>CP136056.1:295215652-297715652 GCA_032464435.1 Aegilops umbellulata
CTCCTTCTTATTCTTCTTCTCCTTCTTCTCCTTCTTCTCCTTCTTCTCCTTCTTCTCCTTCTTCTCCTTCTTCTCCTTCTTCTCCTTCTTCTTCTTCTTCTTCTTCTTCTTCTTCTTCTTCTTCTTCTTCTTCTTCTTCTTCTTCTTCTTCTTCTTCTTCTTCTTCTTCTTCTTCTTCTTCTTCTTCTTCTTCTTCTTACTCCTCCTTCTCCCTAGATGGGAGAAGGGTTTCCCCTCTGGTCCCATGGCCTCCATGGCGTGGGAGGGGCAAGAGCTCCTCCGAGATTGGATATGTCTCTGTCTCTCTCTCTCTGTTTCTGCGTTCCCAGATTCTGCCCTTTCACCGTTTCTTAAATTCCTGGAGATCCATAACTCTGATTGTGCTGAATTTTGGACAAGATCTCTATCCGGATATTATCTTTCTTGCGGTGAAAGAAGGGCATCAACCGCCTTACGGGGTGGCCACGAGGGCCGAGGGCGCGCCTAACCCCCTAGGGTGCGCCCCCCTGCCTCGTGGCCCCCTCGCGCATCGTATCGCGTTGATTCTTCTTCCCAAAAATCACATATATTCCAAAAAAATCTCCATCAGTTTTTATTCCGTTTGGACTCCGTTTGATATGGATTTTCTGCGGAAAAAAAAACATGCAACAAACAAGAACTGGCATTGGGCACTAGATCAATATGTTAGTCCCAAAAATAGTATAAAAAGTATATGAAAGTTGTATAATATTGGCATGGAACAATAAAAAATTATAGATACGACGGAGACATATCATTACTATGGCCTAATTTTAAAAATTAGGTTATTGTGGCCAGTAGCAAACCGCGGAAAAAGAACTGCACTGACTACAAGCAAACAAATAAACAAGACAACAAGGAAATAAATAAGCAAGCAACTTACGCCTGGCTATCACGGCTATTACACATATTACATCCACTGGGCATCAAAGTTCACCACCAGTGAAAATACAGGGAACAAAGTAGCATATCATATACAATGGTTGTCAAAGTTGGTGACCAGTGCAAATAAACGCCGCAGCAAAACAAGTCCAGAACTGAAACAACTTTAGAAGATCTCAAGAAACAATATCCTAGGTACCCATAATGCTAGCAAGATGCTTAGCAAGCTTATTAACTTTATCTTGTTTGGAGCTTAAATCCTCTAGCACTTGCTGTTGCACCAGGAAGTATGCATCTGAATTCTACAGGGACTTCCTCAGTCCTTCGGCTTCCTGTCGCATAACATCTGATTGATGTCTTTCAACTTGAGGTTGAGACTCAAGAAGCCGAACTGATTCAGGGAGCGAGTTCGAAGAGTTGGTGCCAGTAGTAGTAGCCAGTAACTCAAACACTACATCAAAACAAGACTTTCGGGTTGTCTCAGTGTCTTCAATATAGTTTTTATCAGCTTTCTTGGAGGCCAATAGGGATGTCTCATTATCTTGAACCTTATTTGCATTACTTCCTTTACCATTGCATAACGGGGTACTCTTCTCCAATATTTTATCCGCGTTCTAAAAGAGAAACAAACAAACACATCACAGGTTTACAATGTAGTATATGAAACTCATTTTGGTAACTAGTTCGGTAGTAAGGTGGACAGGATAACAGCATGAAACAAACATATATCTATGTAGTATGGTCACTTATGTACTATATCATTCTAGTTTATGTTGCCAAATCAAGATAGATACTGTTCGAATTATATCTATTTAAGACAAAGCAGCATAGACAAAATATAAGTGTGGGAAACTACACAGCAATAAAAACACTTGTAATGTGCATGGCATGAGAACATAATTTTTTATTCAATTGAAACTGAAATCAACATAGAGCAAGTTACAATAGCAAACACGTTAAAGAAACAAGTTTAAAACATACATGTTGTGCCATCGGAGTTTCAATTGCATCCTTCAAATTTGAAATTAGTTGGTATGAGTAAATACAGTGATGCAACAGCAAAGTAGTATGAATCATAGCTACGGAACGTGACCAGAGAACAATTCTTCTTCTGCTTTAAGCGTTGACTTGGGGTTCGGAGTAGTGGTCCTCGTGCTTTGGGCACTGCAGTTGCCTTACTAACTGCTCGTGTTCGGGTGCTCTGTGGTGGAGACGGTGCTATGTCAACTGGAACTGGGTTACTATCTGCTGGGGTTGGGGTTAGAAGGGGTGTAGCTCATTCTCTGTCCAACAGGGTAGGGGTACAATCTGTGTGAGTCTGGGTTATATGTGGTGGGGCTGGTTCTTGGGCAAGTACAATCGTGGTTCTATCTGCATCGACAGGTAGCACGATCTTTTCTGAAGACCATGTTTTTACTCCCACAGATATTGCCATCACTCCCTCCAATTGAAATGGATGATAAACAAGAAAAGTAACTTAATGTACATACATTGTAAGAGACAGGTGCAATGGATAGGAGGGAAGAAAACAGGGCATGAAATAATTCACACTTATGTTGTCTAACCAAACAGAATAGCAGGACATAATTTCACATATATGATGGCTAATTAAACAGGATAGCATGACACAATTTCACATGTATGATGGCTAACTAAACAGGATAGAATGACCGACTTAAAAATATGATGACTATGTAAACAGGATGACATGATATAACTATATGATGTGTCTATTAAAGTGGTTGGCATGCCATAAATCACAAACATGTCGTCGATGGAAACATGATGGCATGCTATAATTCACCGATAGAATGACATAATTCAAAATATGATGACTATGTAAACAGGATGAGATGCTATAACTATATTATGTCTTTAGAAAATGGGTTGGCATGCCATAATTCAGATACATGATGTCTATGTAAACATCTTGGCATGATATAATTCAAATATATATATACTAAGCAAGTGCGCAGAGGGCAATCACATATATGATGTGTCAACTAAGGAGATGGCATTCAATATTGTGTATATGATGCAAAAACTAAGCATTGCAATACAACATATGGATTATATGAGTAATATAACCCTGCCAAGTTTGAGCATACACCTCAGGGGGATAATAGGACTGGTCATCTGCCTCTAAATCCTCCTCTGAAGAGCTATCTGTAACCAGAAAGATATCTGCTTCAGCAGGCAGCATTGTCTGCTCTGAAGAACTTGTTTTCACTCCAGATTTCTCCATCACCAATTCAAATGGCTGATGCACAGGAAGAGCAGTTGAATATACGGACATTGTCGACAAATGCAACGAGGAATACAAAAAAAAGGACAGCATGATATAATTCAAAAATATGATGCTTGGCTAAACAGCATGGCATTGCATAATTCACATATCTAATGCCTTGCAACAAGATATCATTGCATAATTCACATATATAATGTCATGCAACAAGACGGCGTCACATAATTCAAATATATGGTAATTAGACACTAAACAGGTGTCATTCACACAAAGCATGTCTAAACTAAGCAAATGACATAGCAATGCAAGATACCATACGCACGATATAAGCAACATAACCCTGCCAAGTTAGAGCATGCACCTCGAGGGGGAAATAGGACTGGTCATCTGTCTCTGAATCCTCCTCTGAGGAGCTATCCGTAACCAGCAAGACATGCGCTTCGTTAGATAGCATTGTCTGCTCTCAAGACATTGTTTCCACTTCAGATTTTTTCCATGACCGTGTCGAATGGCTGATGCACAGGAAGAGTAATTGAATGTACAAAAATTGTTGACAAATTTAACACGTAATAAAAAATTATGGCATGATATAATTCACATACAAGATGACTGGCTAACTAGGGTGGCATTGCAAAATTCACATATATGATGCCTGGCTAAACAAGATGGCATTGCATGATTCACATATACGATAAAGAAACTAAACAGATGGCATTGACACAAAGCATGTCTAAACTAAGCAGATGACATATTTGATGTATACGTTAAGCAATGCAAGGCACCATATGCATGATATTACCAACATGAGCATGCCAAGTTAGAGCGAAGACCTCATGGGGTAAATAGGAGTGGTCTTCTCCTTCTGAATCCCCCTCAGAATAGTTATCTTCCTCTTGATTACGATCCGAAATGGGTGGAGGGGGGCTGCCTTTGCACCCACCATGGAGCGACGTCTGCATGAAATTTTATTGCCACGCAAGGCCTGTCTTTCTCTACATGTCCAGTTCCATTGTGTACAATAACTAACGTGCATAGGAATAAAACATAGTGAGATTATGTAAGGAGTGCATGCACAAATCCAGAGTGATGGTAGCAAACTCTGGATAGACCCAAAACCAATGATGGTAGGTAGATAATAGCTTTAGTTAAAAAATACACATAATGGCTCCTTTAATGTTTGTTTGCACCCAACATGAAACTCATAGTAGACACCCGAGATTAACCAGATAGTAGACAGATAGTACTGATTGCTGCCCCAATATGTACCCCACAACCATTTAAAAACTCAAGTTTCATCATTAGTTTGGACCTGACTCGGAGTCTAATAGGTGAACACGACGATAAAGTAGCATGTCATCATGTTAAGTGATGCATAACGTAAGCAGACACTAAAGAGTGCGACCTCTCTTGCATAACCTGTAATCCTCAAGGTCATCTACTCAGTTGATGATGGTAATGCAGTTGTCGTGGATGCCGGTGACGGGGAAGAAGATCTGAGGCGGCGAAAGACAGTCTAGAGAGCGGATCCTTGCTGTGGTGAACCCTTCCGTCGTTGGAGCAGCTGAGCTTGGGTGGAAAACAACGCAGCAGGAGCAGGACAAACCACACAAGGTTTTCTTTGGCACATATCTGTAACATAAGTAATTGTGTAAGGGCTTGTTTGAATTTGAGGATTCTAACAATGCAGGGATAGGAAATAGACAGGAATAGGATAGGAATGCATGTGCAAAATAGAGAATTTAAAAACACAGGATTTCTGCCAATTTGGGTGTTTGATTCACAAGAATTGGAAGATCACGGGATGCAAAGAAGCATGGTGAGATTAAGTCAAACCACAAGTGTACAACGTCTGTGGCGAAGCCATGTCGATCTCAGTGTGATTGGGTTGGTCGGTGAGGATGCTCTGGCTGACTTGGATGTCAGAGGAGGGGAAGAAGATCTTAGGCGTCTGGAGATGGAGCCCGGGTTACTGCTCCGCTGTGATGGAAGGTTTCGTTGTTGGAGCAGCTCGGATGAGTTGTACGATGCCAAGGATGAAGCAAGACAAGAGAGACAACGTTAACCAAAGTGGAATTCTAATAGCATCTCCAATAGGACGTAAAATACATAACAACAAAGTACCAGATGTAAAATACATCAGCCGCTCATCTCTGAACTTAACTGTCGAAACTGAACTTAACCGTCGAAACTGAATTTTTCCGTCAAAACTGAATTTTACTATCGAAACTGAAGGCACTAGTAGCAGCAGCGCGTGCGAGAGCTAGCTGGTCGTGTAGCAGCATCAGGTGAGGCTATCCTGAGCCGCCAGCCACCACCGGCCAAACGGCCGCCCCTCGTCGCCGCGGCCGGCGGTGCGCCGCCCCGAAA
Source organism: Aegilops umbellulata (assembly GCA_032464435.1). Classification (NCBI taxonomy): domain Eukaryota; kingdom Viridiplantae; phylum Streptophyta; class Magnoliopsida; order Poales; family Poaceae; genus Aegilops; species Aegilops umbellulata. Next base: position 295,221,165 of record CP136056.1, read on the forward strand.
CAACTCCCCACCGCCGGTCCGCCGCTGCCCCGACCATCCCTCTAGCCCCCCCCCCGTGCCGAGCTTTTTCTTTGGTGATCCCCACGCTACCGCCCCACAACCGCCGGCAACCGCCGGCAACCACCGCCCCCACCCTGAACCCTAAGATAGATAATGCGGTACCTCTCCGGCGAGCCCCCCTCCCCGCTGCAACTAAAGTGTAGTTAAATCGGAGAAACATGGCACGCAAGAGCAAGAGCGAGAGCAGCCGCGCGAGCAAGAGCAAGAGCAGAGCAGCAGCACGAGCGAGAGCTAAAGCAGTGATACGTCTCCGTCGTATCTACTTTTTCAAACACTTTTGCCCTTGTTTTGGACTCTAACTTTCATGATTTGAATGGAACTAACCAGGACTGATGCTGTTTTCAGCAGAATTGCCATGGTGTTATTTTTGTGCAGAAATAAAAGTTCTCGGAATGACCTGAAAATCAACGGAGACTATTTTTGGAATATATAAAAAATACTGGCGAAAGAATCAAGGCCAAGGGCCCACACCCTGTCCACATGGGTGGGGCCGCGCCTACCCCGCTGGGCGCCCCCTGCCTCGTGGACCCCCTGCTGCTCCACCGACCTCAACTCCAACTCTATATATTCGTGTTCGAGCAGAATAACCACCATCTCGGGTGCAAGACCCCCGGCAAGGCCCGACGAGCGGCAAGCTCTCGGGTGCGGCAAGACAACTACCGCGGCAAGCCACTTGCCGCGGCAAACCACCATCTCATGACTGCGCTCCAGCTCACCTGCCCACGCGTCGCTCTGGGGCTTCCCCGGAGGCACGTGGCGGGGCGCCGCGCAACCTGAGACGCGCGGTGGCATGCGACGTTGGCAGAGTCGCCCCCGTGGCAAGCGGAGGCGCTCCTAACGGTCCGCCTCGGCACTGTTCAGGCGATCCAGACGGGCATTTAATGCCTTTGTCTCCCGCCGTCAGAGTTAGGTGCGATAGCACTATGCGGCCACTGTTCGCACAGTTCCTTGCCATTTTTACCCTCACCTGCGTCGCTACCTGTGGAAAACCCCTTAGCATATAAAAGGAGGCCCATGCGCACGTAGAGGGGGGATCGAGCCCTAGAGAGGAAAAACCCTCGAAGAGATCCAGACCGGAAGGAGGACACCCAGTAGACCCTCTTCTACGTCCAGCTCCATCTTACTGTAGCTTCTTGCGCTCCAGAGCAAGAACTTGAATCAACCAGACAAGCAGCAGTAGGGTTTTACGCATCCATGCGGCCCGAAGCTGGGTAAAATCGTTGTGTGTGTGTGTGTCGCCTCGATCTGCTCTTTGTGCAACCTCCGCCCCCGCCGAACCGACAAGGGGCTCCGTCCCCATAGGTGCTCGTGGAGGCCGATATCCCCTGACAAAAACTATCACTGTTACTTCTGCCACCATTACCGTTACTTCCATACTACTTTGCTACTAAATACTTTGCTGCAGATACTAAGTTATCCAGGTGTGGTTGAAATGATAACTCAACTGCTAATACTTGAGAATATTCTTTGGCTCCCTTGTGTCGAATCAATAAATTTTGGTTGAATACTCTACCCTCGAAAACTATTGTGATCCCCTATACTTGTGGGTTATCAAGCAGCAGCAGCTCGTACTGACATGGACTTCGCCGCCACGGGAGCGACGTTGTGGAGGAAGTGGCCGGCGATGCCGCCGTGGATGTAGCCGCGTCGTGTCGGCTCGGGGCCGAGCGCCGGCAACACCGTGAGATCGAATCAAGAAGAAAATGCGATGATTAGTGTACAACCTCTTTGGTGGCGCCGATTAGGCGTCAGCTTCATCCGAGGAAACGGTGATGATGATGCTCTTCTGGTGGTGCAGGTGAAGACGCTGATGTGGGAATGTAGGTGGCGCGAAAGACGAGGGGAACGTCGGGCGGCTCCTTGGAGGTGGAGGATGGGGTGGCTGAACCGGTGGGACGACGCGATGGACGATGGATCCTCATCCAGTACGGTAGATGAGGGACGTCGAGGTGTTTTTGTGGACAACATTGTCGGGGAAGAGGCTCCGGCTGGGTGGCGGACGAAGGAGGGTGTAGGGCTTCGCGGGTTTTCCCGGCCTCGATGTACGAATGGGTGGGCGGATGGGATGGGAGTGGGGAACCATGGCTTAGGGGGGTGCTTGTACGAAATGTGGGGTAAGTTATGAAAGTACCCCCGCCGATTTGAGCTAAGCGGTTCTTTCGGTTCAGGGGTATCACAGGCATTTCGCGTGTCGGGATTTCGCAGGAGGTGAGAGTTTTCACGCGCATTGTAATTTTGGAATAGCAAGGCACGGGTTGAGATGGAGGGAGTTGTCGGAGCACAAGGAGACAAAGATATATCTTAAATACTTCGGGAAAACAAGGCGCGGGTTGAAGAGGCGGGAGTTTCGCCGAACGATAGACAGAGATGCTAGCTTGAAATTTCGGCATAACAAGGCGCGGCTTGAAATTTCAGGAGAACAAGCTTAATGTGTACCCAAAAAAAGACAATTCGCACCTCATCACTAGAGAGAGCCATGTCCCGTTTTACTATATTACTAGAAATGCATTCAAATACAACAAAAAACTAAAAAAATATCGCGACAACAAACATAACGTGTACGGTACCAAAACAATTTGCACTTCCCTCAACAATAAAAAACAATGTGTGTTGTCTAGCATATGGACTAAATTTGAGTACATTTTCCCTGTTTGAATGGGATTGTACTCGGGTTAGTTATACAACCATCTAAATATTATCTTCACAACACAAGACATGAATATAGGAGAACTAAATTCCTATATAAATACGAACTACATGTAGATACTATCTCAAATTCAAATATATGTATGCATTTTTATGTTGAATTCAAATCATAGTACAGGTATGCTCTACCTAGATGTTCGGAATCTAAACCATGTATGATATACTACATACAATGTGTTTAACAAGCACAACACACACAAACAAACGCCATTTAGACTAGTAAGGTACACGGGCATTGCACGCATGAGATTTGGCAACCAAATTATGAATAAATACCACATTATAGCATGTAAGCTTTGAGTCATATATGCATGATGTAGATGTTCGTTTAATTCTTATAGTTCATTTCATTCAAAATCATCTAGTTTTTATAAGAAAGCTAATCTATTTTAAGATTCATGGAATTGTGCATTGTATGGCATAAAGTAAAAACAAATAATGGTTAATCATGTAGAAAAACATTTGGGAAATTCTGATACGGAAGATTCTAGAACAAAGAAGAAGTGCTTGTGTTTTGCGGTTTGTGCATTATACTAAAGTTCAACCATGGAATCTTCTAGATTGTACATGTGGTAAAATCTGGTGGAATCCATATGATATCCAACGGCCAGTAGTGCTCAAATTTGCCATCTCTGCACCATCAGATTGGCTTCATCCAACGACCATCTTTCAAAGTTAAAGTTATCCGCACACTATATAAAAAATATATAATGTAATATATATATAGGGGTATAGATCTAGATATGTGATGCGAAAGCCACCCATCATCTCCAATTAGAATAGTGTGTCCATGCACGGATGCAATGTGGCCGAAAGATGTTTGCCATTGACATCTCAAATTCAAATCAGTCTCACCTTGTTTAATGTGTATACAGTACAACATGCTCGTTTCCAAACCACACCGCACATATCTCACTTATACTCATGCATGCATGGGTTTCAAACATCATGATTTGTATTCAAATATTTGAATTCAACTTTACATTGATTATGACCTCACCTAATCTTTTACACCCACACATTCGTCTTCTCTTTTATAATTGTACCACCAACTTTCTCCATGCATGCATGCACACGCAGTACCAGTCGACATTATCCATCGCACACATGCAATCTTTTTCTTCCGGTCGTCCTCCCATGCATGCACAAACACATACACACACACACACACCTCCCCCTCTCCATCGTATCAGGCATTCTTTATCTCTCACGTGCATGCGCAACGATCGATTTTCCTCTATGTGTGTGTATATATAGCTAGGTCTTTCACAGTTTCCCACACAAACCGATCAATCTATATATCTAGTAAGGTATCACCCTCTTTCCCACGTCCACATCGATCAATCTATACCTCTCTATATAGGATTACATAGCTAATACACACACATTAATTATATATCCAACGTCCCCCTCTCATCATCCATGCCTTCCGCTTCATCTCTCAGACGCACGCACAGTGGCGAAGAGAGGGGGCAGCAAGGGCCCTGCCCCCCCCCCTAACATCACTATATATCGAGGCTAATATGAATGTGATCATTAGACAATTGCTGGTAAAATGGTTTAAGTTGATGAATTGGCCCTCCTCGTGAAGGATTAGCAATGCTTGGCCCCCTAGCTCATTTATTTTTCATGGCTCTGCCACTTCACGCAAAGATGCATGTTCTCTCCCTCTCTCTTTAAATATCGATCTCGCACTTGTGCACTCCTTCATAGTAATATATAGGGCCCTATTACTGCCCTAGATTCTTACCAGCAATTGTCTAATGATCAAGTGCGAAGGGGGCCTACATATTACAAGATGACACTCCACTCTAATCCCATGTTTTACCAGCTCATTTATTGTGCCTATATATTACAAGATGACACTCCACTCTAATCCTAATATGAATGTGCACTTTTTACCAGCTCATTTATTGTGCACTTGTACAATCCTGTAGGACTCAAGATGACACTCCACTCTAATCCCATGTTTTTCCTATTACCGCCCTAGCTTTTTTATAAAAACTAATTTATTTTGAATGAGATGAACTATAAGAATTAAACGAAGGTCTACATCAGGCATATATGACTCAGAGCTTACATTCTATGGTGTGGTATTTATTCATAATTTGGTTGCCAAATCTGATGCGTGCAATGCACGTGTACCTTACTAGTACTTCGAGTATGTGCAAAACACGTAAATTAGGATTACAATGACACGCTACACAGTGTCTCTCTTATAGTTCATGAAGCCATGTGGCACATGTGGAGTTGTTGTCGTGACCTCCTTGTGTGGATTGATCACAGTGACGTGCTGCTTGTTCCAGAAGAATGTACTCATCCTCTCTGAGCCACACTGGCGGTACATGCACGAAGCAAAGATGTGCACGCACGCCACGCACGCACTCATCCCCTCGCACGCACACGCGGGTAGACAGGGGGGCACATTTTTGTATGAAGATCCACCCCATTTCATAATTTGACGTGTGTAAATTCCTTCACTTCATTGATGGTCAATTAATACATCCATGCAACGTGGACGTGAGGGCGGAAGAAAGACATTACTACTCCACTGCGCGCATAAATCATGGGTTGCTAGTACTTCCATTGGTCTCCTTCGTATTTTGTGCCAATTTTTGACCATATTAAGTATAATAATATTTATGCATGTCATAAAAAGTGGCACAAAAAGAGGGGCCAATAAACCAGGACGCAGGCACCATGATCAATTTTTGTCAGGGCTACTGTTGGTGGCCTTCGTATTTAAATATGGATGGAGTGGAGTAGTACTAACTCTATCTTAGCCTCGTAGGGCTCTCCCAACGCCTAGGCTCGCCTCCCCGCCTCGCCCACTAGAAGTCTCCATCGCGTAATACTTTACGGTCAGTCGCACCATTAGACTGTCGGTCGGACCCGCGTCTCACCTAAGGGACACGCATCGGCTTTGTCTGACATGTACGACCAGTTACATCACTGACTTGTGCGACCGCATTTAAGCAGTGTAGTAGTACTTGAAATTTATGTTCCACTAGACTCACCGGGAGCCGTTTCGGGCCTCGAAACCAAAACCATCAATTAATGTTTACCTTGTTCCAATCACATTCCAAATTATTAGTGCTACAATTAAGTGCAAGCTTGCTCACACCTACTAGTATGTACCAAACTGAACGTGTTCCCACTATGCAGGTTTTAGTACTAGTGCTTGTACTTAGGTTATAAAAAGGGGAACTACCTAACCGAAAATTACTCTACCATCCTCCTCTTAAGTCCTTCTTCGCCCATCCTTGACATGGCCGGTATGCAGAGCTCTAGGTCGAGAACTACTCATAACAAGGGAGCGGCAACCAAGGTTGTGGAAAAAAAATTGCCACCACGCACAGACCTCGAAAGATCTCTCATAGGTAGGCGATGGCTCTCAGGAGCGCCCTAGCCGCGGAGGCGAACATGCCGAGCTGGCAGCGCTGGAGTCGTTATCCCTTGACGGCATGCCCGATCAGCTCAATAAGCACCTCAATAAGCAGAAGGAGTTCATCCACGGCTTGGTGGAGCTGCTGAAGGAGAGCCTCGACGACATGCCCGCTTAGCTCAATGAGCAGGGGGAGTTGACCGCCGACTTGGTGATGCTGCCGAAGAAGAGCATTGCCTCGGAGAACAAGGCGACCGACAAAATCATGGAACTTTAGGAGGACAAGGCAAAGCTCTGCCACGAGCTCGACCTGCTGAAGGAGGAGAACGCCGGCTGGAAGAAGCTGCATGAGAATAGTAGTTCCTCGATGAAGACGCTGCAGACCCTCGTCATGGAACAGAAAGAGGAGTTGGAGAAGCTCTGCATCGAGCACCCGGCTGCTGTCAAGGTACGTAATGCGGCCGTGGAACAGATGATGAAGGCTCGCATCGAGAAATCCCGTGTCATGGACAAAATGAAGAAGATGGCGGAGGATACGCGCAAGGAGATGGAGGTTGTGGAGGCGCTGAAGAAGCAGTTACGACTCCGCGGCCAGCAACCCTTCATGTAGTAGAAAGCAGCGCCCCAGACTTGTGTGTGCGTCTTCCTTCTATTTTGGGGGTGATAATCTTCCTTCTTCTTTTGCTCCTGTGTTTCTTCTTTTGCTTTGGGTGTTTCGTCGCATGTGTCATGTTCTCTGTGAGGCATGAATAGAACAATGCTAACAATGAGATGACTAGCAAATTAGATCATTTTTATCGCCATATGGCACCAGGCTGCCGTGTTTCGTGCTCCTCCGTCATACTACTCCAGTGGAAAACTTGAGTATACTGCACGGTTCTTTGCTCCTCCTCAGGTCGTCGTCTCATTTATATAAGCATTCAAATCACAAGGCCCCGCCTTCTAGCAGTAATGAGCCGTCAAATCACAAAGGCCCCGCCCTCTAGCCTTTTAAAAAATGTATACTTTTGTAGAGTAGTAGTATCGATGGATTGCGCCATGGAGCAAAACTAACAAGATGAAATTAAAGAAAAAAAGGTGCTACATATAGAGAGCGCTTGTCGCCAAATTATGCATATAGTACTATTAAAATAGCTAGTACGTGCTTAAATGGGGTGCTAAATTATATTAAAGAAATTAGCATACCTATTTAATTCTTGGGTTCTTATTATTTATGCCATTAGTTGTGTATCACAACTTAGTTTTGCCATTAGAAGTTACAACTACTCAAAAATGCCATCGATCCGTGAGATGCCTGCTCAAAAATGCAATTAGATATCTCAAAAATGCCATCATTAAGTTAGATGTTTGCTCAAAAATGCCATTAGATATTGTTATTTTCACGTCAAACCCGCTGACCATGTTATATGACAAAAATAAGCCGATTCTCACAATGATAAGTGTGGCCCCGCTTGTCAGGACTAATGAAGCGAATAATTTTACAGGAAAATAAGAACGCTGTTGGGATCAAATAGGCCCCACACTTTATTTTACTGTTGTGAGATAGAGGGAGAGCTGGCATGTTAGTCCATCGGTATTTATGTCATTATAAAATGGCCGATGAGATTTGAGTCACAATAATGGTGTCCAGCACAACATACCCCTCAAATAAAACTAAGCACCCTGAAATTCTTTGACAACTAAACTGCTGGCTATATGATGTTCGCCATATATATTGTACGTATATAATGTGAAGAAACGAGTGGTAGTACTATACCAACTAAAAGATGAATTGTAAGAAATACTAATATGTGCGTACTGAAGAGTTAAGCTAGGACGAGAAGGAACATAACATAGTTCTGCTGGTGGCTCAGCACAACACACCCCTCAAATAAAACTAAGCACACCTAAAATTAAACTAAGCAACTAATCCGGTAGACACTGCATTAGAACCACCATGAGCAACGACACTGCCACCTTATTCGGACTCCTCGTCCACGTGCTCGACTTCATTATTGTCCCTCTTCCTCTTGGGCGATACTTCTTTGCTTGAACCGCACACTTGGCTCTTGTTCGTCATCCAACCCTTGTAGATGTTGAAACAAAGGTAGCCATCCATTGCAGCGTAGTGTATGTGGTCTATATCTAGTACATTCCACTCCCATGCATGATGAAACTTGAACTGAGGTTTCTTCAGTGTATCGTATGAAGGATGAACCATGGCTCCTGCCAGGTAAGGCTGATCACGGGAGGGCGCCAGCCCTTTCTTCTGGAGGTTGATGGGGTTGCCTACAACGAGGCCTATCCGACCCAGGATTTCCTTGTCGTTCCTAAAGTCTACAGTAACGAATTTGACTAGGCCGCCCTTGACGAACTTCTTAAATTCCTCACACTCAACGTCGGCATGGCTTATGAGGTAGACCAAGCATATGTCATGCACGCAAACCTGGATCAGGCGGGCTTCTTCTTCTCTGCCTCCTTTAGATTCTTCTCGCTTCCCAGGACTGTGGTGTACTCAACATCTAGCCCAGTGACCCACTCATCATTTGAGTTTTCGAACATCCGTCTGAAGCGAGTAAGGCATCCTTTCACCGTTGCAGAAGAACGGGTGTAGATGACGTCGAACTCATCGCCGGTGATGATTCTAACCTTGTACTCACTGCTGATCATGGAGATTTGGGACGCCATGGATTTGGGAGGAGGGTTAGGATTAGTGGAACTGCTGTAATGTGAAAGGATGGGACGACTAGGAGCAAACTGCCGTAATGTTAAAGGACGTCCGGGGATGAGTACGAGCGAGAACTGCCAGCGGTTTTTGTAAAAATACTGAGTGGGGCGTGTGAAAGGCAGGGTAGTGGCTTGCCTGGTGGATAAATGGATTCATGCACAATACTATGGGGGCCCAATTAGATGTCATGTCTACTCGATGCCCAATTAAATGGCTTTCAATGTCATGTCAAGCGTCAGCAAAATTACAGGTGATACGAAGCTTTCCATTCTCCCATGATACGGGTTTCCGAGAGCCCTTGGATCTGGGATCGAATGGTTGCATAGCGTGATTCTAGACCTATGGGTGACTATCCTATCCTAGAGGGTTATTCTGCAAATTTTTAGCAACTTAGCATGCGACCGTTCGATCTCATATCTAAGGGCTGACAGCAGCCCGTATCATGGTTGCGCCTACCATGATCATCGCCTCGCTCGCGCGGTCGCGCCCTTGGAGATTTAACACGGTGCGTTAGGATATCTGATGTTGGCATGTCATACATAGTCATCACTTATACAACAAGGTTAGCTATAATGTTGGCTATAAGAGTTTTTTTTACTTCTCTCTATCTCTTTCTTCGTAGTATTTATTGCATTTGCCAAGGAGTGACCTCTTCAAATGAAATGGTACTCTCAAGTCATTAAAAGCATGCACACCCCACATATCTTATTGGTTGATATGTCAAGAAATAAGAAACGATGTATGCACCGCGCCTAAGTGTTTTGAGATTATTTGGTTTTCGTAAGATGACTTGCACACCTAGACGGAGGGAGTAATTAACTTGCCACACATGACTTTATGCCTATGTGGCAGGCTTAGCACCTATACAAGCAAGAACAATAGTGGGCTATAAGCCCGCTTACATGGCATTTTTGCATATGTGGAGGAAACAGGCAAGGAGAAAGTGGAGGAGTGGGCTCTCATGAAAGAGCCAACCTCTACATGGTGGAGCATTGGGAGAGGCACACCATGGAGGTGCTCAGGAATCGGGAGACTCGCGTCGGTCGTAGCACCACAGTTAAAATGATAAAATGGCAAGTCAAATGACGGGGCCCCACCTGTCCAGCAATAACTCGCTGTCAAATCACACAGCCCTACGTTTGCAGCAGCCTACTCCCTCATCTTCTCGCTCTCTGTCGAATCGACTAGGCGGAACTGCCCCGCCCACCGAGCGGGAAAATCCCCACCCTCGACTTTTAAATAGTACAGTATACTAATATTGTATCCATGGATTGCGCCATGGAGCAAAGCCTCAAGAAAATGGCAGTACACATGTACGGAGTATACATCACGCTCATCGCGTTCGCGTGGCACCCCAGACGGTCGGTCGTTCTGGCCCTCCGCTCTCTGAATGGAATGCGGATCATATTGCGTTTGCACACACATGTTGTCTCCTTTGGGCAGTGAGGTTATGGTTTCTTGTCATGTGGCATTTTTTGTGTAATATGTTATAATCCGATGCTTCAGATCAAAATGACGACAACTGCGCCTCCGGGGCACGTGCATGAAGACTTCTCGACAGTCATTGACGAGGTCAAGCCGGCTCCGGTAGACAAGAGAAAATTAGTACTCCACTATATAGGCAGGAGCCTCCGTGCTTGCTTGCTAGTGTTGCTCTAATCACACTGTCTCATCCTCTCCAGATCTAAACACGACAGCGGTGGCCACACTCTCTCTCTGCTCACCGCTGGTCACAGATCCAGCCGGATCCTCTCCGCCAGGGAAGGTGAGAATGTGCAACGTTCACGCGGTCGTCCTCGGCGATGGCTCTTACCCACTGCCGGCACATCCCGATCGGCGTGCCTTGCAATTCTCTCCCAAGCACCGCTGGCTAGCGAGGGCCTCCGACCCCTTCTTCCTCGCTGCCGTAGAGTGGGCAGATCTGGCCTCCCGCCGCCCACCTGTGGACATCCCGGTGACCCTCCGGTATAACTTCCTTCAAAACTAGCCTTGCTCTACTTCCAGAGCTCCTGACGTCGCTGCATTTGTATCTTTTACTATTTCCCAGGCCCCCTCGTAGATAGGATCGATCGGCTATTCTGTTAAGAGGTAAAAGTAGTTCATGCACTCGAATCTAGTACTACTTGGTTCAAACAAGGAAGAAAGGGGGTGGGGGCGGGGGAAGATCTGTTACCTGAATCTAGAAATTGGTCGAAAGAGGAAATAATGGGGGCGAAAAGTAGCAGAGACTGGCTATCCAACTGGTCTCTTCATCTAATATAATGTAGTACTGAGCCACTCTATATAAACCTGATCCACTCTTATGTTTGTTGCCCCGAGAAACGTAGTACAAACTCAATATAAACCCGATCTATTGGTTGAAAAAGGAAAGATATCCTGTTCTGATGCTTGTTTCCCCGAGCCACTCTTATGTAATGCCACTGGTAAAATGTAGCAGTCGCACTGTTAAAAGTAAGGACACGTTAAACCAATGTTGTTTTCAATGTAATGCCTCCTGTAATATGAATCAATGGCACTTTTTTTCATGTCCTACTAAATTTCCCATTAAGATAAGTTGCTTCTTTTTGTTAGAAATGCAACTTTCCTAGTCCGCCTACTCCCCCGTGCCCAAATACCGACTCTGTAGCAGCTGTTAATGTAATTTTCCTGGTAAAATGAAGCAATGGCACCATTAAAGTAATGTCATATTTAACAGTTTTCATAGTTAATCCTAATGCCCACACTAATATCTAGCAATGTTGCTGCTTTAGAAATTGCTACTGTCCTTGTAGGATTGCCATTCATATAAGGAACATGCTTCTTTTCATTTGATGTATGTTTCATCACTTGTTTGTCACCATCCTTTCCACCTTTTTTGTGCAAACAGAGACATACATTTCACGCTTGATCTTAGTTGAACTGCACAAATGATATCCAAATTATAGCTGAATATTCCAGGAGCTTCACAACCAACCTTGATGTTGCTCAATTTTATTGCAACTAATGAAGATGAAGCTCTATGGGTTTCATTTTCTGATGGAAATGGAACCAGGGCTGGAGCCCTTTCCTTAACAAAATGAAGAAGAAGCTGCTAGCTCATGGGACATTGCTTCTTTTTAGGTGAACTGCACCAAAAGGTCCCATGAATTGAATCATCCATGTTGGTGACTGGTGTCATCCCTTCTACGACGGCGTTGACTGCAGATATGGTTCCCATCACGAGGTATGTGGATTTTTGGTTTGACCGTTTGCCAAAGATCCTGCATGTTGAGTTTGCTCTTGTGCTACTGTTTTGGCACTGCTATGATAAAGCGGTAATGTTATTATTTTGCACCTTAATCTAGTGGCACTATTAAGTTGAGGCAATGTTTTGGCACCGCTAGTGCCACATATTTTTTTATATATATCGAAAGAGGGGGTTTCCTCGGATTTCATCAAAGAAACCCTACCATAGAGAACCAATATCCGACAACATCTCAGTGTAAACGGGCAGTTATGCAACTACTACTAGACAGGACTGAGTACTAGCAGGAGACAAGTTCGCCACATAAGCTAGGCAGGTAGGGGGACGCAGCACCAGCTCGACCAAGATTGGATTACAACCCAAATGCTACCACAGAAACATCAAGGGGGAAGATAGAGCCAGCTTTAGCATCCCAGTCTAAGCACCCCCCGGCCTCCATCCTTGCGACGCATGGTACACCTCGTTTGCCACCTGCTCGACCCTAGTGTCACTGGTAAAATGAAGTAATAATACAGTTAAAATAGAGTGAGTGTCTTCTCTATCATTTCATTTCCAATGTAGATAAAGAAAGTGCTTCTCTTTGTTAGTATATGTTTCATCAACTAGTCCCATTGTTAATGTTTAAGCATTTTTGCAAACTAGGGTGCATAATTTTAGGTGATATGCACAAAAATAGAGATTGGAATGTCTCAAGGCCCCTCCTTGTACTACCGTTGTACACTGATGTTCATCACTGGCAGAAGGTGTATCAGGGAGACTTGGGTCGTTTACTCGATTTCCAGTATGAGGCGTCGCAGGGGCCATCTCGTCGTCGCAGCATGGCATACTATGATACTATCGCAATATTTTCTTATATTTATTACTGTATGTTTCATCAACTAGTACCACTATAATGTAATAACGCTTTTTTCATTATTTGTGCAAACAGGGTTATTCAGCTGCATTTTGGTGGAACTGCACAAATGTACGGATGGAACCGACATATATGTAGAGTGCAAGGTGCCAAGTAAAAGTTACCGACACCAACCCTGCTCCATCTAAGCATTGGCATCCACCACCACCAGTGGCATGTGTGGCGCTCACTGTGGACGGATCTTTCTCGGCACCAAATCCTCTAACCAAATACTAGTAGCTTAGACTTCAAAAAAATACTAGTAGCTTATATTTGCAGTTTTCTAGGGAGTACTCTTTTTTGAAAGAAGCACCAATCTATTTTTCTTTATTTGTACACAGTGTCACAACTTTGACCCAAAGGTCCAGAGCTATTTTAGGGTGATTGGCGTAGTACTCGGAGACTGATTGTAAGCATGATTTTTATTAGCTGTCACACTGATTGTAAGCATGAGCAGATGGAAGATTAAGTTAATGCGAAGCTTACCTTCAAACCTACCTACGCCGTTGAAACAAGGAGAGCGTTGAGGGAACCGTGGAGAATGGCCGGGAAGCGACATCGCGCCGTCCGACCTCCTCTTGTGGTGGTAGAACGAATACTCATGTGGCTCCGGCTGGCTGTGCACCCTCACGAACGGCACACTCTACTCAATCGATTCGTTATCCTCTGGGTACTCGACCTTCGACGTGCACGCCCACCACCTCCGCCTGACTTTCGCCTCGGGCAAATCTGTCTACTCCATCACCCAGAGGAGATACTCGATGAACTCAAAGGACTGCGGCATGACTGTCGCCGAGGAGTACATCGCCGCCCTCATCGCCGTTGTCTCGCTCTTTCGCATACATTGCCACATGGCCCTCACCGTCCTTGAAATCTCCCACTCATTGTCAAACCAAGTAAGTATCTCCTTCAACCTGGCTAACTTTGCTTGGTCGCCGCTGGCGATCTGCCTGATTCGCGGCTGCATCCTCTCCATAGATGTCCTTCTGAGTGGTCCGGTGCTAGCTTTGGAAGATGGGAGGAGAGACGGTGGTCTTGCAATAGAGAAGAGGGAGAGGCGAGACGGTGGTTTTGGAATGGAGATGATGGAGAGGAGAGGGGTGGTTTTGCAATGGAGAAGAGGGAGAGGCGAGACGGTGGTCTTGGAATGGAGTTGATGGAGAGGAGAGGTTTCCCTGCCTTTCGGTCGCTGACAGGTGGGCCCCACACTTGGTGGGACCCATGTGTCACTGTCTCAATGGCAGGATGGGCTACGTCAGGGGATCCTCGTCCGAGGAAAGAGGAGGTGGTTTTGCAATGGAGAAGAGGGAGAGGCGAGGCGGTGGTTTTGGAATGGAGATGATGGAGAGGAGAGGAGGTGGTTTTGCAATGGAGAAGAGGGAGAGGAGCGTGCGACAGCGATTTAGGATTGGACTAGAGGGCTGGCACGCAGTGACTGGATCAAAATCAAAATCAATTTACCCTTCAATTAAGAAAGCGACCCCACATTAACTAGTCCCCCTTTTATTCTAGGTTATAATTGACCATGATTTTCACAAATAAAATATATGTTATACGTTGCAAAAATAATATAACTTTAATGTACATTCAGATACAAACCAAACAATACAATTTTTGGTGACATGCATTCACATTTTTCTTGTCAAATATAGTACGTGGTCAAACTTTGACCCAAAATATGCAAAACAAAAAAATACTTCCAAGACCAGCGCCGCTCCTCTCCTCTTAAACCACCTCCGCTCCTCTCTTGTTCCAATCTATATCCAGCGCCGCTCCTCTCCTCTTCCATTTCAAAACCACCGCCCCTCCTCTCCTGTTCCAATCCAAAACCAGCGTCGCTCCTCTCCCGTTCTAATCTAAAACCAGCGCTTCTCCTCCCCTCTTCCATTCAAAAACCAGCGTCGGCGAGTGAAGGTGCTGTGGAGAAGTAGATCGATGGAGGAGTACAACCGATACGTGAGGATCGCAGATGGCGACCCTGTGAAGCTAGCTAGGATGTTGGAGATACAGTCTTGGTTTGACAACAAGGACCAACTAGCAGCGACGGCGACATCCATGGCCAAATATCTGCAACAGAGTGAAAAGGCGGTGATACTCCCGAAGGGAGTCGCGCGGGAGTACATAGAGTTGCTCCTCTGGGCAATGGAGCAAACAGATTCACTGAATCCGAATGTGAGGGAGCGGTGGTGGGAGTATCGATCCCAGATGGAGCATCCACCAGAGATTGAAGGATCGAGCATCTACAGGGTACCGTTTGTGAGGGTGTCGTGCCAGAGCGAGCCGATTGAGTCTTCGTCGACCTAACCCAACTTCAAGAGGAGAAAAGTAGTTGGCCCGACGACTCTTCCCCGCCATCCTCTCCCTCGTTGTTCACATCGTCTCACGGGGCGGTTGTCTGCCTCCGAGGAATAGGAGGGGACTGCCCCCAGCCCAATAGTCGGGCAGGTTGTGAATTGTCAGGAGGAGCTTAGAGTTGTCAGTATTTGTAGGTTGTGGCTTGTGTTTTGTGTTGTGTATTTTGAGAGTACTTTCAGATATGAATGTCTTTGGAATTTCAGATTTGCAGTATTGAGCATATGAAGTATTTTATGAATTCTAGAGATCTATTTTTAGCACTTAAAAATGTAGTTCCATAGGAGTATAATAGTGCAACTACAGACAATGTGATTCTCAGAGAAGAAACTGCAAGTTTCAGTTTCAGATAAGAAACTGCAAGTTCAGTTTCAGATAAGAAACTGCAACTTTGAGAGGCAAAGCATTTATATTAACACGGACTTTTCAAACAGGGTTAACATAATGTTGGAAGTTTTATTCGTGGTAGAAAATGGAACTACCAGCCAGTTAACATCATGCTGATCAAAATTCATGCATAGCACATATTCATATGATGCACAGTCAAAAAGGTATGCTATTTTCAAAATGCCCAAACAATGTCGAGTGTGCGAAAAACAGAGAAAATGAGGGCCGAAGTTTTGGCAAGTGTTGGACGTGGTGTGTGTAGATGACAATGGGGACCCACATGTCAATAATGGCAGAGGCACTAAATTTGGAGATATTTTCTCTACATCAGGTGGAATCGAACCCGGACGAAAGAGCTGCTACCTCTTGAGCATTGCGTCGGTTTTCCCTTGAAGAGGAAAGGGTAATGCAGCAAAGTAGTGTAAGTATTTCCCTCAGTTTTTGAGAACCAAGGTATCAATCCAGTAGGAGGCCACGCACGAGTCCCTCGCACCTACACAAACAAATAAGATCCTCGCAACCAACACAATAAAGGGGTTGTCAATCCCTTCACGGTCACTTACGAAAGTGAGATCTGATAGATATGATAAGATAATATTTTTGGTATTTTTATGATAAAGACTAAAGAGTAAATAAAGCAAAATAAATGATGCCAGAAATAGCGTGTTGACGGGTGATTAATATGATGGAAAATAGACCCAGGGGCCATAGGTTTCACTAGTGGCTTCTCTCGAGAGCATAAGTATTACGGTGGGTGAACAAATTACTGTTGAGCAATTGATAGAATTGAGCATAGTTATGAGAATATCTAGGTATGATCATGTATATATGCATCACGTCCGTGACAAGTAGACCGACTCCTTCCTGCATCTACTATTGTTACTCCACACATCGCCCGCTATCCAGCATGCATCTAAAGTATTAAGTTCAAGAGAACAGAGTAACATTTTAAACAAGATGACATGATGTAGAGGGATAAACTCATGCCATATGATATAAACCCCATCTTGTTATCCTCGATGGCAACAATACAATACGTGCCTTGCTGCCCCTGCTATCACTGGGAAAGGACACCACAAGATTGAACCCAAAGCTAAGCACTTCTCCCATTGCAAGAAAGATCAATCTAGTAGGCCAAACCAAACTGATAATTCGAAGAGACTTGCAAAGATAACCAATCATACATAAAATAATTCAGAAGAGATTCAAATATTGTTCATAGATAAACTTGATCAAAAACCCACAATTCATCGGACTGAACAAACACACCGCAAAAGAAGATTACATCGAATAGATCTCCACGAGAATCGTGGAGAACTTTGTATTGAGAACCAAAGAGAGAGAGAGAGAAAGCCATCTAGCTAATAACTATGGACCCGAAGGTCTGAGGTCAACTACTCACACATCATCGGAGAGGCTATGGTGTTGATGTAGAAGCCCTCCATGATCGATGCCCCCTCCGGCGGAGCTCCGGAAAAGGCCCCAAGATGGGATCTCACGGGTACAGAAGGTTGCGGCGGTGGAATTAGGTTTTTGGCTCCGTGTTTGGTAGTTTGGGGGTACGTAGGTATATATGGGAGGAAGAAGTACGTCGGTGGAGCAACGTGGGCCCCACGAGGGTGGAGGGCGCGCCCAGGGGGTAGGCGCGCCCCCTATCTCGTGCCCACCTAGTTGCTTTCTTGGCGTAGGGTCCAAGTCCTCTGGATCACGTTCGTTCCAAAAATCACGTTCCCGAAGGTTTCATTCCGTTTGGACTCCGTTTGATATTCTTTTTCTGCGAAACTCTGAAATAGGCAAACAACAACAATTCTGGGCTAGGCCTCCGGTTAATAGGTAAGTCCCAAAAATAATATAGAAGTGCATAATAAAGCCCATTAATGTCCAAAATAGAATATAATATAGCATGGAACAATAAAAAATTATAGATACGTTGGAGACGTATCAAGCATCCCCAAGCTTAATTCCTACTCGTCCTTGAGTAGGTAAATGATAAAAATAGAATTTTTGATGTGGAATACTACTTAGCATAGTTCTCAATGTAATTCTTTTAATTGTGGTATGAATATTCAGATCTGAAAGATCAAGACAAAAGTTTAATATTGACATCAAAATAATAATAATTCAAACATACTAACTAAGCAATTATGTATTCTCAAAATAACATGGCCAAAGAAAGTTATCCCTACAAAGTCATATAGTCTGGCTATGCTCTATCTTCACCACAGAAAGTATTTAAATCATGCAAAACCCCGATGACAAGCCAAGCAATTGTTTCATACTTTTGGTGTTCTCAAAAATTTTCAATCTTCACACAATACATGAGTGTGAGTCATGGACATAGCACTATATGTGGAATAGAAGGGTGGTTATGGAGAAGACAAAAACGAAGAAGATAGTCTCACATCAACTAGGTGTATCAATGGGCTATGGAGATTCCCATCAATAGATATCAATGTGAGTGAGTAGGGATTGCCATGCAACGGATGCACTAGAGCTATAAGTATATGAAAGCTCGTCAAAAGAAACTAAGTGGGTGTGCATCCAACTCGCTTTCTCACGAAGACCTAGGGCATTTTGAGGAAGCCCATCATTGGAATATACAAGCCAAGTTCTACAATGAAAAATTCCCACTAGTATATGAAAGTGATATCATAGGAGACTCTCTATCATGAAGATCATGGTGCTACTTTGAAGCACAAGTGTGGTAAAAGGATAGTAACATTGTCCCTTCTCTCCTTTTCTCCCATTTTTTTATTTGGGCCTTTTCTCTTTTTTTATGGCCTCTTTTTTTTAGTCTAGAGTCTCATATCGACTTGTGGGGGAATCATAGTCTCCATCATCCTTTCCTTACTTACAACTCAATAATTACAACTCAATACTTAGAACAAAATATGACTCTATGTGAATGCCTCCGGCGGTGTACCGGGATATGCAATGAATCAAGAGTGACATGTATGAAAGAACTTTCAACGGTGGCTTTGCCACAAATATAATGTCAACTACATGACCATGCAAAGCAATATGACTATGATGGAGCGTGTCATAATAAACAGAACGATGGTAAGCTGCATGGCAATATGTCTCGGAATGGCTATGGAAATGCCATGATAGGTAGGTATGGTGGCTGTTTTGAGGATGGTATATGGTGGGTGTATGATACCGGCGAAAAGTGTGCAGTATTAGAGAGGCTAGCAATGGTGGAAGGAAGAGAGTGCGTATAATCCATGGACTCAACATTAGTAATAAAGAACTCATTTACTTATTGCAAAAATCTACAAGTTATCAAAGCAAAGTATTACGCGCATGCTCCTAGGGGGATAGATTGGTAGGAAAAGACCATCGCTCGTCCTCGACCGCAACTCATAAGGAAGACAATCAATAAATAAATCATGCTCCGACTTCATCACATAAGGGTTCACCATACGTGCATGCTACGGGAATCACAAACTTTAACACAAGTATTCCTCAAGTCCACAACTACTCAACTAGCATGGCTCTAATATCACCATCTTTATATCTCAAAACAATTATCAAGCATCAAACTTCTCATAGTATTCAACACACTCATAAGATTTTTTTTACTAATCTTGGATGCCTATTACCTTAGGACAAATTTCTCAATTTAAGAAAATTACCATGCTGTTTTGTAGGACTCTCAAAATAATATAAGTGAAGCATGATATAAGTGAAGCACAATAGTTTCTATAAAACAAATCCACCACCATGCTCTACAAGATGTAAGTGAAGCACTAGAGCAAAAACTATACAGCTCAAAAGCTATAAGTGAAACACGTAGAGTATTCAAATAAATTCCGAATCATGTGTGTCTCTCTCAAAGGGTGTGTACAGGAAGGACGATTGTGGCAAACTAAAAAATAAAGACTCATATAATACAAGACTCTCCAAGCAAAACACATATCATGTGGTGAATAAAAATATAGCTCCAAGTAAAGCTACCGATGGAAATAGACGAAAGAGGGGATGCCTTCCGGGGCATCCCCAAGCTTTGCCTTTTTGGTGTCCTTAGATTATCTTGGGGTGCCATGGGCATCCCCAAGCTTAGGCTCTTGCCACTCCTTGTTCCACAATCCATCAAATCTTTCGCCCAAAACTTGAAAACTTCACAACACAAAACTTAACAGAAAATCTCGTGAGCTCCATTAGCGAAAGAAAACAAAACACCACTTCAATGTACTGTAATGAACTCATTCTTAATTTATATTGGTGTTAAACCTACTGTATTCCAACTTCTCTATGGTTTATAAACTATTTTACTAGCCATAGATTCATCGAAATAAGCAAACAACACACGAAAAACAGAATCTGTAAAAAATAGAACAATTTGTAGTAATCTGTAAATACCGCAAACTTCTGGAACTCCAAAACATCTATCAAAACAGGAAGACCTAGAACATTTGTTTATTGATCTGGTTCAATTGGAATCAATATTTTATCACGTTCTGGTGAATTTTAACAATTGTTTTCATGAACAGAAAATTTCAGGAATTTTCAGCAAGATCAAATAACTATCATCCAAGAAGATTCTATAGGTTTAACTTGGCACAAACACTAATTAAAACATAAAAACAAATCTAAACAGAGTCTAGAACAAATATTTTTTCCTAAACATAAGCAAAAAGCAAAAAACTAAAAATAAAATTGGGTTGCCTCCCAACAAGCGCTATCGTTTAACGCCCCTAGCTAGGCATAAAAGCAAGGATAGATCTAGGTATTGCCATCTTTGGTAGGCAATCCATAAGTGGCTCTCATAATAGATTCATAAGGTAAATTAATTTTCTTTCTAGGGAAGTGTTCCATGCCTTTCTTTAACGGAAATTGGAATGTAGTATTTCCTTCCTTCATATCAATAATTGCACCAATCGTTCTAAGGAAAGGTCTACCAAGAATAATAGGACATGAATGATTGCAATCTATATCAAGAACAATAAATCTACGGGCACATAATTCCTATTTGCAACAATAAGAACATCATTAATTCTTCCCATAGGTTTATTAATAGTGGAATCCGCAAGGTGCAAGTTTAAGGAACAATCATCAAATTCACGGAATCCTAGCAAATCACACAAAGTCTTTGGAATCGTGGAAACACTAGCACCCAAATCACACAAAGCATAGCATTCATGATCTTTAATTTTAATTTTAATTGTAGGTTCCCACTCATCATAAAGTTTTCTAGGGATAGAAACTTCCAACTAAAGTTTTTCGTCATAAGATTGCATCAAAGCATCAACGATATGTTTGGTAAAGGCTTTATTTTTACTACAAGCATGTGGAGAATTTAGCACGGATTGCAACAAGGAAATACAATCTATCAAAGAGCAATTATCATAATTAAATTCCTTGAAGTCCACAATGGTGGGTTTATTAATATCTAAAGTTTTAACTTTTTCAATCTCACTTTTATCAATTTTAGCTTCAAGATCTAAAAACTCTGATTTTTTGGAACGCCTTCTAGGTAGAGGTGGATTATATTCAGTCCCCTCATTATCAAGATTCTTATTGCAAAACAAAGATTTAATAGAGGACACATCAATAGGGGACACAAAGCAATCTTTCTTAGAACGCATCCTAGCGGTTCTTTCCTTGCACTCATCAATGGAAATTCTCATGGCTTTGAGAGACTCATTGATATCATGCTTAGGTGGAATAGATCTAAGTTTCAAAGAATCAACATCAAGAGAAATTCTATCAACGTTCCTATCCAATTCATCAATCTTAGGCAACTTTTCTTCAAGCAAAGCATTAAAATTCTTTTGCGAATTCATAAATTATTTAACACTAGTCTCAAATTCAGAGGGCAACTTATTAAAATTTCCATAAGAGTTGTTGTAGGAATTACCATAATTATTAGAGGAATTACTAGGATATGGCCTAGGATTAAAGTTTCCACTATACGCGTTGTTACCAAAATTATTCCTACCAACAAAATTCACATCCATAGATTCATTATTATTCTCAATCAAAGTAGACAAAGGCATATCATTAGGATCAGAAGAAACACTTTTATTAGCAAATAGTTTCGAAATTCATCCAACTTTCCACTCAAAACATTAATTTCTTCTATCGCATGCACTTTTTTATTAGTAGATCTTTTGGTGTGCAATTGAGAATAATTAACCATAATATTATCTAGGAGTTTAGTAGCTTCTCCTAAAGTGATTTCCATAAAAGTGCCTTCCGCGACCAAATCTAAAAGATTTCTAGAAGAAAAATTCAATCCGACATAATTTTTTGTATAATCATCCAAAGATTCAAACCATGTGTAGGGCAATTACGTATCATTAATTTCATCCTCTCCCAAGCTTGTGCAACACGTTCATGATCAAGTTGCTTAAAATTCATAATATCGTTTCTAAGAGATGTGATCTTAGCAGGAGGAAAATACTTAGAGATAAAAGCATATTTGCACTTATTCCATGAACCAATACTATTTTTAGGCAAAGATGAAAACCAAGCTTTAGCACGATCTCTAAGAGAAAAAGGAAATAGCTTCAATTTAACAATATCATTGTCCACATCTTTCTTCTTTTGCATATCACACAAATCAACATAGCTATTTAGATGGGTAGCGGCATCTTCACTAGGAAGGCCGGCGAATTGATCTTTCATGACAAGATTAAATAAAGCAGCATTAATTTCACAAGACTTAGTATCGGTAAGAGGAGCAGTCGGACTGCTAAGAAAATCAATATTGTTGGTATTGGTGAAGTCACACAATTTAGTATTATCTTGAGCCATCGTGACAAGCAAGCAATCCAACACACGAGCAAACAAGAGGCAAGCAAAAAAGAGACGAACGGAAAGAGAGGGCGAATAAAACGGCAAGGGTGAACTGGGGGAGAGGAAAACGAGACACAAATGGCAAATAATGTAATGCGGGAAATAAGAGTTTGTGATGGGTACTTGGTATGTTGACTTTTGCATAGACTCCCCGACAACGGCGCCAGAAATCCTTCTTGCTACCATTTAAGCACTGCGTTGGTTTTCCCTTAAAGAGGAAAGGGTGATGCAGCAAAGTAGCGTAAGTATTTCCCTCAGTTTTTGAGAACCAAGGTATCAATCCAGTAGGAGGCCTCGCACGACTCCCTCGCACCTACACAAACAAATAAGATCATCGCAACCAACGCAATAAAGGGGTTTTCAATCCCTTCACGGTCACTTAAGAAAGTGAGATGTGATAGATATGATAAGATGATATTTTTAGTATTTTTATGATAAAAACTAAGAAGTAAATAAAGCAAAATAAACTGCGCCAGAAATAGCTTGTTGACAGGAGATTAATATGATGGAAAATAGACCAGGGGGCCATAGGTTTCACCAGTGGCTTCTCTCGAGAGCATAAGTATTATGGTGGGTGAACAAATTACTATTGAGCAATTGATAGAATTGAGCATAGTTATGAGAATATCTTGGTATGATCATGTATATAGGCATCACGTCTGTGACAAGTAGACCGACTCCTGCCTGCATCTACTACTATTACTCCACACATCGACCGCTATCCAGCATGCATCTAGAGTATTAAGTTAAAGAGAATAGAGTACCGCTTTAAGAAAGATGACATGATGTAGAGGGATAAACTCATGAAATATTATATAAACCCCATCTTGTTATCCTCGATGGCAACAATACAATACGTGCCTTGTTGCCCCTGCTATCACTGGGAAAGGACACCGCAAGATTGAACCCAAAGGTAAGCACTTCTCCCATTGCAAGAAAGATCAATGTAGTAGGCCAATCCAAACTGATAATTCGAAGTGACTTGCAAAGATAACCAATCATACATAAAAGAATTCAGAAGAGATTCAAATATTGTTCATAGATAAACTTGATCATAAACCCACAATTCATCGGTCTCAACAAACACACCACAAAATAAGATTACATCAAATAGATCTCCACGAGAATCGTGGAGAACTTTGTATTGAGATCCAAAGAGAGAGAAAAAGCCATCTAGCTAATAACTATGGACCCGAAGGTTTGAGGTAAACTACTCACACATCATCGAAGAGGCTATGGTGTTGACGTAGAAGCCCTCCGTGATCGATGCCCCCTCCGACGGAGCTCCGGAAAAGGCCCCAAGATGGGATCTCACAGGTACAGAAGGTTGCAGCGGTGGAATTAGGTTTTTGGCTCCGTGTTTGGTAGTTTAGGGGTACGTAGGTATATATGGGAGGAAGAAGTACGTCGGTGGAGCAACGTGGGCCCCACGAGGGTGGAGGGCGCGCCCCCTACCTCGTGCCCTCCTGGTTGCTTTCTTGGCGTAGGGTCCAAGTCCTCTAGATCACGTTCGTTCCAAAAATCATGTTCCCGAAGGTTTCATTCCGTTTGGACTCCGTTTGATATTTTTTTTCTGCGAAACTCTGAAATAGGCAAAAAACAACAATTCTGGGCTGGGCCTCCGGTTAATAGGTTAGTCCCAAAAATAATATAGAAGTGTATAATAAAGCCCATTAATGTCCAAAACAGAATATAATATAGCATGGAACAATAAAAAATTATAGATATGTTGGAGACGTATCAAGAGCTATCGCTTGTCGGGTAGTGTCACTTGGCCACTGGGCTAGTTTAATACTTTCGTTACAAATAGGGCACTGCCTCAGGTGGTCCGATCTCCTCCTGCGCCTTTCTGCGCTTGCCACGGCGCCGCTGTCTGCTGTTGTGAACATGCTGAACAAACGAGAGGAATCTGGAAAGGACTGTACGTGGAGAGGCGGGCAGTCGGGACCCACCAGGTTTATGGCTGTATGCAAGCAAGTGCCTCGTCGGAAAAAATACATCCTCCTAATGCTATACTGACGTTGGGGCCCACGGGTTTGTCAACATAGTTACATTTTTTAGGTGCTTCATCGTAGTTACTATAGGAGATAAATTCGCAACGAAGCCGGGGAGCTGGCAGGTATCATTTATTATCACTGGGGCAACAAGTATCAGCTGGGTTTTGGGTTGCCCCATCTAGGCTATCTTTTTTAACATGCGCAGCCCACGACATGCCGGTTTGTATTTTTTTGAGGGCCTTCATGTATCGACTGGCCTATGGACCTCCCATCCGAGGTTTTATTTTTCCTGAAACATCGGCAACCCAATTTATGTATTTTTTTGAAGAAAACGCATAGGCATGTTCTATTTTTCTATATAAGAATAGGAACGCCTGGTCCAACTTATGTTTCCCTTCTAACTATATTATACATATTTAAATTATTTTATATGTTATTATATATTATTGTTATTGTCATCATATATTTAACAGATACTTACATATGTAAGAAAACAATATCCCACGTCTTATTAACTTATAAAAATAATTTCTTAACAATAAAATCCTGGATTTTTTGGCAACGAAAATCCTGGTGATTGTGCACAAAAGCTTGGTAAGATTTAAGGACCAATGTAATAATAAATCACTTATTATTTAAATATTTTTATAACAAAATGATCAGCCCCTGTTTATTTTTTGATAACATTGTTGCGCCCAACCCAATATTATAATTAGAATCAGCCCAGCAAAATCGTGTATATTGAGAAAGTGAAAATGGCTTGTAATTTTTTAGAAAAAAGTAAATGGGCCGCATGGACGCTACATTATTTGTTCACCGAGCCCGGCAAATGGACTGTAATTCTAAAAAAAGATCATATTGACTGTAAATTCTGAAAAAAATGGGTTGAATACGTGCCACATTTTTGGAGGCTAAAATGTGGGCCAATAGGTCGAAGCCAACGCAAGTCGTTGTCAACTTAGTCAACAAATGATTCTTACATCGTTAGCCGTTGGATTTACATCCAACGACCAGCATCGATCTTCAATCTCTCGTCTTCTTCCTCCAGCGCCGCCGGGACCACCTGCTCCCGCCTCCTGCCGCTAGTAGCTCTGCTTAGCACGCTTCGCTATGAAGCACTACCCCACCGTTGGCCAGGCCATCCCTCCACCCCTCCAAACCTCCTGTTCTTCTCCACCAACTGCCGAACCACACCGCACCAGAACCAGTTAACCCTCGTACACCTCTCCGTCTATGACTCTACTCCTGCGTCTTCCCATCTCCGGCCTGTTGCTGTCCGGGGCCTCGCCGTCGTCCACCACCTTGGATGCGCTCGGCGCAGAGTGGTCAACGAGCGACATCCATCGGAAGTAGAATGTACATCGAGAGGTTGACAGCTGGGTCCACGGTCGCATGCAAGGAAATGCCTCCTTATTACGCGAAAAATAATGATTCCTCCACCTGACAGCTGGGACCCACTGGAAGGGCCTCTGTATTTCACGAAAAAAACGTTCCCCCACTGATAGGTCGGACCCACCAGCTATATCTTCGCACACAAGGAAGTGCCTCCTTATTACGCACAAAAAAATGAATACCCCTTGCTAGTTGGGACCCACCATAGTGGGAGGCTAACTTGTGGGCCTACTAAGTTGACAGGGACAGAGGGCTTTGTCAACTTAGTCAATATGAATGATTCTAGCTCCAGTGACAGTACGATGTCCATCCAACGACCCTAGTGCTTCTTCAACCTCTGGTCTTCTTGCTCCAGCCGCCCAAAGCAGCGCCGGTCGTGCCGCGTGCTCCTGCCTCCCGCGGCCGGTTGTGATGCCGCGGAGGCCTCACCGCCCCCTACTACTCCCACCACTGGCCTGGCCATCCCTCTACTCACCCACACCCCCTGTTATTCTGTGGCGACGGCAACCTCACACCGCATCCGAACCAGTGAACCCCCGTACTCCTCTCCGCGTGGGAAACCATTGCCGCGTCTTCCCCGGCTCCGCATCGTCCCCTTCCTAGGCCTCGCCGTCGTCTACCGCCCTGGTGCTCTCGGCGCGATGTGGTCGACGTGGTCAAGGAATGACTTCCATTGGAAGAGTACTGTATCTGGAGAGGCTAACAGCTGGGTCCACGGTCGCAGTAAGGAAGTGCCTCCTTATTACGCGGAAAATAATGATTCCTCCACCTGACAGCAGGGACCCACCGGACAAGCCACTGTATTTCGTGAAAAAAGGTTTCCCCCCTGACTACTGGGACCCACCTTATCGAAGCGTACGTAGCATTGTCATTTTGGTCGCGAACGTGTACGTACATACTGGTTGATGTAGAGGTGCGCACGTGTCGTATTAGAGGCGCGCACGTAGCATGTACACGTACGTACAACGGCGAGGGTGCAAGAAAGAAAATACAGCCACGTACGTACATACGGGCGGGGTCTCGAACGCCTACCCGCACATATGTATGGCCAGGGCTCGTGTACATGGCTGGGTCGGAACGGAGAAGCTGCGCCATTGTTGTGTTCATGGGGAGGCAACTGGCTGGGTCAGAACGGAATGCGTCGTCGTGTTCATCGGGAGCCAACCGGCTTGGACGGAACAGGCGATGGAAACGAGGCCTGGTGTACCGCAAAACAGAGGAAACGGACCTCCTACGGTCGAAACGAGGTCCTGTTGATCGGGAGGGGTGTGGCGTATGGCAAAACGGAGGAAACAGACTTGTGTTGGAGCACTAGGTCAAAACGGGGGTCCTGTTCATCGGGAGTGGTGTGGTGTACCACAAAACGAGACTCCTTGGGATACTGTTCATCTCCATCGTCGACCTCCTCCAGTCTCCACGGGCTACTGTTCATCCACCGTCGACCTCCTCCAGCCTCCACCTGCGATTGTTCATCCACGGGCTCCTGTTCATCCAGCCTCCACCGCGCGCTCCTCCACCGGCTACTGTTCAACCAGCCCTCTCCACGAGGTCCCGTTCAACCACCCCTCCATAGGCTAGTGTTCATCTATCCCTCCACCGGCAACTGTTCATCCAGCCCTCCACGGGGTCCTGTTCATGCACCGGCTAGATCGATCGGGGTCCTGTTCATCCAGCGGACACGGCATCTACTACCACAGGGTCCTGTTCATCCAACCCCCCATAGGGAACTGTTCATTTAAACCCCCAACAACTCTCACTGTTCATCCAGAGGCAGCATCGATAGGTTTCAGTTAGCAGCAGTAGCGAAGGAATCACACTCGGGTTCAGTTAATAGCAAGGGATCGATCAGGGTTCACTAACGTAGCAAGTGCAATTGCTCGGGTTCAGTTAGAGCCTGCAGTGCAATCGCTCGGGTTCAGTTAGAGCGCAACACCTCGCACACGCGCGTACGTACGAGAGAAACACGCATCGCTTGGCCCCCGACCACCCACCATAACCGAGAACTCCCCTGATATTTTCTTCGCCCTCGCTTCTACCACGGTTTTCTCCGTCATGGACGGCCCAAAGAATGTCATGCAGCTGCGTCTCTGGCCCGCCCAGGACGAAAAGCCCATTTTCTGTCATGGTTTTCTGTCATACAAGTAGGAGCCCACCACATCTATGATGATACCGAGTTTTGTCAAAATTATCGTCATAGAAGTGTCATAAGCATGACAGGAAAAAAAATCGTTCGGCCTGAAATGTCACGGAAGTGTCTTTTTTTTGTAGTGGGCGTAGACGTCCCGAAGCGCGCGCTTCCTCTCCTCCTTGAGTATGTGCATGGCATAGATCTTGTTCATGGTTTTTAACTCAGGAGGGAATTGCTTCTGGCCTCCATTGTTCGGCCCGCGAGGCTCGTCATGATCCTCGCTATGGGAGCCCTTTCCATGTTCCTCGGTCATGAGCTTGCCGGCCTATTTGATCACCCAATAGTTATGGTTGGTGTGGTTAGAAGGCTTGTCCGAGGTGCCATGGATCTAGCATGGTCTATCCAAGATCTTGTCTAGCGCGGTAGGTCCATCCCTATTCCCTTTAGAGGGTTTCTTCAGCGGTCTTCATTTGGAGTTGCTGAATCTGGCATTTACTGTTGTATCCTCGGCATCGCTGTCGTTGTGTGGACGCTCGTTCTTATTGCGCCATGGTTTCTTGTTGTCGTCCCAGACTTCTGAGATAGGGGTCTACGGGGTTGTTTCGTATACGCGCCTGAGGGAGTCCTGGATTAGGGGGTGCTCGGACAGCCGGACTATATACTTTGGTCGGACTGTTCGACTATGAAGATACAAGATTGAAGACTTCCTCCCGTGTCCGTATGGGACTCTCCTTGGCGTGGAAGGCAAGCTTAGCAATTCAGATCTGTAGATCTCCTCCCTTGTAACCGACTCTGTGTAACCCTAGCCCCCTCCGGTGTCTATATAAACCGGAGGGTTTAGTCCGTAGGACAACAACAATCATAATCATAGGCTAGCTTCTAGGGTTTAGTCTCTACGATCTCACGGTACATCAACTCTTGTAATACTCATATCATCAAGATCAATCAAGCAGGAAGTAGGGTATTACCTCCATAGAGAGAGCCCGAACCTGGGTAAACATTGTGTCCCCCGCCTCCTGTTACCATCCGCCTTAGACGCACAGTTCAAGACCCCCTACCCGAGATCCGCCGGTTTTGACACCGACATTGGTGCTTTCATTGAGAGTTCCACTGTGCCTTCACCGTAAGGCTTGATGGCTCCTTCGATCATCGGTAACGATGCGATCCCGGGTGAGGTCTTTCTCCTCAGACAGATCTTCGTATTCGGCGGCTTCGCACTGCGGGCCAACTCGCTTGGCCATCTGGAGCAGATCGAATGCTACGCCCCTGGCCGTCAGGTCAGGTTTGGAAGCTTAAACTATACTGCCGACATCCGCGGAGACTTGATCTTTGACGGATTCGAGCCCATGTCAGGTGCGCCGCACAGTCACGACGAGCATGGTTTAGCTCTGCAATCGGACGGTGTTCGGGAGATCACACCTGTGACTACTCCGGTCCTCAATCCGGAGCAGATTGCATCGTCCAAGGACGGGTGGATGGACCCCGCCACGGAGGCCGCATACTCAGTGGTGATAGAGCCGAATACTGACTTCACCTCCAACAAGACACATGCTGCCGAACCATTGGATTCGTCCCCGGCCGCGGGTCCTGAACCGCTTGTGTCGGTGCCTATCGAATCTGATTGGGCACCGAGCATGGAGTTTTCCTCCGCGGATATTTTTCAGCACTCGCCCTTGGGCGATGTGCTAAATTCATTAAAGTCTCTCTCCTTGTCAGGAGGCCCTTGCCCAAACTGTGTCCGGCTTGAGTGGGAAGCGGACGACGAAGAAATTCGTTCCGCACCCACTGTGACGCCCCCGATTCAATCGTACACTAATCATGCACGCAAATGTGTACGATCAAGATCAGGGACTCACGGGAAGATATCACAACACAACTCTACAGATAAAATAAGTCATACAAGCATCATAATACAAGCCAGGGGCCTCGAGGGCTCGAATACAAGTGCTCGGTCATAGACGAGTCAGCGGAAGCAACAATATCTGAGTACATACATAAGTTAAACAAGTTTTGCCTTAAGAAGGCTAGCACAAACTGGGATACAGATCGAACGAGGCGCAGGCCTCCTGCCTGGGATCCTCCTAACTACTCTTGGTCATCGTCAGCGGGCTGCACGTAGTAGTAGACTCCTCCGGTGTAGTAGGAGTCGTCGTCGACGGTGGCGTCTGGATCCTGGGCTCCATCATCTGGTTGCGGCAACCGGGTAGAAGGGAAAGGGGAAAAAGGGGGAGAAAAGCAACCGTGAGTACTCATCCAAAGTACTCGCAAGCAAGGAACTACACTACATATGCATGGATATATGTGTAAAGGGCCATATCAGTGGACTGAACTGCAGAATGCCAGAATAAGAGGGGGATAGCTAGTCTTATCGAAGACTACGCTTCTGGTCGCCACCGTCTTGCAGCATATAGAAGAGAGTAGACTGAAGTCCTCCAAGTAGCATCGTATAGCATAATCCTACCCGGCAATCCCCTCCTCGATGCCCTGTTGGAGAGCAATCACCGGGATGTATCTGGCACTTGAAAGGGTGTGTTTTATTTAGTATCCGGTTCTAGTTGTCATAAGGTCAAGGTACAACTCCGGGTCGTCCTTTTACCGAGGGACACGACTATTCGAATAGATATACTTCCCTGCAGGGGTGCACCACATAGCCCAACACGCTTGATCCCATTTGGCCGGACACACTTTCCTGGGTCATGCCCGGCCTCGGAAGATCAACACGTCGCAACCCCACCTAGGCACAACAGAGCGGTCAGCACGCCGGTCTAAACCTATGCGCGCAGGGGTCTGGGCCCATCGCCCTAAGCACACCTGCACGTTGCGTACGCGGCCGGAGAGCAGACCTAGCAACCTCCATTTCAAAGGAAGTCACGTTACGCGGTCCAACCCGGCGCGCGCCGCTCAGTCGCTGACATCACGAAATGCTTCGGCTGGTACCACGACGTCGGGATACCCATAACTACTCCCGCGTAGGTGGTTAGTGCGTATAGACCAAATGGCCAGACTCAGATCAAATACCCAGATCTCGTTAAGCGTGTTAAGTATCGCGAACGCCGACTAGGGCCAGGCCCACCTCTCTCCTAGGTGGTCTGAACCTGCCCTGTCGCTCTGCCACAAAGTAACAGTCGGGGGCCGTCGGGAACCCAGGCCCACCTCTACCGGGATGGAGCCACCTGCCCCTTCAGCCCCCATCTCCGAACAGTATCACATGTAATGTAAAAGTGTAAAGTATATAGTATATGCCCGTGATCACCCCCGAGTGATCACGGCCCGATAGTATAGCATGGCAGACGGACAAGAGTGTAGGGGCACTGATGGAACACTAGCATCCTATACTAAGCAGTAGGATTGCAGGTAAAGGTATCAACAGCAGTATCAAAGACAGGCTATGCATCAGGATAGGAATAACGAAAGCAGTAACAAGCTACACTACTCTAATGCAAGAAGTATAGGGAAGAGTAGGCGATATCTGGTGATCAAGGGGGGGCTTGCCTGGTTGCTCTGGCAAGAGAGAGGGATCGTCAACTCCGTAGTCGAACGGGGCAGCAGCAGCGTCGGTCTCGATGTCTACCGAGAGAAGAGGGGGGAGAAACAATAAATATTTAAACAAGTAGAGGCATAGTGATGCATGACATGACAAGTAACGGCGTTAGAGGTGCCCTAACGCGGTATGGGATGATACCGGTGAAGGGGGGGAACATCCGGGAAAGTATCCCCGGGGTTCCGCGTTTTCGGGCAAAGGAGCCGGAGGGGGAAAGTTGCGAGTTTGATATGTTAGGGGTGTGCGGCGGATGAACGGGCTGAGTATCCGGGTTCGTCTCGTCGTTCTGAGCAACTTTCATGTTGAAAATATTTTAATCCGAGTTACGGATTAAAAGATATGATTTTCTAAAGGTTTTATTGATTTCGGGAATTTAATTAATTAATTAATTCGAAATTAGATTTATGACATCAGCATGATGTCATGCTGACATCAGCAGTCAATAGAGTTGACTGGGTCAAACAGAAATGTGGGTCCAGTGGGACCCACGTGTCATTCCCTGATTAGGTTAATTAGGGTTTAACTAACTAATTACTGTTTTGATTAAACTAACAGTTAATTAGGTTAATCTAATTATGATTAATTAATTAATTAATTCTTTAATTAATTAATTAATATTTTAATTATTATATTTATTATTTATTATTATATTTTTCTTTCTTTTTCTTTTTAACGTTCCAGGGGCTGGGCCCCGTTTGTCTGTGGCACAGAGGCCTTGCGGGCGTTGGGTGCAGGGCGCGGGCGCCACCCGTTAACGGGCAAACCCGGGCGGCCCGCCCCAGGCGCACGCACCAGCGCCGGCAAGGCAGGCTGGGCGCCGGCTACAGGCGAGAGGGGACGCCGGCCACGGCAGGGCGTGGCTGGCGGGCGCGGTAGCGGCCACGGCGCCGGACCGGGAAGGTGTGGGCGAGGCCAGGTGCCGCCAGGCGTGGCCTCGCCAACGCGGGCGGCCGGGGTCGGGCAACGGTGCGCGGAGGCGGGGGGGGGGGGGTGCGCGCACCGGGCGCGGTCGGGGCGTGGCGATCGCGGGACGCGGCGCGGGAAGCATGGCGACGGGCTCGGTCCACGGTGATGCTAGGAGCGGGCGGAGGCGAGGCCACGATAGGCGCGGGCCGCGAGCGCGGAGCGGCCAGGGCGCTGTCGGAGCCGGTCGGAGCAAGGGGGTTTCGTGGGCGGCGCGGGGGTGCGGCAAAACGGCGCAGCGACATGGTCGGGGGCGCCCGCACGGAGGCGCGCGCGCGCGGAGGCTTGGCCAGATCTGGTGAAAGGAGAGAGGGGAGGGGCGCAGCTCACAGGAGGTGTAGGGACAGTGGCAACAGAGGACGAGGAGGAGGTCGGGGACGACGGCGGAGCGGTCCGGCGAGGGCGCGTTCCGGCAAGGCGGCGACGTGGTGGCGGCGTCGCAGCTCGAGGGGTTCCGGCGGGGAAGAGACGATGGGGCGGCGCCGACGAGGTCCAGCGAGGCCTGGCGTCGCCAGGGCGGTGGGGTAGGTAGCGGGGCGCCGGGCGCCGCGGTCGTCGCCCCGATACAGAAGGGATCGGGGAGTGGGGGAGCGAGGGGAGTGGGGATGGGGAAGTGGGGCGATGGGGGTGGTTAGGGTTCGGTGGTGAGGGGGGCAGCCTAAGTAGGCCAAGGGAGTGGGTGGGCCGGCCTGTTAGCGGCCAGGTGGGCCAAACGGCCCAGGGGGAGGGGGTCCTTTTA
This sequence comes from Aegilops umbellulata, assembly GCA_032464435.1. Taxonomy (NCBI): domain Eukaryota; kingdom Viridiplantae; phylum Streptophyta; class Magnoliopsida; order Poales; family Poaceae; genus Aegilops; species Aegilops umbellulata. The sequence continues at coordinate 295,254,438 of CP136056.1, forward strand.
CTTTGTTGTTTTTTTTATTCTGTTTAGTCTTTCTTTTTATTTATTTCTTTCCTTTTCTCTTTTATTTAATTTAGGGCATTTAAGTATTTTCTAAACATGTGCTTTCTTCACTATATTTACCTATGTAATATTTGGCAACCACCGAAGAATTTTGTTTTAATTTTTGAAAACCTTTGTTGTTTGCCTTTAAGTTTAAATTTGAATTTGAACCATTTTGAACTAACACAAGATTAACAACATTAACCGAGGTGACGTGGCTTCATTAGCAGGGGTTTACTGTAGATTAATTATCCGGGCGTCACACCCACCACCCACTTAATAGCCATTGTCGACGATCTAACCGAAATGCTTGATTTCGTCTCCGGAGACATCGACAGCATGGACGACGATGTAGGAAAAGAACAGGAACCACCGCCCACAGGGCGCTGGACCTCCACCTCATCATATGATATTTACATGGTGGACACCCCCAAAGAGGGCAATGACAAGGCAACAGAGGATAATCCCCTCGAGAAGCAATCTAAGCATCGGTGTCAATGGCGTCGCTCTAAGTCCCGCCATAGCAAAGGCGACGACACTGGCACAAGAAACAATAACGCTGCGGATACTGCTAAAGACGAATACAATCCCCTGCAGCCAGGTCTCGAGCGGGAGGATGGGCAAGCTAACCCTAAGGAACAGCCAGCAGATGGAGAATAAAAGGATGACAATTACATGCCTCTCTCCGAAGACGAGGTGAGCCTCGGCGACGAAGAATTTACCATGCCTGAGGATCCCGTCGAACAAGAGCGCTTCAAGCGCCGGCTTATAGCCACAGCAAAAAGCCTGAAGAAAAAGCAACAACAGCTTCGATCTGACCAGGATCTTCTAGCGGATAGATGGACTGAGGTCCTAGGGGCTGAGGAATACGAACTTGAGCGCCCAACTAAATGTTACCCAAAGCGCAGGTTGCTACCCCAACTCGAGGAGGAAGCATTAAAGCCTATGCCTCCGGCATACGACGTGGCTGATCGGCCACCTCATGGCTGGGACAAAGCGGCATATCAGGCCGAAGTCCAGCCTGCACCCCGCCGCTAGTAAAGCAAAAATACGAAGGCCCGAGGCAACACGCAGGACCTGCGATACATACTGCAAAACAAAGCAGGGCATACAAGATCGATCTACGGAACACTGGAGCACGTCCCAACGCGTGACGATGACCGTCACGTCGGATATACTAAAAGTAAATCCGGCCGGGCCGAATACAGCAGGCAAGACTCATATGAACTGCATCGTGATATAGCCCGGCACAGAGGCGCCGCACACCCGCTATGCTTCACTGATGAAGTAATGGATCACAAATTCCCAGAGGGTTTTAAACCCGTGAACATTGAATCATATGATGGCACAACAGATCCCGTTGTATGGATTGAAGATTTCCTCCTCCACATTCACATGGCCCGCATTGACGATCTACATGCCATCAAGTACCTCCCGTTAAAACTCAAAGGACCTGCTCGGCATTGGCTCAATAGCCTGCCGACAAACTCCATAGGTAGTTGGGAGAATTTGGAGGACACATTCCTTGACAACTTCCAGGGCACTTATGTGCGACCACCGGATGCCAATGACTTGAGTCACATAACCCAACAGCCAGGAGAATCAGCCAGGACATTCTGGACCCGGTTCTTAACTAAAAAGAACCAAATTGTCGACTGTCCGAATGATGAGTCCTTACCGGCATTTAAGCATAACATCCGTGATGAGTGGCTCGCCCGTCACCTCGGCCAAGAAAAGCCGAAGACCATGGCAGCCCTCATGACACTCATGACCCGCTTTTGTGCGGGTGAGGATAGCTGGCTGGCTTGCAGCAATGGTGCATCGAAAAACCCTGGCAATTCAGATGCCAAAGATAGCAACGGCAGGCCACGCAGCAACAGACACCAGCGCCGCAGCAACGGCGACAACAATGATGAAACGACAGTTAATGCCGGATTCAGTGGCTCTAAATTCGGTCAGCGGAAGAAGACGTTCAAAAGAAGCAATCCGGGCCTGTCCAGCTTGGAACGCATACTCGATCGTTCGTGTCAAATACATGGCACCCCCGATAAACTAGCCAACCACACCAACAGAGAATGCTAGGTGTTCAAAGAGGCCGGCAAGTTGAATGCCGAATACAAGGAAAAGGGGCTGCATAGCGACGACGAGGAGGAACCCCGGCCGCCGAACACAGGAGGACAGAAGAAATTTCCTCCCCAAGTGAAAACGGTAAACATGATATACGCAACCCATATCCCCAAGCGGGAACGGAAGCGTGCACTAAGGGACGTTTACGTGATGGAGCCACTCGCCCCAAAGTTCAACCCATGGTCTTCTTGTCCGATCACCTTCGATCGCAGGGACCATCCCACCAGTATCCGTCATGGCAGTTCTGCCGCTTTGGTCCTGGACCCCATCATTGATGGATTTCACCTCACTCGAGTCCTTATGGACGGTGGCAGTAGCCTGGACCTGCTCTATCAGGATACAGTGCGCAAAATGGGTATAGACCCCTCGAGGATCAAACTCACCAAAACCACCTTTAAAGGTGTCATCCCAGGTGTAGAGGCCTGTTGCACGGGCTCAATCACACTGGAAGTGGTCTTCGGATCTCCGCACAACTTCCGAAGCGAGGAGTTAGTCTTCGATATCGTACCCTTCCGCAGTAGCTATCATGCACTGCTCGGACGAGCCACATTTGCCAGATTCAATGCGGTACCACATTATGCATACCTCAAGCTCAAAATGCCAGGACCTCGCGTGGTCATAACAGTCAATGGAAACACAGAACGCTCGCTCTGCACAGAGGAGCACACTGCGGCCCTCGTAGCAGAAGTGCAAAGTAGCCTTATGAGGCAAACCGCCAACTCGGTGAAAAAGACCCCGGACACCTTCAAGTGGGTCCGGAGTACCCCGCACGAGGGTCTCGAGGCACTTCTAGAGCTCGCCTAGCAATTCGGCCTCCGTCCCAACCCCAGTCAAGCGGTGAAATTTGTGCCACGCGTACATAACTACGCACTTAAGATACCATGGGCATAGGCGGAGGCACGGTTATGGCATGTCCCACAATGCGGCTTAACCGCCCCAGGGGTTGTATACCTCTGTCATTTTGTCTCTTTCAGGACCTTACTCTCTGGAAGCCCTTTCCGGCAATCTGATTGCCGGACCCATTACAGGAAGGAAATACCAAGGAAGCAAGACGCTCTAACATACAAGGGAATTCCCAGGTGGTCTCTGCTAACGATCGATGTACCTCTTTTACATACCCATACGCAGCTTGCCCTTAGATAGGACATGTCAAATAGTCCAGTTTTTTGCTTATTACACTAATTGTATATCTATGCTCTGACGTATAATTTAAATAACAATGTATAGTGTTAGCCTATTACTGCGTTTCCTTTTTCCTTGTCTGCTTGCTTACGAAAAATGGCACTCGTACATTCTGGTACGACCAGTGCGCCAGGGGCTTCAACGTACCCCATAACACGGCACGAAAAGTCTGAACACTTTCGACAGTGCGGCACCCCAAACTTATAGCATTATATGCATCAGCTCCGAATCATGTCTTGGGTCAATAGTTGGGTTTACCCGACTCCCATGTTTTAGTACCTTACATTCCGCTATATCGGCTAAGGTAGCACTGGGAGAACTACTGCGATTGTGTCCCGGTTCTTCCGGACGAGCACCTGAATAGAGAAAGCCGAAAACTGACTGTCATGATGCGGCGAGAGCTGGTCCCTATTCGAGAGGTCTCAAATCCCTAAAGATTTTTCCGCTTTGGGAGAGGAGTCGGCCTTGTTCGACTTAGGCGTACATAGCGCCCCAAGTTCGGCCCTCCAAATACTAGGGGCTTTGCCAAAATTTAAAATTGTAGACTTCTGTGGCTAAGTGAGAGTGATAAAGCTTCATAGTCTGGTTGCCTGGTTCGTTGTGCTGAACATCTCCTTTGAAGGACCCAAAACTGGGATAAAGAGTGATCAGGTTTATCCTGAACACCTCAGTACTAGTTACATGGGGGCAGAAGCCGACGACACGCCGACTCTCAAATTTTATAAACAGCCGCCCAGAAGGTAATATTTTAAATCAAAAAGCGTTATATAATACACATGAACTCGTTTTCATGTTACAAGATCACATGAGTACATTCATTCAAATATTACATCCTTAGCGCATTCCTCCGCCACAAGGCGAGCGCCCTTCAGGACACTGTCATGATATTTTTCGGGGTTGCGATGCTCCTTGTACTCCGGCAGCCCCTACTTCACCAGCTTTTCGGCGTCCATCTTCGCCTAGTGCACTTTCGCCCGGGCAAAAGCCATGCGTACACCCACAATGCAGACGGACCGCTTTATGACCTCCAGCCATGGGCAGGCGTTTACAAGTCGCCTTACCAGACTGAAATAGCTGCCAGGTGGGGGCTTGCCAGGACACATCCGAACTATGAGGCCGCTCATGGCCAGTTCAGCCGCCTTGTGAAGCTCGACCAGTTGCTTTAGTTGGTCGCTCAAGGGCACCAGATGTTCGGCCCCAGTATACTGAGACCAGAACAACTTCTTCGTCGAGCTCCCTTCCTCGGCCCGGTAGAACTCCACGGCATCCGACATATTGCAGGATAGATCTGCGAACGCTCCTGGAGAGCTCCAAATTCGGGTAAGTATTAGAAAAGTTTCCTTCACATGCTTGCTTTGCATAATAAATGCCTTACCCGCCGCTATCTTCTTCACCGCCTCAATTTCCTGGAGGGCCTTTTGTGCTTCGGCCTTGGCATTTTGTGCGTTCTCGTGGACCTTTGCAAGCTCGGACTCTTGCATCTTAGAGTCATGCTCCAAGGACTCGTACTTCTTGCCATAGTCCTGGAGCTCTTGCTGCACCTCGCCGATTCGGGCCTCTTGCCTCTCGCGCTCGGAGCGCTCCTTGGCCGCTTTGCCTTCATCCTCGAATAGCGCCTTCTTTAGAGCCTCCACTTCGGTCGTGACCCCTAGCACAATTCATGACGATCTTATGATTTTACAATCGTTTTTCTTTATCGGTAAACATACGAGGTATTACCTACCTTTTTTATCTTCAAGCTGCCTCTTGGTAAGGCCGAGCTCTTCTTTGGACTACTAAAGGTCCCGCTTCAGCGCAGAGACTTCTGCCGTGCGAGCGGTAGCGGCCAGCAGTGAGGCATGCTTATTCACATAAGACATATTCTGATTAGACTCCTATGCTTATTATTTGATCCTCTGTTCGGCCTTTCTTTACGAACACCAAACAAAGCATCAGGGGATATTGTATATGCTATAATATTTCCTCATAATTTGTTTACTTACCTCAAAGCCTGTTAGGAGGCTGGCACAGGCTTCAGTCAGTCCGCTTTTGGCGGACTGAACCTTCTTGACCACCGCACTCATGATAGTGCGGTGCTCTTCCTCAATGGAAGCGCCGCGAAGCGCTTCCAGCAAATTGTCCGACGCCTCTGGATGGACAGAGGTTATCGGCATAGATGGCTTGCCCCCCTTGGCAGGAGGTCGCTTGACAGAATCTGGAACCACTGGAGGTTCCGGCGCAGTATTCGGCTGGGGGCTAGGCTTGCTGCCCCCAGCATTAAGGCCCGTGGGGGTCTTGCCCCTCCTCCGCCCAGCGCCCGGAATGTCGCCTTGGGGCGCCTCTGGAACTGTCTCCCCTTGGTTCAGTGCCCTTTGAGACAACACCTCGGCGTCGTCCATAGGGCGGGGGGTGGAGACGGTCGGGAGTGAATCGCTGTTCATCGCCGATGAGCCCAACGAATCATCCGAAGAGGATACGTCGATGTGGGCTTTGGATGGGCTGCATAGTCATGTTCGGCGTGATAAGAAGCAAGGAAAAAAAACATACCAAGAACTATTATGGTATCCGAATACTTACGACTTCGCAAGGGGCTTGTCCCTGGGCAACCACTCCTCGTCGCTAAAGGCGGCTGTCATGGAGCAGTCCGTAAGGAGGGTCCTTGTCGGTGTCAAAACCGGCGGATCTCGGGTAGGGGGTCCCAAACTGTGCGTCAAGGCCGAATGGTAACAGGAGGCAAGGGACACGATGTTTTTACCCAGGTTCGGGCCCTCTCGATGGAGGTAACACCCTACTCCTGCTTGATTAATATTGATGATATGGGTAGTACAAGAGTAGATCTACCACAAGATCAAGGAGGGTAAACCCTAGAAGCTAGCCTATGGTATGATTGTGTATGATGATGGTTTCTCCTAGGGACTACAACGCTCCGGTTTATATAGACACCGGATAGGGTTAGGGTTACACAGAGTCGGTTACAATGGTAGGAGATCTTGAGTATCCGCATCGCTTAGCTTGCCTTCCGTGCCAAGGAAAGTCCCATAAGGACACAGGACGAAGTCTTCAATCTTGTATCTTCATAGTCCAGGAGTCCGGCGAAGGTATAGTCCGGCTACTCGAACACCCCCTAATCTAGGACTCCCTTAGTAGCCCCTGAACCAGGCTTCAACGACGACGAGTCCGGCGCACAGATTGTCTTCGGCATTGCAAGGCGGGTTCCTCCTCCAAGTCCTTCATAGAAGATTGTAAACACCAAAAATAGTGTCCGGCTCTGCAAAATAAGTTTCCACATATTGCCATAGAGAGAATAATATTAACACAAATCAAATCTGCTGAGGTATTCCGCAGTGCGTCATCACACTATGGCGAAGCTCTTTATACAAATTGTTTTCACTTTTCCACCTCAGCACGTTTGGCGAGGCGGTTTCCTTGGCACGTCTTGTCAAAGCAGAGATCGTGTGCCCCTTTTAACGGGATTCTCATAAATACGGGCGTGGGTAACCCAATCGTGTCCGTTAGCACGTTCCCTCGATTAAAGGCGAGTCCAAAACGGTAACGGGGAGGGCTCTTGGTATTCAACCTCTTATAAAGAGACCAAGGCCCCGCTCCCTTTTTCAATCTTAAACGAGTTTGCCCGTCGCCTCGAGTTCCAGCACCCCAGGCTCCAGATTCCAGGCGCTTCGGACCTTCGACAATGTCCGGTTTTGACCTTCAAGGTCGATGGACGCCTTCCTCTGTCACGGAGGAGGACGTACTAAGGTTGAGGGAGGATAAGTTCCTGACCAGCGAGATTTCGCATAGGTTGCCTGCTCAAGGAGAGGTTATTCCCAGTCCCCAGCCCGACGAGAGCGTGGTGTTCATGTCTCACTTCCTCCGAGGGTTAGGATTCCCCATGGATCCCTTTGTGAGGGGACTGTTGTTTTATTACGGGCTGGATTTTCATGATTTAGCTCCGGAGTCCATCCTCCATATCTCCTCATTTATCGTCGTGTGTGAAGTGTTCCTCCATGTTACCCCTCACTTCGGATTATGGCTCAAGACCTTCAAAGTGGAGCCGAATATGATCGAGGGACGGCACGCAGAGTGCGGAGGCGCTGTCATAAGAAAAAATGCCGATGCTCCATGGCCCGAGGGCTCTTTTCAAGAGGAGCCAGGCTTGTGGCAACGAGAGTGGTTTTATATCACCGCTCCCCGGGGCACCACATGGGTGGCTCCTCCTGCCTTCCGCTCGGGTCCCCCACCACGGCTAGCGCCGTGGATCAACAGAGGGTTATATTGGGGTTTGCCCAAAGACGTACCCTTGCTGCAGGGCCGCATTAAGGATCTCTTGGAAGGAGACCTCAACCTGGTCAAGGTGACGCAGGTCATGCTGATTCGCCGGACACTGCCCGGCAAACGTCGCCCCTTCGCCTGTGGGAGTTCAATCCAGAGGGACCATGATCTCTCCGGGATTTTATGAGCGCGACGCCCGCGGAGATGTATAAACTGTTCTTCGGATCACAAGGAATGTGTCCGGATTTGACCGAGAACGCAGGCCTAAGCCGCAATCGCCCGGATACTCAAGTAAGTAACCTTGTGCCCGGACCTTCTATTCGTATAATTATCATAACCTTGCCCTTAAAAGAGCTCCCCTTTTAAACATGAGTGGATAGCGAAGGCGAAGATGATCACGTGTCCGGCTCTCCTTCCTGAAACTAGGCCGGATCCCGTGCTAGTCAGGATGCTGGAGGTAGTGCCTTTGGAGGGAAGCAAGGGGGAGGACAAGGAAAGTACGGCCTCCTCGAAGGGGAAAGAAGAGAGCCGCCTCTGACGATCCGAAGACCGTGGTCTCGAAGCGGGGGAACAGATCCTCGTCAGAGGGTCCGGCGCCGGGGAGTTCCTCGGCCGGACTACATACTCAAGGAGATCAGCCCTCCAGCGAGCCGTAAGTAGATAAAGATTTTCCTTTCGAGGGATGAGTGTCGGGGTTTTCTGGCTCCCCGAGCACCTATGGGGACGGAGCCCCTTCTCGGTTCGGCGGGGGGCGGAGGTCGCGCAAAGAGCGGATCAAGGCGAAGCACACGGGGGGGGGGGGTTTACCCAGCTTCGGAGCTCTCCGGAGAGATAACACTCCTACTGCTGCTTTGTGGATTGTATTGAGTTCTTGCTCGGGAGCGCTGAGTGCTACAGTACACTCAAGCAGCTAACGAGACCGAGCATTCTTCTATTTGTCCTCTCAGAGATCGCTCTCCAGGGGCCGATCCTCTCAGAGATCGCTCTCCAGGGGCCGATCCCCCTCTACGTTGTGCATGGGCCTCCTTTTATATGTTCAAGGGGTCTCCAACAGGTGGCAACGTAGGTAAGGGCAAAAATGGAAACATGCTGTGGTAGGTACAGCTACCTACACAGTGTATCATACCTAACCCTGACGGCAGGGGACAAAGGCATTAAATGCCTATCTACGTCGCCCAGACGGTGCAGAAAAGGGACCGTCAGGGGCGGCACCGCCTGCCACGATGGCGATCTTGTCAGCGCTGCATGCCACAGTGTACCCCTGGCTGCACAGCCTCCCGCCACGTACGCCTGGAAGGGTCCCGGAGCGACACGTAGGTGGGTGAGCTGGAGCGCGGGTACATAGTGGTTGCTTGCCGCGGCAAATGCCTTGCCGCGGCCGTTGTCTTGCCGCGTGCGGGAGCTTGTCGCTCGCCGAGTCCTGCCGGGACACGTGGCGCGTCGCGGCAAGTTCTTTGAGATGCTCTGGTTGGCCTTCCCGGCAAGCTCCTCTTGCCGGGGTCTTGTGCCTCGAGCGGCCTTCCCGGCAAGCTCCTCTTGCCGGGTACTTGTCTCCTTGGCTTAAATACTTTGTTCTTGAATGGCTCCAAAGGAACCATAGAGGGCCTTGGTGGTCACCTGGCAGGCCTTGCCACGGGGTGCTGCGACTGCCCGTGCACAAGTTTGGGATACTACGGTACCCCTACTCTAGTACACCGACAGGAGCCCCCGGACCTGGGCCATACACGGTGCCGAGCGCTGTTGGGCCAGGCCAAAAGCAGGGCACGGGCACGCGCGGCCTGGGTCACGTTGCACCTTGCTCCGTATCCAGCGCGCCCTCCCCGAACGGCACACGTCGATTGCGGCGTCGTGGGAGAGGTCGTGGGTGGTTCCTTTATTCGGAAAAACGAAACGCCCGCCTCCTGGCGGTTCGTATCTTCCTCATAAACGGAGGGAGGCGTGGAAGCGTGGAGGCGTGGTCTTCGAGGTGTCCACCCCCCACGATCAAGGGGTGGGGAGAGGTCGCCTCATCCGTCACCTCAACTCTGCACTCCTGCCACGCGGCCTCCATGCGCTTGGAGTGGCGAGCGGTCGAGGCGGGAAACCGGGCCGTCACGGGTCGAGGCAGCGGGTCGGGCCCAGTTCCCTGCGCCTTCTGTGTCTTGATTGGCTGAGTGGGGCGGCCGAGCCCCCACCCCGCTCCTTTATAAGGAGCGGGATAGGGGGGCGGAAACCCGCATTCTCTCATCTCCTCCTTTCTTCAGCTTCTGCTCCCCTCTCTCTCATTCGCCATGGAGAAAGGGAACCCTGGTCCTTCGACGGTGCCGACGAGGGTTGCCGCTAGGCAACGCGTCCCTCCTCCCCCCGCACCCATGGTGGCAGAGCCAGCTGCAAGGGGAAGAGGGAGGGGACGAGGCCGCGGGCGAGGTCGAGGGCGAGGCCGAGGCGGTCGGGGAAGAGGTGGGCGAGGCAGTCCGCCGGCCTCGCCTCCGCCAGCAGATCCTCTCCCCATGGCGGATCATATCGGGGACGACCCTTGCGAGTTGTTCGTCAGGTTGCGCCGGCCGCCTCGTCGTCGCCTTCGTCTCCCGACTCCGTTTGCGAGCGAGATGGAGTTGGATCCGCCCGAGACACTGAGGTTGCACATGAGGGGATTTGGAATCAGCGGTACGCAAGTCCGCGTTGATTTCCTGGCCCCTAATGTGATGTATCTTGGTCGAGGGTGGAAGACGTTCACCCGCATCCACAGCTTGACGGCGGGGCTCACCCTCCATTTTAAGATGATGGGGGACGGTCTCCTCTCCGTCAAGGTCTTTGGGTGCTTCGGAACTCGGGCACGGTGCTGCGTGGAGAGCTCCTCCAACAGCGAAGGCTCCTCCTTGGGCGGGAGTGACGAGGAGGACAGCGACAGCGACGACGAGGGCGGCGGGCGGCGGGATGACGGGTCCGACTAGGTCTCGGGTGCCGCTCCGCGTGGCACCGGCGACCCCATCACCCACGTCGCTGGCTCCTGGAGCTTCTCGGGGCCGTCTCCTTGGGCGGCTGGCGTAGGGAGGCTGCGGAAGAGGAAGAGGGTAGGCGGCAAGGCCGTCAACTCGGAGTACGAGGGCACAACGCCCTCGACAGCGTGCTGACATCCTGCCGCCTCGTCTTCGAGCTCTGCCTCCGGCGCCGCCATCACCATGCCACCGAGACGTTCTCTTGGTGTCTTCTGCCACCCGTAGCTCGTCTAGGCGCCCCTTTTGACCTTTTCGCCTCCTTGACCTGCCTCCTGAAGAGAGGGACAAGAGAGGGATTACGGGCACCTTATCTCTTTTTAATTTGTAAGCCCTCGGGCCTTAGTTGCATTTAAAGCTTGTAATCCCATTATTCATGTTTTTCATCCTCTCATGAACTGTACCTGAGTGGAATGCTCTTTAATGAAAAGGGGATGCTTACCGGGTCACTTGTCTCATGGGTGGAACCCACGTCAAGGAGCGAATCCTTTATATCTTTAAGATAGACACTTCCTTTCCCGGCAGCAGGCCCTGCCTTCTTCCCACGCCGCTCGCCCTTTCTCACGCCTTTGGCGGAGGCAGGGAGGAGGCGGGTTCAGGCTCCTCGTTTCGTCCCTTCGCTGCCGCGACTACGACCAAATCTGGCCCCGGGAATGAGCCCCAGGGCCTAGAGTTAAGGGAGCACGGTAGCTTTTAGGAAGAAAACGAGGTTTCGCATGCCTCAGTCCATAAGAGAATGTATGATAGGGGATGAAAAACTTATCTGAGATTGCAGCCCCCGGCAACTCTGGTTCGCCGTGGGTTAATCTTTGTACTCGCAGCCCCCGGCAACTCTGGTTCGCCGTGGGTTAATCTTTGTACTCGCAGCCCCCGGCAATACCGACTTGCCGGGGTCTTGCAGCCCCCGGCACACTGGCTTGCCGAGGTCCAGATGTCGGTTCGTCCTTCTCCTCCTTTTCGTCCTTAAGTGGTTTGGTCAGGATATGCGAGCCCTGCGAACCAAGGGAAACGAAAAGAACAACAAAGGAACGCACACTCGACCTCTAAGTTAGGGGTTAGCCGCAACTAAGCACTGTCAACCCTAACCAAGGACGAGACTCGACTCAACATGCATGCTAAAACTCAGGGCGCCAGCGCTTTATCTTCGCTGAGGGTCTGCGCCTGGCTTTGTACAAAGGATTACATGCAACAGCGGCAAGACTTGTACAAAATGGTGGTTGCCGGACAGGGTCCGACAACCGCGCCTTACGGGTAAAACTTACGAAGATGCTCGATGTTCCAGGAGTTGCTCACCGGAAAGCCATCTTCGGTCTAAAGGCGGACAGCGCCAGGCCTAGTGACTCGTTTCACCCGGTAAGGGCCTTCCCACTTCGGCGTCAACTTGTTGGAATTCTTGGCGGAATGAACGCGCCGAAGAACAAGGTTGCCTTCCTCGAGACTTCTGGCTTTAACTTTGCGGCTATGGTAGCGGCACAAAGCTTACTGGTATCGAGCAGCTCGTATAGCAGCCTGAAGACGGTCTTCCTCAAGGAGCAGCGCGTCATCTTGTCGTAGCTGCTCTTGCTCAAGCTCATCATAAGAGAGCACTCGAGGTGACCCGTATACGTGTTCCGTGGGGATAACTGCCTCTGCTCCATAGACTAGAGCGAAAGGTGTCTGGCCAGTGGCTCGTTTTGGCGTCGTCCTGATCAACCAAAGAACCACCGGCAGCTCCTCGATCCAGTTTATTTCGCACTTGTGCAGCCTGTCGAAAGTCCGGGTCTTGAGTCCATGCAGCACTTCTGCATTTGCCCTCTCTGCTTGACCGTTGCTCCAGGGGTGAGCAACAGAAGCGAAGCAGACCTTGGCGCCAAGGTCCTGGACGTACTGCATGAAGGTGCGAGTCGTGAATTGTGTACTGTTGTCGGTGATGATCCTGTTAGGGATTCCGAAGCGGCAAACAATCGACCTGAAGAACTTGACTGCTGATTGTGTTGTCACCTTCCTCACTGGTTCCACTTCCGGCCACTTTGTGAACTTGTCGATTGCGACGTACAAGTACTCAAAGCCCCCGACTGCTCGGGGGAAGGGGCCGAGAATGTCGAGCCCCCAGACCGAAAATGGCCAGGATAAAGGGATCGTCTGGAGAGCTTGAGCTGGCTGGTGTATCTGCTTGGAATGGAACTAGCACGCTTCACACTTGGTTACTTGTGCAGTTGCATCCTGGAGGGCTGTCAGCCAAAAGAAGCCTTGCCGGAAAGCTTTGCCGGCAAGCGCTCTTGCGCCAATGTGGTGACCACAAATGCCTCCATGTATCTCTGCCAACAGCCTCTGTCCATCTTCCCGGGGAATACACTTCAATTTCACACCGTTGAGTCTTCTTCTGTACAGTGCATTGTCGACGAACTGGTACATACTTGACTGTCGGGCTACTCTTTCCGCTTCTTCTGGCTCATCAGGAAGTTCTCCTGACTGGAGGAATCGGACGATCTGTTGTGCCCATGCTGGAGCCTGTGGCTCGACAACAAGGACAAAAGGCATATCTGCTGCTGCGGGAACATCCGCTTCTACGGCGAGAACCTGCGGTTTAGCCGGAGCTTGATGATCCCCGGCAAGCTTGCCGGAGCGAAACTTGTCGGGAGCGTCTGCTACAACGAAACAAACCCTGGGGCTTGTCGGAGCAGACTGCTCCTCGGCACTCTTGGCATTGATCTTGGGGACCTTCTTGGCGGCGGCTTCGGGAAGCTCTGTCGGAAGATAGTTACCGGAAATAAACTTCCTCTTCTTGCTCTGTCCAGTTGATGGCGTCACGGATGGTTGAGTCAGCTTGAGCACAAAGATCCCTGGTTCCACAGGTAACTTAAGTGCCGCGCAATTTGACAGGCCGTCAGCGATGTCGTTTTGAGTTCTTGGAACATGTTCCATCTGTAGCCCGACAAAGCGCTCTTCCAGCTTCCTCACTTCATCAACGTAAGCTTCCATCAACGGACTCTGATAATTCTTGTTCACTTGGCGGACGACAAGCTGTGAGTCACCCCTGACAATGAGTTGCTTGATCCCAAGGTCTGCCGTGATCCTGAGACCGGCGAGCAATCCTTCATACTCTGCAGTATTGTTTGTTGCTTGCTCCTTGGGAAAGTGCATCTGGACTACGTACTTGAGGTGCCCTCCGGTGGGTGCGACAAGCAGCACACCAGCACCGGCGCCTTGCAGCGAGAAGGCACCATCAAAGTACATTAGCCACTCTTTGTTTGCTTCCTTGACGGGGATGCTCATCTCTGGAATTTCTTCGTCTGGTGTTGGCGTCCACTCTGCTATGAATTCTGCCAATGCTCTGCTCTGAATAGTTGAAGTGCTCTCAAACTTGAGGCCAAAGCTTGACAGTTCCAGTGCCCACTCAACAATCCTGCCTGTTGCTTCTGGATTCTGCAGTATCCTCTTCAGCGGAAAGCGAGTGACAACTGTGATGTCATGTGCTTGGAAGTAATGGCGCAGCTTTCTCGAGGCCATAAGAAGGCCGAAAAGCAACTTCTGCACACCAGAGTACCTTGACCTAGCCCCCTGCAGAAGGGAACTGACAAAGTAGACTGGCTGCTGCAACATTTTCTTCTTCTGTATCCCTTCGCACATCTGCGCAGATCCATCTTCGTCGGGACCAGAGCTTGTCGGGGAAGCCCCCTGCTTGTCGCTGGATGTGCTTGCCGCGGTCGCTGGCTCATCATATGCCTCTCTTTCCGCTACTAACGCAGCACTAACCACTTGATTGGTTGCCGCCAGATATAGCAGCAACTTCTCTTGTGGTTTAGGTGCGACAAGTATTGGAGTGGAGGACAGGTATCTCTTCAAATCCTGCAGCGCAGCCTCCGCTTCCGGGGTCCATTTCATTGGACCTTCCTTTTTCAAGATTTTGAAAAACGGCAGGGCGCGCTCAGCAGACTTAGAGATAAACCTGCTGAGAGCAGCCACGCAGCCGGCAAGTTTTCGTACATCCTTGACGCGCTTCGGTGCTTCAATCTGCTCAATGGCCTTGATCTTGTCGGGATTGGCTTCAATTCCCCTCTGAGACACGAAGAATCCGAGAAGCTTGCCGGACGGGACTCCAAACACGCACTTCTCGGGGTTGAGGTTGAGGCTGATCTTGCGTAGATTTGCAAAAGTCTCTTCTAGATCTTGAATCAGAGTTGCTTTGTCCCTGCTCTTGACCACTATGTCGTCCATGTAGGCTTCCACATTTCTGTGTATTTGTGGCTCAAAAGCAGTATGGACTACCCTTGCGAATGTTGAACCAGCATTCTTCAAACCGAAAGGCATTCGTACGAAACAGTACGTGCCACATGGAGTGATGAACGCGGTTTTCTCCTCATCCTCTTCTGCCATGAAGATCTGATGGTATCCTGAGTATGCGTCAAGAAATGAAAGCAAGTCGCATCCGGCTGTGGAGTCCACAATCTGGTCAATGCGCGGCAGGGGAAATGGGTCTTTGGGACAAGCTTTATTGACATCGGTGAATTCGATGCAAAGCCTCCATTTCCCGTTTGCCTTGCGCACGACTACAGGATTGGCCAACCACGTGGGATGGAGCACTCCTCTGACGAGGCCTGCTGCTTCCAACTTCTTGATCTCTTCTGCGATGAATTCTTGGCGCTCCACTGCTTGTTTCCTGACTCTCTGCTTGATGGGCCGCGCATGAGGACAGACGGCAAGGTGGTGCTCGATTACTTTCCTGGGAATGCCGGGGATGTCAGACGGTTGCCACGCAAACACATCGACATTCGCCCGCAAGAAAGCAACGAGCGCGCTTTCCTATTTAGGGTCGAGAGTGGCACTGATGGTGAAGGTACCACCAGTGCCGTCCTCCTTGGCGGACACCCTCTTGGTCACTGGCGGAGCTGCCATCGTCTTCTTACACTTGCCGGTGGAGCTCGATGGTGCGTCCTCGACGGTAGCGCAGCACTCCGAAGAGGTGCGCTTGCCGGAGTGGGCATCAGAGCTCTTGCCGGACTTGGTCTTCTTCTTCCCCCCGGGAGCTTCAGCGGCAAGTGTCTCCCGATCTGCGGCGGCTGCTGCTTCCCGGTAGATCTTGTCGGCATAGATAAGAGCGTCTTTCTTGTCGCCATGTATAGAGATGACACTTATCGGGCCATGCATCTTCAGCATGTTGTACGCGTAGTGAGAGGCCGCCATGAACTTGGCGAGCGCTGGACGGCCGAGAATTCCATTGTAAGGCAATGGAAAATCGGCAACGTCGAAAGTGATCCTCTCAGTCCTGAAGTTCAGCTCGCTACCAAATGTCACCGGCAGCGTGATCTTCCCCTTCGGCTTGCTCCTTCCCGGGTTGATTCCTTGGAACGTGCCAGTCTCTTCGAGCTCGCTGTCAGGGACTTGGATTCTCCGGAGCACAGCGGAGGAGATCAGGTTCAAGCCGGCCCCGCCGTCAACTAGCATCTTAGTGACCTTGAGGTTGCGGATAGTTGGTGAGACCAACATCGGCAAACACCCGAAAGCAGTTGTGCGATCGGGGTGGTCCTCAATATTAAAGATGATAGGCGTGCTGGACCATTTCAGAAGCTTGCGTGACTCAATGGGTGGTTCTGCTGCATTGACTTCCCGCACCCACTGCTTGAGTTGGCGGTGTGAAGTATGCAGAGAAGCACCGCCGTCAACGCACAAAACTTCTGTGGCTTTTTGGAACTCCTGCTCGCTGATCTCGGCGTCATCCATGTCTTCGTCGTCGTCGTCTTCATCCTTGTCGCGGCCGTGGGGAGGTCTGTCGCCTTGCCGCTGCTTGGCGTTGCCGCGGCGTCCCCCCAGGCCGGTGCGCTTCGTACCGGATCCTCCAGCACCTCCTTGGGCCTTCTCCTTGTCGTGTCGCTTGTATTCGGCCTTTTCCAGCTCAACGAGCTGCTCGACCTTCTTGCAGCTCTGGAGGTCATGGCCTTTGGTGCGGTGAATCTTGCAGTACTGCTTGTTGGTGCTGTCCTGCTTGTCGGCGGCCGCCACAGCCTGGCAGTTGGCGCATGCGGCAACCTCCTTGCCGGAGCTACCAGTCTTGGCTGTCTTGGCGCCACCTTCGTTGTCGGACTGCTCGACAACTAGCACATCTTTGCCTTTCCTCTTCCTGTTGTTCTGCCGTCGGTTTTTGCTTGTCGGGGCGGCATCATCGCTGTCAGATCCACCTGTTCCTGCGTTCTCTCCGGGGAGTTTCCTCCCTTCCTCAGCACGTGCACATCTGTCAGCCAGGGCATACAGCTCACTGACGTCTCTGATCTTGCACATCGCCATCTCCTCCCGCATCCTGCGGTTACGCACGTTCTAGTGGAACGCACTGATGACCACGGCAGGGTGGACGTCTGGGATGTTGCGTTGCACTTGGCTGAATCTCTGGATGTACTTGCGCAGGGGCTCTCCTTCCTTCTGGGCAAGCAGGTGAAGATCACTCTCCTGGCCATGAGGTTTGTGGCCGCCTGTAAAGGCGCCGACAAACTGATGGCATAGGTCTGCCCAGGAAGAAATGGAGTTTTCCGGCAAGTGCATGAGCCAGGACCTGACGTTGGGCTTGAGCACCAGAGGGAAGTAGTTGGCAAGGATCTTGTCGTCTCGCCCCCCGGAAGCCTGCACCGCGATGGTGTAGATGCTGAGGAACTCCGACGGATGCAGCCTGCCGCCGTACTTCTCTGGTACGTCTGGCTTGAAATTCTTCGTGCTGGGCCACTGGACTTGCCGCAGCTCACGAGTAAACGCAGGGCAACCTACCACGTACGGCAGGTCGCCTGGTTCCCCTGGCGCTTGCATGTCGATAGCGGGGCTAGCGCGTCGGTCTGATTGACGCCGCGTTTCTCTTCGGCGCTTGATGCGGGTACGAGCATCTTCTTGCTGCCGTTTGTGAAGAACGTGGCGCTGATCGCGACGAGTTCGCGGATCTGATGAAGCAGTGGACTCGCTGTCATGGCGGACCCGGCGAGTCGGCGATCTTGGCCTTCGGGGCGGAGAGTGCATGGTGGTTGCACCCCCACCGGTTTTGTCGCCATCGGCTCGCACCTGGCTGGCCTGCCGCGGCTGCGATGTGGTCGCTGGTCGTGGAGTGTCGCCGTTGGTGAAGCTGATGAGACTCTGAATGGTGGCCCTCCATTCGTCGATCTTGTCCGGCGTAGGAGGGAAGTCTAGGAGTAGTTGAGCTTGTGCCAAAGCTTCTGCTGGAGTGGCGGGTAGCGGTGGCGAACGGTGCGAGGAGCGGGATATGCTCGGACTTCCAACGATGTTAGAAGGAGCAGTATTCCGTCCAGGCGACCGTGCCTCGCTCACGCCAGCACGTTGGCGTGCATGTTGGCCTTGAGCATCCCGGGATCCGCCAGCCCGATTTGGGTCCAGCGAGCGTATGGTACCATGAGTACCATGACGCTGCCGGTCCTGCACCTCTTGAGATGGGCGCGGCGCGCCTACGGACGCCCGGTCGCCGTGGGAGCCGGCTACGCCCCCGACGGGCAGCGCGGTCTTGTCCTTGGACTTTGTGGCACCGTGGGCTCCCTCGTCGGCGCCCATTCTTCCGCCGGCGTCTTCCCCACCGGCCGTTTGCTCCGGCGGCGGTGGATTCGACGCGGACGGCGCAGCCGCCTCCGAAGCCTTCTTCTTCGGCGGCATGTCGATGAAGATTTAGCTCGCGTGAACGTCGGATCAGGTTCACACAACCTCGACGCCCCCTACCTGGCGCGCCAAAGATGCCGGGGTTTTCTGGCTCCCCGAGCACCTATGGGGACGGAGCCCCTTCTCGGTTCGGCGGGGGGCGGAGGTCGAGCGAAGAGTGGATCGAGGCGAAGCACACGGGGGGTGGGGTTACCCAGCTTTGGAGCTCTCCGGAGAGATAACACTCCTACTGCTGCTTTGTGGATTGTATTGAGTTCTTGCTCGGGAGCGCTGAGTGCTACAGTACACTCAAGCAGCTAACGAGACCGAGCGTTCTTCTGTTTGTCCTCTCAGAGATCGCTCTCCAGGGGCCGATCCTCTCAGAGATCGCTCTCCAGGGGCTGATCCCCCTCTATGTTGTGCATGGGCCTCCTTTTATATGTTCAAGGGGTCTCCAACAGGTGGCAACGTAGGTAAGGGCAAAAATGGAAACATGCTGTGGTAGGTACAGCTACCTACACAGTGTATCATACCTAACCCTGACGGCAGGGGACAAAGGCATTAAATGCCTATCTACGTCGCCCAGACGGTATAGAAAAGGGACCGTCAGGGGCGCCACCGCCTGCCACGATGGCGATCTTGTCAGCGCTGCATGCCATAGTGTACCCCTGTCTGCACAGCCTCCCGCCACGTACGCCTGGAAGGGTCCCGGAGCGACACGTAGGTGGGTGAGCTGGAGTGCGGGTACATAGTGGTTGCTTGCCACGGCCGTTGCCTTGCCGCGTCCGGGAGCTTGTCGCTCGCCGAGTCCGGCCGGGACGCATGGCGCGTCGCGGCAAGTTCTTTGAGATGCTCTGGTTGGCCTTCCCGGCAAGCTCCTCTTGCCGGGGTCTTGTGCCTCGAGCGGCCTTCCCGGCAAGCTCCTCTTGCCGGGGACTTGTCTCCTTGGCTTAAATACTTTGTTCTTGAATGGCTCCAAAGGAACCATAGAGGGCCTTGGTGGTCACCTAGCAGGCCTTGCCGCGGGGTGCTGCGACTGCCCGTGCACAAGTTCGGGATACTAGGGTACCCCTACTCTAGTACACCGACAATGAGAGGAATCCATGATTTATATCTGAGAAATTTAACCGAATTTTTACCTTGTAGTTCGGACCTCAGCCCTTCTCAGCAGAGCTCGTCTTCGGGGTATCTTCTTCCGGAGATGATGGAGAGCGGGACGTCTCCTTCTGCTGTGCCGCCTAACGAGGCGGGCGACCCTGAGGTGTCGTCACGGAGGGTTTCTCCGAGTCCGGCAGGGGCGGAAGATAGCGATGGGGCCCACCGAAGTTCTCCGCGTCCGGCCTTCGAAAGAGGTCATGGGACGAGTCCGGCACCTCCTGGTGCTCGTCCAGAGGAGCTAAAGGTTCTGCTAGGGCGAGCTTCTATTTCAAAGGAGCACCGTGCATTAATGGGCACGGTGATTGAAAAGATTTAGTCCGCAGAGAGCGGGTTGCCTGTGGCCGTCGAAAGTTTATTGATGGGTTTTAAGGTACATTAGATAATGTGTACTTTTGTCAGTTGCGCGTAAATAAGATGCGCCCTATGTAGATAGTAGCCCCTGAGACTCTGCATGCCGTGAAGAAATGACGGCACACGGAGGATCATAATCCCAGGTCTAAAATGTCGCCTTTTAATGTAGGCTGCAGGGTGTTCGGAATCAAGCCGAACTGCTGGTTTTGCCGAACTAAAGCGGCAACTGGACGTGGCAGATGCCGACATCGCGCTTGTCAACAAGCGGTTGGATGAGGCTCAACGTATGTGATTCCTCGGGCAGCATTAGGTAAGAAGAGTTTTATGCCAGTGTCTTACGATATGTGTGCTTGACACAGATAGTGCGGCCGCCGTGGAGAGTCTTAGGGCAGAACTTGCCCGAGCTAAAGATCAAGCCAGGAGAAGTGATGCGGCTGCCAAGAAGGCCCTTGAAGAGCTGAGAGCCGAACAGGCTGCTCATTGCCAAAGCAAGGAAGAGATGGCCAGTATGGCCGAAAAGTTAAAGAGCACTGCAGACCGTTGCATACTTCTTGAGAAGGAAGACCAGGCGAGATAGGCGGTCCTAGTGAAGGCCATTGCTGATGCCAAGGACGCGCGCTCTATGATGAGATCTGCGAAGGAGGAGCTGCGTCAGGCCGAACAGATTGCGGCTGGAAAGCCCTTCATGCTGCGGAGAAAATTTTGCGATCCGAAGTTTGCTCCGTTGGACCAGATGTGGAGTGTGGAGGACACCTATCTGGATTTGGCAGCAAGTGCTGCGGATGCGACCGAACACTTCCGAGATCTGAAAGATCGTGAAGTGGAAAAACTCTTCTGGTCGCAATTTCACAATCCAGAGCATCCACTGGCAGTGGACGATCGTTTGGCTCAATGGGCCAAACTTAATAGGTTGTCCGGACTCGCCATGAAGTATGTCATGGGTCATCTGTGGCCGGGGAGGTCGGAGCCGAAGAGTTATTTTAGCTTGGTGCAGCAATTCCTTGACGCAGTGCCGCGCATTAATGCAATGAAGAGGTCGGCGTGTATAGAGGGCGCAAGGATGGCTCTTGCCCGTGTCAAGACCTACTGGGCAGAGATTGAGACCACTGTTATTGCGTCCCGAGATTCGGATAAAAGCGGAGTGTCCTCCAGCACTATTTTCAGGAAGTCCTTGAAGGCGCTCGTGTAATAGAGACGCAGTGCTCGAAGGATGCTATGTTATTATAATATATGTAATGATGAAGTAATATGTTGATAAACTGTAGTGGCCTTTTTATACTTGTGCCTTCAAGTATTGTGAACACCCCCTGTGCGGCCGTTTAAAATATATGTATAAAATCTGAAAGATTGCAGTCGTTGGCTTCAACCCCCACGCACATAGTGCAGGGGTGCTTGCAGAAGACGCGTTTTAACTCTTAACCCAACGTTTTGGTCCTACAAAGGAGGTGATAGCGCAGCGGGCCAGGCAACCGGACTATAATGCTTTAACACTTTCACTTAGCCATAGGAGCTTGACAATGGGACTATTTAGGTAGCCCATTAGTGGCGACTGCGCTCGCCCGAGTTCGGGGCGCGTATGTGCCTGACCGGGAAGCGGCCCTTCATTAAAGCGGAGGAATACGATAGATTCCAATAGGTCACCAAGTGGCTGATCAGTCTCACGCTACATCATGACAGTCAGTTTTCGGCTTTCTCTACTGAGGTGCTCGCCCGGCCGAACCGGGGCACAATCGCAGTAGTTCTCCTGGTGCTACCTTAGCCGATAGAGCGGAACGTAAGGTAGCCGAACTCAGGAGCCGGGCAACCCAACATTTGACCATAGACATGATTCGGAGCTGATGCATATAATGCCAAAACTCGCGACGCCGAACACTCCCTAAGGTGTTCGGTCTTTATGAGTGTGGGCTAAACAACACTCTTTGCTGAAAAAAGCCCCTAGTGTCCAGGTACGTGCAAAAAATTCTGACGTGGCCACATGCCAAGACGCCATCCTCCTCCTTGGTTATATCAGAAAAACCAGGGGATTTATTGCAACAAGAGACAGTAAAAAAGGTTTACGCAGGGTCTTAATCTGCGCCTGTGTCTCCGTTGTGCCGTATCCTGGACGGGCGCCGCACGACATTCATCTGTAAAAGAGAGGAACTAAATTGAAAACGGGTCGTGCCGAACAAAAGGTTTTAAAACAAATGAAGTATAAAGTAAAATGTAAAATTGAGCTTTATTGTCTCTGCGTGTAGCCCCTAGTACGGGGGTATATGGCCTCTAAGCCTGCATTAATGATGGACTTGTGTCGAACTCGTGTATTCCGCGTTCGTGGCCTTTAATGACCTATGTCGAAAAGTTTTTTGGCTGGTGAGGCCATTTTATTGTGCGGCTGTCTAAGCGGCCTCACAGTCCTCCGCTTGGGGGAGGCGCACTCTAGTGCTTCCCCTTCAAAGAGATGATGCCTCGTGGATCGGGCATCTTAAGCGTGAGAGATGCATAGTGCGGTATTGCGTTAAAGCGAGCGAAAGCTTTGCGTCCCAGCAGTGCTTGATAGCGACTTGAAAATGGGACGACATGGAAGGTCAGCTTTTCGCGACAGAAGTTATCGGCAGAGCCGAATATAACTTCCAGCCGGAGAAAACCCATACAATGGGTGTCCGGACCAGGTGCTACCCCTTGAAAGGAGGTTTTGCTGCGGCGGATTCTTGCTGGGTTATCCCCATGTGATGGATTGTATCCTGATATATCAGGTTTAGTCCACTGCCGCCGTCCATAAGGACATTTGGAAACTGGAATCCGCCAATTATTGGGTCGAGTATCAGGGCAGTCCAGCCTGCGTTTTTGATATTTCTAGAATAGTCTAGCTGATCAAAGGTGATTGGTTTTAATAACCAGTGGCGGGACCCCTTGGGGATAGGTCGTATTGTGCGTACCTTTATGGGTGCCACATGTTTTGTTACGTGAAGTAAGTTCACTGTTTTTACTTCTTGTGGGAAGTTCTTTTGTCTCCTGGTGCTCTTCTTCTAGGGTTCTTCCTCGTCTTCGCTTGGTGTGTCGAGCCCCTTGTGTTCGGCATTGAGTCTGCCGGATTGTTTGAAAACCCAACAGTCTCTGTGGGTATGGTTAGCAGGCTTCCTCGGAGTACTGTGTATCTAACATATCCTGTCCAGGATTCTATTTAAGTTGGACGGATCATCCCTATTATCCTGGAGGGGTGGTTTTGTCTGATTTTGTCGCGAGCCTTTGAATCCGGCATTGACTGCCGTGCTCTTTCGACTTTTTTCTTTAGTTCGACGACGATCCATGTTGCGTCGCGGTTTTCCGTTTCCATCCCTAGTTTCGGATGTACTTGGGTCGCTGGGGCTGCATCTTGCTAACCAGCTGTCCTCTCCTGCGCAAAAGCGGGTCATGAGGATTGTGAGTGCGGCCATTGTTCTTGGCTTTTCCTGGCCGAGGTGTCTAGCGAGCCATTCGTCTCGGACATTATGCCTGAAAGCTGCTAAGGCTTCGGCGTCCGGACAGTCGACTATCTGATTCTTTTTAGTAAGGAATCTATTCCAGAACTGCCGAGCTGATTCTCCGAGCTGTTGAGTTATGTGACTAATATCGTCTGCATCCGGAGGGCGGACATAGGTCCCTTGAAAATTTGCTCGGAAAGCATCCTCAAGCTCTTCCCAACTTCCAATTGTGTTTTCAGGAAGGCTTTTAAGCCAATGCCGGGCTGGCCCTTTAAGCTTGAGGGGTAAATACTTAATGGCGTGGAGATCATCTCCTCTAGCCATATGTATATGGAGGATGCAGTCCTCAATCCAGACTCCGGGGTCTGTTGTTCCATCATACGCCTCTATGTTGACGGGTTTGGATCCTTCGGGAAACTCGTGGTCCAGAACCTCATCGGTGAAACATAGGGGATGTGCGGCGCCCCTATATTTGGGTGTGCCGGATTCTGACGATGGATTTTTTGCATTGCTTACAAGAGCTTGCTTTCTTGTCCCATAAATGGACCTGGCTGGGCCATGATGCGAATCCTTTGGTGGGTCGCATATCGATTTAAGTTCGGCGCCACTTGCCGCTTTATGGGATCGTCTATCCGACCGTATGGCTTTCTTATTTTTTGAATGCGAGGGCTCTAGGGCCTCTTCGTCGAATTCGGGCAGTAGCTTTCTCTTTGGATAGCTTTTAGTACGGCGACTGTCGCCGTACCTATCTGCGGTGTTGGTTACTTTATTCCATCTAATGCGGAGTGCATCTTCCGCTGTCTTTAGCTTCCGCTTCTGCTTTTTCAGGCTGCGGGCAGTTGCGACGAGCCTCTTGTGGAGACTCTTCGGCTCCATGGATTTATCCGGCGTAAGGTTGTCCGGAATGCCGTTTTCGCCGGGGGAGGGAGTTTCGGTTTCTATATCCGTGTTGCCCTGTTCGGACGGCTGGTCTAATGCCTGCTCGTCGTCTACCGGCTTGTCCTTCTCTATGGCTGGGTTTTTATCGAGGCGGGGCTTGGGTCGGCGTTTATGCTAACGCTTTGATTGTTTTCCGGGGGGTCTATCTCCCGCCATCCCCTTTTTCCTCGTTTTCATTTCCTTTAGGGGTATCCACCATGTACACATCGTGAGATGCGGTGGCTTTCCAATTCCCTATGAGCGTTGGTTCATCGGTATCTCCCGCATCGTCATCCATGTTGTCGATGTCTGCGGAGTCGAAGTTGAGCACGTCATTTAGGTTGTCGACGGTGGCTACAAAGTGGGTGGTGGGTGGGCTTTGAATTTCTTCATCATCCGTATCCCATCCTCGCTGACCGTAATTCGGCCAGGGCTCTCCTGATACAGAGAGAGACTTGAGAGAGTTCAAGATGTCGCCAAGAGGCGAGTGCTGAAAGATGTCCGCGGCGGTGAACTCCATTATGGGTGCCCAATCGGATTCAATTGGCAGGGGTGCGGGGGGTTCGGAGTCCGGATAGGAGTCCGGACCCTCAGAGTCACGGGTCATGCGGAGTGCGGGGCTGGCGTTCGGCTCGATTGCCTTTGAGATCGCAGCCCCCGAGGTGACGTCCAACCGCTTATCCTCGATTGGTGCAATAGGCTCCGAGTCTAGGGTCGGAACCGGTGCATGTGCGGCCTCCAGGACACTATTCGGAGGCAGAGCTAGATCATGCCCCTCGAGATGGTGCGGCGCGCTTGGCTGTGGCTCGAACCCGTCGAGGATCAAGTCTCCGCGGATATCAGCCGTGTAGTTTAAGCTTCCGAACCTGACTTGATGGCCAGGGGCGTAGCTTTCGATCGGCTCCAGATGACCAAGCGAATTGGCCCGCAGAGCGAAGCTGCCGAAGATGAAGATCTGTCCGGGAGAAAGCTCTCACCCTGGACCTCATCGTTGTTGATGATCAGAGGAGCCATCGGGCCTAAAGGCGACGACACAGAGGAACTCTCAATGAAAGCACCAACGACGGTGTCAAAACTGGCGGATCTCGGGTAGGGGGTCCCAAACTGTGCGTCAAGGCCGGATGGTAACAGGAGACAAGGGACACGATGTTTTTACCCAGGTTCGGGCCCTCTCGATGGAGGGAATACCCTACTCCTGCTTGATTAATATTGATGATATGGTTAGTACAAGATTAGATCTACCACGAGATCAAGGAGGCTAAACCCTAGAAGCTAGCCTATGGTATGATTGTGTATGATGATGGTTTCTCCTACGGACTACAACCCTCCGGTTTATATAGACACCGGATAGGGTTAGGGTTACACAGAGTCAGTTACAATGGTAGGAGATCTTGAGTATCCGCATCGCCTAGCTTGCCTTCCACGCCAAGGAAAGTCCCATCCGGACACGGGACGAAGTCTTCAATATAGTATCTTCATAGTCCAGGAGTCCGGCGAAGGTATAGTCCGGCTACCCGAACACCCCCTAATCCAGGACTCCCTCAGTCCTTCCCTTCTTGGACCCCTCAGCCTCCCAGATGGGGCGGCCTTCCTTTTCTTGTCTCCCCCGACTGGGGGAGGGGGGTGGGAGAACTTTCCTCTTCCTCCTACTCATTTTCATGGGAGGAGTGGGACTCGGTTTTTCGGACGAGGAGTCCGATATGACCTTGCGCCGGAGACCCTTCCTTGTCCCCATGGCCTTGTTCTTGGACTTTTTCTCCGGCGCCTCATAAGGCGCTGGAACCAGCATCTTCGTTAGGAGAGCATCTGCTGGATCTTCGGGCAGGGGGGCTGGACAGTCGATCTGCTCCGCTGTCGCTACCCAGTCCTATTAAAATGGCATGGAGGCTCAAACCCCTCGCCCTATTATGCTGGGCAAAGAAACATTTTGCGAGATATAGAAGACTTACCAGATTGGCAGGACGCTTCGCGCTGAGTCTGCGATCCTCGGTAAGAGGAGGAGGTACCTCAGTGCCCTTGAACAGCACCTTCCAAACGTCTTTGTGCGTCATGTCGAAGAGCTCTCGCAGCGTCTGGTGCTTGGCCTCTTCCTGTCTTTAAAGACGACGCCATTACTAAGGGAGCCTTGGCTGTCGGCCAAACCCTCCGGCTAGGTGGTTTTCTCACGACCGCCTGTTCGGCCGTTGCGCCGACGGTGACCACTCGGGTCATCGAAAGCAACCTTCACGTCAGCTCAGAACTCGCCGAGCAGCTGGATCCGATGGAGCTCTCTTCCGTAAACGAGCTCTTGGATCGCATCGCCGCACTGGGGGTCGCTACAAATTACGACCAGGTTGGGCTTAAACCCGATCTAAGAGAAATTAACTCTCCCCAAGTCACCCACCACGTTGCCGTGGTAGAGGCGTAGTGTGGTGACCCTTCATCTATTCTAAGGACTAGCTATGTCCGAATTCCCGAACCCTCCAGGCCGGATACCCGCGGAGGGGAGGATACAATCCAAGACCTGAGCTTAGAATCAGGCAACGGGCTAGATTCATTGGACAACATCCAAGACTCCGGACTTCAGAGTTCGGAAGCTCTTCGGCCTCGAATCTTAAATGGGGTGAGGTCTCAGATTCAACGCCACCCGCCCGCCCGAACATAAGCGATCTTTCCCAAATCAGACAAAAGCCCGAGGAAACAGTACATCACTATTGGGCCAGATTCCTCATGGTTATGAACAGGACAAAGGACTGCCGCGAGGGAGTAGCAATTTCAATCTTTTGCAGTAACTGCACGGACGAGGGAATACTTAACGCCATAAGTCGTCGTGATATTACACGCTTCGCTGACTTGGCGTCCATAGTACAAAAGTACTGTGCGATGGAAAGCGCTTGGAAAACCGAAATAAAATTTTGGGATAATCCGGCCTTGAATAGCAATCCCGTCCGAACTAAGAGGGTGCACCACAGTAAGACACACGGATTAAATATCAGAAAGCCAAAACCCTCTACAGGGCATGGAACCATACTGGAAAGGTGGCTTGATGGACCCTGTAGAATTCACAGTACAGAGGATGCCACACCAACTCACAGCCTTCGAGCATGTTGGATACTCCGGCAGGTGGCCAAAATTGGCGAGGGCCTCCTAATTTCAGAGGCCGAAGAAAGCCAGACCGAGGACACCAGTACCATTCTCACAGTCTTCGAGACTTTCGCATCAAATAATATGCGAAAAAGAACACTTTGCAGCCTCACCGAAGTCTATCAAGTAGCAACAATAAACCCATGGGGCGACACTGCTATCACCTTCAACGCGAGTGACGAACCTAAATTCTGAACAGCCCGAGCACCAGCCGCATTGGTCCTCGGTCCCATAGTGGACGGCTCTCGCCTCACAAAGGTACTCATGGATGGAGGCAGCGGATTGAACCTCATTTATGAGGAAACCCTCCAAAAGATGGAAATAGAGTGGAACCGCATCGAGCGAAGCAGCACAACCTTTAGAGGAATAATCCCCAGTCAGGAAGTGCGCTGCACAGGAAAAATCACACTAGATGTGGTGTTCGGCACGCCGGATAATTACAGGTCCGAAGAAGTCACGTTCCAGGTGGCCCCGCTCAATAGCGGATACCACGCTATATTAGGACGGGAGGCATTCACAGTCTTCCAAGCCATACCCCATTATGGGTACATGAAGCTCAAGATGCCTGGGCCAAACGGAATTATCACTCTCGCTAGTGATCCGGACATAGCACTCCGCGCCAAAAACAAGACAGCCGCATTGGCCCTTGAGGCACTATCCGAAGCCTTAGCGGCCGAGGAACTGGCTGCGCTGCACTCCACGGTTAATAGGGATGATGTGATACTCGACAAGAGATCCAAATACACATCCTTCAAACCAGCGGACGAAATAGTCAAATTCCAGGTCCATCCAACGGACACCAATAAAACAGCTTCCATCGGGGCACGACTGAACCCTGATGTAGACGCCGCACTGCGCGAGTTCCTACGAGAGAACTGGGACATTTTTGCTTGGCACCCTTCAGACATGCCAGGAATCCCACGCAGGTTGGCCGAACACAGCTTAAATATCCAGAAAGGATTCAAACCTGTCAAACAAGCCCTTCGGCGCTTTTCCGAACCGAAGAGACAGGCTATGGGAGAGGAGCTAGCCAAGTTATTGGAGGCCGGATTCATTAGAGATATAAAACATCTGGACTGGCTAGCAAACCTGGTGATGGTACCAAAGAAGGACAAATCCTAGCGCCTGTGTGTCGATTTTAAAGACCTTAATAGGGCCTGCCCAAAGGATCCCTTCCCCCTCCCTCGTATAGATCAAATTATCGATGCCACTGCAGGACACGATTCATTGTGTTTCCTCGACGCATACTCCGGTTACCATCAAATCAAGATGGCAGAATCAGACCAAGCCGCAACGGCATTCATCACACCATACGGCCCATTCTGCTTCAACACAATGCCCTTTGGGCTAAAAAACGCCGACGCAACATATCAGCGCATGATCCAAACATGTCTGGCAAACCAAATCGGCAAAACAGTGGAGGCGTACGTGGATGATGTGGTCGTCAAATCAAGACATATCGAATCTCTAGTAGACGACTTGAGGCTTACATTCGATAACCTCCGAAAATATGACATCAAGCTCAATCCGGAAAAATGCGTTTTCGGCATTCCAGCCGGAAAGCTCTTGGGCTTCATTGTATCTGGTAGAGGAATCAAAGAAAATCCAGCCAAGATCCGAGCTTTGTCACAATTGGATGTCCCAAAAGACCTCAAACAAATACAGAAATTAACCGGATGCGTGGCGGCTCTAAGCCGCTTCATCTCCCGCCTGGGAGAAAAGGCGCTGCCCCTTTACCGCCTCCTACGGTGCACCGAACACTTCGAGTGGACAGATGCCGCCACGGACAGACTCGATGAAATAAAAGCCATATTGGCAACAAACCCAGTCCTGGCCGCGCCAAACACCGGCGAGCCAATCCTATTGTACATCGCGGCAACCCATCAAGTTGTCAGCGCAGTGCTCGTCGTCGAGCGGGAAATAGACGGACACAAATTCCCCCTTCAAAGGTCGGTCTACTACGTGTCCACTGTCCTCACTCCATGCAAATCACGGTACCCACACTATCAGAAAATTGCATACGCGGTATTCATGGCATCCCGGAAGCTACGACACTACTTTCAAGAGTGTTCGATTATAGTAGCCTCGGAAGTACCACTCAATGACATTATCAATAACCGCGATGCAACGGGCCAAATCGCAAAATGGGCCATTGAGCTCCTCCCGTTCGACATAATCTATAAGCCACGGTGAGCTATAAAATCGCAAGTGTTGGCCAACTTCGTCGTAGAATGGACGGAGGCCGAACTCCCTAAAGAGTACGGTACATACTCAAACTGGATCATGCATTTCGACGGCTCCAAAATGTTGGCCGGACTGGGGGCTGGCGTCGTTTTGACGTCCCCCACAGGAGACACAGTCCAGTATGTACTCCAAATTATGTGCACGGACTCCAACAATGCAGCCGAATATGAGGCCCTCCTACATGGTCTCCGTATGGCAGTATCCATGGGCATTCAATGCCTAGAGGTACGCGGGGATTCGAACCTCGTGATCTCCCAAATAAATGGCGACTTCGACGCCAAGGATCCAAAAATGGCAGCTTACCACAATGTCGTCCTAAAAATGTCAGCTCGGTTCGAAGGGCTGGAGTTTCACCATATAGCCCGCGAAAATAATCAAGCAGCGGACGTCCTGGCACGCATCAGAGCAAAACGCGATGCAGTCCCCCCCAACATCTTTTTGGAAAGATTGTTCAAGCCATTCGTAACATGGGAGGAGGAACACGCAATTAACAGGCCGGACGCAGCCGCACCACTCGACATCGAACAACCTGACATAATTGGAGGTCCTGCCAACGAAATTACACCTTCAACCCACGTAATAATGGCGGTTATCGCCCCGTGGACAGAACCATTTCTAGCCTACCTTACTAGGCAGGAACTCCCAGAGGACCAAAATGAGGCCCGCCACATAATGCGGCGATCTAAAGCCTACAAAGTCCACGAGGGGGAGCTTTATAAGAAAAGCACTACCGGAGTCCTTGAAAGGTGCATCTCCGAAGAGGAAGGGCGGAATCTTCTGGGCGAAATTCACGCCGGACTCGGTGGTCATCACGCTGCTGCTCGGTCCCTTGTTAGCAAGGCTTTCCGCACAGGCTTCTATTGGTCGACGGCCCGGGTAGACGCTCAGGACCTAGTCCAATGATGCGTCGGTAGCCAACTTTTTGCCAACCAAAGCCATATGCCACCCACCGCACTCCAAACTATACCCATCACCTGGCCCTTTGCGGTCTGGGGGCTTGACATGGTCGGACCCCTTAAAGGTGGAACCCATAAGAAAAAATACTTACTAGTCATGGTGGATAAGTTCACCAAATGGATAGAAGCCAAGCCTGTCAAAACGGCTGAATCCGGACCCGTGATAGACTTCATATCCGGGGTGGTACACCGTTATGGCGTCCCCCATAGCATCGTAACCGATAACGGTACAAACTTTACAGCCGACGAGGTAAAACTCTGGTGCAAAAACATGGGCATCAAGCTCGATTATGCTTCAGTCTATCACCCACAAACCAATGGCCAGGTCGAAGATGCAAATGGTCTCATCATGAGCGGGATCAAACCCAGACTAGTGCGGTCCCTCAAGGAATCAAACACGCACTGGGTAGAGGAGCTCGACTCCGTACTCTGGGGGCAGCGGACCACGCCAAATCGCACCACCGAATACACACCATTCTTTATGGTGTACGGCGCAGAGGCAGTTCTGCCCTGCGACATAATTCATGACTCACCTAGAGTGCGCACGTACGAAGAAAGAGAAGCCGAGCTCGATCGGCAGGACAGCCTGGACGCCTTGGAGGAGGAGCGTGACGTGGCGAAAGCCCGTTCCACATTTTATGAACAACAGGCCCGGAGATACCAAAGCAGAGAAGTACGGGCCAAAAATTACAATGTTGGCGAACTAGTTCTACGCCTGTCGGATAAGAAAAAGGAAAAACTCAAGCCCAAATGGGAAGGTCCATTTAGAATCGACCAAGTCCTGACTGGTGGATTATGCCGCCTGCGAGATGCGTCGGATAACCGACTCGAGCCGAGCCCGTGGAACGCCACACGTCTCCGAAGATTCTATGCCTAGCGCCGGACTCCGTGTTCGTCTCCTTCCCCTGCCCATTTTTTACATTTTTCTGTCCTATATTTCTCTCCTTCCCCTCTTTTTCCTTTATAGCCCTTACAAGGCTCACTACATGACACGCCACTTGCGCTCATTTAACCTGGGGGCTTCTTTAACAGAAGCTTATTTATACGGGCTGCATGCCCCACACATGTGTCAAACTTCCGCATTTACCTTTTTCTTCACCATTATATGCATCGATATGACTTAAGTTTTGGCCAAGCTGGGTTGCCTGGCTCCTGTGCTTACCCCTACGTTCCCGATTGTTCGGCTAGGCGGTAAAGGGAGCACCTCTGCGATTGTTACTGCCGGGTCAGCCGGATGTGTACCTCGGACTGGGTGAAGCCGAAAGCTAGCGTTCTTAAGGGAATATTCGGTCGGTGAAATAAAAGATGATCTTTTTATTAATTTTTATGCGCCCCCAGGTGCTTTTTCTGCGTTTTTTTTACGTAGTCCGGACATGCACTTTAGGGCATGCCTCCCCAGTGAAAGGAACCCTTAACGGAACTATTCTCTCTGGAAGATGTTTCTTACTAACCATGTAATATAACATAACTAGTTGGGCACTTGTCTGATAAAGCACTAATGACCCCTAGGCCTGGTCTCCATGCATACCACGGTTCTTGTATAACCGCTATGGTATTCGGACACACTCCGGACCGTCAGGTCCCGAGGTTGAAGTGAAAAGGTCGGCAACGACAAACGATCTACAATCCGGCTCGAAGGCATTACATATGTCAATTCAAAAGTACACAGTCATTTCGACTGATTGTATTCCTCCTCTATACCGTCTAACAGGCTGTCTAATTTACAGTCCTGCTGGGAATACTTTACGGACAACTCTACTTGGCCGTACACTAAGCTTACAGGGATCTCCTTCCCGTCAGGCCCCACCGGTCCGTCCTCGACCATATGGTTTGCGTCAGACTTTGTAAAACGGGTCTTCACCATAGCCCAGGCCTCCCTAGCGCCTTGTCGGCAGGCCGATATCTTCCACAACCGGAAGCGCCGCCGAGCTCCCTTCAGCTTCTCTGCAAGCTCTCCAAGGCCCTCGGACGTGGAGTGGGCAGGCCATAAGGCTTGGGCAACGCCTTGCATTGCCTGCCGAATTCGCTCGTGCAGTTGCAGGAGTTCAGGAAGAAGGTCACCCTTAGAACCGGGCATCTCCTCTGCAGGATGACCTGTGAGCATATCTATAGACAATACTCTGTTATTCGACTTCCTCGCTGAACTCATTTTTCAAAGTTCGTTCAAGCACTTACTAAATATGTCGCGTCGAAGCCGCTGGTTCTCCTTCGTGGAGTCCGATAGCTGGCCACGAACGTCCTTAAGTTGAACGTCCAGCTTGGTGTTGGCATCCTGGAGATCATTCTTCTCTCGCCTCACCTTTGTCAACGTACTCTCACTGGCCTTTAATCGGCATAAGAGTTGTTGCTTCTCCGGATCAAGTCCGGCGCCATCTGCAACATTAATTGTTAGATTTTCACCCAAACCGCACAACACTAATCTTTTGAAGTGTATCTTACCTGAGGGGGTCCCTTTAGGTTCCCCTGCTGCGGCTAGTGCGGCCTCTTGTTGGGCCTTGCACTTTTCCAGCTCCTGGGACAGCATGGTGTTCTTCTCGGTATGAACCTGCATGTTATATGATCCTTAAATCAGTTACTTTAACTATTTCAAGTCTCGGGGGCTACTGGTATATATATATTTAACCAAAATTTTCTTACCCGTATGTCTTTCACATACTGCTCCATGGCTCTGGCTAAACCGTCTTGAGCGGCACGGAGGTACGCATCTCCCGAATTAAAGGCATCTAAAGCCTCTTGGGAGAAACAAGCGTCGCGTAAAACTATCCGGCGACGCCTGTAGTTCATGGCACTCTCCACTTCAGAATTTGTGGCGGACAGCCTGTCCGCATCCTCTGTCGGAGGAGTGCCCGGTGCATGCCTTGTGCTCGCCTCCGCTTCCTGTCCGGTCACTAGAACCTGGCTGGTGGAAGCGCGATTGGCAGCCTCTCCGGATATAGTCCGGCGAGGTTTCTTCGTCCTGAAGAAGGCACGAATGTTAATATGCCCTGGCGGAATAACGCCGCGGAAACGGAGGATGCGTAATACCTTTGCGCCGGCATTTCGGTCCGGACTGCATTTCTTTTTTCCCCACGGGGCCCTGCGGCCCCTCGTTGGCTAGCCGCCGCAGGATCGGCTTCCCGCCTCGGAAATCTCCCCTGTGAAACACGGTTGTTGTTAGAAACGCCGGAATATGGAAAAATGGAATCCCCCTCAAGGGAATAAAGACTCTAGTTTCCATCACCTGGGAGGCCGGGATTAACCCGGGGTAATCAGCCACAATAGCGACCAAGGTGTTGTCCTTGCTAAGCTGATGAAACACCTCGTCGATAAGCTCCACCGATATGTCCGAATCCTCTTCAGAGTCCGGATCGAGGGACCGTTCTAGGTCCTCGGGTTGTGGAGGGAGGCCGCTTATATCTTTCACTTCCTGTCGCAGTTCCTGCATTGAAGTCGTCAGACTACGTATCTGACCATGGAAGTATAAAATAGGTGGGCAAGCGCAATTGTTCGCTTACCCAACTTGGAGGTTCATACATAGTGAATCTGACCCGCGGGTTAACGTGGAGGAACTCCTCCTTTTCTCCCTTGTACAAAGAGGACAAAATCTTTATTAGGGCGGCAGCCGAGTCCGGCCCCTTACGGCCGTAACGCGTGGCGTCATCCTCCCCATTGAAATCCCACATGGGGAGGCCTCTGTACTAAAGCGGCTGCATGCCTCGCATAATACATGCGGCCATGACTCCGATCATGGTCAGTCCGGAATAAGCCAACAGTCTTATTTGGCCCATCAGGTAAAGGACGTCTCTGTCGCTTTCTCTCTGAGAGCTCCGCGGACGCCATCTCAAGCGTTTCTTCAAGGGAGCACTGTTGAACTCAGGGAGACTGGCCCGGATAGGGTCCGGCAGCGGGACATCGTCTATGTAAAACCATTCTGAAGGCCAGTCCTCGGACGCCTTCTTCGGGGTTCCGGATAGGTATCCGGTCCCGGCGATGCGCCATACATCGGCTCCGCCCACTTGGTATATAGACCCCTCTTGAGAACGGGGCACCAGGCAGAATATCTTCTTCCACAGCACGAAATGAGCCTCAACGCCTAAAAATAGCTCGCAAAGGGCAACGAAGCCCGCAATATGTAACACAGAGCCAGGCGTGAGATGATGTAGCTAGAGGCCGTAGAACTCCAGAAGACCGCGAAGGAATGGATGAATTGGAAATCCCAGTCCCCTCATCAGATAGGGAACAAGGCACACCCGTTCTCCTTTAGAAGGATTGGGGGTGTTCTCCGCTTGTTTTCCGCCACTATAGGTGGCGAGACCGGCTCGGACCGGGACCATGTATGCCTGAGGGAGTGGCCTGAAGCGACACTACCTTGCTATGTGGAATGGTGCAACTCTCCCAGTCCCCAGGTTTAGGACCGGAGGAGCGAAGGGAGGAGCTGCGACGGCTGGCCATGTTGGAATGGACCTTAGCTGGGAAAGCACTGATGATAACTCGCGGAGAGGAGAAGATGCGGTTTGGATCTAAATCCTCATCCCGTTAAATAGGCGGCTCATTTGTATGGCTAGGGGTGTGGATGTAAGAACACCCCGGGCTTTTTGTCTTCGTTCAACACGTGGAAGACAGCCATTGTTGGGCGCAGAAGCCGAGGAGCGCTACAAAAATCGGACATTATTCGTACAGGTACACAGATTTCGGGAAAGAACCCGCCTTGCAATGCCGAAGACAATTTGCGCGCCGGACTCGTCGTCATTGAAGCCTGGTTCGAGGGCTACTGAGGGAGTCCTGGATTAGGGGGTGTTCGGGTAGCCGAACTATACCTTCGCCGGACTCCAGGACTATGAAGATACAAGATTGAAGACTTCATCCCGTGTCCGGATGGGACTTTCCTTGGCGTGGAAGGCAAGCTAGGCGATGCAGATATTCAAGATCTCCTACCTATGTAACCGATTATGTGTAACCCTAACCCTATCCGGTGTCTATATAAACCAGAGGGTTGTAGTCCGTAGAACAACCATAATCATACACAATCATACCATAGGCTAGCTTCTAGGGTTTAGCCTCCTTGATCTCGTGGTAGATCTACTCTTGTACTACCCATATCATCAAGATTAATCAAGCAGGAGTAGGGTATTACCTCCATCGAGAGGGCCCGAACCTGGGTAAAAACATCATGTCCCTTGTCTCCTGTTACCATCCGGCCTTGATGCACAGTTCGGGACCCCCTACCCAAGATCCGCCGGTTTTGACACCGACAGTCCTCATGCTTGATTGCTTGTATTTGCATTGGTAATTCCTTGAAGAGGAGAGGATGATACATCATAGCAATGGTAAGTATTTCCCTCAGTTATGAATCCAAGCTAATCTATCCAGTAGGAGAACAAAGCAACATTATGTAAATAGCAGTTGCACACAAACAACAAAAACTTGCAACCCAACGCATAAGAGGGGTTGTCAACCCCTCCTTGGTATTGAGATAGATATAATTGTATAGGTTTTGATAAATAGATCTAACTGAAACGCAAAATAAAATAAATAAACACAAAGTGCAGCAAGGTATTTTTAGATTTAATATGATAGGAAATAGACCCGAGGGCCGTAGTTTTCACTAGAGGCTTCTCTATGGGAAATAGCATACAATGGGTAAACAAATAACTGTCGGGCAATAGATAGAAAAGTGAACAATCCTGACAATATCCAAGGCAATGATCATGTATATAGGAATCACGTCCAAGATTAGTAGACTGAAACGATTCTGCATCTACAACTATTACTCCACACTTCGACCGCTGCTACTTCTTGAGCTTGCGTTGGTTTTTCCCTTGAAGAGGAAAGGTTGATGCAGCAAAGTAGAGATGAATATTTCCCTCAGTTAAGAACCAAGGTATCAATCAAGAAGGAGGCACAAGCAAGTCCCCAATATATGCACGTACACAAACTAAAAAAACACTTACACACAACGCGAAAAAGGGGTTGTCAATCCCTTCACGATCACTTGCAAGAGTGAGTACTAATAGAGATAAATTAAAAAGATAAGTAAAAAAGAAATATAAAGTAAACACAAATAAATTGCAGCAAGGTATTTTTGGATTTTTAGTTTTATAGATCTGAAAATAATATGATGGAAAATAGACACGGGGGCCATAGGTTTCACTAGAGGCTTCTCTCTCGCAGAAAACATAGGGTGGGTAAACAAATTACTGTTGAGCAATTGGTAGAAAAGCGCAAAGTTATGACGATATCTAAGGCAATGATCATGAATATAGGCATCACGTCCATGACAAGTAGACCGACTCCTACCTACATATGCTACTATTACTCCACACATTGACCGACTCCTGCCTGCATCTAGAGTATTATGTTCATAAGAACAGAGTAACGCCTTAAGCAAGATGACATGATGTAGAGAGATAAACTCAAGCAATATGACATAAACCCCGTCTTTTTATCCTTAATGGCAGCAATACAATACGTGCCTCACTACCCCTACTGTCACTGGGTGAGGACACCGCAAGATTGAACCCATCACAAAGCATCTCTCCCATTGCAAGAAAAACCAATCTAGTAGGCCAAACCAAATCGATAGATCGGAAAGAAATACTAAGCTATATCAATCATACATAAAAGAGTTTAGAGAAGACTCAAATAATATTCATGGATAATCTGATCATAAATCCACAATTGATCGGATCTCAACAAACGCACCGCAAAAGAATATTACACCGAATAGATCTTCATGAACATCAAGGAGAACATTGTATTGAAGATCAAAGGGAGGAATAAGCCTTCTAGCTATTAGCCATGTACCCTTAGGTCCGTGGTAAACTACCCACGCATCATCGGAAGGGCAGCAAGGATGGTGTAGAGGCCATCCGTGATCGAATCCCCCTCCGGCGGAGTGCCAAAAAAGGCCCCAAGATGGGATCTCATGAGAACAGAAGCTTGTGACGGTGGACAAGTATTTTTGGTGTGCCCTCTGGTGTAGGGGACTATTTGAGGATTTATAGTGCGAAGATCAGGGTTGGAAGGTCTCCGAAGGGCCCACAAGCCCTGGGGCGCCCCTTAGAGCGCGCCCCTACGTCTTGTGGCCACCTCGTAGGTCTTCTGGCCTCCTCTGCAAGTCTCACGGGTTTCTTCTGGTCCAAGAAAAATCACCATAAAGTTTTATTTCCTTTTGGTATTCCTTTTCTGTAGAAGTCAAAAAGAAGGGAAAAACAGAAATTGGCACTGAGCACTAGGTTAATAGGTTAATCCCAAAAATAATATAAAATAGCATATTAACGCATATAAAACATCCAAAACAAATAATATAATAGCATGGAACAATCAGAAATTATAGATAAGTTGGAGACGTATCAAGCATCCCCAAGCTTAATTCATGCTTGTCCTCGAGTAGGTAAAAGATAAAAACTGGTTTTTTGATGTGGAATGCTACCTAACATATTTATTAATGTAATTTTATTTATTGTGGCATTAATCTTAAGATCCATAAGATTCAAAACAAAAGTTTAATATTGACATAAAAACATAATACTTCAAGCATACTAATTAAGAAATCATCTCTTCTCAAAATATCATGGCTAAAGAAAGTTATCCCTACAAAATCATAAGGTCTTTCCATGCTCTATCTTCATCACACAAAGTATTTATCAAGCACAACCCCGGTGTTAGCCAAGCAATTGATTCATACTTTTGGTGTTATCAAACCTTTTCAACTTTCATGCAATACATGAGCGTTAGCCATGGGTATATCACTATAGGTGGAATAGAAGGTGGTTGTGAGAAAAAAAAAGGAGAAAGTATCACATCAACTAGGAAAATTAATGGGCCATGGGGATGCCCATGAATTGATATTGATGCAAGTGAGTAGGGATTGCCATGCAACGTATGCACTAGAGCTATAAGTGTGGGAAAGCTCAAAAAGAAAACTAGTGGGTGTGCATCCAACTTGCTTGCTCATGAAGACCTATGTCAATTTGAGGAAGAACATGGCGCTATTTTTGAAGCACAAGTGTGGAAAAGGATACTAACATTGTCCCTTCTCTCTCTTCCTCTCATTTTTTTATTTTTTCCTTCTTCTTTTTTTCCTTTTGGGCTCTTTGGCCTCTCTTTTTTATTTGGGATCTTTGGCCTCTTTTTTATTTTAAGTCTGGATACTCATCCCAACTTGTGTGGGAATCATAGCTTCCATCACCCTTTCCTCACATGGGAAAATGCTCTAATAATGATGATCATCACACTTTTATTTACTTACAACTCAAAAATTACAACTCGATACTAGAACAAAGATATAAATCTATATGAATGCCTCATGCATATGAGAACAATATGACAATGATGGTGTGTGTCATAATAAACGGAACGGTGGAAGTTGCATGGCAATATATCTTGGAATGGCTATGGAAATGCCATAATATGTAGGTATGGTGGCTGTTTTGAGGAAGGGTATATGGTGGGTTTAATGCACCGACGAAAATTAAGTGGTACTAGAGAGGCTGGCGATGGTGGAAGGGTGAGAGTGCGTATAATCCATGGACTCTAAATTAGTCATAAAGAACTCACATACTTGTTGCAAAAGTTTATTAGCCATCCAAACAAAGTACTAATAGGCATGATCCTAGGGGAGAGGTTGGTAGGAGTTAACCATCGCGTGCTCCCGACCTCCACACAAAGGACGAAAAACAATAATAAATGATGCTCCGACTTCATCACATAATAGTTCACCATACGTACATGCTCCAGGAATCACAAACTTTAACACAAGTATCTCTACCAATCCACAATTACTCACTAGCAATGACTCTAATATCACCATCTTTATATCTCAAATCAAATGCAAGGACTCAAACTTCTTATATATTCAATGCTCTTTATGAAAGTTTTTATTATATCCCTCTTGGATACCCATCATATTAGGACCAAATTCATAACCTAAGAAAATTACCATATTGTTTTTACACTCTCAAAATAATATAAGTGAAGCATGAGAATTCATCAATTTCTACAAAATAAAACCACCGTCGTGCTCTCAAAAGATATAAGTGAAGTATTAGAGCAACTGCCTAGCTCAAAAGATACAAGTGAAGCACATAGAGTATTCTAATAAATTCACAATTAATGTGTGTACCTCTCAAAAGGTGTATACAACAAGGATGATTGTGGCAAACTAAAAAGTAAAGACTCATATAATACAAGACGCTCCAAGCAAAACACATATCATGTGGTGAATAAAAATATAGCCCCAAGTAAATTTACCCATGGATTGAAGACAAAAGAGGGGATGCCATCCGGGGCAACCCCAAGCTTAGATTCTTGGTTGTCCTTGAATATTACCTTGAGGTGCCTTGGGCATCCTCAATCTTGGGTTCTTTCCACTTCTTATTCCGTGGTCCATCAAAACTTTACCCAAAACTTGAAAAGTTCACAACACAAAACCTAACAGAAAACTCGTAAGCTCTGTTAGTATAATAAAATAAATCACCACTTTAGGTACTGTTGTGAACTCATTCTAAATTTATGTTGGTGTAATATCTACTATATTCCAACTTCTACATGGTTCATAGCCCCCGATACTACCCATAGATTCCTCAAAATAAGCAAACAACACATAGAAAACAAAATCTGTCAAAAAATAGAACAGTCTGTAGTAATCTGGAAATTGTATACTTCTGTAACTCCAAAAATTCAAAAAATTAGAAAAACCTAGGAAATTTGTATATCAATCTTGTGTAAAAAATTCAGAATTTTATCACGCTTCTGTGAATTTTAACAATTCTCCGACTGCATGCAAATTTTTTTGTTTTTCAGCAAGATCAAATCCACTATCACCATAAACCATCCCAAAGGTCTTACTTGGCTCAAACACTAACTAAAACACGAAAAAACAATTGCTACAGAAGTAATAATGTGTATTTATTGGAAAACAGAAGCAAAAACAAAAAACCCAAAATAAAATTGGATTGCCTCCCAACAAGCACTATTGTTTTACGCCCCTAGCTAGGCATAATGCATAGATATAGGTATTGTCATCTTTGGTATTCAATTCCTCAATTGCACTTCTATCCTTCCTAGGGATTTCATTAGGTTTGCTGGCGATCACACTCCTAGGTAAGAAATCGAGATATTCATGCATAGGAAATGGTTCCTTAATAATATTGATAAAGCTAGGGAAAATACTTATCATCTTAAGATCTTCGTTTCCTTTACTAGATGATCGCCCTTATTTGAGCAACATAAATAAACTTAGTAGTTTTGTTAGGATGAAATTTTGGAGTATTTTTGACAGCGGTAAAAGCAAAACCCAGATTGTTAATAATATCCTCTAGCTTATCAGTTCTAGTGGATCCTTGTTCTACCCTTTCATTAATTATAGGTTCTTTCTCTTTTAGGGCTTGTAAGGTGACTCCTACCTTGGATCCAAATTGAGTAATATGGTTATGAATCTTTTTATCCAAATTTTCAATGATATCAACCATTTGCATCACATGTTCCAAAGTTAAAGTTGTCTCATTAATCATGATTGGTGGTGATCCTACCAAGTTTATCATAGCATTGTAAGCATCCATGGGGTGACCACCTATTAAATTACCCCCAGTGATCGTGTCTAGCACAAATCTATGCCAACTAGTAACA
Source organism: Aegilops umbellulata (assembly GCA_032464435.1). Taxonomy (NCBI): domain Eukaryota; kingdom Viridiplantae; phylum Streptophyta; class Magnoliopsida; order Poales; family Poaceae; genus Aegilops; species Aegilops umbellulata. Next base: position 295,295,409 of record CP136056.1, read on the forward strand.
CCCACATAAAAATTTCGAATAAGAATGGTAGTGGATTGCTTACGAGTAGATCTATTTTGAGCATCGCAAATTCTATACCAAGCATCCTTTAAATTTTCTCCCCCATTTGTTCAAAATTAAGAACCTCACTTTCCGGGGTACTAATTATGATAGAAGGACTAGCCATGGAAGCAAAGCAAGCAATCTAGCACACACAAAAAAAGCAAATGGAAAGAAAGCGAATAAAAGGAAAATATTTTTGTGATTTTCTGAAAATGTTCTAGAAGTAGGGGAGATGAAAACGAGAGTAAAATGGCAAATAATGTAAGTGCAAGAGATGAGAGTTTCTGATAGGTACTTGGTAGGATTGAGGTAGAACCTCGCCGAGAAAGGCACCAGACATTCTTCCTGCTACTTCTTGAGCTTGCGTTGATTTTTCCCTTGAAGAGGAAAGGGTGATGTGGCAAAGTATATATAAGTATTTCCCTCAGTTAAGAACCAAGGTATCAATCTAGTAGGAGGCACAAGCAAATCCCCAATATATGCACCTGCACAATCTAACAAACACTTGCACACAACACGAAAAAGGGGTTGTCAATCCCTTCACGGTCACTTGCAAGAGTGAGATCTAATAGATATTGATTTAAAAGATAAGTAAAAAGAAAAATAAAGTAAACACAAATAAATTGCAGCAAGGTATTTTTGGATTTTTAGTTTTATAGATATGAAAATAATATGATGGAGAATAGATCCGGGGGCCATAGGTTTCACTAGAGGCTTATCTCTTGAAAAAAAACACGATGGGTAAACAAATTACTATTGAGTAATTGACAAAAAAGCGCAAAGGTATGACGATATCTAAGGCAATGATCACGAATATAGGCATCAAGTCCGTGACAAGTAGACCGACTCCTGCCTGCATCTACTACTATTACTCCACACATCGACCAACTCCTGCTTGCATCTAGTGTATTAAGTTCATATGAACAGAGTACCGCCTTAAGTAAGATGACATGATGTAGAGGGATAAACTCAAGAAATATGATATAAACCCCATCTCTTTATCCTTAATGGCGACAATACAATACGTGCCTTGCTACCCCTAATTTCACTAGGTGAGGACACCGCAAGATTAAACCCGTCATAAAGCACTCTCATTGCAAGAAAAACCAATCTAGTAGGCCAAACCAAATCGATAGATTGGAGAGAAATACTAAGCTATCTCAATCATGCATAAAAGAGTTCAGGGAAGACTCAAATAATATTTATAGATAATCTGATCATAAATCCACAATTCATCAGATCTTAACAAATGCACCGCAAAAGAAGATTACATCGAATAGATCCCCAAGAACATCGAAGAGAACATTGTGTTGAAGATCAAAGAGAGAGAAGAAGCCATCTAGCGACTAGCTATGGACCCTTAGGTCCGTGGTAAACTCTTGGATTTTGGGCTCCGCAGACCCTTGATAGATTCGAACTCTGGGGTGCGTGCGAAGAACTCAACCTCCCCAGTCTCCGTACTCGCCAATCTCACGGCCTAGCTCGATGAATAGGAAGGAAATGGGACACAACAATTTACCCAGGTTCAGGTCACCTTGCGGTGTAAAACCCTACTTCCTGCTTTGTGGTGGATTGGCCTCAAGGTGGATTGGGGATGAACTATTACAGTGGAAGAACAACCTGAGGAGGTGTGTTCTTGAGCTGGTGGGGAAGAGGTTGATCTGAATAATCTGTCCCCTTCTACGGTGTTGGCTAGGTCCTATTTATAGTGGCCTTGGTCCTCTTCCCCCAAAATGGAGCCGGGAAGGGATCCCACAACTGCCAAATTCTAAGGGAGACAACTAGTACATCTTATGCTGACAAACGTAGTCTTCGCCTGCAAAGCTTCTGGTCGTGACATCGTGGTGGGCTCGACGATGACCTCCATCCCGCCGTCCTGGTGGTCTTGTTCTTGTTGCACGGGAATGGAAACCTTTGGCTGATTCCTCGGGACTCCACGCGTGCGCTTGCCTCCTTAGCACCAAAGAGGAAACTGTTGTACTGCGCCCGCTGGCGCCTGCCTGGCCATGGTCGTCATGGCAGTGGCACCCCGGCTCAGAGTGACCGGTTTACCTTGTATTGCTAACCCAGAGATCATGTCTTCTGGCAACACACAACATCTCGGTACAGAAATCACCGCTTTATTGAAACTAGCAGAAGCATAAAGTGACATTACAACAAGTTGCGAGGCCAAGCGGCACACTCGGTGCGGCTAAACAATATGTACATTATTTAGTGGACATGAAGGGCGCCTCGAGCACGACATCTACACGGCAGCAGAACAACGACGTAGCCGGACTCCATGGCACAGGGACACCGATGTGGACACGGTCTAGACACGGCAGCTCTCCGATCCAGTTAGACTTTCCTGAAATGTGGCATAACACGCCCGGTCAGTACATTGAATGTACTTGCAAGCTCACAGCAAACAGAACCATAATGACAAACAACATCATGACATTTAATCAAGTTAAATGCAAACAACAACATGCTACTCATGAAGTGAAACTAAACTTGTGCGTCGAGTCACACAGACTCTCTTACCAACCGGTTGCCTCGCAACCGAAACAGTGCTCACGACAAAGCACGAACGGAACCATGCTTGGTCCAACTGGTTACCTCATAACCAAAATGTCATCACTCCCAGATCACAAATGATACCACAACAGTCAGCCTCACTGACTTCATCATCATCCAACCAATGCAATGCAAGTTGATTAGTGTGCAAGGTTCATTAATAACAGTTGATCCATGGTGTGTCTTACTTACGAACTGGGCCCTTATCTGCGGGCACGGCTATCGATAGATTAATACACTCTACAGAGGTAGCGTACTTTACCCACACCAAGGAATCCATGGCCTTGCACTCCCATTCGGGTGGACCAACGGCATTCTGACATAACTCTCCCATTACCATGACAATCTTACGACCACTCCGACCAACTCCCCACTGGGCTTAGTCCTGGGTGACCCTGCCCACAAAAGGCAAAACTACCACCGTCGTGGCAAATAAACAGTCCCAAACAGGGACACGGTACCATAACAACAACGGGTTCACAAGGTTATGTCTGCTTACCAAGCCAGGATAACTGTCAGGGGAACGACACCTACGGGATCAAGAGGAATCCCTTTTGCTATGGCTGGTGGGCGCGGGGCTATGGAAAGAGCGGGATTGAGAGATCAACGCGGGGGGATTATCCAGGTTCGGGCCGCAAGTGATGCATAATACCTTACTCCTGCTGGTTTCTGTTTATCTGGTGTTCATGGACTAGCTACAAGGCGTGCATGGTCCAAAAAGTCTGAATCCTTCCTCAGTATGACGCGGTCCTCCTTTTATAGTTAAAAGGGGCTGCCACAGTGGCACACAGGAGGTGGAAAGTTGTACAGTAGTCGAGTCTATCTCCTGGCACCATAGGACAAACGCATTTAATGCGCTGCCGACGTGCCCTTCTTGCTTTATCGGGGACGGCAAGGAAGCTCGTCCCAGCTGTCGCCGCCTCTCTTGGCTTCGACACGCGTCCGAGCTGACGAGGCATGTAGTGCCACGCTGGCTGGCTGTTGAGTTGGCGTGGTGGTAGAGTCTTCACGAAGATCTACATGCCACCACGGAGGTGCTTGCTGAGTTGGCCTAGAGGCCGCACGTCGCCATGCACGTGCTCGCCTAGTTGGTGGGCTGGCAGCTGCATGGGAACGGCGGTGCTTTCTTGGCTGGTGTGGGCCTGGCTGCGGCCCCGCGAATGTCTTCGGTAAGGGTCTTGCCGGGGCCCCGACAAGGGTTTTGCCGCGGCGTCGTGGGCGTCCCCGGCAAGGGTCTTGCCGTGGGGGTCTCATGGGTATCCTCGGCAAGGATTTCGTCGAGGATCTCCGTCTTCTTATTCTCATCTAGTCTGGTATGTTCTTGGTCTTCACAAAGATCTGCATGCCACCACGGAGGCGCCTCCCGAGCTTTGGCTCCAATGTGGTTGAGGGCGTCGGAACTCTCAGGCTCAAGGGTGGCAGCCCTGCTGGCGTTGGGCAAGTTGCCCCGACAAGGTTCTTGTCGGGGTTGTGGAGGTCGCCCCGGCAAGGGCCTTGCCGGTGGAGTCCACCTCGCCCTTCCGCTCTTTGGGTTTCTGGCTTGGCGTTGCTCTGGTCGTCTTGTGCCTTTTCTTCCTCTACCCCGCCAAGCGTGGCCAGGGGCGTAGGGTTGCGACTGCCTGCGCACAAGTAAAGGGGTACAAAAAGGGAACCCTACTTTTGTAAACCGACAGTAACACCTTCCCATAACCTTCCCTAGTTGGAGGCACCGACAAAAGGCATGACAACGGATGACTACCGGCCTCCCCATAAAGGCAAATGTGGTTGCACACGTCAGCCCGATTCAGTGGCACCATGACCCAACCAACTTTACATTCAAGTTCATTTATCATCAGGTTTTACTTCAAATAAAATGCTCGAGTCAAAATATGCCATGCTTATGCAACCATATATCATGCATCATAAATCACAATAGATCAACTTAATTCAAAGTTCTACTTGCACCAACTTAACCTTCAACATTTCTGGTCCTTTGTTACGTGTTATTTATACTCATCACTTTAGTTGACATTAATCAAATAAAACTTATCTTAGCAGGTATAAAACTTATCTTGTGAGAATAAGACCGATAATCATATCACCATAGTCATGACGAACTTACTTAAATCAACTACTCAAGCTACATCTCACTAGTTCAAGCATTCACTTCTGTTAACTAAGCATTTTAACCATGACAAACTAAATAACACAAGTATTATTGATTTCAATACTATATGCAATGAATAATATATATATATATATATATATATATATATATATATATATTCAAGTAGAAAATCATGAATATTGCAAAGACACCATGATAATGTTGTTGTGGCTTGCCTTGGTGTAGAGGAGCTTCACACTCCTTCTGGATACCTTCAAAACAAGCTTCAGCTTCTGAAAATAATTCAAATGACAACAATAAACTATCAAGAACACTTCTGAAAATTACCAGAAATTCCAGGCAGCAAGGAAAAATCCCATCTTGGGTCTGCTGCTAGGATTTTCCAGTAAGAACAGAAAGCAAAAAGAGTTAAATCATTTGGACTTGTAGAATAAGAGTTATAGCTGGTCAAAGTTCTGGTCAAAATTTGAACTAAATTTGAATTAAAAAGAAAATCCAGGGGGTGACGTCGAAGGCGTAAAACGCCCGGGTGCCACCACTCATCCGCTTCGGGCGCGGCCTGAGTGGCTGACGGCGGGCCTCGCTGGTCAGGTCGGAGGGAGAGGGGAGAGAGACAAAGCACGGTGAGGCTCCGCCGGAGCACACGCCGGCGAGGAGGGCTTTTGGCCCGGTCCAAAGGGATATGATTGAAGAGGAGGTCGAGACGCACCTGCCCGTACCCGTAGCGTAGCTAGAGGTGGCCGGACTGGGTCGGAACTGAGCTCTCAAGCGGCGGCAGTGGGCGGGGCTCGTCGGAGTTGGCGATTCCGGCGAGGCAAGGCCGATCCAACAGCTCCAACGGCGCCAGCTCGCACCAGTGGATCACCACAAACACGCCTGAGGAGTCGGTGAAGCACGAGCGGCTTTGAAGAGGTAGGGGGCCTAGGACGGGGATTACCGGCAAGCTCGGGACGGGGACGGCGGCTAGAGGCCTGCCCGGCCAGGCTGCGGCTTCCTACAGGGTCGTGGAGATGTGTTGAGTGTGTGAGTGAAGAGAAATGAACTCGGGAGGGGGCTATATATAGGTGAGGACGAGGCGGGGATCAAGAGCTCTCTGGAGCGTCGCCCGGTGACGAATGGCGTCAGTGAGAGAGGGGAAAGATGTCGGGGATCACGCAAAGGCTATAGACGAGCTGCGACGATGAGCACAGGGGCACGAGCGCACTGTTGCCTTGGCCACGTCATGCCCGTGCTCGTTGCGGCGAGCTCCAGCGTCGGCGAGCACCAGTAGGGAGTTAAGGGCATCGAGACGGTGATGGTGGCGCAGTTTGGCAAGGTGAGACAACCGGGGAAGCAAGCATGTGATGAACAGAGCGCTCGGCGGCATCCAGAGCGCGTCGACAAGCACGTTGGCACTGTGCACACTCGTGTTCACCGCGTGAACTCTGGCATAGAGCCACGGCTTGCTATAAATTCATGTCTGGCAGTTAGTCCTTAGTGGTTTTGGTTGTTTTGCATTGTTGTCTTGGTCACAGGTGCACTGTGGGAGTGGCTCACTTACTGGCAAGTTTCTGGACAGAAACTTGTGAGCTTGACTGTGGTCAACCAAGAGAGGGTTTAGGGCTGAGTTTTGGGGGTTAGCAATTTCTTAGGAGGGTGATGATGCTCAAGAAAAATCAACCTCATTGGATCAAGGAAAATGGTACTTGTTGTAGAAAGTGATCATTCTGTCCAGAACAGAAATGACTGTCTGTAGCATAAATATTACAAAAAGTTATGCAATATTTTTGCTCAGGAAGGTTCCCTAGGGTTCAAAGAATTTTTGGAAATTTTCTCAGATTTTTGTGGGCAAAGCAAATGAGGGTCGCTTTGGAACATACTTCTCTCAAGTGCTTGTAAATGAATATTTTTCTTTTATGAAAAATATTCCTTGGGCTTTGAGATTTTTCAGAGAAGAAAATGTGAGTTAGAGGTGGAGGGGTCACTTGGGTGAAAATCAAGGGTAGGCCCAAGTGTTCAAGTCCATTTGAATTGATTCAAAACCCCAAATCCAAAACAAATGCAAATGAAAGTCCGGAAAAAGAGACAAGGCAAAAACCAGGCTGTCACAATTGCTTACTTTGGTGTGTGGAAATGTTATGTGTTTAGTCACTTGTGTAATTGTATGCTTAATTTGGTTATGCAATGCTATGTTTTTAAGTATATATGCTGATGCTCTGTAGTCAGAGCGTAGATGTTGTGCGGACAAAGAAAATCACATCGCACATGGACTAAACAGTGGAACCCGTCGGTGATGTTTTCATTAATCACTCACAATTGTATACGAGCACTCGTTTGCTCACAACACACACGGTTTGTTAACAGGAATCGTCTGTGTTGTTATAGGTCTTCCCACACGTTTCCGATTACAGACATGTTTGCCGCGTATCACACACATCTTGTTATATTGAACCGTTTATGTTCCCTTGGCTCAAAGCAAACAATTCATCCAAGCGAACCGTATGTCGTATATCGCACACACCTTGATCTGGTTGGCCGTTTCTTTTGTGGTTCCTAATCACAAACAGTTCATCCGAGTGAACCGTATGCTGTATATCACACACACCTTCATCTAGCTGCCCGTTTCTTTTGTTCCTCCTCATCGCAAACAGTTAATTGAACTGAACTGTATGCACTGCATCGCACAAGCAACAAAAATATGAAGCGTGTTTGATGCATCCGCCATCGCAAACGTTTTGCACCCTTTTTAACTGTTTTTTACACCACCATTTGCGATTATTGCATGCACACAGTTTCGTCGAAGGGTCTCTGATCATAGTCCGTGTTAGCAGCATCCTGTAGTAGTATTACATCCAACACATCTAAGACAAACTATGTCAGTTTTGCAAAAAGACCCCTGTAATCCACTCCTCGTTTGTAGATAACCCCCTGCCTCTCACGTTCAACCATCTCTCCCTCTCACCTCATTTAGCCATCTTAGGAAAAAATAAGAAGGATCTAGAGAGGTCACTATTTTTGGCGCCCGTCTGCCCCAACTCCTTTCATACCTTCTCCCAGGCTCCATTATCGACCACCACCATGACCCCCTCCTCCTCGCCATCTCCTCTGCCCCCCTTCCAAGTCATCCTAAGTTAAATTTATGGTGGTCTAGAAAAAGTAAACAAAATCGATACTCAAAAAATAATTCTTAAAGATTATTTTTTGCAAAGCACAATAAGTGTTATTTCTTCAAAAGTTTTGGATGCAGGTTGAACACTTGAACGCTTTTGTTTCAAAAAGATATTATTTTATCTATTTTGCCTACATATAATATTCTCCCGGGTGCTTGTGAGCTCTAGAGAATAAACAATATCCAAAGAAACCTATTGAAATTTGTTACACATGAGATGAAGCCGACATACTTTGTCAAATAAACAACTCTCAGATCAATGCATTTCAGTGTTCTGTGCAATGCACGGTCATCTTTGTAGTCATCATACATCACAATCATTTTGATGCATGTTGACACTCAGGATAAATCACTATCCACTCCTAGCTACTTAAGCATGGCATGAGCAACTATAATCTCTATTTGTCATTAAAAACATGTTTAATCATAATATGCTGAATCATGTATACTAATTTAAACACATTTACAAAAACAAAACCAAGTTGAGTCTATACACGCTTTTCCCTGCCCCAGTCACTTCATTATATATCGTCATTATTGCCTTTCACTTGCACGACCAAATGATATGAAAATAAAAATAGTGCAAAAGTGTCATGGACTAAGCTGGAATCTACGAACATTTTATTTAGAGGAGAAGACAGAATAACATGGGCTCTTTGCTAGAACAAATATAATGCATATAAGAGCCCCTTAACATTTTCATCGTCGGCTTCCCCTTGGTATGACTCAAAAAAATAATTTTAGAGAAACACACTGAAATATTTTTGGATTTTTTAGTCTTTCTTGAAAGAAGCAATTTAAAGAAAGAAAAACAAGGAGGAAACCTATTTACACGAGAAAGCTCCCAACAAGCAAAAGAAGAAATGAGAAATTCTTTTTTGGGTTTTCTTTTAATACTATGGCTAAATTAAACTGGAAAGAAAAACCAAAAATAAGCGAGAAATATTTTTAGGTTTTCTCAAAGTTTTTCAAACACACAAGAAGAAAGCAAGAAAAACAAAACTAACATGGATAATACAATGAAAAAGTATGAACATCGACAACCGGAATGAAGTGTGTGAACATGAATGTAATGTCGATGGAAATACGTACTCCCCCAATCTTAGGCTTTTGGCCTAGCTTGGTAATCACCACCCGTAGTAGCCGTCCGGTCGCATGTAAAAATGTTGTGGCGGCAGCACCTGAGCATCCCACTCCTTAGGCTCCTCCTCCGCTGCTACCTGGGCGTTCCGGTAAGAAACAATGTCCGCTGGTAGGATGGTGTATCCGTTATTATCATGAGAATCAAACAAAGCAGGTGCAGGCAACGGGGTATTGTTAAAAGAATATGCAAGATCACTAAAGTGGTGAGACACCATCGCCTAGTGATCTAGATGAACTTTTGGCAAAGGATAGTCATGGTGGCGTATTAGAACATTAAAATGTCTTGCTAGGCGAGTGGCATAAATACCACCATGGTTTTTACCCTTAGTGCTATTAATGTGCAGACGACGTGCAACACTAGCCCCTAAGTTAAAGGTGTGATCATCGTGAAGTGCATGGCATAAAATGGCGAGGTTAGGGGCACGAAGTATACTACCCTTCTCTTTAGCAGTCAAACACTTCATAATAAATAAGGCAAAGTAGTGCACAGAAGGAAACTGCAGACTAGTGGTTGTGGCTTTCAACACACCCCTTTCCTCACCCACTGTCAAAGTAAGTAGGAAGTCCTCAAACTCTGCCGGCCTAGGCTCTCTTAATTCCCCATCAGAGGGAATTAGACAAATCTCACAAAATTCAATGAGCGGTATCTGATGGGTTTTAGAGTATAAATTAAATAGCACCGCAGGAGATTCATGCCTATTCAGAAAACAAACAATTTGCACAAAGGAGTTCGTGAGGGTGTGGTGTTGGTCACACTCATCTGCGAGGAAGTTGGTAAGTCCAGCATTTGCAATGAATTGCGCGAAATCTTGGTGGAATCTGGCTTCTTCCATGAAAGCAATGTGCGGCCATTCGCACGGCCGGAACTTCGTCCATCACGGAGTGTTGATGTCACCAGCCGATGATTCACCAGTGACTACGTTTGCATTCTTATTTGATGAACTCCTTCAAAAAAGGTCCATCTTCCTAAGAACAAATTTCTGAAGTTTTTTGACCTATAAAATTTTGTTAACAAAACTTCACAAGATTGATAGCAACTACTCATATGGATGTCTAGAGGCTATATCAAGCATTCAAACTACTTGGAACTCAAGGAATTCAACATGCAAGCTCATTTAGATCAGCACCAAGAGTAGCTAATTACTCAAAATATAAACTACTAGAATCAAAACTAATTGGAGCAATGGAGGAGTCACATACCAAGTAGCAATCCCCCAAAATAGTTTCGAAAATGGAGCTTCGAGCAAAGAGATCAAAATCCGCGGGTTTGTGAGAAAGAACGCGCGAGAGAGAGCTAGTGTGATTTTTTTCTGGAGGTAGGTAACGAAATGAGCTGAAGGGATAAGTGAGGAGGGCCTTGTGGGGCCCACTACCCACAAGGGCGCGCCCGGGGTAGCTGGCGCACCTTGGTGCCTAGTGGGCACTACGAGCACCCCCCCCCCTCTGATGTTTTTGTATCAAAAATTCTTAAATATTCAGAATCAAAATGTGTCATAATTTCAGAGCACTTTTATTTTGGGCACTTTTTTATTGCATGGAAAATTCAGAAAACATGATAAACAAGGCATTTTATTGTATTTAACTGAAAAGTTATAGAAAAAAGTAGGGACAGAAGGTTGCGTTTACGAAATTCATCGACCACACGCCTCTAAAAAATAATCCATTAATAAGGTTGATCAAGTCTTATTAACAACCACTTTCGATTAGCATGAACCCGAAGAACTTTCGTAAAACACTAAGTTACCTCAACGGGAATATACATATCCCCCATAATAAGTATTTCATATTTATTTTTGGCAGTACGAAGAGGGAGTTGAAAACTTCCAATAGTAATTGTTGGAGACTTTTCAATAACATTAATACCATTCACTTGAAAAAAAATCAGAAAGTGCACCATATGCTCATTATAATTGATATGAAAAGTGACTTGCTTTTATTGCAATCAATAACAACCCATGAAGTGTTCAAAAAGGGTCTAGCAAGGATAATCGACATATTGTCGTCCTCGGGCATCTCAAGTATAACAAAGTCTGTTAAGATAGTAACATTTGCAACAACAACGGGCACATCCTCACAAATACTGATCGGTATGGCAGTTAATTTCTCAGCCATTTGCAATGATATTTCAGTAGGTGCTAGTTTATTCAAGTCAAGTCTTTTGTGTAAAGAGAAAGGCATAACACTAACACCGGCTCTCAAATCACATAAATCAGTTTTGACATAATTTCTTTTAATGGAGCATTGTATAGTTTTGACATAATTTATTTTAATGGAGCATCTCGGAGACACCGAGTCACATCTCGGTCTGACCAAAATGGTGTGTTTTGGTTCTGTTGAGTGCTTTGGTATCACCGAGATTATCAACTCGGTGGACCCGAAATGCATTATGTGAAAACTTCAAACTAAGATTTGAACTCAATTTTCATGTAAAACATATCTGCTTTTTCTGATGAATCATCTACTCTGCCCATACCTATCTATTCATAGGGTCTGCTTGCAAGATGTCAAGTGCTAGTGATAGCCAGAATGTGTCAGAACAACATGAGGATCTCAGTGAAGGATCTAGTCCTGAGGGCAGTTACTATGAAGGAGTGAGGAGCTCAGAACTACCCAAGGCTGCCACAAGGACAATGAAGAAGAGAACCTTAGATGATGAGATAAGGATTTTGTGTCTAGTGAGGCGACATCAAAGAAGAAAGTGGTGCTTGATAAAGAGTATGGAACAATAGCTAGCTCAAGACCTTCAGGCAGTGCCAAGGAGAGAACAGATGTGAGGAAAGTCCCACTCTCCAAGGCAGACAAGGCCATAGCTCCAAGGGAACGCATGACATTTACACTTGACGAGCCAGGTGACACAGAGATAGCTCCTGCAGGAAAGAAGAAGAAGAGGGCAAGCAAGACTACTGCTTATGTCATTGCCAAACCCTCCATGGTTGTTGATGAGGAGGATGGCAAGGAGGAACCAGCAGCTAATGCACCTCCAGCCAAGACTCAGAAGCTCATGTCTGACGCAGTAAAGTCTGCTGCCCCCATCAAGTCCAAGCCCAAAGCTCGAACAACTAAGAGATCAACAACAAACATTTCTACTAGTGAGAAGAACAAGGCCCTAGTGTCTGAAGCTGAGATAGATGATAAGCCACTAGTGCTCAGGAGGTTGACACCCAAGATCCCAGATCATGACAACACACATCCTATTGCACAGAACATGATGTTGAGGAAGGACAAAGGACTATGTTAGTGGAGATTGTCAGATCCATATGCTGCAAGGAGGAGGACAGCTTGTGATTATCATTTTCACACACGAGAGCAACAGGATTTTTATGAGACTATGCTGCTTGACAAGAAGCCAATAGTCAGGGATATGAAGTGGGTGGACTAGAAATGTTTTGATGCAAACGAAGACTACTTCCCCCATGTTCATGAAAGGTTCAAGCTTACATGTGTTGCAGATTTTGGTAGAAGGAAGCTCACAGAGTGGAATGATGAGATGATCATGCAATTCTACTCCACTGCACACTTTTATCCTGATGGGAGAATAGTATGGATGACTGAGGGATCCAGATACTAGTCAACCATCTCAGAATGGGCTAATCTTGTTGGTGCTCCAGAAGAGGAGGATGATGATATTGATGTCTATGCAAAACCCAAGATGGATCACAACTCTATGGCTAACATGTACAAGCCTATTCATGAGAAAGATGTTGAGACACATAAGTTTGGTTCTGTGAAGCATCTGCTAGCTGGTTTGGCCACCATGAACACAATCTTGAGGCACACTCTTTTTCCCAAGTCTGGAGATGGCAAGATGATCAGTGGCCACTCCATCAACTTGCTACACTTGTTTGACACACCGCAGAAGTTCAAAGTAATGAGCCTTATTGTTAAGACAATCAAGAGAACCGCAGCTGACCAGAAGAGATCTTGTGGATTTACTCCTCACATTCAGTTGATCATCAACTCCAAGGTTGGAATGAGCACATATCTACTTGATCATGAGCATCTCCCACTTCACCCAGAGTACGAGGACAATGTCACTACTAGGGAAAACCTTATACACAGAACTTTAGCAGTAGCGAGGGCCAAAAAAGCACGCTGGTGCTAAGTAGCAGCAGCGAGCCTGCGCAAGCCGCGCTGCAGATAAAGTTCTAGCAGCAGCGCATCTTCTCCTAAACACATTACTACTAAAATTCCCACGGCTTAGCCGATAGGCTACACATAGTAGTAGCGACCTATAACGAACCGCGCTACTGCTACTTTCTTTGTAGCAGCGCATTTTACTATAAACTCGCTACTGATAGAGGATATAAAATTAAATGGAAAGAAAATATAAAGGTAATTTAAAATGAAGGAAATAGAATAAGGTGAAAGGAAAAAAATGTGAAGAAAACTAAATAAAAAGGGGAAAAAAGAGAATGGTGTACCAGTAGCGTGTGTTCCAGAACGCGCTGTAGCTAACGTAGCAGTAGCGCGCGGTCTGGAATGCGCTACTAGTACTTCTGACTTAACCGCACGCGGTTCGTCCTCCCCACGGCCACTTCATCCCCCAAATCCAACTCCACTCTCGCCGCCGCCATCGCCCCTCGGCCGTCACGCGCTCTCCGCACACCCTCTACACCGCCCCCGACCCTACATTCAATGCCGCCCCCGCCCCCGACCTCAACGCCGCCCCGGACGCCGGCCCTGACCCCGACCTCGACGCTGCCCCGGACGCCGCCCCCGCCCCCCGACCTCAACGCCGCCCCGGAGCCCCGACCACGACCTCGACGCCGCCTGCCCCTCCCTCGTTGCAGCCACCCGAGGTGAGCACGCCTGCTCCTCCCTCTCCCCTAACTCTGCCTAGGGTTTCTACCTCCATCAAATTAGTTAGGGTGGAATCAAATTAGTTAGTAAGAACTTGTTAGGGTTCTTAGGTACTAATTAGTTAGTAAGAACTTGTTAGGGTTCTTAGGTACTAATTAGTTAGTAAGAACTAGGTACTAATTAGGTACTAGAATATTTTTATTTATAGTAAGTTTATTTTTTGTAAGAACTAGTTGAATTAATAGAACTAGTTAGTAAGAACTTGTTGCTATTTTTTTTAGTTAAAGCAATTTTCCCGCATCGACGTGGACGATGCCTATCCCGCATCCTCTTCGTCGAGTCGGCGGAGGACGACACCTGCTTGACCAGATGGGCCATGTCCAGGACTGGGCTCCGCTAGGGTGGTACTGGGAGGCGCTACCTACCGGGGGGCGCAGGTTGGTGAGGAGCCAGCCTGTCGTTGACCCGAACCTTCTTTGGTGGCGGTCGCGTGGGCCAGTGACGGTCCAGAGGCTCGAGGACTCCGCGGAGGTGGTGCGTCACCGTGTCAGTGAGGAGGACGCGCACGTCCGTCGCTAATTGTTTGCGTTGGAGCACAGGTTCTCCAATACCTGGAATGTTCTCCACGGATCTCACTAGAGCTATGATCCCGTGATGGTTCTTTCTCTATGGGTGTCCACCGCCCGCGCCGATACCCGTCGTGTGCTAGGGTTTTAGTTGTACTAGTGATGTTATATGTATGACACTATTCGGGATGTATTAGTGATAATATTCGACGATGTACGGACGCATGAGATGATTTACTTTTGCTTATTGAATGCATGCTAATTTGAGTCTTATAAGATATTTTGAAATGTATATCTTGTGTTGCTCAATATCCAAGTGGCCGAGTGGCCTATGTTTTGCCGGAGTGTTGATTCATTTCCGTTCCGGCAAATTTCAGGCGCTCGATATATCCTATTTTAGCAAAGGTCATGCCGGATTTTTCCGTGAATTTTGGCATGACTTTTGCCAGAATATGTAGGAAATATCGAGTGCCCCGGATTTGTGTGTTGAGTATCCTGGTAGTTGTCTTCTATCGATTTTCAACTAATGTTTTAATGATGAACATAGGAAATGTCTGACGACAAAAAGGATTTCGGTGTTTGCAAATACTGCGAAGACGAGCGCGGCCTGTGCGACGGAATCTTCCTAGATGATGATAGGCGCTTCAGCATCAAGCTCGAGAACTTCGAAGTGGATACAGTAAGTCACAACGACAAGTCTTTTTTCGTAATTAAGCATGACATCTGCTTCATTTGCTTCAACTTATATTTTTTTACTATTCTACTAGCGTATCCCCTGCCATGCAAGAGTTTTTGTATTGGATAAGATAGGTTTCAGTCATACTATGGAGGTAAAGAAAGTTTATTTGAAGACCGAGCATGGTTATATTTTCCACGCAAAATTATACAATTCAGACGACTACACCTATTTTGGATGCAAAACATGGCGAGCACTATGCAAGACTTATGCATTTCAGCCTGATATGGTTATCACCTTTGATATTCGTTCGGAAGATGATATTGAAGGTATTACCGACATCTGGGTTGATGTGCAGACGCCTCCAGTTACACCAAAATGTAAGTTTCTCAACCATATTTATGTCTTTGATATTGTTTATTCAAAAATAGTTGACAACTAATTTGTATTGTCAGCTTATTTCAGTGCAATCAAACATGTCCAGCGCTTGGTACACAAGACCTACTACTGTCCCGGGGCTGAACTAAACTGCGAGGAGCTAAGTCATTATGTTTCATGGCTTGAGGATCTTGATAATGTCAGGACAAATTTTCTTCCTGGACTTAGAAATCTTAGTACTGAAAACGTGCGACCAATAGTGTTCGTCATGAACTACGGTCACATCTATTTAGGAAGGATGGTAAGATTTTTACTATTTGTCCTCAGTGCATATTTTCCATACATTATTTGTGAAGCTAAACTTCATTGCTAAGTATGTGACCATACGATGTTCTAAAACAGGGACTCCCGATGAATGTTGTGCCTTATGGGATCGATACTAAAGGTACCATGAGTATTATTAGCTTACGGCCAAGATATCCTTCATGTTACTTTAGTGCATTCAAGATCAAGGATGAATGCTTAATAGTGGAAGACTGGACCAGATATGTAATGGGGGGAGCGCAGAGAAGTACTAGGGGGCAGCAAACAGATGTGCTACCCAAAATTAGGAGACAGGTTCATCTGCATGCTCCAACTTGATCAAGGAGGAGAGCTACACATGTTTTATGTTGTTTTACCTAAGAGAGAGCAGCAGGAGTGATTAGCTAGAAATGAGTTTGAGGATGATGATGTGCTACACTATTACTATGATGGTAAAATAGCTAGTGTTGGTGGTAATGAGTGATGATTATTATTAGCTAGTGTTATTGGTGATTAAATAAATATTGTTGGTGGTAATGATTATGATGATGATTAAATAGCTTGTGCTAGCGGATTAGATTCAAGTGGAGGCAACATGTGGTGCACATCGAAAGTACTACTAGTCCAAACTAGATCAAGTTTGGATTAGTAGTATACTTTTGACATGCACCACATATTGCCTCCACTTGAACCTAATCCACCTTCATTTGACACACTGTTATGGACATAATGATGTAAACCTCATAACTGGTATTGTACCAATATTTGTACGATGGCGCATAAATACACTAAAAATAAAAAAATAAAAAAAATACTAGTAGCGATGGAAAGAAAACACGCTGCCAGTAGTTACATTAGCAGCAGCGCGGGAGTGAACAAGCGTTGCAGCTATTTGTCCTAGCAGTAGCGCTTGCGGCACGCGTTACTGCTAAGCAATAGTTGTAGCGCCTTATTAGTAGCGCGCCTACCCACGCTACTAGTGAGCACAAAACCCGCGCTCCTGCTAGCCTTTTCCCTAGTAGTGTGTAGTGGTGATGGACCCTTCACACCCTACATCTGCCCAAGCCCAAGAGAAGATCCAGGAAGCTACAACAGCAAAAGTAGCTCAGGAGGCATCTGCTACAAATGCACCCATAGCCAACCCCAAGACGAAGAATGACCAAGTGACTTATCTTCTGGAAATCACCCTGAGGATTGAGCGAAGTCTGGCCAACCTCTCCAAGAACTAGGAGAGCTTAGAGCGGGTAGTTGAGGCAAAGATATATGATCTTGTTGTGAAAGATCACTAAGGTGCATACTATTGTGGAGAATCCCAGAGATGATGTTGACACAACCAAAGCTTATGACAGTGGTGATGAGAGAAAAATGCCCGAGAGATACCAGGCAGTACCCAGAGCACCCAAATCTGCTGCAGTGCCTATTGCAAACACGAGGACTACTCACTTTGCACCTGCTACTGCTTCTACAGTGCCACCTCCAGTTTCTACGCCACCAACTCAGCAGATGTCATATGAAGCCTTTGAGGATGCACTTCTCTCAGCGCCATCTATGCACACCAGAGCTGCCAGCCAAAGATTGCCTTCAGGAGCTACATAGGGTCGTGCCTAGAGAGATGTATAGTGCTATACCTATTCGAAGTTTTTGGTACTTATCGTGGACTTAACACGGCAGATGCCCTAGCAAAAGGACTGAGGTGTGGAGCAATTGCAGGTAGGTTAGCTTGAAGGGGTTAAACATGAGAAAGGATGGACAGAGTTTACCCAGGCTCGGCCCCTCTCAACGAGGTAAATGCCTACTCCTGCTTTAGGTTGTATTGCTTGGTTTTTGATTGCCAGGGAGCGAATACGCTTGACCTAGTTCTCGATGAGTTGTTTCTTGACTTATCTCGCCGCTAGGTGACCCCTTTATATACAGGTTGATGCATGGCAGCTTATAGAGTCCCGGTTGGCTCATACACAACGTCCGGCTCGGTAACTAACTAAGTTGGCCTTACAATACAAGTTAAACATATGGCGGCTTACACCCATGGGCCTCAAGTCGTCCCCGGGTCTTGGGCCTTCAATAAGCTTGCTCTATGAACCGCCATCTTCATATCTTCTTGGGCCTCTTCATCTTAAGCCGCTAGTGGCTTGACCCGGCCCCTCCTGGGCGGGTCATACCTAGTAGTTATATCCCCAACATTAGGCCCCAGGTTGATTTGAACTTGTTCACATCAATCTTTAGTACTTGACTTAGCATAATCGTCTATCGTTAATCCCTTACCAATTCATTATAACCCGCCATGACGTCACATCTCATAATTGTGTTAACCCGCCATGACATCACCTTGCATTAACTTCGCACAAAGCCCAGAGCATCTTATCAGATCTTTATCCTTAATGGGCCTCCCAAAAATCGAGGCGTCCACGTAGCCACATAATCATTTTTTAGCCTCATCGATTCCCGTGCATGCCATTTATCCATCTCCTTATAAATAGGGACAGGGGGCCCTAGTTTCACTTTTACCCCTGCCTATGCCTCTTCTTCTCCTTCCTCGCGAAGACTGACGCCTCCGGAGCTCCGCCGCCCCTATTGACTGCATCAACCTTGGCCGCTGCATCAACCTGACCTCGACTAGAGCACGGTAGCGCCCCCTCCGCATTTCATCAGCATCTCGAGGAACGTATTTTGACTCGTGTTAGATCTGCGCTAGGGTTTTCCTAGTTCGTCGGAGTTCGTTGCCGTTCTTTCTCTGACTTCCTTAGTTTGCATAGTAAGATCTGAATTTCAAATTCAAAGACATGCTAGTTTTAGCCTTCATTTTCAGTAACAAAATATATCCCTTGTGTAGAGGATTTCATTTGAGCACACTTCGTGAAGATTTACCCTAGTGAAGCAAGTCCTTCGTGGGCGATGGCCATGGTGGGATAGACAAGGTTGCTTCTTCGTGGACCCTTCGTGGGTGGAGCCCTCCGTGGACTCGCGTAACCGTTACACTTCGTGGGTTGAAGTCTCCATCGACATGGATGTACGATAGCACCACCAATTGGAACCACGCCAAAAATCTCCATGTCTCCAATTGCGTTTGCACACTCCAATCCCATCCCTTTACTTTCTTGCAATTTGCACGCTTTACTTTCCGCTGCTCATATACTCTTCCCAAGATTGCTTGAAATGTATTGTGAATGTTTAAACTTGTGCTAAAACTCCACCTTAACTTGAAGAACTTAAAATTTTCTACTTTTCTTTGTTGAGGGTCTAATCACCCCCCTCTAGACACCTCTTCTCGATCCTTTCAATTGGTATCAGAGCTTTGTTCTCCATTGCTTTGGTTTAATCACCATTGGAGGAAGATGGATGAGTCTACGTTGGGGAGTCTTAGACGTAGAGTGCCTATACTTGATGGAGAGTTCTTTCATGAATGAAAAAATGAGATGCTTGAGATTTTCAATGAATATCACTTAAACAAGTACTTTACTAGCCATTGTGCACCCCTTGTTGATCCTTTGCATCCTACCCCTAATGATTCTATCGACATGATCCGCAACCTTAAAATTGTCAATCTTATTATTAGAGGTTTGCCTAGAAATTTGTTTGTTTGCTTGCCTACTCTTGATTGTGCTTACACCATATGGAGATTTCTTGAGGAACGATTTCCAAACTATTCCTTGCTAAATCTAAATGTGATTCTTCATAAGTCTATCGCCTTAAGTAAGATGAATTCCAATGATCCTAAGTTTGGTGATTGTCTATTTGAGCTTCGTGACCTTATGCGTCCCAAAGGAGATGTTGGAATCATTAGCAATATCATCTCCGAAGCCATTAGAATTCATAAAGATGAACATTGTGATGATCACTTATCTAATGGATCACTCTCTCTAGGAATTTATCAATCACAAGACGATGTTGAACATGGATACTATGATTAGGAGGATGATAGTGACTTTGATCTCGATGAGTCTATGAGGCATTTTGGTGTTATGGCTAATCTTCGCAGCTACATGGCTGGAGGAAAGAAATGGGTTCTTGATAGTGGATGTACTAATCACATGACCGCAGACAAGGATATGTTTCGTGAGCTTGCAGAAAACAACGGCCCTCGAAAGTATGTCACCTTTGGTGATAACTCAAAGGGTAAGGTGGTTTTCCTTGGTAAGGTGGCCATCTCACATGATAGCTCCATACACAATGTTATGCTCGTTGAATCTCTTGGCTATAATTTACTTTACGTATCTAGACTTGCTGACTTTGGTTTCAATGTCCTATTTACTGAAGTAGATTGCCAAGTGTTTCGTAGAGATAATCATAAAATGGTCTTTATTGGTATACGTAGAGGTGATCTATACATTGTTGGGGAACGTTGCAGAAAACAAAAATTTTCCTACGGTTTCACCAAGATCCATCTATGAGTTCATCTAGCAACGAGTCATGGGAGAGAGAGATTGCATCTACATACCACTTTGTAGATCGCGAGCGGAAGCGTTCAACGAACGGGGATGATGTAGTCGTACACTCCATGATCCAATTCACCGGAGATCCTAGCACCGAAAGCACGGCACCTCCGCGTTCAACACACGTACGGTCAGCGTAACGTCTCCTTCTTCTTGATCCAGCAAGGCAAAGGAGAGGTTGGGGAAGAAGACTCCAACAGCAGCACGACGGCGTGGTGATGGTGGAGCCGCAGTACTCCGACAGGGCTTCGCCGAGCTCTTACGGAGGAGGAGGAGGTGTTGGAGAGGGAGAGGGAGGCGCCAGGGCATAGGGTGCGCAGCCCCCCTCCCATCCCTCCTTTATATAGGCCTCTGGGGGCGCCGGCCCTGGGAGATCTGATCTCCCAAGGGGGGCGGCGGCCAGGGAGGTTTCCCTCCCCCCAAGCCATCTAGGAGGTGCCTTCCACCACTAGGACTCCTCCTAGATGGAACCCTAGGCGACATTCAGATCCGTGTGCACTTTACAAATCTCTATGTCTCCATCTTGAACATTTTCACGAATGGAGTTGAAGCGACGCTTGATGTGCCTGGTCTTCTTGTGAAACCTGGGCTCCTTTGCAAGTGCAATAGCTCCAGTGTTGTCACAGAAGAGCTTGATTGGCCCCGACGCATTGGGTATGACTCCGAGGTCGGTGATGAACTCCTTCACCCAAATTGCTTCATGTGCTGCCTCCGAGGCTGCCATGTACTCCGCTTCACATCTAGATCCCGCCACGACGCTTTGCTTGCAACTGCACCAGCTTACTGCCCCACCATTCAAAATATACACGTATCCGGTTTGTGACTTAGAGTCATCCAGATCTGTGTCGAAGCTAGCGTCGACGTAACCTTTTACGACGAGCTCTTCGTCACCTCCATAAACGAGAAACATTTCCTTGGTCCTTTTCAGGTACTTCAGGATATTCTTGACTGCTGTCCAGTGTTCCTTGCCGGGATTACTTTGGTACCTACCTACCAAACTTACGGCAAGGTTTACATCAGGTCTGGTACACAGCATGGCATACATAATAGAACCTATGGCTGAGGCATAGGGGATGACACTCATCTCTTCTATATCTTCTGCCGTGGTCGGACATTGAGCTGAGCTCAATTTCACACCTTGTAACACAGGTAAGAACCCTTTCTTAGATTGATCCATATTGAATTTCTTCAATATCTTATCAAGTTATGTGCTTTGTGAAAGACCTATGAGGCGTCTCGATCTATCTCTATAGATCTTGATGCCTAATATATAAGCAGCTTCTCCAAGGTCCTTCATTGAAAAACTTTTATTCAAGTAGGCCTTAATGCTGTCCAAGAGTTCTATATCATTTCCCATCAAAAGTATGTCGTCTACATATAATATGAGAAATGCTACAGAGCTCCCACTCACTTTCTTGTAAACACAGGCTTCTCCATAAGTCTGTGTAAACCCAAACGCTTTGATCATCTCATCAAAGCGAATGTTCCAACTCCGAGATGCTTGCACCAGCCCATAAATCGAGCGTTGGAGCTTGCACACCTTGTCAGCATTCTTAGGATCGACAAAACCTTCCGGCTGCATCATATACAATTCTTCCTTAAGGAAACCATTAAGAAATGCCGTTTTGATGTCCATTTGCCATATTTCATAATCGTAGAATGCGACAATTGCTAACATGATTCGGACGGACTTCAGCTTCGCTACCGGTGAGAAAGTCTCATCGTAGTCAACCCCTTGAACTTGTCGATAACCCTTAGCGACAAGCCGAGCTTTATAGATGGTCACATTACCATCCGCGTCTGTCTTCTTCTTAAAGATCCATTTATTTTCTATCGCTCGCCGTTCAACGGGCAAGTTATTCAAAGTCCATACTTCATTTTCATACATGGATCCTATCTCGGAATTTCATGGCTTCCAGCCATTTGTCGGAATCCGGGCCCGCCATTGCTTCCTCATAGTTCAAAGGTTCACCGTTGTCTAACAACATGATTTCCAAGACAGGGTTGCCGTACCACTCTGGTGCGGAACGTGTCCTTGCGGACCTTCGAAATTCAGTAGGAGCTTGATTAGAAGTATCTTGATCATCATCATTAATTTCCTCTCTAGTCGGTGCAGGGACCTCAGAAACGTTTTCTTGAGTTTCGCCATTTTCCGGTTCAAGAGGTAACACTTCATCAAGTTCTACTTTCCTCCCACTTACTTCTTTCGAGAGAAACTCTTTCTCTAGAAAGGATCCATTCTTGGCAACAAAGATCTTGCCTTCGGATCTGAGGTAGAAGGTATACCCAACAGTTTCTTTCGGGTATCCTATGAAGACACATTTTTCCGACTTGGGTTCAAGCTTCTCAGGTTGAAGTTTCTTGACATAAGCATCGCATCCCCAAACTTTTAGAAACGGCAGCTTAGGTTTCTTCCCAAACCATAATTCATACGGTGTCATCTCAACGGATTTCGACGGAGCCATATTTAAAGTGAATGCGGCAGTCTCTAAAGCATAGCCCCAAAAAGATAGCGGTAAGTCGGTAAGAGACATCATAGATCGCACCATATCTAATAGAGTGCGATTACGACGTTCGGACACACCATTACGCTGAGGTGTTCCAGGCGGCGTGAGTTGTGAAACAATTCCACATTTTCTTAAGTGTGTGCCAAATTCGTGACTCAAGTATTCTCCTCCACGATCTGATTGTAGAAACTTGATCTTTCTTTCACGTTGATTTTCAGCCTCACTCTGAAATTCCTTGAACTTTTCAAAGGTCTCAGATTTGTGTTTCATTAAGTAGACATACCCATATCTACTCAAGTCATCAGTGAGGGTGAGAACATAACGATAGCCACCGCGAGCCTCAACACTCATTGGACCGCACACATCGGTATGTATGATTTCCAATAAGTTGGTTGCTCGCTCCATTGTTCCTGAGAACGGAGTCTTGGTCATTTTACCCATGAGGCATGGTTCGCACGTGTCAAATGATTCATAATCAAGAGACTCTAAAAGTCCATCTGCATGGAGCTTCTTCATGCGTTTGACACCTATGTGACCAAGGCGGCAGTGCCACAAATATGTGGGACTATTGTTATCAACTTTAACTCTTTTGGTATTCACACTATGAATATGTGTATCATCACGTACGAGATTCATTAAGAATAAACCATTAACCATCGGAGCATGACCATAAAACATATCTCTCATATAAATAGAACAACCATTATTCTCGGATTTAAATGAGTAGCCATCTCGAACTAAGCGAGATCCAGACACAATGTTCATGCTCAAACTTGGCACTAAATAACAATTATTGAGGTTTAAAACTAATCCCGTAGGTAAATGTAGAGGTAGTGTGCCGACGGCGATCACATCGACCTTGGAACCATTCCCGACGCGCATCGTCACCTCGTCCTTCGCCAGTCTCCGTTTATTCCGCAGCTCCTGCTTTGAGTTACAAATGTGAGCAACTGCACCGGTATCAAATACCCAAGAGCTACTACGAGTACTGGTAAGGTACACATCAATTACATGTATATCACATATACCTTTGGTTTTTCCGGCCTTCTTGTCCGCTAAGTATTTGGGGCAGTTCCGCTTCCAGTGACCACTTCCCTTGCAATAAAAACACTCAGTCTCGGGCTTGGGTCCATTCTTTGGCTTCTTCTCGGCAACTTGCTTACCGGGCGCGGCAACTTCTTTGTCGTCCTTCTTGAAGTTCTTTTTACCCTTGACCTTCTTGAACTTAGTGGTTTTATTCACCATCAACACTTGATGCTCCTTCTTGATTTCTACCTCTGCTGATTTCAGCATAGCATATACCTCAGGAATGGTCTTTACCATCCCCTGCATATTGTAGTTCATCACAAAGCTCTTGTAGCTAGGTGGAAGCGACTGGAGGATTCTGTCAATGACCGCTTCATCCGGGAGATTAACTTCCAGTTGAGTCAAGCGGTTGTGCAACCCAGACATTTTGAGTATGTGTTCACTGACAGAGCCATTTTCCTCCATCTTACAGCTAAAGAATTTGTCGGAGACTTTATATCTCTCGACCCGGGCATGAGCTTGGAAAACCATTTTCAGCTCTTCGAACATCTCATATGCTCCATGTCTCTCAAAACGCTTTTGGAGTCCCGGCTCTAAGCTGTAAAGCATGCCGCACTGAACGAGGGAGTAATCATCGCAGCGTGACTGCCAAGCGTTCATAACGTCTTGTTCTGCAGGGAGAATAGGTGCGTCACCCAGCGGTGCTCGTAGGACATAATCTTTCTTGGCAGCTATGAGGATGATCCTCAGGTTCCGGACCCCAGTCCGTATAGTTGCTACCATCGTCTTTCAGCTTGGTTTTCTCTAGGAACGCGTTGAAGTTGAGGACTACGTTGGCCATTTGATCTACAAGACATATTGTAAATATTTAGACTAAGTTCATGATAATAAAGTTCATTTAATCAAATTATTTAATGAACTCCCACTTAGATAGACATCCCTCTTCTAGTCATCTAAGTATTACATGATCCGAGTCAACTAGGTCGTGTCCGATCATCACGTGAGACGGACTAGTCAACATCGGTGAACATCTTCATGTTGATCGTATCTTCTATACGACTCATGCTCGACCTTTCGGTCTTCTGTGTTCCGAGGCCATGTCTGTACATGCTAGGCTCGTCAAGTCAACCTAAGTGTTATGCGTGTGTAAATCTGTCTTACACCCGTTGTATGTGAACGTTAGAATCTATCACACCCGATCATCACGTGGTGCTTCGAAACAACGAACTGTCGCAACGGTGCACAGTTAGGGAGAACACTTTCTTGAAATTATTATGAGGGATCATCTTATTTATTACCGTCGTTCTAAGTAAACAAGATGCAAAACATGATAAACATCACATGCAATCAAATAATTAACGTGACATGATATGGCCAATATCACATAGCTCCTTCGATCTCCATCTTGGGGCTCCATGATCATCTTGTCACCGGCTTGACACCATGATCTTCATCATCATGATCTTCATCATCATGATCTTCATCATCGTGTCTCCATGAAGTTGCTCGCCAACTATTACTTCTACTACTATGGCTAACGCGTTTAGCAATAAAGTAAAGTAATTTACATGGCGATTCTCAATGACACGCAGGTCATACAAAAAATAAAGACAACTCCTATGGCTCCTGCCGGTTGTCATACTCATCGACATGCAAGTCGTGATTCCTATTACAATAGCATGAACATCTCATACATCACATATAGATCATTCATCATACATCACAACTTTGGCCATATCAAATCACAAAGCACTTGCTGCAAAAACAAGTTAGACGTCCTCTAATTGTTGTTGCAAGTTTTACGTGGCTGAATTAGGGTTCTAGCAAGAACGTTTTCTTACCTACGTTAAAACCACAACGTGATTTGTCAACTTCTATTTACCCTTCATAAGGACCCTTTTCATCGAATCCGCTCCAACTAAAGTGGGAGAGACAGACACCCGTCAGCCACCTTATGCAACTAGTGCATGTTAGTCGGTGGAACCGGTCTCACGTAAGCGTACGTGTAAGGTTGGTCCGGGCCGCTTCATCCCACAATACCGCTGAAGCAAGATAAGACTAGTAGCGGCAAGAAGAGTTGACAACATCTACGCCCACAACAAATTGTGTTCTACTCGTGCAATAGAGAACTACGCATAAACCTGGCTCTGATACCACTGTTGGGGAACGTTGCAGAAAACAAAAATTTTCCTACGGTTTCACCAAGATCCATCTATGAGTTCATCTAGCAACGAGTCATGGGATAGAGAGATTGCATCTACATACCACTTTGTAGATCGCGAGCGGAAGCGTTCAACGAACGGGGATGATGTAGTCGTACACTCCATGATCCAATTCACCGGAGATCCTAGCACCGAAAGCACGGCACCTCCGCGTTCAACACACGTACGGTCAGCGTAACGTCTCCTTCTTCTTGATCCAGCAAGGTAAAGGAGAGGTTGGGGAAGAAGACTCCAACAGCAGCACGACGGCGTGGTGATGGTGGAGCCGCAGTACTCCGACAGGGCTTCGCCGAGCTCTTACGGAGGAGGAGGAGGTGTTGGAGAGGGAGAGGGAGGCGCCAGGGCATAGGGTTCACAGCCCCCCTCCCCTCCCCCCTTTATATAGGCCTCTGGGGGGGCGCCGGCCCTGGGAGATCTGATCTCCCAAGGGGGGCGGCGGCCAGGGAGGTTTCCCTACCCCCAAGCCATCTAGGAGGTGCCTTCCACCACTAGGACTCCTCCTAGATGGAACCCTAGGCGCATGGGCACCTTTGGGGCTGTTTCCCCTTGGCCCATGCAGGCCAAGGCGCACCCCCTAAGGCCCATGTGGCCCACCGGGGCTGGTGGCCCCACCTGGTGGACCCCCGGGACCCCTCCGGTGGTCCCGGTACAATACCGATAACACCGAAACTTGTCCCGATGGCCGAAACAGCACTTCCTATATATAATTCTTTACCTCCGGACCATTCCGGAACTCCTCGTGACGTCCGGGATCTCATCCGGGACTCCGAACAACATTCGGGTTACTGCACATACATATCTTCACAACCCTAGCGTCACCGAACCTTAAGTGTGTAGACCCTACGGGTTCGGGAGACATGCAGACATGACCGAGACGGCTCTCGGGCAATAACCAACAGCGGGATCTGGATACCCATGTTGGCTCCCACATGCTCCACGATGATCTCATCGGATGAACGACGATGTCGAGGATTCAATTAATCCCGTATACGATTCCCTTTGTCAATCGGTATTTTACTTGCCCGAGATTCGATCGTCGGTATCCCAATACCTCGTTCAATCTCGTTACCGGCAAGTCACTTTTCTCGTACCATAATGCATGATCCTGTGATCAAACACTTTGATCACATTGAGATCATTGTGATGATGCATTACCGAGAGGGCCCGGTGATACCTCTCCGTC
Source organism: Aegilops umbellulata (assembly GCA_032464435.1). Classification (NCBI taxonomy): domain Eukaryota; kingdom Viridiplantae; phylum Streptophyta; class Magnoliopsida; order Poales; family Poaceae; genus Aegilops; species Aegilops umbellulata. The sequence continues at coordinate 295,322,496 of CP136056.1, forward strand.
AAGCTGAGTGACAAATCCCAGTCTCGATCCATGTCAACCCAACAGACACTTTCAGAGATACCCGTAGTATACCTTTATAGTCACCCAGTTACGTTGTGACGTTTGGCACACCCAAAGCACTCCTACGGTATCCGGGAGTTACACGATCTCATGGTCTAAGGAAAGGATACTTGACATTGGAAAACTCTAGCAAACGAACTATGTGATCTTATGCTATGTTTAGGATTGGGTCTTGTCCATCACATCATTCTCCTAATGATGTGATCTCGTTATCAATGACATCCAATGTCCATAGTCAGGAAACCATGACTATCTTTCGATCAACGAGCTAGTCAACTAGAGGCTCACTAGGGACATATTGTTGTCTGTTATTCACACATGTATTACGATTTCCGGATAACACAATTATAGCACGAATAAAGACAATTATCATGAACAAGGAAATATAATAATAATGCTTTTATTATTGCCTCTAGGGCATATTTCCAACATACATTGTTGATTTCACTAAAAAGGCTCAACCTAGAACTTGCTTAATAGCTAAATCTTCTAAAGGTTTGTTGTGGCGTAGAAGGTTAGGTCATGTGGCCACGCGAAATCTTGATAAGCTTATTAAAGGTGATCATATCCTTGGAGTAAAAGATGTTATATTTGACAAGGATAGATTGTGCAGTGCTTGTCAAGCAGGAAAACAGGTTGGAGGAAGCCACCCCGTGAAGAACATCATGACCATGAGAAGACCGCTCGAGCTACTTCATATGGATCTCTTTGTTCCCCGCGCCTATAAAAGTCTCGGTGGAAACTCATTTGGTCTAGTCATAGTCGATGATTTTTCAAGATTTACGTGGGTGTTATTCCTTGATGATAAATTGCTGGTCCAAAAGATCTTCAAGAACTTCTCTAGGAAGGCACAAAATCAATTCGAAGTGAAGATCAAGAAGGTTCGCATCTACAATGGAACGGAGTTCAAGAACGCAAATGTGGATAGCTTTCTTGACGAAGAAGGGATTTCAAATGAGTTCTCGGCTACGTACACGCCTCAACAAAATGGAGTTGTTGATAGGAAGAACCATACTCTTATTGAGATGGCATGAACGATGCTTAATGAGTACAAGACGCCAAAACACTTTTGGGCGGAAGCGGTTCAGACAGCTTGTCATGCAACAAATCACTTATATCTTCACAAGCTACTCAGGAAGACGGCATACGAGCTTCTCATCGGTAACAAACCCCAAGTTGAAGACTTTCGAGTATTCGGCTTAAAATGATACATTCTTGATAATCATCTTCATTCTAAAGTTGCTCCAAAATCTCATGAGGGTTTCCTACTCGATTATGGCTCAAACTCTCACACCTACCTGTTGGGGAACGCAGTAATTTCAAAAAAAATCCTCTACACACGCAAGATCATGGTGATGCATAGCAACGAGAGGGGAGAGTGTCGTCCACGTACCCTCATATACCGTAAGCGGAAGCGTTGTGAGAACGCGGTTGATGTAGTCGTACGTCTTCACGATCCGACCGATCCAAGTACCGAACGCATGACACCTCCGAGTTCAGCACACGTTCAGCTCGGTGACGTCCCACGATATCCGATCCAGTAGAGCTTCGAGGGAGAGTTCCGTCAGCACGACGGCGTGATGACGGTGATGATGATGCTATTGATGCAGGGCTTCACCTAAGCACCGCTATGAGATGACCGAGGTGGATTATGGTGGAGGGGGGCACCACACACGGCTAAATGATCAACTAATCAACTTGTGTGTGTATGGGGTGCCCCCCTCCCCCGTATATAAAGGAGTAGAGGAGGGGGAGGGCTGGCCCTCCTATGGCGCGCCCTGGAGGAGTCCTAATCCCACCGGGAGTAGGATTCCCCCCTTCCAATAGTAGGAGTAGGAGAGAGCGAAGGAGGAGAGAGGGGGAAGGAAAGGGGGCGCCGCCTCCCTCCTTGTCCAATTCGGACTAGAAAGGGAGGGGGCGTGTGGCCTGCCCTGGCCACCCCTCCTCTTCTCCACTAAGGCCCAACAGGCCCATTACACTCTCCGAGGGGTTCCAATAACCCCCCGATACTCCGATTTTTGTCCGAACTTGCCCGGAACCCTTCTGAAGTCCAAACATAGTCATCTAATATACCGATCTTCATGTCTTGACCATTTCGAGACTCCTTGTGATGTCCGTGATCATATCCGGGACTCCAAACTACCTTCGGTTCATCAAAACACATAAACTCATATTACCGATCGTCATCAAACATTAAGCGTGCGGACCCTACGGGTTCGAGAACTATGTAGACATGACCGAGACTCGTTTCCGGTCAATAACCAATAGCGGAACCTGGATGCTCATATTGGCTCCTACATATTCTACGAAGATCTTTATCGGGCAAACCGCATAACAACATACGTTGTTCCCTTTGTCATCGGTATGTTACTTGCCCGAGATTCGATCGTCGATATCCCAATACCTAGTTCAATCTCGTTACCGGCAAGTCTCTTTACTCATTCTGTAATGCATCATCCCGCAACTAACTCATTTGTTACATTGCTTGCAAGGCTTATAGTGATGTGCATTACCGAGTGGGCCCAGAGATACCTCTCCGACAATCGGAGTAACAAATCCTAATCTCGATCTATTCCAACTCAACAAGTACCATCAGAGACACCTGTAGAGCACCTTTATAATCACCCAGTTACGTTGTGATGTTTGGTAGCACACAAAGTGTTCCTCCGGTACATGGGAGTTGCATAAACTCATAGTCATAGGAACATGTATAAGTCATGAAGAAAGCAATAGCAATATAATAAACGATCGTATGCTAAGCTAACGGAATGGGTCAAGTCAATCACATCATTCTCTAAATGGTCTGATCCCGTTAATCAAATGACAACTCATGTCTATGGCTAGGAAACTTAATCATCTTTGATTCAACGAGCTAGTCAAGTAGAGGAATACTAGTCACACTTAGTTTGTCTATGTATTCACACATGTACTAAGTTTCCGGTTAATACAATTCTAGCATGAATAATAAACATTTATCATGATATAAGGAAATATAAATAACAACTTTATTATTGCCTCTAGGGCATATTTCCTTCAGTCTCCCACTTGCACTAGAGTCAATAATCTAGATTACACAGCAATGATTCTAGCACCCATGGAGTCTTGGTGCTGATCATGTTTTGCTCGTGAGAGAGGATTAGTCAACGGGTCTGCAACATTCAGATCTGTATGTATCTTGAAAATCTCTATGTCTCCCTCCTTGACTTGGTCGCGGATGGAATTGAAGCGTCTCTTGATGTGCTTGGTTCTCTTGTGAAATATGGATTTTTTTACCAAGGCAATTGCACCAGTATTGTCAGATCACGGGTTCCGGCAAAACCCTTAAGATTCGAACTCTGGGGTGCGCGTGGAGATTTCCTCCCTACGGATCCACGCCCTAGCTTACTAAGATCTCGCGGACGAACTCACAACACAAAGACACAGGATTTATACTAGTTCGGCCATCGTTGTGGTGTAATACCCTACTCCAGTGTGGTGGTGGTGGATTGCCTCTTGGGATGATGAAGAACAATACAAGTGGAAGAACAGTCTCCTGAGGTTGAGGTGTTCTTGTGCTTGGTGTGTGGCTAAGGGCAGGCTCTAGATCAGGTTAGCTTGCCCTCTACTGTGGTGGCTAGTTCTACTTATATAGGCCCTGGTCCTCTCCCCAAATATTGAGCGGGAAGGGAGCCAACAACGGACAATTTGAAAGGGGACAGCTAGTACAACTTATCCTGACAAAAGCGGTCTTCGCTTGCAAAAGGCTCTGGTGGTGACGCCGCCTTGGGCTCCATGGTGACCTCCGTCTTGCCAACCTTCGAGTCCTGGTCTTGTTGCACCGATGTGGAACCCTTTTCTTGATGCCTCGGTACTCTGTGCCTGCGCCTGCCTCCTTAGCACCAAATAGGAAAAAAGGACGCTGCGCATGCGGGCGCCAGGCGGGCGCCCGCCTAGTCTCGATCGTCATGGCTCACGTCATGAGAGCCTCGTGAGGTTTGCCTTGCCTTGATCTCTCTGCTCCTTGTGGGCTTGCCTGGCGAGGCCGCTCCTGAGGAGGTCTCGCGTCATCCGCCTCGCGAGGCTTGGCCCCTCGCGAGGGTCTTGAATGTCTTGTTGATGAAGATGGGTCGTACATGCCTGCTAGCATAGCCTTGCCGCGGGCCGCAGGCAGGCAAGTATGGGGACCGCCGTTCCCAGAACATCGACAGTAGCCCAAAGGCCCAAGGGGCGCTCGGGCTTGGCTTCGAGGCGAAGCCAAAGGTCAAGTACGAAGTGTCGCGGGCCCCAAAAGCCTGCGGCCTGGGTCGACGCGTGGCGGTTGATTGGACGTGGGCATCTCCGCTTCCCCACACTACCTTGGCAACTGCTTCACTTGACAAGTCCCTGCGACATGCAAGGAAAACCATCATTACCTGTGATCATGGGGGGCGCTGGTTGGCCCTCTCCTGCTATAAATGGGAGAAGGGGCGGATCCCCCGTCGCCCATCTCTTCCCATTCCGCTCGCTTCTTCCTTCTCTGCTCCGTCGCTGGTTCCATTGGCGCCGTCGAAGAGGTTCTCCGCCGCAAAGAAATGAAAGGCCCCTCGCGAGGGGCCCGACTCCCCGGCGCACAAGCGGGGACGTGGTCGTCCCCGCAAGCACACCACGACTCCCGCTGCACCCCCCCCCCCCCCGCGCTCCCGGGGGGCACCGCTGCGCGTGGCGGGGGTCGCTCTGGTCGCGGCAGCCCCATCGATGAGGGGAGGCGTTCCGTGGTTGCGCGGCCTCCGCGGCCGCGCTTCCACTCGGTGGAGGTGCTTCCGGAGTTTGTTTTTTGGTCGGAAGATCTGGCCGACAGCTGGCTTCAGCTTCTGCGCTTCTTCGTGGACGAGCTGACGGCCTCTGGTCCAAGCGGGCTCTGGCTGCAGGCAGACGGCTGCTACAGCAGGGCCTCCTAGGTCGTGGTCGAGGTCTCCGTCACGGGCAACATAACCCTAGCCCGCAGTTGGCAGACGTTCGCTCGCGCGCGCGGCCTGGGCAGGCGGTGCACCCAACACCTCAAGTACGATGGTGATGCGACCCTCTACGTGAGGGTGTTTGGGGAAGATGGTCGCCGCACCGGGTGCTGCCCCGAGACGAACGATGACAAGGAGGTGCTCGGTCTTTGCGATGGCCGTGATGAGGGCGAGGGCGAGCCCACCGGCCATGCCTCGTCCAGCTACGGGGGCTCTTCTCTCGGCAAAAGCTCCAGCAACGGCGGCTACGACCAGGCACCACACCGCCACGCTCGCTTCGAAGGTGGTAGCGGGTCGTCTCGTTGTCGCGCCTCCATGAAGCGCGAGGAGGGATCCGGCTAAGCTTGGGACGTCGCCAAGAGTCTGCCCCCGTGGATCGCTGCAACACTGCTTTTGCTTTGCTCTTCTTTTCTTTTCTGCATAAAAAATGAAGCCAGTATGGGCCCGGAGGGCCGTGTATCAAACTGTGGTTCCTTGATCATTACGCTATGCTTGTTGTTTCCGTGCTGTGTCATTTGTTTGGTGCAGAGATAACTTAGCCTGGCGTGTTCGGGGCAGCCTCTTCGCGAGGCACTTGTTTCCTTGTGCTCGTCTTAGCCTAGTGGTTGCTCAGGAACTGCGGGAAATTCGTTAGGAAGCCTGCTAGGAGACTTATCGTTCACCCGAGCCTTGACCCAGCACTTCATATCACGGTACCCGAGGGGCACGGATTAGGAGAGGTGCGCGAGCTTGTGGGCTCGAACGAGGGTGCCTTGCAAGAAAACAAAACCGAAGGCAGAGAGAAGGAGGAGCTCAGAAGAATGATGCTCGCGAGGGCACCTGCCTAGCCCCCTCGCAAGGTATGCGAGAGAGAGAACACAGGTGAACTAAAATCGGGAATAGCATTAAACAACGATGGAACCAAATCAGCAAGGAACACAGGGAGCAACTTCGATTAAAAGAAAACGAGCCAACTACAAAAGCAAATGAAAATCCGCGTCCGGCACCAAGTCTAGTCTTCAAATCTTTTCAGCAGCGTGGAGCTAAGTGTTGCCACTAGGCGTGGGAGGGAGCCCCCGAGGCCCGGGGGCGGCTCTTCGGAACTCTGGGGCGTGTATAGCCCCACTCATTATTACGTGAGAGTGTCACAGGCGGCGAATCTTCACAGGCACCCGGCCTTCTTCATAGGCACTGGGCCTTTCTTCACAGGCACTGGGACTTGCTTCATGGGTAGAACTTCCGGAGGTACTGCATGTTCCAGGCATTCTGGGTGGGCACCCCGTCCTGTGTCTCCAGGCGCACGGCGTTGGGCCTGGAGATATGGACGACCTTAAACGGGCCCTCCCACATGGGTGAAAGCTTATGCAACCCTTCCCTGGGAAGAAACCGCCTCAGGACGAGGTCACCTGTCTCGAGCATCCTGGAGCGGATGTTGCGGTAGTGGTATCGCCGCAACGCCTGCTGGTACCTTGCCGCCCTTAGTCCAGCTTCGCGGCGGCGTTCCTCCCCCAGCGCGATGTCCATCCCCCGCATGGCGTCCTGCTACGTTTCATCAAACGCCAGGACCCGTGCGGAGCGATGCTTGACTTCGTGAGGGAGGACCGCTTCAGCTCCGTAGATGAGGAAGAACGGGGTCTCGCCCGTCGGCTTGGTGGCGGTAGTGCGGATGGACCACAGCATAGACTGGAGCTCGTCGTACCAGCCCCTGCCGCAAGCCTCGAGCTTCTTCTTGAAGGTCCTAGTCTTGAGGCCCCTCAGGACCTCTGCATTGGCATGTTCGGCTTGGCCATTGCTCTTGGGGTGCGCCACCGAAGCGTAGCAGATCTGCATTCCAAGGTTAGCACAGTATGTTTTGAAGAGGTTACTGGTGAACTGCGAACCATTATCGGTGATGATGCGGTTGGGTACTCCGAAACGGCTCGTGATGCCCTTGATGAACTTGACCGCAGAACCAGTCGGGATGGTGTGAACGGCTTCCACTTCCGCCAACTTGGTGAACTTGTCGATGGCGACGTAGAGGTAGCGGTAGCCCCCTGGCGCCCGAGGGAAGGGGCCTAAGATGTCCAGCCCCCAGACTGCAAATGGCCACATGAGTGGTATGGTCTAGAGGCCCTGAGCTGGCTGATGTATCTGCTTGGCATGGAACTGGCAGGCTTCACAAGACTTCACCACCTCTTCTGCGTCATTGAGCACTGTGGGCCAGTAAAATCCAGTTCGGAATGCCTTGCCGACAAGGGTCCGTGATGATGAGTGGTGCCCGCAATCCCCGCCGTGTATGTCAGATAGCAACTCCTTCCCCTGGTCTCTGGAAATGCAATGTAGCGAAACATCATTTGGTTGCTTCCTGTGCAACTCACTGTCCCGGACACAGTATGTTGTGGCCTGCCGAGCCACGCGCTCCACGTCCTCCTCCTTCTCCGGCAGTGTCCCTTGTATCAGGTATTCCTTGAATTCCTTGGTCCAGCACTCCTCCTGGGGCTCAAGCGCCAAGAGTAGGCGTGCTCCCGAAGACGGGCAACACGCTGGGGCTCCTGTGGCAGGCGGCTGCTGGAGCTCCTACTGAGGCTGAGCTGTTCTTGATAGTGGCGGTGTTGCTGATGGCTTGAAGAGACGTTCCTCGAAGACTCCGGGCTCTTGGGGCTGTCGGTTGGATGCCCTTTTGGCGATGTCGTCAGCTTCTTTGTTGGTGCCGCGGGGCACGTGCTGTAACTCCAGTCCCAGGAACTGCTTCTCCATCTTGCGTACTTCTGCGAGGTATGCCTCCATGTACTCATCCTTCGGCTCGTATACTTTGTTGGAGAAGTTGACAACAAGTTGTGAGTCGCCCTTGACGGTGAGACGCTTCACCCCCAGGGTTGCCGCGGCTTTCAGGCCGGCTACCAGGCCTTTGTATTCTGCGATGTTGTCGAAGACCTTCTCGCCCTGCTGGAATTAGAGTTGTACAGCGTAGTAGAGCTTGTCTTGAGTGGGCGAGACGAGTACTGCTCTAGCCCCCGCGCCCTGGTGCGCGAAGGCACCATGAAAATACATGACCCAGCCGTCGGGTGCCTGACGTCCTGGCGAGGTGGACCGGTCCTCTCCTTTCTCCAGCGCCGGGGCATCCGCCCATTTCGCCATGAAATCAGCAAGCGCAGCTCCCTTGATGACCCTGCTAGTGCTAAACTCCAACTGGAATGGTTGCAGCTCGATGTTCCACTCAGGAACCCTTCCCGCAGAGTTGGGGCTCCTGAGCACTCTCTCCAGCGGGTAAGATGAGACGACCTTGATGGGGTGGCCCTGGAAGTAGTGTCGCAACTTGCGTGAGGCTACCAAGAGTGCGAGAAGGGGCTTTTGAGGCATGGGGTACCATGCCCTTGCGTCTCGCACCACCGTGCTGACGAAATACACCGGGTGCTCGACGAGGGCTGGTGTGTCGATGGGACTCGTGTCTTGCGAAAGCTGGGATATCTCCTGAAGCGGAAAGGCTTCTGGTGCCTGATCGTCGGCCTGGACCTCTGCGCCAGCGTCCTGCTGAGCTAGGTTCTCAGTCGATGTCGCTGCGGCTTGGGCTGTGCCTTCCTGACCTTTCATCACCTCGGCTATAGCTTGGCGCCCCTCCCGAACCGCCACCAGCGCCGGACTGGTGGAGTACGGGGTGGTGGCAAGATAGAGAACTAGAGGCTCGAGCGGCCGTGGCACCACCATCATCGGGGGGCTGGTCACGTATCTCTTGAGTTCTTGAAAAGCTTGGTCGGCCTCTGGGTCCACTCGAATGGGCCTTTCTTCTTCATCAGCTTGAAGAAAGGTAAGGCGCGCTCCCCCAGCTTGGAGATCAAGCGTCCCAACGCAGTCACCTGACCAGCCAACTTCTGCATTTCCTTGAGGGTTTGTGGCGGGCTCATGTCCTCGATGAACTTGATCTTCTCTGGGTTTACCTCGATCCCTCGGTGGGACACAAGGAAGCCCAATAGCTTGCCGGAAGGGACACCGAACACATACTTCTCCAGGTTAAGTCGCAAGTTCACCTGGCGTAGGCTCATGAAGGTCTCCTCCAGGTCTTGGATTAAGGTTCTCGCCTCCCGAGACTTCACCACAATGTTGTCGACGTAGGCCTCTGTGTTCCTCCCGAGCTGCCGCCCTAAGGCGATGTGCATCAGCCACTGAAAGGTCGCGCCTGCGTTGCGCAATCGGAAGGGCATGCAGGTGTAGCAGTACACCCTGCACGGGGTCAGGAAGGCTGTCTTCTCCACATCTTCCACCGCCATCTTGATTTGGTGATACCCTGAGAACGCATCCAGGAAGCACAGCAGGTCGCACTCGGCGGTGGAGTCGACGATCTGGTCGACGCGTGCGGGAGGGAAAGTGTCGTGGTTTTGTCACGGCAGATGTCCTTAGTGTCACGACTTAGTCACGAGGCCAACGCATCTATGTGGTAGCTTGAGAGGGGTTGAGTGGAACGAGAGACGCAGGGCGGATCAACACACAAGACAAGGATTTAGATAGCTTCGGGCCCCGGGAAACATCATCCGGTAATAGCCCTACATGCTTTTTTGTGGCTAGATCTCATTATCATCCCGAGGGAGACGCCGTAAACCGGCTCTTTGTGTCTAGCCCTAGAGATTGTTTCTTGCTTCTTGCTTGTAGCTTGTCGCTTCTTTGGGGAGCCCTGCCCCTCCTTATATAAGTTGAAGGGGCGGCTTACATGTGGATTCCTATTAGGATTAGGACTAGTCTATATCTAATACAAACCGGATATAAGTCCAGGTCTTAACTCCTTGTAAGACAAATATTCCTCATGCCTTTCCTCTTAAACCGGCCCACCATTAAACGTGAACCGGCCTTCTGGACCTTGGGCCTTGTCATCTGTGTGTCCCGCACGCCGGATCACCAGTGAGTCATAATGACCAGGTGGGTTGCTTGTAAACCGCCAGGTCAGGGCGGGTCGCCAGTAACTCGCCAAGTGTTAGCGGGGTCTTCAGATAATCCGCCAAGTCCGGCCGGGTTATCTTCCGGCCGGTTTACATCGCGGGGTATATCCCCGACATTAGCCCCCAGTTTAATTTGGATTTATCCATGTTAACTGATCCTGTAAAACAAATACAAGAACAAATTTGATAGATTATGCTCCGGGTTAAGAATTCTTGTAAACCGACATCTTATCATCCTTAATTCCTTGCCATTTCCTTCTTCTAGAAAATCCAAGTCAATAAGCCAGCTTCATACTCAATTTGCTGACATTGGTTTCTCACAGAGAAATATTATGAAGAATAATCCACTTGAGTCGGCTTCCAAAGTGCCGGATTTAAGAAATATGGGTCTTGAAATACTCATCTGATATTGAACTGGTTTGAAGATGCCAAACTTGCCGGTTTATCATTGCCAAAAATTGCCGGGTTATATGACTGATAATTCCGGGTCATGATTTTTGCTAACTCCGGTTCATGATTGTTGCCAACGCCGGTTTATGATTATTGATGATGTCGGGTTGCAAACACAGGGTCATAATAATTGGTGACGCCGGGTCAATCTGGTTTGCTCAAAACAGAGAATTTGAAAATATTTCTCTGATAATAATATAATACTTGTAGCCCGCAAGTCTTGAGCAGAACAAAGTGATGGCTTACGACTTGCTTCAATATAAATACTGCCACTTGAAATCCATGTTGTTCATCCCAGCCACTAGTAAAAACTGAAACTCCATATTATGTAGCCCCCAAGTGCCGGGTTGTCATGCTTGCAGCAACCTGGGAATTGTAATTGACTGATGCCCATAAAACTTCAACCAATGTAGCCCCCAAGGGTCGGGTCATTATGCAATAATGAGCAGGAACTTTATAAATATGATCATGTAGACTTGAATTGTTGACAGGAGCAATTGGTAGCCCCCAAGGGCCGGCTCATTATGATATGATGAGTCGGGTCTTCAATAAGATGAGCAAAAAATGACTTTGCATTAGCCCCCAAGTGTCATGGTGCATGCTCGCAGCGACATGAGACTTGCATATTTGATATAATCTCAACTTGAATAATGTAGCCCCCAAGTGTCGGGTCATAAGCCTGCAGCAACTCGGGACTATTCCTTCCATTGTACAATAATCATATCCATTGATAAAATAATAACCATTGCGCTTAAAAGCGACTTTGAAAACCTCAATCATAATACTAGATATTGATAACCATAATAAAAATCCAGCCATGTTGGCTATTAATTATTTGAATAATATAATCCAGTTTGAAAACCTTATTCATTCAATATCATAATGAAAGTTCAGCCAAGTTTGGCTATTTGAATAATATAACCCAATGATTTATAAGCGCATGATTCCAATGGCGCAATCCAAATATATACTGGCGACTTATAGTCCAAAACCAGTCCGGTTTAATAAACACCGAATAATTTCTCATCATATACTGGCAACTTATCGTATTAAAGCCAGGCCGGTTTAATAAACACCGGATAATTTATCATCATAGTGGCGACATATATTCGAAAGCCAGGCCGGTTTAATAAACGCCGGTGATTTATAATCATGCTTCATTCAACCTGTTTCTGCATACAACAAGTTTAAAGCGTCCTGACGGTTTACCGCCGGACGGGTCATAATGCCCAACATATAACCTGGGTTTATAACCAAGGCTGCACTTAAGAATAATCAAATATGAAATATATCATACCTGTGACATTGAATCACATCATCGGTTTACCAACTTTTTTGTAGTAAGGGTGATAATCCCAATCTTGAGTATTGATAACTCTTTCCATATTGTGCCGGTTTATGATAAAACCGTACTGGGTTACGATAGACACCGGATTATCCATATATAATACTGGTGGCTTGTAGTCAAACCAAACCGGGCTGATAGTCTCAGGATTATGATTTGATCATGTACTGACAACTTGTAATTAACGGTCGAACCGGGTTGTTAACGCCGATTTAAAAAGCAACAACAAAAATCTTTATCAAAAAGAGAACAAAACTCAAACAAAGGCAAAATAAAAACCATTGTAGGCGAGGTTTTGAGCCGATCAAGAGGTGTGACTATGGTTCAGACATGACCAAGCCCCCAAATGACATCGTGGCATTACGCCGATCAAGAGGCGTGGCCATGGTTCGGGTTCGACCAAAGCCCCCAAGTGATGCTATGGCATTGAGCCGATCAAGAGGTGTGACTATGGTTCAGACATGACCAAGCCCCCAAGTGATGTTGTGGCATTACGCCGATCAAGAGGCGTGGCTATGGTTCGGGTTCGACCAAAGCCCCCAAGTGATGCTGTGGCATTGAGCCGATCAAGAGGCGTGACTATGGTTCAGACATGACCAAGTCCCCAAGTGATGTTGTGGCTTTTCGCCTACCAAATGACGTTGCTATGGTTCGAACGTGACCAGGCCCCCAAGTGATATTGTGGCATTGCGCCGATCAAGAGGTGTAGCTATGTTCTCTTTGGTTCGAATACGACCTATGTTTGAACAGGAAGCCCCCAAGTGACCAATGATATAATAAACCAATAAGGTAGGATACCCAGGTTTGAACCGCGCATCATGGCAGCAAGTTCTCTTCGGCAACCTTTAATTTTCCTAAGAAAACTCAAACTTGCGAGAGATGAATTCTTTTTCAACCAGAATTTTAAACCGGATTTGAGAGCTTCAGAGCTTTGTAGGAGACATATTTCCCTTGAACCGGAATCTTTTTTCATAACCCGGAATTCTTCTATTGAACCGGAACTTTATGAGTGTCAATCACTTTTTAAAGCAGAAATTTTTCGGCCGGCCTTCAAATTTTCTCCAATAGGGCAATAGCCTCCAGGGCCGGGTTATTTTTGCCTCCAATGACTCGGAGTTCATGAATTTGTGATAACACCATTGAGCCATCTGATAGAGGCTGATAATATATTATGATCCGCTCCAGGTTTGTTAGAATAAACCGGACTGCAGGTCAGCGGCTTGCACACGTCCGTTGGACAGCTTGTATGAGCAGGCATGGCTCTGATTTGTTGATACATATGTAGGAGTCACCCGGTAACCCGCCGCGAACAAGAGAATCGGTCGTGCGGGCATTGTAAGCCGGCATGGAACGGCAGAGTCGGCCGCAGGCGTTGTAAGCCGGCGTGGATGGGAGAGTCGGCCGCGGGAGTTGTAAACCGGCGCGGACAGGAGAATCGCCTGCGGGCATTGTAAACCGGCGCACACGGAGAGTCGCCTGCGGGCATTGTAAATTGGCGCGGACGGAGAGTCGTCCGCAGGTGTTGTTAGCCGGCGCGTACGGGCAAGTCAATCGTAGGCGTGGTAATCCGCTCAGACGGGCAAGTCAGCCGCGTCATGTTGATGTAAATTGGGCCGCAGAGGCAGCAGCTTACACATATATTTGTCGAGCATCATGGCATGGTCCAATGCTAGCGCATGATAATGATGGCGCGAGCTATATATCCATGACATGACCATTGCTCTTGCGGTGAACAATTGTCCTGCATAAACAATATCACAAGCCAGAGTAATTGTTTTTTTAAGAATAAAAACATATCAATAAAAATTGATTGGACATAATTCACCTGATTTGTTCGGCCATGGACCGTATGTAGCGTGTGTAGATAATCTCGTAACGGTACGGTCCATGAAACAACGAAACTTCGGGAATGCACCAATTTGTTTGCTAGCAAGCCGCTTGGCCTTAAACTGTCAGTTCCTCTTAATCGAGCTATTTTGCAAAGGCGGTTTTTCTGACGTCTTGAGGGGGCCCAGCTTGCTATAACAGTGCTCCAAAACTGAATGGATGGAACTGGCAAATTTACTTTCAAACTGAAACAGATCTGAAAGTTTGTCACCCATAATCTTCTCTGCAAAGTGCATTGGTGCCAAAGGATGCTTCGATGATTTGTTGCCTCAAATTTGGCCTGAACCAACCATATTTTAAACGGAATGCTGAAGGGCTATCAACAGCGACGTAATTTTGCAGCAGTGCAAGAATTATTAAGAGCCCATTATTTATTGCCGTCTATGCTTGTCCAGCGAGCACTCGTCTATTGGAAAAACCTGAAGCTTCCTTTTTCTAGAATAATTTGGTGGTTGAACAGATACATTCGTCAAGTTGAGAAGTGGTACTTCCACAGAGCTATCTCCCTTCAATACAATCTCACCATCAGTAAACGATCACGCCCATCACTATCTCTCTTTTTGCATTTAATCCCAACATTGTCTGGTGATTTGTGGGTATATTGTCCTGGCTTTAGGCAATACTTCTGGGGATTTTGCCTGACTCCCGATGTTCGTAGCAGTTATCAGGTTTAGTTTTTATCCTGCCATAGAAGCCTTCTACCTTTACATCGCGCAGAGGCGACTGGAGCAGCGAGGAAAAGCAAGGCCAAGCGGACACGCCGGCGAGAGAGCGCTGGGGCGGCGGCGAGATAGACCGACCGTGGGCGGACACGAGGCCCTGGCGGAGCGCATGGGGGCGGCTTGAGGCCGCGGGCGCCGGCCCGCGCAGGGACGGCTTGACAGCCGAGAAGCGAGGCCAAGGCGACAGGGGCCAGCGCAATTTCAACGGCGATTTGACCATGGCGAGTCACGGCGTTTCAACGGAGCAGGGGCAGCTCTCTGTTGACAAGGCTCAGCAACGGCTCAGAAGCATGGCGAGGTATGAGGGCCAGCTCGGAACGGCCGCAGGCGAGATATAGCAGAGACGGATGTAGGTATCTCAACACACCGTAGTAGCGAGGCACAGAGGCGGCAAGTGGTTGAGACGACTCGCGCCGGTCGCGAGGTGAGTTCCTGGAGGCGGCTTAAGAGCCAACGGCGACTTGAGGAAGCACCGAAGTGGTGAACCACTGCGGGGGCCGGCGACTTGGCCGAGAACGAAGCGGCAATCGAAGCGGAGACCCGCAGAGGCATAGGCGGGATGATGTGGTGCGGTGAATCAGCAAGACGAAGCCGAGTCCTCTAAGTCATTGTAATCAAAACCGAGTTTGAAGAGCCGATGATTACGCGAGCCCGTGGCAGACAAACTGGGATGCCGGCGACGGGAGGCCGAAGCGGCGACCGATCCGGGACGGCCCGGAGGGCGACCGGGCGGCTCACGGCGCTGGGCGACTCTCTCAGCGACGGCTTGTTGCAGGCCATAACAGAAATAGTGATAATCCGGCAGCTTATTGATGGCAGCCCGGAACAGCGTTTGATGCAGGCAGGCGGGTTACATAGGGAGCTGGAGGTGACCGGCGGCTCAAGGCAAGGCCGGAAGCGAAGGACGTCGCAGCTGCAGCCATTGCGGCGACTCACAGGCGCGCGCCGGGCGAGTAAAGGCGGATCGGCTCGGATCCGAGTTGATGAAGCAGGTTGACAGAGTCCAGTGGAGCACAGAAGTAACTCGGCGGTGACTGCGATTTGAAGTAGACCGACTTGCTGGCGGCTCGATGAATTTTCTCCGGGCCGATCCGCAGTAGAGGCGGCTCGACAAAGGACCATAGCGGCGAATCCGTGTCATAACAGCGGCCCGATCTTGTCATCTTCCGCGTAACCCTAACTTCTCCAAACTTTTGATCTCACAGATCGAAAATCTGGACCAATAAACCTAAACCTGACGCAGATCTTTTTGAATAATCTTTTCTCCATCTGAAAAAAATTGCGAATTTCTCAAACCCTAGAAAGATCCCTCCAAGAACTCAACAACACCGTGCGCGGGCCCCATGGTGGGCGCCAACTGTCGTGGTTTTGTCACGGAAGATGTCCTTAGTGTCACGACTTAGTCGCGAGGCCAACGCATCTATGTGGTAGTGAGGGAGTCCTGGATTAGGGGGTGTTCAGATAGCCAGACTATACCTTCAGCCGGACTCCAGGACTATGAAGATACAAAATTGAAGACTTCGTCCCGTGTCCGGAAGGATCTTTCCTTGGCGTGGAAGGCAAGCTAGGCGTGCGGATATTCAAGATCTCCTACCTTTGTAACCGACTCTATGTAACCCTAACCCTATCCAGTGTCTATATAAACCGGAGAGTTGTAGTCCGTAGGACAACCATCATCATACACAATCATACCATAGGCTAGCTTCTAGGGTTTAGCCTCCTTGATCTCGTGGTAGATCTACTC
Organism: Aegilops umbellulata; assembly: GCA_032464435.1. Lineage (NCBI taxonomy): Eukaryota > Viridiplantae > Streptophyta > Magnoliopsida > Poales > Poaceae > Aegilops > Aegilops umbellulata. The sequence continues at coordinate 295,338,563 of CP136056.1, forward strand.
TCGTACTACCCATATCATCAGTATTAATCTAGCAGGAGTAGGGTTTTACCTCCATCGAGAGGGTCCGAACCTGGGTAAAATAAAGTGTCCCTTGTCTCCTGTTACCATCCGACCTTGACGCACAGTTCGGGATCCCCTACCCGAGATCCGCCGGTTTTGACACCGACATTGGTGCTTTCATTGAGAGTTCCTCTGTGTCGTCGCTTTTAGGCCCGATGGCTCCTTTGATCATCAACAACGATGAGGTCTAGGGTGAGACTTTCCTCCCCGGACAAATCTTAGTCTTCGGCGGCTTCACTCTGCGGGCCAATTCGCTTGGTCGTCTGGAGCAGATCGAAAGCTACGCCCCCTTCCCTCTTTGTAGTTTTCCTTTCCCTGTTTTTTCCCTATATAGGCTTACCGCAAGCCTTTCAGTACTCTTTGCTTCTTTACTTTATTAAATAAAAATTGCAGTGGGGTTTTACCCTACTGTTTATAGTCTAAAAAAAGCTACGCCCCTGTCCATCAAGCCAGGTTTGGAACATTAAACTACACGGCAGATATCCGCGGAAACTTGATCTTCGACGGGTTCGAGCCACAGCCAAGCGCGCCGCACTACCTCGAGGGGCTTGATATAGCTCTGCCTCCAAATAGTGCCCTGGAGGCTGCACACGCACCAACTCCGATCCTCGACTCGGAGCCTGTTCGTTGAGGATGAACGGTTGGAAGTCACCTCGGGGGCTGCGATCTTGAAGGCAATCGAGCCGAACGCCAGCCCCGCACTCCGCATGGCCCATGACTCCAAGGAGTCGGATTCTTCTCCGAACTCCGGGCCTTCCGTGCCCCTGCCGATCGAATCCGATTGGGCGCCTATAATGGAGTTCACCGCCGCGGACGTCTTTCAGCACTCACCTTTCGGTGATATCCTGAATTCTCTCAAGTCTCTTTCTTTATCAGGAGAGCCTAGGCCGGATTACGGTCTGCGAGGTTGGGATTCAGACAACGAAGAAATTCAAAGCCCACCCACCACCCACTTAATAGCCACTGTCGATGATTTAACCGACATACTTGACTTCGGATCCGAAGACTTCGATGGTATGGACGACGAAGATGGAGACGAACAGGAACCAGCACCTATAGGGCACTGGACCGCCACCCCATCTCACGATGTATTCATGGTGGATACCCCTAAAGGAAACGAGAATGAGGAAAAAGGGGACGAAAAAAGGGATAAACCCTCCGAAAAGCAATCAAAGAAGCGACGAAAACGCCGAGCCAAGCCCCGCCTCGATCAAGACCTAGCCATAGAGCAGGATGAGCCGGTAGACGACGAGCATGCCTCAGAGCAACCGTCCGAACAGGGGAACACGAATAGAGAGGACAGACAGCCCTCCCCCGGCCATAACAAAACTCCGGACGATCTCACGCCAGATAAAACCACGGAGCAGAAGAATCTCCACAAAAGGCTCGTTGCCACAGCACGCAGCCTGAAAAAGCAGAAGCGGAAGCTAAAGACGGCGGAATATGCACTCAGAATAAGATGGAGCAAGGTAATCAAGACCGCAGGCAAATACGGCAGCAGCCGCACTAAAAGCTATCCGAAGAGAAAACTACAGCCCGAATTCGACCAAGAGGCCCTAGAGCCCTCGCATTCAAAAAATAAAAAAGCCACACGGTCGGATAGACGACCCCACGGCCACCATAAAACGGCAAGCGGCGCCGCACTCAATGCGGCATCCGACCCAATTAAAGACTCGCATCATGGCCCAGCCAGGTCCATTTATGGGCCAAGAAATCAAGCTCTCACAAGCAATGCAAAAAAGCCATCATCAGAATCTGGCACACTCAAATACAGGGGCGCCGCACACCCCCTATGTTTCACCGATGAGGTCCTGGAATATGAATTTCCAGAGGGATTCAAACCCGTCAACATAGAGGCATACGATGGAACAACAGACCCCGGAGTCTGGATCGAGGATTATATCCTCCACATACATATGGCTAGAGGAGATGATCTCCACGCCATCAAATATTTACCCCTTAAGCTTAAACGGCCAGCCCGGCACTGGCTTAAAAGCCTTCCTGAAAACGCAATTGGAAGTTGGGAAGAGCTCGAGGATGCTTTCTGAGCAATTTTTCAAGGGACCTATGTCCGCCCCCCGGACGCAGACGATCTCAGTCACATAACTCAACACTCCGGAGAATCAGCTCGACAGTTCTGGAACAGATTCCTTACTAAAAGAATCAGATAGTGGATTGTCCGGACGCCGAAGCCTTAGCAGCTTTCAGGCATAATGTCCGAGACGAATGGCTCGCCAGACACCTCGGCCAGGAAAAGCCAAGAACAATGGCCGCACTTACAAGCCTCATGACCCGCTTTTGCGTAGGAGAGGACAGCTGGTTGGCATGATGCAGCCCCAGCGACCCAAGTACATCCGAAATTAGGGATGGAAACGGAAAACCGCTACGAAATAAGGACCGTCACCGAACCAAAGAAAAAAGTCCGAAGAGCACGGCAGTCAATGCCGGATTCAAAGGCTCACGGCAAAATCAGACAAAACCACCCCTTCAGGACAATAGGGACGATCCGTCCAGCTTAAATATAATCCTGCACAGAAAATGTCAGATACACGGTACTCCTGGGAAGCCTGCTAATCACACCCACAGAGACTGTTGGGTTTTTAAACAATCTGGAAGGCTTAACGCTGAACACAAGGGGCTCGATACACCAAGCGAAGATGAGGACGAACCCCAGAAGCAGAACACTAGGAAACAAAAGAACTTCCCACAAGAAGTTAAAACAGTGAACTCACTTCACGTAACAAAACGTGTGGCACCCATAAAGGTACGCACAATAAAACCTATCCCTCAGGGGTCCCGACACTGGTTATTAAAACCAATCATTTTTTATCAGCTAGATTATTCTAGAAATATCAAAAACGCAGGCCGGACTGCCCTGATACTCGATCCAATAATTGATGGATTCCAGTTTACCAATGTCCTTATGGACGGCGGCAGTGGACTAAACCTGATATATCAGGATACAATCCACCGCATGGGCATAAACCCAGCAAGAATCCGCCACAGCAAAACCTCCTTCCAAGGGGTAGCACCGGCCCCGGACACCCATTGTATGGGTTTTCTCCAGCTTGAAGTCATATTTGGCTCTGCCAATAACTTCCGTCGCGAAAGGCTGACCTTCCATGTCGTCCCGTTTTCAAGCCGCTATCAAGCACTAATGGGACGCGGAGCTTTCGCTCGCTTTAACGCAATACCGCACTATGCATCTCTCACGCTTAAGATGCCCGGTCCGCGAGACATCATCTCTTTAAAGGGAGCGCACTTAAATACGCCTCCTCCAAACGGAGGATTGCACGGCCGCTTAAACAGCCGCACAATAAAGTGGCCTCGCCAGCCAAAAGACTTTTTTGATATAAGTCATTAAAGGCCACGAACCCGGACTAAATGAGTTCGGCCCAAGTCCATCATCAACGCAGGCTTAAACGCCATATACCCCCGTACCGGGGGTTATACGCAGAGACAATAAAGCTCAACTTTATATATTTTTTACTTTATATTTTGTTTATTATCTTTTCGTTCCGCACGACCCATTTTCAATTCAGTTCCTCTCTTTTACAGATGAACGTCGTGCGGCGCCCGTCCAGGACACGGCACGGCGGAGACACAGGCACAGACGTGCAGTAGGGACCCGTCCTAAGGATTCTTTTTAGATTAAGACCCTGCGTAAACCTTTTTTACTGTCTCTTGCTGCTATACATCCCCTGGTTTTTTCTACTATAACCAAGGAGGAGGATGGCGTTTTGGCATGTGGCCACGCCAGAATTTTTGCTCGTACCTGGACACTAGGGGCTCTTTTTTAAGGGTGTTGTTTCACCCGCACTCATAAAGACCGAACACCTTAGGGAGTGTTCGGCGTCGCGAGTTTTGGCACTATATGCATCAGCTCCAAATCATGTCTTTGGTCAAATGTTGGGTTGCCCGGCTCCTGAGTTCGGCTACCTTATGTTCCGCTCTATCGGCTAAGGTAGCACCAGGAGAACTACTGCGATTGTGCCCCGGTTCGGCCGGGTGAGCACCTCAGTAGAGAAAGCCGAAAAATGACTGTCATGATGTAGCGCGAGACTGGTCGCCACTCGATGACTTATAGGAATTTATCGGATTCCTCCGCTTTGACGAAGGTCCGTTTCCCTGTCAGGCACGTATGCGCCCCGAATTCGGGCAAGCGCAGTCGCCACTAAGGGGCTACCTAAAGAGTCCCACTGTCAAGCTCCTATGGCTAAGTGAAAGTGTTAAAGCATTATAGTCCGGTTGCCTCGCCCGCTGCGCTATCACCTCCTTTGTAGGACCAAGACGTTGGGTTAAGTGTGAAAATGCGTCTTCTGCGCGCACCCCCGCACTATGTGCGTGGGGGCTGAAGCCAACGACTGGAATCTTTCAGAATTTATATATTAAAACGGCCGCACAGGAGGTGTTCTTAATACTTGAAGGCACAAGTCTAAAAAATGCCACTACAATTTATGAAAATACTGTTTTATGATTACATATGCTATCATAATATAGCATCCTTCGAGCACTGCGTCTTTATTACGCGAGCGCCTTCGAGGACTTCCTTAAAATAGTGCTCGGAAGGTATTCGGCTTTTATCCGAATCTCGGGACGCAACAATGGTGGGCTCCATATCTGCCCAGTATGTCTTGACACGGGCAAGAGCCAGTGGAGCGCCCTCTATGCACGCTGACCTCTTCATAGCATTGACACGTGGCACCACGTCTAGAAATTGTTGCACCAAGCTGAAATAACTCTTCGGCTTCGATCTCCCCGGACACAGATGATCCATGACGTACTTCATGGCGAGTCCGGACAACCTATTTAGTTCGGCCCATTGGGCCAGGCGATCGTCCACTGCCAGTGGACGCTCTGGATTGAGGAATTGCAACCAAAAGAGCTTCTCCACTTCATGATCCTTTTTATTTCGAAAGTGTTCGGTCACATCAGCAGCACTAGCCGGCAAATCCAGATAGGTGTCCTCTACACTCCACATCCGGTCTAACGGGGCAAACTTCGGATCACAAAATTTTCTCCGCAACGAGAAGGGCTTTCCATCCGCAATTTGTCCGGCTTGACGCACCTCTTCCCTTGCCGCTCTCATTATAGAGCGGGCATCCTTGGCGTCAGCAACAGCCTTCTCTAAGCTCGTTTGCCTCGCCCGACCCTCTTCTTCAAGAAGCTTGCAACGGTCAGTAGCACTCTTTAACTTTACGGCCATATCAGCCATCTCCTCCTTGCTTCGGCAATGGGCAGCCTATTCGGCTTTCAGCTCTTCAAGGGCTTTCACGGCAGCCGCATCGCTTTTCCTGGCTTGTTCCTTCGCTCGGGCGAGTTCGGCCCTAAGACCCTCCACAGCGGCCGCACCATCTACGTCAAGCATACACAAGGTAAGATACTGACATAAAGCTCCTCTTACTAACCATCGCCCGATGATTTCCATACCTTGAGCATCATCAAGCCGCTTGTTAACAAGCACGATGTCGGCTTCTGCCTCATCAAGTTGTCGCTTCTGTTCGGCAAATTCACCAGTCCGGCTTGACTCCGGACAATCCGCCACCTACATATAAAGGTGCCACTTAAAGGACCTGGGATTAAGATCCTCTGCGCACCGTCAATTTTAACGACGCACAGAGTCTCAGGCGCTACTATCTACACAGGGCGCACTTTATTTATGTCCAACTAACACAAGTGTACATTATTTAAAACGTACCTCAAGGCCCGTCAGTAAACTTTTGACGGCCTCGTGCAATCCTCTTTCTGCGGATGAAATCTTTTCAATCAACGTGCTCATCAACGCACGATGCTCCTCTGAGACAGAGGCTCGCCCCAGCAGAATCTTTAGCTCCCCCGGCCGAACACCAGATGGTGCCAGACTCGTCCCATGGCCTCCCTCAAAGGCCGGACGCGGAGAACCTCAGGGGGCCACATGGCCACCTTCCGCCCCTGTCGGATCCGGAGAAATCCTCCGCGACGACACTTCAGCGTCGCCTGCCTTGCTAGGCGGTACAGAAGGAGGAGGCGTTCCGCTCTCCATCATCTCCGGAAGAAGATCCCCCGAGGACGAGTTCTGCTGAGAAGGGCTGAGGTCCGAACTACAAAGTAAGGTTTCGGTTAAAACTTCTCAGATATAAATCAAGGATTTCTCTTAAAAGAAAAACTCTTCTTCTACTTACGGCTCGCTGGAGAGCTGGTCCCTTCGAGGGTTTAGTTCGGCCGAGGGGCTCCCCGGTGTCGGGCCCTCTGACAAGGATTCTTTCCCCTGCTTCGAGGCTACGGTCTCCGGGTCGTCAGAGGCGGCCCTTTTCTTTCCCTTAGGAGAGGAATTGTCGATTCCCCCCTTCAGAATGGCCTCTTTCGAGGAGGCCATGGTTTCCTTGTCGTCCCCCTTATTTCCCTCCAAAGGCATTACCTCCAGCATCCTGACTAGTGCGGGATCCAGCCTGGTTTCGGGAAGGGGAGCCGGACACCTGATCAGCTTCGCCTTCGCTATCCACTCCTGCTTAAAAGGAGAAACGCTGTTAAGAGCAAGTCAATTATGCAGATAGAAGGTCCGGGCATAAGGTCACTTACTTGAGTATCCGGGCGATTACGGCTTAAATCCACATCCTCGGTCAAATCCGGACTCACTTCTTGTGATCCGAAGAATAGTTTATACATCTCCGCGGGCATCATGCCCATAAAATCCCGGAGAACTCTCGGTCCCTCTGGATTGAACTCCCACAGGAGAAGGGGGCGACGTTGGCCGGGCAGTGTCTGGCGAATCAGCATGACTTGTGTCACCTTGACCAGGTTGAGGTCTCCTTCCAAGAGATCCTTAATGCGGCCCTGCAGCAGAGGTACGTCTTTGGGCAAGCCCCGATCGAACCCTGTGTTGATCCACGACGCTAACCGCGGTGGGGGACCCGAGCGAGAGGCAGGAGGAGCCACCCATGTGGTGCCCCGAGGGGCGGCGATATAGAACCACTCCTGTTGCCATAAGACAAGCTCCTCTTGAAAAGCGCCCTCGGGCCATGGAGCATCGGCATTTCTTTTTATAGCAGCGCCTCCGCACTCGGTGTGGCGCCCCTCGATCATATTCGGTTCTACTTTGAAGGTCTTGAGCCATAATCCGAAGTGAGGGGTAACACGGAGGAACGCTTCGCACACAACAACGAACGAGGAGATATGGAGGATGGACTCCGGAGCTAAGTCGTGGAATTCCAGCCCATAATAAAACATCAGCCCCCTTACAAAGGGATCCATTGGGAAGACTAATCCCCGAAGGAAGTGGGATATGAATACCACACTCTCACCGGGCTGAGGGCCAGGGATCACCTGTCCTTGAACAGGCAACCTGTGCGAAATCTCGCCGGTCAGGAATTTAGCTTCCCTCAACCTTAATACGTCCTCCTCCGTAACGGAGGAGGGCATCCATCGGCCTTGGAGGTCGGAACCGGACATTGTCGAAGGTCCGGTGCGCCTGGAATCTGGATGCCTAGGGTGTTGGAACTCGAGGCGACGGGCGAGCTCGTTTTGAGAATAGAAGAGGGGAACAGGGTCTTGGTCTCTTTATAAGAGGCAGAATACCAAGAGCCCTCCCCATAACCGTCTTGGACTAGCCTTTAATTAAGGCAAAACGTGCTAACGGGCACGATTGGGTTACCCACGTCCGTATTGATGAGAATCCGTTAAAAGGGGCACACGATCTCTGCTTTGACAAGACGTGCCAAGGAAACCGCCTCGCTAAACACGTTGGGGTGGAACAATGAAAACAATTTATATAAAGACCTTGGCCGCAGTGTTATGATGGAATACGTCAGCAGATTTGATTTGTGTTAATATTATTCTCTATATGGCAATATGTGGAAACTTATTTTGCAGAGCCGGACACTATTTTTGGTGTTCGTAATCTTCTTGAAGAACTTGGAGGAGGAACCCGCCTTGCAATGCCGAAGACAATCTGCGCGCCGGACTCGTCGTCATTGAAGCCTGGTTTAGGGGCTACTGAGGGAGTCCTAGATTAGGGGATGTTCGGATAGCCGGACTATACCTTCAGCCAGACTCGAGGACTATGAAGATACAAGATTGAAGACTTCGTCCCGTGTCCGGAAGGATCTTTCCTTGGCGTGGAAGGCAAGCTAGGCGTGCGGATATTCAAGATCTCCTACCATTGTAACCGACTCTGTGTAACCCTAACCCTATCCGGTGTCTATATAAACCGGAGGGTTGTAGTCCGTAGGACAACCATCATCATACACAATCATGCCATAGGCTAGCTTCTAGGGTTTAGCCTCCTTGATCTCGTGGTAGATCTACTCTTGTACTACCCATATCATCAATATTAATCTAGCAGGAGTAGGGTTTTACCTCCATCGAGAGGGCCCGAACCTGGGTAAAATAAAGTGTCCGTTGTCTCCTGTTACCATCCGACCTTGACGCACAGTTCGGGACCCCCTACCCGAGATCCGCCGGTTTTGACGCCGACAGGTAGCTTGAGAGGGGTTGAGTGGAACGAGAGACGCAGGGCGGATCAACACACAAGACAAGGATTTAGACAGCTTCGGGCCACGAGAAACATCATCCGGTAATAGCCCTACATGCTGTTTGTGGCTAGGTCTCATTATCATCCCGAGGGAGACGCCGTAAACCGGCTCTTTGTGTCTAGCCCTAGAGATTGTTTCTTGCTTCTTGCTTGTAGCATGTCACTTCTTTGGGGAGCCCTGCCCCTCCTTATATAAGTTTAAGGGGCGGCTTACATGTGGAGTCCTATTAGGATTAGGACTAGTCTATCTCTAATACAAACCGGATATAAGTCCAGGTCTTAACTCCTTGTAAGACAAATATTCCTCATGCCTTTCCTCTTAAACCGGCCCACCATTAAACGTGAACCGGCCTTCTGGGCCTTGGGCCTTGTCATCCGTCTGTCCCGCACGCCGGATCACCAGTGAGTCATAATGACCAGGTGGGTTGCTTGTAAACCGCCAGGTCAGGGCGGGTCGCCACTAACTCGCCAAGTTTCAGCGGGGTCTTCAGATAAACCGCCAAGTCCGACCGGGTTAACTTCCGACCGGTTTACACCGCGGGGTATATCCCCGACAGAAAGGGTCTTGCGGGCACGCCTTGTTGAGGTTGGTGAAGTCGACGCACATTCGGTTCTTTCCGCCTTTCTTCAGTACTACCACGGGGTTCGCCAGCCATTCGGGGTATCGAACCTCGCGGATGGCACCCGCTGCCTCCAACTTGCGGGTCTCCTGGACGATGAAGGCTTGCTTCTCCGTGGATTGCCGTGTCGCCCATTGCTTGACAGGGCGCACATCAGGGCATACCTTTAAGTGATGCTGAATCACCTCTCTCGGGACCCCCACCAGCTGGTTGGGCTCCCATGCGAATATATTATTGTTTGCGTGCAAGAATTTTACCAATGCTTCCTCTTGGCTCGGGTCGAGGCCGGCACCTATGGTGAAGGTGGCTCCTGAGGACTCGTCCTCGTCGACCAGCACCTGCTTGGTTTCTTCCTTGTCTTGGGTGAACACCTGCTTCTTCTTGGTTGGCGCGGCCTCCTTGACCTCAGGGGCACCATTGCCGATGGGCTGCGCCGCCGTAGTGGTCTTGAAGGCAAGCTTGAGTGCCACCATGGCCTCCTTGGTGTCTGAGGGAGTCCTGGATTAGGGGGTGTTCGGATAGCCGAACTATACCTTCAGCCGGACTCCAGGACTATGAAGATATAAAGTTGAAGACTTTGTCCCGTGTCTGGAAGGATCTTTTCTTGGCGTAGAAGGCAAGCTAGGTGTGCGGATATTCGAGATCTCCTACCATTGTAACCGACTCTGTGTAACCCTAACCCTATCCGGTGTCTATATAAACCGGAGGGTTGTAGTCCGTAGGACAACCATCATCATGCACAATCATACCATAGGCTAGCTTCTAGGGTTTAGCCTCCTTGATCTCGTGGTAGATCCGCTCTTGTACTACCCATATCATCAATATTAATCTAGCAGGAGTAGGGTTTTACCTCCATCGAGAGGGCCTGAACCTGGGTAAAATAAAGTGCCCTTTGTCTCCTGTTACCATCCGACCTTGACGCACAGTTCGGGACCCCCTACCCGAGATCCGCCGGTTTTGACACCGACATTGGTGCTTTCATTGAGAGTTCCTCTGTGTCATCGCTTTTAGGCCCGAGGGCTCCTTTGATCATCAACAACGACGAGGTCCAGGGTGAGACTTTCCTCCCTGGACAGATCTTCGTCTTCGGCGGCTTCGCTCTACGGGCCAATTCGCTTGGTCATCTGGAGCAGATCCAAAGCTACGCCCCTGGCCATCAAGTCAGGTTTGGAAGCTTAAACTACACGGCTGATATCCGCGGAGACTTGATCTTCGACGGGTTCGAGCCACAGCCAAGCGCGCCGCGCTATTTCTAGGGGCACGATGTAGCTCTACCTCCGAATAGCACACTAGAGGCCGCACACACTTCGGCCCCGATCCTTGACTCGGAGCCTGCTGCGTTCTATGAGGATGAACGGTTGGACGTCACCTCGGGGGCTGCGATCTCAAAGGCGATCGAGCTGAACGCCAGCCCCGTACTCCGGACGGCCCAGGACTCCGAGGAGCCGGACTCTTCTCCGAACTCCGAGCCTTCCGCGCCCCCGCTGATCGAATCTGATTGGGCGCCTGTAATGGAGTTCACCGCTGCGGACATCTTTCAGTGCTCACCTTTCGGTGATATCCTGAATTCTCTCAAGTCTCTCTCTTTATTAGGAGAGCCTAGGCCGGACTATGGTCTGCGAGGTTGGGATTCAAACAACGAAGAAATTCAAAACCCACCCACCACCCACTTAATAGCCACTGTCGATGATCTAACCGACATGCTCGACTTCGGCTCCGAAGACTTCGACGGTATGGACGACGAATGAGAGACGAACAAGAACCAGCACCTGTAGGGCGCTGGACCGCCACCTCATCATATGACATATACATGGTGGACGCTCCAAAGGATGCGGATGGCGATGGAGCAGCGGAAGATGACACATCGAAAAAACCGCAAAAACGTCGGCGCCAACGGCGCCGCTCTAAATCCCGCCACAGCAGAAACGGTGATTCCGGCATGGGAGATAATGCTACCCTGGACAGCGCCGAAGAACACCAGAACCTGCAAGATTCGGTGCAGGAAGATGGAAAAGCCAGCCCTCAGGAGATAGCGGCAGAGCAAGAGGTTGAGGATGATAACTACATGCCTCCCTCCGAAGACGAGGCAAGCCTCGACGACGACGAATTCGTCGTACCATCAGACCCCGCCGAACAAGAGCGTTTTCAACGCAGGCTTCTAGCCACGGCCAACAGCCTAAAGAAAAAGCAGCAACAACTTAGAGCTGATCAAGATCTGCTAGCTGATAGATGGACAGAAATCCTTGCGGCCGAAGAGTATGAACTCGTGCGCCCCTCCAAAAATTATCCTAGGCGCAGGCCGCTACCCCAATCAGAGGGGGAAGCATATGACATGGCAGACCGGCCACCCCGTGGCCGCGACAGGGAGGCCTGTCGAGCCCCTCAGCAAGCCATGCCCCGGCGCCACTCGAATAAGGCACGGGAACACGAGCCAGACCTGCGAAACGTACTGGAGGATAAAGCAAAGCAAACAAGATCGATCTACGGATCGCGCGGACGCCCGAGGACACGTGATGATCGTCACTCCGGACACAATAAATCCGGCCGGGCCGAACACAGCAGGCACAGCTCTTCCGAGCTGCGCCGCGACATAGCCCAGTACCGGGGCGCCGCACACCCACTATGCTTCACAGACGAAGTAATGGATCACAAAATTCCAGAGGGTTTTAAACCCGTCAATATCGAGTCGTACGATGGTACGACAGATCCGACAGTATGGATTGAGGACTATCTTGTCGGGACCCCGATCCTAAGCCACATCGATCTAGCATGTAACACATCATATCACTTTGCGGCCTCACGCACGGTATTCCCACGGGTGCCACCTTACCTGGCCCGGGACCGTTTGCGTCTTTTGGCTCACGTATATGATAGTGTCGCTACCATCCATATGACAGAGAACCCGGGCCGACATGGCTAGTCGTGAACCCAAAGCGGCGCTAACCTATGAGGACAGGCATACATGAATCACATCGAGCATGTCGGTCATCAACGTGTGAATCCGGGCTGTAGCACTGGGCTAACAGGACTCCGGATGTCACCGCGTGACATTTCCCCGAAGGGACAGACACAGGAACGAAGTGAATCACATGTCGGCCAGTCAAGTGTTCCAAGCAGTAGTGCTGGGCTAGCAGGACTCCGGTGAAACGGGCTGTAGCGGACTACTATCGCTCAGAAACACAAGACTTACATTTCCCCATATGAAAGGCTGCCAAGGATAAACAACTAGATAGTCGGATCCCACTCATACCAAGCATTTCAATCATACACACAATATGCCCGATATGAGTAAATACAACATGGCATCACAACATAACTCTATGACTCAAAGTATTTATTCATTAGGCTCGGAAGAGCCAGATATTACAAACATGGGTCTCATGACCCAACATTCAGAGCATACAAACAACAATCACATGCTGAAGCTTATCATGTCTGAGTACAGACATCTACAAATGAAAAAGGCTGAGAAGCCTGACTATCTACCAGATCCTGCCGAGGGCACAAAATCGTAGCTGAGGTAACAAGCTAAACGTCGAAGTCCAAGCGGTACTACTAGCGAGACTGAAGTCTCTCTGCAAAACATAAAATAGGCAAACGTGAGTACAATTGTACTCAGCAAGACTTACATCAGAACTAACTACATATGCATCAGTATCAATAAAGGGGGTGGTGGAGTTTGACTGCAGCAAGCCAGCTTTGACTCAGTGGCTAACCTGAACTACGACTGCAAGTAACTCTCTTGAGATGGCGCACACGAGTCCACATAATCACCATATCAATACACCACTATGGATCCACTTCCGTCTCCCTACAAGAAGGCCATCCATAGCACTCACGCTTATCTTGCGCATTTTAGAGTATCCACTTTCACTTGTCTATGAACTGATATAGGCAACCCAGAAGTCCATTTCCGCGGACACGGCTATTCGAATAGATGATGTTAACCCTGCAGGGGTGTACTTCTTCACACATGTTTCCACCACTTAGCGTCTGCACACGACATGTGCTCGGCAGACTTCAAGCGAAAGCCGACGTGGGTGTAGACCACGACCTACCTAAACACTCAAGTCTCTAGTCCAGGTTTATCGCCTATTCGGGTTCCATCCGCAGGGAGTCCGGCCGAGGTTTCCACTAACGGCCCCGAACGATGTGTACAGGGTCCGAGACACCAAACGGGCGCCCGGCTGCCCGGCCACGTGCCTACCGCAACACAGCCCACCCCTACGGTCAGCGCTGCGTGCGGCCCCCAGCATACTACAAACACCAGAAACTACTTGCAACTCCTGGACAGAGGACAAGGGTGATTAAGAAGTCGAGCGGGGTCATATTTCAGGGCCCAATGCATGGTAGTAGCTGTTTCATGGATCACAAACACAGAACTCAGTTCCTGAGGACGGCTTCAATGAGACAACCCACCATGTACTCCTACATGGCCTCTCACCAATACCTTTACCAAATCGTATTCACACACTTAGCTCACACACAGTAGGACATGTTCATCACCATTCCAATTCATTCCCGATGAATCAGACCCGACTCAACTCTAAGCAGTAGCAGGCATGACAAACAAGCATGAATGAGTAGGCACAACATGGGCTCAAACAACTCCTACTCATGCTAGTGGGTTTCATCTATTTACTGTGGAATGAAAGGTCATGCAAAGGATAAAGGGGTTCAGCTACCGCAGCAAGTAACACATGAATCGTTGTTGTCCTAATGCAGTAAAAGAGAGCAGGAGCGAGAGGGTGGGATTGTATCGGGATGAACAAGGGGGTTTTGCTTGCCTGGCACTTCTGAAGATATTATAGCTCTTCATCGGTGTCATCGATCTCATCGTCGGAACATCGTCTATCGAGAGGGGACAATTACCGGCAACAGAGAAGGAAACACAATCAATGCAATGCACAATATGATGCATGCTCATAACATGGCAATATGATGTGATTTGAGCTAATGCAGCTAGCAACCAGATTAAATGAAGTTGATTTGAATCCAGGATTCAAATTCAAACTCCATATGTGGATATTTAAATGCCATTATATGATTTGTGCTAAGCAGCAACTATAAGTTGTTCTAACATGCATGAAAATGGTACAGATGGATTCCTTGAATTTTTCTGATAATTTTTCATATATAAATTATTTCATTCTGAGCTATAGATTATTTTCTATGATTTTTCAAAGTTTTGGATATTTTCTGAATTAAACAAATCATTTGAGATTTATTTAAATTCCAGAAAAGGATTACTGCGTCAGCCTAACATCATCATGACGTCAGCAGGTCAACTGGGTTGACCCAGGTCAAACCTGACGACCCGGTCCCACATGTCATATACTTATAGATAGTTAGAGGTTAATCCCGTGTTGACTGGGATTTGACCCAACGCGGGGCCCGCTCGTCAGTGTCTGTGGGGTGTTTAGCTGGCAGTGATTAGCACTAAACACGCGGCCACGTCGACACGCCGGAGTTTGGCCGGCGGGGACCAAAACAACGGCGGAGGCTCGCCGGACTTGCGCTAGAGGCGTCGGGTTAGCGCGCTGAGGGCACCAGGAGGTAGGCCGCGCTCTTGCGCATCCAGAGAGCCAAGGAGGAGGGGCTGGGGTGGAACGAGCTCGCCGGAGTCGAGCTCGTGGCGGCACCGGAGTTCGGTGATAACGGGCGCGAGGCTGCAACTCGCTTCCGAGCAAAACGGGGCGCACAGGCGGCAGCTACTGGGAAGCAGGAGCTCGGCCAGGTGCTCATCCGCGACGTTGGCCCATCGTAGCGACGACGGCGGCAATCACGGCGGCCGGAGCTTACGGGCACTTGCGGGCGGCGGCTACGATGCAGGGAAAAGCACGAGGGAGGAGGGGAAACGGATTAGAGCTCACTGGGAGTCGGGCGGAGGTCTCAGCGGGCTCGGGGACGGCCTGACGGTGACGAATCAAGCGGCGGGGATCGCCGGCACCGAGGTTGAAGACGGCTTGGTGGAGGCGGTGCAGGGCATCCGGCGATGCTTGGCTTGTCGAGGGAGTAGGGGACATCGATGCGGAGCTTCGTGGCGCGTCAGAGAGGTGTGGGGTGGCCGGTGGACGCGGCGGCGAGGGGCGGCGCGCTCGGGCGCGAGAGGGAGAGAGAGCAGGGGAGGGGAAAGAGATCCAGGGAGAGAGGGGAGAGGACGAGGGGGTCGGGGGGGTGTGCGTGGCGTCGTACAGCGCGTCCAGGGCGTCGGCGGCAAGCAGGAGCTGGCGGGGCGCGTGCTCGCGAGCGGTGGCCACGCGCCCTTCGTCCTCCTGGCAAGAGGAGGAAGACGACAGGGGGAGGTGGAGATGGGCTGGGCTGGCTTTGCCCAGCTGGGCGGCTACAGTGCCAGGCCAGGTGGGCTTCCCAGGTAAGTTCCTCTCTCTCTCTTTTAATTCTATTTTCTATTATTCTGTAGTCTTTAGGCTTTTATTAAAATACTAAAACTAACCCAAAAATCATGAAACTGCCCAAAGCTACTGTTTGGAATATTTCCAACAGTAAAGATTTTAGTTCATGATTATCTGAGCATTTAAAATATTTTATAGCATTTAAATGCCCAAATTCAAATAGCATATGATTTAATTCAAAAATCCAGAATGGCCTAGAAATAAGTGCATGACTTCTGGCAGAGGTTTTCACCTTTAACAAAAATCATGAGCTTTTCTAAAGGGCATTTGGGATTATTGTAAAATATTTTTATTTGATCCTAATTGCATTCCATTTGGTGCTAGGGTTTGTCATCCCCATTTCAGATTTAAATGGAATTTAAACATGATGCAACACTCTAATGCAAGCACTAAGCATCACCAGAACTAGGGATGTGACAACTCACCCCCACTAAACAAGAATCTCGTCCCGAGATTCAAGACGTGAGGTAAGAAGAAAGGAGGTCACAACTATCATGGTCTCCTCGATCCAACTGCCCTTCTCGTAGAAGTAGCTTCATTGCATCATATTGATCTTGACGTCCTTGCTTTTGAGATCTTCATCCAACACGATGGTGATAGAAAGAAACTCTATAGGAAACGATCTCCTCGAAGATCGAGCATTCAGGATTAACTCGTGGAATGAGATGTTGGAACATCTCGAGTTGAGGCACAAAGCGCATCGTGAGGGACGGAAGAACAACAACGAGGTTTGATTTGGTGGCAACAATTCAATGCTTAGAGAGATGGTGGATGGTGTCACGGTAGCGAGGACATTTTCCATGATTACGAAACGGGGCACCTCAAGGAAGGTGACTCGAGGAACTATTCCCCTAAGTGGCAAAAGGAATTACTTTTGATACTGAGATCATTGGAACTCTTTATTCCAGCCTAAGGCAATCACAAACGATCGTTTGAAGGAGTTCGGTAAGGTGACATACTCGGACTAGGTTGGATGATGGGGACTACCTTGTTGAAGACAACGCAATGAATGACTTTGCTTATCACCGGAAATGGATGGGACCATGACAAGTCCACTCTTGAATATGAGCCTGGACAACAACTATTGAGGTGCAAGCTGGGAACAAAATGCAAATGCTGGGAATGATTCGAATAACTGGGAGATAACTCAACAGTCGAGAGCAATTCCACTGTTGGAATGGTTATAGCATAATTGAGGAATACTAATAGCACAAGGATCCCTAAGGAGCAACTTCTAAAATAAGTCGCACGAGATCCTCATGGAGAAGATGGTCAACTAGTTCAATCAAGATACTACCATGATAGCTCTTCCGGCTAGGTGTGTCGGCCAGACATCAACCTTGTCGGGACCTACATAATAGATCTTGGAAAAGTTCCAACCATCATATCTGCCCGAGATTCAGATCTGGTTGGTAACGGAATATTTCATACAACCTGTCTGGAAAAGAAATTTTGCAACACACATCGATGAGATGACGTTGCGAGATTCTCGGGAAATGAACTACGATAGCAAGCTCCAAAACGTGAGCTGGTTCTGCTACAAACCCGTGAACATGCTGCCCAAGACAAGCATGACCACATGGTAGCCTTACAATGAAACACTACCGAGTTCAGATTGGGTACCACCATCGAGGATAACGAAGTCCTAACATAAGTCATGACTAGTTGTTATGAAGGAACTCCTTCTCCTTGAACAAATCAGTTAGTGGCTTGGTGTGCTAGGGATACATATGGAATGGAGATGATCAGTCTACCAGACCATAGAATACTTCGCACATGCGTGACCGACTTGGGATGATTCCGAAGGAAGCAAAAACAATCTTTCTCGAACTCACGGCGGCAACTTACACTTAATGCACGTGAATTCGAGGAAGTCACTTCTTCCGTCCAAGCATAAGCTTCATGAACGGAACACGAAAGCAATGCTGACAAAGTTTCCAACACTAACTTAGATGTTCAACATGAATCCTGGGGGAGACAAAATGCTGCTAATGGGCTCAACAACAACTCATCGGTATTTCCATATCACTGGACTTCCACCATCATGTGAACAATGTGATAGTATTGGTCAGACCAAAAGATGTAATGGTGTATGCTCGAGGGATCAACCACGGGTAAGACAACATTACGAACATCGTTGGTTCTGAATTGACTTGACGATAGCCCATACTCAAGTCAAAGTTTTGACAAGTCAATAGATCCAACAACTGATCACAAGGACCAATCGATGAAGATATAATCTTTCTTCAACACACACACACAAAAAGGATATTCCTTAACATGAACTAAGTCGGACAAGCTTTTATCTTCCAACTCTCCAAGTTGTTGTTTAGCTTAACCAACCAGCTCAGGGATATCCAATACGGATTCTTGGAGAAGGGGTGGTTTACAGGAAAACCAACTGATCACGAACTCAACATAGCGGTCAGGTGACAACCAGGTAATACTTCCGAGAAGATCTTCGGAAAATCACGAACCACCGATATGTTTCTAAGCTCGAGAACAATCTTGCCTTTCAGAGCAAGACGACATGATCAAATAAGCAAGGGATTGAATAATCCTAACTCATTGATCGAAGAGTGCACCAAAAATAAGGACTAGGTAGCACAATCTATCTTAGAATGATGAGTCAAAACCCAACACGCTAAGACTAAGAATATTGTCCATTTACTACCAAGCAACGAGTTGCTAGGAGTATTGAGTTCACACATCATAACTCATTTGTCGATATTCCGGTTGCAACAACACGGAACCGAGGAATGAAGAACGATGGCAAGAAGTATTACTGCGTCAAGAACTCATAAGAGGTGGTGCAATTCTCATGACTCTCTTGACATAAAGATGGTAACACTCCAAGGTAGAGCAGAGCAGAAGCTGGATTGGCATTTTGATCTGCGGGATACAATTGCTTTGACCCAATCCTAGAAATGGATAAGGTGCTGGAGTTTGTTTCTCCTAGTCATTTCGAAATAGAATGGCTTGATGGACCACAAGAATAATAGGCATCGATGAACACGAATGCACAACTATTCCTGACTATCAATTGATAGACTAGGGTCGGAATACAACTGAGGAGGGTCAACTCAAGGAACATATAACTTTCTGAGTTGTGGATTCATGGGTTAGTATGTCAAACGAGTTCAACAAATTTCTTCCGGATAACCCATGCAGAATGATAGAACTGGCAGAGTCACAATATGAATGGGGTACTCCTCAAGAGCACCCTGGTTGTGATCTTTTGGTTCAAAGAACTCCTGCCAAGGATGATTCATGGTATTTGGAAGAAGGATATACCACGGACCTCGATGACTATCGCAAAGGTTACTAAATTCCTAAAGGAACTAGCAAGCACTATCAACATGAAGTAAGTAGGGTGAATCTCGGGTTCGAAAACCCAGGAGTAGAATACCTACTACTAAACGGCATCACGGGATGCTTTCGAGAATGGCGGCCAGATTCATCACACTGGGAACACAAAACATGGACAGATTACTAGATGGTTTCATAAGACACCTAGGGTCATAGTAGTTGCTCCAACATATACGTCAAGGCAACGGAGTACCTCAACAGACCGATTAGTGTGCTTATTCTGACCCAAATGAACATCGGAAATGGAAGGAAAGGATTTGCAAATGCATCAGACTATTTAGAAACCTGGGATGACTCGGACAGCATAACGACTGTAAATGCTCAAAATGATTTGAGACATCCTGCAAAATGGTGGCATAACCACTCATCATCACAATATCAAGGTTCTGAGGACAGCTATGAACATATGGAAGTAGTAGGAACTGAACTGAGGCTTGAACTCAACAATCCTAGGCAACTATGGTTTAGTAACACGTCATCCTGGGAGATAGATGAGAAGGCCTAGTTCTTAAACCCCGTAGAAGAGAAGAGGATGACTCAGATCAGAAGGCCATGAGGTATAAGGAGTAAAAAGAGCCTTACGTTCCCTTCCACAATCAATTCCCTTACATAACTAAAGCATTTCTAGACACAACTTCGACCAGTCTGGCTTGGTAATCCTACAGGCAGTCAGGCTCTGATACCAACGCTGTCGGGACCCCGATCCTAAGCCACATCGATCTAGCATGTAACACATCATATCACTTTGCGGCCTCACGCACGGTATTCCCACGGGTGCCACCTTACCTGGCCCGGGACCGTTTGCGTCTTTTGGCTCACGTATATGATAGTGTCGCTAGCATCCATATGACAGAGAACCCGGGCCGACATGGCTAGTCGTGAACCCAAAGCGGCGCTAACCTATGAGGACAGGCATACATGAATCACATCGAGCATGTCGGTCATCAACGTGTGAATCCGGGCTGTAGCACTGGGCTAACAGGACTCCGGATGTCACCGCGTGACATTTCCCCGAAGGGACAGACACAGGAACGAAGTGAATCACATGCCGGCCAGTCAAGTGTTCCAAGCAGTAGTGCTGGGCTAGCAGGACTCCGGTGAAACGGGCTGTAGCGGACTACTATCGCTCAGAAACACAAGACTTACATTTCCCCATATGAAAGGCTGCCAAGGATAAACAACTAGATAGTCGGATCCCACTCATACCAAGCATTTCAATCATACACACAATATGCCCGATATGAGTAAATACAACATGGCATCACAACATAACTCTATGACTCAAAGTATTTATTCATTAGGCTCGGAAGAGCCAGATATTACAAACATGGGTCTCATGACCCAACATTCAGAGCATACAAACAACAAGCACATGCGGAAGCTTATCATGTCTGAGTACAGACATCTACAAATGAAAAAGGCTGAGAAGCCTGACTATCTACCAGATCCTGCCGAGGGCACAAAATCGTAGCTGAGGTAACAAGCTAAATGTCGAAGTCCAAGCGGTACTACTAGCGAGACTGAAGTCTCTCTGCAAAACATGAAATAGGCAAACGTGAGTACAATTGTACTCAGCAAGACTTACATCAGAACTAACTACATATGCATCAGTATCAATAAAGGGGGTGGTGGAGTTTGACTGCAGCAAGCCAGCTTTGACTCAGTGGCTAACCTGAACTACGACTGCAAGTAACTCTCTTGAGATGGCGCACACGAGTCCACATAATCACCATATCAATACACCACTATGGATCCACTTCTGTCTCCCTACGAGAAGGCCATCCATAGCACTCACGCTTATCTTGCGCATTTTAGAGTATCCACTTTCACTTGTCTATGAACTGATATAGGCAACCCAGAAGTCCATTTTCGCGGACACGGCTATTCGAATAGATGATGTTAACCCTGCAGGGGTGTACTTCTTCACACATGTTTCCACCACTTAGCGTCTGCACACGACATGTGCTCGGCAGACTTCAAGCGAAAGCCGACGTGGGTGTAGACCACGACCTACCTAAACACTCAAGTCTCTAGTCCAGGTTTATCGCCTATTCGGGTTCCATCCGCAGGGAGTCCGGCCGAGGTTTCCACTAACGGCCCCGAACGATGTGTACAGGGTCCGAGACACCAAACGAGTGCCCGGCTGCCCGGCCACGTGCCTACCGCAACACAGCCCACCCCTACGGTCAGTGCTGCGTGCGGCCCCCAGCATACTACAAACACCAGAAACTACTTGCAACTCCTGGACATAGGACAAGGGTGATTAAGAAGTCGAGCGGGGTCATATTTCAGGGCCCAATGCATGGTAGTAGCTGTTTCATGGATCACAAACACAGAACTCAGTTCCTGAGGACGGCTTCAATGAGACAACCCACCATGTACTCCTACATGGCCTCTCACCAATACCTTTACCAAATCGTATTCACACACTTAGCTCACACACAGTAGGACATGTTCATCACCATTCCAATTCATTCCCGATGAATCAGACCCGACTCAACTCTAAGCAGTAGCAGGCATGACAAACAAGCATGAATGAGTAGGCACAACATGGGCTCAAACAACTCCTACTCATGCTAGTGGGTTTCATCTATTTACTGTGGAATGACAGGTCATGCAAAGGATAAAGGGGTTCAGCTACCGCAGCAAGTAGCACATGAATCGTTGTTGTCCTAATGCAGTAAAAGAGAGCAGGAGCGAGAGGGTGGGATTGTATCGGGATGAACAAGGGGGTTTTGCTTGCCTGGCACTTCTGAAGATATCATAGCTCTTCATCGGTGTCATCGATCTCATCGTCGGAACATCGTCTATCGAGAGGGGACAATTACCGGCAACAGAGAAGGAAACACAATCAATGCAATGCACAATATGATGCATGCTCATAACATGGCAATATGATGTGATTTGAGCTAATGCAGCTAGCAACCAGATTAAATGAAGTTGATTTGAATCCAGGATTCAAATTCAAACTCCATATGTGGATATTTAAATGCCATTATATGATTTGTGCTAAGCAGCAACTATAAGTTGTTCTAACATGCATGAAAATGGTACAGATGAATTCCTTGAATTTTTCTGATAATTTTTCATATATAAATTATTTCATTCTGAGCTATAGATTATTTTCTATAATTTTTCAAAGTTTTGGATATTTTCTGAATTAAACAAATCATTTGAGATTTATTTAAATTCCAGAAAAGGATTACTGCGTCAGCCTGACATCATCATGACGTCAGCAGGTCAACTGGGTTGACCCAGGTCAAACCTGACGACCCGGTCCCACATGTCATATACTTATAGATAGTTAGAGGTTAATCCCGTGTTGACTGGGATTTGACCCAACGCGGGGCCCGCTCGTCAGTGTCTGTGGGGTGTTTAGCTGGCAGTGATTAGCACTAAACACGCGGCCACGTCGACACGCCGGAGTTTGGCCGGCGGGGACCAAAACAACGGCGGAGGCTCGCCGGACTTGCGCTAGAGGCGTCGGGTTAGCGCGCTGAGGGCACCAGGAGGTAGGCCGCGCTCTTGCGCATCCAGAGAGCCAAGGAGGAGGGGCTGGGGTGGAACGAGCTCGCCGGAGTCGAGCTCGTGGCGGCGCCAGAGTTCGGTGATAACGGGCGCGAGGCTGCAACTCGCTTCCAAGCAAAACGGGGCGCACAGGCGGCAGCTACTGGGAAGCAGGAGCTCGGCCAGGTGCTCATCCGCGACGTTGGCCCATCGTAGCGACGACGGCGGCAATCACGGCGGCCGGAGCTTACGGGCACTTGCGGGCGGCGGCTACGATGCAGGAAAAAGCACGAGGGAGGAGGGGAAACGGATTAGAGCTCACTGGGAGTCGGGCGGAGGTCTCAGCGGGCTCGGGGACGGCCTGACGGTGACGAATCAAGCGGCGGGGATCGCCGGCACCGAGGTTGAAGACGGCTTGGTGGAGGCGGTGCAGGGCATCCGGCGATGCTTGGCTTGTCGAGGGAGTAGGGGACATCGATGCGGAGCTTCGTGGCGCGTCAGAGAGGTGTGGGGTGGCCGGTGGACGCGGCGGCGAGGGGCGGCGCGCTCGGGCGCGAGAGGGAGAGAGAGCAGGGGAGGGGAAAGAGATCCAGGGAGAGAGGGGAGAGGACGAGGGGGTCGGGGGGTGTGCGTGGCGTCGTACAGCGCGTCCAGGGCGTCGGCGGCAAGCAGGAGCTGGCGGGGCGCGTGCTCGCGAGCGGTGGCCATGCGCCCTTCGTTCTCCTGGCAAGAGGAGGAAGACGACAGGGGGAGGTGGAGATGGGATGGGCTGGCTTTGCCCAGCTGGGCGGCTACAGTGCCAGGCCAGGTGGGCTTCCCAGGTAAGTTCCTCTCTCTCTCTTTTAATTCTATTTTCTATTATTCTGTAGTCTTTAGGCTTTTATTAAAATACTAAAACTAACCCAAAAATCATGAAACTGCCCAAAGCTACTGTTTGGAATATTTCCAACAGTAAAGATTTTAGTTCATGATTATCTGAGCATTTAAAATATTTTATAGCATTTAAATGCCCAAATTCAAATAGCATATGATTTAATTCAAAAATCCAGAATGGCCTAGAAATATGTGCATGACTTCTGGCAGAGGTTTTCACCTTTAACAAAAATCATGAGCTTTTCTAAAGGGCATTTGGGATTATTGTAAAATATTTTTATTTGATCCTAATTGCATTCCATTTGGTGCTAGGGTTTGTCATCCCCATTTCAGATTTAAATGGAATTTAAACATGATGCAACACTCTAATGCAAGCACTAAGCATCACCAGAACTAGGGATGTGACATATCTCCTACACATCCACATGGCACGTGGCGACGATCTACACGCCATCAAATATCTACCCCTCAAGCTTAAAGGACCAGCCCGGCACTGGCTTAACAGCCTACCAGCGGACTCAATCAGTTCTTGGGAGGACCTGGAGGCCGCATTCCTCGACAACTTTCAGGGGACATATGTGCGGCCACCGGACGCCGACGACCTAAGCCACATAATCCAGCAGCCAGAAGAATCGGCTAGGCAATTCTGGACACGGTTCCTAACAAAGAAAAATCAGATAGTCGATTGTCCGGACGCAGAGGCCCTAGCAGCCTTCAAACATAACATCCGTGACGAGTGGCTTGCCCGGCACCTGGGACAGGAAAAGCCGAAAACCATGGCAGCCCTCACGACACCCATGACCCGCTTTTGCGCAGGCGAGGATAGCTGGTTAGCTCGCAGCAACAACTTATCGAGGAAACCCGGTAATTCGGATACCAAGGACAAAAGTGGCAGGTCCCGTCGAAATAATCAAAAGCGCCGCGTTAGCAGCGACAGCAATGAGGATACGACAGTCAATGCCGGATTCAGAGGCTATAAATCCGGTCAGCGGAAAAAGCCATTTAAAAAGAATACCCAGGGCCCGTCCAGTTTGGACCGGATACTCGATCGCTCGTGCCAAATTCATGGCACCCCCGAAAGGCCAGCCAATCACACCAACAGGGATTGTTGGGTGTTCAAGCAGGCAGGCAAGTTAAGAGCCGAACACAAGGACAAGGGGCTGAATAGCGACGACGAAGAGGAGCTCAGGCCGCCGAACAACAATGGACAGAAAGGGTTTCCCCCACAAGTGCGGACGGTGAACATGATATACGCAACCCACATTCCCAAGCGGGAGAGGAAGCGTGCGCTACGGGACGTATACGCGATAGAGCCAGTCGCCCCAAAGTTCAACCCATGGTCCTCCTTCCCGATCACTTTCGATCGAAGGGACCACCCCACTAGCATCTGCCACGGCGGTTTTGCCGCACTGGTCCTCGACCCAATCGTGGACGGATTTCATCTCACAAGAGTCCTCATGGACGGCGGCAGTAGTCTGAACTTGCTTTATCAGGATATAGTGAGGGAAATGGGCATAGATCCATCCAGGATCAAGCCCACAAGGACGACCTTTAAAGGCGTCATACCAGGTGTAGAGGCCAATTGCACAGGCTCGATAACACTTGATGTGGTCTTCGGATCTCCGGATAACTTCCGAAGCAAAGAGTTAATCTTCGATATAGTGCCGTTCTGCAGTGGCTATCATGCCCTGCTCGGACGAACCGCATTCGCTAAATTCAATTTGGTGCCGCACAATGCCAAGCCCTCGAGGAGTAATACGGTCAGCGGAAACACAGAACGCTCCATCCGTACGGAAGAGCACATGGCGGCCCTCGCAGCGGAAGTACAAAGCAGCCTTTCAAGGCAACTCTCCAGTCCGGCCGTCAAAAAACGGACATTACGAAGCGCGCCCGGAGTAACCTGCAACAAGACCACCTGGCACGATCAGAGCAAGCGTAGCAATACGGCCCCGACCCCAGCCATCGCAACATAGCGGAGCAAGTACCTCGAGTACACAATTACGCTCTTAAATTTCCATGGGCACAGGGGGAGGGGCACATTAACGGCATGCCTACAACACGGCGTCAAACGTACTAGGTGCTGCCGGATTTTTTCTTTTTTAATTTCAGGACTCCATACTAAGGACAACCTGTTCGGCAGCGCTGCCGCATAGACGATGCAAGATCCAGGAAAGTAGATAAATCTACGCCGCATTCCGGAACTCTCAGGTGGTCTCTATTTCGAGCGATATATCTGTAACTAAATTCCGTGACCTGTGCCTGGTCAGGACATGTTAAACAGTCTAATATCTTCTTTGCTTATCGCATTACTTGTATCGTTCGGCTTTGACAAATAGCCTCTTTATAAAACAATGCATAGCTTCTTATCTATTTTTTGCATTGTCCCCTTTGAATATATGTATTTTTGATATAACATGATCGCACCCGTACACCATGGTACGGCAAACCACGCCAGGGGCTTCATTACCCTTTTATCTGGTGTGAGAAGTCCGTACACTTCCATAAGTGCGGCACCCCGAACTTATAGCACTATATGCATCGGCTCCGAGTCATGATTTTGGTCACATGTTGGGTTTGCCCGGCTCCTATGTTTTGGTACCTTACGTTCCGCTCTATCGGCTAAGGTAGCACTAGGAGAACCACTGCGATTGTGCCCCAGATCAGGTGGGTTGAGCACCTCAGTGGAGAAAGCTAAAACAGACTGTCATGATAAGGCGCGAGACCGGTCGCTCTTCGAGAGGTTTTTCGAGTCCTTAAAGGCTTATGCCGCTTTGAGCGAGGAGCTGGCTATGTCCAGCCAAAGGCGTGGATAGCGCCCCGAATTCGGCCTTCCGGACTAGGGGCTTCGCCGAAATTTAAAATTATAATGTTCTATGGCTAAGTGAGAGTGTTCAAGCATTATAGTCCGATTGCCTGGTTCATTGTGCTGAGCGCTTCCCTCGAAGGACCCAACTATGGGAACAAGAGCCCTCAGGTTTATCCCGAACACCCCAGCACTAGTGGCATGGGGGCAGAAGCCGACGACTCGCCATCTCTCAATTTTTTGATAAACGGCCACACAAAAAACAATATTTTAAATTAAACAAGCATTGCTTAGCGCATATGAACAAGTTTTCAGCCAGGATACAAACGCGCGAGTTCATTCAAATAGTACATCTTTAGTACATTCATCCGCGACAAGGCGGGCTCCGGCAAGAATGTCCTTGTAGTAGTTCTCGGGCTTGCGATGCTCCTTCCCCTGCGGTGGCCCGTCCTTCACCAGCTTCTCTCCGTCCAGCTTACCCCAGTGTACCCTTACACGGGCAAGGGCCCTCCGGGCACCTTCAATATAGACGGAGCGCTTGATGACTTCAAGCCGTGGACAGGCCTCCACCAGCCGCCGCACCAGCCCGAAATAACTCCCAGGCAGGGCCTCTCCAGGCCTCAGCCGAACTAGTAAGACCTTCATGGCCTGTTCGGCCACCTTGTGGAGCTCGACCAGCTGTTTCAGTTGATCGCTCAAGGGCATAGGGTGTCCGGCCTCAAAATACTGAGACCAGAACACACTCTCCGTCGAGCTGCCCTCTTCAGCTTGGTAGAACGCGGCGGCGTCGGATGCGCTGCGGGGAAGATCGAAGAACGCCCCTGGAGAACTCCGGGTTCGGGTAAGTAATAGGTAATTTACTTTTATATTCCTACTTTGCATTGAGAATGCCTTACCCCCTGCTATCTTTTTCACATCCTCCAACTCTTGGAGGGCCTTCTGGGCTTCGGCCTTAGCACTCCTGGCGGTCTCAATGGCCGAGGCGAGCTCGGACGCTTGCGTTTTCGCCTCAAGCTCCAAACCCTCATGTTTTTTCATAAGAGCTTGCAGCTCTTGCTGCACCTCACCGGCTTGGACCCCAAGCCTTTCTCTCTCGGCGCGCTCCTCGGCCGTTTTCTTCTCGGCCTCAGCCAGCGCCTGCTTCAGGGTTGTCACCTCGACTGTGGCCCCTACAATAAGCAGAACAATCCTGTTATTTCTTTCTGCAATCAAGCCTCTCTATAGGCACCTTTCTTTTTAGGGTATTTCTTACCTTCTTTCTCCTCGAGCTGCCGTTTGGCAAGGCCGAGCTCTTGCTCGGACCGCCCGAGGTCCTTTCTAAGGACTTCCACCTGTGCAGTCAGTGCGGCGGTGGAAAGCAGCGAAGCCTGCATACGCATATTTGACCTTTTTATTAGACTCCTGTGAAAATTATTAGATACTCTATCCGGCTTTTCTTTCCGAACACCGAATAGAGCATCAGGGGCTACTGTCTATGCGGTAAATAAATTGGCACATTTTTTACTTACCTCGAAGCCTGTTAGAAGGCTAGCACAAGCTTCATTCAGTCCGTTCTTGGCGGACTGAATCCTTTGGATCACCGTACTCATAACAGTACGGTGCTCCTCATCGATGGCGGCGCCCTCAAGCACCGCCAGCAAATTGTCCGGCACCTCCGGTTGGACGGAGGCCGCCGACTCGGATGGCTTGCTCCTCTTGGAAGGAGTTCGCCCGCCGCGGACCGGGACTGTCGAGTCCGGCGCGGTGTCTGGCATAAAGCCGGACTTGGAGCCCTGGAGGGTTTCATCCCCTTCACTCCTGGGGTCCGGAGGATTGCCTCGTGGCTCCTCCAGGACCATCTCCTCCCGCCCTGAAGCTTGGCGGGGCGCCACTTCGGCGTCGTCCGCCCCGCGGGCGGAACAGAGTTCACGTCTGACAAATCCAAGGAGCCGCTCGACGAGTCGTCGAGTTCGGCCCGGGGCGGGCTGCATAAAATGCGTGCGATATCAGGGAAAGCCGCACACAAAAAAAGGGGTATCATGAGTTACTCTGGAGTATAAATACTTACGATTTCACCGAACACTTGGTCCTGTCCGGCCACTCCTCTCCGCCCTCTTCGGCGTCGTGGGAGTAGTCCGGCGGAGGGGTCTTCCTTTTCCTTGACCCCTCGGCCTCCCCTGTTGGGGCGGCCTTCTTCTTCTTTGCTCCCCTCGCTGGAGGGGGAGAGCTTCCTTGTTCCTCCTCCTCGTTTTCACGAGAGGAGGGCGTTGCAGACTCGTTGGATGACGAGTCCGACACCACCATGTTGCGGGAACTTTTTCGAGTCCCAGTGGTTTTCTTCTTCTTGGCCTTCCTCTCCGGCACCACGTAAGGTGCTGGAGCCATTAGCTTCACCATGAGAGCTGGGGCCGGGTCTTCGGGTAGAGGGGCCGGACAGTTAATCGGCCCGGATATCTCTAGCCAAGCCTGTCAAAGGTAAAAGGGGGTTTAGATCCCGCATAGAGATAATCTATGAAGAAGAGCTTAACGAACCTGTCAAAGGTATAGATAGCTTACCTCGCCGACAATACATTGCGAGCTGTATCCGCGATCCTCGGAGGCGGATGTGGGGGACTCGGCGCCTTTGGTTAGCACCTTCCAGACGTCTTCATACGTCGTGTCGAAGAGCCTACTGAGGGTCTGGTGCTGCGCCGGGTCGAATTCGCACAATGTAAAATCCCGTTCTTGGCACGGGAGGATCAGGCGAACGAGCATGACCTGGACTATGTTGGCAAGCCGGATTGGCTTGTCTACCAGGGAATGGATGCATGTTTGCAACCCAGTCACTTCTTCCTCGTTGCCCCATGACAGGCCTATCTCTTTCCAGGACATGAGCCGCGTGGGGGGTCCGGATCTGAACTCAGGGGCCGCGACCCATTTCGGATCGCGGGGCTCGGTGATGTAAAACCACCCTGCCTGCCACCCCTTTAAGGACTCAACGAGGGAGCCACCGAACCAGAGGACGTTGGCTATCTTGCCAACCATAGCGCCTCCGCACTCCGCCTGGGTGTCGGACACCACCTTGGGCTTGACGTTGAAGGTCTTGAGCCAGAGGCTGAAGTGGGGGAGGACGCGGAGAAAGGCCTCACACACAACGATAAACGCCGAGATGTTGAGAACGAAGTTCGGGGCCAGATCGTGAAAATCTAGGCCGTAGTAGAACATGAGCCCCCGGACAAATGGGTGAAGTGGAAAGCCCAGTCCGCGGAGGAAGTGGGGGAGAAAAACCACCCTCTCATGGGGCCTTGGGGTAGGAAGAAGCTGCCCCTTATCAGGAAGCCGATGCGGGATATCCTTGGATAAGTATCCGGCTTTCCTTAGCCTTTTTGCTTGAGCCTCCATAACGGAGGAGACCATCCACTTTCCTCCCGCTCCGGACATTGTTGGAGAAGGTTGAGGAAGAAGAGCGGACTTGGGCGCTGGAGCTTGAGTGCGCGAGAGATGGATTGGCAAAGGAGGAAGAAGGCGTAGGTTAAAAAGGTGAATCCTTATCCCTTTATATAAGCAGGTACAGTTAGGCGTCCTCATCTACCTAATAAAACTCACTTGCCTCCCAAACGCCACGGTAAGTGGCGTGGTTGGGTTACCCACGTCCGTATTAATGAGAATCCCATTAAAGGGGGGCACACGATCTCTGCTTCGACAAGACATGCCAAGGAAAACGCCTCGCTATACGAGCTGAGATGGAACAACGAAAATTTATATAGAAGGCTTGGCCGCAGTGTTATGACGCACTGTGCGATACGTCAGTAGATTTGATTTGTGTTAATATTATTCTCTGTATGGCAATATGTGGAAACTTATTTTGCAGAGCCGGACACTATTCTGTGGTGTTTATAATCTTCTTGAAGAACTTGGAGGAGGAACCCGCCTTGCAATGCCGAAGACAATCTGCGCGCCGGACTCGTTGTCATTGAAGCCTGGTTCAGGGGCTACTGAGGGAGTCCTGGATTAGGGGGTGTTCGGATAGCCGAACTATAACTTCAGCCGCACTCCAGGACTATGAAGATATAAAGTTGAAGACTTCGTCCCGTGTCCGGAAGGATCTTTTCTTGGCGTAGAAGGCAAGCTAGGTGTGCGGATATTCGAGATCTTCTACCATTGTAACCGACTCTGTGTAACCCTAACCCTATCCGGTGTCTATATAAACCGGAGGGTTGTAGTCCGTAGGACAACCATCATCATGCACAATCATACCATAGGCTAGCTTCTAGGGTTTAGCCTCCTTGATCTCGTGGTAGATCCACTCTTGTACTACCCATATCATCAATATTAATCTAGCAGGAGTAGGGTTTTACCTCCATCGAGAGGGCCTGAACCTGGGTAAAATAAAGTGCCCTTTGTCTCCTGTTACCATCCGACCTTGACGCACAGTTCGGGACCCCCTACCCGAGATCCGCCGGTTTTGACACCGACAGTGTCCCCCTTGACAGTGAGGACACCCTTGCTCTTAGGCATCTTCATGAGGTTGTAGGCCGTATGAGTCGCTGCCATGAACTGGGCCAGAGCTGGGTACCCGAGAATGTCGTTGTACGGGAGGCCGATGCGGGCGATGTCAAAGTCGCCCAGCTGAGTGTCGTTGTTATCGCACATGTCGAAGGTGACGGGAAGGCGGATCTGCCCCAGGAAGCGGGCAGCTCCGCCACCAACCCCTGAGAAAGGATTGCTGAGGCTGAGCCGCTCGGGCGGCACGTGGAGAAGGCTGAAGGCCTCCACGGAGAGTAAGTTGAGGCCGGTGCCGCCATCGATGAGGGTCTTGGTGACGTCCACGTTGCAGATGGTGGGCGTGCAAAGCATCGGAAGCATGCCTGAGCCGGCGGTGGTGACGGGGTGGTCTTCCGAGTTGAAGGTGAGGTCGGCCTCAGGCGCAGCCCAGCCGGGCGGAGCCCCCGAGCGCTTGGTAGCGGCTCCAACCTGGCGGAGGAATGGCTTGATGTGGCGATCTGAAGGCGGCGCCTGGGATCCCCCCAGCAGGGCCGCGATCGCGTGGTGCGCTGGTGCCACGTAGCGCGCGGTGAAGAGGTCGCGCAGCTACTCCCAAGACGCCACCGTGGATCCGGGGAGGTTGCATAGTCAGGCGCGCGGCTCGCCAGCGAGGGCCATGGGGAGCCAGTTGGCCATGACCTTGTCATCACCCCTGGCCTCGAGGACGGCCTCCTCGTATGCCAACAGGAAAGCCGACGGGTCTGCCGCGCTGTCGTAGCGCGGCGGCATCTCCTGCTTGAACTTGGGTGGCCACCGCACCTGCCGCAGGGCGGGGGCCAGGGCCCGGATCCCCCTGGCCCCATCGTCAACGCCGGCTGTCGGAGTCGGTAGCGAGGCGCCTTCCATGAGGGCAGAGCGCGGTGGTGACGGAGTGCGGATCGACGGAAGGGAAGCTACGGCGCACCCCCCTACCTGGCATGCCAAATGTCGGATCACGGGTTCCAGCAAAACCCTTAAGGTTCAAACTCTGGGGTGCGCGCAGAGATTTCCTCCCTACCGATCCATGCCCGAGCTTACTAAGATCTCGCGGACGAACTCGATGAACTCGCAACACAAAGACACAAGATTTATACTGGTTCGGGCCACCGTTGTGATGTAATATCCTACTCCAGTGTGGTGGTGGTGGATTGCCTCTTGGGCTGATGAAGAACAGTACAAGCGGAAGAACAGCCTCCTAAGGTTGAGGTGTTCTTGTGCTTGGTGTGTGGCTAAGAGCAGGCTCTAGATCAGGTTAGCTTACCGTCTACTATGGTGGCTAGTTCTACTTATATAGGCCCTGGTCCTCTCCCCAAATATTGAGCGGGAAGGGAGCCAACAATGGCCAATTTGAAAGGGGACAACTAGTACAGCTTATCCTTACAAAAGCGGTCTTCGCCTGCAAAAGGCTCTGGTGGTGATGCCGCCTTGGGCTCCATGGTGACCTCCGTCTTGCCGTCCTTCGGGTCCTGGTCTCGTTGCACCGATGTGGAAACCTTTGCTTGATGCCTCGGTACTCCGCGCCTGCGCCTTCCTCCTTAGAACCAAAGAGGAAACAAGGACGCTGCGCGCGCGGGCGCCCGCCTGGTCTCGATTGTCATGGCTCACGTCAGAAGATCCTCTGAAGTTTTCCTTGGCTTGATCTCTCCGCTCCTCGTGGGCCTACCTGGAGAGGCCGCTCCTGCAGAGGTTTCGGGTCGTCCGCCTCACGAGTCTTGGCCCCTCGCGAGGGTCTTGAATGTCTTGTTGATGAAGATGGTCGTACAAGCCTGCTAGCATAGCCATGCCGCGGGCTGCAGGCAGGAAAGTCTGGGGACCCCCGTTCCCAGAACACCGACAAGTATTGTCACAAAAGATTTTCATTGGACCCGATGCACTAGGTATGACCTAGATCGTATATGAACTCCTTCATCCAGACTCCTTCATTTGCTTCTTCCGAAGCAGCTATGTACTCCGCTTCACATGTAGTTCCTGCCACGACGCTTTGCTTAGAACTGCACCAACTGATAGCTCCACCGTTCAATATAAATATGTATCCGGTTTGTGACTTAGAGTCATCCGGATCGGTGTCAAAACTTGCATCGACGTAACCATTTACGACGAGCTCTTTGTCACCTCCATAAATGAGAAACATATCCTTTGTCCTTTTCAGGTATTTTAGGATGTTCTTGACCGTTGTCCAGTGATCCACTCCTGGATTACTTTGGTACCTCCCTACTAAACTAATAGAAAGGCACACGTCAGGTCTGGTACACATCATTGCATACATTATAGAGCCTATGGCTGAAGCATAGGGAACATCTTTCATTTTCTCTCTATCTTCTGCGGTGGTCGGGCATTGAGTCTGACTTAACTTCACACCTTGCAACACAGGCAAGAACCCTTTCTTTGCTTGACCCATTTTTAACTTCTTCAAAACTTTATCAAGGTATGTGCTTTGTGAAAGTCCAATTAAGCGTCTTGATCTATCTCTATATATCTTGACGCCCAATATATAAGTAGCTTCACCGAGGTCTTTCATTGAAAAACTCTTATTCAAGTATCCTTTTATGCTATCCAGAAATTCTATATCATTTCCAATCAACAATATGTCATCCACATATAATATTAGAAATGCTACAGAGTTCCCACTCACTTTCTTGTAAATACAGGCTTCTCCAAAAGTCTGTATAAAACCATATGCTTTGGTCACACTATCAAAGCATTTATTCCAACTCCGAGATGCTTGCACTAGTCCATAGATGGATCGCTGGAGTTTGCACACTTTGTTAGCATCCTTTGTATCGATAAAACCTTCAGGTTGCATAATATACAACTCTTCTTCCAGAAATCCATTCAGGAATGCAGTCTTTACATCCATTTTCCAAATTTCATAATCAGAAAATGCGGCAATTGCTAACATGATTTGGACGGACTTAAGTATCGCTACGGGTGAGAAAGTCTCATCGTAGTCAACTCCTTGAACTTGTCAAAAACCTTTCGCAACAAGTCGAGCTTTTGTAGACAGTAACATTACCATCAGCGTCTGTCTTCTTCTTAAAGATCCATTTATTCTCATACATGGATCCTATCTTAGATTTCATGGCCTCAAGCCATTTTGCGGAACCTGGGCTCATCATCGCTTCCTCATAGTTTGTAGGTTCTTCATGGTCAAGTAACATGACTTCCAGAACAGGATTACCATACCACTCTGGTGCGGATCATACTCTGGTTGACCTACGAGGTTCGGTAGTAACTTGATCTGAAGTTACATGATCATCATCGTTAGCTTCCTCACTATTTTGTGTGGTAGTCACGGAAACAGATTTCTATGATGAACTACTTTCCAATAAGGGAGCAGGTACATTTACCTCATCAAGTTCTACTTTCCTCCCACTCACTTCTTTCGAGAGAAACTCCTTCTCTAGAAAGGATCCATTCTTAGCAATGAATGTCTTGCCTTCGGATTTGTGATAGAAGGTGTACCCAACAGTCTCCTTTGGGTATCCTATGAAGACACATTTCTCCGATTTGGGTTCGAGCTTATCAGGTTGAAGCTTTTTCACATAAGCATCGCAGCCCCAAACTTTAAGAAACGACAACTTTGGTTTCTTGCCAAACCACAGTTCATAAGGCATCATCTCAAAGGATTTAGATGGTGCCCTATTTAACGTGAATGCAGCCGTCTCTAAAGCATAACACCAAAATGATAGCGGTAAATCAGTAAGAGACATCATAGATCGCACCATATCTAGTAAAGTACGATTACGATGTTCGGACACACCATTACGCTGTGGTGTTCCGGGTGGCGTGAGTTGTGAAACTATTCCGCATTGTTTCAAATGAAGACCAAACTCGTAACTCAAATATTCTCCTCCACGATCAGATCGTAGAAACTTTATTTTCTTGTTACGATGATTTTCCACTTCACTCTAAAATTCTTTGATCTTTTCAAATGTTTCAGACTTATGTTTCATTTAGTAGATATACCCATATCTGCTTAAATCATCTGTGAAGGTGAGAAAATAACGATACCCGCTGCAAGCCTCAACGTTCATCGGACCACATACATCAGTATGTATGATTTCCAACAAATATGTTGCTCGCTCCATAGTTCCGGAGAACGGCGTTTTAGTCATGTTGCCCATGAGGCATGGTTCGCAAGTACCAAGTGATTCATAATCAAGTGATTCGAAAAGTCCATCAGAATGGAGTTTCTTCATGCGCTTTACAACAATATGACCTAAACGGCAGTGCCACAAATAAGTTGCACTATCATTATCAACTCTGCATCTTTTAGCTTCAATATTATGAATATGTGTATCACTACTATCGAGATTCATCAAAAATAGACCACTCTTCAAGGGTGCATGACCATAAAAGATATTACTCATATAAATAGAACAACCATTATTGTCAGATTTAAATGAATAACCGTCTCGCATCAAACAAGAACCAGATATAATGTTCATGCTTAACTCTGGCACCAAATAACAATTATTCAGGTCTAAAACTAATCCCGAAGGTAGATGTAGAGGTAGCGTGCCGACCGCGATCACATCGACTTTGGAACCATTTCCCACGCGCATCGTCACCTCGTCCTTAGTCAATCTTTGCTTAATCCGTAATCCCTGTTTCGAGTTGCAAATATTAGCAACAGAACCAGTATCAAATATCCAGGTACTACTGCGAGCATTAGTAAGATACACATAAATAACATGTATATCACATATACCTTTGTTCACCTTGCCATCCTTCTTATCCGCCAAATACTTGGGGCAGTTTCGCTTCAAGTGACCAGACCCTTCGCAGTAGAAGCACTTAGTCTCGGGCTTAGGTCCAGACTTGGGCTTCTTCACTTGAGCAGAAACTTTCTTGTCGTTCTTCTTGAAGTTCCCCTTCTTCCCTTTACCCTTTTTCTTGAAACTGGTGCTCTTGTTGACCATCAACACTTGATGTTCTTTCTTGATTTCTACCTCCGCAGCCTTTAGCATCGCGAAGAGCTCGGGAATTGTCTTATCCATCCCTTGCATATTATAGTTCATCACGAAGCTCTTGTAGCTTGGTGGCAGTGATTGAAGAATTCTGTCAATGACACTATCATCCGGAAGATTAACTCCCAGTTGAATCAAGTGATTGTTATACCCAGACATTTTGAGTATATGCTCACTGACAAAACTATTCTCCTCCATCTTGCAGCTGTAGAACTTATTGGAGACTTCATATCTCTTAATCCGGTCATTTTCTTGAAATATTAACTTCAATTCCTGGAACATCTCATATGCTCCATGACATTCAAAACGTCATTGAAGTCCCGGTTCTAAGCCGTAAAGCATGGCACACTGAACTATTGAGTAGTCATCAGCTTTGCTCAACTAGACGTTCATAGCATCTGGCTTTGCTCCTGCAGCGGGTTAGGCACCTAGCGGTGTTTCCAGGACGTAATTCTTCTGTGTAGCAATGAGGATAATCCTCAAGTTACGGACCTAGTCCGTGTAATTGCTACCATCGTCTTTCAACATTGCTTTCTCAAGGAACACATTAAAATTCAACGGAACAACAGCACGGGCCATCTATCTACAAACAACATAGACATGCAAAATACTATCAGGTACTAAGTTCATGATAAATTAAAATTCAATTAATCATATTACTTAAGAACTCCCACTTAGATAGACATCCCTCTAATCATCTAAGTGGTCACTTGATCCAAATCAACTAAACCATGTCCGATCATCACGTGAGATGGAGTAGTTTTCAATGGTGAACATCACTATGTTGATCATATCTACTATATGATTCACGCTCTACCTTTCGGTCTTAGTGTTCTGAGGCCATATCTGCATATGCTAGGCTCGTCAAGTTTAACCCGAGTATTCTGCGTGTGCAAAACTGGCTTGCACCCGTTGTACGTGAACGTAGAGCTTATCACACCCGATCATCACATGGTGTCTCGGCACGACGAACTTTCGCAATGGTGCATACTCAGGGAGAACACTTATACCTTGAAATTTAGTGAGAGATCATCTTATAATGCTACCGCCGATCTAGCAAAATAAGATGCATAAAAGATAAACATCACATGCAATCAATATAAGTGATATCATATGGCCATCATCATCTTGTGCCTTTGATCTCCATCTCTAAAGCACCGTCATGACACCATCATCACCGGTGCGACACCTTGATCTCCATCGTAGCATCATTTTTATCTCGCCAACTATTGCTTCTACGGCTATCGCTACCGCTTAGTGATAAAGTAAAGCAATTACATGGCGATTGCATTTCATACAATAAACCGACAACCATATGGCTCCTGCCAGTTGCTGATAACTTTGTTACAAAACATGATCATCTCATACAATAAAATTTAGCATCATGTCTTGACCATATCACATCACAACATGCCCTGCAAAAACAAGTTAGACGTCCTCTACTTTGTTGTTGCAAGTTGTATGTGGCTGCTACGGGCTGAGCAAGAACCGTTCTTACCTACGCATCAAAACCACAACGATATTTCGTCAAGTATGTGATGTTTTAACCTTCACAAGGACCGGGCGTAGCCACACTCGGTTCAACTAAAGTTGGAGAAACTAACACCCGCCAGCCACCTGTGTGCGAAGCACGTCGGTAGAACCAGTCTCGCGTAAGCATACGCGTAATTTCGGTCTGGGCCGCTTCATCCAACAATACCACTGAATCAAAGTATGACATGCTGGTAAGCAGTATGACTTGTATAGCCCACAACTCACTTGTGTTCTACTTGTGCATATAACATCTACGCATAAACTTGGCTCTGATACCACTGTTGGGGAACGTACTAATTTCAAAAAAAAATCCTAAGCACACGCAAGATCATGGTGATGCATAGCAACGAGAGGGGAGAGTGTCGTCCACGTACCCTCGTAGACCATAAGCGGAAGCTTATGAGAACACGGTTGATGTAGTCGTACATCTTCATGATCCAGCCGATCCAAGTACCGAACGCACGACACCTTTGAGTTCAGCACACGTTTAGCTCGGTGACATCCCACGAACTCCGATCCCGCAGAACTTCGAGGGAGAGTTCCGTCAGCACGACGGCGTGATGACAGTGATGATGATGCTACCGCCGCAGGGCTTCACCTAAGCACCACTACGATATGACCGAGCTGCATTATGGTGGAGGGGGCACCGCACACGGCTAAACGATCAACTGATCAACTTGTGTGTCTATGGGGTGTCCCCCTCCCCCGTATATAAAGGAGTGGAGGAGGGGGGAGGGTCGGCCCTCCTATGGAGCGCCCTGGAGGAATCCTACTCCCACCGGGAGTAGGATTCCCCTTCCAATAGTAGGAGTAGGAAAGAGGGAATGAGGAGAGAGGGGGAAGGAAAGGGCCCCCGTCCTTGTCCAATTTGGACTAGAGGGGGAGGGGGGCGGCCTGCCCTGGCCGCCCCTCCTCTTCTCCACTAAGGCCCAATAGTCCCATTACACTCCCCGGGGGGGGGGGGGTTCTGGTAACCCCAGGTACTCCGGTTTTTGTCCGAACTTGCCTGGAACCCTTCCAAAGTCCAAGCATGGTCATCCAATATATCGATCTTTATGTCTCGACCATTTCGAGACTCCTCGTCATGTCCGTGATCATATCCGGGACTCCAAACTACCTTTGGTTCATCAAAACACATAAACTCATATTACCGATCGTCACCGAACGTTAAGCATGCGGACCCTACGGGTTCGAGAACTATGTAGACATGACCGAGACTCATTTCCGGTCAATAACCAATAGCTGATGGATGCTCATATTGGCGCCTACATATTCTACGAAGATCTTTATCAGTCAAACTGCATAACAACATACGTTGTTCCCTTTGTCATTGGTATCTTACTTTCCCGAGATTTGATCGTCGGTATCCCAATACCTAGTTCAATCTCGTTACCGGCAAGTCTATTTACTCGTTCCGTAATGCATCATCCTGCAACTAACTCATTAGTTACATTGCTTGCAAGGCTTATAGTGATGTGCATTACCGAGTGGGCCCAGAGATACCTCTCCAACAATCGGAGTGACAAATCCTAATCTTGATCTATGCCAACTCAACAAGTACCATCGGAGACACCTGTACATCACCTTTATAATCACACAGTTACGTTGTGACGTTTGGTAGCGCACAAAGTGTTCCTCCAATACTCGGGAGTTGCATAATCTCATAGTCATAGGAACATGTATAAGTCATGAAGAAAGCAATAGCAATATACTAAACGATCGTATGCTAAGCTAATGGAATAGGTCAAGTCAATCACATCATTCTCTAATGGTGTGATCTCATTAATCAAATGACAACTCATGTCTATGGCTAGGAAACTTAACCATCATTGATTCAATGAGCTAGTCAAGTACATGCATACTAGTGACCCTTAGTTTGTCTATGTATTCACACATGTACTAATTTTCCGGTTAATACAATTCTAGCATGAATAATAAACATTTATCATGATATAAGGAAATATAAATAACAACTTTATTATTGCCTCTAGGGCATATTTCCTCCACTACCGTGTCTACAACAATTTCACCCGAAAGGTTGAAGAGACGGTAGATATGAAGTTTGGTGAATCTAACGGCTCGCAAGTAGAGCAATTGCCAATTGATGTAGGAGACAAAGACCCTTAGGAAGCAATCCAAGATTTGTCTATTGGCAAGATTCGTCCAACGGAGGTGAAGGAGAGTACCTAATCCATCCAAGTGGAAGCTTCTACCTCACGACAAGGTGAACCAAGAGTTGACACGGAGGCATCCACAAGTGGGACACGCCAAGATGAAGAAAACGAGGAAGTACACAAAGATGAACCTCATCAACATCCTTCTCCACCTCGACAAGAGAACGACAACGTCAACAATGAAGAAGGCCAAGAGGAATAACAAGATGATGAGAAGATGTTCCACCCCGACCCAAACAAAAGCTCTCACGAGTTTGAGCAAGAGTTTCATGAGACCATCGCGTTGAACAAATCTTAAATGATATCCAAACCGGGAGAATCACTCGCTCTAAAACTCTTTGGTTAATTTTTGTGAACATTATTCATTCATCTCTAGTATTTAACTGATGAAGGTTGAAGAAGCATTGGAAGATCCAGATTGTATAAATGCCATGCACGAAGAGCTACACAACTTTGAGAGGACCAAGAGTGGACATTGGTCGAGAAGCCCGACAACAACCACAGCATCATCGGTACCAAATGGGTGTTTTGCAACAAGAAAGACGAAGATGGACAAGTCATTCGCAACAAAGCATGTCTCGTCGCCCAAGGCTACACTCAAGTCGAAGGTATGGACTATGGTGTGACATATGCCCTCGTTGCTAGACTTGAGTCCATCCGCATCTTACTTGCCTATGCAAATCACCATGATATTACCTTGTACCAAATGGACATTAAAAGTGCTTTTCTAAATGGTGAATTTGAGGAGGAAGTTTATGTTAAACAACCTACCGGCTTTGTTAATCCTAAGAAACCCGACCATGTTTACAAACTTCACAAAGCTCTTTGTGGTCTTAAAGAAGCTCCTAGAATGTGGTATAAATGCTTGACCAAGTTCCTTATTGAAAAAGGCTTTGAGATTGGAAAAATCGATTCTACTCTTTTTAATAAAAGGGTTAATGGAGAATTAATTGTGTTCCAAACTTATGTTGATGATATCATATTTGGTTCGACTAACCCCCATCTTAGTGAAAAGTTTGGAAGGCTAATGTCGGAGAAGCTTCAGATGTCTATGATGAGTGAACTCAAGTTCTTTCTTGGTTTGCAAATCAAGCAAACTAAGGAGGGTACCTTTGTTTCTCAAACAAAGTATACCATGGACTTACTCAAGAATTTCAACATGCAAGAATGCAAAGGTATGAATACACCAATACCTACTAGTGGACATCTTGACTTGAGTAAGGATGGTGAACTGGTTGACCAAAAGGTTTACCGCTCTATGATTGGTTCATTGTTATATCGATGTGCCTCCCGTCCCGATATTATGCTAAGTGTGTGCATTTGTGCATGGCGGCCCCTAAAGAATGTCATCTTAAGGCTGTGAAAAGGATAGTGAGATACTTAATTCATACACCAAATTTTGTAATTTGGTATCCTAAGAGGTCTTCTTTTGATCTTGTTGGCTACTCTTACTCGGACTATGCCGGTGACAAGGTTGATATAAAGTCCACGTCGGGCACTTTCCAATTTCTTGGTAGATCTCTTGTGTCTTGGTTCCAAGAAACAAAACTCGGTATCATTATCCACCACCGAAGCGGAACACTGTGCCGCCGACTCATGTTGTGCTCAATTACTTTGGATGACCCAAACTCTTAAACATTATGGCATATATGTGAAACATGTTCCATTGCTTTGTGATAATGAAAGTGCTATTAAGATTGCTCACAATCCTATGCAACATTCTCGAACTAAGCATATTGAAGTTCGTCATCATTTCATTCAAGATCATGTTGCTAAAGGGGATGTTGGGGATATTACTACTGGGCGTAAACCGGCCTATCTGGGCCGGGTTAACTTCATCAGTAGTTGAGTATGTAAAAGCCCATGAAGGTAGATAAGGGCATAAAATCCCATGATCGGTTTAAGGCCTGTAGCCGTAAACCGGCGTTGGTATGTAAACTTGTGTTGTAAGTTAGGAATAAGTAGAAACCAAATCGGACACGGTATGAGGCAGTGTTGGGACTCTATAAACCGACGGGTGTCACCCATGTATATAAGGAGACGACTCGGCAGCGGTTGAAGGACAACATACAACAACTCGAGACTTAGGCAAAGCTTGTTTGCTCCCTAGTCATCGAAACCCCATCAATTCCATCACAGCTAGACGTAGGCTTTTATCTTCATCAAAGGGGCCGAACTAGTATAAAACCCTCTTGCGTCCCTGTGTCCACTTCAACCCCTTCAAGCTAACCCGTTCCGATGGCTCCACGACTAAGTCCTTTCACGAGGACATCTGCTGTGACAAAACCACGACAGTTGGCGCCCATCGTGGGGCTATTGCACGATGGTTTCAAGTTCTTGGAGGGCAACTTCGAAGGACTCAAGGGTTACGCTGTGGGCTGGATGACCAAGAGTCGTCGCGGCAAGCTCTACATCGACGATGCAGGTTGGGGCCCCGAGGCCGGCTCAATTGAGTATGCGTATCGGGTCCCCTTTGGTGGCATACACGTCTTCATTGGCAAGATCGGTGAACCGGGCCCTGAGCCAGACATCTGCACCGACCTCGTCGAAACGGCTCAGCGTGCACGATCCGCCCAGGTTAAACTGGCCGTGAAGCGTGCCTTCATGGGAGTCATCCACGGAGGAGACTATGAGGATGGATCGGAGTCTGGTGGCGAGACCGTCATTTATTCCGGCGACGAGTCATCAACCGGAGAAACCGAATCGTTGTATCAGCTACAAGATGGCCGGATTGGGGGTAGTTCCGATGGCGACAGTATTCCGGACCCCTCCGATCTACCCAACTGGGTTGGAATATTCATGGCCGGTACACAAGCAGCGATCCACTCTTTGACTGCGGCAGCAATGATCTCCGGGTCAGGGACGACGGCGGTAGCCGGGGCAGGAGGCCCTGTGCACCCGCCGGTTCAAGTTTTATCTACTCTATTTGATACGTTGGCTATGCTCATGGCAGAAGGTAATCCGGCGGATCAGAACGCCCACGATGCGGAAATTGCGAAGGTGAAGGATCAGATCACTCAAGCCAAGGCCGACCTAGCAGCTGAGAATGCCAGGATGACTGCAGAGCGGGCCGCTTTGGATGCGCAGGCTTACCGGCTTATGCTGGATCAGAACGCATTGCACGAAGTCTTGAAAAGGAAGCACCGGTCTTGCCTGCCTCTGGTTTACGACGCAAGGTGCCTCTTCAACACTCTAGGAGCAGGGGCCAGTAACCCGCCGGTGTTAAACCGGGAGGAAGCTCCCGGAGCTGATGCGCCGATTCAGCCACGCTTGACGGACCCGCCTCGTCAGAATAACATCATACCGCAGCCTGTCCCGACACCTCCGGGTCATTATTCCAATCCAATGGACAACCTCGTGGCTGCCGCTTCACGATTGGAGGCCATCCCGATTGAAGGTGATTCTCCGCAGGCGGTGGAGACGCGCCAGGTTAAGGAGCTTCTTCGAACAGCTTTGATACAACAGGAAGCATATTCATACAGCCGCGACCGGGTTCACTCTACCCCTCGCCCAAGCCGGAGTTACAGCAGGCGCATGGATGAACCGGCCGTGTCAAGTAACGCCCGAAATCGTGAAGCGCCCCGTGGCAATAATCCGGCAGGTGGTGTTGGTGATGCCCAGGAAGTGGTGGACCGGGCCCGAGCACGCCGGGAGGCCGAGTTAGCGGCACAGTATGAGGCTCATCAGCTCACGCCGATTCGTCCAACTACCTCAGTTGAACCTGGCGTTACTTCTAGTTCTTTGGGGGTACCTTGTCTTGTCCCCGCTTTACGCAAT
Organism: Aegilops umbellulata; assembly: GCA_032464435.1. Lineage (NCBI taxonomy): Eukaryota > Viridiplantae > Streptophyta > Magnoliopsida > Poales > Poaceae > Aegilops > Aegilops umbellulata. The sequence continues at coordinate 295,381,653 of CP136056.1, forward strand.
GTGCGCCTGCCCAAGGATTTCAAGGGCCCACGAAAAGTGCCAAATTACACAGCTGATCAGCCTCCAGAGACATGGGTGGAGAGCTATGAGATGGCCATGGAGATGCTTGATGTGGATGATGCGGCGTGTGCAAAGTACTTCACCATGATGCTCGAAGGGACGACCCGCACTTGGTTAAAAAGTTTGTTGGCCAACTCTATCAGTTCACGGGCCCAATTGCGAGCCTGATTTATCCTGAATTTCAAGGATACATGAAAACAGCCTATGTCGATAGTGGACTTGGCGGCCTGTGTCCAGGAGGAAGGAGAATCGATGACCCGTTGGGTGCCGGGTCTCGCAAATCTTACATTCATCAGACCATATCAACGCTGGTACCGCGGTTATAATCTTGGAAGGCAACTGCCTGTCTGGGCCTCTAAAGTTGAAATTAGGACGGATGAAGGGCCATTGCAACGATATAGGGACCCTCATGGCTGCGTTAGTGAAGTATGCTGATTCTGATAGTACCAAGGATCCCGAGTCTGATGATGATAAGACAGGGAAGGGAAGGAAGAACAGCAACCCCAAAGGGCAGTAGCATAACCCGGCAGGTAATGGAAACGGAGGCAAGCGTAAAGCGGATAGCAGCATGGATTTTGTGGCCAATATCAACGCACAGGACAAGGGCCAGCGACGCAAGGGTAAACCGCCGAATCGTGGCGGTGCGCCTAATCCCAACCCGGACCGCTTGAATTACCTGTTAAACCAGCCTTGTCCAAAGCATGGGATGAAGGAGATGCCAGCCAATCACCTTTTGAAAGATTGTTACATTATGTAGGAGTTCAAAAATTCTAACAATTTCCGATATGATCACGGGTCAGGTGGCGGTTCAGCATCGGGGTCTCAAGGGCCAGGTCATAGCGGAGGAAACTCCAGTTCAGGCTTTAATGGTAAGCCGGGCAGACAGAACAACCAATGTAATCAAGGCGGTTACAACCAGTGGCAGTCGGGTTATCAGAGTCACCCGAAGCAGTTAAATAGTGGGCAATATCATGCCTTCACCACTAGCTTGGACAAGCAGGACCAGAAGCTTCATAAGCGAGCGGTACATTCTGTTGAACCGGCTGTGCCCTGTTATTTACGTTGGTCTGAGCAGCCAATCGTATGGAGCAGAGAGGATCACCCTCCCCGGGTTGACAATCCGGGTCAACTAGCATTGGTGGTGGCACCTTAGGTGGGAGGCTATAAATTCACAAAGGTGCTCATGGATGGAGGGAGCAGCATTAACATCCTATACTATGAGACCTTCCATCGTATGGGACTAACAGATAAGAATCTTAAACCGTCCAATACAGTGTTCCATGGTGTGGTACCTGGTAAGTCAGCATATCATGTTGGCAAAATAGCTCTGGAAGTGGCCTTTGGTGATGATCATGATTCCAGGTTGGAGACATTGACCTTTGAGGTGGTGAAAATTCAAAGTCCGTATCATGCCCTGTTTGGGCGGCCGACTTACGCCAAATTTATGGCACGACCCTGTTATGTATATTTGCAGCTCAAGATGTCGGGTCACAAGGGAACAATTACGGTTCAGGGAAGCCGTAAGATCGCTTTGGAGTGTGAAGAAGGTGATGCGGCCTATGCAGAGTCGGTTTGTTCCACAGAGGAGCTGAAATATTATACGGACAATGTTGATCCGGCAGACATGACTCCGTCGAAGAAGCCAGCTACGGAGCACGATCCGGCCCTGAAGTTCAAATCGGCAGCTGAGACTAAGCTTGTTGACTTCATGCCTGGCGATTCGTCCAAGCAGTTCAGTATTAGTGCCAACTTGGATCCAAAATAGGAAAGCGCGCTCATCGAGTTCATCCGTGAGAATTGGGACATCTTTGCATGGAAGCCTTCTGACATGCCAGGAGTACCAAGGCAACTCGCTGAGCACACCCTTAATATTGATCCCAAATACAAACCAGTGAAATAGTTTCTCCGCCGGTTTACCGAAGAAAGACGCAAAGCTATTGGAGAGGAGGTAGCCAGGCTTTTGGCGGCTGGCTTCATCATTGAAGTGTTCCATCCGGAGTGGCTGGCTAATCCGGTGCTGGTCCTTAAGAAAAACGGCACCTGGCGCATGTGTGTGGATTACACAGATCTTAACAAGGCTTGTCCAGCAGATCCTTTTGCCCTCCCCTGTATTGATCAGATTATTGATGCTACGGCAGGTTGCGAGCGTCTGAGTTTTTTGGATGCATATTCTGGTTATCATCAGATCAAGATGGCAGTTAAGGATCAGGAGAAGACGGCGTTCATAACTCCCTTTGGAGCCTTCTGCTATGTGTCGATGCCCTTTGGGCTCAAAAGTGCCCAGGCAACTTATCAACGGTGTGTGCAAAACTGCCTTCATAAACAGATTGGCCATAATGTACATGCCTATGTGGATGATATTGTGGTTAAGTCAAGGGAGAAGGAGACTCTGGTTGTCGACTTGAGGGAAACCTTCGATAACCTACGAACATACAAGATGATGCTCAACCCGGCCAAATGTGTCTTTGGTGTACCAGCAGGCAAGTTATTGGGTTTTCTGGTGTCCAACAGGGGAATTGAGGCTAACCCGGAAAAGATCACAGCTATCACCTCCCTGGCCAAACCGAAGTGTATCAATGACGTTTAGCGTTTGGCAGGCCAGATTGCCGGGTTGAGCCGGTTTATCAGCCGCCTTGGTGAAAAAGCGATCCCTTTGTACCAAATGTTGAAGAAGACGGATCAATTCGTCTGGAGTTCTGTTGCTGATAAAGCATTTGAGGATTTGAAGCGGCATTTAGGTAATCCGCCTGTTCTCGCCGCTCCAATTGACAAGAAGCTGTTGCTACTATATGTTGTAGCTAATGCTCGTGCAGTCAGCGTGGCTATTGTGGTGGAGCGCAAGGAGGCAGGCAAGGAGTATCCGGTTCAGCGTCCGGGTTACTATATCAGCGAGGTACTTATTGGCAGAAGCTGGTATATAGAGTTTTTATGGCAAGCCGGAAGCTTAAGCAGTACTTCCAGGGACACCCCATCACAGTGGTCAGTTCTGCTCCCTTGGGAGACATAATCCAGAACAGGGAGGCAACCGGCCAGATTGCCAAGTGGGCTATAAAGCTTGGGCTGCACGGATTAAAATACGTGCCTCGGATGGCAGTCAAGTCTCAAGCACTTGTGGATTTCATCCATGATTGGACAGAGCTGCAAGCACCTGAAGAAAAGCCCGATCACACATATTGGACTATCCATTTTGATGGGTCCAGGCAACTGGAGGGCTCGGGGGCTGGAGTCGTGTTCACTTCCCCACGAGGTGATAAGTTCTGCTACATTCTCTGTTTAATGTTCCCTTGTACTAACAATGAAGCTGAGTATGAAGCCTTACTCCATGGTCTCCGGATGGCTAAGGAGATGAATCTAAGTCGAGTTAAGTGCTTCGGTGACTCGGACCTGGTGGCTCAACAGGTGTCTGGCACTTGGGATTCCAAGGACCCGCTCATGGCAGCATATCGTCATGAGGTGGATATTGTTGCAGGTCACTTCAAAGGTTATCAGGTGGAACACGTGGACCGGCGAAAGAATGAAGCGACGGACGCTTTAAGACGGTTGGGTTCTCAGCGTAAACCGGTCCCGCCTATTGTTTTCTTGGATATTCTACGTCATCCGTCTATCAAGCTCCCTGGTGAAGAGGATTTGGCTATTCCTGATCCAGAGGCCCAATTGGTGACAGCTCTTCATGTCATTCCGGATTGGACGATTCCTTATCTTGTGTATATGAACCGGGGCGAGTTACTAGAGGATGAGACTCTGGCCAGACAGATAATCCAGCGATCCAAATCCACGACTATTATCAATGGCGAGTTGCATCATTGCAGTGTGTCAGGGGCATTTCAACGCTGTGTATCTCCTGAGGAAGGCTGTTAAATCTTACGTGAGATCCATGAAGGAGATTGTGGTCACCACGCCGGTTCAAAGTCTTTGGTGGCTAAAGCGTTTCACCACGGCTTCTATTGGTTGACTTCTCATGCTGATGTGGAGGATCTGGTCAGACGATGTGACGGTTGCCAGAAGTTCTCAAGACGCGCTCATGTGCCGGCTCAACAATTGAGGATGATTCCAATCACTTGGCCATTTGCGACTTGGGGGCTGGATATGGTTGGGCATTTCAAAAGGTCCAAAGACAAGAAGACCCACCTTTTGGTGGCGGTTGACAAGTTTACAAAGTGGGTGGAGGCAGAACCCGTTAGCAAGTGTGATGCGGCCACGGCGGTTCAATTCATCAAAAAGGTGATTTTCCGGTTTGGGTTTGCACATAGCATCATCACTGAAAATGGTACCAATTTATCCAAGGGTGCTATGAGGGAGTTCCGTGAACGTGAACACATCCGTCTTGATGTTTCATCAGTGGCTCACCCACAGTCCAATGGCCAAGCAGAGAGGGCTAATCAAGAGATCTTGCGAGGCATAAAACCCCGGCTTATGGTTCCTTTGCAGAGAACGCCAGGTTGTTGGGTGGAAGAGTTACCATCTGTGCTATGGAGTATCAATACTACACCCAATAGATCAACAAGATACACACCGTTCGTCATCGTCTATGGAGCGGAGGCGGTTCTTCCCAGTGATATCCGTCATGATTCAACTCGTGTAGCGGCTTATGTTGAAGCAGACAACGAGGCAACACGGCAAGATGCTTTGGACCTGTTGGATGAAGAGCATGACATAGCAGCTGCCCGCTCGGCGATTTACCGACAGGATCTTCGTCGTTATCTGTCACATCCCTAGCTTCTGGTACTGCCAGGTGTCTTCATTTTGTTGCATCATGTTTAAATTCTATTCAAGTTGAACTGAGGAATTTTGGAAGCCTCAAAAACTTAAATAAAAGAAGGAAAAAAAAACCCTGAAATCTCATTCACTTGTTTCCAAAATGCTCTTCTTATAAGTTTGATATTTTTGGAAAGGGTTCTGGTCCCAACCAAAAATATTGAACATTTTTAAGGACTTAATTTTGGGACTTTGAATTTAAATCATTAACTATTTGAATTTGAATTATATTCATACAATTAGAATATAATTTCAAATACCCCTGAATTATTTTATGAGCTTTTGGAGAAGTCCATCTAGCAAATAAAAATATTCAGAGGAGTTCTTGGCATTGTTTGAATTGTTTTGAATTCAAAACAATGGCAAAATAATTAAACAAAACAGAAATATAAAAGAACAGAAACTTACCTGTAACTTACCTGGCGCGCCTGTAGCCCAAGTGGCCGGCCCAACACCGTTGGCCCAGCCCAGCAGGCGCCCCCACCGTCTTCAACCTCCTGCCAGTGGGCAGGAGGGCGTGTGGACGCCGCGCGTGGGCACGCGCCCTGGCCACTTCCTCCCTCCCAGCCTGCCTGGCTCCTCCCCGACGCCCTGGTGACGCCACGCGTCACCCTCGACCCCCTCTCACTCTCTCCCGTGCCATTCCCCTCTCTTCCCCGAGCGACCAGAGTGCCGCCGTCGACGCCGCTCGTCGCCACCGCGGCCACCAACATCCCCACGCCCAGCCAGTTAGTGCCCGAGCTCCGCCTCCTTGCGCTGAACCTCCCCACCGAAGGAAGCGGGCCCGGACGGCCTCCATCGTCTCACCATCGCTTTCTCCACCACCGGCCGCCGAGGATCTTCACCGTCGATTCGCGCCGTCAAGGACGTCCCCGAGCCCACTGACCTACTGCGCCGACTCCCTGTGAGCTCCTGGTTCTTTCCCCGTGCTCGCCCTCTCCGTTCCCGTCCTCTAGGCCCGATTCCCAACCATGACCGAAGCCTCTCGCCGCCGGCCATGGCGTAGCCGTGGCCATAGCCGCGCACGCTCACAACCGAGCACACAGCCGTGCTCAGTGCGCTCCCAGGAGGTCGTAGCACCTCTCTTTGCCTCCTGCCGTGCTTCCTAACCCCGAAACCCAGTTCGCCCGAGCTCCGGCGTCCGCCAAGGTCGTCGCCGACGTCGTCTCCGGCCGCCCCAGCACCTGACACCACCACCGTTGGACGCGCCGCCTTGCGGGCGTTCCAACGAGCGCAACCCCGCCTCCTCTCGTCGCCGGAATCGCTGGGACGTGCGACGCCACCGCACTGGATGGTCGCCGGCGGCCTACCTCCGGCGAAGCCGACGTGGCGCGATTAGATTAGGCTAATCCACCCACTAACTACCCCCCACAGTCACTGACAGGCAGGCCCCACCACCCAAATTAACCACGGGGTAACCCCCTGTTTAATGTTTAACTAACCACGGTGGGCCCACGCGTCAGCTTTGACCATGCTGACGAGGCAGTTGACTGGGCCCACACGTCAGCGACCCTAACCAGCACTGGGCCACTGACCAGTGGACCCCACTGGTCAGGTTTGACCCCGGTCAGCCGCAGTTGACCTGCTAACGTCATGATGACGTCAGGCTGATGCAATAATCCATTTTCTGGAATTAGTTTATTTCTAAATATTTAGAAAATCCAGAAAATTGTCCAAACTTCAAAAATTCATATAAAATCAACCATAGCTCCAAATCAAACAAGTTATATATGAAAAATTATCAGAAAAATTCAAGGAATCTGTTTATCGCATTATCATGCATGTTTGAACAACCTAGGGTTGCTGTACAGGGCAATTTGCATAAATGGCATCTGAATTTCACATATGAAGTTTGAATTTGAACTTAGGGTTCAAACCAACTTCATTTAACTTTGTTGCTAGTTGCATTAGCTTAAAACACATAGCATATTGCCATGTCATAGCATGCATCATATTGCTGCATATCGCCATGTGTTAATTGTGTTCTTTCAGTGTTGCCGGTAATTGCCCCCTTTCGATAGACGCGTTTCGACGATGAGTTCGATGACACCGATGAAGAGCTATAATATCTTCAGAAGTGCCAGGCAAGCAAAAAACCCTTGTTCATTCCGATACAATCCCACTCTCTCGCTCCTGCTCTCTTTTACTGCATTAGGACAACAACGATTCATGTGTTACTTGCTGCGGTAGCTGAACCCCTTTATCCTTTGCATGACCTGTCATTCCACATTAAATAGATGAAACCCACTAGCATGAGTAGGAGTTGTTTGAGCCCATGTTGTGCCTACTCATTCATGCTTGTTTGTCATGCCTGCTACTGCTTAGAGTTGAGTCGGGTCTGATTCATCGGGAATGAATTGGTATGGTGATGAACATGTCCTACTGTGTGTGAGCTAAGTGTGTGAATACGATTTGGTAAAGGTATTGGTGAGAGGCCATGTAGGAGTACATGGTGGGTTGTCTCATTGAAGCCGTCCTCAGGAACTGAGTTCTGTGTTTGTGATCCATGAAACAGCTACTACCATGCATTGGGCCCTGAAATATGACCCCGCTCGACTTCTTAATCACCCTTGTTCTCTGTCCAGGAGTTGCAAGTAGTTTCTGGTGTTTGTAGTATGCTGGGGGCCGCACGCAGCGCTGACCGTAGGGGTGGGCTGTGTTGCGGTAGGCACGTGGCCGGGCAGCCGGGCGCCCGTTTGGTGTCTCGGACCCTGTACACATCGTTCGGGGCCGTTAGTGGAAACCTCGGCCGGACTCCCTGCGGATGGAACCCGAATAGGCGATAAACCTGGACTAGAGACTTGAGTGTTTAGGTAGGTCGTGGTCTACACCCACGTCGGCTTTCGCTTGAAGTCTGCCGAGCACATGTCGTGTGCAGACGCTAAGTGGTGGAAACATGTATGAAGAAGTACACCCCTGCAGGGTTAACATCATCTATTCGAATAGCCGTGTCCGCGGTAATGGACTTCTGGGTTGCCTATATCAGTTCATAGACAAGTGAAAGTGGATACTCTAAAATACGCAAGATAAGCGTGAGTGCTATGGATGGCCTTCTCGTAGGGAGACGAGAGCGGATCTATAGTGGTGTATTGATATGGTGAATATGTGGACTCGTGTGCGCCACCTCAAAAGAGTTACTTGCAGTCGTAGTACAGGTTAGCCACCGAGTCAAAGCTGGCTTGCTGCAGTTTAACTCCACTACCCCCTTTTGATACTGATGCATATGTAGTTAGTTCTGATGTAAGTCTTGCTGAGTACAATTGTACTCACGTTTGCCTATTTTATGTTTTGCAGAGAGACGTCAGTCTCGCTAGTAGTACCGCTTGGACTTCGACGTTTAGCTTGATACCTCAGCTACGATCTTGTGCCCTCGATAGGATCTGGTAGATAGTCAGGCTTCTCAGCCTTTTTCATTTGTAGATGTCTGTACTCAGACATGTTAAGCTTCCGCATGTGTTTGACTTGTATGCTCTGAATGTTGGGTCATGAGACCCATGTTTGTAATATCTGGCTCTTCCGAGCCTAATGAATAAATACTTTGAGTCGTAGAGTTATGTTGTGATGCCATGTTGTATTTACTCATATCGGGCATATTGTGTGTATGATTGAAATGCTTGGTATGAGTGGGATCCGACTATCTAGTTGTTTATCCTTGGCAGCCTATCATATGAGGAAATGTAAGTCTAGTGCTTCTGAGCGATAGTAGTCCGCTACAGCCCGGTTCACCGGAGTCCTGCTAGCCCAGCACTACTGCTTGGAACACTTGACTGGCCGGCATGTGATTCACGTCGTTCCTGTGTCTGTCCCTTCGGGGAAATGTCACGCGGTGTTATCCGGAGTCCTGTTAGCCCAGTGCTACAGCCCGGATTCACACGTTGATGACCGACATGCTCGATGTGATTCATGTATGCCTGTCCTCATAGGTTAGCGCCGCTTTGGGTTCACGACTAGCCATGTCGGCCCGGGTTCTCTATCATATTGATGCTAGCAACACTATCATATACGTGAGCCAAAAGGAGCAAACGGTCCCGGGCCAGGTAAGGTGGCACCCGTGGGAATACCGTGCGTGAGGCCGCAAAGTGATATGATGTGTTACATGCTGGATCGATGTGGCTTAGGATCGGGGTCCTGACAGCGTTGGTATCAGAGCCTGACTGCCTGTAGGATTACCAAGCCAAACTGGTCGAAGTTGTGTCTAGAAATGCTTTAGTTATGTAAGGGAATTGATTGTGGAAGGGAACGTAAGGCTCTTTTTACTCCTTATACCTCATGCCCTTCTGATCTGAGTCAACCTCTTCTCTTCTACGGGGGTTAAGAACTAGGCTTCTCTTCTATCTCTCAGGATGACGTGTTACTAAACCGTAGTTGCCTAGGATTGTTGAGTTCAAGCCCCTGATCAGTTTCTACTACTTCCATATGTTCATAGCTGGTCTCAGAACATTGATATTGTGATGATGAGTGGTTATGCCACCAATTTTGCAGGATGTCTCAAATCATTTTGAGCATTTACAGTCGTTATGCTGTCCGAGTCATCCCAGGTTTCTAAATAGTCTGATGCATTTGCAAATTCCTTCCTACCGTTCTGAAGTTCCTTTGTGCCGGATCAACCACACTAATTGGTGAGTTGAGGTACTCTGTTGCCTCGACATATATGTCGGAGTTGCTAGTATGACCCTAGGTGTTTTAGGGAGTCACCTAGTAATCTAGCATGTTTTGTGTTTCCAGTGTGATGAATCTGGCCACCATTCTCGAAAGCATCCTGTGATGCTATCCAGTAGTAGGTATTCTACTCCTGGGTTTTGAACCCGAGATTCACCCTACTTACCTCATGTGATAGTGTTGCTAGTTCCTTTAGGATATTAGTAACCTTGTGATAGTCCTCGAGGTCCATGGTATATCATTCTTCCAAATACCATGGATCAATGTGGCAGAAGTTCTTTGAACCAAAATATCACAATAGGAGTGCTCTTGATGAGATCTCGATCCTATATGGTGATTCTGCCAGTTCTACCTTTCTGCATGGGTTATCCGGAAGAATTATGTTGAGCTTTGTTTGACATACTAACCCATGAATCCACAACTCAGAAAGTTATATGTTCCTTGAGTCGACCCTCCTCAGCTGTATTCCGACCCTAGTCTATCAATTGATAGTCAGGAATAATTGTGCATTCGTGTTCATCGATGCCTATTATTCTTGTGGTTCGTCAAGCCATTCTAGTTCAGAATGACTAGGAGAAACAAACTCCAGTACCTTATCCATTTCTAGGATTGGGTCAAAGCAATTGTACATCGCAGATCAAAATGCCAATCCAGCTTTTGTTCTGTTCTACCTCGGAGTATTACCCCCTTTATGTCAGGATGGTCATGAGAATTGCACCATCTCTCCTGAATTTTTGACGCAGTAATACTTCTTGCCATCACTGTTCATTCCTCGGTTCCGTGTTGTCACAACCGGAATGCCGACAAGTGAACCATGATGTGTGAAATCAATACTCCTAGCTACTGTGTTGCCTAGTAGTAAATGGACAATATTTTCATTCTTAGCGTGTTGGTTATGGAATCATCATTATAAGATTGACCGTGCCACCTAGTCCTTATTTCTGGTGCACTCCTCGATCAATGAGTAAGGATTGTTCAATTCCTTGTTTATTTGATCATATCATCTTGCCCTGAAAAGCAAGATTGATCTCGAGCTTAGTATCATATCGGTGGTTCGTGATTTTCCGAATATCTTCTCGGAGGTATTACCAGGTTGTCCCAGACTGTTATGTTGAGCTCGTGATCAAGTTGGTTCCTTGTGAACCACCCCTTCTCCAAGAATCTGTGTTGGATACCCCTGAGCTAGTTGGTTAAGCTAAACAACAACTTGGAGAGTTGGAAGATAAAAGCTTATCCGACTTAGTTCAGGTTAAGGGATATCTTGTGTGTGTGTGTGTTGAAGAAAGATGATATCTTCCTCGATTGATCCTCGTGGTCAGTTGTCGAACCTATTGTCTTACCCAATCTTTGATTTGAGTATGGGCTATCGTCAAATCAAATCAGAACCAACGATGTTCGTAATGTTGTCTTACTCGTGGTTGATCCCTCGAGCATACACCATTACATCTTTGGTCTGACCAATGCTATCACCGTGTTCACATGATGGTGGAAGTCCAGTGATATGGTATTACCGATGAGTTGTTGTTGAGCCCATTAGCAGCATTTTGTCTCCCCCAGGATTCACGTTGAACATCTAAGTTAGTGTTGGAAACTTTGTAAGCATTGCTTTCGTGTTCCGTTCATGAAGCTTATGCTTGGATGGAAGAAGTGACTTCCTCGAATTCACGTGCATTAAGTGTAAGTTGCCGCCGTGAGTTCGAGAAAGATTGTTTTTGCCTCCTTCGGAATCATCCCAAGTCAGTCACGCATGTGCGAAGTATTCTATGGTTTGGTAGACTGATCATCTCCATTCCATATGTATCCCTAGCACACCAAGCCACTAACTGATTTGTTCAAGGAGAAGAAGTTCCTTTGTAAGAGCTAATCATATGACTTATGCAAGGACTTCGTTATCCGCGATGATGGTTCCCCACCTGAACTCAGTAGTGTTTTATTGTAAGACTACTATGTGGTCATGCTTGTCTGGGACAGTGTGCTCACATGTTGTAGCAAAACCTGCTCGTGTTTTGGAGCTTGCTATCGTAGTTCATTCCCTGAGAATCTTGCGACATCATCTTGTCGATTTGTGCTGCAAACTTTCTTCTCCATGCATGATGTCTGAAGTATCCTGTTTCTAACCAGATCTGAATCTCAGGCAGATATGATGGCTGGAACTTCTCCAAGATCTATGATGTAGGTCCCGACAAGGTTGATGATCTGGCCGACACATCTAGCCGGAAGATCTATCATTGTAGTATCTTGACTAAACTATTTAACCATCTTCTCCATGAGGATCTCGCGCGACTTATTATAGAAGGTTTTCCTTAGGTATCCTTGTGCTCTCAGTGTCTTCGATGATTCCATAACCATTGAAATATTGGAAAACACTCTCGACTGTTGAGTTTTCCCCAGTTACCAGAATCATTCCCAGCATTTGCATTTTGTTCCCAGCTTGCACCTCAATAGTTGTTGTCCAGGATCATATTCAAAAGTGAACTTGTCATGGGTCCCATCCATTTCCGGTGATAAGCAAAAATCATCTATTGCATTGTCTTCAACAAGGTAGTCCACATCTTTCGTTCTAGTACAAGTATGTCACCTTTTCAAACTCCTTCAAACGATCGTTTGTGATTGCCTTACGATGGAATAAAGAGTTCCAATGATCTCAGAATCAAAAGTAATTCTTTTGCCACTTAAGGGAATAGTTCTTCGAGTCACCTTCCCTAAGGTGCCCCATTTATGAATCATGGCAATCAACTCCTCGCTACCTTGAAAACTATGCACCATCCTACTTAAGCGTGGGAGTGTTTCCTACCAAACTGAACTTTCATCATTTGTTCTCTCCATCCCTTTTGATGTGTGTTGTCTCTTAGATCAAGAGATGGTTCATCATCTCATTCCATGAGTTGATCGTGTATCGCTTGATTTTCGAGAAGATCGTTTCCTATAGAGTTTCCTTTTGTCGTCATCATGTTGTATGAAGATCTCGAAAGCAAGGGCGTCAAGATCAATATGATGCAATGAAGCTACTTCTACGAGAAGGACAGTTGGATCGAGGAGACCATGATAGTTGTGACCTCCTTTCTTCTAACCTCACGACTTGAATCTCGGGGCGAGATTCTTGTTTAGTGGGGGTGAGTTGTCACATCCCTAGCTTCTGGTACTGCCAGGTGTCTTCATTTTGTTGCATCATGTTTAAATTCTATTCAAGTTGAACTGAGGAATTTTGGAAGCCTCAAAAACTTAAATAAAAGAAGAAAAAAAAACCCTGAAATCTCATTCACTTGTTTCCAAAATGCTCTTCTTATAAGTTTGATATTTTTGGAAAGGGTTCTGGTCCCAACCAAAAATATTGAACATTTTTAAGGACTTAATTTTGGGACTTTGAATTTAAATCATTAACTATTTGAATTTGAATTATATTCATACAATTAGAATATAATTTCAAATACCCCTGAATTATTTTATGAGCTTTTGGAGAAGTCCATCTAGCAAATAAAAATATTCAGAGGAGTTCTTGGCATTGTTTGAATTGTTTTGAGTTCAAAACAGTGGCAAAATAATTAAACAAAACAGAAATATAAAAGAACAGAAACTTACGTGTAACTTACCTGGCGCGCCTGTAGCCCAAGTGGCCGGCCCAACACCGTTGGCCCAGCCCAGCAGGCGCCCCCACCGTCTTCAACCTCCTGCCAGTGGGCAGGAGGGCGTGTGGACGCCGCGCGTGGGCACGCGCCCTGGCCACCTCCTCCCTCCCAGCCTGCCTGGCTCCTCCCCGACGCCCTGGTGACGCCACGCGTCACCCTCGACCCCCTCTCACTCTCTCCCGTGCCATTCCCCTCTCTTCCCCGAGCGACCAGAGTGCCGCCGTCGACGCCGCTCGTCGCCACCGCGGCCACCAGCATCCCCACGCCCAGCCAGTTAGTGCCCGAGCTCCGCCTCCTTGCGCTGAACCTCCCCACCGAAGGAAGCGGGCCCGGACGGCCTCCATCGTCTCACCATCGCTTTCTCCACCACCGGCCGCCGAGGATCTTCACTGTCGATTCGCGCCGTCAAGGACGTCCCCGAGCCCACTGACCTACTGCGCCGACTCCCTGTGAGCTCCTGGTTCTTTCCCCGTGCTCGCCCTCTCCGTTCCCGTCCTCTCGGCCCGATTCCTAACCATGACCGAAGCCTCTCGCCGCCGGCCATGGCGTAGCCGTGGCCATAGCCGCGCACGCTCACAACCGAGCACACAGCCGTGCTCAGTGCGCTCCCAGGAGGTCGTAGCACCTCTCTTTGCCTCCTGCCGTGCTTCCTAACCCCGAAACCCAGTTCGCCCGAGCTCCGGCATCCGCCAAGGTCGTCGCCGACGTCGTCTCCGGCCGCCCCAGCACCTGACACCACCACCGTTGGACGCGCCGCCTTGCGGGCGTTCCAACGAGCGCAACCCCGCCTCCTCTCGTCGCCGGAATCGCTGGGACGTGCGACGCCACCTCACTGGATGGTCGCCGGCGGCCTACCTCCGGCGAAGCCGACGTGGCGCAATTAGATTAGGCTAATCCAGCCACTAACTACCCCCCACAGTCACTGACAGGCAGGCCCCACCACCCAAATTAACCACGGGGTAACCCCCTGTTTAATGTTTAACTAACCACGGTGGGCCCATGCGTCAGCTTTGACCATGCTGACGAGGCAGTTGACTGGGCCCACACGTCAGCGACCCTAACCAGCACTGGGCCACTGACCAGTGGACCCCACTGGTCAGGTTTGACCCCGGTCAGCCGCAGTTGACCTGCTGACGTCATGATGACGTCAGGCTGATGCAATAATCCATTTTCTGGAATTAGTTTATTTCTAAATATTTAGAAAATCCAGAAAATTGTCCAAACTTCAAAAATTCATATAAAATCAACCATAGCTCCAAATCAAACAAGTTATATATGAAAAATTATCAGAAAAATTCAAGGAATCTGTTTATCGCATTATCATGCATGTTTGAACAACCTAGGGTTGCTGTACAGGGCAATTTGCATAAATGGCATCTGAATTTCACATATGAAGTTTGAATTTGAACTTAGGGTTCAAACCAACTTCATTTAACTTTGTTGCTAGTTGCATTAGCTTAAAACACATAGCATATTGCCATGTCATAGCATGCATCATATTGCTGCATATCGCCATGTGTTAATTGTGTTCTTTCAGTGTTGCCGGTAATTGCCCCCTTTCGATAGACGCGTTTCGACGATGAGTTCGATGACACCGATGAAGAGCTATAATATCTTCAGAAGTGCCAGGCAAGCAAAAACCCCTTGTTCATTCCGATACAATCCCACTCTCTCGCTCCTGCTCTCTTTTACTGCATTAGGACAACAACGATTCATGTGTTACTTGCTGCGGTAGCTGAACCCCTTTATCCTTTGCATGACCTGTCATTCCACAGTAAATAGATGAAACCCACTAGCATGAGTAGGAGTTGTTTGAGCCCATGTTGTGCCTACTCATTCATGCTTGTTTGTCATGCCTGCTACTGCTTAGAGTTGAGTCGGGTCTGATTCATCGGGAATGAATTGGTATGGTGATGAACATGTCCTACTGTGTGTGAGCTAAGTGTGTGAATACGATTTGGTAAAGGTATTGGTGAGAGGCCATGTAGGAGTACATGGTGGGTTGTCTCATTGAAGCCGTCCTCAGGAACTGAGTTCTGTGTTTGTGATCCATGAAACAGCTACTACCATGCATTGGGCCCTGAAATATGACCCCGCTCGACTTCTTAATCACCCTTGTTCTCTGTCCAGGAGTTGCAAGTAGTTTCTGGTGTTTGTAGTATGCTGGGGGCCGCACGCAGCGCTGACCGTAGGGGTGGGCTGTGTTGCGGTAGGCACGTGGCCGGGCAGCCGGGCGCCCGTTTGGTGTCTCGGACCCTGTACACATCGTTCGGGGCCGTTAGTGGAAACCTCGGCCGGACTCCCTGCGGATGGAACCCGAATAGGCGATAAACCTAGACTAGAGACTTGAGTGTTTAGGTAGGTCGTGGTCTACACCCACGTCGGCTTTCGCTTAAAGTCTGCCGAGCACATGTCGTGTGCAGACGCTAAGTGGTGGAAACATGTATGAAGAAGTACACCCCTGCAGGGTTAACATCATCTATTCGAATAGCCGTGTCCGCGGTAATGGACTTTTGGGTTGCCTATATCAGTTCATAGACAAGTGAAAGTGGATACTCTAAAATACGCAAGATAAGCGTGAGTGCTATGGATGGCCTTCTCGTAGGGAGACGAGAGCGGATCTATAGTGGTGTATTGATATGGTGAATATGTGGACTCGTGTGCGCCACCTCAAAAGAGTTACTTGCAGTCGTAGTACAGGTTAGCCACCGAGTCAAAGCTGGCTTGCTGCAGTTTAACTCCACTACCCCCTTTTGATACTGATGCATATGTAGTTAGTTCTGATGTAAGTCTTGCTGAGTACAATTGTACTCACGTTTGCCTATTTTATGTTTTGCAGAGAGACGTCAGTCTCGCTAGTAGTACCGCTTGGACTTCGACGTTTAGCTTGATACCTCAGCTACGATCTTGTGCCCTCGATAGGATCTGGTAGATAGTCAGGCTTCTCAGCCTTTTTCATTTGTAGATGTCTGTACTCAGACATGTTAAGCTTCCGCATGTGTTTGACTTGTATGCTCTGAATGTTGGGTCATGAGACCCATGTTTGTAATATCTGGCTCTTCCGAGCCTAATGAATAAATACTTTGAGTCGTAGAGTTATGTTGTGATGCCATGTTGTATTTACTCATATCGGGCATATTGTGTGTATGATTGAAATGCTTGGTATGAGTGGGATCCGACTATCTAGTTGTTTATCCTTGGCAGCCTATCATATGAGGAAAAGTAAGTCTAGTGCTTCTGAGCGATAGTAGTCCGCTACAGCCCGGTTCACCGGAGTCCTGCTAGCCCAGCACTACTGCTTGGAACACTTGACTGGCCGGCATGTGATTCACGTCGTTCCTGTGTCTGTCCCTTCGGGGAAATGTCACGCGGTGTTATCCGGAGTCCTGTTAGCCCAGTGCTACAGCCCGGATTCACACGTTGATGACCGACATGCTCGATGTGATTCATGTATGCCTGTCCTCATAGGTTAGCGCCGCTTTGGGTTCACGACTAGCCATGTCGGCCCGGGTTCTCTGTCATATTGATGCTAGCGACACTATCATATACGTGAGCCAAAAGGCGCAAACGGTCCCGGGCCAGGTAAGGTGGCACCCGTGGGAATACCGTGCGTGAGGCCGCAAAGTGATATGATGTGTTACATGCTGGATCGATGTGGCTTAGGATCGGGGTCCTGACATTATCAAAGTCGCCGGGTCAGAACCAGAACCTTTCAAGAAGGAGATTTGGTGCTTCGACTTATCCAGGACCAGACTGATATGCACAAGTTATCCCCGCCTTGGGAGGTGCCTTTCATGGTCAGCAAAAATCTGCACAATGGGTCATACTATCTGATCGATATTCGAGAGCATAAAGACTCACGTACATCAGAAGAGGAGACCAACAGGCCATGGAACATAGCTCATCTTCGGCCTTACTATACTGAGACACCGGCTCTACTTATGTACGTATTCTGACAATGTATATATTTTGATCAATACAATAAACCGGAGCCTCAGCTAAAGCGGGGTCTCTGTTCTTTTTACATCATGTGTGGTTACACGGAGTTTTTCTGTCTTAAAGTGGCCTCCAGTTTACCCTTTGAGTTAGCTTTTTTAAGCTTGATGCTATATCACTCGGGGGCTTGGTCGTATCCGAACCAATGCAACACCTTTTGATAGGCGAAAGCCACAAGATCACTTGGGGACTTGGTCACGTCTGAACCAGTCACACCTCTTGGTCGGCCTAAGGCCACAGAATCACTTGGGGGCTCTGGTCAAACCCAAACCATCGCTACACCTCTTGATTGGCATAATGCCACTGCATCATTTGGGGACCTGGCTGACTTGAACCATAGCTACGCCTATTGGGGGCTTGGTCGTGTCCGACCATGGTAACACCACTTGATCGGCTCAATAGCCTCTTTTTTGCAACTAGTTTTTTATCATTGCCTTTGCATGAAATTTTGTTTTTGATAAATATTTCTTTGGTTGCGTTTTTAAACTGACAATTTTTAAACCGGTTCGACTGTCAATTGACGGAACACGTTCAGCTATTAATCCGGAGATTATTTTCCCGGTTTGATTAACTTTGTTAACATCCTATTATGGAGTAACACCGGCGTTCATCATAACCCGGAGCGGTTTACATGGTAAACTGGCATGATATACAAAGGAGCTACATTTTCTCCTCCAAGCAGTACGAGTTTATAAAACTCCGCTTCAAGATTGGCAAAGCCAAACTTCATGCCCAACGACGGCAGGTATTATGTATCACAATGTTTGATCATATGCTTAAATATAAGATATCATATTTCATATCATAACCCGCCTGGCGGTACAACCGCGGCGGTGCTTTAAGATTTTTTGAATGCTGAAAAAAGAAAGGGGTTTGGAGATTGATCATCCAAAGGAAGCACAAGTTGCAATAACCATGGACGCAGGCATATCAAAATCAAATGTATCGGCTAATCTATTACAAGGCAACACGGTGCCCAGATACGATCATTGTTTTTCTACATCACACAAAGGAATAGTAATTTAAACCGGCTTCCGGTTGAAGCTTGGTCACCAGCCTGGCCTGATGGTTGCGGGTCATCTCGCGCCGCTTCAACTTCTGCTTGTCTACCCAGCGGCTAGAAATCAACAGTTGTCCAGTCGATTCCCATCAATGCTTGAAAGACAGCTTCATCATGGATCAGCAATGACGGTTCAATGTTAGGAGCGTAAGTATGGTTACGGATTGGATGGATAAGATTCTCCGCTTTAGGAATTGGTGCAACTACTCGCTTGTTTTGGTCATCATATTGGGCTTGATAATGAGACAAGTCTGCCTCTTCAACCAATTGACAAGCTAGAGGACGCACCTCCTGGTTTATTGCTCGCAGATCCGCTTCACTAAACTGTGACCCATCTTCCTTCAAGCTGGGATAGCCCTGAGCCGCTTCAACAGGGTCGAAATCCGGCACCCACGCTCTTGCCCGGATCAAGGCGTTTATAGCACCGGTTCGAGCAGCAGATTTCTTCAGCTCTTCAATCTGGGCAGGAAGCATAGACAACCTTTTAGGGTATCCTGGATCAAGGTGGGCGCCGGGTTGTTGTGCGAAGTAGTAGAGATGATCCGATGTGCACCGCTATACAATTGCTCTATTAAGGTATAGGCGGCTTTCAGTTTCTTCCGCACATCTGATCCCAAGTGCCCAATCTGCGTCCCTGTATCATACAATGGGTTAGTAAACCGACAGTTACATAAGAAGGCTTCATTAATTCAGAAATCAAGAAGGTTTACCAAAGACAGCTGCGGTCATAGCATGCACTTGCCGCTTTATGCTGGTCAGTTCATCCACTATCGGTTTGAGTGCGGCTTCGGCATTCTCTGCTCGCTGAGTTAAAGTGGACTTCTCAGTAGCCCAATCTGCTCGTTCTTTCTTGAAGCCTTCCTTAAGCTGTTCCATGACGCTTAAAGCGCTGGTTAATTCCTCTTTCTCCTTCGAAGTTTCAGCTTGTTGGGACTTCAGATTTTCTTGCAGATCGGCGATTTGGTTTTCTCTTTTGTTCAGCTCAGCCTGCATACAGGCAGTGAATATGATTCAGATGGCGGTACAAGAATTGAAGTACCAACCACATAACAAGTTATGCCCTTGGTACTTGGGGGCTAATGTATATTTGCTCTTCATCCTATAATTGTTCATAAAGTCCCAAGCACAATACAAGTATTCAACTTGGCACTTGGGGGCTAATGGCTATTTGCTCAATTAGTACTGATGCTACAATCTTTTTTCCTAAAGTACCGGTTTAATTACATTAAGTTGAACCGGCCCTTGGGGGCTACATCAGCAAATTTCGATACATTGAAGTTTCTATTGGCAAGTCCCGGTTTAAGTCAAAGATTTTAAACCAACCCTTGGGGGGTAGGGGAGTTGACAGATTGAAACGTACTAATAAAGAAGCATATGGAAGTTACCTCATATTTGTCTTTCATCATATTAACCAAACCGGCTTCATAGTCACGGCATGTATATAGCCGATTCAGATAGCCGGAATGGAGTTCTTGGGTGTTCAGAGCAGCATAACTCGCCATACCAGCATTCCATTTGCCTTTGCCAATAGCAGCAAATTCTTCTTTGGCAATATGTCTGGACAAAGCGATAGGATTGCTTGGCTCTGTGCGGCCAAAGCCAGTAATAATAACTTCATCGTCTTTTGCTTCGCCGGTTTGCACTGGGGCCTTCAGCTTGTCAGTAGACTTTGATGGACTAGTGGGTCTATCAAACCGGATGGGGCTTGCATGCTGATCAACAGGACCTAAGGTATCAATATGAGTCTCTTCAGCAACAAAGTTATCATCTTGCGGTGGTAGGTCGTTTGGCACATCCTCACGAATAGCCGCTTCAGGATCTGGTATTTTGTCCGGTTCAGGAACGGCATTTTCTTCTGCCGCTTTGTCCAGACGAGCCTTCTTGCTTGGCCTAGGCTTGGCCCTGAAAAGGAATAAGACAGATCAATAAGGAATATGTTGCAAAGTCATACATCAGAAATATTCTAAGAAGTATAGCTCACCCAAGCACCGTCTTGAGCGGGGGAAGTTGAGTAGCTGATGAATCGCTAGAAGACGAATGAGAAGTGCCCTGATAATCGGAGTCAGATGGATTAAGAGGTTGACGAAAACAGCCCGCTTTAGGACAAGCATTGACAAGAGAGTTAGAGACCTCTGAACGGCGTGTACAAACCAGACTGTTTGGTAAACCGGCGGAGCTAACTACCTGGCCGCTGTGCCAGGTTGTGCGACGGGCTTCATGCTGTTGTGTCTTCATAAGAAAGTTTGGATTCAAATAAGCAAGAGGATGAGAAAATTTAATTTTCCGGTTTGCCCGACGGATTTTTAGTGAAGGTAAAGGGCTTGAATCGGAGGACAGAGTGATTACCTCTACAGCATCTGCTTGACTGCCTTCCGCATCATCCTGACAATGGTCATTATCAATAAGACGTGTGAAAAATAATCCAAGTGAACCAATCTCTACTTCTAGGTCCAGATTACCCACATCATCATCAACTACCGGATTAGAAGACGCGGTGGTTCTCTTCCTGTTAGCTGGCCTTTTAACAACTCTGGTCTTGGGCTGGGTTGGTCTCTTCAGTTTCTCTGGCTTCTCTGGTTTCTCTTGCGGTGGTTTCTTGCTCCAAAACGGATCATCGCCCTGTTTGAAAAATGTTGATATTAGCAAATTGATAATTTGAGCAGGCAGTTTCAATGAAAAGTACAAGGTATAAGTCTTACAGCTGGCGGTTTGTTGATGGCACAGAATGGAGCCAGGCTGGTTTTGGCACAGACAGCTTCCGGTTCATTCAGTATTTTATTCACAGCTTCTGTGACTTCGTCGTCTGAAAGCTGGATGTCAATGTGTCGAAGAGGGTCTTTTTCACTTCCTGTGTATTCACACATCAAACCGAAGCGCTGACTTGAGGGCAGTATACTCCATGATATCCAGTAGCGGGCAAGATCAACCCCTGTCAGCCCATTAGCCATGAAGGCCCTGAGTTTGGATAATTGAGGAGCATATTTACTTCTCTCCTTAGCAGTCAGCCTTTGGGGGAGAGGATGTCTGTTGGTAAGCCGTTCTGGACGGTAACCCGGTAAAGGATTTTCGTCAGAAGGAGAGGTATCTTTGCAGTAGAACCATGTTTGATTCCACTCTTTGGGATGACTGTTCATTTTGGCATGAGGGTAAGCGACCTCTTTCCTCTTTTGAATCACCATACCGCCTAACTCTGTGTTGGCGCCGTTAGTAAATTCAGTATGGCGGTTTAAATGGAAACAATCTCTGAATAATTTAACTGTGGGTTCCTCTTGGAAGAACACCTCACAGAGCATTTGAAAGTGACAGATGTTGGTTACAGAGTTCGGGCCTGTATCTTGTGCATGGAGTTGGAATTTGGCTAGGACGTCCCGGTAAAATTTTGAACCGGGAGGATTGAAGCCCCGAGCCAAGTGATCAGCAAAAACAACCACTTCTCCCTCCTTAGGCTGGGGAGGACATTCTGTGCCTAGGACCCTCCAATGAATAAAGTCATGTCTGCTTAAAGCGCCAGTTTTGACTAAATCGGTCAGTTGAGTCTCAGTCACACGAGAAGGAACCCAGCTACACTCGTACACTTAATTGGCCATAGTGCAGTCTGCAAAGTAGCAATTGCCGATTCAAGAAGATATTGGAAAGATATACCCTGATGCGTATATTGCTAAACCGGACACAGTTATTTTCTAAACCAGAGTTTTACAAAGCGGCATGATCTGGATAAGGAATTCCGGCGGTTCAACCAGGGGACTAATGGTACATATACCGATTTGTTAAATTTCTACAAAGTTAAAGCGCCTGGTCTACACATTGAAGCAGTCGAGATTGCAGATGAGTAAATATGCAAAAACAGGTTTCACAAGATTGTACTGAAGTGTTGGATCTGGAACATGTCCGTCAAAGGGATAAAAATTTCAAAGGCCCAATAGGAGCAGTGCTGGATCAATAAGCCAGTTCTACGGATAAGATCTATGGTCTCTGTTTGAAAAGGCAGTGCCTAGGAGGCGCTTAGGCACGCCTAGGCGCTAGGCAATGGCCAAATGCCTTGCCTAGGGCACAAATGGATGTCTAGGCAGGGCAAGCAAGGAATTGCCTACCCAAGCAAGAAATCATGCCACATACTACACCGATATACCAAACGGGATATATTCCAATTGTGGTAGATGGTAATTAACTTATTTATATGCCCTAAACTAATATCAACACCCATAGAATAATCAAAAATACACTACACGTAAAAACTATATTACCGCCTAGGCTGTGCCTAGGCCGCTTAGGCACCGCCTAGGCACGAGGCGAAGGCCAACCGCCTCGCTTACGCCTACCGCTTTTTCCAACCTTGTCTATGGTCTTAATAGGCGAAAGTAAAAACAGAAGATAGCACTACTGTTATGCAAGAGAAAATATTACAGCGTTGGATCTAGTGTATGAACAAGAAGCAGGCGAAGAACACTAGAGAACATGGAAACCCTAGAACAGATCTGTAATGAAAAGATAGAAGACTTACCGGAGCTGAGGACGACGCGGGAGATCGCCGCGGTGCTCTGGTACAATCAGGGTGATGCAGCGGCCCGAGTTGATGCAGAAGTCGACGGCGGCGGCGGAGCTCCGAAGCTAGGCGACGCGAGGAAGACGAAGAAGAGGAGCACGAAGGGGAGAAAAGAAATGACCCTTCGGTCCTATTTATAAAGAAAGGAACATGTGTCAGGTGCGAAAATCAAGGGGTCGCGGGTTCGGAAACGGAGCTGACGCCTCGATTATCGCAGATCTATTAAAACAAGGAGGCATCATTGATAACTTCTTTATTACAGTTGACGTTGCTCCGATTTATAGCAATCAGAGAAGATGATGTCACGACGGTTCACCAAACTACAAGAAGATGTTGAAGATGAAGTTTTTTGATAAGGATTGACATGAACCTGTTCAAATCAATCTGGGCCTAATGTTGGGGATATTACTACTGGGCGTAAACCGGCCTATCTGGGCCGAGTTAACTTCATGAGTAGTTGAGTATGTAAAATCCCATGAAGGTAGATAAGGGCTTAAAAGCCCATGATCGGTTTAAGGCCTGTAGCCGTAAACCGGCGTCGGTATGTAAACTTGTGTTGTAAGTTAGGAATAAGTAGAGACCAACCCGGACACGGTATGAGGCGGCGTTGGGACTCTGTAAACCGATGGGTGTCACCCATGTATATAAGGGGACGACCCGGCGGCGGTTCAAGGACAACAAACAACAACTCGAGACTTAGGCGAAGCTTGTTTGCTCCCTAGTTATCGAAACCCCATCAATTCCATCACAACTAGACGTAGGCTTTTATCTTCATCGAAGGGGCCGAACTAGTATAAAATCCTCTTGCGTCCCTGTGTCCGCTTCAACCCCTTCAAGCTAACCCGTTCTGATGGCTCCACGACAAGTACTTTCACGAGGACATCTGCCGTGACAAAACCACGACAGGGGACATTGATCTTAAGCATATTCGTACCGATATGCAATTGGTGAATATATTCACCAAACTGCTTGATGAGAAAGTATTTTGCCGTTTGAGAGGTGAATTGAACATTATTGATGCCTCAAACTTGGAGTTGAAACTCCATTTGGATACACGTAAGGCATGAGCCTTTTGACTAATCCTTGATATTTCTCTTATGATGATGATCATATGTCTTGGATATATACTTGCACCCTTGCATGCTATCTAACCCTTGTAGGTACTTGGATGAATCTAAATCTATGAGATTGCAAATCACTCACATCTTGAGCAATCTCTACATCACCAAGTCTCTATGATATGGTGGTTGAAGACAAGGAAGCATGAAACCTTTCAACATATCCTTTGACAATTTCTTTATATCAAATTTCATTTGGTATCAAATTTCATGATTGTCATTTTGGATACACAAGTGCTCTTCCTTGCAAAACTAACCCATGTAGGTAGATGAACTCAAAGTACAAGCGGTGCTCCCAACTCATTGATGAGCTACATCAACCTTGAGCATCCCACACAAGTTCTAATACACGATCAAGATCAACACCACTACCCAAGGTAAGTCATTCCATCTTAGAGAAGCTTTACCCCAAGTCATGGGTCAAAGCTGCTCAACAAGATGAGAATACATAAAAATTCTTAAATGAAAAATGGTAACCCCATTTTGAGCTTAAACGATGAGTATGACCTATGATCAAGTGTTCTCACTTGACTCCTCAGTCAATATACTCTAACATAGGTGACTTTGTCGCCGACCAATTCTAGATGAAGTTCTCTAGTGTTTTTCTGAGTTCTTGCATTTGTCTCTTGCATGTTTGTTTCCCCTTTCAAAAAACTTCATATAGATTTCTTTTCTTTTCTCTGTTATGTTCTGCATTCCCTGCATCCAATTCATTGAAAATCTTTCAGTTAATTCCTTGCAAATCTTAGTGAGATCTAATTTGCCTAAGTGAGCTGAGATTACAAATGCTTTCCCTCTGAGTTGAATTCGGACTCACCGGTTTCTTTCTTTTGGCTAAGCCGAAACAACTCGGTGCCACTGAACCTAATAACTCAGACTAACCGAATTCAATACTGAGGAAACACTTTGTCATTGGCATCATATTTGTTCCAGCTCCACTCAATGATTCTTGTCCTCTACCATCATCTTATATTACATGTTGCTTTGTACTATGACTCAAGGACCAAACGTACTTGACTCATACTCCAGAAGATCCCTTCTTGCAAATTGATGTCAAAGGGGGGGGGGAGAGCACATCAAAGCTTATCACATAAGAGAGAATGCACACATTAAGCTTCTCTATATGATTATTATCCATAGAGGAGAGAAGGCACATGTCTTCAAGAGGGGAAAGACATGTTAGTATGTGCTATGTTTGATTATGATTGTTTTGCTTTGATTTTCTTTTACCTATCTTCTCCCATTATCCCATATAAGATTCAAGGGGAGAAAGACGTCTAAGGGAAGGAAATCTTCAAATTCATTGCATACCTTTACTCTTTGGGGACATGTCTATACTCAAATAGAGTACCTAGTACTCACTCACTACATGTCATCCCAATCTTGGTACTCTTGTGGTTTGTTGTTCTTGCTCTATTTAGTACATGTTTTTGTGTTATCTAACCTTGTTTACTCAGGTTCATCTCTTCCAAAGCCAGCTCAAGACCACAAGGTAAGTATATGCATCACACTCATGTGCATGATGACCTTTTGTTGATGTACATATTGTTTGCAAGAAGGACTCATGAACATGAAGTATATTCCCAGTATCTACACCATTTACTTTGATGCATATAACCAAGATACATGTAACTCGTTGCTTGCTCTGACATGCTTATGCATTCACATGATCTTATATTCTATATTTACATGATTGCATACATGTAGGGGAGCCTATGCATGTTACATGTCTTTCCACAGCTTCACTTGTTATTCTTCATATATTTATATAAAGCTTTGATGTATGTTGTCATCAATTACCAAAAAGGGAGAGATTGAAGCACAAGTGCTCCCTGGGTGATTTTGGTCATTAATGTCAACATATCTCTTGTTGGACTAATATATTCATCTAGTATATTTTAGATGAGTTCAACATTGGAGAGGCATGGACAAGAGGATGTGGAACCCCTTCAACATGCTAAGGACAAAGATTGGCAAAAGCTCAAGACTCTTCATTTCATTTTAGTGATCCAAGGTCACATCGAGTCCATAGGAAAAGCCAATACTATTAAAAGGGGATGAGGTGTTGCTTAATGGCTTGCTTGCTCAAAGTGCTTAGTGATATGCTCCAAAGACCTCAACCACTTTCTCATTTCCACATATATCCCAAACCTAAAGTCAAACTCGGCCCTACCGATTTGATCTATCCAGCACCACCGAGTTCACTTGACATAGCCGCTGCCAGAAACCCTAATCAGTTTGATATCACAGATGGGATTTCGGCCTCACCGAGATGGGCTTGCAAACTCTCTATTGCCCGTTGCAATCAATTCGGTCTCAACGAGATACGCAATTGGTCCTACCGAGTTTGCTTGACCAACTCTCTGTTTTGCTTATTACCAAAATCGGTCTCACCGAGTTTGCGTAATCGGTCAAACCGAGTTGAGGTTTTACCCTAACCCTAGCACATCGGTCCCACCGAGTTCATCTTGTCGGTCCCACTGAAAAGCCTAACGTTCACATTTTGAACTAAATCAGTCTGACCGAGTTTCACTATTTGCTCCCACCAAGTTTGGTAAATTGTGTGTAACGGCTAGATTTTGTGTGGAGGCTATATATACCCCTCCACCCATCATCCATTCGTGGAGAGAGTCATCAGAACATGCCTACACTCCCAGCATTCATTTTCTGAGAGAGAACCACCTACTCATGTGTTGAGACCAAGATATTCCAATCCAACCACAAGAATCTTGATCTCTAGCCTTCCCTAGGTTGCTTTCCACTCAAATCTTCTTTCCACCATATCCAAATCTGTGAGAGAGAGTTGAGTGTTGGGTAGACTATCATTTGATGCACAAGAGCAAGGAGTTCATCATCAACACACCATCTATTACCTTGTGGAGAGTGGTGTCTCCTAGATTGGTTAGGCGTCACTTGGGAGCCTCCGTCAAGATTGTGGAGTTGAACCAAGGAGTTTGTAAGGGCAATGTCGGATCACGGGTTCCGGCAGACCCTTAAGGTTCGAACTCTGGGGTGCACGCGGAGATTCTGCCCTCTACCTCTCCGTCTCACAATGATCTAAACTACCGAAAGAACCGCACAAAGAACACAGAGTTTATACTAGTTCGGGCTACCGTTGTGGTGTAATACCTTACTCTAGTTTATGGTGGTTGGATTGCCTCTTGGGCTGATGATGATGATGATCAGTACAAGGGAGAACAGCCTCGCGAGGGCCTGTTCTTGGCTAGGACGATGAACTGCTAGGGGAGTTCAGCCGCCCTTCTCTTTCTCGCTACTTGCTTTCTCGAAGCCTACTTGCTAGTTTTCCCGATCTCTCGATGATGCCCTCCCACCGTGGGGGTGGTTAGTCCTATTTATAGGCAAAGGCCCTGGGCCTCTTCCCAAATATTGAGCGGGAAGGGCACCAACAATTGGCCAATTTGAAGGGGAACATATGGTACACTTATCCTGACCAAAGTTGGTCCTCGCCTGCCAAAGGCCCTGTGATGACGCCGTTCTGGGCTCCACGATGAGCTCATTCCCACCGTTGGACTGGTCTTGGTCTCGTTGCACCGAAATGGATGCCTTTGCTTGATCCTCTCACCTGCGCTTGCCCCCTTTGCACCAAAGAGGAAAGGGAGGACACTGCGCGGTCTGGCGCCCGCCTGGCACCCTTGGTCGTCATGGCTTGCGTCATGGGCACCTCGCGAGGTACCCTGCCTTGATCTCTCCGCCTCCTCGTGAGCCAGCCTGAGGAGGCCGCGCCTGAGGAAGCACCGTATCGTCCGCCCCGCGAGGCTTGGCCCCTCGCGAGGGTCTTGAGTCTTGTGTTGATGAAGATGGGCCGCGCTGGGCCCCCATTCGAGCCACGCCGCAGGCCGCAGGCAGGCAAGTCTGGGGACCCCCGTTCCCAGAATGCCGATAGTAGCCCCCGGGCCCAAGGCGCGCATGGGCTTGGCCGGGCCGAGAGGCGAAAGGGCAATGGCGAAGCGCCGCGGGCCCTAACAGCTTGCGGCCTCGGGCGCCGTGTGGCGGTTGATTGGACGTGGGCGGTACTGTTTGCCCACGCTCCCTTATTCTGCGCCGCGCTAGGTTGCCCCACAGTTGTACAAGCCGCCCCTCTTCCTGTTGCTCGACTGTCCCCTGTTCTTCCTTCCTTCGAACTCTGACTCCTGCCTCTCATCCCATCTCACATCTCCTCTCTCCCGTCCTCAGCCATGGCTCCGACAAAGAAATAGAAAGGGAAGAAGCCTGTGCTCCCATCTCATCCACCGCCGTTGGCGGCCCCCGCCGTTGGCCAGTCAATCATACTCAATCTGGAGTGCCTGGATAAGCTCAGCCCGGCCTTGGCCACTGTCTTCAACGAGTGTGGGAGGACGACGGCCTTGCCTACGTCTCACTTTCCCTCCGACAGGATAAGCACCGAGGTTCATTTCTTTGCTGATGCCTTGTGGGCGGGTCTGGTTCCCCCCTTCTCTGATTTCTTCAACGCCGTCCTCACCCATTACCAGATCCACATGATGCATATGGGCCCTGAATCCATCGCCCTCCTTTCGGTCTTTGCTTTTGTTTGCGAGGCGCTGATGGGCATCCCTCCTTCCGTTCCCCTGCTGCGCCACTTCTTCTCCCTGCGTCTTGCCGACCCCGCTCAATGCTCGGCATGCGTGAGCTTCGTCACTGCGCCTAAGACTGCAGCTTCTGGTATTGACTTCAAGCTCCCCCCACCTTCAGCTGGGTTCCGTGAGCGGTGGTTGTACACCGATGTCGGGGTGCCCAGCCCCCTGCTGGTGAAGCCAACTTCGCCTGCTGTACCCAACTCTGGCTGGGGCCAGGAGACGCTCGAGAGCCCCCGGCTCGCCTTTGTCTGGCGCCGCTTTACGTTCTTGAAAACGCTTGGTGTGACGGCGCCCAAGGTGGTGAAGGAATTTCTGTTGCGCCGCATTGCCCCTCTCCACCGCCATTCTCGCCGGATGTGGGCCTTCAGCGGACATGGTGATCACATGAGGCTTCAGGAGGAAGACCTGACGCCTGGAGTGCTAAGGACAGTGCTCTTGGTCCTGACCGGCGACCCCAACCCGGGTAGCATCCAGCGGGGAGGGGCTCTGCTGTACCTCTGTCAGAAGAGGGATGATTTCGTGAGGCAGATGCCCCCTTTCGACGAGTGGGGGCTACGCCCTGCCGGCTTCCAAGGGCCTCGTGAGAACCCTGTGGTGGTGACCGCCCTTCCGGTCGGCTTAGGCGAATCCTCCTCAAGTGGTGGAGCAGGGAGGCAGGAGACAGCGGGGGCCGAGAAAGCTCCTAATAAGGTGACTGCAACTAGCGGTGCTCTCGAGGGGGCAGCTCCTGAGGCCCGTGCTGCCGAGGCCGTTGGTGTGGCGCAGCCGCCTCCGGCGCCTGGGGCCGTGGCTCCCGAGGCCCCGGCTGCGTCTTCTGCCAGGGTGTCCGGCAGCACGCGCCAGGCCGGCGCCCCTGACGCGGATAGCGCTGCTGCTTTGCCTTCGTCGCGGGTTGATCCTTGCGCCCTTCTTCTGGGCCGCTTTCGTGTGGACTTTGAGGCCCTTCGGAGGAAAAGGGAGGCCCTAGGTGACGACTCCCCTTGTCGCTTGCTGAAGCGCCGGAAGTACTTCATCACCGACGAGTAAGCCTTCTCCTTTCCCGGCTCCTGATCCCCTTGTTGCGTCTACTGATTCTTGCTCTGCAGTCCCCTTCCTGACGAGGTCATGGAGGCCGCTGAGGTGCCGCCTCCTTTGGCTCCACCTCCCCCGTCGCCCCAAGACGTCCCGAGAAGCATGACTCTTGTGATGAGGATGAACGAATAGGTGGACCGTCCTGTGGTGCCCCGTAGCCCTTCTCTTCCTGTGATCTTCCTTCATGGGCCCTCTCTTGGCATGGCCAGCCTGCCCTGGGCTTCTCATCTGGTCGCGGGCTGTGACTGGCTGAGGCGTCCCCCGCGCCCTTCGTCTGGAGACGTGCCGGCCCCAGGCCGAGCTTCTGGCGCGACGCGGCCAGCCGTCGTGGGGGCGCCAGCCCCCAGCCCCCTGCCCGGAGGGGGAGCGATGATTCGTGCCTCCAGGCGCTTGCCTGGGGCAGACGAAGGTGTGGGAGACGTGCTCGAGCGTGCTCGGGAGCGCCGCGCTCGCCGCCGCGAATTCCTTCGAAGGGCGAGCGGCGCGGTGGACCTGCTTGGGGAGGAGCTCGCTGATGATGACGCGCGCCTGGAGGTCGAGGGCCTGCGTCTGGCCGCGGAGAGGCGCGAACTAGAGGCCACCGTCGCCCTCGCGCGCCGCCAGCGCGACCTTGAAGACGAAGAAGCGAAGGCGTCACTAGAGGCCTCCCGGGTGGCCCGATCCCAGGCCGCTGAAGAGGCCCTGGGGGCCGACCGACAGTGAGAGGCGGCGGAGGAGCGGGCTCGGGAGCTCCTGGCCCGATGCCACTTGCTGGAGGAGCAAGTGGAACTGCGCGAGGCGGCCCTTGCGTCGATGAGGGTGGCCTCTGGAGACCCAGCCGGGCTCCAGAGACGTGAAGAGGAGCTGACGCTGGAGGCCGCCGAACGTACCCATGAGTACGAGCGGCTGGAGACGAGGGAGCGGCTGGTGACGCAGGCGGAAGATGAAGTTGCTGCTCGGGAGGCGCATGTCCTGGAGGAGGTCGGTCGCCGGGTGGCGACAGCGCGCCAAGGCCTCAAGCGTGAGTTCGAGAGGAAGCTGGAGTTGGTCCAGGTTGAAGCTGAGGGGAGAACCGCAGCCCTGAGGGCCCAACGGGACGAAGCGACACGACGAGCCGACGCTTTCCGGGCCGCCCTTGAGGCAGCGCAAAAGGAGGCGGCTGCTCTCCAGCCGAGGTGCTCCGTCTTCGTCAGCAGGTGGAAGAGGCCGAGGCTGTCAAGTGTCAGAACGCCGATGAGATACGCCAACAGCAGGTCCTGGAGCACGTGCACGGCCCCATGCTAGCTACACTCAGGGAGAAGGCCAACGCAGCATTGGGCAACGTCTGCGAGGAGGCTGTCGGCGAGCCGCACACGATCAACTATGCTGGCAACCTGCAGTTCTTCACTGCCGTAGTGACGCAGCTGGAGGCACGGTCGACCAGGGCCGACAGGTTGGTGGAGGAGAGGAGCCGTGCCCTGCTTGGGCGCGCTTTTTCCCGTGTCTTCAGCCATCTTCAGGACATGAATCCCCACTTTGACTTCGATGCCGTCATCGCCCCAGTCCCCCAGGCCGTCCGAGGCGACCTGGCGAGCTGGGTGGAAAACAACGTGGACGCTCTTGTGCAGGCCTTCGCTTCAGATAACGACGACGTGATCGTGGCTGCCGAGGAAGGCGGTGTGGTGGACGGTCCCGGCGCCACTGACGATGATGCAGGCAGCGGTGGCGAGTCCAGCGACACCAGCGGCGGCTCGGGAGGTGCTCCTGAGGACTCCTTGGGGGATTTGTCTGAATGACTGCGTGTTGCTCCTGTCTTTTTGTCCTGAATGGATAGAACTCAGGTGTTTGGCCTAATGGTCGTGAGAGCATTTTGGGAGGGGAAGCCCCTCATGTAAAACTTGTGTAGATCGTACTAACAGCTATTATATTGTGCGAGCATCCGCGCCTGGCGGCTGGTTGGTTTACCTTTGCTTTGCGCAGGCCTCGAGGCAGCTCGTGGCGTCCTGAGCGTTCTTTAGTTGAAATCATAGGACACGCAAGTGCTGTCAGCGAGGGGCTTCACAGGCGCTGGCCCTCTTCACAGGCTCCGGGCCTTTTTATAAACGCGGTATCTTCATAGGCATTCGCCTTCTTCACAGGCTCCGGGCCTTTTCGTGAACGCGATGGCTTCACAGGCATTCACCTTCTTCACAGGCTCCTGGCCTTTTCCTGAGCGCAACGGCTTCACAGGCATTCGCCTTCTTCACAGGCTCTGGGCCTTCTCCAGAGCGCAACGGCTTCACAGGCGTTCGCCTTCTTTACAGGCTCTGGGCCTTTTCCAGAGCGCAACGGCTTCACAGGCGTTCGCCTTCTTTATAGGCTCTGGGCCTTCTCCAGAGCGCAACAGCTTCACAGGCGTTTGCCTTCTTCACAGGCTCCGGGCCTTCTTCAGAGCGCAACGGCTTCACAGGCGTTCGCCTTCTTCACAGGCTCTGGGCCTTCCTCAGAGCGCAACGGCTTCACAGGCATTCGCCTTCTTCACAAGCTCTGGGCCTTTTTAGGAAAAGACAACCTCCGCAGTCACCAAAAGGTAATCTTGTGAGGAAGCAACAACGGCAGTCTGGGCTGCGCTCAAGCTAGGCCTAGCCCGTCTTGCGAGAGGCTCGCAAGGGGAGGCAGCTGCGGTGGGGCAGTGACCAGAACGCGAGAAATGGTTCGAACGAGATTAAGCACCCCTTCCCCGAACACACGCAAAGCTCAAATTCGAATTCAACTTAAATCCAGCAGGGAAAAGTTACAACCAAAAGAAAATGGCAATAAAAGCTGACAAAAGGCCGCGTCCAGCACCTAATCTAGTCTTGGACGTCTTCTCACCAGCGCGGAGCTAAGTGCTGTCCACTGGGCGTGGGAGGGAGCCCCAGGGCCTGAGGCTGGCACCCCTAAGACTTCGGGGCATGTACAGCCCCACTCATTATTACGTGAGAGTGTCACGGGGCGGCAAGCTTCACAGGCACTGGGCCTTCTTCACAGGTACCGGCCTTGCTTCATATCGCCAGACAAGGGCCCCGCCTTGCACCACACTCTAGTGCCACCAACGACGACCGGAAACCAGGACGCCACCGGTGGGGTAGAGCGGTTGCCAACGGTTCCCCCGGCAACCACGGGTCCTCCGCCAGGGGCAGGCCCTCAGGCGCCTCCCCAGCGAAGGGCCTACCTCTTGAGAACGCCATGCTCCAAACGCCGCGGTGGCGATGTGGGGTCCCTGCCCCTCTCCTGCAGCCCCCTGCGCCCTCCTCCCGAGGTTAGGAGACCGTGGGAGCGGGGCAGACACTTGCTGCGGCGACCTGCACCTCCTGCGATCCATGATTAGCGTATGCCTGCTCCTGAGGGATTAGTGGTACCCGATAAGTGTCGCCTCCAGCGTAGCCGGCGGAGCCGCCCCGGGGTTCCTGGAAGAGCTCGGCTTCTGGTGCCTCGTCTCCCCAGCTTGGGCTGAGAAACGAGCCTTGTTCGCCCTCGTGAGCGTGCCCTTGGTCCATCATGTGTGGCACGTATTCTTTTCACGCCGCTACCCCGAAGGCTGCGGTGTAGTGCTCCATGCGCCATGCGGCACTGCTTGACGTGCCCACCGCGGCATGGTAGCGCGGCTTCCCGCCGGTGCCGTGGGCCGGACCGAGTCCTTCTCCCTCACACGCCGGGGGCGGGGGTAGCGCCACTGCCAATCCGACGCCGACGGATTGGCCGATGTCAGGGTAGCCCAGAGGTCCGCGGGAGCGCGCAGGGCCCTTGCGCATGCCGCCCTGGGATTGAGACGGAAGCTGGACGCAGAAGGGGTGAGCCCCCGATGCGGAGAAGCCCAGGAGCTCGGCGACCCGCTCCAGCAGCACGTCGCGGCCGCCTTCTAGTAGCCTACACTTCAGGAGCTCTCGGGCTACCGTGAGCGCGGCCCTCGAGTTCGCTTGTTCCCGACGGGTGTACGGTGTCGTGGCCGCGGCATGATTGGAGGCCCTTGCCACCGACCGCGCTTGCCGCGGCGTAAGGGTTGCTGAAGCCTGTCCGTGCCGCCCGCGGCCCACAGCACCCTGCAGGCCACGAGCTGCCTGGGGCGCGGGGTCGCCCAGGGCGGGCGGCCCCGCGCAGGCAGGCCACGCCGCCCATGGATCTTGGTTGCGTGCCTGGTCGCCGAACATGGTGACGACGATGTGACGAGAGGCGGAGCGGTAGGAAGGCAGATTCCGGCGCACCCCTACCTGGCGCGCCAAATGTCGGATCACGGGTTCCGGCAGACCCTTAAGGTTCGAACTCTGGGGTGCGCGCGGAGATTCTGCCCTCTACCTCTCCGTCTCGCAAGGATGTAAACTACCGAAAGAACCGCACAAAGAACACAGAGTTTATACTAGTTCGGGCCACCGTTGTGGTGTAATACCCTACTCTAGTTTGTGGTGGCTGGATTGCCTCTTGGGCTGATGATGGTGATGATCAGTACAAGGGAGAACAGCCTCGCGAGGGCCTGTTCTTGGCTAGGACGATGAACTGCTAGGGGAGTTCAGCCGCCCTTCTCTCTCTCTCTACTTGCTTTCTTGAAGCCTACTTGCTAGTTTTTCCGATCTCTCGATGATGCCCTCCCACCGTGGGGGTGGCTAGTCCTATTTATAGGCAAAGGCCCTGGGCCTCTTCCCAAATATTGAGCGGGAAGGGCGCCAACAATTGGCCAATTTGAAGGGGAACATATGGTACACTTATCCTGACCAAAGTTGGTCCTCGCCTGCCAAAGGCCCTGTGATGACGCCGTTCTGGGCTCCACGATGAGCTCATTCCCACCGTTGGACTGGTCTTGGTCTCGTTGCACCGAAATGGATGCCTTTGCTTGATCCTCTCGCCTGCGCTTGCCCCCTTTGCACCAAAGAGGAAAGGGAGGACACTGCGCGGTCTGGCGCCCGCCTGGCACCCTTGGTCGTCATGGCTTGCGTCATGGGCACCTCGCGAGGTACCCTACCTTGATCTCTCCGCCTCCTCGTGAGCCAGCCTGAGGAGGCCGTGCCTGAGGAAGCACCGTGTTGTCCGCCCCGTGAGGCTTGGCCCCTCGCGAGGGTCTTGAGTCTTGTGTTGATGAAGATGGGCCGCGCTGGGCCCCCATTCGAGCCACGCCGCAGGCCGCAGGCAGGCAAGTCTGGGGACCCCCGTTCCCAGAACACCGACAGGCAAGCAGATCGCCTACTTCCTGAAGATCTACCCTAGTGAGGCAAGTCCTTCGTAGGCGATGACCATGGTGGGATAGACAAGGTTGCTTCTTCATGGACCCTTCGTGGGTGGAGCCCTCCATGGACTCGCGCAACCGTTACCCTTCGTGGGTTGAAGTCTCCATCAACGTGGATGTACGATAGCACCACCTATCGGAACCACGCCAAAAATCTCCGTGTCTCCAATTGCGTTTGCACACTCCAATCCCATCCCTTTACTTTCCTGCAAGTTGCATGCTTTAATTTCCGTTGTTCGTATACTCTTTCCAAGCTTGCTTGAAATGTATTGTGAATGTTTAAACTTGTGCTAAAACTCCACCTTAACTTGAAGAATTTAAAAACAGCTACTTTTCTTTGTTGAGGGTCTAATCACCCCCCCCTCTAAACGCCTCTTCTTGATCCTTTCAGGCCACATCTAACTTCCAGCCAACAGGTGAAAGAGCCGGTGCAAGATAACTCGGAATCTTAAACACGCCAAGGCCAAGACAACTGATCCAAGGGCCGGCCTATCATCGACAGCATGGGATGCTGTGTGCATCACAACACTTATTCTTTTGGGCAACTCGATGCCTTGTAATAGGCTAGATGAAAACCATGATCAGTCATGCCGTCGTGCATGTTTATTTTTATAACACTTTAAATCGCTGATCTTGATATGGAAAGATTTGTTGTTTCTATTATATTTGTTCGTACTACCGGCTTACACGCCAGATGCAGTCAGGGTAACAGTCCAAAAACTTAGAGCTGAGGATTCCCTAGATATACTCAAATATGAATCAAACGGATTAAGGCTACATGGCCTAAATCAATTTTAAGCCATACGTCAAGACGGCAAAAAAACAAGAACCCAAACAAAGTTCAAAACAAATAGTAAATCAGGTAAAAACAAGTCCATAGGCTGCCAAGCCTCAATATCAAGTGCTATTTGAGGGCCACACAACCACTGAGCTAATCCTTTATTCAAACCTGTAAGCGGGCCTCACATGACCAACCGCCATTTTAACTTTGACAAGTTCAGGGTCTTGATAAGATTAATTGTCAAACCTGGATTACCTGGTCGGGG
This sequence comes from Aegilops umbellulata, assembly GCA_032464435.1. NCBI lineage: Eukaryota > Viridiplantae > Streptophyta > Magnoliopsida > Poales > Poaceae > Aegilops > Aegilops umbellulata. The sequence goes on from CP136056.1 coordinate 295,417,376, forward strand.
TGGCAGACATACAAATGCAAGATAACCTGGACTTTTGGTGAACACACCTGGCGTCCAAGCCGATCAAAAGGGTACATATAGCTATGTTGATTGAACAGGAAGCCCCCAAGTGACCTTTAATAAGCCATCAAGGCAGGTTACCTATGTTTGAAATGCACATTATAGCAAGTTCTCTTTGTTAATATTATAACTTGGGCAAAAAGGCCCCCAAGTCGTGTGCAACAAGGCGTATAAGCTGGATCAAAGGGTAATCATAGCTATGCTCAGTGAGCAGGAAGCCCCCATGTTATATGTAACAAGGCGTGCAAGCCGGATCAAGAGGGTAGTCATAGCTATGCTCAGTGAGCAGGAAGCCCCCAAGTGATCTTATGAATTGACAATAAAGACTCATATACTCAGAAATGAAATGATAGAGGCCCTGAATTATCAGGGATGCCGACTTTATTATACTAATCATAATATATACATCATTAGAAATATGTACAACACAAGAGCCGGTGGCTCAGGTGTAATAAGGCTGAAGATGAGCAATATTCCACGGCCGACGTGTCTCCTCCTCCGACGTGCGTGAGTCCTTGTGGTCTCAAACATCGATGAGGTAGTATGATTCGTTGTTCAGATTTTTGCTGACCACAAAAGGCCCTTCCCAAGGTGGGGATAACTTATGCATATCTGTTTGATCCTGGATGAGCCGGAGCACCAAGTCACCTTCTTGAAAAGTCCGGGTTTTAACCCGGCGACTATGATATTAATGCGTATCTTGCTGGTAGATTGCTGAACGAGCTGCCGCAAGGTCACGCTTCTCATCCAGGAGGTCAAGAGCATCCTGTCGTGCCTTTTCATTGTCAGCTTCAACATAAGCCGCCATGCGGGGCGAGTCATGACGGATGTCACTGGGGACAATCGCCTCTGCTTCGTAAACCATGAAGAAAGGCGTGTAACCTGTAGATCTATTGGGGATAGTATTGATACTCCATAGCGCCAAAGGCAACTCTTCCACCCAACAACCCGGCGTCCTCTGCAAAGGGACCATAAGCCGGGGTTTTATGGCTCTCAAGATTTCTTGATTGGCTATTTCAGCTTGACCATTAGACTGGGGGTGGGCCACTGACGAGACGTCAAGACGAATATGCTCTCATTGACAGAATTCTTTCATAGCACCCTTGGATAGATTAATGCCATTACCACTTATGATGTTGTGAGGGTAGCCAAAACGGAAAATCACCTTTTTGATGAATTGAACCGTCGTTGCTGCGTCACACTTGCTGACCGGCTCTGCCTAAACCCACTTCGTAAACTTGTCAACTGCCCCCAAGAGATGAATCCTTTTGTCCTTGGATTGCATAAAAGGCCCAATCATATCCAGCCCCCAGACTGGAAAGGCCAAGTAATTGGAATCATCCTCAGTTCTTGAGCCGGCACATGAGCTCGTCTCAAAAATTTCTAACAACCATCACACTTGCTAACCAAATCCTCTGCATCAGCATGAGCCGTCAGCCAATAGAACCCATGATGAAAAGCCTTAGCCACGAGAGACTTGGAGCCGGTGATGTCTACTATGCAACCTTCTCCTTGTAGACGTTGTTGGGCCTCCAAGTGCAGAGGTTTGTAGGACAGTAGCAAATTTCTCTCAAGTGGATAACCTAAGGTTTATCAATCCGTGGGAGGCGTAGAATGAAGATGGTCTCTCTCAAACAACCCTGCAACCAAATAACAAAGAGTCTCTTGTGTCCCCAACACACCCAATACAATGGTAAATTGTATAGGTGCACCAGTTCGGCGAAGAGATGGTGATACGAGTGCAATATGGATGGTAGATATAGGTTTCTGTACACTGAAAATATAAAAACAACAAGGTAGCAAGCGGTAAAAGTGAGCGTAAACGATATTGCAATGGTAGGAAACAAGGCCTAGGGTTCATACTTTCACTAGTGCAAGTTCTCTTAACAATAATAACATAATTGGATCATATAACTATCCCTCAACATGCAACAAAGAGTCACTCCAAAGTCACTAATAGCGGAGAACAAATGAAGAGATTATGGTAGGGTACGAAACCACCTCAAAGTTATTCTTTCCAATCAATCCGTTGGGCTATTCCTATAAGTGTTACAAACAGCCCTAGAGTTCGTACTTGAGTAACACCTTAAGACACAAATCAACCAAAACCCTAATGTCACCTAGATACTCCAATGTCACCTCAAGTATCCGTGGGTATGATTATACGATATGCATCACACAATCTCAATTCATCTATTCAAACCAACACATAGAATCTCAAAGAGTGGCCCAAAGTTTCTACCGGAGAATCACGACGAAAACGTGTGCCAACCCCTATGCATAGGTTCATGGGCGGAACCCGCAAGTTGATCACCAAAACATACATCAAGTGAATCACGTGATATCCCATTGTCTCCACAGATACGCACGGCAAGACATACATCAAGTGTTCTCAAATCTATAAAGACTCATTCCGATAAGATTACTTCAAGGGGAAAACTCAATCCATTACAAGAGAGTAGAGGGGGAGAAGAAACATAAGATCCAACTATAATAGCAAAGCTCGTGATACATCAAGATCATGCCAAATCAAGAACACGAGAGAGAGAGAGAGAGAGAGAGAGAGAGAGAGAGAGATCAAACACATAGCTACTAGTACATACCCTTAGCCCCGAGGGTGAACTACTCCCTCCTCGTCATGGAGAGCGCCGGGATGATGAAGATGGACACCAGTGAGGGTTCCCCTCTTCGGCAGGGTCCCGGAACAGGGTCCCGATTGACTTTTGGTGGCTATAGAGGCTTGCGGCGGCGGAACTCCCGATCTAATATTTGTTATGGAAGTTTTAGGGTATATGAGTATATATGGGTGCAGGAAGTACGTCGGTGGAGCCTCGGGGGCCCCACGAGGCAGGGGACGCTTCCTAGGGGGGCACCCCACCCTCGTGAGCACCTCCCTTATCTCCTGACATGGGGTCCAAGTCCATCCGGTAGCTTTCCTTCCAAAATAACTTCTCCAGTTGATTTCGTTCCGTTTCGACTCCGTTTGATATTCCTTTTCTTCGAAACACTGAAATAGGCAAAAAACAGCAAATCTGGGCTGGGCCTCCGGTTAATAGGTTAGTCCCAAAATAATATATAAGTGGATAATAAAGCCCAATATTGTCCAAAACAGTAGATAATATAGCATGGAGCAATAAAAAATTATAGATACGTTGGAGACGTATCAGGCATCCCCAAGCTTAATTCATGCTCGTCCTGGAGTAGGTAAATGCTAGTTGGAATAATTTCATTGTAATTCTTCTTAATTGTGATATGAATATTCAGATCCGAAGGATTCAAGACAAAAGTTCATATTGACATAAAAATAATAATACTTCAAGCATACTAACAAAGCAATCATGTCTTCTCAAAATAACATGGCCAAAGAAAGTTATCCCTACAAAATCATATAGTCTGGCTATGCTCTATCTTCACCACACAAAGTATTTAAATCATGCACAACCCCGATGGCAAGCCAAGCAATTGTTTCATACTTTTGACATTCTCAAAAAAATTTCAATCTTCACGCAATACATGAGCGTGAGCCATGGATATAGCACTATATATGGAATATAATGGTGGTTGTGGAGAAGACAAAAAGTGAGAAGATAGTCTCACATCAACTAGGCGTATCGACGGGCTATGGAGATGCCCATTAATAGATATCAATGTGAGTGAGTAGGGATTGCCATGCAACGGTTGCACTAGAGCTATAAGCATATGAAATCTCAGCAAAAGAAACTAAGTGGGTGTGCATCCAACTCGCTTGCTCACGAAGACCTAGGGCATTTTGAGGAAGCCCATCATTGGAATATACAAGCCAAGTTCTATAATGTAAAATTCCCACTAGTATATGAAAGTGACAACATAGGAGACTCTCTATCATAAAGATCATGGTGCTACTTTGAAGCACAAGTGTGGTAAAATGATAGTAGCATTGCCCCTTCTCTCTTTTTCTCTCATTTTTTGTATATATATGGGCCTTTTCCTTTTTATGGCCTCTTTTTTTCATCCAGAGTCTCATCCCGACTTGTGGGGGAATCATAGTCTCCATCATCCTTTCCTCACTGGGACAATGCTCTAACAATGATGATCATCACACTTTTATTTTCTTACAACTCAACAATTACAACTCGATACTTAGAACAAAATATGACTCTATATGAATGCCTCTGGCAGTGTACCGGGATATGCAATTAATCAAGAGTGACATGTATGAAAGAATTATGAACGGTGGCTTTGCCACAAATACGATGTCAACTACACGATCATGCAAAGCAATATGACAATGATGGAGCGTGTCATAATAAACGGAAGGTGGAAAGTTGCATGGAAATATATCTTGGAATGGCTATGGAAATTCCATGATAGGTAGGTATGGTGGCTGTTTTGAGGAAGGTATATGGTGGGTGTATGATGCCGGTGTCGGTGTACTAAAGTAGGGGTACCTTAGTACCCCGAACATGTGCACGGGCAGTCGTAGCACCCCACGGCCAGGCTTGCCAGGCGATCGCCAAAACTCTCCATGATCCCTTTTTGGGCCATCCAAGAACAAAGTATTCGAGCCAAGGCCCCGACAGGAGGAGCTTGCCGGGAAGGCCACCCGAAGAGAGCAAGGCCCCGGCAAGAGGAGCTTGCCGAGATGGCCGCTCGAAGCACAAGGCCCAGGCAAGAGGAGCTTGCCGGGAAGGCCGACCAGGGCACGACAAGAGACTTGCCGCGACGCGCCACGCGTCCCGGCAAGGACCGGTGAGCGACAAGCTCCCGGGCGCGACAAGGCATCAACCGCAGCAAGGCGCTTGCCGCGGCAAGTCACCACCCCGCGCCTGCGTTCCAGCACATCCACCCACGCGTCGCTCTGGGGCCATTCCAGGCGTACGTGGCGAGAGGCTGCGCAACCAGGGGCATGCGGTGGCGAAGCAACGCTGACAGGATAGCCGTCGTGGAAAACGGTGGCGCCCCTGACGGTCCCTTTTTCTGCACTGTTTGGGCGACCTAGACGGGCATTTAATGCCCTTGTCCCCTGCCGTCAGAATTAGGTATGATAGCACTGTGCAAACAGCTGTACCCAACACAGCGTTTTCCAGTTTTACCCCCGCCTACGTTGCCACCTGTGGGTAACCCCTTGGCGCATATAAAAGGAGGCCCCATGCGCAACGTAGAGGGGAGAGGAGGAAGGAGGCCGCTCACGCTCAGTCTGATTAGTTGCCTGAGTGTACTGTAGCACTCAGCGCTCCCGAACAAAAACACAATACAAACCACAAAGCAGCAGTAGGGTTTTACGCATCCGTGCGGCCCGAAGCTGGGTAAACCCCTTGTGTGCATCGCCGTGATCCGCTCTTCGCGCGACCTCCGCCCCCCGCCGAACCAGAAAGGGGCTCGGTCCCCATAGGTGTCCGTGGAGGCAGATTTCCCCCGACATCTTTGGTGCGCCAGGTAGGGGGCGTCGAGGTTGTGTGAACCTGATCCGGCGTGTGCACATGCTAGATCTCCATCGTCTTCATCAACATGCCATCGAAGAAGAAGGCTCCGGAGGTGGCTGGTCCGTCCGCATCGAACCCACCGCCCCCGGAGCAAACGGGTGGTGGGGACGGCACCGGCGGCGGAACGGGCGTCGCCGAGCCAGCTCATGGTGCCACGGCGTCCGAACATGCACCGAGCTCATGGTGCCACAGTGTCCGAACATACGCCGACACCTCTCGGCGCAGGTAAGCCCTGGTATGACCAGGCAACCTTTCGCTCTATTCCATGGAGCGGGGACAGTTAGCCCCACGTATCTCGCATACGGGCCACCTCGAGTGCTTGCTCACGCTAAGCTCGAGCAAGAGCAGCTGCGACGAGATGACGCGCTGCTCCTCGAGGAGGACCGTCTTTAGGCCGCTGTGCGAGCTGCTCACTACCAGCAAGCTTTGCGCTGCTTTTATAGCCGCAAAGTTAGTGCCAGAAGTTTCGAGGAAGTGGGAAGGCCCTTACCGGGTGAAACAAGTCGCTAGGCCTAGCGCTGTCCGCCTTGAGACCGAAGATACCTCTCCGGTGAGCAACTCCTGGAACGTTGGGCATTTTCGTAAGTTTCGCCCGTAAGGCGCGGTTGTCGGACCCCGTCCGGCAACCACCCTTTTGTACAAAGTCTTGCCGCTGTTGCATGTGATCCTTTGTACAGAGCCAGGCGCAGACCCTGTGCGCAGATTAAGTTCATGTGTTCCGCGCATCTTGTCGATCTCATGCTTTCTATTCTTTGCATGCATTATCTGACACTTTGTGCAGCACTGACCCCGGTAAGCGATGACGGGCCATGGGGCTCCGAACCTCTATTTCCTCTTCTTCCTTTTCTTCTCAAGAAAAGGAAGGTTCCCTCGCCCACAAGTTCGCCAGGGAGGGAAGGGGGAAGATAATGGTGAGGACCAGGCGACGTTCGATGAAGTTTCGCCTTGGCAGAAAGCGACCTTGCCGGGCAGCGAGCCATAGAAAAGCTAAGTTGCCAAAGTTTGAGCAATCAAGTTTTTAAATCCTAAGGTTATCTTCCTCGAATGACCGTACTTTGTATGGAAAACCTGTGTGCGGAGGAACCAGCTCGTGGCTAGTCGCGCCCTTACTTCGTTTCGAGTCCGCTCAATGATTTAAGTATGCTGCGACTAGACTCGCGCCCTTACTTTGTTTCGAGCTTGCTCAGCGACTTGAGTGTGCTGCAACTACAGTTGTGCCCTTATTTCGCTTCGAGCCTGCTCAACAACTTAAGTGAACCGCGGCTAGTCACGACAAGGTTTCTTGCCGGCAACGGCACCGCCAGCGGGCTGCTGATGTCCCGCACTCAGCAAGTGTGCCTACGCCGGCAAGTTCCCTAAAAGCGTAGGGCAATAACATACAAAGGAGGGAATCAAATAGAGGAAGTAACAGTGCATTCACTACCTAAGATGAAGTTATATTACAAGATAGCTTGTCGCAGCCCTAATGAATTGTTTTCATAACTCGGCCAGCGGCGACAAGAAAAGAAAAGGGCGCGTGGCCTAATCCACACGGTCGCCCTCGATCCTCTTGATCCCGGCCACCCTTTCCACAATAGGCGCGACGAGGGCCCTGATCTCCTCCAGGTCAGCGTCTGACGGTAGGGATCTGAGGACGTTGGTGAGCTTGAGGCCTGGGTTGCGGAAGACGATCTTCACCAACACCTTCTCAAGGGCTCGAGCGCAGGCATCGCGCGTCTCGTCGGCCAGCCGCTCTGGGATCGCATCCCGGAGTTCCTGGAGGGCCGTCGCCACGCCTTTGAAGAACGAAGTGAGCTTGGCGCTGGGTGGGAGGTTCGCGCCGGAGGGATACTCGTGACCCTCCATCCCCAGCAGCGACAGCTCCTTGTCGATGGAGGCGGCGATGTCCACCAGACCCTCCATCCACTGCTCCACCGTCGCCCTGAAGTTGTTGTGGGTAACTGCGGCGCTCTCCAACAGCGCCTTGTTGTCTGCGATCTCCTTCTGCAAGGCCGTCTCTCGCTCCTTGGCGCTGTCCAGCGTCTTGGACAAGGTGGCCAGCTTCATCTCGAGATCAGCATTGGAGCCCTTGGCAGCATCAAGCTCCCTGATCTTATCGGCGAAGCGTCCTTGCAGCTCACCGAGGGTGTAAGCACCCTTCCCACGCTCTTGTTTGAGCGCGGCGAGCTCCTCACCGCTCGCCTTAAGATCAGTGTCGAGCTGCGCCACCCTCGCCTCTAGCTCCTTCTTGGCGGCCTCGGCAGCCGCGGCAGCATCTTGCGCTTCCTTGAGGGCTCCGCCAAGCGCTTGCTCGCGCGCGGCGACCTCCTCCTCGTGGCTGGCGAGGCTGGCTTTCTGCTACACCAGATCGCCCTCCCACGCGGATAGCCCCTCGGCGGCAAGCCTCTGCTGCTCTTCGGATTCGGCCTTCTTGAGGATGAAGGCCGTCCGCGCCTCGTCGAGTTGCCTCCGCTCCTCCGCCAAGGATCGGAGGGCCTCCTGGTTGAGCTCCCGGAGCTCCTCGGCGCGCTTCTCCATGTCCACTCCCGCCTTCGCGACAAGCGCTTCCCGGCGCTCCACCTTGGCTTGTCGGGCGCGGTAGAGTGACACCAGCTTCCGGAGCAGCCGCTCCTCCTCAGGCTCGCCGCCGCTGCTACTTGGCGCATCAACCAGTGTCAGCCCGGCGGAGGCGAGCACCTCTCCATCCAAGGTCTCCCCCTCGACCGGCGCCCTGGAAGTAGACTCCCAGGGGAGCTTGATGAAGATATCATCGTCGGGCTTCAGGTAGACGCCTGGCTGGGGTTCCTCGGGGTCCGACGCTGCGGCGGAAGCAGGATCGGCGGTCGGCGCAGCGCCTGGCGCTCCTGCGGCCCCAGGGCCGTCAGTACGATCGTCGGCCCCCTCGCCAGCGGCTGCTGCGGCAACCTTGGCAGCCTCTTCGCCGACCAGATCTCCAGCACCGTCCGCCTCTCCGGTGGCGGCCACGTCGTCGGTATGGCCGCGCACATCCTCCTCGACGACGACCTCGGTCTCCATCGGGTCTGTGGCGGGCGGGTCTGAAGGCCGAAAGAGGGAGAGAAGTCAAGCAACTATCCAAAGAAGGAGATCCAGAAAAAAAGAGAAGAACCCCAGGGGAGTTTCGAGGCAAGAAGCTTACCTCCGTCACGGTCTGCGGTCACGGTCTCCGTCGCCAAGGGGTCGCCGGTGCTGTCCCTTGCCGGACACTGCTCCCTTGCCGGAGACCGCTCCCTTGCCGGAGACTGCTCCCTTGCCGGAGACTGCTCCCTTGCCAGGGATTCCTCCCTTGCCGGGGAACTCCCCCTTGGCGGTGTAGTTGTAGCAGGTGGCGCATCGGGGGCGGTTCGGGCGCGCCCAACGGCAGGAAGCAAGTCATGTGCTTACGCTGGGGGCTGCTCTGAGGATTATTTGGTGGGTCTGACGAGGTCATCTCAGGCGCACCCCCTGCCGTCACGGTGGGCTCGTCGTCAAGGATGACCACCGGGACCTTGTCTCTCTTTGCCGCCCTCCGAGCCAGAGTCCTGGAAAGGAGTAAATTCAGAGGAAAGCAAATGAGATGCGAAACACAACTGCAAGAATTGAAGAAATACAAGTACAACGAGGATCTCACTCCTCTCCCTCTTCCTCGTCGGAGATAAGCGCGGAGAAGTCAAAGACTGGCCCGCTTCTGGCGCGAGGAGGCGGAGGAGTAGGCTCCCTCGGCCGCTTGGCGGAGGCAGTGGTGGCGCTGGCCCGAGACGGCCTTGCCCCGGCTGCCGCCGTGGCGCGAGGGGCGGCAGGAGCAGAAGCAGCGGCCTGCGAAGACCCCGCTCCTACTGCCACAGCGGAGCGTGTCACGCGGCGCTGCGGCTGTTGGATCATCTGCCGCCCCGCCACGTCTCCGGCCGTGCGGAGACGTCTCCGTGCTTGAGCCGGGGGCTCCGCTTGCGACGAGCTGCCCAAAGGTTGGGAGGAAGAGGTGTCCGTCTCCGGCAAGCCGCTCGTGTCCTCAGTGGGCTTGTCCGCCTCGACGCCGTGCCCGGAAGGCTCATTCTCGCCGACAAACTCCGCTCGATCGGCAAGGCTTTCCACCTCCGCTGCGTCTGCCTCCGCCAATGTGAATCCAAATTCGCCCGCGGCCGCGGCTGCCGCCGCCTCTTCCATCCTGTAGGCGATGCGCGCCAACTCCTCGTCGGTGGTGTCCCGGGTGAGGCCCTTCTGCTCGGCGGGGTCGACTGGCACCTCCACCAAGTCGTCGAAGAACGCCCGCACGACGTTGCCAGCAGGCTCCTGCCAAGTGGAGTCGATCCCGTGCGAGTCGCACAGCGGCATCATTGCAAGGATGCGGCGGAGCGACGAATTGTTGCACAACGGGACGACGCCTTGCGGCAGCCTGAACCATTCGGGGTGATCGGGGTCGTGCTTGAACAGCTCCCTGAGCGTCCCGTCAAGTTCCAAGACAGTTAAATTGAAGTTGAGGCCAGGGCGCAGCCTCATGATGTCCGTCGCATTCTGGAACTCCCAGGCGGGTCTCCCTTTCTCCTGCAGGGGAGCGATGCGGCGGCGGAGGAAATCTGCGCCAACGGCGCCAACTGTGAGCCCGGCACGCCTAAGCCGCAGGATCCGGGTAACGGCAATCTGCAGCTTGTCGTCGTCCGGAGCCACGTCGCTCCAATCCCTGCCGCGCACCACAGGAGTTCGGCACACGGCAGTGAATGGCTGCGGGTTCTCCTCGACGATCAGGCACCAGTCTGCCCTCCACTCCTCCCATTTGCTGCGGAGCTCTCCCTCCAGATAAGCATCTTTCTTGCCGAGCTTCGAGATCCAGGCGATTCCGCCGGAGAGAGGCTCTCCTCTCTCTACTCGAGGCGTGAAGAAGTGGCGGAAGAGGGCTATGTTTGGATAGACTCCGACAAAGTTTTCGCAAAGATGTGCGAAAATTGCCATGGTCAGGACAACGTTGGGGGTGAAATCAAGGAGATGGAACCCGTAGGTGTTCATGATGTCGCAGAAAAATTCAGAGAAGGGCGGGCAGAGCCCGCAATAGAAGAACAGAGGAAAGAAGGGATACCCAGTTGGATACTCCTTCTGGGCGGCGGCCGGAAGAACCCTCGTGCGCGGATGCGCTCGCGTCCCCGTCGACCAGAAGAGGTAGTATTCCTCCCTCAGGTCCAACGCGTCGAGCTGAGGGGGGAAGGTTGCCTGCTCCTTTCGCAGCGCCTCAAGCCGCTGCGCCTCGGCCGACTTCACAGCCTTCCCTTTCCCCTTGTCGCCCTTCGGGGCCATGGCGGAAGCAGGGAGGGACGTCGACGGTGTCGGTAGCACTGGTGGCGACGGAAGGGGCGGAACGCTGCTCCCCTTGGGAAGTGGCGGAGATTTTCGACGAGTCGCAACTGGCGGGTGGGCGGACTGCCCCTGTTTCCCCTGCTTATTAGGGGAAGGGGGGCATTCCACATTTCCTAATAAACAAATCACCCGCGACGTGACGCCTGCCTGCGGGGCTCAGCCCCGCGCACGCCGCCCACGTCACGCACGCCTCTCCCCATGATGCCGCGTTTGACGCGTGCCGTTCGGGGGGGGGACGTGGTGGATGCAGAAGAAGATGCAGCGTGACCCAGGCCGCGCGTGCCCGTGCACTGTTTTGGGCCTGGCCCAACAGCGCTCGGCACCGTGTATGGCCCAGGCCCGGGGGCTCCTGTCGGTGTACTAAAGTAGGGGTACCTTAGTACCCCGAACTTGTGCACGGGCAGTCGTAGCACCCCACGGCAAGGCTTGCCAGGCGATCACCAAAACTCTCCATGATCCCTTTTTGGGCCATCCAAGAACAAAGTATTCGAGCCAAGGCCCCGGCAGGAGGAGCTTGCCGGGAAGGCCACCCGAAGAGAGCAAGGCCCCGGCAAGAGGAGCTTGCCGGGACGGCCGCTCGAAGCACAAGGCCCCGGCCAGAGGAGCTTGCCGGGAAGGCCGACCAGGGCACGACAAGAGACTTGCTGCAACGCGCCACGCGTCCCGGCAAGGACTGGTGAGCGACAAGCTCCCGGGTGCGACAAGGCATCAACCGCGGCAAGGCGCTTGCCGCGGCAAGTCACCACCCCGCGCCTGCATTCCATCTCATCCACCCACGTGTCGCTCTGGGGCCATTCCAGGCGTACGTGGCGAGAGGCTGCGCAACCAGGGGCATGCGGTGGCGAAGCAACGCTGAGAGGATAGCCGTCGTGGCAAACGGTGGCGCCCCTGACGGTCCCTTTTTCTGCACCGTTTGGGCGACCTAGACGGGCATTTAATGCCCTTGTCCCCTGCCGTCAGAGTTAGGTATGATAGCACTGTGCAAACAGATGTACCCAACACAACGTTTTCCAGTTTTACCCCCGCCTACGTTGCCACCTGTGGGTAACCCCTTTGCGCATATAAAAGGAGGCCCCATGTGCAACGTAGAGGGGAGAGGAGGAAGGAGGCCGCTCACGCTCGGTCTGATTAGTTGCCTGAGTGTACTGTAGCACTCAGCTGTTGGGGAACGTAGTAATTTCAAAAATTTCCTACGCACACGCAAGATCATGATGATGCATAGCAACGAGAGGGGAGAGTGTTGTCTACGTACCCTTGTAGACTGAAGCGGAAGCGTTGACTCAACATAGAGGAAGTAGTCGTACGTTCTCCTCACGATCCGACCGATCACAGCACCGTTACTCCGGCACCTCCGAGTTCTTGGCACACGTTCAGCTCGATGACGATCCCCGGGCTCCGATCCAGCAAAGCGTCGGGGAAGAGTTCCGTCAGCACGACGGCGTGGTGATGATCTTGATGTGTTACCGGCGCAGGGCTTCGCCTAAGCACTGCAACGATATGACCGAGGTGGAATATGGTGGAGGGGGCACCGCACACGGCTAAGGAACGATCACGTTGATCAATTGTGTGTCCAAGGGGTGCCCCTTGCCACAGTATATAAAGGATGGAGGAGGAGGAGGCCGGCCAAGCCAATTGGTGCGGCCAAGATATGGAGTCCTACTAGGACTCCAAGTCCTAGTAGGAGTCCACCAAGAGGGGAGGAAGGGAGAAGGAATAGGAGGAGAAGGAGAGGTGGCCGCCCCCCTTTTCCCTAGTCCAATTCGGACTAGAGGGGAGGGGGGGCGCAGCAGCCTTTTTTCCTTTTCCCACTAAAGCCCATCAAGGCCCATTACTTCTCCCGTAATCCCCCCGGTACCTCCGAAAATACCCGAACCACTCAGAACCCTTCCGATGTCCGAATATAGTCGTCCAATATATCGATCTTTACGTCTCGACCATTTCGAGACTCCTCGTCATGTCCCCAATCTCATCCGGGACTCCGAACTCCTTCGGTACATCAAAACTCATAAACTCATAATATAACTGTCATCGAAACCTTAAGCGTGCGGACCCTACGGTTCGAGAACAATGTAGACATGACCGAGACACGTCTCCGGTCAATAACCAATAGCGGGACCTGGATGCCCATATTGGCTCCTACATATTCTACGATGATCTTTATCGGTCAGACCGCATAACAACATACATTGTTCCCTTTGTCATCGGTATGTTACTTGGCCGAGATTCGATCGTCGGTATCCAATACCTAGTTCAATCTCGTTACCGGCAAGTCTCTTTACTCGTTCCGTAATACATCATCTCACAACTAACACATTAGTTGCAATGCTTGCAAGGCTTATGTGATGTGCATTACCGAGAGGGCCCAGAGATACCTCTCCGACAATCGGAGTGACAAATCCTAATCCCGAAATACGCCAACCCAACATGTACCTTCGGAGACACCTGTAGAGCACCTTTATAATCACCCAGTTATGTTGTGATGTTTGGTAGCACACAAAGTGTTCCTACGGTAAACGGGAGTTGCATAATCTCATAGTTAAAGGAACATGTATAAGTCATGGATAAAAGCAATAGCAACATACTAAACGATCGGGTGCTATGCTAATGGAATGGGTCATGTCAATCAGATCATTCAACTAATGATGTGATCTCGTTAATCAAATAACAACTCTTTGTTCATGGTTAGGAAACATAACCATCTTTGATTAATGAGCTAGTCAAGTAGAGGCATACTAGTGACACTCTGTTTGTCTATGTATTCACACATGTATTATGTTTCCAGTTAATACAATTCTAGCATGAATAATAAACATTTATCATGATATAAGGAAATAAATAATAACTTTATTATTGCCTCTAGGGCATATTTCCTTCAGTCTCCCACTTGCACTAGAGTCAATAATCTAGATCACATCACCATGTGATTAACATCAATAGTTCACATCATCATGTGATTAACACCCATAGTTCACATTGATATGTGACCAACACCCAAAGGGTTTACTACGGTGTGATCATGTTTTGCTTGTGAGAGAAATTTAGTCAACGGGTCTGCCACATTCAGATCCGTTATGTATTTTGCAATTTTCTATGTCTACAATTCTCCGCACGGAGCTACTTTAGCTAATTGCTCCCACTTTCAATATGTATCTAGATTGAGACTTAGAGTCATCTAGATTAGTGTCAAAACTTGCATCGACGTAACCTTTTACGACAAACCTTTTTGTCACCTCCATAATCGAGAAACATATCCTTATTCCACTAAGGATAATTTTGACCGCCGTCCAGTGATCTACTCCTAGATCACTATTGTACTCCCGTGCCAATCTCAGGGTAGGGTATACAATAGGTCTGGTACACAGCATGGCATACTTTATAGAACCTATGGCCAAAGCATAGGGAATGACTTTCATTCTCTTTCTATCTTCTGCCGTGGTCGGGCTTTGAGTCTTACTCAATTTCACACTTTGTAACACAGGCAAGAACTCTTTCTTTGACTGTTCCATTTTGAACTACTTCAAAATCTTGTCAAGGTATGTACTCATTGAAAAAACTTATCAAGCATCTCGATCTATCTCTATAGATCTTGATGCTCGATATGTAAGTAGCTTCCCCGAGGTCTTTCTTTGAAAAACTCCTTTCAAATACTCCTTTATGCTTTACAGAATAATTCTACATTATTTCTGATCAATAATATGTCATTTACATATACTTATCAGAAATGTTGTAGTGCTCCCACTCACTTTCTTGTAAATACAGGCTTCACCGCAAGTCTGTATAAAACTATATGCTTTGATCAACTTATCAAAGCATATATTCCAATTCCGAGATGCTTGCACCAGTCCATAGATGGATCTCTGGAGCTTGGATATTTTGTTAACACCTTCAGGATCGACAAAACCTTCTAGTTGCATCGTATACAACTCTTCTTTAATAAATCCATTAAGGAATGTAGTTTTGTTTATCCATTTGCCGGATTTCATAAAATGCGACAATTGCTAACATGATTCGGACAGACTTAAGCATAGATACGAGTGAGAAACTCTCATCGTAGTCAACACTTTGAACTTGTCGAAAAACCTTTTTTCGACAATTCTAGCTTTTGTAGATAGTAACACTACTATCAGTGTCCGTGTTCCTCTTGAAGATCCATTTATTTTCTTTGGCTTGCCGATCATCGGGCAAATCTCTCAAAGTCCATACTTTGTTCTCATACATGGATCATATCTCAGATTTCATGGCCTCTAACCATTTCGCGGAATCTGGGCTCATCATCGCTTCCTCATAGTTCGCAAGTTCGTCATGGTCTAGTAACATGACTTCCAGAACAGGATTACCGTACCACTCTGCTGCGGATCTCACTCTGGTTTACTTACGAGATTCGGTAGTAACTTGATCTTGAAGTTACATGATCATCATCATTGGCTTCCTTACTAATTGGTGTAGTAGTCACAAGAATAGATATCTGTGATGAACTACTTTCCAATAAGGGAGAAGGTACAATTACCTTATCAAGTTTTCTACTTTCCTCCCACTCACTTCTTTCAAAAAAAAACTCTTTCTCTAGAAAGTTTCCGAACTTAGCAACAAAAGTCTTGCCTTCGGATCTGTGATAGAAGGTGTATCCAACAGTTTCCTTTGGATATCCTATGAAGACATATTTCTCCGATTTGGGTTCGAGCTTATCAGGTTGAAGCTTTTTCACATAAGCATCGCAGCCCCAAACTTTAAGAAACGACAGCTTAGGTTTATTGCTAAACCATAGTTCATACGGTGTCGTCCCAACGGATTTAGATGGTGCCTCTTTTAACGTGAATGCAGCTGTCTCTAATGCATGATCCCAAAACGATATTGGTAAATCGGTAAGAAACATCATAGATTGTACTATATCCAATAAAGTACGGTTATGACGTTCGGACACACCATTATGCTGTGGTGTTCCAGGTGGCATGAATTTGTGAAACTATTCCACATTGTTATAATTGAAGACCAAACTCGTAACTCAAATATTTGTCTCCGCGATCAGATCGTAGAAACCTTATTTTCTTGTCACGATGATTTTCACTTCACTCTAAAATTCTTTGAACTTTTCAAACGTTTCAGACTTATGTTTCATCAAGTAGATATACCCATATCTGCTCAAATCATCTGTGAAGGTTAGAAAATAATGATACTTGTCGCGAGCCTTAATATTCATCGGATCATATACATCAGTATGTATGATTTCCAACAAATCTGTTGCTTGCTCCATTGTTCCGGAGAACGGCGTTTTTAGTCATCTTGCCCAAGAGGCATGGTTCGCAAGCATCAAGTGATTCATAATCAAGTGATTCCAAAATCCCATCAGCATGGAGTTTCTTCATGCGTTTTACACCAATATGACCTAAATGACAGTGCCACAAATAGGTTGCCCTATCATTATTAACTTCGCATCTTTTTGGTTTCAATATCATGAATATGTGTATCACTGCGATCGAGATCCAATGAACTATTTTCATTGGTGTGTATGACCATAGAAGGTTTTATTCATGTAAACAGAACAACAATTGTTCTCTAACTTAAATGAATAACTGTATTGCAATTAACATGATCAAATCATATTCATGCTCAACGCAAACACCAAATAACACTTATTTAGTTTCAACACTAATCCCGAAAGTATAGGGAGTGTGTGATGATGATCATATCAATCTTGGAACCACTTCCAACACACATCGTCACCTTGTCCTTTAACTAGTCTTTGTTCATTCTGCAACTCCCGTTTCGAGTTACTAAATTTTAGCAGCTGAACTAGTACCAAATACTAAGGGGTTGCTATGAACACTAGTAAAGTACACATCAATAACATGTATATCAAATATACTTATGTTCACTTTGCCATCCTTCTTATCCGCCAATCACTTGGGGTAGTTCCGATTCCAGTGACCAGTCCCTTTGCAGTAGAAGCACTTAGTCTCAGGCTTAGGACCATACTTGGGCTTTTTCACTTGAGCAGCAACTTGCTTGCCGTTTTTCTTGAAGTTCCCCTTCTTTCCTTTTGCCCTTTTCTTGAAACTAGTGATCTTGTCAACCATCAACACTTGATGTTTTTCTTTGATTTCTACCTTCGCTGATTTTAGCATCGCGAAGAGCTTGGGAATATTTATCCCTTGCATATTATAGTTCATCACGAAGTTCTACTAACTTGGTGATGGTGACTAGAGAATTCTGTCAATCACTATCTTATCTGGAAGATTAACTCCCACTTGATTCAAGCGATTGTAGTACCCAGACAATCTGAGCACATGCTCACTAGTTGAGCGATTCTCCTCCATCTTTTAGCTATAGAACTTGTTGGAGACTTCATATCTCTCAACTCGGGTATTTGCTTGAAATATTAACTTCAACTCCTAGAACATCTCATATGCTCCATGACGTTCAAAACGTCTTTGAAGTCCCGATTCTAAGCAGTTAAGCATGGTGCACTAAACTATTAAGTAGTCATCATATTGAGCTAGCAAAACGTTCATAATGTCTGCATCTGCTCCTGCAATAGGTCCGTCTGTTGGGGAACGCAGTAAATTCAAAAAATTTCCTACGCACACGCAAGATCATGGTGATGCATAGCAACGAGAGGGGAGAGTGTTTGTCTACGTACCCTCGTAGACCGAAGCGGAAGCGTTGACACAACGTAGAGGAAGTAGTCGTACGTAGAGGAAGTAGTCGTACGTTCTCCTCGCGATCCAACCGATCTAAGCACCGAACGTACGGCACCTCCGAGTTCTGCACACGTTCAGCTCGATGACGATCCCCGGGCTCCGATCCAGCAAAGCGTCGGGGAAGAGTTCCGTCAGCACGACGGCGTGGTGACGATCTTGATGTGTTACCGGCGTAGGGCTTCGCCTAAGCACTGCAACGATATGATCGAGGTGGAATTTGGTGGAAGGGGGCACCGCACACGGCTAAGGAACGATCCGTAGATCAACTTGTGTCTTTGGGGTGCCCCCTGCCCCCGTATATAAAGGATCCAAGGGGGAGGGGCTGGCCGGCCAGGATTGGTGCGCCAGGAGAGTCCTACTCCCTCTGGGAGTAGGATTCCCCCCCCCCCCCCAATCCTAGTTGGACTAGGATTGCTCCAAGGGGGAGAGAAAGAGAGAGAGGGGGCGCCCACCTCTCCTAGTCCTAATAGGACTAGGGAAGGGGGGGAGGCGCGCAGCCCCTAGGGCTGCCCTCTCACCTTTCCTCCAAGGCCCATGTTGGCCCATTATGCTTCCGGGGGGTTCCGGTAACCCTCCCGGTATTCCGGTAAAATCCTGATTTCACCCGGAATGCATCCGATGTCCAAACATAGGCTTCCAATATATAATTCTTTATGTCTCGACCATTTCGAGACTCCTCGTCACGTCCCCGATCTCATCCGGGACTCCGAACTCCTTCGGTACATCAAAACTCATAAACTCATAATATAACTGTCATCAAAACCTTAAGCGTGCGGACCCTACGGGTTCGAGAACAATGTAGACATGACCGAGACATGTCTCCAGTCAATAACCAATAGCGGGACCTGGATGCCCATATTGGCTCCTACATATTCTACGAAGATCTTTATCGGTCAGACCGCATAACAACATACGTTTGTTCCCTTTGTCATCGGTATGTTACTTGCCCGAGATTCGATCGTCGGTATCCAATACCTAGTTCAATCTCGTTACCGGCAAGTCTCTTTTCTCGTTCCGTAATACATCAGCTCGCAACTAACTCATTAGTTGCAATGCTTGCAAGGCTTATGTGATGTGTATTACCGAGAAGGCCATGAGATACCTCTCCGACAATTGGAGTGACAAATCCTAATCTCGAAATACGCCAACCCAACATGTACCTTCGGAGACACCTGTAGAGTACCTTTATAATCACCCAGTTACGTTGTGACGTTTGGTAGCACACAAAGTGTTCCTACGGTAAACGGGAGTTGCATAATCTCATAGTTAAAGGAACATGTATAAGTCATGGATAAAAGCAATAGCAACATACTAAACGATCGGGTGCTATGCTAATGGAATGGGTCATGTCAATCAGATCATTCAACTAATGATGTGATCTCGTTAATCAAATAACAACTCTTTGTTCATGGTTAGGAAACATAACCATCTTTGATTAATGAGCTAGTCAAGTAGAGGCATACTAGTGACACTCTGTTTGTCTATGTATTCACACATGTATTATGTTTCCGGTTAATACAATTCTAGCATGAATAATAAACATTTATCATGACATGTAAGGAAATAAATAATAACTTTATTATTGCCTCTAGGGCATATTTCCTTCAGTCTCCCACTTGCACTAGAGTCAATAATCTAGATCACATCACTATGTGATTAACATCAATAGTTCACATCATCATGTGATTAACACCCATAGTTCACATCGCTATGTGACCGACACCCAAAGGGTTTACTAGATTCAGTAATCTAATTAACACCCAAAGAGTACTAAGGTGTGATCATGTTCTGCTTGTGAGAGAATCTTAGTCAACGGGTCTGCTACATTCAGATCCGTTATGTATTTTGCAATTTTCTATGTCTACAATGCTCTGCACGGAGCTACTTTAGCTAATTGCTCCCACTTTCAATATGTATCTAGATTAAGACTTAGAGTCATCTAGATTAGTGTCAAAACTTGCATCGACGTAACCTTTTACGACGAACCTTTTTGTCACCTCCATAATCGAGAAACATATCCTTATTCCACTAAGGATAATTTTGACCGCCGTCCAGTGATCTACTCCTAGATCACTATTGTACACCTGTGCCAATCTCAGGGTAGGGTATACAATAGGTCTGGTACACAGCATGGCATACTTTATAGAACCTATGGCTGAGGCATAGGGAATGACTTTCATTCTCTTTCTATCTTCTGCCGTGGTCGGGTTTTTGAGTCTTACTCAATTTCACACCTTGTAATACAGGCAAGAACTCTTTCTTTGACTGTTCCATTTTGAACTACTTCAAAAATCTTTTCAAGGTATGTATTTATTGAAAAACTTATCAAGCGTCTTGATCTATCTCTTATAGATCTTAATGCTCAATATGTAAGCAGCTTCACCGAGGTCCTTCTTCGAAAAACTCCTTTCAAATACTCCTTTATGCTTTACAGAATAATTCTACATTATTTCCGATCAATAATATGTCATTTACATATACTTATCAGAAATGTTGTAGTGCTCCCACTCACTTTCTTGTAAATACAGGCTTCACCGCAAGTCTGTATAAAACTATATGCTTTGATCAACTTTATCAAAGCGTATATTCCAACTCCGAGATGCTTGCACCAGTCCATAGATGGATCGCTGGAGCTTGCATATTTTGTTAACACCTTTAGGATCGACAAAACCTTCTAGTTGCATCGTATACAACTCTTCTTTAAGGAATGCAGTTTTGTTTATCCATTTGCCAGATTTCATAAAATGCGGCAATTGCTAACATGATTCGGACAGACTTAAGCATAGATACGAGTGAGAAACTCTCATCGTAGTCAATACTTTGAACTTGTCGAAAAACCTTTTTCGACAATTCTAGCTTTGTAGATAGTAACACTACTATCAGTGTCCGTCTTCCTCTTGAAGATCCATTTATTCTTAATTGCTTGCCGATCATCGGGCAAGGCAACCAAAGTCCAAACTTTGTTCTCATACATGGATCATATCTCAGATTTCATGGCCTTAAACCATTTTGCGGAATCTGGGCTCATCATCGCTTCCTCATAGTTCGCAAGTTCGTCATGGTCTAGTAACATGACTTCCAGAACAGGATTACCGTACCACTCTGGGGCGGATCTCACTCTGGTTTACTTACGAGATTCAGTAGTTACTTGATCTGAAGTTACATGATCATCAGCATTAGCTTCCTCACTAATTGGTGTAGTAGTCACAAGAACAGATTTCTGTGATGAACTACTTTCCAATAAGGGAGAAGGTACAATTACCTTATCAAGTTTTCTACTTTCCTCCCACTCACTTCTTTCGAAAGAAACTCTTTCTCTAGAAAGTTTCCGAACTTAGCAACAAAAGTCTTGCCTTCGGATCTGTGATAGAAGGTGTATCCAACAGTTTCCTTTGGATATCCTATGAAGACACATTTCTCCGATTTGGGTTCGAGCTTATCAGGTTGAAGCTTTTTCACATAAGCATCGCAGCCCCAAACTTTAAGAAACGACAGCTTAGATTTATTGCTAAACCATAGTTCATACGGTGTCGTCTCAACGGATTTAGATGGTGACCTATTTAGTGTGAATGCAGCTGTCTCTAATGCATAATCCCAAAAAACGATAGTGGTAGATCGGTAAGATACATCATAAATTGTACTATATCTAATAAAGTACGGTTATGACGTTCGGACGCACCATTATGCTGCGGTGTTCCAGGTGGCATGAGTTTGTGAAACTATTCCACATTGTTTTAATTGAAGACCAAACTCGTAACTCAAATATTTGTCTCCGCGATCAGATCGTAGAAACCTTATTTTCTTGTCACGATGATTTTCACTTCACTCTAAAATTCTTTGAACTTTTCAAACGTTTCAGACTTATGTTTCATCAAGTAGATATACCCATATCTGCTCAAATCATCTGTGAAGGTTAGAAAATAATGATACTTGTCGCGAGCTTTAATATTCATCGGATCATATACATCAGTATGTATGATTTCCAACAAATCTGTTGCTTGCTCCATTGTTCCGGAGAACGACGTTTTTAGTCATCTTGCCCAAGAGGCATGGTTCGCAAGCATCAAGTGATTCATAATCAAGTGATTCCAAAATCCCATCAGCATGGAGTTTCTTCATGCGCTTTACACCAATATGACCTAAACGGCAGTGCCACAAATAGGTTGCACTATCATTATTAACTTCGCATCTTTTTGGTTTCAATATCATGAATATGTGTATCACTGCGATCGAGATCCAATGAACTATTTTCATTGGTGTGTATGACCATAGAAGGTTTTATTCATGTAAACAGAACAACAATTGTTCTCTAACTTAAATGAATAACTTTATTGCAATTAACATGATCAAATCATATTCATGCTCAACGCAAACACCAAATAACACTTATTTAGTTTCAACACTAATCCCGAAAGTATAGGGAGTGTGTGATGATGATCATATCAATCTTGGAACCACTTCCAACACACATCGTCACCTTGCCCTTTAACTAGTCTTTGTTCATTCTGCAACTCCCGTTTCGAGTTACTAAATTTTAGCAACTGAACTAGTACCAAATACTAAGGGGTTGCTATGAACACTAGTAAAGTACACATCAATAACATGTATATCAAATATACTTATGTTCACTTTGCCATCCTTCTTATCCGCCAATCACTTGGGGTAGTTCCGCTTCCAGTGACCAGTCTCTTTGCAGTAGAAGCACTTAGTCTTAGGCTTAGGACTAGACTTGGGCTTTTTCACTTGAGCAGCAACTTGCTTGCCGTTCTTCTTGAAGTTCCCCTTCTTTCCTTTTGCCCTTTTCTTGTAACTAGTGATCTTGTCAACCATCAACACTTGATGTTTTTCTTTGATTTCTACCTTCGTCGATTTTAGCATCGCGAAGAGCTTGGGAATATTTTCCGTTATCCCTTGCATATTATAGTTCATCACGAAGTTCTACTAACTTGGTGATGGTGACTAGAGAATTCTGTCAATCACTATCTTATCAGGAAGATTAACTCCCACTTGATTCAAGCGATTGTAGTACCCAGACAATCTGAGCACATGCTCACTAGTTGAGCGATTCTCCTCCATCTTTTAGCTATAGAACTTGTTGGAGACTTCATATCTCTCAACTCGGGTATTTGCTTGAAATATTAACTTCAACTCCTAGAACATCTCATATGCTCCATGACGTTCAAAACGTCTTTGAAGTCCCGATTCTAAGCAGTTAAGCATGGTGCACTAAACTATTAAGTAGTCATCATATTGAGCTAGCAAAACGTTCATAATGTCTGCATCTGCTCCTGCAATAGGTCCGTCACCTAGCGGTGCATCAAGGACATAATTCTTCTGTGCAGCAATGAGGATAAACCTCAGATCACGGATCCAATCCGCATCATTCCTACTAACATTTTTCAACACAATTTTCTCTAGGAACATATCAAAATAAACACAGGGAAGCAACAACGCGAGCTATTGATCTACAACATAGATATGCTAATACTACCAGGACTAAGTTTCATGATAAATTAAAGTTCAATTAATCATATTACTTAAGAACTCCCACTTAGATAGACATCCCTCTAATCCTCTAAGTGATCACGTGATCCAAATCAACTAAACCATGTCCGATCATCACGTGAGATGGAGTAGTTTCAATGGTGAACATCATTATGTTGATCATATCTACTATATGATTCACGCTCGACCTTTCGGTCTCCGTGTTCCGAGGCCATATCTGTATATGCTAGGCTCGTCAAGTTAAACCTGAGTATTCCGCGTGTGCAACTGTTTTGCACCCGTTGTATTTGAACGTAGAGCCTATCACACCCGATCATCACGTGGTGTCTCAGCACGAAGAACTTTCGCAACGGTGCATACTCAGGGAGAACACTTCTTGATAATTTAGTGAGAGATCATCTTATAATGCTACCGTCAATCAAAGCAAGATAAGATGCATAAAAAGGATAAACATCACATGCAATCAATATAAGTGATATGATATGGCCATCATCATCTTGTGCTTGTGATCTCCATCTTCGAAGCACCGTCATGATCACCATCGTCACCGGCGCGACACCTTGATCTTCATCGCAGCATCGTTGTCGTCTCGCTAATCTTATGCTTCTACGACTATCACTACCGTTTAGCAATAAAGTAAAGCATTACATCGCGATTGCATTGCATACAATAAAGCGACAACCATATGGCTCCTGCCAGTTGCCGATAACTCGGTTACAAAACATGATCATCTCATACAATAAAATTTAGCATCACGTCTTGACCATATCACATCACAACATGCCCTGCAAAAACAAGTTAGACGTTCTCTACTTTGTTGTTGCAAGTTTTACGTGGCTGCTACGGGCTTTAAGCAAGAACTCATCTTACCTACGCATCAAAACCACAACGATAGTTTGTCAAATAGACTCCGTTTTAACCTTCTCAAGGACCGGGCGTAGCCACACTCGGTTCAACTAAAGTTGGAGAGACAGTCTTCCGCAAGCCATCTCTGTGCAAAGCACGTCGAGGGAACCGGTCTCGCGTAAGTGTACGCGTAAGGTTGGTCCGGATCGTCTCGTCCAACAATACCGCTGAACCAAAGTATGACATGTTGGTAGGCAGTATGACTTGTATCGTCCACAACTCACTTGTGTTCTACTCGTGCAAATAACATCAAACCATAAAAAACCTAGGCTCTGATACCACTGTTGGGGAACGCAGTAAATTCAAAAAATTTCCTACGCACACGCAAGATCATGGTGATGCATAGCAACGAGAGGGGAGAGTGTTTGTCTACGTACCCTCGTAGACCGAAGCGGAAGCGTTGACACAACGTAGAGGAAGTAGTCGTACGTAGAGGAAGTAGTCGTACGTTCTCCTCGCGATCCAACCGATCTAAGCACCGAACGTACGGCACCTCCGAGTTCTGCACACGTTCAGCTCGATGACGATCCCCGGGCTCCGATCCAGCAAAGCGTCGGGGAAGAGTTCCGTCAGCACGACGGCGTGGTGACGATCTTGATGTGTTACCGGCGTAGGGCTTCGCCTAAGCACTGCAACGATATGATCGAGGTGGAATTTGGTGGAAGGGGGCACCGCACACGGCTAAGGAATGATCCGTAGATCAACTTGTGTCTTTGGGGTGCCCCCTGCCCCCGTATATAAAGGATCCAAGGGGGAGGGGCTGGCCGGCCAGGTTTGGTGCGCCAGGAGAGTCCTACTCCCTCTGGGAGTAGGATTCCCCCCCCCCCAATCCTAGTTGGACTAGGATTGCTCCAAGGGGGAGAGAAAGAGAGAGAGGGGGCGCCCACCTCTCCTAGTCCTAATAGGACTAGGGAAGGGGGGGAGGCGCGCAGCCCCTAGGGCTGCCCTCTCACCTTTCCTCCAAGGCCCATGTTGGCCCATTATGCTTCCGGGGGGTTCCGGTAACCCTCCCGGTATTCCGGTAAAATCCTGATTTCACCCGGAATGCATCCGATGTCCAAACATAGGCTTCCAATATATAATTCTTCATGTCTCGACCATTTCGAGACTCCTCGTCACGTCCCCGATCTCATCCGGGACTCCGAACTCCTTCGGTACATCAAAACTCATAAACTCATAATATAACTGTCATCAAAACCTTAAGCGTGCGGACCCTACGGGTTCGAGAACAATGTAGACATGACCGAGACATGTCTCCAGTCAATAACCAATAGCGGGACCTGGATGCCCATATTGGCTCCTACATATTCTACGAAGATCTTTATCGGTCAGACCGCATAACAACATACGTTTGTTCCCTTTGTCATCGGTATGTTACTTGCCCGAGATTCGATCGTCGGTATCCAATACCTAGTTCAATCTCGTTACCGGCAAGTCTCTTTTCTCGTTCCGTAATACATCATCTCGCAACTAACTCATTGGTTGCAATGCTTGCAAGGCTTATGTGATGTGTATTACCGAGAAGGCCATGAGATACCTCTCCGACAATTGGAGTGACAAATCCTAATCTCGAAATACGCCAACCCAACATGTACCTTCGGAGACACCTGTAGAGTACCTTTATAATCACCCAGTTACGTTGTGACGTTTGGTAGCACACAAAGTGTTCCTACGGTAAACGGGAGTTGCATAATCTCATAGTTAAAGGAACATGTATAAGTCATGGATAAAAGCAATAGCAACATACTAAACGATCGGGTGCTATGCTAATGGAATGGGTCATGTCAATCAGATCATTCAACTAATGATGTGATCTCGTTAATCAAATAACAACTCTTTGTTCATGGTTAGGAAACATAACCATCTTTGATTAATGAGCTAGTCAAGTAGAGGCATACTAGTGACACTCTGTTTGTCTATGTATTCACACATGTATTATGTTTCCGGTTAATACAATTCTAGCATGAATAATAAACATTTATCATGACATGTAAGGAAATAAATAATAACTTTATTATTGCCTCTAGGGCATATTTCCTTCACCGTCACCTAGCGGTGCATCAAGGACATAATTCTTCTGTGCAGTAATGAGGATAAACCTCAGATCACGGATCCAATCCGCATCATTGCTACTAACATTTTTCAACACAATTTTCTCTAGGAACATATCAAAATAAACATAGGGAAGTAACAACGCGAGCTATTGATCTACAACATAGATATGCTAATACTACCAGGACTAAGTTCATGATAAATTAAAGTTCAATTAATCATATTACTTAAGAACTCCCACTTAGATAGACATCCCTCTAATCCTCTAAGTGATCACATGATCCAAATCAACTAAACCATGTCCGATCATCACGTGAGATGGAGTAGTTTCAATGGTGAACATCACTATGTTGATCATATCTACTATATGATTCACGCTCGACCTTTCGGTCTCCGTGTTCCGAGGCCATATCTGTTATATGCTAGGCTCGTCAAGTATAACCTGAGTATTCCGCGTGTGCAACTGTTTTGCACCCGTTGTATTTGAATGTAGAGCCTATCACACCCGATCATCATGTGGTGTCTCAGCACGAAGAACTTTCGCAACGGTGCATACTCAGGGAGAACACTTCTTGATAATTAGTGAGAGATCATCTTATAATGCTACCGTCAATCAAAGCAAGATAAGATGCATAAAAGATAAACATCACATGCAATCAATATAAGTGATATGATATGGCCATCATCATCTCGTGCTTGTGATCTCCATCTTCGAAGCACCGTCATGATCACCATCGTCACCGGCGCGACACCTTGATCTCCATCGTAGCATCGTTGTCGTCTCGCCAATCTTATGCTTCTACGACTATCACTACCGCTTAGTAATAAAGTAAAGCATTACATCGCGATTGCATTGCATACAATAAAGCGACAACCATATGGCTCCTGCCAGTTGCCGATAACTCGGTTACAAAACATGATCATCTCATACAATAAAATTTAGCATCATGTCTTGACCATATCACATCACAACATGCCCTGCAAAAACAAGTTAGACGTCCTCTACTTTGTTGTTGCAAGTTTTACGTGGCTGCTACGGGCTTAAGCAAGAACTCATCTTACCTACGCATCAAAACCACAACGATAGTTTGTCAAATAGACTCCGTTTTAACCTTCTCAAGGACCGGGCGTAGCCACACTCGGTTCAACTAAAGTTGGAGAGACAGTCTTCCGCAAGCCATCTATGTGCAAAGCACGTCGAGGGAACCGGTCTCGCGTAAGCGTACGCGTAAGGTTGGTCCGGATCGTCTCGTCCAACAATACCGCTGAACCAAAGTATGACATGCTGGTAGGCAGTATGACTTGTATCGCCCACAACTCACTTGTGTTCCACTCGTGCAAATAACATCAAACCACAAAACCTAGGCTCGGATGCCACTGTTGGGGAACGTAGTAATTTCAAAAATTTCCTACGCACACGCAAGATCATGGTGATGCATAGCAACGAGAGGGGAGAGTGTTGTCTACGTACCCTTGTAGACTGAAGCGGAAGCGTTGACTCAACGTAGAGGAAGTAGTCGTACGTTCTCCTCACGATCCGACCGATCACAGCACCGTTACTCCGGCACCTCCGAGTTCTTGGCACACGTTCAGCTCGAAGACGATCCCCGGGCTCCGATCCAGCAAAGCGTCGGGGAAGAGTTCCGTCAGCATGACGGCGTGGTGACGATCTTGATGTGTTACCGGCGCAGGGCTTCGCCTAAGCACTGCAACGATATGACCGAGGTGGAATATGGTGGAGGGGGCACCGCACACGGCTAAGGAACGATCACGTTGATCAATTGTGTGTCCAAGGGGTGCCCCTTGCCTCAGTATATAAAGGATGGAGGAGGAGGAGGCCGGCCAAGCCAATTAGTGCGGCCAAGATATGAAGTCCTACTAGGACTCCAAGTCCTAGTAGGAGTCCACCAAGAGGGGAGGAAGGGAGAAGGAATAGGAGGAGAAGGAGAGGTGGCCGCCCCCCTTTTACTTAGTCCAATTCGGACTAGAGGGGAGGGGGGGCGCAGCAGCCTTTTTTCCTTTTCCCACTAAAGCCCATCAAGGCCCATTACTTCTCCCGTAATCCCGTAACTCCCCGGTACCTCCGAAAATACCCGAACCACTCAGAACCCTTCCGATGTCCGAATATAGTCGTCCAATATATCGATCTTTACGTCTCGACCATTTCGAGACTCCTCGTCATGTCCCCAATCTCATCCGGAACTCCAAACTCCTTCGGTACATCAAAACCCATAAACTCATAATATAACTGTCATCGAAACCTTAAGCGTGCGGACCCTACGGTTCGAGAACAATGTAGACATGACCGAGACACGTCTCCGGTCAATAACCAATAGCGGGACCTGGATGCCCATATTGGCTCCTACATATTCTACGAAGATCTTTATCGGTCAGACCGCATAACAACATACGTTGTTCCCTTTGTCATCGGTATGTTACTTGCCCGAGATTCGATCGTCGGTATCCAATACCTAGTTCAATCTCGTTACCGGCAAGTCTCTTTACTCGTTCCGTAATACATCATCTCACAACTAACACATTAGTTGCAATGCTTGCAAGGCTTATGTGATGTGCATTACCGAGAGGGCCCAGAGATACCTCTCCGACAATCGGAGTGACAAATCCTAATCCCGAAATATGCCAACCCAACATGTACCTTCGGAGACACCTGTAGAGCACCTTTATAATCACCCAGTTACGTTGTGACGTTTGGTAGCACACAAAGTGTTCCTACGGTAAACGGGAGTTGCATAATCTCATAGTTAAAGGAACATGTATAAGTCATGGATAAAAGCAATAGCAACATACTAAACGATCGGGTGCTATGCTAATGGAATGGGTCATGCCAAACAGATCATTCAACTAATGATGTGATCTCGTTAATCAAATAACAACTCTTTGTTCATGGTTGGGAAACATAACCATCTTTGATTAATGAGCTAGTGAAGTAGAGGCATACTAGTGACACTCTGTTTGTCTATGTATTCACACATGTATTATGTTTCCAGTTAATACAATTCTAGCATGAATAATAAACATTTATCATGATATAAGGAAATAAATAATAACTTTATTATTGCCTCTAGGGCATATTTCCTTCATCAGCGCTCCTGAACAAGAACACAATACAAACCACAAAGCAGCAGTAGGGTTTTACGCATCCGTGCGGCCCGAAGCTGGGTAAACCCCTTGTGTGCATCGCCTCGATCCGCTCCTCGCGCGACCTCCGCCCCCCGCCGAACCAGAAAGGGGCTCGGTCCCCATAGGTGTTCGTGGAGGCAGATTTCCCCCGACAACCAGCGAAAAGTGCGCGGTATTAGAGAGGCTAGCAATGGTGGAAGGAAGAAAAGTGTGTATAATCCATGGACTCAACATTAGTCATAATGAACTCATATACTTATTGCAAAAATCTAGAAGTTGTCAAAGCAAAGTATTACGTGCATGCTCCTAGGGGGATAGATTGGTAGGAAAAGGCCATCGCTTGTCCCCGACCACCACTCATAAGGAAGACAATCAATAAATAAATCATGCTCCGACTTCATCACATAACGGTTCACCATACGTGCATGCTACGGGAATCACAAACTTTAAGACAAGTATTTCTCAAATTCACAACTACTCAACTAGCATGACTCTCATATCACCATCTTCATATCTCAAAACAATTATCAAGCATCAAACTTTTCTTAGTATTCGACACACTCATAAGAATTTTTACAAATCATTTATGCTTAGCATATTAGGATTATTTAAGCAAATTATCATGATATTTAAGACTCTCAAAATAATATAAGTGAAGCATGAGAGTTCATATATTTCTTCAAAATAAAACTACCAACATGCTCTAAAAGATATAAGTGAAGCACTAGAGCAAACAACAAACTACTCCGAAAGATATAAGTGAAGATCAATGAGTAGCCGAATAATTATGCAACTATGTGAAGACTCTCCCATTTAATAATTTCAGATCTTGATACTTTATTCAAACAGAAAGCAAAGCTAAAGAAAATAAAATGACGCTCCAAGCAAAACACATATCATGTGGTGAATAAAAATATAGCTCCAAGTAAAGTTACCGATGAAGGAAGACGAAAGAGGGGATGCCTTCCGGGGCATCCCCAAGCTTAGACGCTTGTTTATCCTTGAATATTACCTTGGGGTGCCTTGGGAATCCCCAATCTTAGTCTCTTTCCACTCCTTATTCCATAGCCCATCGAATCCTTACCCAAACTTGAAAACTTCACAACACAAAACTTAACAGAAAACTCGTGAGCTCCGTTAGCAAAAGAAAACAAAACACAACTTCAAATTACTGTAATAAACTTATTCTTTATTTATATTGGTGTTAAACCTACTGTATTCTAACTTATATATGGTTTATAAACTATTTTACTAGCCATAGATTCATCAAAATAAGCAAACAACACATAGAAAACAGAATCTGTAAAAAACAGAACAGTCTGTAGTAATCTGTATCAAACGTAAACTTCTGGAACTCCAAAAATTCTAAAATAAAATTTTGGACCTGAGGGATTTGTCTAGCAATCATATTCAAAAAGAATCAACTAAATATAACTGTACAGTAAAAAGTTCTAGCTAATCTCGTGAGCGCTAAAGTTTCTGTTTTTTACAGCATGATCATAAAGACTTCACCCAAGTCTTCCCAAAGGTTCTACTTGGCACAAACACTAATTAAAACAAAAAACCACATATAAACAGAAGCTAGATGGATTATTTATTCCTAAACAGAACCAAAAATCAAGAAACTAAAATAAAATTGGGTTGCCTCCCAACAAGCGCTAACGTTTAATGCCCCTAGCTAGGCATGATGATTTCAATGATGCTCACATAAAAGATAAGAATTGAAACATAAAGAGAGCATCATGAAAAATATGACTAGCACATTTAAGTCTAAACCACTTCCTATGCATAGGGATTTTGTAAGTAAACAACTTATGGGAACAATAATCAACTAGCATAGGAAGGCAAAACAAGCATTACTTCAAAACTTTAAGCACATAGAGAGGAAACTTGATATTATTGCAATATGTAGAAGCATATGATCCTCTCTCATAATAATTTTCAGTAGCATCATGAATGAATTCAACAATATAACCATCACCTAAAGCATTCTTTTCATGATCTACAAGCATAGAATTTTTACTACTCTCCACATAAGCAAAACTCTTCTAATGAATAATAGTGGGAGCAAACTCAACAAAATAGCTATCATGTGATTGAAAGTTAAGATCAAGATGACAAGTTTCATGGTTATAATTATTCTTTATAGCATACGTGTCATGACAATAATCATCATATATAGGAGGCATGCTTTCATCATAGTAAATTTTCTCATCAAAGCTTGGGGGACAAAAAATATCATCTTCATCAAACATAGCTTCCCCAAGCTTGTGGCTTTGCATATCATTAGCATCATGGATATTCAAGTAATTCATACTAACAACATTGCAATCATCCTCATCATATAAATATTTAGTGCCGAACATTCTAAAGCATTCTTCTTCTAACACTTTGGCACAAATTTCTTTTCCATCATACTCACAAAAGATATTTAAAAGATGAAGCGTATGAGGCAAACTCAATTCCATTTTTTTGTAGTTTTCTTTTATAGACTAAACTACTGATAAAACAAGAAACAAAAAGATTCGATTGCAAGATCTAAATATATACCTTCAAGGACTCACCTCCCCGGCAACGGCGCCAGAAAAGAGCTTGATGTCTACTACGCAACCTTCTCCTTGTAGACGTTGTTGCGCCTCCAAGTGCAGAGGTTTGTAGGACAGTAGCAAATTTCCCTCAAGTGGATGACCTAACGTTTATCAATCTGTGGGAGGCGTAGGATGAAGATGGTCTCTCTCAAACAACCTTGCAACCAAATAACAAAGAGTCTCTTGTGTCCCTAACACACCCAATACAATGGTAAATTGTATAGGTGCACTAGTTCGGCGAAGAGATGGTGATACACGTGTAATATGGATGGCAGATATAGGTTTTTGTAAACTGAAAATATAAAACAGCAAGGTAGGAAGCGGTAAAAGTGAGCGTAAACGGTATTGCAATGATTGGAAACAAGGCCTAGGGTTCATACTTCCACTAGTGCAAGTTCTCTCAACAATAATAACATATTTGGATCATATAACTATCCCTCAACATGCAACAAAGAGTCACTCCAAAGTCACTAATAGCGGAGAACAAATGAAGAGATTATGGTAGGGTACGAAACCACCTCAAAGATATTCTTTCCAATCAATCCGTTGGGCTATTCCTATAAGTGTCACAAACAGCCCTAGAGTTCGTACTAGAATAACACCTTAAGACACAAATCAACCAAAACCCTAATGTCACCTAGATACTCCAATGTCACCTCAAGTATTCGTGGGTATGATTATACAATATGCATCACACAATCTCAATTCATCTATTCAAACCAACACATAGAACCTCAAAGAGTGCCCCAAAGTTTCTACCGGAGAATCACGACGAAAACGTGTGCCAACCCCTATGCATAGGTTCATGGGCGGAACCCGCAAGTTGATCACCAAAACATACATCAAGTGAATCACGTGATATCCCATTGTCACCACAGATACGCACGGCAAGACATACATCAAGTGTTCTCAAATCTTTAAAGACTCAATCCGATAAGATTACTTCAAGGGGAAAACTCAATCCATTACAAGAGAGTAGAGGGGAGAAGAAACATAAGATCCAACTATAATAGCAAAGCACGTGATACATCAAGATCGTGCCAAATCAAGAACACGAGAGAGAGAGAGAGAGATCAAACACATAGGTACTGGTACATACCCTCAGCCCCGAGGGTGAACTACTCCCTCCTCGTCATGGAGAGCGCCGGGATGATGAAGATGGCCATCATTGAGGGTTCCCCTCTCCAGCAGGGTGCCGGAACAGGGTCCCGATTGACTTTTGGTGGCTACAGAGGCTTGCGGTGGAGGAACTCCCGGTCTAATCTCTGTTCTAGAAGTTTTAGGGTACTTGAGTATATATGGGTGCAGGAAGTACGTCGGTGGAGCCTCGGGTGCCCCACGAGGTAGGGGGCGCACCCTAGGGGGGCGCCCCCACCCTCGTGAGCACATCCTTATCTCCTGACGTGGGGTCCAAGTCCATCTGGTAGCTTTCCTTCCAAAAATAACTTCTCCAGTTGATTTCGTTCCGTTTCGAGTCCGTTTGATATTCCTTTTCTTTGAAACACTGAAATAGGAAAAAAACAACAAATCTGGGCTGGGCCTCCGGTTAATAGGTTAGTCCCAAAAATAATATAAAAGTGGATAATAAAGCCCAATATTGTCCAAAACAGTAGATAATATAGCATGGAGCAATCAAAAAATATAGATACGTTGGAGACGTATCAGCCGGCATGATGGCCACAATCTCCCTCATGAATCTCTCGTAGAATCTCATGGCCGTCCTCAGGAGAAACACAAACACACCGTTGAACACCCCTGATACATTGCATCGGTGCAAGTCTCCATTGACAATAGTCATTGACTTAGACCGCCGGGTTATCTGCCTGGCTAAAGTTTCATCTTCAGGTAACTCACCCCGGGTCATATAAGCCGAATATGGAACTGTCCAATCAGGAATAGCATGAAGAGACGCCACCAACTATGCCTCCAGGTCAGGAACAGCAAGATCTTCTTCCGTAGGCAATTTAACTGAAGGGTTACGCAAAATATCAAGGAAAACAATGGGTGGTACCGGCTTAGGCTAGGACTAGCCGGCTTACAGCTCAGCCGCCTCATTTTTCCTGCGATCAACATGCTCCACTTGATAGCCCTTGAAATGACCACCGATAGCATCAACCTCTCGCTGATAAGCAGCCATTAGTGGATCTTTGGAATACCAAGTTCCTGAAACTTGCTGAGTCGCCAAATCTGAGTCGCCAAAGCACCTCATCCGGCTTCGATTCATCTCTTTAGCCATCCGAAGACCATGGAGCAAGGCTTCATACTCAGCTGCATTGTTAGTACACTACTAGAAAAAAGGCTATAGGTGGGATTGACACTAATGGCGCACCAGATAGGTGGTGCGCCATTAGTATATACTAATGGCGCACCACAATCTGGTACGCCATTAGTGTTGAAAGTACTAATGGCGCACCTTGCCAAGGGTGCGCCATTAGTATCCTAATTTTTTTTTGAACTAGCGCGTCTGTCCAAACACACTAATGGCGCATCCTGGCACGGTGCGCCATTACTAGTTGTAACTAGTAATGGCGCACTAGTACCAGAGTGCGCCACTAATGTTGTTTTTTTAATTATATTTTTTATTCCTTTTGTTGGAAAACTACTAATGGCGCACTGTCCCACCGTGCGCCATTACTAGTTCAAACTACTAATGGCGCACCGTTGGAGAGTGCGCCATTAGTATGATTTTTTTTCTTTTTTTTCGCAAAACTACTAATGGCGCATCAGATAGAGGTGCGCCATTAGTAACCTGGATTACTAATGGCGCATTTACTGTTGGTGCGCCATTAGTAAGTGGTCAGCAACAAGATATTTTGGGCAGCCTCTCCTACCCACACTCACTTTCTCCCCACTCCATTCTCTCCACCTTCTCCTTGTCTCGGGTGCCTCCTCTTTTTCACCTCATTTCCACCATAGATTCATTGAAATTAAGTGGTTAAATTACCTTGTTTTGATAGGTAAGTAAGGGGGAAGCTATATTTATGTTGTTCTCCCTACAACAATTTGCACATGCACTTTTTATGGCCTAGCTAGATCTATGTATGTTCGTGGTGTTGCATATGTTTGTGGTGTCGCATATGTGTTTGTGTTTGGAGGTGTACCGGTATTTGAAATGCGATAGTTGCCAATATTTTGCCGGAATGTTGATTCATTTCCGTTTCGGTGATAATTTTGGCATTAAGCATTCTTTTTGGTCCTATTTTTAGGGAAAGTCATGCCAAATTTTTTCTTGGTTCTAAAATATCGTTTTTCTCTACCCCGCAGGCAACCATGGTCTGCACGATGACCGAAGGCATCGTGAATAGGTTTTTGAGGTCCGCGAAGGCCGAGATGCTTCAAAAGAATGAGACGGAGATAAGATGTCCGTGTCGAAGATGCAAGCTGGAGAGCCTTATTGCGGACCGGATTCCGGGCAGGTGCGGGACCACCTGCTTTTGCGTGGTTTCATGGATGGCTATCGGTGGCAAGGTGATGAAGATGACTACGAAGTCGTCCATGGGGGCCGGGCAAGAAATGAGGAAGGGAAGCAAGGCAACCACCGCGGCTCGGGCGGGCGAGAAGGCGAAGAATCCCCAGGAGATGATCACGACGGTGATGCTGTACACAGTCATCATGTAGAAGATGCAGGACATGATGATGAGGAAGATGGCGCCGGAGCAGACGACGGGCATGATCATGAATATGATGATGCCGGCGGAGCATACGACGGTGGACCATCGATGGGCTGGGTGCAGGACCCTTATATTCAAGAGCTGCTTCTCAAGAAGATGGATAACGCAAGAGCCGCCGCCCGAGAGAAAGCCAAGGTGGATCAACTTGAGTTAGACGCGGTTACTCCATTGTATGAAGGATGCAGGCCCGAGGATACCCGCCTGAAAGTAACGCTCATGGCTCTGGAGATGAAGGTAAAACACAAAATGACTGACGCATGCTTCGACGAGAACATGTCATTCTGGCACGAACGTCTTCCAAAGGGGAACAAGTGCCCGACCAGTTTGGAGGAGGCGAAGAAAATCGTGTGTCCTCTGGATTTACCGCACGTGAAATACCATGTCTGCATGAACAATTGCATCATTTATCAGGACGAGCACGCGGAGTCTACCATATGTCCGGTGTGCGGCGTCACTCGATACAAGAAGAGGAAGAAAGCTCCTCGAAAAGTGGTGTGGTACTTTCCGATCACTCCTCGTCTGCAGCGGTATTTCGCGGATCCTAAGGTAGCAAAGCTCCTGCGTTGGCACGCGGATAGGCAGGAGAAGAAGCGAGAAGATGACGCAAATGATCCGGAGATAGATAAAAAAGACAAGATGCTGAGTCACCCTAAGGATGCGAGCCAGTGGCAAACGTTGAATTTTGAATACCCAGAATTTGGGAAGGATCCAAGGAACATCGTGCTGGGCGCGAGCACCGATGGAGTCAATCCGTTTGGCAGCCAGAGAAGCACACATAGCACCTGGCCTGTGTTTGTGTGGATGTACAACCTTCCCCCCTGGTTGTGCATGAAGAGGAAGTACATTCACATGAGTATGCTAATTGAAGGGCCGAAACAACCAGGGAACGACATCAATCTGTATCTGGGGCTGCTGAAGGAGGAGCTAGACACGCTGTGGAAAACGCCAGCCAATACGTGGGACGCCGCAGAGAAAGAATATTTCCCTATGAGAGCCGCACTGCTCACGACGGTGCACGACTATCTCAGTAACGGATATCTCGCGGGGCAGGTAGTCCACGGATTTTCTGGATGCGTACGGTGCATGGATGAGTCAACGTATCGCCAGCTAGATAGAGATCCCGGGTCTTCGAAAACCGTGTTCATGGGACATCGAAGGTGGCTTCGCGACGATGACCCGTGGAGGAAACGCAAGGATCTGTTCGATGGTGAAACCGAACCCCGAAAATGCCCGTGTACGAGGAGCGGCGAGGAAATAGACAAGCTGTTGAAAAATTGGAAAGACTGCCCACTGTCGGGAAAGAAACAAAAGGCGCCAGAGCCGCTGCTGAAGGTATGGAAAACGAGGTCTGTTTTCTGGGACTTGTCGTACTGGAAGATCCACCGTGTGCCTCACAGCCTTGATGTCATGCATATCACGAAGAACGTGTGCGAGAGTCTGCTTGGTACCCTGCTCAACATGCAATCTGTGGGATCATGGACGCGCACGTCCGTGAAACGCTATTTGGCCTATGCAACTTCTTCGACGTCATCTCTCGGAAGTCGATTGGCGTGAGGCAACTCAGAAGGCTACAGGAAGAGATCGTGGTGATACTATGCGAGCTTGAGATGTACTTCCCGCCCGCATTCTTCGACGTTATGGTGCATCTGCTGGTCCATATAGTGGAGGATATCATCCAACTCGGGCCGACGTTCCTGCACAGCATGATGCCGTTCGAAAGGATGAATGGTGTCATCAAAGGATACGTTCGCAACATGTCACGTCCAGAGGGAAGCATAGCCAGGGGCTTTCTGACCGAAGAGTGCATCTCGTACTGCACGAATTATCTAGGCATCGAGAACCCCGTTGGTCTGCCCGTCAACAGGCACCTCGGCAGGCTCGCTGGATGGGGTCACCGTGAGGGTCGCCACGAAATGCTTGTCGACTTCGAGGGTCGACTCGCCGACTTTGAAAGAGCAAACCTAGTCGCGCTACAACACATAGACATGGTCGATCCTTGGGTGGTACTGCACAAACCTTTATTAAGAAGACGTACAATGACCGAGGCCAACAGAGGACGGACGGAGATATACTCAAAGAGCACAACTCATGTTTCACGCGTTGGTTCAAGCAGAAGCTTCTGTCGTACCCTTTACATGAGGATTCTTCCGCGGAAGAACAACTCATATTCGCCTTGTCACAGGGCGCCGAGCACAACCTGATGACCTATGAGGCGTACGATATCAACGGCTACACATTCTACACCGAGGCCAAGGACATGAAGAGCGATGGTTATCAGAACTCCGGGGTAACGATGGAATCCTACACCGGTAACGACAAGGACAGATACTACGGAAGGATCGAGGAGATCTGGGAGCTGAGCTACGCTGGAGAGAAGGTCCCAATGTTCCGTGTCAGATGGGCCAAGAGCGTCCTAAAAGAAGACCGGTATTTCACCACCATGGTTATACCCGAAGCCAAATCCAAGACCGCGGGCGTAAACGTCACCTCGAAAAATGAGCCATGGGTACTGGCTTCCCAAGTGGACCAATGCTTCTTCATTACCGACCCGTCAAAGACCAGTCGTGTTGTCGTGAGGAGAGGCAAAAGGAAGATCATCGGAATGGATGGAGTAGCCAATGAGCAAGACTTCGACAAGTACGGCGACCCGAGGATCGAACATGACGATGATGATGAAGTAGCAGCATACACCACAAGAAGAAGCAGGACCACCCTACCTAAAGGACGTCCGTTCCACAGAAGAACTCCATTTGCGAAAAAGAAGGGCAAGAAGATTGTTAACAGATAGCTAGCTAAGATCGATTGTATTTAAATCGTAGCCTTCATTTCTCGATTGTATTTCATGGGCACTTTTTAAACTATCATGAATATTTTTAAATTTCATGGACACTCGATCTCGATCCCCCTCCATCTCGATCGCTATCCCACCTCGCCAGATCCGGTCCCCTCGCCGCCGAGCACCCCCCGGTCCACCGGCCGCCGCCGACCCCCCGCACCCTCGATTCCCCTACTCAACCGCCGCCGCCGACCCCCCGCACCCCTCCCCTACTCAACCGCCGCCACCGACCCCCCGCACCCCTCCCCCGCTCCACCGGCATTACTGTTTGATGATATTTTTTAAAAAATTATTACTGTCTTATAAAAAAATTACTGTTATGATTTAAACAAGTTTGAACATATTTAAACACAAATAAGTATCAAACAACATTTTAAATGCATAAAAAAAATTATGTGGAGCCTGGGAATCAAACCCAGGACCTCCTGGTGTGAGAACTGGCACCTGACCAGTCGAGCTAGTAGAGGGGAGTTGATGTGGATAAGGTCAGGTGGGAGATAACCTGTTGGCTCGAGCGGAAATAAAAAAAATACTAATGGCGCACCAGGTCGAGGTGCGCCATTAGCATGTATATACTTATGGCGCACCGAGGGGTGGTGCGCCATTAGTATTGTGCCCCCTACTTCGTATCGATCCCCTCTCTCTCCCTTGCCCGAGCCCTCGCCCTCGATCCCCTCTCTCTCCCTCGCCCGAGCCCCTCGTCCTCGATCCCCTTCCCCTCTCCTCTCCCGACGCCGCCGCCCCGCCGCCCTCGACGCCGACGTCGCCGCCCCGCCGCCCTCGCGTGCTTCTTATCTCCCGCGACCCCGCCATTGAAGGTCTCGCAAGGTCCTCTTCTCCTCCCCCTCCCCCTTTGTTCGATTCGATTGTGCTAATGATGTTGGTTCCTCTCGCGCGCAGGCTGCACGCACCTCGGACCGCGTGTGCCTAGTTCTTCCCGGGACGCTGCCCCGACCCTACTACCCACGCCATCAGGGGAGATCGTCAAGGTATCATCCCCCTCTCTCTCTCTGCTCTCTCCATCTATCTGCTCTCATGAGTCGTTGGAGTGCTCGTGGTGCTGTTAGGTGATCATAGCTAGACTAGTTTGATCTATGGGAATTATTTCTGCACCGGAGTGCTCGTGGTGCTCGTGGTGCTCGTTCTGCTAGTCTTCATGTTCTTGAGGCGGCATGGGAGCATGGTGTCGGCGGCAGCCTCGGAGATGCAGATCTTTATGATGTAGCTCTGCCCGAACACCAGCAGCAGCGAGATGAACCACATTGAGATTTCATAGGTTGCTCTGTATGTGACAAAAGGTTGTCGTTATCTGCAATGCCATGATTTCTCCCTGTTAGTTTGACATTGCAAAATGCAGATGTGTTTTTTTCCTGAAATCCTGTATTTCCATCAAACTGTGTTTATTGTTCATGTAAGTTTGTCATCTGTAAAATGCATATATGTGCTTATTTTACTGAAATCATGTACTCAGCTATGTGTTTATGTTGCTAAAATCCTGTAATTTTAGCAAGTACATAACAAAGAACACTTGCTCCTGCAAGGTGCTCCGGTAGCAAGGTGCCCGTCCCCTCCTCGTCTGCAGCAACAACAACAGCAACCAGGTCTGCAACAACAAAGAACCACTTCAATTTGTTCTCTGTACATGTTTGGTTCAGGTTCAGTTTCAGTTTGCATCTGTCCATTACAATAGTTTGCAAATTTATTTGAATGCAATTTTGATGGACATGGCAGCAAGTGTATGAGATGCAGTTTGTTCTTCCTTGTGAAGAGCTTTGATGATAAAAGTAGCATTTTTAAGCTGCAGCTTAGGATTACAGGAGTTTGTATTAGCACCAAAAGTCTCAGTAGGAACAAAATTGCATTCAAATACAGAGAAGAAAACAGAGCAAGCTATGAGTGTGTGTATGTGTGCAACAAATCCAATTTGTCATACTGTATTAGCTTGTTGTTGCTAGTAACAAATGTCATGTTTTGTCACCTGTTACATACACACATCCAGTTCACCACATGACAGCACACATGTCTTCCATCTACTGTCAATGAAACAAATGCTATGGGGGTGGGCTATTCTCACATCTCTGTTAGTCCCGCCCTTCTTATTTTGATCATGCTAGTTATGCCAAATAGTTTTTCATCAGATCGATGTAGATGTATGGAAGCAATATTTTTAAGGCAGAGGCAGATAGATTTGGGGTCTTGCTCAAAACACAAGGGTTTGTGTGTGCCATATCGTTTTCCTGTGTTACTTTCTGTTAGTCACATGCTAAATAGGCAAAGCTTGATTAGGACTGGGAGGGGTTGTTCAACAGGAGCTATACTGCCTGCCTTAGCTCATTTTGGAGCATGGCCCACCAACACACACTACACCATTGTCTTCGCAGATCTCAGCATATATTCATGATAGTACTTCTAAGGATGATTAATTAGCCAGTGCTAGTCGTGCACGTACCATCACTGTCATAGCAGACCAACTTTGCAAATTAACCACATGGAAACAAAGTACCACTGAAGTTACCTGAATGAGGGGGAGGTTGTTGCTTCTTGAAGCCCCCTCCATTATTTAGTAATAAGCTGAATACTGATTAATTAGTTATCAACCAATACCATCTTTTAGACATTTTTTTATGTGATGAATCACTGTAACTTGTACTTGGAAATATATCTTTGGGAGCCATCATATTTGCTTGTTGCACCATATATTGGTTGCTGAAACAGAGCATCTCCTCCTCTGCTTTTGCTGGACTGCAAGCTAAATATATATGCTCTGTTTCATCAAGTAACGTTCGCATATGCGCTTCAGTTGTTCTTGAGTGAAGCTTTGCTTTGGCTGGAGATGATATATAATGCTGTGATACCCCTTTCTCCCAAAATGATTGCCTTGTCCACCTGGGATAATGATTTTGCAGGTACCCCGAGAGGCCCTTGAGTTTGCCGGAATGTCGATTAACTTCCGTTCCGGCAAATTTGGGTACTCCATATGTCCTATTTTCAGCAAAGGTCATGCTGAAATTTTCCGTGAATTTTAGCATGACTTTGCTAAAAATAGGACATATGGGGTACTTGTGACTAATGCATGGCCTGGGGTATCTTAGTAGTTAATTAAGTAGGATCAAGTGCCCCGGGGTACTTGTGACTAATGCATGGCTTTTAGGGTGCCTCGGCGTCGAAAAACCCTCAATGATAAAAGCTTAGATTTTAGGATGCCTCGGTGTCGACAAACCCTAAATGATGAGACCATGATCTTGTTCCTTGACAATAACCAACTTTTTGACCAAACTTTGTTTCTATTTAGAGAGAAACATGGCCCACAACGATGAGGTCGGGGGTTCGGGCGGCAAGGCATTCTGGGAGCTGTCCCAGGAGATGGAGGAACAACCTCACTTGTATGAGGACACCGCCTTCCCCACCGATCCTGAGACCACTGATGGTGCCGCCGAGGATGACCCCACTGATGCCACCACTGATGGTGCCGCCGAGGATGCCACCACTGATGATGGCGGCGCACGCACAGATGGCAGCCAGAAGAGGCAACGGAAGGACCGACGCCCGACCGTGCTCCGCACCCTCAAGGAGGAAGTTACTGAAGTGGACTCCGACGGGAATCCAACGGCGCCCGAACAAATAGTCAAGGGGTACTCGCTTCAGCTCGGGTGCATTCTCCGGAGCACCGTCTCGATCAACACCGAGAACCTGAGGCATCCTGACCGAGGGAATTTGCGCAACCTCCTCTTCCCGAAGCTGCACGAACGGTACAAGTTCCCCGCTGAATTTGAAAACACAAGCCTCAAAGGGAATAAAGTGAACAATGCTGCCCTCACGAAGATGAGCAAGGCCTTGTCTACTTGGAAAAGCAATGTGAAGAGAATGATCGAGAAAGGTGAGAGTTATGAGAAGATCAAGGAGAAAAATCCTTCGTTCACCGAAGATGACTACAACGACTTCAAGATCAATTGCTTGAGCACCGCACACTCCCAATCAAGTCAGTGGGGGAAAGAAATGCGGGAGCTGAACTTAGGGGAACACACACTCGGTCCCGGCGGTTATAGAGTGGCGGAGCCTATATGGGACAAGGAGGAGGCGGACCGTGCCGAGCAAGGCCTACCGCCCCTCTTCGATAAATACGGTGACTAGCAGACCAGGAACTATGTCAGGGCCCGGTACAAGAAGGACCCGAAAACAAAGGAGCTTACCACGGATCCGAAGACCAGGGCGCTTGAGCTTGTTCTGGTAAGGAATACACCCCCGCGTAATTAGCTCCATATGGTTGCATTCTAATTAATGAAGCCAAATTTCTAAATGGTTCACATTCCTTCCGCAGGCGACTGAAAGCAGTAGCGCGGGGTCGACTAAGAGCAGCCCTTGGGACACCACTCTAAATAGGGCGTTGAATGTAATGAAGAACAAGGATAAGCTCAGTAAGCCGACGTCAGCTGGTCGTGTGGCCGGCAAAGGCTTGTCGACAAAATGGGGGTCATACTATAACACTGGTGGACGAAAGGAGAAAAAGACCAGCTCGGAAAGCCAGGCGCGCGAGGTTCAAGAACTCAAGGCACAGGTGGCGCGGATTCTGGAGATTGTCCAAGAGCAAGTGCAACAACAACTCGGAGCGACGATCACCGCCATTGTGCCTACCTTGATCCAGGGGTTGAGTGCGTGGATTGTGGGCGGCCAACAGGGGCCGCCCCCGATTCCTAGCTTCACGGCCAGCAACTCGCAGAACGCGATGGAGGGGCCATTGGTGTCTCCGACGCCGGCACGGGAGCTTAATGCACCCGGGTGTACGCCGGCCGACACCTCTGCAGCAAGCGGCCCCTCCGTCAACTGCACGCCCGCCTTT
The DNA here is from genome assembly GCA_032464435.1 of Aegilops umbellulata. Lineage (NCBI taxonomy): Eukaryota > Viridiplantae > Streptophyta > Magnoliopsida > Poales > Poaceae > Aegilops > Aegilops umbellulata. Next base: position 295,460,454 of record CP136056.1, read on the forward strand.
GGCGGTGCCTCGACATTAGCCGAGCTCAACGCCATCATCACGGTAACTAATTAAGCCTCTCTCGGCCGAGGACTTCATCTCCTTGCCTTTGACTGGGCATCCCTGACGCCCTACATGTTTTCGCAGGGCGCCGCCGATGTTCCGTGCACTCTCCTGCACTTCGTGAACAATGAGTTGGTCGATGTCGCCAAGGGCAAAATCGTTCAACCGGGCAACCCCTTGTTCCACGGTACCCAGATGCCACCCAACTTGTTTAGGGTTCAACTGGTTCGGGTGCTGCCAGGCTGCAACGAGTTGTTACCTCCGACTCGACCCGTCGGGGCTGACGATGATGACGTGATGACCCTCAGCGCCTGCCTCAGCTGGCCCCTGCTTTGGCCGAAGAGCCAGATTCGTTTGGGGGCGGGGGACACCACCCCAAAGACAACACCGCCAGTCGTGCCGGCGCCAAGTCGGCCCCATGGCAAGACCGCCGCAACGGTGCCGGACATCCCTATGCCACTGGATCCAAACATTTATATGGCACAGGATCAGAACGACGACGACGATACATTTGCCAACGTCGATCGGTACTTTGCCGATCATGGGTACGAGGGCGACTTCCTGGGGCCTCCTTCTCAAGAACCCAACCCAACAAAAGACGTGCACGATCTAGCTGGTACCGCGGAGAAGCTAAGTTGCAACAGGCGTTGTCTGCCGTTCAGCTCTCAGGAGACGCCTCCAGCTGCCGACTTCACCGAGCCTCAGATAGGCGAGGTGCGAAATATTATCAGCCCCAACACACTCAAGAAGGCGGTCTATGAGAAGAACTCGGTCCCATTACAGGAGAAGAAGAAGGCACGCAAAAGAAAGACTAACAAGGGTGCGGGCTAGCCGGCACCGAGTACGATCCGTGCTCAGGACGGGCCACCTTCACCTGAGGATTTAATGAGGAGGGTGCATGTGGCGGGTAGGCCGATGCTACCGAGAAATATGCTCGACGTTGCAGCCGGTGCTATGCGGAGTCTACATGACAGTGTTCTTTCTTTGGAGAAGCGGCGTCTCAGAGAGAAGGATGTGTCATACCCGGTTTTCGTGGCCAAGGTGCCAGAGGGCAAGGGCTTTGTGGATAACTACATCAGGGGTACGATCGTCCTGCGGTTTGATGACATCCATGCTATGTTGAACCTTCATCCGCTGCACTACACCTTTGTTCGGCTATTTTCGCTGAGTATGGAGATGCGGATCATTCGCGACAAGACCCCGGACATCGTGATAGTCGACCCCTTCTACATGCGTGCCAAGATCTTGGGCAGCGCTGGGGACCGGCAAGTCGCGAGTTCTTACCTCGAAGGCGTCATTCTGGCAAACCCAGATAAGGATAACTTCCTCGTGCCTTACTTTCCCGAGTAAGTCCTCCCCTCAACCGCCCCATAACATACGAATTCTTAGATTTCGGTCGTTTTTCTTTTAACATTCCGTGTTTTCTGCAGTGACACACATTGCACGCTCATCCTCCTAAGCCCCAAATATTCCATGGCCACGTATTTCGACCCGGACCGTCAGTCGAACGTAGACTACACAAATGTCAAGAAGGTTCTTGATGATGTTCTCCCCGGCTACGCCCAATCTGGAGGCACCTTCAACAGGCCTATTCGTAAGTACAGCAAGCACGTGTTCTCCCACAATACGACGTTCTGCTGCGTCAAGCAGCCGCCTGGCGGTCAGAAGGGTGCCTACTACACCATCCATCACATGCGGGCGATCGTACGGGACCATCATCAACTTCTGCTACCGAGTAAACTCAAAGATTGGGCCGCGAGCGTGTCGGCAATCCAGGACGTGGACATCAGACAAGAATTCTTTCGCATCCAGTAGGAGTTTGCGGAAATCATCCATCAAGATGTCCTTCGTACCTCGGGGCAGTTCTACCTCAGAAATCAACCGTCCAACAGTGAGATAGACGGAATGCTACAAATGCAGGCTGACAACGCCCGTAATTTCATGACTCCCACGATAGACGGCGGCTTCATCCACGCTCCGGTCCCTTGAGTCGAGTTGAAAGCAGTGATGATGTGTCTAGTTCTGAAACATCGATTGGCTCATGTTGTAATTAAACTTTAATGAACTTGTAGTATGTCTCTTTGGTTTCGAGAGTCGTTCAACTTAGATGTAATTGATGCTATTAATGTATTGCTTTTCTCTTCCGATCATTCTGTTGCATACTTATATATTGCTTATGTATTGTCTGTGAATTGGTACTAACGTTTCGTTTCGCTAGTGCATAGCGATGCCATCGTATGTCGTGTACAAGGGTAAGGTTCCCGGAGTCTACGACGACTGGGAGGAGTGTCGGAGACAGGTTCACCGATTCAGCGGAAACAGTTACAAAGGGTACACCACTAGGGCCGAGGCCGAATCTAGATACGCCCGCTATCTAGCACGAGAGGGGAGGGAGCGTTGGAGGAACCGGATGAAGACGAGTTTCATCGTGATGATGCTCATCGTGATGACCGCAGCTCTCTTCTATGTGACGGTAGTTTAGATGATCGATATCGACTTGTAATGTGAAGACAAACTCGCTACTCGCGGTCTCGAGACTTGTAATATAATGTTCTATCTTTGTTCGGTCTTTTCAATTCGGAGACTAATGTGATGAATTGTATTTGGAGACTAATATGATGAAATGTATTCAGAGACTAATCTTCTATTGTATTCGATGAATCTGTTGTTGATGTGTGTTGTCTATATTTTGTCCAATTATACATTTTGTAACCTGTGCAAAAAAACAGAAAATAAAAAAATAAAAAAAACCTAATATTCATACTAATGGCGCATCACATAACAGTGCGCCATTAGTATTCCAGAGGATACTAATGGCACATCATTAAGCAGTGCACCATTAGTATGACGAGGTTACTAATGGCGCATCACCCTGTGGTGCGCCATTAGTATACCAAAGCACCTGGCTATACATGGCCCTGGGAGGCATACTAATGGCGCACCATGTCCTATAGTAATGGCGCACCAGTGGTGCGCCATTAGTATACCAGATACTAATGGCGCACCAGTGGTGCGCCATTAGTAAGTATTACTAATGGCGTGCTACTAATGGCGCACCACTAATGCGCCATTAATGGACAAATTAGGTGCGCCATTAGTAGCCCTTTTTCTAGTAGTGGTACAAGGGAACATCAACCTTAAGACATAACAAAATTTATCACCTCGTGGGGAAGTCAAAATAACTCCAACCCCCGAGCCTTCTAACTGCCTGGATCCATCAAAATGAATATTCCAATATGTGTTATCTGGCTTCTCATCAGACATCTACAGCTCTGTCCCGTCATTGGTGAAATCCACAAGTGCTTGAGATTTGATAGATGTACGAGGCATGTATTTCAAACCATGGGGTCCAAGTTCAATCGCCCACTTGGCCACCCAGCCTGTGGCTCTTTGTTTTGAATAACATCCCCTAAGGGAGCAGAATTGACCACAGTGATGGGATGACCAAGGAAATACTACTTTAACTTACGACTAGCCATGAACACTCCATAAACTAGCTTTTGTCAATGTGGGTATCTCTTCTTAGATTCAATGAGTACCTCACTCACATAGTAAATCGACCGCTGAACCGGATGTTCCTTGCCTAATTCTTTCCTTTCCACAACAACTGCTACACTGTCGGCTCTGCTATTAGCGGCTACATAGAACAGCGAGGGCTCCTTATCAATAAGAGCTGCAAGGATTGGCAGCTCAGCCAACTGCTTTATCAATGCCTCAAACGCCTGATTGGCAGCATCACTCCACACAAAGTGATCTGTTTTCTTCATAATCTGATACAGAGGGATAGCCTTTTCTCCCAAATGGCTTATAAACTAGCTTAAAGCCGCAATACGACACGCCAGACGTTGGACGTCATTAATACACAACGGTTTAGCCAAATACGTGATAGCCTTGATTTTCTCTGGGTTAGCTTCAATGCATCTTTCAGAAACCAAAAAACCCAAGAGCTTGTCTGCTGGCACATCAAAGACACACTTGGCCGGGTTAAACATCATTTTGTAGACCCGGAGATTGTCAAAGGTCTCTTTCAAATCATCTATCAAGGTCTCCTTCTTTCTAGATTTCACAACAATATCATCCACACAAGCATGTACATTCGTCCAATCTAGTCATGAAGGCAATTCTGAACACACCACTGATAAGTTGCCTGGGCACTCTTGAGCCCAAAAGGCATAGACACATAGCAGAAGGCACCAAAGGGAGTGATGAAATTTGTCTCCTCATGGTCCTTAACTGCCATCTTGATGTGATGATAACCAAAATAAGCATCCAAAAACTCAAACACTCACAACCCGTCGTAGCATCAATGATCTGATCAATATGAGGGAGAGCAAAAGGATCAGCCGGACAGGTGTAGGATCGAAAGTATGTCTAGAGGGGGTGATTAGACTACTTGACCAAATGAAAATCTAGCCTTTTCCCAATTTTAGTTCTTGGCAGACTTTAGCTATCTTGGCACAAGTCAAGCAATCTCCACACAATTCAAGCAAGCATGCAAAAGAGTATATGAGCAGCGGAAACTAAAGCATGCAACTTGCAAGAATGTAAAGGGAAGGGTTTGGAGGATTCAAACGCAATTGGAGACACGGATGTTTTTGTCGTGGTTCCGATAGGTGGTGCTATCGTACATCCACGTTGATGGACACTTCAACCCACAGAGGGTAACGGTTGCACGAGTCCACGGAGGGCTCCACCCACGAAGGGTCCACGAAGAAGCAACCTTGTCTATTCCATCATGGCCGTCGCCCACGAAGGACTTGCCTCAATAGTGGTAGATCTTCACGAAGTAGGCGATCTCCTTGCCCTTACAAACTCCTTGGTTCAACTCCACAATCTTGTTGGAGGCTCCCAAGTGACACCTAGCAAATCTAGGAGACACAACTCTCTAAGAAGTAACAAATGGTGTGTTGATGATGAACTCCTTGCTCTTGTGCTTCAATTTATAGTCTCCCCAACACTCAACTCTCTCTCACAGGATTTGGATTTGGTGGAAAGAAGATTTGAGTGGAAAGCAATTTGGGGAAGGCTAGAGATCAAGATTCATATGGTAGGAATGGAATATCTTGACCTCAACACAAGTGTAGGTGGTTCTCTCTCAGAACATGAGTATTGGAAGTGTAGATGTGCTCTGATGGCTATCTCCATGAATGAAGAGTGGGTGGATGGGTATATATAGCCTTCACACAAAATCTAACCGTTACACACAATTTGCCAAACTCGGTGGGACCGAATGGTTAAACTCGGTCGGACCGATTCAGCAAACCTGGTGACCGTTAGGATTTTCGGTGAGACTGAGATGCAACTCGGTAGGACCGATATGGTTAGGGTTCAGGCATAACGTAATCTCGGTGTGACTGATTACACAAACTCGGTGGGACCGATTTTGGTAATAAGCTAACCGTAGACTTGGTCAGGTAAACTCGGTGGGACCGATTCGCTCTTTTCGGTGAGACCGAAATGTTACGAAAGGGAAACAGAGGGTTTACATTGCAATCTCGGTGGGACCGATCGCTCACTTCGGTTAGACCGAAACGTTACGAAGGGAAATAGAGAGATTGCAATCCCATCTCGGTGAGACCGAGATCCCTATCGGTGAGACCGATTTGCCTAGGATTTGTGGCAGTGGCTATGACATTTGAAACTTGGTGGCTTCGGATAGAAAGAATCGGTGGGGCCGAGTTTGACTTTTGGTTTGGGTCAAATGTGGATGTGGGAAGGTAGTTGAGGGTTTTGGAGCATATCACTAAGCACTGAAGAGCAAAGAACTCATTAAGCAACACCTCATCCCTCCTTGGTAGTATTGGCTTTTCCTATGGACTCAATGTGATCTTGGATCACTAAAATATAAAATGTAGAGTCTTGATCTTGAAGCTTGAGCCAATTCTTTTTGTCCTTTGAATTTTGAGGGATCCACTTTCCTCATCCATGCCATGCCATTCATTGAGCTTTTCCTGAAATTTTACTCTTGTAATAATGTTAGCTCAATGAGCTATATGTTGTAGGAATTACCAAAACCACCCAGGGATAGTTGCACTTTCAATCTCCCCCTTTTTGGTAATTGATGACAACATTTAGATCAAAGCTTCGACAAATGATAATAAGAGTGAAAGATATTGTCGCTTTGAGAAGTATGTGAAAAGCAAGAGCTCCCCCTAAATTTGTGCATATCTTAAGATTTGCTTTGGATTGCAAATGCACAATGAGTTAGGATCATGGGTTACTCTTCCATGTCACATACATTTTGGTGGAGCTCTCAAAATGATAAGAATTAAATACATGCACTCATCACCAAGAAAAGTGCATGATCAAATAGGGATAAATGATAGTATCATCCAACAACCAAGTGTAGCTTATGATCAACCACGTGATCATCAATGTCTCACAAATAAGCATAGTATCTCAAGCAACCAAAGGCAAACAAAGTATCAACCACGAAGACAAGAGAGAACAAAAGCAACAGACTCTCTCTCTCGAAGCCTATGATCTATACATTTTTCTCCCCCTTTGGCAACAAGTTACCAAAAAGTTCATAGAAAATGCATAGCACTAAACGACTCTCAGGCTTGGTCTTCAGGTGGTGGAGTCTGGATAACGCCAAGGACGAAGGCTTCAGTTGAAGTAGACGGAGCTGGAGCTGGTGTAGATGCTGGAGCTGGTGGCACTGAAGTTGTAGCTGGTGCAGATGTAGTGGCTCTGGTGTCAGAAACTGGCACCGCAGATGATCGCTGAGCTTGTCGTCGTTCTGGGAATGGGGTCCCTAGACTTGCTTGCCTGCGGCCTGCGGCGTGGCGCAAATGGGGGCCCAGCGCGTCCCATCTTCATCAACACAAGACTCAAGACCCTCGCGAGGGGCTAAGCCTTGCGGGGCCGATGACACAGCGCTTCCTCAGGCGTGGCCTCCTCAGGCTGGCTCACGAAGAGGCGGAGAGATCAAGGCGGGGTACCTAGCGAGGTGCCCATGACGCAAGCCATGACAACCAAGGGTGCCAGGCGGGCGCCAGACCACGCAGTGTCCTCCCTTTCCTCTTTGGTGCAAAGGGGGCAAGCGCAGGCGAGAGGATCAAGCAAAGGCACCCATTTCGGTGTAACGAGACCAAGACCAGTCCAATGGTGGGAATGAGCTCATCGTGGTGCCCAGAACGGCGTCACCACAGGGCCTTTGGCAGGCGAGGACCAACTTTAGTCAGGATAAGTGTACCAGATGTTCCCCTTCAAATTGGCCAATTGTTGGCGCCCTTCCCGCTCAATATTTGGGAAGAGGCCCAGGGCCTTTGCCTATAAATAGGACTAGCCACCCCCAGGGCAGAGGCATCTAGGGATCGAGGAGTCTAGAAAGTTAGCATCGGGCAATCAGGCAGCAGAACCTAGAGTCCAAGCAAGCAGAGAACAAGTAGAGAAAGAGAGAGAAGGGCGGCTGAACCCCTCCTAGCGGTTCATCCCCCTAACCAGGAGTAGACCCTCGCGAGGCTGTTCTTCCCTGTATTTGTGATGCCCCCGATTCAATCATACACTAATCATGCACGCAAATGTGTACGATCAAGATCAGGGACCCACGGGAAGATATCACAACACAACTCCACAAATAAAATAAGTCATACAAGCATCATAATACAAGCCAGGGGCCTCGAGGGCTCGAATACAAGTGCTCGATCATAGACGAGTCAGCGAAAGCAACAATATCTGAGTACAGACATAAGTTAAACAAGTTTTCCTTAAGAAGGCTAGCACAAACTGGGATACAGAGCGAACGAGGCGCAGGCCTCCTACCTGGGATCCTCCTAACTACTCCTGGTCGTCGTCAGCGGGCTGCACGTAGTAGTAGGCACCTCCAGAGTAGTAGGAGTCCTCGTCGAAGGTGGCGTCTGGATCCTAGGCTCCAGCATCTGGTTGCGGCAACCGGGTAGAAGGGAAAGGGGGAAAAAGGGGGAGAAAAGCAACCGTGAGTACTCATCCAAAGTACTCGCAAGCAAGGAGCTACACTACATATGCATGGATATATGTGTAAAGGGCCATATCAGTGGACTGAACTGCAGAATGCCAGAATAAGAGGGGGATAGCTAGTCTTATCGAAGACTACGCTTCTGGTCGCCTCCGTCTTGCAGCATATAGAAGAGAGTAGAAGTAGCATCGTATAGCATAATCCTACCCGGCGATCCCCTCCTCGTTGCCCTGTTAGAGAGCGATCACCGGGTTGTATCTGGCACTTGGAAGGGTGTGTTTTATTAAGTATCCAGTTCTAGTTGTCATAAGGTCAAGGTACAACTCCGGGTCGTCCTTTTACCGATGGACACGGCTATTCGAATAGATTAACTTCCCTGCAGGGGTGCACCACATAGCCCAACACGCTTGATCCCATTTGGCCGGACACACTTTCCTGGGACATGACCGGCCTCGGAAGATCAACATGTCACAGCCCCACCTAGGCACAACAGAGAGGTCAGCATGCCGGTCTAAACCTAAGCGCGCAGGGGTCTGGGCCCATCGCCCTGAGCACACCTGCACGTTGCGAACGCGGCCGGTGAGCAGACCTAGCAACCTCCAATACAACGGAAGTCACGTTACGCGGTCCAACCCGGCGCGCGCCGCTCAGTCGCTGACGTCAAGAAGTGCTTCGGCTGATACCACGACGTCGGGATACCCATAACTACTCCCGCGTAGGTGTTAGTGCGTATAGACCAAATGGCCAGACTCAGATCAAATACCCAGATCTCGTTAAGCGTGTTAAGTATCGCGAACGCCGACTAGGGCCAGGCCCACCTCTCTCCTAGGTGGTCTGAACCTGCCCTGTCGCTCCGCCACAAAGTAATAGTCGGGGGCCGTCGGGAACCCAGGCCCACCTCTACCGGGATGGAGCCACCTGCCCCTTCAGCCCGCATCTCCGAACAGTATCACAGGTAATGTAATAGTGTAAAGTATATAGAATATGCCCGTGATCACTTCCCGAAGTGATCATGGCCCAGTAGTATAGCATGGCAGACGGACAAGAGTGCAGGGCCACTGATGGAACACTAGCATCCTATACTAAGCAAGTAGGATTGCAGGTAAAGGTATCAACAGCAGTATCAAAGACAGGCTATGCATCAGGATAGGAATAACGAAAGCAGTAACATGCTACACTACACTAATGCAAGCAGTATAGAGGAGAGTAGGCGTTATCTGGTGATCAAGGGTGGGCTTGCCTGGTTGCTCAGACAAGAAGGAGGGGTCGTCGATGTAATCGATCACAGGGGTACCGGCATCGGTCTCATGGTCTACCAGAAAGAAGTAACGGAGGGGGAACACAATAAATAAACAGAGCAATCAAATGTAACAAAAAGCAAGAAGCGGCAATACGTTGTGCTAGAGGTGACCTAACGTAGGGATAGGTGATACCGGTGAAGGGAAGAAACATCCGGGAAAGTATTCTCGGTGTTTCGCGTTTTCGGATAGATGAATCGGAGGGGAAAAGTTGCGAGTTTTCTATGCTAGGGATGTGTGGTGGACGAACGGGCTGCGTATCCGGATTCGTCTCGTCGTTCTAAGCAACTTTCATGTAGAAAGTATTTTCATCCGAGCTACGGTTTATTTTATATTAAATTTTAAAGATTTAATTGATTTCTAAATTATTATCTTTAAATTAATTCGAAAATAACATTATTGCATCAGCATGATGTCAGCATGACATCAGCAGTCAACAGGGGTGTTGACTAGGTCAAACTGACGTGTGGGGTCCGCATGTCATTGGCTGTTTAATTAGCAGGTTAATTAAACAGGGTCAATTAGTTTAATTAGTGGTTAGGTTAATCTAATTAGGATAAATTAGTTTAATTAATTAATTATCATTTTAATTAATTTTAATTATTATTTATTAATTCATTTACCTAATTCCCTGAATTAACTTAAATCCTAAATAGTGTACCCAAAAGTTCATCTATGAGGCTGTCTGGTGGGGTCAAGTTGACTGCCCAGTCAGCTTAGTTGACTGGGTCAACATAGTCAACTGGGGCCAAGGGACCCACTGGCAGCGACCCAGGGTGGGCCCCAGGGCCAGCCACGCCAGCGGCACCGGCGTTTAGCCGCCGGCTGCCACAAACGCAGCGGCATCGCACGGGAGGCCGCGGGATTTGGCTACAGGCCACCAAATTTGATGCGGGGGTCGCGTTCGAATGGGGAGTCGATGTCGCGTCGAGTGGTGCAGCTGGCCGGAGTTGGGGCCACCGGAGACGGCGTCGGCGATGAGCCCAAGCGACGGCCAAAGCATGCGCAGGTCGGAACCGATGCTAGGAGGCACGGGAGGGGAGTTGGGGTCGCGTTGAGCTCCGGTGAGGCCCGGAAGCTCGAGGCATTGCTCGGGCGCGAGCATGAGTGCGCGGTGGCGGGGCAGCCGCCGCTGCAGACGGTGAGCGAAGGCGCGGCGAGGCAGGTGCGGAGACGGGCACATGCGTGGGAGGCGGAGTACGTCGAGCTGCGGGCGTGGGCGCGGCCAGAGCGCGGCCCCGAGGCGTGGGCAGGGCGCGTGCGCTGTGCGGCGCGTTCGGCGATGCGGGAGCAGATGCAGGGGAGAGGAGGCCGGGGGCCTCACCGGCGATGGAGGGAAGAGGGGCGGCGTGGCTCGGGGTGGTCCGGCGAGGGAGAGACGGTGGAGCGGCGCCGATGAGGTGGCGAAGCACGGCGACAACGAGGCGTCGGGGATGGGCGCCGGCGTCGAAGGCGGAGGGTGCGCGGGATTGGGACCCTCCCCGGTCCAGTCGAGTGGGGGCGTCGGGGAGGAGGCAGGGGGCGGCGTTCGATCCCCATCCTCGATCCAGATCGGATCGGGAGGTGGAGGGTTGACGAGCGGCGACGTGAGGGGGAGAGTGGGGGGAGTGGGGCGTTAGGGTTTCGTCGGCCAGGGAGTTATGGGGGAGTGGGGGCGGCCTGGGCCGGTTGGGCCGGCCTGGCTAGCAGCTGGGCCAACGCCCAGATGGGGGGGTCTCTTTTTTTTCTATTTTGTTTTCTGTTTTGCATTTTCTTTTATTATTTCTCTTTTCTGTTTTAATTCATTTTAAAATATTCAGGCACTGTCTAAAAATATGTTTTCTTTATTATAATTACCCTTGTGTCGGTGTACTAAAGTAGGGGTACCTTAGTACCCCAGACTTGTGCACGGGCAGTTGTAGCACCCTGCGGCGAGGCCCGCCCAGGAAGCGCCAAGAGAAGACCAAGCATTCAAGACAAGGCCCCCGGCAAGAGGAGCTTGCCGGGCCAAGAAGACAAGACCCCGGCAAGAGGAGCTTGCCGGGACGACTAAGCCCATGTAATACCATCCAAGAACAAAGTATACAAGACAGAAGATCGAGACCCCGACAAGAGGAGCTTGTCGGGAAGGCCGAACCCAGGCACCACAAGAGAAGCCCGCCACGGCGCGCCATGCGCCCCGGCAAGGCCTGATAGCCGGCAAGCTATCAGGCACAGGAAGACGACCCCCGCGGCAAGCCACTTGCCGCGGCAAATCGCCACCTCAGGACTGCGCTCCAGCTCACCCGCCCACGCGTCGCTCCGGGGTTTCCCCCAAGGGCACGTGGCGGGGCACCGCGCAGCCTGGGGTATGCGGTGGCATGCAGCCACCATCGTGGCGAGCGGTGGCGCACCTAACGGTCCGCCTCGGTGCTGTCCGGGCGACCGTGACGGGCATTTAATGCCCTTGTCCCCTACCGTCAGAAGTAGGTATGATAACACTGTGCCGCACTGTAGCGCCACTGTTCCCGCACTGTTACAACTTCCACCCCTTTTACACTTTTACCCCTTTCTCTTACGTTGACACCTGTCGGTGACCCCTTTGCGCTATAAAAGGAGGCCCGTGTGCAACGTAGAGGGGGTTCGGAGATTCGGAATCCAGACAGCCATACGCTCGGTGTAGCTAGCTCTCCAAGCTCCCGAGCTCCCCAGTTCAATACAACCAAGCAGGAGTAGGGTTTTACGCGTCCATCGCGGCCCGAACCTGGGTAAACCGCCCGTGTGCTCGCCTCGATCTGCTCTCCGTGCTCCCTCCGCCCCCCTCACCGGACAACGAAAGGGGCTCCGGCCCCATAGGTGCTCGCGGGGGACGCCGTCCACCCCGACATCTTTGGCGCGCCAGGTAGGGGGTGCGTCGAGGTTGTGCGGATCAGATCCGGCGTTCGCGCGAGCGCGCTCTTCGTCAGCTTCTCCGAATTCGCTAGCTTCATCAACACCATGGCCCCGAAGAAGAAGGCTTCGGAGGTCGCGGGCCCGTCCGCGTCTCTTCCACCGCTACCGGAGCCAACGGTGGGCGGGGGAGACGCCGTCGGAGGGGTGGCCACCGGCGAGAACACTCGCGGCGCCACCAAATCCAAGAACAGGGCGGACGACCGAGCCTCGGCCTCCGAGGGCGCGTCGCATCCGACCCGACAAACGACGACCCAGCAGCGCCATGCCACAGGGGGTGGCATCCGCTTGCTGGACCAAGGGCAAACTGGAGGTTCACGGGACGCCCCGGGCCCCCGTCCGGACACGGGCAAGGCGAAGGCGCCGGGGAGGGACCCCGCTCTTTCTAACATTGTTAGGAGTCCGAGCGTATCCCGCTCCTCGCGCCACTCGCCCCCGCTCCCCTCCACTCCGGCAGAAGCGCTCGCGAGAGCGCAACTGCTCCTCGACTACCCTCCAGCGGCTGACAAGGCCGAAGGCTGGAGGGCCACCATCCAGAGCCTGATCGCCTTCGCCAACAACGACACGCCGCAGCAGCCGGCGACCTCACGGCCACGGCAGGTCGAGAAGACGAAGGCCGACGGCGACAAGACCACCGGGGGTGCAACCACCATGCACTCCCCGGCGCAGAAGCAGAAGACGCCGCCCCGCTGGAGCAACGCCGACGACGGCTCTACAGCGTCGTCAGACCCGCGAACTCGCCGGGACCAGCGCCGAGTCCTCGACGAGCGGCAGCAAGAAGACGCTCGAACAAGGATTGAGCGCCGCCGAGAAACTCGGCGGCAATTAGACCAGCGGGCTGGGAACGCTGTCGACGCGCACGCGCCCGGTGAACCAGGTGACTTACCGTACGCGGCAGGTTGCCCTGCGTTCACCCGTGAGCTGCGGCGCGTCCGGTGGCCCAGCACGAAGAACTTCAAGCCCGACGTACCGGAGAAGTACGACGGCAGGACGCACCCCTCGGAGTTTCTCAGCATCTACACGATCGCTGTGCAAGCTGCCGGGGGGCGCGACGAGAGGATATTGGCGAACTACTTCCCGCTCATGCTTAAGCCGAACGTTCGTTCGTGGCTTATGCACTTGCCGGAAGGCTCCATTTCTTCCTGGGCGGATCTTTGCCATCAGTTTGTTGGCGCCTTCACAGGCGGCCACAAACCTCATGGCCAGGATAGCGACCTCCACATCCTAGCCCAGAAGGAAGGAGAACCCCTGCGCAAGTACATCCAGCGCTTCAGCCGCGTGCATCGCAACATCCCCGACGTTCACCCTGCCGCGGTTATCAGCGCGTTCCACCAGAACGTGCGTAACCGCCGCATGCGTGAAGAGATGGCCATGACCAAGATCCGGGACGTCAGCGAGCTATATGCCCTGGCTGACAAGTGCGCGCGCGCGGAGGAGGGGAGGAAACTCCCCGGGGAGGATGCTGGCGCAGGAGAAAGCGACAGTGACGGCACCGCCCCGGCGAAGAGAAGCCAGCGGCGGAATAATAGGAGGAAGAACAGGAAAGAGGTGCTTGCCGTCGAGGAGTCCGGCAAGGAGGCTCCCGCCAAGCAAACGCAGGCTGGCGGCTCCGGCAAGGAGCCTGCCCCCATGGCGGCAGCCGACAAGCAGGACGGCTCCGACAAGCAATACTGCAAGATCCACCGCACCAAGGGCCACGATCTCTCCAACTGCAAAAGCGTCGAGTACCTCGTCGTGCAGCAGAAGGCTGAGTACGAGAGGCGCGACAAGGGGAAGGCCCAGGGTGGAGGTGGCGAACCAAGCAAGAAGCGGCCGCCCATCGGCCGGGGAGGACGCCGCGGCAAGGCCAAGCAGCGGCAAGGCGATCGGCCTCCCCGGGGCCGCGACGGGGATGAAGAAGACGACGACGAAGACATGGAAGACGAAGATAACAGCGAGCAGGAGTTCCAGAAGGCCACGGAGGTCCTATGCGTTGACGGCGGCGCCTCTCTGCACACCTCCCACCGCCAGCTTAAGCAGTGGGTGCGAGAGGTGAACGCAGCAGAGCCGCCCGTGGAGTCGCGCAGGCTCCTCAAATGGTCCAGCACGCCCATCATTTTCGATCTTGAGGATCACCCCGACCGCACAACCGCGGTCGGGTGCTTGCCGATGCTGGTCTCACCCACCATCCGCAACCTCAAGGTCACCAAAATGTTGGTAGACGGCGGGGCCGGGCTGAACTTGATCTCCTCCGCTGTGATCAAGAAACTCCAGATCCCAGACGGCGAGCTCGAAGAGACCGGTTCTTTCCAAGGAATCAACCCGGGGAGGAGCAAGCCCAAGGGGAAGATTACTCTGCCTGTGACCTTCGGCGGCGAGCTCAACTTCAGGACTGAGCGCATCACGTTCGACGTCGCTGATATCCCGTTACCATACAATGGGATCCTCGGCCGTCCCGCTCTCGCCAAGTTCATGGCAGCTTCCCACCACGCCTACAACGTACTCAAGATGCCGGGGCCGATAAGCGTCATCACTGTCCATGGCGACAAAAAGGACGCGCTTATCTGCGCCGACAAGATCTACCGGGATGTAGCAGCCGCGGCAGAGAAGGACACACTTGCCGCTGAAGCCCCCGGGGGGGAAGAAGACAAGGACCAAGCCCGGTAGGTGCTCTGGGGCCCACTCCGGCAACCGCACCTCTTCGGAGTGCTGCGCCGCCGTCGAGGACGTTCCATCGAGCTCCACCGGCAAGTACAAGAAGGGAATGACCGCTCCTCCGGCAACCAAGAAGGTGTCCGCCAAGGAGGACGGCACTGGCGGTACCTTCACCATCAGTGCCACGCTTGACAGCAAATAGGAAAGCGCGCTCGTTGCCTTCCTGCGGGCGAATGTCGACGTGTTTGCATGGCAACCGTCCGACATCCCCGGTGTTCCCAGGAGGGTGATTGAGCACAAGCTCGCTGTCTGTCCTCACGCGCGACCCGTCAAGCAGAAAGTGAGAAAGCAAGCCGTGGAGCGCCAAGAATTCATCAGCGAAGAGATCAAGAAGCTAGAGGCAGCAGGCCTAGTGAGAGGTGTGATCCATCCAACGTGGCTAGCCAATCCGGTCGTCGTGCGCAAAGCCAATGGGAAGTGGAGACTGTGCATAGACTTCACCGATGTGAATAAAGCATGTCCCAAGGATCCATTTCCCTTGCCGCGCATTGACCAGATTGTTGACTCCACCGCCGGATGTGAGCTACTCTCTTTTCTTGATGCATATTCAGGCTACCACCAAGTCTTTATGGCCAAAGAAGATGAAGAGAAGACCGCATTTATCACTCCGTGCGGCACCTATTGCTTCATACGCATGCCGTTTGGACTGAAGAATGCGGGATCAACGTTTGCAAGGGTAGTGCACACTGCTTTCGAGCCACAGATCCATAGGAACGTGGAGGCCTACATGGATGACATCGTGGTGAAGAGCAGGAGCAAGGAAACCCTGGTCCAAGATCTGGAAGAGACATTTCAGAACCTGCGCAAGATACAGCTCAAGCTGAACCCCGAGAAGTGCATTTTCGGAGTCCCCTCCGGCAAGCTTCTCGGGTTCTTTGTGTCACAGAGGGGGATTGAAGCTAATCCCGACAAGATCAAAGCCGTCGAGCAGATCGAAGCCCCAGAGCGCGTCAAGGACGTCAGAAAGCTTGCAGGTTGTGTGGCCGCCCTCAGTCGTTTCATTTCAAGGTCTGCAGAACGCGCCCTGCCCTTCTTTAAAATCTTGAAGAAGGCAGGCCCCATGCAGTGGACTCCAGAAGAGGAGGCGGCGCTGCAAGATTTGAAAAGGTACCTATCCTCCACTCCAATACTTGTCGCACCTAGACCACAGGAGAAGTTGTTGCTATACCTAGCGGCAACCAACCAGGTGGTTAGTGCTGCGTTAGTGGCGGAGAGGGAGGCCGACGAGGAGTCTATACAACCTGCAAGCGAATCCAGCGACAAGCGGGGGGCTGCTCCGGCAAGCTCTGGCCCCGACAAGGACAACCCTGCGCAGGAACAGGATGGAGCGCGGAAGAAGATGGTGCAGCGCCCGGTGTATTTTGTGAGTTCCCTCTTGCAGGGGGCTAGATCAAGATACTCTGGGGTGCAGAAGTTGCTTTTCGGCCTCCTCATGGCCTCGAGAAAGCTGCGCCATTACTTCCAAGCACATGAGATAACAGTAGTCACTCGCTCTCCGCTGAAGAGGATATTGCACAATCCCGAGGCAACAGGCAGGATCGTCGAGTGGGCACTGGAGCTGTCGAGCTTTGGACTCAAGTTTGAAAGTACTTCAACCATACAGAGCCGAGCTTTGGCAGAATTCATAGCTGAGTGGACCCCGACGCCAGATGGAGAAGCCCAAGAAACAAGCGCGCCCGTACAAGAAGCAACAAGCGAGTGGGTAATGTACTTCGATGGTGCCTTCTCGCTGCAAGGCGCCGGTGCTGGCGTGGTACTCATCGCGCCCACCGGAGAGCACCTCAAGTATGTTATCCAGATGCACTTCCCAAGAGAGCAAGCAACCAACAATACTGCTGAGTATGAAGGCTTGCTCGCCGGCCTCAGGATTGCGGCCGAACTTGGGATCAGAAAGCTGATTGTGCGGGGAGATTCTCAACTGGTGGTCCGGCAAGTCAACAAGAGCTACCAGAGCCCTCTGATGGAAGCTTATGTAGATGAAGTGAGGAAGCTGGAAGAACACTTTGAAGGGCTGCAAATGGAGCACGTCCCGAGAGCTCAGAATGAGATAGCAGACGGCCTTTCGAAGTGTGCTTCGTTGAAGTTACCTGTGGAACCAGGGACCTTCTTACTCAAGCTGACTCAACCATCCGTTATACCATCAGTTGGGCAGCCCAAGAAAAGGAAGTTGGTCTCCGGCGACTACTTGCAGGCGAACCTTCCTGAGACCGCCGCCAAGGTCCCCAAGATCAACAACCAGAACGCCGGGGGACAGCCCGCTCCTGCGGATCCCAGGATCCGTCCAGTCGAAGCAGGTGTCCCCGATAAGCCTTGCTCCGGCAAGCAGATCAGCAGTCTGAACGCTGAGGAACAGTCCGCTCCTGCGGATCCGAGGATCTGTCCAGTTGAAGCGGGGGTTCCCGACAAGCTTTGCCCCGGCAAGCTTGCCGGGGGATCACCGGCTCCGGCGGAACCAGAGGTTCTTGCCGTAGAAGCCGGGGTCCCCGCAACGGCCTTCATGCCTTTAGTCCTTGCCGTCGAGCCCCGGGCTCCGGCATGGGCGCAGCAGATCGTCCGTTTTCTGCAAACTGGAGAACTTCCCTACGACCCAGAAGAGATGGAGAAGATCACCAGGCAGTCAAGTATGTACCAGTTCGTGGACAACGAGCTGTACAGAAGGAGACTCAACGGTGTCAGATTGAAGTGCATCTCCAGGGAAGACGGACAGAAGCTGTTGGCAGAGATACACGGAGGCATATGCGGCCATCACATTGGCGCAAGAGCACTTGTCGGGAAAGCCTTCCGGCAAGGGTTCTTCTGGCAAGAAGCCCTCCAAGATGCAACTGCACTAGTAACCAAGTGTGAAGCGTGCCAGTTCCATGCAAAACAGATTCATCAGCCAGCCCAAGCTCTCCAAACAATCCCTTTATCCTGGCCCTTCTCGGTCTGGGGGCTCGATATCCTCGGCCCTTTTCCCCGAGCCGTCGGGGGCTTCGAGTACTTGTACGTTGCAATCGACAAGTTCACGAAGTGGCCAGAAGTGGAGCCAGTGAGGAAGGTGACCGCGCAGTCAGCAGTCAAGTTCTTCCGGTTGATCGTCTGCCGTTTCGGAATCCCCAACAGAATCATCACCGACAACGGGACACAATTCACAAGTCGCGCCTTCATGCAATACGCCCAGGATCTCGGCGCCAAGGTCTGTTTCGCTTCGGTTGCTCACCCCAGGAGAAACGGTCAAGCAGAAAGGGCCAACGCAGAAGTGCTGCGCGGACTCAAGACCAGGACCTTCGACAGGCTGCGCAAGTGCGGAAGAAATTGGATTGAGGAGCTGCCGGCGGCTCTTTGGTCAATCAGAACGACACCGAGTCGAGCCACCGGACAGACACCCTTTGCTCTAGTCTATGGAGCGGAAGCAGTTATCCCCACGGAGCTCGTATACGGATCTCCTCGGGTGCTCGCTTATGACGAGCTCGAGCAAGAGCAGCTGCGCCAAGATGACGCGCTGCTCCTTGAGGAAGGACGTCTCCAGGCTGCGGTACGAGCTGCTCGATACCAGCAAGCCTTGCGTCGCTACCATAGCCGCAAGGTCAAGGCCAGGAGTCTCGAAGAGGGCGACCTTGTTCTTCGGCGCACTCAGTCGGCCAAGGATTCCAACAAGTTGACGCCAAAGTGGGAAGGACCTTATCGGGTGAGACAAGTCACGAGGCCTGGCGCTGTCCGCCTCGAGACCGAAGAAGGCGTACCAGTGAGCAACTCCTGGAACATAGAGCATCTTCGCAAGTTTCACCCATAAGGCGCGGTTGCCGTGACCCGCTCCGGCAACCATCGGTTTGTACAGGCCTTGCCGCTGTTGCATGTAACCCCTTGTACAAAGCCAGGCGAAGCCCCTGGCACCAGATAAAGTGGCCCTGTTAGGCGACCTTGTTCTTAGGCACGTTCAGTCGGCCAAGAATTATAACAAGTCGACGCCGAAGCAGGAAGGCCCTTATCGGGTGAGACGAGTCGCGAGGCCCGGCGCTGTCCGCCTCAAGACCGAAGAGGGCCTACCAGTGAGCAACTCCTGGGAACATAGAGCATCTTCGCAAGTTTCGCCCATAAGGCGCGGTTGCCGTGATCCGCTCCGGCAACCATCGGTTTGTACAGGCCTTGCCGCTGTTGCATGTAACCCCTTGTACAAAGCCAGGCGAAGCCCCTGGCATCAGATAAAGTTGCCCTGTTAGGCGACCTTGTTCTTAGGCACGTTCAGTCGGCCAAGAATTATAACAAGTCGACGCCGAAGCAGGAAGGCCCTTATCGGGTGAGACGAGTCGCGAGGCCCGGCGCTGTCCGCCTCAAGACCGAAGAGGGCCTACCAGTGAGCAACTCCTGGGAACATAGAGCATCTTCGCAAGTTTCGCCCATAAGGCGCGGTTGCCGTGATCCGCTCCGGCAACCACCGGTTTGTGCAGGCCTTGCCGATGTTGCATGTAAGCCCTCATACAAAGCCAGGCGAAGCCCCTGGCCGAAGATAAAGAAGCGCTGGCGCCCTAGATTTTAGCATGCATGCTGAGTCAGAGTCTCGTCCTTGGTTAGGGTTGTCAGTTCCTAACTGTCGCTAACCCCTAACTTAGAGGTCGAGTCCGCGTCTTTTTCCCGTCCTTTCCCTTTGGCTCGCAGGAATTGAATGTCCTTGCCGGGCCGCTCAAGGGCAAGGAAGAGGAGAAGGACGAGCCAACACCTACGCCTCGGCGAGCCAGAGTCGCCGGGGGCTGCAACCTCAGATAAGTTTTTGCATCCCTCATCATGCATTCTCTTATGGACTGTGGAATTTGAAAGCCTCCTTTCCTCCTGAAAAGCTATCGTGCTCTCTTAGCGGCAAGCCCCAGAGCGCGTTCCTGGGGCCCGTTTCGATAGCAGCCGCGGCAGCAAGGGGGGAGGGAAGCGAGGGGCCGGAACCCGCCTGCTCCCCGCCTCCGCCAAGGGCGTGAAAAAGGTCGAGCAGTGCGGGGGAGCGGCTGGGCCTGTTGCCGGGCGAGAAACTGTCTATCTTAACGATGTAAAGGATTCGTTCCTTACCGCGGTTTCCACCCGCGAGACAGATGATCCGGCAAACATCCCCTTTTCATTAAAAACATTCCACTCAGGTACAGTTCAGAGAGAATGAAAAACATGAAAGAAGGGATTACAAGGCTTAAACGCAACTAAGGCCCGAAGGCTTACAAGCTGAAAAGAGATAAGGTGCCCGTAATCCCTTTCTTGTCTCTCTCCTCAGGAGGCAGAGCAAGTAGGCGAAGAGGGAGAAAGGGGCACCTAGGCGAGCTACGGGTGGCAGAAGGCACCAAAAGAAGATCCGGGGGCTCCGCCCGGGGGCCTCCGGAGGCTGAAGAAGACGGAGGCGCCGGAGGCAGAGCTGGAAGATAAGGCACCGGCCTTGCCGCCAGCCTCTTCCTCTTCCCCAGCCTCGCCACTCCGGCCGCCCGAGGAGATCAAGCCCCCCGGCAAGAGGAGCTTGCCGGGCCGAAGAGAAGACCCCGGTGGTCGTCACCGAGAGCAAGGGTGATGACGGCGTCTGGGGCGCATCTGGAACACGAGGCGCCGGAGCGTCAGCCAGCTGTCGAAGTCGGCCCGTACTCCGACTTCGCGGCCTTCGACGTCCGCCCTCTGTCCTCCTCAGCAGCCCCCCTGCGCCAGCCGCCCAAGGAGACGACCCCGGGGAGTTCACGGAGCCCGGCGCGGACGATGGGGCCGCCGGTGCCACACGGAGCTGCGACCGGCGCCTAGTCGGACCCGTCATCCCGGCGGCTGCTCCCCTCATCGTCGCTGTCGCTCCCCTCCTCGTCACTCTCGCTCGAGGAGGAGCCTTCGCTGTCGGAGGAGCTATCTTCGCAGCACCGGGCCCGGGTGCCGGAGCCCCAGAAGGCCTTGACGGAGAGGAGGTCCTCCCCCACCAGCTTAAAGTGGAGAGTGAACCCCTCCGTCAAGCTGTGGATCCGGGCGAACGTCTTCCACCCGCGGCCCAGGCACACCACGCCGGGGGCTCGGGACTCGACGTGGACTCGCGTCCCACTGATCCCGCAGCCCCTCATGCGCAGCTTTAGCATCTCGGGCTGCTCCACCTCCAACACGCTCGCGAATGGAGCGGGAAGCCGGAGGCGGCGACGAGGCGCCCGGCACAGCCTGATAATGAACTCACGGGGGTCGTCCCCGAGATGGACCGCGGGAAGGAACGGAGCCGCTGGCGGAGGCAAGGACGGCGCACCGATCCGTCCGCCCCGAGCGCCTCGACCCCGTCCACGACCTCGTCCGCGACCTCGCCCTCTCCCTCTTCCCCTGACGACCGGCTCCGCCGCCGCGGGCGCAAGGGGAGGAGGGGCGCGTTGCCTAGCAGACACCCTCGCGGCAACCGAAGAAGAACCAGGGTTCCCCCCCTCCATCGCAGATGGGGGAAGGAAACCAGAAGCAGAAGGAGGAAGGAGATTGTCGGTGTACTAAAGTAGGGGTACCTTAGTACCCCAGACTTGTGCACGGGCAGTTGTAGCACCCTGCGGCGAGGCCCGCCCAGGAAGCGCCAAGAGAAGACCAAGCATTCAAGACAAGGCCCCCGGCAGGAGGAGCTTGCCGGGCCAAGAAGACAAGACCCCGGCAAGAGGAGCTTGCCGGGACGACTGAGCCCATGTAATACCATCCAAGAACAAAGTATAAGAGACAGAAGATCGAGACCCCGACAAGAGGAGCTTGTCGGGAAGGCCGAACCCAGGCACCACAAGAGAAGCCCGCCACGGCGCGCCATGCGCCCCGGCAAGGCCTGATAGCCGGCAAGCTATCAGGCACAGGAAGACGACCCCCGCGGCAAGCCACTTGCCGCGGCAAATCGCCACCTCAGGACTGCGCTCCAGCTCGCCCGCCCACGCGTCGCTCCGGGGCTTCCCCCAAGGGCACGTGGCGGGGCACCGCGCAGCCTGGGGTATGCGGTGGCATGCAGCCACCATCGTGGCGAGCGGTGGCGTACCTAACGGTCCGCCTCGGTGCTGTCCGGGCGACCGTGACGGGCATTTAATGCCCTTGTCCCCTACCGTCAGAAGTAGGTATGATAACACTGTGCCGCATTGTAGCGCCACTGTTCCCGCACTGTTACAACTTCCACCCCTTTTACACTTTTACCCCTTTCTCTTACGTTGACACCTGTCGGTGACCCCTTTGCGCTATAAAAGGAGGCCCGTGTGCAACGTAGAGGGGGTTCGGAGATTCGGAACCCAGACAGCCATACGCTCGGTGTAGCTAGCTCTCCAAGCTCCCGAGCTCCCCAATTCAATACAACCAAGCAGGAGTAGGGTTTTACGCGTCCATCGCGGCCCGAACCTGGGTAAACCGCCCGTGTGCTCGCCTCGATCTGCTCTCCGTGCTCCCTCCGCCCCCCTCACCGGACAACGAAAGGGGCTCCGGCCCCATAGGTGCTCGCGGGGGACGCCGTCCACCCCGACATCTTTGGCGCGCCAGGTAGGGGGTGCGTCGAGGTTGTGCGGATCAGATCCGGCGTTCGCGCGAGCGCGCTCTTCGTCAGCTTCTCCGAATTCGCTAGCTTCATCAACACCATGGCCCCGAAGAAGAAGGCTTCGGAGGTCGCGGGCCCGTCCGCGTCTCTTCCACCGCTACCGGAGCCAACGGTGGGCGGGGGAGACGCCGTCGGAGGGGTGGCCACCGGCGAGAACACTCGCGGCGCCACCAAATCCAAGAACAGGGCGGACGACCGAGCCTCGGCCTCCGAGGGCGCGTCGCATCCGACCCGACAAACGACGACCCAGCAGCGCCATGCCACAGGGGGTGGCATCCGCTTGCTGGACCAAGGGCAAACTGGAGGTTCACGGGACGCCCCGGGCCCCCGTCCGGACACGGGCAAGGCGAAGGCGCCGGGGAGGGACCCCGCTCTTTCTAACATTGTTAGGAGTCCGAGCGTATCCCGCTCCTCGCGCCACTCGCCCCCGCTCCCCTCCACTCCGGCAGAAGCGCTCGCGAGAGCGCAACTGCTCCTCGACTACCCTCCAGCGGCTGACAAGGCCGAAGGCTGGAGGGCCACCATCCAGAGCCTGATCGCCTTCGCCAACAACGACACGCCGCAGCAGCCGGCGACCTCACGGCCACGGCAGGTCGAGAAGACGAAGGCCGACGGCGACAAGACCGCCGGGGGTGCAACCACCATGCACTCCCCGGCGCAGAAGCAGAAGACGCCGCCCCGCTGGAGCAACGCCGACAACGGCTCTACAGCGTCGTCAGACCCGCGGACTCGCCGGGACCAGCGCCGAGTCCTCGACGAGCGGCAGCAAGAAGACGCTCGAACAAGGATTGAGCGCCGCCGAGAAACTCGGCGGCAATCAGACCAGCGGGCTGGGAACGCTGTCGACGCGCACGCGCCCGGTGAACCAGGTGACTTACCGTACGCGGCAGGTTGCTCTGCGTTCACCCGTGAGCTGCGGCGCGTCCGGTGGCCCAGCACGAAGAACTTCAAGCCCGACGTACCGGAGAAGTACGACGGCAGGACGCACCCCTCGGAGTTTCTCAGCATCTACACGATCGCTGTGCAAGCTGCCGGGGGGCGCGACGAGAGGATATTGGCGAACTACTTCCCGCTCGTGCTTAAGCCGAACGTTCGTTCGTGGCTTATGCACTTGCCGGAAGGCTCCATTTCTTCCTGGGCGGATCTTTGCCATCAGTTTGTTGGCGCCTTCACAGGCGGCCACAAACCTCATGGCCAGGATAGCGACCTCCACATCCTAGCCCAGAAGGAAGGAGAACCCCTGCGCAAGTACATCCAGCGCTTCAGCCGCGTGCATCGCAACATCCCCGACGTTCACCCTGCCGCGGTTATCAGCGCGTTCCACCAGAACGTGCGTAACCGCCGCATGCGTGAAGAGATGGCCATGACCAAGATCCGGGACGTCAGCGAGCTATATGCCCTGGCTGACAAGTGCGCGCGCGCGGAGGAGGGGAGGAAACTCCCCGGGGAGGATGCTGGCGCAGGAGAAAGCGACAGTGACGGCACCGCCCCGGCGAAGAGAAGCCAGCGGCGGAATAATAGGAGGAAGAACAGGAAAGAGGTGCTTGCCGTCGAGGAGTCCGGCAAGGAGGCTCCCACCAAGCAAACGCAGGCTGGCGGCTCCGGCAAGGAGCCTGCCCCCGTGGCGGCAGCCGACAAGCAGGACGGCTCCGACAAGCAATACTGCAAGATCCACCGCACCAAGGGCTACGATCTCTCCAACTGCAAAAGCGTCGAGTACCTCGTCGTGCAGCAGAAGGCTGAGTACGAGAGGCGCGACAAGGGGAAGGCCCAGGGTGGAGGTGGCGAACCAAGCAAGAAGCGGCCGCCCATCGGCCGGGGAGGACGCCGCGGCAAGGCCAAGCAGCGGCAAGGCGATCGGCCTCCCCGGGGCCGCGACGGGGATGAAGAAGACGACGACGAAGACATGGAAGACGAAGATAACAGCGAGCAGGAGTTCCAGAAGGCCACGGAGGTCCTATGCGTTGACGGCGGCGCCTCTCTGCACACCTCCCACCGCCAGCTTAAGCAGTGGGTGCGAGAGGTGAACGCAGCAGAGCCGCCCGTGGAGTCGCGCAGGCTCCTCAAATGGTCCAGCACGCCCATCATTTTCGATCTTGAGGATCACCCCGACCGCACAACCGCGGTCGGGTGCTTGCCGATGCTGGTCTCACCCACCATCCGCAACCTCAAGGTCACCAAAATGTTGGTAGACGGCGGGGCCGGGCTGAACTTGATCTCCTCCGCTGTGATCAAGAAACTCCAGATCCCAGACGGCGAGCTCGAAGAGACCGGTTCTTTCCAAGGAATCAACCCGGGGAGGAGCAAGCCCAAGGGGAAGATTACTCTGCCTGTGACCTTCGGCGGCGAGCTCAACTTCAGGACTGAGCGCATCACGTTCGACGTCGCTGATATCCCGTTACCATACAATGGGATCCTCGGCCGTCCCGCTCTCGCCAAGTTCATGGCAGCTTCCCACCACGCCTACAACATACTCAAGATGCCGGGGCCGATAAGCGTCATCACTGTCCATGGCGACAAAAAGGACGCGCTTATCTGCGCCGACAAGATCTACCGGGATGTAGCAGCCGCGGCAGAGAAGGACACACTTGCCGCTGAAGCCCCCGGGGGGAAGAAGACAAGGACCAAGCCCGGTAAGTGCTCTGGGGCCCACTCCGGCAACCGCACCTCTTCGGAGTGCTGCGCCGCCGTCGAGGACGTTCCATCGAGCTGCACCGGCAAGTACAAGAAGGGAATGACCGCTCCTCCGGCAACCAAGAAGGTGTCCGCCAAGGAGGACGGCACTGGCGGTACCTTCACCATCAGTGCCACGCTTGACAGCAAATAGGAAAGCGCGCTCGTTGCCTTCCTGCGGGCGAATGTCGACGTGTTTGCATGGCAACCGTCCGACATCCCCGGTGTTCCCAGGAGGGTGATTGAGCACAAGCTCGCTGTCTGTCCTCACGCGCGACCCGTCAAGCAGAAAGTGAGAAAGCAAGCCGTGGAGCGCCAAGAATTCATCAGCGAAGAGATCAAGAAGCTAGAGGCAGCAGGCCTAGTGAGAGGTGTGATCCATCCAACGTGGCTGGCCAATCCGGTCGTCGTGCGCAAAGCCAATGGGAAGTGGAGACTGTGCATAGACTTCACCGATGTGAATAAAGCATGTCCCAAGGATCCATTTCCCTTGCCGCGCATTGACCAGATTGTTGACTCCACCGCCGGATGTGAGCTACTCTCTTTTCTTGATGCATATTCAGGCTACCACCAAGTCTTTATGGCCAAAGAAGATGAAGAGAAGACCGCATTTATCACTCCGTGCGGCACCTATTGCTTCATACGCATGTCGTTTGGACTGAAGAATGCGGGATCAACGTTTGCAAGGGTAGTGCACACTGCTTTCGAGCCACAGATCCATAGGAACGTGGAGGCCTACATGGATGACATCGTGGTGAAGAGCAGGAGCAAGGAAACCCTGGTCCAAGATCTGGAAGAGACATTTCAGAACCTGCGCAAGATACAGCTCAAGCTGAACCCCGAGAAGTGCGTTTTCGGAGTCCCCTCCGGCAAGCTTCTCGGGTTCTTTGTGTCACAGAGGGGGATTGAAGCTAATCCCGACAAGATCAAAGCCGTCGAGCAGATCGAAGCCCCAGAGCGCGTCAAGGACGTCAGAAAGCTTGCAGGTTGTGTGGCCGCCCTCAGTCGGTTCATTTCAAGGTCTGCAGAACGCGCCCTGCCCTTCTTTAAAATCTTGAAGAAGGCAGGCCCCATGCAGTGGACTCCAGAAGCGGAGGCGGCGCTGCAAGATTTGAAAAGGTACCTATCCTCCACTCCAATACTTGTCGCACCTAGACCACAGGAGAAGTTGTTGCTATACCTAGCGGCAACCAACCAGGTGGTTAGTGCTGCGTTAGTGGCGGAGAGGGAGGCCGACGAGGAGTCTATACCACCTGCAAGCGAATCCAGCGACAAGCGGGGGGCTGCTCCGGCAAGCTCTGGCCCCGACAAGGACAACCCTGCGCAGGAACAGGATGGAGCGCGGAAGAAGATGGTGCAGCGCCCGGTGTATTTTGTGAGTTCCCTCTTGCAGGGGGCTAGATCAAGATACTCTGGGGTGCAGAAGTTGCTTTTCGGCCTCCTCATGGCCTCGAGAAAGCTGCGCCACTACTTCCAAGCACATGAGATAACAGTAGTCACTCGCTTTCCGCTGAAGAGGATATTGCACAATCCCGAGGCAACAGGCAGGATCGTCGAGTGGGCACTGGAGCTGTCGAGCTTTGGACTCAAGTTTGAAAGTACTTCAACCATACAGAGCCGAGCTTTGGCAGAATTCATAGCTGAGTGGACCCCGACGCCAGATGGAGAAGCCCAAGAAACAAGCGCGCCCGTACAAGAAGCAACAAGCGAGTGGGTAATGTACTTCGATGGTGCCTTCTCGCTGCAAGGCGCCGGTGCTGGCGTGGTACTCATCGCGCCCACCGGAGAGCACCTCAAGTATGTTATCCAGATGCACTTCCCAAGAGAGCAAGCAACCAACAATACTGCTGAGTATGAAGGCTTGCTCGCCGGCCTCAGGATTGCGGCCGAACTTGGGATCAGAAAGCTGATTGTGCGGGGAGATTCTCAACTGGTGGTCCGGCAAGTCAACAAGAGCTACCAGAGCCCTCTGATGGAAGCTTATGTAGATGAAGTGAGGAAGCTGGAAGAACACTTTGAAGGGCTGCAAATGGAGCACGTCCCGAGAGCTCAGAATGAGATAGCAGACGGCCTTTCGAAGTGTGCTTCGTTGAAGTTACCTGTGTAACCAGGGACCTTCTTACTCAAGCTAACTCAACCATCCGTTACACCATCAGTTGGGCAGTCCAAGAAAAGGAAGTTGGTCTCCGGCGACTACTTGCAGGCAAACCTTCCTGAGACCGCTGCCAAGGTCCCCAAGATCAACAACCAGAACGCCGGGGGACACCCCGCTCCTGCGGATCCCAGGATCCGTCCAGTCGAAGCAGGTGTCCCCGATAAGCCTTGCTCCGGCAAGTAGATCAGCAGTCTGAACGCTGAGGAACAGTCCGCTCCTGCGGATCCGAGGATCTGTCCAGTTGAAACGGGGGTTCCCGACAAGCTTTGCCCCGGCAAGCTTGCCGGGGGATCACCGGCTCCGGCGGAACCAGAGGTTCTTGCCGTAGAAGCCGGGGTCCCCGCAGCGGCCTTCATGCCTTTAGTCCTTGCCGTCGAGCCCCGGGCTCCGGCATGGGCGCAGCAGATCGTCCGTTTTCTGCAAACTGGAGAACTTCCCGACGACCCAGAAGAGATGGAGAAGATCACCAGGCAGTCAAGTATGTACCAGTTCGTGGACAACAAGCTGTACAGAAGGAGACTCAACGGTGTCAGATTGAAGTGCATCTCCAGGGAAGACGGACAGAAGCTGTTGGCAGAGATACACGGAGGCATATGCGGCCATCACATTGGCGCAAGAGCACTTGTCGGGAAAGCCTTCCGGCAAGGGTTCTTCTGGCAAGAAGCCCTCCAAGATGCAACTGCACTAGTAACCAAGTGTGAAGCGTGCCAGTTCCATGCAAAACAGATTCATCAGCCAGCTCAAGCTCTCCAAACAATCCCTTTATCCTGGCCCTTCTCGGTCTGGGGGCTCGATATCCTCGGCCCTTTTCCCCGAGCCGTCGGGGGCTTCGAGTACTTGTACGTTGCAATCGACAAGTTCACGAAGTGGCCAGAAGTGGAGCCAGTGAGGAAGGTGACCGCGCAGTCAGCAGTCAAGTTCTTCCGGTCGATCGTCTGCCGTTTCGGAATCCCCAACAGAATCATCACCGACAACGGGACACAATTCACAAGTCGCGCCTTCATGCAATACGCCCAGGATCTCGGCGGCAAGGTCTGTTTCGCTTCGGTTGCTCACCCCAGGAGCAACGGTCAAGCAGAAAGGGCCAACGCAGAAGTGCTGCGCGGACTCAAGACCAGGACCTTCGACAGGCTGCGCAAGTGCGGAAGAAATTGGATTGAGGAGCTGCCGGCGGCTCTTTGGTCAATCAGAACGACACCGAGTCGAGCCACCGGACAGACACCCTTTGCTCTAGTCTATGGAGCGGAAGCAGTTATCCCCACGGAACTCGTATACGGATCTCCTCGGGTGCTCGCTTATGACGAGCTCGAGCAAGAGCAGCTGCGCCAAGATGACGCGCTGCTCCTTGAGGAAGGACGTCTCCAGGCTGCGGTACGAGCTGCTCGATACCAGCAAGCCTTGCGTCGCTACCATAGCCGCAAGGTCAAGGCCAGGAGTCTCGAAGAGGGCGACCTTGTTCTTCGGCGCACTCAGTCGGCCAAGGATTCCAACAAGTTGACGCCAAAGTGGGAAGGACCTTATCGGGTGAGACAAGTCACGAGGCCTGGCGCTGTCCGCCTCGAGACCGAAGAAGGCGTACCAGTGAGCAACTCCTGGAACATAGAGCATCTTCGCAAGTTTCACCCATAAGGCGCGGTTGCCGTGACCCGCTCCGACAACCATCGGTTTGTACAGGCCTTGCCGCTGTTGCATGTAACCCCTTGTACAAAGCCAGGCGAAGCCCCTGGCACCAGATAAAGTGGCCCTGTTAGGCGACCTTGTTCTTAGGCACGTTCAGTCGGCCAAGAATTATCACAAGTCGACGCCGAAGCAGGAAGGCCCTTATCGGGTGAGACGAGTCGCGAGGCCCGGCGCTGTCCGCCTCAAGACCGAAGAGGGCCTACCAGTGAGCAACTCCTGGGAACATAGAGCATCTTCGCAAGTTTCGCCCATAAGGCGCGGTTGCCGTGATCCGCTCCGGCAACCATCGGTTTGTACAGGCCTTGCCGCTGCTGCATGTAACCCCTTGTACAAAGCCAGGCGAAGCCCCTGGCATCAGATAAAGTTGCCCTGTTAGGCGACCTTGTTCTTAGGCACGTTCAGTCGGCCAAGAATTATAACAAGTCGACGCCGAAGCAGGAAGGCCCTTATCGGGTGAGACGAGTCGCGAGGCCCGGCGCTGTCCGCCTCAAGACCGAAGAGGGCCTACCAGTGAGCAACTCCTGGGAACATAGAGCATCTTCGCAAGTTTCGCCCATAAGGCGCGGTTGCCGTGATCCGCTCCGGCAACCACCGGTTTGTGCAGGCCTTGCCGATGTTGCATGTAAGCCCTCGTACAAAGCCAGGCAAAGCCCCTGGCCGAAGATGAAGAAGCGCTGGCGCCCTAGATTTTTGCATGCATGCTGAGTCAGAGTCTCGTCCTTGGCTAGGGTTGTCAGTTCCTAACTGTCGCTAACCCCTAACTTAGAGGTCGAGTCCGCGTCTTTTTCCCGTCCTTTCCCTTTGGCTCGCAGGAATTGAATGTCCTTGCCGGGCCGCTCAAGGACAAGGAAGAGGAGAAGGACGAGCCAACACCTACGCCCCGGCGAGCCAGAGTCGCCGGGGGCTGCAACCTCAGATAAGTTTTTGCATCCCTCATCATGCATTCTCTTATGGACTGTGGAATTTGAAAGCCTCCTTTCCTCCTGAAAAGCTACCGTGCTCTCTTAGCGGCAAGCCCCAGAGCGCGTTCCTGGGGCCCGTTTCGATAGCAGCCGCGGCAGCAAGGGGGGAGGGAAGCGAGGGGCCGGAACCCGCCTGCTCCCCGCCTCCGCCAAGGGCGTGAGAAAGGTCGAGCAGTGCGGGGGAGCGGCTGGGCCTGTTGCCGGGCGAGAAACTGTCTATCTTAACGATGTAAAGGATTCGTTCCTTACCGCGGTTTCCACCCGCGAGACAAATGATCCGGCAAACATCCCCTTTTCATTAAAAACATTCCACTCAGGTACAGTTCAGAGAGAATGAAAAACATGAAAGAAGGGATTACAAGGCTTAAACGCAACTAAGGCCCGAAGGCTTACAAGCTGAAAAGAGATAAGGTGCCCGTAATCCCTTTCTTGTCTCTCTCCTCAGGAGGTAGGGCAAGTAGGCGAAGAGGGCGAAGGGGGCACCTAGGCGAGCTACGGGTGGCAGAAGGCACCAAGACAAGATCCGGGGGCTCCGCCCGGGGGTCTCCGGAGGCTGAAGAAGACGGAGGCGCCGGAGGCAGAGCTGGAAGATGAGGCAGCGGCCTTGCCGCCAGCCTCTTCCTCTTCCCCAGCCTCGCCACTCCGGCCGCCCGAGGAGATCAAGCCCCCGGCAAGAGGAGCTTGCCGGGCCGAAGAGAAGACCCCGGTGGTCGTCACCGAGAGCAAGGGTGATGACGGCGTCTGGGGCGCATCTGGAACACGAGGCACCGGAGCGTCAGCCAGCTGTCGAAGTCGGCCCGTACTCCGACTTCGCGGCCTTCGACGTCCGCCCTCTGTCCTCCTCAGCAGCCCCCCTACGCCAGTCGCCCAAGGAGACGACCCCGGGGAGTTCACGGAGCCCGGCGCGGACGATGGAGCTGCGACCGACGCCTAGTCGGACCCGTCATCCCGGCGGCTGCTCCCCTCGTCGTCGCTGTCGCTCCCCTCCTCGTCACTCTCGCTCGAGGAGGAGCCTTCGCTGTCGGAGGAGCTATCTTCGCAGTACCGGGCCCGGATGCCGAAGCCCCAGAAGGCCTTGACGGAGAGGAGGTCCTCCCCCACTAGCTTAAAGTGGAGGGTGAACCCCTCCGTCAAGCTGTGGATCCGGGCGAACGTCTTCCACCCGCGGCCCAGACACACCACGCCGGGGGCTCGGGACTCGACGTGGACTCGCGTCCCACTGATCCCGCAGCCCCTCATGCGCAGGTTTAGCGTCTCAGGCTGCTCCACCTCCAACACGTTCGCGAATGGAGCGGGAAGCCGGAGGCGGCGACGAGGCGCCCGGCGCAGCCTGATAATGAACTCACGGGGGTCGTCCCCGAGATGGACCGCGGGAAGGAACGGAGCCGCTGGCGGAGGCAAGGACGGCGCACCGATCCGTCCGCCCCGAGCGCCTCGGCCCCGTCCACGACCTCGTCCGCGACCTCGCCCTCTCCCTCTTCCCCTGACGACCGGCTCCGCCGCCGCGGGCGCAAGGGGAGGAGGGGCGCGTTGCCTAGCAGACACCCTCGCGGCAACCGAAGAAGAACCAGGGTTCCCCCCTCCATCGCAGATGGGGGAAGGAAACCAGAAGCAGAAGGAGGAAGGAGATGGAGTGCGGATTTCCGTCGCCCCCTTTTGCTCCTTATAAAGGGGCGGAGTGGGAACGCGGCCGCCTCGCTCCTCCAATAGAAGCGGAGGAAGGGCAGGCGACTGGGGCCGACCCACTGCATCGACCCGCGCCGGCCCGACTCCCTGCCTCCGCCGCCGCGACTCCGAGTGCATGAGGACCGCGTGGTGGGCGCGCAGAACCGAGGCGACGGGTGGGACGACCTATCCCCATCCCGTGATTATGGGGAACGGACGCCTCGAAAGCCGCGCCTCACCCCCGTTCATTTATCGAGCCGCGCCTCCGCACCTCCCTCCACTTAAAGAGGGAACGGGCGTTTCGCCCCCACGGCGCCGCGATAAGCGCGCGCCGCCTGGGGAAGGTGCGACGGATGCGGAGTTAAGGAGCAGCGCGACCAAGGCCACGCGTGCCCGTGCACTGTTAGGGCCTGGCCCAACGACGCTCGGCACCGTGTGTGGCCCAGGCCCGGGAGCTCCTGTCGGTGTACTAAAGTAGGGGTACCTTAGTACCCCAGACTTGTGCACGGGCAGTTGTAGCACCCTGCGGCGAGGCCCGCCCAGGAAGCGCCAAGAGAAGACCAAGCATTCAAGACAAGGCCCCCGGCAAGAGGAGCTTGCCAGGCCAAGAAGACAAGACCCCGGCAAGAATAGCTTGCCGGGACGACTAAGCCCATGTAATACCATCCAAGAACAAAGTATACGAGACAGAAGATCGAGACCCCGACAAGAGGAGCTTGTCGGGAAGGCCGAACCCAGGCACCACAAGAGAAGCCCGCCACGGCGCGCCATGCGCCCCGGCAAGGCCTGATAGCCGGCAAGCTATCAGGCACAGGAAGACGACCCCCGCGGCAAGCCACTTGCCGCGGCAAATCGCCACCTCAGGACTGCGCTCCAGCTCACCCGCCCACGCGTCGCTCCGGGGTTTCCCCCAAGGGCACGTGGCGGGGCACCGCGCAGCCTGGGGTATGCGGTGGCATGCAGCCACCATCGTGGCGAGCAGTGGCGCACCTAACGGTCCGCCTCGGTGCTGTCCGGGCGACCGTGACGAGCATTTAATGCCCTTGTCCCCTACCGTCAGAAGTAGGTATGATAACACTGTGCCGCACTGTAGCGCCACTGTTCCCGCACTGTTACAACTTCCACCCCTTTTACACTTTTACCCCTTT
Organism: Aegilops umbellulata; assembly: GCA_032464435.1. Lineage (NCBI taxonomy): Eukaryota > Viridiplantae > Streptophyta > Magnoliopsida > Poales > Poaceae > Aegilops > Aegilops umbellulata. Next base: position 295,493,127 of record CP136056.1, read on the forward strand.
CTCTTCTCGAAGAGATCGATCTTCTCGAAGAGATCGATCCATTACATTGATGTCTTCATTTCTCTGCTTCAGGTCATCATGATGAAGTTGTCGTCCTTCCTTTGGGAACTCCATCATACTTACGTAAAAGGATAAGGGGCAACTCGGAAGAACGGAGCTCTGCACGGTTGCTTACCCGGTAGATAACATTAGGGAAGGTGGCGAAAAGTAACTCTCGAATTGAAACTTAAGAAATTATTGAGAGCAAAGTAAGAAGGTGCACAACAGAAGTTTTAAGCTCATAGGCAATCATTCGTTGCCTGATACGAAATGTGAAAGGGGTTTAGAGCAATGGGACTAAGTATTGCGTCTAATGCCAGAATAGATTACTAGGCAGGTGGTCCGTGAATTACATACGAGGCCACGCACGAGGAACAACCTTGCGAACAGGGGGTGTACAGGAGAGTCAGGTTTCGATCCTGGGAACTGTGGGTTATGGGCCCACCATGTGGTTGAAAGTAGGAAGGGGGCCGACATATTGCACGGTCACGATAGTAAGGCGTGTTAGAGGGTGGCCTGTCAGTTACGTCGGCAACAACATCGATACTAGTGGCGAGGGACGAAGAGAACCATTTCCTGCTCGTTGAACGAGGCGGACCAATAGGCGAGGTTCTGGTCCATCGGTGGTTACCGAAATGTCATCAACAATGGTAACAGGGTCTTACTAAAATAGTGGTACATGAGGTGCTTACCTAAGCATGGAACTATCACTGCTTAGATCATATAGACCATAGAAGGGGTTTAAACAAACCAATGGAAAAGGAAAGGTGGTCATCAGATTAAATAGAAAAATGGGAAGGAAAATGTGTTTAAACACATATTTCAAGGGTATATCTTCGGAAGAACGAGCAGAGCATGATATCCCTGACAGGATATAATTTAGTAAACTCTTTAGGTAGGGGAGAGAATTTTCATGACATTACCCATACAACGGTGTTTGGGTAATTTCAACAAGAAACATTTAGCATGGTGCTTCGAATGTTCTTATTGAAAATCGGAGTACCATAGACATGCTTCGAGATAGCGCTGACATGTTCTTCAAGCAAGGGTCAAACTTTGGATACACAAAGGATCCATCAGGAACAACTCATAGAATAAGTTTTGCAATAGGTCCTCCAACCAGGTGTGCTAGGCATGACATCACCTTACCGGGTCATATAAAGACCAACGTTATAACTCTTGGAAACATGTTCCACCCATCATATCTGATCGAGATTCAGATCTGATTGGTGTCGGGATACCTCAGGCTCAGGATGCCTGAGAAGAAAAGGTGCAAAACAATTTGACGAGATGACATTGTAAAATTCTCGGGAAATGTACTATGGAGGTGAGTTCCGAAACAAGAGAGCATCCTTAACCCAATGAAGGGATAACGAGGTAGTTGATGAACTCAGCGACAATTCATCGAGAATTCCTAAAGATGGGTTCCCACAATTATGTGAACAAGGAGATAACCTTAGCCAGATCAAATGATATAATGATGTATGCTCGAGGAAGACATACACAATTAAACATTGGTTGAAAGGTGCGCCCGAAATATGGGTTGGGTTGCACTACCAACGTCGGAATGATGATTCAATAATCAATAGTCTAAGGCTGAACGGCCGACCATTAACTTCAAAGCAATAGGGTTGCTAGAAGGGCAGAATCCAAACAGCACCGCTCACTTGTTGGTCCCCCGGTTGGAATCAACACGAGGACCCAAGAAGAATGGTGATGGTGAAAAGTTTCACCATACCAAGAATTCTTAAGAGGTGGTGAAATTCCCACGACATTCTTGACATAAAAGGTGGTAATATTTCAAGGTAAAGAAGAACAATGCTAGGCAGCAAGGAACTCAAGGTACAACACAAAACATGAACACATTTGTGTCGAAGGAAGGCAAGGAAGTAGTCGATGACACGCAAATCATCGAGGGGCAAGGATGGTAATTCTTATCATGAATTTGATTGATATTCTGGAAAAGGCCAGAAAGTTTATAATGATCACGACACATTTGTCGAGAGATTACCTGAAGATGTAATCGATCCGCGATCACATCAAATCAAAAGAATGATGAAGTAAGAGGTTATTGGAACCATGGGTACGACACAAACTCGAATCCAAGCTTGTTGTCTGAGGTGGAATGAGAAGACAAGGAAATCAACGTAAGCTTAGCTCAGCGTCTAATATTGTGTTCCGGGAAGAAGGACCAGGTAGCACAGTTAAGATTTAGCACGTTAATGATATAGCCGATCAGGCTAGGAATGACATGATCGAGTACAAACTCGGACTTAAAGAAGATTATCAAGAGTTGTTGAACCGTAGGGCAGACTCGGTTCAGTTATCTGTGTCTTTGAGTGTTTAATAACTCAGAGCCCATGAAAACTGTAATCAGTGAGAATGTAGTACTCGATGAAGAACTCATAAGACGCTATGCAGTTTCAAGATAATCTCGAGATACCAGGGGGTAATACTCGAAGACGGATCAAGGTAGAGGTTGGACCGGTGTATTGATCCACAGGAGACAAGTGCTTACACTTGCATCGAAAATGGTATTTAAAGGAGAACATGGTCGGAACCACGATTGTAAAAGGGCAGACCCCAGATATAAGATGAACTTATATCAAGGGAATAATTAATTTTAAAAGAAGCTACGATGAGAAGATGTACATCGTGTCCATGGGCATGAACATAAAGTTCAAGGTCGACTCCCACTTCTCCAATGCATAACATTTCATCCACTTCTCGCATTCGATGAAGTTGTATTGTTGAAATTTTATCTGGCAAAATACCAGAAGAGTATGACTCGTGGGAACTTTCGAGTTCACACATATTAAGGAAGGCATAGGTTCAACCCATCGGGGCATCATGGAAACATATACCACAAACTTCGACAGTAATTTATCACTAGCTCGAAAGTAGAGCAAGGTTGAGAAAGTAGATGATACAATTTACCAAAGGCATTACGTATCCGAGGGAAGCCTCACAAGGTTATTGAATTTGGAGGACGCTGTCGGATAAAATCCATTAAAGGATCTGCCGGCCCATAATAGAGCTGATGTGAGCATCGACACACAACCAGAGGAAGTAACAATGCAAAGGCATTGGATTATAGAAACATCTAACTAATCCAGAGCTCAAGTGCAAAGGAATTATGATTTTCAAATCAAGGGATCAGAAGCAATGTTCTGATTAGGGGTGGATAAGTAGAATAGCCTTAGGGGTACAATCGACAACATTTGGATTTGTTGAGAACCAGCTCATGTTTAAATTGACGTCTGAGCCGGAAAGATAATTTAAAAGGATCAACTGATGATTGCGTGCATTCGCACTCATGTTGAATCAAAGGGATCAAAATGACGGTGCCTAAGGATACTAACAAATATTGCCACACATATGGAAGTATCCATCATGCAAGCAGACAGGTATTGCCGAGCAATAAGCTACTAAGGATTTTTGGAGAATCGAATAGCATTTTGAAGACCATTGTGAAACACCTGAACAACTGGGGAGGAGCGGATACTCGGAAAGTGCGAGAATTTATTCTTAGGGCTATTCAGGTGGCAAGGAACTGCAAGGCAGTAGGCACAAAATATTCTCGGGGTATCTTGTAATAACAAGATCGAGTGGGAATAAAAGTAAGTACGACAGGTGTAAATATTTATCCATAGGGATATTTCGATGGGAGGGAATTGCAAAAGCAATGGGCACAAGGTCTCAAGAGAATATCAGAGAGTATCTTTGAAATCTTCTGGTGTAGCCGGCGATCATCTGTAATGAAAGGGCTCTCCGGCAGGAAGTGGTAACGAGAACCTAGAGTTAGATTTTAGCAAAATCGTTTAACCCGAATAGAAGAGAGTTCAGAGTCCCAGAGTAAAGGTCGAGGAGTAAAAGATCCTAGTACCACCCGATGGCGACGTGGGCCCGTAAGGCACACAGCCATGTTAATAAAAGTTTTTGCAATGTCTAGACTCGACTTCGGCCAAGGAGTGTGGAAGGGGGATTCCTACAGGCAGTCGGCTCTGATACCAACTTGTGACGCCCCCGATTTAATCGTACACTAACCATGCACGCAAAGGTGTACGATCAAGATCAGGGACTCACAGGAAGATATCACAACACAACTCTACAAATAAAATAAGTCATACAAGCATCATAATACAAGCCAGGGGCCTCGAGGGCTCGAATACAAGTGCTCGATCATAGACGAGTCAGCGGAAACAACAATATCTGAGTACAGACATAAGTTAAACAAGTTTGCCTTAAGAAGGCTAGCACAAACTGGGATACAGATCGAAAGAGGCGCAGGCCTCCTGCCTGGGATCCTCCTAGCTACTCCTGGTCGTCGTCAGCTGGCTGCACGTAGTAATAGGCACCTCCGGGGTAGTAGTAGTCGTCGTCGAAGGTGGCGTCTGGATCCTGGGCTCCAACATCTGGTTGCGACAACCAGAAGAAAGGAAAGGGGGAAAAGGGGGGAGAAAGCAACCGTGAGTACTCATCCAAAGTACTCGCAAGCAAGGAGCTACACTACATATGCATGGATATATGTGTAAAGGGCCATATCAGTGGACTGAACTGCAGAATGCCAGAATAAGAGGGGGATAGCTAGTCTTATCGAAGACTACGCTTCTGGTCGCCTCCGTCTTGCAGCATATAGAAGAGAGTAGACTGAAGTCCTCCTAGTTGCATCGTATAGCATAATCCTACCCGGCGATCCCCTCCTCGATGCCCTGTCAGAGAGCGATCACCGGGTTGTATCTGGCACTTGGAAGGGTGTGTTTTATTAAGTATCTGGTTCTAGTTGTCATAAGGTCAGGGTACAACTCCGGGTCGTCCTTTTACCGAGGGACACGGCTATTCGAATAGATAAACTTCCCTGCAGGGGTGCACCACATAGCCCAACACGCTTGATCCCATTTGGCCGGACACACTTTCCTGGGTCATGCCCGGCCTCGGAAGATCAACACGTCGCAGCCCCACCTAGGCACAACAGAGCGGTCAGCACGCCGGTCTAAACCTATGCGCGCAGGGGTCTGGGCCCATCGCCCTGAGCACACCTGCACGTTGCGTACGCGGGCGGAGAGCAGACCTAGCAACCTCCATTTCAAAGGAAGTCACGTTACGCGGTCCAACCCGGCGCGCGCCGCTCAGTCGCTGACGTCACGAAGTGCTTCGGCTGATACCACGACGTCGGGATACCCATAACTACTCCCGCGTAGGTGGTTAGTGCGTATAGACCAAATGGCCAGACTCAGATCAAATACCCAGATCTCGTTAAGCGTGTTAAGTATCGCGAACGCCGACTAGGGCCAGGCCCACCTCTCTCCTAGGTGGTCTGAACCTACCCCTGTCGCTCCGCCACAAAGTAACAGTCGGGGGCCGTCGGGAACCCAGGCTCACCTCTACCGGGATGGAGCCACCTGCCCCTTCAGCCCCCATCTCCGAACAGTATCACATGTAATGTAACAGTGTATAGTATATAGTATATGCCCGTGATCACCCCCGAGTGATCACGGCCCGATAGAATAGCATGGCAGACGGACAAGAGTGTAGGGCCACTGATGGAACACTAGCATCCTATACTAAGCAGTAGGATAGCAGGTAAAGGTAACAACAGTAGTAGCAAGGACAGGCTATGCAGCAGTATAGGATTAACGGAAAGCAGTAACATGCTACACTACTCTAATGCAAGCAGTATAGAGAAGAATAGGCGATATCTGGTGATCAAGGGGGGGGGGCTTGCCTGGTTGCTCTGGCAAGAAGAAGGGGTCGTCAACACCGTAGTCGATCACAGGAGTACCGACAGCGATCTCGGGGTCTACCGGAAAAGTAACGAAGGGGGAACACAATAAATAACATAGCAATCAAAGCATAACATGACAAACGCGGTGCTAGAGGTGATCTAACGCAGGGATAGGTGACACCGGCGAAGGGGGGAAACATCCGGGAAAGTATCCCCGGCGTTTCGCGTTTTCGGGCAGAGGAGCCGGAGGGGGAAAGTTGCGAGTTTGATATGTTAGGGATGCATGGCGGACGAACGGGTTGCGTATTCGGGTTCGTCTGGTCGTTCGGAGCAACTTTCATGTACAAAGTTTTTCCATCCGAGCTACGGTTTATTTTATATTAATTTTAAAGGATTTAGATTAATTTTAGCATTTATTTAATTAACTTAATACAACATTATCCAAAACAGTGCATGCTGACGTCAGCATGACGTCAGCATGATGTCAGCAGTCAACAGAGTTGTTGACTGGGACGCTGACGTGTGGGTCCCGTTCGTCGTTCACTGAGATTAACTAAAACAGATTAATTAGTTTAATCAGTAATTAGGTTAATCTAATCAGGATTAGTTAAGTTTAATTAATTTAATTAACCTATTAATTAATATTTTTATTATTTTCTTTTAATCTTTTCCTTTTTTTATTAAACATTCCAGGGGCTAGGCCCCACATGTCATTTGGTCAGGGGGCCTTAGCGGGCATGCGGGTTCGGGCACACGGGCGCAGCCACAGGGGCACACCCGGTTGGACGCGCGGGCGCCGGTGGACGGGACAGCACGGAAGCCGGGTTGGCGCGTCACGGCGGCTCCGACGAGCGGTGGCGAGGGGACAAGGTCCAGTAGGGCAGCAGCTAGGAGCAGCAGCACGGGCGTCGCCGAAGCACAGCAGGGGCGTGCCCGCGGTGCGGTGAGTGCGCTAGGGCGCGGGCGAGGAGGTGGGCACGATTCCGGTGACCGCGGCCACTGGCCAGAACTCCGGCGGCACGGGACGGCACAACGAAACGATGAACAGAGGGGGAGACGAGGGGAATTGGCATGGCGCTCACAGGGGGAGGCAGAGGTCACGTCCGGCGGGGCAGAGTAGCTCCGACGAGGTAGATCAGGTGAGGCCGCGGTGGCTGTGGCGGAGGAAGATGGCTCGATCCGGCATTGCAGGGGCTCCGAGGACGAATCCGTTCACGTAGTCGACGTAGCCGATGACGGTGAAGCAGCTGGTCACATTCTTAGGCGCCGGGGAGCTTGGTGTGCGCGAGGGCGACGAAGTTCACGGCGACGGCAGCAAGCGCTGGCACCGGGGATCAGTACCGAGCGGCGTCGGTTTGGCGAGGCGTCTGCGGGGGAGGGCTTTGGCGCGGGAGTGACGGCGGAGGTAGGTGCAGGGGAGGGTGAGGCGAGCTCGGGGGAGGGGCAGGGCGTGGCCGGCGGGAGGAGCTGCGGGGCCGAGCGGGAGCGCTCTCGCTCGTCCCTGGCGGCGCGAGGTGGGAATGAGGGAGAGATGGGGATTGTGGGCTAGGGTTTGCAGGGTGGTGAGGGGATAAGGTGGCGTGGACGGGCCGGTTGGGCCGGCCGGCAGCTGGGCCGGAGCCCAGTGGGGGGGTGTTTTCCTTTCTTTCTTTTTTTTTGTTCTGTTTTCTTTTCTTCTTTTTATTTTTATTTTTCTGTTCTATTTTATTTAGTTTCTATTTATTTTAGTTTTATTAAAATACAAAAGTTGTACCTAATTTAGTATATGTAATTATGCCACTGGCACAAATATTTTGACACATTAAAAACAGTAGTTTGTATTTGTTTATTATTTTAAGAGCATCTAAATAATAGCTTTGTAGATGCTTTATTTATTATAGTGCAATTTAATACTTTAAAGAAGTGTGGTTTCTGCACCAATAATTACCTTTGCTTTATTTGGCATAACTCAAACATTTTAGTTTTAAAGTTTGGAAACTTTTACCGTTTGATTTGATTTTGAATTTGAATTTGAATCAGTTTCGAAGTAACGCGAGATTAACAACAATAACCGTGGTGACGTGGCATCATTAACAGAGGGTTACTGTAGCTTGATTATCCGGGCGTCACAATCATAATACAAGCCAGGGGCCTCGAGGGCTCGAATACAAGTGCTCGATCATAGACAAGTCAGCGGAAGCAACAATATCTGAGTACAGACATAAGTTAAACAAGTTTGCCTTAAGAAGGCTAGCAAAAACTGGGATACAGATCGAACGAGGCGCAGGCCTCCTGCCTGGGATCCTCCTAACTACTCCTGGTCGTCGTCAGCGGGCTGCACGTAGTAGTAAGCACCTCCAGAGTAGTAGGAGTCGTCGTCGAAGGTGGCGTCTGGATCCTGGGCTCCAGCATCTGGTTGCGGCAACCGGGTAGAAGGTAAAGGGGGGAAAAGGGGGAGAAAAGCAACCATGAGTACTCATCCAAAGTACTCGCAAGTAAGGAGCTACACTACATACGCATGGATATATGTGTAAAGGGCCATATCAGTGGACTGAACTGTAGAATGCCAGAATAAGAGGGGGATAGCTAGTCTTATCGAAGACTACGCTTCTGGTCGCCTCCGTCTTGCAGCATATAGAAGAGAGTAGACTGAAGTCCTCCAAGTAGCATCGTATAGCATAATCCTACCCGGCGATCCCCTCCTCGTTGCCCTGTTAGAGAGCGATCACCGGGTTGTATCTGGCACTTGGAAGGCTGTGTTTTATTAAGTATCCAGTTCTAGTTGTCATAAGGTCAAGGTACAACTCTGGGTCGTCCTTTTACCGAGGGACACGGCTATTCGAATAGATTAACTTCCCTGCAGGGGTGCACCACATAGCCCAACACGCTTGATCCCATTTGGCCGGACACACTTTCTTGGGTCATGCCCGGCCTCGGAAGATCAACACGTCGCAGCCCCACCTAGGCACAACAGAGAGGTCAGCACGCCGGTCTAAACCTAAGCGCGCAGGGGTCTGGGCCCATCGCCCTGAGCACACCTGCACGTTGCGAACGCGGCCGGTGAGCAGACCTAGCAACCTCCAGTACAACGAAGTCACGTTACGCGGTCCAACCCGGCGCGTGCCGCTCAGTCGCTGACGTCAAGAAGTGCTTCGGCTGATACCACGACGTCGGGATACCCGTAACTACTCCCGCGTAGGTGGTTAGTGCGTATAGACCAAATGGCCAGACTCAGATCAAATACCCAGATCTCGTTAAGCGTGTTAAGTATCACGAACGCCGACTAGGGCCAAGCCCACCTCTCTCCAAGATGGTCTGAACCAGCCCTGTCGCTCCGCCACAAAGTAACAGTCGAGGGCCGTCGGGAACCCAGGCCCACCTCTGCCGGGATGGATTCACCTGCCCCTTCAGCCCCCATCTCCGAACAGTATCACAGGTAATGTAATAGTGTAAAGTATATAGAATATGCCCGTGGTCACTTCCCGAAGTGATCACGGCCCAGTAGTATAGCATGGCAGACGGACAAGAGTGTAGGGCCACTAATGGAACACTAGCATCCTATACTAAGCAAGTAGGATTGCAGGTAAAGGTATCAACAGCAGTATCAAAGACAGGCTATGCATCAGGATAGGAATAACGAAAGCAGTAACATGCTACACTACTCTAATGCAAGCAGTATAGAGGAGAGTAGGCGATATCTGGTGATCAAGGGGGGGGCTTGCCTGGTTCCTCAGACAAGAAGGAGGCGTCGTCGATGTAGTCGATCACAGGGGTACCGGCATCGGTCTCAGGGTCTACCGGAAAGAAGTAACGGAGGGGGAACACAATAAATAACAGAGCAATCAAATGTAACAAAAAGCAAGAAGCGGCAATACGTTGTGCTAGAGGTGACCTAACGTAGGGATAGGTGATACCGGCGAAGGGGCGAAACATCCAGGAAAGTATTCCCGGTGTTTCGCGTTTTCGGACAGATGAATCGGAGGGGAACAGTTGCGAGTTTGCTATGCTAGGGATGCGTGGTGGACGAACGGGCTGCGTATCCGGATTCGTCTCGTCGTTTTGAGCAACTTTCATGTAGAAAGTATTTTCATCCGAGCTACGGTTTATTTTATATTAATTTTTAAAGATTTAATTGATTTCTAAATTATTATCTTTAAATTAATTCGAAAATAACATTATTGCATCAGCATGATGTCAGCATGACATCAGCAGTCAACAGGGGTGTTGACTAGGTCAAACTGACGTGTGGGGTCCACATGTCATTGGCTGTTTAATTAGCAGGTTAATTAAACAGGGTCAATTAGTTTAATTAGTGGTTAGGTTAATCTAATCAGGATAAATTAGTTTAATTAATTAATTACATTTTAATTAATTTTAGTTATTATTTATTAATTCATTTACCTAATTCCCTGAATTAACTTAAATCCAAAATAAAATGTGTAATTGCTATGGGTACACAAATAGTGTACCCAAAAGTTCATCTATGAGGCTGTCTGGTGGGGTCAAGTTGACTGCCCAGTCAGCTTAGTTGACTGGGTCAACATAGTCAACTAGGGCCAGGGGACCCACTGGCAGCGACCCAGGGTGGGCCCCAGGGCCAGCCACGCCAGCGGCACCGGCGTTTAGCCGCCGGCTGCCACAAACGCAGCGGCATCGCACGGGAGGCCACGGGATTTGGCTACAGGCCACCAAATTTGATGCGGGGGGTCGCGTTCGAATGGGGAGTCGATGCCGCGTCGAGTGGTGCAGCTGGCCGAAGTTGGGGCCACCGGAGACGGCGTCGGCGATGAGCCCAAGCGACGGCCAAAGCGCGTGCAGGTCGGAACCGACGCTAGGAGGCATGGGAAGGGAGCTGGGGTCGCGTTGAGCTCCGGTGAGGCCCGGAAGCTCGAGGCACTGCTCGGGCGCGAGCATGAGTGCGCGGTGGCGGGGCAGCCGCCGCTGCAGACGGTGAGCGAAGGCGCGGCGAGGCAGGTGCGGAGACGGGCACATGCGGGGGAGGCGGAGTACGTCGAGCTGCGGGCGTGGGCGCGGCCAGAGCGCGGGCCCGAGGCGTGGGCGGGGCGCGTGCGCGGTGCAGCGCGTTCGGCGATGTGGGAGCAGAAGCAGGCGAGAGGAGGCCGGGGGCCTCACCGGCGATGGACGGAAGAGGGGGCGGCGTGGCTCGGGGTGGTCCGGCAAGGGAGAGACGGTGGAGTGGCGCCGACGAGGTGGCGAAGCACGGCGACAATGAGGCGTCGGGGATGGGCGCCGGCGTCGAAGGCGGAGGGTGCGCGGGATTGGGACCCTCCCCGGTCCAGTCGAGTGGGGGCGTCGGGGAGGAGGCACGAGGCGGCGTTCGATCCCCCTCCTTGATCCAGATCGGATCGGGAGGTGGGGGGGTTGACGAGCGGCGACGTGAGGGGGAGAGTGGGGGAGTGGGGCATTAGGGTTTCGTCGGCCAGGGAGTTATGGGGGAGTGGGGGAGGCCTGGGCTGGTTGGGCCGGCCTGGCTAGCAGCTGGGCCAACGCCCAGATGGGGGGGTCTCTTTCTCTTTTTTCTATTTTTTTTTCTGTTTTGCATTTTCTTTTATTATTTCTCTTTTCTGTTTTAATTCATTTTAAAATATTTAGGCACTTTCTAAAAATATGTTTTCTTTATTATAATTACCCTTGTAATATTCGGCATCCACCGAACATTTTTGTTTCAACTTTTGAAAATGTTTGTTGTTTGATATATTTAGAATTTAAATTTCGAAACGGTTTCGAATCATCTCGAGGTTAGCAACAGTAACCGAGGTGACATGGCATGATTAGTGTGGGATTACTGTAGCATGATTATCCGGGCGTCACAATATTGTTCATCATCACCAGCCCAAGAGGCAGTCCAACCACCACAAACTAGAGTAGGGTATTACACCACAACGGTGGCCCGAACTAGTATAAACTCTGTGTTCTTTGTGCGGTTCTTTCGGTAGTTAGATCCTTGCGAGGCGGAGAGGTAGTGGGCATAATCCCCGCGCGTACCCCAGAGTTCGAACCTTAAGGGTTTGCCGGAACCCGTAATCCGACAGAGCTCGAGGCACTCGGGCAAATGCATCAGTGGTTGGTCTGCCCTTCCTCTCCTACATGTCATCCTGTAACTGCTCCACAACAGACTGAATCTCAGTTACTTTCACATCCAAGTCATAGAACTTTTGTTCCATGATTCTTTCCAAGCTCCCTTGGTTTCGAGTCAGGGTGACTAGTCCTTTCTCAATCCTCGGAGTTGATGCTATCAGATAACCGAGCTCCTCCTGCTTGCTATTCAGAAAGTACTCAGATGCCTCCTCTTGAGTTGTCATCTTGGCAGCTTTCTCCATCTTTGCCTTCTCCTTCTTTGCTTGAGCTTATACTGATGATGGTTCATTCTCATTCATTACAACTTGATTGTCCTCAAAATCTGGATGGATGGGCAAGTGTTCCTTATCCAGCAAGTATGTGCGTGTGCCCATCTTTGAGTTAATCAACTCGTGAATATGTGGGGCATATCCACAACTTCTCTTTTGATCAGCTGCTGTCCTCTTGATAGTCCCAACAATGAGGCTCATGACTTTGAATTTCTGTGGCACATCAAATATGTGTAGCAAGTTAATTGCATGCCCTCTGATCATGTTGTGGTCACCTGACTTGGGCAGAAGAGTATGCCTCAGGATCCAGTTGATTGTAGGCAGCCCTGACAGAAGAAAATGGACTGATCCAAACTTGAAAGTCTCAAGTGCTTTGTCTGGGATCTCCTTATACATGTTTGACATGGAATTTTGATCCATCTTCTTCTTGGCATAGACATCCAAGTCATCTTCTTCTTCCTTTGGGGCATTGATCAGATTGGCCCATTCCTCAATAGTTGAGTGGTACCTTGTACCCTCAGACATCCAAACTATCCTGCCATCTGGATAGAAATGTGATGTGGAGTAGAATTGCATTATGAGCTCCTCATTCCACTTTGTGAGCTTCTGCCCAACAAAGTCTACAACTCCACAAGCATTGAAGCTGTCATACACTCCAGGATAGTGTTCTTCATTTTCTTTCATGTAGGTCCAGTCGACCCACCTCATGTCACAAACTAAGGGTTTCTTGTCCAGCAGCACTGTCTCATAGAAGTCTTGTTGTTCCTTTGTGTGCAACCTGTAATCAACAGCAGTCCTTCTCCTCGTAGCATATGGATCTGTCTCTCTCCATTTCCTCAGCCCTGAGTCTCTTCTGAGCTTCATGTTCTCAGCCACAGGATGAGCATCATTGTGGTCTGGAATGTTAGGTTTGAGCTTTCTCAGAACATGCTCTTCATCTTCTTCATCAACAGCAACTTCAGGCATTGGGGCCTTGTTCTTCTCAGCAGCAGATATGTTCCTGGAATTCCTCTTAGGTGCACTCTTGGGCTTGGAGGCAGCTTTGGGTCCTTCTTTGGGCTTTGAAGATGTAGCCCCTGTCTTTATAGCATCACCCGTCAAGTTTTGTGCCTTAGGTGCTGGTGCAGCAACCTCTTCCTCTTCTTCTTCTTCTTCTTCAGAAGAGTGCTTCGCAAATTCAGCCATTGGATCAACCTTCTTGCACCATCTGCCCCTCTTTTCTTTTCTTCTTCTCTTTTGCAGCAGCCTATTTGGGTTGAGATTCCAAAGATGCTTGAGAAGAGGCTCTGGCTTTAGACATGGGCTGTCTCCCTGCTGTCCTTTTGATTTTCAGTCCTGGCTTTGTGGGTGCAGCTGAGCCATATTCCTTCTTGAGCACTTTCTTCTTTGAAGTGGCTTCCTCTTCCTCTGCCACATAATCTTCATCTTCAGACTCTGAAGTCCTTTTCTTGCTTGCTCTAGTGGCAGCCTTTGGCAAGTTGCTTAGGGTGCTTTTGCTACCCTCATCTGAGCTGCTAGAGGGACTAGTGCCCTCACTCAAGTGAACCTGCTCCTCTGACGTGTTCTGGCTGTCACTTTGGTCAGACATGTTGCAAACACTGACTTCAGACCCTGTGAATAGATTGTATATGAGATAGAGTGGATGAGCATCACAAAATGCGGAGATTTTTGCAAAAGAATGAGTCAAAACTTAGTTTTAGTTTTCCACAGAAAGCATTTCGGATCAACCGATTTGCAAACTCGGTGATACCGAAGCAGCTGTTGGAACAAAAACTAGTGAACTCGGTCAGACCGAGTCACAGTTCGGTGGCACCGAGACTGCTAGGGTTTCACAAAGTCCTGAACTCGGTCACACCGATTTGCAATTCTCGGTCAGACCGAGAACCACATGTGCAATGGCCTTGGACGAATCGGTGGAACCGAGTTCTGCAACCTGGTGGGTCCGAGATGGTTTTGGCGGAAACCTAACCCTAAATTTTCGATTCAACTCTAATCTACGGAGTGTTTTGACTGGATAGAGGCGTTTCAATCGTGGCAAGAATCATAATGAACACAATGTGCTAGGAATCGGACGGGGATAGCACTGTGATCGAGTCCATACCCTAGTAAGGCGATGAACTCGCTACGGCGGCAACGGCGGAGGAGAATTCCATTGACGGCGGAGGAGACCAGCGACAGGAGGCGGCTGGCGACGAGGAGGACGATCCGAAGACCCAGGAGGCAGAGCTAGCTAGGCGCGGGCGAAGAGCTTTCGGAGAAATTTCCAAAATTTTGGCCGTGAGTATATATAGCCCGACCCTGTCGGTGTGACCGAGTGGAACAACTCGGTATGACCGAAAAGTTCAAATCGGTTGCACCGAGATTAAAAACCTAGATCGACTCAGTGATCTCGGTATGACCAAAATGGAGAAATCGGTCAGACTGAAACACACAAAGAAGTTTTGGAAGTTTAAGTCTATGAAGAATCGGGGACTCCGAGTGCTCCTCACACAGAGTGGTTCGAATCTGACTTGATCAAATTTTGTGATGTAGCATGAATAGAGTTTGATACGAGAAGAGCATAGATAGCTAGAGAAGGTTCTTAGGCATTCTTGTCCATCCACATGGCCAAAGAAAAAGGAACCAACCAATTAAAACAACAAGTGGATGTCCTCGAATGAGTAAAATATGCAATCAACATGCTCACACAATAAAATGGCAATAGAAGTATGTGGGAAAGCATGCACAACCAATTCTAGCATCTATCAAGCAATTTGCGATGACTAGGTCATCTATATATGAGTATATTGACTTAGGAGTCAAATGAGAACATTTGATCATAGGTCATACTCATCGTTTAAGCACAAGTGGGGTTACCACTTTTACATAAAGCATTGTAGTGTTCACATCATTAGAGTTGCTTTAGCTCAATTTTTTTTAGTAAAGCTCCCCCTAGATGTGAGATCCCCCTTAAGAGGGATGAAGTAACCTTGGGTTTTGTCGATGATGACTTCATGTAGATGTTGAAGATGTGGATGCTCAATGTTGATGTAGATCATTGGTAACTATCCATTGGAGTGAGTTGCACTTTCAATACCTACACGGGTTAGTCCCACAAGGAACAAACAAGGATATCCATAGACATAGAGTGATGCACACACAAGATGATGTCTATGAAAGCTTTTAGGTTACCTTGTCCCTTGTCTTACCAACAAGAGGGTTTGTGACTCCTTGAACTAGTGCAAGATGTGGAAGTTGATTGCACTTGTTCTTGCCAAGATGATAAGAGTGAATTATGTTGGCGGAGTCACCCTCAAGAACTGTCTAGTTCTTCTTCTTCTGGATCCACACCATCTTGATGGGAATCCTTGGAGTTGTAGTTGTACTTGATGAAGTGGAACTTGAGTAGTCTTGGGAACCCATTTGACCAAGGCCTTAGGAGCTTCTTCAAATGTATCAATTTCCTCTTGAAGCTTGTCCTTGCCTTTTTGCTTGTGGTCTAGTGGTAGAAGATCATCTTTAGCTTGTGTTCCTTTGAAAGAAGTGGGATCATACTTCTCTTGTTGAGGAACAAACTTCGTCTTGGTACTGATCTTCTTCCCACTCAACTCCATTGGCATTGAACTTTCGTTCAAAACCAACACCTTGGTTCATCCGGTGTCTTCCTTGCTTGCGTGCAATTTCTTCGAATTGCTTACTTCCGGCAAGGCTCTTGTAAACACTGTTCTCTATAATTCCCTTCAATAAGCTATTTTCTTGCTCGAGTGTAACTTGGCTAAGAGAATCATTAGTGGAATCAAAAGAACTACTAGAAGCAACAATATTGTATTTAGCATGATCATTGTTACTACTAGAGGAAGAATCATTCTTGTTCTTGTTACTAGACTTGACTTGAGGCATGTAAGTGGATAAGAGTAAACGCTTGGCAATGTAAGAAGAACTTTTCTTACGAAGATCATCATTGATTGCTTTTAAGAACTCATGCTCTTGCTCAAGGTTGGGCTTTTCAAAGCGTAATTTCTCATGAGCTCTTAATAGTTCTCGATGATCTCCTAAGATAGTTTCATGAGCTAACTTAAGAGTGTTTAGTTCTTTAGTTAGAGACTCAATCTTCTCCTTATCATTGTCATTCGATTTATCTTGATTAGCATGATCAATTGACGTTTCATCATAGTATTCATCACTAGAGTTGTCAACAAGTAAATCATCATCACCTAACAAGTCATCTTCATCACTATTGAAATCAACATACTCGGGTGTGTTACCTTTGGGCCTTTAGCCATGAAGCATGTTCCAACTCCTTCATTTGGTGAGTTAAATATGTCATAGGAGTTGGTAGTCACAAGTGCTAGACCGGCAACACCTTCATCTTGAGTATATTCAGAGTCGGAGTGATAGCTTCTCTCGGAGTGGTTGACGGAATCGGAGCCGGATACCCATTCACCAACATGAGCTTGATGTCTTTGTTTTGTGTAGCTCCTTGATGACTTGTCCTTTCTTTCTGAATCCTTGTTTCTTCGTGAGGGTCTTCGTTCATAAAGATCATCTCTACTCCTTCCTTCTCTGGATGGTGATTCTTCTCTTCTACTTCTTCTCTTAGGAGAATCTTCTATTCTCTTATAGGGGGCCGTACACTCATTGGAATAGTGTCCGGGCCTTCCACAATTGTAGCCGTTTCGCTCTCGACTAGAAGATCTTTTGTCATTGTAGGACCTTGACTTGGAACTCTTCTCTTTGCTTCTACTCTTGTAGAACTTGTTGAAGTTCTTCACCATTAAGCTCAATTCTTCCTTGAAGGTTTGTTTCTCACTTGATGATGTGGGGGGCTTCACATGAGGCTTTGTAAGCACCACTTGATTTGTTGTGAAGTTCCTCTTTATCGTTGAGTGACATCTCATGAGCAACAATTCTTCCAATTACTTTCGTTGGCTTGAGATCTTTGTAATTGGGCATCATTTGGATCAATGTGCACACGGTATCATATCTTCCATCCAAGGCTCTTAGGATCTTCGTGATGATGAATCTATAGGCCATCTCTTCACTCCCTAAGCCGGCAATCTCATTTGTGATAAGAGCAAGCCTAGAGTACATTTCAGCGACACCTTCACCATCCTTCATTTTGAACTTGTCAAGTTGACTTTGAAGCACATCCAATTTGGATTCCTTGACGGAGTCGGTACCTTCGTGCATATCAATCAAAGTATCCCAAATTTCATTTGCATTCTCAAGACGACTGATTTTGTTGAATTCTTCGGGGCACAATCCGTTGAAGAGGATGTCACGAGCTTGAGTGTTGTATTGCAGCATCTTCAGCTCTTCCGCGGTAGCTTCACGGTTCGGTTCTTTTCCATCGAAGAAGTCACCTTGCAAACCAACACACACAATGGCCCAAACGGCGGGGTTATGTCCAAGAATATGCATTTTCATCTTATGCTTCCAACTAGAAAAATTAGTACCATCAAAGTAAGGACCTCTACAGTGATAATTTCCCTCGCTAGACGCTATACTCTCCTAGGTTGTGAAACCAAGGCTATGACCACCAAAAGCTATGGAAATCAAAGCAAATGAAGACCAAAGCTCTGATACCACTTGTAGGATCAAAAGTATGTCTAGAGGGGGTGATTAGACTACTTGACCAAATAAAAATCTAGCCTTTTCCCTATTTTAGTTCTTGGCAGATTTTAGCTATCTTGGCACAAGTCAAGCAATCTCCACACAATTCAAGCAAGCACGCAAAAGAGTATATGAGCCACGGAAAGTAAAGCATGCAACTTGCAAGAATGTAAAGGGAAGGGTTTGGAGGATTCAAACGCAATTGGAGACACGGATGTTTTTGTCGTGGTTCCGATAGGTGGTGCTATCGTACATCCACGTTGATGGAGACTTCAACCCACGGAGGGTAACGGTTGCGTGAGTCCACGGAGGGCTCCACCCATGAAGGGTCCACGAAGAAGCAACCTTGTCTATTCCATCATGGCCGTCGCCCACGAAGGACTTGCCTCACTAGAGGTAGATCTTCATGAAGAGGCGATCTCCTGGCCCTTACAAACTCCTTGGTTCAACTCCACAATCTTGTCAGAGGCTCCCAAGTGACACCTAACCAATCTAGGAGACACCACTCTCTAAGAAGTAACAAATGTTGTGTTGATGATGAAGTCCTTGCTCTTGTGCTTCAAATGATGGTCTCCCCAACACTCAACTCTCTCTCACGGGATTTGGATTTGGTGGAAAGAAGATTTGAGTGGAAAGCAATTTGGGGAAGGCTAGAGATCAAGATTCATATGGTAGGAATGGAATATCTTGACCTCAACACAAGTGTAGATGGTTCTCTCTCAGAACATGAGTATTGGAAGTGTAGATGTGTTCTGATGGCTTTCTCCACGAATGAAGAGTGGGTGGTTGGGTATATATATCCTTCACACGAAATCTAACCGTTACACACAATTTGCCAAACTCGGTGGGACCGAATGGTTAAACTCGGTCGGACCAATTCAGCAAACCTAGTGACCGTTAGGATTTTTGGTGAGACTCAGATGCAACTCGGTAGGACCGATAAGGTCAGGGTTCAGGCATAACGTAATCTCGGTGTGACCGATTACACAAACTCGGTGGGACCGATTTTGGTAATAAGCTGACTAGAGAGTTGGTCAGGTAAACTCGGTGGGACCGAGATCCCTATCGGTGAGACCGATTTGCCTAGGATTTGCGGCAGTGGCTATGACATTTGAAACTCGATGGCTCCGGATAGAAAGAATTAGTGGGGCCGAGTTTGACTTTTGGTTTGGGTCAAATGTGGATGTGGGAAGGTAGTTGAGGGTTTTGGAGCATATCACTAAGCACTGAAGAGCAAAGAACTCATTAAGCAACACCTCATCCCTCCTTCATAGTATTGGCTTTTCCTATGGACTCAATGTGATCTTGGATCACTAAAATATAAAATGTAGAGTCTTGATCTTGAAGCTTGAGCCAATTCTTTTTGTCCTTAGAATTTTGAGGGATCCACTTTCCTCATACATGCCATGCCATTCATTGAGCTTTTCCTGAAATATTACTCTTGGAATAATGTTAGCTCAATGAGCTATATGTTGTAGGAATTACCAAAACCACACAGGTATAGTTGCACTTTCAACAGGCCTTATTAAGGTCTGTATAATCCACACGCATACACCAAGTGTCATTCTTCTTAAGTACCAGCACCGGGTTAGCCAACCACTCAGGATGAAAAACTTCAATAATAAACCCAGCCGCCAAGATTCGGGCTACTTCTTCACCAATGGCCTTACGCCTCTCTTCATTAAAATGATGAAGGAATTGCTTGAACGGTTTAAACTTTGGATCAACATTGAGATTGTGCTCAGCGAGTTCCCTCGGTACACCTGGCATGTCTGAAGGCTTCCATGCAAAGATGTCCCGGATCTCGTGGATGAAGTTGATGAGCGCGCTTTCCTATTTCGGATCCATATTAGCACTGATACTGAACTGCTTGGATGAGTCGCCAGGAACAAAGTCAACCAGCTTAGTGTCATCTGCCGATTTAAACTTCAACAAGGGGTCATGCTCTGTGGTTGGCTTTTTCAAAGGTGTCATATATGTCGGGTCAACATTATCCTTGTATAACTTCAACTCCTCTGTTGCACAAATAGACTCAGCATAAGCAGCATCACCCTCTTCACACTCCAAAGCTATCTTCATGTTGCCGTGTACTGTGATAGTGCCTTTACAACCCAACATCCTAAGCTGCAAATAAACATAACAAGGTCATGCCATGAATTTAGCATAAGCCGGCCGTCCAAACATGGCGTGATAAGGGCTCTTGATCTTGACTACTTCAAAAGTCAATGTCTCAGCTCTGTAATCATGATCATCACCAAAGGCTACTTCCAAAGCTATCTTACCCGCCGGGTACGCTGACTTACCAGGGACCACCCCATGAAAAATAGTAGAAGACAACTTTAGATCTTTGTCTGTCAAATTCATATGATGAAAAGTATCATAATAAAGGATATTGATGTTGTTGCCTCCATCCATAAGCACCTTGGTAAACTTGTACCTTTCAACCTGAGGAGCACCCACCAAAGCTAATTGACCCGGATTGTCGACCCGTGGCGGGTGATCCTCATGGCTCCATACAATAGGATGTTCAGACCATCGTAAGTATCGAGGGACTGCCGACTCAACCATGTTCACCGCCCACTTATGAATCTTCTGATCTCATTTGCACAAGCTCATGGTAAACACATGGTACTGACCACTATTCAGTTATTTTGGATTTCTTTGATAACCAAACTGCTGCTGCTGATTCCCTTGACCATATTGTTGATTAAAACCACCTTGATTGCCTTGGCCCTGGAAAACCAGAGCTTGAGCCGCCACCCCCAAAGCCAGGTCCGTGAGAGCCGGATCCTGAGCCGCCATTCGGGCCATGATTATTCTGGAAAAAACTGGAATTTCTGTACTCCCTCATGATGAGGCAATCCTTCCATAGATGACTGGACGACTTCTCTTGCGTATTGTGCTTCAGGCAAGGCTGATTTATCATCGCCTCAAGGTTGAACTTTGGCCCACCAAGCTGGGGCACTGACGACTTCCCCTTACGACACTGATTATTATTCTGCGTATTGGTGTTAGCAACAAAGTCTAAACCGCCTTCAGCTTTGCGCTTACCGTTGCCACCTTGACCCGTCGTATTATGTGTTGTTGTCCCTTTGCGTTGCCACTCTTCTTCCCCTTGCCAGCCTTCTCCTCATCAGACTTGGGGTCTTTAGTACTATCATAGTCGGCATATTTAACGAGAGCCACCATGAGCTCTCCCATATCATTGAAGTGGCACTTAAGCCACCCCAGCTTCTGCTTAAGGGGAAGGAACCAACAATTCTTTTCCAACATCAGGACGGCTGAACCGGCATTGATACTATTCGATGAGTGCATAACGGCCGAGATCCGGCGCACCCAATTGGTGGTTGACTCGCCCTCACCCTGGACGCAAAAGTCTAAATCAAGAATCGGCATAGGTTGCTTGCACATGTCCTTGAAATTTTGGATAAAACGTGTCTTGAATTCGACCCATGACCTGATGGAGTTAGGGGGCAATCCTTTCAACCAAGTACGTGTCGACCCATCCAACGTCATGGTGAAGTATTTAGCACACACAACATCACTAACATCCAACATATCCATGGCCATCTCATAGCTCTCAATCCAGGGGGCTGATCCGCAGTGTAATTTGGCACCTTGCGGGGGCCCTTAAAATCCTTAGGCAAACACTCGTTACATAGAGCCAGCACTAAACATGGCACACCAAGGGTTCTAGAGGTCACTCCTGCCAGCACAGACACCGACGGGTAAGCCGGAGCTTGTTGTTGAGCCACTAACTGAGCTGCCAGCTTAGCCTCCCCACGTGCCCTGCCCTGATCCACCAAGGCATGAGCATCGTTACCAGCATGCGGCGGGTCATGCCTACGAGGCTGGTTATGGTGCCGCTCACTGCTTGAAACCGTCGGCGAATCAATATGCCTGCTATAACTCCGGCTTGGACGAGGGGTTGAATGAATCCGTTCACGACTGTACGAATAAGCCGCCTGTTGAGCCACTGCTGTCTGAAGTAGCTCTCCAGCCCTCTGTATCTCCATCGCAGCTGGGGACTCGCCTTCAACGGGGAGAGCCGCCAATCGCATAGCCGCAACAATCATATTGTCCAGAGGATTAGAATAATGACCCAGTGGTGTCGGAACATGCTGAGGCGAAGTCAAATTCAAATGAGGCAGGTCAGCAACACGTGGCTGAACCATCGCTACGGTCGTGGGTGCATCGACAACCTGGTTTACCATGAGCGGGTTGGTTCCTGCCCCGGGCATGTTGAAAAGGTTCCTAGCCTCAAACTTTGTGGCTAATCGGTTCTGGTGCCTCCTTCTCATGACGACGCTTGAAGCATTCTGGTCCAGGGTAAGCTGGAACAACTCTGCATGAAACTGTTGCGCAGTAGCATCCAAAGCGGCTCGTTTTGTTGCCATCCTAACATTCTCAGCGTTGAACTCCTCCTTGGCTTGAGCTATCTCATCTCGCAGTTTCGCAACATCCACCTTGTGTTGTGCCTGATTCTCTGGCGTCACCTCTGCAGCCAAAGTTTGCCAAGGCCTCCAAAAGCTCGGATAACACTTGAGCCGGCGGGCGTGTAGTGCCACTCGCCCCGGCCGTTGCCCCGGCTGTTGAACTGGAGGTCATAGCCGCAGTAGTCGTCGACCGGAGCACTGGTTGTGTGCCGGCCATGAAGATCGTAACCCTGTTCGGTGGCTCATAGGGGTCTGGAATACTGTCGCCATCGGAACAGCCCCCAAGTCTGCCATCCTACAGTTAATCATTGAATAGGTCTCACCAGTTGAAGACTCGCCATCAGAATAGATTACCGTCTCTCCTCTGGACACAGATCCTTCCACAAGATCTGCCCCATGGATGAAACCAACAAAGGTGTGCTTCACGGCGGCTTGAACCTTGGCGGGTCGTGTGCGTTGAGCCGTCTCGATGATGTTGGTGCCGGTGTCCGGCTCAGGCTCCGACTCCTCGATGTAGAGCTTGCCGCGGTGGCTTTTAGTCATCTGGACGACGGCTTATCCCTTGATCCCTGTGAAGTTGCCCTTCAAGAACTCAAAACTACCGTGCGCTGGCCCCACGGTGGGCGCCAACTGTCGTGGACTTAACACGGCAGATGCCCTAGCGAAAGGACTTGGGTGTGGAGCCATTGCAGCTAGGTTAGCTTGAAGGGGTTAAATGGGACAAAGGACAAAGAGAGTTTACCCAGGTTCGGCCCCTCTCGACGAGGTAAAAGCCTACTCCTGCTTTAGGTTGTATTGCTTGGGTTTCGATTACCAGGGAGCGAATACGCTTGACCTAGTTCTCAGTGAGTTGTTTATTGAGTTAACTCGCCATCGGGTCACCCCTTTATATACAGGTTGATATCCGGCGGCTTACAGAATCCCGGCCGGCTCATACACAACGTGTCCGGCTCGGTAAGTAAATAAGCTCGCCTTACAATACAAGTTAAACATATGGCGGCTCACACCCATGGGCCTCAAGTCATCCCCGGGTCTTGGGCCTTCAATAAGCTTTCTCTATGAACCTCCGTCTTCACATCTTCTTGGGCCTCTTCATCTTAATCCACCAATGGCATGACCCGGCCCCTCCTGGGTGGGTTATACCCAGTAGTTATATCCCCAACAGTACTTGTTGCCAAAAGGGGGAGAATTTGTATAGATCATTAGGCTTCAAAAGAGAGAAAGAGAGAGAGAGAGAGAGAGAGAGAGAGAGAGAGTCTCACTTTTTCTCATTGGTTTTTCTTGAATTTCTGCTACTATGTCTGTTTATTTGTGCTACTTTGCTCGTTTTGTGTATGAGATACTTTGTTTATGTGTGATTGATCATACAATGCTTCATGTGATGCTTAATTCTTATCCTTATCATTATTCTTGTATGATCATTCACTTATGTTTTTTCGTGATGCGTGCTTACTATTTTATTCATATCATTTGTGCGCTCCACCAAGTTGTATGTGACATGGAAGAGTGACCCGTGATCCTAATTGATTGTGCATTTGCATTAAAATACAAATTCTTTATAATGCACAAATTTAGGGGGAGCTCTTGCTTATCACATACTTATCAAAGCGATGATGTATTTCATTCATTTAATTATTTGTCGAAGCTTTGATCCATATTTTGTCATCAATTACCAAAAAGTGCAACTTATCCCTGGGTGGTTTTGGTAATTCATAACAACATATATCTCATTGAACTGATGTCCATTTAAGTTAAATATTTCAGGATGTTCAATGATTGGCATGGCAAGAACTAGTGATTGTGGACCCCTCAAAATGCTAATGAAATGGATTGGCAGAAGCTCAAGACTACATTTTTGGCTAAGTGATCCAATATCACATTGAGTCCATAGGAAAGCCAATACTATTAAAAGGGGATGAGGTGTTGCTTAATAGTCTTTTTGATCAAGTGCTTAATGATATTGCTCCAAAAACCTCAACCACTTTTTCCATCCAAATATGTCCAAACCCTGCATTCGAACTCGGCCCCACCGAAATATGTCCAAACCCTTCATCTGGACTTAGCCACTGCAAAACCCTAACAAATAGGATCCACCAATATGGATCTTGGTCCCATCGGGATAGCCTTGCCGGCTCTCTATTGCTTGTTGCAATTATTTTGGTCCCATCGAGCATTGCAATCGGTACCATCAAGATGGCTTGCCAACTCTATTGCCTTATTCCTTCACTTCGGACCGCCGAGATGATGCAATTGGTGCCACCGAGACGAGGTTTACCCTAAGCCCTTGGACATCAGTTCCTCCGAGTTGTTCCCGTCGGTCACATCGAGATTCCTAACGTTCATATTTTTACACAGGTCGGTGCCACCAAGATTTCTGATCGGTGCCACCTAGTTGGGTCAAAAGTGTGTAACGGTTGGATTTTGTGTGGAGGCTATATATACCCCTCCACCCCTTGTTCCTCATAAGAGAGAGCCATAAGAACGTGCCTACACTTCCACCACACATTTTTTGAGAGAGAACCACCTACTCATGTGTTGAGATCAAGTGATTCCATTCCTACCATTTGAACCTTGATTTCTAGCCTTCCCCGAGTTGCTTTCCACTCAAATCCTTCTTCCACCATAGCCAAATCTGTGAGATAGAATTGAGTGTTGGGGAGACTATCATTCGAAGCACAAGAGAAATGAGTTCATCAACACACCGCCTATTACCTTTTGAAGGGTGGTGTCTCCTAGATTGGTTAGGTGTCGCTTGGGATCCTCCGGCATGATGTGGAGTTGAACCAAGAAGTTTGTAAGGGCAAGGAGATCACCTACTTCGTGAAGATCTACCCGAGTGAGGCAAGTCCTTCGTGGACGATGGCCATGGTGGGATAGATAAGGTTGCTTCTTCATGGATCTTTCGTGGGTGGAGCCCTCCATGGACTCACGCAGCGGTTACCCTTCGTGGGTTGAAGTCTCCTTCAACTTGGATGTATGGTAGCACCACCTATCAGAACCATGCCAAAAACTTGTGTCCCCATTGCATTTGCCTTCTCCAAACCCTTCCCTTCACTTACATGTGCTATGTCTTACATTCTGTTGCAATACCCTTAGACTTGCATGGGTAGGGTGTTGCTTGACTTGTCATAATTGCTAAAATCTGCATGCAACTAAAATTCGGAAAATGTTATGTTTTAGTTGGGCAAGTAGTTAACCACCCCCTCTAGACATACTTTTGATCCTACACAAATGATGCGCTCTGGAGCCCTCGACCACCGCCCAAACATCGCAATCTAGCCATCGCACCATGTCTACAGTGCTGCCCAACCTCTCCTTCGTCCACGCGCCCCCTCTCGACACCTCTCCCATCCTCCTTGCTGAACATATCTGTGCATGTATCTGTTAGGATAATATCCTACCGGCCCCGCCTCTAGTTTCCTTGTATAGATGAGGCTGAGGGTTGTCCTTGTACCCATATATACGTGCACCGTGCACCCGGTCAATACATCGAGAGTTGCATTGCCTTCCACATGGTATCAATTTTCTATCCAACCCTAGCTTCCGCTCCTAGCCGACGCCGCCGCATCTCCTCGCTGTCGCCGCCGCTATCCATCTGCGCCGCTGCCGCACCCTCTCCCGCCGCCTCACGCGCCTCCCTCCCTCCCGAGCCGCCACACCCATGCCGCCACCCCTCCCCTCGATTGCCGCGCCACCCATGGCCTCTCCCCACTCCGCCGCCTCCCTCCCCTCCAACCCCTTCAAGGGTCTGGCCCCTCCTCCCATCGAGGTCGTCCGCGATCTAGACATCTTCACCCGCGTCCCCATTGTGCTCGACTACGCCACCTCCACATATTACGCCTGGAAAACCTACTTCTCCCTCGTCTTCCACGAGTACCACCTCATCGATCACGTTGATGGTTCCATTGACTCCGGTCTCATGTACGCGGACTACAACTAGCTGACCATCGACGCCACCATCACTCGCTGGCTGTACCAAACCATCTCCAAGGACATATTACACACCATTGTTTGCGACACTGACGACGCGCAGATGGTGTGGGCGAAGCTGAACGGGCTCTTCCTCGACAAAGCCCTCCAGCGCCGCGTCTTTCTTCAGCAGGAATTTTTTGGGTGCCATCAGCTTGACTCGTCCATTGACGATTATAGCATGCGCCTCAAGAAACTCGCTGACGAACTGCGCGGCCTTGGGGAGGGGGTCTCCGACGACCTCCTTCTCAGCACACTCACCGCCGGCCTAAACAAGGAGTTCGGCAACGCTGCCTCCAACCTCACGTTCCTCCCGGACCCGACCTTTCCTCGGGTCGTGGCTTATCTTTGGTTGGACGAGAGGAGGATGAAGTTGGTGAAGTCTCGGGCCACGCACATGGCTCTCGCGGCGGACACCTCCCGCGCCGCTCCCCCCACAGCGCCGCAGCCGCCGCGGCCTCAGCCGCCGCCGCCGGCATCCTACTTCCAGGCGCCACCGGACCCGTCTACCAGCCGCCGCCCCCTGCGCCGCCGCGACCAACCCTTGGACGGGGGTGGTCCACGCGTACACGATGCCCGTGCCGCGGGCCCCCCGTCCCGGCTGGGATCCTTGGCCCCCGCCCTGGTGTGCATCAGCCGCTCCTCACCGCCCCGGGCGTCTACCCCGTCGCGGCTCCTCCGTTCGCGGCGCCTGGCGGCTACGCCGCTCTGGGTGGCTTCGCTGCCCTGGGTGGCTGCGCTGCCCCTCCAGCCGGGCCGCCGCACTCCCGCCGGCCCCATGGGACCCGGCCTTCCTTGCGGCGCTCCACTCCGCCCCTACACACAACACGTACACCGGAGGCAGCGACTGGTATATGGACTCCGGGGCTACCACCCACATGACTTCCAACCCCGGTAACCTCAACTCCGTATCTCCAGTTTCCACCGCATGTCACATTACTGTTGGGGACGGGTCGTCCCTTCCTATTACTCATGTCGGTCATACCTCTTTTCCGTCTAACTTTACACCTATTCATATGTCTAATGTCTTAGTTTCACCCGAGTTAGTCACTAATCTTTGTTCTGTTCATTCTCTTACATGTGAAAATCCTATAACTGTTGAATTTGACGAAGTGGGTTTTTCTGTTAAGGACGCCCGTACCCGGATGGTGCTCCACCGATGTGACAGCCCGGATGGCCTCTACCCGGTGAACTCCACCGCCACTTCCACATCCGCTTCGGTCGCTCTCTCCGCCACGGTGGACCTTTGTCATGCTCGGCTCGGACTTTCAAACCCAGCCACCCTTCGTCATATTCTTAGGACTTTTTCTTTCACATGTAATAAAACCGATGATCATACTTGTCATGCTTGTCGTCTTGGCAAGCACGTTCGTCTTCCGTTTAGCATGTCCTCATCGGTGGCGTCGTATCCATTTGAGTTGATTCATAGTGATTTGTGGACATCTCCTGTTGCCAGTAATACGGGTTTTTTATACTATCTTGTCATATTTGATGATTTTTCGCACTATGTGTGGACCTTCCCATTGCGGAGAAAATCCGATGCACTCTCCGTTCTTACCACTTTTTACTCCTATGTCGCTACGCAGTTTGGGCGTCCCATCCATGCCTTGCAGACTGACAACGGGAAGGAGTTTGACAACGTTGGGGTTCGCACCCTCCTCGCCACACACGGCACAATTCTTCGTCTCACTTGCCCATATACCTCGCAACAAAATGGTCGCGCCGAACGGATCCTTCGCACCCTCAATGACTGTGTGCGTACCCTTCTTTTCCATGCCAATGTCCCGCCCCGGTTTTGGCCGGATGCTCTCTCCACCGCCTCTCTCCTCATCAACGTCCGTCCAACTCGTGCTCGTGGAAACTATGCACCTCATCATCTCCTCTTCGGTAGCCCGCCCTCATATGATGATCTTCGTGTTTTTGGGTGTCTTTGTTATCCTAGCATCGCCTCCAGCACTCCTCACAAACTTGCACCTCACTCCGTGGCATGCATTTTTCTCGGATACCCACCAAACACCAAAGGCAATCGCTGCTATGATCCGGTTTCCCACCGAGTCTTCACTTCACGGCACGTTTACTTTGACGAGAGGTCTTTTCCTTTTCACCAGGTACCGCCGCCGGCTAACTCGTCATCATCACCTGCGCCTCCTGGCGCCTCTCGAGGAGGCCGCTCCCTCGCGCTTGGGCCCCCTCCCGGCTTCGGGCCCCCTGCAGCGCACGGGCCCCCTTCTGCCTTAGGCGCCCCGGCTGCGCCTGGGCCGCGCTCTAGGTCCGCGGCGACGGACCTGGACTTCTTGCCGGCGCCCCCGACTCCCGTTGAGTCTGCAGCCCGGTCAGCGAGCGCATCCCCTGCGCCTGTCCCAGGCTCCTCGACGGCTTCCGCCAGCCCGGCTGCTTCCTCGGCGGTGGCCACGGCGCCACCAACTCCCGTTGAGTCCGTAGCCCGGGCAGCGAGCGCTTCTCCAGCACCCGGCCCTGGCTCCTCGATAGCCTCTTCCCCGACTTCATCGCCGGCCCCGCCGGCCGCCCTCGACACCCGCATGGTCATGCGTGCTCGCGCCGGTATCCACCGGCCCAGCAACCGTTATCCTGCGGACGAGTACCTTCTCGCTCCCTGAACTTCTGCACCGTCACCACTCCCGTCGTCCGCTCGAGCCGCCCTTCGCGACCCGCATTGGCTCGCGGTGATGCAGGAGGAGTTCGACGCGCTAGTGCACAACCGCACTTGGCAGCTCGTCCCGCGGCCACCCCATGCCAACGTCATCTCTGGCAAGTGGGTATTCCGGCATAAGACTCGTCCTGGTGGGTCTCTCGAGCACTATAAGGCTCGGTGGGTGGTCCGTGGATTTTGGCAATGCACCGGAGTCGACTTCACCATCACGTTCACCCCGGTTGTCAAACCGGGCACGATTCACGTGGTCCTTCAGCTCGCGGTCTCTCGCGCCTGGATGGTGCATCAGATGGATGTGTCAAATGCATTCTTGCATGGCCGTCTTTTGGAGCAGGTGTTCTGTCAGTAGCCAACCGGCTTCGTCGACGCGGCTCAGCCTGATCACGTGTGCCTGCTTTCCTGCTCTTTGTATGGGTTGAAGCAGGCCCCTCGTGCCTGGTACCAGCGGATCGCCGGCTTCCTGTAGCAGCTTGGGTTCCGAGCTACTCGCTCCGACGCCTCGCTGTTTGTCTTCCACCAGGCTCCGGCAACTGCTTACCTGCTCCTCTATGTCGACGACATCATCCTGACGGCTTCCTCGCCCAAGCTACTTCGCCAGCATACTGCTCGCCTCAGCGCTGAGTTCGCCATTAAGGACCTCGGCCCATTGCACTACTTCCTCGGCATTGAGGTGGTACGACGCGCCGACGGGTTCTTTCTCCATCAGCAGCAGTATGCGCATGACCTTGTTGAGCGGGCGGGCATGCTTAACTGCAAGCCTGTCCCCACGCCTATCGACACGAAGGCCAAGGTCTCTGCTCGACGGCTCCACCGCGCCAGATGCAGCGTTTTACCGCTCCATCGTCAGTGCTCTCCAGTAGTTGACACTCACTCGGCCTGGCCTGCAGTACGCCGTTCAGCAGGTGTGTCTCCACATGCACGCCCCTCGCGACACTCACTAGAACCTGGTGAAGCGGATTCTTCGGTACATCCGCGGCACCACGGCTCTGGGTCTTACGTTGACGGCCTCGCCCTCGACTGACCTGGTCGCCTACAGTGACGCCGATTGGACCGGCTGCCCGGACACGCGACGCTCGACTTCAGGCTACTGCGTCTACCTGGGGCCCTCGCTCATATCGTGGTAGTCTAAATGACAACCTACGGTATCCCGCTCCAGTGCCGAGGCCGAGTATCGTGCTGTGGTAAATACCGTTGCCAAGTGCTCGTGGCTTCGCCAGCTTCTCCAGGAGTTGTTCCTTGATGTCCAGAAGGCCACCATTGTCTACTGTGACAATGTCTCGGCGGTCTACCTCTCCGCCAACCTCATTCATCATCGTCGCATGAAGCATATTGAGCTCGACATCCACTTCGTGCGAGAGCAGGTGGCTCTTCGGCGCATCCGCGTTCTTCATGTTCCCACTGCTCAACAGTTTGCCGATGTCATGACAAAGGGGTTGCCGACGCCTAAATTTGAGGAGTTCCGGTCCAGTCTATGGGTCACAGGTGACGCAGCGACTGCCGGGGGGGCGGGTAGGGTACCGGCGCCGCCTCTAGTTTCCTTGTATAGGTGTGGCTGAGGGTTGTCCTTGTACCCATATATACGTGCACCATGCACCCGATCAATACATCGAGAGTTGCATTGCATTCCACACTCCTTCCTCGTCGGCGTGCCATGTCGCATGGTGAGCCCACGGCCATCGTCGTCTTCTCCCTATCTTCCTCCTCCTCGAGCTCTCCTGAAGCCCCTACGAGCTTCCCCTGAGCGGTGTGCCTCGTGGCTTCTCCCTACGCCAGGCCCCTCCCTCCGTGTGGCCTCCTCGCTCCAGAGTGCCAGCACAGCATCGCCAAGGCCATGCCCTTCCCCTCGCCACGGTTGGTCTATAAATAGGGTCCCCAGCGACCCCCCCCCCCCCGAGCATCTCATCCTCCCCAACGCACTCCCATCTCCCTCCCAGAACCAACCATTCACCCCCGGAGCCCCTCCTCAGTCGCCTTGGCCTCCATGGACGCCGCTGCACTTCGCTCAAATTCGAGAAATTCCAAACCCCTCTTCCCTCCTTTCTCCACCTTCAACACCACTAAGACCCGGCGGACCTCCCCCTACCCTCAGTACATCTCCGGGACAAGCTCATGCCTGAAACCAAGATCGGCGATGGCCTCGTCCACGGGCCTCCAAGCCGCCGTGGTCCTAGCCCTCCTCGGTGTCTGTGCCTAGGCTAGGTGGGCACGGTGCCTCCTCCCGAGTCTACCGGTGGCCGGACCCCGGCCAGAGGTAGCCGGTGGCGCCGGGGCGAGAGCCGGTCGCGCTCGGCCTCACCACGGCCCTGATCCATTAGGGCATCTCCAGCCGCACCCCCAACAGGCCCCCCCAGGCCACTTTTTTGGCGCCGGCGCCGAAAAAATGGCCCAGTCACGCCCCGAGGATGCTGAAAATTGCCGGTTCGGACCTTTTTTCCGCCCGGCGGTCACAGGCCGAACCCGGCGCGCTGGGGAGCAGTTGGGGGCTCCGGCGCTAGGGAAAAGCACGCCTGGCCCACACCGACAGGGGAAAAGTCAAGGTTTTCTTCCCCCGACTCGCCTCGCACCCCCCGCGCCCTCGGCCACCACTAGCTATATCCCGACGATGGCTGCCGCCCTACTCTGCTAGATAGCTATTCCCCGCCGGAAAATAGCAGCGCTTCACCACGGCAGCCCCTCCCACAGCAGCTGGGGGTTTCCGGCCGCCGTTTCCGGCCGCGGAGGCGCGGTTTAACGGCGGGTACACGCCCACCAAGCGCAAGGTGTTCGGCGTTTGGCCTGTCTTGGCGATGGACTCGGATGACGAGGAAGAGCTCGTCGTGCTACTGGAGGAGGAAACCGCAGCCGACGTCCAGGAAGAAGAGCATCTCATGGTGCTCGCCACCCTCGCCGAGCTGCTGGCGAGCAATGAAAAGCCGCGGTGAGGTGGCTCGGCGCCGGGGCGGGTGAAAGCAAAGAACCGGCATCTACTCCGACTACTTCGCCGATGCTCCACTTCATGGCGAGAAAACATTTCGGCGCCGTTATCGGATGAGCCGAAAGCTCTTCCTTAGGATTGTGAATTCCATCTGGGAGTTCGACAACTACTTCAAGTGCAAGATGGATTGCACTGGCACTCTTGGATTCACCTCCATCCAGAAGTGCACGACAGCGATGAGGATGCTTGCATATGGAGCTCCCAGTGATTCACTCGATGACTATGGGCGCATGGCCGAGTCCACCAGCATAGAGTGTTTCTACAAGTTCTGTCAGGCAGTGGTGGCAGTGTTTGGGCCACAATACTTGAGAACACCCAATGCGGAAGACACTGCTCGGATCCTAGCCCAGAATGCAGCAAGAGGATTTCCTGGGATGCTTGGAAGCATCGACTGCATGCATTGGAAATGGAAGAATTGCCCATTTGGTTAGCAGGGGATGTACAAAGGCGCCAAAGGAGGTGGCAGTGTGGTGCTTGAGGCGGTAGCCACACAGGACCTCTGGATTTGGCACTCCTTCTTTGGTATGCCAGGAACTCACAATGACATCAACGTGCTGCAATGCTCTCCCGTTTTTGCCAAGCTCGTTGAGGGCCATTCTCCTCTGGTGAACTTCGAGATCAATGGGCACCAATACAACAAGGGGTACTATCTAGCTGACGGCATCTATCCAAGATGGTCGGCATTTGTGAAGACGATCTCAAACCCTGTGGCAGGAGGCAAGAACGCCTGGTTTGCGAAGCTTCAGGAGGCTTGCAGGAAGGATGTCGAGCGGGCATTTGGTGTGCTCCAATCTCGATTTGCTGTTGTTCGGTACCCCGCTCAGACCTGGTCCAAAGATCAAATGTGGGAGATTATGACTTGTTGTGTCATCTTGCACAACATGATCATCGAGAGCGAGCAAGAAGACCCAGTGTTTGACACTGAACCATACTACAGGCAGGGTCCTCTAGCCGAAGTTGATCACCAGCTACCGGCAACTTGGACTGCCTATCTCAGTATACGTCAGGAGATCCGAGACCCACAGGTGCATCATCAACTGCAGAAAGATCTGATTGAGCACCTATGGAGGCTCAAGGGGGATGCCATGTGATGAATACGAGTTTTTATTTGTTGAACTATATAATTTGTATTGAACTATTTGTTGTTGTACTATTTTGTTGAAGTATTTGATTTTTCTGTGATGAAATATGTGATAAGAAATAATTGTGTTGATAATTGAACGCCGAGACACGGCGAAACCATGCCGAATATGGGCCTATTCTCGCCCATATGGGCCCGTTATTTGCTCAAATTGAGCTGCAAAGTGGGCCAATTTCGGCGCCTGGGGGCGACGACTGGACGCAAAACCGCCCCCAGCGCCGATTGTATCGCCGGCTCGCCCCCAGGGGCGATTTTTATGCGTCCTGGGGGCCAACGGCTGGAGATGCCCTTACTAGGTGTAGGAGAAGGAGGCGGGGAGAGAAAAGGAGCACCGGTGGGGCCTGTGCATCAGCGACCCAGCCTGATGGGCCCATGCGCTTAAGTGGAGACGGACTCAGCAAAACCCGCCTTTGCATTCTGAAAATATAAGAAGGGACAACTCCATAGCAGAATGCGCTTTTGCTTTGACGAGAGCATATATTTTTTAAATAAAGCCTTCAGTTTCAGCCCCGCAGCCGAAACCTCTAAATTGTGGGCGTTCACCCGTTAAGAGCATAAAGAGTCATTTTTTATTTGCTTTTCTACCTAATGAACGAACGGCCTTATCTTTTCAAGCGTAACTCCGAATTAGGTGATTCAAAAGCCCAGATTCTCTGTTCGTCGAGCCCGTTCCTGGTATCATTTTCACGATGTTGTCATGTGCCAAAATGTCCATTTTCCCCTGCGCCTATTCAGCCCCTTTTGATGGAGAAACTTTTCCGGTGAATCTTTTCGCGAGCTGCTCGCACTTCTTCCCAATGATTCCATCAACCCCAGGCAAACCACAATAGCCACTTGCATGATGGCATTGCAATAGCCATAGGTTTCACTTGAATATTTGAATAATTCTTTGCTCATGTAGTCATTGTGAATGCTATGTGAATGCTTGTAAATCTATGCTTATCCTTATGCCATGTTTATTTGCATATAGTTAGTTAACTGATTAATTTCTAATGTTATTATTCTCATGTTCAATTCTTGTAGTCATTTCTGATTCTAGTGATAATGATTTCTCACATGAATAGTATGGTTTGTTATGAAAATACTTGTGAGATTCATGATCATCACTATGCCATGGTCATTTGCATCCAGTAGACCAAATGATTTATTGTTATTGATGATAATATTCATATGTTAAATGGTTATGTTGCCCATCCATGTTTTTGTTGATATCATGGTGATACGCATTGTTATTTCATCATGTTATGGCTCAGCTCATCACCATTCAAGTTAAACCTGACAATAATTGAACTTGAACAAATCTGTTGGCTGAGTCATGGTGCCACCGAATCGAGCACTCCAGTGTAGTCACACTTTCCTGGATGACGAGGCCCTAATTCGGTCTATTGTCATGCCTCTCACCGGTACCTTCAACTAGGGAAGGTTATGTGCATGTGCTACCCTTGTCCGCTAGGCGACAATAACCTTGTGTGCCCGAGTTGAATGCTATACCAAGGTCCCCGTTTGGGACGATAAAGTTTAGTTTTGCCATGACAGTGGCGGTTGAGGGAGTCCTGGATTAGGGGGTCCTCGGACAGCCGGACTATATCCTTTGGCCGGACTGTTGGACCATGAAGATACAAGATTGAAGACTTCGTCCCATGTCCGGATGGGACTCTCCTTGGCGTGGAAGGCAAACTTGGCAATTCGGATCTGTACATCTCCTCCCTTGTAACTGACTCTGTGTAACCCTAGCCCCCTCCGTGTCTATATAAACAGGAGGGTTTAGTCCATAGGTCGACAACAATCATAATCATAGCCTAGCTTCTACGGTTTAGCCTCTACGATCTCGTGGTAGATCAACTCAATACGCATATCATCAAGATCAATCAAGCAGGAAGTAAGGTATTACTTCCATCGAGAGGGCCCGAACCTAGGTAAACATTGTTTCCCCCGCCTCCTGTTACCATCCGCCTTAGACGCACAGTTCGGGACCCCCTACCCGAGATCCGCCGGTTTTGACACCGACATTGGTGCTTTCATTCAGAGTTCCAATGTGCCATCTCCGTAAGGCTTGATGACCCCTTCGATCGTCTATAATGATGTGGTCCAAGGTGAGGTTTTTCTCCCTGGACAGATCTTCGTATTTGGCGGCTTCGCACTGCGGGCCAACTCGCTTGGCCATCTGGAGCAGATCGAAAGCTACGCCCCTGGCCATCAGGTCAGGTTTGGAAGCTTAAACTATACTACTGACATCCGCGGAGACTTGATCTTCGACGGATTCGAGCCCATGTCAGGTGCGCGGCATAGTCACGACGAGCATGATTTAGCTCTGCCGTCGGATGGTGTTCGGGAGATCACACCTGTGACTACTCCGGCGCTTAATCCGGAGCAGATGGCGTCATCCAAGGACGGGTGGATGGACCCCGCTTCGGAAGCTGCACACTCAGTGGCGATAGATCCGAATACTGACTTCACCTCCTACGAGACCCGTGTTGCCGAACCATTGGATTCGTCCCCGGCCACGGGCCCCGAACCGCTTGTGTTATGCCTATCGAATCTGATCGAGCACCGATCTTGGAGTTTTCCTCCGTGGATATCTTTCAGTACTCGCCCTTGGGCGATGTGCTAAATTCATTAAGGTCTCTCTCCGTGTCAGGAGGCCCTTGGCCGAACTGTGTCCGGCTTGAGTGGGAAGCGGACGACGAAGAAATTCGTTCCCCACCCACCACCCAATTAATAGCCACTGCCGACGATCTAACCGACATGCTTGATTTCGGCTCCAAAGAGATCGACGGTATGGACGACGATGCAGGAGAGGAACAGGAGCCATCGCCCACAGGGAGCTGGACAGCCACTTCATCACACGATATATACATGGTGGATACACCCAAAGAAGACAATGATGAGGAACGGGAGGATGCAGCGAAGGATAAACCCCCCGAGAAGCCACCAAAGCGACGACGTAGGCACCGCTCGAAATCCCGCCTCGGCAAAAACAACAATAACAGCGCAAGAAAGAATGAGACCCCGGTCGACTCCAAAGCATCAGAGCAGGACGAGCCAGCAGACAGCGAACATAGTACGGAGCCACTGTCCGATCATGGCGAGGCCGAGGGTAGAGATCATCAACCTGTCTCCGGAGAAGAGAACAGTCCGGACGACGATGCACACATCATCCCGGAAAGGCACTTGGAACAAGAGAACCTCCATAGAAGGCTTATCGCCACCGCGAGGTGTCTTAAGAAGCAGAAGCAAAGGCTTAAAGTCGCGCGAAATATACTCATCAGTAGATGGAACAAAGTGCTGGGCACTGCGGAAAAGTACGGCGGCAGTCGCCACACAAAGAGCTATCCAAAGCGAAGCTGCTGCCTGAATTCGATGACGAGGGTTTAGAGCCTATGCAGCCGAAAAATAAAATGTCCAATCAGCCGGATCAACCACCCCGTGGCCGCGATAGAGCGGCCAATGATGTCGGATATAAGCCAGCACACGACTTACGTGAAGACTTGCTCGAAAAAGCTGGTATGACCAGGTCCATCTACGGATCCAGGAAACGCGCTCCGGCACAGAAGCAAGACCAAACACTACAACCGTCAGCACGCCATGACACATCCAAATACAGGGGTGCCGCACACCCCCTATGCTTCACCGATGAGGTGCTGGATCACGAATTCCCAGAGGGATTCAAGCCCGTGAACATAGAGGCATACGACGGAACAACAGACCCTGGGGTCTGGATTGAGGACTTTATCCTTCATATCCATATGGCTCGCGGAGATGATCTCCATGCCATCAAATACATGCCCCTCAAATTGAAGGGACCAGCTCGACACTGGCTGAAAAGCCTGCCCGAAAACTCAATTGGAAGTTGGGAAGAGCTCGAGGATGCTTTTAGGGCTAATTTTCAAGGGACCTATGTCCGACCTCCGGATGCAGACGATTTAAGCCATATGATTCAACAACCCAGAGAGTCAGCCCGAAAGCTTTGGAACATATTTCTCACTAAGAAGAATCAAATCGTCGACGGCCCGAACGCCGAAGCCTTAGCAGCTTTCAAACATAGTGTCCGGGACGAATGGCTTGCCAGACACCTCGGCCAGGAAAAACCGAGGACAATGGCAGCCCTAACAAGCCTAATGACCCGCTTCTGCGCAGGCGAAGACAGTTGGCTGGCGTAGCGGCACCAGCGACCCAGGCACATCCGAAGTCAGGGATGGCAATGGAAAACCATGACGCAATAAAAGCAAGTGTCGCAACAATGAAGATAGCCCAGACAACACGGCGGTAAACGCCGGATTCAGGGGATCTCAATCCGATCAACGGAAAAAGACATTCAAAGGAAGCAGAGATGGACCGTCCAGCCTAAACAAGATTCTAGACAGATTATGTCAGATTCATGGCACCTCCGATAAACCTGCAAATCACACCAACAGAGAATGTTGGGTCTTCAAGCAGGCCAGTAAGCTAAACGCCGAACACAAGGGGAGGGAGACACCAAGTGAAGATGAGGATGAGTCTCGCCAGCAAAACACTGGGGGAGAGAAAATATTCCCACCAGAGGTCAAAACAGTGAACATGATTCACGTAACAAAAAGAAGGAGCAAACATGCACTCCGAGACACATGCGCCGTAGAGCACGTCACCCCCAAGTTCAACCCTTGGTCGGCCTGCACGATCACTTTTGATCGCAGGGATCACCCGACTAGTATCCGACACGGAGGAGTGGCTACCTTGGTGCTAGACCCAATAATTGACGGATGCCATCTCACCCGACTCCTTATGGACGGCGGTAGTAGTCTTAATCTGATATATCAAGACACAGTCCGCAAAATGGGGATAGACACGACAAGAATGAGACAAAGCAATACTACCTTTAAAGGAGTAATACCAAGCCCAGAGGCCCGTTGTACGAGCTCTCTAGTACTAGAGGTTGTATTCGGTTCTCTCGAGAACTTCCGAAGTGAAAGGCTAACCTTCGACATCGCTCCATTCTGAAGCAGCTATCAAGCACTGCTCGGACGAACGGCCTTCACTCGTTTTAACACAGTACCACACTACGCTTATCTTAAGCTTAAGATGCCCGGTCCACATGGCATCATCATAGTTAGCAAAAACACAGAGTGTTCCTTACATGCGGAAGAATGTGCGGTGGCTTTAGCAGTCGAACATTGAACGACCCCGCCAACCAGAATAAATTATTGGTCATCAAGACCGCGGACACGGCTAGACGAGTCCGACACACAACTAGCTGTAATAGCTCAGACAAACCTCAGATTGGGTCGATGGATATACCCCCATAGGTGACACTAGGGGCTTCCCACATGTCAAAAGGACTACAGTTCGGCTTGACCCTGTTTTAGCTTGGATTTTAATGGTTTATTAAGAATAACCAATTTTTTGCATGAAGACTTTCACCTAAGTTTCTTTCTTTTACAGATGATAATCATGCTACAACCCTCCATGATACGGCACAACGGAGACAAAGGCACAGACGTGCAACAGGGCCCCGCTCAAAGGTTTCTTTTTAGATTAAGACCCTGCGTAAACCTTTCTTACTGTCTCTTGTTGATTCACGCCCTCCGGATACTCAATACAACTGAGAGGGATGCTGGCATTATTGGCATTTCTCCACGTCAGACTAATGCACGTACCTGGAAATTCTGGGTTCATTATCAAGGGCGTTACACAGCCCGGTATATGTTGTAAAGTCTGAATACCTTAGGGAGTGTTCGGCGTCGCGAGTTTGGCCTTATATGCATCAGCTCCGAATCATGTCTTTGGTCAATAGTTGGGTTTGCCCGGCTCCCGTGTTTTGCTACCTTACGTTCCGCTCTATCGGCTAAGGTGGCACCGGGAGAACTACTGCGATTGTGCCCTGGTCCATCTGGACGAGCACCTTAGTAGAGAAAGCCGAAAAATGACTGTCATGATAAAGCGAGAGACTGGTCAACCACTCGATGACTTAGCGGAATCTTCGTGATTCCTCCACATTAACGAAGGGCCGGTTTCCCGGTCATGTATGTATGCGCCCCGCATCCGGATGAGCGCGGAAGTACTAGGGGCTATATAGTAGCCCCGCTGTCAAACTCCTATGGCCAAGTGAAAGTGTTAAAGCAATATAATCTGATTGCCTTGTTCACCACACTATCACCTCCTTAATGGACCAAGACGTTGGATCAAGTGTGAATACGCGCTTTTCCGAACACCCCCGCATTATATGCGCGGGGGCTGAAGCCGACGACTGCAAACTTTCAGGTTACTTAATATATACAAACGACAGTACAGGAGGCATCATAATACTTTCAGGCAAAAGTATAAACACAGCCTTCATAATCAAAATAGTATTGTTTTTACAATCGGGATACATGTCACTCAAACATGATACTTTTCGAGCACTGAGCCTCTATTAAACGAGCACCTTCTAGGACTTGTTCAAAATAGTGCTCGGCCGAGACCTGGCCTATGGCCGGATCCTGGGTTGCAACAGCGGTGGCCTCCATCTCTGCCCAGTATGTTTTAACACGGGCAAGAGCCATCAGCGCACCCTCTATGCACGCCGACCTCTTTACAGCGTCGATATGCGGCACAACACCAAGGAATCATTGCACTAAACCAAAATAACTACCCGGCCTTGGCCCTTCCGGCCAAAGATGATCCACGACAGATCTCGTGGCAAGTCCGGACAATCTATGGAGTTCAGACCACTCGGCCATTTGTTCATTTAACAGCAGCGGATGCGTTGGAGCACTGTACTGCGACCAGAATAACTTTTCCACTTCATGATCTTTTTTATCTTTGAAAAATCCAGTCGCATCAGCAGCACTCGCTACCAAGTCCAAGTACACGTCTGCAGCACTCCATAATTTATCCCGGGAGGCATACTTCGGATCTCCAAACTTCATCCGCAACAAGAAGGGCTTCCCAGACGTGATAATTCCGGCTTGACGAAGCTCCTCCTTCGCCGCTCTGATTTTAGAACGGGTTTCCTTGGCAGCTTCCATGGCTTTTTTCAGATCCGCCGCTTTCGCTTGGATTTCCTTTTCAAGAAGCTCATAACGGTCGGCGGCATCCTTCAGCTTAATAGACATCTTGTCTATTTTCTCTTCGGCCTGATGATGAGCAGCTTGTTCGGCCTTTAACTCTTCGGCCGCCTTCAGGGTGGCTGCATCGCTCCTCCTGGCTTGTTCCTTGGCTCGGGCAAGCTCTGCCAGAAGGGTCTCCACGACGGCAGCTCCATCTGCAATCACAGCATATGATAGATACTAGCATCATGCTCTTCTTAATATCTGTTGACAACCGGAGAATACATACCCTGTGCCTCGTCAAGCCGCTTGTTTACAAGCACGATGTCGGCATCTGCCGCACCAAGTTGCCGCCTCAGTTCGGCAAACTCGCCAGTCCGGCCAGCCACCGGACCCTCAGCCGCCTGCACATAAAAGCAGCATGATCATTACCTGGGACTATGATCCTCTGTTTGCCGCCCCCAGACAGCAACCAGAGTCTCAGGGGCTACTATCTGCATAGGGCACACCTAGCGTGTGCGGTACTACAAAAAAAATTACCTTGCGTACCTCAAAGCCTCTTAGCAGGCTCTTAAAGGCCTCATGCAACCCGCTTTCGGCGAATGAAATCCTCTCAAACACCGTACCCATTAAAGTACGATGCGCCTCTAAGATAGCCGCTTGCTCCAGAATACTCATCAGTGCATCCGGTTGTGCACCGGACAGTCCCGAACTCTTTTTGTTGCTCTCCTTAGGAGCCGAACACTCCGAACTTCGGGTAGCCGAAGGGTTACCTTCTGGCCTCGGTGGATCAGGAGAAATCCTCCGTGACGACACCTCAGGGTCGTCCGCCTCATGAGGCGGCGAAGAACGGGGAGGCGTTTCGCTCTCCGTCATCTCCGGAAGAAGATCCCCCGAAGACGAACTATGCCGAGAAGGGCTACGATCCGAGCTGCAAGACATACGTCTCGGTTATTGTACTCAGAAAGGGAGCAGGATATATTTACTATTAAGTACTCTTGTTTACTCACAGGTCGGTGGAGGGCTGACCCCCTCGCGGGCACTATGCAGTAAGGATGCCCTCCGGGGCAGGGCCCCCTGGCAAAGGTTTCTTCCCTTGTTTGGGAACCCTTGTTTCCAATTCTTCAGAGGCGGCCCTTTTTCCTTCCTTTAGGAGGAGGAATTTCATATTCTTCTCCCTGATTATCCTCCTTCGTGGAGACACCAATTCCCCCGGTTTGGATGAGTAATGCGTGAGGTCCGCTCTCGGCTCCTTTATTACTCCCTTTATCTTCCCCTGATGGCGCTTGATAAGGTGAGAGCTCGAGCATCCTGGTTAGTACAGGATCCGGTGAGCCTTCGGGAAGGGGGGCCAAACACCTGATCATCTTCGCCTTTTTTATCTAGTCCTGATGAAAGAGCGGTTGTTCAGAATGATGTTGGGACAAAAGAGAAGACAGTGTGTTCGGTCGCAGAAATACTTACATAGGTATCTGGACGATTGCAGTTTAGACCCGCATCCTCGGTGGTGTCCTGACACTTTATCTGTGATCCAAAGGACAATCCATACATCCCTTCAAGCATCATGCCGAAGAATTGTTGAATAGTTCGCGGTCCTTCCGGATTGAACTCCCACATACGGAGAGGTCGACGTTGACATGGCAGGACCCGACGAACTAGCATGACTTGCATTACCTTGACAAGGCTGACATCTCTCTTGAGGAGATCTCGGATGCGACTCTGCAATGTTGGCACGTCATTAACTGGACCCCAGTCCAGCCCCTTGTTGACCCATGACGCCAGTTATGGCGGGGGGGCCGAACGGAAGGCGGGGGCAGCTACCCACTTAGTACTTCGGGGAGTGGCGATGTAAAACCACTCCCGCTGCCATGATATGTCTCCAACGTATCTATAATTTTTGATTGCTCCATGCTATATTATATACTGTTTTGGACAATATTAGGCTTTATTATCCACTTTTATATTATTTTTGGGACTAACCTATTAACCGGAGGCCCAGCCCAGAATTGTTGCTTTTTGCCTATTTCAGTATTTCGAAGAAAAGGGATATCAAACGGAGTCGAAACGGAATGAAATCAACTGGAGAAGTTATTTTTGGAAGGAAAGCTACCGGAAAAACTTGGAGTGCACACCGGTGGAGTCCCGGGCTGCCCACGAGGGTGGGGGGGCGCCCACCCCCCTAGGGCACTCCCCCTACCTCGTGGACAGCCCGGAGGTCCACCGACGTACTTCTTTCACCCATATATACCCACGTACCCTAAAACTTCCGTAGAACAGAATAGATCGGGAGTTCCGCCGCCGCAAACCTATGTAGCCACCAAAAGTCAATCGGACCCTATTCCGGCACCCTGCCGGAGGGGCGGAACCCTCACCGGTGGCCATCTTCGTCATCCCGACGCTCTCCATGACGAGGAGGGAGTAGTTCACCCTCGGGGCTGAGGGTATGTACCAGTAGCTATGTGTTTGATCTCTCTCTCTCGTGTTCTTGATTTGGCATTATCTTGATGTATCGCGAGCTTTGCTATTATACTTGGATCTCATGTTTCTTCTCCCCATCTACTCTCTTGTAATGGATTGAGTTTTCCCTTTGAATTAATCTTATCGGATTGAGTCTTTAATGACTTGAGAACACTTGATGTATGTCTTGCCGTGCGTATCTGTGGTGACAATGGGATATCACGTGATTCACTTGATGTATGTTTTGGTGATCAACTTGCGGGTTCCGCCCATGAACCTATGTATAGGGGTTGGCACATGTTTTCGTCTTGATTCTCCGTTAGAAACTTTTGGGCACTCTTTTAAGTACTTTGTGTTGGATTGAATAGATGAATCTGAGATTGTGTGATGCATATTGTATAATCATACCCACGGATACTTGAGGTGACATTGGAGTATCTAGGTGACATTATGGTTTTGGTTGATTTGTGTCTTAAGGTGTTATTCTAGTACGAACTCTAGGGTTGTTTGTGACACTTATAGGAATAGCCCAATGGATTGATTGGAAAGAATAACTTTGAGGTGGTTTCGTACCCTACCATAATCTCTTCGTTTGTTCTCCTCTATTAGTGACTTTGGAGTGACTCGTTGTTGCATGTTGAGGGATAGTTATGTGATCCAATTATGTTATTATTGTTGAGACAACTTGCACTAGTGAAAGTATGAACCCTAGGCCTTGTTTCCTAGCATTGCAATACCGTTTATGCTCACTTTTACCATTAGTTACCTTGCTGTTTTTATATTTTCATATTACAAAAACGTATATATACTATCTATATTGCACTTGTATCACCATCTCTTCGCCGAACTAGTGCGCCTATACAATTTACCATTGTATTGGGTGTGTTGGGGACACAAGAGACTCTTTGTTATTTTGTTGAAGGGTTGCTTGAGAGAGACCATCTTCATCCTATGCCTCTCACGGATTGATAAACCTTAGGTCATCCACTTGAGGGAAATTTGCTACTGTCCTACAAACTTCTGCACTTGGAGGCCCAACAACGTCTACAAGAAGAAGGTTGCGTAGTAGACATCAAGCTCTTTTCTGGCGCCGTTGCCGGGGAGGCTAGGTAAGTGGCACTCACACCCCGTCAACTAAGCTCTTTTCTGGCGCCGTTGCCGGGGAGGTGAGTGCTTGAAGGTATATCTTTAGATCTTGCAATCGAATCTTTTTGTTTCTTGTTTTAGCACTAGTTTATTTTATAAAAGAAAACTAAAAAATTAATTGAGTTTACCTCATACGCTTCATCTTTTTAATATCTTTCGTGAGTATGATGGGAAGCAAAATTGTTCCAAAGTGTTAGAAGAAGAATGCATTAAATTGTTTGGCACTAAATCTTTGAAGGATGAGCATGATTGCAATGTTGTTAGTATGAACTCCTTGAATATCCATGGTACTAATGATGATTGCACAAGTCATGATGAAAATGTCTCTTATAAGCATGTCGATTTTTGTGGAGTATATTGGGTTTGCAGGTACACACCAAATAGGGAAGATAGGTATTGCAAGAGGCATAAGTACTTAGAAACTAAATAGTTGCAAGAAAGGCTAGATGCATGTGCTGAAAATTTAAACTTTATTAGCCATACTTGTGAACTTTGCAATGAACGTGATCATTTTAGTACCCAATGCAAATTGTGTCATGATCGTATCATGTCCAAAAATTGTGATGCCTTGATTTCCCTTGCACATCATAATGAACTTAGTTTGCTCTTGGGTTATGAAGAAATGAAACGAATAACTAAGGATATTCCAAAATTTGCCCTTGATAGAGTTCTTCATTTTGATCTAAAGGAAATTTATATGTATTGTGCGGTGAATTGCATTTAAAATCCTTATATTGCCAACTACATAAAGAAAAGAAAACAAATAGTAGATGAAGAGAATGCTAACGAAAGGGAAGAGACTTCCCAATATTCTCCTATTATTTCTTATGATGAATCAGGTAATGAGGAGGAGCCTTCTATTCGACCAATCTCATTAATAAGGAGCTCCAAAAAGAAGATTGAACCCACACATGATGTGGTGAAGAAGAAGAAAAGAAAAAGGAAGAGAGGTAAAAAGGTATCTCTCCCAAATAAGGTTGCTCCTATTATTGTTGTGCCTCATGAAAATGAATCAAAAATTATTATGGAAGATGATGTACTTGATGATGATCTCGTTATGCCTATTGCTTGTTGTGATGATTATGATTGGGGAGATAATGATACTTCTTATGATCTTGAAAATCTTTTTGGCACTTGCTTGGAAGAACATGATAATTTCTATACTATTGGTGTTATCCATACTATTAATGATGAGAGTGATTATGCTTATGATATGAAAAGGCCCAAGCTTGGGGAAGCTATGTTTGATGAATATGATGTTTTTGAGAATATATTTGCTGCAATTAATGTTTGTCCCAACCTTGGGGATGCTACGTTTAATAATGATGATAGTTTTAGCCTCTCAAGTTTTGATATGCAAAGTTGTTATGATGATAGCATGCCTTCTACTTATGATGATTATATTGATGAAAGTGGG
This sequence comes from Aegilops umbellulata, assembly GCA_032464435.1. Lineage (NCBI taxonomy): Eukaryota > Viridiplantae > Streptophyta > Magnoliopsida > Poales > Poaceae > Aegilops > Aegilops umbellulata. The sequence continues at coordinate 295,538,045 of CP136056.1, forward strand.
TTTGGAAGAGTGTCAACTTTAGGAAGTAGTGATCCCACTATTTTGGAGGATTTTGAATCTTATAGAAAGTGGATTTGGAGAGGTCATGACTTTATTTAGTGATGTATCCACTACTTCGGAAGAGGTTTCAATTGATTATGATGAGAACAAAGTTGCTACTTATGATGATTATTGTGATAAAACTTATGCCATAAAAAGTAGTGATGATTATATTTATAGAACTTGTCATGATTATGATTACCCTTTTTCTGAACATTACTCTTTTAATGTGGAAAAATTTATAGTATTCAAGTCTCTTATGATACTCCTACTATTCCGAATGAGAAGAAATTTGCTTATGTGGAGAGTAATAAAATTTGTATGCTTGTAGATCATGAAAAGAATGCTTTAGGTGCTGGTTATATTGTTGAATTCATTCATGATGCTACTGAAAATTATTATGAGGGAGGAATATATGCTTGTAGGAATTGCAATAATATCAAGTTTCCTCTCTATGTGCTTAAAGTTTTGAAGTTATGCTTGTTTTGCCTTCCTATGCTAGTTGATTATTGTTCCCATAAATTGTTTGCCCACAAAATCCCTATGCATAGGAAGTGGGTTAGACTTAAATGTGCTAGTAATATTCTTCATGATGCTCTCTTTATGTTTCTATTCCTATATTTTATGTGAGCATCATGGAAATCATCATGCCTAGCTAGGGGCGTTAAACCATAGGGCTTGTTGGGAGGCAACCCAATTTTATTTTAGTTTCTTGATTTTTGGTTCTGTTTAGGAATAAATAATCCATCTATATTCTTTTTATATGTGGTTTTGTGTTTTAATTAGTGTTTGTGCCAAGTAAAACCTTTGGGAAGACTTGGGTGAAGTCTTTATGATCATGCTGTAAAAAACAGAAACTTTAGCGCTCACGAGATTAGCTTAAAAATTTTACTGGAGAGTGCTATTTAGTTGATTCTTTTAGCATATGATTACTAGACAAATTCCTCAGGTCCACCAATTTATTTTATAATTTTTGGAGTTCCATAAGTTTGCATTAGTTACAGATTACTACAGATTGTTCTGTTTTTGACAGATTCTGTTTTCATTGTGTTGCTTGCTTATTTTGATGAATCTATGGCTAGTAAAATATTTTATAAAACATATATAAGTTTTAATACAGTAGGTTTAACACCAATATAAATAAAGAATGTGTTCATTACAGTACCTTGAAGTGGTGTTTTGTTTTCTTTCGCTAACGGAGCTTACGAGTTTTCTGTTAAGTTTTGTGTTGTGAAGTTTTCAAGTTTTGGGTAAAGATTCGATGGAATATGGAATAAGGAGTGGCAAGAGCCTAAGCTTGGGGATGCCCAAGGCACCCCAAGGTAATATTCAAGGATAACCAAGAGCCTAAGCTTGGGGATGCCCCGGATGGCATCCCCTCTTTCGTCTACTTCCATCGGTAACTTTACTTGGAGCTATATTTTTATTCACCACATGATATGTGTTTTGCTTGGAGCGTCATTTTATTTTCTTTAGCTTTGCGTGCTGTTTGAATAAAGTATCAAGATCTGAAATTCTTAAAATGGGAGAGTCTTCACATAGTTGCATAATTATTCGAGTACTCATTGATCTTCACTTATATCTTTCGGAGTAGTTTGTTGTTTGCTCTAGTGCTTCACTTATATCTTTTAGAGCATGGTGGTAGTTTTATTTTGAATAAACAGATGAACTCTCATGCTTCACTTATATTATTTTGAGAGTCTTAAATAGCATGGTAATATGCTTAACCCTAATATGCTAGGTATTCAAGAATATTAAAAACTTTCTTATGAGTGTTTTGAATACTAAGAGAAGTTTGATGCTTGATGATGGTTTTGAGATATGGAGGTAATAATATCAAAGTCGTGTTAGTTGAGTAGTTGTGAATTTGAGAAATGCTTGTGTTGAAGTTTGCAAGTCCCGTAGCATGCACATATGGTAAACGTTATGTAACAAATTTGAAACATGAGGTGTTCTTTGATTGTCTTCCTTATGAGTGGCGGTCGGGGACGAGCGATGGTCTTTTCCTACCAATCTATCCCCCTAGGAGCATGCGCGTAGTGCTTTGGTTTTTGATGGCCTGTATATTTTTGCAATAAGTATGTGAGTTCTTTATGACTAATGTTGAGTCCATGGATTATACGCACTCTCACCCTTCCATCATTGCTAGCCTCTTCGGTACCGTGCATTGCCCTTTCTCACATTGAGAGTTGGTGCAAGCTTCGCCGGTGCATCCAAACCCCGTGATATGATACGCTCTTTCACACATAAACCTCCTTATATCTTCCTCAAAACAGCCACCATACCTACCTATTATGGCATTTCCATAGCCATTCCGAGATATATTGCCATGCAACTTTCCACCATTCCGTTTATCATGACACATTCATCATTGTCATATTGCTTAGCATGATCATGTTGTTGACATAGTATTTGTGGCAAAGCCACCGTTCATAATTCTTTCATACATGTCACTCTTGATTCATTGCATATCCCGGTACACCGCCGGAGGCATTCATATAGAGTCATACTTTGTTCTAGTATCAAGTTGTAATCATTGATTTGTAAATAAATAGAAGTGTGATGATCATCATTCAATAGAGCATTGCCCCCCCCCCCCCAAAAAAAAGAGAAAGGCCAAAAAAAGAAGGCCCAAAAAAAGATATATAAAAAGGGGCAATGCTACTATTCTTTTACCACACTTGTGCTTCAAAGTAGCACCATAATCTTCATGATAAAGAGTCTCTTGTTTTGTCACTTTCATATACTAGTGGGAATTTTTCATTATAGAACTTGGCTTGTATATTCCAATGATGGGCTTCCTCAAATGCCCTAGGTCTTCGTGAGCAAGCAAGTTGGATGCAAACCCACTTAGTTTATTTTGTTGAGCTTTCATACATTTATAGCTCTAGTGCATCCGTTGCATGGCAATCCCTACTCCTCGCATTAACATCAATCGATGGGCATCTCCATAGGCCATGGATTAGCCTCGTTGATGTGAGACTTTCTCCTTTTTTGTCTTCTCCACATAACCCCCATCATCATATTCTATTCCACCCACAGTGCTATATACATGGCTCACGCTCATGTATTGCGTGAAGGTTTATAAAGTTTGAGATTACTAAAGTATGAAACAATTGCTTGGCTTGTCATCGGGGTTGTGCATGAGGAGAGCATTCTTATGTGACAAAAATGGAGCATGACTAGACTATATGATTTTGTAGGGATGAACTTTCTTTGGCCATGTTATTTTGAGAAAACATAATTGCTTAGTTAGTATGCTTGAAGTATTTTTTTTGTGTCAATATAAACTTTTGTCTTGAATCTTTCGGATATGAATATTCATACCACAATTAAGAAGAATTACAATGAAATTATGCCAAGTAGCACTCCGCATCAAAAATTCTTTTATATCATTTACCTACTCGAGGACGAGCAGGAATTAAGCTTGGGGATGCCTGATACGTCTCCAACGTATCTATAATTTTTTATTGCTCCATGCTATATTATCTACTGTCTTGGATAATATTGGGCTTTATTATCCACTTTTATATTATTTTTGGGACTAACCTATTAACCGGAGGCCCAACCCAGAATTGTTGTTTTTTGCCTATTTCAGAATTTCGAAGAAAAGGGATATCAAACGGAGTCGAAACGGAATGAAATCAACTAGAGAAGTTATTTTTGGAAGGAAAGCTACCGGGGAGTGCACGCCAGGGGAGTCCCGGGCTGCCCATGAGGGTGGGGGCGCGCCCACCCCCCTAGGGCGCGCCCCCTACCTCGTGGACCGCCTGGAGGTCCACCGACATACTTCTTTCACCCATATATACCCACATACCCTAAAACTTCCGTAGAACAGAATAGATCAGGAGTTCCGCCGCCGCAAGCCTCTGTAGCCACAAAAAGTCAATCAGCACCCTGTTTCGGCACCCTGACGAAGGGGGGAACCCTCACCAGTGGCCATCTTCATCATCCCGGCACTCTCCATGACGAGGAGGGAGTAGTTCACCCTCGGGGCAGAGTGTATGTACCAGTAGCTATGTGTTTGACCTCTCTCTCTCTCTCATGTTCTTGATTTGGCACGATCTTGATGTATCGCGAGCTTTGCTATTATAGTTGGATCTTATGTTTCTTCTCCCCCTCTACTCTCTTGTAATGGATTGAGTTTTCCCTTTGAAGTAATCTTATCGGATTGAGTCTTTAATGACTTGAGAACACTTGATGTATGTCTTGCCATGCGTATCTGTGGTGACAATGGGATATCACATGATTCACTTGATGTATGTTTTGGTGATCAACTTGCGGGTTCCGCCCATGAACCTATGCATAGGGGTTGGCACACGTTTTCGTCTTGATTCTTTAGTAGAAACTTTTGGGCACTCTTTGAAGTACTTTGTGTTGGATTTAATAGATGAATCTGAGATTGTGTGATGCATATCATATAATCATACCCACGGATAATTGAAGTGACATTCGAGTGTCTACGTGACATTAGGGTTTTGGTTGATTTGTGTCTTAAGGTGTTACTCTAGTACGAACTCTAGGGCTGTTTGTGACACTTGTAGGAATAGCCCAATGGATTGATTGGAAAGAATAACTTTGAGGTGGTTTCGTACCCTACCATAATCTCTTCGTTTGTTCTCCGCTATTAGTGACTTTGGAGTGACTCTTTGTCGCATGTTGAGGGATAGTTATGTGATCCAATTATGTTATTATTGTTGAGAGAACTTGCACTAGTGATAGTATGAACCCTATGCCTTGTTTCCTAGCATTGCAATACCGTTTATGCTCACTTTTACCATTAGTTACCTTGCTGTTTTTATATTTTCCGATTACAAAAACCTATATCTAGTATCTATATTGCACTTGTATCACCATCTCTTCGCCGAACTAGTGCACCTATACAATTTACCATTGTATTGGGTTTGTTGGGGACACAAGAGACTCTTTGTTATTTGGTAGCAGGGTTGCTTGAGAGAGACCATCTTCATCCTATGCCTCTCACGGATTGATAAACCTTAGGTCATCCACTTGAGGGAAATTTGCTACTGTCCTACAAACTTCTGCACTTGGAGGCCCAACAACGTCTAGAAGAAGAAGGTTGCGTAGTAGACATCATGCCACAAAGCAGGCATCTCTAGGAAGGAACCCTTTGGCCATGGAGCATCGGCGCCTTTGCTTATTATAGCACCTCCGCACTTAGCTTGTCGCCCATTGATCATCTTCGGCTTCACATTGAAGGTCTTGAGCCATAAGTCTAAGTGAGGGGTGATGCGGAGGAAAGCCTCACACACGACGATGAACGACGAGATTTGAAGGATGGAATTCGGTGCCAGATCATGGAAATCGAGCCCATAATAGAACATAATCCCTCTAACAAAGGGATCAAGACTAAAGCCTAGCCCTCGGAGGAAGTGGGAAACGAATACGACACTCTCATTGGGTTCGGGAGTGGGGATGACCTGCCCTTGAGCCGGCAGCCTGTGCGAGATTTCGGAGGTCAGATACCTGGCTTCTCTTAGCTTCTTGATGTCCTCCTCTGTGACAGAGGAGGCCATCCACCAACCTTGAAGGTTGGATCCGGACATGATTGAAGGTCCGAAGCACTTAGCCTGAGCCTTGGGTGTTGGAACTCGAGGTGGGGGAAGGATTCGATTGAGCGCGAGAAGAAAAGGACAAGCCTTGGCCCCTTTATAAAGAGGGTGAATATCAAGCGTCCTCCGCGTGGCCGTTTGGAACTTGCCTAAAATCGAGGAGTCATACCAACAGGCACGATTGGGTTACCCATACCACTATTGATGAGAATCCCATGATAAGGGGAACACGATCTCTACTTCGACAAGACATGCCAATAAAACCGCCTCGCAAAACGTGAAGTGGCAGGCCGGGCGAAACGGTTCGAATAATGACCAGGCCGTGGTGTGATGTCATGTTATGAAAAGTTGTCAGCAGATTAGATTTTTGGAAATATTGTACTCTCTACGGTGGTATGTGGAATTTTTTTTGCAGAGCCGGACACTATCCTTTTGTTCAAAACTTCTATGGAGTATTCAGAGGAAGAACCCGCCTTGCAATGCCGAAGACAATCTGCGCGTCGGACTCATCGTCATTGAAGCCTGGTTCAGTGGCTACTGGGGGAGTCCTGGATTAGGAGGGTCCTCGGACAACCGGACTATATCCTTTGGCGGACTGTTGGACCATGAAGATACAAGATTGAAGACTTCGTCTCGTGTCCGGATGGGACTCTCCTTGGCGTGGAAGGCAAGCTTGGCAATTCGGATCGGTAGATCTCCTCCCTTGTGACCGACTCTGTGTAACCCTAGCCCCCTCCGGTGTCTATATAAACCGGAGGGTTTAGTGCATAGGTCGACAACAATCATAATCATAGGCTAGCTTCTAGGGTTTATGTCGGATGTGGGGTTCCGGCAAACCCTTAAGGTTCGAACACTGGGGTGCGCGCAAAGTCTCTCCTTCCTACCGATCTATGCTCTGGCTCACTAAGATCTCGCGGACGAACTCGACGAACTCACAACACAGAAAGACACGAGGTTTATAATGGTTCGGGACACCTTGTGTTGTAATACCCTACTCCAGTGTGGTGGTGGTGGATTGCCTCTTGGGTTGATGATGAATAGTACAAGGGAATAACCGCCTCCTGAGGTTGAGGTGTTCTTGCGGGTAGGCTCTCGATCGGGCTGGATCAGGCTAAGATCCGATGCCCCTACTGTGGTGGCTAGCTCTACTTATATAGGCCCTGTTCCTCTTCCCAAATGTTGAGCGGGAAGGGAGCCAACATCGGCGGGCAAATTTGAAGGGGGACAGCTAGTACAAGCTATCCTGACAAAAGAGGTCTTCGCCTGCGAAAAGCTCTGGGGTGACGCCGTCTTGGGCTCCATGATGACCTCCGCCTTGCCGTACTCCGGTCTTGGTCTCGTTGCACCAATATGGCAACCTTTGCCTGCTGCCTCGGTACTCTTCTCCTGCGCTCGCCTCCTTAGCACCATAAAGGAAATAAGGACGCTGCATGCACCGGCGCCCGCCTGGCACCCGCTGGCACCGTTCGTCATGGCTCACATCACGAGAGCCTTGTGAGGTTCGCCCCGCCTAGATATCTCCGCTCCTCGTGAGCCTTCCTGGCTAGGCCACTCCATAGGAGGTCTTGCATCGTCTGCCTTGCGAGGCTTGGACCCTCGCGAGGGTCTTGGATGCCTTGTTGATGAAGATGGGTCGTACGGCCTACTGGCTTAACCATGCGGTGGGCCGCAGGTAGGCAAGTCTGGGGACCCCCGTTCCCAGAACACCGACAGTAGCCCCCGGGCCCAAGGTGCGCTCGGGCTTGGCTTCGCGGCGAAGCCAAGGGTCAAGTTCGGAGTGCCGCAGGCCCCAAAAGCCTGCGTCCTCGGTTGACGCGTGGCGGCTGATAGGACGTTGCGTCTCCGCTTCCCCATGCTGCCTCGGCAACTACATGACTTGACAAGTCCCTGCGACATGCAAGGAAAACCATCATTACCTGCGATCATGGGAGACGCCGGTTGGCCTTCTCTAGCTATAAATGGGGAGGGGGCGGATCCCCCATTGCCCATCTCTTCCTTGCTTGCTCGCTTCTCTGATCCATTGCTTACGGTGCCATCGATGGCGCCACGAAAAAAGTTCTCTGCCGCCGAGAAAGGAAAGGCCCCTCGCGAGGGCCCTGGTTCCCGGATGCCCAAGCGCGGCCGTGGTCGGCCGCGCAAGCACGCCGCGACCCCCACCGTGGCCCACCGTCGAGGCGGCGCCGCGGCACGCGGAGGGGATCGTCCCATCCATGGTGGTTTGGCCGACGAGGGGAGGCGTGCAATGGTGGCACGGCCTCCTCGCCCGCTCTTCCATTCGGCTGAGGTGTCGCCGGAGTTCGTCGTCTGGTCAGAGAGCTCGGCCGGCAACTGGCTCCAACTTCCACGCTTCTTCGCCGGTGAACCGCCGGCCTCTGGTCCGGGCGGGCTCTGGCTGCAGGCGGACGATTGCTGCAGTAGGGCCTCTGGGGTCGCAGTCGAGACTTACACCACGGGCAACATAGCCCTGGCCCGCGGCTGGCAGACGTTCGCCCGCGCGCGCGGCCTGGGCAGGCGTTGCATCCTCCACTTCAGGTACGATGGTGAGTCAACCCTCTATGTGAGGGTGTTTGGGGAAGATGGTCGCCGCGCCGGGTGCTGCCCCGAGACGAACGACGGCGAGGAGGTGCTCGGCCTTGGTGATGGTCGCAATGAGGTCGAGCGCGAGCCTGCCCTCGGCGACGACCGCGTCTCCTCCATCTACGGCGGCTCTTCCTCCGGTGACACCTCCAGCAGTGGTGGCTACGACCAGCCGCCACGCCGCCGCGCCCACTTCGAAGGAGGCAGCGGGTCATCTCGTCGTCGCGCCCCCGTGAAGCGCGAGGAGGGGTCTGGCTAGGCTCGGGGCGTCGCCTAGGGCCTGCCTCTGCGGATTGCTGCAACACTGCTTTGCTTAGCTTTTTCTTTCTTTCCTGCATCGGAAAAACGAAACCAGTTTGGGCCGAGAGGGGCGTGTATCGAATTGTGGCTCTTTTGGTTAATGCATTGTGCGTGTCGTTCCCTTTTCGTGTTGTTATTTTGCGCAAGGATAACTTAACCTGGTGTGTTTGGGACACCCCTTCCCTCATGTGGTGTCCGCGTTGCCCGGAAACTGCAAAAAATTCGTTAGGGGGTGCGCTAAGGATTTGCCGTCCGCCCAGGCCTTGGCTTGGCGCCTTGTATCACGGTACCCGAGGGGCACGGATTTAGGAGAGATGTGCCAGCTTCAGGCTCGAACGAGGGTGGCTTGCGAGAAGGTAAAGAGGAGAGAGATGCTCGCGAGGGCACCTGCCTAGCCCCTCTCGCAAGGTATGCGAGAGAGAGAGAGAGAGAGAAAATGTGCAAACTAGAGCCGAAAAAGCAGTAAAAGGCAAGGGAACCAAACCAGTGGCAAACACCAAGAGTAACATTGATTAAGGAAAAGCGAGCCAACTACAGAAAGCAAATGAAAAGCCGCGTCCGGCACCTAATCTACTCTTCGAGTCTTCTCACCAACGCGGAGCTAAGTGTTGTCCACTAGGCATGGGAGGGAGCCCCAGGGCCTGAGGCCGGCGCTCCTGAGACTCCGGGGCGTGTACAGCCCCACTCATTATTACGTGAGAGTGTCACGGGCGGCGATTCTTCACAGGCACCGGGCCTTCTTCACAGGCTCTGGGCCTTTCTTCTCAGGCTCTGGGTCTTGCTTCTCAGGCTTTGGGCCTTGCTTTTTAGGCTCTGGGCCTTGCTTCATGGATAGAACTTCCGAAGGTGCTGGATGTTCCAGGCGTTCTGGATGGGTATTCCGTCCCGTGCCTCCAGGCGCGCTGCACCCGGCCTGGATACATGGACGACCCTGAACGGGCCCTCCCACATGGGCGAAAGCTTGTGTAGCCCTTCCCTGGAGAGGACCCGCCTTAGGACGAGGTCACCCACCTCGAGCGTCCTGGAGCGGATGTTGCGGCAGTGGTACCGCCGCAGCGCTTGCTGATATCTTGACGCTCTCAATGCGGCTTCGCGTCGGCGTTCCTCCCCCAGCGCGAGATCCATCCCCCGCACGGCGTCCTGCTGCGTTTCGTCGAACGCCAGGACCCACGTGGAGCGATGCTTGACCTCGTGAGGGAGGACAGCTTCGGCTCCGTAGATGAGGAAGAACGGAGTCTCGCTCGTTGGCTTGGTAGAGGTGGTACGGATGGACCACAGCACAGACTGGAGTTCGTCGTGCCAGCCCCTACCGCAGGCCTCCAGCTTCTTGTTGAAGGTCCTGGTCTTGAGACCCGTCAGGACCTCAGCGTTGGCGCGTTCGGCCTGACCATTGCTCCTAGGGTGGGCCACCGAAGTGTAGCAGATCTGCGTTCCAAGGTTAGCACAGTAGGTTTTGAAGATGTTACTGGTAAACTGCGAGCCATTATCTGTGATGATGAGGTTGGGGACCCCGAAGCGGCTCACGAGGCCCTTGATGAACTTGACAGCAGAACCGGCTGGAATGGTATGGACGGCTTCCACTCCCGCCCACTTGGTGAACTTGTCGATGGCGACGTAGAGATAACGGTAGCCCCCTGGCGCTCGTGGGAACGGACCTAGGATGTCTAGCCCCGAGACCACAAATGGCCACGTGAGCAGAATGGTTTGGAGGCCCTAAGCGGGCTAATGGATTGCCTGGCGTGGAATTGGCAAGCTTCGCAGGACTTCACTAGCTCGGCTGCATCGTTGAGTGCTTTGGGCCAATAGAATCCGCTGCGGAAGGCCTTGCCGACGAGGGTCCATGACGATGAGTGATGTCCACAGTCCCCGCCGTGTATGTCAATCAGCAGCTCCTTCCCTTGATCGCTGGAGATGCAGCGCAGTGTGACGTCGTTCGGCCGTTTCCTGTACAACTCGCCGTCTTGAATGCAGTATGCCGTGGCCTGTCGGGCCACGCGCTCCGCGTCTTCTTCCTTCTCCGGCAATGTCCCGTGCATCAGGTACTCCTTGAATTCCTTGGTCCAACACTCCTCCTGGGGATCGAGCGCCAAGAGTAGCCGAGCTCCTGAGGTTGGGCCGCAAGCTGGGGCTCCCGTGGCCGGGGGCTGTGGGAGCTCCTCCCGAGGCTGAGCCGTGCTTGAAAGAGGTGGCATAGCTAACGGCTTGAAGAGCCGTTCTTCAAAGACGCTGGGCTCTTGCGGTTGCCGCTTGGATGCTCTCTTGGCGATGTCATCGTCTTCCTTGTTGGTGCCCCGGGGCACGTGCTACAGCTCCAAGCCTGAGAACTGCTTTTCCATTTTGCGCACCTCCGCAAAGTAGGCCTTCATGTGCTCGTCCTTTGGCTCGTACACTTTGTTGGAGAAGTTGACGAGGAGCTGCGAGTCGCCCTTGACGGTAAGGCGCCTCACCCCCAGAGCCGCCGCAGCCTTCAGGCCGGCTATGAGGCCTTCTGAGGGAGTCCTGGATTAGGGGGTATCTGGACAGCCGGACTATATCTTTCGGCCAGACTCTTGGACTATGAAGATACAAGATTTAAGACTTCGTCCCGTGTCCGGATGGGACTCTCCTTGGCGTGGAAGGCAAGCTTGGCAATACGGATATGTATATCTCCTTCCTTGTAACCGACTCTGTGTAACCCTATGCCCCTCCGGTGTCTATATAAACTGGAGGGCTTAGTCCGTAGGACAACAACAATCATACCATAGGCTAGCTTCTAGGGTTTAGCCTCTATGATCTCGTGGTAGATCAACTCTTGTAATACTCATATCATCAAGATCAATCAAGCAGGAAGTAGGGTATTACCTCCATCGAGAGGGCCCGAACCTGGGTAAACATCGTGTCCCCCGCCTCTTGTTACCATCCGCCTTAGACGAATAGTTCGGGACCCCCTACCCGAGATCCGCCGGTTTTGACACCGACATTGGTGCTTTCATTGAGAGTTCCACTGTGCCGTCGCCGTAAGGCTTGATGGCCCCTTCGATCATCTATAATGATGTGGTCCAGGGTGAGGTTTCCCTCCCCGGACAAATCTTCGTATTCGGCGACTTCGCGCTGCGGGCCAACTCACTTGGCCATCTGGAGCAGATCGAGAGCTACGCCGCTAGCCATGAGGTTAGGTTTGGAAGCTTGAACTACACCGTCGACATCCGCGGAGACTTGATCTTCGACGGATTTGAGCCCATGTCAGGTGCGCCGCACAATCACGACGAGCATGATTTAGCTCTGTCGTCGGACAGTGTTTGGGAGGTCACACCTGCAACCGCTCCGGACCTCAATCCGGAGAAAATCGCGTCGTCCGAGGATGAGGGGGTAGACCCCGCCATGGAGGTTGTACTCTTAGTGGCGATCGAGTCGGATACTGACTTCACCCCTTACGAGAGCCGTGCTGCCGAATCACAGGATTCGTCTCCGGCCATGGACTCCGAGCCGCCTGCGTCCGCGCCTGTCGAATCCGATTGGGCGCCGATCATGGAGTTTACCTCTGTGGATATCTTTCAGCACTCGCCTTTCGGCGACATGCTAACTTCATTAAAGTCTCTCTCCTTGTCAGGAGAACCTTGGCTGAACTATGTCCGGCAGAATGGGATGCGGACGATGAATAAATTCACTCCCTACCCACCACCCACTACGAGCCATTGTCGACGATTTAACTGACATGCTCGACTTCGACTCTGAAGACATCGACGGTATGGACGACGATGCAGGAGACGAACAGGAACCATTTCCCACAGGGCATTGGCCCGCCACCTCATCATATGACATATACATGGTGGATACACCCAAAGAAAACGATGCAGAGGAATGGGAGGATGCTAAGGACAGCTCCCTCGAGAAGCAACCAAAGCGTCGGCGTCGGCGCCGCTCCAAATCCCGCCTCGGCAAAAACAGCGATAACAGCAGTGGAGCAGCAAACGGCGAACGTAGTATGGACCCGCTGTCCGAACACGGCGACGCCGAGGATATAGCTCATAAACCTCGCTCCGAAGAGGAAAACAGTCCGGACGAAGAAGCACACATCATCCCGGAGAGGGACTTGGAACAAGACAACCTCCGCAGAAAGCTTATTGCCACCGCGAGGAGTCTGAAGAAGCAGAAGCAAAGGCTTAAAGCCGCGCATAATACACTCAATAGTAGATGGAACAAAGTTCTCTACGATGAAGAAAAGTAGCTATTACCTGAATTCGATGATGAGGCCGTAGAGCCCACACAGCCGAAAAATGAAACCGCCGACCGGTCGGACCGACCACCCCGTGGCCGCGATAGGGCGGCCCACGACGCCACACATAAATCAACACACGATCTACGTGAGGACTTGCGCCTAGAATCCAATATGAACAGATCCATTTATGGATCTAGGAGGCGCGCTCCGGCACAAAATCAAAGCCGAATACCACAACCGCCCGAACGCCCTGATACTTCTAAGTACAGGGGTGCTGCACACCCCCTATGTTTCACCGATGAGGTGCTCGACCACGAATTTCCAGAGGTATTCAAACCAGTAAACATAGAGGCATACGACGGAACCACAAAGCCTGGAGTCTGGATTGAGGACTTTATCCTTCATATTCATATGGCTCGCGGAGACGATATCCACGCCATCAAATACTTGCCCCTCAAGCTGAAAGGACCAGCTCGGCACTGGCTTAAAAGCCTCCCCGAAAACTCAATTGGAAGTTGGGAGGAGCTTGAGGACACTTTTTGGGCTAATTTTCGAGGGACTTATGTCCGACCTCCGGATGCACACGATTTAAGTCATATAGTTCTACAGCCCGAAGAGTCAGCCCGAAAGATTTGGAACAGATTTCTCACTAAGAAGAACCAAATCGTCGACTGCCCGGACGCTGAAACCTTAGCAGCTTTCAAACACAACGTCTAAGACGAATGGCTCGCCCGACACCTCGGCCAAGAAAAACCTAGAACAATGGCAGCCCTGACAAGCCTCATGACCCGCTTTTGCGTGGGTGAAGATAGCTGGCTAGCTCGTAGTAGCACCAGCGACCCAGGCACATACGAAGTCAGAGATGGCAACGGAAAACCACGATGCAGTAAAAGCAAGCGCCAAAATAAGGAAGACAGCCCGGATAACATGGTGGTAAACGCCGGATTCAGGGGCTCTTGACCGGGTGAGCGGAAAAAACCTTTCAAGGGCAACAAAGATGGACCGTCCAGCTTAAACAAGATTCTAGACAAACTATGTTAGATTCACGGCACCCCCGATAAACCTGCAAATCACACCCACAGATAATGTTGGGTCTTCAAGCAGGCCGATAAGCTAAACTCCGAACACAAGGGGAGGGAGACACCAAGTGAAGACGAGGACGAGCCTCACCAGCAAAGCACTGGGGGATAGAAAAAATTCCCACCAGAGGTCAAAACAGTGAACACAGTAAGAGGAGAAACAAACATGCACTCCAACGCATACGCGCTGTAGCGCCCATCACCCGTAAATTCAACCCCTGGTTCGCCTACCGAATCACTTTTGATCGCAGGGATAACCCGACAAGCATCTGGCACGAAGGATTGGCCGCCTTAATGTTAGACCCAATAATAAATGGATACCATCTCACACGAGTCCTTATGGACGGCGGCAGTAGTCTAAACCTGATATACCAGGACACAGTCCGCAAAATGGGGATAGACCCGACAACAATCAGCCATAGTAATACTACCTTCAAGGGAGTAATACCAGGCCCAGAGGCCCGCTCCACGGGCTCTCTAGTACTAGAGGTTGTATTCGGTTCACCCGACAACTACCGAAGTGAAATGCTAAACTTTGACATTGCTCCATTCTGAAGCGGCTATCAAGCACTACTCGGAAGAACAGCTTTCGCTTGTTTTAACGCAGTGCCACATTACTCTTCTCTCAAGCTTAAGATGCCTGGCCCACGTGGCACCATCACGGTTAGCAGAAATATTGAGCATTCCTTATGCGCGGAAGAACGCGCGGTGGCTTTAACAGCCGAACACTAGAAGACCTCACCAACCTGAATAAATGTCCGGTCGTCAAGACTGCGGACACGGCTGGACGAGTCCGGTGCATCACTAGATATACTTGAGATCGGTTTGATGGTTATACCTTCATGTACGGTACCAGGGGCTTCCCGCGCGTTAACAGGACTAGTTCGGCTTAACTTGACTTGTCTTGAATTTTAAATGGTTTATTGAGATTTTTTGCATGACAACTTTCACCTAAGTTATTCTCTTTTACAGATGAAAATTGTGCTACACCCATCCAGGATACGGCACAACGGAGACACAGGCGCAGACGTGCAGCAGGGACCCGCTCAAAGGTTTCTTTTTAGATTAAGACCCTACGTAAACCTTTTTTACTGTCTCTTGTTGTTCAAATCCTCCGGATACTCAATACAACCGAGAAGGATGCTGACATTATTGGCATCTCGCCACGTCAGGATATTGCACGTACCTGGACACTCGAGGTCTATTATCACGGGCAATGTTCAGCCCGGCATATGTTATGAAGACCGAATACCTTAGGGAGTGTTCGGCGTCGCGAGTTTGGACTTATATGCATCAGCTCCGAATCATGTCTTTGGTCAAATGTTGGGTTTTCCTGGCTCCCGTGTTTTGCTACCTTACGTTCCGCTCTATCGGCTAAGGTGGCACCAGGAGAACTACTACGATTGTGCCCTTGTTCTTCCGGATGAGCACCTTAGTAGAGAAAGCCGAAAACTGACTGTCATGATAAAGTGCGAGAATGGTCAACCACTCGATGACTTAGCGGAATCTTCGGGATTCCTCCGCATTAATGAAGGGGCGTTTCTCGGTCAAGTATGTAAGCACCCCGTAGTCGGACTAGCGCGGAAGTACCAGGGGCTATATAGTAGTCCCACCGTCAAACTCCTATGGCTAAGTGAAAGTGTTAAAGCAATATAGTCCGAGTGCCTCGTTCGCTGCGCTATCACCTCCTTAATGGACCAATACGTTGGATCAAGTGTGAACACGCATTTTTCGCGAACACCCCCGCATTATATGCGTGGGGGCTGAAGCCGCCAACTGCAAACTTTCAGTTTATATACTTATATACATAAACGGCCGCATAGGAGGTATCGTAATTGACGGTGTCCTTGACTAGGGGGTACTCACCACGTCATCTCCCGATCTGTTAGATTGGGCCAAGGACCCTGAGGGAGTCCTGGATTAGGGGGTGTTCGGATAGCCGAACTATACCTTCAGCCGGACTCCAGGACTATGAAGATACAAAGTTGAAGACTTTGTCCCGTGTCCGGAAGGATCTTTTCTTGGCGTGGAAGGCAAGCTAGGTGTGTGGATATTCGAGATCTCCTACCATTGTAACCGACTCTATGTAACCCAAACCCTATCCAGTGTCTATATAAACCGGAGGGTTGTAATCCGTAGGACAACCATCATCATACACAATCATACCGTAGGCTAGCTTCTAGGGTTTAGCCTGCTTGATCTCGTGGTAGATCCACTCTTGTACTACCCATATCATCAATATTAATCTAGCAGGAGTAGGGTTTTACCTCCATCGAGACGGCCCGAACCTGGGTAAAATAAAGTGTCCCTTGTCTCCTGTTACCATCCGACCTTGACGCACAGTTCGGGACCCCTTACCCGAGATCCGCTGGTTTTGACACCGACATTGGTGCTTTCATCGAGAGTTCCTCTGTGTCGTTGCTTTTAGGCCCGATGGCTCCTTTGATCATCAATAATGATGAGGTCCAGGGTGAGACTTTCCTCCCCGGACAGATCTTCGTCTTCGGCGGCTTCGCTCTGCGGGGCAATTCGCTTGGTCATCTGGAGCAGATTAAAAGCTACACCCCGGGCCGTCAAGTCAGGTTTGGAAGGTTAAACTACACGGCTGATATCCGCGGAGACTTGATCTTCGACGGGTTCGAGCCGCAGCCTAGCGCGCCGTGCTATTTCGAGGGGCATGATAAAGCTCTGTCTCCGAATAGCACCCTGGAGGCCGCACATGCTCCGGCCCCGATCTTTGACTCGGAGCCCGCTGCGTTCTTTGAGGATGAATGGTTGGACATCACCTCAGGGGCTACGATCTCAAAGGCGATTGAGCCGAACGCCAGCCCCGTACTCCGCATGGCCAAGGACTCCAGGGAGTCGGACTCTTCTCCGAACTCCGAGCCTTCCGCGCCCCGCCGATCAAATCTGATTGGGCGCCTGTAATGGAGTTCACCGCCGCGGACATCTTTCAGTGCTCACCTTTCGGTGATATCCTGAATTCTCTCAAGTCTCTCTCTTTATCAGGAGAGCCCAGGCCGGACTATGGTCTACGAGGTTGGGATTCGGACAACGAAGAAATTCAAAGCCCACCCACCACCCACTTAATAGCCACTGTCGATGATTTAACCGACATGCTTGACTTCGGCTCCGAAGACTTCGACGGTATGAACGACGAAGGAGGAGACGAACAAGAACCAGCACCTGTAGGGCGCTGGACCGCCACCTCGTCATATAACATATATATGGTGGATGCTCCAAAGGACGCGGATGGTGACGGAGCAGCGGAAGACGACACATCGAAAAAACTACAAAAACGTCGGCGCCAACGACGCCGCTCTAAATCCCGCCACAGCAGAAATGGTGATTCCGGCACGGGAGATAATACTACCCCAGACAGCGCCGAAGAACACCAGAACCAGCAAGATTCGGCGCAGGAAGATGGAAAAGCCAGCCCTCAGGAGAGAGCGGCAGAGCAAGAGGTTGAGGATGATAACTACATGCCTCCCTCCGAAGACGAGGCAAGCCTCGACGATGACGAATTCTTCGTACCATCAGACCCCGCCGAACAAGAGCGTTTTCAACACAGGTTTCTAGCCACGGACAACAGCCTAAAGAAAAAGCAGCAACAACTTAGAGCTGATCAAGATTTGCTAGCTGATAGATGGACTGAAGTCCTTGCGGCCGAAGAGTATGAACTCGGGCGCCCCTCCAAAATTTATCCTAAGCGCAGGCCGCTACCCCAATCAGAGGGGGAAGCATATGACATGGCAGACCGGCCACCCCGTGGCCGAGACAGAGAGGCCTGTCGAGCCCCTCAGCAAGCCATGCCCCGGTGCCGCTCGAATAAGGCACGGGAAAATGAGCCAGACCTGCGAGACGTACTGGAGGATAAAGCAAAGCAAACAAGGTCGATCTATGGATCGCGCGGACGCCCGACGACACGTGATGATCGTCACTCTGGACACAATAAATCCGGCCGGGCCGAACACAGCAGGCACAGCTCTTCCGAGCTGCGTCGTGACATAGCCCAGTACAGGGGCGCCGCACACCCACTGTGCTTCACAGACGAAGTAATGGATCACAAAATCCCAGAGGGTTTTTAACCCGTCAATATCGAGTCGTACGATGGTACGACAGATCCGGCAGTATGGATTAAGGATTATCTCCTTCACATCCACATGGCACGTGGCGATGATCTGCACGCCATCAAATACCTACCCATCAAGCTTAAAGGGCCAGCCGGCACTGGCTTAACAACCTACCAGCGGACTCAATCGGTTCTTGGGAGGACCTGGAAGCCGCATTCCTCGACAACTTTTAGGGGACCTATGTGCGGCCACCAGATGCCGACGACCTAAGCCACATAATTCAGCAGCCAGAAGAATCGGCCAGGCAATTCTGGACACGGTTCCTAACAAAGAAAAATCAGATAGTCGATTGTCCAGACGCAGAGGCCCTAGCAGCCTTCAAACATAACATCCATGACGAGTGGCTTGCCTGGCACCTGGGACAGGAAAAGCCGAAAACCATGGCAGCCCTCACGACACTCATGACCCGCTTTTGCGCGGGCGAAGATAGGTGGCTAGCTCGCAGCAACAACTTATCAAAGAAGCCCGGTAATTCGGATACCAAGGACAAAAGTGCCAGGTCACGTCGAAATAATCAAAAGCGTCGCGTTAGCAGCGAAAGCAATGAGGATACGGCAGTCAATGCCGGATTCAGAGGCTATAAATCCGGTCAGCAGAAAAAGCCATTTAAAAAGAATACCCAGGGCCCGTCCAGTTTGGACTGGATACTCGATCGCTCGTGCCAGATTCATGGCACCCCCGAAAGGCCAGCCAATCACACCAACAGGGATTGTTGGGTGTTCAAGCAGGCAGGCAAGTTAAGAGCCGAACACAAGGACAAGGGGCTGAATAGCGACGACGAGGAGGAGCCCAGGCCGCGAACAACAATGGACAGAAAGGGTTTCCCCCACAAGTGCGGACGGTGAACATGATATACGCGACCCACATTCCCAAGCGGGAGAGGAAGCGTGCGCTATGGGACGTATACGCGATGGAGCTAGTCGCCCCAAAGTTCAACCCATGGTCCTCCTGCCCGATCACTTTCGATCGAAGGGACCACCCCACTAGCATCCGTCATGGCGGTTTTGCCGCACTGGTCCTCGACCCAATCGTGGACGGATTTCATCTCACAAGAGTCCTCATGGACGGCGGCAGTAGCCTGAACCTGCTTTATCAGGATACAGTGCGGAAAATGGGCATAGATCCATCAAGGATCAAGCCCACAAGGACGACCTTTAAAGGCGTCATAGCAGGTGTAGAGGCCAATTGCAGAGGCTCGATAACACTTGATGTGGTCTTCGGATCTCCGGATAACTTCCGAAGCGAAGAGTTAATCTTCGATATAGTGCCGTTCCGCAGTGGCTATCATGCCCTGCTCGGACGAACCGTATTCGCTAAATTCAATGCGGTGCCGCACTACGCATATCTCAAGCTGAAGATGTCAGGCCCTCGAGGAGTAATTATGGTCAGCGGAAACACAGAACGCTCCATCCGTACGGAAGAGCACACGGCGGCCCTCGCAGCGGAAGTACAAGGCAGCCTTTCAAGGCAACTCTCCAGTCCGGCCGTTACAAAACCGGACAATGCAAAGCACGCCCGGAGTAACCTGCAACAAGACCACCTGGCACGATCAGAGCAAGCGTAGCAATACGGCCCCGACCCCAGCCATCACAACATAGCGGAGCAAGTACCTCGAGTACACAATTACGCCCTCAAAATTCCATGGGCATAGGGGAGGGGCACATTAACGGCATGCCTACAACACGGCGTCAAACGTACTAGGGGCTGCCGGATTTTTTCCTTTTTAATTTCAGGACTCCATATTCTGGACAACCTATTCAGCTGCGTTGCCGCACAGGCGATGCAAGACCCAGGAAAGCAGACAAATCTACGCCGCATCCGGAACTCTCAGGTGGTCTCTATTTCGAGCGATATATCTGTTTCTAAATTCCGCGGCCTGTGCCTGGTCAGGACATGTTAAATAGTCTAATATCTTCTTTGCTTATCGCACTACTTGTATCGTTCGGCTTTGATAAATAGCCTCTTTATAAAACAATGCATTGCTTTTTGTCTATTTTTTGCATTGTCCCCTTTGAATATATGTGTTTATGATATAACATGATCACACCCTTACACCATGGTACGGCAAACCACGCCAGGGGCTTCATTACCCTTTTATCTGGTGTGAGAAGTCCGTACACTTTCACAAGTGCGGCACCCCGAACTTATAGCACTATATGCATCGGCTCCGAGTCATGATTTTGGTCACATGTTGGGTTTGCCCGGCTCCTATGTTTTGGTACCTTACGTTCCGCTCTATCGGTTAAGGTAGCACTAGGAGAACCACTGCGATTGTGCCCCAGATCAGGTGGGTTGAGCACCTCAGTGGACAAAGCTAAAATAGACTGTCATGATAAGGCGTGAGACCGGTCGCTGTTCGAGAGGTTTTTCGAGTCCTTAAAGGCTTGTGCCGCTTTGAGCGAGGAGCTGGCTATGTCCAGCCAAAGGCGTGGATAGCGCCCCGAATTCGGCCTTCCGAACTAGGGGCTTCGCCGAAATTTAAAATTATAACGTTCTATGGCTAAGTGAGAGTGTTCAAGCTTTATAGTCTGATTGCCTGGTTCGCTGTGCTGAGCGCCTCGCTCGAAGGACCCAACTATGGGAACAAGAGCCCTCAGGTTTATCCCGAACACCCCCGCACTAGTGGCATGGGGGCAGAAGCCGACGACTCTCCATCTCTCAATTTTTTATAAACGGCCGCACAGAAAATAATATTTTAAATTAAACAAGCATTGCTTTGCGCATATGAACAAGTTTTCAGCACACAGGATACAAACGAGCGAGTTCACTCAAATATTACATCTTTAGCACATTCATCCGCGACAAGGCAGGCTCCGGCAAGAACGTCCTTGTAGTAGTTCTCGGGCTTGCATGCTCCTTCCCCTGCGGCGGCCCGTCCTTCACCAGCTTCTCTCCGTCCTGCTTACCCCAGTGTAACCTTACACGGGCAAGGGCCCTCCGGGCACCTTCAATGCAGACGGAGCGCTTGATGACCTCAAGCCATGGACAGGCCTCCACCAGCCGCCGCACCAACCCGAAATAGCTCCCAGGCAGGGCCTCTCCAGGCCACAGCCGAACTAGAAGCCCTTCATGGCCTGTTCGGCCGCCTTGTGGAGCTCACCAGCTGTTTCAGCTGATCGCTTAAGGGCACAGGGTGTCCGGCCTCAGAATACTGAGACCAGAACACACTCTCCGTCGAGCTGCCCTCTTCAGCTCGGTAGAGCGCGACGGCGTCGGATACGCTATGGGGAAGATCGGCGAACGCCCCTGGAGAACTCCGGATTCGGGTAAGTAATAGGTTGTTTAATTTTATATTCCTACTTTGCATTGAGAATGCCTTACCCATTGCTATCTTTTTCACCTCCTCCAACTCTTGGAGGGCCTTTTGGGCTTCGGCCTCATGTTTTTTCATGAGAGTTTGCAGCTCTTGCTGCACCTCGCCAACCTAAACCCCAAGCCTCTCTCGCTCGGCGCGCTCCTCGGCCGTTTTCTTCTCGGCCTCAGCCAGCGCCTGCTTCAGGGTTGTCACCTCGGTAGTGGCCCCTACAATAAGGAGTACAATCCTGTTACTTCTTTCTGCAATCAAGCCTCTCTATAGGCACCTTTTTTCTTCTTTTTCTTTTTTAGGTATTTCTTACCTTCCTTTTCCTCGAGCTGTCGTTTGGCAAGGACGAGCTCTTGCTCGGTCCGCCCGAGGTCCTGTTTCAGGACATCCACCTGCGCAGTCAGTGCGGCTATGGACAGCAGTGAAGCCTGCATACGCATATTTGACCTTTTTTGTTAGACTCGTGCGAAAATTATTAGATCCTCTATCCGACTTTTCTTTCCGAACACCGAACAGAGCATCAGGGGCTACTGTCTATGCGGTAAATAAATTGACATATTTTTGCTTACCTCGAAGCCTGTTAGAAGGCTAGCGCAAGCTTCATTCAGTCCGCTCTTGACGGACTGAATCCTTTGGATCACCGTACTCATAACAGTACGGTGCTCCTCATCGATGGCAGCGCCCTTAAGCACCTCCAGCAGGTTGTCCGGTGCCTCTGGTTGGACGGAGGCCGCCAGCTCAGATGGCTTACTCCTCTTGGAAGGAGTTCTCCCACCGCGGACCGGGACTGTCGAGTCCGGCGCGGTGTCCGGCACAAAGCCGGACTTGGAGCCCTGGAGGGTTTTATCACCTTCACTCCTGGGGTCCGGAGGATTGCCTTGTGGCTCCTCCAGGACCGCCTCCTCCTGCCCCGAAGCTTGGCGGGGCGCCACTTTGGCGTCGTCTGCCCCGCGGGGGGAGACCGCGGGCGGAACAGAGTTCACGTCCGACGAATCCAGGGAACCGCTCGACGAGTCGTCGAGTTCGGCCCGGGGCGGGCTGCATAAAATACGTGCGATATCAGGAAAAGCCGCACGCTAAAAGGATATCATGAATCACCCTGGTATATAAATACTTACGATTTCGCCGGACGCTTGGTTCTGTCCGGCCACTCCTCTCCGCCCTCTTCGGCATCGTGGGAGTAGTCCGGCGGAGGGGTCTTCCTTTTCCTTGACCCCTCGGCCTCCCCTGTTGGGGCAGCCTTCTTCTTCTTTGCTCCCCTCGCTGGAGGGGGAGAGCTTCCTTGTTCCTCCTCCTCGTTTTCGCGAGAGGAGGGCGTTGCGGACTCGTCGGATGACGAGTCCGACACCACCATGTTGCGGGAACTTTTTCGAGTCCCGGTGGTTTCTTCTTCTTGGCCCTCCTCTCCGGCACCACGTAAGGTGCCGGAGCCATTAGCTTCACCAAGAGAGCTGGGGCCGGGTCTTCGGGCAGAGGAGCCGGACAGTTAATCGGTCCAGATATCTCCAGCCAAGCCTGTCAAAGGTAAAAGGGAGTTTAGATCCCGCATAGAGATAATCTATGAAGAAGAGCTTAACGAACCTGTCAAAGGTATAGATAGCTTACCTCGCCGGCGATACGCTGCGAGCAGTATCCGCGATCCTCGGAGGCGGATGTGGGGGACTCGGCGCCTTTGGTTAGCACCTTCCAACCGTCTTCATACGTCGTGTCGAAGAGCCTACTGAGGGTCTGGTGCTGCGCCAGGTCAAATTCCCAAAAAGTAAAATCCCGTTCTTGGCACGGGAGGATCAGGCGAACGAGCATGACCTGGACTATGTTGGCGAGCCGGATTGGCTTGTTCACCAGGAACTGGATGCATGTTTGCAACCCAGTCACTTCTTCCTCGTTGCCCCACGATAGGCTTGTCTCTTTCCAGGACATGAGCCGCGTGGGGGGTCCGGATCTGAACTCAGGGGCCGCGACCCATTTTGGATCGCGGGGCTCGGTGATGTAAAACTACCCAGCCTGCCACCCCTTTAGGGACTACACGAGGGAGCCATTGAACCAGAGGATGCTGGCTATCTTGCCAACCATAGCGCCTCCGCACTCCGCCTGGGTGCCGGACACCACCTTGGGCTTGACGTTGAAGGTCTTGAGCCAGTGGCCGAAGTGGGGGCGGACGCGGAGAAAGGCCTCACACACGACGATAAACTTCGAGATGTTGAGAACGAAGTTTGGGGCCAGATTGTGGAAATCCAGGCCGTAGTAGAACATGAGCCCCCGGACAAATGGGTGAAGTGGAAAGCCCAGTCCGCGGAGGAAGTGGGGGAGAAAAACTACCCTCTCATGTGGCCTTGGGGTAGGAAGAAGCTGCCCCTTATCAGGAAGCCGATGCGGGATATCTTTGGACAAGCATCCGGCTTTCCTTAGCCTTTTTACTTGAGCCTCCATAACGGAGGAGACCATCCACTTGCCTCCCGCTCCGGACATTGTTGGAGAAGGTTGAGGAAGAAGAGCGGACTTGGGTGCTGGAGCTTGAGTGCACGAGAGATGGATTGGCAAAGGAGGAAGAAGGCGTAGGTTAAAAAGGTGAATCATTATCCCTTTATATAAGCAGGTACGGTTAGGCGTCCTCACCTACCTAATAAAACTCACTTGCCTTCCAAACGCCGCGGTAAATGGCGTGGTTGGGTTACCCATGTCCGTATTAATGAGAATCCCGTTAGAGGGGGGCACACGATCTCTGCTTCAACAAGACGTGCCAAGGAAACCGCCTCGCTATACGAGCTGAGGTGGAACAATGAAAACAATTTATATAGAAGGCTTGGCCGCAGTGTTATGACGCACTGCGGGATACGTCAGCAGATTTGATTTGTGTTAATATTATTCTCTGTATGGCAATATGTGGAAACTTATTTTGCAGAGCCGGACACTATTCTGTGGTGTTTATAATCTTCTTGAAGAACTTGGAGGAGGAACCAACCTTGTAATGCCGAAGACAATCTGCGCGCCGGACTCGTCGTCATTGAAGCCTGGTTCAGGGGCTACTAAGGGAGTCCTGGATTAGGGGGTGTTCAGATAGCCGAACTATACCTTCAGACGGACTCCAGGACTATGAAGATACAAAGTTGAAGACTTCGTCCCGTGTCCGGAAGCATCTTTTCTTGGCGTGGAAGGCAAGCTAGTTGTGCAGATATTCGAGATCTCCTACCATTGTAACCGACTCTGTGTAACCCAAACCCTATCCGGTGTCTATATAAACCGGAGGGTTGTAGTCCGTAGGACAACCATCATCATACACAATCATACCGTAGGCTAGCTTCTAGGGTTTAGCCTCCTTGATCTCGTGGTCGATCCACTCTTGTACTACCCATATCATCAATATTAATCTAGCAGGAGTAGGGTTTTACCTCCATCGAGAGGGCCCGAACCTGGGTAAAATAAAGTGTCCCTTGTCTCCTGTTACCATCCGACCTTGACGCACAGTTCGGGACCCCCTACCCGAGATCCGCCGGTTTTGACACCGACAGACCCCCATGGCCGTATACTCCTGGGCCAGTTCAGACAGTTGCCGCATACAAGGAAGATTCCACAAGACTTGGCGATCAAGACAAGGACTCCTCCCCACCGGCGTATTCGGCTAGGACTCTTGTTATCATAGGCCTCTGGTGCATTATATAAACCGAGGCTAGGCTAGTCAATAGACAATCTCATACACAATCATAATCATATAGGCTAGCTTCTAGGGTTAAGCCTCTACGATCTCGTGGTAGATCAACTCTTGTAATACTCATAGCATCAAGATCAATCAAGCAAGAAGTAGGGTATTACCTCCATCGAGATGGCCCGAACCTGGGTAAGCATTGTGTCCCCTGTCTCCTGTTACCCATCGATCGTAGATGCACAGTTCGGGACCCCCTACCTGAGATCCACCGGTTTTGACACCGACATTGGTGCTTTCATTGAGAGTTTCGTTGTGTGATCGGCAAAAGGATCAATGGCTCGTCCGCAGGTCAACTGCGACGCCGGCATCTTCGTCGCCGGCTCGACTTGTCACCTTGGCTCGACCGAGGTCCGCGCTCCATCTCCGATCGTCCTGTTCAGACGGGGGCCTTCATCAACATCAACTCCGATCTCTATCATGATCATAGAGGAATCATCCATGGAGCTCAAGGGCTCAACGTCAACATTGCCATCGGGCGACCGTGCTGTTTTTCTGGACAACGAACTTGTATCCGCCGTCACCGCCTCCTCGAGCGTCAGTTTGTCGATTGCTTTGGTGGAATAGTGCGGAATTACTTCTACAACAGCCATGCAAAATTTTGTCAAGTTTCGGTGGAGGAATCTCCGACAATCTACGATATACCGGAGCCCTGTCAAATCTGGACGGGAATCTGGACGAGTTTAGGGCGTGGTCTCCAGAGCCAAGCTCGGAGGTCCTATGGAAGATCCAACCGTTCATCTACTGCGGAATTCCCATATCTACCACCCCTCCAAATTTCAGCTCGGTCCAACGGTTCAAACTCCGGGAACCTTCCGATGAGTGGACCAATTTTCAGATCTGTTTTCTGCACGAATACGGATCCGACCTGAATTCATGTTTCTTTATGAACGTGATATTGGACAACCTTTTTAGAGGAATTCTCTTCTAGGGTATTGTGCATAGTTTTTAAACACGTGCTCGTAAAATTTTAAGCCTCCCCTGAGGTCATCTTCATCATCATACTGGTGTCAAACCAGTCTGGCAATATTGCTCCAAGGCTGCCGACCTGCGCTAGACACATCGTCGCTTTGTTGAGCTGAACTCAACTTCTTCGGATCATCATCTCGGCAAGCCGAACAAGTGTTCGGCATCGCGTAGGATAAATCATCACCAACATCACCGCCCCATGGATTACACGGAGCGGGCACACCGGCATCGCCGCATGGTCACTTCATCAAGCCGACATTGACCACGTCACGACCTGCATCAGCAGGGCCGCGTTGTTGCTTCTTCAAGCCGGTGTCCATCATGCCGACCTACTTCGACTCATCGGTCCACATTGAGGCTTCGACATCTCGGCTAGACCGGGGGCTTTGCCATCTCTTCATCAACCTACTTCGGAGACTTCGGCGTCACTAGCCGACCAGCTCCGTCACGTTAGCTGGACCGAGGGCTTTTGCCTCAGCAAGCCAACCTTTGCCAGCATCGCCATGCCGTCGTTTTATTGCCCATCAGGAAATGAGTGTGCGGATCGATTCCTAATTTTGGGAATCACCTTTCTTCGGATTGCTACAACAAATAAACCAGGTGCTATTAATCCTTGTATTTTTTTGCTTGTTTACGATTATTTTTTCCAAGAATTATTACTCTGGTTTGTCCGTCATATGTACACTGGTCTATCAAATGGTGGCCACATTAACGACGGTCGCATGGTGGTTCGTTCAGTTTCCGTACATAGTCCGGCGAACGCCGCATCCGGAACTCGGACCAACCTGTGAATTCAGGCTTTGCCACGCCTTTACCGCATCACACCGACGCCCTGCATCGACAGTGACTTCGGCGCTAGGCCATATTTCTTTTATTACTCACTTTGCATAAATTATTTATTATGCAACGATTTTCTTTTTAAATTATCATTATTACTGTTATTTCCGGTTCGCACTATTTTTTGTGCACAGGAAAATGATCCGGGTTGGGCAGTATCGCCAACTCAGCGTACTGACATACCACGTCACCTCGGCCGGACGGGGGGCTTCGTCAACACTTCATTACCCCATGCCAGGGATTTCGGCATCACTCTGCCGGCCTACATTGACCGTGCTATGTCACCACTTCGAAGTGCCGAGCTCTTTGCTCCGTCACCTCGGGACCGGCTTGGGGGTTGGAACCTTGTCCCGCATCAAGCTCAGACCGCGTCATCAATAACGAACACATTAACCAGCTAAGGTTCCTTTATGCTTAAAGTTTTAAATTTTTAACTTGTGTTCGGTTCGACCAAGCATTATACTTTTTTGGAATAAAGTTGCTTGTAAAAAATCTCCTTGTCCAAACTTTGTTTGTGACACACAAATTCAAATACCCCGTTTACTTGGGGGCTTCCTTTATGAAGCTTTTCCTCTAGCATATGATTATGCTTGTACGGCTTCGTTCCTTGTTTGTGTATTACGCCACAATATGCACCATATTGACTTAAGCGATTTGCAAGCTGGGTTGCCTCGCTCCTGTGTTTACCCCTACGTTCCCGATTGTTCGACTAGGGAGTAAAGGGAGCACCTCTGCGATTGTCACAACCGGGTCACCCGAGCCGGACCTCAGACTCGGTGAAGCCGAAAGCTAGCGCTCTTATTGTTTTCAATTATGGTCGGCACACAACGGAACTCATGAGTACAAAAAATCTATTGCACAAGTCTCATAGTAACAATGAGCACCGAAGAAAGGTATCGGTGGGGGTACTATTTTCTTCGAAGATGCTTCTAACACTTCGTTAGTAATATAGCATAAGTTCCCTGAGCGCACTTTGTCTGTTATAACCTTATGGCCTGATTGCCTGGTTATCGGAAACACCATCGATATTCTCGACAGGTGGAGTACATAACACTTTTCGGCCCTTGACCGAAGAGGGATAAGCCGACGGTCGGTTAAGACGCGTTCAAAGTTCGGGTGAACATAGATATGATATAAGTACTTCGGTACATAGAATCATTTTACATAAAATTCTTTTACCCAAGTCACTTGGGGGCTCTTAAATTTATATGAGCCGTTTTATAATAAGTGTTCTTCTTCTTAGTCGTTGCAAACTTTTATTATTATTATTATTTATCACTCCTTTTTCGACACGAGTGTGTGGTCACTAGCCGGGGAGCCTAATTTCTCTCTCAAAGCCACTAGAGTTTAGTTTGCTAAACTAGCCTAATGAGACGTACTCCGCCTTCGGGATAGGCTGACCCGCTTGAAGTCTTGAGATAGGATGTGTCATGTTAAAGCACGACAGAAGCACTTTTTTTTCTAAAGTCCAATTTTCAGATAGGCAC
This sequence comes from Aegilops umbellulata, assembly GCA_032464435.1. Taxonomy (NCBI): domain Eukaryota; kingdom Viridiplantae; phylum Streptophyta; class Magnoliopsida; order Poales; family Poaceae; genus Aegilops; species Aegilops umbellulata. The sequence continues at coordinate 295,566,241 of CP136056.1, forward strand.
CGAACACTTGATCTTGTTCGGAAGTCAGTTTTTCACTGACGTTTTTTGGTTTTCCAAGCCTATGGCACTTTTAAAATATTTGTGTGTTTCCATCATTAGTCTCGTAGTGCAACGTCAGACACCTTTAGAGATTCGGTAAAAACACTCTCGGATATTGCCATATATGCATCGGTTTCGAATTGTGTCCTCGGTCAATAGTTGGGTTGCCCGACTCCTATGCTTGCCTCCTACATTCCGCTTCGTTCGGCTAGGTGTGCAAAGGGAGAACCACTGCGATTGTGCTTCCAGCTCGGATGGTTAAGCACCTCAGTGGAGAAAGGTGAAAACTGCCTGTCACAATAGGCGTAAACTGGTCAGCGATCTAATGACTATGTTAAATGACGGGCCGTTCATAACATTGGCCGAAGTGTTTACGGCTTGACCTCGGATGTCGCCGAACACTAACCGGGGGCTCATAGCTAGCTTCCCCAGTTTAAAGCTCCTATGACTAAGCAAACGTTATAAACCCCACATATCTGATTGCCTCGTTTCCACTAACACAACCGCCTTCAGGCACCGAGACGTCGGCTAAGGGTTGTTTTGTTATTGCAGAAACACCCTGCGTAGTATCTACCAAGGGGTAGAGGCCGACGATGGGCCACTTTCAACTGATAAACGGTCGCAATGGAGTCAAAATAATGATGTAAAGTACTTGGATACATAGAATCATTACACATAATCTGTGATTTTACTCTGGATATCGATCCTTAATTCGGCCACCTGTGCCCACATTAAGGCTCGGGGGCTACTGGGCTTTGCGCTCATTATTTACAAATATTAAAGGGGCACATTGATCCCCTGATCTGGTGTTGCCACCCGACCAGTGTCTCGGGGGCTACGGCATTGCCTATTCAATGCAAAAAATTCAAAGGGTTCAGTGTTCGGCTTGATCGAACTATGGGAAAGCGCGTCTTCGGACAACAATAAGTATCGACTGGACCTATCTGGCACCAAGCTAATATATCACGACGACTTCTCACGATCCTCTCTCAGAGGCCCGTTCGCCGATCACTATTATCTCTAATATATTACACTTCATTTTTATTCCTATGTATGCTGCCGAGCTAGGAGTTGATTCTCAGGCCGATTTCGCGCATCGGCCTGAGTCTCAGGGGCTACTGGGAACAGCGGTTTCATGTTTTCCTTCTGGTGCATCTCGGGTTTTAGACTGATACACACCTTGAGGGCTACTGGATATATATAATGAGCGCAAAAAATATTCACATAAAATCAGCCCGCTGTCGGGTGGTGCACCACCTTGAAAGCAGTCCGGCATAAAGCTCGGGCGCCAGTGGCTTGCTCCATAGAGGGCATTTCCAGCATTAAGCTCGGTTAAACTCCTTCAACTTTTTTGAACCAAGGTGATCTATGACACCTCGGATATAGTCCGGCGTTGGAGCTCGGATACAGTCCGGCGTTGGAGCTTGGACACAGTCCGGCGTTGGTGCTTGGCTGCAAAAGATACCTCAAATGCAGCCTAGCGTGAGAGCTCGGACGCAAGAGGACACGGCCTCCCGGGAACTACTTCAAACCCGAGGTGTGGCATAAAAATAGTAAGGCATTGATAAAGGCCGGAAACTTAGAGGGGCTCCTCGGATGCCCGACCTGTAAACTCTTCGGATGCACTTCGACGATCCTCAAGATCAAAGATGAGAAGATTTGTTGAACCAGTTTTCAAGACCGACGGCCGAAGATGAAGAACAGTTCGGAACAATCGAGGAGCGTCCCTAACTTGAAGACCGGTTCAGGGGGCTACTGACAGTGTCCTGGAATAGGGGGTACTCACCACGTCATCTCCCGATCTGTTAGATTGGGCCGAGGACCCCCATGGCCGTATACTCATGGGCCAGTTCGGACAGCTGCCGCATACAAGGAAGATTCCACAAGACTTGGCGACCAAGACAAGGAATCCTCCCCACCGGCGTATTCGGCTAGGACTCTTGTTATCCTAGGCCTCTGGTGCATTATATAAACCGAGGCCAGGCTAGTCAATAGACAATCTCATACACAATCATAATCATATAGGCTAGCTTCTAGGGTTTAGCCTCTACGATCTGGTGGTAGATTAACTCTTGTAATACTCATATCATCAAGATCAATCAAGCAGGAAGTAGGGTATTACCTCCATCGAGAGGGCCCGAACCTGGGTAAACATTGTGTCCCCTGTCTCTTGTTACCCATCGATCCTAGATGCATAGTTCGGGACCCTCTACCCGAGATCCGCCGGTTTTGACACCGACAGTAATACTTTCAGGCAAAAGTCTAAACATAACTTTTATAATTTAAACATTATTCTTACAATGGGAATACATGTTATTAGAACATAATATTCTTCGAGCACTGAGCCTTTATTGAACGAGCGCCTTCAAGGACTTCTTCAAAGTAGTGCTCGGCAGATACTCGGCCTGCGGCCGCACTCTGGGTTGTAATTGCGGTGGCCTCCATCTCTGCCCAGTATGTCTTGACACGGGCAAGAGCCATCCGCGCACCCTCTATGCACGCCGACCTCTTAATAGCGTCGATGCGCGACACAGCACCAAGGAACTGTTGCACCAAATTAAAATAATTGTTCGGCCTTGGCCCTTCCGACCACAGATGATCCACAACAGACCTCATGGCGAGCCCGGACAACCTATGGAGCTCTGCCCACTTGGCCATCTGCTCATTCAACGGAAGCGGACACACTGGAACATTAAATTGTGACCAGAACAACTTTTCCACTTCACGATTTTTTTTATCTTTGAAGTATTCAGCCGCATCGGCGGCACTCGCTGCCAAATCCAGATATGCGTCTGCAGAACTCCATAGCCGATCAAGAGGAGCGTACTTAGGAACTCCGAACTTCATCCGCAGCATAAAGGGCTTCCTATCCGCGATATCCCCGGCATGACGCAGCTCCTCCTTCATCGCTCTAATTGTAGAGCGGGCATCCTTGGCCGCCACCGTGGCCTTCTCCAGGTCTGTCATCTTCGCTCGATTTTCATTTTCGAGAAGCTCGTAAAGGTCGGCGGCATCCTTCAACTCCACAACCATCTTGGCCATTTCACCCTTGCTTCGGCAATGCGCAGCCTGTTTGGCTCTCAGCTCTTCGACCGCCCTTAGAGCGGCCACATCACTTTTCCTAGCTTGTTCCTTGGCCCAGGCAAGTTCCGCCGAAGGGTCTCCACGGCGGCAGCTGTTGGGGAACATAGTAATTTCAAAAAAAATCCTACGCACACGCAAGATCATGGTGATGCATAGCAACGAGAGGGGACAGTATTGTCTACGTACCCTCGTAGACCGAAAGCGGAAGCGTTATATCAACGCGGTTGATGTAGTCGTACGTCTTCACGATCCGACCGGTCCAAGTACCGTTACTCCGGCACCTCCGAGTTCTTGGCACACGTTCAGCTCGATGACGATCCCTGGGCTCCGATCCAGCAAAGCTTCGGGGAAGAGTTCCATCAGCACAACGGCGTGGTGACGATCTTGATGTGTTACCAGCGCAGGGCTTCGCCTAAGCTCTGCAACGATATGACCGAGGTGGAATTTGGTGGAAGGGGGCACTGCACACGGCTAAGGAACGATCCGTAGATCAAATTGTGTGTTCTAGGGTGCTCCCCTGCCCCCGTATATAAAGGAGCCAAGGGGGAGGGGCAGGCCGGCCAATGGGTGGCGCGCCAGGGAGTCCTACTCCCTCCGGGAGTAGGATTCCCCCCCCCCCAATCCTAGTTGGAATAGGATTCCTCAAGGGGGGGAAAGAGAGAGAGGGGGCTGGCCACCTTCTCCTAGTCCTAATAGAACTAGGGAAGGGGGGAGGCGTGCGGCCACCTAGGGCAGCCCCTTTCTCCTTTCCACTAAGGCCCACTATGGCCCATTTAGCTCCCGGGGGGTTCCGGTAACCCACCCGGTATTCCGGTAAAATCCTGATTTCACGTGGAACACTTCCGATGTCCAAACATAGGCTTCCAATATATCAATCTTTATGTCTCGACCATTTCGAGACTCCTCGTCATGTCCGTGATCACATCCGGGACTCCGAACAACCTTCGGTACATCAAAATGCATAAACTCATAATAACTGTCATCGTAACGTTAAGCGTGCGGACCCTACGGTTCGAGAACAATGTAGACATGACCGAGACACGTCTCCGGTCAATAACCAATAGCGGGACCTGGATGCCCATATTGGCTCCTACATATTCTACGAAGATCTTTATCGGTCAGACCGCATAACAACATACGTTGTTCCCTTTGTCATCGGTATGTTACTTGTCCGAGATTCGATCGTCAGTATCCAATACTTAGTTCAATCTCGTTACCGGCAAGTCTCTTTACTCGTTCCGTAATACATCATCCCGCAACTAACTCATTAGTTGCAATGCTTGCAAGGCTTAAGTGATGTGCATTACCGAGAGGGCCCAGAGATAGCTCTCCGACAATCGGAGTGACAAATCCTAATCTCGAAATACGCCAACCCAACATCTACCATTGGAGACACCTGTAATACTCCTTTATAATCACCCAGTTACGTTGTGACGTTTGGTAGTACCCAAGGTGTTCCTCTGGCAAACGGGAGTTGCATAATCTCATAGTCATAGGAACATGGATAAGTCATGAATAAAGCAATAGCAACATACTAAATGATCGGGTGCTAAGCTAATATAATGGGTCATGTCAATCAGATCATTCAACCAATGATGTGACCTCGTTAATCAAATAACAACTCTTTGTTCATGGTTAGGAAACATAACCATCTTTGATTAACGAGCTAGTCTAGTAGAGGCATACTAGTGACACTCTGTTTGTCTATGTATTCACACATGCATTATGTTTCCGGTTAATACAATTCTAGCATGAATAATAAACCTTTATCATGATATAAGGAAATAAATAATAACTTTATTATTGCCTCTAGGGCATATTTCCTTCAGTCTCCCACTTGCACTAGAGTCAGTAATCTAGTTCACATCGCCATGTGATTTAACAGCAATAGTTCACATCACCATGTGATTAACACCCATAGTTCACATCGATATGTGATCAACACCCAAAGGGTTTACTAGAGTCAGTAATCTAGTTCACATCGCTATGTGATTAACACCCAAAGAGTACTAAGGTGTGATCATGTTTTGCTTGTGAGAGAAGCTTAGTCAACGGGTCTGCCAAAATTCAGATCCATATGTATTTTGCAAATTTCTATGTCAACAATACTCTACGCGGAGCTACTCTAGCTAATTGCTCCCACTTTCAATATGTATCCAGATTGAGACTTAGAGTCATCTAGATCAGTGTCAAAATTTGCATCGACGTAACCCTTTACGACGAACCTTTTATCACCTCCATAATCGAGAAACATATCCTTATTCCACTAAGGATAATTTTGACCGCTGTCCAGTGATCTACGTCTAGATCACTATTGTACTCCCTTGCCAAACTCAGTGGTAGGGTATGCAATATATCTGGTACACAGCATGGCATACTTTATAGAACCTATGGCTGAGGCATAGGGAATGACTTTTATTCTCTTTCTATCTTCTGCCGTGGTCGGGCTTTGAGTCTTACTCAATTTCACACCTTGTAACACAGGCAAGAACTCTTTCTTTGACTGTTCCATTTTGAACTACTTCAAAATCTTGTCAAGGTATGTACTCATTGAAAAAACTTATCAAGCGTCTTGATCTATCTCTATTGATTTTGATGCTCAATATGTAAGCAGCTTCATCGAGGTCTTTCTTTGAAAAACTCCTTTCAAACACTCCTTTATGCTTTGCAGAATAATTCTACATTATTTCCGATCAACAATATGTCATTCACATATACTTATCAGAAATGCTGTAGTGCTCCCACTCACTTTCTTGTAAATACAGGCTTCACCGCAAGTCTGTATAAAACTATATGCTTTGATCAACTTATCAAAGTGTATATTCCAACTCCGAGATGCTTGCACCAGTCCTTAGATGGATCGCTGGAGCTTGCATATTTTGTTAGCACCTTTAGGATTGACAAAACCTTCTGGTTGCATCATATACAACTCTTCTTTAATAAATCTATTAAGGAATGCAGTTTTGTTTATCCATTTGCCAGATTTCATAAAATGCGGCAATTGCTAATATGATTCGGACAGACTTAAGCATAGATACGAGTGAGAAACTCTCATCGTAGTCAATACCTTGAACTTGTCGAAAACCTTTTGCGACAATTCTAGCTTTGTAGATAGTAACACTACTATCAGCGTCCGTCTTCCTCTTGAAGATCCATTTATTTTCTATGGCTTGCCGATCATCGGGCAAATCCATCAAAGTCCATACTTTGTTCTCATACATGGATCATATCTCAGATTTCATGGCTTCAAGCCACTTTGCGGAATCTGGGCTCACCATCGCTTCTTCATAGTTCGTAGGTTCATCATGATCTAATATCATGACCTCCAGAACAGGATTACCGTACCACTCTGGTGCGGATCTCACTCTGGTTGATCTACGAGGTTCAGTAGTATCTTGATCTAAAGTTTCATGATCATCATCATTAGCTTCCTCACTTATTGGTGTAGGTGTCGCAGAAACAGGTTTCTGTGATGTACTACTTCTCAATAAAGGAGTAGGTACAGTTACCTCGTCAAGTTCTACTTTCCTCCCACTCACTTCTTTCGAAAGAAACTCCTTCCCTAGAAAGTTTCCGAACTTAGCAACAAAAGTCTTGCCTTCGGATCTGTGATAGAAGGTGTATCCAACAGTTTCCTTTGGATATCCTATGAAGACACATTTCCCCGATTTGGGTTCGAGCTTATCAGGTTGAAGCTTTTTCACATAAGCATCGCAGCCCCAAACTTTAAGAAACGACAACTTTGGTTTCTTGCCAAACCATAGTTCATAAGGCGTCGTCTCAACGGATTTAGATGGTGCCCTATTTAACATGAATGCGGCCGTCTCTAGAGTGTATCCCCAAAACGATAGCGGTAAATCAGTAAGAGACATCATAGATCGCACCATATCTAGTAAAGTACGATTACGATGCTCGGACACACCATTATGCTGTGGTGTTCCAGGTGGCATGAGTTTGTGAAACTATTTGTTTTAATTTGAAGGCCAAACTCGTAACTCAAATATTTTACCTCTGCGATCATATCGTAGAAACTTTTATTTTCTTGTTACGATGATTCTCTACTTCACTCTGAAATTCTTTGAACTTTTCAAACGTTTTAGACTTATGTTTCATCAAGTGGATATACCCATATCTTCTCAAATCATCCGTGAAGGTCAGAAAATAATGATACCTGCTGCAAGCCTTAATATTCATCGGACCACATACATCAGTATGTATGATTTCCAATAAATCTGTTGCTTGCTTCATTGTTCCGGAGAACGGCGTTTTTAGTCATGTTGCCCTTAAGGCATGGATCGCAAGCATCAAGTGATTCATAATCAAGAGATTCCAAAATTCCATCAGCATGGAGTTTCTTCATGCGCTTTACACCAATATGACCTAAACGGCAGTGCCACAAATAAGTTGCACTATCATTATTAACTTCGCATCTTTTGGCTTCAATATTATGAATATGTGTATCACTACGATCAAGATCCAACAAACCATTTTCGTTGGTGTGTATGACCATAGAAGGTTTTATTCATGTAAACAGAACAACAATTGTTCTCTAACTTAAATGAATAGCTGTATTGCAATTAACATGATCAAATCATATTCATGCTCAACGCAAACACCAAATAACACTTATTTAGTTTCAACACTAATCCCGAAAGTATAGGGAGTGTGTGATGATGATCATATCAATCTTGGAACCACTTCCAACACACATCGTCACCTTGCCCTTTAACTAGTCTTTGTTCATTCTACAACTCCCGTTTCGAGTTACTAATCTTAGCAACTGAACTAGTACCAAATACTGAGGGGTTGCTATGAACACTAGTAAAGTACACATCAATAACATGTATATCAAATATACTTATGTTCACTTTGCCATCCTTCTTATCCGCCAATCACTTGGGGTAGTTCCGCTTCCAGTGACCAGTCCCTTTGCAGTAGAAGCACTTAGTCTCAGGCTTAGGACCAGACTTGGGCTTTTTCACTTGAGCAGCAACTTGCTTGCCATTCTTCTTGAAGTTCCCCTTCTTTCCTTTTGCCCTTTTCTTGAAACTAGTGATCTTGTCAACCATCAACACTTGATGTCTTTCTTGATTTCTACCTTCATCAATTTCATCATCATGAAAAACTCGGGAGTCGTTTTCGTCATCCCTTGCATACTATAGTTCATCACGAAGTTCTACTAACTTGGTGATGGTGACTAGAGAATTCTGTCAATCACTATCTTATCAGGAAGATTAACTCCCACTTGATTCAAGCGATTGTAGTACCCAGACAATCTGAGCACATGCTCACTAGTTGAGCGATTCTCCTCCATCTTTTAGCTATAGAACTTGTTGGAGACTTCATATCTCTCAACTCGGGTATTTGCTTGAAATATTAACTTCAACTCCTAGAACATCTCATATGCTCCATGACGTTCAAAACGTCTTTGAAGTCCCGATTCTAAGCAGTTAAGCATGGTGCACTAAACTATTAAGTAGTCATCATATTGAGCTAGCAAAACGTTCATAATGCCTGCATCTGCTCCTGCAATAGGTCCGTCACCTAGCGGTGCATCAAGGACATAATTCTTCTGTGCAGCAATGAGGATAAACCTCAGATCATGGATCCAATCCGCATCATTGCTACTAACATTTTTCAACACAATTTTCTCTAGGAACATATCAAAATAAACATAGGGAAGCAACAACGCGAGCTATTGATCTACAACATAGATATGCTAATACTACCAGGACTAAGTTCATGATAAATTTAAGTTCAATTAATCATATTACTTAAGAACTCCCACTTAGATAGATATCTCTCTAATCCTCTAAGTGATCACGTGATCCAAATCAACTAAACCATGTCCGATCATCACGTGAGATGGAGTAGTTTCAATGGTGAAAATCATTATGTTGATCATATCTACTATATGATTCACGCTCGACCTTTCGGTCTCCGTGTTCCGAGGTCATATCTTATATGCATAGCTCGTCAAGTATAACCTGAGTATTCCGCGTGTGCAACTGTTTTGCACCCGTTGTATTTGAACGTAGAGCCTATCACACCCGATCATCACGTGGTGTCTCAGCACGAAGAACTTTTGCAACGGTGCATACTCAGGGAGAACACTTCTTGATAATTTAGTGAGAGATCATCTTATAATGCTACCGTCAATCAAAGCAAGATAAGATGCATAAAAAGATAAACATCACATGCAATCAATATAAGTGATATGATATGGTCATCATCATCTTGTGCTTGTGATCTCCATCTCCGAAGCACCGTCATGATCACCATCGTCACCGTCACGACACCTTGATCTCCATCATAGCATCGTTGTCGTCTCGCCAATCTTATGCTTCCACGACTATCACTACCGCTTAGTAATAAAGTAATGCATTACATCGCGATTGCATTGCATACAATAAAGCGACAACCATATGGCTCCTGCCAGTTGCCGATAACTCGGTTACAAAACATGATCATCTCATACAATAAAATTTAGCATCATGTCTTGACCATATCACATCACAACATGCCCTGCAAAAACAAGTTAGACGTCCTCTACTTTGTTGTTGCAAGTTTTACGTGGCTGCTACGGGCTTAAGCAAGAACTCATCTTACCTACGCATAAAAACCACAACGATAGTTTGTCAAGTAGACTCCGTTTTAACCTTCTCAAGGACCGGGTGTAGCCACACTCGGTTCAACTAAAGTTGGAGAGACAGTCTTCTGCAAGCCATCTATGTGCAAAGCACGTCGAGGGAACCGGTCTCGCGTAAGCGTACGCATAAGGTTGGTCCGGATCGTCTCGTCCAACAATACCGCTGAACCAAAGTATGACATGCTGGTAGGCAGTATGACTTGTATCGTCCACAACTTACTTGTGTTCTACTCATGCAAATAACATCAAACCATAAAAACCTGGCTCTGATACCACTGTTGGGGAACGTAGTAATTTCAAAAAAAAATCCTACGCACACGCAAGATCATGGTGATGCATAGCAACGAGAGGGGAGAGTATTGTCTACGTACCCTCGTAGACCGAAAGCGGAAGCATTATATCAACGTGGTTGATGTAGTCGTACGTCTTCACGATCCGACCGATCCAAGTACCGTTACTCCGGCACCTCCGAGTTCTTGGCACACGTTCAGCTCGATGATGATCGCCGGGCTCCGATCCAGCAAAGCTTCGGGGAAGAGTTCCGTCAGCACGACGGCGTGGTGACGATCTTGATGTGTTACCGGCGCAGGGCTTCGCCTAAGCTCTGCAACGATATGACCGAGGTGGAATTTGGTGGAAGGGGGCACCGCACACGGCTAAGGAACGATCCGTAGATCAACTTGTGTGTTCTAGGGTGCTCCCCTGCCCCCGTATATAAAGGAGCCAAGGGGGAGGGGCTGGCCGGACAAGGGGTGGCACGCCAGGGAGTCCTACTCCCTCCGGGAGTAGGATTCCCCCCCCCCCCCCAATCCTAGTTGGAATAGGATTCCTCAAGGGGGGGAAAGAGAGAGAGGGGGCCGGCCACCTTCTCCTAGTCCTAATAGAACTAGGGAAGGGGGGAGGCGCGCGGCCACCTAGGGCAGCCCCTTTCTCCTTTCCACTAAGGCCCACTATGGCCCATTTAGCTCCCGGGGGGTTCCGGTAACCCACCCGGTATTCCGGTAAAATCCTGATTTCACCTGGAACACTTCCGATGTCCAAACATAGGCTTCCAATATATCAATCTTTATGTCTCTACCATTTCGAGACTCCTCGTCATGTCCGTGATCACATCCAGGACTCCGAACAACCTTCGGTACATCAAAATGCATAAACTCATAATAACTGTCATCGTAACGTTAAGCGTGCGGACCCTACGGTTCGAGAACAATGTAGACATGACCGAGACACGTCTCCGGTCAATAACCAATAGCGGGACCTGGATGCCCATATTGGCTCCTACATATTCTATGAAGATCTTTATCGGTCAGACCGCATAACAACATACGTTGTTCCCTTTGTCATCGGTATGTTACTTGTTCGAGATTCGATCGTCAGTATCCAATACTTAGTTCAATCTCGTTACCGGCAAGTCTCTTTACTCGTTCCGTAATACATCATCCCGCAACTAAATCATTAGTTGCAATGCTTGCAAGGCTTAAGTGATGTGCATTACCGAGAGGGCCCAGAGATAGCTCTCCGACAATCGGAGTGACAAATCCTAATCTCGAAATACGCCAACCCAACATCTACCATTGGAGACACCTGTAATACTCCTTTATAATCACCCAGTTACGTTGTGACGTTTGGTAGTACCCAAAGTGTTCCTCTGGCAAACGGGAGTTGCATAATCTCATAGTCATAGGAACATGCATAAGTCATGAATAAAGCAATAGCAACATACTAAACGATCGGGTGCTAAGCTAATATAATGGGTCATGTCAATCAGATCATTCAACCAATGATGTGACCTCGTTAATCAAATAACAACTCTTTGTTCATGGTTAGGAAACATAACCATCTTTGATTAACGAGCTAGTCTAGTAGAGGCATACTAGTGACACTCTGTTTGTCTATGTATTCACACATGCATTATGTTTCCGGTTAATACAATTCTAGCATGAATAATAAACCTTTATCATGATATAAGGAAATAAATAATAACTTTATTATTGCCTCTAGGGCATATTTCCTTCAGTCTCCCACTTGCACTAGAGTCAATAATCTAGTTCACATCGCCATGTGATTTAACAGCAATAGTTCACATCACCATGTGATTAACACCCATAGTTCACATCCATATGTGATCAACACCCAAAGGGTTTACTAGAGTCAGTAATCTAGTTCACATCGCTATGTGATTAACACCCAAAGAGTACTAAGGTGTGATCATGTTTTGCTTGTGAGAGAAGCTTAGTCAACGGGTCTGCCAAAATTCAGATCCGTATGTATTTTGCAAATTTCTATGTCAACAATACTCTACGCGGAGCTACTCTAGCTAATTGCTCCCACTTTCAATATGTATCCAGATTGAGACTTAGAGTCATCTAGATCAGTGTCAAAATTTGCATCGACGTAACCCTTTACGACGAACCTTTTGTCACCTCCATAATCGAGAAACATATCCTTATTCCACTAAGGATAATTTTGACCGCTGTCCAGTGATCTACGTCTAGATCACTATTGTACTCCCTTGCCAAACTCAGTGGTAGGGTATGCAATAGATCTGGTACACAGCATGGCATACTTTATAGAACCTATGGCTGAGGCATAGGGAATGACTTTTATTCTCTTTCTATCTTCTGCCGTGGTCGGGCTTTGAGTCTTACTCAATTTCACACCTTGTAACACAGGCAAGAACTCTTTCTTTGACTGTTCCATTTTGAACTACTTCAAAATCTTGTCAAGGTATGTACTCATTGAAAAAACTTATCAAGCGTCTTGATCTATCTCTATAGATTTTGATGCTCAATATGTAAGCAGCTTCATCGAGGTCTTTCTTTGAAAAACTCCTTTCAAACACTCCTTTATGCTTTGCAGAATAATTCTACATTATTTCCGATCAACAATATGTCATTCACATATACTTATCAGAAATGCTGTAGTGCTCCCACTCACTTTCTTGTAAATACAGGCTTCACCGCAAGTCTGTATAAAACTATATGCTTTGATCAACTTATCAAAGTGTATATTCCAACTCCGAGATGCTTGCACCAGTCCTTAGATGGATCGCTGGAGCTTGCATATTTTGTTAGCACCTTTAGGATTGACAAAACCTTCTGGTTGCATCATATACAACTCTTCTTTAATAAATCTATTAAGGAATGCAGTTTTGTTTATCCATTTGCCAGATTTCATAAAATGCGGCAATTGCTAATATGATTCGGACAGACTTAAGCATAGATACGAGTGAGAAACTCTCATCGTAGTCAATACCTTGAACTTGTCGAAAACCTTTTGCGACAATTCTAGCTTTGTAGATAGTAACACTACTATCAGCGTCCGTCTTCCTCTTGAAGATCCATTTATTTTCTATGGCTTGCCGATCATCGGGCAAATCCATCAAAGTCCATACTTTGTTCTCATACATGGATCATATCTCAGATTTCATGGCTTCAAGCCACTTTGCGGAATCTGGGCTCACCATCGCTTCTTCATAGTTCGTAGGTTCATCATGATCTAATATCATGACCTCCAGAACAGGATTACCGTACCACTCTGGTGCGGATCTCACTCTGGTTGATCTACGAGGTTCAGTAGTATCTTGATCTAAAGTTTCATGATCATCATCATTAGCTTCCTCACTTATTGGTGTAGGTGTCGCAGAAACAGGTTTCTGTGATGTACTACTTCTCAATAAAGGAGTAGGTACAGTTACCTCGTCAAGTTCTACTTTCCTCCCACTCACTTCTTTCGAAAGAAACTCCTTCCCTAGAAAGTTTCCGAACTTAGCAACAAAAGTCTTGCCTTCGGATCTGTGATAGAAGGTGTATCCAACAGTTTCCTTTGGATATCCTATGAAGACACATTTCTCCGATTTGGGTTCGAGCTTATCAGGTTGAAGCTTTTTCACATAAGCATCGCAGCCCCAAACTTTAAGAAACGACAACTTTGGTTTCTTGCCAAACCATAGTTCATAAGGCGTCGTCTCAACGGATTTAGATGGTGCCCTATTTAACATGAATGCGGCCGTCTCTAGAGTGTATCCCCAAAACGATAGCGGTAAATCAGTAAGAGACATCATAGATCGCACCATATCTAGTAAAGTACGATTACGACATTCGAACACACCATTTTGCTGTGGTGTTCCAGGTGGCATGAGTTTGTGAAACTATTTGTTTTAATTTGAAGGCCAAACTCGTAACTCAAATATTTTACCTCTGCGATCATATCGTAGAAACTTTTATTTTCTTGTTATGATGATTCTCTACTTCACTCTGAAATTCTTTGAACTTTTCAAATGTTTCAGACTTATGTTTCATCAAGTGGATATACCCATATCTTCTCAAATCATCCGTGAAGGTCAGAAAATAATGATACCTGCTGCAAGCCTTAATATTCATCGGACCACATACATCAGTATGTATGATTTCCAATAAATCTGTTGCTTGCTTCATTGTTCCGGAGAATGGCGTTTTTAGTCATCTTGCCCTTAAGGCATGGATCGCAAGCATCAAGTGATTCATAATCAAGAGATTCCAAAATTCCATCAGGATGGAGTTTCTTCATGCGCTTTACACCAATATGACCTAAACGGCAGTGCCACAAATAAGTTGCACTATCATTATTAACTTCGCATCTTTTGGCTTCAATATTATGAATATGTGTATCACTATGATCGAGATCCAACAAACCATTTTCGTTGGTGTGTATGACCATAGAAGGTTTTATTCATGTAAACAGAACAACAATTGTTCTCTAACTTAAATGAATAACTGTCCTTGACTTGACCCAAGAAGTACTTCCCACACACACTGGTTTGTAAACAAGTGGACGTAGCCCAAGAGCGGTTACCCAACTGTCCTTGACCGTGGACACGACTATTCGAATAGTTTTACACTCTGCAGAGGTTGCACACTTTACCCACACGATCCGGGGAACTTTCGTGTCATGCACGACCCACGGCACCTCAAGTACCCGGGGTAAGCACCCGATCACTATCTTTCCCTAGACGACACTAACAAGGAGTCCACTCGTTGTTCCGTATCCTCGTGATGTACATCATACGAGACTCACTCGAGATCGTAATATCCGAGAGGGGACACAACGGTGTATCCGGTGCCCTGTGAAAACAGTCATGGCCGCCCTACCTGGCACGACCCCGTCCCGAGAGAGCGCACCAACAACTCTCCCGTCACTAGTAATGCAGGATCCAAGCTAGTATCAGCCTAGGTAATCAATAATGCCCTTTCCCATAAAAGGGTAGAGTGGTTGCGCATGTAAGGTTGGAATAACGGTCGCAACTTAAACCAATCCGTTTTGAAAAACAACACACACACTTGCCTCGGTACACCACTTCATCATCAAGTGGTTACCCAACTCATCATCTCCCCCGGGCATAAGTGGCACCTGATGGGGGTTTTCGAAAAGTCTTTTGAAAATACTTTGTCTCCATCACCATGCATATTCCCGTCCCTTTTTGCGTAGCAACTACTTTAGCATCCTATCTACTCCCACCTGCATAACCCTCATAGGAAGGTAGGGTCATGCTTGATGCAAGTATCAACGAGGAAGTAACGGAGGCAAACCATCAAAGTGGTTCCACCTCATCATGATTCCGTTGCAACAACAATATGGTGCTATATGTCATGCATAAAAAGGGTTTCATAGACATGGTCAAAGGGATGATTGCCTGGCTCAGCAAGGTCTTCTGGGTGTTCAAAGTCTTCTAGTCCAACTCCTTCGTCAGCAACACAATCTATCGTCGCAAAAATAATAACGAGAAAATAAGGCAACAATAAAACAGAAACACCAAAGTGCTCAGAAAAAATGACAACTCATTTTTGTTAAATACTACGTTGAAAACTAAGAAGGGGAAAATTCCTAGTTTTGGTTTTGGAGTAGGATAATATAAGAAATGGATTTTTAGAGGGGTTTAAATATATTCAAATTTGAATTTGAATATGAACAATACATAAAAGTTGTTTGGACATGAGTGAAAATTATACCATTAAATAGGTGGGATTTTTAGAAAAATATGGGAGTTGGAATTATTGCATTTGGGTGAATATTTAATCCTGTGGAATTTTTGGAAAAGTGACAGAAAAGAAAAAGGAAAAGGAGCACTGTGCCACTGGGCCAGAAAGGCCACAGTGCAGCAGGCCCAGAGGGAAAAGGGCCCAGGCGAGCCAGCGCGCGCCAGGTTTTTAAACCCGACGGGCCGGGCCCAGCTGCGAGTGGGAGAGAGGGGGCGAGAGAGAGGTGAGGATGACAGGCAGGGCCTGCCTGTCATCTCTGACCTCACGACCAGAGGGTCGGCGTGCTCACCGGCGACGTTTCCGTGCACAGCGGGTGAGCTGATGGCACCGCTGGACTCCTCGTAGTGTCGCCGTTCGGGTGGTGCTAGTTGGTCGCCGGTGTGGCCTGGTTTGCCAGCGACGAGGAGGCACGGTGGAGGAGCTTCGGGAGGTGGACAGACTGCTCCGTTCGGCCTGCAACCGATGCGGAAGAGGGAGGGGAAATGATCAGTGGGTTCCAGCGGATCTAGATCGAGCGAGTGTGGGGGCGGAGAGGGCCCGTACCTCTGGATCGACGGTGACCCGAGGCGGCGGAGGTCCGGTCGATCCCGAGCACAGAAGCCCCTTGAGGATGTTTGGGTGGTGCGGGCGTGTTCTTGGGGATGTGAGGAGGAGGCGAATTCCACTGGAGCGGCCCGGGCGGGCTTATATAGCCGCGTGATGGTCCACCGTGGACTTGTGCGCCGGCAAGCTCGTTGCCGTCGCCACGGGTCACGGGGGCCTGTTTGAGTGTGTCTGGGGTGCTCGTGGGGTTGGTCCAGAGTGAGCGGGTGAAGGAAGAGAGCAAGAGGAGGGCCAGGGGCGCCGCGCATGTGAGGCCGCTCATTGGAGCTCTCGGGCAGCCGATGCGCGTGCGAGCAAGGGCAGCAGGAGGGAGAAGGAGGAGGGGGACAGAGGCGTGGCGTGTTGCGGACGCCGAGGAGCATCGGCTGGCGTGAGGGGGAGAGCCGAGGTGGCCGGAGGTGGTTGGCAGGGGGCGGCTACAGTGCGGGAGCGCACTGTAGCGCGCTCCAGAGCGTGCAAATGGCTGGCATGCCATTTTTTCTGGCGAAGTGGGCACGGCCAAGCATGTCTGGTAGCTCTAGGGAGGAGTAAAGAATGTGGGGAAATCCTTGGATGCCTTGGGTGGCCACTGGAGTGAGGAGGGAGGTGAGGAAGAGGGGTGCAAGGGCTGTCCAGAGAGGTGAAAGAGGTGGTTTCACCCCTCAATTATTGATCTGAGATGCAGCCATTGCTACTGGAGGTAGAAGAGGTCTAGGAGGGGCTGTGGTAAAAAGTGGAGGCCATGGAGAAGAGTGGAAGAGGTCAAAATAGGGGTTTTAGTAAAATGGCAGAAGGTGTTTGATGCTTGTTTGGTTAAGCAAATGAACTTCCCTTGTCATGAGTCTTGACAGAGTCAAATGGCATGAGAAAATAAGAGGTTCCACCAAGATTGAGTTCATTTGGGCAAAGTTGCCAATGCAACTTTTGTAAACCCTAGAAATCAGCAGAAATGGCTTTATGAAGATTCAGTCAAGCAAATATATTCTCCTTGATGCACCACTTGGTGTAGTGTCTTCGTTTGAGGATTTGAACATGTCCACAAAAATTCAGATCAAAAGGACACACTTGGCAATGTAGAGTTGTTCAAATTTGGTTCTGGTCAAAGAGGGTTTTGGTGCATTTTGGTGAACCAAAATGACCTTGATTGACATGAGGCTTTGCAAGGTGATCACAATATGCATTTGTGACTTGCTGGATTTTCCTTGGATTTTTATGAAAATATTTCCTGTAGAAATATTTCAAATCCTTGAAATGGGCAGAAATGGTTATGGGAGGTTTTGTCCAATATTTTGATCACGACCATGTGTTGAAACTCATATATATGGAAAATATATGTCCAATGAGTTCCCCTGATTTTTCTCAAATATTTTTAAAACAATAAAATATTTTTCCCTATTAAAGACCATTTCGGGCCTTAAGAAAAAGCTTTTAAATAAAATAGGAAAATAACTTTTAAAATTACATTTTTGTGGTTTCTGGGTATCCTATATCTAATAGGAGTCAAACATATTTTTGGAAAGATTTTTACTGCCCTGAATTAAGTACTTGCAGTACAAACCTTAATTCATGGGTTTTTGGAAAACTAATTTTTGAAAATACTATTTGGCCAAATTATTTTTGTAAGAAATTATTTTTATGTCCTACACACATGGCATGATCATTGGTTCAAGAGTTTGGAGCAAGGAGATGAAGTTTAGAAGGTGGAGTTGTGTTGACTTTAAAGAGCACTTGAAAAGAAAAAACACAAAGAGAAAACCAACTCCAAATAAAAGCCAAATAATGCAAAAGTTTTTGTCAAACCACACTTTATCATGATTTATTAGCTTAAGTGTTGTGGCATGAAAATCAGGGTGTGACAGACCTACCCCCCTTACAAGAATCTCGTCCCTGAGATTCCTAGACTAGGTGCGGAAAGGAATACGGAAACTTGGATCTGGGGTAGTCTTCACGTCCTCATACTGCTTCTGCTTCTGAGTGGTGCCCCATTGAACCTTAGAATACTTGATGGTGTGGCTTCATGTATGACGTTCTTGCTTGATCCAGGTTGCTAAGGGGTCTCTCACGTTAGGTCAGGTTGGGCTGGGAGTCAATGGTTCGGTGATTGATGCCCTGGTAGGGATCGGGCTAGTTAGGAAGTTGGAAACACTTTTGGGGGGGGTGTCGCGTGGAAAACGCTGTGCACAGTGGGTAACTCAGGTGGTAACTCCAGCTGGTAGCCATCTAATCTTCATCTCGAAGTGATCTCAAAGGGGTTTGTTGAACCTTGGAGTGATCTCGAAGAGGGCCGATGAATCTTGGTGTGGGTTACCTTGTCATGAAAATGCTTGGTTCCTTAGAGAGGAGTGGTTTGCAGATACGCACAGTCTTCGACGAGGAAGTTCACTTCTTGATGGTAGTGGTTGGTATAGTTCTTCCTCCTTGACATGGCGATCTTCAGATGTTCCTTAACCAGCTGAACGATTCTTCTTCCATCTTCAGTTAGACGAATAGGTCACCAAGTAAAAGTGACAACCAACATGACCAAGTACTCCATGAAGTCTGTGTTCATGGGGTACATAAGGTAGGATGGGGCATTGGTGGTGGTAACGGTTGAGTGTGGGCCAAGGTGTTTTTGATCTAGAGTCAAGACCCAAAGTTACGATCTGACCATGTTGTAGCTTGGTAGGGCTTAAGGGTTTCAATGATCTAGTGTGAGAGTGAACGTTTATCATCTTATCCTTGGGCACAGTTTCTGAGATGCCAATTGTTCTATCTAGTCCTTTAAACAAATCACATCATATCACTGATAGCATCATTACATATAGGTCAACTCCAATCATCACTCATGTGATTCATATCCTCATGGCTCCCGAGAGGAGGTCTAACAAAATCATATATGTCTACGATCCCCAAACTCAGATGTATGGCTACCCTAAAAATCCATGGGTATACAAGCTTCCAAGATGGAGTTTAAACATGACAATCCAAGTACTCAGCCTATTCTTCCAAGGTCTAAGATAAAACACCTCTATCCTAAGGAAACACGTCATAAGCCACTCCAAGATCTTGTTTCCTTCCTATGAATCAACTCCAACAACCCATTAACTTCCATTAATCACTACATAATCCATTAATTCTAGAAATCCAATGTTTATGGTGTTCCACATGATCTTCTAATGTCCTATAATCCTCATATACTTGAAAAAGGGTTATCTTTACTATAGTCAGTCCACCAATTCCCATTATCGGGGTCAAGTAACTCCAAGGTCAAGCTTATATAGATCCCTAAATCAACTCCAACAATTAACCCAATCTCCTAGTTTATTGTCCTCCAAGAAACATGGTATCATGATCGAGAGCATCAGTCTAAATCCAATTTACTCCGAACCATGTAGACTCACTCATCATCTATACTCAACTAGAATTACCTACTTAAATCCAAATCTCTTGTCCAACGAGAATTCCTACATGTTCCCCAAAGTCATTTACGTAATATCAATTGTCTCCTATCAATATCCCATGGCTAAGTTAAATCCAAATACTTCCAAGAACTCCAGCTTGCGAACACAATTATCCTACTAAATCCAATTTACTCAGGGGTAATGGAAGTTATGCTAATCTATACTCATGATCCCACCAAGTTCATCTACCAACATCAAAGCCTCATAATCCACCAATTAGTCTCATATAATTCCTCAAGTCATTGATATAAACTCATCAAGTCATTTGTCCTCTATTCCTATATCCTCAAATTGGTCTTCCCTATGGCATCGTCAGTTCTGGTGTTATATTAGGGTGATAATGTGCTCGTTCACTATGTCCACTAGTTCCATAATGAACCCAGTGTTGTGCAAGGTTTACAGAGGCTTAACTGGTTCTCTTGCAATTCTATGGGTTAAGCACATGGTTAAGGACTCGAGCTGGGGTATCTCGTGAGGTCTCGAAGGGCCTAGGAATGGGTCTCTAATCTTGAGGGGCAACCATAACTCTAAGGGGCTGCACTTGATCTAGGAGGCCGTAGCAAAAGTCTAAAGTGCTAGTTGGTCGCCGAGGTAGAATCCTTGGTGTATCTTGTCTTGCTGGCCTTTAGTTGAGGAGAGAGATGATAGGGAAAAGTAGCATAGAGGAGGGGACTACCTAAAGGGGGTTCTATAGTGCAAGTTCAAGCAAGCAAGTGCCATTAAGGCCACACACATTCATTAAGATTAGATAGGTGATATAGTCGCGTACAAGCTGCCTAGGGCAAATGTGCGACTTATATCAAAACACAAACAAGTAAAAACAAGCAACACAAAACGTGGTTCCATTCGAACCATCTCACGGACTCGACTACGCATATGGGGGTACACGACTCATCCTACCCTAGGGGTCCTCGGACTCGGTAGTCGTGCTTGCTCGAAGAGAAGGGCGCTTAGTCTTCAGTTCTGGGTTCCCCTTGTGGTGCCAAACGGTATGCGACAGTCGGCTGCTTGTTGGGACACATCCTTTTAATGTGCCCAAGTTCACCACACCCGCGACAAGTGACGGAAGCAAAAAGGTTGTTATCCAGTCTTGGGTTATGTCGTCGATGGCCTGACGACGATCTTCTATGAGGTGGATAAGGAAATTCGTTCCTTTGCCTCCTGCATGGGGTTTGGTTGCGGGTTTTCCGAAGTTCCTTGATTTGTTGCTCTTGATTGGCAAGGTGGGCTTGTAAGGCACTGATTTTCTGTCCTTGCTCGGCCACCTTCTTCTTCTCGAGGCAGTGGAGGTGCAAAAGTGAAGGGAGGTCTTGGCGAGCCTTAAGGAGTGCTTCGGTAAGGTGACGTTGAATGTAGTCTCCTGCGTTGATGAAGCGGATTTGGTACTTGAGGGTTGGATCCTCATCTTCTGGGGAAATCCTCACTTGTGTCGGAGCTCCCAAGCCACTCTTGCCAGGTGGGTAGCGGGTGGCATTTTCTTCTTTCATTTCTGGAAGGAGGTCTCGAAGACGGAGGAGCGCTTCATATGCCACTTGCTGAATGGCCAGGTCTCTTGTTGGCATGGGTGGTCCAATGAAGAACCACCCTTGGGGTGAGGTTTTGGCAGGCACAAAAACCTTGGCGTAGAACTCCTTCTCGAGCACATCATTTTCCAGTTCATGCAGGGTGTATATGGGCAGCAAGGGATAGTGGCATTGTTGGAGGCAGTCTTTTAGGAGTGATGGAAATCCTGTCATAAGGAGTCTCAAGGGGGCGACAGCCATCTACAAAAGTTGAACAGGGGAGGTCAATATGGAAAATGTCCCTCGGGTTTGGTAAGCTTAGAAAAGAAGAGGAGTATAGAGGGTTTTGCAAAACGGGTTTTATCCTAACTAACGCCCATGCTAACTAAGGCTTCCTACAGTCAGGATGGCTCTGATACCATCTCTATGGGGACCCCGACTCATAAGTCGTGATCACCGAATGCACATGTATAGTGATCCCAGAGATCAATGCTCACTGAACACACAGAAGCTGAATAACATGAGTCTTACATCCATACATATCGTCTTACAATAATTATGACCATTATGGTCAAGTCTTACATAGATAAAGCCACAAGGACTGAATACCAAATAAACTTAAGCAGCGGAAATCTTCGTCGATAAGTAGAACCCATGCCATCTGCCTTAACCCTACAGGCATTCTGAATGGGAAACGTCCTAGTTCGCATGTTCGTCTCCAAAGAACTCTTCTTCCAACTCCTGTTCTTTCATGCCTGGCCAATTAATAACCAGTGGCAAGCCAATGAGTACTTTGAATGTACTCGCAAGCAACCCATGTTTTGGTTCAAGATACAACAATGCATGATATAGGTAAATTTTTGCAGAAAGCTAGTTTTGAGTGCAATGACATGCTCAACAACTTGTAAGACATGCATCAGGAGAATTCAAGTGACCATGAGGACAGGTTACAAATATCAACATAAATAGAGTGGGCTCCAACCCAACTCATTCATGTCAAGTCCTTTGACTTGACCCAAGAAGTACTTCCCACACACACTGGTTTGTAAACAAGTGGACGTAGCCCAAGAGCGGTTACCCAACTGTCCTTGACCGTGGACACGACTATTCGAATAGTTTTACACTCTGCAGAGGTTGCACACTTTACCCACACGATCCGGGGAACTTTCGTGTCATCCACGACCCATGGCACCTCAAGTACCCGGGGTAAGCACCCGATCACTATCTTTCCCTAGACGACACTAACAAGGAGTCCACTCGTTGTTCCGTATCCTCGTGATGTACATCATACGAGACTCACTCGAGATCGTAATATCCGAGAGGGGACACAACGGTGTATCCGGTGCCCTGTGAAAACAGTCATGGCCGCCCTACCTGGCACGACCACGTCCCGAGAGAGCGCACCAACAACTCTCCTGTCACTAGTAATGCGGGCTCCAAGCTAGTATCGGCCTAGGTAATCAATAATGCCCTTTCCCATACAAGGTTAGAGTGGTTGCACATGTAAGGTTGGAATAACGGTCGCAACTTAAACCAAACCGTTTTGAAAAACAACACACACACACACACACACTTGCCTCGGTACACCACTTCGTCATCAAGTGGTTACCCAACTCATCATCTCCCCCGGGCATAAGTGGCACCCGATGGGGGTTTTCGAAAAGTCTTTTGAAAATACTTTGTCTCCATCACCATGCATATTCCCGTCCCTTTTTGCGTAGCAACTACTTTAGCATCCTATCTACTCCCACCGGCATAACCCTCATAGGAAGGTAGGGTCATGCTTGATGCAAGTATCAACGAGGAAGTAACGGAGGCAAACCATCAAAGTGGTTCCACCTCATCATGATTTCGTTGCAACAACAATATGGTGCTATATGTCATGCATAAAAAGGGTTTCATAGACATGGTCAAAGGGCTGCTTGCCTGGCTCAGCAAGGTCTTCTGGGTGTTCAAAGTCTTCTAGGACAACTCCTTCGTCAGCAACGCAATCTATCATCGCAAAAATAATAACAGGAAAAATAAGGCAACAATAAAACCGAAAAACCAAAGTGCTCAGAAAAAATGACAACTCATTTTTGTTAAATACTAGGTTGAAAACTAAGAAGGGGAAAATTCCTAGTTTTGGTTTTGGAGTAGGAGAATAGAAGAAATGGATTTTTAGAGGGGTTTAAATATATTCAAATTTGAATTTGAATACGAACAATACATAAAAGTTGTTTGGACATGAGGGAAGATTATACCATTAAATAGGTTGGATTTTTAGAAAAATATGGGAGTTGGAATTATTGCATTTGGATGAATATTTAATCCTGTGGAATTTTTGGAAAAGTGACAGAAAAGAAAAAGGAAAAGGAGCACTGTGCCACTGGGCCAAAAAGGCCACAGTGCAGCAGGCCCAGAGGGAAAAGGGCCCAGGCGAGCCAGCGCGCGCGCTAGGTTTTTAAACCTGACGGGCCGAGCCCAGCTGCCAGTGGGAGAGAGGGGGCGAGAGAGAGGTGAGGATGACAGGCGGGGCCTGCCTGTCATCTCTGACCTCGCGACCAGAGGGTCGGCGTGCTCACCGGCGACATTTCCGGGCACGGCGGGGTGAGCTGATGGCACCGCTGGACTCCTCGTAGTGTCGCCCTTCGGGTGGTGCCGGAGTTGGTCGCTGGGGTGGCCTGGTTTGTCAGTGACGAGGAGGCACGGTGGAGGAGCTTCGAGAGGTGGACAGACTGCTCCGTTCGGCCTGCAACCGATGCAGAAGAGGGAGAGGAAATGATCAGTGGGCTCCTGTGGCTCCAGATCGAGCGAGAGTGGGGGCGGAGAGGGCCCGTACCTATGGATCGACGGCGACCCGAGGCGGCAGAGCTCCAGTCGATCCCGAGCACAGAAGCCACTTGAGGATGTTTGGGTGGTGCGGGCGTGTTCTTGGGGGTATGAGGAGGAGGCGAATTCGACTGGAGCGGCCCGGGGCGGGCTTATATAGCCGCGCGATGGCCCACCGTGGACTTGTGCGTCGGCGAGCTCGTTGCCGTCGCCACGGGTCACGGGGGCATGTTTGAGTGTGTCTGGCGTACTCGTGGGGTTGGTCCAGAGTGAGCGGATGAAGGAAGAGACCTAGAGGAGGGCCAGGGGCGCCGCGTGTGTGAGGCCGCTCATTGGAGCTCTCGGGCGGCCGGTGCGCGTGCGAGCAAGGGTAGCGGGACGGAGAAGGAGGAGGGGGACAGAGGCGTGGCGTGTTGCGGACGCCGAGGAGCATCGGCTGGCGTGAGGGGGAGAGCCGACGTGGCCGGAGGTGGTTGGCAGGGGGCCGCTACAGTGCGGGAGCGCACTGTAGCGTGCTCCAGAGCGTGCAAATGGCTGGCATGCCATTTTTTTTGGCAAAGTGGGCACGGCCAAGCATGTCTGGTAGCACTAGGGAGGAGTAAAGAATGTGGGGAAATCCTTGGATGCCTTGGGTGGCCACTGGAGTGAGGAGGGAGGTGAGGAAGAGGGGTGCAAGGGCTGTCCAGAGAGGTAAAAGAGGTGGTTTCACCCCTCAATTATTGATCTGAGATGCAGCCATTGCTACTGGAGGTAGAAGAGGTCTAGGAGGGGCTATGGTAAAAAGTGGAGGCCATGGAGAAGAGTGGAAGAGGTCAAAACAGGGGTTTTAGTAAAATGGCAGAAGGTGTTTGATGCTTGTTTGGTTAAGCAAATGAACTTCCCTTGTCATGAGGCTTGACAGAGTCAAATGGCATGAGAAAATAAGAGGTTCCACCAAGATTGAGTTCATTTGGGCAAAGTTGCCAATGCAACTTTTGTAAACCCTAGAAATCAGCAGAAATGGCTTTACGAAGATTCAGTCAAGCAAATATATTCTCCTTGATGCACCACTTGGTGTAGTGTCTTCGTTTGAGGATTTGAACATGTCCACAAAAATTCAGATCAAAAGGACACACTTGGCAATGTAGAGTTGTTCAAATTTGGTTCTGGTCAGAGAGGGTTTTGGTGCATTTTGGTGAACCAAAATGACCTTGATTGACACGAGGCTTTGCAAGGTGATCACAATATGCATTTGTGACTTGCTGGATTTTGCTTGGATTTTTATGAAAATATTTCTTGTAGAAATATTTCAAATCCTTGAAATGGGCGGAAATGGTTTTGGGAGGTTTTGTCCAATATTTTGATCATGACCATGTGTTGAAACTCATATATATGGAAAATATATGTCCACTGAGTTCCCCTGATATTTCTCAAATATTTTTAAAACAATAAAACAATTTTTCCCTATTAAAGACCATTTCGGGCCTTAAGAAAAACTTTTAAATAAAATAGGAAAATAACTTTTAAAATTACATTTTTGTGGTTTTTGGGTATCCTATATCTAATAGGAGTCAAACATATTTTTGGAAATATTTTTACTGCCCTGAATTAAGTACTTGCAGTACAAACCTTAATTCAGGGGGTTTTGGAAAACTAATTTTTGAAAATACTAGTTGGCCAAATTATTTTTGTAAGAAATTATTTTTATGTCCTATACACATGGCATGATCATTGGTTCAAGAGTTTGGAGCAAGGATATGAAGTTTAGAAGGTGGAGTTGTGTTGACTTTAAAGAGCACTTGAAAAGAAAAAAAACACAGAGAAAACCAACTCGGATTAAAAGCCAAAAATGCAAAAGTTTTTGTCAAACCACACTTTATCATGATTTATTAGCTTAAGTGTTGTGGCATGAAAATCAGGGAGTGACAGTCGCCCGCCTCGTGCGGCGGGGTAGCAGGAGGAGGTGTTTCGCTCTCCGTCATGTCCGGGAGAAGATCCCCCGAAGACGAACTCTGTCGAGAAGGGCTGCGATCCGAACTACAATACATATGCTTCGGTTATTGTCTTCAGAAGTAAAGTAGGATATTTTTACTATTAAGTACCTTTTGTTCACTTACAGCTCGGTAGAGGGATGATCCCCTTGCGGGCACTGTGTGGCAAGGGCACCCCCCGAGGCAGGACTCTCTGGTGAAGATCTCTTCTCCCGTTTGGAAACCGTTGTTTCCGGGTTTTTAGAGGCGGTCCTCTTCCTTCCTTGAAGAGAGGGAATTGTAGATTCCTCTCCCCGGTTATCCTCCTTCACGGAGGCGCTAACTCCCCCGGTTTTAATGAATAGTGAGGGAGGCTCCCTTTCGGCCTCCTTGTTCCCCCTTTATCCTCCCCTGAGGGCGCTTGATGAGGCGCAAGCTCGAGCATCCCGGTCAGCACAGGATCCGGTGAGACCTCAGGAAGGGGGGTCGGACACCTGATCATCTTCGCCTTTGTCACCCAGTCCTGGTCACAGAGCGACTTTTTCAGAATGATGTTGTAATAAATAAAACAACGTGTTCGGCCACAGGATTACTTACTTGGGCATCTGGACGATTGCAGCTCAGACCCGCATACTCGATGGTGTCCGGACACCTTATCTATGGTCCGAAGAACAATTTGTACATCTCCTCGAACGTCAGGCCAAGGAAGTGTTGAATAGCTCGTGGTCCCTCCGAGTTGAATTCCCACATACGGAGGGGTCGACGTTTGCAGGGCAGGACTCGGCGAACTAACATGACTTGCATCACTGTGGCCAGACTGACATCTCTCTCGAGGAGATCTCGGATGCGGCTCTGCAATATCGGCACGTCCTTTACTGGCCCCCAGTCCAGCCCCTTGTTGATCCATGACGTCAGTCGTGGCGGGGGGGCCCGAGCGAAAGGCAGGGGCGGCCGCCCACTTGGTACCCCGGGGAGCTATGATGTAAAACCACTCCCGTTGCCATAAGCTGGACACCTCCGGGAAGGAACCCTCTGGCCATGGAACATCGGCACTTTTGCCTATTACGGCACCTCCGCACTCTGCGTGTCGCCCCTCAATCATCTTCGGCTTCACATTCAAAGTCTTGAGCCACGGGCCGAAGTGAGGGGTGCGGAGGAAGGCCTCACATACAACGATGAACGATGAGATGTGAAGGACTGAATCCGGGGCCAGGTCATGGAAATTCAGCCCGTAATAGTACATGAGCCCCCTGACAAAAGGATCCAGAGCGAGGCCTAGCCCTCGGAGGAAGTGAGAGACGAATACTACGCTCTCGCCGGGTTCGGGAGTGGGAATGACCTGCCCTCGAGCAGGCAGCCTGTGCGAGATCTCGCCGGTGAGAAACCTGGCCTCTCTTAGCTTCTTAATGTCTTCCTCTGTGACAGAGGAAGGCATCCACCGACCTTGAAGGTTGGATCCAGACATGGTTGAAGGTCCGAAGCACCTGACTAAGCCTCGGGTGCTGAAACTCGAGGCGGGGGGGGGTTCGATTGAGTTCGAGAGGAAAAAAGGACAGGCCTTGGTCTCTTTATAAAGAGGGTGAATACCAAGCGTCCTCCTCGTGACCGTTTGCGACTTTCCTAAAATCGATGACTCATACCAACGGGCACGATTGGGTTACCCATGTCCGTGTTGATGAGAATCCCATAATAAGGGGGACACGATCTCTGCTACGACAAGACGTGCCAATAAAATCGCCTCGCAAAACATGCGGCGGCAGGCTGATTGGGAAAACGGTTCATGTAATGATCATGCCGTGGGGTGATGTCACGTTATGAAGGGTCATCAACAGATTAGATTTGTGGAAATATTATTCTCTCTACGGTGGTATGTGGAACTTGTTTTGCAGAGCCGGACGCTATCCTTGTGTTCAAAATCTTCTATGGAGTATTCGGAGGGAGAACCTGCCTTGCAATGCCGAAGATGAATCTATGCGCCGGACTCATCGTCATTGAAGCCTGGTTCAGGGGCTACTGAGGGAGTCCTAGATTAGGGGGTATCCGGACAGTCGGACTATATCCTTCTGCCGGACTGTTGGACTATGAAGATACAAGATTGAAGACTTTGTCCCATGTCTGCATGGGACTCTCCTTGGCGTGGAAGGTAAGCTTGGCAATACGGATATGTGGATCTCCTTCCTTGTAACCGACTCTATGTAACCCTAGCCCCCTCCGGTGTCTATATAAACCAGAGGGCTTAGTCCGTAGGACAACAACAATCATACCATAGGCTAGCTTCTAGGGTTTAGCCTCTATGATCTCATGGTAGATCAACTCTTGTAATACTCATATCATCAAGATCAATCAAGAAGGAAGTAGGGCATTACCTCCATCGAGAGGGCCCAAACCTGGGTAAACATCGTGTCCCCCGCCTCTTGTTACCATCCGCCTTAGACGCACAGTTCGGGATCCCCTACCCGAGATCCGCCGGTTTTGACACCAACACCTTCGTATTTTGCGATATTGTTGGGGACCTTCTCGTCGTGCTGGAAGCAGAGTTGCACGATGTAGTAAAGCTTGTCCTGAGTGGGCGAGATGAGCACTGCTCCAGCCCCCGCGCCCTGGTGTGCAAAGGCGCCGTCGAAATACATGACCCAGCCATCTGGTGCCTCACTTCCTGGGGAGGTGGACCGGTCCTCTTCTTCCTCAAGAGCCGGGGCATCTGTCCATTCTGCCACAAAATCGGCAAGCGCGGCTCCCTTGATGACCCTGGTGGTGCTGAACTCCAGCTGGAATGCTTGCAGCTCGATGTTCCGTTCAGCCGCCCTTCCGGCTGAGTTTGGGATCCTGAGTACCCTTTCCAATGGGTAAGATGAGACGACCTTGATGGGGTGCCCCTGGAAGTAGTGTCGCAGCTTGCGCGAGGCCACCAAGAGTGCAAGCAGGAGCTTTTGCGGCATGGGGTAGCGTGCCCTTGCGTCCCGCAGTATGGTGCTGATGAAGTACACAGGGTGCTCGACGAGGGCTGGCACACTATTGAGGCTCGGGTTTTGCGGAGATTGTGGCGTATCCTGAGGTGGAGGGTTTCCTGAGACTTTGCCGTCCTCAGGAGCTTCCGCGATGTTGCCCTGCAGAGCTTGATCTTCCGCCGCTGATGGCTCTGGTGTGCCTTCCTGACCCAGCGCTGCATCAACTCTGGCTTGGCGCGGCTCACCCTTGTCTTGGCGCTCCTCCCGAATCGCCACCAGCGCCGCGCTGGCGGAGTATGGGGTGGCAGCGAGGTAGAGTACCATAGGCTCGAGAGGCCGTGGCGCCACCATCACCGGGGGGCTGGTGAGGTATTTCTTGAGGTCCTGGAAGGCCCGGTCGCCCTCCGGTGTCCACTCGAAAGGGCCTTTCTTCTTCATGAGCTTAAAGAAGGGT
The DNA here is from genome assembly GCA_032464435.1 of Aegilops umbellulata. Taxonomy (NCBI): domain Eukaryota; kingdom Viridiplantae; phylum Streptophyta; class Magnoliopsida; order Poales; family Poaceae; genus Aegilops; species Aegilops umbellulata. The sequence goes on from CP136056.1 coordinate 295,595,716, forward strand.
AAGGCGCGCACGCCTAGCTTAGAGATGAAACGCCCTAACGCGGTCACCCGTCCTGCCAGCTTTTGCATCTCCTTGAGGTTCTGTGGTGGGCTCATGTCTTCGATGACCTTGATCTTCTCTGGGTTTGCCTTGATCCCTCTGTGGGATACGAGGAACCCTAGTAGCTTGCCGGAGGGGACACCAAACACGCACTTCTCCGGGTTGAGCCTCAAGTTCACCTGGCGCAAGCTTTCAAAGGTCTTTTCCAAGTCCTGAATCAATGTCCTCACCTCGTGAGATTTGACTACTATGTCATCAACATAGGCCTCTGTGTTCCTGCTGAGTTGCTGCCCCAAGGCGATGTGCATCAGCCGCTGAAAGGTTGCGTCCGTGTTGCGCAGGACGAAGGGCATGCAGGTGTAGCAATACACCCCGCATGGTGTCAGGAAGGCCGTCTTCTCCACATCCTCCACCACCATCTTGATTTGGTGGTATCCGGAGAACGCATCCAGGAAGCATAATAATTCGCACTCGGCGGTGGAGTCGATGATTTGATAGATGCGCGGAAGAGGGAACGGATCTTGGGGGCAAGCTTTTTTAGGGTTGGTGAAGTCGACGCACATCCGTTCTTTCCCGCCTTTCTTTGGTACCATGACAGGTTTCGCCAGCCAATCAGGATATCGAAGCTCTCGAATGATACCAGCCGCCTCCAGCTTGCGTGTCTCTTGGACGATGAAGGCCTACTTCTCAGTAGACTGCCGCCTCGCCTGCTGCTTCACAGGGAGGATGTTGGGGCACACCCTCAGGTGGTGCTGGATCACCTCTCTTGGGACCCCTACTAGCTGGTTGGGCTCCCACGAGAATATCTCCTTGTTTGCACGCAAAAACCTCACCAAAGCTTCTTCTTGTCCTGGGTCAAGGCTTGTTCCTATGGTAAAGGTGGCTCCCGAAGACCCGCCCTCATCAACCGGCACCTGCTTGGTCTCCGCCTTTTATTGGGTGAACAACTACTTCTTCTTGGCGGGCGCGGTCTCCTTGGTCTCGCACGCACTAGCGCCGGCCGGCTGTGCTGTTGCCGCGGTCTTGAAGGCGAGCCTGAGCGCCGTCACGGCCTCCTTAGTGTCCCCCTTGATGGTGAGGACGCCCTTGCTCCCTGGCATCTTCATGATGTTGTAGGCCGGGTGAGTCGCCGCCATGAACTAGGCAAGAGCCGGGTACCCAAGTATGGCGTTGTACGGGAGACTGATGCGGGGGATGTCGAAGTTCACCAGCTCAGTGCGGTAGTTGTCGCTAGTGCCAAAGGTGACGGGGAGGAAGATCTGCCCCAGGGAGTGGGCAGCTCCACCACCCACTCCCGAAAAAGGCTTAATGAGGCTGAGCCGCTTAGGCGGCACGTGGAGGAGGCTGAGGGCTTCTACGGAGAGCAAGTTGAGGTAGGCGCTGCCGTCGATGAGGGTCTTGGTGACGGCCACGCTGCAGATGGTGGGCGTGCAGAGCATTGGGAGCATGCCAAAGCCAGCGGTGGAGCCAGGGTGGTCTTCTGAGTCGAAGGTGAGGTCGGCCTCCGGCGCAGCCCAACCCGGCGGAGCCCCCGGGCGCTTGAAAGCTGCCCCAACCTGGCGAAAGAAAGGCTTGACGTGGCGATCTGAAGGTGGTGCTTGTGAGCCACCCAGCAGCGTCACGACTGTGTGGTGTACCGGCACCGCGTAGCGCATGGTGAAAAGGTTGCGGAGTTCCTCCCAGGACGCCACCATGGACCCCGGGAGGTTGAGCAGCCAGGCACGTGGCTCGCCGACGAGGGCCATGGGAAACCAGTTAGCCATGATTTTGTCGTCGCCTCCGGCATCGAGGACGGCCTCCTCGTACCCTTGCAGGAACAGTGCCGGGTCCGTCGTGCCGTCATAACGCGGCGGCATCTCCAGCTTGAACTTGGTCGGCCACTTCACTTGCCGCAGGGCGGGGGCCAGGGCTCGGTACCTCGACTCCCTGTTGCTGGTGTCAGTCGCACAGGCGGATGGCGGCGCGCCTGCCATGGGAGTGAAGCGCGGCGGCACAGGGCGCGGATCGGTAGAGAGGAGCTCAAGCGCACCCCTACCTGGCGCGCCAAATGTCGGATGTGGGGTTCCGGCAAACCCTTAACGTTCGAACACTGGGGTGCGCGCGAAGTCTCTCCTCCCTACCGATCTATGCTCTGGCTCACTAAGATCTCGCGGATGAACTCGACGAACTCACAACACAGAAAGACACGAGGTTTATACTGGTTCGGGCCACCGTTGTGATGTAATACCCTACTCCAGTGTGGTGGTGGTGGATTGCCTCTCCGGCTGATGATGAATAGTACAAGGGAAGAACCGCCTCCTAAGGTTGAGGTGTTCTTGCGGGTAGGCTCTCAATCGGGTTGGATCAGGCTAAGATCTGATGCCCCTACTTTGGTGGCTAGCCCTACTTATATAGGCCCTGGTCCTCTTCCAAAATGTTGAGCGGGAAGGGAGCCAACATCGATGGGCAAATTTGAAGGGGGACAGCTAGTACAAGCTATCCTGACAAAAGCGGTCTTCACCTGCGAAAAGCTCTGGGGTGACGCCATCTTGGGCTCCACGATGACCTCCGCCTTGCCGTCCTCCGGTCTTGGTCTCGTTGCACCAATATGGCAACCTTTCCCTGCTACCTCGGTACTCTTCGCCTGTGCTCGCCTCCTTAGCACCAAAAAGGAAATAAGGACGTTGCGCGCACCGGCGCCCGCCTGGCACCCGCCTGGCACCGTTCGTCATGGCTCATGTCACGAGAGCCTCGTGAGGTTCGCCCCGCCTTGATATCTCGGCTCCTCGTGAGCCTACATCACTAGGCCACTCCAGAGGAGGTCTTGCGTCGTCCGCCTCACGAGGCTTGGACCCTCGCGAGGGTCTTGGATGCCTTGTTGATGAAGATGGGTCGTACGGCCTGCTGGCTTAACCACGCGGTGGGCCGCATGCAGGCAAGTCTAGGGACCCCCGTTCCCAGAACGCCGACAGTTTAGCCTCTACGATCTCGTGGTAGATCAACTCTTGTAATACTCATATCATCAAGATCAATCAAGCATGAAGTAGGGTATTGCCTCCATCGAGAGGGCCCGAACCTGGGTAAACATTGTGTCCCCCGCCTCCTGTTACCATCCACCTTAGACGCATAGTTCGGGACCCCCTACCCGAGATCCGCCGGTTTTGACACCGACAGCGGCCACAAAGGTGGCGGATGTCACGAGTTGACATCAGGGCCACCCATGACATAGCCCAAAGGGAAGTTTGTCGGAGTGGTTTTGTTGGAACGTCGTTGGTCCACCCGAATGGGAGCATGTACTAAAGTACAAGTCCACAAGTTCCATAGTGTGTGTCTAGTGTACTAACCTCTGTTGAGTGTATAATCTATCGATAGCCGTGTCCTCGGTTATAGAAACAGTTCGTACTAGGTCACACTATGGGCCAACAGTAATAATAACCTGGATAATAAACTACCTCGGCTCCATGTGGTAAGAAGTTGGTTTATCTTTATGTGGTAGTGAGACAATCACGGATAAGATCGACCTACTTGTGGTAAGGTGATGATCACGATGGTATCATTGATACCGATGTTGGTTGTTCATGAGGTGATCATGTGATGATCACGCTGGTAAGTTTGATACATATGGTGGTTATGAGATAACCTCTGAGATGAGTAAGTTGGTCCATGAGACCTTAAACATCGACTCCCCTTCATGCTAGTGCTAGTATCATCATCTTCATATCATTAGTAACATGTACATGACATGCTCGCTCTCATGTTGTTCTAGTAGTATAATGTTGATCAGTGATAATCAACCTGTAAATGCCATGTTATTGTTTGTCCTCATTGCTTTGGTTACTGTGAGCTTGAGAGTACATTCAAAGTACTCACCAGGCGTGTCATGCCAGATTGCAGGTCATGTCATGATTGACTATTTGTCGAGGATCCCGAATCTGCGAGCTAGGTAGTGTCCCAGCCAGAGTCCCTGCAGAGTGGAGTCCATCACCGTCGTCGTTGTTCCGCTGCTAGCATAGAGCCACCTTACTAGGCATAGTGTCTCCATGCCAATGTAATCCCTTGTGATATCTAAACTCTTGTACCTGTATTATTGGTAATAAGAGCTTATTTGTTCTATGCCAAGCAGTGTCGTATTCCAGAAGACTTGATCTCTAGGATGGAATACGGTGTGTTCCAGTTCCCTTGAGCTGGGGTGCCACGATAATGCAGATACGTTCAAGATAGTGAGGCAACCCTGTTGGTCTCCAAGAAATATGATAAGAACTATCTTGAAGACAGTTATACAACCCCAAAGTCCTACCTTGATGTAATGTTGGAGTTACTAGCCACTACCGCTGGAACTAGCTCTTCGAACTCGCTGCTTGAATCAGTTCGGCTTCTTGAGTCTCAGCTACAAGCTGAAAGACATCAATCGGCTATGCTACGACAAGAAGCCGAAGGACCGAGGAAGTCCCTAAAAAATTTAGGTGCATACTTTCGGGTGCAACGGCAAGAGTTGGAAGATTTTAGCACCAAACAAGAGAAAGCTAATAAGCTTGCTAACCTTCTTGCCAGCATGCTGCTTTGTTGTTCCCCATATTTGCACTGGTGGCAAACTTTGATGCCCAGTGGATGTAATGTGTACAATCACCGTAATAGCCTAGTATTAGTTGCTTTCTTATTTATTTCCTGTAATCTTGTTTATTTGTTTGCTTGTAGTCACTACAGTTCTTTTTCCCTGGTTTGCTAGTGGCCGTAATAATAATGTGCCACATACGGCCCATGGTAACCATGGCCCTCGTACGGGCCATGGGATCCATGGGCCTCGTACAGGTCATAGGATCCATGGGCCTCCTACAGGTCATAGGATCCATGGGCCTCCTACGGGCCTTAGGATCCATGGGCCTCCTACGAGCCTTAGGATCCATGGGCCATACTAATTGTGGGACAAAACCGGACCGCGGAATGGGCCCTAAATGGGCCAAAATTTGAGCCGTCTGTTTATGGGCACAGACCATAACGGGCCGTTAGCATGCCATAAGACAACAACACGGGCTTAATTCTATCAACAGGCATAACGCGTTGTTAATGGGTCGGATTACATGACAGGATGAACACGGACCAATGTTTGAATGGGCCAAAAACGGACCGACTGTAACCACGGGCTGAATTTGGCCCATTAGCCGAATAGGCTAGTTACGGACCGTAAGTAGTCGTGGCCCAGAAATGAGCCCAAGAGTTTTTTGGGCCCTTAGTAGGCCGAAAGTTAACCCGGGCCCGAAACAGTGCAACCTAATAATGGCCGTTAATGGGTCCAAAATAGTATATTGTTCATTATGGGCCAGAATCACTACGAGCTGTTAAAGGGCCCGGATATACAAAAGGCCTCATATGGGCCGAAAGACGTGACGGGACATACTTGGGTCAAAAGTGAAAACAGGCTCGAATCATATTGGACAGCCCACATGACGCTACTTGGCCTAATTCGGATAGGCCACAACGGGTCGTGAGTCCCGGGTCGTAAATGGGCAATATGCAAATAGGTCGTTAATAGGCTTTCCGTGGGCCGGCCCGCTAACTTTTAACCAAGTCAAACGGGCGAGTGTTTTAACCCAAATGGGCCATTATTGGGTCATGCCACGTGTCGACATATCATAGGCTCGTCCCGTCCATTGGATGGATGACATCTGTCCCAACGCAGGCCTGACACGTGGTTCCTTTGGCCAATGAGAATTTTACATGTGGAAAACCACCATTGGTCGTTGCTGTTAACGGGGTATCGGATCCACAACTAGACCTAGTAGCTTAACGGTGACCCGTTACGGGGAATGTCACGTGTCGGTTACCCTTGACGAAAACACTTCCATGACGCGACATTTATCGTCATGGAAGTGGACACTTCCGTGATGATAATTTGAGTATTGTCATGGAACACTTCTACGACAGGACAAGTATGACTATCTTGATTGTATCATAGAATCGTCACGGATGTACATGCATCACAGAAAACTTGACCTACTGTGACAAACACATACCATCACGAAAGTGTTTTTTTGTGTGTCCCCAACCGACCCATGTCCATCCCTCTAACCCCATCAATGAGCAAATTTTTCTGGTGAACCTAGACCTCTCCTTCCCCACACACCCACCCATAAGATAGATTGCCAGCAAGCCTGCCATCCTAAGATAGATCGCCCGCAGCTGCTACTTCTTCATCCAAACATCAACTGACCCAAATTGTAAATTTATGCGAATTACAAGTAGCTAAACTATATTTCTAGATAGTCAAAGTGACCAAAGTAAAGCTACCAACATGTTAAATATCATCAGCTACATCTCTGCTTCTGATGTCAAGCTTGCCGTGTGCATCACTACTATCGAACATACTATCATATTTCTGCAGAACAAGGTTCTTTGTAGCACTCGTTGTTGATGCATCTTGCATCCTACCCTACTGCAGGATGCTGCTAACATGACACTACAATCAGAGACCCTTCGACGAAACTGTGTGCGATGCAATAATCGCAAACATTGGTGTAAAAGATCATCAAAAGAGGTGCAAAACATTTGCGATGGAGGATGCATCAAACACGGTTCAGATTTTAGTTGCGTGTGAGATGCAGGGCATACGATTCAGCTCAATTATTTGTTTGCGATGAGGAGGAACAAAAGAAACGGGCAGCCAGATGAAGGTGTGCGTGATGTGCAGCATACGGTTCACTCAGATGAACTGTGTGTGATTAGGCAACACAAAAGAAACGGTCAGCCCGATCAAGGTGTGTGTGATGTACATCATACGGTTCACTTGGATGAACTGTTTATGATTAGGCAAGAGAACAAAAATGGTTCAATATAACAAGATGTGTGTGATACGCAGCAAATAGGTCTGTAATCAGAAATGTGTGCGAAGACCGATAATAACACAGACGATTGCTTATAATATGACGTATGTGATATGCTCTATCTACATAATATCTATTGGCCATTGTGGGATGGGCGGTCATCCGGATACGCCATAAGGATGCGAAGAGGCAGTCCTGCCAGCAAGGACTAACTGTTCCACCAGTAGCTCATGTAAGAAAACTATCAAGTTAAGTGTGCTCAGGCTGGAGTAGCCATCAGATGGGTGACTGGATGGGAAGTTGTGTTGATGTTAAATTAACTGATAGGATGGGTCATTTCGGTCAAATGACCGAAACAACCCATTCCCTCAGCTAATTTAACCTCGAGGTCCTTGTTTTTTATTTTTATTTTTATTTTTTTAACACATGTTAAAGAAGGTCTACCGCATTACTTTTTGACAATGTGCGATACATGGCATATAGTTCATCCATCCGACCTGTTTGTGATGGAGTAGGCCGTGTGTGTTGTGGGTAAACGCTTGCTAGTATTCAACCATTTGGGATTGATGAATTCATCACCGACGGGTTCCCTAGTGTGGTCCGTGTTCATCTGATCATCATCTACTTCTTGTGCTAGCTCGATGTTCCTTTTATGCTAAGTTTCCATTAATTGATGGCGTTTTATGAACATGCCACCGTTTCCCACCATTTCCTCACCTGTTTCCTGCCACCCTACTCTATTGCGCATAGGCGACGCGTGACGCATGGAGGCGACAAGCGCAACCTGTAGCACATCCACCTTTTCCAAGCGTGCCAACCCACCAAAGCGTCGCCTCTGCCATCAACCTTGTCGATGGGGAAAACAAGCAGGCGCCACTGCCCGTCGAGGCCGAGGCGCTCCCCGGCAACACGATGGACGACATTGTGATGCGCGTCATCGCCAGAGTTGAGCAGACCTTTGGCGCATGATGCTTGAGCGCCGCGGATCATGATAGGCGTGTCAACGCCGACAGGTTGCATCTCACCGCACCACATGATCGATGGCGCGCCGCAGAGCAAGCTAGGCGCGTCCGCGCCGATAGGCTGCGGTTCGCCGCACGGCGAGACCGTTGGAGCGCCATAGAGTGAGAGGTGCGGCACGCCGCGCAGCAAGAGCGGATCCATCGGTGCTTGCCTGCTATCAACACGGCGTTGCAGCTAGGTACACGTCCCGTTAGTACCCCCATTCCCTGCCAGGAGTGGGCAGAGGCCCTCAGTGTCGTACTCGCACCAGAGGCCGGTCGCGCCGTACTTGCACCGGACGTCCGTCGCGCCGTTCACATGGGTGCCGCCGTTCGCCTTGTCCCCGGCCCGCTGGATGCCAACGCGCTGGTCCGTAGGCTCGACCGCCTCCTTCGACCAGGTGTCCACCTGGGCGCAGTAGAGTAACATGGTCGTCGCATCCTCGAGCTGGTGATCTCCGATGAAATAGCCAACTTGGAGCTCGAGATCACGGTCCATATGTACCGCGAGCGTGTCGACCGCTTGGACGAATGCCTGCACGAGTTCAGGCAGAGCCAAGAGCTACCCTAGGCAAGGGTCATGGTCTCATGGACGCGTTTTATTTTGAAAAGTCATTTCGACGTGGATAGCTATGTATTCACAGCAATCATAGTATTGCTCTGTTTCCATGTGTATACTCTGTTTTCCATTCTTATATGTTCTGTTTTAATGTGTGTATATACGCTTTTCATTCTGTATATGTGGATGATACCAGCTAGATTCAAATTAGTATACAAAAACTGATAGAAAATGGAATTCATAATATATATATATATATATATATATATATATATATATATATATATATATATATATATATTGTTCATTAGATCATCACAGAATATATATATATATATATATATATATATATATATACTTAACTACTAGGTACAATGCATAAAATTGAAAACGAACAATACTAAAACTAATAATCCCTCCTGGGGCCAGTATTCCGGCAGCCCCTCGCCAGTAGCTCTCTGGTGTGCGGCGTCTTCCTACTACGGAGGCAGTACTCCAACTCCTCCGCCTCGCAGCGCTTGACGTACCGATCTGCCTCTTGCTGGCGGACGCGCGCGGCCAATATTGCAATTTCGTTGGGCGCCCACCGGTGCTCCTCGTCCGTGGCACGCTGGAGCTTATCGGCCCACCTCCACGCAGCGACGAGGCGCCCAACGCCTATGACCTTCCTCGCGAAGTACCCGTCTTCGTACACTTCCTCCGCACGACGACGCGCCCGCCCCCAAAGCTCCGCCGCCTCCTTTTTCCAGGTGGCATCACGGGTTTCACAGGCCGCCTGGTACCTGGCTTCCTCCTGCGCCATCTCCTTCTTGAACGCCACTTCCCTGGCTTTCTCAGCCGGTGGCAGCGACTTCCACAGACAAAGATTTTACTGGCCCCAAAACCAATCCAAAGTTGGGGGGTCTGGCGCAACCTCGTCAGGCGGCGCGTAGGGGTCCTCGTTGCTGCGAATCGAGTGAGCATCCTCAGGGGCGGTGACTCCTTGTTGGCGTGTGGGCAGACCAGCGGCGCCATGGCAGAGATTTGAGAGAGAGAGAGAGGGCGAGCGAGGGGAGGATGTAGATGAGAATGTAGGAAGATGACGTGAGCAAGGTAGTATTTATTGGCGGCCGGAATCAAGATCGACGGGGAAAGTACACACGCCGGTCACTGGAATTTACGAGTATTGTAGTATGAATTACACACAATTCCCGCAGCAAATCCGTGTGTGAACATAATAGCTGACGGTTTCCAATACAAAACCGTGTCTGATTAATGATCCCCGCTGAGGGAGTCCTGGATTAGGGGGTGTTCGGATAGCCGAACTATACCTTAAGCCGGACTCCAGGACTATGAAGATATAAAGTTGAAGACTTGGTCCCGTGTCCGGAAGGATCTTTTCTTGGCGTAGAAGGCAAGCTAGGTGTGCGGATATTCGAGATCTCCCACCATTGTAACCGACTCTGTGTAACCCTAACCCTATCCGGTGTCTATATAAACCGGAGGGTTGTAGTCCGTAGGACAACCATCATCATACACAATCATACCATAGGCTAGCTTCTAGGGTTTAGCCTCCTTGATCTCGTGGTAGATCCACTCTTGTACTACCCATATCATCAATATTAATCTAGCAGGAGTAGGGTTTTACCATCCGACCTTGACGCACAATTCGAGACCCCCTACCCGAGATCCGCCGGTTTCGACACCGACATTGGTGCTTTCATTGAGAGTTCCTCTATGTCGTCGCTTTTAGGCCCAATGGCTCAATTGATCATCAACAACGACGAGGTCCAGGGTGAGACTTTCCTCCCCGGACAGATCTTCGTCTTCGGCGGCTTCGCTCTGCGGGCCAATTCGCTTGGTCATCTGGAGCAGATCGAAAGCTACGTCCCTGGCCATCAAGTCAGGTTTGGAAGCTTAAACTACATGGCTGATATCCGCGGAGACTTGATCTTCGACGGGTACGAGCCGCAGCCAAGCGCACCGTGCTATTTCGAGGGGCACGATGTAGCTCTGCCTCCGAATAGCACCCTGGAGGCCGCACACGCTTCGGCCCCGATCCTTGACTCAGAGCCCGCTGCGTTCTCTGAGGATGAACGGTTGGACGTCACCTTGGGGGCTGCGATCTCAAAGGCGATTGAGCCGAACACCAGCCCCGTACTTCGCACGGCCCAGGACTCCGAGGAGCCAGACTCTTCTCCGAACTCCGAGCCTTCCGCGCCCCCGCCGATCGAATCTGATTGGGCGCCTGTAAGGGAGTTCACCGCCGCGGACATCTTTCAGTGCTCACCTTTCGGTGATATCCTGAATTCTCTCAAGTCTCTCTCTTTATCAGGAGAGCCTAGGCCGGACTATGGTCTGCGAGGTTGGGATTCGGACAACGGAGAAATTCAAAACCCACCCACCACCCACTTAATAGCCACTGTCGATGATCTAACCGACATGCTTGACTTCGGCTCCGAAGACTTTGACGGTATGGACGACGAAGGAGGAGACGAACAAGAACCAGCACCTGTAGGGCGCTGGACCGCCACCTCGTCATATGACATATACATGGTGGATGCTCCAAAGGATGCGGATGGCGATGGAGCAGCGGAAGATGACACATCGAAAAAATCGCAAAAACGTCGGCGCCAACGGCGCCGCTCTAAATCCCGCCACAGAAGAAACGGTGATTCCGGCACGGGAGATAATACTACCCCGGACAGCGCCGAAGAACACCAGAACCTGCAAGATTCGGCGCAGGAAGATGGAAAAGCAAGCCCTCAGGAGATAGCGGCAGAGCAAGAGGTTGAGGATGATAACTACATGCCTCCCTCCGAAGACGAGGCAAGCCTCAACGACGACGAATTCGTCGTACCATCAGACCCCGCTGAACAAGAGCGTTTTCAACGCAGGCTTCTAGCCACGGCCAACAGCCTAAAGAAAAAGCAGCAACAGCTTAGAGCTGATCAAGATCTGCTAGCTGATAGATGGACAGAAATCCTTGCGGCCGAAGAGTATGAACTCGTGCGCCCCTCCAAAAATTATCCTAGGCGCAGGCCGCTACCCCAATCAGAGGGGGAAGCATATGACATGGCAGACCGGCCACCCCGTGGCCACGACAGGGAGGCCTGTCAAGCCCCTCAGCAAGCCATGCCCCGGTGCCGCTCGAATAAGGCACGGGAACACGAGCCAGACTTGCGAAACGTACTGGAGGATAAAGCAAAGCAAACAAGATCGATCTACGGATCGCGCGGACGCCCGAGGACACGTGATGATCGTCACTCCGGACACAATAAATCCGGCCAGGCCGAACACAGCAGGCACAGCTCTTCCGAGCTGCGTCGCGACATAGCCCAGTACAGGGGCGCCGCACACCCACTATGCTTCACAGACGAAGTAATGGATCACAAAATCCAAGAGGGTTTTTAACCCGTCAATATCGAGTCGTACGATGGTACGACAGATACGGCAGTATGGATTGAGAACTATCTCCTTCACATCCACATGGCACGTGGCGACGATCTGCATGCCATCAAATATCTACCCCTCAAGCTTAAAGGACCAGCCCGGCACTGGCTTAACAGCCTACCAGCGGACTCAATCAGTTCTTGGGAGGACCTGGAGGCCGCATTCCTCGACAACTTTCAGGGGACCTATGTGCGGCCACCGGACGCCGACGACCTAAGCCACATAATCCAGCAGCCAGAAGAATCGGCCAGGCAATTCTGGACACGGTTCCTAACAAAGAAAAATCAGATAGTCGACTGTCTGGACGCAGAGGCCCTAGCAGCCTTCAAACATAACATGCGTGACGAGTGGCTTGCCCGGCACCTGGGACAGGAAAAGCCGAAAACCATGGCAGCCCTCACGACACTCATGACCCGCTTTTGCGCGGGCAAGGATAGCTGGCTAGCTCGCAGCAACAACTTATCAAAGAAGCCCGGTAATTCAGATACCAAGGACAAAAGTGGCAGGTCCCGTCGAAATAATCAAAAGCGCCGCGTTAGCAGCGATAGCATTGAGGATACGGCAGTTAATGCTGGATTCAGAGGCTATAAATCCGGTCAGCGGAAAAAGGCATTTAAAAAGAATACCCAGGGCCCGTCCAGTTTGGACCGGATACTCGATCGCTCGTGCCAAATTCATGGCACCCCCGAAAGGCCAGCCAATCACACCAACAGGGATTGTTGGGTGTTCAAGCAGGCAGGCAAGTTAAGAGCCGAACACAAGGACAAGGGGCTGAATAGCGACGACGAAGAGGAGCCCAGGCCGCCGAACAACAATGGACAGAAAGGGTTTCCCCCACAAGTGCGGACGGTGAACATGATATACGCAACCCACATTCCCAAGCGGGAGAGGAAGCGTGCGCTACGGGACGTATACGCGATGGAGCCAGTCGCACCAAAGTTCAACCCATGGTCCTCATGCCCGATCACTTTCGATCGAAGGGACTACCCCACTAGCATCCGTCACGGCGGTTTTGCCGCACTGGTCCTCGACCCAATCATGGACGGATTTCATCTCACAAGAGTCCTCATGGACGGCGGCAGTAGCCTGAACCTGCTTTATCAGGATACAGTGCGGAAAATGGGCATAGATCCATCCAGGATCAAGCCCACAAGGACGACCATTAAAGGCGTCATAGCAGGTGTAGAGGCCAATTGCACAGGCTCGATAACACTTGATGTGGTCTTCGGATCTCTGGATAACTTCCGAAGCGAAGAGTTAATCTTCGATATAGTGCCGTTCCGCAGTGGCTATCATGCCCTACTCGGACGAACTGCATTCGCTAAATTCAATGCGGTGCCGCACTACGCATACCTCAAGCTCAAGATGCCAGGCCCTCGAGGAGTAATTACGGTCAGCGGAAACACAGAACGCTCCATCCGTACGGAAGAGCACACGGCGGCCCTCGCAGCGGAAGTACAAAGCAGCCTTTCAAGGCAACTCTCTAGTCCGGCCGTTAAAAAACCGGACAATACAAAGCGCGCCCGGAGTAACCTGCAACAAGACCACCTGGCACGATCAGAGCAAGCATAGCAATACGGCCCCGACCCCAGCCATCGCAACATAGCGGAGCAAGTACCTCGAGTACACAATTACGCCCTTAAAATTCCATGGGCACAGGGGGAGGGGCACATTAACGGCATGCCTACAACACGGTGTCAAACGTACTAGGTGCTGCTGGATTTTTTTCTTTTTTAATTTCAGGACTCCATACTAAGGACAACCTGTTCGGCAGCGCTACCGCATAGACGATGCAAGATCCAGGAAAGTAGATAAATCTACCCCGCATTTCGGAACTCTCAGGTGGTCTCTATTTCGAGCGATATATCTGTTTCTAAATTCCGTGGCATGTGCCTGGTCGGGACATGTTAAATAGTCTAATATCTTCTTTGCTTATCGCATTACTTGTATCGTTCGGCTTTGATAAATAGCCTCTTTATAAAACAATGCAAAGCTTCTTATCTATTTTTTGCATTGTCCCCTTTGAATATATGTATTTTTGATATAACACGATCGCACCCGTACACCATGGTACGGCAAACCACGCCAGGGGCTTCATTACCCTTTTATCTGGTGTGAGAACTCCGTACACTTCCATAAGTGCGGCACCCCGAACTTATAGCACTATATGCATCGGCTCCGAGTCATGATTTTGGTCACATGTTGGGTTTGCCCGGCTCCTATGTTTTGGTACCTTACGTTCCGCTCTATCGGCTAAGGTAGCACTAGGAGAACCACTGCGATTGTGCCCCAGATCAGGTGGGTTGAGCACCTCAGTGGAGAAAGCTAAAACAGACTGTCATGATAAGGCGCTAGAGCGGTTGTTGTTCGAGAGGTTTTTCGAGTCCTTAAAGGCTTATGCCGCTTTGAGCGAGGAGCTGGCTATGTCCGGCCAAAGGCGTGGATAGCGCCCCGAATTCGGCCTTCCGAACTAGGGGCTTCGCCGAAATTTAAAATTATAACGTTCTATGGCTAAGTGAGAGTGTTCAAGCATTATAGTCCGATTGCCTGGTTCGCTGTGCTGAGCGCCTCCCTCGAAGGACCCAACTATGGGAACAAGAGCCCTCAGGTTTATCCCGAACACCCCAGCACTAGTGGCATGGGGGCAGAAGCCGACGACTCGCCATCTCTCAATTTTTTGATAAACGGCCGCACAGAAAAAACAAGCATTGCTTAGCGCATATGAACAAGTTTTCAGCTCACAGGATACAAACGAGCGAGTTCATTCAAATACTACATCTTTAGTACATTCATCCGCGACAAGGCGGGCTCCGGCAAGAACGTCCTTGTAGTAGTTCTCGGGCTTGCGATGCTCCTTCCCCTGCGGCGGCCCGTCCTTCACCAGCTTCTCTCCGTCCAGCTTACCCCAGTGTACCCTTACACGGGCAAGGGCCCTCCGGGCACCTTCAATACAGACGGAGCGCTTGATGACTTCAAGCCATGGACAGGCCTCCACCAGCCGCCGCACCAGCCCGAAATAACTCCCAGGCAGGGCCTCTCCAGGCCACAGCCGAACTAGTAAGCCCTTCATGGCCTGTTCGGCCGCCTTGTGGAGCTCGGCCACCTGTTTCAGCTGATCGCTCAAGGGCACAGGGTGTCCGGCCTCAGAATACTGAGACTAGAACACACTCTCCGTCGAGCTGCCCTCTTCAGCTCGGTAGAACGCGACGGCGTCGGATGTGCTGCGGGGAAGATCGAAGAACGCCCCTGGAGAACTCCGAATTCGGGTAAGTAATAGGTAATTTACTTTTATATTCCTACCTTGCATTGAGAATGCCTTACCCGCTGCTATCTTTTTCACATCCTCCAACTCTTGGAGGGCCTTCTGGGCTTCGGCCTTGGCACTCTTGGCGGTCTCAATGGCCGAGGCAAGCTCGGATGCTTGCGTTTTCGCCTCAAGCTCCAAACCCTCATGATTTTTCATGAGAGCTTGCAGCTCTTGCTGCACCTTGCTGGCTTGGACCCCAAGCCTTTCTCGCTCGGCGCGCTCCTCGGCCATTTTCTTCTCGGCCTCAGCCAGCACCTGCTTCAGGGTTGTCACCTCGGCTGTGGCCCCTACAATAAGCAGCACAATCCTGTTATTTCTTTCTGCAGTCAAGACTCTCTATAGGAACCTTTATTTTTAGGGTATTTCTTACCTTCTTTCTCCTCGAGCTGCCGTTTGGCAAGGCCAAGCTCTTGCTCGGACCGCCCGAGGTCCTTTTTAAGGACTTCCACCTGCGCAGTCAGTGCGGCGGTGGAAAGCAGCGAAGCCTGCATACGCATATTTGACCTTTTTTGTTAGACTCGTGCGATTATCATTAGATCCTCTATCCGGCTTTTCTTTCCGAACACCGAACAGAGCATCAGGGGCTACTATCTATGCGGTAAATAAATTGGCACATTTTTTACTTACCTCGAAGCCTGTTAGAAGGCTAGCATAAGCTTAATTCAGTCCGTTCTTGGCGGACTGAATCCTTTGGATCACCGTACTCATAACAGTACGGTGCTCCTCGTCGATGGCGGCGCCCTCAAGCACCTCCAGCAAATTGTCCGGCGCCTCCGGTTGGACGGAGGCCGCCGGCTCGGATGGCTTGCTCCTCTTGGAAGGAGTTCGCCCGCCGCGGACCGGGACTGTCGAGTCCGGCGCGGTGTCCGGCACAAAGCCGGACTTGGAGCCCTAGAGGGTTTCATCCCCTTCACTCCTGGGGTTCGGAGGATTGCCTCGTGGCTCCTCCAGGACCATCTCTGTGACGCCCCCGGTTCAATCGTACACTAATCATGCACGCAAATATGTACGATCAAGATCAGGGACTCACGGGAAGATATCACAACACAACTCTACAAATAAAATAAGTCATACAAGCATCATAATACAAGCCAGGGGCCTCGAGGGCTCGAATACAAGTGCTCGATCATAGACGAGTCAGCGGAAGCAACAATATCTGAGTACAGACATAAGTTAAACAAGTTTTGCCTTAAGAAGGCTAGCACAAACTGGGATACAGATCGAACGAGGCGCAGGCCTCCTGCCTGGGATCCTCCTAACTACTCCTGGTCGTCATCAGCGGGTTGCACGTAGTAGTAGGCACCTCCAGTGTAGTAGGAGTCGTCGTCGACGGTGGCGTCTGGATCCTGGGCTCCAACATCTGGTTGCGACAACCAGAAGAAAGGGAAGGGGGAAAAAGGGGAAGAAAGCAACCGTGAGTACTCATCCAAAGTACTCGCAAGCAAGGAGCTACACTACATATGCATGGATATATGTGTAAAGGGCCATATCGGTGGACTGAACTGCAGAATGCCAGATTAAGAGGGGGATAGCTAGTCTTATCGAAGACTACGCTTCTGGTCGCCTCCGACTTGCAGCATATAGAAGAGAGTAGACTGAAGGCCTCAAAGTAGCATCGTATAGCATAATCCTACCCGGCAATCCCCTCCTCGATGCCCTGTTGGAGAGCAATCACCGGGGTGTATCTGGCACTTGGAAGGGTGTGTTTTATTAAGTATCCGGTTCTAGTTGTCATAAGGTCAAGGTACAACTCCGGGTCGTCCTTTTACCGAGGGACACGGCTATTCGAATAGATAAACTTCCCTGCAGGGGTGCACCACATAGCCCAACACGCTTGATCCCATTTGGCCGGACACACTTTCCTGGGTCATGCCCGGCCTCGGAAGATCAACACGTCGCAGCCCCACCTAGGCACAACAGAGAGGTCAGCACGCCGGTCTAAACCTAAGCGCGCAGGGGTCTGGGCCCATCGCCCTGAGCACACCTGCACGTTGCGTACGCGGCCGGAGAGCAGACCTAGCAACCTCCAGTACAACGGAAGTCACGTTACGCGGTCCAACCCGGCGCGCGCCGCTCAGTCGCTGACGTCAAGGAGTGCTTCGGCTGATACCACGACGTCGGGATACCCATAACTACTCCCGCGTAGGTGGTTAGTGCGTATAGACCAAATGGCCAGACTCAGATCAAATACCCAGATCTCGTTAAGCGTGTTAAGTATCGCGAACGCCGACTAGGGCCAGGCCCACCTCTCTCCTAGGTGGTCTGAACCTGCCCTGTCGCTCCGCCTCAAAGTAACAGTCGGGGGCCGTCGGGAACCCAGGCCCACCTCTACCAGGATGGAGCCACCTGCCCCTTCAGCCCCCATCTCCGAACAGTATCACATATAATGTAACAGTGTAAAGTATATGGTATATGTCCGCGATCACTTCCCGAAGTGATCACGGCCCAGTAGTATAGCATGGCAGACGGACAAGAGTGTAGGGCCATTGATGGAACACTAGCATCCTATACTAAGCAGTAGGATTGCAGGTAAAGGTATCAACAGCAGTATCAAAAACAGGCTATGCATCAGGATAGGAATAACGAAAGTAGTAACATGCTACACTACTCTAATGCAAGCAGTATAGATGAGAGTAGGCGATATCTGGTGATCAAGGGGGGGCTTGCCTGTTTGCTCTGGCAAGAGAGAGGGATCGTCAACTCCGTAGTCGAACGGGGCAGCAGCAACGTCGGTCCCGGGGTCTATCGAGAGAAGAGGGGGGACAAACAATAAACATTTAAGCAAGCAGATGCATAATGATGCATGACATGACAAGTAACGGCGTTAGAGGTGCCCTAACGCGGTATGGGATGATACCGGTGAAGGGGGGGAAACATCCGGGAAAATATTCCCGGTGTTTCGCGTTTTCGGGCAGAGGAGCCGGAGGGGGAAAGTTGCGAGTTCGATAGGTTAGGGGGGTGTGGCGGACGAACGGGTTGCGTATCCGGAAGCGTCTCGTCGTTCTGAGCAACTTTCATGTTGAAAATATTTTAATCCGAGTTACGGATTAAAAGATATGATTTTCTAAAGATTTTAATAATTTCTGGAATTTAATTAATTATTTAAATATAACATTATCCAAAACAGTGCACGCTGACGTCAGCATGACATCAGCATGACGTCAGCAGTCAACAGGGGCGTTGACTGGTCAAATCTGACGTGTGGGTCCCACCTGTCATTCTGTGATTAAGCTAATCAGAGATTAACTAACTAATCATTGTTTAATTAGACTAATTAGATAATTAGGTTAATCTAATTATGATTAATTAGCTTAATTAATTCCTTAATTAATTAATTAACTTAATTATTATTATTTAATTAATTAATTTAATTATTATTATTTTTAATTCCCTTTTTTTTCTTTTTCTAAAATCGTTCTGGGCAGGGGCCCACTAGTCAGTGACCCGGGGGGCCTTAACGGGCGCAGGGGAAGCGGGCGTTGGGCGCGGTTGTGGGCGCTGCAGGACGGGGCGGACTCGGGCCGTGGCCAGCGAGGGGGTCGGGGCCGCCGGCGAGGTCGGCCACCAGTGGCCGGAGCGGGAGGGACGGGAGGAGCGCCGTGCGGCGCCGGAGCGAGGTAGGGCGAGGCCAGGGTCGCTGGTACCCGGCCAGAGAGCGGCTTGGGGTGGCCGGAGCTGCAGCGGGAGGCGGTCGGCGGGAGCGCGGTGGCGCGGCTGTGCAGCGGAGCGAGGTAGCAGTAGTGGCGGCGGCAGCGGCGCAGCACGCGGGGTGCAGCGGGCAGCAGACCCCGGGCGGCCGCAGGCACGGGGCGCGGCCAGGGGCGAGCGCGAGCACGGGGCGCGAGAGAGCGCAGACGGGCGCGGGCTCGGTGCGATGAGGGAGAGATGAGGAGAGGGAGGCGCGGCGACGGGCGCGACCGAGCGGCCGAGCGCGACGACGGCGCGAACGTAGGGAGCAGAGGGGAGCGGAGAGGGGCGAGGCCTCACAGGGGGGTTTCGCGGGGTCAGTGGCAGCGGGCTCGGGGAAGATGCCGGGGACGACGGCGGCGAGGTTGCAGGCCGGTGGGGAGGTCCCCAGGCGGCGGCGGCGGCGGGCGCGTCCGATCCGGGCGACGGGGGCGAGGCCGTTCGGGCCCCGATCGAGATCGGATCGGGGGGAGGGGGGCGCATCGTGCGGGGGGGGAGAAAGTGGTGGCGGCTAGGGTTGCCAGGGGGTGGGGAATAAGGGAGGCGGGGTTGGGCCGGCCGGCTGGCCTGGTGGCCTGCTGGGCCACAAGGCCCACGGGGGAAGGGGGGGTTCTGTCTTCTGGGTTTTTTTTGTTAGTTTAGTCTTTTTTTCTTTTTCTTTTTCTTTTTGTATTTTCTTTCTTTTCTGTTATAATTCAATTTAAATTATTTATGCATTTTATAAAACAGTACCTTCTACACCATAATTATCTAGGTAATATTTAGCACAACCCGAACATTTTTATTTTAATGTTTGAAAACTTTTATTGTTTATCCTGCAATTAAATTTTGAATTTGGATCGGTTTTGAATTAACCCGAGATTAGGAACAGTAACGGTGGTGACATGGCATCATTAGCAGTGTTTTACTGTAGCTTGATTACCCGGGCGTCACAATTCTCCTCCACTACAAGAAATCTCGTCCCGAGATTTAAGAGGGGAGTAAGGGGGAAAGGGCTGGGTACGAAATCCTAACGAATCTTCTTGGTCTTGGTAGCTCTTCTCGAAGAGGTCAATCCATAGCGTTGATGTCTTCATTTCTCTGCTTCAGGTCCTTATGATGAAGTCGACATCCTTTCTTCGGGATCTTCATCGTATTTACGAATAGGTAACGGGGTAGATCGGAAACGACAGAATGCTATAAGGGTAATAACCTGGGGATTAACCCATGAATGAGCATATGAGTACCTCTCGAGTTGAACTAACAGAATACATCGAGAGTAAAGTTGGAAGGTCCGACAAGAAGTTTCAAGAAGCCAGGCAATCGTTCAATGCCTAGCCATAAGGTGAAAGGGGTTTTAAGCAACGGAAAATTTATTGTTTCCGATGCCAGAGTTGATGATCTCATGGAAGGTGGCCCATGAATTACATATGAGTCCAAGCGGGAGGAATAATTCTAGGAACAAGGGGTGTACAGGAGAGTCAGGTTACGATCCTGTGGAACTGTGGGTTATGGGCCCACCATGTGGGTTAAAGGTAGGAAGGGGGGATTGACATCTTGTACGGTCACAATAGCAAGGCATGCCAGAGGGTAGCCTGTTAGTTATGTCGGCAACAACATCGATACCAAGGGCGAGGGACGCAGAGAACCATTTTCCTGCTCGTTGAACGAGGCGGACCAATAGGCAAGGTTCCCGTCCGTCGGTGGTTACCGAAATGTCATCAACAATAGTAACAGGGTCTGACTAATAAGGTGGTGCACCGAGGTGTTTTCGTAAGCAGGGAAATATTACTGCTTAGATCATATAAACCTCAAGAAAGGTTAAACCAAACAATGGAAAGGATAATATGGTTATCAAATTAATCAGAACAATGGAAAGGAAAACGTGTTTAAACACATATATCAGGGGTATATCCTTCCCAAGGACAAGCAGAGCATAATATCCAAGACATGATATAATGTAGAAAACTCATTAGGTAAGGGGAAGAATTTTCATGACATTACCCATACAACGGTGTTTGGATAATAGAGCAGGAAGCATTTAGCATTGGGCTTCAAATGTTCTTATTGAAAATCGGAGTACCACAGACATGCTTCGAGATAGCATTGACAAGGTCTTTAAGCAAAGATCGGACTTTGGATACATGAAGGATTCATCAGGGACAACTCGTAGAATAAGTCTTACCATTTCTCATGGAAGAATAGATAACCTTGCTAAAAAGGAAAACTATAACATTAGGGCCTCCGACCAGGTGTGCTAGGCACGACATCACTTTACCGGGTCATATCAAGACCAATGTGATAACTCTTGGAAATATGTTCCAACCATCATATCTGACCGAGATTCAGATCTGATTGGCGTCAGGATACCTCGGACTCAGGATGCCTGAGAAGAAAGGTGCAACACAAATTGTCGAGATGACATTGTAAGATTCTCGGGAAATTAACTACGGAAGCGAGTTCCGAAAGAAAAGCTCATCATTAAAACAATGAAGGGAGAAGGAGGTAGCTAATGAATTCATCGACAATTCATCGAGTCTTCCAAAAGATGGGTTTTCCACAAGTATGTGAACAAGGAGATATCATTAGTCAGATGAAATGATATAAGGGGATATGCTCGAGGAATCATACCCAGTTTAAGCATTGGTTGATAGGTGCACCCGAAATACGGGTTGGGTTGCACGACCAATGTCGGAATGGTGATTCAATAATCAATAGTCTAAGAATGACGGCCGACCATTAACTTCAAAGCAATAGGGTTGCTAGAAGATTTGGAATTACACATCACAGACCATTTGTCGGTGGTTAGAAACAACACGGTGACCAAGAAATGAACGAAGATGGCGAGAAGTATTATTATATCAAGAATTCTTAAGAGGTGGTGAAATTCTCACCACATTCTTGACAAAAAGAGATGGTAATACTCCAAGGTTAAACAGTTCATGAGCTAGATAGCGAGGAGCTTAAGGTACCTCACAAAAGAATAAACAAGTTTGTGTTGGGGGAAGGCAAGAATGTTGCCGATGATAACACAAAGCATTGAGGGGCAAGGATGGTATTTCCCCTCATGAATTCAATTGATAACCTGAAAGAGCTCAGAATGCGAATGATGATCACGACACATTTGTCGAGAGATTCCATGAAGATGTAGTCAATCAGCGACGACATCAAGTCAAAGGAATAATGAAGCGGAAGGTTATTGGAACCATGGGTAGGACACAAACTCCAAATCAAGTTTGTTGTTCAAAGAGAAATGATATGACGAGGAAAAATCGAGGTAATCTTAGCTCATCGTCGAAAGTGGTGCTCCGAGAATAAGGACCAGGTAGCACAGTTAAAATCACCACGACAATGATATAGCCATACAGGCTAGGAATGGCGTGATCGGGTACAAACTCGTACTTAAAGAAGATCATCAAGTGTCGTTGAACCGTAGTGCAGACTCGGTTCAGTTATCGGTGTCTTTGAGTGTTTAATAACTCAGAGCCCATGAAAAATTGTAATCAGTGAGGATGTAGTACTTGATGAAGAACTCATAAGAAGTTATGCAGTTCCAAGATAATCTCGAGATACCTTGGGGTAATACCCGAAGACGGATCAAAGTAGAGGTTGGACTGGGGTATTGATCCACAGAAGGCAAGTGCTTACACTTGCATCGAAAATGGTATTTAAAGGAGAACATGGTCGGAACCATGATTGCGAAGGATCAATTCACCGATACCAAAGGACATTATATCAAGGAAATAGTTACAAGAAGCTTCCATGATAGGTTCTACATCGTGTCCATGGGCATGAACACAAAGTTCAAGATCGACTCCCACTTCTTCAATGCCTAACCTTTCATTCACTTCTCGCGTTCGATGAAGCTGCAGTGTTGAAAATTTTATCTGGCGAAGCACCAGAAGAGTATGACTCGTGAAAACTTTCGGGTTCACACGGCTTAGAGAAGGCATATGTTCAAGCCATCGGGGCTTCTTAGAACATGTACCACGAACTTCAGGAGTAATTAACACAAGCTCAAAAGTAGAGTATGGTTGACAAAGCAGAGGATACAATTTACCAAAGGCATTATGTATCGGAGAAAGGACTCACAAGGTGATTAATTATGAAGGACACTGTCGGATATAATAATCCAACAGTGGATATGGCGACCCACAAAGGAGCTGATGTGAGTATCGATACCCAATCAGAGGAAGAAAGAATGCAAATGCATCGGTTTATAGAACATCTGAATAATTCAACGTTTATAGCAGAGGAATTATGATTTTCAAATCAAGGGATCAGAAGAAATCGTTCTGATCGAAAATGAATAAGTTCAATAGACTTAGAAGCACAAACGATCAAGGCATTGATTGGTTAAGAACCAGCTCATGCTTAGAAGGACGTCTGAGCCGGGAAGATAATTTAAAAGAATCAACTGATGAGTGCGTGCTTTCACACACATGTTGAATCGATAGGATCAAAATGATGGTGTCAAAGGATACTAATGAATATTGCTACACATATGGAAAGCATCCATATTGCAAACAGACAAGTATTTGCAAAGCAATAAAGCTGCTAAGGATTTTCGGGGGATTGAATAGTATTTCAAAGACTTTTGTGAAACACCTGAACAACTGGGGAGGAGCGGATACTCGGAAAGTGCGAGAATTTCTTCTTAGGGGTATTCAGGTGGCAAGGAACTGCAAGGCAGTATGCACAAAGTATTCTCAAAACAATAGAGAGAATTTCGATGTATCTTGTAATAACAAGATCAACTGGGGATGAATGTATGGATGACAAGTGTACGTGGTTATCCATAGAGGTTTATCGATGGATGGAAATTGCAAAAGCGATGGCACAAAGTCTCGAAAGAGTATCAGAAAGTAACTTCGAAACCTTCGGGTGCAGCCGGTGATCATCTGGACTGAAGGGCTCTCCGGGAGAAAGAGTTTTCGAGAACCTAAAGTTAGATTTTTAGAAAATCATTTAACCCGAATAGAAGAGAGATCAGAGTCCCAGAGTAAAGATCGAGGAGTAAAAGATTCTGATACCACCCAATGGCGACGTGGGCCCGTAAGGCACACAGCCATGTTAGTAAAAGTTTTTGCAATGTCTAGACTCGACTTCGGCCAAGGAGTGTGGAAGGGGGATTCCTACAGGCAGTTGGCTCTGATACCAACTTGTGACGCCCCCGGTTCAATCGTACACTAATCATGCACGCAAATATGTACGATCAAGATCAGGGACTCACGGGAAGATATCACAACACAACTCTACAAATAAAATAAGTCATACAAGCATCATAATACAAGCCAGGGGCCTCGAGGGCTCGAATACAAGTGCTCGATCATAGACGAGTCAGCGGAAGCAACAATATCTGAGTACAGACATAAGTTAAACAAGTTTTGCCTTAAGAAGGCTAGCACAAACTGGGATACAGATCGAACGAGGCGCAGGCCTCCTGCCTGGGATCCTCCTAACTACTCCTGGTCGTCATCAGCGGGTTGCACGTAGTAGTAGGCACCTCCAGTGTAGTAGGAGTCGTCGTCGACGGTGGCGTCTGGATCCTGGGCTCCAACATCTGGTTGCGACAACCAGAAGAAAGGGAAGGGGGAAAAAGGGGAAGAAAGCAACCGTGAGTACTCATCCAAAGTACTCGCAAGCAAGGAGCTACACTACATATGCATGGATATATGTGTAAAGGGCCATATCGGTGGACTGAACTGCAGAATGCCAGATTAAGAGGGGGATAGCTAGTCTTATCGAAGACTACGCTTCTGGTCGCCTCCGACTTGCAGCATATAGAAGAGAGTAGACTGAAGGCCTCCAAGTAGCATCGTATAACATAATCCTACCCGGCAATCCCCTCCTCGATGCCCTGTTGGAGAGCAATCACCGGGGTGTATCTGGCACTTGGAAGGGTGTGTTTTATTAAGTATCCGGTTCTAGTTGTCATAAGGTCAAGGTACAACTCCGGGTCGTCCTTTTACCGAGGGACACGGCTATTCGAATAGATAAACTTCCCTGCAGGGGTGCACCACATAGCCCAACACGCTTGATCCCATTTGGCCGGACACACTTTCCTGGGTCATGCCCGGCCTCGGAAGATCAACACGTCGCAGCCCCACCTAGGCACAACAGAGAGGTCAGCACGCCGGTCTAAACCTAAGCGCGCAGGGGTCTGGGCCCATCGCCCTGAGCACACCTGCACGTTGCGTACGCGGCCGGAGAGCAGACCTAGCAACCTCCAGTACAACGGAAGTCACGTTACGCGGTCCAACCCGGCGCGCGCCGCTCAGTCGCTGACGTCAAGGAGTGCTTCGGCTGATACCACGACGTCGGGATACCCATAACTACTCCCGCGTAGGTGGTTAGTGCGTATAGACCAAATGGCCAGACTCAGATCAAATACCCAGATCTCGTTAAGCGTGTTAAGTATCGCGAACGCCGACTAGGGCCAGGCCCACCTCTCTCCTAGGTGGTCTGAACCTGCCCTGTCGCTCCGCCTCAAAGTAACAGTCGGGGGCCGTCGGGAACCCAGGCCCACCTCTACCAGGATGGAGCCACCTGCCCCTTCAGCCCCCATCTCCGAACAGTATCACATATAATGTAACAGTGTAAAGTATATGGTATATGTCCGCGATCACTTCCCGAAGTGATCACGGCCCAGTAGTATAGCATGGCAGACGGACAAGAGTGTAGGGCCATTGATGGAACACTAGCATCCTATACTAAGCAGTAGGATTGCAGGTAAAGGTATCAACAGCAGTATCAAAAACAGGCTATGCATCAGGATAGGAATAACGAAAGTAGTAACATGCTACACTACTCTAATGCAAGCAGTATAGATGAGAGTAGGCGATATCTGGTGATCAAGGGGGGGCTTGCCTGTTTGCTCTGGCAAGAGAGAGGGATCGTCAACTCCGTAGTCGAACGGGGCAGCAGCAACGTCGGTCCCGGGGTCTATCGAGAGAAGAGGGGGGACAAACAATAAACATTTAAGCAAGCAGATGCATAATGATGCATGACATGACAAGTAACGGCGTTAGAGGTGCCCTAACGCGGTATGGGATGATACCGGTGAAGGGGGGGAAACATCCGGGAAAATATTCCCGGTGTTTCGCGTTTTCGGGCAGAGGAGCCGGAGGGGGAAAGTTGCGAGTTCGATAGGTTAGGGGGGTGTGGCGGACGAACGGGTTGCGTATCCGGAAGCGTCTCGTCGTTCTGAGCAACTTTCATGTTGAAAATATTTTAATCCGAGTTACGGATTAAAAGATATGATTTTCTAAAGATTTTAATAATTTCTGGAATTTAATTAATTATTTAAATATAACATTATCCAAAACAGTGCACGCTGACGTCAGCATGACATCAGCATGACGTCAGCAGTCAACAGGGGCGTTGACTGGTCAAATCTGACGTGTGGGTCCCACCTGTCATTCTGTGATTAAGCTAATCAGAGATTAACTAACTAATCATTGTTTAATTAGACTAATTAGATAATTAGGTTAATCTAATTATGATTAATTAGCTTAATTAATTCCTTAATTAATTAATTAACTTTATTATTATTATTTAATTAATTAATTTAATTATTATTATTTTTAATTCCCTTTTTTTTCTTTTTCTAAAATCGTTCTGGGCAGGGGCCCACTAGTCAGTGACCCGGGGGGCCTTAACGGGCGCAGGGGAAGCGGGCGTTGGGCGCGGTTGTGGGCGCTGCAGGACGGGGCGGACTCGGGCCGTGGCCAGCGAGGGGGTCGGGGCCGCCGGCGAGGTCGGCCACCAGTGGCCGGAGCGGGAGGGACGGGAGGAGCGCCGTGCGGCGCCGGAGCGAGGTAGGGCGAGGCCAGGGTCGCTGGTACCCGGCCAGAGAGCGGCTTGGGGTGGCCGGAGCTGCAGCGGGAGGCGGTCGGCGGGAGCGCGGTGGCGCGGCTGTGCAGCGGAGCGAGGTAGCAGTAGTGGCGGCGGCAGCGGCGCAGCACGCGGGGTGCAGCGGGCAGCAGACCCCGGGCGGCCGCAGGCACGGAGCGCGGCCAGGGGCGAGCGCGAGCACGGGGCGCGAGAGAGCGCAGACGGGCGCGGGCTCGGTGCGATGAGGGAGAGATGAGGAGAGGGAGGCGCGGCGACGGGCGCGACCGAGCGGCCGAGCGCGACGACGGCGCGAACGTAGGGAGCAGAGGGGAGCGGAGAGGGGCGAGGCCTCACAGGGGGGTTTCGCGGGGTCAGTGGCAGCGGGCTCGGGGAAGATGCCGGGGACGACGGCGGCGAGGTTGCAGGCCGGTGGGGAGGTCCCCAGGCGGCGGCGGCGGCGGGCGCGTCCGATCCGGGCGACGGGGGCGAGGCCGTTCGGGCCCCGATCGAGATCGGATCGGGGGGAGGGGGGGCGCATCGTGCGGGGGGGGGGGAGAAAGTGGTGGCGGCTAGGGTTGCCAGGGGGTGGGGAATAAGGGAGGCGGGGTTGGGCCGGCCGGCTGGCCTGGTGGCCTGCTGGGCCACAAGGCCCACGGGGGAAGGGGGGTTCTGTCTTTTGGTTTTTTTTTTGTTAGTTTAGTCTTTTTTTCTTTTTCTTTTTCTTTTTGTATTTTCTTTCTTTTCTGTTATAATTCAATTTAAATTATTTATGCATTTTATAAAACAGTACCTTCTACACCATAATTATCTAGGTAATATTTAGCACAACCCGAACATTTTTATTTTAATGTTTGAAAACTTTTATTGTTTATCCTGCAATTAAATTTTGAATTTGGATCGGTTTTGAATTAACCCGAGATTAGGAACAGTAACGGTGGTGACATGACATCATTAGCAGTGTTTTACTGTAGCTTGATTACCCGGGCGTCACAATCTCCTCCTGCCCTGAAGCTTGGCGGGGCGCCACTTCGGCGTCGTCTGCCCCACAGGGGGAGACCGCGGGCGGAACAGAATTCACGTCCGACGAATCCAAGGAGCCGCTCGACGAGTCATCGAGTTCGGCCCGGGGCGGGCTGCATAAAATGCGTGCGATATCAGGGAAATCCGCACACAGAAAAAGGGGTATCATGAGTTACTCTGGTGTATAAATACTTACGATTTCGCCGGACGCTTGGTCCTGTCTGGCCACTCCTCTCCGCGCTCTTCGGCGTCGTGGGAGTAGTCCGGCGAAGGGGTCTTCCTTTTCCTTGACCCCTCGGCCTCCCCTGTTGGGGCGGCCTTCTTCTTCTTTGCTCCCCTCGCTGGAGGGGGGGAGCTTCCTTGTTCCTCCTCCTCGTTTTCACGAGAGGAGGGCGTTGCGGACTCGTTGGATGACGAGTCCGACACCACCATGTTGCGGGAACTTTTTCGAGTCCTGGTGGTTTTCTTCTTCTTGGCCTTCCTCTCCGGCACCACGTAAGGTGCCGGAGCCATTAGCTTCACCAAGAGAGCTGGGGCCGGGTCTTCGGGCAGAGGGGTCGGACAGTTAATCGGCCCGGATATCTCCAGCCAAGCCTGTCAAAGGTAAAAGGGGGTTTAGATCCCGCATAGAGATAATCTATGAAGAAGAGCTTAACGAACCTGTCAAAGGTATAGATAGCTTACCTCGCCGGCAATACGCTGCGAGCTGTATCCGGGATCCTCAGAGGCGGATGTGGGGGACTCGGCGCCTTTGGTTAGCACCTTCCGGATGTCTTCATACGTCGTGTCGAAGAGCCTACTGAGGGTCTGGTGCTGCGCCGGGTCGAATTCCCACAATGTAAAATCCCGTTCTTGGCACGGGAGGATCAGGCGAACGAGCATGACCTGGACTATGTTGGCGAGCCGGATTGGCTTGTCTACGAGGGACTGGATGCATGTTTGCAACCCAGTCACTTCTTCCTCGTTGCCCCACGACAGGCCTGTCTCTTTCCAGGACATGAGCCGCGTGGGGGGTCCGGATCTGAACTCAGGGGCCGCGACCCATTTCGGATCGCGGGGCTCGGTGATGTAAAACCACCCTGCCTTCCACCCCTTTAAGGACTCCACGAGGGAGCCATCGAACCAGAGGACATTGGCTATCTTGCCAACCATAGCGCCTCCGCACTCCGCCTGGGTGCTGGACACCACCTTGGGCTTGACGTTGAAGGTCCTGATCCAGAGGCTGAAGTGGGCGCGGACGCGGAGAAAGGCCTCACACACGACGATAAATGCCGAGATGTTGAGGACGAAGTTCGGGGCCAGATCGTGAAAATCTAGGCCGTAGTAAAACATGAGCCCCCGGACAAATGGGTGAAGTGGAAAGCCCAGTCCGTGGAGGAAATGGGGGAGAAAAACCACCCTCTCATGGGGCCTGGGGGTAGGAAGAAGCTGCCCCTTATCAGGAAGCCGATGCGTGATATCCTTGGATAAGTATCCGGCTTTCCTTAGCCTTTTTACTTGAGCCTCCGTAACGGAGGAGACCATAAACTTGCCTCCCGCTCCAGACATTGTTGGAGAAGGTTGAGGAAGAAGAACGGACTTGGGCGCTGGAGCTTGAGTGCGCGAGATGGATTGGCAAAGGAGGAAGAAGGCGTAGGTTAAAAGGGTGAATCCTTATCCCTTTATATAAGCAGGTACGGTTAGGCGTCCTACCTACCTAATAAAACTCACTTGCCTCCCAAACGCCGCGGTAAGTGGCGTGGTTGGGTTACCCATGTCCGTATTAATGAGAATCCCGTTAAAGGGGGGCACACGATCTCTGCTTCGACAAGACGTGCCAAGGAAAACCGCCTCGCTATACGAGCTGAGATGGAACAATGAAAATTTATATAGAAGGCTTGGCCGCAGTGTTATGACGCACTGTGGGATACGTCAGCAGATTTGATTTGTGTTAATATTATTCTCTGTATGGCAATATGTGGAAACTTATTTTGCAGAGCCGGACACTATTCTGTGGTGTTTTTAATCTTCTTGAGGAACTTGGAGGAGGAACCCGCCTTGCAATGCCGAAGACAATCTGCGCGCCGGACTCATCGTCATTGAAGCCTGGTTCAGGGGCTACTAAGGGAGTCCTGGATTAGGGGGTGTTCGGATAGCCGAACTATACCTTCAGCCGGACTCCAGGACTATGAAGATATAAAGTTGAAGACTTTGTCCCGTGTCCGGAAGGATCTTTTCTTGGCGTAGAAGGCAAGCTAGGTGTGCGGATATTCGAGATCTCCTACCATTGTAACCGACTCTGTGTAACCCTAACCCTATCCGGTGTCTATATAAACCAGAGGGTTGTAGTCCGTAGGACAACCATCATCATACACAATCATACCATAGGCTAGCTTCTAGGGTTTAGCCTCCTTGATCTCGTGGTAGATCCACTCTTGTACTACCCATATCATCAATATTAATCTAGTAGGAGTAGGGTTTTACCTCCATCGAGAGGGCCTGAACCTGGGTAAAATAAAGTGTCCCTTGTCTCCTGTTACCATCCGACCTTGACGCACAGTTCGGGACCCCCTACCCGAGATCCGTCGGTTTTGACACCGACACCCGCCAATCACCTACCAAACCTCGAGCCGCGAGATAGACTGCCAATCGTGTGGGGGCCGGTTGTCTTGCCAGGTCTTTACATTTTCTTTTTTGAATACCAGATATTTACATCGTCTGATGATTTTTTAACTCGCACACAAGTACATAAAAATATGATTTTTCAAACCGTTTTGGTTAGGCGTTGCATGTACATGTAGTTCAAATTTGAATTACGGTGATTAAATGGTTAGAAAATCACTTAAATGTCTTTAAAAGGTCAAATGACCCCTAGAATTTTCCAAATTTTCACATTACAATTGTAGTAGTGCACGTTAGACGTAGAGAAAATTTCAAGGCCATAAGAGGAAGCTATCTCCCATTCGTCATCAAACTTGCATTTTTCCCTCTCAGAACCACAAACCTTCTAGCGAGTTGCTCCGGTTTGTGAGGGGTGTGTGTCCAAATGTGTCCAAACTTTCGTCAAACATGCCAATTTCTTTACCACATCATCTTGGTGGCATGACATTAAATCAAACAAGGTTTCATGTTTTTCTGATCATTTTTTAATTTTTTTGGAATTAAAATACCATGGCATGCACTCCATGCATGTTCCCATGCCTTGACACCAATATGTTTGAAAATTCCTTCTAATTTACTGCACATGGAATTAACTCGCACACAAGTACACAAAAATATGAATTTTCAAACTGTTATGGTTAGGCGTTGCATGTAGATGTAGTTCAAATTTGAATAACGGTCATTAAATGGTTAGAAAATCACTTCAATGTCTTTAAAAGGTCAAATGACCCGTGAGATTTACCAAATGTTCACATGACAGTTGCACGTTAAACATAGGAAAAAATGGAATGCCGTAAGAGGAAGCTATCTCCCGTTCATCATCAAACATGCATTGTTCCCTCTCGGAACCACGAACCTTCTAGAGAGTTGCTCCGGTTTGTGAGGGGTGTGTGTCCAAACGTTCGTCAAACATGCCAATTTCTTTACCACATCATCTTGGTGGCATGACATTACATCAACCAAGGTTTCATGCATTTCTGTTCATTTTTCTATTTTTTGAATCAAAATGCCATGTCACTCCATGGATACGTATGCATGTGTCTATGTCGTGAGACCAATATGTTTTAAAATTCCTTCTAAGTTACTGCTCA
The DNA here is from genome assembly GCA_032464435.1 of Aegilops umbellulata. Lineage (NCBI taxonomy): Eukaryota > Viridiplantae > Streptophyta > Magnoliopsida > Poales > Poaceae > Aegilops > Aegilops umbellulata. The sequence continues at coordinate 295,627,104 of CP136056.1, forward strand.
TGGAAGTAACTCGCACACAAGTACACATATATGATTTTTCAAACCGTTTTGGTTAGGCGTTGCATGTAGATGTAGTTCAAATCTGAATTACGGTCATTAAATGGTTAGTAAATCACTTAAATGTCTTTAAAAGGTCAAATGACCCCTAGAATTTTCCAAAATTTCACATTACAGTTGTAGTAGTGCACGTTAGACGTAGAACAATTTGAAGGCCGTAAGAGGAAGCTATCTCCTGTTCGTCGTCAAATATGCATTGTTCCCTCTCGGAACCACGAACCTTCTAGCGAGTTGCAATGGTTTGTGAGGCATGTGTCGAAACTTTTGTCAAACATGCCAATTTCTTTACCACATCATCTTGGTGGCATGACATTAAATCAAGCAAGGTTTCATGTTTTTCTGATCATTTTTTATTTATTTTTGGAATTAAAATGCCATGGCATGCACTCCATGCTTGTGCCCATGCCTTGACACCAATATGTTTGAAAATTCCTTCTAATTTACTGCACAAGGAAGCATACAAGTACACAAAAATATGATTTCTCTAACCGTTATGGTTAGGCGTTGCATGTAGATGTAGTTCAAATTTGAATTACGATTATTAAATGGTTAGAAAATCACTTAAATGTCTTTAAAAGGTCAAATGACCCCTGAAATTTACCAAATTTTCACATGACAGTTGCACGTTAAACGTAGGAAAAAAATTGAAGGCCGTAAGAGGAAGCTATCTCCCTTTTGTCATCAAACATGCATTGTTCCCTCTCAGAACCATGAACCTTCTAGCGAGTTGCTCCGGTTTGTGAGGGGTGTGTGTCCAAACGTTCGTCAAACATGCCAATTTCTTTACCACGTCATCTTGGTGGCCTGACATTACATCGACCAAGGTTTCATGTGTTTTTGATCATTTTTCTATTTTTTTAATTAAAATGCCATGTCACTCGATGCATACGTATGCATGTGTCCATGTTGTGAGACCAATATGTTTGAACATTCCTTCTAATTTACTGAACATGGAATTAAATCGCACACAAGTACACATATATGATTTTTCAAACCGTTTTGGTTAGGCGTTGCATGTAGATGTAGTTCAAATTTGATTACGGTCATTAAATGGTTAGTAAATCGCTTAAATGTCTTTAAAAGGTCAAATGACCCCTAGAATTTTCCAAAATTTCACATTACAGTTGTAGTAGTGCATGTTAGACGTAGAAAAAATATGAAGGCCGTAAGAGAAAGCTATCTCCCGTTCGTCATCAAACATGCATTGTTCCCTCTCGGGACCACAAACCTTCTAGCGAGTTGCTCCGTTTTGTGAGGGGTGTGTGTCCAAACTTTCGTCAAACATGCCAATTTCTTTACCACATCATCTTGGTGGCATGACATTACATCAACCAAGGTTTCATGTGTTTCTGATATTTTGGAATTAAAATGCCATGCCACTCCATGCATATGTATTCATGCATATGTGTCCATGTCATGATACAAATATGTTTGAAAATTCCTTCTAGTTTACTTCACATGGAATTAACTCGCACATAAATACACAAATATGATTTTTCAAACCGTTTTAGTTAGGTGTTGCATGTAGATGTAGTTCAAATTTGAATTATGGTCATTAAATGGCGAGAAAATCACTTAAATGTCTTTAAAAGGTCAAATGACCCCTAGAATTTTCAAAAAAATCACATTACGGTTGTAGTAGTGCACGTTAGACGTAGAAAAAAAATTTGAAGACAATAAGAGGAAGCTATCTCCCGTTCATCATCAAACATGCATTGTTCCCTCGCGGAACCACGAGCCTTCTAGTGAGTTGCTCCGGTTGTGTGAGGGGTGTGTGTCCAAAGTTTGGTCAAACATGCCAATTTTTTTACCACATCATCTTGGTGGCATGACATTACATCAACCAAGGTTTCATGTGTTTCTGATTTTTTTTGGAATTAAAATGCCATGTCACTCCACGCTTAATTGTGTCATAGCCGTTAGACCAATATGTTTGAAAATTTCTTCCAATTTACTGCACATGGAATTAAATCGCACACAAGTACATGAAATATAAGTTTTCAAACCGTTATGATTAGCTGTTGGATGTACATGTAGTTCAAATTTCATTTACGGTCATTAAATGGCTAGAAAATCACTTAAATGTCTTAGAAGGTCAAATGACCCCTAAAATTTTCTAAAATTTGACATGACAGTTGTATTAGTACTACAAGATTGCTCGTTCATTTAAAACACCATCCTTTGGAACTTTATTCCAAATTCATCTTTCACAACTAATAAAAAATATCTACAACATCACACACAGTTGTTTTCTAGGAACCGTTTGCGATGAAAATATCTAGGTCTATTTAAGTCTCCCTCATTAAGCTTCGCCGGCTCATCTGCTCTAGTGTCGGCAACCCCCAAATCCACGAATCACGATCCCCATTCCCGCACCCCCTTCTTGCAAAGATGACGTCGTGGAAACGCTTCGTGAATGCCCGTACGATGCCCCCCCCCCCCGAGCGCGGTCGCCTACGCCAAGAGTGCCGCCCCATATGCATTGAGCGCGGCCGCTTCTGCCGAGAGGGCGTCTGCGCCAGCCGACAGGGCAGCTGCAGTAGTCGAGACGGCTGCAGCTGCTGCTGCGACGGCGGATGCAAACGCCGAGAGCGCTCGAGCTGCCGTTTGTGCTGCTAATGTCGCCCTGGCCCGGGTCGAGGCCATCCACACCAATATCAAGGATGCACACGCCAAGATATTCCAGGCCTCCTCGGACTCCAGCATGCAACCCACGTCTGAAAAGGCGGCGGTGGCCATGGAGCACCTGCTTCCTCATGAGGTCGCCAAGCGGGAGCTGGAGATGCAGGAGGTGGCAGAGCTCTAGGAGTGCTAGGAGGAGGAGCTGCGCGTGGCCGAGGTCGAGTTAGAGAAGAGTCTGCCCATCGAGGAATCGGCGGTGGAGTACCAATGCGAGCTCTAGCGCAGCCACTACTACGAGTACTACAACCTTGGGCGACGCCGAGGACGAGGACAAGGACAAGGACGAGGACGCAGTCGACTTCAGCAGGGGGGACGTGGAGTCCACCAATGGTGGCATGTCGCCATAAGAAGTCATCGACGTCTCATCTCACACCGTCGATGCATAGGCTGGCGCGGAGGCGGATTTTTAATTATGCGTACTTAGGCTTTGTTTTTAATGTTGGTCTTTTGTTAGAGCAATGTTTAGGTCAACTGGCTCTGTGTAATTACTAAAATTGCTCGATTCAGTAAGTGTGGTCTGTCTGTTGTATGCTGTTTTGTGTGCCCAAATTAGCAAGCGATGTTAAATTATGCAAGGACGTATCCAGGGAAATGTCCACCAAAATTTGAATTATCAAACTCATCCCATGTGCGTAAAGCAGAAGAATCGTTTGCGATGCACACAATTGTTCGAAGTGAATGGTCCGGCGGCACCGCACGCATTCAAGGTGAATGTTCCCATGCCTTAAGACCAAAGTTTGAATTATCAAACTCATCCCATGCGCGTAAAGTAGAAGAATCATTTGCGATGCACAGAATCATTCAAAGTGAATGGTCCGGCGGCACCGCGCGCGAAGTTTCCCTCCACATTTCCAAAATTTTGGCCTACCGCCAAAATATCTAACCCCGCCCCCTTCCCCCCTTCCCCACCCCCTTTTCTCCCCGACCACAAGTCACATTTCCCCTGTTTCCTCCTTCCTTCCTTCCTTACTAAGCTATAGCCGCTTCCTCGCTCTCGCCGACTCACATCCTACCGCCAGGGTCGCCATGGTCTTCTTCAAAGACCCCTCCAGCGGTTCCTCCTCCGGCGACTACTCCTTCACCACCCGGGTATGCCTCTCTTCTCCCTCTCGGGATATGACTTGGAATGAAGATTTTTACCCAGCGGTCGATTTGAGTCATTTCTTCCTCTTGTAGCACCCTAGGACCATGAGTGGCAACGAATGGAGCGGGGTGGCTAAAGATCTATCTGCTCGTTGTCACCATCAATCTCCATGCGTGAAGCTAGTTGCGTTTGATTCTATGGATAGTGGGAGGAAGTTTCTGGCATGTGCAGAGAAGGTTAGACCCTCTTTCGTTGTTACAAATCATTTGTTAGATGTGATTCAGACACGGTCACGGTCCCAGCCCATTCATACCACACCTTCAACCAAACGCATCCTAAGACAGTGTCACAGTTTGTACCTAGTATCTTAAATTGTTGCCATCTCATGAGTGGTGCGAGTAGAAAATTATTTGGCACCGCTTCAGCAATTTGTGCAGCCAACTTTGTTCCATACATGCGAGCAGCCAAGCAATAAAATACTAAATCTTTATGGCACGAAGGAACTGGGCAACGGAGCAACTCCGTGCTCCGGAGTCCGGGTCCCTAATTTTTTTTCCGCTGCATAGGCTCGCCAGTGCAGGACACCAGTGTGAGATGTAGCAATAGTTGTCTTTACCCCAGTTTTGGCATACATGATGGACGGCCTTAGTGCCATTAGTTCTATGTTACTAAATTTGTGCATGTACACACCTGTTAGTATCAATTTGCTGCCATCCAAACACTGTCGCTATGTTGTTGCAGTTATATTTACCTTCCTCATAAAATGTTCAATTTGTTATTTATTGTACATGAGTAAGAACTTGTAGCATTGTTGTGGTTAATTATAGCTTCTGATGTTCCAGAATTTGGTTGTTGTCTCAGTACCAATTATTTCATTTGCACATTGATCTTTTTGAGAAGATATGTCATAATTAACATATTTATTCAGTTTTTCAAAATAAGCATTGTTGATCTTCTATGTTTCTATAAACCCATTTCGCCTACAATTGTTACTGATCTAGTTTTAAATATTATAGGATGAACTGAAGTGTTCTTACTTGGAGTGGGTTGATCAAGAGTGGCCACAGTCATTGAAGATGTGCCTAACGAAACTCTGGAGCATGTATGAGGAAGCGAACACGCGTAGGCTTAGAGAAAGTCTTGTCAACGCTGAAGCATATTTCAAGATGTAGGATAAAAAGTTGAAGGTGGAGAATGAGCTCAGAATTTTTAAATCAGACTTTGGTAAGATGGTGTTGGCGAAGGAGGAGGCACTTTCCCAGTTGGCCCGTGCAAAATGGGTTCTTACTGAACTGAAAGAAGAGGTGGATAAGACGAGCCTGGATGATCTCGATTAGGGAAATGAATATATTGTTCTTATGAAGTTGAACTAGATATATGTTGTAGTGTGTTGTTTTCATGTTGCTACCGTACTGTAATGTTATAATATATTTATGTGCCTGATATGAAATTGGCAAACAGTTGTTCGATATGAAATGTGAATTTGCGTAATACTGGAATTATTAATTGTAAACTAATAAACCTGCTAAATGTGTCATAGACCTTTGCAAACGGTTCTAGCAATAAAAGCGCTTGTGATGGATAGCCCAATGCCACACAGTTTTCTTCATCAAATCGTGTGTGATATAGTTGATAAAAGCAAACAGTTAACCAAGGAAGATCGAGTATGATAGTTACACCTTTCACACACGAGCCTACACATAAAACTGTGTGGGATGTACGTCCGAACAGAAACTTTTTCCCTGGATTAACTGTGTGGGATGTACATAAGAATAGAAACGTATTCCTTGGATTGACTGTGTGTGATATACAAATAATTTTCTCGGATTACCATGTGGGATGTACATACCTACGGAAATGATTTTCTTGGATTACCGTGTGGGATGTACATCCTACGGAAATGATTGGGTTTCGATGCCTCGCCCAATCGCACACGGCCCCAGCCTGGGTCCCAGGAGGGCCTATCCCCGACGATTTCTGGGGCGTCTGGGAAGGACAACCTACCGCACTCACTCACTTGGCGACGGTTCCAAATGTCGTCGCGGAAATGGGTGAAAAACCGTTTGTTTAGGACCAACGCGCACCAGTGCTAGCACAATCCTGGCCAACCAATGTGTAGTCACCCATTGGTAAATACGATGAAGATCCCGAAGAAAGGATGTCGGCTTCATCATGATGACCTAAAGTAGAGAAATGAAGACATCAATATAATAGATCGACCACTTTGAGAAGAGCAATCAAGGCCGAGGAGATCTGTTAGATTTTTCGTAACCCAATCCCTTCCCCCTTGCTCCCCTCCTAAATCTCGGGACGAGATTTCTTGTAGTGGAGGAGAATTGTGACGCCCGGGTAATCAAGCTACAGTAACCCTCTGGTAATGATGCCACGTCACCTCGATTATTGTTGATAATCTCGCGTTAGTTCAGAGCCGATCCAAATTCAAATTTGAATTAAAGTCAAAACCATTGAAGTTTTCAAAAGTCAAAACTAAATTGTTCCTAATGTGTCAAATAATCCATAATAAATGTTGGTGAAGAAATCCTCTTTTAATAAAATACTTAAATGCACTAAATAAACTAAAACAACAAAAGAATAATTATATAAAATGCTTTTAAGATAATAAGCCAATGCGAAGTACTTTATTGGAAGTGCCAAAAATGTTTGGGGGTGTGACCTATTTAATAACACCAAATTAGTTGTCGCTTTTAAATTTTATAAAACTAAAATAAAAGAAAACAGAAAAGTAATAGAATAAAAAAAAAGGAAAAGAATAAAACAGAAAACTAAACTTACAAAAAAAAAGGACCCCCCAACTGGGCCTCGGCCCAGCAGGCCATCAGGCCCCCAGGCTGGCCCAGTCGCCCCCGCATAACCCCCCTCCCCACTCAGCCGAACCCTAGCGCCACCCCACATTCCCCCATCGCCCCCACATCCCCCCTCCCGATCCAATCTGGATCGGGATCGACCCCCGCGCCGCCCCTCACGAGGATCTGTAGAAAAACTTGAGTTCTATTCTGGAGAGATACATTTCTATCAAAGCTTTATTTAATAACATATACATACATCGTCAATCAGCAAAGCTAAGATAGAAGGAGGAGGGTTTTCCATCCTCAAATTTGGAGGCTGAACTCTAACAATACTGGCTAGCTCATGAGCAACACTAGTAGTCTCGCGTGCACAATGCTCATAGACTTGTACGAAAAATCTTGGCAAATCTCAAAACAATAGTTGAAAATCGGAGGCGCCACCTACGGGGATCCAATCGTAGAGTTTGTGTGGTCCACTAGATGCGAGCAGTCTGAGTACACAAAAAGATGCTAAATCCCCATACCACGAGCCAGTTCTATTCATCATTGAAGAGCCAAAACCTCAGCAGTTTGAGAATCCGGAACCATAGTTTAAAAAACTGAACTGGCGACCATATAGGTGAGGCCCTTGGTTCTGGTTTTCACTGCCGGTACACTGGTTCAATTGCTGACTTTTAAGGCCTTAAATCTATATCTATATCTATATCTATACCTAATAATAAAGAGTTTTTGCTTCTGGCGGTATGTCATCAAAATTGCCCTCAAAGTTGCAAAATATTACCCACCGATGTTACCCATAAAGTGATAAAAAAATGTTTCACACAGGGGAATCCCCGCCTGGGACGGCCCATGTACTAGGAACCTTCTATATCACGCTCTGCGCGCGGGGAGAAGACACAACACACACGTTTGGGCCGGCCCATGTTCCAGAGGCCTGTTTTCTAAATTTTGTTATCCTTTTTCGTCTTCATTTTTTCTACTTTAAATAATATGAAACTTCAAAAAAGTTTCGAAAATTAAAGAAAGAGAATTTTGAAATAAAATGTTTAATAATTCATAAATGTCTGTGGATTCAGAAAATATTCATGATTTTTAAAAAATGTTCGCATATTCAAAAACGTTTCGATTTTGAAAACAAATGTCCAGGAAGTCAAAAAATGTTCATGATTTTTTAAAACAGTTAGTGTATTAAAAATGTTAATGAAATTGAAGAAAGTTCGACAATTCAAAACATGTTGATCAATTGAAAAATATCCTAAAAATTCAAAAACTATTCATGACTTAGAAAATCGTTTATTGATTCATAAAATGTTCGCCGATTCAAAAAATAGTCATGCATTTCAAAAGAATTTCATTAAATCAAAAAAATGTTAGTGAATTTCAAAAATTGTTCCAACAAACAATTTCCAAAGAAATGTTCGTCGATTCTAGAAATGTTTGCCTATTCAAGAAAAATATTTTTAAGAATGTTCACAATTTTTAAAAAGTTCTTGCAAATAGCATAAAATATTCATGAATTCAAAAAATGTTTGTGACTTTTGAAAATGTGAAAATCTGTAAAAATGTTCACGATTTCAGATATGTTCGTGAGTTTAAGAAAATCTTCATGATTACAAAAATTGTCCACAATATCAAAAAAATGAAAGTGATAGTGTATCTCGGTGATACAGCAAAAGTTGGTCATGGACATTGGAGATTATAATTTTTTTTCCCATTGCAAAATGTGGTCAACGGCCGTTTAAAAATGATCATGCATTTCAAAAAATATTATTTAAATTAAAAAAATTCGTGAATTAAAAAAATCCACCAGTTTCTAAAACAATGTTCATACATTCTAGAAATGTTCGCCGGTTGAAGAAAATTATATAAAAAAAATGTTCAAAATTTTTGAAAAATAGTTGCAAATAGTACAAAATCTTTTTTATTTTACAAAATTTGTGAAAGTGTTTGTGAATTTGAAATATGTTCACGAGTATAAAAAACATTAATGATTTTATGAAATTGAGTGTGATAGTGTATCTCGATGATGCAGCAAAATGTGATCATGACCATTGGAGATTATGATTTTTTTCTCCCGTTGCAAACGCACGGGCCTTTTATCTAGTGATACGTAAAAAGAGGTCAAATACAATTTCTTTAACTAGACAAGAATATTAGCAGGAAACTTGGTTGTTCGGCTGACTCGGCCTATTTTCATATCAACCTGAGTTCGACTCCTCACCTGTGCATACGTGAAAACCAACTGGTTTGGCTGGTTTTCTCTGGTTCGTTTCCATGTCGGTCCATAAAGCTTAAAACGTGTAGGCCTCCGGTTCCAATTTTTTCCGGCTCAACCGGCGGTCCGGTCCGGTTTCTTAAACTATGTTTGGAACAAGCCCCACATACATTCTCTACAATAACTAGGTATTCTACATCATAACGTATTACCGCCCCTCCAAAGCATGTACCCATCATCATACAAAAATGATGCACTGATCTTTAATTTTGCTACCTCTTTAGATGGGTGACTCGTGTTCCTCTCTTCGTCGGATTTTCGACGATGTTTATAACTCAATAAATTGTTTTTTAGTCTCAATAAATAGTTAATTAGCATAAGAAAGGGAGAAAAAGGCCCAACAATAAGGTGGAGGCACTAGCACAATGTTTTTTTTAGAAAATTTGACACTTTATTTATCACACCAGAATGTCATGTACATGGACGAAATTGGGTGTGGCAATCAGCCAGACATGCCTACCGAAATATAAGGAAACCGTTGCCTTAGCTAAGTTGTGTGCATCAAGATTTGAGTCTCTCCCTTCGTGCAGTATCTGTGCCACCTGAAAACCTTGTTGACTCACAGTGGCCTTACAGTCCGTAGCTATTCTCACCTTCTGGATATATAAATCAGCAGCAAGATCAAGAGCTTCACGACAGGCCTGGGCTTCTAAATTTTTGGATCAACTAGCCCCTGAAAACATGTCGCGGATGTGGCCAAATAGTTGCTATGGTCATCTCTACATATTGCCACACAACAGCCACGGTCATTGTTTCTCCCAACTGTTGCATCCACATTGATCTTCGTCATTCCATCAGGTGCTTTTATCCGTCTTTCTCCCCTCGGTTTTTGAACAATAGTGGCATATCATTTTGTTTCAGGCAACAACTCTAGATCCTCCAGGAAACGAGATATGCAATTTTGTGGTTAAAGGGCTCTAGAAAAGCTGCTCATGTTTTGCTTTGCGACGAGCCCACCAAATTGCCCACAAAGACACTAATTTTTTAGTGAAATAATCTTGCTCGCTGGGAGATGTCAAGAGTAACTAGCCATAGTTTCGCATCATCGGTAGCATAGGCGATCATATGTTCGACGAGCTCCTCGTCCATGAGTGCCCACACGCACTTTGACATGTGGCAGTCGATCAATGCCTGACGCCATGAGTCTACTGTCGAGTTGCATATCACACATACATCATCTTCGGTCATATGTCGTTGTTTCAGAGTTTCAGCAGTGGGGATAATGTTCTTTGCTAGTCGCCATGCGAAAGTTTTGACCTTGGTTGCAACTCATGCTGATCAAAGCTTCATCCATTGCCTCTGTGACCTAGCTATTATTCGAGCCGGTCGGCTGTCCCTCAAGCCAATCCTTCTTTCGTCTCTTCGTACCAACAAGTAGTCGAGCATACCAAACCGAGAAGATGTCGGACCTTTCATAGTGCCAAGCCCAGTAATCAGCGTAGGCTGAAGTGCTTGAGGGAATATTTAGAACAGCTTGAGTGTCCATCGGGCAGATATTTTAATTTACCATAGTCTAGTTTCGTGACTAGCGCAATGATTTAAGCATCCAATACAGAGGCAACATGCACAGCCCACACGCGCCCGCGTGATTACGGGATGGCCCATATGTGTGGTTTTTTTTTGTTTTAAAATAGTTCTCTATGTAGTTTCCCACTAGTTTCTGTTAGCTACATATTCGTAGGAAATTAACTTAGTGAATATTCACAAATTGAAAAATATATTGCAATCAAAAAATGTTTATGATTTTTTTAAAGTACAATAATATAAATATATACCCATGAATTTGAAAGACTATGCGCGAAAAATGGTTACAAACTTTAGAAAGGGTTAATTCATTTTTGAAGACAAATTTTTTATCTTAAAAAATATGTGTATTTAAAAAAGGTATATTCATTTATTATGTTAAGAAAATGCCGCATTTCCAAAAAAGTTTGTAGAGCGCTATAAAAAGGTAAAAGTAAATGAATAAAAAGAGAATAAATAAAGACAAAAAGAAAACACAAGCAAGCAAAAACATTTACTCCTTCCATTCAATAATGTAGTGCGCCCACGCTTTTGAAATTCTACTTTGACCATAAATTATACCAATAATACATAAACCATTTTACTAAAAAGTTATACCTTTGAAAACTTCTTTCGAATAGGAATTCAAAGGTATCTATCATGCTCCCTCCACAGTCTCCCTTGTTGGTCAAATGTATGGTTAAAGTTAAATCTTGAGAAGCGTGGACACACTGCATTATGAAATGGAGGGAGTATGAAAAACAACAAGAAAACCTCGGTATCCTCTCGTACCATAGAACAATCTATATGGGTTGGCCCATTAAGCACCTCTTGATGATATTCAGCAGCCAGGTTTTTTTGCCAATTATGCCAGCCCCTATTTGCGAGATCAACTAATCAAAAAGGGCTCGTTCGGGAGCCTCCCCAAGGATCACTTGGGGTCGGTCGACAGCGTGCCACTTGGCGCGCTCTCAGCCGCCACCACGTGTCACGCTCTGGACGCTCCCTCTGATTTTTTTTCACATGCGTTTTCGGCTTTTTAGTTAATTTTTTCATGGGTTTTTTCAATGTTTCAGTTTTCCACTACTCTTTCTTAGCTTTTGAAAAAATGCGCGAAAAATGTGTTTTCTTTTTTCTTCCCTTCGGCGAGAGGCACGGATTTGCTTCCATGAGAGGCATGGTTTGCTTCCGCGAGATGCACGGTCATGCCTCTCGAGAACGGAGAAAATGCGGTTTCTTTTTTCCTTTTGCGAGAGGCACAGATTTGCTTTTGCGAGAGGCACGGTCGTGCCTCTCGAAAACGGAAAAAATACATTTCCTTTTTTTTCCTTCCGCGAGAGGCATGGGTTTGCTTCCGCAAGAGGCACGGTCGTGCCTCTCGAAATCGAAAAAAACATCTTTTCTTTTTTTTCCTTCCGTGAGAGGCACACATTCGATGTTGCGAGAGGCACGGGTTTGCTTTAGCGAGAGACATGGCCGTGCCTCTGGAAAACGGAAGAAACATGTTTTCTTTTTTTTCCGCGAGAGTCACGCGCGTGCCTCTTTCATAAAAGGAAAAAAAGTGTGCTCCCAGTTCAATTTTCTCGTCCATTTTTTCGTGAAAACATGTTCGTCAAAACCTCAACATGGAACTAGTTTTGAAGATGTTGACGCGAGGGATCCAATGGTGAAAACAGTTCGAGATTTGTATGCATGGTTTAAGAGATAAAACATTCCCAGTAAACGGATATATGAAAAAGGAAAAACTCACACTCGCACCCTAAGGAGGTGGGTGTGACCTTTACAAGGAGTGCTCCTTAACTAGTGATTTCGCCTATTCGTGAGAGATATCTCGCGGACTGTTGGGCTGGCCCAATGAAGTAGCTGCACACAAGTTTTGATTTTATGTGGAATTTGTGGGAGTTTTTACTATTTTGCATTGGTTTTCCTGAAGTTCATTTTTCTTTTGTTGTTCTTTTAACATTTTTTCTTTTTCATTCTCCTTTTTATTTCATATTTCGTATTTTGTTAACAAAACTCTATCTTTTTACACATTGGGATATTTTTTATATAAGTTAACATTTTTAAATACATGATTAACTTTTTCTTCATAAATATATGTTTTATATAATATTTTTAAATGCATGATTAACATTTTATTCCCACAAATATGTGTTTAATTGTCCTAATTTTCTTGTACACAGTTGTACGTTTTTATACTCTAAAAAGTGTCTATATGCATTCAACAATTTCAAATACATGATTATTATTATTCCAAATACATTTTTGCATGGTTTTTAATACATGTATGAACGATTTTCTAATATAAGTTAAATATTTTTCATATTGCTTAAAACATTTTTATTGTATAAATACATGTTGACACACTTTATGAATGATGTGCAACAATTTTTCATATCGTTTAAACATTTCAATCTTCAAAAATGTATTTTTGAAGCACCTGGACAATTATTAAAATTTAATTTGCATTTTTATGTTTTTTAATTACATGGACATATTTTTTTAAATTGTAAAGAAAAAATATTTAGAAAAAAGCCACATACATCTTTTTAAACAAATGAACATTTTTTAAATGTCTTTAAAAGTTGAGTGAATATTGTATTTACACTTCATAAAAAAATTAAAATGTGTGATGAACACTTTATTTTTTTTTCATAATATATGTATTTCATTTTTTTTAAGTAAAAACAAAAACACATGCTTTATATTCGAGACGAACCTACATGGCTAATGGGTTTCTATTCAACTGCAATAATGCTCTGGAATTAGAAACTCATACTTTAATGCAGGGTATGGTGTTGCGATACAATATCTTGAAAGACCGGTTATTGTATAGTCAACTCCTCTTAAGCTTTGGCGGCATTGTCAGGGTATGGTTTATCAAGTTCTGCTTATTGTCATCTAGTGGCTCAGATCAAGTTCTTGATGACACAGAGAGAGTTTTCTTTTGCGAGCAAACTTTCGATCTATTCAACTTTAATCATGGCAATACAACGAACACACAAAAAATACATCCAAATCCACAGACCACCTAGCGACGACTATAAGCACTGAAGTGAGCCAAATGCGTGTCGCCGTCATCGTCCCTCCCTCACTAGAGCCGGGTAAAACATGTTATAGTAGACAGTCGAAAAGTCGTCGTGTTAAGGCCCCGTAGAACAAGCGCACCAAAACAGCAACCACCTCTAATGAAAAGTAGCGTAGATAAAAAAGATCCAACCTCCACACGCCCACCAACGATGCTGGACGCACCACCAGGACATTGGCTAGGAGGGGAGACGCTTATTCAATCATCAGGGAGCCGCCCTCATCTCGTCTTTCTGAGCAGGAAACAAACCCTAACAGGACTCAAAGAAATATCTAAAAATGGAGCCCTCCCGCCGGCAAGGACCATGATCTACCGTGTCCCATGGCCCTGAGGCCACCGGAGACGAGTCAGACTGGCGCCGACGGAATCCAGAGGAACGCTAAGCTTTTTTAGGAAGAGAAGGCGATGGCTCCGTGTCACGGAGAGAGTTTAGTTCTATGAAACTTAAGCGTGAACAAAATAGGGCAGCAAACCACTTGACATCATATAGACGAACTAAGCATACAACCATGGTATGGCTGCAAGTAGGACCATCATGTATTGAGGAACTTCTTTATCTTCATTGTGACCCTATTACCCTGAAAAACAAATCACCCGACAAAGACAAACAAGACAGGCCACTACCGACCCCGTGTCGGTGAGCCGAGCTATTGTCTCGCATAATAGACATAGGCTTGCTCACCATTATCTAACACTCTCTGTGTCGGGAAATGCACATTGTGCTCATCATGGGCCGGCCCAGTCAAGCGCTCATGTTGGACGCATTGGTTCTCTGTATTGGCAGTGGTAAATCCTACGAATGACTGTCCACCAAACAGGGGCCTCCTACGTGATGCTTTGTGCGTCAAAAGATCGGCGAATCCTATTTGGGGCCGCAAGCGAGAGAACTAGGATTTGAACCCACCCTGGTCTGGTTACGATCGCTGAGCTCTAACCACCACGCCATCGACCCTCTAGCACGCTAAGTTAATTCACTTCTTAATTTTATTTCGTTTATTCTTGTTCGATGAACCGGTTTTTCTGGTTCGTGGTTTAGTTTACTAACGGTTTTATTTGGTTTTCTTCTTTCTTTCATTCCTTTTTTTTTTCAATTCATGATTTTTTGAAAAAATTCGTGATTTGAAGATCGATGAACTTTTTTCAAATTTGATGAATTTTGTTCCAAATTCGATGAAGTTTTTTCAGATTACATGAACTTATTTTCAAATTCGATGAACTTTTTTCCAACTTGAATGAACTTTTTTAAAAACCGAGGAACTTTTTTTAATTGAATGAACTTTTTTGAAAAATCGATGAACTTTTTTCAAATTACATGATTTTTTTTCAAATTCGATGAACTTTTATTGAATTTGATGAACTCTTAAAAAATTTGTTGATCTTCTTTGAAATTTGTTGAACTTTTTTGAATATGGGTGAACGTTTTTCAAAATTGATGAACTTTTATTCTAATTGAAGAAGTTTTCTTTCAAATATGACAAACTTGTTTCGAAAATTAACGAGCTTTTTTCATAAAAAAATTTTCAAAAAAATCGAATGGTTCAGAAATCTAAGTGGTATTGTGTAATAAATAGCGCGGGTGTTATGATTCTTAAAAGTCTCGGGTTGCTGTCAATCACTGGTGATCAGATGGTGTAGTGGCTAGTTGAACAATCCTCCAATATAGTGGTGCGAGTTTGATTCCTGGCACTGCCATATTTTTTGCGCCATTTTTTCGCGAGACAGCTCTCTGCGCCCGTGGGTCGGCCCAATAGACGTTGTTGTGGGTGCCGGTTCGCTTCCGCGGCCGAACGCGCCGAATAGGAGCTACCCAAAAGCTCGCTAGACACACAAATCGTCGCTACCTCGGCTAGCCCAACTAGAACACATATCTGGTTTTGGGAAAGTTTCTAACTCAGTTTTATTTCTTCCCTAGTTTTTCCGCTCTGTTTGTACATTTTTCATATTTTTTTCTTTTTCCTCTCCTTTTGTTTTTCTGTAATTCACATTTAAACAAACACAATTTCAAAAAATAATCATAATAAAAAACGTTCTAAAAATAGGAATCCCCAAAATATGTTCAAGTATATCAAACATTTTTCTGCATTTCTTAAATTCGGAATTTAAAGATTCGTTCAAGGTTTAATAAATATTTGAAATTTCACAATTCTTTGTGTTTTTTAATATGTATTTAAAAAATGTTCACCAACTCCAACAATTGTTTGGAATTACATGTTTAAGATTTACAAAAATATTCCAATTTTTCAAACATGATTCAAAATTGAAAAATCACATTTTTTAAAATATGCTCGAAAATTATTAAAATAATGTTCACATTTTATAAAAAATGTTCAAAAGTCCAAAATGATGTTTTCTTTTAAAAAGTCAGAATTTCACAGATGTTAGCATTTTAGAAAAATGTGTTTTTTTTTCAAAAATTTGCTATACCATGAACCACACGCTACAGTAACGCTTAGAGTCAATCGTACACATGGACGAGAGCGTTATGAAATTTTTGTTAGATAAGGATTGATGATGACGACGACGTCGAATCCCTTCTTTGAAGCCCAAAACAAACTCCACATCGGATCTCCGGATAAAGAATAGGAGGTGACGGTGACTCCATACTGTAAAACACGTCATGAATTTTCTATGATTTTTTCTAGGATATACGAGATTTATAGGCGAAGGAATCATCAAAAAGTGGTTGTCGAGGGCCCCCACACGGCCACCTGGCGCGACCAAGGGGGGCCCGCGCCACCAGGCCGCGTGGCGCCTTGGTGCCCCCTGTTGCAACTTCAGTCCACCGGTCATCTTGTTTTTGATAAAAAAATCCTCAAAAATCCTTGCTTAATATAGAGCACTTTTATTCCTGCACAAAAATAACACCATCACTGGTACAGTGACATGCTATACAAATGGTTTTTAACCCCTTCCCACGACGGAGTTTTAAGCCATCGCCTTGCCCGTGTGTGTGATAGCGGGGTTCTTCCCACACGACCCAGATACAGTTGGCGATAGGCAACGATGATGTAGACGCTTTGCCAAATGTAATCGTATGGCGATGCAGGAACATATCGCACACACTACATTCTGGCATACGTGTGGGATTGTTGATCAAACATTTCTAATTACGAAGTGAAACCAAATAGTGTTTCATATTGGATCGTTTGCGAAACTGTACCTAAGGCACAGGGGCCACCTTAGAAACAGTGTGTGATATGTGCCCATCGCACACGAGTATTCTATGGCAATTGTCTACCATGTATGAAACCATCGCACACATTTCCTGAATAATTTATGACTGGGATTGCAGTTTGCATTGGGCACAGTTGCGTCTAAGCTCTCGTGTGCGATAACATGTTATCACAAATGGTTCAGGAGCCCCTACGCACGCGTAGAAGTGCTGCAAATCGTCTGTGATTTGTTGTGTATCACCGACGGTTGCGGTATGAGTAATGTGTGCTTTCCGTTCGGGATCGTACACATTTCCTAAACAATTTACGTGTGGATTGCATTTTGCGTTGGCCACAGTTTCCTATAAGCTTTCATGTGCGATAATGTGCTATCACAAACGGTTTAGGATGCCCTAAACCTGTGATTTGTTGTGTATCAACGATAGTTCCGCTATAAATGACGTGTGCTTTCCATTCTGGATCGTACACGCTCATTTAGTTGAACCATGTGCGCATCAATAGCCAGGTTAAAGCAAAAAGTTATCGCATTTGAATGCCATACAAAAAAGCAAATTCGCCAAAATATGCAATTGAACAAATAGAGTCCACAGGAAGAACATTCATCAGAATTCACAACAAATATGCAATTGAACAAATGCTAGCTAAATTCCACTGATTTATCGACATATGCACTGCATAATCATAGTGTACGAAACACGAAGACCTCGTCACATGGAAAACAATGCATCCATGCATATATGTTTAGTGCCTAACTCTTACTCATTGTTTAGAAAAAACCATGCTGAAATCTTCATTATCACTAGTGGGCTTGATGTAGTGATTCGGGAAGAAGTTGCTAATAAATCTCGTAACCAGCAGTAATTCATCAGTGGGGAGCAGTTCAGGGGTCATCGGTTCAAAGATGAGCTGCAGGATTTTTAAAATCAGAATGTGCCGTACGAATGGAGTAGAAGATATTAATTAAGATAGACTTACTCGTACTAATTCATGAGCATCATCACAACAATCAGTAGAATTGCAGGTGAAGAGCATCTGTCTATAGACATATAGTATCCACAAAGGTTGGTCCCTGCTTGTTGCTGAGGGCACTGGATTGTTTTGTACAGAATTAGTCATGTATTTGCCTTGTTAGGAACAACCTAACCGGCGTAAGATGTAAAAAAATTCTTTGGAGAGAAATACAAAGAGGTTTATTTAGAAACTTGAACATTTGACAAGCGTAAGAAAAGATATTTGCAAACTTTTGGATGAATTTTCCGAAAATAACGGAGCTCGGTGTCTTATAGAAGAAACGATCTCGTGTTGCAGAGGTAGTTTCCTCTTGAACTAGTTCCCTGGTTTAGTTTTGCACGATGCCAACACACTGCAAATAAAGATGAATTTTCACAAACTCAATTCCTAGACCAGATATGAATGCAAATTTCAACATCATAGAATTCAATACCTATCCATGAATTGCTGAAGATGTGTCAGATCCTGAAGACTCTTTCAGAGAATCCAGGTAGTAAACTCTGTTCTTCTTTGGAACAACGACTACCAAGATCCAGTGAATGCTACAAATCATGAAAACCATGAACTTACGAACTATGTCAAAATCTAAAAGACGATCAATGTATGTGTGGTTGTTTATTTGACTTACCCTTCATGATATGGTTAGAGAAATATTTCTACATGGGGCATCTTTTCGACAATACTGGCGACCTAGATAATGGCCTACTCCTGTTCATCCTTATCACGTAGTAATGTACCATTTGCTAGTGCAGGATCTATGAAATACACTCTCCCTTTTTTTCTCTGCGCGATCAATCCCTTGAGAAGAATACAATACAGTTAGCTTTTTATCGTTTACAACCTTGCATGGAGAAGTTGATCAAAGTTTGTGAAGTACTTACAAAATCAGGCATTTAACAAGAGTGCCATCGAGCACATTTAAGTTGAAGAAGAGATGTAAGTCCCGAAACCCACACTGATGGAACCCGGATCGTGGCAGAAATGATCTTGTTGTAGTTAACTAGCAGAACCTCATGACCTTTTGACATTTGGTCCATGCAATATTTATATAACGTGCGGCAACTGGAAATGCACTCCTCAAAGTAGTCACCAACAAGGTCTGGATGGTACTTGAAGCACTTCTGGTGAAAGGTCTGGATGGTCAAACTGTGGACTGCCGAGCAGACGGTGAAGCTACTCAAGGACTGCTGCGTAGACGGTTTAGCTACTCTCGACCGCTGAGCTGGTGGTGCTGTTGTGATGGACTGCTGGGTTATAGGAGAAAAGACATCGGACTGCTAATGAGGCTGTCGAATTACGGGTTCCGACAAAACCCTTGAGGTTCGAACTCTGGGGTGCACACGAAGATCTCTCTCCCCCTATCTCACGCTCTCGCCACGATCTCAAAGCCTAGCTCGTCGAACCCGAGGAACAAGGGACACAAGAGTTTATACTGGTTTGGGCCACCGATGTGGTGTAATACCATACTCTAGTGTGGTGTGGTGGATTGCCTTGTAGGCTGGGGATGAACAAGTACAAGGGAAGAACAACCTCCTGAGGAGAGGTGTTCTTGAGCTCGGTGAGCTTGTGCGTGTGAGGATGGAATGGGTCTGATCCAAGATCAGTTGCCTCCTACGGTGGTGACTAGACCTATTTATAGAGGCCCGGGTCCTCTTCCCAAATATTAGGCGGGAAGGGATCCCACAACGACCAATTTGAAGGGGGACAGCTAGTACAAGCTATCTTGACAAAAGGTGGTCTTCGCCTGCCAAAGGCTCTCGTGGTGACGCCGTCGTGGGCTCCGCGGTGACCTCTGTCCTGCCGTCCTGCTGGTCTTGGTCTCGTTGCATCGATATGGAAACCTTTGCCTGATGCCTCGGAACTCCTCGCATGCGCTTGCCTCTTTAGCACCAAAGAGGCAACCGGTACTCCGTGATACGTCTCCAACGTATCTATAATTTTTGATTGTTCCATGCTATTATATTATCCATCTAGGATGTTTTATATGCATTTATATGCTATTTTATATCATTTTTGGGACTAACCTATTAACCTAGAGCCCAGTGCCAGTTTTTGTTTTTTCCTTGTTTTTGAGTTTTATAGAAAAGGAATACCAAACGGAGTCCAATTGACCTGAAATTCGACGGAGATTGTTTTTGAACCAGAAGAAGCCCACGGAGTACCGGAGATGGGCCAGAAGAGTCCCGAGGCCACCACAAGGGTGGGGGGCGTGCCCCCTACCTCGTGGCCGCCTCGAAGACCCCCCTGACTTCTTCCCGACGCAAAAAACCTCTTATATATACGGAAACCCCCAGAACATAACCTAGATCGGGAGTTCCGCCGCCGCAAGCCTCTGTAGCCACCAAAAACGAATCGGGACCCTGTTCCGACACCCCGTCGGAGGGGGGATCCATCACTAGTGGCCATCTTCATCATCTCGACGCTCTCCATGACGAGGAGGGAGTAGTTCACCCTCAGGGCTGAGGGTATGTACCAGTAGCTATGTGTTTGATCTCTCTCTCTTGTGTTCTTGATTTGGCACGATCTTGATGTATCGCGAGCTTTGCTATTATAGTTGGATCTTATGATGTTTCTCCCCCTCTACTCTCTTGTAATGGATTGAGTTTTCCCTTTGAAGTTATATTATCGGATTGAGTCTTTAAGGATTTGAGAACACTTGATGTATGTCTTGCATGTGCTTATCTGTGGTGACAATGGGATATTAACATGATCTACTTGATGTATGTTTTGGTGATCAACTTGCGGGTTTAGTGACCTTATGAACTTATGCATAGGGGTTGGCACATGTTTTCGTCTTGACTCTCCGGTAGAAACTTTGGGGCACTCTTTGAAGTTCTTTGTGTTGGTTGAATAGATGAATCTGAGATTGTGTGATGCATATCATATAATCATACCCGCGGATACTTGAGGTGACATTGGAGTATCTAGGTGACATTAGGGTTTTGGTTGATTTGTGTCTTAAGGTGTTATTCTAGTATGAACTCTAGGATAGATCGAACCAAAAGAATAGCTTCGTGTTATTTTACTACGGACTCTTGAATAGATCGATGAGAAAGAATAACTTTGAGGTGGTTTTGTACCCTACCATAATCTCTTCGTTTGTTCTCTGCTATTATTGACTTTGGAGTGACTCTTGAATAGATCGATCAGAAAGAATAACTTTGGTGTAACAAATTTGAAGCATGAGGTGTTTCTTTGATTGTCCTCCTTATGAGTGGCGATCGGGGACGAGCGATGGTCTTATCCTACCAATCTGTCCCCCTAGGAGCATGCGCGTAGTGCTTGGTTTTGATGACTTGTAGATTTTTGCAATAAGTATGTGAGTTCTTTATGACTAATGTTGAGTCCATGGATTATACGCACTCTCACCCTTCCATCATCGCTAGCCTCTTCGGTATCGTGCATTGCCCTTTCTCACCTCGAGAGTTGGTGCAAACTTCACCGGTGCATCCAAACCCCGTGATATGATACGCTCTATCACACATAAACCTCCTTATATCTTCCTCAAAACATCCACCATACCTACCTATTATGGCATTTCCATAGCCACTCCGAGATATATTTCCATGCAACTTTCCACCGTTCCGTCTATTATGACATGCTTCATCATTGTCATATTGCCTTGCATGATCATCTAGTTGACATCGTATTTGTGGCAAAGCCACCATGCATATTTTTTCATACATGTCACTCTTGATTCATTGCCCATCCCGAGGAGGTGGCAAGACATTTCCTCAACCTCTCCCTCCTCCTTGCTGGATCAAGGCACCGGAGACGTCCTCGCTCCGTACGTGTGTTGAACGCGGAGGTGTCGTCCATTCGGCGCTAGGATCATCGGTGATTTGGATCACGACGAGTACGACTCCATCAACCCTGTTCTCTTGAACGCTTCCGCTCGGGATCTACAAGGGTATGTAGATGCACTCCTCTCCCTCTCGTTGCTAGAAGACTCCATAGATTGATCTTGGTGACACGTAGGAAAATTTTAAAATTCTGCTACGTTCCCCAACAGTTGTATCAGAGCTAGGTCTATGCGTAGTTTCTATGCACGAGTAGAACACAAATTGTTGTGGGCGTCGATTTTATCAATTTTCTTGTCGTTACTAGTCTTATCTTGATTCGGCGGCATCGTGGGATGCAGCGGCCCGGACCGACCTTACACGTACGCTTACGTGAGACAGGTTCCACCGACTGGCATGCACTAGTTGCATAAGGTGGCTAGCGGGTGTCTGTCTCTCCCACTTTAGTCGGATCGGATTCGATGAAAAGGGTCCTTATGAAGGGTAAATAGAAATTGGCATATCACGTTGTGGTTTTTAACGTAGGTAAGAAACGTTCTTACTAGAACCCTGTTGCAGCCACGTAAAACACGCAACAACAATTAGAGGACGTCTAACTTGTTTTTGCAGCATATGCATTGTGATGTGATATGGCCAAAAGAAGGTTGTGATGAGTGATGAATGATATATGTGATGTATGAGATTGATCATGTTCTTGTAATAGGAATCATGACTTGCATGTCGATGAGTATGACAACCGGCAGGAGCCATAGGAGTTGTCTTAATTTATTTATGACCTGCGTGTCAACATAAACGTCATGTAATTACTTACTTTATTGCTAAATCGTTAGCCATAGTAGTAGAAGTAATAGTTGACGTGACAACTTCATGAAGACACGATGATGGAGATCATGGTGTCATGCCGGTGACGAAGATGATCATGGCACCCCGAAGATGGAGATCAAAGGAGCAATATGATATTGGCCATATCATGTCACTATTTGATTACATGTGATGTTTATCATGTTTTTGCATCTATTTGCTTAGAACGACGGTAGTAAATAAGATGATCCCTCATAACAATTTCAAGAAAGTGTTCCCCCTAACTGTGCACCGTTGCGAAGGTTCGTTGTTCCGAAGCACCACGTGATGATCGGTTGTGATAGGTTCTAACTTTCGCATACAATGGGTGTAAGCCAGATTTACACACACAATACACTTAGGTTGACTTGACGAGCCTAGCATGTACAGACATGGCCTCGGAACACAAGAGACCTAAAGGTCGAACATGAGTCATATGGAAGATACGATCAACATGGAGATGTTCACCGATGATGACTAGTCCGTCTCACGTGATGATCGGACACGGCCTAGTTGACTCGGATCATGTATCACTTAGATGACTAGAGGGATGTCTAATCTGAGTGGGAGTTCATTAAATAATTTGATTAGATGGACTTAATTATCATGAACATAGTCTAAAACTTTGCAATATGTCTTGTAGATCAAATGGCCCACGCTAATGTCAACCTCAACTTCAACGCGTTCCTAGAGAAAACCAAGCTGAAAGATGATGGCAGCAACTATGCGGACTGGGTCCGGAACCTGAGGATCATCCTCATAGCTGCCAGGAAACAATATGTCCTAGAAGCACCGCTAGGTGAAGCACCCATCCCAGAGAACCAAGACGTTATGAACGCTTGGCAGCAGCGTGCTGATGGTTACTCCCTCGTTTAGTGCAGCATGCTTTACAGCTTAGAACCGGGGCTCCAAAAGCGTTTTGAGAAACACAGAGCATATGAGATGTTCGAAGAGTTGAAAATGGTTTTCACCGCTCATGCCCGGGTCGAGAGATATGAAGTCTCTGACAAGTTCTACAGTTGTAAGATGGAGGAAAATAGTTCTGTCAGTGAGCACATACTCAAAATGTCTGGGTTGCACAACCGCTTGTCCCAGCTGGACATTAACCTCCCGGACGAGGCGGTCATTGACAGAATCCTTCAGTCGCTCCCTGTTGGTGTCAAAACCGGTGGATCTCGGGTAGGGGGTCCCGATCTGTGCGTCAAGGTCGGATGGTAACAGGAGACAAGAGACACTTTATTTTACCCAGGTTCGGGCCCTCTCGATGGAGGTAAAACCCTACTCCTGCTAGATTAATATTGATGATATGGGTAGTACAAGAGTAGATCTACCACGAGATCAAGGAGGCTAAACCCTAGAAGCTAGCCTATGGGTATGATGATGGTTATGATGTGTTCGTCCTACGGACTACAACCCTCCGGTTTATATAGGCACCGGATAGGGTTAGGGTTACACAGAGTCGGTTACATTGGTAGGAGATCTTGAATATCCGCACGCCTAGCTTGCCTTCCACGCCAAGGAAAGAACCTTCCGGACACGGGACGAAGTCTTCAATCTTGTATCTTCATAGTCCTGGAGTCCGGCTGAAGATATAGTTCGGCTATCCGAACACCCCCTAATCCAGGACTCCCTCAGTAGCCCCTGAACCAGGCTTCAATGACGACGAGTCCGGCACGCAAATTGTCTTCGGCATTGCAAGGCGGGTTCCTCCTCCAAATTATTCAAGAAGATAATAAACACCAAAAAATAGTGTCCGGCTCTGCAAAACAAGTTTCCACGTATTGCCATATAGAGAATAATACAAACACAAATCAAATCTGCTGACGTATTCCGCAGTGCGTCATAACACTGTGACCAAGCCTTCTGTATGGATTATTTTTTGTTGTTCCACCGCAGCACGTTCAACGAGGCGGTTTCCTTGGCACGTCTTGTCGAAGCAGAGATCGTGTGCCCCTTTTAACGGGATTCTCATTAATGCGGACGTGGGTAACCCAACCGCGCCATTTACCACGGCGTGTGAGCGGCAAGCGAGTTTTATTAGGTAGGTGGGGACGCATAACGGCATCAGCCTACATAAGGGGATAAAGATCCACCTCTTTCACCTAAGCCTTCTTCCTCCTTTGCCCATCCATCTCCTGCGCACTCAAGCTCCAACGCCCAAGTTCGCTCTTTCTTCCCCAACCTGCTCCAGCGATGTCCGGAGCGGGTGGCAAGTGGATGGCTTCCTCCGTTACGGAGGGTCAAATCAAAAAGCTTAGGAAGGCCGGATATCTGCCCAAGGACATCCCGCACCGGCTTCCCGAGGTGGGGCAGCTTCTTCCCACCCCAAGGCCCCATGACAGGGTAGTTTTTCTCCCCCATTTCCTCCGCGGACTGGGTTTTCCACTTCACCCTTTTGTCCGAGGGCTCATGTTCTACTACGGCCTGGACTTCCACGATCTGGCCCCGAACTTTATCCTCAATATCTCGGCATTTATCATCGTGTGTGAGGCCTTTCTCCGCATCCGCCCCCACTTCGGCCTCTGGCTCCAGACCTTCAACGTCAAGCCCAAGGTGGTGTCCGGCACCCAGGCGGAGTGCGGAGGTGCTATGGCCGGCAAAATGGCCAACGCACTCTGGTTCGATGGCTCCTTTGTGGAGTCCTTAAAGGGGTGGCAGGCAGGGTGGTTTTACATCACCGAGCCACGCGACTCGAAATGGGTCGCGGCCCCTGAGTTCCGATCCGGACCCCCCACGCGGCTCATGTCCTGGAAAGAGACGGGCCTATCGTGGGGCAACGAAGAAGAAGTGACCGGACTGCAAACTTGCATCCGGTCCCTAATGAACAAGCCCATCCGGCATGTCAACATCATCCAGGTCATGTTCGTTCGCCGGATCCTCCCGTGCCAAGAACGGGAGTTCACTTTGTGGGAATTCGACCCGGCGCAGCACCAAACCCTCAATAGGCTCTTCGACACGACGTATGAAGACATCTGGAAGGTGCTAACCAAAGGCGTCGAGTGCCCCACATCCGCTTCCAAGGACCGCGGATACAGCTCGCAGCGCAACGCTGGCGAGGTAGGCTATTTATACCTTTCACAGGTTCGTTAAGCTTTTCTACATAGATTAACTCTATGTGGGATCTAAAAACTCCCTTTGCCTTTGACAGGCGTGGCTGAAGATAGCCGGACCAATCAACTGTCCGGCTCCTCTGCCCGAAGACCCAACCCCAGCTCTCTTAGAGAAGCTGCTGGCTCCGGCGCCCTATGTGGTGCCGGAGAAGAAGGTCAAGAAGAAGAAGACCACCGGGACTCGAAAGAGTGCCCGCAATGTGGTGGTGTCGAGCTCGTCATCTGGCGAGTCTGCGGCGCCCTCCTCTCGTGAAAACGAGGAGGAGGAACAAGGAAGCTCTCCCCCTCCATCGAGAGGAGCGAAAAAGAAGAAGGCCGCCCCAACAGGGGAGGCCGAGGGGTCGAGGAAAAGGAAGACCCCTCCGCCGGACTACCCCCCCAACGCCGAAGAGGGCGGAAAGGAGTGGCCGGACAGAACCAAGCGTCCGGCGACATCGTAAGTATTCACATACCAGAATGACTCATAGTATCTTCAAGTGCGCAGCTTACCCTAATGTCGAATGCTATTTGCGCAGCCCGCCCCGAGCCGCACTCGATGATTCATCGAGCGGCTCCCTGGATTCGTCGGACATGAACTCTGTCCCGCCCGCAGTCTCCCCCAGCGGGGCGGACGACGCCGAAGCGGCGTCCCGCCGAACAGGATAGGAGGAGGTGGTCCTGGAGGAGCCGCAGGCAATCCTCAGGACCCCAGGAGTAAAGGGGATGAAACCCCCCAGGGCTCCCAGTCCGGCTTTGTGCCGGACACCGCGCCGGACTCAACCGTCCTGGCTCGCGGTGGGCGAACTCCTTCCAAGAGGAGTAAGCCGTCTGAGCTGGCGGCCTCTGTCCAACCAGAGGCGCCGGATAGTCTGTTGGAGGCGCTTGAAGGCGCCACCATCGATGAGGAGCACCGTACTGTTATGAGTGCGGTGGTCCAAAGGGTTCAGTCCGCCAAGAGCGGACTGAATGAAGCTTGCGCTAGCCTTCTAACAGGCTTCCAGGTAAGCAAAAAATATGCTATATTCATTCCCGCATAGACAGTAGCCCCTGATGCTCTGTTCGGTGTTCGGAAAGAAAAGCCGAATAGAGGATCCAACAATTTTCGCAGGAGCCTAATAAAAAGTCTAATATGCGTATGCAGGCTTCCCCGCTGTCCACCACCGCACTGACTGCACAGGTGGAAGTCCTGAAAAAGGACCTCGAGCGGTCCGAGCAAGAGCTCGGCCTTGCCAAAAGGCAGCTCATGGAAAAGGAAGGTAAGAAATACCCCTTAGAAGAAAAAAAAGGTGCCTATAGAGAGGCTTCATTGCAAAAAGAAATAACAGGATTGTACTGCTTATTGTAGGGGCCACAACCGAGGTGGCAACACTGAAGCAGGCGATGGCTGAGGCCGAGAAGAAAGCGGCCGAGGAGCGCGCCGAGCGAGAAAAGCTTGGGGTCCAAGTCGGCGAGGTGCAGCAAGAGCTGCGAGCTCTCATGAAGAAACATGAGGGTTTGGAGCTTGAGGCAAAAACGCAAGCATCCGAGCTCGCGTCGGCTGTTGAGACCACCAAGAGTGCCAAGGCCTGTGACACCCCCGATTTAATCGTACACTAATCATGCACGCAAATGTGTACGATCAAGATCAGGGACTCACGGGAAGATATCACAACACAACTCTACAAATAAAGATAAGTCATACAAGCATCATAATACAAGCCAGGGGCCTCGAGGGCTCGAATACAAGTGCTCGATCATAGACGAGTCAACGGAAGCAACAATATCTGAGTACAGACATAAGTTAAACAAGTTTGCCTTAAGAAGGCTAGCACAAACTGGGATACAGATCGAACGAGGCGCAGGCCTCCTGCCTGGGATCCTCCTAACTACTCCTGGTCGTCGTCAGCGGGCTGCACGTAGTAGTAGGCACCTCCAGAGTAGTAGGAGTCATCGTCGAAGGTGGCGTCTGGATCCTGGGCTCCAGCATCTGGTTGCGGCAACCGGGTAGAAGGGAAAGGGGGAAAAGGGGGAGAAAAGCAACGTGAGTACTCATCCAAAGTACTCGCAAGCAAGGAGCTACACTACATATGCATGGATATATGTGTAAAGGGCCATATCAGTGGACTGAACTGCAGAATGCCAGAATAAGAGGGGGATAGCTAGTCTTATCGAAGACTACGCTTCTGGTCGCCTCCGTCTTGCAGCATATAGAAGAGAGTAGACTGAAGTCCTCCAAGTAGCATCGCATAGCATAATCCTACCCGGCGATCCCCTCCTCGATGCCCTGTTAGAGAGCGATCACCGGGTTGTATCTGGCACTTGGAAGGGTGGGTTTTATTAAGTATCCGGTTCTAGTTGTCATAAGGTCAAGGTACAACTCCGGGTCATCCTTTTACCGAGGGACACGGCTATTCGAATAGATTATCTTCCCTGCAGGGATGCACCACATAGCCCAACACGCTTGATCCCATTTGGCCGGACACACTTTCCTGGGTCATGCCCGGCCTCGGAAGATCAACACATCGCAGCCCCACCTAGGCACAACATAGAGGTCAGCACGCCGGTCTAAACCTAAGCGTGCAGGGGTCTGGGCCCATCGCCCTGAGCACACCTGCACGTTGCGAACGCGGCCGGTGAGCAGACCTAGCAACCTCCAGTATAATGGAAGTCACGTTACGCGGTCCAACCCGGCGCGCGCCGCTCAGTCGCTCACGTCAAGAAGTGCTTCAGCTGATACCACAACGTCGGGATACCCATAACTACTCCCGCGTAGGTAGCTAGTGCGTATAGACCAAATGGCCAGACTCAGATCAAATACCCAGATCTCGTTAAGCGTGTTAAGTATCGCGAACGCCGACTAGGGGCAGGCCCACCTCTCTTCTAGGTGGTCTGAACCTGCCCTGTCGCTCCGCCACAAAGTAACAGTCGGGGGCCGTCGGGAACCGAGGCCCACCTCTACCGGGATGGAGCCACCAGCCCCTTCAGCCCCCATCTCCGAACAGTATCACAGGTAATGTAATAGTGTAAAGTATAAAGTATATGCCCGTGATCACTTCCCGAAGTGATCACGGCCCAGTAGTATAGCATGGCAGACGGACAAGAGTGTAGGGCCACTGATGGAACACTAGCATCCTATACTAAGCAAGTAGGATTGCAGGTAAAGGTATCAACAGCAGTATCAAAGACAGGCTATGCATCAGGATAGGAATAACGAAAGCAGTAACATGCTACACTACTCTAATGCAAGCAGTATAGAGGAGAGTAGGCGATATCTAGTGATCAAGGGGGGGGCTTGCCTGGTTGCTCTGGCAAGGAGGGGACGTCGTCGACGTAGTCGATCACAGGGGCAGCATCGGTCTCGGGGTCTACCGGAGAGAAGAGGGGGAAGAAACAGTAAATATAAAGCAAGCATAGCATCACAAGGCATAACATGGCAATAAGTTGTGCCGGGTGTGACCTAACATAAGGCTACACGATACAGGAGAGGGGGAAAATTCAACCGGGAATGTTTTCCCGGTTCCGGACCTGTGTCAGACAAATGACCGGAGGGGGAAAGTTCCATGATCAGCATGCTAGGGGCATGTGACAGATGAACGGACCGCGTAATCGGATTCGTTGGATTTTTCTGAACAACTTTCATGTAGAAAACATTTTCATCCGAGTTACGGATTATTTTATAAGAATTTATTAAAGATTTAACAATGTTCTGAAATTTCTTTAATTACTTTAATTGAAAAAAAACAGACAAATTGCTTTTGGTACACAGGAGTGTACCCAGCAATGTGTGCATGTATGTGACATGTGGGGCCAGGGGCTGGGTTGACCTAGTCAATATTTTGACTAGTCAAAAGTGAACAGTGCACGTGGGCTCCGTGTGTCATTGACTTAGGCATCCTTTTTTATTTCAATTTATAGCAGGGGCCACATGTCATGACTACTTATCTAATCAAATAAATAAAGCAATCCTAATTAGAGATGGGGGCAGACGTCTTAGGGTAGCACTGATTTAAGTAGTACTAGTACTGATTAGCCTAACTAATAACAAAATTAGCCCCTAACTAAAACTTGGGCCGGCCATATGCAGTGGCACAAGCCGGCCATGGTTTGGCTGTGCACCACGCACAAGCACACAGGCGCATGGCCATGGATTTGGCTACCGGTAGCAGCAAACGCCAGCAGGGGACATCAGCGGAGGCAGCAGCAGGTGCATCAAGCAGCGGCCATACGGCAGCAAACAGCCGCAGTAGCAAGTAGCAGCGGCAAGGGCAGCAGCTAGGAGCAGCAACATCAGCATGCAGAGCGGCGCGAGGAGCAGCATCAAGCATCACTAGCAGGCAGCGGTACTAGGACGCACGCAGCAACGAGCAAGGCAGCAGCAGAGACAGAGAGCAGCGACAGCAAGCACACATGTACACGTACGCGGGAGCTCGGGGACGGCGACTACGGTGATGGATTCGAAGGGGAAACAGAGGGGATCGAACGAGGTGCTCACAGCGAGCATGTAGGCGAGGTCGGGGAGGCCGGAGGCGGACTGGAGTCGCGGCGACGAGCTCGGGGCACCGAGGTCGAAGACGAGGTCGGGGCCGGTCCAGCTCGTCCTGGCACTCCTGGACGCCGTAGTGCAACTCGGTGAGGCCTCGGAGCATGGCAACGACGACGCGTTAGCGTCGTGCTCGGGCGGGCGAGCTCCAAATCGAGAGGGAGCTCGATGGAGAGGGAAGAGTGAGCAGGGGAGTGGAGGGAAGCTGACGAGGCCAGGGGGCTCGGTCTTATCCCCTCGACGACGAGACGCGGGGTGGCGAGGCGGTCGGGCGGCGACCGCGCGGGCGCGCGCCTCGGTCGGGTGAACAGAGGGAAGGGGACGACCGCGGGAAAGTGGGCTGGGCTAGACCACCTGGGCCGGTTCGGTGGCTAAGGCCCAGGTGGTTTTCTCCGTTTCTATTTTTATTTTACCTTTGCTTTGCTTTCTCTTTTCTTTTTAGTTTTATAAAATATAATGTTAGCACATAAGTTAGTACTTATAATTAGGCTACTGCCATAATTAAGTTGGTACATTAATTAAATAGTTTGCATTTATTTATTATTTAGGAAGCATTTAATAATTGTTTTAGCCACTGCTTTTATTGTTTTAGGGAATTAAAAACACATTATAAAATATAGGTTACAACATGAAAAATAACCAAAGATTATTTTCCACACTTTGAACATTTTAGTTTTTATGTTTCAAAACTTTTATTGTTTAACTTGATTTTGAATTTTGAAATCGAACGGGATTTGAATCATCGCGAGATTAACAACACTAATCGTGGTGATGTGGCATCATTAGCAGAGGTTATTATAGCTTGACACCCGGGGTGTTACAAATCTCCTCCACTACAAGAAATCTCGTCTCGAGATTTAAGAGGTGGAGTAAGGGGAAAGTTCTTGTTACGGAATTCTAACGGATCTTCTCATTCTTGGTTGCTCTTCTCGAAGAAGTTGATCCCTTACGTTGATGTCTTCGTGTTGCTGCATCAGGGCATCATGATGAAGTTGTCATTCTTCCTTTCGGATCTTCATCATACTTACAGAAAAGATAGGGGGGGAACTCGGGAAGGACGGAGCTCGACACATGTTAGGTACATGGGGGCTATCTTAGTGAATGAGGCATAGAGGCATCTCTCAAGCTAAAATCCAAGAAAGACAACGAGCGCAAAGTAAGAAGGTGCAGTAAGAAGCTTCAAGCGGATAGGCAATCGTTCGTTGCTTGGATCAGAGTGTGAAAGGGATCTAGAGCAACAGGAAAAAAATATTGCATCATATACCAAATTTGTAGGGACGTGGCTCGTGAATGACCTACGAAGCCAAGCGTGAGGAGTAACACTAGGAACGGGGTGTGCAGGAGAGTCAGGTTTCAATCCTGTGGAATTGTGGGTTGTGGACCCACCATGTGGGTTAAAAGCAGGAAAGAGCGCTGACATCTTGCACTGTCATGATAGCGAGGCATGTCTGAGGATAGCCTGTCAGCTATGTTGGTAACAACATTGGTACCAAGGGCGAGGGACAAAGAGAACCATTTTCCTGCTCGTTAAACGACGCGGGCCAATAGGCAAAGTTCTCGTCCATCGGTGGTTACCGGAATATCATCAACAATAGTAACAAGGTCTTACCGGCAGAGTTGTACACCGAGGTGCTTACATAAGCAGGGAATTATTTCTGCTTATATCATATAGATCACAAGTAGGTTTAAACAAACCAATGGAAAGGAAAATGAAACTATCGGATTAATGAGACCAATGGCAAGGAAAAATGTGTTTACACACAAGAATTGGGAGTATATCCTTCCCAAGGAGAAGCGGAGCAGGATATACATGATATGACAACAAGTTCCAAAAGCATTTAGATAAAGGGGCGAGGGAAGAATCATGATATTACCCGTACAATAGGGTATGGATAACAAATCAAGAAACATTTCGCAGTGCGCTTCCAGTGTTCTTGCTGACGTTCGAAATACCTCAGTCATGCTTCGAGGTAGCACTAACATGGTGTTCCAAGTAGGGGTTGGAGTTGAAGATCACAAGAAATACTCAAAGAACAATTGCGGGAATAGCAAGGAGTCAAAGGTATAACCAAGACATGATCAAACATGTGTTGGAAAGAATACAAGGGGGTTGTCAATGATAACTCAAATCATTGAAGGTCAAGGATGGTATTTCTCACCATGAATTCAATTGTCATCTCAATGGAAGTCAAAATGTTGATGCTGATCATGCCACATTTGTCGAGAGGCTCTATGAAGATGCCATCGAGGAGCGATGCCATCAAGCAACAGGAAGGATGAAGCGAAAGGCTATTGGAACCACGGATACGACACAAGCTCAAAATCAAGCTTGTTGTTCGAGGTGAATTGATAAAATGAGGAAGATTGACGTAAGCTTCGCTCATCGTCGAAAATTCTGTTCCGGAAAGAAGGACCAGGTAGCACAGTTAAAATCTAGCAGGATAATGATATAGCCGATCAGGCTAGGAATGACTTGAAGGATTATTAATCTCGTAAGCAACGAAATTTACTTAGAGTTATTGAATCAGAGTGCGGAATTGATTCACTTATCGGTGTTCTCGATTGATAAACAACCCAGAACCTGTGAAGTGATAATGATAGGGAAAGGTAGTGCTTCACCAGAAATTCATAAGATGAATTGCAATGGGTTGATATCCTCGAGATACCAGGGGGTAATACTCGAAAGTAGAACAAAATAGAGGTTGTGCAGGCGTACTGATCTGCAGAAGGCAAGTACTTTAACTTGTCCGAGAAATAGAATCAAAGGAGAACAATCATGGTTAGAACCACGGTTGCAAAGGATCAATTCACAGATACCAGATGATATTTATCAAGGAAATAGTTATTATTACAAGAAGCTTCCATGATAAGATCTACATCGTGTCCATGGGCATGAACACAAAGTTCAAGGTCGACTCCCACTTCTTCAAAGCATAACCTTCCATTCACTTCTTGTTTTCGAAGAAATTGTAGGGCAGAAGATTTATCTGGCGAAGTACCAGAAGAGAAAGCCTCGTGAGAACTCTCGGGTTCATACGGATTATGGAAGGCATAAGTTCAACCCATAGGGGTAGCTTAGGAACATATACCACTAACTTCAGGATTAAAATATACCAGCTCGAAAGCAGAGCATGGTTGACAAAAGTAGATGATAGAATTTACCAAAGGCATTATATGTCAAGGCAAAACTCACAAGTTTAATGAATATGAAGGACATTGTCCGATAATAATCCAACCAAGGATATGGCGGTCCATAAAAGATCTGATGTGAGTATCGATACTCACCCAGAAGAAGAAAGAATGCGAAGGCATCGGGTTATAGATATAACTGGATAACTTCAAAGCTTGAATACAAATGAATTGCGGTTTTCAAATCAGAAGATCTGAAGCAGAGGCTCTGATCAAAAGATAATTGAGTTGAATCGATACAGATCGACAATTAATCAAGGTTTGATTTGACAAGAACAAGCTCAGGTTTGGAGTGACGTCTGAGCCGGAAGGATGAATGCTAGGATTTGATTGAGGATTACGAGCATTCGCGACATATTGGATTCAAGGGACTCGAAATGATAGTGACAGAGGATGTCAATGAAGATTACTAGGAATATGGAATCAACCATAATGCAAGCAAAGAATAATTTCATCAACAATAGGTTGCTAAGGATTTTTTGGAAGATCAGATAGTATTTCCAAGTATTTAGGAATGCATATGAACAACTGGGGATGAACGAACCCCGGTTAAGTGAATTATCCGCAGTGCAAAAGAAGCTACAAAGCAGAAGGCACAAAGGATTCTCGAAACAACAGAGAGTACTAGGGGCATCTTGTAATAACAGGATCAACTAGGGATGAAGGTACAAGCGGCAAGGATATTATTCATGGGGATTATCGGTGGTCAGGAACTGCAAAGCAGTGGGCACAGGGTCTCGGGAAACATCGAGGAGTATCTGCAGAATCTTCTGACGAAGCAAGCGATCATCTGTAGTGAAGGGGCTCTCCGGAAGGAAGTGATTACGAGATCCTAGAGTCAGAGTTAGTAAAAAGCTTAACCCGAATAGACGAGAGATCAGAGTCCCAGAGTATGGACGAGGAATAAAATATCCTAATACCACCCAATGGCGACATGGGCCCGTAAGCCACACGGCCAAGTTAGTAAAAGTTTTTTAGTGACTAGACTCAACTTCGGCCAAGGAGTTGGAAAGGGGGCTACCTACAGGCAGTCGGCTCTGATACCAACTTGTGACGCCCCCGATTCAATCATACACTAATCATGCACGCAAATGTGTACGATCAAGATCAGGAACTCACGGGAAGATATCACAACACAACTCTACAAATAAAAATAAGTCATACAAGCATCATAATACAAGCCAGGGGCCTCGAGGGCTCGAATACAAGTGCTCGATCATAGACGAGTCAGCGGAAGCAACAATATCTGAGTACAGACATAAGTTAAACAAGTTTGCCTTAAGAAGGCTAGCACAAACTGGGATACATATCGAACGAGGCGCAGGCCTCCTGCCTGGGATCCTCCTAACTACTCCTGGTCGTCGTCAGCGGGCTGCACGTAGTAGTAGGCACCTCCAGAGTAGTAGGAGTCGTCGTCGAAGGTGGCGTCTGTGTGACGCCCCTGATTCAATCGTACACTAATCATGCACGCAAATATGTACGATCAAGATCAGGGACTCACGGGAAGATATCACAACACAACTCTACAAATAAAATAAGTCATACAAGCATCATAATACAAGCCAGGGGCCTCGAGGGCTCGAATACAAGTGCTCGATCATAGACGAGTCAGCGGAAGCAACAATATCTGAGTACAGACATAAGTTAAACAAGTTTGCCTTAAGAAGGCTAGCACAAACTGGGATACAGATCGAACGAGGCGCAGGCCTCCTGCCTGGGATCCTCCTAACTACTCCTGGTCGTCGTCAGCGGGCTGCACGTAGTAGTAGGCACCTCCAGAGTAGTAGGAGTCATCGTCGAAGGTGGCGTCTGGATCCTGGGCTCCAGCATCTGGTTGCGGCAACCGGGTAGAAGGGAAAGGGGGAAAAGGGGGAGAAAAGCAACCGTGAGTACTCATCCAAAGTACTCGCAAGCAAGGAGCTACACTACATATGCATGGATATATGTGTAAAGGGCCATATCAGTGGACTGAACTGCAGAAAGCCAGAATAAGAGGGGGATAGCTAGTCTTATCGAAGACTACGCTTCTGGTCGCCTCCGTCTTGCAGCATATAGAAGAGAGTAGATTGAAGTCCTCCAAGTAGTATCGTATAGCATAATCCTACCCGGCGATCCCCTCCTCGATGCCCTGTTGGAGAGCCATCACCGGGTTGTATCTGGCACTTGGAAGGGTGTGTTTTATTAAGTATCCGGTTCTAGTTGTCATAAGGTCAAGGTACAACTCTGGGTCGTCCTTTTACCGAGGGACACAGCTATTCGAATAGATAAACTTCCCTGCAGGGGTGCACCACATAGCCCAACACGCTTGATCCCATTTGGCCGGACACACTTTCCTGGGTCATGCCCGGCCTCGGAAGATCAACACGTCGCAGCCCCACCTAGGCACAATAGAGCGGTCAGCACGCCGGTCTAAACCTAAGCGCGCAGGGGTCTGGGCCCATCGCCCTGAGCACACCTGCACGTTGCGAACGCGGCCGGAAGCAGACCTAGCCTAGTGGCGTTCCAGTCCAATCCGGCACGCGCCACTCAGTCGCTGACGTCAAGAAGTGCTTCGGCTGATACCACGACGTCGGGATACCCATAACTACTCCCGCGTAGGTGGTTAGTGCGTATAGACCAAATGGCCAGACTCAGATCAAATACCCAGATCTCGTTAAGCGTGTTAAGTATCGCGAACGCCGACTAGGGCCAGGCCCACCTCTCTCCTAGGTGGTCTGAACCTGCCCTATCGCTCCGCCACAAAGTAATAGTCGGGGGCCGTCGGGAACCTAGACCCACCTCTACCGGGATGGAGCCACCTGCCCCTTCAGCCCCCATGTCCGAACAGTATCACATGTAATGTAACAGTGTAAAGTATATAGTATATGTCCGCGATCACTTCTCGAAGTGATCACGGCCCAGTAGTATAGCATGGCAGACGGACAAGGGTGTAGGGCCACTGATGGAACACTAGCATCCTATACTAAGCAAGTAGGATGGAAGGTAAAGGTATCAACAGCAGTATCAAAGACAGGCTATGCAACAGGATAGGAATAACGAAAGCAGTAACATGCTACACTACTCTAATGCAAGCAGTATAGAGGAGAGTAGGCGATATCTGGTGATCAAGGGGGGGCTTGTCTGGTTGCTCTGGCAAGAGAGAGGGATCGTCAACTCCGTAGTCGAACGGGGCAGCAGCAGCGTCGGTCTCGGTGTCTATCGAGAGAAGAGGGGGAGAAACAATAATTATTTAAACAAGCAGAGGCATAGTGATGCATGACATGACAAGTAACGGCGTTAGAGGTGCCCTAACGCGGTATGGGATGATACCGGTGAAGGTAGGAAACATCCGGGAAAGTATCCCCGGGGTTCCGAGTTTTCGGGCAGAGGAGCCGCAGGGGGAAAGTTGCGAGTTTTATATGTTAGGGACGTGTGGCGGACGAACGGGCTGCGTATCCGGATTCGTCTCGTCGTTCTGAGCAACTTTAATGTTGTAAATATTTTAATCCGGGTTACGGATTAAAAGATATGATTTTCTAAAGATTATATTAGTTTCTGGAATTTAATTAATTAATTAATTCGAAAAATAGATTAATGACATCAGCATGATGTCATGCTGACGCCAACAGTCAACAGGGTTGACTGGTCAACCTGACCAGTGGGTCCCACTGGTCAGTGACACATTTTAATTAACCAGTTTAATTAATTTAATCAAAATTAATTAGGGGGTGTGGGCCCCACTGTCATATTAATTAATTTAGCTAATTAGCAGTAGTTAATTAGGTTAATTAAGCATTAGGTTAATTAACCTTAATTAGTTAATTTAATCAGAATTAATTAAGTTAATTAATTAATTAATTTTATTATTAATTAATTTATTTACTATTTTTATTAATTCTTTTCTTTCTTTAAAAAAAAAACAAAAAACGTTCTGGGGGTGGGGCCCCCATGTCAGCGGCCCCAGGGGGCTTAGCAGGCGCCGGCGCTAACGGGTGCCTAGCACCCGCTCGTTCAGGCGCTCGCCCAGGGGCGGCACCGGGGCACGGCCAGGGGCGCGCGTGGTCGCAGCGGACGGTGGCCACGGCATGGCCATGACCGAAGCGGGACGAGGCCATTGGTGGACGGCGGCGAGCAGGGGCCAGAGCCGCGTCGGGGAAGGAAGGGGTCGGCCACGGCGCGGGCGATGCGAAGGCGGGCGGGCACGACGACTGCTGCGGTCGTGCGCGCACAGGGGAAGGAAAGTGGGGGCGCGCGCGGGCTTGAGGGCACGCCAGCGCGGCAATGCAGCAGGGGGAGAGGCGGGAGGCGGGGCACGGTGTGCTGCGGTGGTCGGAGCTGACGGGCCCGGCGGGACACGGGGAGAGAGAGGGGGAGCTCACGGGGAGGAGTAGGGTCTGGGCAGCGGGGGTCGTGGAGGGGGTCGGGGACGACGGCGCCGGAGAGGAAGCAGTCCGGCGATGTGGCGATGGTCGGCGGGGCGCGGACGATGGCGAGCTGCAACGCGACGACGGGGGCGCCAGCTGCCGCCGGGGGGAAGAGGCGAGGTCGGGGGGTCGCGCTGGGGCGGCGGCCTCGGGTGCGATGAGGTGTCGGCAGGGGAGGGCTCTGGCGACGGCGCGGTCGAGGCGGCGATGGCGGGGCGGGGCCGGAGACGACGAGCGGCGGTGGCGTCGGGACCGAGTCCCAGACCCAGATCGGGGGTGGCGTGCGGACGGGCGTCGGGGGCGACTCGGGGGTGAGGTGAGGAGGAGGCGGTGACAGGGCGGGGCGGCGCCGGGGATGGGTGCCGCAAGGTGGCTTCGGTCGGCGGTGGTGGGTAGCGCCGGGCGGGATCGATCCCGGTCCCGATTGGATCGGGAGTGGGAGAGAGAGAACATTGGGGGGACGAGAGGAGGGGATGTGCGGGTAGCGGCTAGGTCAGCGGGGAGTGGGGGGTTAGGTAGGTGGCAGTTGGGCCAGTAGGTCACGGGCGTGGGATGGGCCGGCAGGCCGTCTCGGCCACACGGTCAATTGGGCCAAGGCCCAGTCGGGGGGGGGGGGAGTTGTCTTTTATTTTTCTTGGTTTTCTTTTCTCTTTATTTATTTTTATCTTTCTGTTTTCTTCTATTTTCTTTTATTCTAGTTTTACAAACTATAAAAATAGTCTCTAAGTTAGCATTACTATAATAATACAATTTGGTTATCCAATAAAAAATTAGTTTAACACTTTATAAATTATAAGAGGCTTTTAATAATTGTTTTGCTGCTGTTTTATTTATTTTAAAGCATTTAAGCATTTTATAACAATGTGGTTTTCTTCACCGGATTTACTTATTAATTATCTGGCTCACACCGAACATTTTAGTTTTATCATTCGAAAACTTTTATTGTTTGCCTTTAATTAAATTTTGAATTTGAATCGGTTTTGACTAATCCAAGATTAACTACAGCGACAGAGGTGACGTGGCATCATTAGCAGGGTTTTACTGTCGCTTAATTATCCGGGCGTCACAATTCTCCTCCACTACAAGAAATCTCGTCCCGAGATTTTAAGTGGTAGGGTAAGGGGGAAAGATTTGGTTACGAAATTCTAACGATTCTTCTCGGTCATAGTTGCTCTTCTCGAAGAGGTCGATCCATAGCGCTGATGTCTTCATTCCTATGCATCAATGCATCATGATGAGGTTGCCGTCCTTTGTTCAGGAACTCCATCGTACTTACGATAATGATAAGGGGTAACTTCTGAAGAACGGACCTTCAAGGTCAACTATCTGGCAGATAACTCAGAATGTGGTAGAAAGTAACTCTCGAATAGATACTTAAGAGATTATCGAGAGTATAGTAAGAAGGTACCATGAGGAGTTTCCAATGGCAAGCAATCGTTCGATGGCCTAATCAGAAGGTGAAAGGGGTTCAGAGCAACAAGAATAAGTATTGCGTCTGAGGCCAAAGTTGATGATCTCTTGGAAGGTGGCTCAGGAATTACATATGAGGTCACGCGCG
Organism: Aegilops umbellulata; assembly: GCA_032464435.1. Classification (NCBI taxonomy): domain Eukaryota; kingdom Viridiplantae; phylum Streptophyta; class Magnoliopsida; order Poales; family Poaceae; genus Aegilops; species Aegilops umbellulata. The sequence continues at coordinate 295,666,182 of CP136056.1, forward strand.
AGGAACAACCTTGGGTACAGGGGTATAGGAGAGTCAGGTTCCAATCCTGTGGAACTGTGGGTTATGGGCCCACCATGTGGGTTAAAGTAGCAAGGGTGCTGACATCTTGCACGGTCACGATAGTAAGGTAATTCAGAGGGTAGCCTGCCATTTATGTTGGCAACAAAGTCGGTACCAAGGGCGAGGGACGAAGAGAACCATTTTCCTTCTCGTTGAACGAGGCGGACCATTAGGCAAAGTTCTCATCCATCGGTGGCTACCGGAATGTTATCAACAATAGTAACAGGATCTTACTGATAGAGTTGTACACCGAGGTGTTTACATAAGCAGGAGAATATTACTGCTTAGATCATATAGATCACAAGAGACGTTAAACCAACCAATGGAAAGGAAAATATGATTATCATATTAAACAGAATAATGGAAAGGAAAATGTGTTTAAACACATATTTCAAGGGTATATCCTTCCCAAGGACAAGCAGAGCATGATATCCATGACATGATATAATGTAGAAAACTCTTTAGGTACGGGAGAGAATTTTCATGACATTACCCATACAATGGTGTTTGGATAATTGAGCACGAAACATTTAACATTGGGCTTCAAATGTTCCTGTTGAAAATTGGAGCATCATAGACATGCTTCGAGATAGCATTGACATGGTCAACAGGTGAAGATCAGACTTTGGAAACAAAAAGGATCCATCAGGAACAACTTATAGAATAAGTCTTACAATTTCCTCATGGAAGAAAGGATAACCCTAATAAAAAGAAAACTATAACAGTAGGCCCTTCGGCCAGGTGTGCTGGGCAAGACATCACCTTACCGGATCATATAACGACCAATGTTATAACTCTTGGAAATATGTTCCAACCATCATATCTGACTGAGATTCATATCTGATTGGTGTTAGGATAACTTAGACTCATGATGCCCGAGGAGAAAAGGTGCGACACACAATGACGAGATGACATCGAAGATCCTCGGGAAATGAACTATGGAAGCGAGTTCCGAAACAAGAGTTCATCATTAAATCAAGAAGAGGATGAGGAGGTGGTTGATGGACTCAGCGATAATTCAACGAGGTATCCAAAAAGATGGATCTCCACAATTATGTGGATAAGGAGATAACCTTTGGCAGATCAAATGATATAAGGAAGTATGCCCGAGGAAAACATACACAATTAAACATTGGTTGAAAGGTGCGCCCGAAATATGGGTTGGGTTGCACGACCAATGTCAGAATGGTGATTCAATAATCAATAGTCTAGGAATGAACGACCGACCATTAACTTCAAAGCAATAGGGTTGCTAGAAGTGCAGAATCCAAACAGCACCGTTCACTTGTTGGTACCCCGGTTGGAATCAACACGAGGACCAAGAAAGAATGGTGATGGTGAAGTATCACTTATATCAAGAATTCGCAAGAGGTGGTGAAATTCTCACAACATCCTTGACATCAAAGATGGTAAGACTCCAAGGTAAAGAAGAATAATGGCTGGATAGCACGGATCTCCAGGTATAACACAAAACACGAACAAGTTTGTGTTGGAGGGAAAGCAATAATGTTGTCGGTGATAACACAATTCATCGAGGGGCAAGGATGGTACTTCTCACCATGAATTCGACCGATATCTTGGAAGACCTCAAAATGTTGATGATGATCACAAGACAGTTGTCGAGAAGCTCCTCGAAGATGTAAAAAAAATCAACGATGACATCAAGTCAAAGGAATGATGAAACGGAAGGTTATTGGAACACGGGTACAACACATACTTGAAATCAAGCTTTCTGTTAGGTGAAATGATATGATGAGGAAAATTGATGTAAGCTTAGCTTATCATCGAAAATTGTGCTATAGGAAGAAGGACCAAGTAGCACAGTTAAAAGTTTGCACGATAATGATATAGCCGATAAGGCTTGGAAATGACTTGAAGGGTTATTAAACTCGTAAGCAACGAGAATTACTTAGAGTTACTGAATCTGAGTGCGGAATCAATTCACTTATCGATGTTCTCGGTTGACGACAACCCAGAACTCGTGGAGTGACTCTGATAGGGAAAGGTATTACTCCAGCACAAATTCATAAGATGTAGTGCAATGGCATGATATCCTCGAGATACCAGGGGGATAGTACTTGAAGGCATATCAAATGAAAGGTTGAAGTGGGGTGTATTGATATATAGAAGACAAGCGCTTTAACTTGTCTAAGAAGTGGAATCAGAGGAAGAAATTATGGTCGGAACCACAATCATAAATGATCGAACCATGGGTACAAGATGAACTTCTAACAAGGGGGTAATTATTTTTACGAGCAGCTTCCACGATAAGTTCTACATCGTGTCCATGGGCATGAACACAAAGTTCAAGGTCGACTCCCACTTCTCCAATGCATAACCTTCCATTCACTTCTCGTTTCTTTTCGAAATGGCATTAGTTGTTGAAAGTTTTACCTGGTGCAATACCAGATAATTAGGACCTGTGAAATCTTTCAAGTTCGCATAAATTAGGGAAGGCATTGGTTCAACCCATCGGGGCTTCTTAGGAACATATACCACAAGCTTCAAGAGTAAATATCACCAGCCCGAAAGCAGAGCATGGTTGGCAAAAGGAGATGATACAATTTACAAAGGCATTATGTATCGGAGAAAGAACTCACAAGGTGATTAATTATGAAGGACACTGTCAGATAATAATCCAACAGTGGATATGGTGATCCACAATGGAGCTGATGTGAGTATCGATACCAAATCAGAGGAAGAAAGAATGCAAATGCATCGATTTATAGAACATCTGAATAATTCAACATCTAAATAGCAAAGGAATTATGATTTTCAAATCAAGGGATCAGGAGCAAATGCTCTGATCCAGGATGGATAAGTCGACTAGACTTAGGGGTAAGATCGATGGCAATCTGATTGGCCGAGAACCAGCTCATGTTCAAAAGACGTCTGAGCCGGAAGATAATTTATAAGGATCAACTGATGATTGCGTGCATTCGCACACATATTGAATCAATGGACTCAAAAATAATAGTGACAAAGGATGCCAATAAGATTATTATACTTATGGGATTAACCATAATACAAGTAAGTAAGAATTTTGAGAACAGCAGGCTGTTGAGGATTTTTGCTAGATCAAATAGTATTTCGAAGGCTTTGGTGAAATACATGAATCAACTGGGATGAGCGGATACTCGATAAGTGCGAGGAATTATCCGAAGGGGGTATTCATTAGGCAAAAACTTCAGGGCAGTAAGCTCAAAGGATTCTCGGAACAACGGAGAGCAGTTCAGGGCATCTTGTAATAACAAGACCAACAGGGGTAAGCATTTATCCACAGGGATATTTCGGTGGAAGGGAATTGCAAAACCAACGGGCTTGAGGTCTCGAGAGAATATAGAAGAGTATCTTCAAAATCTTCTGGTGCAGCCGGCGATCATGCGGACTGAAGGGGCTCTCCGGGAGAAAGTATTTTCGAGAACCTAGAGTCAGAGTTAGTAAAATCGTTTAACCCGAATAGAAGAGATGTCAGAGTCCCAGAGTATAGGTTGAGGAATAAAAGATCCTACTACCACCCAATGGCGACGTGTGCCCGTAAGACACACAGCCATGTCAGTAAAAGTTTTGCAATGTCTAGACTCGACTTCGGCCAAGTGTGTAAGGGGGATTCCTACAGGCAGTCGGCTCTGATACCAACTTGTGACGCCCCTGATTCAATCGTACACTAATCATGCACGCAAATGTGTACGATCAAGATCATGGACTCACGGGAAGATATCGCAACACAACTCTACAAATAAAATAAGTCATACAAGCATCATAATACAAGCCAGGGGCCTCGAGGGCTCGAATACAAGTGCTCGATCATAGACGAGTCAGCGGAAGCAACAATATCTGAGTACAGACATAAGTTAAACAAGTTTACCTTAAGAAGGCTAGCACAAACTGGGATACAGATCGAACGAGGCGCAGGCCTCCTGCCTGGGATCCTCCTAACTACTCCTGGTCGTCGTCAGCGGGCTGCACGTAGTAGTAGGCACCTCCAGAGTAGTAGGAGTCGTCGTCGAAGGTGGCGTCTGGATCCTGGGCTCCAGCATCTGGTTGCGGCAACCGGATAGAAGGGAAAGGGGGAAAAGGGGGAGAAAAGCAACCGTGAGTACTCATCCAAAGTACTCGCAAGCAAGGAGCTACACTACATATGCATGGATATATGTGTAAAGGGCCATATCAGTGGACTGAACTGCAGAATGCCAGAATAAGAGGGGGATAGCTAGTCTTATCGAAGACTACGCTTCTGGTCGCCTCCGTCTTGCAGCATATAGAAGAGAGTAGACTGAAGTCCTCCAAGTAGTATCGTATAGCATAATCCTACACGGCGATCCCCTCCTCGATGCCCTGTTGGAGAGCCATCACCGGGTTGTATCTGGCACTTGGAAGGGTGTGTTTTATTAAGTATCCGGTTCTAGTTGTCATAAGGTCAAGGTACAACTACGGGTCGTCCATTTACCAAGGGACACGGCTATTCGAATAGATAAACTTCCCTGCAGGGGTGCACCACATAGCCCAACACGCTTGATCCCATTTGGCCGGACACACTTTCCTGGGTCATGCCCGGCCTCGAAAGATCAACACGTCGCAGCCCCACCTAGGCACAACAGAGCGGTCAGCACGCCGGTCTAAACCTAAGCGCGCAGGGGTCTGGGCCCATCGCCCTGAGCACACCTGCACGTTGCGAACGCGGCCGGAAGCAGACCTAGCCTAGTGGCGTTCCAGTCCAATCCGGCGCGCGCCACTCAGTCGCTGACGTCAAGAAGTGCTTCGGCTGATACCACGACGTCGGGATACCCATAACTACTCCCGCGTAGGTGGTTAGTGCGTATAGACCAAATGGCCAGACTCAGATCAAATACCCAGATCTCGTTAAGCGTGTTAAGTATCGCGAACGCCGACTAGGGCCAGGCCCACCTCTCTCCTAGGTGGTCTGAACCTGCCCTATCGCTCCGCCACAAAGTAACAGTCGGGGGCCGTCGGGAACCCAGACCCACCTCTACCGGGATGGAGCCACCTGCCCCTTCAGCCCCCATCTCCGAACAGTATCACATGTAATGTAACAGTGTAAAGTATATAGTATATGTCCGCGATCACTTCCCGAAGTGATCACGGCCCAGTAGTATAGCATGGCAGACGGACAAGGGTGTAGGGCCACTGATGGAACACTAGCATCCTATACTAAGCAAGTAGAATGGAAGGTAAAGGTATCAACAGCAGTATCAAAGACAGGCTATGCAACAGGATAGGAATAACGAAAGCGGTAACATGCTACACTACTCTAATGCAAGCAGTATAGAGGAGAGTAGGCGATATCTGGTGATCAAGGGGGGGCTTGCCTGGTTGCTCTGGCAAGAGAGAGGGATCGTCAACTCCGTAGTCGAACGGGCAGCAGCAGCGTCGGTCTCGGTGTCTATCGAGAGAAGAGGGGGGAGAAACAATAAATATTTAAACAAGCAGAGGCATAGTGATGCATGACATGACAAGTAACGGCGTTAGAGGTGCCCTAACGCGGTATGGGATGATACCGGTGAAGGGGGGAAACATCCGGGAAAGTATCCCCGGGGTTCCGCGTTTTCGGGCAGAGGAGCCGCAGGGGGAAAGTTACGAGTTTTATATGTTAGGGACGTGGGGCGGACGAACGGGCTGCGTATCCAGATTCGTCTCGTCGTTCTGAGCAACATTCATGTTGAAAATATTTTAATCCGGGTTACGGATTAAAAGATATGATTTTCTAAAGATTATGTTAATTTCTGGAATTTAATTAATTAATTAATTCGAAAATAGATTAATGACATCAGCATGATGTCATGCTGACGCCAGGAGTCAACAGGGTTGACTGGTCAACCTGACCAGTGGGTCCCACTGGTCAGTGACACATTTTAATTAACCAGTTTAATTAATTTAATCAAAATTAATTAGGGGGTGTGGGCCCCACTGTCATATTAATTAATTTAGCTAATTAGCAGTAGTTAATTAGGTTAATTAAGCATTAGGTTAATTAACCTTAATTAGTTAATTTAATCAGAATTAATTAAGTTAATTAATTAATTAATTAATTTTATTATTTATTTATTTATTTATTATTTTTATTAATTCTTTTCTTTCTTTTAAAAAAAAACAAAAAACGTTCTGGGGGTGGGGCCCCCATGTCAGCGGCCCCAGGGGGCTTAGCAGGCGCCGGCGCTAACGGGTGCCTAGCACCCGCTCGTTCAGGCGCTCGCCCAGGGGCGGCACCGGGGCACGGCCAGGGGCGCGCGTGGTCGCAGCGGACGGTGGCCACGGCATGGCCATGACCGAAGCGGGACGAGGCCATTGGTGGACGGTGGCGAGCAGGGGCCAGAGCCGCGTCGGGGAAGGAAGGGGGCGGCCACGGCGCGGGCGATGCGAAGGCGGGCGGGCACGACGACTGCTGCGGTCGTGCGCGCACAGGGGAAGGAAAGTGGGGGCGCGCGTGGGCTTGAGGGCACGCCGGCGCGGCAACGCAGCGGGGGGAGAGGCGGGAGGCGGGGCACGGTGTGCTGCGGTGGTCGGAGCTGACGGGCCCGGCGGGACATGGGGAGAGAGAGGGGGAGCTCACGGGGAGGAGTAGGGTCTGGGCAGCGGGGGTCGTGAAGGGGGTCGGGGACAACGGCGCCGAAGAGGAAGCAGTCCGGCGATGTGGCGATGGTCGGCGGGGCGCGGACGATGGCGAGCTGCAACGCGACGACAGGGGCGCCAGCTGCCGTCGGGGGGGAGAGGCGAGGTCGGGGGGGTCGCGCTGGGGCGGTGGCAGGGGAGGGCTCTGGCGACGGTGCGGTCGAGGCGGCGATGGCGGGGTGGGGCCGGAGACGACGAGCGGCGGTGGCGTCGGGACCGAGTCCCAGACCCAGATCGGGGGTGGCGTGCGGACGGGCGTCGGGGGCGACTCGGGGGTGAGGTGAGGAGGAGGAGGTGACAGGGCGGGGCGGCGCCGGGGATGGATGCCGCAAGGTGGCTTCGGTCGGCGGTGGTGGGTAGCGCCGGGCGGGATCGATCCCGGTCCCGATTGGATCGGAAGTGGGAGAGAGAGAACGTGGGGGGGGGGGACGAGAGGAGGGGATGTGCGGGTAGCGGCTAGGTCAGCGGGGAGTGGAGGTTAGGTAGGTGGCAGTTGGGCCAGTAGGTCACGGGCGTGGGATGGGCCGGCAGGCCGTCTCGGCCACACGGTCAACTGGGCCAAGGCCCAGTCGGGGGGGGGGGGAGTTGTCTTTTATTTTTCTTGGTTTTCTTTTCCTCTTTATTTATTTTTATCTTGCTGTTTTCTTCTATTTTCTTTTATTCTAGTTTTACAAACTATAAAAATAGTCTCTAAGTTAGCATTACTATAATAATACAATTTGGTTATCTAATAAAAAATTAGTTTAACACTTTATAAATTATAAGAGGCTTTTAATAATTGTTTTGCTGTTCTTTTATTTATTTTAAAGCATTTAAGCATTTCATAACAATGTGGTTTTCTTCACCGGATTTACTTATTAATTATCTGGCTCACACCGAACATTTTAGTTTTATCATTCGAAAACTTTTATTGTTTGCCTTTAATTAAATTTTGAATTTGAATCGGTTTTGACTAATCCAAGATTAACTACAGCGAAAGAGGTGACGTGGCATCATTAGCAGAGTTTTACTATCGCTTAATTATCCGGGCGTCACAGTCTGGATCCTGGGCTCCAGCATCTGGTTGCGGCAACCAGGTAGAAGGGAAAGGGGGGGGGGGGGAAAGGGGGAGAAAAGCAACCGTGAGTACTCATCCAAAGTACTTGCAAGCAAGGAGCTACACTACGTATGCATGGCTATATGTGTAAAGGGCCATATCAGTGGACTGAACTGCAGAATGCCAGAATAAGAGGGGGATAGCTAGTCTTATCGAAGACTACGCTTCTGGTCGCCTCTGTCTTGCAGCATATAGAAGAGAGTAGACTGAAGTCCTCCAAGTAGCATCGCATAGCATAATCCTACCCGGCGATCCCCTCCTCGATGCCCTGTTAGAGAGCGATCACCGGGTTGTATCTGGCACTTGGAAGGGTGTGTTTTATTAAGTATCCGGTTCTAGTTGTCATAAGGTCAAGGTATAACTCCGGGTCGTCCTTTTACCGAGGGACACGGCTATTCGAATAGATTATCTTCCCTGCAGGGGTGCACCACATTGCCCAACACGCTTGATCCCATTTGGCCGGACACACTTTCCTGGGTCATGCCCGGCCTCGGAAGATCAACACGTTGCAGCCCCACCTAGGCACAATAGAGAGGTCAGCACGCCGGTCTAAACCTAAGCGCGCAGGGGTCTGGGCCCATCGCCCTGAGCACACCTGCACATTGCGAACGCGGCCGGTGAGCAGACCTAGCAACCTCTAGTACAATGGAAGTCACGTTACGCGGTCCAACCCGGCGCGCGCCGCTCAGTCGCTGACGTCAAGAAGTGCTTCGGCTGATACCACGACGTCGGGATACCCATAACTACTCCCGCGTAGGTGGTTAGTGCGTATAGACCAAATGGCCAGACTCAGATCAAATACCCAGATCTCGTTAAGCGTGTTAAGTATCGCGAACGCCGACTAGGGCCAGGCCCACCTCTCTCCTAGGTGGTCTGAACCTGCCCTGTCGCTCCACCACAAAGTAACAGTCGGGGGCCGTCGGGAACCGAGGCCCACCTCTACCGGGATGGAGCCATCTGCCCCTTCAGCCCCCATCTCCGAACAATATCACAGGTAATGTAATAGTGTAAAGTATAAAGTATATGCCCGTGATCACTTCCCGAAGTGATCACGGCCCAGTAGTATAGCATGTCAGACGGACAAGAGTGTAGGGCCACTGATGGAACACTAGCATCCTATACTAAGCAAGTAGGATTGCAGGTAAAGGTATCAACAGCAGTATCAAAGACAGGCTATGCATCAGGATAGGAATAACGAAAGCAGTAACATGCTACACTACTCTAATGCAAGCAGTATAGAGGAGAGTAGGCGATATCTGGTGATCAAGGGGGGGCTTGCCTGATTGCTCTGGCAAGGAGGGGACGTCGTCGACGTAGTCGATCACAGGGGCAGCATCGGTCTCGGGGTCTACCGGAGAGAAGAGGGGGAAGAAACAGTAAATATAAAGCAAGCATAGCATCACAAGGCATAACATGGCAATAAGTTGTGCCGGGTGTGACCTAACATAAGGCTACACGATACAGGAGAGGGGGAAAATTCAACCGGGAATGTTTTCCCGGTTCGGGACCTGTGTCAGACAGATGACCGGAGGGGGAAAGTTCCATGATCAGCATGCTAGGGGCATGTGACAGATGAACGGACCGCGTAATCGGATTCGTTGGATTTTTCTGAACAACTTTCTTGTAGAAAACATTTTCATCCGAGTTACGGATTATTTTATAAGAATTTATTAAAGATTTAACAATGTTCTGAAATTTCTTTAATTACTTTAATTAAAAAAAACAGACAAATTGCTTTTGGTACACAGGAGTGTACCCAGCAATGTGTGCATGTATGTGACATGTGGGGCCAGGGGCTGGGTTGACCTAGTCAATATTTTGACTAGTCAAAAGTGAACAGTGCACGTGGGCTCCGTGTGTCATTGACTTAGGCATCCTTTTTTATTTCAATTTATAGCAGGGGCCACATGTCATGACTACTTATCTAATCAAATAAATAAAGCAATCCTAATTAGAGATGGGGGCACACGTCTTAGGGTAGCACTGATTTAAGTAGTACTAGTACTGATTAGCCTAACTAATAACAAAATTAGCCCCTAACTAAAACTTGGGCCGGCCATATGCAGTGGCACAAGCCGGCCATGGTTTGGCTGTGCACCACGCACAAGCACACAGGCGCATGGCCATGGATTTGGCTACCGGTAGCAGCAAACGCCAGCAGGGGACATCAGCGGAGGCAGCAGCAGGTGCATCAAGCAGCGGCCATACGGCAGCAAACAGCCGCAGTAGCAAGTAGCAGCGGCAAGGGCAGCAGCTAGGAGCAGCAACATCAGCATGCAGAGTGGCGCGAGGAGCAGCATCAAGCATCACTAGCAGGCAGGGGTACTAGGACGCACGCAGCAGCGAGCAAGGCAGCAGCAGAGATAGAGAGCAGCGACAGCAAGCACACATGTACACGTACGCGGGAGCTCGGGGACGGCGACTACGGTGATGGATTCGAAGGGGAAACAGAGGGGATCGAACGAGGTGCTCACAGCGAGCACGTAGGCGAGGTCGGGGAGGCCGGAGGCGGACTGGAGTCGCGGCGACGAGCTCGGGGCACCGAGGTCGAAGACGAGGTCGGGGCCGGTCCAGCTCGTCCTGGCGCTCGAGAAGGACGGAGACGAGCGCGGCGGTCCTCCTGGGCGCCGTAGTGCAACTCGGTGAGGCCTCGGAGCATGGCAACGACGACGCGTTGGCGTCGTGCTCGGGCGGGCGAGCTCCTAATCGAGAGGAAGCTCGATGGAGAGGGAAGAGTGAGCAGGGGAGTGGAGGGAAATATCTGCACGGGGTGAGGGGAAGCTGACGAGGCCAGGGGGCTCGGTCTTATCCCCTCGACGACGAGACGCGGGGTGGCGAGGCGGTGGGGCGGCGACCGCGCGGGCGCGCGCCTCGGTCGGGTGAACAGGGGGAAGGGGACGACCGCGGGAAAGTGGGCTGGGCTAGACCACCTGGGCCGGTTCGGTGGCTAAGGCCCAGGTGGTTTTCTCCGTTTCTATTTTTATTTTACCTTTGCTTTGCTTTCTGTTTTCTTTTTAGTTTTATAAAATATAATGTTAGCACATAAGTTAGTACTTATAAGTAGGCTACTGCCATAATTAAGTTGGTACATTAATTAAATAGTTTGCATTTATTTATTATTTAGGAAGCATTTAATAATTGTTTTAGCCACTGCTTTTATTGTTTTAGGGAATTAAAAACACATTATAAAATATAGGTTACAACATGAAAAATAACCAAAGATTATTTTCCACACTTTGAACATTTTAGTTTTTATGTTTCAAAACTTTTATTGTTTAACTTGATTTTGAATTTTGAAATCGAACGGGATTTGAATCATCGCGAGATTAACAACACTAATCGTGGTGATGTGGCATCATTAGCAGAGGTTATTATAGCTTGACACCCGGGCGAGCCCAAAAGGCCCTCCAAGAGTTGGAGGATGTGAAAAAGATAGCAGCGGGTAAGGCATTCTTAATGCAAAGTAGGAATATAAAGGTGAAATACCTATTACTTACCCGAATCCGGAGTTCTCCAGGAGCGTTCTTCGATCTTCCCCGCAGCGCATCCGCCGCCGCCGCATTCTACCGAGCTGAAGAGGACAGCTCGACGGAGAGTGTGTTCTGGTCTCAGTATTCTGAGGCCGGACAGCCTTTGCCCTTAAGCGATCAGCTGAAGCAGCTGGCCGAGCTCCACAAGGCGGCCGAACAGGCCATGAAGGGCTTACTAGTTCGGCTGTGGCCTGGAGAGGCCCTGCCTGGGAGCTACTTCGGGCTGGTGCGGCGGCTGGTGGAGGCCTGTCCACGGCTTGAGGTCATCAAGCGCTCCGTCTGCATAGAAGGTGCCCGGAGGGCCCTTGCCCGTGTAAGGGTACACTGGGGCAAGTTGGACGGAGAGAAGCTGGTGAAGGACGGGCCGCCGCAGGGGAAGGAGCATCGCAAGCCCGAGAACTACTACAAGGAAGTTCTCGCTGGAGCTCGCCTTGTCGCGGATGAGTGTGCCAAAGATGTAATATTTCAATGAACTCGCTCGTTTGTATCCTGTGCGCTGAAAACTTGTTCATATGCGCTTAAGCAATGCTTTCTGAATTTAAAATATTATTTTCTGTGCGGCCGTTTATCAATAACTGAGAGATGGCAGGTCGTCGGCTTCTGCCCCCATGCAACTAGTGCTGGGGTGTTCGGGATAAACCTGAGGGCTCTTGTTCCCATAGTTGGGTCCTCCGAGGGAGGCACTCAGCACAGCGAACCAGGCAATCGGACTATAATGCTTGAACACTCTCACTTAGCCATAGAACGTTATAATTTTAAATTACGGCGAAGCCCCTAGTTCGGAAGGCCGAATTCGGGGCACTATCCACGCCTTTAGCCGGACTTAACCAGCTCTCCGCTCGAAGCGGCATAAGCCTTTAGGGACTCGAAAAACCTCTCGAACAGCGACCGGTCTCGCGCCTTATCATGATAGTCTGTTTTAGTTTTCTCCACTGAGGTGCTCACCCACCTGATCTGGGGCACAATCACAGTGGTTCTCCTAGTGCTACCTTAGCCGATAGAGCGGAACGTAAGGCACCAAAACATAGGAGCCGGGAAAACCCAACATATGACCAAAATCATGACTCGGAGCCGATGCATATAATGCTATAAGTTCGGGGTGCCGCACTTGTGAAAGTGGACGGACTTCTCACACCAGATAGAAGGGTAATAAAGCCCCTGGCGTGGTTTGCCGTACCATGGTGTACGGGTGCGATCATGTTATTTGAGTAAACATATGTATATTAAAAGAAGATAATGCAAAAAATAGACGAAAAGCTATGCATTATTTATGAGGAGGCTGTTTATTCAAGCCGAACGATACAAGTAGTGCGAAAAAAATTTAGACTATTTAACATGTCCTGACCAGGCGCAGGCCGCGGAATTTAGAAACAGATATATCGCTCGAAATAGAGACCACCTGAGAGTTCCATGATGCGGCGTTGTTTTGTCTGCTTTCCTGGGTCCTGTATCGTCTGTGCGGCAGCGAGGCCGAACACTGTATCCAGAGTATGGAGTCCTGAAAGAAAAGAAGAACCCGGCAGCCCCTAGTACGTTTGACGCCGTATTGTTGGCATGCCGTTTTATCTGCCCTTTCCCCTATGCCCATGGAATTGTAAGGGCGTAATTGTGTACTCGAGGTACTAGCTCCGCTATGTAGCGATGGCTGGGGTTGGGGCCGTATTGCTACGCGTGCTCTGAACGCGCCAGTCGGTCTTGCTGCGGGTTACTCCGGGCGCGTTTTGCTTTGTCCTGCTTTGTAGCGGCCGGACTCGAGAGCTGCCTTAACAGGCTGCTTTGTACCTCTGCTGCGAGGGCCGCCGTGTGTTCCTCCGTACGGATGGAGCGTTCGGTGTTTCCGCTGACCGTGATTACACCTCGAGGGCCTGGCATCTTGAGCTTGAGGTATGCGTAGTGCGGCACCGCATTGAATTTAGCGAATGCGGTTCGTCCAAGCAGAGCATGATAGCCACTGCGGAACGGAACTATGTCGAAGATTAACTCTTCGCTTCGGAAGTTGTTCAAAGATCCGAAGACCACATCAAGTGTTATGGAGCCTATGCAATTGGCCTCTACACCTGGGATGACGCCTTTAAAGGTCGTCCTTGTGGGCTTGATCCTTGATGGATCTATGCCCATTTTCCGCACTGTATCCTGGTAGAGCAGGTTCAGGCTACTGCCGCCGTCCATGAGGACTCTTGTAAGGTGAAATCCGTCAACGATTGGGTCAAGAACCAATGCGGCTAAACCACCGTGACGGATGCTAGTGGGGTGGTCCCTTCGATCGAAGGTGATCGGGCAAGAGGACCATGGGTTGAACTTTGAGGCGACTGGCTCCATCGCGTATACGTCCCGTAGCGCACGCTTCCTCTCCCGCTTGGGAATATGAGTCGCGTATATCATGTTCACCATCCGCACTTGTGGGGGAAACCCCTTCTGTCCGTTGTTGTTCGGCGGCCTGGGCTCCTCTTCGTCATCGCTGTCTAGCCCCTTGTTTTTGTTTTCGGCTCTTAACTTGCATGCCTGCTTGAACACCCAACAATCCCTGTTGGTGTGATTGGCTGGCCTTTCGGGGGTGCCGTGAATCTGGCACGAGCGGTCGAGTATTCGGTCCAAACTGGACGGGCCCTGGGTATTCTTTTTGAATGGCTTTTTCTGCTGACCGAATTTATGGCCTCTGAATCCGGCATTTACTGCCGTATCTTCATTGCTGTCGCTGCTGACGTGGCGTTTCTGTTTATTCCGTCGCGACCTACCATTTTTGTCCTTGGTATCTGAACTACCTTGCTTCTTCGATAAGTTGTTGCTGCGAGCTAGCCAGCTATCTTCGCCCGCGCAAAAGCGGGTCATGAGTGTCGTGAGGGCTGCCATGGATTTCAGCTTTTCCTATCCCAGGTGCCGGGCAAGCCACTCGTCACGGATGTTATGCTTGAAGGCTGCTAAGGCCTCTGCATCCGGACAATCGACTATCTGATTTTTCTTTGTTAGGAATCATGTCCAGAATTGCCTGGCCGATTCTTCTGGCTGCTGGATTATGTGGCTTAGGTCGTCGGCGTCCGGTGGCCGTACGTAGGTCCCCTGGAAGTTGTCGAGGAATGCGGCCTCCAGGTCCTCCCAAGAGCCGATCGAATCTGCGGGGAGGCTGTTAAGCCAGTGCCGGGCTGGTCCCTTAAGCTTAAGGGGTAAATATTTGATGGCGTGCAAATCATCGCCACGTGCCATGTGGATGTGGAGGAGATAGTCCTCAATCCATACTGCCGGATCTGTCGTACCATTGTACGACTCGATGTTGACGGGTTAAAAACCCTCTGGGATTCTATGATCCATTACTTCGTCCGTGAAGCATAGTGGGTGTGTGGCGCCCCTGTACTGGGCTATGTCTCGACGCAGTTCGGAGGAGCTGTGCCTGTTGTGTTCGGCCCGGCCGGATTTATTGTGTCCGGAGTGAAAACTATCACGTGCCATCGGGCGTCCGCGCGATCCATAGATCGATCTTGTTTGCCTTGCTTTGTCCTCCAGGATGTCTCGCAGGTCTGGTTCGTGTTCCCGTGCCTTGGTAAAGCGGCTGCGGGGCATGGCTTGTTTGGATGTTCGACAGGCTTCTCTGTCGCGGCCGCGAGGTGGCCGATCTGCCATGTCTTGGGCTTCCTCCTCTGATTGGGGTAGCGGCCTGCGCTTAGGATAGTTTTTGGAGGGGCGTCCGAGCTCGTGCTCTTCGGCCGCAAGGACTTCAGTCCATCTGTCAGCTAGCAAATCTTGATCAGCTCTAAGTTGTTGCTGCTTTTTTTAGGCTGTTCGCCGTGGCTAAAAGCCAGCGTTGAAAGCGCTCTTGTTCGGCGAGGTCTGATGGTACGATGAATTCATCGTCGCCGAGGCTTGCCTCGTCTTCGGAGGGAGGCATGTAGTTATCATCCTCGACCTGTCGCACTGCCGCTCTCTCATGAGGGCGGTCTTCTCCATCTTCCTGTGCCGAATCCTGCTGGTTTTGGTGTTCTTTGGCGCTGTCCGGGGTAGTATTATCTCCCGTGCCGGAATCACCGTTTCTGCTGTGGCGGGATTTGGAGCGGCGCCGCTGACGTCGGCGTTTTGGAGGCTTTTTCGAAGTGCCATCCTCTGCTGTTCCATCGCCATCTCCATCTTTTGGAGCATCCACCATGTATATGTCGTATGACGAGGTGGCGGTCCAGCGCCCTACAGGTGCTGGTTCTTGCTCGTCTCCTCCTTCGTCGTCCATACCGTCGAAGTCTTCGGAGCCGAAGTCGAGCATGTCGGATATATCGTCGACAGTGGCTATTAAGTGGGCGGTGGGTGGGCTTTGAATTTCTTCGTCGTCCGAATCCCAACCTCGCATGCCATAGTTCGGCCCGGGCTCTCCTGACAAAGAGAGAGACTTGAGAGAATTCAGAATATTACCAAAAGGTGAATACTGAAAGATGTCCGCGGCGGTGAACTCGATTACAGGCGCCCAATCTGATTCGATCGGCGGGGGCACGGACGACCCGAAGTTCGGAGAAGAGTCCGGCTCCTTGGAGTCACAGGCCATGCGGAGCGCGGGGCTCGCGTTCGGCTCAATGGCCTTTAAGATCGCAGCCCCCGATGTGACGTCCAACCGTTCATCTTCAAAAAACGCAGCAGGCTCCGAATCGAGGATCGGGGCCGGAGCGTATGCGGCCTCCAGGACACTGTTCGGAGGTAGAGCTATATCACGCCCCTCGAGATAGTGCGGCGCGCTTGGCTGTGGCTCGAATCCGTCGAAGATCAAGTCTCCGCGGATATCTGCCGTGTAGTTTAGGCTTCCAAACCTAACTTGATGGCCAGGGGCGTAGCTCTCGATCTGCTCCAGATGACCAAGCGAGTTGGCCCGCAGAGCGAAGCCGCCGAAGACGAAGATCTGTCCGGGGAGAAAAGTCTCACCCTGGACCTCATCGTTGTTGATGATCAAAGGAGCCATCGGGCCTAAAGGCGACGACACAGAGGAACTCTCAATGAAAGCACCAATGTCGGTGTCAAAACCGGCGAATCTCGGGTAGGGGGTCCCGATCTGTGCGTCAAGGTCGGATGGTAACAGGAGACAAGGGACACTTTATTTTACCCAGGTTCGGGCCCTCTCGATGGAGGTAAAACCCTACTCCTGCTAGATTAATATTGATGATATGGGTAGTACAAGAGTAGATCTACCACGAGATCAAGGAGGCTAAACCCTAGAAGCTAGCCTATGGGTATGATGATGGTTATGATGTGTTCGTCCTACGGACTACAACCCTCCGGTTTATATAGGCATCGGATAGGGTTAGGGTTACACAGAGTCGGTTACATTGGTAGGAGATCTTGAATATCCGCACGCCTAGCTTGCCTTCCACGCCAAGGAAAGAACCTTCCGGACACGGAACGAAGTCTTCAATCTTGTATCTTCATAGTCCTGGAGTCCGGCTGAAGATATAGTTCGGCTATCCGAACACCCCCTAATCCAAAACTCCCTCACTCCCACCTAGCTACAAGAGCTTTGTGATGAACTACAATATGCAGGGGATGGAAAAGACCATTCCTGAGGTATATTCAATGCTGAAATCAGCGGAGGTGGAAATCAAAAAGGAACATCAAGTGTTGATGGTCGATAAAACCACTAGTCTATTATATATAAAAAGTATTTGACGGGCTCACCGTAAAAAAGTTAATTAACTTAGAAAATCCCATAATAATTAGTAACATCTGACCTTTAATTCGGTGTGGTTATTTTCGGCCAACAACGCACATCCGTTGGATCTTCATAAATCATGTGGACCCTTGCCAAGTCACGTGGACCCATGCCATGAGATCATATAAGGTACGACTTTTACTCTCAATCTCACGATTTGAACAAAGGTAGAATCCAACCAGAACGTTGGAGAAAAAAACAACACGTACATGGTACAATCTCTCTGCATATCGTGTGATCATGGTGCCTTGACGCTCAATCTCATGGTCCAAATAGGCTGGGCGATCCCACAAACGACGAGCCATGCACAAAAAAAATCCCACAAGCGACCCATGAAAAAAAAAACATGAACGACCACACCATAAAAAAATTAACATTAACATTAACATGTATAAAAAAACAGCCCGTAAAGGGTACAATCTCTCAAAAAACACCCTGTACAGGGTACAATCTCTCGAACCTGCACAGAGACCAAAAAATGCAAAATAGAATATCTCTCTAAATAGCATATCTCTCTGACTCTCTTTCCATCGTGCTAATTGTCGGATTTCGGGTTCCGGCAGACCCTTAAGGTTCGAACTCTGGGGTGCGCGCGGAGATTACACTTCCTACCGACCCGTACTTGTCCGCCTCGCAAAGATCTAAACTACCAAAAGAACAACACAAGTGACACAGAGTTTATACTCGTTCGGGCCACCGATGCGGTGTAATACCCTACTCCAGTGTGGTGTGGTGGATTGCCTCTTGGGCTGATGATGATGAACACTACAAGGTTGAACAGCCTCGCGAGGGTCTGTTCTTGGCCTGGGGGATGAACTGCTAGGAGGAGTTCAATCGCCCTTCTCTCTCTCTCCGATGCCTAACTGATTGCCGGGTTGCTAGGTGTTCTGATCTTCCTAGATCCCTCTACCCTGGGGGTGTCTAGTCCTATTTATAGGCAAAGGCCCTGGGCCTCTTCCCAAATATTGAGCGGGAAGGGCGCCAACAATTGGCCATTTTGAAGGGAAACATCTGGTACACTTATCCTGACTAAAGTTGGTCCTCGCCTGCCAAAGGCTCTGGTGATGATGCTGGCTCGTACTCCACAGTGACTTCCTCCTTGTCGCGGAGCTGGTCTTGGTCTCGTTGAACCGAAATGGATGCCTTTGCTTGATCCTCCCGCCTGCGCTTGCTCCCTTTGCGCCAAAGAGGAAAGGGAGGACACTGCGTGGGCTGGCGCCCGCCTGGCGCCCTTGGTCGTCATGGCTTGCGTCATGGGCACCTCGTGAGGTACCCCGCCTTGATCTCTCCGCCTCCTCGCGAGCCAACCTGAAGAGGCCGCGCCTGAGGAAGCCCCGTTTCGTCCGCCCCATGAGGCTTGGCCCCTCGCGAGGGTCTTGGTTTTGTGTTGATGAAGATGGGCCGTGCTGGGCCCCTTTGAGCCACGCCGCGGGCCGCAGGCAGGCAAGTCTAGGGACACCCGTTACCAGAACGCCGACGGTAGCCCCCGGGCCCAAGGCGCGCCCGGACTTGGCCGTGCTGAGAGGCGAAAGGGCAAGGGCGAAGCGCCGCGGGCCCTAACAGCCTACGGCCTCGGGCGCCGTGTGGCGGTTGATTGGACGTGGGCGGCACTGTTCCCCCACGCCTCCTTATTTTGTGCCCTGCTAGGCGGACTCGTAGTTGTACACAACCGCTTCCTTCCTTTCGTTCGTGCGCTCTTTGTCCTTCCTCCGCTCGAACTCCAACTCCTATTTTCTGCCCAATCTCGAATCTTCCCGCCTCCTTCCCATCGCCATGGCTCCGACGAAGAAGGAGAGAGGAAAGAAACCCATGCCTCCGCCTCGCTCGCCGCCGTTGGTGTCCCCCGCTGTTGGCCGGTCGATCATACTCAATCGAGAGTGCCTGGGCAAGGTCAGCTCGGCTCTGGCTTCTATCTTCAACGAGTGAGGGAGGACGATGGCCTGGCCTACGTCCCACTTCCCCACTGATAGGATAATCACCGAAGTCCATTATTTCGCCGATGCCCTGTGGGCGGGTCTAGTTCCCCCCTTTTCCGATTTCTTCAGGGCCGTGCTTTCCCACTACCAGATCCACATGATGCACCTGGGTCCTGAATCCATCACCCTCCTTTCAGTCTTCGCTTTTGTTTGCGAGGCGATGATGGGCATCCTTCCTTCGGTTGCCTTGCTGCGCCACTTCTTCTTCTACAGCATTCACTTATTGCTAATTCTTCAAGTTGTTTTTCTGCTAAGTGAATGTGATCGGACCCTTCCCCCTCTATGCTAAACTCAACCCAATCTATTCACAAATTCTTCCTGTGCGTTCTATTTGAAACTCGTTCAAAATCTTCACTGTGTCCTTGTCAGCTAAAGAATTTGCGAACGAAACGTTAAAACTTGTCTTATGCAAAACATTTGTTTTGCCGCTCAAACTATTCCGCTTCCCACGAAAACACTTATCTATTCACCCACTATCTTACACGATCTCCACTTCTCAGTACGTGGGTGACACATGTCAAGCGAATGAAAAGAGTCAGGGGCACATTCGTCCTAATTCTTCGGGCGAACAGTTTTTTCACCGTGGCTATAAATACCCCATCTTCCCTTCATCACTTCCTTTACTTCGCTCGACCTCCTTCTCCAGCTCAAGCTTCTCAAACCCTAGCGCTGCCGCAACTTCATCGTCGCCGGTGAGTAAGAGCTTCACTGCCTCGACCTCGTCGCCGTCGTACTCGCGCCGGCCGCGGAAATCTTCACTCCGCCGCCGCCGTAGCTGTCTTCCTCCGCCGAGTTAGGGCGTGGAAGATCAACACGGACGAACTTCATGTCTCCACCTCACAGTTCATCGTGTTCTTCATTCAGGGCAATTAAAAGTTACTTTTACTACCCTCTTTGATTCAAATGATTTCTACAAAATCTTCAAAGGTGTTTTTCCTCAAATCTTCTCACACTAAACACCTCACCTGTCAACTGTTCTTGATTCATTTCTCTAAGCTGCAAATTTCTCTTCAAGATTCCTCAATTGTGCGGATTTCTGATCTGTACAACTCTGGAACCTAAGACTAAGAACGCTTAATGAAATTCTTCAAGACAAGTCTGGTCAATTCCTCAAACTTGTTCTTTTTGAAAATCTTCTGGGAACGCATATGACCTCTCCAAATTCCTCGCACCTCTACTCTGTTCACAGGTACTCATGTCCACTGCTGAATCACTAGGTTCTCATCAACTTAACTCATTTGCAGCGTTCCTCGAAGAAAAGTTGCACACTTCTTCACATAATTCAATTGTTCAAATTCCTCAACTCACAAAAATGGCTGATGGAAAGAAGCCACAGAAAGGAGGAAAAAGGCACGAGGTCAATATTGCGTTTGAAATCCCTGAGGACATCTATGCTGGGTACTGCACACCCCCTGAGGAAGATAAAAATCAGCGCAAGGTGCGCATTCAAAATATTGAGAGGAGATGGGCAAGAGAGTGGAGGGAGCACAGATATGTAACTCCAAAATACATGAAGAAATTCGCACTCAATCCTCCATGCCCAAGACCTCCATTGGCACCTGGCCAAGTAGCAGATCCCACTAGCCTCAAGCGCGGTGAGGATTATCCTGATGAATGGGCAAAGCGCCAAGCCAAGCTAGCCAGACAAGCCAAAGAAGCAGTGAGGAAATTCAATGAAGACTCTACTGCTGCTGCCACTGAGGCCTCTGTCAAGCCCAAAAAGGCCATGTCAAAGAAGCCTGCGCACAAGCCAAGTGCTTCGCCAGCAATGCCCTCATGGCCAGAATCTTCAAAGCCTTCAAGGCCAATTCCTCATGCTGCTCCTGCTCCTACAAAATCTTCAGCTCCTCCACCAAAGTCTTCGGTTGCTCCGACAAAATCCTCAGCACCTGTGCATCTCACCACGTGCCAAAGGACCGCAGGCATATCTATTGCCTCAGGAGCCTCTGCTAGTTCCTCTGCTGCACCAAGTTCCTCAGCTGGTCCCTCTCTGCTGAAGAAAAAGTCCACTGCTAGACGAGGTCCTCGACCAAGTCCTCACAAGAAGCAGGTGGCCTTCCAAGTACCCTCTGATGATGATGAGGTTGATGATGAAGAATTTGCCGAAATCATCAGAGACAGACAAGTCAGGGCCGCTAGAGCCAAAGGCACAAAGGTGCCACTGCTTTTGGATCCAAGGTTAATCCTCAACTATATTGATCTCTGGCACGAGGACCCAAACACTCTTATGCCTGATTTCAAGTTGACTCCTGGCCAAAGTCACATGCTGACCCATTTCATACAAGAAGAAAAATGGAAATATGAGAAGGCCGGGCAGATCAAGAAAGCGCAGTACAGGAAGGAGAAAATCCTGAAGAAAAACGTTGTCACTATGACAACTGAAGAACTAATGAAGATACAGACTGAAATCAAAAGCCTCAGTGATGAATTCAACATTTACTATGTTGATTGGCAAGGAGCCAAAGTCAGGTTTGTGAAACTGACTGAAAAGTTCACTTCAAAGGTTGCAGCTCCAACACATCTGCTCAGCCAACTGAACAAAATGCCAGCACCGCTGATGACAACAAGGCTGCTGAAGAAAATGTGAGTTCCAGGGCTGATGACTGCATACCAGCCACTGAAGAAATTGCCAGGGCATCCACTAGTGGTGCGCCTGAAGAAAATGAAGAAGTCAGGGCAACTGCATCAGTTGTGCCTGAAGAAAATCAACCAGATTCCTGTGCTCCTCCTGCTCCTACTCCAACTCCAATCCTTCCATCTGCATCAGATGTGAAGAAGATTAAGGCTGCAGAGCGTGCAGCTGTGAAGAAAAGGAAAGCATCATCTCCTTCAGATTCTTCAGCTCCGAAGAAAATGAAGCCTTTGACCAGCTCATACGCAAATCCTATTGATGATTCCTCTCTCAACCATGCCATCAAAGGACCTTGTTCCTTATGATGAAGAATATGTGATTCCTAGCGAATCTGATGAAGAAAATCCTTCTGCTTCTTTGTCAGAGCAGTTGAATGAAGAAATTGAAGTGGATGCAATCCCTTCAACTCCTGTTGTTTCCTCGCATATGCCTCAGTTTACTGTTGAAGAGGCCGACGTTGAAGAAATGGAAGATGAAGATGTGGACATTGGCTGTACTACACCCTTGATGAATGATGACTTTTGGGAAAGTCAGCATCCCAACTCTCCACTGTTCACACCTTTACAGCAAATCCCTCAGTCCCCTGCACAAACTGTTCAAATGGGCTCTGAAGAAACTCACCCCACTTCATCAGTACATGAAGAAATTCCAGCCACTAGTGCTGAAGAAAATGCTGCTGCTGAACATCTGAAGACGCAGACTGCCACTGAAGAGGAACCAGAAATTCCTCAGGCTGAAGAACCTGAGATTGCGATTCCTAAGGTTGTGGCGCAACTCACAGACACTCCTCTGCCCAAGCCAAAGGATCCATTCTCCAGGAAGCAAAAATTCAAGGCTGATGATTTCTTTGGCGAGCATGTATTCTTCACTGACTACAACCCTTATGACTCTGCTCGCATTAGAAAGAGGCGTTTCTGGACTGCCAGCCAGGCAAATTTCTATTCCTCAGTGCTGTTCAACAAAGACAAAGTCTCCGATCATGCGCACATTCCTCATGTGGATATGGAATCTCTGCCGTGCTTCCTGCCAGTCCTCAGTGTTCTTCACGGTGCTGGACCGTTAAATTTCTGCACTGACATCTGTGATTGGAATGAAGAACTCATTCTTCAAATTTATGCAACGCTGCACATCACCGGAAACTCTGAAGATGTGAATTCATGGGTGCTGGACTGGATGACTGAAAATACTCACTTCAAGGCACCAGCTACTGAATTGCTTCGTGCCTTACCTCTCAGTCCTCCCCTTGAAGCCGCTCGTTGCATCTATGGTGAACCTGATCTTACTGATCACTACATGCAAGTGCTGATGAAGCCATTGAAGCCAGGTCAGGCCCCAAGGACCAAATTCCTCGTTAAGGAATTACTGTATGTGCCTCGGACTGTCTATCGCATTCTGACGAAGACATTGAGTCCAATCAAGGGTCACGACTCGAATGATGAAGAAGTCGTTGGCATCATGAAGAATCTGCTTTTCAATATCATTCATGGCGTTCCTGTCAACTTCCATGATTTCTTCATGAGGACTCTGGCCAATGTTGCTATGTCACCGTTTGAGTTGAAGCCTTATGCACCTTGGATTATGAGATTCATCAGAACAAGGCCTTCACTCAACTACAAAGCTGATACACTGAACCATGCAGCTACTTGCCTCCAATAGAAGTCCTCAAATGGACATTTTCCTCAGCTGATGACAAGGGCAAGGCCGCTGCTGTTATAGATGAAGGCATTCGTCCATTGGATGGTCAATTTCGCAAGGCTGCATCCTACTCCACCTTGACGACTCTGCCACTCATGACTCTGCCGCCAACACAACCAAGCAAAATCCTCAAGGCACAACACCCAGGGTGATGACTGATCGTGAGCTCCTCCTCAGTCTTCATCAGAAGGTTGATCGCAATCATAAATGGGTCAAGCGTCAATTTGGTTCAATTCTTCACAACATGACCTCTACCCACAATGCAGTGAAGAAAAACCACTACTACCTTCATGAAACCTTCAACTGTACCTGGGCTGTCTGTCTCACGTCTATAGCGCAAATGATCTGAAGAAAATGGGTCTCAAGGAAGAATTTGACTGCTCTGCACCTCCTCCGAAGAAATACAAGAAGGTCAAGGTTCCTTCCTTGGTGGCCAGCTCCTATTCTTCATCGCGCGACACCGACGAGCATGAAGACTTGGACGACACTGCGCAGGCCCAACATCAACAACCGACCCCAACAACGCTGGCGCTCCTTCATCAACTTGATATTCTTCACGGGCGTTAGTCCTCATTTTCGATCCTTTTGGTCATTTGATGACAAAGGGGGAGAAATTTGATTTAGTCTTCAAGCGGGTCTATCATATTTGGGCGTTTTTTGCTAAGTTACAACTCTCGTTCTTCTGAAACCTTATTGGACCGAGTTGTAAACTTAAACCCGATGGTAGTCTGATACTTTTGCTATGTTTTTCTGCATGCTTATTCCTCGTTAATGTTATGCACGCATGCTGAATTACATCAGTCACCATATTTCATCATGCATTTCAAATTCTTCATATTATATGTCAAATGCGTGTATGAATTACAATATATAGGGGGAGATCTCCATGATTCAACTCTTCAAGTGTGCATTGCTTCAAAAGCAAATTCCTCACTATGCACATCTTTAGGGGGAGTTCTTCTATATCTTGCAATCAAATTCCTCAAATTTAGCTTTTACACTTCATATGTTTATCCCCGTTGAAAACTTAACCTATATTGTCATCAATCACCAAAAAGGGGGAGATTGTAAGTGCATCTAGTGTCCCTTAGTGATTTTGGTGTATTGAAGACTTATAGGTTAAGGGACTAATGCGTTTGTGAGTGTACACAGATCTATAAGTCTATGAGGAGTTTGATATTTACAAAGAAAGTCGACCCCTAAAAATGAAGTTCTTCGACTGAAGACTTTGGATTTCTGAAGACTTTGAAAGTGAAGGAATTGGTGTAACCTTCAAGACTTGGTATTCACATGAGGAACATGAAGCGTGAAGACTTTTGTTTTCATAGTTTCATTTTCTCTTTCTTGAGTCATAGGAAACACCGTACTGTTAAAGGGGGTCGAGGAAATACTAAGGAAAATTTTCCATGAGATGCTCAACTCAAAATCCTACACCTACCAATCCCTTCGAGTGAAGCCATTGGAAATCTCATACAGTTCAATCATATTCTTCAGTGACAGAGACGAAGCTCTTCTAGTCTCTCAGGAATTTGTTCTGACTGAGGACTTAGGAATTCACCAGTGCGGATTGCCTACATAGTGAGGAACATGATAGCCCTGAGCAATTTGAGCCTCAAATTTCCGACCATTGCTGTGCTATGCGCCAGCTATCCCAAAATATCTTATCCACCTAACAGTCATATCATTGAAGGGCATTTATGTCTTATCATGTCGGGCTGCTCCCTAGGCTATAAATAGCCGCCCCCTACAACCACTAGCTGGTTGGCTGCTCTGAGAGAAACTGACACTTGTCATTTGAGAGCAACCCATCCTCCGAGGACTTTGAGTGAAAATCATCGAGTGAGGAAAAACCCAAACCCAAACACCTACAAACCCAAAGTGATTGAGCATCACTGAAGAGATTGATCCTGCATGGACCCGACGCTTGTTACCTTTGAAGACTG
Source organism: Aegilops umbellulata (assembly GCA_032464435.1). Lineage (NCBI taxonomy): Eukaryota > Viridiplantae > Streptophyta > Magnoliopsida > Poales > Poaceae > Aegilops > Aegilops umbellulata. The sequence goes on from CP136056.1 coordinate 295,691,418, forward strand.
TGCTTCTTCCAGACGGTTAGGCGTCATGGTCTAGAACATCCAAGAGGAATTGTGGATCGCCAAGTGACCGAGTTTGTGAAGGTTCAGAAGTCATCTGAAGACTTACCACAAGTGATTGGACGAGGTCTGTGTGACCTTAGTTCAAGGAGAATACTGTGAGGACTGTGTGTCTGGGACTATGTGTCCTCAGGTTTAAATACCTAGCCGCTCCAACCAGATGTACAACTGAGACAGCAGTTGGAACTGGTCTACCAAATCATTGTCTTCACCAAGCCAACTGGTTTTATTTCCACAACTCTTTCATTTCCTCATTACTGTGTTGTGTGCTTGTCAGATATGTGTTTGAAGACTTTGACTGAAGACTTTCTCAATTTCCTTAGTTCAATTTCTTCAGTCTGTTTGTCTTCATCCTGTGTTGTCCTGTGTTTACGCTTTCAGTACTCTGTGCTTGTTTTCATTTCATCATGATGACTATGCTTGTCCTCTGTTATGTTTACTTTTGAGTACTTATTCCGCTGCAAGTAGTTCTTCATAACGATTTCCTCACCGGCAAATTCATCAGTGAAGGATTCATAAAAATCGCCTATTCACCCCCCCTCTAGTTGATATAACGCACTTTCACGCGGAAATATCTACCTGCCCGCCCCCTCCACCTTACCAAAAGCCACATTTTCCCTGTTTCTGCCTTCCTTTCCAAGTTGAAACCTCCACTCCTTGTTTGCAGCGCCGCCTCCTCGCCAGCGACCCTCCTCCATGCTGCTCGGCCTCGCCTATCCAGGCAGGTAATCCACACCCGACCCCATCCTCGTTCTCCTTCCACATCCCACATGCCCCGACCGTCGGCACGACACCTTCCACCCAAATCACCGACCCCTCCACCAAATAAGCGCCGTCCTAAGCCATGGTGCGCGCAGTATAGCCAGGATCGCAAGGACCATTTGGCAGCAGAAAAGCAAATCGCGATCGCACGCACAGATGAGGTCGCGATGGCTGCCATTCATGTCGACCCCCAGATCTTGGAGGAGCACCTCACCGTCAAGGCCACCGTCGACACCTCGCGCGCCGACGACGCGACGCAGTTGGCTGTTTGCTTCAATTCTGCAATGCGATGTTCAATTGTTGTGGGTGCATTCTGTTATTGTATACCATGTGAGAAATAAATTGAATTTGGCTGTACTAAATACATGGGAAACAAATACAATTGCTTTATTTCCAAGTTGTTAAGCATGCTTGGTTTAGTTAACTGTCTAATCTTCTATTAGTAGTATGTTATATTATGCAATGTGGTGCTTAGTTAACGTTTGGTTCATTTGTTGTGGTGTTTAGTTAACTGTTTTGTTTGGTTCAATTCTGCAATGCGATGTTTAATAGTTGTGGGTGCATTCTGTTATTGTATACCATGTGAGGAATAAATTGAATTTGGCTGTAGTAAATACATGAGAAACAAATACAATTGATATATTTCCAAGTTGTTAAGAATGGTTGGTTTGGTTAACTGTCTGATCTTCTATTAGGAGTATGTTCTATTGTGCAATGTGGTGCTCAGTTAATGTTTGGTTCATTTGTTGTGGTGTTTAGTTAATTGCTTGGTTCAATTCTGCAACGCAATGTCCAATTGTCGTGGGTAGAATTTTGTATTGTTATGCATGTGAGGAATAAATTGAATTTGGTTGCACTTAATACATGAGAAATATATACAAGTGCTACATTTCCTAGTTCTTAATCATGCTTGGTTTGGATAAATGGGTTTTCCATGTGGCTTGAATTAATCTGATGAATCTGCAATGTGCTTATTTTTCATCAACATATTTTACTGATAGCATGTGAACCCTTACTTAACCTGATGACTAACTACCTTATATGTGTTGCAAGGAAACAATGGGAAGCACTGAGGTTTACAATCGAGGTTAGCACGTGCATGGTCCGTTGTCTAATAGCACATCATTGTGCAATTGCAGGAACCATTCTAATATTTAGGTTTTTAACAATTTGGTCTTGCACATGTAGGTCCTGCTGTCAGTGGTTTTGACCCACTGTTCGACCCTTTTTGCATATGGGGAAATGAGTTGTCCATGAATATCAGTCAAGTCAAGAAACTTAGAAAGATTGTTAGGATAAAGAAATTAGCGACAAAAAACAACAAGATCTTTGTGTGCACAATGAAGAAGACATCAGTTCACTACAGGATGGTACGAACTATTATACCTTGCCTTTTTTATTCCTTTGCCCCATTTCCAATATAGAGAAGATATTTATGCACATCCTTGTTTTTAGGCCTTTCAATAGCAGTTCACTGATGATTACTTCTCAAACCACCTATATGGTCAGGAGGCGGGGAAGGTATTCATACAACATCCACAGTTCAATATTGAAGTGTTCCTGAAGAGGATGAAGGATGGACGGTCAATCATCCACAGGCACTGGCCTAAAGTTACAAAGACGTTCAACATCAATGAAGGCTCGATATTCGCCTTCTGCTTTAGCAGTTTTCCAGATGAGATACATCTATCTATGTACCGTCTATGATGCTAATTTCGAAAGGTTATAGATGTTGCATGTGAAACTTGGTGCTGGTGTAGTTGTGTAATGGGGTAGCTGAGTGCTAAAGCTATATGATGTTGTACTCTGATGTATTTCAATTATGAACATGGAATATATTTGGTGCTTAATATGAAACGCCAATTAGATTAATAAATGGATTACTAATAATCAGATAATTAGCCTGCTAATTGGGTTTTTCTATTGCAAACAATTATTGAGAAAACACCGTGTGCGATGCATCCAATAACGCACACAGTTTCTAGGAATAAACTGTGTTAGATTAATGAACAATCACACACGACATCCTCTTAAAAATTGTTTGCGTTAGGCCACCTGGCGCAAATGTTTACCACATAAAAACTGTGTGTGATGGACAGCCCTTGACACACAATTTCTTCTAGGCACCGTGTGTGATGCATTCAATAACACAAACGATAAAATTGTCAATACTGTGTGCAATGGAAATGCTATCACAAACGATTTAACGGGGAAAATTGTGTGTGATGTACTTGCGAACAGAAACGTTTTCCTTGGAGCAACTATGTGGGATGTATATACGAACGGAAACGTTTAGCGATGACTGACTGTGTGGGATGTACTTACGACCGGAAATGATTTCGCCTGTATAATAGTATTTTTTGAGCACTACTGTACGTATTTCTGTATTTGAGTGCTCGCCGGTCGCACGTGACCTCATTTTGCCGAGCGTGTGTGCCAGGAGGGCATATCCCCGATGATTTCTGGGTCGTGTGGGAAGGACCCCCCCATCGCCCACACTCACTAGGCGATAGTTCCAAATGTCGTCGCAGAAAGGGGTTAAAAACCGTCTGTATAGCACCTCGCTGTACTAGTGAAATCTCCTCCCTAGGGTTTCCCCTTCCTCCTCTTTTCCCTCCCTGTCGCTGCCAGCAAGTAGGTCCTCCCCACACGCCTCCATATTCTGTCGTCGCTGACGCCATGGCTGAGAGGAGGCCAAGCTCCTCGCCAGCGTGAATAGCTCGCCTCGTCCGTCTTCTTCCGCGGGAAGGAACGTTCGCTTCCCTGCCTTCTTCCTTGGCTACGCACGCATCATCTCAAGCCTGGATCGCCTCCATGTCGTTGTATGCCCCTGCTTCCTCTTCTTCACGCAGCCAAACGCTGCCACAATCAGCGCCTCCGCCATGCTTCTACGTCGCCTCCCGGGCCTCTGTTTTGTATCATACGGGGTCGCGGTGAGCTCCTGCTCCTCCCAGCCTTCTCCCACTTTGAATTGATGCATGTATCCACCGTATCCATCATCTCCGAGGCCTCGTCTACTCATGGACAAGCTGAAGCTCATGTCTTGCCTCACTGCCTAGTTATTGTTGCACTCGCTGCACACCCACACTCGCTCACACCACAACGCATGCACGCAGCGCGCCACGCGCAACTCGCGCACATGCACAGGCCCTCTCCCAATATGTGGGATTCTTTTTACCTAAAGTTGACACGCTTCCAAACCCGCATTCAATATTATTGCAAACATCATTATCAATGACATATTCATCATGAGGCTTAAATAAATTTTGAAGATCATAAGAAGCATCACCCCAATCATGATCATTGCAATAAGTAGTGGACATATGAAAGTGCAACTATTTGGTAATTCCTAAAAACATATAGTTCATTGAGCTAATGCTATTTCAAGACTAATATTTCAGGAAAGCTCAATGATTGGCATGGCATGGATGAGAAAAGTGGACCCCTCAAAATGCTAAGAACAAAAGGATTGTCTCAAGCTCAAAAGTTCAAGACTCTACTTTTTCTATTTTAGTGATCCAAGATCACATTGAGTCTATAGGAAAAGCCAATACTACCAAGGAGGGATGAGGTGTTGCTTAATGAGGCTCTTGCTCAAAGTGCTTAGTGATATGCTCCAAAGACCTCAACTACATTCTCACATCCACATATGACCCAAACCAAAAGTCAAACTCGGCCCCACCGATTCTTTCTATTCGGCGCCACTGAGTTTAGATGTAATAGCCATTGCCACAAACCCTAGGCAAATCGGTCTCACCGATAGGGATCTCGGTCTCACCGAGATGGGGTTGTAATCACTCTGTTTCCCTTCGTAAAGTTTCGGTCCTACCGAGATGAGCGATCGGTCCCACCGAGATTGCAATATAAACTCTCTGTTTCCCTTTTGTAACATTTCGGTCTCACCGAAATGAGCGAATCGGTCCCACCGAGTTTCCCTGACCAACTCTCTGGTTAGCTTATTACCCAAATTGGTCCTACCGAGTTGCATGTGGTCCCACCGAAAATCCTAAGGGTCACTAGATTTGCTGAATCAGTCCGACCGAGTTTACCAATTCGGTCCCAACGAGTTTGGCAAGTTGTGTGTAACGGTTAGATTTTGTGTGGAGGCTATAAATACCCCTCCACCTCCTCTTCATTCATGGAGAGAGCCATCAGAACGAACCTACACTTCCAACCTACATTTTCTGAGAGAGAACCACCTACACTTGTGTTGAGACCAAGATATTCCATTCCTACCATATGAATCTTGATCTCTAGCCCAAATCCAAATCCTGTGAGAGAGAGTTGAGTGTTGGGGAGACTATCATTTGAAGCACAAGAACAAGGAGTTCATCATCAACACACCATTTGTTACTTCTTGGAGAGTGGTGTCTCCTAGATTGGCTAGCTGTCACTTGGGAGCCTCCGACAAGATTGTGGAGTTGAACCAAGGAGTTTGTAAGGGCAAGGAGATCGCCTACTTTGTGAAGATCTACCGCTAGTGAGGCAAGTCCTTCGTGGGCGACGGCCATGGTGGGATAGACAAGGTTGCTTCTTCGTGGACCCTTCGTGGGTGGAGCCCTCCGCGGACTCGCGCAACCGTTACCCTTCGTGGGTTGACGTCTCCATCAACGTGGATGTACGATAGCACCACCTATCGGAACCACGACAAAAACATCCGTGTCTCCAATTGCGTTTGAATCCTTCAAACCCTTCCCTTTACATTCTTGCAAGTTGCATGCTTTACTTTCCGCTGCTCATATACTCTTTCCATGCTTGCTTCAATTGTGTTAAGATTGCTTGACTTGTTCTAAGTTGCTAAAATCTGCCAAGAACTAAAATTGGGAAAAGGCTAGATTTTTATTTGGTCAAGTAGTCTAATCACCCCCCCTCTAGACATACTTTCGATCCTACAACATAACAATATTATCATCCCCAAGCTTGTAGCTTTGCATATAATTAGCACAACTGACAATAATAGAATATATAATAACATCATTGCAATCAGGCTTTTTATTCAAGGAGCTATCACGAACCACTTTATAGATTTCTTCTTTCAACACTTCATCACAATTTCCAGAGTCAAGATTTTCAAGCAAAACTTTATAGACATAATCAAGTGCACTCAACTCACTAGCAATTGGTTCAACATAATTTGATCTTTTGAAAAGATTGTCAAGTTGATGAGGATCCATAGTTATCTTCAATTTCTCCTTTTTCCTTTCTGCTCTTTGAGTCATGACATAAAAGCAAGCAAGCAAACGAGCAAATAAAAATAATTTTGTGTTTTTGTAAAAGTGTTTTAGAAGTGGAGCAGATCAAATGAGAGGCAAATGGCAAATCAAAGTAAACACAATGAGATGAAAGTTTATGCGATGGTACTTGATAGTTTTTGGTGATGTCTCCCTGGCAATTGCGCTAGAAATTCTTCCTGCTACTTGTGAGTTGCGTTGGGATTTCCTCGAAGAGGAGAGGATGATGTAGTATAGTACAGATAAGTTTTTCCTTAGTTAGGAACCAAGGTTATCACTCCAGTAGGAGAACCACGCAAGACCTCGTGAACAACACCTACACACAAAAGAACAAATACTTGCACCCAGCGCGATCAAGGGGGTTGTCAATCCCCTTGACGGCTAATTGCAAGGATCAGTCTGATAATGGTAGATAGATAAACAAAAACACAAATAAAATAATGGAAAATAATTGCAGCAAAGTATTTTTTGGATTTTAATATATGATAAAGGTAGACTCGGGGGGCCATAGTTTTCAATAGAGGCTTCTCTCTCGAACAAAAAGAATACGGTGGGTGAACAAATTGCTGTTGGGCAATTGATAGAAAAGCGCATCGTTATGACGATATCCAAGGCAATGATCATGTATATAGGAATCATGTCTGAGATAAGTAGACCAAATCTTGCCTGCATCTATTACTATTACTCCACATATCGACCGCTATCCAGCATGCATCTAGAGTATTAAGTTCATAAAGAACAGAGTAACGCCTTAAGCAAGATGACATAATGTAGACAAAGTAAACTCAATGAATATGAGTAAACCCCATTGTTTTATCCTTAATGGCAACGATACAAATACGTGTCTTGTCCCTTTCTATCACTAGGATATAGATCACTACAAGATTGAACCCATTACAAAGCACCTCTCCCATTGCAAAATAAATCAATCTAGTTGGCCAAACCAAACGAATAGATCGGAGAGAAATACAAAGCTATAATAATCATGTATAAAAGAATTCAGAGAAGACTCAAATAATATTCATAGATAGTCTGATAATAAACCCACAATTCATCAGATCCCAACAAACACACCGAAAAAGAAGATTCCATCGAATAGATCTCCAAGAATATCAAGGAGAACATTGTATTGAAGATCAAAGAGAGAGAAGAAGCAATCCAGCTACTAGATATGGACCCATAGGTATGCGGTAAACTACTCACACATCATTGGAAGGGCAGCAAGGTTGATGTAGAGGCCCTCCATGATCGATTCCCCCTCCGGCAGAGTAACGGAAAAGGCCTCCAGATGGGATCTCCGAAGAACAGAAACTTGTGGCAACAGAAAAAGTATTTGGAGTTGCTCTCTGTTGATTTTCCAATTTTAGAGAATTTATAGATGTGGAATTAGGTAAAATGTTTCCATGTGGGGCCCACAAGGTACTTGGGGGCGCCTACCCCCTGGGCGCGCCCAAGTGCCTTGTCGCTTCCTCGTTGCATGCCCGGTCTCCTCCCGAAGCTTCTAGGGTCTCTTTTGTCCAAAAAATCATGAAAAAAATTTCATGGACTTTGGACTTCGTTTGGTACTGATTTCCTGGAAAACCAAAAAAAGGCAAAACAAAACAGCAATTGGCAATTGCCACTAAGTTAATAGGTTAGTCCCAAAAAATGGTATATCATTGCATATAAAACATCCAAGATTGATACTATAATAGCATGGAACAATAAAAAATTATAGATAGGTTGGAGACGTATCATTACCTAGTATCATCCTTCCAATAAATGCATGAAGGGTTATGTATTTTTTCTATCTTGTTATGCAAGCCCAATCCTTTGTTTTGTTTTGGTAGTGGTATGCAAGTTGCTTCAATGTCAAGTGTTGATTCCATACCTTTCCTAAACGGTGTTCTCATATTTCTATGGGAGTGCTAATCCTCTTGATCAATCAAGATTGTCATGGCTATTCTTTCTCAACCCGTGTTCTTCTCTTCAAATTAATCCGATCCTTTCGATATTTGCAAGATCAATTCTCCGTTTTCTCAATGGTGTGATACATCCATTTTGCATCATGTTTTCCTAATGTTATTTACAATGTTTTCATGCATAATAATGCTTTATGTAGTAATTCTAATGCCTTTTCTCTCATAATATGCAAGGTTTACACAAAGAGGGACAATGCTGGCAGCTGCAATTCTGTACCTGAAAAAGCTACGTCATAGTTAGCTATTCTGCACACCTCCAAATGAGCTGAAAATTCACTGGGAATTGTTTTCAAATATATGAAAAATACTAGGGCAAATAACTACTGGAGGGGGCCACCCTAGTGAGCACAAGACACCAGGGCACGCCTAGGCACCCAGGCGTGCCCTGGTGGGTTGTGCCCTCATAGGCCCACCTCCGGTGCCCATCTTCTGGTATATAGGTCATTTTGACCTAGAAAAAATCAGAGGGGGACTTTCGGGATGAAGCGCCACCGTCTCGAGGCGGAACTTGGGCAGGAACACTTTTGCCCTCTGGGGGAGCGATTCCGCTGGGGAAACTTCCCTCCCGGGGGGAATCATCGTCATCACCAACAACCCTCTCATCTTTGTGAGGGAAATCTACATCAACATCTTCAATAGCACAATCTCCTCTCAAACCCTAGTTCATCTCTTGTGTTCAATCTTTGTACCAAAACCTCAGATTGGTACCTGTACGTGACTAGTAGTGTTGATTACATCTTGTAGTTGATTACTATATGGTTTATTTGGTGGAATATTACATGTTCAAATCCATTATGCTATTTAATACCCCACTGATCTTGAGCATGATTATCATTTGTGAGTAGTTACTTTTGTTCTCGAGGTCACGAGAAAAATCTTGTTGCAAGTAATCATGTGAACTTGATATGTGTTTGATATTTTGATGATATGTATGTTGTGATTCCCTTAGTGGTGTCATGTGGACGTCGACTACATGGCACTGATACGTCTCCAACGTATCTATAATTTTTTATTGTTTCATGCTATTATATTATCTGTTTTGGATGTTTAACGGGCTTTAATATGCTTTTTATATTATTTTTTGGACTAACCTATTAACCGGAGGCCCAGTGCCAGTTTCTGTTTTTTGTGTGCCTATTTTACTGTTTCGCAGAAAAGGAATATCAAACGGAATCCAAACGGAATGAAACCTTCGCGATGATCTTTCTTGGACCGAAAGCAATCCAGAAGACTTGGAGTTCAAGTCTGGAACGCCACGAGGCGGCCACGAGGCAGGAGGGCGCGCCCCCACCCTCGTGGGCCCCTCGTAGCTCCACCGACGTACTTCTTTCACCTACATATACTCTTATACCCTAGATCGATTAGGGAGAGCCACGAAAACACTTTTCCACTGCCGCAACCTTCTGTACCCGTGTGATCCCATCTTGGGGACTTTTCCGGCAATCTACCGGAGAGGGAATCGATCACGAAGGGCTTCTACATCAACACTATTGCCACTCCGATGAAGCGTGAGTAGTTTACCACAGACCTTCGGGTCCATAGTTATTAGCTAGATGGCTTCCTCTCTCTCTGTCCCTTTGATTCTCAATACAAAGTTCTCCTCGATGTTCTTGGAGATATATTCGATGTAATACTCTTTTGCGGTGTGTTTGCCGAGATCCGATGAATTGTGGATTTATGAACAAGATTATCTATGAATATTATTTGGTTCTTCTCCGAATTGTTATATGCATGATTTGATATCTTTGTAAGTCTCTTTGAATTATCGGTTTAGTTTCGCCTACTAGATTGATCTTTCTTGCAATGGGAGAAGTGCTTAGCTTTGGGTTCAATCTTGCTGTGTCCTTTCCCAGTGACAGTAGGGGCAGCAAGGCACGTATTGTATTGTTTCCATCGAGGATAAAAAGATGGGGTTTATATCATATTGCTTGAGTTTATCCCTCTACATCATGTCATCTTGCTTAATGCGTTACTCTGTTCTTATAACTTAATACTCTAGATGCATGCTGGATAGCGGTCGATGTGTGGAGTAATAGTAGTAGATGCAGAATCATTTCGGTCTACTTGACACGGACGTGATGCCTATATTCATGATCATTGCCTTAGATATGTTCATAACTATGCGCTTCTCTATCAATTGCTCGGCAGTAATTTGTTCACCCACCGTAATACATGATATCTTGAGAGAAGCCACAAGTGAAACATATGGCCCCCGGGTCTCTTTCTTATTATATTACATCTCTTTTATTTACATCGTATCTCGTTTACTATTTTGCAATCTTTACTTTCCAATCTATACAACAAAAATACTAAAAATATTTACTTTACTATCTTTATTAGATCTCACTTTTGCGAGTGACCGTGAAGGGATTGACAACCCCTTTATCGATTTGGTTGCAAGGTTCTTGATTGTTTGTGCAGGTACTAGGTGACTTGTGCGTTGTCTCCTACTAGATTGATACCTTGGTTCTCAAAACTGAGGGAAATACTTACGCTACTTTGCCGCATCACCCTTTCCTCTTCAACGAAAAACCAACACATGCTCAAGAGGTAGCAAGAAGGATTTCTGGCGCCTTTGCCGGGGAGATCTACGCCCAGTCAAGCCATACCAAGTACCCATCATAAACTTTTCTCCCTCGCATTACATTATGTGCCATTCGCCTCTCATTTTCCTCTCCCCCACTTCACAAAAATTTGCCATTTTATTTGCCCCTCTTTTCTATTCGCCTTTTTCTCATTAGATCTTTTGTTTGGTTGTGTTGCCATGTTCCTTCTATATGCTTGCATCTTCGCTTGCTGAAAATCTATTGTTATGGATCCTCATCCCCTTGCTAATCTTTTTAAAAGATCCAATTATGAAGAACCAATTGCTAGTGAGTTGAGTGCACTAGATTATCTTTATGAGGTTTTGCTTGAAATTCATGAATCTGAAAATTGTGATGAAGTGTTGAAAGAAGAAATTTATGAAGTGATCCACGATAGCTTCTTGAATGAAAAGCATGGTTGCAATGATATTATTATAAATTTTGTTAATGCCAATTGTGCTAATAATATGCAAAACCCTAAGCTTGGGGATGCTAGTTTTGCTATGTCCTCTACTTGTTGCAATGATCATGATTGGGGTGATTCTTCTTACAATCTTGAAAATTTATTTAAGCCCCATGATGAATATGAGATTGATAATAATGTTTGCAATAATATTGAAAGTTGCTTTGGAAGACATTCAACTTTAGATCCCACATATTTGGATAATATCCAATCTTATGAAGTTTTTGATAAAAGTGGGTTTGGAGAGGTCATGACTTTAGTTAATGATATTCCCATTATTTTGGAAGAGTGTCAACTTTGCATGCATGTGGATCATGTGGAGAAAATTTTATGTGAGAGCTATATATTTGAATTTGAATATGATCCCACATATAATTATTATGAGAGGAAAATATGGTTGTAGAAATTTTCATTTTACTAAATTACTTCTCGTTATGTTGAGATTGTTATTGTTTCTCACTTCTTTCTTGCATATGCTAGTTTTTGCTTGTCTTGATAATTTATTTGCCTATAAGATTCCTATGCATAGGAAGTATGTTAGACTTATATGTGTTTTTCATATGCTATATGATGCACTCTTTGCGCTTCAATTCTTGTCTTTCATGTGAGCATCATCGAAATTATCAATGCCTAGCTAAGGGCGTTAAACGATAGCGCTTGTTGGGAGGCAACCCAATTTTATTTTTGTTATTTGATATTTTTCCTGTTTAGTAATAAATAATTCATCTAGCCTCTGTTTAGATGTGGTTTTATGTTTTAATTAGTGATTGTGCCAAGTAGAACCTTTGGGAAGACTTGGGTCAAGTCTTTGTGATCTTGCTGTAAAAAACAGAAACTTTTGTGCTCACGAGATTAGCTGCCATGTTTTATTGGAGAGTGAGTTTAGGTTGATTAATTTTGCAGATGATTAATAGACAAATTCCTCACGTTCACCAATTTATTTCAGAATTTTTGGAGTTCCATAAGTATTCGAACAAATCAGATTACTACAAACTGTTATGTTTTTGACAGATTCTGTTTTTCGTTTGTTGTTTGCTTATTTTGACGAATCTATGAGTAGTATCGGGGGGTATGAACCATAGAGAAGTTGGAATAGAGTAGGTTTAACAGCAATATAAATAAATAATGATTTCATTACAGTACCTTAAAGTGGTGGTTTATTTTCTTATACTAACGGAGCTCATGAGATTTTCTGTTGAAGTTTTGTGTTGTGAAGTTTTCAAGTTTTTGGGTAAAGATTTAATGGATTTTGGAATAAGGAGTGGCAAGAGCCTAAGCTTGGGGATGCCCAAGGCACCCCAAGGTAAAATTCAAGGACAACCAAAAGCCTAAGCTTGGGGATGCCCATGCCCCGGAAGGCATCCCCTCGTTCGTCTTCGTCTATCGGTAACTTTACTTGAGGCTATATTTTTATTCACCACATGATATGTGTTTTGCTTGGAGCGTCTTGTATGATTTGAGTCTTCGATTTTTATTTTACCACAATCATACTTGTTGTACACACCTTTTGGGAGAGACACGCATAAATCGGAATTTATTAGAATACTCTATGTGCTTCACTAATATCTTTTGAGCTAGACAATTTTGCTCTAGTGCTTCACTTATATCTTTTTAGAGCACGGTGGTGACTTTATTTTATAGAAATTATTGATCTCTCATGCTTCACTTATATTATTTTTAGAGTCTTTTAGAACAGCATGGTAATTTGCTTTGGCTATAAAACTAGTCCTAATATGATGGGCATCCAAGGTGGGTATAATAAAAACTTTCGTAAAAAGTGCGTTGAATACTATGAGAAGTTTGATGCTTGATGATTGATTTGAGACATGAGGATGGTGATATTAGAGTCATGCTAGTAGATTAATTGTGAATTTGAGAAATACTTGTGTTGAGGTTTGCAAGTCCCGTAGCATGCACGTATGGTAACCGTTGTGTAACAAATTTGAAGCATGAGGTGTTTCTTTGATCGTCTTCCTTATGAGTGGCGGTCGGGGACGAGCGATGGTCTTTTCCTACCAATCTATCCCCCTAGGAGCATGCGTGTAGTGCTAGGTTTTGATGACTTGCAGATTTTTGCAATAAGTATGTGAGTTCTTTATGACTAATGTTGAGTCCATGGATTATACGCGCTCTCATCCTTCCACCATGCTAGCCTCTCTAGTACCGCGCGACTTTCGCCGGTACCATAAACCCACCATTAACCTTCCTCAAAATAGCCACCATACCTACCTATTATGGCATTTCCATAGCCATTCCGAGATATATTGCCATGCAACTTTCCACCGTTCCGTTTATTATGACACGCTCCATCATTGTCATATTGCCTTGCATGATCATGTAGTTGACATTGTATTTGTGGCAAAGCCACCATTCATAATTTTTTCATACATGTCACCCTTGATTCATTGCACATCCCGGTACACCGCCGGAGGCACTCATTTAGAGTCATATTTTGTTCTAAGTATCAAGTTGTAATCCTTGAGTTGTAAATAAATAGAAGTGTGATGATCATCATTATTAGAGCATTGTCCCGTGTGAGGAAAAAAAGAGGCCCTAGAAGACAATGAAAAAAAGAGTGGCTAGAGAAGCCAAACAACAAAAAGGAGAGAAAAAGAGAGAAGGCACAATGCTACTATCCTTTTTCCACACTTGTGCTTCGAAGTAGCACCATGATCTTCATGATAGAGAGCCTCTTATTTTGTCACTTTCATATACTAGTGGGAATTTTTCATTATAGAACTTGGCTTGTATATTCCAACGATGGGCTTCCTCAAAATGACCTAGGTCTTCCTGAGCAAGCAAGTTGGATGCACACCCACTTAGTTTCTTTCGTTGAGCTTTCATACATTTATAGCTCTAGTGCATCCGTTGCATGGCAATCCCTACTCACTCACATTGATATCTATTGATGGGCATCTCCATAGCCCATTAATATTCCTAGTTTATGTGAGACCATCTTCCTCCTTTTTGTCTTATCCACAACCACCACTCTATTCCACCTATAGTGCTATATCCATGGCTCGCGCTCATGTATTGCGTGAAATTTGAAAAAGTTTGAGAATACTAAAGTATTAAACAATTTCTTGCCTTGTCATCGGGGTTGTGCATGATTTCAACATTTTGTGTGACGAAGATGGAGCATAGCCACACTATATGATTTTGTAGGGATGAACTTTCTTTGGCCATGTTATTTTGAGAAGACATGATTACTTTGTTAGTATGCTTGAAGTATTATTATTTTTATGTCAATATTAAACTTTTGTCTTGAATCTTTCGGATCTGAACATTAAAGCCACAATAAAGAAAATTACATTGATAATTATGTTAGGTAGCATTCCACATCAAAATTTTTGTTTTTATCATTTACCTACTCGAGGACGAGTAGGAATTAAGCATGGGGAGATTGACACGTCTCCAACGTATCTATAATTTCTGATTGTTCCATGCTATTATATTGTCTGTTTTGGATGTTTAATGGGCTTTAATATCCTCTTTTATATTATTTTTGGGACTAACCTATTAACCGAAGGCCCAGTGCCAGTTTCTGTATTTTTGCCTATTTTAGTGTTTCACAGAAAAGGAATATCAAACGGAATCCAAATGCAATGAAATCTTTGCAATGATATTTCTTGGACCGAAAGCAATCCAGAAGACTTGGAGTTGAAGTCTGGAACGCCATGAGGCGGCCACGAGGCAGGTGGGCGCGCTAATACGTCTCCAATGTATCTATAATTTTTGATTGTTCCATGCTATTATATATTCTGTTTTGGATGTTTAATGGGCTTATTTATACACTTTTATATTATTTTTGGGGCTAACCTATTAACCGGAGGCCCAGCCCAAATTGTTGTTTTTTTGCCTATTTCAGTGTTTCGCAGAAAAAGAATATCAAACGGAGTCCAAACGAAAAGAAACCTTCGGGAGCGTGATTTTTGGAACAAACGTGATCCAGAGGACTTGGTGTGGACGTCAAGCAATCAATGAGGAGGCCACAAGGCAGGGGGCGCCTAGCCCCCTGGATGCGCCCTCCACCCTCGTGGGCCCCTCGTATCTCCACCGACCTACTTCTTCCTCCTATATATATCTACGTACCCCCAAACCATCGAGGAGCACCACGAAAACCTAATTCCACCGCCGCAACCTTCTGTACCCATGAGATCCCATCTTGGGGCCTTTTCTGGCGCTCCGCCGGAGGGGGCATTGATCACGGAGGGCTTCTACATCAACACCATAGCCTCTCCGATGATGTGTGAGTTGTTTACCTCAGACCTTCGGGTCTATAGTTATTAGCTAGATGGCTTGTTCTCTCTCTTTGATCTCAATACAAAGTTCTCCTCGATTCTCTTGGAGATCTATTTGATGTAATCTTCTTTTGCGGTGTGTTTGTCGAGATCCGATGAATTGTGGGTTTATGATCCAGATTATCTATGAGCAATATTTGAGTCTTCTCTGAATTCTTTTATGTATGATTGGTTATCTTGGCAAGTCTCTTCGAATTATCAGTTTGGTTTGGCCTACTAGATTGGTCTTTCTTGTAATGGGAGAAGTGCTTAGCTTTGGGTTCAATCTTGCGGTGCTCGATCCCAATGACAGTAGGAGAAATGACACGTATTGTATTTTTGCCATCGATGATAAAAAGATGAGGTTTATATCATATTTCATGAGTTTATCCCTCTACCTCATGTCATCTTGCTTAAAGTGTTACTCCGTTCTTATGAACTTAATACTCTAGATGCATGCTGGATAGCGGTCGATGTGTGGAGTAATAGTAGTAGATGCAGGCAGGAGTCGGTCTACTTGTCACGGACATGATGCCTATGTACATGATCTGTGACGCCCGGGTAGTTACGCTACAGTAACCCTCCGCTAATGATGCCAGGTCACCACGATTACTGTTGATAGTTTTGCGATAATTCAAATCCCGTTCAAATTCAAAAATCGAAATAAAGGCAAACATCAAAAGTTTTCAAACTTTAAAACTAAAATGTTCGAGAGGGGACAAATAATGTGTAGGTAATTATGGTGAAGAAAACATCTTTTTATAAAGTAGTTAAAAGCGCTAATTTAATAAAAACTACAGTAAAACTAATATTTAATTGTCTTTTAAATACTAAACAGATATAAACTAATTGTTTAGGGTGCCAAACCAATTATGGCACTGGCATAAGTATTATTATAATTTATAAAACAAAGGTAAAAATAAAAAGAAAAGAAAATACAAAAGAGAAAAAAAAACTAAACTAACAAAAAAAAAGAAGAGAAAGCCCCCCCCCCCCCCCCCCCGCTGGGCCAAGTGGCCCAGCTGGCCTCCACTGACCGAACGGGCCGGCCCAGCCGCGCCCCCACTCCCTTATTCCCCCCCACTCCCCAGGGTACCGAAACCCTAGCCCACTCCTCCACTCCCCTCCCCTCGTTTCCTCACGCCTCTCCCCCCTCTCCTCCCCGATGGGATCTGGATCGGGGCCGTTGCCCCGGCCGTCGAATGCCGCCCCACCCTTGGCGCGCCGCCACCTCGCCCCTCCTGCTACTTCGACCTCGCCGCGGCGCCCCCTCTCCCTTGATCTGGACGCGCCGTCGCCTGGCGACCTCGCCTCGGTGCCGATCGACGCCACCTCGCCGGAACCACGCCGCCCCGACTCCGTCGCCGCACGTCGTCCCCGACTCCTCGTCGACCCCCATTGCCCAGTCCCTACCGCCCCAGTGAGCTCCGCCTCCTCTCCCCCTTTCCCTCTGTCGCCGGCGCCTCGGAGCGTCGCTCGGAGCCGCGGCCCGCGCCTCGCCCTCCCCCTTCTCCGCCGTGCTTCGGCCGCGCCCATGGACGCACCCCGCGCTCCCTCTCGCCCTCTCCCCGCACCCGGCCATGGCCGATGCGCGCTCGTCGCGTGGGCACAAGCCCGTGCCGCCCGTCCCCCTGTCGCCGCCCTGCGCCCCGTGGCGCCCCTGCCTTCCCTCCCGCACGCCACCATCCGCGCCGTCCACGCCCCTGCACCGCGGTCACCGCGTCCGGCTCGTGTGCCGCTCGCCCCTGATGCATCCATGCCACACGCCCCGCCGCGCCTCTTCTCCGTCCCGCCTCCGCCACTCTGCCCTGTGCAGCCAGCGCCGCTCCGCCTCGCGCGCACGCCGCGCCCCTCCCTTCGATCCGGCCGGCCTCGCCGCTGTCGCCTCAGGCGACCGGCCTCCCCTGCCTTGGCGAACTGCCAGGTCCGCCGCCCCTCGCCCCTGGGCATGCGCCACTCGGGCTCTGCCCTGCGCCCGAACCCGCTAAGGCCCCTAGGGCCTATGACAAACGGGGCCCAGCCCTGGAACGTTTTTTTAAAAAGAAAAGAAAAATAAATAATAAATATAATAATTAAAATATTAATTAATTAGTTAATTAAAGAATTAGTTAAGTTAATTAATCATAATTATATTAACCTAATTAACTATTAGTTTAATCAAAACAGTAATTAGTTAGTTAACCCTAATTAACCTAATCAGGGAATGGCAGGTGGGTCCCACTGGACCCACATGTCAGTTTGACCCAGTCGACTCTGCTGACTGCTGATGTCAGCATGACCTCATGCTGATGTCATAAATCTAATTTCGAATTAATTAATTAATTAAATTCCAGAATTTTAATAAAACCTTTAGAAAATCATATCTTTTAACCCGCCCCTACCTTATCCCCAGGAGGGGGGGAAACCCTAACCGTAACCCCCCACTCCCCACTCCCCCCTCTCGCTCTCTCCTCCCGCTACCGATCTAGATCGGGAACGACCCTGATCCGTTCGCCCCCCGACGCCCCGCGGCCTCCCCCGCCAACCACCCGCTGTCGTCGCCTCGCCCTCCTTCGCACAGCGAGACACCGCCCGAGGCCTCTACCTCGCCATGCCGTCGCCAAACGCTGCCACCTCGTCGTGACCGTCGCCGGACCTCGACACCTTTGCCAGCTCGCCGGACTGCCGCCTCCTCGTCCCCTCCACGCCGACCGCCCCGAGCTTCGCCGAGCGAACCCCTGCACCGGGGGTAAGACCCCATCTCCCCTACCCCTTTCCCTAGGTCGTCCGCGCTGGTGCCGCCCCGTACTGCTGCCGTCGTGCTCCCGGCCTCGCCGCGCCTACGCGCCACGCGCGCGAGCCCGCTCCCGCTTGCGCCTCGCCCCGCGACCATCTTCGCCTTCACCCCACCCCTTCTAGTGCCCGCCTCCGCTCGCCGTGGCTGCCGGCCGCGTCCTCGCCCCACTGCGCGCTGGCCTTCGCCGGATCCGCACGTCCGCCCCTGGCCTCGTCTCCGGCCATAGGCCCGCTGCCCAGTCCGACCCTGACCACGCTCCCGCCTTGCGCCGTGGCCCCGCTCGCCACTGGCCGCCTGCCGCCCGTCGCACCTCGTCGCCGGCTACGACCCCCCCGCGCCTCCACTGGCCTGGGTGGGCGCCCAAACGGGCAGCCCTGCTCCCGCAGCCCCGTTAGCCCGCTCCACTGGCCAGATGTGCCACTGCCAGCGGGCCCCCACAACCAGAATGGTTTTAGAAAAAAAATTAAAAAAATATAATAATGAAATTAATTAATTAATTAATTAACTTAATTAAATCGAATTAGATTAACCTAATTAACTAATTAGCTTAATTAAACAATAGTTAGATTAGTTAAACACTGGTTAGACTAAACAGTCAATGACCAGTGGGTCCCACATGTCAGGTTGACCAGGTCAACTGCTGACGTCATGCTGACGTCATGATGACGTCAGCGAGCACTATTCTGGATAATGTTAAATTTAAATAATTAATTAAATCCTAAAAATGATTTAAATCTTTTAAAATTAATAGAAAATAAACCGTAGCTCAGATGAAAATACTTTCTACATGAAAGTTGCTCAGAACGATGTGACGAACCCGGATAGGCAACCCGATCGTCCGCCACGCATCCCTAGCAGAGCAAACTCGCAACTTTCCCCTTCCGGCTCTTCTGCCCGAAAACGCGAAACACCGGGGATTCTTTCCCGGTTGTTTCCCCCCTTCACGGTATCGCCTAGTACTGCGTTAGGGCACACCTAGCACCGCGTATTGCCGTGTCTTGCTTTGTGTTACATTTGATTGCTCTGTTATTTATTGTGTTTCCCCTTCGTTACTTCTTTCCGGTAGACTCCGAGACCGATGCTGATGCCCCTGTGGTCGACTACGTCACCGACGATCCCTCTCTCTTGCCAGAGCAACCAGGCAAGCCCCCCCCTTGATCACCAGATATCGCCTACTCTTCCCTATACTTCTTGCATTAGAGTAGTGTAGCTTGTTACTGCTTTCGTTATTCCTATCCTGATGCATAGCCTGTCTCCGATACTGCTGTTGATACCTTTACCTGCAATCCTACTGCTTAGTATAGGATGCTAGTGTTCCATCAGTGTCCCTACACTCTTGTCCGTCTGCCATGCTATACTATCAGGCCGTGATCACTCGGGGGTGATCACGGGCATATACTATATACTTTACACTGTTACATTACATGTGATACTGTTCGGAGATGGGGGCTGAAGGGGCAGGTGGCTCCATCCCGGTAGAGGTGGGCCTGGGTTCCCGACGGCCCCCGACTGTTACTTTGTGGCGGAGCGACAGGGCAGGTTCAGACCACCTAGGAGAGAGGTGGGCCTGGCCCTAGTCGGCGTTCGCGATACTTAACACGCTTAACGAGATCTGGGTATTTGATCTGAGTCTGGCCATTTGGTCTATACGCACTAACCACCTACGCGGGAGTAGTTATGGGTATCCCGACGTCGTGGTATCAGCCGAAGCACTTCGTGACGTCAGCGACTGAGCGGCGCGCGCCGGGTTGGACCGCGTAACGTGACTTCCTTTCGAATTAATTAATTAATTAAATTCCAGAATTTTAATAAAACCTTTAGAAAATCATATCTTTTAATCCGTAACTCGGATTAAAATATTTTCAACATGAAAGTTGCTCAGAACGGCGAGAAGAATCCGAATACACTCTCCGTTCGTCCGCCACACATCCCTAGCATAGCAAACACGTAACTTTCCCCCTCCGGTTCATCTGTCCGGAGACACGAAACACCGGGGATAGTTTCCCGGACGTTTCCCCCCTTTGCCATTATCACCTCCTACTGCGTTAGGTCACCTCTAGCACCGCGTATTGCCATGTTACGCTTTGTGATGCTTTGATTGCTTTGTTATTTATTGTGTTCCCCCCTCCGTTACTTCTTTCTGGTAGACACCGAGACTGCCGCCGTTGCTGGTGCCCCGATCGACTATGTTGTTGACGACCCCTCCTTCTTGTCTGAGCAACCAGGCAAGCCCCCCCTTGATCACCAGATATCGCCTACTCTTCCCTATACTGCTTGCATTAGAGTAGTGTAGCTTGTTACTGCTTTCGTTATTCCTATCCTGATGCATAGCCTGTCTTTGTTACTACTGTTGATACCTTTACCTGCAATCCTACCTGCTTAGTTTAGGATGCTAGTGTTCCATCAGTGGCCATACACTCTTGTCCGTCTGCCATGCTATACTACTAGGTCGTGATCACTTCGGGAGGTGATCACGGGCATATACTATATACTTTACACTGTTAAATTACATGTGATACTGTTCGGAGATGGGGGCTGAAGGGGCAGGTGGCTCCATCCCAGTAGAGGTGGGCCTAGGTTCCCGACGGCCCCCGACTGTTACTTTGTGGCGGAGCGACAGGGCAGGTTCAGACCACCTAGGAGAGAGGTGGGCCTGGCCCTAGTCGGCGTTCGCGATACTTAACACGCTTAACGAGATCTGGGTATTTGATCTGAGTCTGGCCATTTGGTCTATACGCACTAACCACCTACGCGGGAGTAGTTATGGGTATCCCGACGTCGTGGTATCAGCCGAAGCACTTCGTGATGTCAGCGACTGAGCGGCGCGCGCCGGGTTGGACCGCGTAACGTGACTTCCTTTGAAATGGAGGTTGCTAGGTCTGCTCTCCGGCCGCGTACGCAACGTGCAAGTGTGCTCAGGGCGATGGGCCCAGACACCTGCGCGCTTAGGTTTAGACCGGCGTGCTGACCGCTCTATTGTGCCTAGGTGGGGCTGCGACGTGTTGATCTTCCGAGGCCGGGCATGACCCAGGAAAGTGTGTCCGGCCAAATGGGATCAAGCGTGTTGGGCTATGTGGTGCACCCCTGCAGGGAAGTTTATCTATTCGAGCCGTGTCCCTCGGTAAAAGGACGACCCGGAGTTGTACCTTGACCTTATGATAACTAGAACCGGATACTTAATAAAACACACCCTTCCAAGTGCCAGATACAACCCGGTGGTCGCTCTCTAATAGGGCATCGAGGAGGGGATCGCCGGGTAGGATTATGCTATGCGATGCTACTTGGAGGACTTCAGTCTACTCTCTTCTATATGCTGCAAGACGGAGGTTGCCAGAAGCGTAGTCTTCGACAGGATTAGCTATCCCCCTCTTATTCTGGCATTCTGCAGTTCAGTCCACTGATATGGCCCTTTACACATATATCCATGCATATGTAGTATAGCTCCTTGCTTGCGAGTACTTTGGATGAGTACTCACGGTTGCTTTTCTCCCTCTTTTCCCCTTTCCCTTCTACCCGATTGATGCGACCAGATGTTGGAGCCCAGGATCCAGACGCCACCGTTGACAACGACTCCTACTACTCTGGAGGTGCCTACTACTACGTGCAGCCAGCTGACGATGACCAGGAGTAGCTAGGAGGATCCCAGGCAGGAGGCCTGCGCCTCGTTCGATCTGTATCCCAGTTTGTGCTAGCCTTCTTAAGGCAAACTTGTTTAACTTATGTCTGTACTCAGATATTGTTGCTTCCGCTGACTCGTCTATGATCGAGCACTTGTATTCGAGCCCTCGAGGCCCCTGGCTTGTATTATGATGCTTGTATGACTTATTTTATTTGTAGAGTTGTGTTGTGATATCTTCCCATGAGTCCCTGATCTTGATCGTACACATTTGCGTGCATGATTAGTGTACGATTGAATCGGGGGTGTCACATCAGCGTTCGCGATACTTAACACGCTTAACGAGATCTGGGTATTTGATCTGAGTCTGGCAATTTGGCCTATACGCACTAACCACCTACGTGGGAGTAGTTATGGGTATCGCGACGTCGTGGTATCAGCCGAAGCACTTCGTGACGTCAGCGACTGAGCGGCGCGCGCCGGGTTGGACCGCGTAACGTGACTTCCTTTGAAATGGAGGTCGCTAGGTCTGCTCTCCGGCCGCGTACGCAACGTGCACGTGTGCTCAGGGCGATGGGCCCAGACCCCTGCGCGCTTAGGTTTAGACCGGCGTGCTGATCGCTCTGTTGTGCCTAGGTGGGGCTGCGACGTGTTGATCTTCCGAGGCCGGGCATGACCCAGAAAAGTGTGTCCGGCCAAATGGGATCAAGCGTGTTGGGCTATGTGGTGCACCCCTGCAGGGAAGTTTATCTATTCGAATAGCCGTGTCCCTCGGTAAAAGGACGACCCGGAGTTGTACCTTGACCTTATGACAACTTGAACCGGATACTTAATAAAACACACCCTTCCAAGTGCCAGATACAACCCGGTGATGGCTCTCCAACAGGGCATCGAGGAGGGGATCGCCGGGTAGGATTATGCTATACGATGCTACTTGGAGGACTTCAGTCTACTCTCTTCTATATGCTGCAAGAAGGAGGCTGCCAGAAGCGTAGCCTTCGATAGGATTAGATATCCCCCTCTTATTCTGGCATTCTGCACTTCAGTCCACTAATATGGCCCCTTACACATATATCCATGCATATGTAGTGTAGCTCCTTGCTTGCGAGTACTTTGGATGAGTACTCACGGTTGCCTTTCCCCCCCTTTCCTCCATTCCTCTACTCGATTGCTGCAACCAGACGATGGAGCCCAGGATCCGGACGGCACCTTCGGTGACGACGACTACTACACTGGAGGTGCCTACTACTACGTGCAGCCCGCTGACGACGACCAGGAGTAGTTAGGAGGATCCCAGGCAGGAGGCCTGTGCCTCGTTCGATCTGTATCCAGTTTGTGCTAGCCATCTTATGGCATCTTGTTAACTTATGTCTGTACTCAGATATTGTTGCTTCCACTGACTCGTCTATGATCGAGCACTTGTATTCGAGCCCTCGAGGCCCCTGGCTTGTATTATGATGCTTGTATGACTTATTTTATTTGTAGAGTTGTGTTGTGATATCTTCCCGTGAGTCCCTGATCTTGATCGTACACATTTGCGTGCATGATTAGTGTACGATTAAATCGGGGGCGTCACAAGTTGGTATCAGAGCCGGCTGCCTGTAGGAATCCTCCTTCCACACTCCTTGGCCGAAGTCAAGTCTAGACTTTACAAAACTTTTACTAACATGGCTGTGCGGCCCATGGGCCCACGTCTCCATTGGGTGGTATTAGAATCTTTTACTCCTCGATCTTTACTCTGGGACTCTGATCTCTCTTCTATTCGGGTTAAATGAATTTGCTAAACTCTAACATTAGGTTCTCGTAACAACTTTCACCCGGGGAGCACCTTATTACCGATGATCGTCTGCTGCACTAGAAGACCTTGAAGATACTCTCTGCTGTTAATCCGAGAACTTGTGTTCATCGCGTTTGCAATTCCCTTCCACCAAAATACCCCTATGAATAAATACTTACACCTGCCGTGCTTACTTTTATTCCCAGTCGATCTTGTTATTACAAGATACCCCGATAATGTTTTGTGCCTACTGCCTTGCAGTTCTTTGCCACCTGAATACCCCTAAGCATAATTTCTCGCACTTTCCGAGTATCCGCTGATCCCCAGTTGTTCAGGTGTTTCACAAAAGTCTTTGAAATACTATTCAATCCTTCGAAAATCCTTAGCAGCTTTATTGCTCTGCAAATATTTGTCTACTTGCATTATGGATGCTTCCCATATATCTGGCAATATTCATTAGTCTCCTTTGACACCGTCATTTAGATCCTGTTGATTCAACATGCGTGCGAATGCACGCAATCATCGGTTGATCCTTTTAAATTAACTATCCGGCTCAGATGTCATTTTGAACATGAGCTGGTTCTCAACCAATCCAATTGCCATCGATTGTACCCCTAAGACTATTCAACTTATCCATCCTTGATCCGAGCGTTTGCTCCTGATCCCTTATCATAATTCCTTTGCTATAAACGTTGAATTATTCAGATGTGCTATAAACCGATGCATTTGCATTCTTTCTTCCTCTGATTGGGTATCGATACTCACATCAGCTCCTTTGTGGATCGCCATATCCACTGTTGGATTATTATATCCGATAGTGTCCTTCATAATTAATCACCTTGTGAGTTCTTTACTCGATACATAATGCCTTTGGTAAATTGTATCCTCTGCTTTGTCAACCATGCTCTACTTTTGAGCTTGTGTTAATTACTCCTGAAGTTTGTGGTACATGTTCCTAAGGGACCCTGATGGGTTGAACCTATGCCTTCCTTATTTGTGTGAACTCGAAAGTTTTCACGAGTCATACTCTTCTGGTATTTTGCTAGATAAAATCTCTATACTACAGCTTCATCAAAAGCGAGAAGTAAAATGAAAGGTTATGCATGGAAGAAGTGGGAGTCGACCTTGAGCCTTTGCGTTCATGCCCATGGACCCGATGTGAAACTTATCATCAAAACTTCTTGTAAATGATATTAATCCCCTTGTTATAAGTTCGTCCTGTATCTATGGTTGTTCCTTTGGAAATTATGGTTCCGACCATATTTTCTCATTAATACCATTTATCGAACAAGTTGAGTACTTGTCTTGTGCAGACCATTGCACCTGCCCAACCTTTACTTTGATCTACCGTCGAGTATTACATTAGGATATCTTGATAATGTCATGGAACCGCATAACACCTTATGGATTCTTCATCAACTGTTATTTCTCACCGATTTCAGATTTCCTGGGTTCTGGGTTGTCATCAACCGAGAACACCGATATGTGAACCGATTCCTCATTCCGGTTCGATAACCTTAATAAAATTTCGTTGATTATGGGTTTAATAATCCTTCCGTCATTCCTAGCCTGCTCGGCTATATCATGATAGTGCTAATTTTAACTGTACTATCTGGTCCTTATTCCGGGAGCACCAGTTTCGACGATGAGCTAAGCTTACGTCGATTTTCCTTGTCATATATTTCACCTTGAAAAGCAAGCTTGGTTTCGAGTTTGTGTCGTACCCATGGTTCCAATAACCTCTTGCTTCATCATTCTTTTGACTTGATGTGATCGCGGATCGATTACATCTTCAGGTAATCTCTCGACAAATGTGTCGTGATCATTATCAACATTCTGAGCTATTCCAGAATATCAATCAAATTCATGATGAGAATTACCATCCTTGCCCCTCGATGATTTGTGTTGTCATCGACCACTTTATTGCCTCCCCTCCAACACAAACTTGTTCGTGTTTTGTGTTATACATTGAGTTCCTTGCTATCCAGCATTTGTTCTTCTTTACCTTGGAATATTACCACCTTTGGTGTCAAGAATGTCGTGGTAATTTCACCACCTCTTAAGAATTCTTGACGCAGGTGATACCTTTTGTCATATCCGTTCATTTCTTGGTCTCCGTGTTGTTTCTAACCGGAATACCGACAAATGGTCTGTGATGTGTAAATTCTAAACTTCTAGCGACCCTATTGCCTTGAAGTTATTTGGTCTACAGTTTCATTCTAAGTCTATTGCTTATTGAATCATCATTCTAACATTGATCGTGCAACCCAGCCCATATTTCGGGTGCACCTTTCAACCAATGTTTACCTGTGTATGTTTTTCTCGAGCATACATCATTATATCATTTGATCTGACTAATGTTATCTCCTTGTTCACATAATTGTGGAAATCCATCTTTTTGGAAATCTCGATGAGTTGTCGCTGAGTCCATCAGCCACCTTCTCATCCTCTCCTTGGTTTACTGATGAACTCTTGTTTCGGAACTCGATTCCATAGTTCATTTCCCGATAATCTTATAATGTCTTCTCGTCATTTTGTTGCACCTTTTCTTCTTGGACATCCTGAGTCTGAGGTATCATGACCCCAATCGGATCTGAATCTCGGTCAGATATGATGGTTGGGACAACTTTCCAGGAGTTATGTTGTTGGTCCTTTGATGACCCGGTAATATGATGTCATGCCTAGCACCCCCCTGGATGGATGACCTATCATTATAATTTCTTTTGCAAGGATAACCATTCCTCCTGGAGGAAATTTGCAGGACTTATTTTATAAGTTACTCCTGATGGATCATTTGTGTATCCAAAGTCTGGCCCTTGATTGAAACACCATATCATTGCTACCTGAAGCATGCCTGTGGTACTCCGTTCGTCAACAAGAACATTTGAAGCACAATGCCAAATTCTCTTTATCAATTATCCAAACACCGTTGTATGGGTAATGTCATGAAATTTTTCTCCACTTACCTAAAGGGTTTTCTACATTATATCCTGTCATGGATATCATACTCTGCTTGTCATTGGGAAGGATATACCCTGAAATATGTGTTTTAATGCAATTTTCCTTTCCGTTGTTGTTTAATCTGATAATCATATTTTCCCTTCCATTGTTTGATTTAACCTTTCTTGTGATTTATATGATCTAAGCAGTAATATTTTCCTGCTTACGAAAACACCGGTGCACCACCTTATCATTCAGACCCTGTTACTATTGTTGATAACATTACGGTAACCACCGATGGACGAGAACTTTGCCTATTGGTCCGCCTCGTCCAAACGAGCAGGAAAATGGTTCTCTTCGTCCCTCGCCCTTGGTATCGACGTTGTTGCCGACATAACTGACATGGTACTCTATGACATGCCTTGCTATCATGACCGTGCAAGATGTCATTGCTCCTATAAAAAAAACCACATGGTGGGCCCATAACCCACAGTTCCACAGGATCGAAACCTGACTGTCCTGTACACCCCCAATTCCCAAAGTTGTTCCTCGCGCGTGGCCTCGTATGTAATTCACGGGCCACCGTCCTAGTGATCTATTCTGGTATCAGACGTAATACTTGCTCTCGCTACTTTGAACCCCTTTCTCACTCTGGTTCAGACTTCGCACAACTATCTATCCGCTTGGAACCTCTTATTGTACCTTCGTACCTTACTCTCGTTGTATTTCATATGTTCAACTCGAGAGGTAATTTTATACTCATTCATGGGTTAACCCCAGATTGTTTCCCTCAAAAGCATTGTGTCGTAGCTGAGCTGCCCCTTATCCTTTCGTAAGTACGATGGAGTTCCCAAAGAAATGATGACAAGTTTATCATGATGCATTGGAATAAAGAATTGAAGACATCAACGAAAGGGATTAACTTTTCGAGAAGATCCGTTAGAATATCGTAACCAGAACTTTCCCCCTTACTCCCCTCCTAAATCTCGGGACGAGATTTCTTGTAGTGGAGGAGAATTGTGACGCCCGGGTAGTTACGCTACAGTAGCCCTCCGCTAATGATGCCAGGTCACCACGATTACTGTTGATAGTTTTGCGATAATTCAAATCCCGTTCAAATTCAAAAATTGAAATAAAGGCAAACATCAAAAGTTTTCAAACTTTAAAACTAAAATGTTCGAGAGGGGACAAATAATGTGTAGGTAATTATGGTGAAGAAAACATCTTTTTATAAAGTAGTTAAAAGCGCTAATTTTATAAAAACTACAGTAAAACTAATATTTAATTGTCTTTTAAATACTAAACAGATATAAACTAATTGTTTAGGGTGCCAAACCAATTATGGCACTGGCATAAGTATTAGCACTAATTTAGGGGCTAGATTTATAATTTATAAAACAAAGGTAAAAATAAAAAGAAAAGAAAATACAAAAGAGAAAAAAAAAACAAAACTAACAAAAAAAAGAAGAGAAAGCCCCCCCCCCCCCGCTGGGCCAAGTGGCCCAGCTGGCCTCCACTGACCGAACGGGCCGGCCCAACCGCGCCCCCACTCCTTATTCCCCCCCCACTCCCCAGGGTACCGAAACCCAAGCCCACTCCTCCACTCCCCTCCCCTCGTTTCCTCACGCCTCTCCCCCCTCTCCTCCCCGATGGGATCTGGATCGGGGCCGTTGCCCCGGCCCCGTCGAACGCCGCCCCACCCTTGGCGCGCCGCCACCTCGCCCCTCCTGCTACTTCGACCTTGCCGCGGCGCCCCCTCTCCCTCGATCTGGACGCGCCGTCGCCTGGCGACCTCGCCTCGGTGCCGATCGACGCCACCTCGCCGGAACCACGCCGCCCCGACTCCGTCGCCGCACGTCGTCCCCGACTCCTCGTCGACCCCCATTGCCCAGTCCCTACCGCCCCAGTGAGCTCCGCCTCCTCTCCCCCTTTCCCTCTGTCGCCGGCGCCTCGGAGCGTCGCTCGGAGCCGCGGCCCGCGCCTCGCCCTCCCCCTTCTCCGCCGTGCTTCGGCCGCGCCCATGGACGCACCCCGCGCTCCCTCTCGCCCTCTCCCCGCACCCGGCCACGGCCGATGCGCGCTCGTCGCGTGGGCACAAGCCCGTGCCGCCCGTGCCCCCCTGTCGCCGCCCTGCGCCCCGCGGCGCCCCTGCCTTCCCTCCCGCACGCCACCATCCGCGCCGTCCACGCCCCTGCACCGCGGTCACCGCGTCCGGCTCGTGTGCCGCGCGCCCCTAATGCATCCATGCCACACGCCCCGCCGCGCCTCTTCTCCGTCCCGCCTCCGCCACTCTGCCCCGTGCAGCCAGCGCCGCTCTGCCTCGCGCGCACGCTGCGCCCCTCCCTTCGATCCGGCCGGCCTCGCCGCTGTCGCCTCAGGCGACCGGCCTCCCCTGCCTTGGCGAACTGCCGGGTCCGCCGCCCCTCGCCCCTGGGCATGCACCACTCGGGCTCTGCCCTGCGCCCGAACCCGCTAAGGCCCCTAGGGCCTATGACAAACGGGGCCCAGCCCTGGAACGTTTTTTTTAAAAAAGAAAAGAAAAATAAATAATAAATATAATAATTAAAATATTAATTAATTAATTAATTAAAGAATTAGTTAAGTTAATTAATCACAATTATATTAACCTAATTAACTATTAGTTTAATCAAAACAGTAATTAGTTAGTTAACCCTAATTAACCTAATCAGGGAATGACAGGTGGGTCCCACTGGACCCACATGTCAGTTTGACCCAGTCGACTCTGCTGACTGCTGACGTCAGCATGACCTCATGCTGATGTCATAAATCTAATTTCGAATTAATTAATTAATTAAATTCCAGAATTTTAATAAAACCTTTAGAAAATCATATCTTTTAATCCGTAACTCGGATTAAAATATTTTCAACATGAAAGTTGCTCAGAACGGCGAGAAGAATCCGAATACACTCTCCGTTCGTCCGCCACACATCCCTAGCATAGCAAACACGTAACTTTCCCCCTCCGGTTCATCTGTCCGGAGACACGAAACACCGGGGATAGTTTCCCGGACGTTTCCCCCCTTTTCCATTATCACCTCCTACTGCGTTAGGTCACCTCTAGCACCGCGTATTGCCATGTTACGCTTTGTGATGCTTTGATTGCTTTGTTATTTATTGTGTTCCCCCCTCCGTTACTTCTTTCTGGTAGACACCGAGACTGCCGCCGTTGCTGGTGCCCCGATCGACTATGTTGTTGACGACCCCTCCTTCTTGTCTGAGCAACCAGGCAAGCCCCCCCTTGATCACCAGATATCGCCTACTCTTCCCTATACTGCTTGCATTAGAGTAGTGTAGCTTGTTACTGCTTTCGTTATTCCTATCCTGATGCATAGCCTGTCTCCGATACTGCTGTTGATACCTTTACCTGCAATCCTACTGCTTAGTATAGGATGCTAGTGTTCCATCAGTGTCCCTACACTCTTGTCCGTCTGCCATGCTATACTATCAGGCCGTGATCACTCGGGGGTGATCACGGGCATATACTATATACTTTACACTGTTACATTACATGTGATACTGTTCGGAGATGGGGGCTGAAGGGGCAGGTGGCTCCATCCCGGTAGAGGTGGGCCTGGGTTCCCGACGGCCCCCGACTGTTACTTTGTGGCGGAGCGACAGGGCAGGTTCAGACCACCTAGGAGAGAGGTGGGCCTGGCCCTAGTCGGCGTTCGCGATACTTAACACGCTTAACGAGATCTGGGTATTTGATCTGAGTCTGGCCATTTGGTCTATACGCACTAACCACCTACGCGGGAGTAGTTATGGGTATCCCGACGTCGTGGTATCAGCCGAAGCACTTCGTGACGTCAGCGACTGAGCGGCGCGCGCCGGGTTGGACCGCGTAACGTGACTTCCTTTGAAATGGAGGTCGCTAGGTCTGCTCTCCGGCCGCGTACGCAACGTGCAGGTGTGCTCAGGGCGATGGGCCCAGACCCCTGCGCGCTTAGGTTTAGACCGGCGTGCTGACCGCTCTGTTGTGCCTAGGTGGGGCTGCGACGTGTTGATCTTCCGAGGCCGGGCATGACCCAGAAAAGTGTGTCCGGCCAAATGGGATCAAGCGTGATGGGCTATGTGGTGCACCCCTGCAGGGAAGTTTATCTATTCGAATAGCCGTGTCCCTCGGTAAAAGGACGACCCGGAGTTGTACCTTGACCTTATGACAACTAGAACCGGATACTTAATAAAACACACCCTTCCAAGTGCCAGATACAACCCGGTGATGGCTCTCCAACAGGGCATCGAGGAGGGGATCGCCGGGTAGGATTATGCTATACGATGCTACTTGGAGGACTTCAGTCTACTCTCTTCTATATGCTGCAAGAAGGAGGCTGCCAGAAGCGTAGCCTTCGATAGGATTAGATATCCCCCTCTTATTCTGGCATTCTGCACTTCAGTCCACTAATATGGCCCCTTACACATATATCCATGCATATGTAGTGTAGCTCCTTGCTTGCGAGTACTTTGGATGAGTACTCACGGTTGCCTTCCCCCCCTTTCCTCCATTCCTCTACTCGATTGCTGCAACCAGATGATGGAGCCCAGGATCCGGACGGCACCTTCGGCGACGACGACTACTACACTTGAGGTGCCTACTACTACGTGCAGCCCGCTGACGACGACCAGGAGTAGTTAGGAGGATCCCAGGCAGGAGGCCTGCGCCTCATTCGATCTGTATCCAGTTTGTGCTAGCCATCTTATGGCATCTTGTTAACTTATGTCTGTACTCAGATATTGTTGCTTCCACTGACTTGTCTATGATCGAGCACTTGTATTCGAGCCCTCGAGGCCCCTGGCTTGTATTATGATGCTTGTATGACTTATTTTATTTGTAGAGTTGTGTTGTGATATCTTCCCGTGAGTCCCTGATCTTGATCGTACACATTTGCGTGCATGATTAGTGTACGATTAAATCGGGGGCGTCACATGATCATACCTAGATATTCTCATAACTATGCTCAATTATATCAATTGCTCGACAGTAATTTGTTTACCCACCGTAATACTTATGCTATCTTGAGAGAAGCCACTAGTGAAACCTATGGCCCCCGGGTCGATTTTCCATCATATTAATTTCCCGTCAACAAGCTATTTCTTGCGCCGTTTATATTGCAATCTTTATTTTTAATCTTTATCATAAAAATACCAAAAATATTATCTTATCATCTCTATCAGATCTCACTTTTGCAACTGGTCGTGAAGGGATTGACAACCCCTTTATCGCATTGGTTGCAAGGTTCTTATTTGTTTGTGTAGGTGCAAGGGACTTGAGCATGGCCTCCTACTGGATTGATACCTTGGTTCTAGAAAACTGAGGGAAATACTTACGTTACTTTGCTGCATCACCCTTTCCTCTTCAATGGAAAACCAACGCAGTGCTCGAGAGGTAGCAAGAAGGATTTCTAGTGCCGTTGCCGGGGAGTCTACGCACAAGTCAAGACATACCAAGTACCCATCACAAACTCTTATCCCTCGCATTACATTATTTGCTATTTGCCTCTCGTTTTCCTCCCCCCCCACTTCACCCTTGCCATTTTATTCGCTCTCTTTCTCTGTTCGCCTCTTTTTCACTTGCTTCTTGTTTTCTCGTGTGCTGGATTGCTTGCTTGTCACGATGGCTCAATACAATACGAAATTGTGTGACTTTACCAATACCAACAACAATGATTTTCTTAGCACTCCGATTGCTCCTCTTACCAAAGCTGAATCTTGTGAAATTCATGCTGCTTTGTTGAATATTTTCATGAAAGATCAATTCGCCGGCCTTCCTAGTGAAGATGCCGCTACCCATCTAAATAGCTTTCTTGATTTGTGTGCTATGCAAAAGAAGAAAGATGTGGACAATAATATTGTTAAATTGAAGTTATTTCCTTTTTTTCTTAGAGATCGTGCTAAAACTTGGTTTTCATCTTTGCCTAAAAATAGTATTGATTCTTGGAATAAGTGCGAAGATGCTTTTATCTCTAAGTATTTTCCTCCCGCTGAGATCATCTCTCTTAGAAACGATATTATGAACTTTAAGAAACTTGATCATGAACATGTTGCACAAGCTTGGGAGAGAATGAAATTAATGATACGTAATTTCCCTACTCGTGGTTTGAATTTGTGGATGATTATACAAAAAATTTATGCCGGATTGAATTTTGCTTCTAGAAATCTTTTAGATTCGGCCACGGGAGGCACTTTTATGAAAATCACTTCAGAAGAAGCTACTAAACTCCTAGATAATATGATGGTTAATTATTCTCAATGGCACACGGAAAGATCTACTAGTAAAAAGGTTCATGCGATTGAAGAAATTAATGTTTTGAGTGAGAAAGTTGAATCCGCCTCTGTTTTGTGCTTTTACCAAAACGAAATTATCAAAGAGATGAAAGCTAGCTTAGATGCGAATTTCTGTAGCGTGCTTAGTCTTTCTTCCACCATTAATGGCCACGTGCTTTATAAAAATAGAAATATAAATGCTATAGATAATAAATTTTCTCCTTTCTTTGCCAACACTAAAGATGGCAATACCTAGATCTGTCTTCGCTTTTATGCCTAGCTAGGGGCGTTAAACGATAGCGCGTGTTGGGAGGCAACCCAATTTTATTTTAGTTTTTTGCTTTTTGGTTATGTTTAGGAATAAATAATCCATCTAGATTCTGTTTAGATGTGGTTTTGTGTTTTAATTAGTGTTTGTGCCAAGTAGAACCTTTGGGAAGACTTGGGGAAAGTCTTTGCGATCTTGCTGTAAAAAACAGAAACTTTAACGCTCACGAGATTACCTACAACTTTTTACTGGAGAGTTCTATTTAGTTGATTCTTTTTGCAGATGATTAATAGATAAATTCCTCATGTCCAGCAATTTATTTGAGAATTTTTGGAGTTCCATAAGTTTGCGTTAGTTATATATTACTACAGACTGTTCTGTTTTTGACAGATTCTGTTTTTCGCGTGTTGTTTGCTTATTTTAATGAATCTATGGCTAGTAATGGAGTTTATGAACCATATAAAAGTTGGAATACAGTAGGTTTAACACCAATTTAAATAAAGAATGAGTTCATTACAGTACTGTTATGACTGGCATATTAGGGGTTTAGCCTAGTGGGTTGTGGCCCAAGTTATCTTATCATTATTAGGGGCTTAGCCCAATTATCTTATCGTTATTAGGATTGTTTGCTTAGGAGTCAAGTAAACCTCTCTATATAAGAAGAGAGATGTATCAATCTAATCAAGCAAGAAGCAATCAGTATTTGCTCGACTTCCCTTAGGGAGCCGGGAGACCTAACCCTAGCCGTCTCTTGCGCCGCCGCCGCCTCTTTTCCACCATGCAAGGACGGCGCCCAGCCGCCGGCCACCGCGCCCTTGACCTTGTCTTCCTTCATATTTCCCCTATAATCTATGCCCTAGAACCGGCAGAACCCTAGCTCCTAACAAGTACCTTGAATTGGTGTTTTGTTTTCTTTCGCTAACGGAGCTCGCGAGATTATCTGTTAAGTTTGTTGTGAAGTTTTCAAGTTTTGGTAAATATTTGATGGATTATGGAACAAGGATTGGCAAGAGCCTAAGATTGGGGATGCCCTAGGCACCCCAAGGTAAAATTGAAGGACAACCAAAAGCTTAAGCTTGGGGGTGCCCCGGAAGGCATCCCCTCTTTCGTCTTCGTCTATCGATAACTTTACTTGGGGATATATTTTTATTCACCACATGATATTTGTTTTTCTTGGAGCGTCTTGTATGATTTGAGTCTTTGCTTTTCAGTTTATCACAATCATCCTCGCTGTACACACCTTTTGAGAGAGACACACATGATTCGGAATTTGTTAGAATACTCTATGTGCTTCACTTATATCTTTTGAGCTATATAGTTTTTGCTCTAGTGCTTCACTTATATCTTTTAGAGCACGGTGGTGGTTTTATTTTATAGAAATTATTGATCTCTCATGCTTCACTCATATTATTTTGATAGTCTTAAACATCATGGTAATTTTCATTAATTGTGAAATTAATTCGAATGTGATAGGCATCTAAGATGAGCATAAAAAAAACTTCCATATTGAGTTCATTGAATATCATGCGAAGTTTGATACTTGATAAGTGTTTTGAGATATAAAGGTGGTAATATTAGAGTGTGCTAGTTGAGTAATTGTGAAATTGAGAAATACTTGTGTTAAGGTTGTCAAGTCCCGTAGCATGCACGTATAGTAAAAGTTGTGTGACAATTTTGACACATAAGGTGTTCTTTTGTTGCCTTCCTTATGAGTGGCGGTCGGGGACGAGCGATGGTCTTTTCCTACCAATCTATCCCTCTAGGGGCATGCGTAGTAGTACTTTGCTTCGAGGGCTCATAAACTTTTGTAATAAGTATATGAGTTCTTTATGACTAATGTGAGTCCATGGATTATACGCACTCTCAACCTTCCACAATTTTCTAGCCTCTATGGTACCGTGCATTGCCCTTTCTCGCCTTGAGAGTTGGTGCAAACTTCGCTGGTGCATCCAAATCCCGTGATATGATACACTCTATCACACATAAACCTCCTTATATATTCCTCAAAACAGCCACCATACCTACCTATCATGGCATTTCCATTGCCATTCTGAGATATATTTCCATGCAACTTTCCACCGTTCCATTTATACCTTGGTTCTCAAAAACCGAGGGAAATACTTACGCTACTTTGCTACATCACCCTTTCCTCTTCAAGGGAAAACCAACGCAGTGCTCAAGAGGTAGCAAGATGGATTTCTGGCGCCATTGCTGGGGAGGTCTGCGCAAAAGTCAACATACCAAGTACCGTCACAAATCCTTATCTCCCGCATTACATTATTTGCCATTTGCCTCTCGTTTTCCTCTCCCCCACCTCACCCTTGCCGTTTTATTCGCCCTCTCTTTTCCGTTCGATCTTGTGTTACCATGTGACTTCCTTTTGCTTGCATCTTCGCTTGCTAAACGTTTATGGATCCTCATCCCCTTGATAATATCTTTAAGAGATCCAATTATGATGAACCTATTGCTAGTGAGTTGAGTGCACTAGATTATCTTTATGAGGTTTTGCTTGAAATTTGTGAATCTGAAAATTGTGATGAAGTACTTTATGAAGAGATTCACGATAGATCCTTGAATAAAAAGCATGATTGCAATGATTTTACTACAAATTTTCTTGATGTCAATTGTGCTAATAATATGCAAAACCCTAAGCTTGGGGATGCTAGTTTTGCTATGTCCACTACTTGTTGCAATGATCATGATTGGGGAGATTCTTCTTATGATCTTGAAAATTTATTTAAGCCCCATGATGAATATAAGATTGATAATAGTGTTTGCAATGATATTGAAAGTGGGTTTGGAAGAGTGTCAACTTTATATCCCACATATTTGGAGAATATTCAATCTGATGAAATTTTTGATAAAAGTGGGTTTGGAGAGGTCATGACTTTAGTTAATGATAATCCCGCTATTTTGGAAGAGTGTAAACTTCGCATGCATGTGGATCATGTTGAGAATATGTTATGTGATAGCTATATTGTTGAATTTTCTTATGATCCTACATGTAATTATTATGAGAGAGGAAAATATGGTTATAGAAATTTTCATGTTACTAAATTACCTCTCTTTATGATGAGATTGCTATCGTTCCTTTCTGCTTCCTTGCATATGCTAGTTTTTGCTTGCTATGATAATTTGTTTTTATATAAGATGCCTATGCATAGGAAGTATGTTAGACTTAGATGTGTTTGTCACGTGTTTCATGATGCTCTCTTCGCGCTTCAATTCTTGTCTTTTATGCGAGCATCATTAAAATTATCAATGCCTAGCTAGGGGCGTTAAACGTTAGCGCTTGTTGGGAGGCAACCCAATTTTATTTTTAGGTTTTTCTTGCTTTTTTGCTTCTGTTTAGGAATAACTATTTGTTCTAGCCTCTGGTTATATGTGTTTTTATGTTTTAATTAGTGTTTATGCCAAGTTAAACCTATAGGATCTTCTTGGATGATAGTTATTTGATCTTGCTGTAATTTCCAGAAACTTTCTGTTCACGAAAATAATTGTTACAAATCACCAGAACGTGATAAAATATTGATTCCAATTGCTTCTGATCAATAAACAAATTTTCCAGGCCTTCCTATTTTGGTAGATGTTTTGGAGTTCCAGAAGTTTGCGTTAGTTACAGATTACTACAGACTGCTCTGTTTTTGACAGATTCTGTTTTTCGTGTATTGTTTGCTTATTTTAATGAATCTATGGCTAGTAAAATAGTTTATAAACCATATAGAAGTTGGAATATAGTAGGTTTAACACCAATATAAATAAAGAATGAGTTCATGACAGTAACTTGAAGTGGTCTTTTGTTTTCTTTCGCTAATGGAGCTCACGAGATTTTCTGTTGAGTTTTGTGTTGTGAAGTTTTCAAGTTTTGGGTGAAGGATTTGATGGATTATGGAACAAGGAGTGGCAAGAGACTAAGCTTGGGGATGCCCATGTCACCCCCAAGATAATCTAAGGACACCATAAAGCCAAAGCTTGGGGATGCCCCGGAAGGCATCCCCTCTTTTCATCTACTTCCATCGGTAACTTTACTTGGAGCTATATTTTTATTCACCACATGATATGTGTTTTGCTTGGAGCGTCTTATATTATTTGAGTCTTTATTTGTTAGTTTACCACAATCATCCTTTCTATACACACCTTTTGAGAGAGTCACACATGATTCATGAATTGTTAGAATACTCTATGTGCTTCACTTATATCTTTTGAGTTATATAGTTTTGCTCTAGTGCTTCACTTAAATCTTTTAGAGCACGGTGGTGGATTTGTTTTATAGAAATTATTGGTCTCTCATGCTTCACTTAGATTATTTCGAGAGTCTTAAATTAGCATGGCAATTTGCTTTAATTAATATCGTGAGAATATTTGATGCTTGATAATTGTTTTGAGATATAAAGGTGGTAATATCATAGTTGTGATAGTTGAGTAATTGTGGAATTGAAAAATACATCTGTTGGAGTTTGTGATTCCCATAGCATGCATGTATGGTGAACCGTTATGTAACGAAGTCGGAGCATGAAGTATTTGTTGATTGTCTTCCTTTGTGTGGCGGTCGGGATCGCGCGATGGTTAACTCCTACCAATCCTTCCCCTAGGAGCATGCGTAGTAGTACTTTGCTTCGAGGGCTAATAAATTTTTGCAATAAGTATATGAGTTCTTTATGACTAATGTGAGTCCATGGATTATACGCACACTTATCTTTCCGCAACTTTCTAGCCTCTTCGGTACCACACATTGCCCTTTCTCACCTTGAGAGTTGGTGCAAACTTCGCCGGTGCATCCAAACTCCGTGATATGATACGCTCTTTCACACATACGCCTCCTTATATCTTCCTCAAAAAAGCCAGCATACCTACCTATCATGGCATTTCCATAGCCATTCCAAGATATATTTCCATGCAACTTTCCACCGTTTCATTTATCATGACATGCTCCATCATTGTCATATTGCTTTGCATGATCATGTAGTTGACATTGTATTTGTGGCAAAGCCACCGTTCCTAATTCTTTCATACATGTCGCTCTTGATTCATCGCATATCCCGGTACACCGCCAGAGGCATTCATATAGAGACATATTTTGTTCTAAGTATTGAGTTGTAATTCATTAGTTGTAAGTAAAAAAAAGTGTGATGATCATCATTATTAGAGCATTGTCCCAAGTGAGGAAAGGATGATGGAGACTATGATTCCCCCACAAGTCGGGGTGAGACTCCGGACTAAAAAAAGAGAGAAAAGTCCCAAATAAAAAAGAGAGAAAAGGCCCAAATAAATAAAAATGAGAGAAAAATAGAGAAGGGACAATGTTAATATCCTTTTACCACACTTGTGCTTCAAAGTAGCACCGTGATCTTCATGATAGAGAGTCTCTCATTTTGTCACTTTCATATACTAGTGGGAAATTTCATTATAGCACTTGGCTTGTATATTCTAATGATGGGCTTCCTCAAAATGCCTGAGGTCTTCATGAGCAAGAAAGTTGGATGCACACCCACTTAGTTTCTTTTTGAGCTTTCATACACTTATAGCTCTAGTGCATCCATTGCATGGCAATCCCTACTCCTCACATTAACATCAATTGATGGGCATCTCCATAGCCTGTTGATTAGCCTCGTTGATGTGAGACTTTGTCCTTTTTTGTCTTCCCACATAACCCCTACCATAACACCTTATTCCACCATAGTGCTATATCCATGGCTCTCAAGTATTGCATAAGAGTTGAAAAGGCTGAAGCGCGTTAAAAGTATGAACCAATTGCTTGGCCAAAACCGGGGTCGTACATGATATGAATATTTTGTGTGGGGAAGATGGAGCATCGCCAGACTATATGATTTTGTAGGGATAACTTGCTTTGGCTATGTTATTTTGATAAGACATAATTGCTTAGTTAGTATGCTTGAAGTATTATTGTTTTTATGTCAATATTAAACTTTTATCTTGAATCATATCAAATCTGAACATTCATGCCACAATGAGAAGAATTATATTGAAATTATGCCAAGTAGCACTCTGCATCAAAATTTCTATTTTTATCATTTACCTACTTGAGGACGAGCAGGAATTAAGCTTGGGGATGCTTGATACGTCTCCAACGTATCTATAATTTTTGATTGCTCCATGCTATATTATCTACTGTTTTGGACATTATTGGGCTTTATTATTCACTTTTATATTATTTGTGGGACTAACCTATTAACCGAAGGCCCAGCCCAGAATTGCTATTTTTTGCATATTTCAGAGTTTCGCACAAAAGGAATATCAAACAGAGTCCAAACGGAATGAAACCTTCGGGAACGTGATTTTTAGGAAGATTATGATCCAGGAGACTTGGACCCTACGTCAAGAAACAAAAGAGGAGGCCACGAGGTAGGGGGCGCGCCCTCCATCCTCGTGGGCCCCCTATTGCTCCATCGACGTACTCCTTCCTCCTATATATACCTACGTACCCCCAAACGATCAGATACGAAGCCAAAAGCCTAATTCCACTACCGCAACCTTCTGTACCTACGAGATCCCATCTTGGGGCCTGTTCCGGAGCTCCGCTGGAGGGGGCATCCATCACGGAGGGCATCTACATCGACACCATAGCCTCTCCGATGAAGTGTGAGTAGTTTACCTCACACCTTCGGGTCCATAGTTATTAGCTAGATGGCTTCTTCTCTCTTTTTGGATCTCAATACAATGTTCTCCCCCTCTCTCATGGAGATCTATTCGATGTAATCTTCTTTTTGCGGTGTATTTGTTGAGATCGATGAATTGTGGGTTTATGATCAAGATTATCTATGAATAATATTTGAATCTTCTCTGAATTCTTTTATATATGATTGGTTATCTTTGCAAGTCTCTTCGCATTATCAATTTGGTTTGGCCTACTAGATTGATCTTTCTTGCAATGGGAGAAGTGCTTAGCTTTGGGTTCAATCTTGCGGTGTCCTTTCCCAGTGGTAGTAGGGGCAGCAAGGCACATATTGTATTGTTGCCATCGAGGATAACAAGATGGGGTTTTTATCATATTGCATGAATTTACCCCTCTACATCATGTCATCTTGCTTAAGGCGTTACTCTGTTTCCATGAACTTAATACTCAAGATGCATGCTGGATAGCGGCGATGAGTGGAGTAATAGTAGTAGATGCAGGCAGGAGTCGGTCTACTTGTCTCGGACGTGATGCCTATATACATGATCATACCTAGATATTCTCATAACTATGCTCAATTCTGTCAATTGCTCAGCAGTAATTAGTTCACCCACCGTAAAATACGTATGCTCTTGAGTGACCGTGAAGGGACTGACAATCGCTTATCGTGTTGGTTGCGAGGATTTATTTGTTTTGTGTAGGTGCGAGGGACTCGCGCGTAGCCTCCTACTGGATCGATACCTTAGTTCTCAAAAACTAAGGGAAATACTTATGTTACTTTGCTGCATCACCCTTTCCTCTTCAAGAGAAAACCAACGCAGTGCTCAAGAGGTAGCACTTGGTGATATGCTCCAAAACCCTCAACCACTTTCTCATATCCACATATGTCCCAAACCAAAAGTCAAACTCGGCCCCATTGAAACTTTCTATCCGACGCCACCGAGTTTATTTGATATAGCCACTGCCACAAACCCTAATCAATTAGGTCTCACCGATGGGATCCCAGTCTCACCAAGATGGGCTTGCAAACTCTTTGGTGCCTGTTGCATTTATTTCGGTCCCAGCGAGATTTGTAATTGGTGGTTGGCAATCCGGACAGAAGATAATGTACTGATCCAAACTTGAAAGTGTCAAGTGTTTTGTTTGGTATCTCTTTGTACATATTGGACATAGAGTTGTGGTCCATCTTCTTCTTGGCATATATATATCTAGGTCATCCACATGCTCCTCTGGGGCATTGATGAGCTGTGCCCACTCAGTAATTGTTGATTGATACCTTGTCCCTTCTAACATCCACACAATCTTACATCTGGATAGAAGTGTGTTGTGGAGTAGAACTGCATGATCAGCTTTTCATTCCACTTTGTGAGCTTCTGCCCCACAAAGTCAGCTACTCCACATGCCTTGAAGTTGTCTTTCACTCCAGGATAGTGTTCTTCATTGTCCTTGATGTATTCCCAGTCAACCCATCTCATATCACACACAATGGGCTTCTTATCCAACAAGACTGTCTCATAGAAGTCATGTTGTTCCTTAGTGTGGAACCTGTAGTCAACAACAGTTCTCCTTCTGGTAGCATAAGGATCTTGTGCTCTCCACTTTCTCAGCCCTGAGTCTCTTCTGATCTTCATATCCTTAGCCACAGGATGAGCATCATTGTGGTCTGGGATCTTGGGCTTCAACTTTCTGAGTACTTGTCCTTCTTCCTCTTCTGCGGTGTCAGGCACTGGGGCCTTGTTCTTCTCAGCAGCTGGGATGCTCCTTGTATTCCTCTTTGGAGCTGTCTTGGCCTTTGATGCAGCCTTGGGTGCTTCCTTGGGCTTGGATGCAGTAGCCCCTGATTTGATTGCATCACCCACCAGCTTAGGCATCTTAGGTGTTGGTGCAGCAACCTCTTCTTCTTCATCCTCAGAAGAATGTTGCTCAAATTCAGCCATTGGATCAATTTTCTTGCACCATCTGCCTCTTTTCCTTTCCTTCTTCCTTTCATCAGCAACTGACTCTTTGGGTGCAGGCTTCTCAGGAATCTTGGTTGAGGCTCTGGCCTTTGGCATAGGCTGCCTGCCTGCTGACCTTTTGATTTTCATCCCTGGCTTGATGGCTGCCGCTGAGCCATACTCCTTCTTGAGCACAACTTTCTTGGAAGTTGCTTCCTCTTCTGCCACATAGTCATCATCCTCTGATTCTGAGGTTCTTTTCTTCCTTTGTCTGGTGGCAGCTTTTGGCAAATTACTGGGAGTGCTCCTGCTGCCTTCATCTGAAGAACTGGAGGGACTAGTGCCCTCACTCATGTGCACTGGCTGTTCTGACATGTTCTGGCTATCACTCTGGTCTGACATGATGAACAAGCTGACTGCTGACCCTGTGAACAGTTTATAGATGAGGTAGAGTGGATGAGCATCACAAAATGCAGAGATTTTTGCAAAAGAATGATTCAAAGTCTTAGTTTTAGTTTCCCTCAGAAATCATTTCGGATCTACTGATTTTTAATCTCGGTGATACCGAAGCAGTTTTGGAACCTAAACTAGTGAACTCGGTCAGACCGAGTCACAGTTCGGTGGCACCGAGACTGCTAGGGTTTCACAAAGTTCCAAAATCGGTCACACCGATTAGCAATTCTCGGTCAGACCGAGTCTTACTTGTGCAATGGCATGAGCCAAATCGGTGGAACCGAGTTTTTCAACTCGGTGGGTCCGATATGGTTTCGGCGGAAACCTAACCCTAAAAATTTCGAATCAAACCTATTCTGCGAATGCATTGATTGGATAGGAGTGTTTCAATCGTGGCAAGAATCAATATGATCACAATGTGCTAGGAATCAGATTGGGGAGTAGCACAAAGATCGAGTCCATACCCTAGTTCGGCGGAGACTCGCTACGGCGGTAACGGCGGGGTTGAATTCCGTTGACGGCGACGGAGACCAACGATTGGAGGCGGCTGGCGGCGAGGAGACGATCCGGAGACCACGTTGGCAGAGCGAGCTATCGCCCGGGCGAAGGGGTTCGGAAAAATTTCCAAATTTTTGCTCGTGACTATATATAGCCCGACCCTGTCGGTGTGACCGAGTGGAA
The DNA here is from genome assembly GCA_032464435.1 of Aegilops umbellulata. Taxonomy (NCBI): domain Eukaryota; kingdom Viridiplantae; phylum Streptophyta; class Magnoliopsida; order Poales; family Poaceae; genus Aegilops; species Aegilops umbellulata. The sequence continues at coordinate 295,734,121 of CP136056.1, forward strand.
CAACTCGGTGGCACCGAGATGCAAAACTGTATACAGTTATTGCAACTCGGTGTGACCGAATGGTTCAAATCGGTTGCACCGAGATCGAAAATTTAGATCAACTTAGTGATCTCGGTAGGACCGAAAGTGGGGTATCGGTCAGATCGAGAATCACAAAGAGGTTTTGGAAGTCTAAGTCTATGACGAATCGGGGACTCCGAGTGCTCCTCACACAGAGTGGTTCGAATCTGACTTGATCAATTTTGTGATGTAGCATGAATAGAGTTTGAGACGAGAAAAGCATAGATAGCTAGAGGAGGTTCTTGGGCATTCTTGTCCATCCACTTGGCAAAAGAAAAATAAAGCCAAACAATCAAAACAACAAGTGGATGTCCTTGAATGAGTAAAATATGCAACCAACATGCTCACACAATAAAATGGTAATTTAAATATGTGACAAAGCATGCACAACCAATTCTAGCATCTATCAAGCAATTGGCGATGACTAGGTCATCTATATATGAGTATATTGACTTAGGAGTCAAATGAGAACACTTGATCATAGGTCATACTCATCGTTTAAGCTCAAGTGGGGTTTCCACTTTTACATAAAGCATTGTTGTGTTCACATGATTAGAGTTGCTTTAGCTCAGGTCTTAGAGTAAAGCTCCCCTAGATGTGATATCCCCCCTAAGAGGGGTGAACTAACCTTGGGTTTTGTCGATGATGACTTCATGTAGATGTTGAAGCTGTGGATGCTCAATGTTGATGTAGATCACTTGGAGCTATCCTTTTGAGTGAATTGCACTTTTAATACTTACATGGGTTAGTCCCACAAGGAACAAACGAGGATATCCATAGACATAGAGTGATGCACACACAAGATGATGTCCATGAAAACTTTTAGGTTACCTTGTCCCTTGACTTACCAACAAGAGGGTTTGTGACTCCTTGAACTAGTGCAAGATGTGGAAGTTGATTGCACTTGTTCTTGCCAAAATGATAAGAGTGAAGTATGTTGGCGGAGTCACCCTAAAGAACTCTCTAGTTCTTCTTCTTTTGGATCCACACCATCTTGATGGGAATCCTTGGAGTTGTAGTCGTACTTGATGAAGTGCAACTTGAAGTAGTCTTGGGAATCCACTTGACTAAGGTCTTAGGAGCTTCTTCAAATGCATCAATTTCCTTTTGAAGCTTGTCCTTGCCTTTTTGCTTGTAGTATTGTGGTGGAAGATCATCTTGAGCCTGTGTCCCCTTGAAAGAAGTAGGATCATACTTCTCTTGTTGAGGAACAAACTTTGTCTTGGGGTATTGATCTTCTTCCCACTCAACTCCATTGGCATTGAACTTTCGTTCAAAACCAACACCTTGATTCTTCCGGTGCCTTCCTTGCTTGCGTACAATTTCCTCGAATTGCTTACTCCCGGCAAGGCTTTTGTACACTCCCTTCTCTATGATTCCCTTCAATAAGCTATTTTCTTGCTCAAGTGTAACTTGGCTAATAGAATCATTGGTGGAATCAAGAGAACTACTAGAAGCAACAATATTGGATTTAACATGATCATTGTTACTACTAGAGGAAGAATCTTTCTTGCTCTTGTTACTAGATTTGACTTGAGGCATGTAAGTGGATAAGAGTAAACGCTTGGCAATGTAAGGAGAACTTTTCTTGCGGAGATCATCATTGATTGCCTTTAAAAACTCATGCTCTTGCTCAAGATTGAGCTTCTCAAAGCGTAACTTCTCATGAGCTCTTAAAAGTTCTCGATGATCTTCGAAGATAGTTTCATGAGCTAACTTAAGAGTGTTTAGTTCTTTAGTTAGAGCCTCAATTTTCTCCTTATCATTGTCATTCGTTTTATCTTGATTAGCATGATTAATTGACGTTTCATTATAGTACTCATCACTAGAGTTGTCAACAAGTAAATCATCATTACCTAACAAGTCATCTTCATCACTATTAAAATCAACATACTCGGGGTGTGTTACCTTAGGACATTTGGCCATGAAGCATCTTCCAATCCCTTCATTTGGCGAGTCAAATATGTCGTAGGAGTTGGTTCACACAAGTGCTAGACCGGCAACACCTTCATCTTGAGTATATTCGGAGACGGAGTGATAACTTCTCTCGGAGTGGTTGTCGGAGTTGGAGCCGGATACCCATTCACCAACATGAGCTTGATGTCTTCGTTTTGTATAGCTCCTTGATGATTTTTCCTTTCTTTCCGAATCCTTGTTTCTCTGTGAGTGTCTTCGTTCATAACGATCATCTCTACTCTTTCCCTCTCTTGGTGGTGATTCTTCTCTTTTGCTTCTTCTTTATGGAGAATCTTCTCTTCTTTTGTGGGGAGCCGTACACTCATTGGAATAGTGTCCGGGTCTTCCACAATTGTAGCAGTTTCGCTCTCGACTAGAAGATCTTTTGTCATTGTAGGACCTTGACTTGGAGCTTCTATCTTTGCTTCTACTTTTGTAGAACTTGTTGAAGTTCTTCACCATTAAGCTCAATTCTTCGTTGAAGTTTTGTTTCTCACTTGATGATGTGGGGTCTTCACATGAGGCTTTGTAGGCACCACTTGATTTGTTGTGAAGTTCCTCTTTATCCTTGAGTGACATCTCATGAGCAACAATTCTTCCAATGACCTACGCTGGCTTGAGATCTTTGTAATTAGGCATCATTTGGATCAATGTGCACACGGTATCATATTTTCCATCCAAGGCTCTTAGGATCTTCTTGATGATGAATCTATCGGTCATCTCTTCACTCCCTAAGCCGGCAATCTCGTTTGTGATGAGAGCAAGCCTAGAGTACATTTGAGCGACGCCTTCACCATCCTTCATTTTGAACTTGTCAAGTTGACTTTGAAGCACATCCAATTTGGATTCCTTGACGGAGTCGGTACCTTCATGCATATCAATCAAAGTATCCCAAATTTCCTTTGCATTCTCAAGACGGCTGATTTTGTTGAATTCTTCGGGGCACAATCCATTAAAGAGAATATCACAAGCTTGAGCGTTGTATTGCAGCATCTTCAACTCATCCGCGGTAGCTTCACGGTTTGGTTCCTTCCCATCGAAGAAGTCTCCTTGCAAGCCAACACACACAGTAGCCCAAACGGCGGGGTTATGTCCGAGAATATGCATTTTCATTTTATGCTTCCAACTAGCAAAATTAGTGCCATCAAAGTAAGGACCTCTACGGTGATAATTTCCCTCACTAGACGCCATACTCTCCTAGGTTGTGAAACCAAGGCTATGACCACCAAAAGCTATGGAAATCAAAGCAAATGGAGACCAAGGCTCTGATACCACTTGTAGGATCGGAAGTATGTCTAGAGGGGGGATTAGACTACTTGACCAAATTAAAACTTAAGCTTTTCCCAATTTTAGTTCTTGGCAGATTTTAGCTACTTTAGGACAAGTCAAGCAATCATCACACAATTCAAGCAAGCATGCAAAGAGTATATAGGCAGCGGAAAGTAAAGCATGCAACTTGCAAGAATGTAAAGGGAAGGGTTTGGAGAATTCAAACGCTATTGCAGACACGGATGTTTTTCCCGTGGTTCGGATAGGTGGTGCTATCCTACATCCACGTTGATGGAGACTTCAACCCACGAAGGGTAAAGGTTGCGCGAGTCCACGGTGGGCTCCACCCATGAAGGGTCCACGAAGAAGCAACCTTGTCTATCCCACCATGGCCATCGCCCACGAAGGACTTGCCTCACTAGCGGTAGATCTTCATGAAGTAGGCGATCTCCTTGCCCGTACAAACTCCTTGGTTCAACTCCACAATCTTGTCAGAGGCTCCCAGGTGACACCTAGCCAATCTAGGAGACACCACTCTCCAAGAAGTAACAAATGGTGTGTTTATGATGAACTCCTTGCTCTTGTGCTTCAAATGATAGTCTCCCCAACACTCAACTCTCTCTCACAGGATTTGGATTTGGTGGAAAGAAGATTTGAGTGGAAAGCAACTTGGGAAAGGCTAGAGATCAAGATTCATACGGTACGAATGGAATATCTTGGTCTCAACACATGAGTAGGTGGTTCTCTCTCAGAACATATGAGTTGGAAGTGTAGTTGTGTTCTGATGGCTCTCTCCACGAGTGAAGAGGAGGTGGAGGGGTATATATAGCCTCCACACAAAATCCAACCGTTACACACAATTTACCAATCTCTGTGGACCGAATCAACAAACTCGGTCGGACCGAAATAGTAAACCTAGTGACCGTTAGAGATTTTTGGTGGGACTGACATGCAACTCGGTAGGACCGATATGGTTAGGGTTAGGGCATAACGTAATCTCGGTGAGACCGATTACACAAACTCGATGAGACCGATTTGGTAATTAGCTAACCAGAGAGTTGGTCAGGTAAACTCGGTGGGACCGATTTGCTCTTTCGGTGAGACCGAAATGTTACAAAAGGGAAACAAAGAGTTTACATTGCAATCTCGGTGGGACCGATCCGCTCTTTCGGTGAGAACGAAAAGTTACGAAAAGGAAACAAAGAGATTGCAATCCCATCTCGGTGAGACCGAGATCTCTATCGGTAGAACCGATTTGCTAGGGTTTGGCAGTGGCTTATGACATGTGAAACTCGGTGGCGCCGGATAGAAAGAATCGGTAGGTCCGAGTTTGGCTTTGGGTTTAGGTCAAGAGTGGATATGAGAAAGTAGCTGAGGATTTTGGAGCATATCATTAAGCACATGAAGCAAAAGGCTCATTAAGCAACACCTCATCCCTCCTTGATAGTATTGGCTTTTCCTATGGACTCAATGTGATCTTGGATCACTAAAATGTAAAATGAAGAGTCTTGAGCTTTTGAGCTTGAGCCAATCCTTTGTCCTTAGCATTTTGAGGGTTCCACTTTCACCATCCATGCCATGCCAATCATTGAGCTTTCCTGAAATAATTGTCTTGGAATAGCATTAGCTCAATGAGCTATATGTTGTTATGAATTACCAAAACCACCTAGGGATAGTTGCACTTTCAATCTCCCCCATTTTGGTAATTGATGACAACATATAGATCAAAGCTTCGACAAATGATAATAAGAATGAATTATATCATCGCTTTGAGAAGTATGTGATAAGTAAGAGCTCCCCCTAAATTTGTGCATATTTTAAAATTTTCTTTGGACTGCAAATGCACAAAGAGTTAGAATCATGGGTTACTCTTCCATGTCACATACATCTTGGTGGAGCACTCAAAATGATAAGAATGAAATACATGCACTCACCACCAAGAAAAGTGAATGATCACATAAGATAGATATGATATATCAAGCATGCATAAGTGCAGCTTATGATGAAACACATGATCATCAATGTCTCACAAGCATATCAAAGTATCGTGACCAAAAGCAAACAATGTTTGAAAGACCACCAAATAAAGCAAGAGAGAATAAAAGAAACACTCTCTCTCGAAGCCTATGATCTATACATTTTTCTCCCCCTTTGGCAACAAGTTACCAAAAAGTTCCTAGAAAATGCATAGTGCTAGATTGACACTCAGGCTTGATCTTCTGGTGGTGGTGGAGTCTGGATCACTCCAAGGACGAAGGCTTCTGTAGACGTGGTTGGAGCTGGAGCTGAAGTAGATGCTGGAGCTGGTTGGGCTGGTGTTGTGGCTGGAGCTGAGGTGGTGGCTCTTGTGTCAGGAACTGGCACTGCAGACGACCTCTGGGCTCGTGGCACTCTGGCAAATGCATCAGTGGTAGTCTTCCCTTTCCTTTCCTGCATGTCATCTTGAAGTTGCTCCACTGCAGACTGAATTTCTGTCACTTTGACATCCAAGTCATAAAACTTTTGTTCTACGATCCTCTCTAAGCTCTCCTAATTCTGAGTGAGGGTGGCCAGTCCTTTATCTATCCTCAGGGTGGATGCAATCAAGTAACTGAGATGCTCTTGCTTGGTTTTCAAGAAATATTCAGATGCCTCCTCTTGATTTGGCATCTTTGCAGCTTTCTCCTTCCGTGCCTTCTCCTTCTGTGCTTGTGCATGGGCTGAAGATGGTTCATCCTTGTTCATCACAACTTGATTGTCCTCAAAGTCTGGATGAATAGGCAAATGTTCCATGTCCAAGAGGTATATGCCTGTGTCCATCTTGGAGTTGATCAGCTACTGGATCTGAGGGGCATATCCACAGCTCCTCTTCTTGTCTGCTGCAGTCCTCTTGATTGTTTCTACCATGAGGCTCATGACTTTGAATTTTTGTGGCAGATCAAAGATATGAAGCAAGTTGATTGCATGGCCTCTGATCATCTTGTGATCACCTGACTTGGGCAGCAGAGTGTGCCTCAGAATCCAATTGATGGTTGGCAGTCCGGACAGAAGATAATGTACTGATCCAAACTTGAAAGTGTCAAGTGTTTTGTTTGGTATCTCTTTGTACATATTGGACATAGAGTTGTGGTCCATCTTCTTCTTGGCATATATATCTAGGTCATCCACATGCTCCTCTGGGGCATTGATGAGCTGTGCCCACTCAGTAATTGTTGATTGATACCTTGTCCCTTCTGACATCCACACAATCTTACATCTGGATAGAAGTGTGTTGTGGAGTAGAACTGCATGATCAGCTCTTCATTCCACTTTGTGAGCTTCTGCCCCACAAAGTCAGCTACTCCACATGCCTTGAAGTTGTCTTGCACTCCAGGATAGTGTTCTTCATTGTCCTTGATGTATTCCCAGTCAACCCATCTCATATCACACACAATGGGCTTCTTATCCAACAAGACTGTCTCATAGAAGTCATGTTGTTCCTTAGTGTGGAACCTGTAGTCAACAGCAGTTCTCCTTCTAGTAGCATAAGGATCCTGTGCTCTCCACTTTCTCAGCCCTGAGTCTCTTCTGATCTTCATATCCTTAGCCACAGGATGAGCATCATTGTGGTCTAGGATCTTGGGCTTCAACTTTCTGAGTACTTGTCCTTCTTCCTCTTCTGCGGTGTCAGGCACTGGGGCCTTGTTCTTCTCAGCAGCTGGGATGCTCCTTGTATTCCTCTTTGGAGCTGTCTTGGCCTTTGATGCAGCCTTGGGTGCTTCCTTGGGCTTGGATGCAGTAGCCCCTGATTTGATTGCATCACCCATCAGCTTAGGCATCTTAGGTGTTGGTGCAGCAACCTCTTCTTGTTCATCCTCAGAAGAATGTTGCTCAAATTCAGCCATTGGATCAATTTTCTTGCACCATCTGCCTCTTTTCCTTTCCTTCTTCCTTTCATCAGCAACTGACTCTTTGGGTGCAGGCTTCTCAGGAATCTTGGTTGAGGCTCTGGCCTTTGGCATAGGCTGCCTGCCTGCTGACCTTTTGATTTTCATCCCTGGCTTGATGGTTGCCGCTGAGCCATACTCCTTCTTGAGCACAACTTTCTTGGAAGTTGCTTCCTCTTCTGCCACATAGTCATCATCCTCTGATTCTGAGGTTCTTTTCTTCCTTTGTCTGGTGGCAGCTTTTGGCAAATTACTGGGAGTGCTCCTGCTGCCTTCATCTGAAGAACTGGAGGGACTAGTGCCCTCACTCATGTGCACTGGCTGTTCTGACATGTTCTGGCTATCACTCTGGTCTGACATGATGAACAAGCTGACTGCTGACCCTGTGAACAGTTTATAGATGAGGTAGAGTGGATGAGCATCACAAAATGCAGAGATTTTTGCAAAAGAATGATTCAAAGTCTTAGTTTTAGTTTCCCTCAGAAATCATTTCGGATCTACTGATTTTTAATCTCGGTGATACCGAAGCAGTTTTGGAACCTAAACTAGTGAACTCGGTCAGACCGAGTCACAGTTCGGTGGCACCGAGACTGCTAGGGTTTCACAAAGTTCCAAAATCGGTCACACCGATTAGCAATTCTCGGTCAGACCGAGTCTTACTTGTGCAATGGCATGAGCCAAATCGGTGGAACCGAGTTTTTCAACTCGGTGGGTCCGATATGGTTTCGGCGGAAACCTAACCCTAAAAATTTCGAATCAAACCTATTCTACGAATGCATTGATTGGATAGGAGTGTTTCAATCGTGGCAAGAATCAATATGATCACAATGTGCTAGGAATCAGATTGGGGAGTAGCACAAAGATCGAGTCCATACCCTAGTTCGGCGGAGACTCGCTACGGCGGTAACGGCAGGGTTGAATTCCGTTGACGGCGACGGAGACCAACGATTGGAGGCGGCTGGCGGCGAGGAGACGATCCGGAGACCACGTTGGCAGAGCGAGCTATCGCCCGGGCGAAGGGGTTCGGAAAAAATTCCAATTTTTTGCTCGTGACTATATATAGCCCGACCCTGTCGGTGTGACCGAGTGGAACAACTCGGTGGCACCGAGATGCAAAACTGTATACAGTTATTGCAACTCGGTGTGACCGAATGGTTCAAATCGGTTGCACCGAGATCGAAAATTTAGATCAACTTAGTGATCTCGGTAGGACCGAAAGTGGGGTATCGGTCAGATCGAGAATCACAAAGAGGTTTTGGAAGTCTAAGTCTATGACGAATCGGGGACTCCGAGTGCTCCTCACACAGAGTGGTTCGAATCTGACTTGATCAATTTTGTGATGTAGCATGAATAGAGTTTGAGACGAGAAAAGCATAGATAGCTAGAGGAGGTTCTTGGGCATTCTTGTCCATCCACTTGGCAAAAGAAAAATAAAGCCAAACAATCAAAACAACAAGTGGATGTCCTTGAATGAGTAAAATATGCAACCAACATGCTCACACAATAAAATGGTAATTTAAATATGTGACAAAGCATGCACAACCAATTCTAGCATCTATCAAGCAATTGGCGATGACTAGGTCATCTATATATGAGTATATTGACTTAGGAGTCAAATGAGAACACTTGATCATAGGTCATACTCATCGTTTAAGCTCAAGTGGGGTTTCCACTTTTACATAAAGCATTGTTGTGTTCACATGATTAGAGTTGCTTTAGCTCAGGTCTTAGAGTAAAGCTCCCCTAGATGTGATATCCCCCCTAAGAGGGGTGAACTAACCTTGGGTTTTGTCGATGATGACTTCATGTAGATGTTGAAGCTGTGGATGCTCAATGTTGATGTAGATCACTTGGAGCTATCCTTTTGAGTGAATTGCACTTTTAATACTTACATGGGTTAGTCCCACAAGGAACAAACGAGGATATCCATAGACATAGAGTGATGCACACACAAGATGATGTCCATGAAAACTTTTAGGTTACCTTGTCCCTTGACTTACCAACAAGAGGGTTTGTGACTCCTTGAACTAGTGCAAGATGTGGAAGTTGATTGCACTTGTTCTTGCCAAAATGATAAGAGTGAAGTATGTTGGCGGAGTCACCCTAAAGAACTCTCTAGTTCTTCTTCTTTTGGATCCACACCATCTTGATGGGAATCCTTGGAGTTGTAGTCGTACTTGATGAAGTGCAACTTGAAGTAGTCTTGGGAATCCACTTGACTAAGGTCTTAGGAGCTTCTTCAAATGCATCAATTTCCTTTTGAAGCTTGTCCTTGCCTTTTTGCTTGTAGTATTGTGGTGGAAGATCATCTTGAGCCTGTGTCCCCTTGAAAGAAGTAGGATCATACTTCTCTTGTTGAGGAACAAACTTTGTATTGGGGTATTGATCTTCTTCCCACTCAACTCCATTGGCATTGAACTTTCGTTCAAAACCAACACCTTGATTCTTCCGGTGCCTTCCTTGCTTGCGTACAATTTCCTCGAATTGCTTACTCCCGGCAAGGCTTTTGTACACTCCCTTCTCTATGATTCCCTTCAATAAGCTATTTTCTTGCTCAAGTGTAACTTGGCTAATAGAATCATTGGTGGAATCAAGAGAACTACTAGAAGCAACAATATTGGATTTAACATGATCATTGTTACTACTAGAGGAAGAATCTTTCTTGCTCTTGTTACTAGATTTGACTTGAGGCATGTAAGTGGATAAGAGTAAACGCTTGGCAATGTAAGGAGAACTTTTCTTGCGGAGATCATCATTGATTGCCTTTAAAAACTCATGCTCTTGCTCAAGATTGAGCTTCTCAAAGCGTAACTTCTCATGAGCTCTTAAAAGTTCTCGATGATCTTCGAAGATAGTTTCATGAGCTAACTTAAGAGTGTTTAGTTCTTTAGTTAGAGCCTCAATTTTCTCCTTATCATTGTCATTCGTTTTATCTTGATTAGCATGATTAATTGACGTTTCATTATAGTACTCATCACTAGAGTTGTCAACAAGTAAATCATCATTACCTAACAAGTCATCTTCATCACTATTAAAATCAACATACTCGGGGTGTGTTACCTTAGGACATTTGGCCATGGAGCATCTTCCAATCCCTTCATTTGGCGAGTCAAATATGTCGTAGGAGTTGGTTCACACAAGTGCTAGACCGGCAACACCTTCATCTTGAGTATATTCGGAGACGGAGTGATAACTTCTCTCGGAGTGGTTGTCGGAGTCGGAGCCGGATACCCATTCACCAACATGAGCTTGATGTCTTCGTTTTGTATAGCTCCTTGATGATTTTTCCTTTCTTTCCGAATCCTTGTTTCTCTGTGAGTGTCTTCGTTCATAACGATCATCTCTACTCTTTCCCTCTCTTGGTGGTGATTCTTCTCTTTTGCTTCTTCTTTATGGAGAATCTTCTCTTCTTTTGTGGGGAGCCGTACACTCATTGGAATAGTGTCCGGGTCTTCCACAATTGTAGCAGTTTCGCTCTCGACTAGAAGATCTTTTGTCATTGTAGGACCTTGACTTGGAGCTTCTATCTTTGCTTCTACTTTTGTAGAACTTGTTGAAGTTCTTCACCATTAAGCTCAATTCTTCATTGAAGTTTTGTTTCTCACTTGATGATGTGGGGTCTTCACATGAGGCTTTGTAGGCACCACTTGATTTGTTGTGAAGTTCCTCTTTATCCTTGAGTGACATCTCATGAGCAACAATTCTTCCAATGACCTACGCTGGCTTGAGATCTTTGTAATTAGGCATCATTTGGATCAATGTGCACACGGTATCATATTTTCCATCCAAGGCTCTTAGGATCTTCTTGATGCTGAATCTATCGGTCATCTCTTCACTCCCTAAGCCGGCAATCTCGTTTGTTATGAGAGCAAGCCTAGAGTACATTTGAGCGACGCCTTCACCATCCTTCATTTTAAACTTGTCAAGTTGACTTTGAAGCACATCCAATTTGGATTCCTTGACGGAGTCGGTACCTTCGTGCATATCAATCAAAGTATCCCAAATTTCCTTTGCATTCTCAAGACGGCTGATTTTGTTGAATTCTTCGGGGCACAATCCATTGAAGAGAATATCACAAGCTTGAGCGTTGTATTGCAGCATCTTTAACTCATCCGTGGTAGCTTCACGGTTTGGTTCCTTCCCATCAAAGAAGTCACCTTGCAAGCCAACACACATAGTAGCCCAAACGGCGGGGTTATGTTCGAGAATATGCATTTTCATTTTATGCTTCCAACTAGCAAAATTAGTGCCATCAAAGTAAGGACCTCTACGGTGATAATTTCCCTCACTAGACGCCATACTCTCCTAGGTTGTGAAACCAAGGCTATGACCACCAAAAGCTATGGAAATCAAAGCAAATGGAGACCAAGGCTCTGATACCACTTGTAGGATTGGAAGTATGTCTATAGGGGGGATTAGACTACTTGACCAAATAAAAACTTAACCTTTTCCCAATTTTAGTTCTTGGCAGATTTTAGCTACTTTAGGACAAGTCAAGCAATCATCACATAATTCAAGCAAGCATGCAAAGAGTATATAGGCAGCGGAAAGTAAAGCATGCAACTTGCAAGAATGTAAAGGGAAGGGTTTGGAGAATTCAAACGCTATTGCAGATACGGATGTTTTTCCCGTGGTTCGGATAGGTGGTGCTATCGTACATCCACGTTGATGGAGACTTCAACCCACGAAGGGTAAAGGTTGCGCGAGTCCACGGAGGGCTCCACCCACGAAGGGTCCACGAAGAAGCAACCTTGTCTATCCCACCATGGCCATCGCCCACGAAGGACTTGCCTCACTAGCGGTAGATCTTCACGAAGTAGGCGATCTCCTTGCCCTTGTAAACTCCTTGGTTCAACTCCACAATCTTGTCAGAGGCTCCCAAGTGACACCTAGCCAATCTAGGAGACACCACTCTCCAAGAAGTAACAAATGGTGTGTTGATGATGAACTCCTTGCTCTTGTTCTTCAAATGATAGTCTCCCCAACACTCAACTCTCTCTCATAGGATTTGGATTTGGTGGAAAGAAGATTTGAGTGGAAAGCAACTTGGGAAAGGCTAGAGATCAAGATTCATACGGTAGGAATGGAATATCTTGGTCTCAACACATGAGTAGGTGGTTCTCTCTCAGAACATATGAGTTGGAAGTGTAGTTGTGTTCTGATGGCTCTCTCCACGAGTGAAGAGGAGGTGGAGGGGTATATATAGCCTCCACACAAAATCCAACCGTTACACACAATTTACCAATCTCGGTGGGACCGAATCAACAAACTCGGTCGGACCGAAATAGTAAACCTAGTGACCATTAGAGATTTTTGGTGGGACTGACATGCAACTCGGTAGGACCGATATGGTTAGGGTTAGGGCATAACGTAATCTCGGTGAGACCAATTACACAAACTCGGTGAGACCGATTTGGTAATTAGCTAACCAGAGAGTTGGTCAGGTAAACTCGGTGGGACCGATTTGCTCATTCGGTGAGACCGAAATGTTACAAAAGGGAAACAAAGAGTTTACATTGCAATCTCGGTGGGACCGATCCGCTCTTTCGGTGAAACCGAAAAGTTACGAAAAGGAAACAGAGAGATTGCAATCCGATCTCGGTGAGACCGAGATCCCTATCGGTAGAACCGATTTGCTAGGGTTTGGAAGTGGCTTATGACATGTGAAACTCGGTGGCGCCGGATAGAAAGAATCGGTAGGTCCGAGTTTGGCTTTGGGTTTAGGTCAAGAGTGGATATGAGAAAGTAGCTGAGGATTTTGGAGCATATCATTAAGCACATGAAGCAAAAGGCTCATTAAGCAACACCTCATCCCTCCTTGATAGTATTGGCTTTTCCTATGGACTCAATGTGATCTTGGATCACTAAAATGTAAAATGAAGAGTCTTGAGCTTTTGAGCTTGAGCCAATCCTTTGTCCTTAGCATTTTGAGGGTTCCACTTTCACCATCCATGCCATGCCAATCATTGAGCTTTCCTGAAATAATTGTCCTTGAATAGCATTAGCTCGATGAGCTATATGTTGTTATGAGTTACCAAAACCACCTAGGGATAGTTGCACTTTCAGTCTCCCCCTTTTTGGTAATTGATGACAGCATATAGATCAAAGCTTCGACAAATGATAATAAGAATGAATTATATCGTCGCTTTGAGAAGTATGTGATAAGTAAGAGCTCCCCCTAAATTTATGCATATTTTAAAATTTTCTTTGGACTGCAAATGCACAAAGAGTTAGAATCATGGGTTACTCTTCCATGTCACATACATCTTGGTGGAGCACTCAAAATGATAAGAATGAAATACATGCACTCATCACCAAGAAAAGTGAATGATCACATAAGATAGATAGGATATATCAAGCATGCATAAGTGTAGCTTATGATCAAACACATGATCATCAATGTCTCACAAGCATATCAAAGAATCTCGACCAAAAGCAAACAATTTTTGAAAGACCACCAAATAAAGCAAGAGAGAATAAAAGCAACACTCTCTCTCGAAGCCTATGATCTATACAGTTTTCTCCCCCTTTGGCAACAAGTTACCAAAAAGTTCCTAGAAAATGCATAGTGCTAGATTGACACTCAGGCTTGATCTTCTGGTGGTGGTGGAGTCTGGATCACTCCAAGGACGAAGGCTTCTGTAGACGTGGTTGGAGCTGGAGCTGAAGTAGATGCTGGAGCTGGTTGGGCTGGTGCTGTGGCTGGAGCTGAGGTGGTGGCTGTTGTGTCAGGAACTGGCACTGCAGACGACCTCTGGGCTCGTGGCACTCTGGCAAATGCATCAGTGGTAGTCTTCCCTTTCCTTTCCTGCATGTCATCTTAAAGTTGCTCCACTGCAGACTGAATTTCTGTCACTTTGACATCCAAGTCATAGAACTTTTGTTCTACGATCCTCTCTAAGCTCTCCTAATTCTGAGTGAGGGTGGCCAGTCCTTTATCTATCCTCAGGGTGGATGCAATCAAGTAACTGAGCTGCTCTTGCTTGGTTTTCAAGAAATATTCAGATGCCTCCTCTTGATTTGGCAACTTTGCAGCTTTCTCCTTCCGTGCCTTCTCCTTCTGTGCTTGTGCATGGGCTGAAGATGGTTCATCCTTGTTCATCACAACTTGATTGTCCTCAAAGTCTGGATGAATAGGCAAATGTTCCATGTCCAAGAGGTATATGCCTGTGCCCATCTTGGAGTTGATCAGCTCCTGGATCTGAGGGGCATATCCACAGCTCCTCTTCTGGTCTGCTGTAGTCCTCTTGATTGTTTCTACCATGAGGCTCATGACTTTGAATTTTTGTGGAAGATCAAAGATGTGAAGCAAGTTGATTGCATGGCCTCTGATCATCTTGTGATCACCTGACTTGGGCAGCAGAGTGTGCCTCAGAATCCAATTGATGGTTGGCAGTCCGGACAGAAGATAATGTACTGATCCAAACTTGAAAGTGTTAAGTGTTTTGTTTGGTATCTCTTTGTACATATTGGACATAGAGTTGTGGTCCATCTTCTTCTTGGCATATATATCTAGGTCATCCACATGCTCCTCTGTGGGATTGATGAGCTGTGCCCACTCAGTAATTGTTGATTGATACCTTGTCCCTTCTGAGTTCCACACAATCTTACATCTGGATAGAAGTGTGCTGTGGAGTAGAACTGCATGATCAGCTCTTCATTCCACTTTGTGAGCTTCTGCCCCACAAAGTCAGCTACTCCACATGCCTTGAAGCTTTCTTGCACTCCAGGATAGTGTTCTTCATTGTCCTTGATGTATTCCCAGTCAACCCATCTCATATCACACACAATGGGCTTCTTATCCAACAAGACTGTCTCATAGAAGTCCTGCTGTTCCTTAGTGTGGAACTTGTAGTCAACAGCAGTTCTCCTTCTGGTAGCATAAGGATCTTGTGCTCTCCACTTTCTCAGCCCTGAGTCTCTTCTGATCTTCATATCCTTAGCCACAGGATGAACATCATTGTGGTCTGGGATCTTGGGCTTCAACTTTCTGAGTACTTGTCCTTCTTCCTCTTCTGCGGTGTCAGGCACTGGGGCCTTGTTCTTCTCAGCAGCTGGGATGCTCCTTGTATTCCTCTTTGGAGCTGTCTTGGCCTTTGATGCAACCTTGGGTGCTTCCTTGGGCTTGGATGCAGTAGCCCCTGATTTGATTGCATCACCCATCAGCTTAGGCATCTTAGGTGCTGGTGCAGCAACCTCTTCTTCTTCATCCTCAGAAGAATGTTGTTCAAATTCAGCCATTGGATCAATTTTCTTGCACCATCTGCCTCTTTTCCTTTCCTTCTTCCTTTCATCAGCAACTGACTCTTTGGGTGCAGGCTTCTCAGGAATCTTGGTTGAGGCTCTGGCCTTTGGCATAGGCTGCCTGCCTGCTGACCTTTTGATTTTCATCCCTGGCTTGATGGCTGCCGCTGAGCCATACTCCTTCTTGAGCACAACTTTCTTGGAAGTTGCTTCCTCTTCTGCCACATAGTCCTCATCCTCTGATTCTGAGGTTCTTTTCTTCCTTTGTCTGGTGGCAGCTTTTGGCAAATTACTGGGAGTGCTCCTGCTGCCTTCATCTGAAGAACTGGAGGGACTAGTGCCTTCACTCATGTGCACTGGCTGTTCTGACATGTTCTGGCTATCACTTTGGTCTGACATGATGAACAAGCTGACTGCTGACCCTGTGAACAGTTTATAGATGAGGTAGAGTGGATGAGCATCACAAAATGCAGAGATTTTTGCAAAAGAATGATTCAAAGTCTTAGTTTCAGTTTCCCACAGAAATCATTCCGGATCTACCGATTTTTAAACTCGGTGATACCGAAGCAGTTTTGGAACCTAAACTAGTGAACTCGGTCAGACCGAGTCATAGTTCGGTGGCACCAAGACTGCTAGGGTTTCACAAAGTTCCAAAATCGGTCACACCGATTAGCAATTCTCGGTCAGACCGAGTCTTACGTGTGCAATGGCATGAGCCAAATCGGTGGGACCGAGTTTTTCAACTCGGTGGGTCCGAGATGGTTTCGGCGGAAACCTAACCCTAAAAATTTCGAATCAAACCTATTCTACGAATGCATTGATTGGATAGGAGTGTTTCAATCGTGGCAAGAATCAATATGATCACAATGTGCTAGGAATCAGATTGGGGAGTAGCACAAAGATCGAGTCCATACCCTAGTTCGGCGGAGACTCGCTACGGCGGTAACGGCGGGGTTGAATTCCGTTGACGGCGACGGAGACCAACGACTGGAGGCGGCTGGCAGCGAGGAGACGATCCGGAGACCACGTTGGCAGAGCGAGCTATCGCGCGGGCGAAGGGGTTCGGAGAAATTTCCAAATTTTTGCCCGTGACTATATATAGCCCGACCCTGTCGATGTGACCGAGTGGAACAACTCGGTGGCACCGAGATGCAAAACTATATACAGTTATTGCAACTTGGTGTGACCGAATGGTTCAAATCAGTTGCACCGAGATCGAAAATTTAGATCAACTTAGTGATCTCGGTAGGACCGAAAGTGGGGTATCAGTCAGACCGAGAATCACAAAGAGGTTTTGGAAGTTTAAGTCTATGACGAATCGGGGACTCCGAGTGCTCCTCACACAGAGTGGTTCGAATCTAACTTGATCAATTTTGTGATGTAGCATGAATAGAGTTTGAGACGAGAAAAGCATAGATAGCTAGAGGAGGTTCTTAGGCATTCTTGTCCATCCACTTGGCAAAAGAAAAATAAAGCCAAACAATCAAAACAACAAGTGGATGTCCTCGAATGAGTAAAATATGCAACCAACATGCTCACACAATAAAATGGCAATTTAAATATGTGACAAAGCATGCACAACCAATTCTAGCATCTATCAAGCAATAGGCGATGACTAGGTCATCTATATATGAGTATATTGACTTAGGAGTCAAATGAGAACACTTGATCATAGGTCATACTCATCGTTTAAGCTCAAGCGGGGTTTCCACTTTTACATAAAGCATTGTTGTGTTCACATGATTAGAGTTGCTTTAGCTCAAGTCTTAGAGTAAAGCTCCCCCTAAATGTGATATCCCTCCTAAGAGGGATGAACTAACCTTGGGTTTTGTCGATGATGACTTCATGTAGATGTTGAAGATGTGGATGCTCAATGTTGATGTAGATCACTTGGAGCTATCCTTTTGAGTTAATTGCACTTTCAATACTTACATGGGTTAGTCCCACAAGGAACAAACGAGGATATCCATAGACATAGAGTGATGCACACACAAGATGATGTCCATGAAAACTTTTAGGTTACCTTGTCCCTTGACTTACCAAAAAGAGGGTTTGTGACTCCTTGAACTAGTGCAAGATGTGGAAGTTGATTGCACTTGTTATTGCCAAAATGATAAGAGTGAAGTATGTTGGCGGAGTCACCATCAAGAACTCTCTAGTTCTTCTTCTTTTGGAGCCAGACCATCTTGATGGGAATCCTTGGAGTTGTAGTCGTACTTGATGAAATGGAACTTAAAGTAGTCTTGGGAATCCACTTGACTAAGGTCTTAGGAGCTTCTTCAAATGCATCAATTTCCTTTTGAAGCTTGTCCTTGCCTTTTTGCTAGTAGTCTTGTGGTGGAAGATCATCTTGAGCTTGTGTCCCCTTGAAAGAAGTAGGATCATACTTCTCTTGTTGAGGAACAAACTTTGTCTTGGGGTATTGATCTTCTTCCCACTCAACTCCATTGGCATTGAACTTTCGTTCAAAACCAACACCTTGATTCTTCCGGTGCCTTCCTTGCTTGCGTACAATTTCCTCGAATTGCTTACTCCCGGCAAGGCTTTTGTACACTCCCTTCTCTATGATTCCCTTCAATAAGCTATTTTCTTGCTCAAGTTTAAATTGGCTAAGAGAATCATTGGTGGAATCAAGAGAAATACTAGAAGCAACAATATTGGATTTAACATGATCATTGTTACTACTAGAGGAAGAATCTTTCTTGCTCTTGTTACTAGATTTGACTTGAGGCATGTAAGTGGATAAGAGTAAACGCTTGGCAATGTAAGAAGAACTTTTCTTGCGAAGATCATCATTGATTGCCTTTAAAAACTCATGCTCTTGCTCAAGATTGAGCTTTTCAAAGCGTAACTTGTCATGAGCTCTTAAAAGTTCTCGATGATCTTCGAAGATAGTTTCATGAGCTAACTTAAGAGTGTTCAGTTCTTTAGTTAGAGCCTCAATTTTCTCCTTATCATTGTCATTTGTTTTATCTTGATTAGCATGATTAATTGACGTTTCATCATAGTATTCATCACTAGAGTTGTCAACAAGTAAATCATCATTACCTAACAAGTCATCTTCATCACTATTAAAATCAGCATACTCAGGGTGTGTTACCTTAGGACATTTGGCCATGAAGCATCTTCCAATCCCTTCATTTGGCGAGTCAAATATGTCATAGGAGTTGGTTGACACAAGTGCTAGACCGGCAACACCTTCATCTTGAGTATATTCGGAGTCGGAGTGGTAACTTCTCTCGGAGTGGTTGTCGGAGTCGGAGCCGGATACCCATTCACCAACATGAGCTTGATGTCTTCGTTTTGTATAGCTCCTTGATGATTTTTCCTTTCTTTCCGAATCCTTGCTTCTCCGTGAGTGTCTTCGTTCATAACGATCATCTCTACTCCTTCCCTCTCTTGGTGGTGATTCTTCTCTTTTGCTTCTTCTTTTTGGAGAATCTTCTCTTCTTTTGTAGGGAGCCGTACACTCATTGGAATAGTGTCCGGGTCTTCCACAATTGTAGCAGTTTCGCTCTCGACTAGAACATCTTTTGTCATTGTAGGACCGTGACTTGGAGATTCTATCTTTGCTTCTACTTTTGTAGAACTTCTTGAAGTTCTTCACCATTAAGCTCAATTCTTCATTGAAGTTTTGTTTCTCACTTGATGATGTGGGGGCTTCACATGAGGCTTTGTAGGCACCACTTGATTTGTTGTGAAGTTCCTCTTTATCCTTGAGTGACATCTCATGAGCAACAATTCTTCCAATGACCTACGTTGGCTTGAGATCTTTGTAATTAGGCATCATTTGGATCAATGTGCACACGGTGTCATATTTTCCATCCAAGGCTCTTAGGATCTTCTTGATGATGAATCTATCGGTCATCTCTTCACTCCCTAAGCCGGCAATCTCGTTTGTGATGAGAGAAAGCCTAGAGTACATTTCAGCGATGCCTTCACCATCCTTCATTTTGAAATTGTCAAGTTGACTTTGAAGCACATCCAATTTGGATTCCTTGACGGAGTCGGTACCTTCGTGCATATCAATCAAAGTATCCCAAATTTCCATTGCATTCTCAAGACGGCTGATTTTGTTGAATTCTTTAGGGCACAATCCGTTGAAGAGAATATCACAAGCTTGAGTGTTGTATTGCAGCATCTTCAACACATCCGCGGTAGCTTCACGGTTTGGTTCCTTCCCATCGAAGAAGTCACCTTGCAAGCCAACACACACAGTAGCCCAAACGGCGGGGTTATGTCCGAGAATATGCATTTTCATTTTATGCTTCCAACTAGCAAAATTAGTGCCATCAAAGTAAGGACCTCTACGATGATAATTTCCCTCACTAGACGCCATACTCTCCTAGGTTGTGAAACCAAGGCTATGACCACCAAAAGCTATGGAAATCAAAGCAAATGGAGACCAAGGCTCTGATACCACTTGTAGGATCGGAAGTATGTCTAGAGGGGGGGTTAGACTACTTGACCAAATAAAAACTTAAGCTTTTCCCAATTTTAGTTCTTGGTAGATTTTAGCTACTTTAGGACAAGTCAAGCAATCATCACACAATTCAAGCAAGCATGCAAAGAGTATATAGGCAGCGGAAAGTAAAGCATGCAACTTGCAAGAATGTAAAGGGAAGGGTTTGGAGAATTCAAACGCTATTGGAGACATGGATGTTTTTCCCGTGGTTCGGATAGGTGGTGCTATCGTACATCCACGTTGATGGAGACTCCAACCCACGAAGGGTAACGGTTGCGCGAGTCCACGGAGGGCTCCACCAACGAAGGGTCCACAAAGAAGCAACCTTGTCTATCCCACCATGGCCATCGCCCACGAAGGACTTGCCTCACTAGCGGTAGATCTTCACGAAGTAGGCGATCTCCTTGCCCTTACAAACTCCTTGGTTCAACTCCACAATCTTGGCGTAGGCTCCCAAGTGATACCTAGCCAATCTAGGAGATACCACTCTCCAAGAAGTAACAAATGGTGTGTTGATGATGAACTCCTTGCTCTTGTGCTTCAAATGATAGTCTCGCCAACACTCAACTCTCTCTCACGGGATTTGGATTTGGTGGAAAGAAAATTTGAGTGGAAAGCAACTTGGGAAAGCCTAGAGATCAAGATTCATATGGTAGGAATGGAATATCTTGGTCTCAACACATGAGTAGGTGATTCTCTCTCAGAACATATGAGTTGGAAGTGTAGTTGTGTTCTGATGGCTCTCTTCATGAGTGAAGAGGAGGTGGAGGGGTATATATAGCCTCCACACAAAATCCAACCGTTACACACAATTTACCAATCTCGGTGGGACCGAATCAACAAACTCGGTCGGACCAAAATAGTAAACCTAGTGACCGTTAGAGATTTTTGGTGGGACTGACATGCAACTCGGTAGGACCGATATGGTTAGGGTTAGGGCATAAGGTAATCTCGGTGAGACCGATTACACAAACTCGGTGAGAGCGATTTGGTAATTAGCTAACCAGAGAGTTGGTCAGGTAAACTCGGTGGGACCGATTTGCTCTTTCGGTGAGACCGAAATGTTACAAAAGGGAAACACAGAGTTTACATTACAATCTCGGTGGGACCGATCCGCTCTTTCGGTGAGACTGAAAAGTTACGAAAAGGAAACAGAGAGATTGCAATCCCATCTCGGTGAGACCGAGATCCTTATCGGTAGAACCGATTTGCTAGGGTTTGGCAGTGGCTTATGACATGTGAAACTCGGTGGCGCCGGATAGAAAGAACCGGTAGGTCTGAGTTTGGCTTTGGGTTTAGGTCAAGAGTGGATATGAGAAAGTAGCTGAGGATTTTGGAGCATATCATTAAGCACATGAAGCAAAAGGCTCATTAAGCAACACCTCATCCCTCCTTGATAGTATTGGCTTTTCCTATGGAATCAATGTGATCTTGGATCACTAAAATGTAAAATGAAGAGTCTTGAGCTTTTGAGCTTGAGCCAATCCTTTGTCCTTAGCATTTTGAGGGTTCCACTTTCACCATCCATGCCATGCCAATCATTGAGCTTTCCTGAAATAATTGTCTTGGAATAGCATTAGCTCAATGAGCTATATGTTGTTATGAATTACCAAAACCACCTAGGGATAGTTGCACTTTCATGTGTAACGGTTAGATATTGTGTGGAGGCTATATATACCCCTCCACCCACTCTTCATTCGTGAGGAGAGCCATCAGAACATGCCTACACTTCCAGCATACATTTTTTGAGAGAGAACCACCTACTCATGTGCTGAGGTCAAGATATTCCATTCCAACCATATGAATCTTGATCTCTAGCCTTCTCCAACTTTTTTTCCACTCAAATCATCTTTCCACCAAATCTAAATATGTGAGAGAGAGTTGAGTGTTGGGCAGACTATCATTTGAAGCACAAGAGCAAGGAGTTCATCATCAACACGCCATCTATTACCTTTTGGAGAGTGGTGTCTCCTAGATTGGTTAGGTGTCACTTGGGATCCTCCGTCAAGATTGTGGAGTTGAACCAAGGAGTTTGTACGGGCAAGGTCATCGCCTACTTCATGAAGATCTACCCTAGTGAGGCAAGTCCTTCGTGGGCGATGGCCATGGTGGGATAGACAAGGTTGCTTCTTCGTGGACCCTTCGTGGGTGGAGCCCTCCGTGGAGTCGCACAACCTATACCCTTCGTGGGTTGTAGTCTCTATCAACGTGGATGTACTATAGCACCAGCTATTGGAACCACGCCAAAAATCTCCGTGTCTTCAATTGCGTTTGCACACTCCAATCACATCCCTTTACATTCTTGCAACTTGCATGCTTTACTTTAGGCTGCTCATATACTCTTGTCATGCTTGCTTGATATGTATTGTGATTGTTTAAAATTGTGCTAAAACTCCACCTCAGCTCAAAGAAATTAAAAGCTGCAACTTTTCTTGATTAGAGTCTATTCACCCCCCCCCCTCTAGACACCTCTTCTCGATCCTTTCAATTGGTATCAGAGCATTGGTCTCCATTGCTTTGCTTTGAACACCTTTGGAGGAAGATGGATGTGTCTATGTTGGGGAGTCTTAGACATAGAGTGCATATACTTGATGGAGAGTACTTTCATGAGTGGAAAAATGAGATGCTTGAGATTTTCAATGGATATCACTTGAACAAGTACATTACTAGTCCTTGCATTTCCCCTAGTGATCCTTTGCATCCCACTCCCGAAGAAAATCTTGACATGATTCGCAATCTTAGAAATATCAATCTTATCATTAGAGGATTGCCCAAATATTTGATTGCTAGCTTACCTACTCCTGATTGTGCCTACACTATGTGGAGATTTCTTGAGGAACGATTTCCAAACTATTCCCTGCAAAACTTATATGAGATCCTTCATAAGTCTATTGCCTTGAGTAAGATGAATTCCAATGATCGTAGGTTTGGTGATTGTCTATTTGAACTTACTAATCTCATGCGTGCCAAAGGAGATGTTGGAATCATTAGCAATATCATCTCCGAAGTCATTAGAATTCATAAAGATGATTATTTTGATGATCATTTATCTAATGAATCATTCTCTCTAGGAAGTGATCCATCACAACACGATGTTGAACATGGATACTATGATGAGGATGATGATAGTGACTTTTAGTGGATGTACTGATCATATGACCGGAGATAAGGATATGTTTCGTGAGCTTGCTGAAAACGACGGCCCTCGGAAGTATGTCACCTCTGGTGATAACTCAAAGGGTAAGGTGGTTGGCCTTGGTAAGGTGGCCATCTCACATGATATCTCCATACAAAATGGTATGCTCGTTGAATCTCTTGGCTACAATTTACTTTTTGTATCTAGACTTGCTGACTTTGGTTTCAATGTCCTATTTATTGAAGTAGATTGCCAAGTGTTTCATGGAGATAATCATAAAATGGTCTTTACCGGTATACGCAAAGGTGATCATTACATTGTTGACTTCACTAAAAAGGCTCAACCTAGAACTTGCTTTATTGCTAAATCTTCAAAAGGTTGGTTGTGGCATAGAAGGTTAGGTCATGTGGGCATGCGAAATCTTGATAAGCTTATTAAAGGTAATCATATCCTTGGAGTGAAAGATATTATATTTGACAAGGATAGATTGTGCAGTGCTTGTCAAGCAGTAAAACAAGTAGGAGGAAGTCACCCCAAGAAGAACATAATGACCAGAAGAAGACCGCTCGAGCTACTCCATATGGATCTTTTTGGTCCCAATGCCTACAAGAGTCTCGGTGGAAACTCATTTGGTCTAGTTATAGTCGATGATTTTTCAACGTTTACGTGGGTGTTCTTTCTTGATGATAAATCGCAGGTTCAAAAGATCTTCAAGAGCTTCGCTAGGAAGGCCCAAAATCAATTTGAAGTGAAGATCAAGAAGGTTTGCAGCGACAACGGAACAGAGTTCAAGAACGCAAATGTGGATACCTTTCTTGATGAAGAGGGGATTTCACATGAGTTCTTGTCTACGTACACGCCTCAAAAAAATGGAGTTGTTGAGAGGAAGAACCGAACTCTTATTGAGATGGCAAGAACGATGCTTGATGAGTACAAGACTCTAAAACACTTTTGGGCAGAAGCGGTTTAGACGGCTTGTCACGCAACAAATTGCTTGTATCTTCACAAGCTACTCGGCAATACGGCATACGAGCTCCTCACCGGTAACAAACCCCAAGTTGGATACTTTTGAGTATTTGGTTCAAAGTGCTACATTCTTGATCGTCCTTCTAAATTTTCTCCTAAGTCTCATGAGGATTTCCTACTTGGTTATGGCTCAAACTCTCACACTTACCCTACAACTATTTCACCCGAAAGGTTGAAGAGACGGTAGATGTGAAGTTTCATGAATCTAACGGCTCGCAAGTAGAGCAATTGCCAATTGATGTAGGAGACAAAGACCCTTCGGAAGCAATCCAAGACTTGTCTATTGGCAAGATTCATCCAATGGAGGTGAAGGAGAGTACCTCGTCCGTCCAAGTGGAAGCTTCTACCTCACGACAAGGTGAAGCAAGAGTTGACATGGAAGCATCCACGAGTGGGATGCATCAAGATGAAGAAAACGAGGAAGTACACCAAGATGAACCTCATCAACCTCCTTCTCCACCACGACAAGAGAACGACAACACCAATAATGAAGAAGGCCAAGAAGAAGGACAAGATGATGAAGAAGATGTTCCACCCTGACCCACGCAAAAGCTCTCACGAGTTCGAGCAAGAGTCTCAAGAGACCATCCCGTCGAACAAATCTTCAATGATATCCAAACCGGGAGAATCACTCGCTCTAAAACTCATTTGGCTAATTTCTATGAACATTATTCATTCATCTCTAGCATTGAACCTATGAAGGTTGAAGAAGCATTGGAAGATCCGGATTGGATAAATGCTATGCATGAAGAGCTACGCAACTTTGAGAGAAATCAAGTGTGGACATTGGTCGAGAAGCCCGACAACAACCACAACATCATCGGTACCAAAAGGGTGTTTCGCAACAAGCAAGATGAAGATGGTCAAGTCGTTCGCAACAAAGCATGTCTTGTCGCTCAAGGCTACACTCAAGTCAAAGGTATGGACTATGGTGAGACATATGCCCCCGTTACTAGACTTGAGTGCATCCGCATCTTACTTGCTTGTGCTAATCACCATGATATCACCTTGTACCAAATGGACATTAAAAGTGCTTTTCTAAATGGTGAAATTGGGGGGGAAGTTTATGTTAAACAACCTCCCGGCTTTGTCAATCCTAAGAAACCCAATCATGTTTACAAACTTCACAAAGATCTTTATGGTCTTAAACAAGCTCCTAGAGTGTGGTATAAATGCTTGACCAAGTTCCTTATTGAGAAAGGATTTGAGATTAGAAAAATAGATTCTACTCTTTTTACTAAAAGGGTTAATGGTGAATTATTTGTGTGCCAAATTTATGTTGATGGTATCATATTTGGTTCTACTAACCCTCATTTTAGTGAAAAGTTTGGGAAGCTAATGTCGAATAAGTTTGAGATGTCTATGATGAGTGAACTCAAGTTCTTTATTGGTTTGCAAATCAAGCAAACTAAGGAGGGCACCTTTGTTTCTCAAACAAAGTACACCAAGGACTTATTCAAGAAGTTCAGCATGCAAGAAAGCAAAGGTATGAAAACCCCCATGCCTACTAGTGGACATCTTGACTTGACCAAGGATGGCAAATTGGTTGACCAAAAGGTTTACCAATCTATTATTGGATCATTGTTATATTTGTGTGCCTCCTGTCCCAACATTATGCTAAGTGTGTGCATGTCTGCACGATATCAAGCGGCCCCCAAAGAATGTCACCTTAAGGCTGTGAAAAGGATAGTGAGATACTTAATACATACACCAAATTTTGACATTTGGTATCCTTAGAGGTCCTCTTTTGATCTTGTTGGCTATTTCGATTCGGTCTATGCCGGAGACGATGTTGATAGAAAGTCCACTTCGGGTACTTGTCAATTTCTTGGTAGATCTCTTGTGTCTTGGTCCTCCAAGAAACAAAACTCGGTATTCTTATCCATCGCCGAAGCGGAATACATTGTCGCCGGTTCATGTTGTGCTAAATTACTTTGGATGACCCAAACTCTTAAAGATTATGGGATCAATGTGAAACATGTTCCATTAGTTTGTGACAATGAGAGCGCTATTAATATTGCTCAAAATCCTGTGCAACATTCTCGGACTAAGCATATTGAAGTTTGTCATCATTTCATTTGAGATCATGTTGATAAAGGGGACATTGATCTTAAGCATATTTGTACTGATAAGCAATTGGCGGATATATTCACCAAACCGCTTGATGAGAAAGTCTTTTGTCGTTTGAAAGGTGAATTGAACAACATTGATGCTTCAAACTTGGAGTAGGAACTCCATTTGGATACGTGCAAGGCATGAGCCTATGACTAATCCTTGACTTTTTCTCTTATGATGATGATCATATGTCTTGGATACATTTGTACCCTTGCATGCTATCTAACCCTTCTAGTTACTTGGATGAATCTAAATCCATGGGATTGCAACTCACTCACATGTTGAACAATCTCTACATCACCAAGTCCCTACACCATGGTGGTTGAAGACAAGGAAGCATGAAACCCTTTAACATATCCTTTGACAAATTCTATATATCAAATTTCATTTGGTATCAAATTTCATGATTGTCATGTTGGATACACAAGTGCTCTTCCTTGCAAAGACTAACCCATGTAGGTAGATGAACTCAAATCCAAGTGGTTCTCCCAATTCTTGATGAGCTACATCAACCTTGAGCAACTCACACAAGTTCAACTACAACACCACCACCCAAGGTATGATATTACATCTTAGAGAAGCTTTACCCCAAGATATGGGTCAAAGCAACTCAACAAGATGAGAATACATCAAATGCTTAAACGAAGAATGACAACCCCATTTTGAGCTTAAATGACGAGTATGACTTATGATCAAGTGTTCCCACTTGACTCTATACTCTAACATAGGTGACTTTGTCACCGCCCAATTCTAGATGAAGTTCTCTAGTGTTTCTCTAAGTTCGTGCATTTGTTCCTTGCATTTTGTTCCCCTTCTTTTTCAAAAAAAAACTTCATCTAGATTTTCTTTTCTCTGTTTTGTTCTACATTTCTTGCATCAAATTCATTGCAAATCCTTCAGTTAATTCCTTGCAAATCTTTGTGAGATCTTATTTTCCTAGTGAGCTTAGGTGACTATTGCTCCTTTTCTGTGTTGAACTCGGTCCCACCGGTTTGTCACTTTCAGTCCAACCGAACCTGTTCTATGCAACCGAAGAACACAACTCGGTGTCACCAATTTCACTGCAGAAAAGACAATTGCCACTTGTTCCTGCACTTTTGTTCCAGCTCCACTCAATGATTCTTGTCCTCTACCAACATCACATTTTATATGCTGCTTTGCTCTGTGACTCAAGGACCAAACCTATTTTGACTCACACTCCAGAAGATCCCTTCTTGGAAATTGATGTCAAAGGGGGAGAGAGAGTTCACATCAAAGCTTAATGTGAGAATGCTTAAAACAGGGGGAGTGAGGAATCACATGCCCCAGATGCTTGGTGTTCAAGAGGAGATAAGTCACATGTCTTTAAGAGGGGAAAGACATGTCTATGTTATGTCTCTGCGATCTGATATGTTTTTGTTCTGCTCTGATTCTGTTTCCCTAATTTCTTACATTATCCAATATAAGATTCAAGGGGAGAAAGACTGCTAGGGAAGGAAGTCTCTGGATTCATTGCATATCTTTTACCTTTGGGAACATGTTTGTATTCAGTAGAGTACCCAGTACTCACTCTCTACATGTTATCCCAATCTTGGTACTCTTGTGGCTCTTTTGTTGTTCTGTCTAGTAGATGTATCTATGTTATCTAACCTTGTTTACTCATGTTCATCCCTTCCTAAGCCAGCTCAAGACCACAAGGTAAGTATATGCAACACACTCATGTGCATGAAGATTTCTTGCTAATGTACATATTGTTTGCAAGAAGGAATCATTAACATAAGGTTACACTTCATATATTCATATCATTTGCTCTGATGCATATAGCCAAGATACATGTAACTCATTGCTTGCACTGTCATGTTTATGATTTCGCGTGCTCTTTTATTCCTTATTTACATGATTGCATACATGTATGGGGAGCCTATGCATTTTACATGCCCTTCCAAAGCTTTACTTGCTATTCTCTTTATCTTTACCTAAAGCTTTGATGTATGTTGTCATCAATTACCAAAAAGGGGGAGATTGAAGGCACAACTGCTCCCTGGGTGGTTTTGGCAATTAATGTAAACATATCTCTTGTTGGACTAATGTTTTCATCTAGTGTATTTCAGACAAGTTCAACAGGTGGAGTGGCGTGGACAAGAGGATGTGGAACCCCTTCAAGATGCTCAGGACAAAGGATTGGCTCAAGCTTAAAAGCTCAAGACTCTACATTTTACTTTTAGTGATCCAAGATCACATTGAGTCCACAGGAAAGCCAATACTATTAAAAGGGGGTTCGGTGTTGCTTAATGGCTTACTTGCTCAATGTGCCTAGTGATATGTTCCAAAACCCTCAACCACTTTCTCAAATCCACATATGTCCCAAACCAAAAGTCAAACTCGTCCCCACCGAAACTTTCTATTCGGCGCCACCGAGTTCATTTGACATAGCCACTGCCACAAACCCTAATCAATTCGGTCTCACCGACGGGATCCCGGTCTCACTGAGATGGGCTTGCAAACTCTCTGGTGCCTGTTGCATTTATTTCGGTCCCACCAAGATTTGTAATCGGTCTCACCGATTTTGCTTGGCCAACTCTCTGGTTAGCTCTTTACCAAAAATCGGTCCCACCGAGTTTGTGTAATTGGTCAAACCAAGATGAGGTTTTACCCTAACCCTAGCACATCGGTCCCACCGAGTTGATAATATCGGTCCCACCGAAATGTCTAACGGTCACATTATGAACTGAATCGGTCTGACCGAGTTTTCTGATTCGGTCCCACCGAGTTTGGTGAATTGTGTGTAACGGTTAGATTTTGTGTGGAGGCTATATATACCCCTCCACCTACTCTTCATTCGTGAGGAGAGCCACCAGAACATGCCTACACTTCCAACATGCATTTTCTGAGAGAGAACCACCTACTCATGTGTTGAGGTCAAGATATTCTATTCCAACCATATGAATATTGATCTCTAGCCTTCTCCAACTTGCTTTACACTCAAATCATCTTTCCACAAAATCCAAATCTGTGACAGAGAGTTGAGTGTTGGGGAGACTATCATTTGAAGCACAAGTTCAAGGAGTTCATCATCAACACACCATCTATTACCTTTTGGAGAGTGGTGTCTCCTAGATTGCTTAGGTGTCACTTGGGAGCCTCTGTCAGATTGTGGAGTTGAACCAAGGAGTTTGTACGGGCAAGGAGATCGCCTACTTCGTGAAGATCTACCCTAGTGAGGCAAGTCCTTCGTGGGCGATGGCCATGGTGAGATAGATAAGGTTGCTTCTTTGTGGACCCTTCATGGGTGGAGCCTTCCGTGGACTCACGCAACCGTTACCCTTCGTGGGTTGAAGTCTCCATCAACATGGATGTACGATAACACCACCTATCAGAACCACGCCAAAAATCTCCGTGTCTTAAATTGCGTTTGCATAGTCCAATCCCATCCCTTTACATTCTTGCAACTTGCATGTTTTTCTTTCCGCTACTCACATACTCTTATCATGCTTGCTTGATATGTATTGTGGTTGTTTAAAATTGTGCTAAAACTCCACATCAACTCAAAGAAATTAAAAACTGCAACTTTTCTTGATTAGAGTCTATTCACCCCTCCCCCCTATAGACACCTCTTCTCGATCCTTTCAATAACTCCCAAGTGCCGGGTTGTCATGCTTGCAGCAACCTGGGACTTGTAATTGTCTTATGCTCATAAAAACTTCAACCAATGTAGCCCCCAAGGGTCGGGTCATTATGCAATAATGAGCAGGGACTTTGTAGATATGATCATGTAGACTTGAGCAGCAATGTGTAGCCCCCAAGGGCCGGCTCATTAAGATAATACTGAGCTGGGACTTTATGTATACTTCATTGAAAATAACATCATATGATGTAGCCTCCATCGCAGGGCTTGAACCCACGTCCACAAGGTGAGGCTTGTGCTTTACCAACTTAGAGATGGACCCTTCAATATAATGGATTTAACTTGTGTACCTTGAATTTTTAATAGGAGCAATTGGTAGCCCCCAAGGGCCGGCTCATTATGATGTGATGAGTCGGGTCTTCAATAAGGCAAGTAAAAAATGACCTTGCATTAGCCCCCAAGTGCCATGTGTTGGGGAACGTAGTAATTTAAAAAAATTCCTACGCACACGCAAGATCATGGTGATGCATAGCAACGAGAGGGGAGAGTGTTGTCTACGTACCCTCGTAGACCGAAGCGGAAGCGTTGACACAATGTAGAGGAAGTAGTCGTACGTTCTCCTCGCGATCCAACCGATCACAGCACCGTTACTCCGGCACCTCCGAGTTCTTGGCACACGTTCAGCTCGATGACGATCCCCGGGCTCCAATCCAGCAAAGCATCGGGGAAGAGTTCCGTCAGCACGACGGCGTGGTGACGATCTTGATGTGTTACCGGCGCAGGGCTTCGCCTAAGCACTGCAACGATATGATCGAGGTGGAATTTGGTGGAAGGGGGCACCGCACACGGCTAAGGAAAGATCTCAATGATCAATTGTGTGTCTCTGGGGTGCCCCCTGCCCCCGTATATAAAGGAGCCAAGGGGGAGGGGCTGGCCGGCCAAGCCAGGCGCGCCAGGAGAGTCCTACTCCCTCTGGGAGTAGGATTCCCCCCCCCCAATCCTAGTTGGACTAGGATTCTCCAAGGGGGAGAGAGAGAGAGAGAGGGGGCGCCCACCTCTCCTAGTCCTAATAGGACTAGGGGAAGGGGGGAGGCGCGCAGCCCATGAGGGCAGCCCTCTCACCTCTCCTCCAAGGCCCATGTTGGCCCATTATGCCCCCGGGGGGGTTCCGGTAACCCTCCCGGTATTCCGGTAAAATCCTGATTTCACCTGGAATGCATCCGATGTCCAAACATAGGCTTCCAATATATCATTCTTTACGTCTCGACCATTTCGAGACTCCTCGTCATGTCCCTGATCTCATCCGGGACTCCGAACTCCTTCGGTACATCAAAACTCATAAACTCATAATACAACTGTCATCGAAACCTTAAGCATGCGGACCCTACGGTTCGAGAACAATGTAGACATGACCGAGACACGTCTCCGGT
Source organism: Aegilops umbellulata (assembly GCA_032464435.1). Lineage (NCBI taxonomy): Eukaryota > Viridiplantae > Streptophyta > Magnoliopsida > Poales > Poaceae > Aegilops > Aegilops umbellulata. The sequence continues at coordinate 295,765,331 of CP136056.1, forward strand.
CAATAACCAATAGCGGGACCTGGATGCCCATATTGTCTCCTACATATTCTATGAAGATCTTTATCGGTCAGACCGCATAACAACATACGTCGTTCCCTTTGTCATCGGTATGTTACTTGCCCGAGATTCGATCGTCGGTATCCAATACCTAGTTCAATATCGTTACCGGCAAGTCTCTTTACTCATTCCGTAATACATCATCTCACAACTAACACATTAGTTGCAATGCTTGCAAGGCTTATGTGATGTGCATTACCGAGAGGGCCCAGAGATACCTCTCCGACAATCGGACTGACAAATCCTAATCTCGAAATACGCCAACCCAACATGTACCTTCGGAGACACCTATAGAGCACCTTTATAATCACCCAGTTATGTTGTGATGTTTGGTAGCACAGAAAGTGTTCCTACGGTAAACGGGAGTTTGCATAATCTCATAGTTAAAGGAACATGTATAAGTCATGGATAAAAGCAATAGCAACATACTAAACGATCGGGTGCTATGCTAATGGAATGGGTCATGTCAATCAGATCATTCAACTAATGATGTGATCTCGTTAATCAAATAACAACTCTCTGTTCATGGTTAGGAAACATAACCATCTTTGATTAATGAGCTAGTCAAGTAGAGGCATACTAGTGACACTCTGTTTGTCTATGTATTCACACATGTATTATGTTTCCAGTTAATACAATTCTAGCATGAATAATAAACATTTATCATGATATAAGGAAATAAATAATAACTTTATTATTGCCTCTAGGGAATATTTCCTTCAGTCTCCCACTTGCACTAGAGTCAATAATCTAGATCACATCACCATGTGATTAACATCAATAGTTCACATCATCATGCGATTAACACCCATAGTTCACATCGATATGTGACCAACACCCAAAGGGTTTACTAGATTCAGTAATCTAGTTCACATCGCTATGTGATTAACACCCAAAGAGTACTACGGTGTGATCATGTTTTGCTTGTGAGAGAAATTTAGTCAAGGGTCTGCCACATTCAGATCCGTTATGTATTTTGCAATTTTTCTATGTCTACAATGCTCTGCACGGAGCTACTTTAGCTAATTGCTCCCACTTTCAATATGTATCTAGATTGAGACTTAGAGTCATCTAGATTAGTGTCAAAACTTTGCATCGACGTAACCTTTTACGACGAACCTTTTTGTCACCTCCATAATCGAGAAACATATCCTTATTCCACTAAGGATAATTTTGACCGCCGTCCAGTGATCTACTCTTAGATCACTATTGTACTCCCGTGCCAATCTCAGGGTAGGGTATACAATAGGTCTGGTACACAGCATGGCATACTTTATAGAACCTATGGCCAAAGCATAGTGAATGACTTTCATTCTCTTTCTATCTTCTGCCGTGGTCGGGCTTTGAGTCTTACTCAATTTCATACTTTGTAACACAGGCAAGAACTCTTTCTTTGACTGTTCCATTTTGAACTACTTCAAAATCTTGTCAAGGTATGTACTCATTGAAAAAACTTATCAAGCGTCTCGATCTATCTCTATAGATCTTGATGCTCGATATGTAAGTAGCTTCCCCGAGGTCTTTCTTTGAAAAACTCCTTTCAAATACTCCTTTATGCTTTACAGAATAATTCTACATTATTTCCGATCAATAATATGTCATTTACATATACTTATCAGAAATGCTGTAGTGCTCCCACTCACTTTCTTGTAAATACAGGCTTCACCGCAAGTCTGTATAAAACTATATGCTTTGATCAACTTATCAAAGCGTATATTCCAACTCCGAGATGCTTGCACCAGTCCATAGATGGATCGCTGGAGCTTGCATATTTTGTTGACACCTTCAGGATCGACAAAACCTTCTAGTTGCATCGTATACAACTCTTCTTTAATAAATCCATTAAGGAATGTAGTTTTGTTTATCCATTTGCCGGATTTCATAAAATGCGACAATTGCTAACATGATTCGGACAGACTTAAGCATAGATACGAGTGAGAAACTCTCATCGTAGTCAACACCTTGAACTTGTCGAAAACCTTTTGCGACAATTCTAGCTTTGTAGATAGTAACACTACTATCAGTGTCCGTCTTCCTCTTGAAGATCCATTTATTTTCTTTGGCTTGCCGATCATCGGGCAAATCCATCAAAGTCCATACTTTGTTCTCATACATGGATCATATCTCAGATTTCATGGCCTCAAACCATTTCGCGGAATCTGGGCTCATCATCGCTTCCTCATAGTTCGCAAGTTCGTCATGGTCTAGTAACATGACTTCCAGAACAAGATTACCGTACCACTCTGGTGCGGATCTCACTCTGGTTTACCTACGAGATTCGGTAGTTACTTGATCTGAAGTTACATGATCATCATCATTAGCTTCCTCACTAATTGGTGTAGTAGTCACAAGAACAGATTTCTGTGATGAACTACTTTCCAATAAGGGAGAAGGTATAATTACCTTATCAAGTTTTCTACTTTCCTCCCACTCACTTATTTCGAGAGAAACTTCTTCTCTAGAAAGGATCCATTCTTAAGCAACGATTTTGCCTTTGGATCTGTGATAGAAGGTGTACCCAACATTTTCCTTTGAGTATTCTATGAAGACGCATTTCTCCGATTTGGGTTCGAGCTTATCAGGTTGAAGCTTTTTCACATAAGCATCGCAGCCCCAAACTTTAAGAAACGACAGCTTAGGTTTATTGCTAAACCATAGTTCATACGGTGTCGTCTCAACGGATTTAGATGGTGCCCCTTTTAACGTGAATGCAGCTGTCTCTAATGCATGATCCCAAAACGATATTGGTAAATCGGTAAGAAACATCATAGATTGTACTGTATCCAATAAAGTACGGTTATGACGTTCGGACACACCATTATGCTGTGGTGTTCCAGGTGGCATGAGTTTGTGAAACTATTCCACATTGCTTTAACTAAAGACCAGACTCGTAACTCAAATACTCTTCTCCACGATCAGATCATAGAAACTTTGTTTTCTTGTTACGATGATTTTCCACTTCACTCTGAAATTATATGAACTTTTCAAATGTTTCAGACTTCTTATTTCATTAAGCAGATATACCCATATCTGCTCAAATCATCTGTGAAGGTCAGAAAATAATGATACTTGCCGCGAGCATCAGTACTCATCAGATCGCATACATCAGTATGTATTATTTCCAACAAATCTGTTGCTTGCTCCATTGTTCCGGAGAACAGCGTTTTAGTCATCTTGCCCAAGAGGCATGGTTCGCAAACATCAAGTGATTCATAATCAAGTGATTCCAAAATTCCATCAGCATGGAGTTTCTTCATGTGCTTTACACCAATATGACCTAAACGGCAGTGCCACAATAATTTGCACTATCATTATTAACTTTGCATCTTTTGGCTTCAATATTATGAATATGTGTATCACTACGATCGAGATCCAACGAACTATTTTCATTGGGTGTATGACCATTGAAGGTTCTATTCATGTAAGCAGAACAACAATTGTTCTCTAACTTAAATGAATAACCGTATTGCAATAAACATGATCAAATCATATTTATGCTCAACGCAAACACCAAATAACACTTATTTAAGTTCAACACTAATCCCGAAAGTATAGTGAGTGTGCGATGATGATCATATCATTCTTGGAACTACTTCCAACATACATCGTCACTTCACCCTTAACTAGTCTCTGTTCATTCTGCAACTCCCGTTTCAAGTTACTAAATTTTAGCAACTGAACTAGTACCAAATACTAAGGGGTTGCTATGAACACTAGTAAAGTACACATGTATATCAAATATACTTATGTTCACTTTGCCATCCTTCTTATCCGCCAATCACTTGGGGTAGTTCCGCTTCCAGTGACCAGTCCCTTTGCAGTAGAAGCACTTAGTCTCAGGCTTAGGACCATACTTGGGCTTTTTCACTTGAGCAGCAACTTGCTTGCCGTTCTTCTTGAAGTTCCCCTTCTTTCCTTTTGCCCTTTTCTTGAAACTAGTGATCTTGTCAACCATCAACACTTGATGTTTTTCTTTGATTTCTACCTTCGCCGATTTTAGCATTGCGAAGAGCTTGGGAATATTTTCCGTTATCCCTTGCATATTATAGTTCATCACGAAGTTCTACTAACTTGGTGATGGTGACTAGAGAATTCTGTCAATCACTATCTTATCTGGAAGATTAACTCCCACTTGATTCAAGCGATTGTAGTACCCAGACAATCTGAGCACATGCTCACTAGTTGAGCGATTCTCCTCCATCTTTTAGCTATAGAACTTGTTGGAGACTTCATATCTCTCAACTCGGGTATTTGCTTGAAATATTAACTTCAACTCCTGGAACATCTCATATGGTCCATGACGTTCAAAACGTCTTTGAAGTCCCGATTCTAAGCAGTTAAGCATGGTGCACTAAACTATTAAGTAGTCATCATATTGAGCTAGCAAAACGTTCATAATGTCTGCATCTGCTCCTGCAATAGGTCCGTCACCTAGCGGTGCATCAAGGACATAATTCTTCTGTGCAGCAATGAGGATAAACCTCAGATCACGGATCCAATCCGCATCATTGCTACTAACATTTTTCAACACAATTTTCTCTAGGAACATATCAAAATAAACACAGGGAAGCAACAACGCGAGCTATTGATCTACAACATAGATATGCTAATACTACCAGGACTAAGTTCATGATAAATTTAAGTTCAATTAATCATATTACTTAAGAACTCCCACTTAGATAGACATCCCTCTAATCCTCTAAGTGATCACGTGATCCAAATCAACTAAACCATGTCCGATCATCACGTGAGATGGAGTAGTTTCAATGGTGAACATCTTATGTTGATCATATCTACTATATGATTCACGCTCGACCTTTCGGTCTCTGTGTTCCGAAGCCATATCTGTAATATGCTAGGCTCGTCAAGTTAAACCTGAGTATTCCGCGTGTGCAACTGTTTTGCACCCGTTGTATTTGAACGTAGAGCCTATCACACCCGATCATCACGTGGTGTCTCAGCACGAAGAACTTTCGCAACGGTGCATACTCAGGGAGAACACTTCTTGATAATTTAGTGAGAGATCATCTTATAATGCTACCGTCAATCAAAGCAAGATAAGATGCATAAAAAGATAAACATCACATGCAATCAATATAAGTGATATGATATGGTCATCATCATCTTGTGCTTGTGATCTCCATCTCCGAAGCACCGTCATGATCATCATCGTCACCGGCGCGACACCTTGATCTCCATCGTAGCATCATTGTCGTTTCGCCAATCTTATGCTTCCACGACTATCACTACCGCTTAGTAATAAGGTAAAGCATTACATCGCGATTGCATTGCATACAATAAAGCGACAACCATATGGCTCCTGCCAGTTGCCGATAACTCGGTTACAAAATATGATCATCTCATACAATAAAATTTAGCATCATGTCTTGACCATATCACATCACAACATGCCCTGCAAAAACAAGTTAGACGTCCTCTACTTTGTTGTTGCAAGTTTTACGTGGCTGCTACGGGCTTAAGCAAGAACTCATCTTACCTACGCATCAAAAGCACAACGATAGTTTGTCAAATAGACTCCGTTTTAACCTTCTCAAGGACCGGGCGTAGCCACACTCGGTTCAACTAAAGTTGGAGAGACAGTCTTCCACAAGCCATCTATGTGCAAAGCACATCGAGGGAACCGGTCTCGCGTAAGCGTACGCGTAAGGTTGGTCCGGATCGTCTCGTCCAACAATACCGCTGAACCAAAGTATGACATGCTGGTAGGCAGTATGACTTGTATCGTCCACAACTCACTTGTGTTCTACTCGTGCAAATAACATCAAACCATAAAAACCTAGGCTCGGATGCCACTGTTGGGGAACGTAGTAATTTAAAAAATTTCCTAGGCACACGCAAGATCATGGTGATGCATAGCAACGAGAGGGGAGAGTGTTGTCTACGTACCCTCGTAGACCGAAGCGGAAGCATTGACACAACGTAAAGGAAGTAGTCGTACGTTCTCCTCGCGATCCAACCGATCACAGCACCGTTACTCCGGCACCTCCGAGTTCTTGGCACACGTTCAGCTCGATGACGATCCCCGGGCTCCAATCCAGCAAAGCGTCGGGGAAGAGTTCCGTCAGCACGACGGCGTGGTGACGATCTTGATGTGTTACCGGCGCAGGGCTTCGCCTAAGCACTGCAACGATATGATCGAGGTGGAATTTGGTGGAAGGGGACACCGCACACGGCTAAGGAAAGATCTCAATGATCAATTGTGTGTCTCTGGGGTGCCCCCTGCCCCCGTATATAAAGGAGCCAAGGGGGAGGGGCTGGCCGGCCAAGCCAGGCGCGCCAGGAGAGTCCTACTCCCTCTGGGAGTAGGATCCCCCCCCCCCCAATCCTAGTTGGACTAGGATTCTCCAAGGGGGAGAGAGAGAGAGGGGGGGCGCCCACCTCTCCTAGTCCTAATAGGACTAGGGGAAGGGGGGAGGCGCGCAGCCCATGAGGGCAGCCCTCTCACCTCCCCTCCAAGGCCCATGTTGGCCCATTATGCCCCCGGGGGGGTTCCGGTAACCCTCCCGGTATTCCGGTAAAATCCTGATTTCACCTGGAATGCATCCGATGTCCAAACATAGGCTTCCAATATATCATTCTTTACGTCTCGACCATTTCGAGACTCCTCGTCATGTCCCTGATCTCATCCGGGACTCCGAACTCCTTCGGTACATCAAAACTCATAAACTCATAATATAACTGTCATCGAAACCTTAAGCGTGCGGACCCTACGGTTCGAGAACAATGTAGACATGACCGAGACACGTCTCCGGTCAATAACCAATAGCGGGACCTGGATGCCCATATTGGCTCCTACATATTCTACGAAGATCTTTATCGGTCAGACCGCATAACAACATACGTCGTTCCCTTTGTCATCGGTATGTTACTTGCCCGAGATTCGATCGTCGGTATCCAATACCTAGTTCAATCTCGTTACCGGCAAGTCTCTTTACTCGTTCCGTAATACATCATCTCACAACTAACACATTAGTTGCAATGCTTGCAAGGCTTATGTGATGTGCATTACCGAGAGGGCCCAGAGATACCTCTCCGACAATCGGAGTGACAAATCCTAATCTCGAAATACGCCAACCCAACATGTACCTTCGGAGACACCTGTAGAGCACCTTTATAATCACCCAGTTACGTTGTGACGTTTGGTAGCACACAAAGTGTTCCTACGGTAAACGGGAGTTTGCATAATCTCATAGTTAAAGGAACATGTATAAGTCATGGATTAAAGCAATAGCAACATACTAAACGATCGGGTGCTATGCTAATGGAATGGGTCATGTCAATCAGATCATTCAACTAATGATGTGATCTCGTTAATCAAATAACAACTCTTTGTTCATGGTTAGGAAACATAACCATCTTTGATTAATGAGCTAGTCAAGTAGAGGCATACTAGTGACACTCTGTTTGTCTATGTATTCACACATGTATTATGTTTCCAGTTAATACAATTCTAGCATGAATAATAAACATTTATCATGATATAAGGAAATAAATAATAACTTTATTATTGCCTCTAGGGCATATTTCCTTCACCATGGTGCATGCTGGCAGTGACATGGGACTTGTATATTTGATGTGATCTCAATTTGAATAATGTAGCCCCCAAGTGTCGGGTCGTAAGCCTACAGCGACTCGGGACTATTCCTTCCATTGTAAATAAATCACCACTGTTTGTATGATATCGCTGAATGCCTTGCATATCAATATTGAACCATACTCCTTGTTGCGAGTTGGTATTCTTGGATGAGGGAATAATGAGAGATGCTACACTTACAGGAAATTTCTACAGAAAACTCTTACGGGGCTGAGCTGGAGGCATAGGGATTAATCATGGGCCTGGCCCCACGGTTAAATGCAGGGTGGGCAGTTGATTTTATTGGCACACATCATCCCGTAACTTCATTCTGTAACCCCAGCCCCGTAAGTGTAGCATTTTTGGGGAATAATGGCCATTACTCTGAAGCGGCTTTGTAAACCACAATCATAATATTGGTTATTGATAACCATAATAAAAATCCAGCCATGTTGGCTACTAAAGATTTGAATAATATAACCCGGTTTGAAAACCGGTTCCTGCACACAAACAAATCACAAGTGCCCTGGCGGTTTACCGTGGGGCGAGTCATGATGCCCAGTATAAATCCACTGGTGACCATAGAAGTCCATAACCAGGGTAGGGGGTAATATCCCAAATATGAGACATAATCAGGGTTGCTTGACCCAATTTGTAAAAACCATATGGTAAGAAAGGAGGTGATCTAAATCCAAAATAAACAAATTAAATAAAAAACCCAAAAAACACGAGGCTTTCATAGGCCGCCAAGCCAAAATATCTTCTTCAATGAAACTAGCATGATAGCCGCTGGAGTATCCGTGCTTTCTATGAGCCGGCTCTCACATGACCCAATTGACATTTTAAACTGGATAAGTTCAGGGTCTTCAAAAGATTGACTTATCGAGAGTATGGTGGGGTCGGAGTAGCATCGTGCAAAATAGGCCGGTCTAACCAAGTTTCAAGGAAGGCGGCTTATCAGCCTGAGCTTCTCCTTGCATTCTGTAAGCCGGCTCTTTCATGACCAATCAATGTTTTAACCTTGACAAGTTCAGGGTCTCATTTAAGAGATTGACTTGTTAAGAACAGGGTGGGTCATCCAGGATTACCTGGTCGAAGAGCATCTTGGATACAGGCCGGATAACCCGGATTTTTGGTGAATAGACCTGGCATCCATGCCAATCAAGAGGGTAGTAACGCTATGTTCTCTTTGGTGAATACACCTATGTTTGAACAGGAAGCCCCCATGTAATTTATAACATAGTCTATACGCCGGATCAAAGGGTAGTCACAGCTATGCTCAATGATCAGGAAGCCGACCAATACTGTGATAAGCCAATAAGATAGGATACCCATGTTTGAACTGTGCATCATGGCAGCAGGTCCTTTTCGGCAACCTTTAATTTTCTAAGAACTCAAACCTTGCGAGAGATAAATTCTTCTTGAGCCAGAATTTTAAACCGGATATTGAGAGCTTTCAAAGCTTTGTGCGAGATAGATTTCCTTTGAGCCGGATTTTGAACCGGAATCTTTCCAGATAACCCAGAATTCTTCTATTGAGCCGGAATTTTATGATTGTCAGGCACTTTTTTAGGACGGAAATTTCTCTGACAGCCTTCAAATTTTCACCAATAGGGCGGTAGCCTCCGGGGCCGGGTTATTTTTCCCTCCCATGACCCGGAGTTCTTGAATTCACTGAAACCGGCCAATTTTGCCGAGTCATATCATTGTAGCCCCCGAGTCTCAAGACGACTCGAGTAGTTGGCTTGAGATTCTCCATATTTGACCGTGATATACACCGGTATGAGTCATTCAATAGCTCAGTGATATAATAGTCCCTTATGTAGTAGACAACTTGTCCTCCATTGGAGATCTTGCAAGCCAGATTAATGGCTCTTTTAAAGAAAGCAATATGTAGTATAAAAATATAATTGATGCATTTCAACTGATACGTCAGGCCAGTAATTATCCACCGCGGAGTTGATGATCACCATGGTGAAGCTGAAGTCAATCACGGCCGAGTCGGCCACAGGAGCAGACAGATGAGCCGGCCACGTCGTTGTAAGCCGGTGCTGATGGCCGAGTCAATCGCATGCGCGCTAAGTCGCGACAAGCGAGTCAATCGCAGGTGCGGTAAGCCGCGCGGACGGGCGAGTCAGCCGCGTCATGTAGATTTAGCGGGGGTGGCGACCTGCGCACGTACTCGTCGAGCAGCACGGCACGGACAAGCGCTAGTGCAAAAATAATGCTGGTGTGCGCCCCTTGTGTGACACCTTTGCAACAAACAATAGTCCTACGAAAAAAATCACAGACCAAAGTAATTTTTCCTTGATAAAAACAATATGGACTAAAACTAGCTAGCAAGATAGCACGTGATATTTTTCGGACGTATGTGGGTGCGGCCATTAGCACGCAGTTGGTCTCCACGTATGGGTACTTCATCCAATTTACGCAGACTGACCTCTGAAGAAAATTAACCTAATACAGAGTACCAGTTGAGGGAGTCCTGGATTAGGGGGTATCCGGACAGCCAGACTATATCCTTTGGCCGGACTATTGGACTATGAAGATACAAGATTGAAGACTTCGTCTCGTGTCCAGATGGGACTCTCCTTGGCATGGAAGGCAAGCTTGGCGATACGGATATGTAGATCTCCTCCCATTGTAACCGACTCTGTGTAACCCTAGCCCCCTCCAGTGTCTATATAAACCGGAGGGTTTAGTCCGTAGTACGACAACAATCATACCATAGGCTAGCTTCTAGGGTTTAGCCTCTACGATCTTGTGGTAGATCAACTCTTGTACTACTCATATCATCAAGATCAATCAAGCAGGAAGTAGGGTATTACCTCCACCGTAAGGGCCCGAACCTGGGTAAACATTGTGTCCCTTGCCTCCTGTTACCATCTGCCTTAGACGCAAAGTTCGGGACCCCCTACCCGAGATCCGCCGGTTTTGACACCGACATTGGTGCTTTCATTGAAAGTTCCACTGTGTCGTCGCCGTAAGGCTCGATGGCCCCTTCGATCATCGACAACAATGCGGTCTAGGGTGAGGTCTTCCTCCCCGGACAGATCTTTGTATTCGGAGGCTTCGCCCTACAGGCCAACTCGTTTGGCCATCTGGAGCAGATCGAGAGCTACGCCCCTGGCCATCAGGTCAGGTTTGGAAACTTAAATTACACTGCCCATATCCGCGGAGACTTGATCTTTGACAGATTTGGGCCCATGCTTGGTGTGCCGCACGATCACGACGAGCACGATATAGCTCTGCCGTCGGACAGTGTTCGGGAGATCACGCCAGCAACTACTCCGACCTTCAGAACGGAACAGATTGCGCCATCCAAGGACGGGAGGATAGACCCCGCCTCGGAGGCCGCACCCTCACTGGCGATAGAGCCGAATACTGACCTTACCCCTCACGAGAGCTGTGTCGCCGAACTGCTGGACTCGTCTCCAGTCACGGACTCCGAACCGCCTGCACCCATGCCTATCGAATCCGATTGGGCGCCGATCATGGAGTTCGCCTCCGCGGATATATTTCAGCACTCACCCTTAAGCAATATGTTGAACTCGTTAAGATCTCTCTCCCTGTCAGGAGAACCTTGTCCGAACTATGTTTGGCTAGGACAGGATGCGGATAACGAAGAAATTCACACCCCACCCACCACCCATTTAGTAGCCACTGTCGATGACCTAACCGACATGCTCGACTTCAACTCCGAAGACATCGATGGTATGGACAACGATGCAGGAGACGAACAGGAACCACCTCCAACAGGGCGCTGGACTGCCACTTCATCGCATGACATATACATGGTGGATACACCCAAAGAAAATAATGACGAGGAACGGAAGGATGCAGCGAGAGATAGCTCCCTCGACAAGCAATCAAAACGGTGCCGTAGGCGCCGCTCCAATTCCCGCCTTGGCAAAAACAGCGATAAAAGTGCAAGAAGAAGCCAAATTGACCCAGCGATAGAGCAGGGTGAGCCAGCGGACGACAAACAAAGTGCGGAGCCGCTGTCCGAACATGGCAACGCCGAGCGTCAAGCCAGTCAACTCGTCTCCGGAGAAGAAAACAGTCCGGATGACGATAAACACATCATCCCGGAAAGGCAGCTGGAGCAAGAAAGGCTCATCGCCACTGCAAGAAGTCTGAAGAAGCAGAAACAAAGGCTCAAGGCCGCACAAAACACACTCAATAGTAGATGGAACAAGGTGCTTGACACGGCAGAAAAGTACGATGGCAGCCGCCACACGAAGAGCTACCCAAAGCGAAAGCTGCTGCCTGAATTCGACGATGAGGCCTTAGAGCCCCCACAGCCAAAAATAAAACCGCCGACCGGTCGGATCGACGACCTCATGGCCGCGATAGAGGGGCCAACGAGGCCGCACATAAGTCAGTACATGACCCACGCGAAGACTCGCATCAAAGGGCTGGCGCAACTAGATCCATCTACGGGTCAAGGAAACGTGCTCCAGCACTCCGCCAACACCAAATATCACAACCGTCCGAACGCCATGGTACAGCCAAATAGAGGGGTGTCGCACACCCCCTATATTTCACTGACGAGGTACTAGACCATGAATTTCCAGAAGGATTTAAACCGGTGAACATAGAGGCGTACGACGGGACCACAGAGCCAGGGGTCTGGATTGAGGACTTTGTACTCCATATTCATATGGCTCGCGGATACGATCTCCATGCCATCAAATACTTGCCCCTCAAGCTCAAAGGACCAGCTCGGCACTGGCTAAAAAAACCTCCCTGAAAACTCCGTTAGAAGTTGGGAGGAGCTCGAGGATGCTTTTCGGGCCAATTTTCAAGGGACTTATGTCCGACCTCCGGACGCAGACGATCTGAGTCATATAATACAACAGCCCGGAGAGTCAGCCCGAAAGCTCTGGAAAGGTTTCTCACTAAAAAGAACCAAATTGTCTACTGTCCGAACACCGAAGCCTTAGCAGCTTTCAAACCAAGCGTCCGAGACGAATGGCTTGCCAGACACCTCAGCCAAGAAAAACCGAGAACAATGGCAGCCCTAATAAGCCTCATGACCCGCTTTTGCATGGGCGAGGACAGCTGGTTAGCCCAAAGTAGCACCAGCGACCCAAGCACATCCGAAGTAAGGGATGGCAATGGAAAACCACGACGCAGTAAAAACAAGTGCCGGAATAAAGAAGACAGCCCAGATAACATGGCGGTAAACGCCGGATTCAGGGGCACTTGACTGGGTCAGCGGAAAAAGCCCTTTAAAGGCAACAGAGATGGACTGACCAGCCTAAACAAGATTCTAGACAAACTATGTTAGATCCACGGCACCCCGACAAACCTGCAAATCATACCCACAGAGAATGATGGGTCTTCAAGCAGGCCGGCAAGCTAAACGTCGAACACAAGGGGGAGGACACTCCGAGCGAGGATGAGGACGCGCCTCGCCAGCAGGACACGGGGGGACAGAAAAAATTCCCACCAGAAGTCAAAATAGTAAATGTGACCCATGTGACAAAGAGGAGAGGCAAATATGCACTCCGAAATACACAAGCCGTAGAGCCCGTCACCCCAGAGTTCTACCCCTGGTCGGCCTGCCCGGTCACTTTTGATCGCAAGGATCACCTAATAGGTATCCGTCATGAAGGATCCGCGGCCTTGGTGCTGGACCCAATAATAAACGGATACCATCTCACACGAGTCCTTATGGACGGCGGCAGTAGTCTAAATCTGATATATCAGGACACTATCCGCAAAATGGGCATAAACCCAACAAAAATCAGCCACAGTAATACTACCTTCAGGGGAGTAATACCAGGCACAAAGGCCCGCTGCACGGGCTCTCTAGTACTAGAGGTTGTGTTCGGCTCGCCCGACAACTTCCGAAGCGAAAGAACCTTCGACATTGCTCCATTCCGAAGTGGCTATCAAGCACTACTCGGACGAGAGGCTTTCGCTCATTTTAATGCAATACCGCATTACGCTTTACTCCAGCTTAAAATGCTCGGTCCGCGCGGCACCATCACAGTACATGGAAATGTTGAGCGCTCCTTACGAGCAGAAGAACGCACGACTGCTTTAACAGCCGAATACTAGACGGCCTCACCACCAGAACAGATGACCGGTCGTTAGGACCGCGGACACGGTTCGACGAGTCCGGCCAATCATTGGATAGAGATTGGTTCGATAGTTATACCCTTATAGACTGTACCAGGGGCTTCGCCACGATAATTCGGCTCAACTTTACCCATCTCGACTTTTACATGGTTTATTTATAATAACCAATTTTTTGCACAACAACTTTTCACTAAGTACCTCTCTTTTACAGATGACAATCGTGCTACACCCGTCCAGGATATGGCACAACGGAGACACAAGCGCAGACGTGTAGCAGGGACTCATTCAAAGGTTTCTCTTTAGATTAAGACCCTGCGTAAACCTTTTTTACTGTCTTTTGTAGTTCACATCCTCTCAATACAACCGGGAAGGATGGTGACGTTCTGGCATGTGACCACGTCAGAATATTGCTCGTACCCAGACACTAGGGGCTCATTATCCAAGGGCATCATTTAAGCCCAGTATATATTTCAAAGACCGAACACCTTAGGGAGTGTTCGGCGTCGCGAGTTAGGCCTTATATGCATCAACTCCGAATCATGTCTTTGGTCAAATGTTGGGTTTGCCCGGCTCCTGCGTTTTGCTACCTTACGTTCCGCTCTATCGGCTAAGGCGGCACCAGAAGAACTACTGCGATTGTGCCCTGGTTCGGCCGGACGAGCACCTCAGTAGAGAAAGCCGAAAACTGACTGTCATGATATAGCACGAGACTGGTCAACCACTCGATGACCTAGCGGAATCTTCGGGATTCCTCCGCATTAACGAAGGGATGTTTCTCGGCCAGGCATGTACGCGCCCCGTATTCAAATGAGCGCGGAGCCACCAGGGGCTATATAGTAGCCCCACTGTCAAACTCCTATGGCTAAGTGAAAGTGTTAAAGCAATATAGTCTGATTGCCTAGTTCGCTGCGCTATCACCTCCTTAATGGACCAAGACGTTGGATCAAGTGTGAATACACGTCTTCTGCGAACACCCCCGCATTATATGCGTGGGGGCTGAAGCCGACGACTGCAAACTTTCAGGTTATATAAATATATACATAGACGGCCGCACAGGAGGCATCACAATACTTTCAGGCAAAAGTATAAAAATAGCCTTTATAATTCATTAAAACATTGTTTTCAATGAGAATACATATCACTAGAACATAATATTTTTCAAGCACTTGGCTTCTATTGAACGAGCGCCTTCAAGGATCTCGTCAAAGTAGTGCTCGGCAGCTACTCGGCTAACTACCGAACTCGGGGTGGCAATTGTGGTGGCTTCCATCTCCGCCCAGTGCGTCTTGACACGGGCAAGCGCCATCCGTGCACCCATGATGCATGCCGACCTCTTCATAGCGTCGATGTGTGGCACAACACCAAGGAACTGCTGCACCAAACTAAAGTAACTGTTCGGCCTTGGCCCTTTAGGCCACATGTGATCCACAACAGACCTCATGGCGAGTCCGGACAACCTATGGAGCTCGGCCCATTCGGCCATCCGCTCATTCAGAGGAAGCGGACGCGCTGGACCATTAAATTGTGACCAGAACAGCTTCTCCACTTCGCGATCTTTTTGATCTTTGAAGTACTCGGCCGCATCAGCGGCACTCGCTGCCAAATCCAGATAAGCATCCGCAGAACTCCACAGCCGGTCCAGAGGAGCATACTTAGGATCTACGAACTTCATCTGCAGCATAAATGGCTTCCCAGCCACGATATCCCCGGCGTGACGCAGCTCCTCCTTCATCGCTCTAATTGTAGAGCGGGCGTCCTTGGCTGCCACCGTGGCCTTCTCCAGGTCCGTCATCTTCGCTCGATCTTCCTTTTTCAGAAGCTCGTAACGACCGGCGGCATCCTTTAAATCCACAGCCATTTTGGTTATTTCCTCCTTGCTTTGGCAATGAGCAGCCTTTTCGGCCCTCAGCTCCTCGACCGCTTTCAGGGCGGCCGCATCACTTTTTCTGGCTTGTTCTTTGGCCCGGGCAAGTTCTGCTCGAAGGGTCTCCACGGCCGCAGCTCCATCTGCAGACACAACATAATAAAGACACTGGCATCATGCTATTCTTATTATGTATCGCTCACTAGAGAAATCACATACCCTGTGCCTCATCAAGCCGCTTGTTGACAAGCACGATGTCGGCATCTGCCGCATCCAGTTGCCGCTTGAGCTCGGCAACCTCTCCAGTCCGGCTAGCCACCGGACCTCCTGCCACCTGCATGTGAGGGCGGCTGGATTATTACCTGGGACTATGATCCTCTGTTTGCCGTCGTTTTCGGCAGCAACCAGAGTCTCAGGGGCTACTATCTGCATAGGGCACACCTTAACATGTGCGGTACTGTCAAAAATACACACTATTTCACGTACCTCAAAACCTTTCAGCAGACTCATAAAGGCTTCATGCAACCCGCTTTCTGCAGATGAGATCCTCTCAACCACCGTACCCATTAGCGTACGATGCACTTCTGAGATAGTCACTTGCTCTAGCAAATCCTTCAGTACGTCCGACCGCATAATAGACGGTGCCGGACTCCTTCGGTTGCTCTGTTCAAGAGCCGGATACTGGGGACTTCGGGCAGCCAAAGGATTATCCTCTGGCCTTGCCGGATCAGGAGAAGCCCTCCGCGACGACACCTCGGGGTAGCCCGCCTTGTAAGGTGGGAGGGTATGGGGAGGTGTTTCGCTCTCCATCATCTCCGGAAGAAGATCCCCCGAAGACGAACTCTGCTGAGAAGGGCTATGACCCGGACTATAAGATAAATATTTCGGTTATTTTTCTCAGAAGCTAAGCAGGACGTTTCTCATTGAACTTCCCTTTCTACTTAATGTTCGGTTTAAGGCTGGCCCCCTTGCGGGCATTGTGCGGCTGGGGTATCCCCCGGGGCAGGACCCTCTGGCGAAGATTTCTTCCCCCGTTTGGAGACCATTGTCTCCAGGTCTTCAGAGGGGGTCCTCTTCCTTCCTTGGGAAGGGGGAATTTCAGTTTCTTCCCTCCGGTTATCCTCCTTTGCGGAGGCGCTAGCCTTTTTCTGCCCCCCTTCTTCTTCCCCTGAGGGCGCTTGATAAGGCGCGAGCTCCAACATCCTTGTCAGTACGGGATCCGGTGAGACATCGGGGAGGGGGGCCAGACACCTGATCATCTTTGCCTTTGTTACCCAATCCTGGGCAAAGAGCGACCTTTCAGAATGATGTTCTGATAAATAAAGATAGAGTGTGTTCGATCAGAGGGCTACTTACTTGGGTATCTGGACGATTGCAGTTCAAACCCGCATCCTCAGTGGTGTCCGGACACATTATTTGTGGTCCAAAGAACAATTTGTACATCTCCTCAGGCGTCATGCCGAGGAAATGATGGACAGCTCGCGGTCCCTCCGGGTTGAACTCCCACATGCGGAGGGGACGACGTTTGCAGGGCAGGACTCGATGAATTAACATGACTTGAATTACCGTGACTAGACTGATATATCTCTCAAGGAGATCTCGGATGTGGCTTTGCAACATTGGCATATCCTTTGCTGCCCCCCAGTCCAGCCCCTTATTAACCCATGACGCTAGTCGAGGCGGGGGGCCCGAGCGAAAAGCGGGGGGAGCCACCCACTTGGTACCTGTCGTGGGTTTGTCACGGCAGATGTCCTAGCGAAAGGACTTAGTCGTGGAGCCATCGCAATGGGTTAACTCGAAGGGGTTAAAGCGGACAAGGGACACAGGGAGTTTATACTAGTTCGGCCCCTTCGATGAAGGTAAAAGCCTACGTCTAGTTTGTGATGGAATTGATGGGTTTTCGATGACTAGGGAGCAAACAAGCTTCACCTAGGCCTCGAGTTATGGTTGTCTGTCCTGAACCGCTATCGGGTTGTCCCCTTATATACACGGGCGACACCCGTCGGTTCATAGAGTCCCAATCTCCGGTTTATATTCGTATCCGGGTTGGTCTCTCCCTATTCCTAACTTATAATACAAGTTTATATACACGTCGGTTTACCGCTACAGATATTGAACCGACTATGGCCTTGGGCCTTTGTCTAGCCTCTAGGCTTTAGCACCTTTAGACTACTGATGAAGTCAACCCGGCCCACTTAGGCCGGTTTACGCCCAGCAGTAATATCCCCAACATTAGGCCCCAGATTGATTTGAACAGGTTCATGTCAATCCTTAGCCAAAATCTTTGTCTTCATCATCTTCCTGTATCTATTGAACCGTCGTGTCGTCATCTTCTTTGGTTGCTGTAAACCGGCATGACGTCATCCTGAAGCCAGCCTTTATAACGCCTTCTTTGTTTAACAGATCCGCACTAATCGAGGCGACAACTCCAAAAATTGTGGATCCTGGATTCGCGCGCCTGACACATGTTCTTTGCTTCATAAATAGGGCCGAAGGGTCATTTCCTTTCTCTCCTTCATCCCCTTTCTCTTCGTCTTCTCCGCGCCGCCAGCCTCGGAGCTCCGCCGCCGCTGCTGATCTCTGCATTGTCTTGGGCCGCTGCATCGACCTGATCGTACCAGAAAAACCGCGGTGTCCTTCCGCATCTCCCCCAGCTCTGGTAAGATCTCTGTTTTTACCCATCTGGATCCACACTAGGGTTTCATGTTCTTGCCGTGTTCTTGCTTACTGTTCATGTTCCTGCTCATACCTCTGGATAGATTCAAGGAAACCCTTCTGTGAGTTACCAATGGGCCTTTAGCATTCATCTTGTAGATTCATGTTTCAGTTCATAGATCCAAATAACCTTTCTGCCCTTTGAACTAATATTGTTCCGCCTTAAGCTTTGAAATATTTGCCTTTTCTGGACTGGCTTTAGATCCATCGCTGTAGAGAAGTCTTGTGAAATCTGTTTCTGTATTTATACACCCTCAATTGCCTTCAATGCTCAGATCCGGCGGTTTAACTTTGGCATAGAAAATGTAAAGGACCAGTATATATCATTAGTCCCCCTGTTTGAACCGCCAGACGTTGCCACCTTGCATAACTCCGGTTTAGATAGGACTGTCTTCGGTTTTAAATAGATATGCCTCCGGTTTAATTCAAACATATACTTGAACCGGAACTGCTTGTCTTGTAGATTTCCCCATGGCCAACCAAATATATGAATGCAACTGGGTTCCTTCCCGTGTTGCGGAAACACAGCTGAACAACTTAGTTCTCACTGGCGCTTTAAGCAGTAAAAACACCGTCCACTGGAGAGTCCCAGGCACAGAATGTCCTCCCACCCCTGAAGAGGGAGAGGTTGTTGTTTTTGCGGATCACCTGGCCCGGGGCTTTAGCCTGCCCGGTTCAAATTTTTATCGGGATGTCTTAGCCAATTTCCAACTGCGCCCACAAGATATCGGTCCCAACTCTGTTACTAATATATGCCACTTCCAAGTGCTTTGCGAAGTGTATTTCCAAGAGGAACCCACAGTGGAATTGTCCCGAGACTTCTTTCACTTGAACCGTCGCACAGAGTTTACTGATGGCCCAAATATGGAACTGGGTGGTATGGCGATTCAGAAAAGGAAAGAGGTCACTTATCCTCATGCGAAACTGCACAGTCATCCCCGGGAGTGGAATAATTCCTGGTTCTATTGCAAACACACCTCCCCTGCCGAAGAGAATCCATTGCCTGGTCTCCGTCCGGAATGGCTTAGCAATACTCACCCCTTTCCTCAGAGGTTAACTGGCAAAGAGAGGAGTAAGTACGCTCCCCAATTGTCCAAGCTCAGAGCTTTCCTAGCCAACGGTTTAACTGGAGTTGATCTTGCCCGTTGTTGGATATCCTGGAGTATACTGCCCCTTAGACGATGCTCCGGTTTGATGTGTGAATATACAGGCAGCGTTGACGATCCGCTGCGGCATGTAAACATCCAGCTTACTGATGAAGAAGTCACAGAAGCTGTAAAGAAAATTTTGAACGAACCGGAGCATGTCTGCGCTCGTACCGGCCTGCTTCCTTTTTGCGCCACAAACAAACCGCCAGCCGCAAGCCTCAATTTTTCCTTTGTCCTAGCTTTGATGCTACTGTACTTGTCTATTACTGATGCCGATATCTGTTTGATGCAGGGTAATGATCCGTTTTGGAGCAAGAAAATCACACAAGAGAAAAC
The DNA here is from genome assembly GCA_032464435.1 of Aegilops umbellulata. Lineage (NCBI taxonomy): Eukaryota > Viridiplantae > Streptophyta > Magnoliopsida > Poales > Poaceae > Aegilops > Aegilops umbellulata. Next base: position 295,785,135 of record CP136056.1, read on the forward strand.
TGATAAACCGGACAGACCAAACCGGCCTAAGACCAAGGTCATCAAGAAGTCTCCTCATAAAAGGAGAACCACCGCTTCTTCTGATCCACCCGCTGATGACGATGTGGGTAATCCGGACCTTGAGGTAGAACTTGATTCCCTCGGTTTATTTTTTATACACCTTATTGATGATGATATTTGTCAGGATGATGCCGAAGCTAGCCATGCTGACGATGTAGAGGTAATTGTTCTTTCCTCTGATTCAAGCCTTCCGCCTTCACATAAAATCCGTCAGGCAAACCGCAAAGTTAAATTTTCTCATCCTCTTGCTTATTTGGATCCCAACTTTGTTATGAAGACCCACCAGCATGAGGTGCGCCGCACAACTCGACACAGTGGTCAGGTAGTTACCTCCGCCGGTTTACCGAACAATCCGGTTCGAAGACGTCATTCAGAGGTCTCTAATTTGCTTGTCAAATTTTGTTCTAAAGCGGGCTGTTTTCGTCAACCGCTTAATCCGTCTGACTCTGATTATCAGGTCACCTCGCACTCATCTTCTGGCGAGTCAACTGGCACCCAGCTGCCTCCACTTAAAACCGTGCTTGGGTAAGCTTGTACTTATCATAATGTTGTTGATTTTTGTAGCTTTCAATATGCACTGTCTTTGACTTTGCTGCTTCCTTTTAGGGCCAAACCAAGGCCAAGTAAGAAAGCTCGCCTGGATAAGGCAGCCGAGGAAGACGTTGCTCTTGAACCGGATGCTACCCCTAATGTTGAAGCGGTCATCTATGAAGATGTGGTTAATGACCCGCTAGTGCAAAATGAAGTTGTTTCTGCTGAAGAGGGTTTTGTTAACACCTCCGGTCCTGCTGACCAGCCAGCCAGTCCCATCCGGATTGAGAAAACCACTAGTCCCTCCAAACCTGCCGATAAACCGACTGCGCCAGTTCAAACCGGCGAGTCTAAAGATGATGAAGTCATGATCACTGGCATTGGTCGTTCTGAACCGGGGAATCCTGTCGCTTTAGCCAAGCATACTGTCAAAGAAGAATTTTCTGCCATGAGCAAAGGCAAATGGGATGTTGATCTGGCAACCTATACTGCTCTCAGCGCCCAAGATATTCATTCTGGTTATTTAAACTGGCTATATACTAGCCGTGATTATGAAGCCAATCTGGTATAGATGATGAAGGAAAAATTTGAGGTAATCTCCATGTACTTGTTCTTGTTTATCACCACTGTAGCCCCCAAGAGCTGGTCCAACTTTAGTATAATTGAATCGGGTCTTGTCATAAAACTCAATACTTCAAAGTTCGCTGATGTAGCCCCCAAGGGTCGGTTCAACTTAATATAGTTAGAACCGAGACTTTAATCTTATAACAGTAGCATCCGAAATATCGTCAGAGCAAATGGCCATTAGCCCCCAAGTGCCAAGTTGAATACTTGTTTTGAGCTTGGGACTTTGATAATTAATTGATAGCTGTAAATCAAATAGGCATTAGCCCCCAAGTACAAAGCGCATAACTTGTTATGTGGTTGGTACTTCATTGGTTAAACCGTATAACTGTCGGATTGCAGGCTGAACTGAAGGTCAAAGAGAACCAAGTCGCCGACCTTCAAGAAAACTTGAAGTCCCAGCAAGCTGAAACCTCCAAGGCTAAGGAGGAGTTAACCAGCGCTTTAAGCACCATGGAGCAGCTGAAAGAGGGCTTCAAGAAGGAACGGGTTGACTGGGCCACAGAGAAGGCCGCTTTAACCAAGAAGATTGAAAATGCGGAGGCTGCCCTTAAACCGGTAACTGATGAATTAACCAGCGTAAAGCGACAAGTGCACGCAATGACTACCGCCATCTTTGGTAAGCTTCTTGTGACTTGTGTAATAATTGTGATCCTCTTATAAACAACCCGGTTTGTAAACTGCTGATCGTGTTATAGGCACTCGCATTAACCACTTGGGGTCGGATGTGCGGATGAAACTGAAAGCCGCCTACACCTTAATCGAGCAACTGTACACTAGAGCGCAGCGGATTATCTCAACTGTGTCACATAACAATCCAGCACCCACTTTGATCCAAGATACACTGAAGAGACTGTCAATGCTCCCTGCTCGGATTGATGAGTTAAAAAAGTATGCTGCTCAAACCGGAGCCATCAATGCCTTAATCCGGGCCAAAGCATGGGTGGCCGATTTTGATCCTGTCGAAGCGGCTCAAGGCTATCCCAGCTTGAAGGAGGATGGATCAGAATTCAGCGAAGAGGATTTAAGAGAGATAAACCGGGCGGTGCGCCCTCTGGCCTGCCAACTGGTAGAGGAGGCAAATTTGTCGCATTATCAAGCTCAGTATAATGATCAGAACAAAAGAGTGGCTGCACCAATCCCTGAAGCGGAAAACCTGATTCCTCCAATCCGTAAGCATACTTATGCCCCTGATATTGAACCGTCTTCATTGATCCATGAAGAAGTTGTCTTTCAAGCATTAATGGGAATCGACTGGACCACTGTTGACTTCCAGCCGCTGGGTAGAGACGAGGAAGCTGAAGCGGTGCAGGATGATCCAGAACAATCAAACCGGGGTGGCCAGCAGGCGTGAACCGGAGGCAGCTTTAACTAGCTTCCTTGTCATATCTTGTCAAGAAAACAATGATCTCATTTGGGCACCAAACTGCCTTGTAATAGGATAGACAATACTTTTTGCTTCTTGAGATGCCTTCGTGCATCTGTGCTGATACCTTTATTTGGAAGGTCAATATTACTAACTTATATCTCCTGCAATCATAAAATCTTAAACTACCAGGGCGGTTGTACCGCCATCCGATTTTATGAATCTTTATGTAGATACGCAAGGAGACTTGCAAATATGATCAAATTTTGTGATACGAAATACCTGCCATTTGTTGGGCACAAAGTAGGCGTGTAGCCTATCTTGAAACGGGGGTTTGATAACCCTAAACCGTCATGGGAGAAAACAGCTCCTGTATATATAACGCCGACTTACTGCGTAAACCGTGCTTTGATCATAATAGCCTTTTGTTACTCCAAAAAAGGATGTGAACAGAAAAAATCAAACCGGGCAAATAATCTCCGGCTTAAAAATGGACCGTGTTCCGCCTATTTGGCTGTTTGAACCGGTACAAAGCACTGTCGGTTTAAAAATGCAACTAAGATAAAATAGCAACTCCTTAAGAAAGGCTATTTAAAGAAAAAGCAATGATAAAACTTTTTGCAAAAAGAGAGGCTTTACTGAGCCGATCAGATGGTGTTACCATGGTCAGACGCAACCAAGCTCCCCAAAGGCGTAGCTATGGTGCCAGTCGGCCAGGTCCCCAAATGACTCGTGGCATTATGCCGGCCAAGTGGCATGGCAATGGTTCGGGTTCGACCAAGCCCCCAAGTGACTCTAAGTCCTGTAGGCCGACCAAGAGGCGTGACCGGTTCAGACTTGACCGTGTCCCCAAGTGATCTGGTGGCTTTCGCCGATCAAGAGGTGTTGCATCGGTTCGGACACGACCGAGCCCCCAAGTGATCTGGTGGCTTTCGCCTATCAAAAGGTGTTGCATCGGTTCAGACATGACCGAGCCCCCTGGTGATATTGATAATTTTTGCAAGGGGTAAACCGAAGGTCGTTTTAAAACAGAACAACTCCATGTAACCACACATGATAGAAACGAACAGATACCCCGCTTTAGCTGAGGATCCGGTTTATTATATTGAGAATATATACATTGTCATAATATGTACATAAGCGGAGCCAATGGCTCAGGTGTAGTAAGGCCGAAGATGAGCTATGTTCCATGGCCTGCTGGTCTCCTCCTCTGACTTACGTGAGTCCTTATGCTCTCGAATATCAATCAGATAGTATGACCTGTTGTGCAGATTTTTGCTGACCACGAACGGTCCTTCCCAAGGTGGAGATAACGTATGCATATCGGTTTGATCTTGAATGAGTCGAAGCACCAAATCTCCTTCTTGAAAGGTTCTGGTTCTGACCCGACGGCTGTGATAGCGACGAAGATCTTGTTGATAAATCGCCGAGCGGGCAGCTGTTGTGTCTCGCTCTTCATCCAACCGGTCCAATGCGTCTTGTCGGCCCATCTCGTTGTTTGCTTCAACATAAGCCGCAACCCGAGGTGAATCATGACGGATATCACTAGGGAGAACCACCTCTGCTCCATAAACCATGAAGAACGGCGTGTATCCAGTTGATCTGTTGGGCGTGGTATTGATGCTCCATAATACAGAGGGCAATTCTTCGACCCAACAACCCGGCGTCCTCTGCAAGGGAACCATAAGCCGGGGTTTGATGCCTCTCAAGATCTCCTGATTAGCTCTTTCTGCTTGACCATTGGACCATGGGTGTGCCACTGATGAAACGTCAAGGCGGATGTGCTCTCGTTCGCAGAACTCTCTCATGGCACCCTTAGATAAATTGGTACCATTATCTGTGATGATACTGTGTGGAAAGCCAAACCGGAAAATCACCTTTTTAATGAACTGAACCGCAGTGGCTGCATCACACTTGCTAACGGGCTCTGCCTCCACCCATTTTGTAAATTTATCAACCGCCACCAGGAGGTGGGTCTTCTTGTCTTTGGACCTTTTGAAAGGCCCAACCATATCCAGCCCCCAGGTTGCAAACGGCCAAGTAATTGGAATCATCCTCAATTCTTGAGCCGGAACATGAGCGCGTCTTGAGAATTTTTGGCAACCATCACATCGCCTGACCAGATCCTCCGCATCAGCATGGGTAGTCAGCCAATAGAAACTGTGGCGAAACGCCTTAGCCACCAAAGACTTTGAACCAGCGTGGTGACCACAGTCCCCTTCATGGATCTCACGCAAAATTTCACAGCCTTCCTCAGGAGACACACAGCGTTGAAATGCTCCTGATACACTGCAATGATGCAACTCGCCCTTGATGATTGTCATGGACTTGGACCGCCATATTATTTGTCTGGCCAGAGTCTCATCATCTGGTAACTCGCCCCGGTTCATGTACGCCAGGTAGGGAAGTGTCCAATCCGGAATGACGTGGAGTGCCGCTACCAACTGAGCCTCCGGATCAGGGACAGCCAAATCTGCTTCTCCAGGTAGCTGAACCGATGGGTTGTGTAGTATGTCGAGAAAGACATTGGGCGGGACCGGTTTACGCTGTGAGCCTAGCCGGCTCAAAGCGTCTGCTGCTTCATTCTTCCGACGGTCCACGTGGTCCACCTGATAACCCTTGCAATGACCAGCAACAGTATCAACCTCACGACGATATGCAGCCATGAGTGGGTCCTTAGAATCCCAAGTACCAGACACCTGTTGAGCTACCAGGTCCGAGTCACCGAAGCTCTTAACCCGGCTTAAGTTCATCTCTTTAGCCATCCGGAGACCATGGAGCAAGGCTTCGTACTCAGCTGCATTGTTAGTACAAGGGAACATTAAGCGGAGAACATAACAAAACTTGTCACCTCGTGGGGAAGTTAATACGACTCCAGCCCCCGAGCCCTCCAATTGTCGTGATCCGTCGAAATGGATGGTCCAATATGTGTGATCTGGCTTCTCTTCAGGGGCCTGCAGCTCTGTCCAGTCATTGATGAAATCGACAAGTGCTTGGGACTTCACCGCCGTCCGAGGCACATATTTCAAACCATGTGGCCCATGCTCTACGGCCCACTTGGCAATCCGACCTGTTGCTTCACGGTTCTGGATGATATCACCTAAAGGGGCAGAGCTGACCACTGTGATGGGATGCCCTTGGAAATACTGCTTCAGCTTCCGGCTTGCCATGAAAATTCCATATACCAGCTTCTGCCAATGCGGATATCTTTGTTTAGACTCAATAAGCACTTCGCTGATATAATAAACCGGACGCTGAACTGGGTACTCTTTGCCCGCCTCCTTCCGCTCCACCACTATAGCTACACTGACCGCACGAGCATTAGCAGCGACATACAGCAATAATGGTTCCTTGTCAACGGGGGCGGCGAGTACAGGCGGATTGGCCAATTGCCGCTTTAAATCCTCCAAAGCCTGATCAGCGGTAGAACTCCAGACGAACTGATCCGTTTTCTTCAACATCTGATACAGCGGGATCGCCTTCTCACCGAGGCGGCTGATAAACCGGCTCAACGCGGCAATCCGGCCAGCCAAACGTTGAACATCATTAATACATTTTGGTTTAGCCAGAGAAGTGAGCCGTGTCTTCTCCGGATTAGCCTCAATTCCCCTGTTGGACACCAGAAAACCCAATAGCTTGCCTGCTGGTACACCAAAGACACATTTGGCCGGATTGAGCATGATCTTGTACGTCCTCAGGTTATCAAAGGTTTCCTTCAAGTCATCGACCAAAGTCTCCTTCTTCCTTGATTTAACAACGATATCATCCACATAAGCATGCACATTACGGCCAATCTGTTTGTGGAGACAATTTTGCACACACCGTTGATAGGTTGCCTGGGCACTTTTGAGCCCAAAAGGCATACACACATAGCAGAAGGCTCCAAAAGGAGTTATGAACGCCATCTTCTCGTGGTCCTTAACTACCATTTTGATCTGATGATAGCCGGAATACGCATCCAAGAAACATAAGCGCTCGCAACCCGCCGTAGCATCAATAATCTGATCAATACGGGGGAGGGCAAAAGGATCCGCGGGACAGGCTTTATTAAGATCAGTATAATCCACACACATGCGCCAGGTGCCATTTTTCTTAAGGACGAGCACCGGATTAGCAAGCCACTCAGGGTGGAAAACTTCGACAATGAAACCAGCTGCTAAGAGCCTGGCCACCTCTTCTCCAATAGCTTTTCGCCTCTCCTCGTTGAACCGCCGGAGGAACTGTTTCACCGGTTTGTATTTAGGATCCACGTTAAGAGTGTGCTCAGCGAGTCGCCTCGGTACACCAGGCATGTCAGAAGGCTTCCACGCAAAGATGTTCCGATTCGCACGGATGAACTCGATGAGCGCGCTTTCCTATTTCGGATCCAGATTGGCACTGATACTGAACTGCTTGGACGAATCGCTAGGTACGAAGTCAACAAGCTTAGTCTCAGCGGCTGACGTAAACTTCAGAGCCGGATCATGCTCCGTGGTAGGCTTCTTTAAAGGAGTCATATCCGTTGGATCAACATTGTCTTTGTAATACTTGAGTTCCTCGGTACTACAAACCGATTTTGCGTAAGCTGCATCTCCTTCTTCGCATTCCAAAGCGATCTTGCGGCTTCCGTGAACCGTGATGGTCCCCTTATGACCTGGCATCTTGAGTTGCAAGTAGACATAACAGGGTCGTGCCATGAATTTCGCATAGGCCGGTCTACCGAACAGGGCGTGATACGGGCTTTTGATTTTCACCACCTCGAATGTTAGCGTCTCAGACCGGGAATCGTGATCATCTCTGAAAGCCACTTCTAATGCTATCTTTCCAACGGGGTATGCTGACTTGCCAGGTACCACACCATGAAAGACCGTATTTGAAGGCCGGAGTTCCTTATCTGTTAGCCCCATTCGACGAAAAGTCTCATAGTACAGGTTGTTAATGCTGCTACCTCCATCCATGAGTACCTTGGTGAACTTATAACCTCCAACCTGAGGTGCCACCACTAAAGCCAGCTGACCCGGATTGTCAACCCGGGGAGGATGATCCTCCCTACTCCATATGATTGGTTGCTCTGACCAGCGCAGATACCGGGGCACGGCCGGTTCAACAGAATTAACTGCCCGTTTCTGGAGCTTCCTATCCCGCTTGTCCAAGCTAGTGGTGAATACATGATACTGCCCACTATTTAGCTGCTTTGGATTGCTCTGGTAACCCGACTGCTGCTGTTGCTGATTGTTACCACCCTGGTTATTCTGATTATGCTGGTTGTTATGCCCGCCCGGGTTACCATTAAATCCTGAACCGGAATTTCCACCACCGTGACTCGGTCCAGATCCAGAACCACCACCAGAGCCGGGGTCATACCGGAAGGCATTGGAATTCTTGAATTCTTGGATGATATAACAATCTTTCCAAAGGTGGTTTGCCGGTCCCTCCCTTGTTCCATGCTTTGGACAGGGCTGGTTTAACAGATAGTTCAGGCGTTCCGGATTAGGACTGGGCCCTCCACTGCGGTTTTTGCCCTTCCGTCGCTGGCCTCCGTTCTGCACGTTAGTATTGGCCACAATATCCATGTTGCCATCCGCTTTATGCTTGCCTCCACCACCGTTTCCTGCTGAGTGATGGTGCTGACCCCTGAAGTTGTCGTTCTTCTTTCCCTTCCCTGTCTTTTCATCATCAGACTCGGGATCCTTGGAGAATCAGCGTACTTCACCAAAGCGCCATGAGGGTTCCCATGTCAGTACAATGGCGTTTCATTCGTCCTAACTTCAGCTTCAAAGGTCCAAACCGGCAATTGCCTTCCAAGGTTATAACTGCGGTGTCCGCATTGATGCGGTCTGAAGAGTGCAGAACTCGTGAGACCCTGCGCACCCAATGAGTTGTTGATTCTCCTTCCTCCTGGACACAGGCAGCTAAATCCACTATTGACATGGGCTGCTTACACGTGTCTTTGAAATTATTGATGAACCGGTCTCGCAGCTGGGCCCATGAACTGATAGAATTGGGCGGTAAGCTTTTTAACCAAGTGCGGGCTGTCCCTTCAAGCATCATAGTAAAATATTTTGCACACGCCGCCTCATCAACATCAAGCATCTCCATGGCCATCTCATAACTCTTCACCCACGTCTCTGGGGGTTGATCCGCCATGTAGTTCGGCACCTTGCGCGGGCCTTTAAAATCCTTGGGCAGGCGTACATTGCGTAAAGCGGGGACAAGACAAGGCACTCCCAAAGCGCTAGAAGTGAGCCCCGGTTCAACCGAAGTGGTGGGACGAACCGGTGTGAACTGATGAGTCTGATACTGCGCTGCTAACTCAGCTTCCCTGCGCGCCCGGGCTCGGTCTACCACCTCCTGGGCATCGGGAGCCGGATTGTTGCCACGGGGTACTTCACGCCGCGCGTTACTTGACACAACTGGTTCCTCCATACGCCTGCTATAACTCTGGGCCGGACGTGGGGTAGAATGAATCCGGTCGCGGCTGTATGAGTATGCTTCCTGTTGGATCAAGGCCGTCCTGAGGAGCTCCTTAACCCGGCGCGTTTCGATCGCCTGTAATGAATCACCTTCAACTGGAATAGCCTCCAGCCGTGCCGCAGCTGCAACGAGGTTATTCATCGGATTGGAGTAGTGACCCGGAGGTGTAGGCACGGCTTGCGGTACACCAGTATTATGACGAGGCAGATCTATTAAACGGGGCTGAACCGGCGCTCCTGCCGCAGGTGCCTCCGCCTGGTTTACTACCGGCGGATTATTGATTCCCGCTTCAGGGGTGTTGAAAAGGTTCCTTCCTTCAAAAACTAAGGGCAAACGAGATCGGTATTTCCTCCTCATGACTTCCTGTGAGGCGTTCTGGTCCAGCATGAGTTTATAAGCTTGGGCATCCAAAGCGGCCCGCTCCATGGTCATCCTGACCTCTTCTGCTGCCAGATCCGCTTTGGCCTGGGTAATATGCTCTCTCACCTTTGCGACCTCCGCGTTATGAGCATCTTAATCCATCGGATTAGCCTCTGCCATGAGTGTAGCCAATGCGTCGAATAGATCTGATAACACTTGAACCGGCGGGCGCACCGAGCCTCCTGCTCCGGCAGCTGTTGCTGCTGCTGAACCGGAAATCATCACCGCGGCTGTCGACGAGTGAGGTGCTGCTTGTGTACCAGCCATGAATATCCCAACCCGGTTGGGCAGATCGGAGGAGTCCGGAATACTGTCGCCATCGGAACAGCCCCCAATCTGGTCATCTTGTAGCTGATACAATGACTCAGTCTCTCCGGTAGATGACTCGTCGCCAGAGTAAACGACGGTTTCACCACCAGATCCTGATCCGTCCTCATAGCTTCCTCCATGGATGACTCCTACGAAGGCATGCTTCACGCCCGGTTTAACCCGGGCAGGTCGTGCATGCTGAGCTGTCTCGACGAGGTCGGTGCAGGTGTCCAGCTCAAGGCCCGGTTCACCGATCTTGCCGATGAAGACATGTATGCCACCAAAGGGGACCCGGTACCCGTAGTCAATTGAGCCGGCCTCGGGGCCCCAGCCTGCGTCGTCGATGTAGATCTTGCCGCGACGACTCTTGGTCATCCGGCCCACGGCGTATCCCTCGAGTCCTTCAAAGCGGCCCTCCAAGAACTTGAAACCATCATGCGATAGCCCCACGGTGGGCGCCAACTGTCGTCGGTTTGTCACGGCAGATGTCCTAGCGAAAGGACTTAGTCGTGGAGCCATCGCAACAGGTTAACTCGAAGGGGTTAAAGCGGACAAGGGACACAGGGAGTTTATACTAGTTCGGCCCCTTCGATGAAGGTAAAAGCCTACGTCTAGTTTGTGATGGAATTGATGGGGTTTCGATGACTAGGGAGCAAACAAGCTTCGCCTAGGCCTCGAGTTATGGTTGTCTGTCCTGAACCGCTATCGGGTTGTCCCCTTATATACACGGGCGACACCCGTCGGTTCATAGAGTCCCAATCACCGGTTTATATTCGTATCCGGGTTGGTCTCTCCCTATTCCTAACTTATAATACAAGTTTATATACACGTCGGTTTACCGCTACAGATATTGAACCGACTATGGCCTTGGGCCTTTGTCTAGCCTCTGGGCTTTAGCACCTTTCGACTACTGATGAAGTCAACCCGGCCCACTTAGGCCGGTTTACGCCCAGCAGTAATATCCCCAACAGTACCCCTGGGAGCTGTGATATAGAACCACTCTTGTTGCCATAAGCTGGGCACCTCCGGGAAAGAACCCTGGGGCCATGGGGCATCGGCACTTTTACTTATTGCGGCGCCTCCGCACTCTGCGTGCCGCCCCTCGATCATCATCGGCTCCACCTTGAAGGTCTTGAGCCACAGGCCGAAGTGAGGGGTAATGCGGAGGAAGGCTTCACACACGACGATAAACGATGAGATGTGGAGGACAGAATCTGGAGCTAGATCATGGAAATCTAGCCCATAGTAGAACATGAGCCCCCTCACAAAGGGGTCTAGAGCGAGGCCTAGCCCTCGGAGGAAGTGAGATATGAACACGACGCTCTCGCTAGGTTTGGGAGTGGGAATGACCTGCCCTCGAGCAGGCAGCCGGTGCGCAATCTCGCCAGTCAAAAACCCGGCCTCCCTTAACTTTTTGACGTCCTCCTCCGTGACGGAGGAAGGCATCCACCGACCTTGAAGGTTAGATCCGGACATGGTTCAAGGTCCGAAGCACCTGACCTGAGCTTCGGGAGTTGGAACTCGAGGCGGGGGAAGGATTCGATTGAGTTCGAGGAGTAAAACAGGATAGGCCTTGGTCTCTTTATAAAGAGGCTGGATACCAAGCGTCCTCCTCGTGATCGTTTGGGACTTGCCTACAATTGAGGAGTCATACCAACGGGCATGCTTGGGTTACCCACGTCCGTATTGATGAGAATCCCATGATAAGGGGACACGATCTCTGCTTCGACAAGATGTGCCAAAGAAACCGCCTCGCGATTTGCGCCACGGCTGGTTGAGAAAACCGGTTCGAATAATGACCGGGTCGTGGTGTGATGAAATTAAAAGCGTCAGCAGATTAGATTGTTGAAAATATTATTCTCTCTACGGTGGTATGTGGAACTTGTTTTGTAGAGCCGGACACTATCCTTGTGTTCAAGATCTTCTATGGAGTATTCGGATGAGGAACCCGCCTTGCAATGCCAAAGACAATTTGCGTGCCGGCCACATCATCATTGAAGCCTGGTTCAGGGGATACTGAGGGAGTCCTGGATTAGGGGTATCCGGACAGCCGGACTATATCCTTTGGGCGGACTACTGGACTATGAACATACAAGATTGAAGACTTCGTCTCGTATCCGGATGGGACTCTCCTTGGCGTGGAAGGCAAGCTTGGCGATGCGGATATGTAGATCTCCTCCCATTGTAACCGACTCTGTGTAACCCTAGCCTCCTCCGGTGTCTATATAAACCGGAGGGTTTAGTTCGTAGGACAACAACAATCATACCATAGGCTAGCTTCTAGGGTTTAGCCTCTACGATCTCGTGGTAGATCAACTCTTGTACTACTCATATCATCAAGGTCAATCAAGCAGGAAGTAGGGTATTACCTCCACCGTGAGGGCCTGAACCTGGGTAAACATTGTGTCCCTTGCCTCCTGTTACCATCTGCCTTAGACGCATAGTTCGGGACACCCTACCCGAGATCCGCCGGTTTTGACGCCGACACCAGTACTGTACCGCAGCGACGGAGGCGGCGGCTCAGAGGCTCGCAGGGCCGGCTCGCGAGAGGTGCAGAGGAGGCGATGACTCGCAGGCAGCTCATGGTCACTTGTGTTGACTGTTCCTGAATTTAACTGTGTCTGCATGCGTCATGTGCGTCCTCTGGTTTAAGGGCTGTGATGAGCAGATTACTGATTTGTAGCTCGAGTCATTCGCGTGTAATCCAAATTTTATCTGAACACGGACGACAGAACCGTCAAATCCTGTCGGTCTTGGTGACTTGAACCTTGTGCCGATTTGATCTGGCGCACGTCTTCGGCTTGCGACATCGGTGGCACCATACTCGATACACCGCAAGATCTTCAAATTCTTTTGATCCTTGTAGATTAGGTGGACTGGAAAACACGAGATGCCTGCTGTAACACCGTCAGTGTATTCTCCAATGTCGGTTGGTACCGCAACAACTGAATCTCTGATGGTGTAGTCAAAAGCTTTCCTTCGATGGTAGATCTAGAGAAGGAACTCATGCTCCACACCTCTGGCAGCAAACTTAGAAAAATGAGATGCTCTTGAAACCTCTTCTCTGTTCTCACGCTTGGAGTCAAAGGAGAAATTGAGAAGGTTGGTCATACGCGAGTTGCACTCCTTTTCTGATCATCTCACACAGCCTACGGAACTCGGTGGATTTTTGTACTGCTTGCAAAACTGAAAGGCCTTGCACGCAGCCATGTCATATAGTGCTTCAAGCACCTCCCGCAATTGCAGAGCCTCGTCAATGGTTGCGGCGTCAAAAATCAGTAGGCCAGTTCACCGGCAGAGGCGGACTCGTCGTAGCAGCAGCGAGGCCCGGCGGCGGTTTGGAGCGAGGCCAGGCGCGGCTTGGCGTTGACCCGCCATAGAGGAGGCGGATCGTCGGTGGCTTGCTCGCTGCCGGCGACTCAGCCACAAAGCAGAGGCTGGGTCGCCAACGGGGCGATTCTTAGGAGGAGTTAGAGCCCACGGACAATCCGCTCCCGGGTCGTGGCGGCTCAAGGCGAGGTAGCTCAGGCCCGACCAGAAGAGGTGGGCCAGCTCGGCCGGCCTGCAGCGGCAGCCTGGCGCGCCGACAGGTTTGAAGTAGAAATAATGAGGCGGGCCGACGAAGGCGGCCCAGCGTGCGGCCGGCTCGACGTGTGACAGCAGCGGCTTGAGGTTGTGGCCTCTGCGGCGGGTCGAGGAGATGCTCGGAAGCAGATACCAGGTGGCTCGGGGCGGCACAAGGCGCAGCGGGCATAAGACGGACCCCAGCGAGTCGAGGCGGAGCCGGCTTGAGGCGCGGCTGCGGCCACGCAACGGCGGTTCGAAGGTGACGCCGGCGAGGTGAAACGGCGCGACGAGGCCACGGAGGCTCGGTGGCTGTACCCCAGGGGAGCTGCGACGACATTGGCGGGCCAAAGGGTGCAGTCAGCTCGGGACAGCGAATCCGTGTCATGTTAGGAGGCGTGACCAGCTTTTGCAGATTCCGCTTTGTTCTCAAATTTGATAGATCTCATACGAGGACTTGCACACAGTAGGTCTTCGGCGTTCCTTTTTTGTACTGATAGTAAATCTAGAGTAATCGAGATGCAGCAGCCTTTAGCAGATTGCATTGAGATTTGAAGCAAATGTGGAGGCGTGGACCAAACAGCCACAACTCGGCGGATCGCAAAAAGTAGCCGCAATGGAAATTTCTGGTCCGTCTCGGTGCGATCGGCGACTAATGGATCCTTAACACTTCTCATTATAAAAAGTTCTCGCCTTGGACTTGGTGGATCTCCATGGTGCTCGCAATGGCTGCTTAGCACGCAACCCTAAAAACTTTCGAATCTCTAATTTTGTACACGTTGTTCTGCGCGCTGGTCGATGACGTAGATCCTTCTGAAACCAGCTTTCTTCCTCTGGAAAATCATGCACTTCTCGATCCCTGAGAAAAAATCCCTCCAAGAACTCATCACCACTGTGCGCTAGTCCCACGGTGGGTGCCAACTGTCGTGGAATTGTCACGGCAGATATCCTAGTGTGAGGACTTAGTCGCGAGACCAACGCATCTATGCGGTAGCTTGAGAGGGGTTGATCGGAATCGAGAGACGCAACACAAAACAAGGGTTTAGACAACTTCGGACCCTAGGAAACATCATCTGATAACAACCCTACATGTTGTTTGTGGCGAGGTCTCATTATCATCACGAGGGAGTCACCGTATAAGCCAGCTCTCCTCTCGTTGTGTCTAGCCCTAGAGATAATTCAAACTGTCCCTCTTGGGGTGCCCTGCCCCTCCTTATATAAGTTGGAGGGGCGGGTTACATGTGGAGTCCTAATAGTACTAGGACTAATCTATTACAAGTGGAATCCTAGTCTTGCTTCCTTTGTAAGGGAATATTCCTTATGCTTTCCTCTTAAGCCGGCCCACCACATGAGCCGGCCTTCTAGGCCTTGTGCCTTGTCGTCCGTCTGACTCGCCCGTCGGGTTATCAGTGAGTCACCAAGCTTGGGGTTACACCGCGGGGTATATCCCCGATAGTTACCGTTACTTGTTCGTTACAAATTATCTTGCTATCAAACTACCTGTTATTGACAATTTCAGTGCTTATAGAAAATACCTAGTTGAAAACCACTTGTCATTACTACCTTCTCCTCGTTGGGTTCGACACTCTTACTTATCAAATGGACTATGATTGATCAGCTATACTTGTGGGTCATCACGGTGCCCATTTCATCCATCCCAAGTTGTCTTCTTCTTTGTCCCACCCTCCGACCCTTTTTCTTCACAAAGCCATCATCAAAAATCAAGTATACATTTTATTCATGTAAAGTCTCTTCATTCTTTTCCATCAATGTTCTTATCCAGTTATTATGATGAAGATGCTAAGGAAGCTTCAAGTTCATCATTCTTTGTTCTCGTATTTTTTCCGGTGAATTTAATTCAAGCTTTCGGTGTCGATCATGTCATTTCCATTGGTTCACATGCTTTCCATGTTCAAAGTTCTTATCCAAGGCTCTCTTCATCATTCACATCCCTCTATTCATATCCGGAGTTCAGAAGATTCGTGTTTCCATTCTACATCCGTTCAAGCTTTTCGAGGTTGTTACCTCATTCAAGGCAATTATATCTTACTGGTGCATTATCTCTTCCTAAGCAATCGTTTCAACAGTGTTCTCTTTTGAGTGAGCCCTAACCCACAGGTCTTTCCCAAGATCTCACCTGGCTCTTCTAATTTTTTTAGAGTTATTCTCAAATTCTTTTCAAAGTTTGATGTAAGATTGAATTTTCATCAGTCAGATGCCTCCTACAAGATCACTTTCAAATTATTTTCATCTTTGGCTCAAAATTTCTATTCCTAATTGTTCCGGAGTGTCTCAACAATTTCGGTGGTGTTTCTCGTCGTCATTCTCTGCTTTGAAGACCAAAGAAGAATTTCTCTTAAATCCTGCTTTGTTCTTTTGAAGATTCGTGGTTCAAGCGTCATGACATCCTCACAATTATTTTTGATTGTAAGAATTCTTTTCGTACCCATTTGAAGCATTTCAGGAGTGTTTTCTTTTTTATTTCCGGAGGCCATTATCTCAAAATATTTATTTGTTCTGAACTTTCAAATCTCGTTCACCAATTCTCTTAAATTATTGTTTCTTCATTCATCTCCAAATTCTTTCGGTGCATCTTTCAAGTATTCTTTAGTCAGCTCATGATCTCTTCATTCTCTTGTATCTAAATTCCCTCAAGTATCTTCGTTCATTTCTAATTCTTCCTGGCGATTCGTTCATTTTCAAATTCTTACGGTTGTTCATTCAAGATTGCTCTTTATTTGCTATCGTATCAATTCATTCTTTCCTTCAAATTATATCGGTGGTTCGTTGAAGACCTTCCCAAGTTTGCACTATATCTCTCCTCAATCCTTGCAAGAAAAATAAGTAGTATGTCAATGCATTGGTTGTCATCAATTTAATTTGATGAAGGATAGGCATAACGTAATTCTTATTATTGTTTCATCGAGGTGAATTAATTCCTTCTTGCAAAGTTTCTCATGATTAATAAATTATTGGTTCCAAGTGTTTCATCTTTTATTCCCGGAGTTCCAAGTAATAAGAGGTTATCTCATCAAGAAGCTAGATCTCTTCTCTTTATCAGTGTTCGAAGGAAATCATTGCAAGGCTTCATCATGTTCTTTCAACCTTCATTTCTTTTCTAGCATCCTTTCATTTCTAGAGTTCTTCCAAGATGTTCCTTGTGGTGTCTCGTCAAAGATTTCTTTCGTTCTTCAAGTTTCCTTCAAAATTCTTTTGGAAGGAAATATGCCCTAGAGGCAATAATAAAGTTGTTATTTATATTTCCTTATATCATGATAAATGTTTATTATTCATGCTAGAATTGTATTAACCGGAAACTTAGTACATGTGTGAATACATGGACAAACTAAGTGTCACTAGTATGCCTCTACTTGACTAGCTCATTGAATCAAAGAGGGTTAAGTTTCCTAGCCATAGACATGAGTTGTCATTTGATTAACGGGATCACATCATTAGAGAATGACGTGATTGACTTGACCCATTCCGTTAGCTTAGCATATGATCGTTTAGTATATTGCTATTGCTTTCTTCATGACTTATACATGTTCCTATGACTATGAGATTATGCAACTCCCAAGTACCGGAGGAACACTTTGTGTGCTACCAAACGTCACAATGTAACTGTGTGATTATAAAGGTGTTCTACAGGTGTCTCTGATGGTACTTGTTGAGTTGGCATAGATCGAGATTAGGATTTGTCACTCCAATTGTCGGAGAGGTATCTCTGGGCTCACTCGGTAATGCACATCACTTAAGCCTTGCAAGCAATGTAACTAATGAGTTAGTTGCGGGATGATGCATTACAGAACGAGTAAAGAGACTTGCCGGTAACGAGATTGAACTAGGTATTGGGATACCGACTATCGAATCTCGGGCAAGTAAAACCGGTGACAAAGGGAACAACATATGTTGTTATGCGGTTTGACCGATAAATATCTTCATAGAATATGTAGGAGCTAATATGATCATCCAGGTTCCGCTATTGGTTATTGACCGGAAACGAGTCTCGGTCATGTCTACATAGTTCTCGAACCCGTAGGGTCCGCTTCGGTGACGATCGGTAATATGAGTTTATGTGTTTTGATGAACCGAAGGTAGTTCAGAGTCCCGGATATGATCACGGACATGATGAGGAGTCTCAAAATGGTCGAGACATAAAGATCGATATATTGGATGACTATGTTTGGACTTTGGAAGGGTTCCGGGCAAGTCCGGACAAAAACTGGAGTACCGGGGGGTTACCGGAACTCCGCGGGGAGTGTAATGGGCCTATTGGGTCTTAGTGGAGAAGAGGAGGGGCAGCCAAGGCAGGCCGCACGCCCCCTGCCCCTCTAGTCCGAATTGGACAAGGAGGGGGTGGCGCCCCCCCTTTCCTTCCCCCTCTCTCCTCCTTTCCTCTCTCCTACTCCTACTATTGGAAGGGGGGAATCCTACTCCCGGTGGGAGTAGGACTCCTCCAGGGCGCGCCATAGGAGGGCCGGCCCTCCCCCCTCCTCCACTCCTTTATATATGGGGAAGGGGGCACCCCATAGACACACAAGTTGATTAGTTGATCTTTTAGCCGTGTGCGGTGCCCCCCTCCACCATAATCCACCTCGGTCATATCGAAGCGGTGCTTAGGTGAAGCCCTGCGTCAGTAGCATCATCATCACCGTCATCACGCCGTCATGCTGACGTAACTCTCCCTCGAAGCTCTGTTGGATCGGAGTTCATGGGACGTCACCGAGCTGAACGTGTGCTGAACTCGGAGGTGCCGTGCGTTCGGTACTTGGATCGGTCGGATCGTGAAGACGTACGACTACATCAACCGTGTTCTTATAACGCTTCCGCTTACGATCTACGAGGGTACGTGGACGACACTCTCCGCTGTCTTTGCTATGCATCAGCATGATCTTGCGTGTGCGCAGGAATTTTTTTTGAAATTACTACGTTCTAGAACAGTGACATTCGAGTCAGGTTTATGCGTAGATGTTATATGCATGAGTAGAACACAAGTGAGTTGTGGGCGATACAAGTCATACTGCTTACCAGCATGTCATACTTTGATTCGGCGGTATTGTTGGATGAAGCGGCCCGGACTGACATTACGCGTACGCTTACGCGAGACTGGTTCTACCGACGTGCTTAGCACACAGGTGGCTGGCGGGTGTCAATTTCTCCAACTTTAGTTGAATCGAGTATGGCTACGCCCGGTCCTTGTGAAGGTAAAGACAGCACATATTTGACGAAATATCATTGTGGTTTTGATGCGTAGGTAAGAACGGTTCTTGCGCAGCCCGTAGTAGCCACATAAAACTTGCAACAACAAAGTAGAGGACGTCTAACTTGTTTTTGCAGGGTTATGATCATGTTTTGTAACAGAATTATCGGCAACTGGCAGGAGCCATATGGTTGTCGCTTTATTGTATGAAATGCAATCGCCATGTAATTGCTTTACTTTATCACTAAGCGGTAGCGATAGTCGTAGAAGCAATAGTTGGCGAGACGACAACGATGCTATGATAGAGATCAAGGTGTCGCGCCGGTGATGATGGTGATCATGACGGTGCTTTGGAGATGACGATCAAAGGCACAAGATGATGATGGCCATATCATATCACTTATACTGATTGCATGTGATGTTTATATTTTATGCATCTTATTTTGCTTAGACCGACAGTAGCATTATAACATGATCTCTCACTAAATTTCAAGGTATAAGTGTTCTCCCTGAGTATGCACCGTTGCGAAAGTTTGTCGTGCCGAGACACCACGTGATGATCGGGTGTGATAAGCTCTACGTTCACATACAACGGGTGCAAGCCAGTTTTGCACACGCAGAATACTCGGGTTAAACTTGACGAGCCTAGCATATGCAGATATGGCCTTGGAACACTGAGACCGAAAGGTCGAGCGTGAATCATATAGTAGATATGATCAACATAGTGATGTTCACCATTGAAAACTACTCCATCTCACGTGATGATCGGACATGGTTTAGTTGATATGGATCACGTGATCGCTTAGAGGATTAGAGGGATGTCTATCTAAGTGGGAGTTCTTAAGTAATTTGATTAATTGAACTTTAATTTATCATGAACTTAGTACCTGATAGTATTTTGCAATTCTCTGTTGTTTGTAGATAGATGGCCCGTGTTGTTGTTCCGTTGAATTTTAATGCGTTCCTTGAGAAAGCAAAGTTGAAAGATGATGGTAGCAATTACACGGACTGGGTCAGTAACTTGAGGATTATCCTCATTGCTGCGCAGAAGAATTACATCCTGGAAGCACTGCTAGGTGCCAAACCCGCTGCAGGAGCAACGCCAGATGCTATGAACGTCTAACAGAGCAAAGCTGATGACTACTCGATAGTTCAGTGTGCCATGCTTTATGGCTTAGAACCGGGACTTCAACGAAGTTTTGAATGTCATGGAGCATACGAGATGTTCTAGGAGTTGAATTTAATATTTCAAGCAAATGCCCGGATTGAGAGATATGAAGTCCCCAATAAGTTCTACAACTGCAAGATGTTGGAGAATAGTTCTGTCAGTGAGCATATACTCAAAATATCTGGGTATAACAATCACTTGATTCAATTGGAAGTTAACCTTCTGAATGATAGTGTCATTGACAGAAATCTTCAACCACTGCCACCAAGCTAAAAGAGCTTCATGATGAACTATAATATGCAAGGGATGGATAAGACAATTCCCAAGCTCTTCGCGATGCTAAAGGCTGCGGAGGTAGAAATCAAGAAGGAGCATCAAGCGTTGATGGTCAATAAGACCACCAATTTGAAGAAAAACGGTAAAGGGAAGAAGGGGAACTTCAAGAAGAACGGCAAGCAAGTTGCTGGTCAAGTGAAGAAACCCAAGTCTGGACCTAAGCCTGAGACTGAGTGCTTCTACTGCAAAGGGACTGGTCATTGGAAGCGGAACTGCCCCAAGTATTTGGTGGATAAGAAGGATGGCAAGGTGAAAAAAGGTATATGTGATATACATGTTATTGATGTGTACCTTACTAATGCTCGCAGTAGCACCTGGGTATTTGATACTGGTTATGTTGCTTATATTTGCAACTCGAAACAGGGACTACGGATTAAGCGAAGATTGGCTAAGGACGAGGTGGCGATGCGCATGGGAAATGATTCCAAAGTCGATGTGATCGCGGTCGGCACGCTACCTCTACATCTACCTTCGGGGTTAGTTTTAGACCTGAATAATTGTTATTTGGTGCCAGCGTTGAGCATGAACATTATATCTGGATCTTGTTTGATGTGAGACGGTTATTCATTTAAATCTGAGAATAATTGTTGTTCTATTTATATAAGTAATATCTTTATGGTCATGCACCCTTGAAGTGGTCTATTTTTTGATGAATCTTGATAGTAGTGATACACATATTCATAAGGTTGAAGCTAAAAGATGCAGAGTTGATAATGATGGTGCAACTTATTTGTGGCACTGTCGTTTAGGTCATATTGGTGTAAAGCGCATGAAGAAACTCCATTCTGATGGACTTTTGGAATCACTTGATTATGAATCACTTGGTACTTGCGAACCATGCCTCATGAGCAAGATGACTAAAACGCCATTCACCAAAACTATGGAGCGAGCAACAGTTTGTTGGAAATCATACATACTAATGTATGTGGTCCGATGAATATTGAGGCTCACGGCGGGTATCGTTATTTTCTCACCTTCACAAATGATTTGAACAGATATGGGTATATCTACTTGATGAAACATAAGTCTGAAACATTTGAAAAGTTCAAAGAATTTCAGAGTGAAGTGGAAAATCATCGTAACAAGAAAATAAAGTTTCTACGATCTGATCGTGGAGGAGAATATTTGAGTTATGAGTTTGGTCTTCATTTGAAACAATGCGGAATAGTTTCGCAACTCACGCCACCCGAAAGACCATAGCGTAATGGTGTGTCCGAACGTCGTAATCGTACTTTACTAGATATGGTGCGATCTATGATGTCTCTTACTGATTCACCGCTATCGTTTTGGGGTTATGCTTTAGAGACGGTTGCATTCACATTAAATAGGGCACCATCTAAATCCGTTGAGACGATGCCTTATGAACTGTGGTTTGGCAAGAAACCAAAGTTGTCGTTTCTTAAAGTTTGGGGCTGCGATGCTTATGTGAAAAAGCTTCAACTTGATAAGCTCGAACCCAAATCGGAGAAATGTGTCTTCATAGGATACACAAAGGAGACTGTTGGGTACACCTTCTATCACAGATCCGAAGGCAAGACATTCGTTGCTAAGAGTGGATCCTTTCTAGAGAAGCAGTTTCTCTCGAAAGAAGTGAGTGGGAGGAAATTAGAACTTGATGAGGTAACTGTACCTTCTCCCTTATTGGAAAGTAGTTCATCGCAGAAATCTGTTCCTGTGACTACTACACCAATTAGTGAGGAAGCTAAGGATGATGATCATGTAACTTCAGATCAAGTTACTACCAAACCTCGTAGGTCAACCATACTAAGATCCGCACCAGAGTGGTACGGTAATCCTGTTCTGGAGGTCATGTTACTTGACCATGACGAACCTACGAACTGTGAGGAAGCAATGATGAGCCCAGATTCCGCAAAATGGCTTGAGGCCATGAAATCTGAGATAGGATCCATGTATGAGAACAACGTGTGGACTATGGTTGACTTGCCCGATGATCGGCAAGCCATCGAGAATAAATGGATCTTCAAGAAGAAGACAGACGTTGATGGTAATGTTACTATCTACAAAGCTCGACTTGTTGCGAAAGGTTTTCAACCAGTTCAAGGAGTTGACTATGATGAGACTTTCTCACCCGTAGCGATGCTTAAGTCCGTCTGAATCATGTTAGCAATTGCCGCATTTTATGATTATGAAATTTGGCAAATGGATGTAAAGACTGCATTCCTGAATGGATTTCTGGAAGAAGAGTTGTATATGATGCAACCTAAAGGTTTTATCGATCCAAAGGATGCTAACGAAGTGTGCAAACTCCAGCGATCCATCTATGGACTGGTGCAAGCATCTCGGAGTTGGAATAAATGTTTTGATGGTGTGATCAAAGCATATGGTTTTGTAAAGAGTTTTGGAGAAACATGTATGTACAAGAAAGTTAGTGGGAGCTCTGTAGCATTTCTAATATTATATGTGGATGACATATTGTTGATTGGAAATGATATAGAATTTCTGGATAGCATAAAAGGATACTTGAATAAGAGTTTTTTAATGAAAGACCTCGGTGAAGCTGCTTATATATTGGGCATCAAGATCTATAGAGATAGATCAAGATGCTTAATTGGACTTTCACAAAGCACATACCTTGATAAAGTATTGAAGAAGTTCAAAATGGATCAAGCAAAGAAAGGGTTCTTGCCTGTGTTACAAGTTGTGAAGTTGAGTCAGACTCAATGCCCGACCACTGCAGAAGATAGAGAGAAAATGAAAGATGTTCCCTATGCTTCAGCCATAGGCTCTATCATGTATGCAATGTTGTGTACTAGACCTGCTGTGTGCCTTGCTATTAGTTTAGCAGGGAGGTACCAAAGTAATCCTTGAGTGGATCACTGGACAGTGGTCAAGAACATCCTAAAATACCCGAAAAGGACTAAGGATATGTTTCTCGTTTACGGAGGTGACAAAGAGCTCGTCGTAAATGGTTACGTCGATGCAAGTTTTGACACTGATCCGTATGACTCTAAGTCACAAACCGGATACGTATTTATATTGAACGGTGGAGCTGTCAGTTGGTGCAGTTCTAAGCAAAGCGTCGTGGAGGGATCTACATGTGAAGCGGAGTACATAGCTACTTCGGAAGCAGCAAATGAAGGAGTTCATATCCGATCTAGGTGTCATACCTAGTGCATCGGGTCCAATGAAAATATTTTGTGACAATACTGGTGCAATTGCCTTGGCAAAGGAATCCATATTTCACAAGAGAACCAAGCACATCAAGAGATGCTTCAAATCCGCGACCA
Organism: Aegilops umbellulata; assembly: GCA_032464435.1. Classification (NCBI taxonomy): domain Eukaryota; kingdom Viridiplantae; phylum Streptophyta; class Magnoliopsida; order Poales; family Poaceae; genus Aegilops; species Aegilops umbellulata. The sequence continues at coordinate 295,808,414 of CP136056.1, forward strand.
AGTCCAGGAGGGAGACATAGAGATTTGCAAGATACATACGAATCTGAATGTTGCAGACCCATTGACGAAGCCTCTCTGACGAGCAAAACATGATCAACACCAAGACTCCATGGGTGTTAGAATCATTACTGTGTAATCTAGATCATTGACTCTAGTGCAAGTGGGAGACTGAAGGAAATATGCCCTAGAGGCAATAATAAAGTTGTTATTTATATTTCCTGATATCATGATAAGTGCCACTAGTATGCCTCTACTTGACTAGCTCGTTGAATCAAAGATGGTTAAGTTTCTTAGCCATAGACATGAGTTGTCATTTGATTAACGGGATCACATCATTAGAGAATGATGTGATTGACTTGACCCATTCCGTTAGCTTAGTGTACGATCGTTTAGTATATTTCTATTGCTTTCTTCATGACTTATACATGTTCCTATGACTATGATATTATGCAACTCCCGAGTACCAGAGGAACACTTTGTGTGCTACCAAACGTCACAACGTAACTGGGTGATTATAAAGGTTCTCTAAAGGTGTCTCCGATGGTACTTGTTGAGTTGGCATAGATCGAGACTAGGATTTGTCACTCCGATTGTCGGAGAGGTATCTCTGGGCCCACTCGGTAATGCACTGTTGGAAATATGCCCTAACAGCAATAATAAAAGGATTATTATTATATTTCCTTGTTCATGATAATTGTCTATTGTTCACGCTATAATTGTGTTATTCGGAAATCGTAATACATGTGTGAATACATAGACCACAACATGTCCCTAGTGAGCCTCTAGTTGACTAGCTCGTTGATCAACAGATAGTCATGGTTTCCTGACTATGGGCATTAGATGTCATTGATAACGAGATCACATCATTAGGAGAATGATGTGATGGACAAGACCCAATCCTAAGCCTAGCACAAGATCGTGTAGTTCGTTTGCTAAAGCTTTTCCAATGTTAAGTATCATTTCCTTAGACCATGAGATCGTGTAACTCCCGGATGCCGTAGGAGTGCTTTGGGTGTGCCAAACGTCACAACGTAACTGGGTGACTATAAAGGTATACTACAGGCATCCCCGAAAGCATCTGTTGGATTGACACGGATCGAGACTGGGATTTGTCACTCCGTATGAGGGAGAGGTATCTCTAGGCCCACTCAGTAATGCATCATCATAATGAGCTCAATGTGATCAAGTGGTTAGTCACAGGATTATGCATTACAGTACGAGTAAAGTTACTTGCCGGTAACGAGATTGAACGAGGTATTGGGATACCGACGATCGAATCTCGGGCAAGTAACGTACCGATTGACAAAGGGAATCGTATACGGGATTACTTGAATCCTCGACATCGTGGTTCATCCGATGAGATCATCGAGGAGCATGTGGGAGCCAACATGAGTATCCAGATCCCGTTGTTGGTTATTGACCGGAGAGTCGTCTCGGTCATGTCTGCGTGTCTCCCGAACCCGTAGGGTCTACACACTTAAGGTTCGGTGATGCTAGGGTTGTAGAGATATTAGTATGCAGCAACCCAAAAGTTGTTTGGAGTCCCGGATGAGATCCCGGACATCACGAGGAGTTTCGAAATGGTCCGGAGGTAAAGATTTATATATAGAAAGTCCAGTTTCGGCCATCGGGAAGGTTGCGGTGTTAATCGGTATTGTACCGGGACCATCGTAAGGGTCCCGGGGGTCCACCGGGTGGGGCCACCTATCCCGGAGGGCCCCATCGGCTGAAGTGGGAGGGTAACCAGCCCCTGGTGGGCTTGTGCGCCCCCCTTGGGCCTCCCCCTGCGCCTAGGGTTGGAAACCCTAGGGGTGGGGGCGCCCCACATGACTTGGGGGGCAAGTCCCCCCCCCCTTGGCCCCCCCCTTGAGATGCATCTCTAGGGGGCCGGCTCCCCCCTGGACCCCTATATAAAGAGGGGGGAGGAGGGCAGCCACACCTAAGCCCCGGCTCCCTCTCCCTCCCGTAACACCTCTCCCTCTCGCTGAGCTTGGCGAAGCCCCTGCCGAGACCCCTGCTGCATCCACCACCACGCCGTCGTGCTGCTGGATCTCCATCAACCTCTCCTTCCCCTTTGTGACGCCCGGGTAATCAAGCTACAGTAACGTCGGCTAACGATGCCACGTCACCACAATTACTATTGCTAAGCTATCGTTAGATCAAAACCGTTCCAAAATTCAAATTCAAAATATGTTAAACAATAAAAGTTTTCAAACGCTAAAATAAAAATGTTCGGTTAGTTCCAAATATTACATAGGTAATTGTTGAGAAGAAAACACATATTTAGAAAATGCTAAGATGCCTTAAATTAAATAAAACAAAATAGAGAACCAAATAAAAGAAAAGGGAACCCCCTCCCCACTGGACCAGTCGGCCCAGCTCTCAGGCCCAACTGGCCCACCTAGCCCAGCCGGTCGGCCCCCCCTCACTCCCTTAACCCCAGTCCCCCCGCAAACCCTAGCCCGACCCACACAACTCCCCCCGATCCACCCCTTCTTCCCCGATCTAGATCGAACCCCCCCCCTTCCTGACGCGCCAGCGCCCGAAGGCCGCCGCCAGCCGCCGCGACCTCCACCCTCGCGCCGCCGCTGACCGGCGCCTGCTCTTTCCCGTCCCCCTGGCCAAGCTGTGGCCATTCCCCGGCGAGCGCGCCCTCGCTCGCGGACTGCGGCCACGACCCCGACGCCAGCGCCACCCGGATTGCCACCTCGCCGGACACCATCACCGGACTGCCTCCCCGTCGTCCTCTCCGTCGCCTACTCGTCCCCATCCTCCTCCTCGCCGGACCACGTCGTGCCTCGCCGCTCCCTCTCCCCATCAACGCTGGTGAGGCCCCGGGCCTCTCCCTCCTCCATCTCCCCCTCCTCTGTCTGTTGTCCGCCGTGCCACGCTCCGGCCGCGTCCCGCCTGACCTCTCACGCGCCCGCTCGCATGCTCGCACTCGCCCGTGTAGACCCACGCCGCGCCTAGATTGCACAACCGCGCGCTCGCCACGCCCTATCCCGGCCACTCCGTCACCGCGCCTGCGCCTATGTCCCGTGCATCTCGCCCGCGCCCGTACACCGCGCCGCATGCCTAGCGCGGCCGCGCCGTCCGCTCCCTTCTGCGCCTTGTCCGTGCTTCGTCCCGCCTCTGCCGGCGCTGTAGCCGCCCCGCGCCGCGACGCTTCTCCCGCACCGCCGCAGCTCTGCTGCCCGCCTCACCACTGCCTGCATCGGGCGGCCGGCCTTGCCGCGCCCATGGCGGGCGCCCCCCTGGCGACCTGGGAAGCGGGCGGGCGCTCTTCGCCCGTTACCACTAGCCCAACGCCCGCAAAGCCCCATGGGCCACTGACATGGGGCCCACGCCCCAGAACTTTATAAAAAAAGAGAATTAGAAATAATTAATTAATTAATTAATAATTCCATTAATTAATTAATCAATAAGTGAATTAATTAAGTTCATTAATCCTGTTTAATTAGTCTAATTAACTAGTTAGTTTAATTAAATAGTAATTAGTTTAACTAAGACATAATTAATCTAAACAGTGTATGACAGGTGGGTCCCACTGGACCCACATGTCAGTTTGACCCAGTCAACTTTGTTGACTGCTGACGTCAGCATGACATCATGCTGATGTCATTAATTCATTTTCGAATTAAATTAAATAATTAATTAATTAAATACCAGAAATTAATAAAATCGTTAGAAAATCATAACTTTTAATCCGTAACTCGGATTAAAATATTTTCAACATGAAAGTTGCTCAAAACGACGATATGATCCCGGATACGCGGCCCGTTCGTCCGCCACACTTTGCTAACATATCAAACTCGCAACTTTCCCCCTCCGGCTCCTTTGCTCGAAAACACAAAACACCGGGAAAACTTTCCCGGATGTCTCCCCCCTTCACCGGTACCGTCCCATACCGCATTAGGGCACCTCTAACATCGTTACTTGTCATGTCATGCATCGCTATGCATCTGTTTTCTTAAATATTTATTGTTCTCCCCCCTCTTCTCTCGCTAGACACCGAGACCGACGCTGCTGCTGCCCCGTTCGACTATGGAGTTGACGACCCCTCTCTCTTGCCAGAGAAACCAGGCAAGCCCCCCCCCCTTGATCACCAGATATCGCCTACTCTGATCTATACTTCTTGCATTAGAGCAAGTATGACCGCGAGGGTTCATTAGAATTTCATAACCAGACCTTACCCCCTAGTCCCCCTCTTAAATCTCGGGACGAGATTTCTTGTAGTGGAGGAGAATTGTGACGCCCGGATAATTAGGCTACAGTAATCCCACGTTAACGATGCCACGTCACCTCGGTTACTATTGCTAACCTCGCGATAGATCGAAACCGATTCGGATTCCAACTCAAAATCAATCAAACAATAAAAGTTTTCGAATATTAAAACTAAAATGTTCGGAGTGATCCAACTAATGCATAGGTAATTATGGTGAACAAACCACATTCTTATAGAAAGTTTAGATGCATTTGAAAAATTAAAACAGTAGGTAAGACAATGAAATAAATGTCTTTTGCATTTTATAAAATAATAAAATGTTTAATTAGATGCCCCTAAGTTAATGGGGCAGTAGCATAATTATTAACACTAAATTAGTGAATGCTTTTATAATTTATAAAACTATTACAAATGAGAAATTAAAAAGAAAACAAAAAAAGTAAATAAATAAAAGGAAAACTAAACTAACAAAAAAAAACAAAGAGAAAGCCCCCCCCCCCCCCGCTGGGCCAAGTGGCCCAGCTGGCCTCCGCCGTCCAAATGGACCGGCCCACCGGCCCAGCCGCCCACCCATAGGCTCCCCCTGGGGTCAAACCCTAGCACACAACCCCCCCCCCACGATCCCCACTCCTCCCTCTGTTTCCTCCCGATCCAGATCGGATCGGGCACTCGGCGACGCCCCCCTCGCCGCGCCAGGACGCCGCCGCCGCTCGGCGCCTCCGGCCACCCCCCCTCGCCGGCGCCCGCCTCCCCGTCTCCTCCCGCACGGCGCGCCCCGACCCTGCGCCTGCCCCTGACGTCGTCGCCTCCACGATTCCGTCACCGGGCTGCCCCGCCCCGCCTCTCCATCGTCAGTCGTCGCCTCGTCCTCGCCCCGCCGTCGCCGGACCGCCCCACCTCACGCCGGCGCCCCGCCGCCACATCGACGTCGCCGCCACCGGATCGCCCTAGTCGTCGTTCGTCGGGTCGCCCGCGACCTTGCTGACGCCACCTCCCCGCCGGACTGCGTCGTCCTCACCCCCGCCTCGCCGGACTACCCCGTCCCCGCCTCTCCTTCGCCGGTCCTCCCCGCGCCCCGCCGCCCTCTTCTCTTCAACCGGGGTGAGCTCCCCGTCGGGCCCCGTCCATTTCTCCCCCCCTCTGAACGATGCGCCCCCCCACGCCGTCCCGTCGCCGCGCCTCCTCTGCGTGGCGGCGCTACGTCGCGGTTTCCGCACGCCCGCGCTCACCCAGGGCGCGCCTCGCCCCTCTGCACCCGCCGCATGGGCCGGCTCCCACCGCTGCTGCGTTGCTGCCATAGCCGCCCGTCGCCCAGCCGACAACACTCCGCCTCCACCCCCGCGCGCGCCCCCCAACTCCGGCCGCCGCGCCCGCAACCCGCCCTGCTGCCGCTTGTGCGGTGGCCGGCGGCGCCCCGCCATCCTCGCCCCGCTCCGCGCCTCGCCGGCACCCCCCTCGGGCGCCTTGTTGGGGCCGGTCACCACGCCCGCACACCGGTGCCCGTTGCCCGCAACCGCGCCCGCGCCCATTGCGCCCGAACCCGCTATGGCCCCCTAGGCCCTATGACAAGTGGGGCCCAGCCCCTGAACATTTAAAAAAAAGGGGTTTAAAATTAATAATAAGTAAAATATTAATTAATTAATTAATTAATTAAAGAATTAATTAACTTAATTAATTCTGTATTAGATTAATCTAATAACTTAGTTAACTAATTAATCATGATTAGCTTAATCACAGAATGACAGGTGGGACCCACACGTCAGATTTGACCAGTCAACGCCCCTGTTGACTGCTGACGTCATGCTGACGTCATGCTGACGTCAGCGTGCACTGTTTTGGATAATGTTATATTTAAATAATTAATTAAATTCCAGAAATTAATAAAATCTTTAGAAAATCATATCTTCTGATCCGTAACTCGGATTAAAATATTTTCAACATGAAAGTTGCTCAGAACGTCGAGACGCTTCCGGATACGCAACCCGTTCGTCCGCCACACCCCCCTAACCTATCGAACTCGCAACTTTCCCCCTCCGGCTCCTCTGCCCGAAAACGCGAAACACCGGGGATATTTTCCCGGATGTTTCCCCCCTTCACCGGTATCATCCCATACCACGTTAGGGCACCTCTAACGCCGTTACTTGTCATGTCATGCATCATTATGCATCTGCTTGCTAAAATATTTATTGTTTCTTCCCCCTCTTCTCTCGCTAGACACCGAGACCGACGCTGCTGCTGCCCTGTTCGACTACGGAGTTGACGATCCCTCTCTCTTGCCAGAGCAACCAGGCAAGCCCCCCCCTTGATCACCAGATATCGCCTACTCTCCTCTATACTGCTTGCATTAGAGTAGTGTAGCTTGTTACTGCTTTCGTTATTCCTATCCTGATGCATAGCCTGTTTTTGATACTGTTGTTGATACCTTTACCTGCAATCCTACTGCTTAGTATAGGATGCTAGTGTTCCATCAGTGGCCCTACACTCTTGTCTGTCTGCCATGCTATACTACTGGGTCGTGATCACTCGGGGGTGATCACGGGCATATACTTTACACTGTTACATTATATGTGATACTGTTCGGAGATGGGGGCTGAAGGGGCAGGTGGCTCCATCCCGGTAGAGGTGGGCCTGGGTTCCCGACGGCCCCCGACTGTTACTTTGAGGCGGAGCGACAGGGCAGGTTCAGTCCACCTAGGAGAGAGGTGGGCCTGGCCCTAGTCGGCGTTCGCGATACTTAACACGCTTAACGAGATCTGGGTATTTGATCTGAGTCTGGCCATTTGGTCTATACGCACTAACCACCTACGCGGGAGTAGTTATGGGTATCCCGACGTCGTGGTATCAGCCGAAGCACTTCGTGACGTCAGCGACTGAGCGGCGCGCGCCGGGTTGGACCGCGTAACGTGACTTCCTTTGAAATGGAGGTTGCTAGGTCTGCTCTTCGGCCGCGTACGCAACGTGCAGGTGTGCTCAGGGCGATGGGCCCAGACCCCTGCGCGCATAGGTTTAGACCGGCGTGCTGACCGCTCTGTTGTGCCTAGGTGGGGCTGCGACGTGTTGATCTTCCGAGGCCGGGCATGACCCAGAAAAGTGTGTCCGGCCAAATGGGATCAAGCGTGTTGGGCTATGTGGTGCACCCCTGCAGGGAAGTTTATCTATTCGAATAGCCGTGTCCCTCGGTAAAAGGACGACCCGGAGTTGTACCTTGACCTTATGACAACTAGAACCGGATACTTAATAAAACACACCCTTCCAAGTGCCAGATACACCCCGGTGATCGCTCTCTAATAGGGCATCGAGGAGGGGATCGCCGGGTAGGATTATGTTATGCGATGCTATTTGGAGGAATTCAGTTTACTCTCTTCTATATGCTGCAAGACGGAGGCGACCAGAAGCGTAGTCTTCGATAAGACTAGCTATCCCCCTCTTATTCTGGCATTCTGCAGTTCAGTCCACTGATATGGCCCTTTACACATATATCCATGCATATGTAGTGTAGCTCCTTGCTTGCGAGTACTTTGGATGAGTACTCACGGTTGCTTTCTTCCCCCTTTTCCCCCTTTCCTTTCTTCTGGTTGTCGCAACCAGATGTTGGAGCTCAGGACCCAGACGCCACCGTCGACGACGACTCCTACTACTCTGGAGGTGCCTACTACTACGTGCAGCCCGCTGATGACGACCAGGAGTAGTTAGGAGGATCCCAGGCAGGAGGCCTGCGCCTCGTTCGATCTGTATCCCAGTTTGTGCTAGCCTTCTTAAGGCAAAACTTGTTTAACTTATGTCTGTACTCAGATATTGTTGCTTCCGCTGACTCGTCGATGATCGAGCACTTGTATTCGAGCCCTCGAGGCCCCTGGCTTGTATTATGATGCTTGTATGACTTATTTTATTTGTAGAGTTGTGTTGTGATATCTTCCCGTGAGTCCCTGATCTTGATCGTACACATTTGCGTGCATGATTAGTGTACGATTGAATCAGGGGCGTCACAAGTTGGTATCAGAGCCGACTGCCTGTAGGAATCCCCCTTTCCAACTCCTTGGCCGAAGTCGAGTCTAGACATTGCAAAACTTTTACTAACATGGCCGTGTGTCTTACGGGCACACGTCGCCATCGGGTGGTAGTAGGATCTTTTACTCCTTGACCTATACTCTGGGACTCTGACATCTCTCCTATTCGGGTTAAATGAAGTTTGCTAAATCTAACATTAGCATCTCGTTATCACTTTCACCCGGAGAGCCCCTTATTACTGATGATCGTCTGCTGCACGCGGAGACCCTGAAGATACTCTCTGCTGTTAACCCGGGAACTTGTGTTCATCGCGTTTGCAAATCCCCTTCCACCGTCAATCATTATGGATAACTACTTACAGTTGTTATTCTTACATTTATCCCCAGTTGGTCTTGTTATTACTAGATACACCGAAACACTCGTCGTTGTTTTGATAGTCCCTTGAGCTTACTGCCCTGAAGTTCTTGCCTAATGGATAATCCCTACGGATAATTCCTCGCACTTATCGAGTATCCGCTCATCCCCAGTTGTTCAGGTGTTTCCCAAAAGTCTTCGAAGTGCCATTCGGCCTTTCCGAAAACCCTGAGTAGCCTGTTGCTCTTGAAATTCTTGCTGGCTTGCATTCTAGTTAATGCCATAAGTCTGGTAATCTTATTGGCATCTTTTGTCACTATCATTTTTGCGTCCATTGATTCAATATGTTGTGAATGCTCACAATCCTCAATCAGATCCTAGAATCGATCCTTCTGACCCAGACGTCATTTTAAACATGAGTTGGATTTCAACCAATTAAATTGTCGTGGATTGTACCCCTAAGCTTACCCGACTTATTCATCCTTAATCAGAGCAATTGCTTATGATCCCTTGAATTGGAAGCCATAATTATTTTGCATTTGAGCTTTGAATTAGTCAGTTGTTTCTATGACCTGATGCCTTTGCATTCTTTCTCCTTCTGATTGAGTACCGATACTCACATTAGATTCCTTGTGGTCCACGAGGACAATTGCTTGGTTGGTATCCGACAATGTCCTTCATATACAAAAACCTCGGGAAGTTCTTTCCCTAATACAGAATGCCTTCGGTAAATTGTATCCTCTGCCTCGTCGAGCATGCTCTGCTTTCGAGCTTGTGTTATTTACTCATGAAGTTTGTGGTATAGGTTCCTAAGAGGCCCTGGCGGGTTGAACCTATGCCTTCCTTAATATGTGTGAGCTCGGAAGCTTTCACGAACCATACTCTTCTGGTGTTTCGCCAGGTAAAATTTCAACATTGCAACTTCATCGAACACGAGAAGTGAATGAAAGGTTATGCATTGAAGAAGTGGGAGTCGACCTTGAACTTTGTGTTCATGCCCATGGACACGATGTAGATCCTATCATGGAAGCTTCTTGTAACTATTTCCTTGATATAGTATCCTTTGGTATCGGTGAATTGATCCTTTGCAATGATGGTTCCGACCATGTTCTCCTTTAAATACCATTTCCTGTGCAAATTTAAGCCCTTGTCTTCTATAGAGCAATCCCCCAGTCCAACCTCTACTTTGATCTGTCGTCGAGTATTACCCCCGGTATCTCGAGATTATCACGAAACTGCATAACCTCTTATGAGTCTTCATCAAGTACTACATTCTCACTGATTACAGTTTTCATGGGCTCTGAGTTATTAAACACTCAAAGACACCGATAACTGAACCGAGTCTGCCCTACGGTTCAACAACTCTTGATAATCTTCTTTAAGTCCGAGTTTATACTCGATCATGTCATTCCTAGCCTGATCGGCTATATCATTAACTGTGCTACCTGGTCCTTCTTCCCGGAACACAATTTTCGATGCTGAGCTAAGCTTACGTTGATTTCCTTGTCTTATCATTCCACCTCAGATAACAAGCTTGGTTTCGAGTTTGTGTCGTACCCATGGTTCCAATAACCTCTTGCTTCACCATTATTTTGACTTGATGTGATCGCGGATCGATTACATCTTCAGGTAATCTCTCGACAAATGTGTCGTGATCATTATCAACTTTCTGAGTTATTCCAGAATAACAATCAAATTCATGATAAGAATTACCATCCTTGCCCCTCGATGATTTGTGCGTCATCGACTACTTCCTTGCCTTCTTTCCAACACAAACTTGTCCGTGTTGTGGCTATACCTTGAGTTCCTTGCTATCCAGGAATTGTTCTCCCTTACCTTGGAACATTAACATCTCTTACAACATCAATGTTGTGAGGATTTCACCACCGCTTAAGAATTCTTGGTATGGTGATACTTCTCACCATCACCATTCTTTCTTGGGTCCTCGTGTTGATTCCATCCGGGGTACCAACAAGTGAGCGGTGCTGTTTGGATTCTGCCTTCTAGCAATCCTATTGCTTTGAAGTTAATGGTCGGCCGTCATTCTTAGACTATTGATTATTGAATCACCATTCCGACGTTGGTCGTGCAACCCAACCCATATTTCGGGTGCACCTATCAACCAATGCTTAAACTGGGTATGTTTTCCTCGAGCATATCCCCTTATATCATTTCATCTGACTAATGATATCTCCTTGTTCACATACTTGTGGAAACCCATCTTTTGGAAGACTCGATGAATTGTCGTTGAATTCATCAGCTACCTCCTTCTCCCTTCATTGTTTTAATGATGAGCTTTTCTTTCGGAACTCGCTTCCGTAGTTAATTTCCCGAGAATCTTACAATGTCATCTCGACAATTTGTGTTGCACCTTTCTTCTCAGGCATCCTGAGTCTGAGGTATCCTGACGCCAATCAGATCTGAATCTCGGTCAGATATGATGGTTGGAACATATTTTCAAGAGTTATCACATTGGTCTTGATATGACCCGGTAAAGTGATGTCGTGCCTAGCACACCTGGTCGGAGGCCCTAATGTTATAGTTTTCCTTTTTGGCAATGTTATCTATTCTTCCATGAGAAATGGTAAGACTTATTCTACAAGTTGTCCCTGATGAATCCTTCGTGTATCCAAAGTCCGATCTTTGCTTAAAGACCTTGTCAATGCTATCTCGAAGCATGTCTGTGGTACTCCGATTTTCAATAAGAACATTTGTAGCCAATGCTAAATGTTTCCTGCTAAATTACCCCAAACACCGTTGTATGGGTAATGTCATGATATTTCTCTCTTCCCTTACCTAAAGGGTTTTCTACATAATATCCTGTCATGGATATCATGCTCTGCTTGTCCTTGGGAAGGATATACCCCTGAATTATGTGTTTAAATCTCCTTTCCATTGTTCTGTTTAGCCTGATGATCACATTTTCCCTTCCATTGGTTTGTTTGACCTTTCTTGTGATCTATATAATCTAAGCGGTAATATTCTTCTGCTTATGTAAACACCTCGTTGTACAACTCTGTCAGAAAGACCCTGTTACTATTGTTGATGACATTCTGGTAGCCACCGATGGACGGGAACTTTGCCTATTGGTCCGCCTCGTTCAACGAGCAGGAAAATGGTTCTCTTCGTCCCTCGCCCTTGGTATCGACGTTGTTGCCGACATAACTGACATGGTACTCTCTGACATGCCTTCCTATCATGACCGTGCAAGATGTCACTGCTCCTATTAAAAAAAACCACATGGTGGGCCCATAACCCACAGGTCCCAGGATCGAAACCTGACTCTCCTGTACACCCCCGGTTTCCAGAGTTATTCCCCGCACTTGACTTCTTATGTAACTCACGGGCCACCTGCCAAGTGATCTATTCGGGTATCAGATGCAATACTTATTCTCGTTGCTCTGTACCCCTTTCACCTTCTGATAGGCAACAAACGATTGCCTATGGGCTTGAAACTTCCATTTTGCACCTTCTTACGTTGCTCTCGATAATTTGTTAAGTATCTATTCAAGAGTTACTTCTCGCCACCTTTCCTGATGTTATCTACCAGATAAGCAACATTGTAGCGGTCCGTTCTTCCGAAGTTACCCCTTGACCTTCATACGTACGATGGAGTTCCCGAAGAAAGGATGATGACTTCATCATGATGACCTAAATCAGAGAAATGAAGACATCAACGTAATGGATCGACCTCTTTGAGAAGAGCAAGTATGACCGCGAGGGTTCATTAGAATTTCGTAACCAGACCTTACCCCCTAGTCCCCCTCTTAAATCTCGGGACGAGATTTCTTGTAGTGGAGGAGAATTGTGACGCCCGGATAATTAGGCTACAGTAATCCCACGTTAACGATGCCACGTCACCTCGGTTACTATTGCTAACCTCGCGATAGATCGAAACCGATTCGGATTCCAACTCAAAATCAATCAAACAATAAAAGTTTTCGAATATTAAAACTAAAATGTTCGGAGTGATCCAACTAATGCATAGGTAATTATGGTGAACAAACCACATTCTTATAGAAAGTTTAGATGCATTTGAAAAATTAAAACAGTAGGTAAGACAATGAAATAAATGTCTTTTGCATTTTATAAAATAATAAAATGTTTAATTAGATGCCCCTAAGTTAATGGGGCAGTAGCATAATTATTAACACTAAATTAGTGAATGCTTTTATAATTTATAAAACTATTACAAATGAGAAATTAAAAAGAAAACAAAAAAAGTAAATAAATAAAAGGAAAACTAAACTAACAAAAAAAAACAAAGAGAAAGCCCCCCCCCCCCCGCTGGGCCAAGTGGCCCAGCTGGCCTCCGCCGTCCAAATGGACCGGCCCACCGGCCCAGCCGCCCACCCATAGGCTCCCCCTGGGGTCAAACCCTAGCACACAACCCCCCCCCCACGATCCCCACTCCTCCCTCTGTTTCCTCCCGATCCAGATCGGATCGGGCACTCGGCGACGCCCCCCTCGCCGCGCCAGGACGCCGCCGCCGCTCGGCGCCTCCGGCCACCCCCCCTCGCCGGCGCCCGCCTCCCCGTCTCCTCCCGCACGGCGCGCCCCGACCCTGCGCCTGCCCCTGACGTCGTCGCCTCCATGATTCCGTCGCCGGGCTGCCCCGCCCCGCCTCTCCATCGTCAGTCGTCGCCTCATCCTCGCCCCGCCGTCGCCGGACCGCCCCACCTCACGCCGGCGCCCCGCCGCCACATCGACGTCGCCGCCACCGGATCGCCCTAGCCGTCGTTCGTCGGGTCGCCCGCGACCTTGCTGACGCCACCTCCCCGCCGGACTGCGTCGTCCTCACCCCCGCCTCGCCGGACTGCCCCGTCCCCGCCTCTCCTTCGCCGGTCCTCCCCGCGCCCCGCCGCCCTCTTCTCTTCAACCGGGGTGAGCTCCCCGTCAGGCCCCGTCCATTTCTCCCCCCCTCTGAACGATGCGCCCCCCCACGTCGTCCCGTCGCCGCGCCTCCTCTGCGTGGCGGCGCTACGTCGCGGTTTCCGCACGCCCGCGCTCACCCAGGGCGCGCCTCGCCCCTCTGCACCCGCCGCATGGGCCGGCTCCCACCGCTGCTGCGTTGCTGCCATAGCCGCCCGTCGCCCAGCCGACAGCACTCCGCCTCCACCCCCGCGCGCGCCCCCCAACTCCGGCCGCCGCGCCCGCAACCCGCCCTGCTGCCGCTTGTGCGGTGGCCGGCGGCGCCCCGCCATCCTCGCCCCGCTCCGCGCCTCGCCGGCACCCCCCTCGGGCGCCCTGTTGGGGCCGGTCACCACGCCCGCACGCCGGTGCCCGTTGCCCGCAACCGCGCCCGCGCCCATTGCGCCCGAACCCGCTATGGCCCCCTAGGCCCTATGACAAGTGGGGCCCAGCCCCTGAACATTTAAAAAAAAAGGGGTTTAAAATTAATAATAAGTAAAATATTAATTAATTAATTAATTAATTAAAGAATTAATTAACTTAATTAATTATGTATTAGATTAATCTAATAACTTAGTTAACTAATTAATCATGATTAGCTTAATCACAGAATGACAGGTGGGACCCACACGTTAGATTTGACCAGTCAACGCCCCTGTTGACTGCTGACGTCATGCTGACGTCATGCTGACGTCAGCGTGCACTGTTTTGGATAATGTTATATTTAAATAATTAATTAAATTCCAGAAATTAATAAAATCTTTAGAAAATCATATCTTCTGATCCGTAACTCGGATTAAAATATTTTCAACATGAAAGTTGCTCAGAACGTCGAGACACTTCCGGATACGCAACCCGTTCGTCCGCCACACCCCCCTAACCTATCGAACTCGCAACTTTCCCCCTCCGGCTCCTCTGCCCGAAAACGCGAAACACCGGGGATATTTTCCCGGATGTTTCCCCCCTTCACCGGTATCATCCCATACCACGTTAGGGCACCTCTAACGCCGTTACTTGTCATGTCATGCATCATTATGCATCTGCTTGCTAAAATATTTATTGTTTCTTCCCCCTCTTCTCTCGCTAGACACCGAGACCGACGCTGCTGCTGCCCTGTTCGACTACGGAGTTGACGATCCCTCTCTCTTGCCAGAGCAACCAGGCAAGCCCCCCCCTTGATCACCAGATATCGCCTACTCTCCTCTATACTGCTTGCATTAGAGTAGTGTAGCTTGTTACTGCTTTCGTTATTCCTATCCTGATGCATAGCCTGTTTTTGATACTGTTGTTGATACCTTTACCTGCAATCCTACTGCTTAGTATAGGATGCTAGTGTTCCATCAGTGGCCCTACACTCTTGTCTGTCTGCCATGCTATACTACTGGGTCGTGATCACTCGGGGGTGATCACGGGCATATACTTTACACTGTTACATTATATGTGATACTGTTCGGAGATGGGGGCTGAAGGGGCAGGTGGCTCCATCCCGGTAGAGGTGGGCCTGGGTTCCCGACGGCCCCCGACTGTTACTTTGAGGCGGAGCGACAGGGCAGGTTCAGTCCACCTAGGAGAGAGGTGGGCCTGGCCCTAGTCGGCGTTCGCGATACTTAACACGCTTAACGAGATCTGGGTATTTGATCTGAGTCTGGCCATTTGGTCTATACGCACTAACCACCTACGCGGGAGTAGTTATGGGTATCCCGACGTCGTGGTATCAGCCGAAGCACTTCGTGACGTCAGCGACTGAGCGGCGCGCGCCGGGTTGGACCGCGTAACGTGACTTCCTTTGAAATGGAGGTTGCTAGGTCTGCTCTTCGGCCGCGTACGCAACGTGCAGGTGTGCTCAGGGCGATGGGCCCAGACCCCTGCGCGCATAGGTTTAGACCGGCGTGCTGACCGCTCTGTTGTGCCTAGGTGGGGCTGCGACGTGTTGATCTTCCGAGGCCGGGCATGACCCAGAAAAGTGTGTCCGGCCAAATGGGATCAAGCGTGTTGGGCTATGTGGTGCACCCCTGCAGGGAAGTTTATCTATTCGAATAGCCGTGTCCCTCGGTAAAAGGACGACCCGGAGTTGTACCTTGACCTTATGACAACTAGAACCGGATACTTAATAAAACACACCCTTCCAAGTGCCAGATACACCCCGGTGATCGCTCTCTAATAGGGCATCGAGGAGGGGATCGCCGGGTAGGATTATGTTATGCGATGCTATTTGGAGGAATTCAGTTTACTCTCTTCTATATGCTGCAAGACGGAGGCGACCAGAAGCGTAGTCTTCGATAAGACTAGCTATCCCCCTCTTATTCTGGCATTCTGCAGTTCAGTCCACTGATATGGCCCTTTACACATATATCCATGCATATGTAGTGTAGCTCCTTGCTTGCGAGTACTTTGGATGAGTACTCACGGTTGCTTTCTTCCCCCTTTTCCCCCTTTCCTTTCTTCTGGTTGTCGCAACCAGATGTTGGAGCTCAGGACCCAGACGCCACCGTCGACGACGACTCCTACTACTCTGGAGGTGCCTACTACTACGTGCAGCCCGCTGATGACGACCAGGAGTAGTTAGGAGGATCCCAGGCAGGAGGCCTGCGCCTCGTTCGATCTGTATCCCAGTTTGTGCTAGCCTTCTTAAGGCAAAACTTGTTTAACTTATGTCTGTACTCAGATATTGTTGCTTCCGCTGACTCGTCGATGATCAAGCACTTGTATTCGAGCCCTCGAGGCCCCTGGCTTGTATTATGATGCTTGTATGACTTATTTTATTTGTAGAGTTGTGTTGTGATATCTTCCCGTGAGTCCCTGATCTTGATCGTACACATTTGCGTGCATGATTAGTGTACGATTGAATCAGGGGCGTCACAACTCTTGTCCGTCTGCCATGCTATACTACTGGGCTGTGATCACTTCGGGAGGTGATCATGGATATATATTATACTTTAAACATGATACATGTGGTGACCAAAGTCGGGTTGGCTCGAGGAGTACCCACGAGTGATTCACGGATTGGGGGCTGAAAGGACCTTTGTCCCGACGGCCCTCTGTGTGGGTCTTTGTGGCGGAGCGGCAGGGCAGTTCGGGGCTACCTGGGTGAGAGGTGAGCCTGGCCTTGTTGGCGTTCGCGGATACTTAACACGCTTAACAAGATCTGGGTATTTGATCTGAGTCTGGCCATCTGGTCTATACGCACTAACCAACTACGCGGGAAAGATATGGGCACTCAGCGTCGTGGTATCAGCCGAAGCACTTCTTGACGTCAGCGACTGAGCGGCGCGCGCCGGGTTGGACCGCGTAACGTGACTTCCGTTGTACTAGAGGTTGCTAGGTCTGCTCACCGGCCGCGTTCGCAACGTGCAGGTGTGCTCAGGGCGATGGGCCCAGACCCCTGCGCGCTTAGGTTTAGACCGGCGTGTTGACCTCTTTGTTGTGCCTAGGTGGGGCTGCGACGTGTTGATCTTCCGAGGCCGGGCATGACCCCGAAAAGTGTGTCCGGCCAAATGGGATCAAGCGTGTTGGGCTATGTGGTGCACCCCTGCAGGGAAGTTTATCTATTCGAATAGCCGTGTCCCTCGGTAAAAGGACGACCCGGAGTTGTACCTCGACCTTATGACAACTAGAACCGGATACTTAATAAAACACACCCTTCCAAGTGCCAGATACAACCCGGTGATCGCTCTTTGACAGGGCATCGAGGAGGGGATCGCCGGGTAGGATTATGCTATACGATGCTACTTGGAGGACTTCAGTCTACTCTCTTCTACATGCTGCAAGACGGAGGCGACCAGAAGCGTAGTCTTCGATAAGACTAGCTATCCCCCTCTTATTCTGGCATTCTGCAGTTCAGTCCACTGATATGGCCATTTACACATATATCCATGCATATGTAGTGTACCTCCTTGCTTGCAAGTACTTTGGATGAGTACTCACGGTTGCTTTTCTCCCCCTTTTCCCCCTTTCCCTTCTACCTGGTTGTCGCAACCAGATGCTGGAGCCCCGGATCCAGACGCCACCTTCGACGACGACTCGTACTAATCTGGAGGTGCCTACTACTACGTGCAGCCCGCTGACGACGACCAGGAGTAGTTAGGAGGATCCCAGGCAGGAGGCCTGCGCCTCTTTCGATCTGTATCCCAGTTTGTGCTAGCCTTATTAAGGCAAACTTGTTTAACTTATGTCTATACTTAGATATTGTTGCTTCCGCTGACTCGTCTATGATCGAGCACTTGTATTCGAGCCCTCGAGGCCCCTGGCTTGTATTATGATGCTTGTATGACTTATTTTATTTGTAGAGTTGTGTTGTGATATCTTCCCGTGAGTCCCTGATCTTGATCGTACACATTTGCGTGCACGATTAGTGTACGATTGAATCGGGGGCGTCACACCCTTGCTGGATCAAGAAGGAGGAGACTTCTTCCCCAACCGTACGTGTGTTGAACGCGGAGGTGCTGTCCGTTCGGCACTTGGTCATCGGTGATTTGGATCACGGCGAGTATGACTCCATCATCCCCGTTCTCTTGAACGCTTCCGCTCGCAATCTACAAGGGTATGTAGATGCACTCCTATCCCTCTCGTTGCTAGAGAACTCCATAGATTGATCTTGGTGATACGTAGAATTTTTTTGATTTCTGCTACGTTCCCTAACAGTGGCATCATGAGCTAGGTCTATGCATAGTTACTATGCACAAGTAGAACACAAAGCAGTTGTGGGCGTCGATATTGTCAATTATCTTGCCATTACTAGTCTTATCTTGATTCAGCGGCATTGTGGGATGAAGCGGCCCGGACCGACCTTACACGTACGCTTACGTGAGACAGGTTCCACCGACTGACATGCACTAGTTGCATAAGGTGGCTAGCGGGTGTCTGTCTCTCCCACTTTAGTCGGATCGGATTCGATGAAAAGGGTCCTTATGAAGGGTAAATAGAAATTGGCATATCACGTTGTGGTTTTGACGTAGGTAAGAAACGTTCTCGCTAGAACCCTAATGCAGCCACGTAAAAACTTGCAACAACAATTAGAGGACATCTAACTTGTTTTTGCAGCATGTGCCGTGTGATGTGATATGGCCAAAAGATGTGATGAATGATATATGCGATGTATAATATTGAACATGTTCTTGTAATAGGAATCACGACTTGCATGTCGATGAGTATGACAACCGGCAGGAGCCATAGGAGTTGTCTTTATTTATTATATGACCTGCATGTCATTGAATAACACCATGTAATTACTTTACTTCTTTGCTAAACCGTTAGTCATAGTAGTAGAAGTAATAGTTGGTGAACAACTTCATGGAGACACGATGATGGAGATCATGATGATGGAGATCACGGTGTCATGCCGGTGACGCAGATGATCATGGCGTCCCGAAGATGGAGATCAAAGGACCAATATGATATTGGCCATATCATGTCACTATTTGATTGCATGTGATGTTTATCATGCTTATGCTTCTTATTTGCTTAGAACGACGGTAGTAAATAAGATGATCCCTCACAATAATTTCAAGAAAGTGTTCCCCCTAAATGTGCGCCGTGCGAAAGTTCGTTGTTCCGAAGCACCACGTGATGATCGGGTGTGATAGGTTCTAACGTTCACATACAACGGGTGTAAGCCAGATTTACACATGCAAACACTTAGGTTGACTTGACGAGCCTAGCATGTACAGACATGGCCTCGGAACACAAGAGACCGAAAGGTCGAACATGAGTTGTATGGAAGATACGATCAACATGGAGATGTTCACCAATGATGACTAGTCCGTCTCACATGATGATCGGACACGGCCTAGTTGACTCGGATCATGTATCACTTAGATGACGAGAGGGATGTCTAATCTGTGTGGGAGTTCATTAAATAATTTAATTAGATGAACTTAATTATCATGAACTTAGTCTAAATAATCTTTGCAATATGTCTTGTATATCAAATGTCCCACGCTAATGTCAACCTCAACGCGTTCCTAGAGAAAACCAAGCTGAAAGATGATGGCAGCAACTATACGGACTGGGTCCGGAACCTGAGGATCATCCTCATAGCTGCCAGGAAACAATATGTCCTAGAAGCACCGCTAGGTGAAGCACCCATCCCAGAGAACCAAGACGTTATGAACGCTTGGCAACAGCGTGCTGATGATTACTCCCTCATTTAGTGCGGCATGCTTTACAGCTTAGAACCGGGGCTCCAAAAGCGTTTTGAGCAACACGGAGCATATGAGATGTTCGAAGAGCTGAAAATGGTTTTCCAAGCTCATGCCCTGGTCGAGAGATATGATGTCTCCGACAGTTCTACAGTTGTAAGATGGAGGAAAATAGTTCTGTCAGTGAGCACATACTCAAAATGTCTGGGTTGCACAACCGCTTGACTCAGCTGGGAGTTAATCTCCCGGATGACGCGGTCGTTGACAGAATCCTTCAGTCGCTCCCACCAAGCTACAAGAGCTTTGTGATGAACTTCAATATGCAGGGGATGGAAAAGACCATTCCTGAGGTATATTCAATGCTGAAATCAGCGGAGGTGGAGATCAAAAAGGAACATCAAGTGTTGATGGTGAATAAAACCACTAAGTTCAAGAAAGGCAAGGGTAAGAAGAAGGACGACAAGGGAGTTGCCGCGCCTGGCAAGCCAGTTGCCGGGAAGAAGCCAAAGAATGGACCCAAGTCTGAAACTGAGTGCTTTTATTGCAAGGGAAAGGGACATTGGAAGCGGAACTGCCCCAAATACTTAGCAGACAAGAAGGCCAGCAACACTAAAGGTATATGTGATATACATGTAATTGATGTGTACATTACCAGTACTCGTAGTAGCTCCTGGGTATTTGATACCGGTGCGGTTGCTCATATTTGTAACTCAAAACAGGAGCTGCGGAATAAACGGAGACTCGCGAAGGACGAGGTGATGATGCGCGTCGGGAATGGTTCCAAGGTCGATGTGATCGCCGTCGGCACGCTACCTCTACATTTACCTACGGGATTAGTTTTAAACCTCAATAATTGTTATTTAGTGCCAGCTTTGAGCATGAACATTGTATCTGGATCTCGTTTAATGCGAGATGGCTACTCATTTAAATCCGAGAATAATTGTTGTTCTATTTATATGAGAGATATGTTTTGTGGTCATGCCTCCCTGGTGAATGGTTTATTCTTAATGAATCTCGAACGTAATGTTACATATATTCATAGTGTGAATACTAAAAGATGTAAGGTTGATAATGATAGTCCCACATACTTGTGGCACTGCCGCCTTTGTCACATAGGTGTCAAACGCATGAAGAAGCTCCATACAGATGGACTTTTGGAGTCTCTTGATTTCGAATCATTTGACACGTGCGAACCATGCCTCATGGGGAAGATGACCAAGACTCCGTTCTCCGGAACAATGGAGCGAGCAACCAACTTATTGGAAATCATACATACCGATGTGTGCGGTCCAATGAGTGTCGAGGCTCGCGGTGGCTATCGTTATGTTCTCACTCTCACTGATGACTTGAGTAGATATGGGTATGTCTACTTAATGAAACACAAGTCTGAGACCTTTGAAAAGTTCAAGGAATTTCAGAGTGAGGTTGAGAATCAACGTGACAGAAAAATCAAGTTCTTACGATCAGATCGTGGGGGAGAATATTTAAGTCACGAATTTGGTACGCACTTAAGGAAATGTGGAATCGTTTCACAACTCACGCCGCCTGGAACACCTCAGCGTAACGGTGTGTCCGAACATCGTCATCGCACTCTATTGGATAAGGTGCGATCTATGATGTCACTCACTGATTTACTGCTATCATTTTGGGGATACACTCTAGAGACAGCTACATTCACTTTAAATAGGGCACCGTCTAAATCCGTTGAGACGACACCGTATGAATTATGGTTTGGGAAGAAACCTAAGCTGTCGTTTTGAAAATTTTGGGGATGCGATGCTTATGTCAAGAAACTTCAACCTAAAAAGCTCGAACCCAAGTCAGAAAAATGCGTTGTAACGCCCCGGATTCGATGCGCCAGGTGTCCGCCAGTTATTCGTCGTCATTGCCATGTCATGTGCTTGCGTGTTGCACTTTGCCATGTCATCATCTGCATTTCATATCATGTCATCATGTGCATCACATTTGCATACGTGTTCGTCTCATGCATCCGAGCGTTTTCCCCGTTGTCCGTTTTGCAATCCGGCACTCCTATGTCCCCCGGTGCCCCCTTTTACCTCTTTTCGTGTGCGGGTGTTAAACGGTCTCGGAATGGACCGAGGTTTGTCAAGCGGCCTTGGTATAGCACCGGTAGACCGTCTGTCAAGTTTTGGGTCATTCAGAGGTCGTTTGATACTCCAACGGTTAACCGGGTAGCCGCAAAACCTCTTTTGTGTGCAGCCCAACACCCATCCAAAGTGGCACAAAACCCACCTAAACCCCTTCCATCATCTCGGTCGTTCGATCACGATCGCGTGGCCGAAAACCGCACTCCATTTGGAGCCTCCTAGCTCCCTCTACCTATATAAACGTCCCTCCCCTTCCATTTTCGTGGATGAAACCCTAGCCCTTCTCCACCCCGCCGCCGGACATGTCCATCCTCGCCGGACACGTCCAGCCTCCACCTCACCCCGGCCAATCCCGGCATGCCACCTCAGCTCCGCCACCACGTGTCGCCTCCTGATTCGCCGATGCCCCGCGCCCACTTCCCCGCGCCGCCACCCGCGCGTCGGCCCGACGGGGCCCAGGCAGGGCCCTGCCGGCCCGCGCGCCGCCCGCCGCCGCCCGGGCGCCTCGCCCCGCGTGTCGGTCGCCTGCGCCTCTCCGCCGCCTCGCCGACGCGCCTCGCCGCCGCACCGCCCGACCTCACCCCACGGCGCCGCCGTCGCGGGCTCCCTCCGCCGCCTCGTCGCCGAGCGCCGGCCTCCCCGCGCCCCGCGCCCTCGCCTCCCGGCCGCCGCCCCGACCCTGGGAACCCCGTGCCTCCTCGCCGTCGCCGGTCTCCGCCACCGCCACCGCGTCCCCGCGCCGTCCCTCGTCGGGATCCGGCCGGATCCGGTGAGATCCGGTCCGGATCCGCCCTCCCCTACCTCCTCCGGCGTCTTCCCCGAGCTCCGGCCACCTCCTCTCCATCTCCGGCGAGATCCGCCGCGCCTCGGTTTGCGTGCAGGGTCAACCCCCAGATCCGGAGGGTATATTTCTCTAAGTCCCGAGTTATTTCAACATTCTGGTGCATTATTCATCATGCCATAAGTTCCTGCTCATAGCTCCGTTTTGCGTGTATGAGATATCGAAATGTTCATCATGAGATGTTCTACATTTTGTTCCATTGTGTCATGTTTGTTTGAGTTCATCTTGATGCACGAAATGCTATTGGAAGAGTGCTAGTTTCTGTTAGTTTCAGTTTCTTATCAGAACATGCACTTTTGTCATTTTTGCCATGATTGATGTGTGCATCTTATGATATTGATCTCTACATGTGTTTTGAGATATGCCATGCCGTCTTTACTGTGGTGCAACCCATCTGTCATGATATGCCATGTATTGTTTGTTTCAAGCTTGCACTACACCACAACACCTAATTAGGGGCAGTTAACTGCCGGGAGAAATACCCGATCAAGGGCAAAGAAACTGCCAGGAATTGAACAACTGCCGGGAGAATGACTTAGCGGGAGAGAAACTGTCGGGAGAAGTTAACAAACGAGGGCACACGAACTGCCGGCAACGATGTCCACTTGGCAGGTCATCCTATCTGCCGGCCCAGCTAAACTGCGGCTTTTTGTGTGCCGGGAACTTGTATGCAACGCGTAACCAAAGTAACTGGGCCGTTTTAAAAAAACAATTGGGCCGGGCGCGCTCGCGCGGGAGAAAGTGCGTGCAAGATCGAAATATTCACAAGGGGTTCCTTTGGTCGTCGGCTCGTCGCCCTGAGCCCCTGACCAGTTCTTCCCCAAATCTTCCAAAACCTAACCCTCAACCCCTACCACGCCGCCGCCGCCACCACCAACCACTCGACCGCAGCGCCGGCTTCGTCCCCAAACACAGTCGCCGCCGACCGCCTAGTCGTCGCCGAGCACCCTTCTCTACCAAGGAAACCCTTCGTCGCTTCGTCCCCATCCCCCGCGCACCCAGTGCCTGCTTCCTCCCGAGGAAAGCCGCCGACCGCCCTCCATCCCCACCACAACAACGACCTCCTCCACAGGTTTCCTCCGCCGAGCAGGCCTCCTCCTCCTCAAGCTTTCTCCCCCGAGCAGGGCCTCCTCATCCACGAGCATCCTTCCCTGAGCACTAAGTTGGGTCGCCTCCTGTTTCCCTCACCCGAGCAGCGGGCCTTCCTGTACGGCCCCTCTCCCGAGAAGCTCCACCTCCTCTACATCCTCCCCCAGGTGCAGCGCCGCCTCCTTGCTCACCGAGAGCACTTGGCCGGTGAGATTTCAATCTTTGCAAACTTCTGTTCCTTTTTTCTTCTGAGCAGTAACTAGAACGACTTCAGAAAGTGTTTGAGTTTATATGACACTACAGCTCTGAAGATAACGACTAGCTTTGTCATCCGATAGCCCAAGTTTTGCTTATGGTGAAGAGATCTTCCATTGCAGCAAATGGATGATTCAACTACATACTAAATCAGTGAATCCCAGTAGGGGTACTACATGCAAGCTTTGGGAAATTAAGTTTCAAGGTCGTGCTGCAAATATAGCTAGAGAACTTCTTTCTGTATATTTTTTCTGCAAATGTAGACTGAAAGTGAAGTAACGCTTCTAGAGTTTAGTAGTTTTAACTAGTGAATGTATTAGTTCTATGAAAATAGATATATGGGGTTTGATCTGGAATTTTCTTCCATAATTTTCTATTGCCAGTTTGCCACTGCTCCCAGTCATGTGATTCTGGAATTTAATGATCAGTAGTTGTCTATCATAGTAGAAATCCCTTCAATTGTTGCAACCTTTATTATTGAATTGAAAAACATTTGTCTGATAATTTAATTTTCTAGAGTAAAATGAGAGCAATTGGTTTGTACTGTCGCCCCTACTGGAAATTGCATGGCATCATGACTTACTGAATTGCCAGATCCCCTGTTCTTAAAACTTTTTTATTTAGCTTAACACTTAAGAACAAATTCATCCATAGCTACGTTCACAGAGATGGTAAATAGCTTAAGATGTGCTTGTGGTTCAGATTTCAGAAAAGGCCTACTTGCAGTGCCACGTGCAAGTAATATAACCCTGGTAGTACAGTACCTTGTCATGTAGGGCCACGAGTAATATAAGACTATTGTTTTGTTGCTGGTAATTAGAACGTTTGGATGCTTGTTGTTTAGGTTCTGCGTCTAGTTTGGTAGTAGTGCTGCCGTGTGTGGCTTAGTTTCTGATGTTTTGAGGTACCCCTGGAGGGGGACGAACTTGGGACATGTGATGTTTTCAGTAATGGAAATTGGGAGCTATGCTCCTAAGTAGATTTTTTTGAAGAATTGGGTCATGGGGCTAGCTGAGTACCATGCTCTTTTCTCCTATATGTAATTCTTACAAACTGTTCCCTAATTTTCATTTGATGCTTTCACTGAAATAATATTTTGGATTTTTTGTTTTCTGAGCAGTATGCATGTTGTTTGTCCTCTCCACCAAGCAGCGTCGACTACTCCATACAAGCACATAAGCTTATGCTCTTCTGATATATATTTACCAATGACTATTATGGTTGATAGCTTAAAAGTCTTTGCTTCTATATATGCAGCTGAGAGTGACATAAGTTCATGGCAAAAGCAGCAACACGAGTACGCAACCACAAGCAAGCTTAGGAGGTAATAATCTTGGTAGTTAAGTCTTAGATTCAGTATTTTTCTTTTGGATACATGTTTGCTGCTATTTCAGAACATTGAAACTTATTTAGCATTTCGTTTCTTATATGCTTCATGCAAATAAAACTGTAGTAAACATAAGAACCGAGATTTTGCTTGGCATGTGTATGTATGCACAGTCAGGCAACCGAATTGACCGAAGCACCGAGGCCCACCACTAACTGTCTTGTGTGTCTTCCATAAATTAGTTCCCATTTGTTCGCTCTGTGTTGCCAGCCAACAAACAAAAGATCAATTGTATTGATGGGATGGCGTGTTAATGTGATGAGTGGAAAACAGTGCCGTAGGCTGGCCGGCTGGCCCCCTGATTCTCGTCACATGTACAGGACGCCCGCCAGCTTCTTTTAGTGAACCTAGGTACTGTTTGTTGTGCCTGTTGTCTGGCTCACCTCATGTATTTTTTTTCTTTGAGCATAACACGTGTTGTTATCTAGCCCCATCGAGACAAAAGTATAGCAGCCATCCCATCCGCCATCCCATCCCGCCATCACATCCCGCCAACTGTTCGGCCTGTTCGGTGCAAAACCGAGTACCGAACCGATCGATCGGGGCACGATGATTAATGGATTATTCACGCAGGTTCCTGTCAAACTTTGCTATCAATTCTGTTCCCATATCCTCCGGCACGCAAAATCGCTCAAAGTCATTAAAAATCTGGGAGTTTCCAGGGAACACATATGGAACTGGGATATATGGGTTTCTACAAGTTTTGCGCTTCATATTTCAACTAGTTCCAGTCAAAGCCAATTCCAGGTTTTTGGTTACAAGAAAAATCAGTTAACACTTAACTAGGTTTCAACAAGCTTCTTCATACAAACAGATTTCTGGTTACCAGCAAAATCAGTTAACACTTAACTAGATTTCAGCTAGTTTCAGATAGGTGTTGTTTTGCAATATGCTTGACCAAGGCCACCATAGTTACTGTGAATGGCTGCATTCAGTTAAACCTAAGATACACCCTTTGTTCTCAGGATTTTGTTAGCAGCTTGTTAATAATGCACTTGCCTCTAAATTGCCAGTTAACTCTGAGTTGATACATTTTACTGTCTCGAGATTCTTTTGGCATCCCTGAACAGTTTCCGCTGATCCAAATTATCATCCCTCATGTTATGGGCCTCAAAGAGCAGCTAAAAGACTAATTTAAGGTATGTAAAATCTTGACCATATCACGCATTAATGATCTATCAATGTGCTTGTTTTGTGCCCAGATCCACGATGCCAAATATTTGGCCAGGCACAAAATTTTACCCTGGCTTGGGTGGTTACAATTTTTTTGCATGCTCAATGCTTGCTCTCAATTTATTTTTACACCTTAAAAGTCTGCTTGTATGTATGCAGCTGGAAGTGGATAAGTCTAGCAAATGCAGTAATGTGACCACAAGCAAGTTGAGGAGGTAATATGCATCTTCAACTTTGATTTTTTGCTGTACAGTCCTCTGGTTTTTCAAATTTGTTTTGTGGATTCTTTCTTTTGTTCTAGGTTGACTTTCATATCAGATCTGAAAGTTTACTGATAATATTAGTGCAATCTATTTCTTGGGTGAGCTTGGACTATACAGTTTAGTGAAGCAAGCAACAATGATACACATTCTTGTTTTGTCATATTTGCCCATGGAAGATTTTTGTATGTGAAGCGCAAATAATTTCTGCTTGATCTAATTATGTATGTAATAATCACTACTTGTTGTGATGATGAAGTGCATAACATTCAGAAGAGTTATATGCTGACTTTAAACTGCAGCACATCAAAATATTTAATATGTTGATTTAAAATCTGAAACGATAGCACCATTCTCTGAGTTTCCGATTTGTTGCAGGTTTCTCAAGATACACAAGTTGATGGAGGTTTGGAAGATCTACAAGTTGCTGGAGGTTTTGAAGGTCTGACAAGTTGCTGGAGTGATGATATATATGTAATATGTCTTGTTTGTTGAACCTCCAGATATTGACAAGTTTTACACTGCTCATTTTGGTGGTTGTTTCAGCAGACAAGCCATTGTATGCCAATTTTGGTTGCGTGGCATGATTTTTTACCTTAAACATATGTTTATATATGTACGGTTCATGCATGTGTTAAAAACATATGTTTTTGGTCTATTTATGTCGTTATTGCATGAGGCCTTACATGTAATCTGATCAAACGTATGTGTAAGTTGTGTGATCTGTCCTGACTGTTTGAACATAATGATTGGATATTTAATCAGGGATATTACACACAGAATAATTTTGATTGCTTGTGAAAAAGCACATCATGGCATATTACCTGCCGGGTAAATGTGCTTGTGCAGGCAGTGAAACTGCCGGTAAACTGCAGTTGCTAGCCACTATGAGCCTGCCGGGTGAAAGTAAACTGCCGGCAGATAAAATGGTCGGGGCAGAAAAACTGTCGGGGATTATTTATCTGCCGGGACAAGTAATCCCCGGCAGCCGTTGACGTGGCAGTTCTATCTGCCGGGAAAATCTCTCTCGCGACAGTTTATCTGCCCTCTTAATGGTGTTCTCCCGGCAGATTATGTGCCATTGCATTGGTGTTGTGGTGTAGTGTTGCAAAGTCGCTTACTCAATGTTGCTGATTTCAGAGACTTAGAATTTCACTTTATTTGTTGTTATTTTGATGCCATGTATTCATGTTGCTACAGTGAGATCCATGCATCTTTTGAGTAGGTTAATTAATGATGTTTTGTAGATATGGTTATGCTCTATCCATCCATGCCTCTGTTTGCATTTATAGAGAGCCCTATCATGTCTTAATCTTGCTCTACTTTTGCTATAAAATGTTCCTAGCAGATTTTACATGTTATTCAATATTGCCAAGGTTGTTGTAATTGATCCTTGCATGCTATGTTATTGTTCTTGCCATGTATAGCTTTTATGCCATGTCTAGTTGCTGGGTGTATGCTTAGTTTGTCATGCAATGCCTCGTAGTGAGTGCATCGAGCTCGTAAACATGCCTACTTGTTATCTGTTTTGCCATGCTCCAGTTTTTCACCAAGTCTGAATCTGTTTATGCTTTTGCTATGTTCACATGCTTGCAATTGTATTCTCTGATCCTTTTTGGCTCATGGTCACTAAGGGACTCTTGTCATATCCTTTGAGTAGATTCATGCCATGCTCTGGTTTGACATGATAGCTTGCTGTAACATGTTGTTTGATAGCTCTGAATATGGCAACCTGATGTTATTTCTGCCATGCCCTGTGAATTCTGCTAAGTCTGTGAACCTGTTATTATTTGCAATCTTGCCATGTCCTTTTGAGCATGTTCTATTATTTTATGGAGATAGCTCAGTGTTCATGTTTTATTGTGCTTTACCTGTACATCACGTCCATGCCTTTTGTTATCATGTTATGGTGCTGTAGCATGTTGTTTTGATGCTTGCTAGATGCCTACTTGCTGTTTTGGACAGATTGTTGCTATATCTTGTATAGAGTGTATGTGTTGAACCGTTGCTCCGTTTTGAGCATGCTCTACATGAAACTTGCTTAGAATTGCATGTAGCTTCATATTATCATGTTGCATCCTTGTTTTGAGGTGTTTGCTTGATGTTTGTATGCATTTTTGCATCAATGCCATGCTTACCTTGTTTTGCTCATATCTTCTAGGCCGTAGCTCCGAATCTAATGAACTTTATATGTAACTTGACTAGAATATTGTGTAGATCATGTTGGTGCATCTTAAATTGTTGTTTAACAAACTTGAACATAAGGTTATTCAGATCTGGACCAATTTCGAAATTTGCATATGAGGACTTACCGGAATTGTTATATGTTGTTTCCGGCCTCATTTAAACTTGCTTTGATGTGTTGTTCTTGTATGCACCATCCCTTGCCATGAGTAGATTCATGTAGCTTTGTCATGCATCATGAGCATCATGCCTTGTCTATGTGTGGTGTGTTTACCATCTTGTGTGCTTCTTCTCGTTAGTTCCCGTTTCGTTGCGATCGTGAGGATTCGTTCGTCTACGCTTGGTTCGTCTTCGTGGCTTCATCTTCTTCATGGACTCGTTCCTCTTTCTTGCGGGATTTCAGGCAAGATGACTGTCACCTTGGATCTCATTACTATCATTTCTATGCTAGTTGCTTCGTTCTATCGCTATGTTGCGTTACCTATCACTTGCTGCTCAAGCCTCCCAAATTGACATGAACCTCTGACCTTTGTTACCCTTCCTAGCAAACCGTTGTTTGGCTATGTTACCGCTTTGCTCAGCCCCTCTTATAGCGTTGCTAGTTGCAGGTGAAGATGAAGATTGCTCCATGTTGGATTATGTTTATTGTTGGCATATCACAATATCTCTTATATTATTAATGCATCTATATACTTGGTAAAGGGTGGAAGGCTCGGCCTTATGCCTGGTGTTTTGTTCCACTCTTGCCGCCCTAGTTTCCGTCATATCGGTATTATGTTCCCGGATTTTGCGTCCCTAACGCGGTTGGGTGATTTATGGGACCCCCTTGACAGTTCGCTTTGAATAAGACTCCTCCAGCAAGGCCCAACATTGGTTTTACCATTTGCCTACCACCTATACCTTTCCCTTGGGAGTAATTAACCCAAGGGTCATCTTTATTCAGCCCCCCTAGGCCAATGCTTGTCTAAGTGTTGGTCCAAACTAGAGCCCCTTGCAGCGCCACCTCGGGGAAACTTGTGGTCTGGTTTTAGTTGTACGGATTGCTCATCCGGTCGTGGCCTGAGACGAGATACGCGCGGCTACTATCAGGGTGTCGACACGCCGGGAGGTCTTGCTGGTCTTGTTTTATTACTGTCGAAATGTCTTGTAGCCGGGATTCTGAGACTGATCGGGTCTTCCCGGGGAGAAGGAATATCCTTCGTTGATCGCGAGAGCTTATCATGGGCTAAGTTGGGACACCCCTACAGGGTTTGAACTTTCGAAAGCCGTGCCCGCAGTTATGTGGCAGATGGGAATTTGTTAATGTCCGGTTGTAGTAAACTTGAAGTAAACTCTTCTAAAATACACCAACCGTGTGCGTAACCGTGATGGTCTCTTTTCGGGGTTGATCAAGAGGAGAACACGGTTTCTGGGTTATGTCTGACGTAAGTAGGGGTTCAGGATCACTTCTTGATCATTACTAGTTGACGACCGCTTGCTTTGCTTCTCTTCTCGCTCTTATTTGCGTAAGTTAGCCACCTTACATGCTTAGTCGCTGCTGCAACCTCACCACTTTACCCCCTTCCTTACCCATTAAGCTTTGCTAGTCTTGATACCCATGGTAATGGGATTGCTGAGTCCTCGTGGCTCACAGGTTACTACACCACCAGTTGCAGGTACAGGTTATGCGATGATCATGACATGAGAGCGATGGTTATTTGTGTTGGAGTTCTTCTTCTGCTTCTTCTTCGATTGAGGGATAGGTTCCTGGTCGGCAGCCTGGGCTAGCAGGGTGGATATTGTTTGAGTTTCTGTTTATGTTTCATCCGTAGTCGGATATTGATCTTATGTATATGATGTACTTTTGTATTCATGTGACATTGTATGACTTGGTTGTATCCCCACTATTATGTAATGTTGATGTAATGATATCCACCTTGCAAAAGCGTCTTCAAGATGCGCTTCTATCCTTGGTGGGACCTTCGAGTTCCTTTAGGATAGGGTCGCATCTTGGGCGTTACAAGTTGGTATCAGAGCCTCGACCGACCCTAGGAGCCCCCTTGATTGATCGTGTAGTTTGGCCGATGTTGAGTCTAGAATAAAACTTTTTTGGAGTCTAGTTATATCGGAGAGTAGGATTTCTTTTTACTCCTCTGCCCCTTCGTCGCTCTGGTGAGAAATTCTGACATACGTGTTTTGAATTACTCCTCTTCCCCTTCAAATTTTCCTTTAGGATCACGCAGTTAGTTTTTGTTCGTTGTCCTTCCTCTTTTATCCGGTGCATCTCTCATCAAGTTGACTCGAACCTTTTTGTCTTTCGCGAGATCAATCCTCAGTTCTTTCTCTTTCGATGGTGTTTTCCCTGACCGAAGTTGTCCTTGTTTTTCCCACCCGCCCTCCCTTTTTCTTCTTCTCGGAACCGGAGTCGGACATCGAGTATCCATCCTACTCGTGCGAAGTCTTTGCATTCTTCCCTAAATTATTTCAACCGGTGCTTTTCTCTTCAAGATATTCGTCGATTCGTCGTTCCAAGTTGCCTGTGTTTTTTTTCCGCCATCCCACCCCTTTTATTCCCGGAGTCTGAGTTTCTATTCGAGCAATCAATTTCATTCGTGCGGAGTATCTTCAGTCTTTCCTCAATTGTCTTAACCGGTGAATTCTCGCCTAGTTAATCATTGGTCGTCTCTTTTTCTTTCCGGTGGATCTAATTCAAGCTTTTCGTTGTCGATTATGTCCTTTTCATCAACTCAAGTATATTTCCCTCTGATCGTTCGCCTCTCATCAGTTTATCCTTCCGGAGTGATGAAGACATCTCAGAAGATTCGTGTTTGTATTCTATTATTTCGAGGTTGTCACCTCATTCAAATCTTTCAATCGTTCCGGTGCATCATTCCTCAGTCGACAATCCTTTCCAATGGTGTTTCTTTCTAGTGGGCCCTAACCCACAGGTCTTCTCCCAGGATCTTACCTGACTCTTCTAAGTCTCCCAGAGTTATTCTCAAATCCTTTTCGAAGTTTGACGTAAGTATGAATTTCATCAGTCAGATGCTTTTCCAAGATCGCTTCCAAATTCTTTCATGTTCGGGTCAATCTTTTCTCTTTTCATTCTTCCGGAGTATCTCAACAATTTTACTGGTGTTCCCCGTCGTGATTCTCAACATTTGAAGACCGAAGAAGAATTTCTCGTAAATCTTGTCTGTTCTCCCAGAGATTCGCGGTGCTAGCTCGATGTTATCATATCGAATTGTTTCCAGCCGCGCAATTCTTTTCATCCATCCGGAGTATTTCAGGAGTTGCTATCTCTCACGATCATCCGGAGGTCATCTTTTCGGAATATTTCTACGTTCTAAGTTTTCAGCTTCGTTCTTCAACTATTCTATATCCATGCCTCTTCGTTTGTTTCAATATTATTCTGGTGCTTCGTTCAAGCATTCTTCAATCAGTTCTTGATCTCTTCGTCCTTTTGCCTCTAAATTCCCTCATGTATCTTCGTGCTTTTCTAATTCTTCCCGGTGTTTCATTCCTTGTCGTCATTCGATTTTCAATTCTCACGGTGGCTCATTGAATATTCCTTTTCTGTTTTCCTCATATCAATTCATTCGTTATTTTCAATCCTACCGGTGGCTCATGAAGACCTTCCCAAATTTGGCGCTATATTCCCCCTTAATCCTTTCCATCGCGAATAAGTTGTATGCAATCCATTGCTTCTCATCAATTTAGTTGATGAAGGATAAGCATAACATAATTCTTATTCTTCTTTCTTCATGTGGATTAATCTCTTCTTTTCGGAGTTTGTTCATCTTATCACATTCTCAGTTCAAAGTGTTTTCATCTTATTCCTCTTTTCTACCTGAGTGTTCTCGACTTTGCTCATACTCTCTCTTTTGTTCTTATTTCTCCTCATCCTCTTTTCTTTCTCCCTTCCGTCTCGGTCCTAAGATCTCGGGACGAGATATCTTGTTAGTGGAGGAGAGTTGTAACGCCCCGGACTCGATGCACCAGGTGTCCGCCAGTTATTCCTCGTCATTGCCATGTCATGTGCTTGCGTGTTGCACTTTGCCATGTCATCATCTGCATTTCATATCATGTCATCATGTGCATCGCATTTGCATACGTGTTCGTCTCATGCATCCGAGAGTTTTCCCCGTTGTCCGTTTTGCAATCCGGCACTCCTATGTCCCCCGGCGCCCCCTATTACCTCTTTTCGTGTGCGGGTGTTAAACGGTCTCAGAATGGACCGAGGTTTGTCAAGCGGCCTTGGTATAGCACCGGTAGACCGCCTGTCAAGTTTCGGGTCATTCGGAGGTCGTTTGATACTCCAACGGTTAACCGGATAGCCGCAAAAGCCTCTTTTGTGTGCAGCCCAACACCCCTCCAAAGTGGCACAAAACCCACCTAAACCCCTTCCATCATCTCGGTCGTTCGATCACGATCGCGTGGCCGAAAACCGCACTCCATTTGGAGCCTCCTAGCTCCCTCTACCTATATAAACGTCCCTCCCATTCCATTTTCGCGGATGAAACCGCCCCGCCGCCGGACATGTCCACCCTTGCCGGACACGTCCAGCCTCCACCTCACCCCGGCCAATCCCGGCATGCCACCTCAGCTCCGCTGCCACGTGTCGCCTCCTGATTCGCCGATGCCCCGCGCCCACTTCCCCGCGCCGCCACCCGCGCGTCGGCCCGCCGGGGCCCATGCAGGGCCCTGCCGGCCCGCGCGCCGCCCGCCGCCGCCTGGGGGCCTCGCCCCGCGTGTCGATCGCCTGCGCCTCTCCGCCGCCTCGCCGCCGCACCGCCCGACCTCACCCCACGGCGCCGCCGTTGCGGGCTCCCTCCGCCGCCTCGTCGCCGAGCGCCGGCCTCCCCGCGCCCCGCGCCCTCGCCTCCCGGCCGCCGCCCCGACCCTGGGAGCCCCGTGCCTCCTCGTCGTCGCCGGTCT
The DNA here is from genome assembly GCA_032464435.1 of Aegilops umbellulata. NCBI lineage: Eukaryota > Viridiplantae > Streptophyta > Magnoliopsida > Poales > Poaceae > Aegilops > Aegilops umbellulata. The sequence continues at coordinate 295,842,263 of CP136056.1, forward strand.
CCGCCACCGCCACCGCGTCCCCGCGCCGTCCCTCGTCGGGATCCGGCTGGATCCGGTGAGATCCGGTCCGGATCCGCCCTCCCCTACCTCCTCCGGCGTCTTCCCCGAGCTCCGGCCACCTCCTCTCCATCTCCGGCGAGATCCGCCGCCGCCTCGGTTTGTGTGCAGGGTCAACCCCCAGATCCGGAGGGTATATTTCTCTAAGTCCAGAGTTATTTCAACATTCTGGTGCATTATTCATCATGCCATAAGTTCCTGATCATAGCTCCGTTTTGCCTGTATGAGATATCGAAATGTTCATCATGAGATGTTCTACATTTTGTTCCATTGTGTCATGTTTGTTTGAGTTCATCTTGATGCACGAAATGCTGTTGGAAGAGTGCTAGTTTCTGTTAGTTTCAGTTTCTTATCAGAACATGCACTTTTGTCATTTTTGCCATGATTGATGTGTGCATCCTATGATATTGATCTCTACATGTGTTTTGAGATATGCAATGCCGTATTTACTGTGGTGCAACCCATCTGTCATGATATGCCATGTATTGTTTGTTTCAAGCTTGCAAAGTCGCTTACTCAATGTTGCTGATTTCAAAGACTTAGAATTTCACTTTGTCTGTTGTTATTTTGATGCCATGTATTCATGTTGCTACAGTGAGATCCATGCATCTTTTGAGTATGTTAATTAATGATATTTTGTAGATATGGTTATGCTCTATCCATCCATGCCTCTGTTTGCATTTATAGAGAGCCCTATCATGTCTTAATCTTGCTCTACTTTTGCTATAAAATGTTCCTAGCAGATTTTACATGTTATTCAATATTGCCAAGGTTGTTGTAATTGATCCTTGCATGCTATGTTATTGTTCTTGCCATGTATAGCTTTTATGCCATGTCTAGTTGCTGGGTGTATACTTAGTTTGTCATGAAATGCCTCGTAGTGAGTGCATCGAGCTCGTAAACATGCCTACTTGTTATCTGTTTTGCCATGCTCCAGTTTTTCACCAAGTCTGAATCTGTTTATGCTTTTGCTATGTTCACATGCTTGCAATTGTATTCTCTGATCCTTTTTGGCTCATGGTCACTAAGGGACTCTTGTCATATCCTTTGAGTAGATTCATGCCATGCTCTGGTTTGACATGATAGCTTGCTGTAACATGTTGTTTGATAGCTCTGAATATGGCAACCTGATGTTATTTCTGCCATGCCCTGTGAATTCTGCTAAGTCTGTGAACCTGTTATTATTTGCAATCTTGCCATGTCCTTTTGAGCATGTTCTATTATTTTATGGAGATAGCTCAGTGTTCATGTTTTGTTGTGCTTTAACTGTACATCACGTCCATGCCTTTTGTTATCATGTTATGGTGCTGTAGCATGTTGTTTTGATGCTTGCTAGATGCCTACTTGCTGTTTTGGACAGATTGTTGCTATATCTTGTATAGAGTGTATGTGTTGAACCGTTGCTCCGTTTTGAGCATGCTCTACATGAAACTTGCTCAGAATTGCATGTAGCTTCATATTATCATGTTGCATCCATGTTTTGAGGTGTTTGCTTGATGTTTGTATGCATTTTTGCATCAATGCCATGCTTACCTTGTTTTGCTCATATCTTCTAGACCGTAGCTCCGAATCTAATGAACTTTATATGTAACTTGACTAGAATTTCATCTAGATCATGTTGGTGCATCTTAACTTGTTGTTTAACAAACTTGAACATAAGATTATTCAGATCTGGACCAATTTCGAAATTTGCATATGAGGACTTACCGGAATTGTTATATGTTGTTTCCGGCCTCATTTAAACTTGCTTTGATGTGTTGTTCTTGTATGCACCATCCCTTGACATGAGTAGATTCATGTAGCTTTGTCATGCATCATGAGCATCATGCCTTGTCTATGTGTGGTGTGTTTACCATCTTGTGTGCTTCTTCTCGTTAGTTCCCGTTTCGTTGCGATCGTGAGGATTCGTTCGTCTACGCTTGGTTTGTCTTTGTGGCTTCATCTTCTTCATGGACTCGTTCCTCTTTCTTGCGGGATTTCAGGCAAGATGACCGTCACCTTGGATCTCATTACTATCATTGCTATGCTAGTTGCTTCGTTCTATCGCTATGCTGCGTTACCTATCACTTGCTGCTCAAGCCTCCCAAATTGACATGAACCTCTGACCTTTGTTACCCTTCCTAGCAAACCGTTGTTTGGCTATGTTACCGCTTTGCTCAGCCCCTCTTATAGCGTTGCTAGTTGCAGGTGAAGATGAAGATTGCTCCATGTTGGATTATGTTTATTGTTGGCATATCACAATATCTCTTATATTATTAATGCATCTATATACTTGGTAAAGGGTGGAAGGCTCGGCCTTATGCCTGGTGTTTTGTTCCACTCTTGTCGCCCTAGTTTCCGTCATATCGGTATTATGTTCCCGGATTTTGCGTCCCTAACGCGGTTGGGTGATTTATGGGACCCCCTTGACAGTTCGCTTTGAATAAGACTCCTCTAGCAAGGCCCAACATTGGTTTTACCATTTGCCTACCACCTATACCTTTCCCTTGGGAGTAATTAACCCAAGGGTCATCTTTATTCAGCCCCCCTGGGCCAATGCTTGTCTAAGTGTTGGTCCAAACTAGAGCCCCTTGCAGCGCCACCTTGGGGAAACTTGTGGTCTGGTTTTAGTTGTACGGATTGCTCATCCGGTCGTGGCCTGAGACGAGATACGCGCGGCTACTATCAGGGTGTCGACACGCCGGGAGGTCTTGCTGGTCTTGTTTTATTACTGTCGAAATGTCTTGTAGCCGGGATTCCGAGACTGATCGGGTCTTCCCAGGGAGAAGGAATATCCTTCGTTGATCGCGAGAGCTTATCATGGGCTAAGTTGGGACACCCCTGCAAGGTTTGAACTTTCGAAAGCCGTGCCCGCGGTTATGTGGCAGATGGGAATTTGTTAATGTCCGGTTGTAGTAAACTTGAAGTAAACTCTTCTAAAATACACCAACCGTGTGCGTAACCGTGATGGTCTCTTTTCGGGGTTGATCAAGAGGAGAACACGGTTTCTGGGTTATGTCTGACGTAAGTAGGGGTTCAGGATCACTTCTTGATCATTACTAGTTGACGACCGCTTGCTTTGCTTCTCTTCTCGCTCTTATTTGCGTAAGTTAGCCACCTTACATGCTTAGTCGCTGCTGCAACCTCACCACTTTACCCCCTTCCTTACCCATTAAGCTTTGCTAGTCTTGATACCCATGGTAATGGGATTGCTAAGTCCTCGTGGCTCACAGGTTACTACACCACCAGTTGCAGGTATAGGTTATGCGATGATCATGACGTGAGAGCGATGGTTATTTGTGTTGGAGTTCTTCTTATGCTTCTTCTTCGATTGAGGGATAGGTTCCTGGTCGGCAGCCTGGGCTAGCAGGGTGGATATTGTTTGAGTTTCTGCTTATGTTTCATCCGTAGTCGGATGTTGATCTTATGTATATGATGTACTTTTGTATTCATGTGACATTGTATGACTTGGTTGTATCCCCACTATTATGTAATGTTGATGTAATGATATCCACCTTGCAAAAGCGTCTTCAAGATGTGCTTCTATCCTTGGTGGGACCTTCGAGTTCCTTTAGGATAGGGTCGCATCTTGGGAGTTACATGCGTCTTCATAGGATACCCTAAGGAAACCATTGGATATACCTTCTACCTCAGATCCGAAGGCAAGATCTTTGTTGCCAAGAACGGGTCCTTTCTAGAGAAAGAGTTTCTCTCAAAAGAAGTAAGTGGGGGGAAAGTGGAACTTGATGATGTATTACCTCTTGATCCGGAGAGTAGCGCAGCTCAAGAAAATGTTTCTGTGGTGCCTCCACCGTTTAGAGAGGAGGTTAATGATGATGATCATGAAACTTCAGATCAAGTTGCCACTGAACTTCGTAGGTCCACAAGGACACGTTCCGCACTAGAGTGGTACGGCAACCCTGTCCTGGAAATCATGTTGTTAGAAAACGGTGAACCTTCGAACTATGAAGAAGCAATGGCGAGCCCAGATTCCAACAAATGGCTTGAAGTCATGCAATCTGAGATAGGATCCATGTATGAAAACAAAGTATGGACTTTGACAGACTTGCTCGATGATCGGTGAGCGATAGAGAATAAATGGATCTTTAAGAAGAAGACAGACGCAGATGGTAATATTACCATCTATAAGGCTCGACTTGTCGCTAAGGGTTATCGACAAGTTCAAGGGGTTGACTACGATGAGACCTTCTCAGCCGTAGCGAAGCTGAAGTCCGTCCGAATCTTGTTAGCAATTGCCGCATACTATGATTATGAGATATGGCAAATGGACGTCAAAACGGCTGTCGGTGTCAAAACCGGCGGATCTCGGGTAGGGGGTCCCGAACTGTGCGTCAAGGTCGGATGGTAACAGGAGACAAGGGACACTTTATTTTACCCAAGTTCGGGCCCTCTCGATGGAGGTAAAACCCTACTCCTGCTGGATTAATATTGATGATATGGGTAGTACAAGAGTGGATCTACCACGAGATCAAGGAGGCTAAACCCTAGAAGCTAGCCTATGGTACGATTGTGTATGATGATGGTTGTCCTACGGATTACAACCCTCCGGTTTATATAGACACCGGATAGGGTTAGGGTTACACAGAGTCGGTTACAATGGTAGGAGATCTCGAATATCCGCACGCCTAGCTTGCCTTCCACGCCAAGAAAAGATCCTTCCAGACACGGGACGAAGTCTTGAACTTTGTATCTTCATAGTCCTGGAGTCCGGCTGAAGGTATAGTTCGGCTATCCGAACACCCTCTAATCCAGGACTCCCTCAGTAGCCCCTGAACCAGGCTTCAATGACGACGAGTCCGGCGCGCAGATTGTCTTCGGCATTGCAAGGCGGGTTCCTCCTCCAAATTCTTCAAGAAGATTATAAACACCACAAAATAGTGTCCGGCTCTGCAAAATAAGTTTCCACATATTGCCATACAAAGAATAATGTTAACACAAATCATATCTGCCGACTTATCCCGCAGTGCGTCATAACACTGCGGCCAAGCCTTCTATATAAATTGCTTCCATTGTTCCACCTCAGCTCGTTTAGCGAGGCGGTTTCCTTGGCACGTCTTGTTGAAGCAGAGATCGTGTGCCCCCTTTAACGGGATTCTCATTAATACGGACGTGGGTAACCCAATCGTGCCTGTTAGCACGTCTTGCCTTAATTAAAGGCTAGTCCAAGACGGTTACGGGGAGGGCGCTTGATATTCTGCCTCTTATAAAGAGACCAAGGCCCTGTTCCCCGCTTCTATTCTCAAAACAAGCTCGCCCGTCGCCTCGAGTTCCAGCACCCTAGGCTTCCAGATTCCGAGCGCACCGGATCTTCGATAATGTCCGGCTCCGACCTCCAAGGCCGATGGATGCCCTCCTCCGTTACGGAGGAGAACGTATCAAGATTGAGGGAAGCTAGATTCCTGACCAGGGAGATTCCGCACAGGCTGCCTGTCCAAGGACAGGTGATCCCTAGCTCTCAGCCCGGCGAGAGCATGGTATTCATATCCCACTTCCTCCAGGGATTAGGCTTCCCCGTGGATCCCTTCGTGAGGGGGCTGATGTTTTATTATGGGATGGAATTCCATGACTTAGCTCCGGAGTCCATCCTCCATATCTCCTCGTTCATAGTTGTGTGTGAAGCATTCCTCCGTGTTACCCCTCACTTCGGACTGTGGCTCAAGACCTTCAAAGAAGAACCGAAGATGATCGAAAGGCGCCACGCAGAGTGCGGAGGCGCCGTTATAAAAAGAAATGCCGACGCTCCATGGCCCGAGGGCACTTTTCAAGAGGAGCTCGGCTTATGGCAACAGGAGTGGTTCTACATCACCGCTCCTCGGGGCACCGCATGGATGGCGCCTCCGGCCTTTCGCTCGGGTCCCCCACCACGGTTAGCATCGTGGATTAACACAGGGTTAGATCGGGGCTTGCCCAAAGACGTTCCTCTGCTGCAGGGCCGCATTAAGGATCTCTTGAAGGGAGACCTCAACCTGGTCAAGGTGACACAAGTCATGCTGATTCGCCGGACACTGCCCGGCCAACGTCGCCCCCTTTGCTTGTGGGAATTCAGTCCGGAGGGACCACGAGCTCTCCAAAATTTTATGGGCATGACGCCTGTGGAGATGTCTAAACTGTTCTTCGGATCACAGGAAGTGAGTCCGGATTTGACCGAGGATGCTGGTTTAAGCCGCAATCGCCCGGATACTCAAGTAGGTGACCTTGCGACCGGACCTTCTATCTGCATAATTAACTTGTTTTTAACAACGCTTCTTCTTTTAAGCAGGAGTGGATAGCGAAGGCGAAGCTGATCAGGTGTCCGGCTCCCCTTCCCGAAACCAGGCTGGATCCCGTGCTAGTCAGTATGCTGGAGGAAGTGCCTTTGAAGGGAAATAAGGGGGAGGACAAGGAGGCCGTGGCCTCTTCGAAAGAGGCCCATCCGAAGGGGGGAATCGATAATTCCTCTGCTAAGGGAAAGAAAAGGGCCGCCTCTGACGACCCGGAGACCGTAGCCTCGAAGCGGGGGAAAGAATCCTTGTCAGAGGACCGAACGCCGGGGAGCCCCTCGGCCGAACTAAACCCTAAAAGGGACCAGCTCTCCAGCGAGCCGTAAGTAGAAGAAGAGTTTTTCTTTTAAGAGAAATCCTTGATTTATATCTGAGAAATTTTAACCGAAACCTTACTTTGTAGTTCGGACCTCAGCCCTTCTCAGCAGAACTCGTCCTCGGGGGATCTTCTTCCGGAGATGATGGAGAGCGGCACGCCTCCTCCTTCTATATCGCCTAGCAAGGCGGGAGACGCTGAAGTGTCGTCGCGGGGGATTTCTCCGGATCCGCTAGGGGTGGATGGTACTGCCCCCCGAGGTTCTCCGTGTCCGGCCTTTGAGGAAGGCCATGGGACGAGTCCGGCACCATCTGGTGTTCGGTCGGAGGAGCTAAAGATTCTGCTGGGGCGAGCCTCTGTCTCAGAGGAGCATCGTGCGTTAGTGAGGACGGTAGTTGAAAAGATTTCATCCGCCGAAAGCGGACTGCACGAGGCCGTCAAGAGTTTAGTGGCAGGCCTTGGTACGTTTTTAAATAACGTACATTTGTATTAATTGTGCATAAATAAAGTGTGCCATGTGTAGATAGTAGCCCATGAGACTCTGTGTGTCGTAAAGATGTACGGCGCGCAGAGGATCATAATCCCAGGTCCTTTAAGTGGCACCTTTATATGTAGGTGGCTGATTGTCCGGAGTCAAGCCGGAATTGTGAATATGCCGAACTAAAGCAACAACTGGATGAGGCAGAAGCCGACATCGTGCTTGTTAACAAGTGGCTTGATGGTGCTCAAGGTATTGAAATCATTAGGCGATTGTTAGTAAGACGAGCTGTATGTCAATATCTTATCGTGTGTGCGCTTGACGCAGATGGTGCGGCCGCCGTGGAAGGTCTTAGGGCTGAACTCGCCTGAGCGAAGGAACAAGCCAGAAAAAGCGATGCGGCTGCCGTGAAAGCCCTTGAAGAGCTGAAAGCTGAACAGACTGCCTATTGCCGAAGCAAGGAGGAAATGGCTGATATGGCCGTAAAGTTAAAGAGTGCTACTGACCGTTGCAAGCTTCTTGAAGAAGAAGATCGGGTAAGGCAAACGAGCTTAGAGAAGGTTGTTGCTGATGCCAAGGACGCCCGCTCTATAATGAGAGCGGCAAAGGAAGAGCTGCGTCAAGCCAGACAGATTGCGGATGGAAAGCCCTTCTTGCTGCGGAGAAGATTTTGTGATCCGAAGTTTGCCCCGTTAAACCGGATGTGGAGTATAGAGGACACCTATCTGGATTTGGCGGCTAGTGCCACTGATGCGACCGAACACTTTCGAGATAAAAAGGATCATGAAGTGGAGAAGCTCTTTTGGTCGCAATTCATCAATCCAGAGCGTCCGCTGGCAGTGGACGATCGCCTGGCCCAATGGGCCGAGTTGAATAGGTTGTCCGGACTCGCCATGAAGTACGTCATGGATTGTCTGTGTCCGGGGAGATCGAAGCCGAAGAGTTATTTCGGCTTGGTGCAGCAATTGCTAGACGTGGTGCCACGTGTCGATGCTATGAAGAGGTCAGCGTGCGTAGAGGGCGCTCGGCTGGTTCTTACCCGTGTCAAGACATACTGGGCAGATATGGAGCCCACCACTGTTGCGTCCCGGGATTCGGAAAAAAGCCGAACACCTGCCGAGCACTATTTTGAGGAAGTCCTTGAAGGCGCTCGCGTAATAGAGACGCAGTGCTCGAAGGATGCTATATTATGATAGCATATGTAATCATAAAACAGTATTTTGATAAATTGTAGTGGCATTTTTAGACTTGTGCCTTCAAGTATTAAGAACACCTCCTGTGCGGCCGTTTTAATATATATAAATTCTGAAAGATTGCAGTCGTTGGCTTCAGCCCCCACGCACATAGTGCGGGGGTGCACGCAGAAGACGCATTTTCACACTTAACCCAACGTCTTGGTCCTACAAAGGAGGTGATAGCGCAGCGGGCTAGGCAACCGGACTATAATGCTTTAACACTTTCACTTAGCCATAGGAGCTTGACAGTGGGACTCTTTAGGTAGCCCTTTAGTGGCGACTGCGCTTTGCCCGAGTTCAGAGCGCGTACGTGCCTGACCGAGAAACGGCCCTTCGTCAAAGCGGAGGAATTCGAAAAATCCCTATGAGTCATCGAGTGGCGACCAGTCTCGCGCTACATCATGACAGTCGGTTTTCGGCTTTCTCTACTGAGGTGCTCACCCGGCCGAACCGGGGCACAATCGTAGTAGTTCTCCTGGTGCTACCTTAGCCGATAGAGCAGAACGTAAGGTGGCCGAACTCAGGAGCCGGGCAACCCAACATATGACCAAAATTATGATTCGGAGTTGATGCATATAGTGCCAAAACTCGCGATGCCGGACACTCCCTAAGGTGTTCGGTCTTTATCAGTGCGGGTGAGACAACACCCTTAAAAAAAGAGCCCCTAGTGTCCAGGTACGAGCAATAATTCTGGCGTGGCCACATGCCAAAACGCCAGCCTCCTCCTTGGTTATAGTAGAAAAAACCAGGGGATGTATAGCAGCAAGAGACAGTAAAAAAGGTTTACGCAAGGTCTTAATCTAAAAAGAAACCTTAAGACGGGTCCCTGCTGCACGTCTGGGCCTGTGTCTCCGATGTGCCGTGTCCTGGACGGGCGCCGCACGATGTTCATCTGTAAAAGAGAGGAACTGAATTGAAAATGGGTTGTGCGGAATAAAAAGATAATAAAAAAATATAAAGTAAAAAATATATTAAGTTGAGCTTTATTGTCTCTGCGTATAGCCCCTAGTACGGGGGTATATGGCGTTTATGAACCTGCGTTGATGACGGACTTGTGCCAAACTTGTTGAGTCCGGGTCCGTGGCCTTTGATGACTTATAAAAAAAGTCTTTTGGCTGGCGAGGCCACTTTATTGTGCGGCTGTTTAAGCCGCCGCGCAGTCCTCCGTTTGGAGGAGGCGTATTTTAGTGCGCTCCCTTTAAAGAGATGATGTCTCATGGACCGGGCATCTTAAGTGTGAGAGATGCGTAATGCGGTATGGCGTTAAAGCGAGTGAAAGCTCCGCGTCCCATTAGTGCTTGATAGCGACTTGAAAACAGGACTACATGGAAGGTCAGCCTTTTGCGACGAAAGTTATTGGGAGAGCCAAATATGACCACAAGCCGGAGAAAACCCATACAATGGGTGTCCGGGCCTGGTGCTACCCCTTGAAAGGAGGTTTTGCTGTGGCGGATTCTTGCTGGGTTTATGCCCATGCGGTGGATTGTATCCTGATATATCAGGTTTAGTCCACTGTCGCCGTCCATAAGGACATTGGTAAACTGGAATCCATCGATTATTGGATCCAGTATCAGGGCAGTCCGGCCTGCGTTTTTGATATTTCTAGAATAATCTAGCTGGTCAAAAATGATTGGCTTTAGTGACCAGTGGCGGGACTCCTGAGGGGAAAGTTTGATTGTACGTACTTTTATGGGTGCCATACGTTTTGTGACGTGAAGTAAGTTCACTGTTTTGACTTCTTGCGGGAAGTTCTTTTGTTTCCTGGTATTCTGCCTTTGGGGTTCATCCTCTTCTTCACTTGGTGTGTCGAGCCCCTTGTGTTCGGCGTTAAGCTGTCCGGATTGTTTAAAAACCCAACAATCTCTGTGGGTGTGATTGGCAGGCTTCCCAGGAGTACTATGTATCTGACATATTCTACCCAGGATTCTATTTAAGCTGGACGGATCATCCCTGTTATCCTGAGGGGGTGGTTTTGTTTGATTTTGCCGCGAGCTTTTGAATCCGGCATTGACTGCCGCGCTCTTCGGACTTTTTCCTTTGATTCGGCGATGGTCCTTATTTCGTCGCGGTTTTCCGTTTCCATCCCTGATTTCGGATGTACTTGGGTCGCTGGGGCTGCATCGTGCCAACCAGCTGTCCTCTCCTGCGCAAAAGCGGGTCATGAGGCTTGTGAGTGCGGCCATTGTTCTTGGCTTTTTCTGGCCGAGGTGTCTGGTGAGCCATTCGTCTCGGACATTCTGCCTGAAAGCTGCTAAGGCTTCGGCGTCCGGACAATCTACTATCTGATTCTTTTTAGAAAGAAATCTGTCCCAGAACTGTCGCGCTGATTCTCCGGGCTGTTGGGTTATGTGACTGAGATCGTCTGCGTCCGGAGGGCAGACGTAGGTCCCTTGAAAATTTGCTCGGAAAGCGTCCTCGAGCTCTTCCCAACTTCCAATTGTGTTTTCGGGAAGGCTTTTAAGCCAGTGCCGGGCTGGCCCTTTAAGCTTAAGGGGTAAATATTTGATGGCGTGGAGATCGTCTCCTCTAGCCATATGTATGTAGAGGATATAATCCTCGATCCAGACTCCGGGGTCTGTTGTTCCATCGTACGCCTCTATGTTGACGGGTTTGAATCCCTCTGGAAATTCATATTCCAGGACCTCATCGGTGAAACATAGGGGGTGTGCGGCGCCCCTGTACTTGGGTGTGCCGGATTCTGATGATGGCTTTTTTGCATTGCTTGCGAGAGCTTGCTTTCTTGGCCCATAAATGGACCTGGCTGGGCCATGATGCGAGTCTTTAATTGGGTCACATGCCGTATTGAATGCGGCGTCGTTTGCCGTTTTATGGTGGCCGTGTGGTCGCCTATCCGACCGTATGGCTTTTTTATTTTTCGAATGCGATGGCTCTAGGGCCTCTTGATCGAATTCGGGCAGTAGTTTTCTCTTCGGATAGCTTTTACTGCGGCGGCTGCAGCCGTATTTGTCTGCGGTCTTGATTACCTTGCTCCATCTTATTCGGAGTGCATCTTCCGCCGTCTTTAGCTTCCGCTTCTGCTTCTTCCGGCTGCTTGCTGTAGCAACGAGCCTTTCGTGGAGATTCTTCTGCTCCGTGGTTTTGTCCGATGTGAGATCTTCCGGAGTTCTGTTATGGCCGGGGGAGGGCTGTCTGTCCTCTCTATCCGAGTTGCCCTGTTCGGACGGTTGCTCTGAGGCGCGCTCGTCGTCTACCGGCTCATCCTGCTCTATGGCTGGGTCTTGATCGAGGCGGGGCTTGGCTCGGCGTTTTCGTCGCCGCTTTGATTGCTTTTCCGAGGGTTTGTCCCTTTTTCGTCCCCTTTTTCCTCGTTGTCGTTTCCTTTAGGGGTATCCACCATGAATACATCATTAGGTGTGGTGGTGGTCCAGCGCCTTATAGGTGCTGGTTCCTGTTCGTCTCCATCTTCGTCGTCCATACCGTCGAAGTCTTCGGATCCGAAGTCGAGCATGTCGGTTAAATCGTTGACAGTGGCTATTAAGTGGGTGGTGGGTGGGCTTTGAATTTCTTCGTCGCCCGAATCCCAACCTCGCAGACCATAGTCCAGCCTGGGCTCTCCTGATAAAGAGAGAGACTTGAGAGAATTCAGGATATCACCGAAAGGTGAGCACTGAAAGATGTCCACGGCGGTGAACTCCATTACAGGCGCCCAATCAGATTCGGCGGGGGCACGGAAGGCTCGGAGTTCGGGGAAGAGTATGGCTCCTTGGAGTCCTGGGCCGTGCGGAGTACGGGGCTGGCGTTCGTCTCGATCGCCTTTGAGATCGCAGCCCCCGAGGTGACGTCCAACCGTTCATCCTCAGAAAACACAGCGGGCTCCGAGTCAAAGATCGGGGCCGGAGCGTGTACGGCCTCCAGGTTGCTATTCGGAGGCAGAGCTATGTCACGCTCCTCGGAATAGCGCGGCGCGCTTGGCTGTGGCTCGAATCCGTCGAAGATCAAGTCTCCGCGGATATCAGCCGTGTAGTTTAGGCTTCCAAACCTGACTTGATGGCCAGGGGCGTAGCTTTCGATCTGCTCCAGACGACCAAGCGAATTGGCCCGTAGAGCGAAGCCGCCGAAGACGAGGATTTGTCCGGGGAGGAAAGTCTCACCCTGGACCTCATCGTTGTTGATGATCAAAGGAGCCATCGGGCCTAAAAGCGACGACACAGAGGAACTCTCAATGAAAGCACCAATGTCGGTGTCAAAACCGGCGGATCTCGGGTAGGGGGTCCCAAACTGTGCGTCAAGGTCGGATGGTAACAGGAGACAAGGGACACTTTATTTTACCCAGGTTTGGGCCCTCTCGATGGAGGTAAAACCCTACTCCTGCTGGATTAATATTGATGATATGGGTAGTACAAGAGTGGATCTACCACGAGATCAAGGAGGCTAAACCCTAGAAGCTAGCCTATGGTATGATTGTGTATGATGATGGTTGTCCTACGGACTACAACCCTCCGGTTTATATAGACACCGGATAGGGTTAGGGTTACACAGAGTCGGTTACAATGGTAGGAGATCTCGAATATCCGCACGCCTAGCTTGCCTTCCACGCCAAGAAAAGATCCTTTCGGACACGGGACGAAGTCTTCAACTTTGTATCTTCATAGTCCTGGAGTCCGGCTGAAGGTATAGTTCGGCTATCCGAACACCCCCTAATCCAGGACTCCCTCAACGGCATTCCTCAATGGCTTTCTTAAGGAAGAATTGTATATGATGCAGCCGGAAGGTTTTGTCGATCCTCAGAATGCTAACAAGGTATGCAAGCTCCAGCGCTCCATTTATGGGCTGGTGCAAGCATCTCGGAGTTGGAACATTTGCTTTGATGAAATGATCAAAGCGTTTGGGTTTATGCAGACTTATGGAGAAGCCTGCGTTTACAAGAAAGTGAGTGGGAGCTCTGTAGCATTTCTCATATTATATGTGGATGACATACTTTTGATGGGAAATGATATAGAACTTTTGGACAGCATTAAGGCCTATTTGAATAAGTGTTTTCAATGAAGGACCTTGGAGAAGCTGCTTATATATTAGGCATCAAGATCTATAGAGATAGATCAAGATGCCTCATAGGTCTTTCACAAAGCATACCTTGAAAAGATATTGAAGAAGTTCAATATGGATCTGTCCAAGAAGGGGTTCTTGCCTGTGTTGCAAGGTGTGAAATTGAGCTCAGCTCAATGTCCGACCATGGCAGAAGATAGAGAAAAGATGAGTGTTGTCCCCTATGCCTCAGCCATAGGGTCTATCATGTACGCCATGCTGTGTACCAGACCTGATGTAAACCTTGTCGTAAGTTTGGTAGGAAGGTACCAAAGTAATCCCGGCATGGAACACTGGACAGCGGTCAAGAATATCCTGAAGTACCTGAAAAGGACTAAGGACATGTTTCTCGTATATGGAGGTGACAAAGAGCTCGTCGCAAAAGGTTACGTCGACGCTTGCTTCAATACAGATCTGGATGACTCCAAGTCACAAACCGGATATGTGTTTATTTTGAATGGTGGGGCAGTAAGCTGGTGCAGTTGCAAGCAAAGTGTCGTGGTGGGATCTACATGTGAAGCGGAGTACATGGCATCCTCGGAGGCAGCGCATGAAGCAATATGGATGAAGGAGTTCATCACCGACCTAGGAGTCATACCCAATGCGTCGGGGCCAATCGCTCTCTTCTGTGACAACACTGGAGCTATTGCACTTGCCAAGGAGCCCAGGTTTCACAAGAAGACCATGCACATCAAGCGTCGCTTCAACTCAATTCGTGAAAATGTTCAAGATGGAGACATAGATATTTGTAAAGTGCACACGGATCTGAATGTCACAGATCCGTTGACTAAACCTCTTCCGCGAGCAAAACATGATCAACACCAGAACTCTATGGGTGTTCGATTCATCACAATGTAACTAGATTATTGACTCTAGTGCAAGTGGGAGACTGTTGGAAATATGCCCTAGAGGCAATAATAAAAGGATTATTATTATATTTCCTTGTTCATGATAATTGTCTATTGTTCATGCTATAATTGTGTTATTCGGAAATCGTAATACATGTGTGAATACATAGACCACAACATGTCCCTAGTGAGCCTCTAGTTGACTAGCTCGTTGATCAACAGATAGTCATGGTTTCCTGACTATGGGCATTAGATGTCATTGATAACGAGATCACATCATTAGGAGAATGATGTGATGGACAAGACCCAATCCTAAGCCTAGCACAAGATCGTGTAGTTCGTTTGCTAAAGATTTTCCAATGTTAAGTATCATTTCCTTAGACCATGAGATCGTGTAACTCCCGGATGCCATAGGAGTGCTTTGGGTGTGCCAAACATCACAACGTAACTGGGTGACTATAAAGGTATACTACAGGCATCCCCAAAAGCATCTGTTGGGTTGACACGGATCGAGACTGGGATTTGTCACTCCTGTCGGATTTCGGGTTCCGGCAGACCCTTGAGGTTCGAACTCTGGGGTCCGCGCGGAGATTACGCCTCCTACCTACCTGTACCCCTCCGCCTCGCAAAGATCTAAACTATGGGAAAGAACAACACAAGAGACACAGGGTTTATACTGGTTTGGGCCACCGATGTGGTGTAATACCCTACTCCAGTGTGGTGGTGTGGTGGATTGCCTCTTGGGCTGATGATGATGAACAACACAAGGAAGAATAGCCTCGCGAGAGTCTGTTCTTGGCCGGGGCGATGAAACTACTAGGTGGAGTCCAGTCGCCCTTCTCTCTCTCTCTCTCTCTCTCTCTCTCTCTCTCTTTGAATGCCTTCTATGGATCCTAGCTGATTCCAGTCCTCCTCCCTTCTACCCTGGGGTGGCTAGTCCTATTTATAGGCAAAGGCCCGGGGCCTCTTCCCAAATATTGAGCGGGAAGGGCGCTAACAATTGGCCATTTTGAAGGGAACATCTGGTACACTTATCCTGACTAAAGTTGGTCCTCGCCTGCCAAAGGCTCTGGTGGTGACACTGGCTTGGGCTCCACAATGACTTCCTTCCTTCCGTTGGACTGGTCTTGGTCTCGTTGCACCGAAACGGGTGCCTTTTCTTGATGATCTCGCCTACGCCTGCCCCCTTTGCACCAAAGAGGAAAGGACGACACTGCGTGGGATGGCGCCCGCCTGGCGCCCTTGGTCGTCATGGCTTGCGTCATGGACACCTCGTGAGGTACCCCGCCTTGATCTCTCCGCCTCCTCGCGAGCCAGCCTGATGAGGCCGTGCCTGAGGAAGCTCCGCGTCGTCCGCCCCGCGAGGCTTGGCCCCTCGCGAGGGTCTTGGGTCTGAGTTGATGAAGATGGGCCGTGCTGGGCCCCCCTTTGAGCCACGCCGCAGGCCGCAGGCAGGCAAGTCTGGGGACCCCCGTTCCCAGAACGCCGACAGTAGCCCCCGGGCCCAAGGCGCGCCCGGACTTGGCCGTGCAGGGAGGCGAAAGGACAAGGGCGAAGCACCACGGGCCCTAACAGCCTGCGGCCTTGGGCGCCGCGTGGCGGTTGATTGGACGTGTCGGCACTGTTCCCCCACGCCCCCTGCTGTCGAAGCCAACTTCGCCTGCTGTCCCCAATTCGGGCTGGGGCCAGAAGACGCTCGAGAGCCCCCGGCTCGCCTTCGTCTGGCACCGCTTTGCGTTCTTAAAGTCGATCGGCGTGACAACGCCCAGGGTGGTGAAGGAGTTCCTGCTACGCCGCATTGCTCCTCTCTAACGCCACTCCCGCCGGATGTGGGCCTTCAGCGGGCGTGGTGATCGTATGCGGCTCCAGGAAGAGGACCTGACGCCTGAAGTGCTGAGGACAGTGCTCTTGATCCTAACTGGTGACCCCAACCCGGGCAGCATCTAGCAGGGTGGGGCCCTGCTGTACCTCTGCTAGAACAGGGACGATTTTGTGAATCAGATGCCTATCTTTGATGAATGGGGGCCGCGCCCCGCCGGCCTCCAGGGGCCTCGCGAGAACCCAGTGATGGTGACTGCCCTTCCAGTCGGCCAAGGCGACTCTTCCAAAAGTGGCAGGGCAGGGAGGCATGAGGCGCCAGAGGCCGAGGGGTGTCCCGACGGGGTGACAGCGTCGGGTGACGCTCATGAGGGAGAAGCTGTTGGGGCTGAGAGCAGCGAGCAGCTGCCCTCAGCGCCTGCGGCTGAGGCCCCTGAGGCTCCGGCTGCTTCTCTTGGTGAGGCGATCGGCAGCGCGCATCAGGCAGGCGCCCCTGACGCGGATCGCCTTGACGCTCCATCTTCGTCGCAGGTTGATCCCTGCGCTCAACTCTTGGGCCGCTTCCGCGTGGATTTTGAGGCCCTCCGAAAGAAAAGGGAGGCCCTGGGCGACGATTACCCTTGTCGCCTGCTGAAGCGTAGTAAGTACTTCGCCACTGATGAGTAAGCCTTCTCCTTTTCTAGCTCCCGGTGTTTCTGTTGCTCTTACTGATCCTTGTTCCGCAGGCCCCTTCTAGCCGAGCTCGCGGAGATGGCTGAGGTGTCGTCCCCCTTGGCTTCGCTCCCTCCACCGTCCTCAAGTGCTCCGAGCAGCACAGCCCTTGTAGTGAGGGTGATCGGAGGGGCGGACCGTCCCGAGGTGCATCGAGGCCCTGCTCACCCCGCGGTCTTCCTTCGCGGGCCTTCTCATGGCATAGCCAGCCTGCCGTGGGCTTCTCGCCTGGTCGTGGACTGCGATTGGCTGAGGCGCTCCCTGCGCTCTTCATCTGGGGACGGGCTGGCTCCAGGTCGGGCTTCTGGCGTGGTGTGCTAGACTGTCGCAAGGGTGCCAGCCCCCAGCCCCCTGCCCGGAGGGGGAGTGCCAATTCGTGGCCTCCGGCGCTTTCCTGGGGCAGGTGATGGTGTGGAAGACGTGCGCGAGCGCGCTCGGGAGCGTCGCGCTCTTCGCCAAGGATTCCTTCGAAGGGCGGCTGACGCGGTGGACCTGCTTGGAGAGGAGCTTGCTGATGAAGACGCGCGCCTTGAGGCCGAGGGCCTGCGCTTGGCTATAGAGAGGCGCGAGCTAGAGGGCGTCGTCGCCCTTGCGCGCCATCAGCGTGATCTTGACGACGAAAAGGCCAAGGCGTCGTTGGCGGCCTCTCGGGAGGCCCAATCTCGGGCTGCCGAGGAGGCCCGGGAAGCTGACTGGCGGCGAGAGGCGGCGGAGGAGCGGGCTCGGGAGCTCCTAGCCCGGTGCCACTCACTGGAAGAGCAAGTGGAGCTGCGCAAGGCAGCCCTTGCGTCGATGAAGGTGGCCTCTCGCGACCCGGCAGGGCTCCAGAAGCGTGAGGAGGCGCTGACGCTGGAAGCCGCCGAACGCACGCGCGAGTACGAGCGTCTGGAGACGAGGGACGCTTGGTGACGCAGGCGGAGGATGATGTCGCTGCACGGGAAGCCTGTGTCCTGGAGGAGGTCAGGCGTTGGGTGGCGACGACGCACCTGAACCTCGAGCGCGAGTTCGAGGGAAGGCTGGAGTTGATCCGGGTCAAGGCTGAAGGTAGGACTGCTGCCCTGAGGGCCAAGCTGGAGGAAGCGACGCGGCGGGCCGATGCTCTTCGGGCCGCCCTTGAGGTGGCGCAAGGGGAGTCAACCACCTCCCAGGCCGAGGTGCTCCTTCTTCGCCATCGGGTGGAGGAGGCTGAAGCCGTCGCGTGCCAGAATGAGGACGAGATACACCAATGGCAGATCCTGGAGCATGAGCACGGCCCCATGCTCACCACGCTCCGGGAGAGAGCCAACACAGCCTTGGGTAACATCTGCGAGGCGGCTGTCGGCGAGCCGCACGCAGTCAACTACGCCGGCAACCTTCAGTTCTTCACCGACGTGGTGACGTAGCTGGAGGCGCGGTCGGTCAGGGCCGACAGGTTGGTGGAGGAGAGGAGCCGCGCCCTGCTCGGGCGCGCCTTTTCTCGCGTCTTCAGCCACCTCAGGAACATGGATCCCCACTTCGATTTTGACACTGCCATCGCCCCAGTCCCCCAGGCTGTCCGAGACGACCTGGCGCACTGGATGGAAGATAATGTGGATGCTCTTGTCAGGGCCTTCGCTTCAGACAACGACGGCGTGATCGTGGCTGCCGACGAGGGCGGCGTGGTAAACAGCCCTGATGCCGCTGGCGGCAATGCAGATAGCGACAGCGAGCCCAGCGATGCCAGCAACGGTTCGGGAGGCGCTCCTGAGGACGCATCGGTGGATTTATCCGACTGATTATGCATCGTTCCTGTTTCTGTACCCTGCATGAATAGAACTCAGGTTTTGTCCAGATAGCTGTGAGAGCATTTTGGGAGGGGGCCCCTCATGTAAAACTTGCATTCATCGTATTGGTAGATGTTACATTGCCCATGCGCCCATGCCAAGCGGTTGGCTAAGCGACGTGCTAGTTGGCTAGTTTACCTTTGTTCCGCGCGAGCCCTGAGGTAGCCTGTGGGAGGCTGTGGTGTCCCGGGTGTTCCCCGATCGAACCCGTAGGATCTGCAGTAAAAAACCCTCCTGAGAGGACGCGGCGGCGGCAGTCTGGGCTGCGCGCAAGCTGGGCCTGACCCGGCTCGCGAGGGGCTCACGAGGGGAGGCAGCTGAGGCTAAGTGGTCATCAAAACACGAGAAATTGCTCGAACGAGACTAAGCACCCCTTCCCCGAACACAGCAAATCTCAAATTCGAATTCAACTTAAATCCAGCGGGGGAAAGTGACAATCAAAGGAAAAGGCAATGAAAGCAGACAAAAGGCCGCGTCCGGCACCTAATCTAGTCTTGGACGTCTTCTCACTAGCGCGGAGCTAAGTGCTGCCACTGGGCGTGGGAGGGAGCCCCAGGGCCTGAGGCCGGCACCCCTGAGACTCCGGGGCGTGTACAGCCCCACTCATTATTACATGAGAGTGTCACGGGGCGGCGAGCTTCACAGGCACTGGGCCTTCTTCACAGGTACCGGCCTTGTTTCATGTCACCAGACGAGGGCCCCGCCTTGCGCCACACTCTAGTGCCATCAATGACGACCGGAAACCAGGACGCCGCCGATGGGGTAGAGCGGTCGCCAGTGGTTCCCCCGACGACCACGGGTCCTCCGCCAGGGGCAGGCCCTGAGGCACCTCCCCAGCGGAGGGCCTACCTCCTGAGAACGCCTTGCTCCGAACGCCCCGGTGGTGATGTCGGATCTCTGCCCCTCTCCTGCAGCCCCCTGCGCCCTCCTCCCGAGGGGTAGGAGACCGCGGGAGCGGGGCAGCTGTTCGCTGTGGCGACCTGCATCTCCTGCGATCCATGATTAGCGTATGCCTGCTCCTGGGGAATTAGCGGTACCCGATATTCGTTGCCTCTAGCGTGGCCAGTGGGACCGTCTCGGGGCTCCTGGAAGAGCTCAGCTTCTGGTGCCTCGTCCCCCCAGCTTCGGCTGAGGAGCGAGCCTTGTTCACCCTCGTGAGGGTGCCCTTGGTCCACCATGTGGGGCACGTATTCTTCTGGCGCCGTCATCCCGAAGGCCACGCCGTAGTGCTCCGCGTGCCATGCAGCTCTGCTTGTCGCGCCCACCGTGGGGTGGTAGCACGGCGGCCCGCTGGGGCTGTGGGCCACGTCGAGTCCTTCTTCGCGGACCGGGAGCGGGGGCAGCGCCGCCGCCGGTCCGGTGCCGACAGCCTTGATACGTCTCCAACGTATCTATAATTTTTTATTGCTCCATGCTACTTTATCTACTGTTTTGGACTATATTGGGCTTTATTTTCCATTTTTATATTATTTTTGGGACTAACCTATTAACCGGAGGCCCAGCCCAGAATTGTTGTTTTTTGCCTATTTCAGTATTTCGAGGAAACAGAATATCAAACGGAGTCCAAAAGGAATGAAACCTTCGGGAACGTGATCTTCTCACCAAACGTGATCCAGGAGACTTGGACCCTACTCCAAGAAGTTTCCAGGGAGGTCACGAGGGTAGAGGGCGCCCCCCCTAGGCGCGCCCCCTGCCTCGTGGGCCCCTCGGAGCTCCACCGACGTGCTCCTTCCTCCTATATATACCTACGTGCCCCCATTAGACCAGAGACGGAGCCAAAAACCTAATTCCACCGCCGCAACTTCCTGTATCCACGAGATCCCATCTTGGGGCCTGTTCCAGAGCAACGCCGGAGAGGGCATCCATCACGGAGGGCTTCTACATCAACACCATAGCCCTTCCGATGAAGTGTGAGTAGTTTACTTCAGACCTTCGGGTCCATAGCTAGTAGCTAGATGGCTTCTTCTCTCTTTTTGGATCTCAATACAATGTTCTCCCCCTCTCTCGTGGAGATCTATTCAATGTAATCTTCTTTTTGCGGTGTGTTTGTTGAGACCGATGAATTGTGGGTTTATGATCCAACTTATCTATGAATAATATTTGAATCTTCTCTGAATTCTTTTATGTATGATTGAGTTATCTTTGCAAGACTCTTCGAATTATCCATTTGGTTTGGCCAACTAGATTGGTAGTTCTTGCAATGGGAGAAGTGCTTAGCTTTGCGTTCAATCTTGCGGTGTCCTTACTCAGTGACAGAAAGAGTTGCAAGGCACGTATTGTATTGTTGCCATCGAGGATAACAAGATGGGGTATTTATCATATTGCATGAATTTATTCCTCTACATCATGTCATCTTGCTTAAGGCGTTACTCTGTTTATAACTTAATACCCTAGATGCATGCTGGATAGCGGTCGATGAGTGGAGTAATAGTAGTAGATGCAGGCAGGAGTCGGTCTACTTGTCACGGACGTGATGCCTATATACATGATCATACCTAGATAACCTCATAACTATGCTCAGTTCTATCAATTGCTCAACAGTAATTTGTTCACCCACCGTAAAATATCTATGCTCTTGAGAGAAGCCACTAGTGAAACCTATGGCCCCCGGGTCTATTCTCATCATATCAATCTCCATTACTTTATTTTACTTGTTTTGCTTTTACTTTTCACTTTGCATCTTTATACCAAAAATACCAAAAATATTATCTCTATCAGATCTCACTCTCGTAAGTGACCGTGAAGGGATTGACAACCCCTAAGCGTTGGTTGCGAGTTGCTACCGTTTTGTGCAGGTACGAGGGACTTGCGCGTGACCTCCTACTGGATTGATACCTTGGTTCTCAAAAACTGAGGGAAATACTTACGCTACTGTGCTGCATCACCCCCTCCTCTTTGGGGAAAACCAACGCTAGCTCGGGACGTAGCAAGAAGGATTTCTGGCGCCGTTGCCGGGGAGGCCTACGCAAAAGTCAACATACCAAGTACCCATCACAATCTCTATCTCTCGCATTACATTATTTGCCATTTGCCTCTCGTTTTCCTCTCCCCCACTTCACCCTTGCCGTTTTATTCGCCCTCTCTTTCCCAATTTCCTCCTCTTTTTCCCTTTGCCTTTTGTTTGCTCGTGTGTTAGTTTGCTTGCTTGTCGTGATGGCCCAAGATGCTACCAAATTGTGTGACTTCACCAATACCAATAACAATGATTTCCTTAGCACCCCGATTGCTCCTCTTGCCAATACTGAATCTTGTGAAATCAATACTGCTTTGTTGAATCTTGTTATGAAAGATCAATTCGCCGGCCTTCCTAGTGAAGATGCCGCTACTCATCTAAATGGCTTTGTTGATTTATGTGATATGCAAAAGAAAAAGGATGTCGATAATGATGTCGTTAAATTCAAGATATTTCCTTTTTCGCTTAGAGATTGTGCTAAAGCGTGGTTTTCATCTTTGCCTAAAAATAGTATTGATTCTTGGAACAAGTGCAAAGATGCTTTTATCTCTAAGTATTTTCCTCCCGCTAAGATTATCTCTCTTAGGAACGATATTATGAATTTTAAGCAACTTTATCATGAACATGTTGCACAAGCTTGGGAGAGAATGAAATTAATGCTACGTAATTGTCCTACTCATGGTTTGAACTTGGATGATTATACAAATTTTTTATGCTGGATTGAATTTTGCTTCTAGAAATCTTTTAGATTCGGCCGCGGGAGGCACTTTTATGGAAATCACTTTAGGAGATGCTACTAAACTCCTAGATAATATTATGGTCAATTATTCTCAATGGCATACTGAAAGATCTACTAATAAAAAAGTGCATGCTATAGAAGAAATCAATGTTTTGAATGAAAAGATGGATGAACTTAGGAATTTATTTGTTAAGAGTGTTTCTTCTGATCCCAATAATATGCCTTTATCTACTTTGCTTGAGAATAATAATCAATCTATGGATGTGAATTTTGTTGGTAGGAATAGTTTTGGTAACAACGCGTATAGAGGGAATTTTAATTCTAGGCCTTATCCTAGTAATCCTTCTAATAATTATGGAAATTCCTACAACAACTCTTATGGAAATTTTAATAAGATGCCCTCTGAATTTGAGAGTAGTGTTAAAGAGTTTATGAATTCGCAAAAGAATTTCAATGCTTTGCTTGAAGAGAAATTGCTTAAAGTTGATGATTTGGCTAGGAACGTTGATAGAATTTCTCTTGAGGCTGATTCTTTAAAGCTTAGATCTGTTCCTCCTAAGCAGGATATCAATTAGTCTCTCAAAGTCATGAGAATTTCCGTTGATGAGTGCAAAGAAAGAACCGCTAGGATGCGTGCTTACAAAGATGCCTTTATTAAAGCGTGTTCTTCTAATTCCTATGAAAATCAAGATGAAGATCTAAAAGTTATTGATGTGTCCCCTATTAAATCTTTGTTTTGCAATATGAATCTTGATGAATCTGATTATGATCTTCCCTTACCTAGAAGGCGTTCTAAGAATTCTGAGTTTTTATATCCTGATGATGAAATTGATAAAAAAGGGATTAAAAGAAATAAAAATCTAGATATTGCTAAACCCACTATTTTGGATCTCAAGGAATTTAACTATGAAAATTGCTCTTTAATTTATTGTATTTCCTTGTTGCAATCCGTGTTAAATTCTCCTCATGCTTATAGTCGAAATAAGGCCTTTACCGAACATATTGTTGACGCCTTAATGCAATCTTATGAAGAAAAGCTTGAGTTGGAAGTTTCTATCCCTAGAAAACTCCATGATGAGTGGGAACCTACAATTAAGATTAAAAATAAAAATTAGGAGTTTCATGCTTTGTGTGATTTGGGTGCTAGTGTCTCTACTATCCCCAAAGCTTTGTGTGATTTGCTAGATTTCCGTGACTTTGATGATTGCTCTCTAAACTTGCATCTTGCAGGTTCCACTATTAAAAAGCCTATGGGAAGAATTAATGATGTTCTTATTGTTGCAAATAGGAATTATGTGCCCGTAGATTTTATCGTTCTTGATATAGATTGCAATCCTTCATGTCCCATTATTCTTGGTAGACCTTTCCTTAGAACGATTGGTGCAATTATTGATATGAAGGAAGGGAATATTAAATTCCAATTTCCCTTAAAGAAGGGCATGGAACACTTTCCTCGAAAAAAAATAAAATTACCATATGAATCTATCATGAGAGCCACTTATGGATTGCCTACCAAAGATGAAATACCTAGATCTATCCTTGCTTTTATGCCTAGCTAGGGGCGTTAAATGATAGCGCTTGTTGGGAGGCAACCCAATTTTATTTTGCGTTTTTTGTTTTTGGTTCTGTTTAGGAATAAATAATCCATCTAGATTCTGTTTAGATGTGGTTTTATCTTTTAATTAGTGTTTGTGCCAAGTTAAACCTATTAGATCTTCTTGGAAGATAGTTATTTGATCTTGCTGTAATTTCCAGAATCTTTGCGCTCAGTGCCTGAATTGTTACAAATCACCAGAACGTGATAAAATAGTGATTCCAATTGCTGCTGATCAATAAACAAATTGCCCAGGTCGTCTAATTTTGGTAGAATTGTTAGGGTTCCAGAAGTTTGCGTTAGTAACAGATTACTACAGACTGTTCTGTTTTTGACAGATTCTGTTTTGCGTGTGTTGTTTGCTTATTTTGATGAATCTATGGCTAGTAAAATAGTTTATAAACCATAGAGAAGTTGGAGTACAGTAGGTTTAACACCAATACAAATAAAGAGCAAGTTCACTACAGTACCTTTGTCGGTGTACTAAAGTAGGGGTACCTTAGTATCCCGAACTTGTGCACGGGCAGTCGTAGCACCCCGCGGCAAGGCTCGCCAGGCGATCGCCAAGACTCTCCGTGGTCCCTTTTTGGGCCATCCAAGAACAAAGTATTTGAGCCAAGACCCCGGCAGGAGGAGCCTGCCGGGAAGGCCACCCGAAGAGAGCAAGGCCCCGGCAAGAGGAGCTTGCCGGGACGACCACTCGAAGCACAAGGCCTCGACAGGAGGAGCTTGCCGGGAAGGCCGACCGAGGCACGACAAGATACTTGCTGCGGCGCGCCCCGCGTCCCGGCAAGGACCGGTGAGCGACTAGCTCCCGGGCGCGACAAGACATCAGCCGCGGCAAGGCACTTGCCGCGGCAAGTCACCACCCCGCGCCTGCGCTCCAGCTCATCCACCCACGCGTCGCTCTGGGGCCGTTCCAGGCGTACGTGGCGAGAGGCTGCGCGGCCAGGGGCATGCGGTGGCGAAGCGACTCTGACAGAGTAGCCATCGTGGCAAACGGTGGCGCTCCTGACGGTCCGCTTCCCTGCACCGTCTGGGCGACGCGGACGGGCATTTAATGCCCTT
Organism: Aegilops umbellulata; assembly: GCA_032464435.1. Classification (NCBI taxonomy): domain Eukaryota; kingdom Viridiplantae; phylum Streptophyta; class Magnoliopsida; order Poales; family Poaceae; genus Aegilops; species Aegilops umbellulata. Next base: position 295,867,188 of record CP136056.1, read on the forward strand.
GTCCCCTGCCGTCAGAGTTAGGTATGATAGCACTGTACAGCCACTGTACAGGCAGCTGTACCCACTACAGCATTCTCCCATTTTTGCCCCCACCTACGCTGCCACCTGTGGGTAACCCCTTGAGCATACAAAAGGAGGCCCCTTGCGCACGTAGGAGGGGGGAGACACCCATCGCTACGCTCACTCTCGCCAGCAGCTCGCGTGTACTGTAGCACCACACGCTCCCGAGCAAGAACACAATACCATCCACAAAGCAGCAGTAGGGTTTTACGCATCCTTGCGGCCCGAAGCTGGGTAAAATCCCTTGTGTGCATCGCCTCGATCCGCTCTTCGCGCGACCTCCGCCCCCTGCCGAACCAAGAAAGGGGCTCGGTCCCCATAGGTGTTCGAGGAAGCCGATTTCCCCCGACATCTTTGGCGCGCCAGGTAGGGGGCGTAGAAGTTGTGCGAACCTGATCCGGCGTCTGCACGGGCTAGATCTCCTTCATCTTCATCGACATGCCACCGAAGAAGAAGGTTCCGGAGGTGGCTGGTCCGTCCGCGTCGAACCCACCGCCCCTGGAGCAAGCGGGTGGTGGGGACGGCACCGGCGGCGGAACGGGCGCCACCGAGCCAGCTCATGGTGCCACGGCATCCGAACATACGCCGACACCTCTCGGCGCAGGTAAGCCCTGGTATGACCAGGCAGCCTCTCGCCCCGTCCCATGGAGCGGGGACAGTTAGCCCCACGGATCTCGCATATGGGCCACCTCGAGTGTTCGCTCACGCTGAGCTCGAGCGAGAGCAGCTGCATCGAGATGATGCGCTGCTCCTCGAGGAGGACCGTCTTCAGGCCGCTGTGCGAGCTGCTCGCCACCAGCAAGCTTTGCGCTGCTTTTATAGCCGCAAAGTTAGTGCCAGAAGTTTTGAGGAAGTGGGAAGGCCCTTACCGGGTGAAACAAGTCCCTAGGCCTGGCGCTGTCCGCCTTGAGACCGAAGATACCACTCCGGTGAGCAATTCCTGGAACGTTGGGCATCTTCGTAAGTTTCGCCCATAAGGCGCGGTTGTCGGACCCCGTCCGGCAACCACCCTTCTGTACAAAGTCTTGCCGCTGTTGCATGTGATCCTTTGTACAGAGCCAGGCGCAGACCCTATGCGCAGATTGAGTTCTTGTGCTCCGCACACCTTGTCGATCTCATGCTCTTTATTCTTTGCATGCATTATCTGACACTCTGTGCAGCACTGACCCCCGGTAAGCGACGGCGAGCCCCATGTTTCGCCTTGCCGGAAAGCGACCTTGTCGGGCAGCGAGCCACGGAAAAGCTAAGTTGCCAAAGTTTGAGCAATTGAATTTTTAAAATTTTGAGGTTATCTTCCTCGAACGACCGTACTTTGTATGGAAAACCTGTGCGTGGAGGGACCGGCTCGTGGCTAGTTGCGCCCTTACTTCGTTTCGAGTTCGCTCAACGACTTAAGTGTGCTACAACCAGAGTGACATCCTTACTTTGTTTCGAGCTCGCTCGGCAGCTTAAGTGTGCTGCGACTGCAGTCGCAACACTTACTTTGCTTTGAGCCTGCTCAACAATTTAAGTGAGCTGCAGCTAGCCGCGGCAAGGTTTCTTGCTGGTAGTGGCGCCGCTGGCGGGCTGCTGATGTCCCGCACTCAGAGCCCGCGGTAAGGCGGAGGCCTGCTCCGACAAGTCCCCAAAAGCGTAGGGCAAAAACATACAGAGCACGGAATCAAGTAGAGGAAATAACAGTGCAGTCACTACCTAAGATAAAGTTATATTACAAGATAAGCTTATCGCGGCCCTAATGAATCGCTTTCATGACTTGGCCAGCAGCGACAAGGAAAGAAAAGGGGAGGCGGCCTAATCCACACGGTCGCCCTCGATCCTCTTGATCCCGGCCACCTTCTCCACGATGGGCGCGACGAGGGCCCTGACCTCCTCGAGGTCAGCGTCTGCTGGCAGGGATTTGAGGACGTTGGTGAGCCTAATGCCGGGGTTGCGGAAGGCGATCTTCACCAACACCTTCTCGAGGGCTCCGGCGATGGCGTCGCGCGTCTCGCCGGCCAGCTGCTCTGGGATCGCGTTCCGGAGATGCTGAAGGGCCGCCACCACGCCTTTGAAGAACGAAGTAAGCTTGGTGCTGGGTGGGACGTTTTCACCAGAGGGATACTCGTGACCCTCCATCCCCAGCAGCGTCAGCTCCTTGTCGATGGAGGCGGCGATGTCCACGAGACCCTCGGTCCACTGCTCCACCGTCGCCCTGAATTCGTTCTGGGTGACCGCGGCGCTCTCCAACAACGCCTCGTTGTCCGCGACCTCCTTCCGCAAAGCTACCTCTTGCTGCTTGGCGTTGTCCAGCGCCTTGGACAAGGTGTCCAGCTTCAGCTCGAGATTGGTGTTGGAGTCCTTGGCGGCGTCGAGCTCCTTGATCTTCTCGGCGAAGCGGCCCTGCAGCTCGCCAAGGGTGTGGGCACCCTTCTCGCGCTCCTGCTTGAGCGCGGCGAGCTCCTCACCGCTCGCCTTGAGGTCGGTGTCGAGCTGCGCCACCTTCGCCTCCAGTGCCTCCTTGGCGGTCTCGGCGGCCGCGGCAGCATCTCGCGCCTCCTTGAGGGCTCCGCCGAGCGCTTGCTCGCGTGCGGCGACCTCCTCCTCGTGGCTGGCGAGGCTGGCTTTCTGCTGCACTAGCTCGCCCTCCCGCGCGGCCAGCCCCGCGGCGGCGAGCCTTTGCTGCTCTTCGGCTTCTGCCTTCTCGAGGATGAAGGCCATCCGCGCCTCGTCGAGCTGCCTTCGCTCCTCCGCCAAGGATCGGAGGGCCTCCTGGTTGAGCTCCCGGAGCTCCCCGGCGCGCTTCTCCATGTCCGCTCCCGCCTTCGCGACAAGCGCTTCCCGGCGTTCCACCTGGGCTTGTCGGGCGCGGTAGAGTGACACCAGCTTCCGGAGCAGCCGCTCCTCCTCAGGCTCGCCGCCGCTGCTGCTTGGTGCGTCAACCAGCGTCAGCCCGGCGGAGGCGAGCACCTCTCCATCCAAGGTCTCCCCCTCGACCGGCGCCCTGGAAGTCGACTCCCAGGGGAGCTTGATGAAGATATCATCGCCGGCCTTCAGGTACGCGCCTGGCTGGGGCTCCTCGGGGCCCGACGCCGCTGCGGAGGCAGGGTCGGCGGTCGGCGCAGCGCCTGGCGCTTCCGCTGCCTCAGGGCCGTCAGTACGATCGTCGCCCCCCTCGCCCGCGGCTGCTGCGGCAGCCTTGGCGGCCTCTTCGCCGGCCGGATCTTCAGCACCATCCGTCTCTCCGGTGGCGGTCACGTCGTCAGTATGGCCGCGCGCATCCTCCTCGATGACGACCTCGGTCTCCATCGGGTCCGTGGCGGGCGGGTCTGAAGACCGAAAGAAGGGGAGAATTCAAGCAACTATCCAAAGAAGAAGAACCCCAGGGGAGTTTCGAGGCAAGAAGGTTACCTGGGCCAGGGTCTGTAGTCACGGTCTCCGTCGCCAAGGGGCCGCCGATGCCGTCCCTCGCCGGGGACTGCTCCCTCACCGGAGACTGCTCCCTTGCCGGGGATTGCTCCCTCGCCGGAGACTGCTCCCTTGCCGGGGACCGCTCCCTTGTCGGGGATTCTTCCCTCGCCGGGGAACTCCCCCTTGGCGGTGTGGTTGTAGCAGGTGGCACACCAGGGGCGGTCTCCGGACGCTCCTGGTGGGGCTGCTCTGCTCCTACACAAATCGTCAGCCAGATGTCAAGAAAAATGAAGGGTACCCGGGCGCTCCCAACGGCAGAAAGCAAGCCATATGCTTACGCTGGGGGCTGCTCAGAGGATCAGTTGGCGGCTCCGATAAGGTCTTCTATCAGCGGCGCTGCTTCTCTTGGGAAGTGGCGGAGGTTTTCGAGGAATCGCAACTGGCGGGTGGGCGGACTGCCCCTGTTTCCCCTGCTTATAAGGGGAGGAGGGGGCGCTTCGCCTTTTCGAATAAACAAATCGCCTGCGACGTGACGCGCGCCTGCGGGGCTCAGCCCCGCGCACGCCGCCCACGTCACGCACGCCTCTCCCCACGATGCCGCGTTCGACGCGTGCCGTTCGGAGAGGACGTGGTGGGCGCAGAAGCAGATGCAGCGTGACCCAGGCCGTGCGTGCCCGTGCACTGTTTTGGGCCTGGCCCAACAGCGCTCGGCACCGTGTATGGCCCAGGCCCAGGGGCTCCTGTCGGTGTACTAAAGTAGGGGTACCTTAGTATCCCGAACTTGTGCACGGGCAGTCGTAGCACCCCGCGGCAAGGCTCGCCACGCGATCGCCAAGACTCTCAGTGGTCCCTTTTTGGGCCATCCAAGAACAAAGTATTCGAGCCAAGACCCCGGCAGGAGGAGCCTGCCGGGAAGGCCACCCGAAGAGAGCAAGGCCCCGGCAAGAGGAGCTTGCCGGGACGACCACTCGAAGCACAAGGCCCCGGCAGGAGGAGCTTGCCGGGAAGGCCGACCGAGGCACGACAAGATACTTGCTGCGGCACGCCCCGCGTCCCGGCAAGGACCGGTGAGCGACTAGCTCCCGGGCGCGACAAGACATCAGCCGCGGCAAGGCACTTCCGCAGCAAGTCACCACCCCGCGCCTGCGCTCCAGCTCATCCACCCACGCGTGGCTCTGGGGCCGTTCCAGGCGTACGTGGCGAGAGGCTGCGCGGCCAGGGGCATGCGGTGGCGAAGCGAGGCTGACAGAGTAGCCATCGTGGCAAACGGTGGCGCTCCTGACGGTCCCCTTCCCTGCACCGTCTGGGCGACGCGGACGGGCATTTAATGCCCTTGTCCCCTGCCGTCAGAGTTAGGTATGATAGCACTGTACAACCACTGTACAGGCAGCTGTACCCACTACAGCATTCTCCCATTTTTGCCCCCACCTGCGCTGCCACCTGTGGGTAACCCCTTGAGCATATAAAAGGAGGCCCCTTGCGCACGTAGGAGGGGGGAGACACCCATCGCTACGCTCTCTCTCGCCAGCAGCTCGCGTGTACTGTAGCACCACACGCTCCCGAGCAAGAACACAATACCATCCACAAAGCAGCAGTAGGGTTTTACGCATCCTTGCGGCCCGAAGCTGGGTAAAATCCCTTGTGTGCATCGCCTCGATCCGCTCTTCGCGCGACCTCCGCCCCCCGCCGAACCAAGAAAGGGGCTCGGTCCCCATAGGTGTTCGAGGAAGCCGATTTCCCCCGACAACCTTAAAGTAGTCTTTTGTTTTCTTTCTCTAACGGAGCTCACGAGATTTCTATTGAGTTTTGTGTTGTGAAGTTTTCAAGTTTTGGGTGAATTCTTTTGATGGATTATGGAACAAGGAGTGGCAAGAGCCTAAGCTTGGGGATGCCCATGGCACCCCCAAGATAATCCAAGGACACCAAAAAGTCAAACCTTGGGGATGCCCCGGAAGGCATCCCCTCTTTCGTCCACTTCCATCGGTAATTTACTTGGAGCTATATTTTTATTCACCACATGATATGTGTTTTGCTTGGAGCGTCTTGTATTATTTGTGTCTTTGCTTGTTAGTCTACCACAATCATCCTTGTTGTACACACCTTTTGAGAGAGCCATGCATGAATTGAAATTTGTTAGAATACTCTATGTGCTTCACTTATATATTTTGAGCTTGATAGTTTACTCTATGTGCTTCACTTATATCTTTTTGAGCGTGATAATTTTTGCTCTAGTGCTTCACTTAGATCTTTTAGAGCACGGTGGTGGATTGTTTTAAAGAAACTTGATCTCTCATGCTTCACTTAGATTATTTTGAGAGTCGTTAATAGCATGGTAATTTGCTTAATGTTAATATACTTGGTATTCAAGATATGTGAAACTTTCTTTTTAGTGGGTTGAATACTAAGATAAGTTTGATGCTTGAAAATTGTTTTGAGATATGGAGGTGAAAATATCATAGTCATGCTAGTTGAGTAGTTGTGAACTTGAGAAATACTTGTGTTGAAGTTAGCAAGTCCTGTAGCAAGCACGTATGGTTAAAGTTGTGTAACAAATTTGAAGCATGAAGTGTACCTGGCTTGTGCATCCTTATGAGTGGCGGTCGGGGACGAGCGATGGTCTTTTCCTACCAATCTATCCCCCTAGGAGCATGCGCGTAGTACTTGATTTTTGATGACTTCTAAATTTTTTCAATAAGTATATTAGTTCTTTTGACTAATGTTGAGTCCATGGATTATACGCACTTTTACCTTTCCGCCATTTGCTAGCCTCTTCGGTACCGTGCATTGCCCTTTCTCACATTGAGAGTTGGTGCAAACTTCGCCGATGCATCCAAACCCCGTGATATGATACGCTCTTTCACACATAAACCTCCCTATATCTTCCTCAAAACAGCCACCATACCTACCTATCATGGCATTTCCATAGCCATTCCGAGATATATTGCCATGCAACTTCCACCATCATCATCATCATCATGACATGCTTTACTTTTGTCATATTGCCATTGCATGATCTTGTAGTTGACATCGTATTTGTGGCAAAGCCACCATGCATTATTTTTCATACATGTCACTCTTGATTCATTGCACCATCCCGGTACACCGCCGGAGGCATTCATATAGAGTCATATCTTGTTCTAGTATTGAGTTGTAATCATTATGTTGTAATTAATAGAAGTGTGATGATCATCATTATTAGAGCATTGCCCAATCAAAAAAAAAGAAAGGCCAAAAAAAGGCCCAAAAAAAGATAAAATAAAAAGGGCAATGCTACTATCTCTTTTTCCGCACTTGTGCTTCAAAGTAACACCTTGTTCTTCATGTAGTGAGTCTCATATATTGTGCTTCAAAGTAGCACCATGATTTTCATATAGTGAGTCTCATAAGTTGTCTTGTTCATACTAGTGGGAATTTTTCATTATAGAACTTGGCTTGTATATTCCAACGATGGGCTTCCTCAAAATGCCCTAGGTCTTCATGAGCAAGCAAGTTGGATGCACACCCACTAGTTTTCTTTTGTTGAGCATTCTTAGCTCTAGTGCATCTGTTGCATGGCAATCCCTACTCCTTGCATTAACATCAATTGATGGGAATCTCCATAGCTCATTGATTAGCCTCGTTGATGTGAGACTTTCTCCTTTTTTGTCTTCTCCACACAATCCCCATCATCATATTCTATACCACCCATAGTGCTATGTCCATGGCTCGCGCTCATGTATTGCGTGAAGGTTGAAAAAGTTTGATATTATTTGAGTATGAAACAATTGCTTGGCTTGTCATCGGGGGTATAGAAGTTGGGAACATCTTTGTGTGACGAAAATGAAGCATAGCCTAACTATATGATTTTGTAGGGATGAACTTCCTTTGGCCATGTTATTTTGAGATGACATAATTGTTTGATTAGTATGCTTGAAGTATTACCATTTTTATGTCAATATGAACTTTTGTCTTGAACCTTTCGGATCTGAATATTCATACCATGATGAAGAAGATTTACATTGAAATTATGCCAGAGTATCACTCCGCATCAAAAATTCTCTTTTTATCATTTACCTACTCGATGACGAGTAGGAATTAAGCTTGGGGATGCCTGATACGTCTCCAACATATCTATAATTTTTTATTGCTCCATGCTACTTTATCTACTGTTTTGGACTATATTGGGCTTTATTTTCCACTTTTATATTATTTTTGGGACTAACTATTAACCGGAGGCCCAGCCCAGAATTGCTGTTTTTTGCCTATTTTAGTATTTCGAGGAAACAGAATATCAAACGGAGTCCAAAAGGAATGAAACCTTCGGGAATGTGATCTTCTCACCAAACGTGATCCAGGAGACTTGGACCCTACTCCAAGAAGTTTCCAGGGAGGTCACGAGGGTGGAGGGCGCCCCCCCTAGGCGCGCCCCCTGCCTCGTGGGCCCCTCGGAGCTCCACCGACGTGCTCCTTCCTCCTATATATACCTACGTGCCCCCATTAGACCAGAGACGGAGCCAAAAACCTAATTCCACCGCCGCAACTTCCTGTATCCACGAGATCCCATCTTGGGGCCTGTTCCAGAGCAACGCCGGAGAGGGCATCCATCACGGAGGGCTTCTACATCAACACCATAGCCCTTCCGATGAAGTGTGAGTAGTTTACTTCAGACCTTCGGGTCCATAGCTAGTAGCTAGATGGCTTCTTCTCTCTTTTTGGATCTCAATACAATGTTCTCCCCCTCTCTCGTGGAGATCTATTCAATGTAATCTTCTTTTTGCGGTGTGTTTGTTGAGACCGATGAATTGTGGGTTTATGATCCAACTTATCTATGAATAATATTTGAATCTTCTCTGAATTCTTTTATGTATGATTGAGTTATCTTTGCAAGTCTCTTCGAATTATCCATTTGGTTTGGCCAACTAGATTGGTAGTTCTTGCAATGGGAGAAGTGCTTAGCTTTGCGTTCAATCTTGCGGTGTCCTTACTCAGTGACAGAAAGAGTTGCAAGGCACGTATTGTATTGTTGCCATCGAGGATAACAAGATGGGGTATTTATCATATTGCATGAATTTATTCCTCTACATCATGTCATCTTGCTTAAGGCGTTACTCTGTTTTTAACTTAATACTCTAGATGCATGCTGGATAGCGGTCGATGAGTGGAGTAATAGTAGTAGATGCAGGCAGGAGTCGGTCTACTTGTCACGGACATGATGCCTATATACATGATCATACCTAGATAACCTCCTAACTATGCTCAATTCTATCAATTGCTCAACAGTAATTTGTTCACCCACCGTAAAATATCTATGCTCTTGAGAGAAGCCGCTAGTGAAACCTATGGCCCCCGGGTCTATTCTCATCATATCAATCTCCATTACTTTATTTTACATGTTTTGCTTTTACTTTTCACTTTGCATCTTTATACCAAAAATACCAAAAATATTATCTCTATCAGATCTCACTCTCGCAAGTGACCGTGAAGGGATTGACAACCCCTAAGCGTTGGTTGCGAGTTGCTACCATTTTGTGCAGGTACGAGGGACTTGCGCGTGACCTCCTACTAGATTGATACCTTGGTTCTCAAAAACTGAGGGAAATACTTACGCTACTGTGCTGCATCACCCCCTCCTCTTCGGGGAAAACCAACGCTAGCTCGAGACGTAGCAAGCCTCGCCGGCGTTGGAGTGGCCTTGGAGCCCGCGGGCGCGCGTGGAGCCCCCGCGCGGGCCGCCCTGGGCTTGAGATGGGAGCTGGATGCAGAAAGGGTGATCCCCCGAGGCGGCAAAGCCCAGGAGCTCTGCCACCCGCTCCAGCAACACGTCGCGGCCGCCCTCCAGCAGCCTGCACTGCAGGAGCTCTCGGGCCACCGTGAGCGCGGCCCTCGAGTTTGCCTGCTCCCGGCGTGTGTACGGTGTCGTGGTCGCGGCGTGATTGGAGGCCCTTGCTGCCGACCGCACCTGCCGCGGTGTGAGAGCCGTCGAAGCCTGTCCGCGTCGCTCGCGGCCCGCAGCGCCTTGCGGACCGCGAGCTGCCTGGGGCACGGGGTCGCCCGAGGCGAGCGGCTCTGTGCGGGCAGGCCATGCCGCCCATTGATCTGGGTTGCCCGCCTGATCGCCGGACATGGTGATGATGACACGACGGGGCACGAAGCGGTAGAAGGTGGATTCCGGCGCACCCCTACCTGGCGCCAAATGTCGGATTTCGGGTTCCGGCAGACCCTCGAGGTTTTGAACTCTGGGGTGCGCGCGGAGATTACGCCTCCTACCTACCTGTACCCCTCCGCCTCGCAAAGATCTAAACTATGGGAAAGAACGACACAAGAGACACATGGTTTATACTGGTTCGGGCCACCGATGTGGTGTAATACCCTACTCCAGTGTGGTGGTGTGGTGGATTGCCTCTTGGGCTGATGATGATGAACAACACAAGGAAGAACAACCTCGCGAGGGTCTGTTCTTGGCCAGGGCGATGAACTACTAGGTGGAGTCCAGTCGCCCTTCTCTCTCTCTCTCTCTCTCTCTCTCTCTCTCTCTCTATCTATCTATCTCTCTCTCTCTCTCTTTCTTTGATTGCCTTCTCTGGATCCTAGCTGAATCCAATCCTCCTCTCTTCTACCCTGGGGGTGGCTACTCCTATTTATAGGCAAAGGCCCTGGGCCTCTTCCCAAATATTGAGCGGGAAGGGCGCCAACAATTGGCCATTTTGAAGGGGAACATCGGGTACACTTATCCTGACTAAAGTTGGTCCTCGCCTGCCAAAGGCTCTGGTGGTGACGCTGGCTTGGGCTCCACAATGACTTCCTTCCTTCCGTTGGACTGGTCTTGGTCTCGTTGCACCGAAACGGGTGCCTTTGCTTGATGCTCCCGCCTGTGCTTGCCCCCTTTGCACCAAAGAGGAAAGGAGGACACTGCGCGGGCTGGCGCCCGCCTGGCGCCCTTGGTCGTCATGCTTGCGTCATGGACACCTCATGAGGTACCCCGCCTTGATCTCTCCGCCTCCTCGCGAGCCAGCCTGATGAGGCCGTGCTTGAGGAAGCTCCGCGTCGTCCGCCCTGCGAGGCTTGGCCCCTCGCGAGGGTCTTGGGTCTGTGTTGATGAAGATGGGCCGTGCTGGGGCCCCCTTTGAGCCACGCCGCAGGCCGCAGGTAGGCAAGTCTGGGGACCCCCGTTCCCAGAACGCCGACAACTCCGTATGACGGGGAGGTATCTCTGGGCCCACTCGGTAATGCATCATCATAATGAGCTCATTGTGATCAAGTGGTTTGTCACGGGATCATGCATTACAGTACGAGTAAAGTGACTTGCCGGTAACGAGATTGAACGAGGTATTGGGATACCGACAATCGAATCTCGGGAAAGTAACGTACCGATTGACAAAGGGAATCATATACGGGATTACTTGAATCCTCGACATCGTGGTTCATCCGATGAGATCATCGAGGAGCATGTGGGAGCCAAAATGGGTATCCAGATCCCCTGTTGGTTATTGACCGGAGAGTCGTCTTGGTCATGTCTGGGTGTCTCCCGAACCCGTAGGGTCTACACACTTTAGGTTCGGTGACGCTAGGGTTGTAGAGATATTAGTATGCAGCAACCCAAAAGTTGTTCGGAGTCCCGGATGAGATCTCGGACATCACAAGGAGTTCTAGAATGGTCCGGAGGTAAAGATTAATATATAGAAAGTCCAGTTTCAGCCATCGGGAAGGTTGCGGGGTTAATCGGTATTTTACAGGGACCACCGTAAGGGTACCGGGGGTCCACCGAGTGGGGCCACCTATCCCGGAGGGCCCCATGGGCTTAAGTGGGAGGGGAACCAGCCCCTGGTGGGCTGGTGCGCCCCCCCTTGGGCCTCCCCCTGCGCCTAGGGTTGGAAACCCTAGGGGTGGGGGCGCCCCACATGACTTGGGGGGGCAAGTCCCCCCTTGCCCCCCCCCCTTGAGATGCATCTATAGGGGGGCGGCGCCCCCCCTGGACCCCTATATAAAGAGGGGGACGGAGGGCAGCCGCACCTAAGCCCTGGCGCCTCCCTCTCCCTCCCGTAACACCTCTCCCTCTCGCTGAGCTTGGCGAAGCCCTGCCGAGACCCCTGCTGCATCCACCACCACGTCGTCGTGCTGCTGGATCTCCATCAACCTCTCCTTCCCCTTGCTAGATCAAGAAGGAGGAGACGTCTTCCCCAACCGTACGTGTGTTGAACGCGGAGGTGCTATCCGTTCGGCACTTGGTCATCGGTGATTTGGATCACGGCGAGTACGACTCCATCATCCCCGTTCTCTTGAACGCTTCCGCTCGCAATCTACAAGGGTATGTAGATGCACTCCTATCCCTCTCGTTGCTAGAGAACTCCATAGATTGATCTTGGTGATGCGTAGAAATTTTTTGATTTCTGCTACGTTCCCCAACATGCACATCACTATAAGCCTTGCAAGCAATGTAACTAATGAGTTAGTTGTGGGATGATGCATTACGAAACGAGTAAAGAGACTTGCCGGTAACGAGATTGAACTAGGTATTGGGATACCGACGATCGAATCTCGGGCAAGTAACATACCGATGACAAAGGGAACAACGTATGTTGTTATGCAGTTTGACCGATAAAGATCTTCGTAGAATATGTAGGAGCCAATATGAGCATCTAGGTTCCGCTATTGGTTATTGACCGGAAACAAGTCCCAGTCATGTCTACATAGTTCTCGAACCCATAGGGTCCGCACGCCTAACGTTCGGTGACGATCGATAATATGAGTTTATGTGTTTTGATGAACCTAAGATAGTTTGGAGTCCCGGATATGATCACAGACATGACGAGGAGTCTCGAAATGATCGAGACATAAATATCGATATATTGGATGACTATATTTGGACTTCGGAAGGGTTCCGGGAAAGTTCGTACAAAAACCGGAGTACCGGGGGGTTACCGAAACTCCCCGGGGAGTGTAATGGGCCTATTGGGCCTTAGTGGAGAAGAGGAGGGGCAGCCAGGGCAGGCCGCATGCCCCCTCCCCCTCTAGTCCGAATTGGACAAGGAGGGGGCGGCACCCCCCCCCCTTTCCTTCCCCCTCTCTCCTCCTTCCCTCTCTCCTACTCCTACTATTGGAAGGGGGAATCCTACTACTGGTGGGAGTAGGACTCCTCCAGGGCGCGCCATAGGAGGGTCGGCCCTCCCCCGTCCTCCACTCCTTTATATACGGGGGAGGGGGCACCCCATAGACACACAAGTTGATCAGTTGATCTTTTAGCCGTGTGCGGTGCCCCCCTCCACCATAATCCACCTCGGTCATATCGAAGCGGTGCTTAGGTGAAGCCCTGCATCGGTAGCATCATCATCACCGTCATCACACTGTCGTGCTGACGGAACTCTCCCTCGAAGCTCTGCTGGATCAGAGTTCGTGGGACGTCACCGAGCTAAACGTGTGCTGAACTCGGAGGTGTCGTGCGTTCGGTACTTTGATCGGTCGGATCGTGAAGACGTACGACTACATCAACAGTGTTCTTATAACGCTTCCTCTTATGGTCTACAAGGGTACGTGGACGACATTCTCCCCTCTCGTTGCTATGCATCACCATGATCTTGCGTGTGCGTAGGAATTTTTTTTGAAATTACTATGTTCTACAACACTTTTTCCCTTGCATTATATAAATCTAGACTCCCTCTTGAAGTCAAGATCCACCAAGCTATACTCCTATAGATACACAGTGTTGAACACATGTTTTGTCTTAAGAGATAAAGTATTATTGTTCTTGCATTTCAAAGTGTAATTCATTCTCCCTTATCTTTTGAAGTGGAGTTTTCCATCTCTTCGTTCCTCTCAACTAATCAATCATTTGGTAGTGGCAGATTTTTACCACAAGTTTTGAGATGTTTCCATAAGCCCACAAGAACTATATCTTTCGTTGTTGATTATCGAACAAGTCCATTCAACCCTTTTGCATAAGAATGCTCTTTCAAGTTCAATCATGAGAGATGTTATTTTCTTCTCCGTTCTTTTCGTTTCGACTATCTGCATTTTCCATTCATTTATTCCAGAGGCAATGTGTTGGTGCTCTCTTTGAAGTATCATCTCATTTTGACTAGTATTTTCAACCGGAGTGTTGCCCAAATTCTTTCGTATCCCTCGCTTCTCTTTTCAACCAGAGCGGTTTCATATTTCTTCTTGTCCATTGACCTCTTCATTCATGCCTTCGCAACCTCCAGGTTTTTCATGTTCCTTTTTCCTCTTTTCTACCGGAGTGTCATTGTTTTCTCTCCTTTCTTGCAAATTTTTCAACCTCAAAGGTTTGTTGGGTTAACTAATTTGTGAAAGAAGCAACTTAACTTTACCTTTCTCTCTTCCTCTTCTCATTCCTAGATCTTGGGGTGATATCTTTTGTAAGTGGGGGAGAGTTGTAACAACCCAAGACCGAGACCTCCATTATCTTGTGTTATGTTCATGCTTGTGTGTTTTATTTTGTTTTGCATCATGCATCATATTCATCATTGCTTGTTTGTGGGATATTTAATTTGTCATGATCTTGTGTGATCTTCTTCTTCTCCTCTTGACCAATTCTTTTGCATCTTTATCTCAAGTCAGACCAATCAAAGCCATGATCTATGCAAACCCCTCACTAGTGCCATTCTTTCCATTTTAGACATTTATTCATGTGACATTTTTACTGCCTCAGGAAAATGTCCACTTGTTGTCTATAAACTCTAGTCTATGCCAATACCACCTCCTCCAGTTTTCAGGTCTTTTGGAAATGCTTTGGTTGGGCTAAATATTTATTCAAGTTTGAGTTATTTTCCAAACTTGTATAAATTAGCAGTCTCTAAAGATTTCCAGAGCATCTTATTCAAATAGCTCATTAATCCAGGAGTCCATAAATATTTTTACTTCTTCCATTTTCTTCCTAAAACTCCCTGGCCTTTTCCTTTTCTAAACCTGGGAATTCAATTTTTTAGAAAAGAAATAAAAGGAAAAAGGGCCTCCCAACAGCGCCCCTTGGGCCTCCTCCTCCCTGTTCAAGCCCAGCCAGCAGGCCTCTCCTCCCTCTCCCATGATAATTATCCATCATGGCACACCCCTCGACCCCACCTGCCAGCGGCTCATCCCGCACCTTTCTTCCTCCCCACATTTTCCCCCTCACAGTAACTCTTGCGATGAGGACGCACATGGCCACCGTGGCTACCACGGCACCCGTGCCCCTCCTATAAAGCCCCAAGCCTCCGCCCTAGGGTTTCCCCTTCCTCCTCTTTTCCCTCTCCACCGCCGACAGCAGGTAGGTCCTCCCCACATGCCTCCATCTCATGTTGTCGCTGATGCCATTGCCGAGAGGAGGCCGAGCTCCTCGCCGGCGTGAACAACTCGCCCCGGTCGTCTTCTTCCGCGGGAAGGAACGCTCGCTTCCGCGCCTTATTCCTCATCTATGCACACATCATCTCGAGCCTAGATCGCCTCCACGCCGTCGTCTTCCCCTACTTCCTCTTCTTCATGGAGCCGAACGCCGCCATGATCAGCACCTCCGTCATGCCTCTACATCGCCTCCCGAGCCTTCGTTTCGTGTCCTACAGGATCGTGGTGAGCTCCTGTTCCTCCCAGCCTTCTCCCACTTAGAATCGTTACTTGTATCCGCCGTATCCATCAAGTCCGAGGCCTCGTGTTCCCATGGCCACGAGATGAAGCTCATGCCTTGCTTCACTACCTGGTTATTGTTGCACTCGTTGCACACCCATACTCGCTCACACCACAACACATGCATGCAGTGCACCTCCCGCAACTCGCGCGCATGCACAGGGCCTCACCCAGCTCCAACCGCCCGCCTCACTGTGCTCCACTGCCATGTCTGCAAGGCTCCATCAGCTCCTGCCCCGCGCATACCCTCGAACCCCACATGTTCGCGCGCTTCGCCACGAGAACCCTCACCAGTTCCCGCACGCCCGCCACTATTCTGTAGCCGCAACTCGCATATTGGGTGTTACACTGGCTGAGGGCAAAGAGGCAAAAAACCAACATCTGCATGTTGTTCGGTAGCCTACATAGCCTGCATGGGGCGAAACGAAAGGTGGGATGTTTTGTTGCCCGCTTGTTTAGGCGAAAACACAAACCATGGTGTTTGGTTACATGCAACGCATGTTGTCTGGTAACCTCTTCGTCGAGGTGGTGAGGTCATCAACACATAGAGAGCGTGTAGAACAAACTGAAGACACACAAATAGACACCATATAAACATAGTTTTAAACAAAAGCAAGCAGTTTTAAACATAGTACCGCACTTAAACCAAGCAGTTTTCAAGCAAAGCAGTATGGCATAGTCAATACCAAACTAGCAAGCGCAACAAAGAGTTGTCCTAGACGTTCACGCTGAAGGCATCGTCGTGCCTCCCGCACTTGGTCACCACTTCAATGTCGTCATCGCTGAAGACGATCACCTTGAGTGTGTCGGGAGTCAGCAACTTGAAGGTCATCATGTACCCGATCTTGATCTGGTGGACGGTGGTGAAGGGTACCAACCCTGATCGAGGGTGACCCTGTCGTTCATCATCCGAATAGTGACCCTGTCGTTCATCATCCGAATAGTGACCCTCCTTGCACAGCCGGTGGGTCTTCAGCTAGACCTCCGTCGGCACGACTAGGAAATGTTTTGTGAAGTCCAGGGGCATTGGTAGACACTCCAACTTTGGGGCAAGGATGACCTTGCATAAGTGAGTTGGCCCACCCTCCTCATGGTAGTGCCCATAGTTTCGGCGCTTGCTGCTGTGGGGCTCCTCCAACACCACGTTGTCATCCGTGGGCGGCACCACCTCCTTGCCCTTCTCCATTGCTGGCACCACCTCCTTGCCCTTGTTCTCTGTCTCAATCTGCATTATGAAGAGCACAAAGTTCAAAGGTTGATCGGCATTAAATCCTATCATCCAACGCCCTATATTTACCTACCCAAACGCTCACGACTTACCCAAAACTGCACTCCGTTAATCCTATCTGACTCTCATTACTCTTCTACCTCTCCATTGCCCTGAACTCCAAGCCCAACCCCTTCCTCGGGGGCATAGGATGGATGGCATTCTTCCTCGGGTGCTCGCACCAAATTCGAGAACACCATGGAAGTGTGTTGTTTTCCGATCATCGACATCAGCAAGATCACCCGCAGCACTTCGGCAACATCATCCGCTGATCGCCGCCATCGGTGTGAGAGTGGGAGAATGGAGAGAGGGGAGAGAGCGGTGAGGGAAGGTGAGAATTATTGTTGGCGCCTCGGGAAACAACACGACTTCTCGAGTGTGGCTCCTCGCGTGTAGCCGCCGCCGCCCCACATACATCCCGCGAGCCTGGCTGTGGAAAAACTGCCGACTCTAGGGTTCCTAGCGGGTCTGGCTGCGAGGTGCTTTGAACATCGTGTGATGCAGGCCAAATAGTGAACACAGGTAATCAAACATGCCATTTTCCTCCCGCACGGGCTTGGTTGGGCCTTAAACGGGCAACCAAACACGCCCTTTACTCATCCGTTTTGATGAACGGTGTTGGAGATGCCCTTACATGCACCGTCTATAGAGATTCGTCCAAAGAAATCAATGAGGTAAACTGGACATTTCTCAGAAATGATTGAGAACAACCCAACTAGATAACCATTTTATCCTCGCAATCTTCTAAGATAAAAGTAATTCGGGGCGAATGTAGTACTAGGCAAATGTTTCCTGCATCATGATTGATTCAATTAGTGTGCGTCGTCTCTCATGGAGTTCACCCTGACATACAATGTTTTTTAGGCGAAAACCGTAGAACAATTTATAGTTTTCATTAATCAAAGAGCATATGTACAGAAAAATACGGCTTGAGCCAAAACCAAAAAAATCTACCACTAACCAATTCCGCTCTTAGGGAACCTCGTGGAATTAAGACGTCTATAAGTGTGCTACTAGTCCATAAAGACTTGCTTATACTTGAACTTTACTTTGTGCTGCAGGAGGACAAGGTCTCTTTTAAGTAGCACTATCCAGGAGGAGAGACTTGGATTGATCTGTCTAAAAAATTTGTCATTCCTTTGCATCCAGATCTGCCAGCAGGCCATAATAATTAAGTTCATACCAACTTAGAATGTTATTTAACATTGTTGCTGACATGTTGGCTATTCTGATTCAATGCGCAAGGCAGGATGGCCAGATTGCAGGAGTAGTTCCACACCTTGTGGATGGTGGCCTCTTTATTTTGCAATACGCCTATGAGACAATTATTTTTATGGAACATGATCTGGACAAGGCCCAAAACCTGAAACTCTTACTTTCAGCATTTGAGCAAATGTCGGGTCTCAAAATAAACTTCCATAAAAGTGAATTGTTCTGCTTTGGAGAATCCATTGAGGCGGCTGACCTATTTGGTTGCGCACATGGCCAATTACTGATTAAATATCAGGGAATACCGATTCATTATCGGCGCCTCACCATTGCGGAGTGGAAGCATGTAGAGGAGCGTCTAGAGAAACGGTTGAGCAATTGGAAAGGCAAACTGCTCTCAGTTGGGGACGGTTGGTTTTGATTAACTCTGTCTTCACAAATATGGTTCTCTATATGCTTTCTTTCTTCCAACTCCCAAAAGGGGTCCTACAAAGACTGCACTATTTTAGGTCCAGATTCTTTTGGCAAGGAGATGGAGAAAAGAAAAATTATAGGCTAGCCAAATGAAGCATGGTTTGTAGGCCGAAAGACCAAGGTGGCCTTGGAATTCATGACCTGCAGGTCAAGAATGAGGCCCTACTCAGTAAATGGTTATTCAAACTTCTTACTGAGGATGGTGTTTGGCAAACCACGTTGTGCAAGAAGTATCTAGGCCAAAAGGCGATGTCCCGGGCATTTTGGAAACCCGGCGACTCGCACTTTTGGGCTGGCCTAATGGCGGCAAAGAAACATCTCTTTCGCTTTGGGTTTTTCGCGATAAAGGACGGGTCGGAGATTCGTTTTTGGGAAGACATATGGCTAGGCAATGTCAGCCTGCGAGAAAAATATCTACCCTTATACAACATCGCTCGCGATAAGAATAATACTATTGCACAGGTGCTCGGTTCATCCCCGCCAAACATTTCGTTCAGGCGGGATTTGATTGGCCCCCGACTTGTGTCATGGCATGATCTTTTATCCAGGCTAGATTCGATTAACCTGACACAAGGTCGGTATGTGTTTTGCTGGAAACCTAACTACATCTGGGTCTTTCACTGTAGACTCTATATACCGTGCGTTCACACATTCTGATGTACCAGTGAGTAATAACAAGAAAATTTGGAAGTCCAAGATTCCACTAAAAGTGAAAAAATTTATGTGCTATCTTCGTAGGGGAGTTGTGTTAATCAAAGACAACCTCGCACGACGAAACTGGCAAGGGAGTAAGAGGTTTTGTTTTTGTACTCATGACGAGACAATCAAACACTTCTTTTTTCAATGCAAGTTCGCACATTCTATGTGGTCAGTCATTCAAATAGCGTCAAATTTGTATCCGCCCACAAGTGTTGCCAATATATTTGGTCATTCATTGGACGGTATTCCAAATAGTTTCAAAATACTAATAAGAGTTGGAGCGTATGTCTTAATTTGGTCGCTTAGGCTATGTAGAAACGATTTGGTTTTTAATGAAAAAATGCTACTTCTGTGCAGGTTATTTTTCGGTATAAGCACTCGCTACGTACGTGATCTATTCTACAACGACCGGAGTGCCAATCGTTGTTCAAGGTGGTGTGTACGTGATTGGAGCAGATGGCTATGGAGGTTTTTTCGACATGAGTGGCAGCATAACCTTCGGATCGATTCATCACCTCCTTCGACATAGGCAAAGTGTCGGTCTATAGGACTCCACTGTTGCCGATTTGTCGGTTTTTTAATTGTTTAATTTTTGTCAGACTTTCGAATTTGGTTGTATGCATCCTAATTATATAGAGACCGGGTGTTACTCATATTAATTTGTATCCGCTTGATGCTTCATTTTGAGATAATAAAATCGCTCTTTATCGAGAAAAACTTAGAATGTGCTACTAGACCCGGAAGCCCACGGCTCCTCTGATCTGCTGATCATCGCCATTTGCCGGGATCCGGCTCCTCTACCGTGCCCGCTGGGCACGGCACCCTGCCGTGCCTTCTTAGGACGCCAACGAAGGAGTAATCTAGCCCAGGAAACTACTAAAAGCCCACATCAACAGCCCAGCGGCTCTCCTGATGCCTGATGCATCTGATTAACATCATTATTCTTCTAAAAAAACTTTAACAGCATTAGTCCATGGCTGCATGTTCTCATGACTTCTTGGATGTGGCTAAATTTCGGCCTATTTAAATTTGGTTAAGTATATAGGTCGACTGTTGTCTGCATGTGTTGTTTCTCAACTTTTTGTCGTCTTCTGGATTTATAGTTTGTAATACATGAATATATTTGCTAAATTTTCAAAATAAAAATATGTAAATGTAGGAAATGGTACTGTTGCCTGCTCGAAGGTAAATATAAATATACTTGAAAAATACAAATATATTTTAACAGAATATAAATGTGTTGCTTCGAGCGGGCAATGGTACAAATATGGGTTTTCTCATTTTTGTTTTTCATTTCACCCCCTATTTTTTAGCAAAGTAAATAATATTAGAGAGACCGGGGGAGACTAAAAACTATTAGAGAGACCGGGCGAAGGTGGACGCGGCCACGGCGTCGATCCTAGCTTCCAGCGTGTGCCGGCGCTGCTTCCTCTTGGCCGACTGGACGGCGCGCTGCGGGCGCCGCGGGCCTTGTCTCCTTTGTCGGAGACGGGGCCGGCGGAGGCGTCGAGGGTCGGCTCGCCGTCATCCATGTCGCGCGTGTCCGTCCCGTGCCCGCGCTGATGCAAATGCGGCCCAAATTTGAGCGTGGAATGGGTCGCGGGCGGACAAAAAAGGACGCGCGTCCGTCTGGGCCACCGCGTTGGGCCGAGTTTTGTGTCCGCACTGATCCAAATGAACACAAGCGAACGAAATGGATCGTCCAGTTGGAGTTGCTCTTATGAGCACCTATGAGAGACAGGTGAACATACAGCTACGGTTGCATGCAACCGACGAACATGCAATCATAGTTAAGTGTGACCGATGGCATGCGCTTGTTATTGTGTGTGATCGTTTGACATGCAACTGTAGTGACGTGTGGTTTAGGATTGAAAAAAAACACCAAAAACAAAAAAAAAACGTACCAATAAAACCGATAAAACAATCACAAATAAAAGGTAGGAAAAAAATACAAAAATTGCTCTGCTTAAAATATGATCCAGATTAAGCAAAACCATTTTTCGAATATGAGTTCATTTTAATTTTAGAATGTTGCTCATGTATATTAATAATTGGTAATTAGTTTTTTATAGGGGAATAGTTTATTTTTGGGTTTGCAAAAGAGTTAATTAGTGTTTTTTGGGTTTGGGAAAGAGTTAATTAGTTGACATATGCAGGCGCGTGATGCATCAGTGTACAGCTGGGCTGGTTAGATAGACTTTCACCAAGGAGTTCGGCCTTTCTTGGCCCATATCAATACCTGCGCTGGGAGCTAAGAAGGCACGGCACTCTGCCGTGCCCAGCGGGCACGGTAGAGGAGCCGGTTCCTGCCGCCATTTGCCGGTGCCGACGTTCGAGCAGCCGCTAGCTTACTGCCTCACAGGAAGATTGGAATAAAAAGGTTCAAAAGGGCATTCCACACGCGACAAGACGGGACTGAAAGAGCTCGAGGTGTGCAGTGCAGGAAATGGGCGAAAGGAAAAAGAAGGCGTCGGTGGAGGGGTATGCAATGCGGCAGGGCCCCCACCTATCGGCGCGGCGGTGCAGAAGATATGGGAGGGAGGAGGCACCGCGAACGGAGGACACGGGACTCCTCTTCTCCACATGGGGGCGTACAGTAGAGATCTAAAAGAGGAAGGGGCCGGCGGGGCCACTGATAGATGCGGTGCGGTCCCTCCGCTCCGGCGTAACCACCACCTTCTTGATTCCAACCCACGCAACGCAACGTACCAAAATCTCTCGTGTCCTCCTATCAGATGTTCAAAGTTATTTTACGCGCCGAAGCAGAAGTGGAGGACATGTATTTGCTCGCGGCTACGCACGGAGCGGGGTGCCTGTGTTTTATCACTTTGGAAGCTTGGAGTAGGGCACCGGGTGCGCAACCAAGAGCAGCATGTCGGTGGCATTGATCGTCACGGGCTAGTACGTACTAGTGCCAAGCTAGCGTGCACTGCGAGGTCGGCACGTCGTTCCACCGCCCATCTCTTTCCTCCGACCTCCCATGTCCATGTGCCTCCACATGCGCGCAAATGTATGTATACGGAATTCAGAATAGGACGTCTGTACTCTACCACGGTGTCGATATTTACCGCAGCTAGTACGCCGGATTCAGCATTTGTAAAGACAAGGCAAATAACGTGAGATGAGCGAGTTGATGCCACACCGCAGTTAAGCAGCGTCACTTACTGCTGGTTAGTACTAGGAGCCAAGGAACAAACTAGTACGTAGTAACTTTCAGGGATGCATGATTGCTCCTCAAATGGCGTTGCAGATAGGGTGCCTGTCTTTATCAGAATCGCACCTTCAAACACTGAAATGGAGCGATGTGCACATACAGGGTAGCACGAGTCGATCAGGGCCACACCTAATTAGAAGAGATCACACGCCAATCGCCAGAGACCAATTGCAGCTATTCCTTTTCTTTTTCTATCTTCACACAGTGAGCGACGCGCGCTGTTCAACAGAGGAGTTGACGACCGGTTATCAACACCCTAAACCCCAGGGCGGGACAGTTCATCGCGACCAACCGTAGCCGGCCAGCTCAAGGACAAGAGTGAAGCGCAGTTAATCATTGCTAGCTCAACCTTGTAGGTTGTGTCGCCGACAAAATTTGTCTAATGGAGCTTAACACGTGGGATTAGTTTAATGACCCGCAAAAAAGGATTAGTTTAATGGTGGACTTTATAATGCTGATGGAGATCGTATTTTCTTCTTTTTGCAAGAGTTTCTCAACAACGTTCTCGTTGAAATGCTCACATTATGGGCCTCGAGATAGATTTGGTAAACCCTACCGATGCGATGCAAAACTGTGCCATCATGCCCTTCCCCACCCATGTGAGGTGCAATAAATTACTACTCCCTCCGTTCGGAATTACTTGTCATGGAAATGGATGTATCTAGATGTTTAGATACATCCATTTCCATGACAAGTCTAGATACATCCATTTCCATGACAAGTAATTCCGAACGGAGGGAGTAGTAATTTATTGCACCGGTACTTCCATGCACCGGTACTGACAAAGTTAACGTCCCCCTCGCCATCCCCACCCGCGTAACGAACCCAAACTGTAGCTCAAAAAACTAAACCCAACAATCCATCCGGTGCACCTATGTGCACAACAAAATTGAAAACCAAAGACCCCCTGACAAGTGGGTCTGCGTCTACAGTCTGAGTTTTACTCGGTGGCGCGACAATGAAAGCTTTGGTCTATTTAAGCACCCACCGAGCTTCAGCTCACCGCCATTGCCAACCAGTTTCAGAGAGCGCAACCTAGCACGAAACCTCCCAGAAGAAATGAGGCTTCATCGTGGAGCACCACTTGCTCTGTCCGTGCTCGTGCTCCTGTGCGTCCATGGAGGCCGAGAAGCAGAGGCGGCGGGCGGCGGGTTCGTGAGGGCGCAGGGCACCCGCTTCGTCATCAACGGCAGCCCCTACTACGCCAACGGCTTCAACGCCTACTGGCTCATGACCATGGCCGCCGACCCCGCGCAGAGGGGCAAGGTCACCTCCGCGCTCAGCCAGGCCGCCGCCCGCGGTCTCTCCGTCGCAAGAACCTGGGCCTTCAGCGACGGCGGCAGCAATGCGCTGCAGTACGCCCCCCGCAGCTACAACGAGAACACCTTCAAGGTCCTTGCCAAAATTTCGCTCAACTCTTCTCTTTGTGACTTGTATTTTCTGAAACATTCGGTTTCTTGGATCATTTGGTTCTTTTCCTTCAGCTACCATATAATAATTTGCTTATGACTCTTTTCCCTGAGAGGATTTTTGTTGTGGTTGTCGTTGTTTGTGCATGCAGGGGTTGGATTTTGTGCTGTCTGAGGCTAGGAAGAATGGGATTAAGGTGATACTGAGCCTTGTGAACAACTATGACACTTTTGGAGGGAAGAAGCAGTATGTAGAGTGGGCGAGAGGGCGGGGGCAGGCCGTCGGATCTGAAGATGACTTCTTCACCAACTCTGTCGTCAAGGCCTTCTACAAGAACCATGTCAAGGTATGAACAACAAATCTTGAGTAACTTCCAAGGTTTTTTTCTTGCAAGGCTTACCATCTTTGTTTATAAACATTTATTTGGTCAGTAATCTTTGTTACCTTCCTACATGAGGTAAAGATGCTTACTTTCTCATTATTATTACGTGGGAGAAATTACAAGATTTTGTGGAGTATCGTTGGCAATCCTTGTTCTTGCTTTTGCTTTTGATTTGTGGTATATTACTTTTTAGAAAACATAACCGTGAAACCCTTCCAGGGGATAAATTTTCACCATCCACAAGTACCAAGGTCAAAATAACGTAGAGTAACTACTAGTAACTGTTTTGCTCTGCTCAGTACTCCGAGGCACCGACAGTGTCTCAGTACTCAGACAAAATAAATCGCCGCTGCAAGTCACAGTAGTGGCATTGGAGTGTGCATAGAAGCACTTTTTTGTAATTTTATCCGTGGGAACACTGTTGGGAGCATGGATGCTTCTGGACACCAGACGACTAGTCAAACACCACTCAGCTGGGTCGTGCTCCTACTATCACTCACTGCGACATGATGATAGCTCTCTGAACCTTTATTGGCATGACACTCCCGGCACGCTCGTGACAACTTTACTTTGCTTCACTTTGCATCATGGAAGACCGTGCTGACGCGGGTGAACACGGTGACCGGGGTGGCGTACAAGAACGACCCGACGATCCTGGCGTGGGAGCTGATGAACGAGCCCCGGTGCCAGTCCGACCTCTCCGGGCGGACCATCCAGTCGTGGATCACGGAGATGGCGGCGCACGTCAAGTCCATCGACGGCAACCACATGCTGGAGGCCGGCCTGGAGGGCTTCTACGGCGCGTCCTCGTCCCGGGCCGCCTCCGTGAACCCGGCCGGGCGCCAGGTGGGCACCGACTTCATCGCCAACAACCAGGCCCCCGGCATCGACTTCGCCACCGTGCACTCGTACCCGGACCAGTGGCTGTCCAGCTCCGACGACCAGGCGCAGCGGAGCTTCCTGGGCAGGTGGCTGGACGCGCACATCGCGGACGCGCAGGGGACGCTGCGCAAGCCGCTGCTGATCGCCGAGTTCGGCAAGTCGCAGAGGGACCCCGGGTTCAGCAGCGCCCAGCGGGACGCGCAGTTCGGCATGGTCTACGCCAAGATCTACGAGTCGGCGCGGAGGGGCGGCCCCACGGTGGGCGGGCTCTTCTGGCAGCTCATGGCCGACGGCATGGACTCCTACGGGGACGGCTACCAGGTCATCTTCGCGGAGGCGCCGGCGTCCACCACCGGCGTCATCACGTCCGAGAGCCGCAAGCTCAAGATGCTCGGCAAGGCGTTCGCGCGGGCCGAGCGCGGCAAGCGGGACGCGAGCGGGAAGGTCGCCGGTGGCAATTAAAGAAGACCACAGACCACGACAACAACAGAGGATCTCTACTTTATATAATGCGTGCTTTTTTCGTGTGTGAGTGAGTCAAGTTCTCCTCGAGATGATTCAAGATTATTCATCCGGGAGAGAAGGAGTAATATTTGTCATCCTTCTTGCGACCTTCCTTGGGAAGAGGACATGTTTTCTTCAGTGTTCTTGTGGATCACGAGATAGCCAAATGTGGTGGACTGATTATGGTGTAAGGCTGGCAAACAGCCGGTGATTAGAACCTTGATCATACTGGCTTTTACAGTAGTTTTTATATCTATGGTGGGGTGCTTAATTAACTAGCCTTGATTTGTTTTCAACCATCTTGATCTTAGTGAAAATCACTTGTGGTGTACTGGAAGCCGGCACAACCTTACCATGGTAACTAATGAGCATGAAAGCCTGCCTTGCATTGCCTCATTATATTGGACAAAATCATAACAGACAGGTTTATTATCACACGAGCATTATTAAGCATGTAACATATGCACATACATGCTTTGCCCAAGACCAAACCGACCTGAAGATTTTGACAGCTCTGCGGCTCATCCGCCCACCATGGGGGAACCCTATGCCGCCTTGGCGAACCCGACCTTCATGTTGCCATAGTCGAAGACGGTATGGTAGGCTCCCATGAATATGTCGCCCAGGATCCTACAACAACAAATTCTCATTATCAGAGTCGTGGACAGCAGTTTCGCGGACCATTTGCTTTCAGTATTTCAGGGGTGTTTAGCACTCCAACGACTGCAGATTTAATCTCACGGATGAAGAAACCTTAATTACTAACCCATCTGTGTTATGAGAGTTCAATACTACACTGAGAAGGGGTCAACTTCGACAAAAGCAAAATGGTCTCACAACATAAGGCGTGCGTAATTTTTACCAAAGGGGGCCACGGGGACGAGGAATGTCCATGGCTGTGAATCCACTGATGCACTGGGTATCATCTCCCTCGCCGACCTTCAGGATGTACTAACAACGGAAATAAAAACTGAAACAAAGTCAGTCTACTGCAAATAAAAGGAGAGCAGCAGATATACCAATACGTACGACAACCACTTGCCTAAAGCACTCACAATTTTGCCTAAAAAGGTAATAGCAGTCCCCTATATGTAACCATCGCCACCAATTTGTGCATTATGATCTCCGCATGTACTAATTTAGTTGCAGTTACCAATCATCAACTGAATGACCTTAGTCTTGACTATGAGTAGAGTAGTAAACCTTTTGTGTGTGTCTCTTCAACTTTTATGTGCAAGCAAGAAATGTCAAAATCATAATTACATTCATACGTATTAGTATGCCTGTGTGAAACAACTTAAGAGAACTCATCTACATTTACTTTTGTCGAAAAGGAGGAAAAAGCCCCCCAGCAAGAGAACTGATCCACTGAAACTTCCATGCCTGTGTGTCTACTATGATCTCCCCAAGAGTACTAATTTCAAAAAGTATAGGAACAAGTCGACAACATGGATGAAAGAACTGGATAATCTTCATCTGGAATATTTTTAAAAATTTATAGTGCTTGCTAAAATTCTAAACATGATAGCTAATGTGGATGCAGTTATACACAGAAAATGCTCAAGGTAATGACCATAGAGAAGCAGTACTTGCTCTGGTGTCAGCACAAACTGTTTGCCCCCAATGGAGAAGGCGATGTCAGGCATGGATGCAAGTCTGCTGCAGTCCACAGATGATTCTCCCATAGGGCTAGGAATACGGTCACATAGCTGCAATGTTGAACCAGTTTGCCAAAGTTTGTAAAAGTGTGCTACGATGTGATTCTCTCATTGGTGTTACAAGATACTAGGAAACATGCCTGATTAATGTACTTGAATATAAGATCCTGAGTTTGATTCTTTGCAAGTTGGTTCGTCATCCATACAACAGCCATCTCACAAGCATGGCACATGACATCATTTGATCCCCCAACTTCATCGTCTAGCACACTTCGAATACCAGCCCTGCCATTACATTACATACGGAGACAATGTATATAATGTGAAAGGTACATAAGTAAAACAACGTGAAGGGTAAAAAGGACGTGAAACCGACTTCATGCACTTAAGCTACTTTTCTTCCGTGCCGGTTAGGGAAAAAATTGGTGAAGTTTTGGTAATGAAAACTGTAGCAAAACAATTGGGTCCAATTTGAGAACCCACGGTAAAAATATTTTTCTAACACAAAAGGGTCTTGCAGGCATAAACTCGGCTCTGCATTGTTGGTTCTAATCCTGACGCCGAATCTCATATCCCCAAATGGAGATTTTCTTTAAAGTGCCAGATTTTGAATTTGGCCAACAAATCATAAATTTAATACTCTGGTACATCGACATGAAAGGTGCAACATTTTTTGCTGCTAATTGCAAGTGTAAATACTAAGTCTATACATCGACATGAAAGGTGCAACATTTTTTGATCTAGTCAGTCCAAACCATCTAGAAGATTGATTAAATGGATGAGAAAATAAGTGGGGGCCTTGTACTTTGTAATTACTCACACACTAATTACTCTCTTATTTGCACAAGTATTCTTTTAATTTTATCAAATAATTTTTCTTTACTACTCGATGTTTCAATCCCATCTTTTTCTAGTTCAGTTTACAACTTGTGTTACTGTGCACGGTGCTCTCTAGATCCCTTCTCTCGGCTATGTATGACAATATATATAATTCATGTGATAGACACAGCTCCTCTCAGTTACATATGTCAGTATATATTTAGCTGCATATATATTTGTGTAAGATGTGCATGAGTGTGAAAAGTACAAGAGTTCCCAACTCTTACCTTACACCTTGTGTTCCATCGGGAGTACATACACCGACTAAAGAGCATATTTTTGTTGGATCCATCTGTATCATAGACCCGAAAGCAATATATTTATAATCCTAACATAGGACTAATCAAACAAAAAAGATTCCTTTGAAAATGTTCGAACCTCCTTTAACAGTAGATCTAGGATCCGTTGCCCATACTGAGAAACAACGGCCTTGCACTCTTGGCTGACTACCCCAGGTGCACCGATCTTTTCATTTATTTGAGTAATTATGGCCTGTATATTTCAATGTTGAATCACTAGGTCTAATACACATAACGATTAATCTAAAAATGGAATATGCACCCACTAGAGTAGAAACTATAAAGCATAGATAAGGATATGCACATATCATGCTCTAAATAGTCTACCAGGTTCTATTTCAATGATCTTCACATTCTGTAATGTACCTATTGATCCAGACATGCTTTTAGAAGTTTTTAGTTACTAAATTTATTTGTAATAGTTCAAGAGCATCATGCAATTTGTTTTATATCGTAGTGCTTGCCCTTCAGGTGTAATTACCATAATTTAATCAAAATAAAGTCTATAAATATAATTTATCAAAGCATACACCTTGTTACAATGCATATTTCCTCTGCTAGAAGGTAAAACTCGAACCGAAAGCTTATGTTAAGGAATGACTCCTTTAGGTTGCTACAAATGTTTATTGTGCTGACTTGATATTGTAAAGCCATTTTCCTTGTTTACGGAGATTAAGATAAACAAAGGCCACAACCATACTGTGGGACCAGAAAGCAATGAAG
This sequence comes from Aegilops umbellulata, assembly GCA_032464435.1. Classification (NCBI taxonomy): domain Eukaryota; kingdom Viridiplantae; phylum Streptophyta; class Magnoliopsida; order Poales; family Poaceae; genus Aegilops; species Aegilops umbellulata. The sequence continues at coordinate 295,895,824 of CP136056.1, forward strand.
TTCCAGAATCTGCTATAGCCGCACAGCGAGACGCACATAATCCTAGTGCATAGAGAGTATAAGAAAAATATTATAAGCACTTTGTTATATACATGTACATTGGGCATGGGTACTTTTTTGATAGGTCAGAGGTTACTATCTGTGGAATTTCCTCCAATCAAGACATCACCCATATCAAACTGCAAAAGGCAAGTCAAAATTTACCAGCACAAATCAGTTACCACCTTTTGAATTTTAAAATTACTCAACTAAGTGAAAGAGATCCACCTGCCAGTATCCCTTCCTAGTAACAGGGACGTATGTATGATCTCCGTTATGATGATTAGGATCAATTCCTCCAAACACAATTTCTCCCCCTTGCCCTTCACCGGCATGTCTGTTCAACCACAATGAGAAAATAGGGCTACTAACTAGGCCTTGGCTAACCATGTTATACCTACAGGTTTTGTTGTGATGTTAGGGATAACGAATATGGTCTACATTTTAAGTAAGATATGCCAATAAATCAGAATAACCCTGAGTGCGGTATGTGGATCTTAATAATACACCATAAATTTTGCATAAAGTAAAATATTCACATCTACTGTTGACATCACCACCAAATATGCACAAGATATTTAGATGGAGAGACATGCTCACCAGACAGGTACAACATCACCTTTGGAGATTTCTTTAAACCCAAGACCAAAAATGCCATCAAATTTTGAAACCATAAAAGTAATACTTGGTTCCCTGGTAGCTTCAATAAAATCCTAACATGGTACCATAATGAAATTAGTATACTCTAAAATGGGATGCGCAGGATCAGATAGCATAAAATAAGTGTGCAATTCGGGTGCAGGCATAAACCTGATTTTTCACAACTACACCACCAACTTGCACATTGTCCTGGCTAACATAGCCAGAAATTGCACCAGTTCCATACTGAATTGCGACCATTTTTCCTGCCAAGAGGGGAAATAGAAATTACATTCTCGAATTAAACATAATTTGCCTGCTTGCTAAAAGTTAATGTAAAAAAAGCCTAATGCCCAATTGGCTAAAAAGATCCTAATATAAGAAACATGCACGGAAAGTGTGTTAGAGCATCTCCAAAGGATTACAAAAAAACACTCCCAATAAATGGCTATTGGGGCTCTCCCAATAAATTTCCGGAGGGTTTCCAGGTGGAATATTTTCTCCAGAGCCCCAATAAAAGTTTTATGCCTAACTGTGACCATTAATTCTATATGCCTAAATTTGACCATTAATATTATCAAGTGAGTTATATGCCACAAAAATGATGTCATTGGATGCACATTTGAAAGAACTTTCCGATGATATACTTTTGATAACATATAACCCATATTTTGTTGACCAAAATTATAAGTCAAAGTTTGACATGAAAGTGGCCTTGTATGTAGAAATGGAGGGGCTATTATTATCTTATTATTAATATTGTTGTTGTTGCTGCTATGATGGTAGTTGGTAGTACTTATTTATTTCTCTATTAGCAGACTGTACAAAAGAGGAAAGCTATAACTTTTGATGCAAACAGTAGCTAAATCTATGGCTACCACAAAACTCTTCCATGTTATTAGTTTTTAATTTCTCCATTCTATCACATGTGTGAATAATGAATAATGTATTGACTAAGCTGGCTAAACGTTGAAAGAGTACAATATAAAGCAGTCTCAATATCACCCTAGCAATGAAATAACCCAGCCAAACAAGAAATATGTACCCGTGATAATTATTTTGACTTAACACCCTATCAATACTTGAACACATAATTTGTATTTTTGACTAGCTTGTGCAAAAAAACTGGTGGCCTTTAAAAACATAAAGATTGATAAGAACTTGAAAGTAAATTTGGTCTCATGTTTTGAAAAGAAAAATTGGTCTCGCTGATGTGTAACTAAAATTCGATAACTTAGAATAAAAAATTACAGATATTAGACAAAGTTTTATTTTATTTCAAAAAGTAAGACTATATTCACTCCGAGCCTGTTCTTCCTGGTGTACATCCCATATTCCCTTTAAAGCCAGCTTAAAAAATTTCAACAAAGTGGCTACTAATGGGCTCACCACGGTTGCTAACCATGTCGTCCGGCCATCTCAAACGAATTTCATGCAAGGTAGAAATATACTCGATGGAATTGTAATCCTACATGAGACCATTCACGAGATGCACCGAAAAAACATTAGTTGAGTAGTTTTCAAGATTGACTTCAGAAAGGCCTATGACTAGGTCAAATAATCATCCCTTCAACATGCCCTAATAATGAAAGGACTCTTCGATAATTGGCGTCAGTGGATCCAAAATTTTGTTACTGAAGGCAGTGTGGCTGTCAAAGTCAATAATGACATAGGCCATTACTTTCAGGCGAAAAGACTACAACAGGGTGATTCTATGTCTCCAATTTTATTTAACATCGTTGCTGATATGTTGGCTATTCTAATTGATTGCGTCAAGTAGGATGGTCAAACTGCAGGTTTAGTACCACACCTTGTGGATGGTGGCCTTTCTATTTTATAATATGTCGATGATGCAATTCCTTTTATGGTACTTGACCTGGATAAGGCTCAAAATCTGAAACTATTGCTTTTAGCATTTGAGCAAATGTTCGGCCTTAAAATTAACTTCCATAACAATGAATTATTTTGCTTTGAAGAAGCCGGTGAGGTGGCGGCTGAGTACGATGACATGTTTGGTTGTGCGAAAGGCCAATTTCTGATTAAATATTTGGAATACAGATTCATTATCGATGTCTCACTAATGCGGAATGGAAACCTGTAGAGAAGCGCTTAGAGAAATGGTGGAGCGGTTAGAAACACAAGTTGCTCTCTGTTGAAGGACGACTGGTCTTGGTCAACTCTATCATCATAAATGTGGTTCCCTATATGCTTTTTTTCCAACTCCCAAATTGATCTTGTTGATTATTTCAAATCCAGATTCTTTTGGCAAGGCACAGTGAAAAGAAAAGGTACAAAAAGGCCAAATAAAAGTGTGGTTTGTAGACCGAAAGACCAAGGTGGACTTGACATTCATCCCCTACGGGTCAAGAATGATGACTTACTAAGTAAATGGTTGTTCAAACTACTTATTAAGGATGAAGTTTGACAAACCCTGCTATGCAGTAAGTATGTAGGAAAAAATGACGTGTCCCAGGCCTATTGGAAACCTGATGACTCGCACTTTTGGGTTGGTTTAATGACGACGAAGAAACATCTTTTTTGCTTTGGATTCTTCGTAATAAAAGATGAGCCAGAGATTCGTTTCTACGAGGACAACTGGTTAAGCAATGCCAGCCTCCGAGATAAATATCCATCTTTGTACCACATTGTGTGTGATAAGAATGATACTCTTGCGCATGTGCTCAATTCATTTCCGCTGAATATTTCTTTGAGGCAGGATTTGATTAGCCCCCGTCTTATGTCATAGCAAGATATGTTAGGAATCGATTAACCTAACACAAGGATGTGACATTTTTCACTGGAACCTCACTACATCTATGCCCTTCATAGTCAACTCTATGCACTACGTGCTTACGCATTCAGAGGTCCCAGTGTATAATAACAAGAAAATTTGGATGTCAAAGATTCGACTAAAAATTAAATCTGTATGTGGTATATTTGGAGTGAAGTTGTGCTAACTAAAGACAATCTCGCTCGACGCAATTGGCAAGGAAGCAAGAAATGTAACTTTTGCACTCACAACAAGACAATCAAACACCACTTTCTCCAATGCAAGTTTGTCCGTTCTACATGGCCAGTCATCCAAATAGTGTCCAATTTAGATCCACCCACAAGTGTTGTCAATATTTTGATCATTGGTTGGACGAAATTTCAAATAGGTTCAGAACCCTAATAAGAGTGGGAGAATATGCCTTATTATGAGCACTTTGGCTATATAGAAATGATTTGATTTTGGTAGGCAACAACACATGTCCTTTGTGGTTTATTTTTTGTTTTACACACTCGCTTTATACGTGGTCCACGCTACACTGGACAGAGCATCAACCCTTGTTCAAGGCGGTGTATGCGGTTGGAACGGGTGGCCAAGGAGGTCTTTACCCAACATGAGTGGTAGCATAATCTCCAAATTGGTCCACCACCTCCTTCAACATAGGCATAGTATTCGTTCTATATGACTATACTACTGATCAGTGGCAGAGCTTGCACAAAATGGTTGGGCGGGCCAGGCTGTTAAGATTGCTACTAGTTGGTATTTTGTGACCCATGGACCGGCTATAATAAGAGGATAAGCTCCAGAGCAGGGTGGGCCATGACCCATTTGGCCTTGCCTAAGCTCCGTGAGTGCTGCTGATATGTCGCATTTTTTGTCTTCTTCTGTCAGTTTGTTAGTGTTTGCATCTTATTTATGCGGAGATGAAGTGTTGTTTACCATGTTTTGTATCCGCTTGATACTACATTTTGCGTTAACAAAAATGCTCTTTATCGAAAAATCAACAGAAACAAAATACTGTGGAGCTTGAGAAGAGATTACGATAGGAAGGGCCAAGGCACAAACCATTCTTCTTGTACGTGCTCGACCGCTTGGCCTTGTAGCTCGCGTGGAAGTAGCATGCAATCTGCAGCATAAATTACAAAACGCGCACTCCAGATTAGTTAGTATGATAAACCAAACCGTGCAGAACCCTGAATCACGGCAGCCAACACGGGCGGGGCGCACCGAGAGGAAGCACTTGGAGGAGGGCACCCAGAGGTTGGAGCTGCCTGTGTCGAAGATGACGGTGAAGTTCTGCGGCGGCGTTCCGATGCCGATCTCGCCGTGGTACTGAGCGTTGTGGTAGTTCTTCAGTGCCACGACGTGGCCCTTTGCCTCGGCGACGAGTAGCTGGGCGTCGTCAACCGGACGCTTCTTCAGCGCGACGCGGACAAGGCCCTCCGCAGGCGTGGCGAGGAGGGCATGAAGGAGGAGCAGGCTGGAGAGGAGGAGGAGGAGGTGGAGCGCGAGGCGGGGGGTTCCCATGGTTGCGCCGCGAGCTGCAAATTACAGAGAGAGAATACCGATGAAGTGAGACCGGGAAAGGAGCAGACCACTCCGAACACGCGAAGGGTAGTCGATTTATGAACTTGATCGGTGTGGCTACATGATCACCCGCACCGTTGGATCCTGCAATGACGTCTCATGAGCCGTTGGATTAGGAAAGGGTGACCACATCCCTGGCGTTTTGGGGTACCGGAATATGTCGCAAATTCTGCGTGATCGATTGAAAAAGTTAATCCAGGAAGATACTGGACCAGAATTGTGTTCACGCAACAAAAAGGTTTTGCAGTTTGTACCATTCCCACAAAAAAACAGAAGTTTGCTTGTGCGTGCAGTGGTACTAGTGTCCGCCGCACGGTTCATGAGTCTCACAAAAGCACGAGCAGAAACTCTCATGTCATGGTTGCAAAAGGGGAAAGTTCCAACAACAAAAATCTACCTCTTGATGACATCCGTCGGATTCTTGCGGACTCCCCCGCCACACCACGTCCAAATGGACATAGGAGAAATGATTTACTCCCTCCGTCCCATAATATAAGACGTTTTTTTGACACTTAAAAAACGTCTTACATTATGGGACGGAGGGAGTAGTTGTTTTTTAAGATAAGACAAGTGTGTACCTTATTTAATCATGCCTTCTGCTTGTGATCACCCTTTTCCACGTCGATCCGAGTTGGAGATGACATAACCGTGTGAGCACACCAATTTTGTGTTGCTGCATGCATACTTTGAGGATGCATACTAAGACTACCGCTTTGCTAATAGTTTGCAAAAAACATCAATTTTGAGTAATCGGCCGCCGGCCCCTTTTCTTCCCACCGCAGCCGTTGCCCTCCTGCCGCCGCCGCCTCTCTCCCTCCCCACGCCGACGCCACACATTGCCGCCGCCACCGGCCCCTCTTCTTCCCACCGCAGTCGTTGCCCTCCTGCCGGCGCTACCTCTCTCCCTTCCCACGCCGACGCCGCACATTGCCGCCGCCGGCCCCTCTTCTTCCCACCGTAGCCGCTGCCATCCTGTCGCCGCTGCCTCTCTCCCTCCCCACGCCGCCGCCGCAGCCCTTTTCTCTCCCCACCGCAGCCGCCGCCGCTGCCTCTCTCCCTCCCTTCTCATCTCCCACAAAAAAACCTAACCCTCATCCATCTTAGTCGCCGCATTTTTTCCCATCTCCATCTACTGTTGTCGCCATGGACTCCTCCCCCTCGGGTGCCTCCAATCCTTTCGCCGGCCGCAACCCATGGACCAGCGTGGTCCACGCCCAACACACGCCGGTTCCTTGCGGCCCCGCACCGAGCCTCAGTCTGCGCCCGACCGGCCATCAGGCGCCCCTGGGGGCACCACAACAGTCGCCCGGCGGCAGCTGCCCACCGCTGCCCGCGCAGCCCATGACGGGTGGCTACCCACTACCGCACCCACCCATGCCGCCGGCCCCCACGCCCTGGGATCCCGCTCCTCTTGCGGCGCTACACTCGGCTCCTTCACCGAGTAACTCCGGCGGCGGTAGTGATTGGTACATGGACACGGGCGCTACCGTCCACATGTCATCACATCTCGGTAACCTCATCTCTTCCTATCCGGTTAACACATCCACTCGCATCACCGTTGGCGATGGCTCTTCTTTACCTATCAGTCATATTGGTCGTAGTTCTTTTCCTTCCACATCCATGGCATTATTTATGTCTAACATTCTTGTCTCACCTGCACTAATCAAGAATCTTGTTTTGTTCGTTCTTTTACTCGTGAAAATCCTGCCACTGTTGAATTTGAAGAAATTGGTTTTTCTGTTAAGGATGCCCGTACCCGGAAGGTTCTCCACCAGTGTGACAGTCCAGACGAGCTCTACCCGGTGCACTCATCCCCCACCTCCCCTGTTGCCCTCTCCACCGTGTCGACCTCTGGCATGCTCGTTTAGGTCATCCAAATTCGGCCGCACTTCCTCATATTCTTCAGAGTTTCTCATTCACATGTAATAAGATCGACGATCATACTTGTCATGCTTGCCATGTCAGGAAGCATGTTCGTCTTTTGTTTAGTGCATCCACCACCATCTCTTGCTTTCCGTTTCGATAACTTCATAGTGATATATGGACATCTCCGGTAGTGAGCAACACTGGCTATCTTTACTACCTCGTGATTTTAGACGATTTTTCACACTATGTGTGGACATTTCCCTTACGCCGCAAGTCTGGTGCACTCGCGACTCTTACGGCTTTCTATGCTTACGTCTCCACACAGTTTGGTCGTCCCATACATGCACTCCAAACCGACAACGGGAAATAATTTGACAACCTTGCCGTTCGCACACTTCTCGCATCACATGGCACCATCTTTCGCCTCACATGTCCTTATACCTCTCAGCAGAACAGTCGTGATGAACGTGTGCTATGCACTCTCAATGATTGCATCATTACCCTTATCTTCCATGCTAACGTGCCTCCTCGGTTTTGGCCCGACGCGCTCGCCACCGCATCTCTTCTATTTAACGTACGTCCATGTCGTGTTCGCTAGAACTACACACCCCACCAGCTTCTTTTCGGGACTTCACCCTCGTATGACGAGCTTCATGTTTTGGGGTGCCTTTCTTACCCGAGCATCGCCTCCACCACCCCTCACAAGCTCGCGCCATGCTCCCTTGCTTGAATTTTCCTCGGTTATCCTCCCAACACCAAAGGTTATCGATACTACGATCCCGTCTCCCACCGCGTGTTCACCTCGCAACACGTTTACTTTGACGAGAAAGTTTTTCCCTTTCACCAGGTACCACCAGCAGCGGCATCTTCGCCAGCTTACCTCGACGTGCCCTAGTCATGGCGTCCTAGCCGGGCACGGGCCATGGCTGCGGGCATGGGTCCCTTGGGTGCGGCCGCCTCGCCTCCCCCCTCGGGCGTGACCACCTTGTCGGCCCTCTCGTGGGCCTCGCTGGCCTCCTCGGGTGTGGTCGTGTCTGTAACGCCCGGATAATTTGGCTACAGTAAAACTTTTCTGATGATGCCATGTCATCTGTGTTACTGTTGCTAACCTCGCAATAATCCGAAACCATTCGAAACTCAGATTCAAATTACTGATAACAATAAAAGTTTTCAAAAATTAAAACAAAATTGTTCGGTGGTTGCCGAATATTACAAAGGTAATTGTGGTGAAGTAAATACATTTTTATAAAATGGCTAAATGGATTAAACAATTTAAACAGAAAAGAAAATACAAAAAAGAGGAAAACAAACATAAAAAAGAAAAAGAAAGAAAGGGAAACACCCCCCCCCCCCCCCGCTGGGCCACCCGGCCCAGCCAACGGCCACCGGGCCGCCAGGCCGGCCCACCCCCGCGCCCATATCCCCACACCCCCTGGAAACCCTAGCTCACCCCCACCCAATCGCCCCCACTCCCCACTCGCTCTCCCCCTTCCTCCCCGATCCAGATCGGATCGAGGGAACAAACCCCGGCGCTCGCCCCTCCCCGGACCCCGACGCCCCGGCACGTCCCCGCCGCCTCGCCGTTCGCCGGCACCGTCGCCGGACCGCCTCGACGGACCTCCTCATCCCCTCCGTCGTCGGACCACCCCAACCTCCCCCGAGCACGCTCCCTAGTCCCTACCCCCCCACCGTGAGCTTCCTCCCTCTCCCTCGCACGTCATGCTCGACGCCGCGCCTTCCCCGCTCCTCCTCCGCGTGTATGCGCTCGCGCTCACCGCGGCCCGCGCTCACCACGTCGACGGCCGCGCCCCGGCGCCCCTGGACGCGCCCATGGCCGCGCGCCTCGCCATCTGCTCCCGCTCCGTCCCGCCCCTGGCCGTGTGTAGCGCGCGCTGGCTGCGCCAAGAGCCTCGCCCCGCCGAGGCCTCTCTGCCTCAACCGCCCCTGCCCACTGCCGCGCCGGCGTTCCCCCGCCCTCGCTGTCCTCCGCCATGCCCCGCGCCCACTCCGGCGATTGCCCGGCGCTGGCGCCCAAGCGCCCGCACTCGGCGCCCCGTACCCGCGGCCCCCTCGTGGTCGCCGCCCTAGCCCTCGCGGCTCCGGCCGGCCGCGCCGTGGCCGCCGGCGCCCGCCCTACTGGGCGCCTGTGTGCTCCCCGCCCCGGGTGGCCTCGGGCACGCACGCCCGCGCCCGTGCGCCCGCACCCGTCGCCCGTTGTGGCCTCTATGGGCCACTGACTAGGGGGCCCCGCCCCAGAATGATTTAAAAAAAAGAGGAATTAAATAAATAAATAAATAGTTAATTAATTAATTAATTAATTAAGGAATTAATTAAGTTAACTAATCATAATTAGGTTAACCTAAATAACTATTTAGTCTAATTAAACAGTAATTAGTTAGTTAACCCTGATTAACCTAATAAGAGAATGACAGGTGGGTCCCACTGGACCCACACGTCAGTTTGACCAGTCAACGCCCCTGTTGACTGCTGACGTCATGCTGACGTCATGATGACGTCAACAAACACTGTTTTGGATAATGTTAGATTTAAATAATTAATTAAATTCCAGAAATTAATAAAATCTTTAAAAAATCATATCTTTTAATCCGTAACTCGGATTAAAATATTTTCAACATGAAAGTTGCTCAGAACAACGAGACGATTCCGGAGACGCAGCCCGTTCGTCCGCCACACATTCCTAACCTATCCAACTCGCAACTTTCCCCCTCCGGCCCCTCTGCCCGAAAACGCGAAACGCCGGGGATACTTTCCCGGATGTTTCCCCCCTTCACCGGTATCACCTCATACCGCGTTAGGGCACCTCTAACGCCGTTACTTCTCATGTCATGCATCACTATGTATCTGCTTGCTTAAATATTTATTGTTTCTCCCCCCTCTTCTCTCGATAGACACCGAGACCGACGCTGCTGCTGCCCCGATCGACTACGGTGTTGACGACCCCTCTCTTTTGCCAGAGCAACCAGGCAAGCCCCCCCTTGATCACCAGATATCGCCTACTCTCCTCTATACTGCTTGCATTAGAGTAGTGTAGCATGTTACTGCTTTCGTTATTCCTATCCTGATGCATAGCCTGTCTTTGATACTGCTGTTGATACCTTTACCTGCAATCTTACTTGCTTAGTATATGATGCTAGTGTTCCATCAGTGGCCCTACACTCTTGTCTGTCTGCCTTGCTATACTACTGGGCTGAGATCACCTCGGGAGGTGATCATGGATATATACTATACTTTAAACATGATACATGTGGTGACCAAAGTCGGGTTGGCTCGAGGAGTACCCGCGAGTGATTCACGGATTGGGGGCTGAAAGGACCTTTGTCCCGACGGCCCTCTGTGTGGATCTTTGTGGCGGAGCGGCAGGGCAGTTCAGGGCTACCTGGGTGAGAGGTGAGCCTGGCCCTGTTGGCGTTCGCGGATACTTAACACGCTTAACGAGATCTGGGTATTTGATTTGAGTCTGGCCATTTGGTCTATACGCACTAACCAACTACGCGGGAAAGATATGGGCACTCGGCGTCGTGGTATCAGCCGAAGCACTTTTTGACGTCAGCGACTGAGTGGCGCGCGCCGCATTGGATTGTAAGCTCGCACTTGTATTAAGGGGGCTAGATCTGCTTCCGGCCGCGTACGCAACGTGCAGGTGTGCTCAGGGCGATGGGCCCAGACCCCTGCGCGCTTAGGTTTAGACCGGCGTGCTGACCGCTCTGTTGTGCCTAGGTGGGGCTGCGACGTGTTGATCTTCCGAGGCCGGGCATGACCCAGGAAAGTGTGTACGGCCAAATGGGATCAAGCGTGTTGGGCTATGTGGTGCACCCCTCCAGGGAAGTTTATCTATTCGAATAGCCGTGTCCCTCGGTAAAAGGACGACCCAGAGTTGTACCTTGACCTTATGACAACTAGAACCGGATACTTAATAAAACACACCCTTCCAAGTGCCAGATACAACCCGGTGATCGCTCTCTAACAGGGCATCGAGGAGGGGATCGCCGGGTAGGATTATGCTATGCGATGCTACAAGGAGGACTTCAGTCTACTCTCTTCTATATGCTGCAAGACGGAGGCGACCAGAAGCGTAGTCTTCGATAAGACTAGCTATCCCCCTCTTATTCTGGCATTCTGCAGTTCAGTCCACTGATATGGCCCTTTACACATATATCCATGCATATGTAGTGTAGCTCCTTGCTTGCGAGTACTTTGGATGAGTACTCACGGTTGCTTTTCTCCCCCTTTTCCCCCTTTCCCTTCTACCCGGTTGCCGCAACCAGATGCTGGAGCCCAGGATCCAGACGCCACCTTCGACGACGACTCCTGCTACTCTGGAGGTGCCTACTACTACGTGCAGCCCGCTGACGACGACCAGGAGTAGTTAGGAGGATCCCAGGCAGGAGGCCTATGCCTCTTTCGATCTGTATCCCAGTTTGTGCTAGCCTTCTTAAGGCAAACTTGTTTAACTTATGTCTGTACTCAGATATTGTTGCTTCCGCTGACTCGTCTATGATCGAGCCCTTGTATTCGAGCCCTCGAGGCCCCTGGTTTGTATTATGATGCTTGTATGACTTATTTTATTTGTAGAGTTGTGTTGTGATATCTTCCGGTGAGTCCCTGATCTTGATCGTACACATTTGCGTGCATGATTAGTGTACGATTGAATCGGGGGCGTCACAAGTTGGTATCAGAGCCGACTACCTGTAGGAATCCCCCTTCCACACTCCTTGGCCAAAGTCGAGTCGAGACATGACAAAAACTTTTACTAACTTGGCTGTGTGCCTTATGGGCTCACGTCGCCATCGGGTGGTACTAGGATCTTTTACTCCTCGACCTTTACTCTGGGACTCTGAACTCTCTTATACTCGGGTTAAACGAATTTACTAACTCTGACACTAGGACCCCGTGACGACATTCACCCCAAAGTTGGATAAAAGCCATAGTTATTCCTTGGTATAGAGTTTTGCACAATTTCCACACTGTCACTTGACTCCTTTGAAACATCTTTGTTTTCAGATGGAACCCACGAGGCAGGTCGTGCGCCACACGGCGGCCATTGGCGCCTCGGGATCACCGGCCGTGCTAGCTGAGATGATGACCTATCTGGGTTATCGCTGGCACCCCGAGTACACCGTCACCGAGGAGTACCAGGACTTTAACCAGGAGCAGTACCGTGCCACCGTCCACCTCTACTCTCGGGAGTATGACTCCACTACTGTGCTGCACACCGCTTATGGTGTTGGAGTGACCATCGATATGGCAGTTCACGATGCTGCCTATGCTGCTCTGTCACGCCTTCGTAGGGAGTACCGGGAGTTGGACACCTCCCCCTTCAGGCACATTGCTATCGCATCTGATATTGGTGCGGAGGGTTACTACACTGCTGCCTACTCCACTGTCACCCGCGAGCCCTTCCACCATCAGAACTTTGTTCTGCATGCTGATGGGCTAGATCGAGCTAACCAAGCTCTTCGCCACGAGTTGTACACCACTCGCCGGCACCTCTACCGTGCCTTGACGATGTTGCACTCCCTTGTTGGATCTGGGGAGCTGCCGTGTTCTGCTATCTACCCAGCCAGGACCGTGATGCCTCAGGGTGTCGGTTGGCCAGAGGTGGGAGGCTACTCTCCCGCACTTGGTCCACTTCTGCCGCCAGAACGTCGGGTTCAGCACCAGAGCACCCGCGGACCCCAGGTTGCCGACGTGGTGTACCCGTTGCCACACTACCAGCTTTCAGGCTACACCTACCTCCGCAGTATCGTGTGGGGCTGATGTAGACTTGCTTGCTTATGTTAGATGCATTCACCGCGAGCCTGCGTGCCGCCTGTGATGTCTTAGTTTATGTACTGATCTCTGTGTACTGAACTCTGAGTACCGAACTCTAGGCATGATCTCTTTTGTAAGATGTGCCGACTATTATGTGGTATCTATCGTGCTGCTTTCATCATACATGTCTCGTATTGAATGATTCTTGTCTTTGCAAATATTCTCAAATGCTGAACTACCCCTGTTATATATTAGCAGGATGGTTAGACCAGGTGGTCGTGGTCGGGGTGGCAACTTCCCACCACCGCCTGAGTACATGGCTGGTATGATCCAACAGCTTGAGATGAATCGCCAGTTCATGGAGAACATGATGGCTCAGTTTCCTCGCCCCAATATGAACCAGCAGCCAAACACAGTAACTCTGCAAGATTTCATACGCCTGAACCCAACTGTGTACCGCAGCTCAACTCAGCCTCTGGATGCTGATGACTGGCTCCGTGACATCACCTATGAGATGGAGTCTGCTGATGTAGCCCCTGCCAGCTATGTCACGTTTGCTTCCTTCTTCCTGAAGGGACCCGCAGCTCAATGGTGGGACAGCCACAGGCGTACTCTGCCAGTTGGAACAATCATCACCTGGCCAGACTTCCAAGCTGCTTTCCGTGCCCGCTTCATTCCTCAGGGAGTCATGGACCGGAAGAAGCGTGAGTTCCGCAGCCTCATCCAAGGCAACAAAACTGTTGAAGCTTATCAGCGAGAGTTTCTGGACTTGTCTCGCTATGCTGAAGAAGACATTGCAACTGATGCACGCAGACAGGAGAAGTTCCATGACAGCCTTCAAGCTGACATCAAGCTCGCACTTCTAGTGCACGACTTTGCTGATTTCGCCACCTTGGTGAACAAGGCCATCAATGTCGAAACTGGACTGCAGGAATACCAGAGCTCTCACAGGCGCAGCCGTGACACGGGCTCATCTTCGGGCCCGTCCTCGCAGAAGCGCAAGATATGGATTCCCAACAGCATGTACCAGCCGAATGCACCTGCTCCAAGGCAGTCCTATGCTGCACCTCGTCTGCCTACTACTCCTGCTAGGCAGCCAAGACTTCCAGCTCCACCACCCCAAGCTCCTGTTCCCACTCCCAATAATGGCCTGTGCTACAAGTGTGGTCAACCAGGTCACCGTGCTAGGGATTGCCACCAGAATCAACTGGCCCTGCCTGCAGCTGGCCGTGGGAACAACCAGAACCGCAACAACAATGCCAAGTCTTATGTCGTGTTCATGCCAACCACGTTGATCTGAACGAAGCTCAAGACCAGCCTGCTACTGTGATGGGTACACTCCTCGTAAATTTGGTACCTGCATCTGTTTTATTCGATACAGGAGCATCGCATTCATTCATGTCAGAAGAATTTGCATACAAGCACGACGTTAAATGTGAGGAGATGAACACTTCGGCAGTGGTAAAAACCCCCGCGGGACAATGTCAAACCTCCATGGTTGGCGTCGACGTCCCCGTGGAAATCGAAGGGCTGGAATTCTATGCCTCGCCCATTATTCTGAAGACGTCTAACATCGACCTCATTCTGGGGATGGATTGGTTGAAAGCGCATACTGCTTCCATAGTTTGCGCCACCAAGACCGTCCATCTGCTACATCCTTCAGATGAAATAGTTACATACCACGCTCGCCTAGTGCAAAATGCCGAGGCAAGGCTTTATGCCTTGAATGCATTGAACTCTGCACCACTCGAGGGCATTGAAAACATCCCCGTCGTGCGTGACTTCCTTGACTTCTTTCCTGAAGAACTTCCAGGGATTCCCCCTGCTAGAGCTGTCGAATTCGTCATCGACTTGAAACCAGGCACCACTCCTATTGCCAAGCGACCCTACAAGATGCCACCACATGAACTCCTTGAGCTTAAGGAGGAAATCGACAAATCTCTTCAAAATGGTTTCATTCGCCTAAGTTGCTCTCCTTGGGGAGCACCTTCTCTCTTTGTCAAGAAGAAGGATGGGACAAACCGACTGGTCCAAGACTACCGTCCTATTAACCAAGCTACCATTCAGAACAAGTATCCTCTTCCTCGGATCAATGATCTGTATGATCAACTGGCTGGATCATCAGTGTTCTCTAAACTCGACTTGAGGTTGGGTTACCACCAGATCCGTGTTCGTGAAGAGGATATCCCAAAGACCGCCTTTGTGACTCGTTATGGTTCATACGAGTACACTGTCATGTCCTTCGGCTTAACCAATGCCCCAGCCACCTTCTCTCGCCTGATGAACTATATATTCATGGATTACCTCGACAAGTTCGTCGTGGTTTATCTGGATGATATCCTGGTATTTTCAAAGAACGAAGAAGAGCATGCTGAACATCTTCGTCTTGTGCTGGAAAGGCTACGAGAGCATCAGCTGTATGCCAAGTTCTCTAAATGTGAATTCTGGCTTCCTGAAGTAACCTATCTTGGACATGTCATCTCTAAGGATGGTATTGCCGTTAACCCTGAACGAGTTCAGGCTATTCTTGATTGGACTCCTCCGAAGAATGTCAAGCAAGTCAGAAGTTTTCTCGGTCTCGCCAGCTATTGCCGTCGATTCGTCGAGAACTTCTCCAAGATTGCCAGGCCTCTGACTAATCTGTTGCATAAGGGCGTCAAGTTCCAATGGACAGACAAATGTCAGGAAAGCTTCCAGGCACTTAAAGGCAAGTTGACTTCTGCCCCAGTGCTAGCTCCACCTGATACAAAGAAGGACTTCTTCATTTATTGCGACGCTTCCCATCAAGGATTAGGCTGTGTCCTAATGCAAGAGCGCAGAGTGATTGCCTATGCCTCTCGTCAATTACGCCCTCACGAAGAGAACTACCCAGTTCACGACCTCGAGCTTGCTGCTGTCATTCATGCACTAAAGCAGTGGCGACATTACCTTCTCGGTAATCGTTGCGAGATCTCCACCGACCATCAAAGTCTGAAGTATCTGTTTACTCAGCCAGACCTGAACCTCCGTCAGCAGAGATGGATGGAGACCGTCGCAGACTTTGACTTGGGTATTTCCTATACACCAGGCAAGGCTAATGTAATGGCTGACGCCTTGAGCCGCAAGTCTTACTGCAACCATCTCCAGGTTCACAAAGTTCAGTCCTCGCTCGTTGAAGAATTCAGAAAGATGAACCTCCATATTGTTCCTCCGGGTGCACTCGCTCCCCCTCCTAAGGAGTTTCGCAAGATGAACCTCCATGTTGTCCCCAAAGGTTCTCTTAATACGCTGGTTGCTAGGCCAGATCTTGTGGAAACCATCAAATGGATACAGAAATGTGACGATGAAGTGGAGAGGGTTAAACGTTATATCGCACAAGGAAAGCCCTCATTCTTCACCGTTGATGATGATGGCGCCTTGTTCTTCAAAGGTCGCCTAGTAGTTCCGAGTAAGAGGGAAAACATGGATTTGTCTCAGAAGGTTATGAAAGAGGCTCATGATGCACCCCTATGTATCCATCCTGGTAGTACAAAGATGTACCAGGACATTCGTCAAAGGTTCTGGTGGTCTAATATGAAGCAAGACATTGCTCGCTATGTTGCCGAGTGTGACGTTTGCCGTCGTATCAAAGCAGAACACCAAAGGCCTGCTGGAACTCTGCAACCTATCTCTATTCCTGAATGGAAATGGGACCATGTTGAAATGGACTTCGTCACTGGATTTCCCAAATCGCAGAAAGGTAATGATGCTATTCTTGTCGTCATTGACCGGCTTTCTAAAGTTGCACATTTTCTGGCGGTCAAGGACACGATCACTGCTAGCCAGCTTGCAACTCTCTACATGTCCAGAATTGTTTCACTTCACGGTATTCCACTGGTTATCAGTTCGGACCGTGGCAGCTTATTCACTTCAAGATTCTGGGCAAGTTTCCAAGAAGCTATGGGAACTCATCTATCGTTCAGTACTGCTTTTCATCCGCAGTCTCAAGGGCAAGTTGAACGTGTCAACCAAGTTCTCGAAGACATGCTTCGAGCTTGTGTTATTTCCTTTGGCAAGAAATGGGAGGAATCTCTCCCGTATGCTGAGTTCTCTTATAATAATAGCTATCAAGCTAGTCTGAAGATGGCCCCCTTCGAAGTGTTATATGGACGAAAGTGCCGAACCCCTCTGAACTGGTCAGAAACTAGGGAACGTCCACTCTTTGGTTCGGATATTATCCAACATGCCGAAGAACAAGTCCGCATTATTCGCGAGAATCTCAAGACTGCTCAGTCACGCCAAAAGAGTAACTATGACCGTCATCATAAAGACATGGTCTATCAACCTGGCGAAAAGGCCTATCTTCGAGTTACACCAATGAAGGGTGCACACCGCTTCGGGATCAAAGGAAAGCTAGCTCCCCGCTATATTGGTCCTTTCACTATTCTCGAGAGGCGTGGAAAAGTGGCTTATCAACTGGAGCTTCCGCCGAACCTTTCTCAGGTTCACGATGTGTTCCACGTGTCACAACTCCGTCGCTGCTTCAAGGACCCAATCTGAGCTGTGGACCATGAAGTGCTCGAATTGCAACAGGACCTCTCCTATAAAGAGCATCCGGTCCGCATTCTCGACCAAGCTGAACGCCGCACACGCCAGAAGGCGATCAAGTTCCTCAAGGTCCAGTGGTCGAATCACTCTGAAGACGAGGCCACCTGGTAACGCGAGGATCGCCTGCGTGAAGAATACCCCGCACTGTTTCCTTCTACCTCCTAAAATCTTGGGACGAGATTTCTTGTAGTGGAGGAGATTTGTAACGCCCGGATAATTTGGCTACAGTAAAACTTTTCTGATGATGCCATGTCATCTGTGTTACTGTTGCTAACCTCGCAATAATCCGAAACCGTTCGAAACTCAGATTCAAATTACTGATAACAATAAAAGTTTTCAAAAATTAAAACAAAATTGTTCGGTGGTTGCCGAATATTACAAAGGTAATTGTGGTGAAGTAAATACATTTTTATAAAATGGCTAAATGGATTAAACAATTTAAACAGAAAAGAAAATACAAAAAAGAGGAAAACAAACATAAAAAAAAGAAAGAAAGGGAAACACCCCCCCCCGCTGGGCCACCCGGCCCAGCCAACGGCCACCGGGCCGCCAGGCCGGCCCACCCCCGCGCCCATATCCCCCACCCCCTAGAAACCCTAGCTCACCCCCACCCAATCGCCCCCACTCCCCACTCGCTCTCCCCCTTCCTCCCCGATCTAGATCGGATCGGGGGAACAAACCCCGACGCTCGCCCCTCCCCGGACCCCGACGCCCCGGCACGTCCCCGCCGCCTCGCCGTTCGTCGGCACCGTCGCTGGACCGCCTCGCCGGACCTCCTCATCCCCTCCGTCGTCGGACCACCCCAACCTCCCCCGAGCACGCTCCCTAGTCCCTACCCCCACCGTGAGCTTCCTCCCTCTCCCTCGCACGTCATGCTCGACGTTGCGCCTTCCCCGCTCCTCCTCCGCGTGTATGCGCTCGCGCTCACCGCGGCCCGCGCTCACCACGTCGACGGCCGCGCCTCGGCGCCCCTGGACGCGCCCATGGCCGCGCGCCTCGCCATCTGCTCCCGCTCCGTCCCGCCCCTGGCCGTGTGTAGCGCGCGCTGGCTGCGCCAAGCGCCTCGCCCCGCCGAGGCCTCTCTGCCTCAACCGCCCCTGCCCACTGCCGCGCCGGCGTTCCCCCGCCCTCGCTGTCCTCCGCCATGCCCCGCGCCCACTCCGGCGACTGCCCGGCGCTGGCGCCCAAGCGCCCGCACTCGGCGCCCCGTACCCGCGGCCCCCTCGTGGTCGCCGCCCTAGCCCTCGCGGCTCCGGCCGGCCGCGCCGTGGACGCCGGCGCCCGCCCTCCTGGGCGCCTGTGTGCTCCCCGCTGCGGGTGGCCTCGGGCACGCACGCCCGCGCCCGTCGCCCGTTGTGGCCTCTATGGGCCACTAACTAGGGGGCCCCGCCCCAGAACGATTTAAAAAAAAGAGGAATTAAATAAATAAATAGTTAATTAATTAATTAATTAATTAAGGAATTAATTAAGTTAACTAATCATAATTAGGTTAACCTAAATAACTATTTAGTCTAATTAAACAGTAATTAGTTAGTTAACCCTGATTAACCTAATAAGAGAATGATAGGTGGGTCCCACTGGACCCACACGTCAGTTTGACCAGTCAACGCCCCTATTGACTGCTGACGTCATGCTGACGTCAGCAAACACTGTTTTGGATAATGTTAGATTTAAATAATTAATTAAATTCCAGAAATTAATAAAATCTTTAGAAAATCATATCTTTTAATCCGTAACTCGGATTAAAATATTTTCAACATGAAAGTTGCTCAGAACAACGAGACGATTCCGGATACGCAGCCCGTTCATCCGCCACACATTCCTAACCTATCCAACTCGCAACTTTCCCCCTCCGGCCCCTCTGCCCGAAAACGCGAAACGCCGGGGATACTTTCCCGGATGGTTCCCCCCTTCACCGGTATCACCTCATACCGCGTTAGGGCACCTCTAACGCCGTTACTTATCATGTCATGCATCACTATGCATCTGCTTGCTTAAATATTTATTGTTTCTCCCCCCTCTTCTCTCGATAGACACCGAGACCGACGCTGCTGCTGGCCCGATCGACTACGATGTTGATGACGCCTCTCTCTTGCCAGAGCAACCAGGCAAGCCCCCCCTTGATCACCAGATATCGCCTACTCTCCTCTATACTGCTTGCATTAGAGTAGTGTAGCATGTTACTGCTTTCGTTATTCCTATCCTGATGCATAGCCTGTCTTTGATACTAGTGTTGATACCTTTACCTGCAATCCTACTTGCTTAGTATAGGATGCTAGTGTTCCATCAGTGGCCCTACACTCTTGTCTGTCTGCCTTGCTATACTACTGGGCTGAGATCACCTCGGGAGGTGATCATGGATATATACTATACTTTAAACATGATACATGTGGTGACCAAAGTCGGGTTGGCTCGAGGAGTACCCGCGAGTGATTCACGGATTGGGGGCTGAAAGGACCTTTGTCCCGACGACCCTCTGTGTGGATCTTTGTGGCGGAGCGGCAGGGCAGTTCGGGGCTACCTGGGTGAGAGGTGAGCCTGGCCCTGTTGGCGTTCGCGGATACTTAACACGCTTAACGAGATCTGGGTATTTGATCTGAGTCTGGCCATTTGGTCTATACGCACTAACCAACTACGCGGGAAAGATATGGGCACTCGGCGTCGTGGTATCAGCCGAAGCACTTTTTGACGTCAGCGACTGAGTGGCGCGCGCCGCATTGAATCGTAAGCTCGCACTTGTATTAAGGGGGCTAGATCTGCTTCCGGCCGCGTACGCAACGTGCAGGTGTGCTCAGGGCGATGGGCCCAGACCCATGCGCGCTTAGGTTTAGACCGGCGTGCTGACCGCTCTGTTGTGCCTAGGTGGGGCTGCGACGTGTTGATCTTCCGAGGCCGGGCATGACCCAGGAAAGTGTGTCCGTCCAAATGGGATCAAGCGTGTTGGGCTATGTGGCGCACCCCTGCAGGGAAGTTTATCTATTCGAATAGCCGTGTCCCTCGGTAAAAGGACGACCCGGAGTTGTACCTTGACCTTATGACAACTAGAACCGGATACTTAATAAAACACACCCTTCCAAGTGCCAGATACAACCCGGTGATCGCTCTCTAACAGGGCATCGAGGAGGGGATCGCCGGGTAGGATTATGCTATGCGATGCTACAAGGAGGACTTCAGTCTACTCTCTTCTATATGCTGCAAGACGGAGGCGACCAGAAGCGTAGTCTTTGATAAGACTAGCTATCCCCCTCTTATTCTGGCATTCTGCAGTTCAGTCCACTGATATGGCCCTTTACACATATATCCATGCATATGTAGTGTAGCTCCTTGCTTGCGAGTACTTTGGATGAGTACTCACGGTTGCTTTTCTCCCCTTTTTCCCCCTTTCCCTTCTACCCGGTTGCCGCAACCAGATGCTGGAGCCCAGGATCCAGACGCCACCTTCGACGATGACTCCTGCTACTCTGGAGGTGCCTACTACTACGTGCAGCCCGCTGACGACGACCAGGAGTAGTTAGGAGGATCCCAGGCAGGAGGCCTATGCCTCTTTCGATCTGTATCCCAGTTTGTGCTAGCCTTCTTAAGGCAAACTTGTTTAACTTATGTCTGTACTCAGATGTTGTTGCTTCCGCTGACTCGTCTATGATCGAGCCCTTGTATTCGAACCCTTGAGGCCCCTGGCTTGTATTATGATGCTTGTATGACTTATTTTATTTGTAGAGTTGTGTTGTGATATCTTCCGGTGAGTCCCTGATCTTGATCGTACACATTTGCGTGCATGATTAGTGTACGATTGAATCGGGGGCGTCACAGTGTCGCCGCCCACGGGTTCTGGATCCGCGTCGGGCTCGCCACCACCTCCGCCCGTCGCTCCTTTGGTGGTGCTCCACCACATGATGATCCATGCTCGCGCTGGTGTACTCTGTCCCAGCACGCACTATGCGGCGACGAGTATGCATGCATGATGTCTACTATGCAACGTTTCTTATTGTACATTCGTGTTGGGCCTCCAAGCGCAGAGTTTTGTAGGACAGTAACAAATTTTCCTCAAGTGGATGACCTAAGGTTTATCAATCCGTGGGAGACGTAGGATGAAGATGGTCTCTCTCAAACAACCCTGCAACCAAATACAAGAAACCTCTTGTGTCTCCAACACACCCAATACAATGGCAAATTGTATAGGTGCACTAGTTCGGCGAAGAGATGGTCATAAAAGTGTAGTATGGATAGTAGATGTAGGTTTTTGTAATCTGAAAATATAAAAACAGCAAGGTAGCAAGTGATAAATGTGAGCAAAAACAGTATTGTAATGCTTGAAAACAAGGCCTGGGGTTCAACTTTCACTAGTGCAAAGTCTCTCAACAATCATAACATAATTGGATCATATAATAATCCCTCAACGTGCAACAAAGAATCACTCCGAAGTTTCTATCGAAGAACGTAGGACGAAAACATGCACCAACCCCTATGCATAGATTACCCCAATGTCACCTCAGGAATCCTCGAGTTGAGTGCCAAAACATACATCAAGTGAATCAATATAATACCCCATTGTCTGAAGGAAATATGCCCTAGAGGCAATAATAAAGTTATTATTTATTTCCTCATATATCATGATAAATGTTTATTATTCATGCTAGAATTGTATTAGCTGGAAACATAATACATGTGTGAATATATAAACAAATAGAATGTCACTAGTATGCCTCTACTTGACTAGCTCGTTAATCAAAGATGGTTATGTTTCCTAACCATGAACAAAGAGTTGTTATTTGATTAACGAGGTCACATCATTAGATGAATGATCTGATTGACCTGACCCATTCCATTAGCTTAGCACCCAATCGTTTAGTATGTTGCTATTGCTTTCTTCATGACATATACATGTTCCTATGACTATGAGATTATGCAACTCCCGTTTATCGGAGGAACACTTTGTGTGCTACCAAACGTCACAACGTAACTGGGTGATTATAAAGGTGCTCTACAGGTGTCTCCAAAGGTACTTGTTGGGTTGGCGTATTTCGAGATTAGGATTTGTCACTCCGATAGTCGGAGAGGTATCTCTGGGCCCTCTCGGTAATGCACATCACATAAGCCTTGCAAGCATTACAACTAATATGTTAGTTGTGAGATGATGTATTACGGAACGAGTAAAGAGACTTGCCGGCAACGAGATTGAACTAGGTATTGGATACCGACGATCGAATCTCGGGCAAGTAACATACCGATGACAAAGGGAACAACGTATATTGTTATGCGGTCTGACCGATAAAGATCTTCGTAGAATATGTAGGAGCCAATATGGGCATCCAGGTCCCGCTATTGGTTATTGACCGGAGACGTGTCTCGGTCATGTCTACATTGTTCTCGAACCGTAGGGTCCGCACGCTTAAAGTTACGATGATAGTTATTATGAGTTTATGCATTTTGATGTACCGAAGTTAGTTCGGAGTCCCGGATGTGATCATGGACATGACGAGGAGTCTCGAAATGGTCAAGACATAAAGATTGATATATTGGAGGCCTATATTTGGACATCGGAATGGTTCCGAGTGAAATCGACATTTTACTGGAGTACCGGGGGGTTACCGGAACCCCCCCGGGGGTTAATGGGCCCATATGGGCCTTAAGGGAAAAGAGGAGGGGCGGCCAGGCAGGCCGCACGCCCCCTCCCCCCTAGTCCGAATAGGACAAGGAAGGAGGGGGCGGCGCCCCCCTTTTTCCTTTCCCCCTCTCTCCTTCCTTCTCCTACAAGGCAAGGGAGAGGAGTCCTACTCCCGGTGGGAGTAGGACTCCACCTGGCGCACCCCTTGGGGGCCGGCCGCGCCCTCCCCTCCCCTCCTTTATATACGGGGGCAGGGGCACCCTAGAACACACAAGTTGATCTTCGTGATCGTTCCTTAGCCGTGTGCGGTGCCCCCCTCCACCATATTCCACCTCGGTCATATCGTTGCAGTACTTAGGCGAAGCCCTGCGTCGGTAGAACATCATCATCGTCATCACGCCGTCGTGCTGACGGAACTCATCCCCGAAGCTTTGCTGGATCGGAGCCCGGGGAGCGTCATCGAGCTGAACGTGTGCTAAGAACTCGGAGGTGCCGGAGTAACGTGCTTGGATCGGTCGGATCGGGAAGACGTACAACTACTTCCACTACGTTGCGTCAACGCTTCCGCTTCGGTCTACGAGTGTACATAGACAACACTCTCCCCTCTCGTTGCTATGCATCACCATGATCTTGCGTGTGCGTAGGATTTTTTTTGAAATTACTACGTTCCCCAACAGTGGCATCCGAGCCTAGGTTTTTATGGTTTGATGTTATATGCACGAGTAGAACACAAGTGAGTTGTGGATGATATAAGTCATACTGCCTACCAGCATGTCATACTTTGGTTCGGCGGTATTGTTGGATGAAGCGGCCCGGACCGACATTACGGGTACGCTTACGCGAGACTGGTTCTACCGACGTGCTTTGCACACAGGTGGCTGGCGGGTGTCAGTTTCTCCAACTTTAGTTGAACCGAGTATGGCTACGCCCCGTCCTTGTGAAGGTTAAAACGGAGTCTATTTGAAAAACTATCGTTGTGGTTTTGATGCGTAGGTAAGATTGGTTCTTGCTTAAGCACGTAGCAGCCACGTAAAAGTTGCAATAAACAAAGTAGAGGACGTCTAACTTGTTTTTGCAGGGCATGTTGTGATGTGATATGGTCAAGACATGATGCTAAATTTTATTGTATGAGATGATCATGTTTTGTAACCGAGTTATCGGCAACTGGCAGGAGCCATATGGTTGTCGCTTTATTGTATGCAATGCAATCGCCCTGTAATGCTTTAATTTATCACTAAGCGGTAGCGATAGTCGTAGAAGCATAAGATAGGCGAGAGGACAACGATGCTACGATGGAGATCAAGGTGTCGCGCCAGTGACGATGGTGATCATGACGGTGCTTCAGAGATGGAGATCACAAGCACAAGATGATGATGGCCATATCATATCACTTATATTGATTGCATGTGATGTTTATCTTTTTTATGCATCTTATCTTGCTTTGATTGACGGTAGCATTATAAGATGATCTCTCACTAAATTATCAAGAAGTGTTCTCCCTGAGTATGCACCGTTGCCAAAGTTCGTCGTGCCCAGACACCACGTGATGATCGGGTGTGATAAGCTCTACGTTCATCTACAACGGGTGCAAGCCAGTTTTGCACACGCAGAATACTCGGGTTATACTTGACGAGCCTAGCATATGCAGATATGGCCTCGGAACACGGAGACCGAAAGGTCGAGCGTGAATCATATAGTTGATATGATCAACATAATGATGTTCACCATTGAAGACTAATCCATTTCACGTGATGATCGGTTATGGTTTAGTTGATTTGGATCACGTGATCACTTAGAGGATTAGAGGGATGTCTATCTAAGTGGGAGTTCTTAAGTAATATGATTAATTGAACTTAAATTTATCATGAACTTAGTCCCTGATAGTATCTTGCATGTTTATGTTGATTGTAGATAGATGGCCCGTGTTGTTGTTCCGTTGAATTTTAATGCGTTCCTTGAGAAAGCAAAGTTGAAAGATGATGGTAGCAATTACACGGACTGGGTCCGTAACTTGAGGATTATCCTCATTGCTGCACAGAAGAGTTACGTCCTGGAAGCACCGCTGGGTGCCAGGCCTGCTGCTGATGCAACTGACGACGTTAAGAACGTCTGGCAGAGCAAAGCCGATGACTACTCGATAGTTCAATGTGCCATGCTTTACGACTTAGAACCGGGACTTCAACGACATTTTGAACGTCATGGGGCATATGAGATGTTCCAAGAGTTGAAGTTAATATTCCAACAGAATGCCCGGATTGAGAGATATGAAGTCTCCAATAAGTTCTATAGCTGCAAGATGGAGGAGAATAGTTCTGTCAGTGAGCATATACTCAAAATGTCTGGGTATTGTAATCACTTGATTCAACTGGGAGTTAATCTTCCGGATGATTGCGTCATTGACAGAATTCTCCAATCACTTCCACCAAGCTACAAAGGCTTCGTGATGAACTATAATATGCAAGGGATGGATAAGACGATTCCCGAGCTCTTCGCAATGCTAAAGGCTGCGGAGGTAGAAATCAAGAAGGAGCATCAAGTGTTGATGGTCAACAAGACCACTAGTTTCAAGAAAAAGGGCAAAGGGAAAAATAAGGGGAACTTCAAGAAGAACAGCAAGCAAGTTGCTGCTCAAGAGAAGAAACCCAAGTCTGGACCTAAGCTTGAAACTGAGTGCTTCTACTGCAAGCAGACTGGTCACTGGAAGCGGAACTGCCCCAAGTATTTGGCGGATAAGAAGGATGGCAAGGTGAACAAAGGTATATGTGATATACATGTTATTTATGTGTACCTTACTAGAGCTCGCAGTAGCACCTGGGTATTTGATACTGGTTCTGTTGCTAATATTTGCAACTCGAAACAGGGACTACGGATTAAGCGAACACTGGCAAAGGACGAGGTGACGATGCGCGTGGGAAATGGTTCCAAAGTCGATGTGATCGCGGTCGGCACGCTACCTCTACATCTACCTTCGGGATTAATATTAGACCTAAATAATTGTTATTTGGTGCCAGCGTTGAGCATGAACATTATATCTGGATCTTGTTTGATGCGAGACGGTTATTCATTTAAATCAGAGAATAATGGTTGTTCTATTTATATGAGTAATATCTTTTATGGTCATGCACCCTTGAAGAGTGGTCTATTTTTGATGAATCTCGATAGTAGTGATACACATATTCATAATGTTGAAGCCAAAAGATGCAGAGTTGATAATGATAGTGCAACTTATTTGTGGCACTGCCGTTTAGGTCATATCGGTGTAAAGCACATGAAGAAACTTCATACTGATGGACTTTTGGAACCACTTGATTATGAATCACTTGGTACTTGCGAACCGTGCCTCATGGGCAAGATGACTAAAACACCGTTCTCCGGTACTATGGAGAGAGAAACAGATTTATTAGAAATCATACATACAGATGTATGTGGTCCGATGAATATTGAAGCTCGTGGCGGATATCGTTATTTTCTCACCTTCACAGATGATTTAAGCAGATATGGGTATATCTACTTAATGAAACACAAGTCTGAAACATTTGAAAAGTTCAAAGAATTTCAGAGTGAAGTTGAAAATCATCGTAACAAGAAAATAAAGTTTCTACGATCTGATCGTGGAGGAGAATATTTGAGTTACGAGTTTGGTCTACATTTGAAACAATGCGGAATAGTTTCGCAACTCACGCCACCCGGAACACCACAACGTAATGGTGTGTGCGAACATCGTAATCATACTTTACTTGATATGGTGCGATCTATGATGTCTCTTACAGATTTACCGCTATCATTTTGGGGTTATGCTTTAGAGACGGCCGCATTCACGTTAAATAGAGCACCATCAAAATCCGTTGAGACGACGCCTTATGAACTATGGTTTGGCAAGAAACCAAAGTTGTCGTTTCTTAAAGTTTGGGGCTGTGATGCTTATGTGAAAAAACTTCAACCTGATCAGCTCGAACCCAAATCAGAGAAATGTGTCTTCATAGGATACCCAAAAGAAACTGTTGGGTACACCTTCTATCACAGATCCGAAGGCAAGACATTCGTTGCTAAAAATGGATCCTTTCTAGAGAAGGAGTTTCTCTCGAAAGAAGTGAGTGGGAGGAAAGTAGAACTTGATGAGGTAACTATACCTGCTCCCTTATTGGGAAATAGCACATCACAGGAACCAGTTTCTGTGATGTCTAAACCAATTGGTGAGGAAGTTAATGATGATGATCATACAAACTCAGATCAAGTTACTACAGAACCTCGTAGATCAACCAGAGTAAGATCCGCACCAGAGTGGTACGGCAATCCTATTCTGGAAATCATGCTACTAGATCATGGTGAACCTACGACCTATGAAGAAGCGATGGTGAGCCCAGATTCCGCAAAATGGCTTGAAGCCATGAAATCTGAGATGGGATCCATGTATGAGAACAAAGTGTGGACTTTGGTTGACTTGCCCGATGGTCAGCAAGCAATTGAGAATAAATGGATCTTCAAGAAGAAGACTGACGCTGACGGTAATGTTACTGTCTACAAAGCTCGACTTGTCGCAAAAGGTTTTCGACAATTTTGAGGGATTGACTACGATGAGACCTTCTCACCCGTAGCGATGCTTAAGTCTGTCCGAATCATGTTAGCAATTGCCGCATTTTATGATTATGAAATTTGGCAGATGGATGTAAAAACTGCATTCCTGAATGCATTTCTGGAAGAAGAGTTGTATATGATGCAACCAGAAGGTTTTATCGATCCAAAGGGAGCTAACAAAGTGTGCAAACTCCAGCGATCCATTTATGGACTGGTGCAAGCCTCTCGGAGTTGGAATAAACGCTTTGATAGTGTGATCAAAGCATTTGGGTTTGTACAGACTTTTGGAGAAGCCTGTATTTACAAGAAAGTGAGTGGGAGCTCTGTAGCATTTCTGATATTATATGTTGATGACATATTACTAATCGGAAATGATATAGAATTTCTGGATAGCATAAAGGGATACTTGAATAAGAATTTTTCAATGAAAGACCTCGGTGAAGCTGCTTACATATTGGGCATCAAGATCTATAGAGATAGATCAAGACGCTTAATTGGACTTTCACAAAGCACATGCCTTGACAAAGTTTTGAAGAAGTTCAAAATGGATCAAGCAAAGAAAGGATTCTTGCCTGTACTACAAGGTGTGAAGTTGAGTAAGACTCAATGTCCGACCACTGCAGAAGATAGAGAGAAAATGAAAGATGTTCCCTATGCTTCAGCCATAGGCTCTATCATGTATGCAATGCTGTGTACCAGACCTGATGTGTGTCTTGCTATAAGTTTAGCAGGGAGGTACCAAAGTAATCCAGGAGTGGATCACTGGACAGCGGTCAAGAACATCCAGAAGTACCTGAAAAGAACTAAGGATATGTTTCTCATATATGGAGGTGACAAAGAGCTCATCGTAAACGGTTACGTTGATGCAAGCTTTGACACTGATCCGGACGATTCTAAATCGCAAACCGGATACGTGTTTACATTAAACGGTGGAGCTGTCAGTTGGTGCAGTTCTAAACAAAGCGTCGTGGCGGGATCTACATGTGAAGCGGAGTACATAGCTGCTTCGGAAGCAGCAAATGAAGGAGTCTGGATGAAGGAGTTCATATCCGATCTAGGTGTCATACCTAGTGCATCGGGTCCAATGAAAATCTTTTGTGACAATACTGGTGCAATTGCCTTGGCAAAGGAATCCAGATTTCACAAGAGAACCAAGCACATCAAGAGACGCTTCAACTCCATCCGGGATCTAGTCCAGGTGGGAGACATAGAGATTTGCAAGATACATATGGATCTGAATGTAGCAGACCCGTTGACTAAGCCTCTTCCACGAGCAAAACATGATCAGCACCAAAACTCCATGGGTGTTAGAATCATTACTGTGTAATATAGATTATTGACTCTAGTGCAAGTGGGAGACTGAAGGAAATATGCCCTAGAGGCAATAATAAAGTTATTATTTATTTCCTCATATATCATGATAAATGTTTACTATTCATGCTAGAATTGTATTAGCTGGAAACATAATACATGTGTGAATATATAAACAAATAGAATGTCACTAGTATGCCTCTACTTGACTAGCTCGTTAATCAAAGATGGTTATGTTTCCTAACCATGAACAAAGAGTTGTTATTTGATTAACGAGGTCACATCATTAGATGAATGATCTGATTGACCTGACCCATTCCATTAGCTTAGCACCCGATCGTTTAGTATGTTGCTATTGCTTTCTTCATGACATATACATGTTCCTATGACTATGAGATTATGCAACTCCCGTTTATCGGAGGAACACTTTGTGTGCTACCAAACATCACAACGTAACTGGGTGATTATAAAGGTGCTCTACAGGTGTCTCCAAAGGTACTTGTTGGGTTGGCGTATTTCGAGATTAGGACTTGTCACTCCGATAGTCGGAGAGGTATCTCTGGGCCCTCTCGGTAATGCACATCACATAAGCCTTGCAAGCATTACAACTAATATGTTAGTTGTGAGATGATGTATTACGGAACGAGTAAAGAGACTTGCCGGCAACGATATTGAACTAGGTATTGGATACCGATGATCGAATCTCGGGCAAGTAACATACCGATGACAAAGGGAACAACGTATATTGTTATGCGGTCTGACCGATAAAGATCTTCGTAGAATATGTAGGAGCCAATATGGGCATCCAGGTCCCGCTATTGGTTATTGACCGGAGACGTGTCTCGGTCATGTCTACATTGTTCTCGAACCGTAGGGTCCGCACGCTTAAAGTTACGATGACAGTTATTATGAGTTTATGCATTTTGATGTACCGAAGTTAGTTCGGAGTCCCGGATGTGATCACGGGCATGACGAGGAGTCTCGAAATGGTCGAGACATAAAGATCGATATATTGGAGGCCTATATTTGGACATCGGAATGGTTCCGAGTGAAATCGGCATTTTACTGGAATACCGGGGGGTTACCGGAACCCCCCGGGGGGGCCCATATGGGCCTTAAGCGAAAAGAGGAGGGGCGGCCAGGCAGGCCACGCGCCCCCTCCCCCCTAGTCCGAATAGGACAAGGAAGGGGGGCGGCGCCCCCCTTTTTCCTTTCCCCCTCTCTCCTTCCTTCTCCTACAAGGCAAGGGAGAGGAGTCCTACTCCCGGTGGGAGTAGGACTCCACCTGGCTTACCCCTTGGGGGCCGGCCGTGCCCTCCCCTCCCCTCCTTTATATACGGGGGCAGGGGGCACCCTAGAACACACAAGTTGATCTTCGTGATCGTTCCTTAGCCGTGTGCGGTGCCCCCCTCCACCATATTCCACCTTGGTCATATCGTTGCAGTACTTAGGCGAAGCCCTGCGTCGGTAGAACATCATCATCGTCATCACGCCGTTGTGCTGACGGAACTCATCCCCGAAGCTTTGCTGGATCGGAGCCCGGGGAGCGTCATCGAGCTGAACGTGTGCTAAGAACTCGGAGGTGCCGGAGTAACGGTGCTTGGATCGGTCGGATCGGGAAGACGTACGACTACTTCCACTATGTTGCGTCAACGCTTCCGCTTCGGTCTACGAGGGTACGTAGACAACACTCTCCCCTCTCGTTGCTATGCATCACCATGATCTTGCGTGTGCGTAGGATATTTTTTGAAATTACTATGTTCCCCAACATTGTCACCATGGGTATCCATATGCAAGACATACATCAAGTGTTCTCAAATCCAATATTCAATCCAACATAAAGAAACCTCAAAGAGCAAGACTCAATTCATCACAAGAAGGTAGAGAGGGAAGAACACCATAAGATCCAAATATATTAACAAGCTTGCCGTACATCAAGATCGTGCCAAATCAAGAACACGGGAGAGAGAGAGAGAGAGAGAGAGATCAAACACATAGCTACTAGTACATACCCTCAGTCCCGAGGGTGAACTACTCCCTCCTCATCATGGTGGCTGTTGGTGTCAAAACCGGCGGATCTCGGGTAGGGGGTCCCGAACTGTGCGTCTAGGCGGATGGTAACAAGAGACTGGGGACACGAAGTTTTACCCAGGTTCGGGCCCTCTCGGTGGAGGTAAAACCCTACGTCCTTCTTGATTAATATTGATGATATGGGTAGTACAAGAGTAGATCTACCACGAGATCAAGGAGGCTAAACCCTAGAAGCTAGCCTATGGTATGATTGTTGTATGTTGTCCTACGGACTAAAGCCCTCCGGTTTATATAGACACCAGAGAGGGTTAGTGAGGGAGTCCTGGATTAGGGGGTGTTCGGATAGCCGAACTATATCTTCAGACGGGCTCCAGGACTATGAAGATACAAGATTGAAGACTTCGTCCCGTGTTCGGAAGGTTCTTTACTTGGCGTGGAAGGCAAGCTAGGCGTGCGGATATTCAAGATCTCCTACCAATGTAACCGACTCTGTGTAACCTTAACCCTATCCGGTGCCTATATAAACCGGAGGGTTGTAGTCCGTAGGAAGAACACATCATAACCATCATCATACCCATAGGCTAGCTTCTAGGGTTTAGCCTCCTTGATCTTGTGGTAGATCTACTCTTGTACTACCCATATCATCAATATTAATCTAGCAGGAGTAGGGTTTTACCTCCATCGAGAGGGCCCGAACCTGGGTAAAATAAAGTGTCCCTTGTCTCCTGTTACCATCCGACCTTGACGCACAGATCGGGACCCCCTACCCGAGATCCGCCGGTTTTGACACCGACATTGGTGCTTTCATTAAGAGTTCCTCTGTGCCGTCGCGATCAGGAAGGATGCCTTCTCCCGTCTTTAAAGACGGTGCCGTCACTGAGGGAGCTTTGGCTATCGGCCAACCCCTCCGGCTGGGTGGTTTTCTCATGACCGCCCGTTCGGCCATTACGCCGACGGTGACCTCTTGGGTCATCGAAAACAATCTCCGCGTCAGCTCGGAATTGGCCGAGCAGCTAGATCCGGTGGAGCTCTCCTCCATAAACGAGCTCCTGGATCGCATCGCCGCCTTGGGGGTCGCTACAAACTACGACCAGGTTGGGCCTAAACCTGATCTAAGGGAAATCAACTCTCCCCAAGCCACCCATCATGTTGCTGTGGTGGAAACACAATGCGGTGACCCTTCATCAATCTTAAGGACTAGTTACGTCTGAATTCCGGAACCCTCCATGCCGGATATCCACGGAGGGGAGGATACAACCCAAGACCTGGGCTTGGAACCAGGCAAACCGGAAAACATACAGGACTCTGGATCTCGGAATCCGGAGGTCGTTCGGCCTCCGAACAGCAAACCGGGCGAAGTATAAATGAATTCCGCCCGTCCGATCTTAAGCGATCTCTCCCAAATCAAGCAGATGCCCAGAGAAACAGTACATCATTACTGGGCCAGATTCCTCCTGCTTATGAACAGGATAAAGGACTGCCACGAGGGAGATGCGATTTCAATCTTCTGCAGTAACTGCACGGACAAGGGGATACTCAACGCCATAAGTCGTCGTAATATTACGCGCTTTGCTGACTTGGCGTCCATAGTACAAAAATACTGTGCGATGGAAAGTGCTCGGAAAACCGAAATTAAATTTTGGGATAATCCGGCCTTGAATAGCAATCCCGTCCGAATCAAAAGGGCGCACTACAGCAAAGCGCCCGGATTAAATAAAAAATCAAAACCCTCTAGGGGGCACGGAACCGTGCTAGAAAGGTGGCTCGATGGACCCTGCAAGATTCATAGTACAGAGGATGCCACCCCAACTCCCAGCCTCAGGGCATGTTGGATACTCCGGCAGGTGGCCAAAATTGGCGAGGACCTCCTAAATCTAGAGGTCGAAGGAAACCAGCCCGAGAATTTTAGTACCGTTCTCACAATCTCCGAGACTTTCGCATCAAATAACATGCGAAAAATAACACTTCGCAGCCTCGCCGAAGTCTACCAAGTAGCGACCATAAATCCATGGAGCAATACTGCCATCACCTTCAATGCGAGCGACGAACCTAAATTCCGAACAGCCAGAGCGCCAGACGCATTGGTTCTCAGTCCCATAGTGGACGGCTGTCGCCTCGCAAAGGTACTTATGGACGGAGGCAGCGGATTGAACCTCATCTACGAGGAAACCCTCCAAAAGATGGAAATAGACTGGAACCGCATTGAGCGAAGCAGCACAACCTTTAGAGGAATAATCCCTAGTCAGGAAGCGCGCTGCACCGGAAAGATCACACTAGATGTGGTATTCGGCACACCGGATAATTACAGGTCCGAACAAATCACGTTCCAGCTGGCCCCGTTCAGAAGCGGATATCACGCTATATTAGGACGAGAGGCATTCACAGTTTTCCAAGCCATACCCCATTACGGGTACATGAAGCTTAAGATGCCTGGGCCAAACGGAATTATCACTCTCGCTAGTGATCCGGACATGGAACTCCGCGCCGAAAACAAGACAGCCGCATTGGCCCTCGAGGCACTATCTGAAGCCTTAGCGGCCGAAGAGCTAACGGCGCTGTGATCCACGGTTAGCAGGGATGATGTGATACTCGATAAGAGATCCAAATCCACATCCTTCAAACCAGCGGATGAAATAGTCAAATTCCAAGTCCACCCAACGGACGCGAATAAAACAGCCTCCATCGGGGCACAATTGAGCCCTGATGTAAACGCCGCACTGCGCGAGTTCCTACAAGAGAACTGGGGTATTTTCGCTTGGCACCCCTCAGATATGCCAGGAATCCCACGCAGGCTGGCCGAGCACAGCTTAAATATCCAGAAAGGATTCAAACCTGTCAAACAAACCCTTCGGCGTTTCTCCGAACCAAAGAGACAGGCCATGGGAGAGGAGCTAGCCAAATTATTGGAGGCCGGATTCATTAGAGATATCAAAGACCCGGACTGGCTAGCAAACCTGGTAATGGTACCAAAGAAGGACAAATCCTGGCGCCTGTGTGTCGACTTCAAAGACCTTAATAAGGCCTGCCCAAAGGGTCCCTTTCCCCTCCCTCGAATTGATCAAATCATCGATGCCACCGCAGGACATGATTCCCTGTGTTTCCTCGACGCATACTCCGGTTACCATCAAATGAAGATGGCAGAATCCGACCAAGCTGCAACAGCATTCATCACGCCATACGGCCCATTCTGCTTCAACACAATGCCCTTTGGGCTCAAAAACGCCGGCGCGACATATCAGCGCATGATTCAAACATGTTTGGCAAACCAGATCGGCAAAACAGTGGAGGCGTACGTAGATGATGTGGTCGTTAAATCAAGACACGTCGAATCTCTAGTAGACGACTTGAGACTTACATTCGACAACCTGCGAAAATACGACATCAAGCTCAATCCGGAAAAATGTGTTTTCGGCGTCCCAGCCAGAAAGCTCCTGGGCTTCATTGTATCCGGCAGAGGAATTGAAGCAAATCCAACTAAAATCCGAGCTCTGTCACAATTGGATGTCCCAAAAGATCTCAAGCAAATTCAGAAACTCACCGGATGCGTGGCGGCCTTAAGCCGCTTCATCTCCCGCTTGGGAGAAAAGGCACTACCCCTTTACCGCCTCCTTAGGCGCACCGAACACTTCGAGTGGACGGACGCTGCCACGGCCGGACTCGAAGAAATAAAGGCCATCTTGGCAACAAACCCCATCCTGGCCGCGCCGAATACCGGCGAACCCATGCTATTGTACATTGCCGCAACCCATCAAGTTGTTAGCGCAGTGCTCGTCGTCGAACGGATAACGGACAGACATAAATTACCCCTTCAAAGGCCGGTTTACTACGTGTCCACTGTCCTTACACCATGCAAATCACGGTACCCGCATTATCAAAAAATCGCATACGCGGTATTCATGGCATCCCGGAAGCTACGACACTACTTTCAAGAGTGTTCTATTACAGTAGCCTCGGAAGTACCACTCAACGATATTATCAACAACCGCGATGCAACAGGCCGGATAGCAAAATGGGCCATAGAGCTCCTCCCGTTCGATATAACCTACAAGCCACGACGAGCAATTAAATCGCAAGTCCTAGCCGACTTCGTCGCCGAATGGACAGAGGCCGAACTCCCTAAAGAGTACGGCACGTACTCAAACTGGATCATGCATTTCGACGGCTCCAAAATGCTGGCCGGACTGGGGGCTGGCGTTGTTTTGACGTCCCCTACAGGAGATACAGTCCAATATGTACTCCAAATTATGTACACGGACTCCAACAATGCAGCCGAATATGAGGCCCTTCTACATGGCCTCCGGATGGCGGTATCCATGGGCATTCAACGCCTGGAAGTACGCGGGGACTCAAACCTCGCGATATCCCAAATAAATGGCGACTTCGACGCCAAAGACCCAAAAATGGCAGCTTATCGCAATGCCGTACTAAAAATGTCAGCTCGATTCGAGGGACTGGAGTTCCATCACATAGCCCGAGAAAATAATCAGGCAGCGGACGTCCTGGCACGCATTGGAGCAAAACGAGATGCAGTCCCCCCCAACATCTTCTTAGAAAGATTATTCAAACCATCCGTAGCATGGGAGGGGAACCCTCGGATAATAGCCCGGGCATAACCGCACAACCCAATGCCGAACAATCAGACATAATCGGCGGCCCCGCCACTGAAATTACACCCTCATCCCACGCAATAATGGCGGTCATCGCCCCGTGGACGGAACCATTCCTAGACTACCTTACTAGGCAGGAACTCCCCGAGGACCAAAACGAGGCACGCTGCATAGTGCGGCGATCTAAAGCCTATAAAGTCCACGAGGGAGAGCTATATAAGAAAAGCACTACAGGAGTCCTTCAAAGGTGTACCTCCGAAGAGGAAGGGCGGAGTCTGTTGGCTGAAATTCATGCCGGACTCGGTGGCCATCACGCCGCGGCTCAGTCCCTTGTAAGCAAGGTTTTCCGTACTGGCTTCTATTGGCCGACGGCTAGAGCAGACGCTCAGGACCTAGTCAAACGGTGCGTCGGTTGCCAGCTCTTTGCCAACCAAAGCCACATGCCACCCAACGCCCTCCGAACTACCCCCATCACTTGGCCTTTCGCGGTCTGGGGGCTCGATATGGTGGGACCCCTTAAAGGCGGAACCCACAAGAAAAAATACTTATTGGTCATGGTGGATAAATTCACCAAATGGATAGAAGCCAAGCCTGTCAAGACGGCTGAATCTGGACCTGTGATAGACTTCGTATCCGGGGTCGTACACCGTTATGGTGTCCCCCACAACATTATCACCGATAAGGGCACAAACTTCACCTCTGATGAAGTAAAGCTGTGGTGCAAAAACATAGGCATTAAGCTCGACTACGCTTTTGTCTATCACCCACAAACTAACGGTCAGGTCGACGCGCAAATGGTCTCATCATGAGCGGCATCAAACCCAGACTAGTGCGGTCCCTCAAGGAATCTGATATGCACTGGGTAGAGGAGCTCGACTCCGTACTCTGGGGGCTGCGAACCACGCCAAATCGTACCACCGGATTCACGCCATTCTTTATGGTGTACGGCGCTGAGGCGATTCTGCCCTGCGACATAATTCATGACTCACCTCGAGAGCGCATGTACGAAGAAAGAGAAGCCGAGCTTGATCGGCAGGACAACCTAGACGCCTTAGAGGAAGAGCGTGACGTGGCTAAGGCCCGTTCCGCATTCTATCAACAGCAAGCTCGAAGATATCAAAGCAGAGAAGTATGCGCCAAAAATTACAACGTTGGTGAACTAGTTCTGCGCCTGCCGGATAAGCAAAAGAACAAACTCAAGCCCAAATGGGAAGGTCCATTCATAATCGACCAAGTCCTAACTGGTGGAGCGTACCGCCTGCGAGATGCGTCGGACAACCGACTCGAGCCGAACCCATGGAACGCCACACGTCTCCGAAGATTCTATGCCTAGCGCCGGACTCTGTGTTTGTCTCCTTCCTCTGTCCATTATTTACATTTATACCTTTTTTTTACTTCGTCTACTACTCTTTTCTTTTCTAGCCCGTAAAAGGCTCATTATATGACG
Source organism: Aegilops umbellulata (assembly GCA_032464435.1). Lineage (NCBI taxonomy): Eukaryota > Viridiplantae > Streptophyta > Magnoliopsida > Poales > Poaceae > Aegilops > Aegilops umbellulata. The sequence continues at coordinate 295,932,639 of CP136056.1, forward strand.
CGCTATCCGCGCTCCTTAAACCTGGGGGCTTCTTTAACAGAAGCTTATCTATATGGGTTTCACACCCAACGCATGCGTCAGACTTCCGCATGCACCTTTTCTTCGCCATTATATGCATCGATATGACTTAAGTTTTGGCCAAGCTGGGTTGCCTGGCTCCTGTGCTTACCCCTACGTTCCCGATTGTTCGGCTAGGCGGTAAAGGGAGCACCTCTGCGATTGTTACTGCCGGATAAGCCGGATGTGTACCTTAGACTGGGTGAAGCCAAAAGCTAGCGTTCTTAAGGGAATATTCGGTCGGTGAACTAAAGATGAACCTTTTTATTTTATACATGCCCCCAGATGATCTCCTGCATTTGCAGTCCGGACGTGCACTTTAGGGCACGCCACCCCAGCGAAAGGAACCCTTAACGGAACTATTCTCTCTGGAAGATGTTTCTTACTAACCATGTAATATAACATAACTAGTTGGGCACTTGTCTGATAAAGCACTAATGACCCCTACGCCTGGTCTCCATGCATACCCCGGCTTTTATATAGCCGTTATGGTATTCGGACACACTCCGGACCGTCAGGTCCCAAGGTCGAAGCGAAAAGGTCGGCAACGACAAACGATCTACAATCCGGCTAGAAGGCATTACACATGTCAATTATAAATTACATAGTCATCTTGACTGATCGTACTCCTCCTCTATACCATCTAACAGGCTGTCTAATTTACAGTCCTGCTGGGAATACTTTGCGGCCAGCTCTACCTGGCCATACACCAAGCTCACAGGGATCTCCTTCCCGTCAGGCCCCACTGGTCCGACCTCGGCCATGTGATTGGGGTCAGACTTCGTAAAGCGGGTCTTCACCATGGCCCAGGCCTCCCTCGCGCCTTGTCGGCAGGCTGATATCTTCCACAACCGGATGCGCTGCCGAGCTCCCGTCAGCTTCTCCGCAAGCTCTCCAAGGCCCTCGGGCGTGGAGTGGGCAGGCCATAAGGCTCGGGCAACCCCTTGCATTGCCTGCCGAATTCGTTCGTGCAGTTGCAGGAGTTCGGGGAGAAGGTCACCCGTAGAACCGGGCATCTCCTCTGCAGGACGACCTGTGAGCGTACCTACATACATAATTCTGTTATTTGTCTTCCTCGCCGAACTCCTTTTTTTTCAAAGGGTTCGCTCAAGCACTTACTAAATATGCCGCGTCGAAGACGCTGATTCTCCTTCGTGGAGTCAGATAGCTAGCCACGAACGTCTTTCAGTTCAACATCCAGCTTGGTGTTGGCATCCTGAAGATCATTCTTCTCTCGCCTCACCCTTGTCAACGTACTCTTGCCAGCCTTTAACTGGCGTAAGAGTTGTTGCCTCTCCGGATCTAGTCCGGCACCATCTGTAACATTAATTGTCAGATTCGCACATAAGCCGCACAATACTAATCTCTCAAAGTATATCATACCTGAGGGGGTCCCTTTGGGCTCCCCTGTTGTAGCTAGTGCGGCCTCTAGTTGGGCCTGGCACTTTTCCAGCTCCTGGGACAGCACGATGTTCTTCTCAGTAAGAACCTACATTTTATATGATCCTTAAATCAGTTAGTTTAACTGTTTCAAGTCTCGGGGGCTACTGGTATATATATATTCAAATTTTCTTACCCGTATGTCTTTCACATACTGCTCCGTGGCTCTGGCTAAACCATCTTGAGCAGCATGAAGGTACGCATCTCCCAAATTGAAGGCGGCTAAGGCCTCTCGGGAGAAACAAGCGTCGCGTAGAACTGTCCGGCGACGCCTATGGTTCATGGCGCTCTCCACTTCTGAATTTGTGGCAGATAGCCGGTCCGCGTCCTTTGTTGTAGGAGCGTCCGGCGCAAGCCTGGTGTTTGTCCCCGCCTCCGGACCAGACGTTGGGGCCTGGCAGGTAGAGGCGCGGTTGGCGGTCCCTCCGGATATAGTCCGGCGAGGCCTCTTCGTCCTGGAAACAGTACGGATGTTAACATGCCCTGACAGAATAACGCCGGGAAGACAGAGGGCGCATTATACCTTTGTGCCGAACTCTCAGTCCGGACTTCATCCCTTTTTACCCCACGGGGCCCGGCGGCTCCTCGTTGGCTAGCCACCGCAGGTTCGGCCTCCCTCCTCGGAAATCTCCCCTGTAAAATACGGTTGTCGTCAGAAACACCGGAATATGTAAGGACGGAATCTCTCTTGCGGGAATAAACACTCCGGTTTCTGTCACCTGGGAGGCCGGGATTAACCCAGGATAATCAGCCATAATGGCCACGAAGGTATTATCTTTGCTTAACTGGTGGAACACCCCGTCGATGAGATCCACCGATATGTCCGGATCCTCTTCGGAGTCCGGATCGAGGGACCATTCTGGGTCCTCCGGCTGTGGAGGGCAGCTGTTGATATCCTTTACCTCCTGTCGAAGCTCCTGCATTGAAATCACCAGATTACGTATCTAGTCATGGGAGCATTAAATAAGCGGGCAAGTGCAATTGTCCACTTACCCAACTTGGAGGTTCATACATAGTGAATCCGGCCCGCTGGTTGACGCGGATGAAGTCCTCCTTTTCTCCCTTGTACAAAGGTGTTAGAATCTTTACTAGAGCGACAGCTATGTCTGGCCCCTTGCGGCCGTAACGGGTGGCGTCATCCTCCCCGTTGAAATCCCACATGGGGTGACTCCTATATTGAAGCGGCTGCACCCCCCGCATAATACATGCGGCCATGACTCCAATCATGGTTAGTCCGGAATGAGCCAACAGTCTTATCCGGCCCATCAGGTAAAGAACGTCTCTGTTGCTTTCTCTCTGAGAGCTCCGCGGATGCCAACTTAAGCGTTTCTTTAAGGGAGCCATGCTGAACTCAGGGAGGCCGACCCGGACAGGGTCCGGCAGCGGGACGTCATCTATGTAGAACCATTCTGAAGGCTAGTCCTCGGACGCCTTCTTTGGGGTTCCGGATAGGTATCCGGTCCCGGCGATGCGCCATATTTCGGCTCCGCCCACTTGGTATATAGACCCCTTCTGAGAACGGGGCACCAAGCAGAACAATCTCTTCCACAGTGCAAAATGAGCCTCGACGCCTAAAAATAGCTCGCAAAGGGCAATGAAGCCTGCAATATGTAGCACGGAGCTAGGCGTGAGGTTGTGCAGCTGGAGGCCGTAGAACTCCAGAAGCCCGCGGAGGAATGGATGAATTGGAAATCCCAGACCCCTTAATAAATAAGGGACGAGGCACACCCAATCTCCTTTAGAAGGATTGGGGGTGCTCTCCGCTTGCTTGCCGCCGTTGTAGGTGGCGAGTCCGGCTCGGACCGGGACCATATATGCTTGGGGAAGGAATCCTTTGGCCCGCAATGGCACTAGCTCGCTGTGTGGGATGGTGCAACTCTCCCAGTCTCCGGATTTGGGGCTGGAGGGGCGAGGGGAGGAGCTACGACGGCTGGCCATGTTGGAATGGACCTTTGCTGGAGACGCTCTGATGATAACTCGCGGGGAGAAGAAGATGTGGTTTGGATCTAGATCCCCATCCCGTTAAATAGGTGGCTCGTTTATATGACCAAGGGTGTGAATATAAAAACACCCCCGAGCTTTTCGCATTCGTTCAACACGTGGAAGACGGCAATTATTGGGCACCGAGACCGAGGAGCGCTACGGACATTATTCATACAGGTACACAAGATTCGGAGGGGGAACCCGCCTTGCAATGCCGAAGACAATTTTGCGCGCTGGACTTGACGTCATTGAAGCCTGGTTCGGGGGCTACTGAGGGAGTCCTGGATTAGGGGGTGTTCGGATAGCCGAACTATATCTTCAGCCGGACTCCAGGACTATGAAGATACAAGATTGAAGACTTCGTCCCGTGTCCAGAAGGTTCTTTCCTTGGCGTGGAAGGCAAGCTAGGCATGCGGATATTCAAGATCTCCTACCAATGTAACCGACTCTGTGTAACCCTAACCCTATCCGGTGCCTATATAAACCGGAGGGTTGTAGTCCGTAGGAAGAACACATCATAACCATCATCATACCCATAGGCTAGCTTCTAGGATTTAGCCTCCTTGATCTCGTGGTAGATCTACTCTTGTACTACCCATATCATCAATATTAATCTAGCAGGAGTAGGGTTTTACCTCCATCGAGAGGGCCCGAACCTGGGTAAAATAAAGTGTCCCTTGTCTCCTGTTACCATCCGACCTTGACGCACAGATCGGGACCCCCTACCCGAGATCCGCCGGTTTTGACACCGACAGTTAGGGTTACACAAAGTCGGTTACAATGATAGGAGATCTAAATATCCGCATCGCCAAGCTTGCCTTCCACGCCAAGGAAAGTCCCTCCCGGACACGGGACAAAGTCTTCAATCTTGTATCTTCATAGTCCAGGAGTCCGGCTGAAGGTATAGTCCGGCCATCCGGACACCCCCTAACCTAGGACTCCCTCAGTAGCCCCTGAACCAGGCTTCAATGACGACGAGTCCGGCGCGCAGATTGTCTTCGGCATTTCAAGGCGGGTTCCTCCCCCAAGTACTTCATAGAAGATTTTGAACACAAAAGACAGTGTCCGACCCTGCAAAATAAGTTTCCACATATTGCCATAGAGAGAATAATATTTACACAAATCTAATCTGCTGACGTATTCTGTAGGGTGACATCACACCACGGCCAAGTCTTTATTCGAATCGTTTTTACTCCCCCACCTTAGCATGTTTTGCGAGTCGGTTTCCTTGGCACGTCTTGTCAAAGCAGAGATCGTGTCCCCTCATTTACGCGATTCTCATCAATACAGACGTGGGTAACCCAATCGTGCCCGTTGGCATGTTTTCTTGATTAAAGGCGAGTCCTAAACGGTTACGGGGAGGGCCCTTGGTATTCCACCTCTTATAAAGAGACCAAGACCTTGCTCCTTCTTTTCAATCTCAAACGTGTTCGCCCTTCGCCTCGAGTTCCAACACCCAAGGTTCCAGATTTCAGGCGCTTCGGATCTTCGACAATGTCCGGTTCCGACCTTCGAGGCCGATGGGCGCCCTCTTCCGTTATAGAGGAGGACGTGCTAAAGCTGAGAGAGGCCAGGTTCTTGACCGGCGAAATCTCGCATAGGTTACTTGCTCAAGGGCAGGTCATTCCCACTCCCAGGCCTGGTGAGAGCGTGGTGTTCATGTCTCACTTCCTTCGGGGGCTAGGCTTCCCAATGGACCCCTTCGTGAGGGGGCTCATGTTCTATTACGGGTTGGAATTTCACGACTTAGCTCCGGAGTCCATCCTCCACATTTCCTCTTTCATCGTCGTGTGCGAAGCCTTCCTCCGTATTAATCCCCACTTCGGACTATGGCTCAAGACCTTTAAAGTAATGCCGAAGATAATCGAGGGACGGCACGCAGAGTGCGGAGGCGCTGTTATAAGCAAGAATGCTGATGCTCCATGGCCCGAGGGCTCTTTCTAAGAGGAGTTCAGCTTATGGCAACGAGAGTGGTTCTATATCACCGCTCCCAGGGGCACCAAGTGGGTGGCGCCATCTGCCTTTCGTTCGGGTCCCCCACCACAGCTAGCGTCATGGGTCAATAAAGGACTTGACTGGGGGTCATCCAAGGACGTGCCCTTGTTGCAGGGCCGCATTAGGGATTTCTTAGCAAGTGACTTCAGCCTGGTCAAAGTGACGCAGGTCATGCTGATCCGCCGAACCCTGCCTGGGAAACGTCGCTCCCTCCGCCTATGGGAGTTTAATCCGGAGGGACCGCGAGCTCTCCAGCATTTCATGGGCGCAACGCCTGTGGAGATGTATAAATTGTTCTTCGGATCACAAGTGATGTGTCCGGACTTGACCGAGGACGCAGGATTGAGCTGCAATCGCCCGGATACTAAAGTAAGTAGCCTTGTGCCCAGACTTGCTATCCGTATATTTGTCATGAAACTTGCTTATAAAGAACTGTTCTTTAAACATGAGTGGATAGCAAAAGAAAAGCTTATCAGGTGTCCGGCTCCCCTCCCCGAGACCACGCCGGATCCCGTGCTGGTCAGGATGTTGAAGATTGTGCCTTTGAAGGAAAGCAAGGGAGGGGACAAGGAAACTACGGCCTCCTCGAAGGAGGCTGTTCGGAGGGAAGGAATCGAGAATTCCACTCCTCAAGGAAAGAAGAGGACCGCCTCTGGAGACCCGGAGACCGTGGCCTCAAAACGGGGGAAGATATCTTCGTTAGAGGGTCCTGCGCCGGGGGATACCTCGGCCGAACTATGCCCTCAAGGGGGCCAGCCCTCCACCGAGCCATAAGTAGAGAGAGGTTTTTCCTTTGAGAAGAATCCTTGTTTTATATCTGAGAAGAGTAACCGAAAATTTACCTTGTAGTTCGAACCTCAGCCCTTCTCAGCAGAGCTCGTCTTCGGGGGATCTTCTTCCGGAGATGATGGAGAGCGGAACGCCTCCCCCTGCTGAACCGCCTAGGGAGGTGGGCGACCCTAAGGTATCGTCGCGGAGGGTTTCTCTGAATCCAGCGGGGCCAGAAGGCAGCCATATGGCCCCCCAAGGCTCTCTATGTCCGTCCTTCGAGAAAGGTCATAGGACGAATCCGGCACCGTCCGGTGCTCGGTCAGAGGTGCTGAAGGATCTGCTAGGGCGATCATCTATCTCAGAGGAGCATCACGCCTTGATGGGCATGGTGATTGAAAGGGTTTCGTCCGCGGAAAGCGGATTGCACGAGGCCATCAGAAGTTTACTGACGGGTTTTGAGGTACGCGTAATAACGCGCCCTTTTTTAACAGTGGTGCATAAACAAGATGCGCCCTGTGCACATAGTAGCCCCTGAGACTCTGTGCGTTGTCAAAATTGACGGCGCGCAGAGGATCATAACCCCAGGTCTAAAACACTATCTTCGAATGTAGGTGACGAATTGTCCGGCGTCCAGCCGGACTAATGGGTTTGCCAAGCTAAAGCGGCAACTTGACATGGCAGAAGCCGACATCGTGCTTGTTAACAAGCGGCTTGACGAGGCGCAAGGTATGTAACCCCTCCAGTGGCACCTGGTAAGAGGAGCCTATGCCAGTATCTTACCCTGTGTGTGCTTGATGCAGATGGTGCGGCTGCCATGGAGAGTCTTCGGGCGGAACTTGCCTGAGCCAAGGAACAAGCCAGAAAAAGTGATGCGGCTGGGAAGAAGGCCCTTGAAGAGCTGAGAGCCGAACAGGCTGCTCACTGCCGAAGCAGGAAAGAGATGGCCAAGATAGCCGTGAAGCTTAAGAGCGTTGCTGACCGTTGCAGGCTTCTGGAAAAAGAAGATCGGGCGGAACAGACGGACTTGGAGAAGGCCGTTGCCGATGCCAAGGATGCTCGCTCTGCGATGAGAGCTGCGAAGGAGGAGCTTCGTGAAGCCGGAGAGATCGCGGCTGGAAAGCCCTTTATGCTACGGAGGAAGTTTTGTGATCCTAAGCATGCTCCGTTGGACCGGCTGTGGAGTGCGACGGACACCTATCTGGATTTGGCGGCAAGTGCTGCTGATGCGACCGACCACTTTCGAGATCAAGAAGATCGCGAAGTGGAGAAACTCTTCTGGTCACAGTTCCACAATCCAGAGCGTCCATTGTCAGTGGCCGGTCATCTGGCCGAATGGGCCGAGCTGAATAGGTTGTCCGGACTCGCCATGAAGTGCGTCATGAGTCATCTGTGGCCGGAGAGATCAGAGCCGAAGAGTTATTTCAGCTTGGTGCAGCAATTCCTTGGTGCGGTGCCGCATATCAATGAAATGAAGAGGTCAGCATGCATAGAGGGCGCACGGATGGCTCTTGCCCGTGTCAAGACATACTGGGCGGAGATGGAGACCACCGTTGTTGCATCCCGAGATTCGGACAAAAGCCGAGTACCCTCCGAGCACTATTTTTAGGAAGTCCTTCAAGGCGCTCGTGTAATAGAGATGCAGTGCTGGAAGGATGCTATGTTCTAATAGCATATTTTATTCTAAACCAATATTTTGATAAATTGTAGAAGCCTTTTATACTTGTGCCTTCAAGTATTTGAAACACCTCCTGTGCGGCCGTTTTAAGATATATATATAATCTGAAAGATGGCAGTCGTCGGCTTCAGCCCCCACGCACATAGTGCGCGGGTGCTCGTAGAAGGCGCGTTTTCACACTTGATCCAACGTCTTGGTCCTACAAAGGAGGTGATAGCGCAGCGAGCTAGGCAACCGGACTATAATGCTTTATCACTTTCACTTAGCCATAGGAGCTTGACAGTGAGGCTACTTAGATAGCCCCTGGTGGCGTCTGCGCTCGCCCGAAGTCGGGGCGCATATGTGCCTGGCCGGGAAACAGCCCTTCGTTAATGCGGAGGAATCCTATAGATTCCGGTGAGTCATCGAGTGGTTGACCAGTCTCACGCTATATCATGACAGTCATTTTTCGGCTTTCTCTACTGAGGTGCTCGCCTGGCCGAACCGGGGCACAATCGCAGTAGTTCTCCTGGTGCCGCCTTAGCCGATAGTGCAGAACGTAAGGCAGCAAAACAGAGGAGCCGGGCAACCCAACATTTGACCAAAGACATGATTCAGAGCTGATGCATATAAGGCCAAACTCGCGACGCCGAACACTCCCTAAGGTATTCAGTCTTTATGAGTGCGGGCGGGACAACGCCCTTGGTTATTGTGACGCCCCCGATTCAATCGTACACTAATCATGCACGCAAATGTGTACGATCAAGATCAGGGACTCACGGGAAGATATCACAACACAACTCTACAAATAAAAATAAGTCATACAAGCATCATAATACAAGCCAGGGGCCTCGAGGGCTCGAATACAAGTGCTCGATCATAGACGAGTCAGCGGAAGCAACAATATCTGAGTACAGACATAAGTTAAACAAGTTTGCCTTAAGAAGGCTAGCACAAACGGGGATACAGATCGAACGAGGCGCAGGCCTCCTGCCTGGGATCCTCCTAACTACTCTTGGTCGTCGTCAACGGGCAGCACGTAGTAGTAGGCACCTCCAGAGTAGGAGGAGTCGTCGTCGAAGGTGGCGTCTGGATCCTGGGCTCCAGCATCTGATTGCGGCAACCGGGTAGAAGGGAAGGGGGAAAAGGGGGAGAAAAGCAACCGTGAGTACTCATCCAAAGTACTCGCAAGCAAGGAGCTACACTACATATGCATGGATATATGTGTAAAGGGCCTTATCGGTGGACTGAACTGCAGAAAGCCAGAATAAGAGGGGGATAGCTAGTCTTATCGAAGACTACGCTTCTGGTCGCCTCCGTCTTGCAGCATATAGAAGAGAGTAGACTGAAGTCCTCCAAGTAGCATCGCATAGCATAATCCTACCCGGCGATCCCCTCCTCGATGCCCTGTTAGAGAGCGATCACCGGGTTGTATCTGGCACTTGGAAGGGTGTGTTTTATTAAGTATCTGGTTCTAGTTGTCATAAGGTCGAGGTACAACTCCGGGTCGTCCTTTTACCGAGGGACACGGCTATTCGAATAGATAAACTTCCCTGCAGGGGTGCACCACATAACCCAACACGCTTGATCCCATTTGGCCGGACACACTTTCCTGGGTCATGCCCGGCCTCGGAAGATCAACACGTCGCAGCCCCACCTAGGCACAACAGAGCGGTCAACATGCCGGTCTAAACCTATGCGCGTAGGGGTCTGGGCCCATCGCCCTGAGCACACCTGCACGTTGCGAACGCGGCCGGTGAGCAGACCTAGCAACCTCCAGTACAACGGAAGTCACGTTACGCGGTCCAACCCGGCGCGCGCCACTCAGTCGCTGACGTCAAGAAGTGCTTCGGCTGATACCACGATGCCGAGTGCCCATATCTTTCCCGCGTAGTTGGTTAGTGCGTATAGACCAAATGGCCAGACTCAGATCAAATACCCAGATCTCGTTAAGCGTCTTAAGTATCCACGAACGCCAACAGGGCCAGGCTCACCTGTCACCCAGGTAGCCCCGAACTGCCCTGCCGCTCCGCCACAAAGATCCACACAGAGGGCCATCGGGACAAAGGTCCTTTCAGCCCCCAATCCATGAATCACTCGCGGGTACTCCTCGAGCCAACCCGACTTTGGTCACCACATGTATCATGTATATAGTATATACCCGTGATCACCTCCCGAGTGATCACGGTCCGATAGTATAGCACAGCAGACAGACAAGAATGTAGGGCCACTGATGGTAAACTAGCACCCTAAACTAAGCAAGTAGGATTGCAGGTAAAGGTATCAATAGTAGTATCAAAGACAGGCTATGCATCAGGATAGGTGTAACGAAAGCAGTAACATGCTACACTACTCTAATGCAAGCAGTGTAGAGGAGAGTAGGCGATATCTGGTGATCAAGGGGGGGCTTGCCTGGTTGCTCTGGCAAGAGAGAGGGGTCGTCAACTCCGTAGTCGTACTGGGTAGCGGCAGCGTCGGTCTCGGTGTCTAGCGAGAGAAGAGGGGGGAGAAACAATAAATATTTAAGCAAACAGATGCATAGCGATGCATGACATGACAAGTAACGGTGCTAGGGGTGCCCTAACGCGGTATGAGGTGATACCGGTGAAGGGGGGAAACATCCGGGAAAGTATCCCCGGTGTTTAGCGTTTTCGGACCGGTGAACCGGAGGGGAAAAGTTGCTTGTTTGCTATGCTAGGGATGCGTGGCGGACGAACGGGTTGCGTATCCGGATTCTTCTCGTTGTTCTGAGCAACTTTCATGTACAAAGTTTTTCCATCTGAGTTACGGATTATTTTATATTAATTTTCAAAGTTTTAAATGATTTTTTTGAATTGTATTATAAATAAATGGTTAAATGACAGAAATACTCTGGTTACACGGGGCTGTGCTAGCCAGGGTGTATGACAATGGGGCCAGGGGGTCCAGTCAGCAGAGTTGACTCAGTCATCATTTGACTAGTCAAAAGGTGAATAGTAAAGATGGGTCCCGGCTGTCATTGACTTAGGCACTTTTAATTTAACTTAGCATTTTAATTTTCAAGGTGGGGTCCACACGTCGGTGATTTATTGGACTACTCCTAATACACAAATTAGTATCTAACCTATTTCTTAGCTAATCTAACAGGGTCGGTTCTGTATGCGGCAGAAGTAGCGAGCAGCAGCAGAGAAAGCAGCGGCAGGTGGAGGTTGCAGGCGTGCACGCGTAGAGGCGGGCCGGCGGCCACGGCGCTCCGCCGGCACTCTGCGGCGGCAGTAGGCGGCCGTGCTGGGGAGCGGCTGGGCGACACCGGGCGAGCAGGGGCCGCGGTGCTAAGCAGCAGGAGCAGAGAAGCGGCGACGAGCAGCGTGGGGGAGGCGCCGCATCGATCCATGCAACGGGTGCGGGCGGCGTGCGCAGGGGCATGGTGAAGCGAAGTCTACAGAGGTGTTCGAGCGGGGGGGAGGGCAGGGAACGGAGGGGGCTCACAACGATGCAGGGACGAGCTCGACGGAGGAGGAGGCGTAGAGTGGTGGCGGGTCGAGCGGTGATGCGCGGCGACCGCAGAGAGGAAGAAGATGCGCGCGACATGGGGCGGCGGTCGGTGGCGAGGATGAAGGAGACGTCGCCGTGGTTGATGCAGAGAGTTTCAGCTCCAACGGGCGGCTCCAGTAGACGAGGTAGTCGGTGTTTGTTCTTCTGGCGAAAGCAGTGACAGCGGGGAGCTAAGTGGGCGCACGGCGGGGGTGGATCTAGATGCGAGCGAGAGAGGGATGAGGGAAAGAGGGCTAGGGGAAATATCTACGCAGTAGGGGGTGGGGCTGACGAGGCCGAGAGGGGATCGTGGCGCCCTTATCCTCGCCGAGGCGTCACCGGTCCGGCGGGGACGACGCCTGTAGCGACCCAGGACAGAGGAACAGGGAGGGGAAGGAGTCCGGTGCGGGGAGTGGCTGGATGGGGTGGGCCGAAGTTGGCTGGGCCGCTTGGCCATCTGGGCCAAGGCCCAGGGGGAGCAGGGGTTGTTTTTTTTCTTGCTCTTACCTTTCTGTTTTTTTTCTTTTTCTTATTCATTTCCTTTTGTTTTTATTTTACTTTCTTTTAAGTTTACTTTTTACTTAATATTAAAATGATCCCTAAATTAGTAATACCACGAAACCCACTGCCACAAAAGGCTTTATCCCTAGACAATTTAGTTTAGTATTTTATTAATTATAAAAACATTTAAATATTGGTTTTGCTATTGTTTTATTCATTTTAGATTATTTAAACATTTTATAAAAGTGTGGTTTCTCCACCATAATCATCTATGATTTATTTGCTACAATTTGAACATTTTAGTTTTTAATATTTGAAAACTTCTATTGTTTGCTTGATTTTGAAATTGAATTTGAATCGGATTCAAACTAACGCGAGGTTAGCAACAGAAATCGAGGTGATGTGGCATCATTAACGTGGGATTACTGTAGCCTAACTATCCGGGCGTCACAATTCTCCTCCACTACAAGAAATCTCGTCCCGAGATTTAGGAGAAGTTATAAGGGGAAGGGATCTGGTTACGAAATTCTAACGATTCTTCTCGGTCATAGTTGCTCTTCTCGAAGAGGTCGATCCATTACATTGATGTCTTCAGTTCTCTTCTTCAGGTCATCGTGGCAAAGTCGGCATCCTTTCTTCCGGAACTCCGTCGTACTTGCGAAAGAATAAAGGGTGGGTATTCCGAGAGAATGGACCTCTGCAAGTTTGACTACCTGGTCGATAACATCGGGGAGGGTGACGGAAGTAACTCTCGAATTGAAACTTAAAGAAATATCGAGAGCAAAGTAAGAAAGTACCATGAGGAGTTTCAAGCAGGTAGGCAATCGTTCGAAGCCCGAAATGGAGTGTGAAAAGGGGTTCAGAGCAACGAGAATAAGTATTGTGTCTGGTACCAGAATAGATTACTAGGAAGGTGGCTCGCGAATTACCTATGAAACCAAGAGCAAGGGATAACTGTGTCAACAAGGTGTACAGGAGAGTCAAGTTTCGATCCTGTGGAACTGTGGGTTATGGGCCCACCATGTGGGTTAAAAGTAGGAAGGGCGGTGACGCCTTGCACGATCATGTAAGTAAGGCATGTTAGAGAATAGTTTGTCGGTTATGTCGGCAACAACATCGGTACCAAGGGTGAGGGACGAAGAGAACCATTTTCCTGCTCGTTGAACGAGGCGGACCAATAGGCAAGGTTCTCGTCCATCGGTGGTTACCGGAATGCTATCAACAAAAGCAACAGGATCTTACTGACACGATTGTACACCAAGGTGTTTTACATAAGCAGAAGATTACTGCCGCTTATATAATATAGATCACAAGAAGGGTTAAGCAACCCAATGAAAAGGAAAGGTGATTACCAGGTTTAATCAGAACAATGGGAGGGAAAATGTGTATCCACACATATTTCGGGGGTATACCCTTCCCAAGGACCAGCGGAGCATGATATCCATAACAGGATAGAAAGTAGAAAACCATTTAGGTAAGGGGGAGGAATCTCATGATATTACCCATACAACGGTGTTAGGATAAATGCTAAAGAAAATTTAGCATTGGGCTTCAAATGTTCTTGTTGAAAATCGGAGTACCACAGACATGCTTCGAGATAGCATTGACATGGTCACTGGGTAAAGATCAGACTTTGGATACACAAAAGGATCCATCAGGAACAACTTATAGAATAAGTCTTACAATTTCCTCATGGAAGAATGGGTAACCTTGCTAATAAGGAAACTATAATAGCAGGTCATCCGGCCAGGTGTGCTGGGCATGCCAGCACCTTACCGGGTCATAAAGGACCAGTGTTATCACTCTTGGAAAAATGTTCCAACCATCATATCTGACCGAGATTCAGATCTGATCGGTGTTAGGATACCTCAGACTCAGGATGCCTGAGAAGAAAAGGTGCAAAACAAATTGATGAGACGAAATTGTAAGATTCTCGAGAAATTTACTACGGAAGCGAGTTCCGAAACAAAAGCTCATCATTAAACCAATGAAGGGATAAGGAGGTAGCTGATGAACTCAGCGATAATTCATCGAGGTATCCAAAAAAATGGATCTCCACAATTATGTGGATAAGGAGATAACATTTTTCAGATGAAATGATATAAGGGGATATGCTCGAGGAAAACATACCCAATTTAAACATTGGTTGAACGGTGCACCCAAAATATGGGCTGGGTTGCATGACCAATGTCAGAATGGTGATTCAATAATCAATAGTATAAGAATGAACGGCCGGCCATTATCTTCAAAGCAATAGGGTTGCTATAAGGGCAGAATCCAAACAGCATCGTTCACTTGTTGGAATCAACACGAGGACCAAGAAAGAATGGTGATGGTGATAAGTATCACTATACCAAGAATTCTCAACAGGTGGAGCAATCCTCACAACCTCCTTGATAATAAAAGATGGTAATACTCCAAGGTAAAGAAGAACAAATGCTGGATAGTAGGGAACTCAAGGTATAACACAAAACATGAACAAGTTTGTGTTGGAGGGAAGGCAATAAAGTGGCCGATGATAACACAAATCATCAGGGGCAAGGATGGTATTTCTCATTATGAATTCAGTTGATATCCTTGAAGAGCTCAGAATGCTGATGATTAACATTAGCACGATAATGATGTATCCGTTCAGGCTAGGACAGACATGGAGTATTAAACTTGTAAGCGATGAAGATCTCTAATCCTCGTTGAATCGCAGTGCAGACTCGATTCCGTTATCGGTGTCCTTGAGTATTTCATAACTCAAAGCCCCTGAAAAATTGGAGTCCGTGAGAATGTAATACCTGATGAAGAACTCATAAGAGGTTATGCAGTTCCATGATAATCTCAAGATACCAAGGGGGTAATGCTCGACGACAGATCAAAGTAGAGATTGGACTAGGGTATTACTCGACAGAAGACAAGCGCTTAAACTTGCACGCGAAATGGTATATAAAGGAGAACATGGTCGGAACCACGATTGAAAAATGCCAGATCCCAGATATAAGATGAACTTATACCAAGGGAATAATTAATTTAAGAAAAGCTTAAATGTTAAGATCTACATCGTGTCCATGGGCATGAACACAAAGTTCAAGGTCGACTCCCACTTCTTCAATGTATAACCTTCCATTCACTTTTCGCTTTGATAAAGGCATTAGTGTTGAAAGTTTTGTCTGGTGAAATACCAGATGAGTATGACCCGTGAAATCTTTTGGGTTCACATAGATTAAGGAAGGCATAGGTTCAACCCATCAGGGTCTCTTAGGAACATATACCACAAACTTCAGGAGTAAATAACACAAGCTCGAAAGCAGAGCATGTTTGACCAATCAAAGGATACAATTTACCAAAGGCATTATGTATCCGAGAAAAGACTCACAAAGTTATTGAATATAAAGGACGTCGTCGGATCAAATCCAGTAAGGATCTGGTGGTCCATAAGGGATCTGATGTGAGCATCGGTACTCAACCAGAAGAAGAAAGGAAGCAAAGAGATCGGATTATCGAAACAACTGACTAATCCAGGCTCAAATGCAAAGGAGTTATGATTTCCAAATTAAGGGCTCGGAAACAAACGCTCTGAGTAAGGATGGATAAGTTGAGTAGACTTAGGGGCACAATCGACGACAATTTGTTTGGTCAAGAACCAGCTCATGTTCAAAATGACATCTGAGCCGGAAGGGTGAATTCTAGGATTCGACTGAGGAATGCGAGCATCCTCAACATATTGAATCAATGGACTTAAAATGATAAAGACAAGGGATGCCAATAAGATTACGAGACTTATGGGATTAACCATAATGCAAGCAAGCAAGAATTTCAAGAGCAACAGGCTGCTCAGGATTTTTGAAAGATCGAATGGTATTTCGAAGATTTGGGACATACATGAATCAACTGGGGATGAGTGGATACTCGGTAAGTGCGACAAATAATCCGTAGGGATATTCATGTGGCAAGAACTGCAAGGTAGTAGACACAACGTATTCTCAAAACATTAGAGAGAATTTCGGGGTATCTTGTAATATCAAGATCAACGGGGAATAATTGCAAGAATGGCAAGTGTACTTGGTTATCCATTGGGGTTTATCGATGGAATGGAATTGCAAGAGGGATGGCACAAAGTATCGAGGGAACACCCGAGAGTATTGTCCGAATCTTCTGTTGAAGCAGTCGATCATCCGTAATTAAAGGGCTCTCCGGCAGGAAGGGGTAACGAGAACCTAGAGTTAGATTTTAGCAAAATCATTTAACTCGAATAGAAGAGATGTCAGAGTCCCAGAGTATAGGTCAAGGAGTAAAAGATCCTACTACCACCCGATGGCGACGTGTGCCCGTAAGACACACAGCCATGTTAGTAAAAGTTTTGCAATGTCTAGACTCAACTTCGGCCAAGGAGTTGGAAGGGGGGATTCCTACAGGCAGTCGGCTCTGATACCAACTTGTGACACCCCCGATTCAATATTACACTGATCATGCATGCAAATGTGTACGATCAAGATCAGGGACTCACGGGAAGATATCACAACACAACTCTACAAATAAAAATAAGTCATACAAGCATCATAATACAAGCCAGGGGCCTCGAGGGCTCGAATACAAGTGCTCGATCATAGACGAGTCAGCGGAAGCAACAATATCTGAGTACAGACATAAGTTAAACAAGTTTGCCTTAAGAAGGCTAGCACAAACGGGGATACAGATCGAACGAGGCGCAGGCCTCCTGCCTGGGATCCTCCTAACTACTCTTGGTCGTCGTCAACGGGCAACACGTAGTAGTAGGCACCTCCAGAGTAGGAGGAGTCGTCGTCGAAGGTGGCGTCTGGATCCTGGGCTCCAGCATCTGGTTGCGGCAACCGGGTAGAAGGGAAGGGGGAAAAGGGGGAGAAAAGCAACCGTGAGTACTCATCCAAAGTACTCGCAAGCAAGGAGCTACACTACATATGCATGTATATATGTGTAAAGGGCCTTATCGGTGGACTGAACTGCAGAAAGCCAGAATAAGAGGGGGATAGTTAGTCTTATCGAAGACTACGCTTCTGGTCGCCTCCGTCTTGCAGCATATAGAAGAGAGTAGACTGAAGTCCTCCAAGTAGCATCGCATAGCATAATCCTACCCGGCGATCCCCTCCTCGATGCCCTGTTAGAGAGCGATCACCGGGTTGTATCTGGCACTTGGAAGGGTGTGTTTTATTAAGTATCCGGTTCTAGTTGTCATAAGGTCGAGGTACAACTCCGGGTCATCCTTTTACCGAGGGACACGGCTATTCGAATAGATAAACTTCCCTGCAGGGGTGCACCACATAACCCAACACGCTTGATCCCATTTGGCCGGACACACTTTCCTGGGTCATGCCCGGCCTCGGAAGATCAACACTTCGCAGCCCCACCTAGGCACAACAGAGCGGTCAGCACGCCGGTCTAAACCTATGCGCGCAGGGGTCTGGGCCCATCGCCCTGAGCACACCTGCACGTTGCGAACGCGGCCGGTGAGCAGACCTAGCAACCTCCAGTACAACGGAAGTCACGTTACGCGGTCCAACCTGGCACGCGCCACTCAGTCGCTGACGTCAAGAAGTGCTTCGGCTGATACCACGACGCCGAGTGCCCATATCTTTCCCGCGTAGTTGGTTAGTGCATATAGACCAAATGGCCAGACTCAGATCAAATACCCAGATCTCGTTAAGCGTGTTAAGTATCCACGAATGCCAACAGGGCCAGGCTCACCTCTCACCCAGGTAGCCCCGAACTTCCCTGCCGCTCCGCCACAAAGATCCACACAGAGGACCGTCGGGACAAAGGTCCTTTCAGCCCCCAATCCGTGAATCACTCGCGGGTACTCCTCGAGCCAACCCGACTTTGGTCACCACATGTATCATGTATATAGTATATACCCGTGATCACCTCCCGAGTGATCACGGCCTGATAGTATAGCACAGCAGACGGACAAGAATGTAGGGCCACTGATGGTAAACTAGCACCCTAAACTAAACAAGTAGGATTGCAGGTAAAGGTATCAACAGTAGTATCAAAGACAGGCTATGCATCAGGATAGGAGTAATGAAAGCAGTAACATGCTACACTACTCTAATGCAAACAGTATAGAGGAGAGTAGGCGATATCTGGTGATCAAGGGGGGGGCTTGCCTGGTTGCTCTGGCAAGAGAGAGGGATCGTCAACTCCGTAGTCGTACTGGGTAGCGGCAGCGTCGGTCTCGGTGTCTAGCGAGAGAAGAGGGGGGAGAAACAATAAATATTTAAGCAAACAGATGCATAGCGATGCATGACATGACAAGTAACGGTGCTAGGGGTGCCCTAACGCGGTATGAGGTGATGCCGGTGAAGGGGGGAAACATCCGGGAAAGTATCCCCGGTGTTTAGCGTTTTCGGACCGGTGAACCGGAGGGGAAAAGTTGCTTGTTTGCTATGCTAGGGATGCGTGGCGGACGAACGGGTTGCGTATCCGGATTCGTCTCGTCGTTCTGAGCAACTTTCATGTACAAAGTTTTTCCATCTGAGTGACGGATTATTTTATATTAATTTTCAAAGTTTTAAATGACTTTTTTGAATTGTATTATAAATAAATGGTTAAATGACAGAAATACTCTGGTTACACGGGGCTGTGCTAGCCAGGGTGTATGACAATGGGGCCAGGGGGTCCAGTCAGCAGAGTTGACTCAGTCATCATTTGACTAGTCAAAAGGTGAATAGTAAAGATGGGTCCCAGCTGTCATTGACTTAGGCACTTTTAATTTAACTTAGCATTTTAATTTTCAAGGTGGGGTCCACACGTCGGTGATTTATTGGACTACTCCTAATACACAAATTAGTATCTAACCTATTTCTTAGCTAATCTAACAGGGTCGGTTCTGTATGCGGCAGAAGTAGCGAGCAGCAGCAGAGAAAGCAGCGGCAGGTGGAGGTTGCAGGCGTGCACGCGCAGAGGCGGGCCGGCGGCCACGGCGCTCCGCCGGCACTCTGCGGCGGCAGTAGTCGGCCGTGCTGGGGAGCGGCTGGGCGACAGCGGGCAAGCAGGGGCCACGGCGCTAAGCAGCAGGAGCAGAGAAGCGGCGACGAGCAGCGTGGGGGAGGCGCCGCATCGATCCATGCAACGGGTGCGGGCGGCGTGCGCAGGGGCATGGTGAAGCGAAGTCTACAGAGGGGTTCGAGCGGGGGGGGGGGGGGCAGGGAACGGAGGGGGCTCACAACGATGCAGGGACGAGCTCGACGGAGGAGGAGGCGTAGAGTGGTGGCGGGTCGAGTGGTGATGCGCGGCGACCGCAGAGAGGAAGAAGATGCGTGCGACATGGGGCGGCGGTCGGTGGCGAGGATGAAGGAGACGTCGCCGTGGTTGATGCAGAGAGCTTCAGCTCCAACGGGCGGCTCCAGTAGACGAGGTAGTCGGTGTTTGTTCTTCTGGCGAAAGCAGTGACAGCGGGGAGCTAAGTGGGCACGCGGGTGAGGTCGGCCATGGCGATGCGGGCGCACGGCGGGGGTGGATCTAGATGCGAGCAAGAGAGGGATGAGGGAAAGAGGGCTAGGGGAAATATCTGCGCAGTAGGGGGTGGGGCTGACGAGGCCGAGAGGGGACCGTGGCGCCCTTATCCTCGCCGAGGCGTCGCCGGTCCGGCGGGGACGACGCCTGTAGCGACCCAGGACAGAGGAACAGGGAGGGGAAGGAGTCCGGTGCGGGGAGTGGCTGGATGGGGTGGGCCGAAGTTGGCTGGGCCGCTTGGCCATCTGGGCCAAGGCCCAGGGGGAGCAGGGGTTGTATTTTTCTTGCTCTTACCTTTCTGTTTTTTTCTTTTTCTTATTCATTTCCTTTTGTTTTTATTTTACTTTCTTTTAAGTTTACTTTTTACTTAATATTAAAATGATCCCTAAATTAGTAATACCACGAAACCCACTGCCACAAAAGGCTTTATCCCTAGACAATTTAGTTTAGTATTTTATTAATTATAAAAACATTTAAATATTGGTTTTGCTATTGTTTTATTCATTTTAGATTATTTAAACATTTTATAAAAGTGTGGTTTCTCCACCATAATCATCTATGATTTATTTGCTACAATTTGAACATTTTAGTTTTTAATATTTGAAAACTTTTATTGTTTGCTTGATTTTGAAATTGAATTTGAACCGGATTCAAACTAACGCGAGGTTAGCAACAGAAATCGAGGTGATGTGGCATCATTAACATGGGATTACTGTAGCCTAACTATCCGGGCGTCACAGTTATAAGCCCCTAGTGTCCAGGTACGCGCAAAATTCCTGACGTGGCCACATGCCAAGACGCCAGTCCCCTCCTTGATTATAACGAAAAACCGGAGGATGTGTATCAACAAGAGACAGTAAAAAAGGTTTGCGCAGGGTCTTAATCTGAAAAGAATCCTTGGAACGGGTCCCTGTTGCACGTCTGCGCCTGTGTCTCTGTTGTGCCGTATCCTGGACGGGCGCAGCACGATGTTCATCTGTAAAAGATAGGAACTTAGTTGAAAAAAAAGGTCGTGCCGAACAGAAGTTATACTAAATAAGCAAATTATAAATTGAAATGGCTAAGATTGAGCTTGATTGTCTCATATTGTATATGCGCGGAGCCCCTAGCGCAGGGGTATACGGCTATTAAGCCTTTATTAATGACATGTTTACGCCGGACTCGTCCAGCCGTGTCCGTGGTCTTAACGACCTGTTTGGATGTTTTTGGCTGATGAAGTCGTATTATTGTGGGGCTGTTAAGGCAGCCGCACGATCCTCCGCATGGGGGCGTGTTTGATGTTTCCCTTTAGTGAGATGATGCCTCGTGGACTGGGCATCTTGAGCGTAAGAGATGCGTAATGCGATATTGCGTTAAAGCGGGCGAAAGATTCGCGTCCCAGCAGTGCTTGATAGCGACTTGAAAATGGGACGATGTGGAAAGTTAGCTTTTCGCGGCGGAAGTTGTCGGGGAAGCCGAATATAACTTCAAGCCGGATAAAACCCATGCAATGGGTATCCGGACCTGGCATTACCCCTTGAAAGGAGGTTTTGTTGTGGCGAATTCTTGTTGGGTCTATCCACATGTGGTGGATTGTGTCCTGATATATCAGGTTTAGACCGCTGCCGCCGTCCATCAGGACATTTGTAAACTGGAGTCCGCCAATTATGGGATCGAGTACCAAGGCAGTCCAGCCTGCGTTCCTGATACTTCTAGAGTAATCTCGATGATCGAAGATGATTGGTTTTGACAACCAGTGGCGGGACTCCTTTGGGATAGGCCGTATGGCGCGTACCTTTATGGGCGCCGCACATTTTGTTGTGTGAAGTAAGTTTACTGTTTTTACTTCTTGTGGAAAATTCTTTTGTTTCCTGGTGCTCTGCTTTGGGGGTTCCTCATCGTCTTCGCTTGGTGTGTCGAGCCCCTTGTGTTCGGCGTTGAGTCTTTCGGATTGCTTAAAAACCCAGCAATCTCTGTGGGTATGGTTTGCAGGCTTCCCAGGAGTACTGTGTAGCTGACATATCTTGTCTAAGATTTTGTATCTTTGAGGGGCTGCTTTTTCTGATTCCGCCGCGAGCTTTTGAATCCAGCATTGACTGCCGTGCTCTTCGAACTGTTTGCCTTAGTCCGGCGCTGGTCCTTGTTGCGTCGCGGTTTTCCGTTTCCATCCCGAGTTTCGGATGTACTTGGGTCGCTGGTGCTGCATCTTGCCAACCAGCTGTCCTCTCCTGCGCAAAAGCGGGTCACGAGGCTTGTCAATGCGGCCATTGTTCTTGGCTTTTCTTGGCCGAGGTGTCTGGCGAGCCATTCGTCTCGGACATTATGCTTAAAAGCTGCTAAGGCTTCGGTGTCCGGACAGTCGACTACCTGATTCTTTTTAGTAAGAAATCTATTCCAGAATTGTCGAGCTGACTCTCCGGGCTGTTGAGTTATGTGACTGAGATCGTCTGCATCCGGAGGGCGGACATAGGTCCCTTGAAAATTTGCTCGGAAAGCGTCCTCGAGCTCTTCCCAACTTCCAATTGTGTTTTCAGGAAGGCTTTTGAGCCAATGTCGGGCTGGCCCTTTAAGCTTGAGGGGTAAGTATTTTATGGCATGGACGTCATCTCCTCTGGCCATATGTATGTGGAGGATATAATCCTCAATCCAGACTCCGGGGTCTGTTGTTCCGTCGTACGCCTCTATGTTTACGGGCTTAAATCCCGCTAGAAATTCATAATCTAGGACCTCGTCAGTAAAACATAGGGGGTGTGCGGTACCCCTGTATTTGGATGTGCCGTGATGTTCGGATACTGCTTTTGTTGCATTGCTTACGAGAGCTTGCTTTCTTGGCCCATAAATAGATCTGGCTGGGCCATCTTTTTGATGCGAATCCTTGAGTGGATCGCGTGCTGGCTTGTGTGCGACACCGCTTGCCGCTCCATGCTGGCCGTGAGGTCGTCTATCCAACCGGGTGGCTTTCTTACTTTTTGACTGTGGGGGCTCTAGGGCCTCCTCGTCGAATTCCGGTAGTAGATTTCGCTTCTGATAACTTTTTGTGCGGCGACTGCCGCCGTATTTGTCTGCGGTATTGAGTATTTTGCTCCATTTGATTCTGAGTGCGTCTTCCGCGCTTTTGAGCTTCCGCTTCTGTTTTTTCAGGCTACGTGCAGTAGCAACGAGCCTTTTGTGGAGGTTCTTCTGCTCCGTGAGCTTATCCGGTGTAAGGTCATCCGGAATGCCGTTTATGCCGGGGGTGGGTTGTTCGGCTTCTTTATCCGAGTTACCCTGTTCGGACGGTTGCTCTAAGGCATGCTCGTCGTCCGCCGGCTCATCCTGTTCTATGGCTAGGTCTTCATGGCTGTCGTCTTTATGGAGGCGGGGCTTGGAGCGGCGTTTACGCCACCGCTTTGATTATTTTTCGAGAAATCGGTCCCTCCTTGCATCCCCGTGTTCCTCGTTGTCGCCTTCTTTAGGTGTATCCACCATGTACACATCATAAGATGAGGTTGCTGTCCAATGCCCTATAGGCGTTGGTTCATGTGCGTCTCCTGCATCGTCGTCCATACCGTCGATGTCTTCGGAGTCGAAATTGAGCACGTCGTTTAAATTATTGACAGTGACTACCAGGTGGGTGGTGGGTGGGCTTTGAGTTTCTTCATCGTCCATATCCCAACCTTGCAGACCGCAGTCCGGCCAAGGCTCTCCTGGTAAGGAGAGAGACTTAATTGACTTCAGAATATCACCAAAGGGCGAGTGCTGAAAGATGTCTGCGGCGGTAAACTCCATGATCGGCGCCCAATCGGGTTCGATTGGTAGGGGTGTGGAGGGCTCGAAGTCCGGATAGGAGTCCGGCCACTCGGAGTCACGGGCCTTGCGGAGTGCGGGGCTGGTGTCCGGCTCGATCGCCATTGGGATCGCAGCCCCCGAGGTGGCGTCCAACCACTCATCCTCGATTGGCGCAGTTGGTTCCGAATCGAGAGTCGGAACCGATGCGTGCGCGGCCTCCAGGGCACTGTTCGGCGGCAGAGCTAGATCATGCCCATCGCGATAGTGCGGCGCGCTCGGCTGTGGCTCGAATCCGTCGAAGATCAAGTCCCCGCGGACTTCAGCCGTGTAGTTTAAACTTCCAAATCTGACCTGATGGCCAGGGGCATAGCTTTCGATCTGCTCCAGATGGCCAAGCGAATTGGCCCGCAGTGCGAAGCCGCCGAAGACGAAGATCTGTCCGGGGAGAAAAGTCTCACCCTGGACTGCATCGCTATTGATGATCGGAGGATCCATCGGGCCTAAAAGCGAAGACACACAGGAACTCTCAATGAAAGCACCAATGTCGGTGTCAAAAACGGCGGATCTCGGGTAGGGGGTCCCGAACTGTGCGTCTAGGCGGATGGTAACAGGAGACTGGGGACACGAAGTTTTACCCAGGTTCGGGCCCTCTCGATGGAGGTAAAACCCTACGTCCTGCTTGATTAATATTGATGATATGGGTAGTACAAGTGTAGATCTACCACGAGATCAAGGAGGTTAAACCCTAGAAGCTAGCCTATGGATGATTGTTGTATGTTGTCCTACGGACTAAAGCCCTCCGGTTTATATAGACACCGGAGAGGGTTAGGGTTACACAAAGTCGGTTACAATGGTAGGAGATCTAAATATCCGCATCGCCAAGCTTGCCTTCCACGCCAAGGAAAGTCCCTCCCGGACACGGAACGAAGTCTTCAATCTTGTATCTTCATAGTCCAGGAGTCTGGCTAAAGGTATAATCCGGCCATCCGGACACCCCCTAATCCAGGACTCCCTCAGTGGCCGCCGGTATGATGAAGATGGCCTCCGGTGATGATTTCCCCCTCCGACAGGGTGCCGGAATGGGGTCCCGGTTGTTTTTTCATAGCTACAGAGGCTTAAGGCGGCGAAACTTCTCATTTAGGGTTCTTTTCGGGGGTTTGGGTGTTTATAGGAATTTTTGGCATTGGCCTCACGTCAAGGGGGTGCCCGAGGGGCCCACAAGGTAAGAGCCAGCACCCTAGGGGGTAGGGCGCGCCTAGCGAGCTTGTGGCCTCCTCGTCCACTTCCTGGGCTAGCTACGGTGCTTTGGGGTTCTCTTTTGGTCACAAAAAATCACCATAAACTTTCAGCCCATTATGAGAACTTCTATTTCTGCACAAAAAATGACACCACGGTAGTTCTGCTGAAAATAGCGTAAGTCCGGGTAAGTTCTAATCAAATCATACCAAAACCATATAAAATTATTGTAAACATGGCATGAATACTTCATAAATTATATATACATTGGAGACGTATCAATGCACCACGTTGACCTCGTCAGCTTCGTCGGTTCCCTCTTTAGCTCATGTTGCTCACCACGACCCTCATTGGCTCGCCGCGATATGAAACGTCTCCAACGTATCTATAATTTTTTATTATTCCATGCTGTTATATTATCATTCCTGGATGCTTTACAATCATTTCATAGTCATTTTATATCATTTTTTGGTACTAGCCTATTGACATAGTGCCCAGTGCCAGTTCCTGTTTTCTACATGTTTTTTACATCGCAGGAAATCAATACCAAACGGAGTCCAAAGGCAGCAAAACTTTTTGTGGATTGTTTTGGACCAGAAGACATCCAGTGGGACAAAGAAGTAACGAAGAGGGAGCCCGAGGTGAGCACAAGACACCAAGGCGCGCCTAGAGGCCCAGGCGCGCCCTGGTGGGTTGTGCCCACCTCGGTGGCCTCCCGAACCGCCTCTTTGCTCTATAAATACCCCAATATTCCAGAAACCCTAGGAGAGTCGACGAAAATCAATTCCAGCCGCCGCAAGTTCCAGAACCACCAGATCCAATCTAGACACCATCACAAAGGGGTTCATTGATACGTCTCCAACGTCTCTATAATTTTTTATTGTTCCATGCTATTATATTATCCATCTAGGATATTTTATATGCATTTATATGCTATTTTATAAGATTTTTGGGACTAACCTATTAACCTAGAGCCTAGTGCCAGCTTCTATTTGTTCCTTGTTTTTGAGTATTGCAGAAAAGGAATACCAAACGGAGTCCAATTGACATGCCAATTTTTGATGATTTTTATCGACCAAAAGAAGCCCCCGGAGTAAAAGAGTTGGGCCAGAAGAGTCCCGGGCTGTCCACAAGGGTGGGGGCGGGCCCTACCCCCTGGGCATGGGTCCCTATCTCGTGGACGACTCGGAGACCCCCCTGACGTGAGACTGATGCCAAAAATTCCTATAAATACAGAAACCTCCAGAAAATAACCTAGATCGGGAGTTTCACCGCCGCAAGCCTCTGTAGCCACCAAAAACCAATCGGGACCCTGTTCCGGCACCCTACCGGAGGGGGTTCCCTCACCGGTCGCCATCTTCGTCATCCCAGCGCTCTCCATGACGAGGATGGAGTAGTTCATCCTCGGGGCTGAGGGTATGTACCAGTAGCTATGTGTTTGATCTCTCTCTCTCGTGTTCTTGATTTGGCATGATCTTGATGTACCGCGAGCTTTGCTATTATGGTTGGTCTTATGATGTTTCTCCCCCTCTACTCTCTTGTAATGGATTGAGTTTTCCTTTCGAAGTTATCTTATCGGATTGAGTCTTTAAGGATTTGAGAACACTTGATGTATGTCTTGCATGTGCTTATCTGTGGTGACAATGAGGTATTCACGTGATCTACTTGATGTATGTTTTGGTGATCAACTTGCGGGTTCAGTGACCTTGTGAACTTATGCATAGGGGTTGGCACACGTTTTCGTCTTGACTCTCCGGTAGAAACTTTGCGACACTCTTTGAAGTTCTCTGTGTTGGTTGAATAGATGAATCTGAGATTGTGTGATGCATATCGTATAATCATACCCAAGGATACTTGAGCTGACATTGGAGTATCTAGGTGACATTAGGGTTTTGGTTGATTTGTGTCTTAAGGTGTTATTCTAGTACGAACTCTATGATAGATCGAACAGAAAGAATAGCTTCGTGTTATTTTACTACGGACTCTTGAATAGATCGATCAGAAAGGATAACTTTGAGGTGGTTTCGTACCCTACCATAATCTCTTCGTTTCTTCTCCGATATTAGTGACTTTGGAGTGAATCTTTGTTGCATGTTGAGGGATAGTTATATGATCCAATTATGTTATTATTGTTGAGAGAACTTGCACTAGTGAAAGTATGAACCCTAGGCCTTGTTTCAACACATTGCAATACCGTTTGTGCTCAGTTTTATCAATAGTTACCTTGCTGCTTTTATATTTTCAGATTACAAAAACCTATATCTACCATCCATATTGCACTTGTATCACCATCTCTTCGCCGAACTAGTGCACCTATACAATTTAACATTGTATTGGGTGTGTTGGTGACACAAGAGACTCTTTGTATTTGGTTGCAGGGTTGCTTGAGAGAGTCCATCTTCATCCTATGCCTCCCACGGATTGATAAACCTTAGGTCATCCACTTGAGGGAAATTTGCTACTGTCCTACAAACCTCTGCACTTGGAGGCCCAACAACGTCTACAAGAAGAAGGTTGTGTAGTAGACATCAAGCTCTTTTCTGGCGTCGTTGCCAGGGAGGTGAGTGCTTGAAGGTATATCTTTAGATCTTGCAACCGAATCTTTTTGTTTCTTGTTTTATCACTAGTTTAGTCTATAAAAGAAAACTACAAAAAAATGGAATTAAGGTTGCCTCATATGCTTCATCTTTTTAATGTCTTTCGTGAAAGTGATGGGAAGGAAAATTGTGCTCAAGTACTAGAAGAATAATTACATAGAATGCTTGGCATAAAATATGTGAATGATGAGAATGATTGCAATGTCGTTAGTATGAATTCTATGAATATCCATGATGCTAATGATATGCAAAGACACAAGCTTGGGTATGCTATGTTTGATGAAGATGATATGTTTTGTCCCCCAAGTTTTGATGAGCAAATTTATTATGATGATAGCATGCCTCCTATTTATGATGATTATATTGATGAAAGTGGGTTTGTAAGAGTGTCAACTTTAGGAATTAATGATCCCACTATTTTGGAGGATGCTGAATCTTATTGTGATAATTATGAAAGTGGATTTGGAGAGGTCATGACTTTATTTAGTGATGATTCCACTATTTCGGAAGAGGTTCCAATTGATTATGAGAACAAAGTTGCTACCAATGATGATTATTGTGATGACATGTATGCTATAAATATTAATGATAACCATGAAACTTGTCATCATGATTTTAGCTTTCAACTGAATTATGCCTCACATGATAATTATTTTGTTGAGTTTGCTTCCACTATTATTCATGAGAAGAAATTTGCTTATGTGGAGAGTAATAAAAATTCTATGCTTCTAGATCATGAAAATAATGCTTTATGTGATGGTTATATTGTTGAATTCATTCATGATGCTACTAAAAATTATTATGAGGGAGGAACATATGCTTGTAGGAATTGCAATAGTATCAAGTTTCCTCTCTATGTGCTTAAAGTTTTGAAGTTATGCTTGTTTTGCCTTCCTATGCTAGTTGATTATTGTTCCCATGCATTGTTTGCTCACAAAATCCCTATGCATAGGAAGTGGGTTAGACTTAAATGTGCTAGTCATATTCTTCATGATGCTCTATTTATGTTTCAATTTTTATCTTTTATGTGAGCATCATTGAAATCATCATGCGTAGCTAGGGGCATTAAACGATAGCGCTTGTTGGGAGGCAACCCAATTTTATTTTTGTTATTTGTCTTTTGCTCATGTTTAGTAATAAATAATTTATCTAGTCTATGTTTAGATGTGGTTTCATGTTTTAATTAGTGTTTGTGCCAACTAGAACCTTTGGGAAGACTTGGGTGAAGTCTATGCGATCTTGCTGTAAAAAACAGAAACGTTTGCACTCACGAGATTAGCTGCCATTTTTTACTGGAGAGTGATTTTAGGTTGATTCTTTTTGAAGATGATTAATAGACAAATTCCTCAGGTCCACGAATTTATTTCAGAATTTTTGGAGTTCCAGAAGTATACGTTTGATACAGATTACTACAGACTGTTATGTTTTTGACAGATTCTGTTTTCATTGTGTTGTTTGCTTATTTTGATGAATCTATGAGTAGTATCGGAGGGTATGAACCATAGATAAGTTGGAATACAATAGATATTACACCAATATAAATAAAGAATAAGTTCACAACAGTACCAAAAGTGGTGGTTTTATTTTCTTATACTAACGGAGCTTACGAGTTTTCTGTTGAGTTTTGTGTTGTGAAGTTTTCAAGTTTTGGGTAAAGATTCGATGGACTATGGAATAAGGAGTGGCAAGCGCCTAAGCTTGGGGATGCCCAAGTAAACCCAAGGTAATATTCAAGGACAACCAAGAGCCTAAGCTTGGGGATGCCCCGGATGGCATCCCCTCTTTCTTCTTCGTTCATCGGTAACTTTACTTGGAGCTATATTTTATTCACCACATGATATGTGTTTTGCTTGGAGTGTCATTTTATTTTATTTTGTTTTGCTTGCTGTTTGAATAAAATACCAAGATATGAAATTCTTAAATGTTATAGAGTCTTCACATAGTTGCATAATTGTTCAACTACTCATTGATCTTCACTTATATTTTTCGGAGTAGTTTGTCTGCTCTAGTGCTTCACTTATATCTTTTTAGAGCATGGTGGTGGTTTTATTTTATAGAAATTATTGATCTCTCATGCTTCACTTATATTATTTTGAGAGTCTTTTATAACAGCATGGTAATTTGCTTTGGCTATAAAATTAGTCCTAATATGATAGGCCTCCAAGATGGGTATAATTAAAACTTCCATATAGAGTGCATTGAATACTATGAGAAGTTTGATACTTGATGATTGTTTCGAGATATGAAGATGGTGATATTAGATTCGTGCTAGTTGAGTAATTGTGAAATTTAGAAATACTTATGTTGAGGTTTGCAAGTCTCGTAGCATGCACGTATGGTAACCGTTGTGTGAAAATTTTGAAGCATGAGGTGTTCTTTGATTGCCTTCCTTATGAGTGGCGGTCGGGGACGAGCGATGGTCTTTTCCTACCAATCTATCCCCCTAGGAGCATGCGCGTAGTGCTTGGTTTTTGATGACTTGTAGATTTTTGCAATAAGTATGTGAGTTCTTTATGACTAATGTTGAGTCCATGCATTATACGCACTCTCACCCTTCCATCATTGCTAGCCTCTTCGGTACCGTGCATTGCCCTTTCTCATCTTGAGAGTTGGTGCAAACTTCTCCGGTGCATCCAAACCCTGTGATATGATACGCTCTATCACACATAAACCTCCTTATATCTTCCTCAAAATAGCCACCATACCTACCTATTATGGCATTTCCATAGCCATTCTGAGATATATTGCCATGCCACTTTCCACCATTCTGTTTATTATGACACGCTTCATCATTGTCATATCGCGTTGCATGATCATGTAGTTGACATCGTATTTGTGGCAAGGCCACCATGCATAATTTTGCATACATGTCACTCTTGATTCATTTCCCATCCCAGTACACCGCCGGAGGCATTCATATAGAGTCATACTTTGTTCTAGTATCGAGTTGTAATCTTTGAGTTGTAAATAAATAGAAGTGTGATGATCATCATTAATAGAGCATTGTCCCATGAAAAAAAGGGAAAGGCCAAATAAATAAAAAGAAAGGCCAAATGAAAAAAAGCCAAATGAAAAAATAAAAAAAGAAACAAAAGGGACAATGCTACTATCCTTTTCCACACTTGTGCTTCAAAGTAGCACCATGATGTTCATGGTAGAGAGTTTATTATATTGTCACTTTCATATACTAGTGGGAATTTGTCATTATATAACTTGGCTTGTATATTTCAACAATGAGCTTCCTCAAATGCCCTAGGTCTTCGTGAGCAAGCAAGTTGGATGCACACCCACTTAGTTTCTTTTGTTGAGCTTTCATACATTTATAGCTCTAGTGCATCTGTTGCATGGCAATCCCTACTCCTCGCATTGACATCAATTGATAAGCATCTCCATAGCCCGTTGATTATCCGCGTCAGTGTGATACTTTCTCCCTTTTTATCTTATCCACACAACCTTCATCATCATATTCTGTTCCACCTATAGTGCTATGTCCATGGCTCGCGCTCATATATTGCGTGAAAGTTGAAAAAGTTTGAGAATACTAATGTATGAAACAATTGCTTGGCTTGTCATCGGGGTTGTGCATGATGGGAGCATTTTGTGTGATGAAAATGAAGCATGGCCAAACTATATGATTTTGTAGGGATGAGATTTCTTTGGCTATGTTATTTTGAGAAGATATAATTGCTTGGTTAGTATGCTTGAAGTATTATTGTTTTTATGTTAATCTTAAACTTTTTCTTGGATCTTCAGATCTAAATATTCTTGCCACAATAAAGAAGATTACATTGATAAATATGTTAGGTAGCATTCCACATCAAAAAATTTGTTTTTATCATTTACCTACTCGAGGACGAGCAGGAATTAAGCTTGGGGATGCTTGATACGTCTCCAACGTATCTATAATTTTTGATTGTTCCATGCTATTATATTATCCATCTAAGATGTTTTATATGCATTTATATGCTATTTTATATGATTTTTGGGACTAACCTATTAACCTAGAGCCTAGTGCCAGTTTCTGTTTTTTCCTTGTTTTTGAGTATCGCAGAAAAGGAATACCAAACGGAGTCCAATTGACGTGCCAATTTTTGATGATTTTTTATGGACCAAAAGAAGCCCCCGGAGTAAAAGAGTTGGGCTAGAAGTGTCCCGGGCTGTCCACGACGGTGGGGGCGCGCCCTACCCCGTGGGCGTGGGCCCCTATCTCGTGGATGACTTGGAGACCCCCCTGACGTGCGACCGACGCCAAAAATTCCTATAAATACACAAACCTCCAGAAAATAACCTAGACCGGGAGTTCCACTGCCGCAAGCCTCTGTAGCCACCAAAAACCAATCGGGACCCTGTTCCGGCACCCTACCAGAGGGGATCCCTCACCGGTGGCCATCTTCATCATCTCGGCGCTCTCCATGACGAGGAGGGAGTAGTTCACCCTCGGGGTTGAGCGTATGTACCAGTAGCTATGTGTTTGATCTCTCTCTCTCTCTCTCGTGTTCTTGATTTGGCACGATCTTGATGTACCGCGAGCTTTGCTATTATAGTTGGATCTTATGATGTTTCTCCCCCTCTACTCTCTTGTAATGGATTGAGTTTTCCTTTCGAAGTTATCTTATCGGATTGAGTCTTTAAGGATTTGAGAACACTTGATGTATGTCTTGGATGTGCTTATCTGTGGTGACAATGGGATATTCATGTGATCTACTTGATGTATGTTTTGGTGATCAACTTGCGGGTTCAGTGACCTTGTGAACTATGCATAGGGGTTGCCGCACGTTTTCGTCTTAACTCTTCGGTAGAAACTTTGGGGCACTCTTTGAAGTTCTTTGTGTTGGTTGAATAGATGAATCTGAGATTGTGTGATGCATATCATTTAATCATACCCACGGATACTTGAGGTGACATTGGAGTATCTAGGTGACATTAGGGTTTTGGTTGATTTGTGTCTTAAGGTGTTATTCTAGTACGAACCCTATGATAGATCGAACGGAAAGAATAGCTTCGTGTTATTTTACTACGGACTCTTGAATAGATCAACCAGAAAGGATAACTTTGAGGTGGTTTCGTACCCTACCATAATCTCTTCGTTTGTTCTCCGCTATTAGTGACTTTGGAGTGACTCTTTGTTGCATGTTGAGGGATAGTTATATGATCCAATTATGTTATTATTGTTGAGAGAACTTGCACTAGTGAAAGTATGAACCCTAGGCCTTGTTTCAACGCATTGCAATACCGTTTGTGCTCACTTTTATCAATAGTTACCTTGCTGCTTTTATATTTTCAGATTACAAAAACCTATATCTACCATCCATTATGCACTTTTATCACCATCTCTTCGCCGAACTAGTGCACCTATACAATTTACCATTGTATTGGGTGTGTTGGGGACACAGGAGACTCTTTGTATTTGGTTGCAGGGTTGCTTGAGAGAGACCATCTTCATCCTATGCCTCCGACAGATTGATAAATCTTAGGTCATCCACTTGAGGGAAATTTGCTACTGTCCTACAAACCTCTGCATTTAGAGGCCCAACAACGTCTACAAGAAGAAGGTTGTGTAGTAGACATCATTCTTCA
Source organism: Aegilops umbellulata (assembly GCA_032464435.1). Taxonomy (NCBI): domain Eukaryota; kingdom Viridiplantae; phylum Streptophyta; class Magnoliopsida; order Poales; family Poaceae; genus Aegilops; species Aegilops umbellulata. The sequence continues at coordinate 295,965,186 of CP136056.1, forward strand.
TGTCCATTGGTGCCTCTCCGATGATGCGTGAGTAGTTATTTGTAGACCTACGGGTCTGCAGTTAGTAGCTAGATGGCTTCCTCTCTCTCTCTCTCTCTCTCTCTCTCTCTCTCTCTCTCTCTCTCTGTCGGGGGAAATCTGCCTCCACGAACACCTACAGGGACCGAGCCCCTTTCTGGTTCAGCGGGGGGCGGAGGTCGCGCGAAGAGCGGATCGAGGCAATGCACACAAGGGGTTTACCCAGCTTCGGGCCGCACGGATGCGTAAAACCCTACTGCTGCTTTGTGGTTTGTATTGTGTTCTTGTTCGGGAGCGCTGAGTGCTATAGTACACTCAGGCAACTAATCAGACCGAGCGTGAGCGGCCTCCTTTCTCCTCCCCCCTCTACGTTGCGCATGGGGTCTCCTTTTATATGCACAAAGGGGTTACCCACAGGTGGCAACGTAGGCGGGGGTAAAACTGGAAAACGCTGTGTTGGGTACAGCTGTTTGCACAGTGCTATCATACCTAACTCTGACGACAGGGGACAAGGGCATTAAATGCCCGTCTAGGTCGCCCAAACAGTGCAGAAAAAGGGACCGTCAGGGGAGCCACCATTTGCCACGACGGCTATCCTGTCAGCGATGCTTCGCCACCGCATGCCCCTGGTTGCGCAGCCTCTCGCCACGTACGCCTGGAATGGCCCCAGAGCGACGCGTGGGTGGATGAGCTGGAACGCAGGCGCGGGGTGGTGACTTGCCGCAGCAAGCGCCTTGCCGCGGTTGATTCCTTGTCGTGCCCGGGAGCTTGTCGCTCACCGGTCCTTGCCGGGACACGTGGCGCGTCACAGCAAGTCTCTTGTCGTGCCCTGGTTGGCCTTCCCGGCAAGCTCCTCTGGCCGGGGCCTTGCTCTCTTCGGCTGGCCTTCCCGGCAAGCTCCTCCTGCCGGGGCCTTGGCTCGAATACTTTGTTCTTGGATGGCCCAAAAAGGGACCATGGAGAGTTTTGGCGATCGCCTGGCAAGCCTTGCCGCAGGGTGCTACGACTGCCCGTGCACAAGTTCGGGGTACTAAGGTACCCCTACTTTAGTACACCGACAGGAGCCCCCGGGCCTGGGCCATACACGGTGCCGAGCGCTGTTGGGCCAGGCCCAAAACAGTGCACGGGCACGCGCGGCCTGGGTCACGCTGCATCTTTTTCTGCATCCACCACGCCCTCCCCGAACGGCACGCGTCGAACGCGGCATCGTGGGGAGAGGCGTGCGGGACGTGGGCGGCGTGCGCGGGGCCGAGCCCTGCAGGCATGCGTCACGTCGCAATAAAGGGGGCGGTTCGCGCTATCTCCATAAGTGGAGGGAGGCGTGGAGGCGTGGCTCGTTTGCTGGACGGGGCCGAGGCACGGTTTCCGAGGCGTCCGCTCCCCACGATCACGGGGTGGTGGGAGGTCGCCTCAGACGTCGCCTCGGTCCTGCACGCCAGCCATGCGGCTCCCATGCACCTGGAGTTGCGGATGGTGGAGGCAGGAAACCGGGCTGTCGCGGGTCGAGGCAGCAGGCCGGTCCCAGTCGCCTGATCTTCCTGCGTTTTGATTGGCTGAGCGGGGCGGCCGAGCCCCCACCCTGCTCCTTTATAAAGAGCAAGAGGGGGCGACGGAAATCCACACTCCTTCATCTCTTCTTCCCTTCAGCTTCTGATCCCCTCTCTTCATTCGCCATGGAGAAAGGGAACCCTGGTCCTTCATCGGTGGCGGCGAGGGTCGCCGCTAGGCAACGCGCCCCTCCTCCCCTTGCACCCGCGGTGGCAGAGCCAACCGTAAGGGGAAGGGGGAGGGGGCGAGGTCGTGGACGAGGTCGTGGACGAGGCCGAGGCGCTCGGGGACGAGGTGGATGGGGTGACGCGCCGGCCTCGCCTCCGCCAGCGGCTCCTCTTCTCACGGCGGTCCACATCGGTGACGACCCTTGCGAGTTCTTCGTCTGGATGCACCGGGCGCCTCGTCGTCGCCTCCGTCTCCCGGCTCCCTTCGCAAGCGTGATGGAGATGGAACAACCCGAGACGCTAAGACTGCGCATGAGGGGCTGCGGGATCAGCGGCACGCGGGTCCACGTTGAGTCCCCAGCCCCCGGCGTGATGTATCTTGGTCGAGGGTGGAAGATGTTCGCCCGTATCCACAGCTTGATGGAGGGGTTCACCCTCCATTTTAAGTTGATGGAGGGCGATCTCCTCTCCGTCAAGGTCTTCGGGTGCTACGGGACCCGGGCCCGGTGCTGCGTGGATAGCTCCTCCGACAGCGAAGGCTCCTCCTCGAGCGAGAGCGACGAGGAGGGGAGCGACAGCGACAACGAGGGCAGCGGTCGTCGGGATGACGGGTCCGACTAGGCACCGGTCGCGGCTCCGTGTGGCACCGGCGACCCCATCATCCGTGTCGCCGGCTCCTTGAGCTTCTCGGGGTCGTCTCCTTGGCGGCTGGCGTAGGGAGGCTGCGGAAGAGGAAGAGGGCGGGCGGCAAGGCCGTCAACTCGGAGTACGAGGGCACGGCGCCCTCGACAGCGTGCTGACGTCCTGCCGCTTCGTCGAGCCCTTCTTCCGGCGCCGCCGTCACCGTCCAGCTTTCAGACGGCCCCCGGGGTGTTCTCTTGGCGTCTTCTGCCACCCCTAGCTCGCCTAGGCGCCCCTTTTGCCCTTTTCGCCTCCTTGTCCTACCTCCTGAGGAGAGAGACAAGAAAGGGATTACGGGCACCTTATCTCTTTTTAACTTGTAAGCCCTCGGGCTTTAGTTGCATTTAGAGCTTGTAATCCCATCTCTCATGTTTTTCATTCTCTCTGAACTGTACCTGAGCGGAATGTTTTTTTAATGAAAAGGGGATGTTTGCCGGGCCATTTGTCCCGCGGGTAAAACCCGCGCCAAGGAGCGAATCCTTTATATCGTTAAGATAGACACTTCTTTGCCCGGCAACAGGCCCTGCCGTCTTCCCGCGCCACTCGACCTTTCTCACGCCTTTGGCGGAGGTAGGGATGAGGCGGGTTCGGGCTCCTCATTCCGTCCCTTTGCCACCGCGACTACTACCAAAAACTGGCCCCAGGAACGCGCTCTGGGGCCCAGAGTTAAGGGAGCACGGTAGCTTTTTAGGAAGAAACAAGGCTTTCGCATTCCTCAGTCCATAAGAGAATGCATGACAAGGGATGAGAAACTTATCTGGGATTGCAGCCCCCGGCAACTTTGGCTCGCCGCGAGCGAATCTTTGTACTTGCAGCCCCCGGCAACACTGGTTTGCCGGGGACCAGATGCTGGCCCGCCCTTCTTCTCTTGTTCGTCCTTAAGCGGTCTGGCCAGGATATGCAAAACCCTGCGAACCAAAGGAAACGAAAGAACAGGAAAAAACGACGCAGACCCGACCTCTAAGCTAGGGGTTAGCAGCTGTTAGGCACTATCAACCCTAACCAAGGACGAGACTCGACTCAGCATGCATGCTAAAACTTAGGGCGCCAGCGCTTCATTTACTGCTGCTCAGGGTCTGCGCCTGGCTTTGTACAAAGGATTACATGCAACAGCGGCAAGACTTGTACAAAAGGGTGGTTGCTGGACGGGGTCCAACAACCGCGCCTTACGGGTAAAACTTACGAAGATGCTCAATATTCCAGGAGTTGATCACCGGAGTGCCATCTTCGGTCTCAAGGCGGACAACACCGGGCCTCGTGACTCGTCTCACCCGGTAACGGCCTTCCCACTTCGGCGTCAACTTGTTGTGATTCTTGGCGGACGTAGCGCGCCGAAGAACAAGGTCGCCTTCCTCGAAGCTTCTGGCTTTAACTTTGCGGCTATGGTAGCGACGCAAAGCTTGCTGGTAGCGAGAGGCTCGCACAGCAGCCTGAAGACGATCTTCCTCAAGGAGCAGCGCGTCATCTTCACGCAGCCGCTCTTGCTCAAGCTCATCATAAGAGATCACTCGAGGTGACTCGTATACGAGTTCCGTGGGGGTAACTGCTTCTGCTCCATAGACTAGAGCAAATGGTGTCTGGCCAGTGGCTCGATTTGGCGTCGTTCTGATTGACCAAAGAGCCACCGGCAGCTCCTCGATCCAGTTTCTTCCGCACTTGTGCAGCCTGTCGAAAGTTCTGGTCTTGAGCCCGCGCAGCACTTCGGCATTGGCCCTCTCCGCTTGACCGTTGCTCCTGGGATGAGCAACAGAAGTGAAGCAGACCTTGGCGCCGAGATCTTGGACGTATTGCATGAAGGCGCGGCTCGTGAATTGCGTACCATTGTCGGTGATGATCCTGTTGGGGATCCCGAAGCGGCAAACAATCGACCTGAAGAAGACTGCTGACTGTGCTGTCACCTTCCTCACTGGTTCCACTTCCGGCCACTTTGTGAACTTGTCGATTGCGACGTACAAGTACTCAAAGCCCCCGATAGCTCAGGGGAAGGGGCCGAGGATGTCGAGCCCCCAGACCGAAAATGGCCAGGATAAAGGGATCGTCTAGAGAGCTTGAGCTAGCTGGTGTATCTGCTTGGAATGGAACTGGCACGCTTCACACTTGGTTACTTGTGCAGCTGCATCCTGGAGGGCTGTCGGCCAGAAGAAACCTTGCTGGAACGCTTTGCCGGCAAGTGCTCTTGCGCCAATGTGGTGACCGCATATGCCTCCATGTATCTCTGCCAACAGCTTTTGTCCGTCTTCCCGGGAAATACACTTCAATTTCACACCATTGCGCCCTCTTCTGTACAGCGTGTTGTCGACGAACTGGTACATACTCGAGCGCCGGGCTACTCTTTTCGCTTCTTCTTGTTCTTCGGGAAGTTCTCCGTTCTGGAGGAAATGGACAGTCTGCTGCGCCCATGCTGGAGCCTGTGGCTCGACAACAAGGACTGAAGGCACATCTGCTGCTGCGGGAACGTCCGCTTCTACGGCGAGGATCTGGGGCTCAGCCAGAGCTTGATGTTCCCCGGCAAGCTTGCCGGAGCAAAACTTGTCGGGAGCGCCTGCTTCTACGGAACAAACCCTGGGGTTTGCCGGAGCAGACTGCTCCTCAGCACTCTTGGCGTCGATCTTGGGGACCTTCTTGGCGGCGGCTCCGGGGAGCTCTGCCGGAAGATAGTCGCCGGAGACCAACTTCCTCTTCTTGCTCTGTCCAGTTGACGGTGTTACGGATGGCTGAGTCAGCTTGAGCACAAAGGTTCCTGGCTCCACAGGTAACTTAAGTGCTGCGCACTTTGACAGGCCATCCGCAATGTCGTTCTCAACTCTTGGAATGTGTTCCATTTGCAGGCCGTCAAAGTGCTCTTCTAGCTTCCTCACTTCATCAACGTACGCTTCCATCAACGGACTCTGGTAATCTTTGTTCACTTGGCGGACGACAAGCTGCGAGTCACCCCTGACAATGAGCTTCTTGATCCCAAGTTCTGCCGCGATCCTGAGACCAGCAAGCAAACCTTCATACTCTGCAGTATTGTTGGTTGCTTGCTCCTTGGGGAAGTGCATCTGGACTATGTATTTGAGATGCTCTCCGGTGGGCGCGATAAGCAACGCGCCAGCACCGGCGCCTTGCAGCGAGAAGGCACCATCAAAATACATCAGCCACTCTTTGCTTGCTTCTTTGATGGGGATGCTCGCCTCTGGGATCTCTTCATCTGGTGTCGGTGTCCACTCTGCTATGAACTCCGCCAATGCTCTGCTTTGGATAGTTGAAGTGCTCTTGAATTTGAGACCGAAGCTTGACAGTTCCAGTGCCCACTCGACAATCCTGCCTGTTGCTTCTGGATTCTGCAGTATCCTCTTCAGCGGAAAGCGGGTGACAACTGTAATCTCATGTGCTCGGAAGTAATGGCGCAGCTTTCTCGAGGCCATGAGAAGGCCGAAAAGCAATTTCTGCACACCAGAGTACCTTGACCTAGCCCCCTGCAGAAGGGAGCTGACAAAGTAAACTGGGCGCTGCACCATTCTCTTCTTCTGCACCTCCACTCGCTCCTTCGCAGATTCATCCTTGTCGGGGCCAGAGCTTGTCGGGGAAGCCTCCTGCTTGTCGCTGGACGCGCTTGCCGCGGTTGCTAGCTCATCATCTGCCTCCCTCTCCGCTACTAACGCAGCACTAACCACTTGATTGGTTGCCGCCAGATACAGCAGCAACTTCTCTTGTGGTTTAGGCGCGACAGGTATTGGAGCAGAGGACAGGTATTTCTTCGAGTCCTGCAGCGCAGCCTCCGCTTCCGGAGTCCATTTCACTGGACCCGCCTTTTTCAAAACTTTGAAAAATGGCAGGGCGCGTTCTGCAGACTTGGAAATAAACCTGCTGAGAGCCGCGACGCAGCCGGCAAGCCTTCGTACATCCTTGACGCGTGTTGGTGCTTCAATCTACTCGATGGCCTTGATTTTGTCTGGATTGGCTTCGATTCCTCGCTGAGACACGAAGAACCCGAGAAGCTTGCCGGAAAGGACTCCAAACACGCACTTCTCAGGGTTGAGCTTGAGGCTGATGCTGCGCAGGTTCGTAAAGGTCTCTTCTAAATCTTGAATCAGGGTTGCCCTGTTCGTGCTTTTGACCACTAAGTCATCCATGTAGGCTTCCACATTTCTGTGGATTTGCGGCTCAAAAGCGGTATGGACAACCCTCGCAAACGTCGAACCAACATTCTTCAAACCGAAAGGCATCCGTACGAAACAGTACGTGCCACATGGAGTGATGAATGCGGTCTTTTCCTCATCTTCTTCAGCCATGAAGATCTGATGGTATCCTGAGTATGCGTCAAGAAATGAAAGCAGGTCACATCCGGCCTTGGAGTCAACAATCTGGTCAATGCGCGGCAAGGGAAAGGGATCTTTGGGACAAGCTTTGTTAACATCAGTAAAGTCGATGCAAAGCCTCCATTTCCCATTTGCTTTGCGCACGACAACAGGATTGGCCAACCACGTCGGATGGAGCACACCTCTGACAAGGCCTGCCGCTTCCAACTTCTTCATCTCTTCTGCGATGAACTCTTGGCGCTCCACCGCTTGCTTCCTGACTTTCTGCTTGACGGGCCGCGCATGAGGACAGACGGCGAGGTGGTGCTCAATCACTTTCCTGGGAACGCCGGCGATGTCAGATGGTTGCCAGGCAAACACATCGACATTCGCCCGCAGGAAAGCAACGAGCACGCTTTCCTATTTGGGGTCAAGAGTGGCACTGATGGTGAAGGTACCACCAGTGCCGTCCTCCTTGGCGGACACCTTCTTGGTCGTTGGCGGGGCTGCCATTGACTTCTTACTCTTGCCGGTGGAGCTCGATGGCGCGTCCTCGACAGTAGCGTAGCACTCCGAAGAGGTGCGCTTGCCGGAGTGGGCACCAGAGCACTTGCCGGGCTTGGTCTTCTTCTTCCCTCCGGGAGCTTCAGCGGCAAGTGGCTTGTGATCCGTTGCAGCTGCTGCTTCCCGGTAGATCTTGTCGGCACAGATAAGGGCATCCTTCTTGTCACCGGGGACAGAGATGACGCTTATCGGGCCTGGCATCTTGAGCATGTTGTATGCGTAGTGAGAGGCCGCCATGAACTTGGCGAGCGCTGGACGGCCGAGAATTCCATTGTAGGGCAATGGAAAATCGGCAACGTCAAAAGTGATCCTCTCTGTCCTGAAGTTCAGCTCGCTGCCAATTGTCACTGGCAACGTTATCTTCCCCTTCGGCTTGCTCCTTCCCGGGTTGATTCCTTGGAACGTGCCGGTCTCTTTGAGCTCGCTGTCGGGGACTTGGAGTTTCTGGAGCACAGCGAAGGAGATCAGGTTCAAGCTGGCCCCGCCGTCGACTAGCATCTTAGTGACCTTGAGGTTGCGGACTATTGGTGAGACCAACATCGGCAAGCACCCGATCGCAGTTGTGCGGTCAGGGTGGTCCTCAATATCGAAGATGATAGGCGTGCTCGACCATTTCAGAGGCTTGCGTGACTCGACGGGTGGTTCCGCTGCATTGACTTCCTGCGCCCACTGCTTGAGCTGGCGGTGGGAAGTATGCAGAGAAGCACCGCCGTCTACACACAAGACCTCTGTGGCTTTCTGAAACTCCTGCTCACTGGTCTCGACATCATCCATGTCTTCGTCTTCGTCGTCGTCTTCGTCCTTGTCGCGGCCGCGGGGAGGTTTGTCTGCTTGCCGCTGCTTGTCCTTGCCGCGGCGTCCTCCCTGGCTGGGGCGCTTCGTGCCGGATCCTCCGCCACCTCCCCGGGCTCTCTCCTTGTTGCGTCGCTCGTACTCGGCCTTTTGCAGCTCGACGAGCCGCTCGACCTGCTTGCAACTCTGGAGGTCATGGCCCTTGGTGCGGTGGATCTTGCAGTACTGTTTGTTGATGCCGTCAGGCTTGTCGGCGACCGCCATAGCCTGGCAGTTGGTGCATCCGGCAACCTCCTTGCCGGAGCTACCAGCCTGGGCCTTCTTGGCGGCGCCTTCATCGCCGGACTGCTCAACAACCAGTACTTCTTGGCTCTTTTTCTTCCTATTTCTCCGCCGCCGGTTCTTCCTTGCCGGGGCGGTATCCTCACTGTCAGATTCTCCTGCTCCAGTGTTCTCTCCGGGGAATTTCCTTCCTTCCTCAGCACGTGCACACTTGTCGGCCAGGGCATATAGCTCGCTGACGTCTTTGATCTTGCACATCGCCATCTCCTCCCGCATCCTGCGGTTACGCACGTTCTGATGGAACGCGCTGATGACCGCGGCAGGGTGGACGTCTGGGATGTTGTAGTGTACGTGGCTGAATCTCTGGATGAACTTGCGCAAGGGTTCCCCTTCCTTCTGGACGAGCAGATGAAGGTCGCTCGCTTGGCCATGGGGTTTGTGGCCGCCTGTAAAGGCGCCAACAAACTGATGGCACAAGTCTGTCCAGGAGGTTATGGAGTTATCCGGCAAGTGCATGAGCTAGGATCTGATGTTGGACTTGAGTACCAGCGGGAAGTAGTTGGCAAGGATCTTGTCGTCTCGCCCTCCAGCAGCCTGCACCGCAATGGTGTAGATGCTGAGGAACTCTGACGGATGCGACTTGCCGTTGTACTTCTCTGGTACGTCTGGCTTGAAATTCTTCGTGCTGGGCCACTGGACTTGCCGCAGCTCACGGGTGAACGCAGGGCAGCCTACCGCGTACGGCAGGTCGCCTGGTCCCCCCGGCGCATGCATGTCGACAGAGGGCTCAATGCGCTGGTCTGACTGACGCCGCGCTTCTCTTCGACGCTCGATGCGAGTACGAGCGTCCTCTCGCTTTCGTTCGTGAAGAACTTGGCGTTGATTGCGACGAGTTCGCGGATTTGACGACGTGGTGCAGCCACGTAAAATTTGCAACAAACAAAGTAGAGGACGTCTAACTTGTTTTTGCAGGGCATGTTGTGATGTGATATGGTCAAGACATGATGCTAAATTTTATTGTATGAGATGATCATGTTTTGTAACTGAGTTATCGGCAACTGGCAGGAGCCATATGGTTGTCGCTTTATTGTATGCAATGCAATCGCGATGTAATGCTTTACTTTATTACTAAGTGGTAGTGATAGTCGTGGAAGCATAAGATTGGCGAGACGACAACGATGCTACGATGGAGATCAAGGTGTCGCGCCGGTGACGATGGTGATCATGACGGTGCTTCGGAGATGGAGATCACAAGCACAAGATGATGATGACCATATCATATCACTTATATTTATTGCATGTGATGTTTATCTTTTTATGCATCTTATCTTGCTTTGATTGACGGTAGCATTATAAGATGATCTCTCACTAAATTATCAAGAAGTGTTCTCCCTGAGTATGCACCGTTGCAAAAGTTCTTCGTGCTGAGACACCACGTGATGATCGGGTGTGATAGGTTCTACGTTCAAATACAACGGGTGCAAAACAGTTGCACACGCGGAATACTCAGGTTATACTTGACGAGCTATGCATATAAGATATGACCTCGGAACACGGAGACCGAAAGGTCGAGCGTGAATCATATAGTAGATATGATCAACATAATGATGTTCACCATTGAAAGCTACTCCATTTCACGTGATGATCGGTTATGGTTTAGTTGATTTGGATCACGTGATCACTTAGAGGATTAGAGGGATGTCTATCTAAGTGGGAGTTCTTAAGTAATATGATTAACTGAACTTTAATTTATCATGAACTTAGTCCTGGTAGTATTAGCATATCTATGTTGAAGATCAATAGCTCGCGATGTTGCTTCCCGTTAATTTTGATATGTTCCTAGAGAAAATTGTGTTGAAAGATATTAGTAACAATGATGCGGATTGGATCCGTGATCTGAGGTTTGTCCTCATTGCTGCGCAGAAGAATTATGTCCTTGATGCACCGCTAGGTGACAGACCTATTGCAGGAGCAGATGCAGACGTTATGAACGTTTGGCTAGCTCAATATGATGACTACTTGATAGTTTAAGTGCACCATGCTTGACAGCTTAGAATCGGGACTTCAAAGATGTTTTAAACGTTATGGATCATATGAGATGTTCCAGGAGTTGAAGTTAATATTTCAAGAAAATACCCGAGTTGAGAGATATGAAGTCTCCGACAAGTTCTATAGCTAAAAGATGGAGGAGAATCGCTCGACTAGTGAGCATGTGCTCAGATTGTCTGGGTACTACAATCGCTTGAATCAAGTGGGAGTTAATCTTCCAGATAAAATAGTGATTGACAGAATTCTCTAGTCACCATCACCAAGTTAGTAGAACTTCGTGATGAACTATAATATGCAAGGGATAACGGAAACAATTCCCAAGCTCTTCGTGATGCTAAAATTGACGAAGGTAGAAATCAAGAAAAACATCAAGTGTTGATGGTTAACAAGACCACTAGTTTCAAGAAAAGGGTAAAGGGATAGAAGGGAACTTCAAGAAGAATGGCAAGCAAGTTGCTGATCAAGTGAAAAAGCCCAAATCTGGTCCTAAGCCTGAGACTAAGTGCTTCTACTGCAAAGGGACTGGTCACTGGAAGCGGAACTACCCCAAGTGATTGGCGAATAAGAAGGATGGCAAAGTTAACATAAGTATATTTGATATACACGTTATTGATGTGTACTTTACTAGTGTTTATAGCAACCCCACAGTATTTGATACTAGTTCAGTTGCTAAGATTAGTAACTCGAAACGGGAGTTGCAGAATAAACAGAGACTAGTTAAGGGTGAAGTGACGATGTGTGTTGGAAGTGGTTCCAAGATTGATATGATCGTCATCGCACACTCCCTATACTTTCGGGATTAGTGTTGAACCTAAATAAGTGTTATTTGGTGTTTGCGTTGAGCATGAATATGATTCGATCATGTTTATTGCAATACGGTTATTCATTTAAGTAAGAGAATAAATTGTTATTCTGTTTACATGAATAAAACCTTATATGGTTACACACCCAATGAAAATGGTTCGTTGGATCTCGATCGTAGTGATACACATATTCATAATATTGAAGCCAAAAGATGCGAAGTTAATAATGATAGTGCAACTTATTTGTGGCACTGCAGTTTAAGTCATATTGGTGTAAAGCGCATGAAGAAACTCCATGCTGATAGACTTTTGAAATCACTTGATTATGAATCACTTGATGCTTGCGAACCATGCCTCATGGGCAAGATGACTAAGACTCCGTTCTCTGGAACAATGGAGTGAGCAACAGATTTGTTGGAAATCATACACACTAATGTATGTGGTCCGATGAACATTAAGGCTCGCAACATGTATCATTATTTTCAGAACTTCACAGATGATTTGAGCAGATATGGGTATATCTACTTGATGAAACATAAGTCTGAAACGTTTGAAAAGTTCAAAGAATTTCAGAGTGAAGTGGAGAATCATCGTAACAAGAAAATAAAAGTTTCTACGATATGATCGTAGAGGTAAAATATTTGAGTTACGAGTTTGGCCTTCAGTTAAAACCATGTGGAATAGTTTCACAAATTCATGCCACCTGGAACACCACAGCATAATGGTGTGTCCGAACGTCATAACCGTACTTTATGGGATATAGTACAATCTATGATGTTTCTTACCGATTTACCACTATCGTTTTGGGGTTATGCATTAGAGACAGCTACATTCACGTTAAAAAGGGCACCATCTAAATCCGTTGAGACAGCACCGTATGAACTGTGGTTTGGCAAGAAACCAAAGTTGTTGTTTCTTAAAAATTTGGGGTTGCTATGCTTATATGAAAAAGTTTCATCCTGATAAGCTCAAACCCAAATCGGAGAAATGTGTCTTCATAGGATACCCAAAGGAGGCAGTTGGGTACACCTTCTATCACAGATCTGAAGGCAAGTTATTCATTGCTGAGAATGGATCCTTTCTAGAGAAGGAGTTTCTCTCGAAAGAAGTGAGTGGGAGGAAAGTAGAAACTTGATAAGGTAATTGTACCTTCTCCCTTATTGGAAAGTAGTTCATCACATAAATCTGTTCATGTGACTACTACACCAATTAGTGAGGAAGCTAATGATGATGATCATGTAACTTCAGATCAAGTTACTACCAAACCTCGTAGGTCAACCAGAGTGAGATCCGCACCAGAGTGGTACGGTAATCCTATTCTGGAGGTCATGTTACTTGACCATGACGAACCTACAAACTATGAGGAAGCGATGATGAGCCCAGATTCCGCGAAATGGCTTAAGGCCATGAAATCTAAGATATGATCCATGTATGAGAACAAAGTATGGACTTTGATGGATTTGCCCGATGATCGGCAAGCCATAGAAAATAAATGGATCTTCAAGAGGAAGACAGACGCTGATAGTAGTGTTACTATCTACAAAGCTAGAATTGTCGCAAAAGGTTTTCGACAAGTTCAAGGTGTTGACTACGATGAGAGTTTCTCACTCGTATCTATGCTTAAGTCTGTCCAAATCATGTTAGCAATTGCCGCATTTTATGAAATCTGGCAAATGGATAAAACAAAAGTACATTCCTTAATGGATTTTTTAAAGAAGAGTTGTATATGATGCAACTAGAAGGTTTTGTCAATCCTAAAGGTGCTAACAAAATATGCAAGCTCCAGCGATCCATCTATGGACTGGTGCAAGTATCTCGGAGTTGGAATATACACTTTGATGAGTTGATCAAAGCATATAGTTTTATACAGACTTGCGATGAAGCCTGTATTTACAAGAAAGTGAGTGGGAGCACTACAGCATTTCTGATAAGTATATGTGAATGACATATTGTTGATCGGAAATAATGTAGAATTATTCTGCAAAGCATAAAGGAGTATCTGAAAGGAGTTTTTTCAAAGAAAGACCTCGATGAAGCTGCTTACATATTGGGCATCAAGATCTATAGAGATAGATCAAGACGCTTAATTGGACTTTCACAAAGCACATACCTTGACAAAGTTTTGAAGAAGTTCAAAATGGATCAAGCAAAGAAAGGGTTCTTGCCTGTGTTACAAGGTGTGAAGTTGAGTAAGACTCAATGCCCGACCACTGCAGAAGATAGAGAGAAAATGAAAGATGTTCCCTATGCTTCAGCCATAGGCTCTATCATGTATGCAATGTTGTGTACCAGATCCATTGTATACCCTACACTGAGTTAAGCAAGGGAGTACAATGGTGATCTAGGAGTAGATCACTAGACAGCGGTCAAAAATTATCCTTAGTGGAATAAGGATATGTTTCTCGATTATGGACGTGACAGAAAGGTTCGCCGTAAAGGGTTACGTCGATGCAAGTTTTGACACTGATCTGAATGACTCTAAGTCTCGATCTAGATACATATTGAAAGTGGGAGCAATTAGCTAGACTAGCTCTGTGCGGAGCATTGTAGACATAGAATTCGCAAAATACTTATGGATCTGTATGTGACAGACCCGTTGACTAAAATTATCTCACAAGCAAAACATGATCACACCTTAGTACTCTTTGGGTGTTAATCACATAGCGATGTGAACTAGATTACTGACTCTAGTAAACCCTTTGGGTGTTGGTCACATATCGATGTGAACTATGGGTGTTAATCACATGGTGATGTGAACTATTGCTGGTAAATCACATGGCGATGTGAACTAGATTATTGACTCTAGTGCAAGTGGGAGACTGAAGGAAATATTCCCTAGAGGCAATAATAAAGTTATTATTTATTTCCTTATATCATGATAAAGGTTTATTATTCATGCTAGAATTGTATTAACCGGAAACATAATACATGTGTGAATACATAGACAAACAGAGTGTCACTAGTATGCCTCTACTAGACTAGCTCGTTAATCAAAGATGGTTATGTTTCCTAACCATGAACAAAGAGTTGTTATTTGATTAACGAGGTCACATCATTAGTTGAATGATCTGATTGGCATGACCCATTATATTAGCTTAGCACCCGATCGTTTAGTATGTTGCTATTGCTTTATCCATGACTTATACATGTTCCTATGACTATGAGATTATGCAACTCCCGTTTGCCAGAGGAACACTTTGGGTACTACCAAACGTCACAACGTAACTGGGTGATTATAAAGGAGTACTACAGGTGTCTCCAATGGTAGATGTTGGGTTGGCGTATTTCGAGATTAGGATTTGTCACTCCGATCGTCGGAGAGGTATCTCTGGGCCCTCTCGATAATGCACATCACTTAAGCCTTGCAAGCATTGCAACTAATGAGTTAGTTGCGGGATGATGTATTATGGAACGAGTAAAGAGACTTGCCGGCAACAAGATTGAACTAAGTATTGGATACTGACGATCAAATCTCGGGCAAGTAACATACCGATGACAAAGGGAACAACGTATGTTGTTATGCGGTCTGACCGATAAAGATCTTCGTAGAATATGTAGGAGCCAATATGGGCATCCAGGTCCCGCTATTGGTTATTGACCGGAGACGTGTCTCGGTCATGTCTACATTGTTCTCGAACCGTAGGGTCCGCACGCTTAAGGTTTCGATGACAGTTATATTATGAGTTTATGAGTTTTGATGTACCGAAGGAGTTCGGAGTCCCGGATGAGATCGGGGACATGACGAGGAGTCTCGAAATGGTCGAGACGTAAAGATCGATATATTGGACGACTATATTCGGACATCGGAAAGGTTCTGAGTGATTCGGGTATTTTCAGGAGTACCGGGTAGTTACGGGAGAAGCAATGGGCCTTGATGGGCTTTAGTGGGAAGAGAAGAAAGGGCCAAGGGGCTGCTGCGCCCCCCCCCCCCTTCCCTCTGGTCCGAATTGGACTAGGGAAAAGGGGGTCGGCCACCTTTCCTTCTCCTCCACTTCCTTCTCCCTTCCTCCCCTCTTGGTGGACTCCTACTAGGACTTGGAGTCCTAGTAGGACTCCACATCTTGGCCGCACCAATTGGCTTGGCCGGCCTCCTCCTCCTCCATCCTTTATATATTGAGGCAAGGGGCACCCCTTGGACACACAATTGATCATTGAGATCTTTCCTTAGCCGTGTGCGGTGCCCCCTGCCACCAAATTCCACCTCGGTCATATTGTCGCAGTGCTTAGGCGAAGCCCTGCGTCAGTAGTACATCAAGATCGTCACCACGCCGTCGTGCTGACGGAACTATTCCTTGACGCTTTGCTGGATCGGAGCCTGAGGATCGTCATCGAGCTGAACGTGTGCCAAGAACTCGGAGGTGCCGGAGTAACGGTGCTTGGATCGGTCGGATCGTGAAGACGTACGACTACATCAACCGCGTTGATATAACGCTTCCGCTTTCGGTCTACGAGGGTACATAGACAACACTCTCCCCTCTCGTTGCTATGCATCACCATGATCTTGCGTGTGTGTAGGAATTTTTTTGAAATTACTACGTTCCCCAACATTACCCACAGGTGGCAACGTAGGCGGGGGTAAAACTGGAAAACGTTGTGTTGGGTACAGCTGTTTGCATAGTGCTATCATACCTAACTCTGACGGCAGGGGACAGGGGCATTAAATGCCCGTCTAGGTCGCCCAAATAGTGTAGAAAAAGGGACCGTCAGGGGCGCCACCGTTTGCCACGACGGCTATCCTGTCAGCGTTGCTTCGCCACCGCATGCCCCTGGTTGCGCAGCCTCTCGCCACGTACGCCTGGAATGGCCCCAGAGCGACGCGTGGGTGGATGAGCTGGAACGCAGGTGTGGGGTGGTGACTTGCCGCGGCAAGCGCCTTGCCACGGTTGATGCCTTGTCGCGCCCGGGAGCTTGTCTCTCACCGGTCCTTGCCAGGACGCGTGGCGCGTCGCAGCAAGTCTCTTGTCGTGCCCTGGTCGGCCTTCCCGGTAAGCTCCTCTGGCCGGGGCCTTGTGCTTCGAGCGGCCGTCCCGGCAAGCTCCTCTTGCCGGGGCCTTGCTCTCTTCGGGTGGCCTTCCCGGCAGGCTCCTCCTGCCGGGGCCTTGGCTCGAATACTTTGTCCTTGGATGGCCCAAAAAGGGACCATGGAGAGTTTTGGCGATCGCCTGGCAAGCCTTGCCGCGGGGTGCTACGACTGCCCGTGCACAAGTTCGGGGTACTAAGGTACCCCTACTTTAGTACACCGACACACACTCTCTCTCTCTTCTGATTCTCAATACGACTGTCTCTTGGAGATCCATATGATGTAATTCTTTTTGCGGTGTGTTTGTTGGGATCCGATGAACTTTGAGTTTATGATCAGATCTATCTTTTTATCCATGAAAGTTATTTGAGTCTTCTTTGATATCTTATATGCATGATTGCTTATAGCCTCGTATTTCTTCTCCGATATTTGGATTTTGTTTGGCCAACTTGATCTATTTATCTTGCAATGGGAAGAAGTGCTTTGTGATGGGTTCGACCTTACGGTGCTTGATACCAGTGACAGAAGGGAACCGACACGTATGTATCGTTGCCATTAAGGATAAAAAGATGGGGTCTATTTCTACATAAATAGATCCTGTCTACATCATGTCATCATTCTTATTGCATTACTCCGTTTCTCCATGAACTTAATACACTAGATGCATGCTGGATAGCGGTCGATGTGTGGAGTAATAGTAGTAGATGCAGGCAGGAGTCGGTCTACTAATCTTGGCTGTGATGCCTATATAATGATCATTGCCTGGGTATCGTCATGATTATTTGAAGCTCTTTCAATTGCCCAACAGTAATTTGTTTACCCACGTTTTCTATTTTCCTCGAGAGAAGCCACTAGTAAAACCTATGACCCCCGGGTCTCTTCTTTATTATATTTGCCTTCACGATCTATTTTTATTTTCTTTTACTTCCAGATCTATTAAACCAAAAATACAAAAATACCTCACTGAATTTTATTTGCTTTATGTGCATTTATCTAATCTATCATATTTTTATCCCATCTTTTTGCCAATTTCTGGCGCCGTTGCCCGAAAGGGATTGACAACCCCTTTAATACGTCGGGTTGCGAGTATTTGTTATTTGTGTGCAAGTGATGTTCATGTAGTGTTGCATGGTTCTCCTACTGGTTCGATAACCTTGGTATCATGACTGAGGGAAATACCTACCGTTGTTGTACTGCATCATCCCTTCCTCTTTGGGGAAATACCGACGTAGTTCAAGAAAACATCACGGTGCAAGAAGACTTTGACGCGTTGTAGCGTAATTGCACGTGGCAACTTATGCCGCGGCCCCCTCATGCCAACGTCATCACCGGAAAATGGGTGTTCCATCATAAGACCCGCCTCGACGGTTCTCTTGAGCGCTACAAAACGCGATGGGTGGCCCATGGTTTCCGGCAGCGCGCCGGAGTTGACTTCACCGACACCTTTGCTCCGGTTGTTAAACCGGGCACAATCTGCACTTTCCTATAGCTCGCGGTGTCTCGTGCATGGCCCCTGCATCAGTTGGATGTCTCCAATGCATTTATTCACAGCCACCTCGCCGAGCAGGTATTCTGCCAGTAGCCCACTGGATTTGTTGATGCCACTCATCTGGATCAAGTGGGAACCCCGTGTGTGGTACCAGCGCATCACCGCCTTCCTCTAGCAGCCGGGCTTTCTCTCCACATGCTCCGACACGTCAATGTTTATCTACCATCAGGGTGCTGCTACTGCCTACCTCTTGCTCTACATCGACGACATCATCGAGACGACATTCTCTATTGAGCTTCTTCACCAGCTCACCGCTCGTCTCCGAGATGAGTTTGCCCTCAAGGATTTGGCGCCTCTGCACTACTTCCTCGACATCGAGGTTGTATACTGCGTTGACGGGTTTTTTCTTCATCAGCAGAGGTATGCTCTTGACCTTCTTGTGCGCGCAGGCATGCTTAACTGCAAGCCCGACCCACGCCTGTCGACATGAAGGCCAAGGTCTCTACACTTGATGGCTTGCCTGCATCGGATGCAACATTCTACCGCTCCATCATTGGTGCACTGCAGTACTTGATGCTTACTCGCCCGGATCTTTAGTATGACGTGCAGTAGGTGTGCCTTCACATGCACTAGTACGCGTCGGTGCTATACAAACGGTTTTTAACCCCTTTCCGTGATGGCATTTGGAACCGTCGCCAAGTGAGTGTGGGCGATAGGGGGTCCTTCCCACACGACCCAGAAACCATCGGGGATTGGGAGCCAAGACGCATATACAATACTTCTACTCGTTTGTGCTTGCATTGCCATCGCAGTCGGTATTCTGTGGTGCTATGTTTATGATGTGCGGCCCATCACAAATGGTTCACTATTATAGAATGTGTATGATAATCATACAATCACACACATTCGCTTTTCTCAAACCGTATGCGATAAATAATTAAGAAGATTAGCTAATGATCGTACGAGTGTCAGACAGGATTACGAAACGTCGGACCATCGTAACAATGTCGTACACGACAACTATCGCACACGCTATTCTGTGGTGCAACGTTTACGATGCATACCATCAGAAATAGTTCATGGTTGCGAATCGTGTATGATAAGGCAACTATCACAAACATTTAGTTTGCCCGCACCGTTTGTGATATTGTCTGACATCGCACACGCTTTGCAAACGGCAACTGGGTGCATGCTTGCACATGTTTCCTCTCTGTGAACCGTGTCGGATTATGGTGTATATCGCAAACGTTTGTGTTTTACCAACCGTGTGTGCCGTGACCTCGAGAGCATAATTTTGCCGTAATTTAATTGCTGCTATTTCAAATTGTACCGGATTTGAATTTGAATGTATGCTATAGCTTTATTCATATCCATCAGGTTCAATCAACCAATGCATTATTTGATTCATAGGTACATATGTTCAAGAATTACATAAGAACCAAATAAAGAATGATGAACCATAGATGTATAGTTTTACTATTAAAGACGGTAAAGAAAGAGGTGAAATACATTCTGTTTGCTGAACAAGGTGAAGCGGAATGCTCATATTGTGCCCTCCTCCATGCAGAAGGCACACACGACTCTAGTCCAACCCCTTGTGATGGCCGACCGCCCATCCTTCACAGTCTTCATGAAAACATCTAGATAATCATCGTGTTCCGGTAGAAATACTTTAACCTTTGCATGCACACCAATCATGTAGTTTGAGAGGTAATCTTGAGTAAATTGCTTTGGCAACCACTGGAAAGGAAAAGGACTCAGACATTGTCATCTAACATAACTCATTATGGGCAGTAAAAAGAAGGTTGCAGACTTCTTACTTACCATCCTGCAGTTCGCTGTTGTCTTGGATAAAGTGTAAACAAATAGTTTAATTGCCATCTTTTGACCCACTTTACTAACAATCTTTATCAGCTTCCTCACTTGATGTTGGTTCATCGATATCTCATTGCCCCATACGCAGAAAGGGTCGAAGCACGGATCTTTACAATTGACATATGTACCTAAAAGCACCAAGTTAATATTAGAAGCTAAATAGCAATTGCACAATGATGTAGTACAACACTCTTTTATACACTGGTGCACGTCAGTCCTAAACAAACGGTTCTTTACCCCTTTCCGCGACGGCATTTGGAACCGTCGCCAAGTGAGTGTGGGCGAAAGGGGCGTCCTTCCCACACGACCTAGAAACCGTTGGGGATATGCCCTCCTGGCACACACGTTCGGCAAAATGAGGTCGTGTGCGACCGGCGAGCGCTTAAATACGGAAATACGTACAATAGAGCTAAAAAGTACAATTATATGGCGAAATTGTTTCTGGTCGCAAGTACATCCCACACAGTCAGTTCCCGCTAAACATTTCCGTTCGTATGCACATCCCACACAGTCGCTCCAAGGAAAACGTTTCCTTTCACAGGTACATCACACACAATTTTTCCCGTTAAATCGTTTGCATTATTGAATGTATCACACACGGTCCATAGAAGAAACTATGTGGCAAAGGTTGTCCATCACACACAGTTTTTATGTGGTAAACGTTTGCGCAAGGTGGCCTAACACAAACAGTTTTCAAGAGAAAGTCGTGTGTGATTGTTCATTGATCCAACACGGTTTATTCCTCGAGACTGTGTGCGTTGCCTGAGGTCATCACCCACGGTATTTTTTCAACAACTGTTTGCAATAGCAAAACACAATTAGCAGGCTAATTTGCCATTAGCAGCCTAATTCGCCATTAGCAGGCTAATTATCCGATTATTCATAATCCATTCATTAATCTAATTGAAATTTCATATTAAGCACATAATATATTTCATTTCCATATTAAGGAAGTAGAATTTCATAATTGAAATACATCAGAGTACAACATGATATAGCTTCAGCACTCAGCTACCCCATTACACAACTGCACCAGGTGCAAGTTCCACATGCAACATGTAGAACCTTTCGAAATTAGCATCATAGACGGTATATAGATAGATGCATCTCATCTGGAAAACTGTTGAAGCGGAAGAAGAATATTGAGCCTTCATTCATGTCGAAGGTCTTTGCAAATTTAGGCCCGTGCATGTGGATGATTGACCTTCCGTCCTTCGTCCTCTTCAGGAACACTTCAATATTGAACCGTGGGTGTTGTATGAAAACCTTCCTCGCCTCCTGACCGTAGAGGTGGTTTGAGAGGTAATCATTAGTGAACTGCTTTGGAAAGGCCTGAAAACAAGGATGTGCATAAATATCTTCTCTATATTGGAAATTGGGCAAAGGAATAAAAAAAGGCAAGGTATAATAGTTATTACCATCTTGTAGTGAACTGATGTCTTCTTCATTGTGCAGACAAAGATCTTGTTGTTTTTTTTCGCTAATTTCTTTGTCCTAACAATCTTCTAAGTTTCTTGATTTGATTGATATTCATGGACAACTCATTTACCCATATGCAAAAAGGGTCGAACAGTGGGTCAAAACCTCTGACAGCAGGACCTACATGTGTAAGACCAAATTGTTAAAAACCAAAATATTAGAATGGTTCCTGCAATTGCACAATAATGTGTTATTAGACAACAGACCATGCACGTCCTAACCTCGATTGTAAACCTCAGTGCTTCCCATTGTTTTCCTGCAACACATATAAGGTAGTTAGTCATCAGGTTAAGTAAGGGTTTGCATGCTATCAGTAAAACATGTTGATGAAAAATAAGCACATTGCAGATTCATCAGATTAATTGAAGCCACATGGAAAACCCATTTACCCAAACCAAGCTTGATTAAGAACTAGGGAATATAGCACTTGTATATGTTTCTCATGTATTAAGTGCATCCAAATTCGATTTATTCCTCACATGCACAATAATAAAATTCTACCCACGACAATTGGACATCGCATTGCAGAATTGAACCAAGCAGTTAACTAAACACCACAACAAATGAACCAAACATTAACTGAGCACCACATTGCACAATATAACATAATCTTAATAGAAGATCAGAGAGTTAACCAAACAGTTAACTACAGCCAATTGTAGCAATTGTATTTGTTTCTCATGTATTTACTACAGCCAAATTCAATTTATTCCTCACATGGTATACAATAACAGAATGCACCCACAATTTTGTAAAGATAAATTCGATTTATTTCTCACATGGAAGACAATACAAAATTGTAGCCTGAAGAATTGAACATCACATTTGCAGAATTAAACCAAACAGTTAACTGAAGACGACAACTAATTAAATAACAGTTAATAAGTGAGCACCACACTGCAAGACATATAGAACATATACACTAGAGCAACAGATTGCATGGTGAAATTAGATAGCACAATTCACTAGAATTTGTGTAGGAAAGGCAGGAGCAGCACACGCAACGGGTAAACCGAGCATGCTTACCCGATGTAGCTAGCAATTGGCAAGGTGCTCCTTCAAGATTTGGGTGTCGGCACGAATGGCAGCCATCACGATCTCATCCGCGCGTGCAGCCATGATTTGCTTCTCCGCTGCCAAATTCTCCTTGAGGTCCTGGCTATACTGTGTGCACCATGGCTTAGGCCAGCACTTTTTTGGTGGAGGGGTTGGCTATTTGGGTGGAAGGTGTCGCGCTCGCGCCGACGGTCGGGGCATGTGGGATGTGGAAGGAGGAGGAGGATGGGGGTCGGGTGTGGATTACCTGCCTGGATAGAGGAGGCCGAGCAGCGTGAAGGAGGGTCGCCGGCCAGGAGGCGGCGGTGCTGCAAGCAAGGAGTGAAGGTTTCAACTTGGAAAGGAAGGCGGACAGAGGGGAAATGTGGCTTTTGGTAAGGGGGAGGGGCGGGGAGGTAGATATTTCCGCGGAAGCCGAGAATTTGGAATCGCTTCAGCCAAAAAACTGGCACGCAAAGTGTCATCAGATACGGTCCCTTATTCAGAACTGTGTACGATTTGTGGTCATCACAAACGATTCAGATAGCTTAACCTGTGTGTGATGAGTTTGAACGTCAAAAGTTTTGGTTCGAATTTCCATGGTTATAGTGGTCATCCACGTCAATGCATAATTTGGGTACACAAAGGAGACTACAGTACACCCACACTTCTTAATCGAGCAAGTTCAGCAATTAAATAGAGCTAGCTGACCTAAACATTACTCTAACAAATTGAAGACCGGCACTCTTAATTAAACAAAACAAAGAGTACTACTGTGGCTGGTGCTCATCGATCTCTGTCGCCACCTCCTTGTCCAGCTTGCGCCCGACGGTCTCCTAGGGAAGGGGCTCCATGGCATCCATCACACCATACTCGGCAAGCATCTCACCATCCGCGTCGTCCATCTCTTTGGAAAAGGCCGCCATGAGCTGGGCGTGGGCGGACGTGATCTGGGCTTGGACGGGCTCTGTCATCGCAAGGTATGCGGTGGAGGAACGGAGGACTGCTCGAACGCTCTCGGTGATTGCTAGCTCTTCGGTCGTGGGTTGCCGACCGTTGTCGGAGAAGCTTCGTTCAATTTGTGCGGTGATCACCAGGAGCTGGGCGTGGGCGGCCTCGACATGGTCATGGGCGGCCTCCGTCAGGACTAAGGCCGCCTCTGCGGAACGGACAGCTGCTGTGCCGCTCTCGCCAGTTGCTATCCCCGAGGCAGATGTTGCTGCCGCCACCTGAGAAGCAACATCAGCCGTTTGGGCTGCCTTTGCCGCCCGGTCGCAAATTGCGGCCGCGCTCATCCACCTTGTTAGCACGTGCATGGCGGCTGCGTCCACGCTCTCGCCGGAGTAGGCCACCGAAGTTTCCCTCACGACGCGGGTCCACGTGCCCATCTTTCATCGGCGACGATTGAATAGTGAAATGATATTTGGGGAGTGAGCTAGTGTGCTTGAGACGCCAGTTGTGGACTGTAGCCGACGCACCTTCTTGCATAAGCCATAGGCGTACTATACACCGACGGTGCTCCAAGATATTTTGTACTACATCTCACACTGTTGCTGATAATAAATTGTGTGCGATCTACTTGATTTTTCATCTTGATTAGAATTACATAACGGGGTCACAGCGGCAATGGACAGTGTTTGAATTGCTAGACCTTTTATCTGGAGTGAACATGCAACTATATGTGTGTCGTAAAAGAATTGGAATTATTCAGGGTTCGTTTGAACATTTTATACATGAAATTGGTTTTCTAGCCATTTCAGGTGAACAATTCAAATTTGAACTACATGCACATGCTCCAGTGCATATAAATTGGTTGAAAAAAATCAAATTTGTGTCCTTGGGTGCATGCTTAGGTCCCATGCAAGAAATGGGAATGAATTTGAAACACAGGGGCACCGTTGATTGCCGGCAAAACATTGAGATGCCTGGTTTTTAAATTCTAGTAAATCCAAAACTCGTCTAAAATTCATGAAACTTGGCATGCTATCATGGAGCGGCATCAACATGCCGTGGTGCAAATTTGGTCCCATTTGGGGCAGGTTTGGGTATATGCTTCTCACAAATCGGAGTTTCTCACAACAAGCATGATGGTTTTCGGTAGGGAACGTCCCACCTTTGGGGACGAAACGATGTCCATTGCCTCTTATTGCTTTCAATTTTTTTCTCCTGTCAACATAGAACAACAGGAGTGTTGTGTGAATTTTTGTGATTTTTCGGGGTTCGTTTGGACATTTTTATGCATTAACTGAGTTTTCAATGCATTTATGTGCATAATTCAAATTTGAACTACATGCACATGCTCTAGTGCATATAAATTGGTTGAAAAATCAAATATGTGTCCTCGGGTGCATGCTTAAGTCCCATGAAAGAAATAGGAATGGATTTCAAACACCAGGCACCGTTGATTGCCAGCAAAACATTGAGATGCCTGGTTTTTAAATTCTAGTAAATCCAAAATTCTGTTAACCATTCACGTGACGCCACATGTCTTTGTTTTAATAGTTGTACGAGGTGCCGTGTGGACAGCTGCTTGACCTTGACTAAACAAGAGGCGTGCGAGCGCCGTCCGGTGCGCAGGCTAGCCGAGAGGCGTGCAAGCTGTCCTCGAGTGCGCAGGCTCACCGGGAAGCGTGCGAGCTGTACGCTGCGCAGGCTCACTGGGAAGCGATCCCTTTGACTTCCATGGCCGCCCGCCTTGCTCGCATCCTCTCCATTAATGGCGCCCAAGACGCAGTTTAATTAGCTTTTTAAATATGAAACACTCATCGCAAATGTTTTAGTTAGAACAACCGTATGCAAACCGACAGCTTCCCCAGGAAGCCAAGAGAAAATGTGCCGAGCGGGATTTCTGCAGCTCTTGATCGCAAACGTTTTGGATAGAACACCCGTATGCAAAGTGAGAGTAGCGTAGGATTTGTGCATCCCTTCAACGCAAATGGTTGTTTTGGATGACCCGTGTGCAACCACGTACAAACAATTTGGTAAGATTTGTCAATCCTTGTAACACTACGATTTGTCAAAATATGAAGCTAAAAATCACTAGCAGTATCTAATTTTTGCAACTAAAATTCAGTAATTAAGCATAGATTTCATTCATAGATTAAACAGTCGTTCTTAATTTATACAAACAGTTCAACTTGACAGCTAAACCGACCAAACTTTTCCCCAATTGTTGCCAGCCACGTACTGAAATAGCTAGTTCAACTATATATACTAGCTAATTTTAAGTACGTTGTACAGTTCCACCACATCTATAGTCATATGAACTGAACAAAATAGCCCCTAAATACTACTACTACTACTGCGGAGGGGCTTTGTACTACTTCCGGCTGCCTCTCCTCTGCCGAGCGCGCTCAGTAAGAGGTGGAGGAGGAGGATCCCACCGAAGAGCTGGGCAACCGCAATGCGGTGCCTATCGCTAACGCAGCTTCAGCGACGCTCACCTCGAACGCCCTCTGCCGCTCCAGACGACCCCTCTTGAAGCGGTGGTTCTCCTCGTAGATCTCCTGATTCCTCGCCTCTGAGGCGGCGTGTGCTACGGCCACTGTGGCGGTAAGGCTCTTTGCGTGCTTGATGAGGCGCTCCTCCTCCTCCCGCAGGAACTCGGTGTAGCGCGCAAGGTCGATGTCGCACGTGCGGGCATCCACATCCGTCTCCCGCCTTCGGGCGGCGGTGGTGGAGCAAGTGATGACCCTGGCGGTCGACGGTGGGCTGGCGGCCACAGCGGCTGACGACGGGGTGGCGGACACGACCACCACCTCCTGCCTTAGGGCGGCGGTGGCGGAGCAGGTGATGGCCACAGTGGCCGGCAGTGGGGTGGCGGCCACGACGGCCATCTCCCGCCTTCAGGCCGCGGCCGCGGAGCGGGTGATGGCCCTGGCTTTCGAAGGTGGTGTAGCGGCAACTGCGGACGGCAACAGCTACCGACGGGCACCGGCGGTGGAGCGTGTGGTGGGTGTTTCGCGAACACCCAACAGGGATGCCACGCGCAGTACACTACGTCAGGGACTGCGCCGCCACCGCGGTGTAGCCTCCCAGCTGGAGCTGTCCTCTAATGACGGCGGAGTGGCTGAGCAACGATGACGGACCGGTGCCATTGGCGAATGTGGGAGAAGCAGACGAGATAAGCTACAGGGATGGAGGGGAAAATGCGACGCAGGACTCGCCGGCCGTGAGGGTTTTTATAGCAGGCCAGTAAGCATTGGGATTTTGGGGAATTTCACCGAGTCGGGCGGGAAGCTTTCGCGGGAACCTGCGAGGTTGTGCAGGAACGGGCTCACTGACGATTCATTAGCGCCACCTTTTGGCAAAAAGAACGCCCCCGCGCGCTGCGCAAGCTTGCGCTATAAGGCGTCTGCGGCAGCGGGGTGACAAGACGTGCGAGAGGAGGACGAAAGGCCACTTACACATACGGTTAATAAAAAAATGTTTGCGATTTAATTACCTACTATACCACCGTCTTGGTTTATAAGTATGATTTAACTAATAAAATACGGATGCATGTCACCAAAGATTATATAGTTGGATTTGTATTTGAACATAGTTTCCAACTATATAATTTTTAAAACATGCATTAACATTTTGTTGGTTAAATTTGGGGGCAAAGTATGGCACGGAATATAAAGGAGACTATAGACTAGACGGCGGTGGTACCACCCGGCCGCTCTCTATGTAGCGACTGATACGTCTCCGTCGTATCTATAATTTTTTTATTGTTCCATGCCAATATTCGACAACTTTTACATACTTTTAGCAACTTTTTATACTATTTTTTGGGACTAACATATTGATCCAATGCCCAGTGCCAGTTCCTATTTGCTGCATGTTTTTTGTTTCGCAGAAAATCCGTATCAAACAGAGTCCAAACGGGATAAAAACTGACGGAGATTTTTTTGGCATATATGTGAATTTTGGGAAGTGGAATCAACGCGAGACGATGCCCGAGGGGCCCACGAGGGTGAGGGGCGCGCCCTGGGCCCTCATGGCCACCTCGTAAGGCGGTTGGTTCCCTTCTTTCGCCACAAGAAAGCCAATATCCGGATAAAAATCATGTCCAAATTTCAGCCCAATCGGATTTACGGATCTCCGGGAATATAAGAAACGGTGAAAAGGCCAGAATCTGGAATGCAGAAACAGAGAGACAGATCCAATCTCGGAGGGACTCTCGTCCCTCCGCCGCCATGGAGGCCATGGACTAGAGGGGAAACCCTTCTCCCATCTAGGGGAAGGTCAAGGAAGAAGAAGAAGAAGAAGGGGGCTCTCTCCCCCTCTCTCCCGGTGGCACCGGAACGCCACCTGGGCCATCATCGTCACTGCAATCTACACCAACACCTCCGTCATCTTCACAAACATTTTCATCACCTTCCCCCATCTATCTACAGCGGTCCACTCTCCCGCAACCCACTGTACCATGTACTTGAACATGGTGCTTTATGCTTCACATTATTATCCAATGATGTGTTGCCATCCTATGATGTCTGAGTAGATTTTCGTTATCCTATCGGTAATTGGTGAATTGCTATGATTGGTTTAATTTGCTTGTGGTTATGTTGCTGTCCTTTGGTGCCCATCATATGTGCGCGCACGTGGATCACACCATAGGGTTAGTTGTATGTTGATAGGACTATTTATTGGAGGGCAAGAGTGACAGAAGCCTCAACCTAGCATAGAATTTGATGCATACAGGATTGAAGGGGGGGAAATATATCTTAATGCTATGGTTGGGTTTTACCTTAATGAACGTTAGTAGTTGCGGATGCTTGCTAATATTTCCAATCATAAGTGCATAGAATTCCAAGTCAGGGATGACATGCTAGCAGTGGCCTCTCCCACATAAAACTTGCTACGGTCTAGTAAAGTAGCCAATTGCTTAGGGACAATTTTGCAACTCCTACCACCACTTTTCCACACTCGTTATACTAACTTTATTGTGTCTTTATCCAAACAGCCCCTAGTTTTTATTTACGTGCTCTTTATATTCTTGCAAACATATCCCGTTACACCTACAAAGTACTTCTAGTTTCATACTTGTTCTAGGTAAAGCGAACGTTAAGCGTGCGTAGAGTTGTATCGGTGGTCGATAGAACTTGAGGGAATATATTTTTTCTACCTTTAGCTGCTCGTTGGGTTCGACACTCTTACTTATCGAAAGAGGCTACAATTGATCCCTATACTTGTGGGTTATCAAGACCTTTTTCTGGCGCCGTTGCCGGGGAGTTATAGCGTGGGGTGAATATTCTCGTGTTTGCTTGTTTGCTTTATCACTAAGTAATTTTTATTTGCTGTTCTAAGTTGTTTTCTATATTTAATTATGGATATGGAACACGAAATACCAAAAAAATTAGGTGTACTTGCTACTCATGGAGATGGGGAACCTCCTAAAACCCTTGATGCTCATTATGTGAAAGATATTATGCACTACTTTAATAATCTTGAGAAAACCCCATTTAATTATATAATGGGAGATATGTTGGATCAACGTGAATACTTTAGGGATTATCGCTTGACTCAAAAAGAGAAACTATTATGGGATCAAATTCATATGTTACATTGGTATGCTCGGCAACATTGCTTGAGATATGATTATACTGGTTGCTCTAGGATGAAGGCTCCACACCTTCCTTTTTCATGAAAATTTAATTATAATGAAACCTTAGCTTCTTATGCTAGAGGTATATATGATTACTATGATCTGGAACGAATAGAAGAATTTTTTGCTTTTAAGGGTGCATGTGAAATTGAATCTTTGTTTAAAGAGTTTGAAGATTTTGATGATTCAGTTTATAGACCTAAAAATTTAGCTATCCTTAAATATTGCTATGAGAATTATAAATACAATTATGATATCGATGAATTTATTGAGGAAGTCTCCGCTGTCGAAGAGGAGATTAATATTTTGCAGGAGTCTATGGAAGAAGGAATTGATGAAACTGTGAGCTCATTGGATCAGAAACATGATGAGGAGAGCGAAGAATGAAAGGAGGAAGATCGGATTAGCTACCCGTGCCCACCTTCTAATGAGAGTAACTCTTCAACTCATACATTGTTTAATTTCCCTTCGTGCTTACCGAAGGATGATTGCTATGATGATTGTTATGATCCTGTTGATTCTTTTGAAATATCCCTTTTTGATGATGCTTCCTATGCTTGTGGCCAAGATGCTAATATGAATTATGCTTATGGAGATGAACTTTCTATAGTTCCTTATGTTAAACATGAAATTGTTGCTATTGCACCTACACATGATAGTCCTATTATCTTTTTGAATTCTCCCGACTACACAATATCGGAGAAGTTTGCCCTTATTAAGGATTATATTGATGGGTTGCGTTTTACTAATACACATGATGATTTTGATACATATAATATGCATGTGCTTGCTGCTCCTACTTGCAATTATTATGAGAGAGGAACTATATCTCCACCTCTCTATGTTTCCCACACGATAAAATTGCAAGAACCTGCTTATGCTATGTATTCGCCTTTACTTTGTGTGCATGAATTGTCCTTTTATGACATGTTGATGCATAGGAAGAGAGTTAGACTTCGTCATTACATGATATATGTTACTTTGTGCTCACTACTAAATCACAAATCATTGTTAATTAAAATTGGCTTTGATATACCTTGGGATCCGGGTGGATCCATTACTTGAGCACTATATGCCTAGCTTAATGGCTTTAAAGAAGGCGTTGCCAGGGAGACAACCCGGAAGTTTTAGAGAGTCATTTATTTCTGTTGTGTGCTTTTATATAGTTTAAAAACAAAAATAATGTGCCAATATTTGCCTTTAGGATGTTTACATTGCTTGTTGGTTTGTGCGGTGCAAAACAGAAACTTTGGTTGTAGTGCGCGATTTTACATTTTTTACTGGAAGTTCTGTAACTTTTTGCACTGTCTTTCTATAAAAAATTGTTTATTTTTCCTTAAAAATTTCAGAATTTTTGGAGTACCAGAGCTATGGTGAATGTTCAGATTACTACAGACTGTCCTGTTTAAGACAAATTCTGTTTTTGATGCATAGTTTGCTCGTTTTGATGAAACTATCGATTTCTATCAGTGGATTAAGCCATGGAAAAGTTATATTACAGTAGCTACAATGCAAAAACAAAATATGAGTTGGTTTGCAACAGTACTTAGAGTAGTGATTTGCTTTATTATACTAACGGATCTTACCGAGCTTTCTACTGAGTTTTGTGTGGATGAAGTGTTCGAAGATCGAGGAGGTCTCAATGTGAGGAGGAGGAGAGGCAAGAGCTCAAGCTTGGGGATGCCCAAGGCACCCCAAGTAAATATTCAAGGAGACTCAAGCGTCTAAGCTTGGGAATGCCCCAGAAAGCATCCCATCTTTCTTCAACAAGTATCGGTATGTCTTTGGATTCGTTTCGTTCATGCGATATGTGCAAATCTTGGAGCGTCTTTTGCATTTAGTTTTCACTTTTCTTTGATGCACCATGCTGGTATGAGATAGTCCATGATTGATTTATAGAATGCTCTTTGAACTTCACTTATATCTTTTGAGTATGGCTTTATAGAATGCTTCATGTGCTTCACTTATATCATTTGAAGTTTGGATTGCCTGTTTCTCTTCACATAGAAAACCGCGATTTGTAGAATGCTCTTTTGCTTCACTTATATTTGTTAGAGCGTGGGCATATCTTTTGTAGAAAGAATTAAACTCTCTTGCTTCACTTATATCTATTTAGAGAGATGACAGGAATTGGTCATTCACATGGTTAGTCATAAAATCCTACATAAAACTTGTAGATCACTGAATATGATATGTTTGATTCCTTGCAATAGTTTTGCGATATAAAGATGGTGATATTAGAGTCATGCTAGTGGGTAGTTGTGGATTGTAGAAATACTTGTGTTGAGGTTTGTGATTCCCGTAGCATGCACGTATGGTGAACCATTATGTAACGAAGTTGGAGCATGAAGTATTTATTGATTGTCTTCGTTATGAGTGGCGGTCGGGGACGAGCAATGGTATTTTCCTACCAATCTATCCCCCTAGGAGCATGCGCGTAGTACTTTGTTTTGATGAATAATATATTTTTGCAATAATTATGTGAGTTCTTTATGACTAATGTTGAGTCCATGGATTATACGCACTCTCACCCTTCCATCATTGCTAGCCTCTTCGGTACCGTGCATTGCCCTTTCTCACCTCGAGAGTCAGTGCAATCTTCGCCGGTGCATCCAAACCCCGTGATACGATACGCTCTATCACACATAAGCCTCCTTATATCTTCCTCAAAACAGCCACCATACCTACCTATCATGGCATTTCCATAGCTATTCCAAGATATATTGCCATGCAACTTCCATCATCATATACATGACTTGAGCATTTATTGCCATATTGCTTTGCATGATCGTAAG
Source organism: Aegilops umbellulata (assembly GCA_032464435.1). Classification (NCBI taxonomy): domain Eukaryota; kingdom Viridiplantae; phylum Streptophyta; class Magnoliopsida; order Poales; family Poaceae; genus Aegilops; species Aegilops umbellulata. Next base: position 295,996,652 of record CP136056.1, read on the forward strand.
ATAGCTAGCATGATGTTTTCATGGCTTGTCCATTTTTTTTGATGTCATTGCTATGCTAGATCATTGCACATCCTAGTACACCGCCGGAGGCATTCATATAGAGTCATATCTTTGTTCTAGTATCGAGTTGTAATCTTTGAGTTGTAAATAAATAGAAGTGTGATGATTATCATTATTAGAGCATTGTCCCGTCAAAAAAAGAGGAAAAAAGAGAAAGGCCAAATAAAAAATGGGAAGGCCCAAAAAAAAGATAGAAGGGACAATGCTACTATATTTTTTCCACACTTGTGCTTCAAAGTAGCACCATGATCTTCATTATAGAGAGTCTCTTATTTTTTCACTTTCATATACTAGTGGGAATTTTTCATTATAGAACTTGGCTTGTGTATTCCAATAATGGGCTTCCTCAAATGCCCTAATTCTTCGTGAGCAAGCAAGTTGGATGCACACCCACTTAGTTTCTTTTGTTGAGCTTTCATACATTTATAGCTCTAGTGCATTCGTTGCATGGCAATCCCTACTCCTCACATTGACATCAATTGATGGGCATCTCCATAGCCCGTTGATTAGCCACGTCAGTGTGAGGGGCACGCCCCAGGGGGTCAGGCGCGCCCTGGGCCCTCGTGGCCACCCCATAAGGCAGTTGGTGCCCTTCTTTCGCCGCAAGAAAGCCAATATCCCGATAAAAATCGTGTCCAAATTTCAGCCCAATCGGAGTTACGGATCTCCGGGAATATAAGAAACGGTGAAAGGCCAGAATCTGGAACGCAGAAACAGAGAGAGACAGAGAGACATATCCAATCTCGGAGGGGCTCTCGCCCCTTCGCCGCCATGGAGGCCATTTACCAGAGGGGAAACCTTTCTCCATCTAGGGGGAAGGTCAAGGAAGAATAATAAGAAGGGGGGCTTTCTCCCCTTTCTCCCGGTGGCGCCGGAACGCCGCCGAGGCCATCATCATCACCGCAATCTACACCAACACCTCCGTCATCTTCACCAACATCTTCATCACCTTCCCCCATCTATCTACAGTGGTCCACTCTCCCGCAACCCGTTGTACCCTCTACTTGAACATGGTGCTTTATGCTTCATATTATTATCCAATGATGTGTTGCCATCCTATGATGTCTGAGTAGATTTTTGTTGTCCTATCGGTAATTGGTGAATTGCTATGATTGGTTTAATTTGCTTGTGGTTATGTTGCCGTCCTTTGGTGCCCATCATATGAGCGCGCGGGTGGATCACACCATAGGGTTAGTTGTATGTTGATAGGACTATGTATTGGAGGGCAAGAGTGACAGAAACTTCAACCTAGCATAGAAATTGATGCATACAGGATTGAAGGGGGACCAATATATATTAATGCTATGGTTGGGTTTTACCTTAATGAACGTTAGTAGTTGCGGATGCTTGCTAATATTTCCAATCATAAGTGCATAGAATTTCAAGTCAGGGATGACATGCTAGCAGTGGCCTCTCCCACATAAAACTTGCTATCGGTCTAGTAAAGTAGTCTATTGCTTAGGGACAATTTCGCAACTCCTACCACCACTTTTCCACACTCGCTATACTAACTTTATTTGTCTTTATCTAAACAGCCCCTATTTTTTATTTACGTGCTCTTTATATTCTTGCAAACCAATCCCACTACACCTACAAAGTACTTCTAGTTTCATACTTGTTCTAGGTAAAGCAAAAGTTAAGCGTGCGTAGAGTTGTATTGGTGGTCGATAGAACTTGAGGGAATATTTGTTCTACCTTTAGCTCCTCGTTGGGTTCGACACTCTTACTTGTCGAAAGAGGCTACAATTGATCCCCTATACTTGTGGGTTATCAGCGATGCAACTGTCGGCCGGCTTGTAGGCGACCATTTCCTGTGTGTTCAACTGCTCTATGCGTGTGGTTGCTTGCGGTTCAGGCGGCCGCGGCGCGCTCTGCTCGCGTCCCTCTGGGTGCTCTGCCCTCATCCCTCCACGCGTGCTGCCAGTGTTTTGGGCCAGCGCACGATCACGCACGTTCGTGTGCAAGCGGTTGCGCCGGGCGCGGCTAGACGATGCAGTTACCCGTTGCAAAAACTGCCATGCGTTCTCGCCGAGAATCCATGCCGCCCGGCCCCCTTTTATTCCTGCGGCCATTTACCTTCATCTCACGTCTCACATGACACAATAAGCACACCCACGAGGACACATACAGAGAGGACATCCAGCGGTTCCAATGGCGCTCCCTGTGGCTCCAATGGCGCTCCCAGCGGCCGACGACGACAACGGCGGGCAGTTCACCACGCATCACGTAGTGGACACCCACGTGAGGGGAACGACCCTCTCGGTGGTGTAAACGAACGATCCGGTCTCGGTGGAGAGCTCCATCCAAACTATGGAGCAGTTCCTTGCCGAGGACAAGTACCGAGTGGTCGGCTTCGACCTCGAGTACACCATCGGTCGTGTCGGGCACGATCAGAAGGTTGTCGTTGCCTAGTTGTGCGTGCGACATGACGTCCTCGTCTACCACTTCCATGTTGCCACAAGGCCTTGCGAGCATTTCTCCAGGTTTATCAACAACTCCGACTACAGTTTCGCTACGGTGGACACCACCAACGATCTAAAAGCGCTCAAGGTTTCGGACTTGAAATGCCCGAATCTTGTCAACATCCAGCACCACTACAAGGTCTGGGGCAGCGACAAAAGCAAACTGAACTCCCTGGTTGACCTCGCCTCGGCCATCATCGACCCCTACTATGCGAATGTGAAGCAAGAGAGCAATAAGGACAAGAACGCCTGGCACAGTGTGGGCATAAGAGACTGGATGAACAACATGTCAAGTACGTGGCCATGGATGCGTACACAAGCTACGAGATGTACAGGCGGATCGTTGACATGAGGAGTTGTCTTCTTCCTGAACCAGACGAGGGATCGAGCCACATAGCAGTGGCGGGAGCGTCACAAGAAGTAGATGACTAGACGATCGTTTCTCCTACTTTAGAATGCATGCAATTTTTTATTGAGGTGTGTGCGAATGATCTGTATAGTCACTTATGTAATTGGATGTTTATTTCAGTTATATATATACATGTTATTCTACTGTAGACAGAGAAATTCACATGGCTTATTAGCAGCGATCGTCTGTGCTATTATTGGTTTTCGCACACATTTCAGATTACGGACCTGTTTGCCGCGTATCACACACATCTTGTTCAGTTGAACCGTTTCCATTGTGTTGCCTAATCACACACAGTTCATCCTAGTGAACTATATGTTGTACATCGCACACGCCTTCATCTAGCTGCCCATTTCTTTTGTTCCTCCTCATCCCAAACAGTTAATTGAGCTGAACCGTATGCCCTGCATCGCACACGCAACTAAATTCTGAACCATGTTTGATGCATCTGTCATCGCAAACGTTTTGCACCTTTTTGACGGTTTTTTACACCACCGTTTGCGATTATGGCATCGCACACATTTTCGTCGAAGGGTCTCTGATTGTAGTGTTGCGTTTGGACCATCCTGGAGTAGTGATAATATCTTGTAACATCCAATATACTCACATATTAGATGAATTAACATCTTATATTATGGGCCGGAAGGAGTTTATTGCATTCTTACAAATTATCGGCTGATTAACTGTTGTTGTATCCGTGGGTTAGAGTTAGTTTGAGCTAGTTCAGGATCAAATAGCCCTAAAGTGTATCCAAACATGAGGGCTAGTTTCAGCTAGTTGCATCTAAACCACCCAAAAAAACTATCCAACCCAAGAGGTGCTAATTGGAGCTAGTTCTCCTAGTGCATTTATTGTCAATCTAACCATGTCATCCAAACACCTCTTTGGATGGAGTATTGGAGTTAGTTCAGGGTTAGCCATGAGCTAGAAACTAACTCTAACCGCTAGCTAAGTTGAGTATCCAAACAGGGTTGTGTTGCTGTTGTTGTTGCTGCTGCTCTTCTATGTATATCTAGACATCATAAAAACATTAAGGTAACACTCTTCCTTGTTGCTATGTAGCCTAGGATTGCATATGTAGACATTAAGTACAGTGCATGTTGCTATGTAGCCTCAGATATATTACATATGGCCCTAGTTAACCTAACGATAAATGGGTTATAGATATATTTAGTTAAAAGTCCGATTCGCCGATTAGTCCCTTATCAGCCCCTGGCCTATATGGTACCAGCTACCGATATCCTGAACAGTGAGTATATATAAGCCATGGGATGAAACTAACCTCGATGGAAAACAGCAGTCGTTCCCAAAATTGTCCTGTGTAGGTACATCAAGAGGCATCTTAAGCAGAACAGGCTAAACATCAACCAAAATTATCCATGGCAGACAAAATAATCTCCAAAAGATAGCTTTAGTGTGCAGGTTTAAGCACGCTAGTAAAGCAAAACAAGTGAAAAGGTGTGTTCACTGCAACAGGCTAAACATTTAACAACAAGCAAACATAGGCATTCAAACTGGTATTGTGCCGGTCTAAGTACACTGGTTATTGTTAAATAAAAATGGAAAGGCGTGTTAACTACAAGATGCAGCAACCAAATGTAGTCATCCATAGTGATATTGTTGAAACTGGTAATGCTGAAATTGAATTGCACAGTTCATACTTGCACATATAGAACATCACGTTGTGAATAACTGGAATAGACAAGGCATACTACGAACAACCAAAGATAGCGTTTGAAACTGTACATATGCTAACTACAAACAACCGAACAACCAAAAAACTTTAAAATAGGCATATGCTAGCTATAACAGGCTTAACAGCAAGCAAATATATGCATTCCTGTCGGTATGTTTAAAACTGGATTGATGAAGTGTATTGCACAGTAAATAATTGCACATATAGAGCATCACATTGTGAACAACTAAAATAAACAAGGCATACTGCAAACAACCAAATATAGCAATTAAAACTTGACATATTCTCACTACACTACAAAAGGGACTCGACAAAACAAATCATGGGTTTCCCCCTGTGAAGAGGCACGACAAAACAAATCATGGGTTTCCTCACTTGTCATAGATGGCCTCGTTCCCGTGGGAAGAGCACGGACCCTGAATGCGCTCCATGTTGTTGCAGATGGGCTCCTTCCCCTTCGAAGAGCACGGCTGTAGGGTGCCCTCCCTGATGTCACAGACGGGCTCTTTCCCCTTGGAAGAGCAGATGAGCTCTTTCCCCTTGGAAGAGCCGGAGAGGGTGCCCTCCTTGCGGTCGCCATCGATGAGGTCTGACTTGGAAGCTGTGTATCCCAAGCCAGCGTCGCAGAACATGTCCTTCAAAAATGACAAAAGGGGCTCGATGGCGATGTAGGATGGCAAATTGTTGACAGCGAGCCAGAGGAGATCAGCGGTGGGGCCATGGATGAGATCGACATTGGTTGAACCCGAGGGGTTGGGGGTGGGCCACTTAACCTGTGACATAGCCCGCCTCAGGCCGTCGCTGTCGATCACCTCGATGTCGTAGCCGGCGTCTGCGACATACCCGCATACTCTAGCCCGCTGCTTGAGTGCCTGCGGCCAGTAATGGTCGTCAGCTTCCTCGGCGACGTCGGGCGAAGAGACCGCGATACACCTCTTCGGGAAGCGTAGACGGGCTTAGGCTGTGACGCTCTGCAGTGGGGGATCAAGATGGGGATGGGAATCTATGGGAAAGGGGGCGTTTGGCAGGCATCATCTAAAAAACTCACGGTGCCCTGAGAATGGAGATCGGTGGGTAAGCTGGATTGGCAAACCGGCAGATGTTGACAATAGAGGCCTTGCGGTGGCGGCGGCGGGGACCTTTCTAGGGTTTCGAGCGAGGAAGGGGGAGTGTATGTGTGCGCGTGCACGCCCGAGGAGGTTCTGGTGTGTGTGTGGAGGGGGCAGGGGTGTGTTTGAGGAAATGATGTGGGTACTGAAAATTTTACTACGCGGGAGTCAGACACGGGAGTGAAATGCCGGGGCTATTGAAAATTTTGATGATGGTGTATCGCACACGGTCCAGAGATAACAACCATGTGTTATGAAATAGAAAAACCCTTCAGGCGGGCAGATATTTTTGAGGGATGCAGGCGGGATTGGGAACAAGAAACATCACACACGGTCGAAACACAATAACTGTGTGTGATCAAACAGGAAAAAGCTGCAGGCGGGTAGATATTTTTTAGAGGGGAAGCCTCGTGGAGCCCAATGTACTGTGCGGATGTGTGCGTGACAGGGGCACCGGCGTGGCACATAGTTAGTTTGACTGAACCATGTCTGTTGCGTCATCCAACTTGTCAAATGTTCATAATTTTGGCGAAAAATGATGCGGGAGAGGGTCAGAACACGAACACGCTTGCATGTGGACCAAATTTATGTATGAAAAGGGTGGTTTGATGTTAAAATGCCAAATGCAAATTCGATGTGGCACCTATCTCGCAAAGCACACAATGTTGCTTGCCCCTCCCCCTCGTGTCGGCACGAAGGGAATCCTACGCTATGAATGCATGCCCCCCCCCCAACCGAGGTTCACCTAGCAAAGTGTGAAGTAGCTAGCAGCCCCCCTCGTGTTGGCACAAAGGGAATCCTAAGCTATGAATGCATGCCCCCCAACCGAGGTTCACCTAGCAAAGTGCGAAGTAGCTAGCAGCCCCCCCCCCTCGTGTCGGCACGAAGGGAATCCTAAGCTTTGAATGCATGCCCCCCAACCGAGGTTCACCTAGCAAAGTGCGAAGTAGCAGCCCCCTCCCTAACACACACACTTTCAGTCAGCGGGCCAGAGAGGCATCTCACCAAGATGGATCGTAAATCGGACTAAGAATAATCCACCTTGGTCGTAAAATCTCTCTCTTGTTGTTGGTCAAAGTGATAGCCGTCCATGCGACCCCGGAGATGGGCTAGCTCGCCAATAATCACGCAAGTATAGCTAGTCCCCGAAGACAACCACTGCATGCGTGTGGCCCAAACATATGTGGAGAGGTGTGTTTTTTAATACACAATGGAACAACTTTGATGTGGCACCATGATTTCTAACTAGAAATCCCCACACTAAGTGAGGGTTAGGTTGACAATGCATATGTATGTTACACCACACTTCAAGCTGACGACGGGGATTCATGCATGCATGTGTGCATAGTATATGTGCTCATACTTAATTAGGTCTGAATCTCACCATGACCTATACTACAATAAGACGAACCAAAGGAAGAATCTGCCATGGTAACCAATCTTGTTGTCAGTCAAGGTGATCTGATAACCATGCGAGGGAGTGTACCATTCGAAGACAATCACTACATGCATAGGTATGGAGGTGATGCATGCATGCATGTTTGAATACCATTTCACAACATTACTGTGGTGCGGGCGTCGAAATCCATACAGTCCGCACACAGAGCGAGCTCGGTTCATGACGTGTCGTTGTACTAGCCACTTTGACTCGATGGGAGGGATTCATGCGTATACATGCATGTGTGTGCTCAAACTGTATCATGTCATCCGAGAGCATGACCTATATATATTGTATTACAAGCAAGACAATAATCCCCTCCTAAGTCAAATTAACCTCTCTCGTTGTCAGGCAAAAAGTAGTGATGGACCAAGCAGGCCCACAGATGGAAAGCATCGATATCGCTGATAACCGCTTAAGTGGGTGCGAGAGGACAACCACCATCGCTTTGCATGTGGGCCAAACATATGTTTAATACCCAAAATGCACAACTTTGATGTGCCACATGCCTAAAAAAACATAAACCCCCCACACATAGCGAGGTTCATGAAGCGTACTACATATGATGGTCCCCTTCCCCCTCTTCGACACATACCATATGCTCCTACCATAATACAACCCAAAAAGAATCCTCCTCGATGGTGAAATTAATTAACCTCTCCCGATGTAGGTCAAAGTGATGCATGCATCGACGATGGCCTCGCAGGTCCACAGATGGAAGCATCACACGTGAGTGTCCTAGCTAGGATAAGCACCGACTACATGCATGTGGCCCAAAGAGGTGTTGTGTGATGTTTGAATAGCCAATTTCACAACTATGACGTGGCACGTGCCTCGAAAACCGAAAAGTCCCGACACTGAGTGAGGTGTACTTGTTCACGGACGCGTACGTATAGCATATATGCTAGTCCCCTCCCACCTCTTCGACGCGTACTATATACCATCATAACACAAACAAAAAAGATTCTACCTTGCTGGTCAAATTAACCTCACTGTCGGCTGTTCGTCAAAGTGATGGACGACGACCTCGCGGGCCCACAGAAAGCGTCACACGCGAGTATCGAGTGTCGTGTAGGACAACCGTCGACTGCATGTGGCCAAAACATGTATGTATGAAAGGGTTTGTAATGTTTTAAATAACGAATTCACGAGTCTGATGTGGCACCTGCCTAACAAAACGGCAAACCCACACGGTGGCTCACAACTCATAGTGTACTGCGAGCCACCCGTCACCCCCAGACGCACACACACCGCGAATCCACCATAACAACGATGCATGTTAAATCATCCCGCGGTGAACATATGTTATCAAAGCAGGGACATTTTAATTTCAGAAAAAAAAACAGAGATCATTAAGACGTTTTAGTACATTAATAGATTCATTTTCTACAGGTATAATGTGCAGAACTCAAATTTAAGCTACATGTGTACGTGACAGTGCACCTAAATGGATTGCAAAAACACATGTGTCTCACTGGGTGCATGTTTACTCCCCGTGCAAGAAATTTCAGACATTCAGAATCTTGATTTTTAAATTCTAGTACATCCAAAACTTATTTCAAGTTCATGAAACTTATGGTGTTGTCATATGGACACCAATATAAAGTGGCATTGTACTTTTTTTTGTCAAATTTGAGACCAGTTTTGATGTAATCTTTATCTAATAATTACAAAAGGAGAGATTATTAATAATTGGGAACCAATATCCCAAATGGATTATTTATCTGAACCGTGAGTGTTAGACCAACAATGGATACGTGCCATGCCTCGGTTAAGCAATAAAGCGGCATCATTAATCATCCAAATAGAAAAACAATATACGTGATGCCACGCGACCCGTGTGTCGTGCGAGCAGGCGTGAGTTGATGGGACACATGAGAGCAGTCCACCGTGCAGGCAGACCGTGAGGCATGCGTGTAGGTGTGTGAATTGACGGAGGCGTGCTCGCTGCGCAGTGTCATTGGGAGGCATGCGAGTAGTTGTGTGAATGACGGTAGGCATGCCAGCAGCCCGGTGTGCAGGCTCACCGGGAGGCGAGCCAGCGGTTTGACCGCCGCCCGCCTCTCTCCCTGTACTCCATATTAATGGTGTGCCCGAGCGGCCGCACCCCCATCCTTGCCACACACACACACACAATCCTCTCTCTCCGCTTGCATCCTCGACGCCGCTCTCAGTCCTCAAAGCCGTCGGTGTATGGGGATGCTGCCGAAGCGCCCCATCGGAGGGAGTGGTGACGCCGGGGCTGCTGAAGCACCGGAGCACAGCGTGGAGATGGAGACAGAGGTTGCCGTCACCGCCGGCGAGTTATCGCTGCACCCTGACGTCGTCGACAGCGTCGAGTTTCCATGGGCGGAGGCAGAGTTCCACATCGACTCTGGTGACGACTCGGGCGACAACCCCAGCGACGACTCCGACGACCACTCCGGCCATGACTCCGACGACGATGGACAACTGGTTAGTCATCTATACCCATTTATTGGGGAACATAGTAATTTCAAAAAAACTCCTACGCACACGCAAGATCATGGTGATGCATAGCAACGAGAGGGGAGAGTGTCGTCTATGTACCCTCGTAGACCGTAAGCGGAAGCGTTATAACAACACAGTTGATCTAGTCGTATGTCTTCACGATCGACCGATCCTCAGCACCGAACATACGACACCTCTGCGTTCAGCACACGTTCAGCTCGGTGACGTCCCGCGAACTCACGATCCAGTAGAGCTTCCAAGAAGAGCTTCGTCAGCATGACAGCGTGGTGACAATGATGATGATGCTACCGACGCAGGGCTTCGCCTAAGAACCGCTACGATATGACTGAGGTGGATTATGGTGGAGGGGGGCACTGCACACGGCTAAGAGATCAATGATCAATTGTTGTGTCTCCAAGGGGTGCCTCCCTCCCCGTATATAAAGGAGTGGATGAGGGGGAGGGGCCGGCCCTCTATGGTGCGCCCCATGAGGAGTCCTACTCCCCCACCGGGAGTAGGATTCCTCCTTCCAAGTAGGAGTAGGAGAGGAGAGGGAAGGGAGAGAGGAAGAGAAGGAAAGGGGGAGCCACCCCCCTCCTTGTCCAATTCGGACTATAGGGGGAGGGGGCGCGCGGCTGCCCTGGTCGCCCCTCCTCTTCTCCCACTAGGGCCCAATAGGCCCAATAAACTCCCCGCAGGGTTTCGGTAACCCCCCGGTACTCCGGTATATGTCTGAAACCTCCCGAAACACTTCCGGTGTCTGAACATAGTCGTCCAATATATCGATCTTTATGTTTCGACCATTTTGAGACTCCTCGTCATGTCCGTGATCATATCCGGGACTCGGAACTACCTTCATTACATCAAAACACAAACACTCATAATACCGATCGTCATAGAACTTTAAGCGTGCGGACCCTACGGGTTCGAGAACTATGTAGACATGACCGAGACATGTCTCCGTCAGTAACCAATAGCAGAACCTGGATGCTCATATTGGTTCCTACATATTCTACGAAGATCTTTATCGGTCAAACCATATAACAACATATGTTGTTCCCTTTGTCATCGGTATGTTACTTGCCCGAGATTCGATTGTCGGTATCTTAATATCTAGCTCAACCTCATTACCGGCAAGTCTCTTTACTCGTTCCGTAATGCATCATTCCGCAACTAACTCATTAGTCACATTGCTTGCAAGGGTTATTGTGATGTGCATGTGCATTACCGAGAGGGCCCAGAGATACCTCTCCGACAATCGGAGTGACAAATCCTAATTTCGATTTATGCCAACTCAACAAACACCATCGGAGACACCTGTAGAGCACCTTTATAATCATCCAGTTACGTTGTGACGTTTGGTAGCACACAAAGTGTTCTTCCGGTATTCGGGAGTTGCATAATCTCATAGTCACAGGAACACGTATAAGTCATGGAGAAAGCAATAGTAGTAAACTAAGCGATCAAGTGCTAAGCTAACGGAATGGGTCAAGTCAATCACATCATTCTCCTAATGATGTGATCCCGCTAATCAAATGACAACTCATGTCCATGGCTAGGAAACTTAACCATCTTTGATTAACGAGCTAGTCAAGTAGAGGCATACTAGTGACACTATGTTTGTCTATGTATTCACACATGTATTATGTTTCCGGTTAATACAATTCTAGCATGAATAATAAACATTTATCATGATATGAGGAAATAAATAATAACTTTATTATTGCCGCTAGGGCATATTTCCTTCAGTCTCCCATTTGCACTAGAGTCAATAATCTAGATTACACATTTACGATTCTAACACCCATGGAGTCTTGGTGTTGATCATGCTTTGCTCGTGGAAGAGGCTTAGTCAACGGGTCTGCAACATTCAGATCGGTATGTATCTTGCAAATCTCTATGTCTCCCACCTGGACTTGATCCCGGATGGAATTGAAGCGTCCCTTGATGTGCTTGGTTCTCTTGTGAAATCTGGATTCCTTTGCCAAGGCAATTGCACCAGTATTGTCACAAAAGATTTTCATTGGACCCGATTCACTAGGAATGACACCTAGATCGGATATGAACTCCTTCATCCAGACTCCTTCATTTGCTGCTTCCGAAGCAGCTATGTACTCTGCTTCACACGTAGATCCCGCCACGACGCTTTGTTTAGAAATGCACCAACTGACAGCTCCACCATTCAATATAAACACGTATCCGGTTTGCGATTTAGAATCATCTAGATCAGTATCAAAGCTTGCATCGATGTAACCATTTACGACGAGCTCTTTGTCACCTCCATAAACGAGAAACATATCCTTAGGCCTCTTTAGGTACTTCAGGATGTTCTTGACCGCTGTCCACTAATCCATTCCTGGATTACTTTGGTACCTCCTTGCTAAACTAATAGCAAGGCACACATCAGGTCTGGTACACAGCATTGCATACATGATAGATCCTATGGCTGAAGCATAGGAAACACTTTTCATTTTCTCTCTATCTTCTGCAGTGGTCGGGCATTGAGTCTGACTCAACTTCGCACCTTGTAACACAGGCAAGAACCCTTTCTTCGCTTGATCCATTTTGAACTTTTCAAAACTTTGTCAAGGTATGTGCTTTGTGAAAGTCCAATTAAGCATCTTGATCTATCTCTATAGATCTTGATGCCCAATATGTAAGCAGCTTCACCGAGGTCTTTCATTGAAAAACTCTTATTCAAGTATCCTTTTATGCTATCCAGAAATTCTATATCATTTCCAATACACAATATGTCATCCACATATAATATTAGAAATGCTACAGAGCTCCCACTCACTTTCTTGTAAATACAGGCTTCTCCAAAAGTCTGTATAAAACCATATGCTTTGATCACACTATAAAAACATTTATTCCAACTCCGAGAGGCTTACACCAGTCCATAAATGGATCGCTGGAGCTTGCACACTTTGTTAGCTCCCTTTGGATCGACAAAACCTTCTGGTTGCATCATATACAACTCTTCTTTGAGAAATCCATTCAGGAATGCAGTTTTGACATCCATTTGCCAAATTTCGTAATCATAAAATGTAGCAATTGCTAACATGATTCGGACAAACTTAAGCATCGCTACGGGTGAGAAAGTCTCATCGTAGTCAACCCCTTGAACTTGTCGAAAACCTTTCGCAACAAGTCGAGCTTTGTAGATAGTAACATTACTGTCAGCGTCAGTCTTCTTCTTGAAGATCCATTTATTCTCTATGGCTTGCCGATCATCAGGCAAGTCAACCAAAGTCCACACTTTGTTCTCATACATGGATCCCATCTCAGATTTCATGGCCTCAAGCCATTTTGCGGAATCTGGGCTCACCATCGCTTCTTCATAGTTCGTAGGTTCGCCTTGGTCAAGTAACATGACCTCGAGAATAGGATTACCGTACCACTCTGGTGCGGATCTTACTCTGGTTGACCTACGAGGATCGGTAGTAACTTGATCTGAAGTTTCATGATCAACATCATTAGCTTCCTCACTAATTGGTGTAGGTGTCACATGAACCGGTTTCTGTGATGAACTACTTTCCAATAAGGGAGCAGGTACAGTTACCACATCAAGTTCTACTTTCCTCCCACTCACTTCTTTCGAGAGAAACTCCTTCTCTAGAAAGGATCCATTTTTAGCAACAAATGTCTTGCCTTCGGATCTGTGATAGAAGGTGTACCCAACAGTTTCCTTTGGGTATCCTATGAAGACACATTTCTCCGATTTGGGTCCGAGCTTATTAGGTTGAAGTTTTTTCACATAAGCATCGCAACCCCAAACTTTAAGAAACGACAACTTTGGTTTCTTGCCAAACCACAGTTCATAAGGCGTCGTCTCAACGGATTTCGATGGTGCCCTATTTAACGTGAATGCAGCCGTCTCTAAAGCATAACCCCAAAACGATAGCGGTAAATCAGTAATAGACATCATAGATCGCACCATATCTAGTAAAGTATGATTACAACGTTCGGACACACCATTACGTTGTGGTGTTCCGGGTGGCGTGAGTTGTGAAACTATTCCGCATTGTTTTAAATGTTGACCAAACTCGTAAATCAAATATTCTCCTCCACGATCAGATCGTAGAAACTTTATTTTCTTGTTGCGATGATTTTCCGCTTCACTCTGAAATTCTTTGAACTTTTCAAATGTTTCAGACTTATGTTTCATTAAGTAGATATACCCATATCTGCTCAAATCTTCTATGAAGATGAGAAAATAACGATACCCGCCGTGAGCCTCAATATTCATCGGACCACATACATCAGTATGTATGATTTCCAATAAATCTGTTGCTCGCTCCATTGTTCTGGAGAACGGCGTTTTAGTCATCTTGCCCATGAGGCATGGTTCGCAAGTACCAAGTGATTCATAATCAAGTGATTCTAGAAGTCCATCAGTATGGAGTTTCTTCATGTGCTTTACACCAATATGACCCAAACGGCAGTGCCACAAATAAGTTGCACTATCATTTTCAACTATGCATCTTTTGGCTTCAACATTATGAATATGTGTATCACTACTATCGAGATTCAACACAAATAGACCACTCTTCAAGGGTGCATGACCATAAAAGATATTACTCATATAAATAGAACAACCATTATTCTCAGATTTAAATGAATAACATTCTCGCATCAAACAAGATCCATATATAATGTTCATGCTTAACGCTGGCACAAAATAACAGTTATTCAGGTCTAAAACTAATCCCGAAGGTAGATTTAGAGGTAGCGTGCCGACGGCGATCACATCGACTTTGGAACCATTTCCCACGCGCATCGTCACCTCGTCCTTAGTCAGTCTTCGCTTAATCCGTAGTCCCAGTTTCGAGTTGCAAATATTAGCAACAGAACCAGTATCAAATACCCAGGTGCTACTGCGAGCTCTAGTAAGGTACACAACAATAACATGTATATCACATATACCTTTGTTCACCTTGCCATCCTTCTTATCCGTCAAATACTTGGGGCAGTTCCGCTTCCAGTGACCAGCCTGTTTGCAGTAGAAGCACTCAGTCTCAGGCTTAGGTCCAGACTTAGGTTTCTTCTCTTGAGCAGCAACTTGTTTGTCGTTCTTCTTGAAGTTCCCCTTCTTCTTCCCTTTACCCATTTTCTTGAAACTGGTGGTCTTGTGGACCATCAACACTTGATGCTCCTTTTTGATTTCTACCTCCACAGGCTTTAGCATTGCGAAGAGCTCGGGAATTGTCTTATTCATCCCTTGCATATTATAATTCATCATGAAGCTTTTGTAGCTTGGTGGCAGTGATTGAAGAATTCTGTTAATGACACTATCATCCGGAAGATTAACTCCCAGTAGAATCAAGTGATTGTTATACCCAGACATTTTGAGTATATGTTCACTGACAGAACTATTCTCCTCCATCTTGCAGCTGTAGAACTTATTGGAGACTTCATATCTCTCAATACGGGCATTTTCTTGAAATATTAAGTTCAACTCCTGGAACATCTCATATGCTCCATGACGTTCGAAACGTTGTTGAAGTCCCGGTTCTAAGCCATAAGGCATGGCACACTGAACTATCGAGTAGTCATCAGCTTTGCTCTGCCAGACGTTCTTAACGTCATCAGTTGCATCTGCAACAGGCCTGGCACCCAGCGGTGCTTCCAGGATGTAATTCTTCTGTGCAGCAATGAGGATAATCCTCAAGTTACGGACCCAGTCCGTGTAATTGCTACCATCATCTTTCAACTTTGCTTTCTCAAGGAACGCATTAAAATTTAATGGAACAACAGCACGGGCCATCTATCTACAACAACATAGACAAGAAAAATACTATCAGGTACTAAGTTCATGATAAATTTAAGTTCAATTAATCATATTACTTAAGAACTCCCACTTAGATAGACATCCCTTTAATCATCTAAGTGATCACGTGATCCATATCAACTAAACCGTAACCAATCATCACGTGAGATGGAGTAGTTTTGAATGGTGAACATCACTATGTTGATCATATCTACTATATGATTCACGCTCGACCTTTCGGTCTCAGTGTTCCGAGGCCATATCTGCATATGCTAGGCTCGTCAAGTTTAACCCGAGTATTCTGCGTGTGCAAAACTGTCTTACACCCATTGTAGATGAACGTTGAGCTTATCACACCCGATCGTCACGTGGTGTCTCGGCACAACGAACTTTGGCAATGGTGCATACTCAGGGAGAACACTTTTACCTTGAAATTTAGTGAGAGATCATCTTATAATACTACCGGCCAACAAAGCAGAATAAGATGCATAAAGGATAAACATCACATGCAATCAATATAAGTGATATGATATGGCCATCATCATCTTGTGCCTTTGATCTCCATCTCCAAAGCACCGTCATGATCACCATCGTCACCAGCGCGACACCTTGATCTCCATCGTAGCATCGTTGTCGTCTCGCCAACTATTGCTTCTACAACTATCGCTACCGCTTAGTGATAAAGTAAAGCAATTACAGGGCGATTGCATTGCATACAATAAAGCGACAACCATATGGCTCCTGCCAGTTGCCGATAACTCCATTACAAAACATGATCATCTCATACAATAAACATAGCATCATGCCTTGACCATATCACATCACAACAAGCCCTGCAAAAACAAGTTAGACGTCCTCTACTTTGTTGTTGCAAGTTTTACGTGGCTGCTACGGGCTGAGCAAGAACCGTTCTTACCTATGCATCAAAACCACAACGATATTTCGTCAAGTTAGTGTTGTTTTAACCTTCACAAGGACCGGGCGTAGCCACACTCGGTTCAACTAAAGTTGGAGAAACTGACACCCGCCAGCCACCTGTGTGCAAAGCACATCGGTAGAACCAGTATCGCATAAGCGTACGCGTAATGTTGGTCTGGGCCACTTTATCCGACAATACCACCGAACCAAAGTATGACATGCTGGTAAGCAGTATGACTTGTATCGCCCACAACTCACTTGTGTTCTACTCGTGCATATGACATCTACGCATAAACCTGGCCCGAATGCCACTGTTGGGGAACGTAGTAATTTCAAAAAAAATCCTACGCACACGCAAGATCAGGGTGATGCATAGCAACGAGAGGGGAGAGTGTCGTCTATGTACCCTCGTAGACCGTAAGCAGAAGCATTATAACAACGCAGTTGATGTAGTCGTACGTCTTCACGATCGACCGAATCCTCAGCACCGAACGTATGACACCTACGCGTTCAGCACACGTTCAGCTCGGTGACATCCCGCGAACTCTCGATCCAGTAGAGCTTCCGGGAAGAGCTTCGTCAGCACGACGGCATGGTGACAGTGATGATGATGCTACCGACGCAGGGCTTCGCCTAAGCACTGCTACGATATGACCGAGGTGGATTATGGTGGAGGGGGGCACCACACACGGCTAAGAGATCAATGATCAATTGTTGTGTCTCCAAGGGGTGCCTCCCTCCCCGTATATAAAGGAGTGGAGGAGGGGGAGGGGCCGGCCCTCTATGGCGCGCCCCATGAGGGGAAGGGGGGAGTAGGACTCCCCCCTTCCAAGTAGGAGTAGGAGAGGAGAGGGAAGGGAGAGAGGAAGAGAAGGAAAGGGGGCGTCGCCCCCGCCCCCTCCTTGTCCAATTCGTACTAGAGGGGGAGGGGGCGCGCGTCTGCCCTAGCCGCCCCTCCTCTTCTCCCACTAGGGCCCAATAGGCCCAATAAACTCCCTCGGGGGTTCCGGTAACCCCCCGGTACTCCGGTATATGTCTGAAACCTCCCGAAACACTTCCGGTGTCCGAACATAGTCGGCCAATATATTGATCTTTATGTTTCGACCATTTTGAGACTCCTCGTCATGTCTGTGATCATATCCGGGACTCCGAACTACATCAAAACACAAAAGCTCATAATACCGATCGTCACAGAACTTTAAGCGTGCGGACCCTACGGGTTCGAGAACTATGTAGACATGACCGACACATGTCTCCGGTCAATAACCAATAGCGGAACCTGGATGCTCATATTGGTTCCTACATATTCTACGAAGATCTTTATCGGTCAAACCGCATAACAACATACGTTGTTCCCTTTGTCATCGGTATGTTACTTGCCCGAGATTCGATCGCCGGTATCTTAATACCTAGCTCAATCTCGTTACCGGCAAGTCTCTTTACTCGTTCTGTAATGCATCATTCCACAACTAACTCATTAGTCACATTGCTTTCAAGGCTTATTGTGATGTGCATTACCGAGAGGGCCCAGAGATACCTCTCTGACAATCGGAGTGACAAATCCTAATCTCGATCTATGCCAACTCAACAAACACCATCGGAGACACCTGTAGAGCACCTTTATAATCACCCAGTTACGTTGTGACGTTTGGTAGCACACAAAGTGTTCTTCCGGTATTCGGGAGTTGCATAATCTCATAGTCACAGGAACATGTATAAGTCATGGAGAAAGCAATAGCCGTAAACTAGACGATCAAGTGCTAAGCTAACGGAATGGGTCAAGTCAATCACATCATTCTCCTAATGATGTGATCATGTTAATCAAATGACAACTCATGTCCATGGCTAGGAAACTTAGCCATCTTTGATTAACGAGCTAGTCAAGTAGAGGCATACTAGTGACACTATGTTTGTCTATGTATTCACACATGTATTATGTTTCCGGTTAATACAATTCTAGCATGAATAATAAACATTTATCATGATATGAGGAAATAAATAATAACTTCATTGTTGCCTCTAGGGCATATTTCCTTCATTTATGTGTCAAATATATCCTAGGGTTTCTCTAATTACTCCTGCCTCCCCCTTTTTGGAATATAAATCCTATGGTTATGTTCTCCCAATCCATGAAATCTGAGTAAGTTCCGTTAGATCCGTGTGTATTGATTGTTTGAATGGCACAAGTGATAAGTGATTAGTTGTTTCATCTGTGGAAATGATTTCTGCTAGTAGTCCGACTAGGGTTAGTGTTCGTCCTAATAATTCCTGGCCAGAACTTGACAATTGATATTGAATGACCTACATATGTTTGTGCCATTATTTTCTTCAAGATTGGTTTGTACATAAATGACTGTGCTTAAAAATTGAACCATAATCTCTGGATATGTATAAATAAATAGCCATAAATTCCTAATCCTACTTCACAGCATGTAAACATTGATTTTATGTCAAATTTGTTTTACTATTTGTATATGTGTTGTCCGGCATGTGGACAGCGAGGATGAAGATGGCCAGAGGAGGTACAAGTGGAAAATCCTAAGGGAGCTTTATGCAGGAAAGCATAACAGGCGTATTAGGACCTGGAACGATGGCTATCGATGCCCATTTTGCAACCACGAGCTTCATGACGCGTATCTAAGTGTTCTGGCGCATGCAAGAGGACGGGCCGTTGGCTCCTTCAAGCAGAAGTATTCTCGCGGGATGGCGCACGACGCGTACACCGAGTACTTGAAGAAGCTTCAAGATCGTGCCGCCTGTGAGATGAGATTTGGGATCGAACTATGTACGCTTGAGTATGCTTAATGACGGTTGAACTATGTACTTATGGTTGAACTATGCTTGTGTACGCTTATTATCTATGACTGAGTATGTTTAATCTATGTTTACTTATGTCTAATGTGGGGTATGGATGCAATCAGTTCGATTGATGGAATCTACCTTTGTCCTGGTTTATTGGTCCCCTTTGTAATTTGTGTTAAAATTTGACCAAAGATTTAACTGACAAAATGTTAGCGCAAGTCAGCAAAAGTTATATCGTTGGATGCGTATTTGAACATAGTGTTCAATGATATAATTTTTTGTGACATGCATAAAAACTTCTTAGTTAAATATTTGGTCAAAATTTGGTACAAATTACAAAGGGGGCCAATAAACTAGGACGGAGGTAGTACGTCAATCACACATGGTTCCCAAAATTGGAACCATGTGCAATGGCTTTCATTTTGCCTGTTGCATCAATCACACATGGTTGGCTCTAGCAAACCACTGCCTCCAAAATTCTTTGTGGGATAGCAAACCCTCACCATCCAATTCAAAAAAAAACCTCACCATCCCCACGTCACAAAAACCCTCACCCCGCCCGCCATCCCCTTTGGTCCTCATTGACACCTGCACAAGATCCTCCGTCGCCGCTATCGCGGTGGTAACCACTTATCGCGGTGGTAACCACTTAGCTCGACGACTGCCGCCGCCGCTAGGCTGCCGGCAAAGCCCACCACATTTCGCCACTTCCGCTTGCCGCCGCCTATGGCCATCAACTTTCTCGATGCTGCTCGTGGTCGACCCAGCTCTGCTCGGTTGGGGAATTTTCCGTATTGAGGGTTCTTTCTCATGGGCAACAAGGTAACTAATTTAATGAGATATTATCTCATCTCTTATCCCACTTCATCTGCCTCCTTTAATCACCCGGCCGAAATTGCCGTAAATTCATTTTTATTCGAGCTGATTTGAGGGTTTTCTTCCATTCATAGAGTGTACAGTGCGTGGACACATCAGGACTTTGCGTCCTCTGCCAGACATTCCATCTCACTGTACCAGATGACTTGAGGATGCGTGCAGTATGTTCAATCTCACCCTAAATCGGTTGGCATGGCCTACTTTCCTGAACATATTCTAAATATTGCTACATTTGGATAAAAGGTGCCACATGCACCAGATACATCAAGGGGATTTCCCCCCTCTTCTTTCTATATTAGGCAAATTAATGATGTATTGTTCTTCCGATTACTCTCATATTTCCATGACATCATGTTTACCCCATCTGTTTAATTATAGATTTTTGTCCTTCGATTTCAACTGTTGTACAGTTCTTTCAACTTGGGCCCATATTTGCATGTTACCATATTTTGTTAGCAATCCTACCATTTTCTGCAGCACGTCCCTTGCTATGAACAGAATCTGTAGTGCACAATCTTTCCCTTTACATAAATCAAGACTGCAGGGTTGTCATACTGAACACAAACCATGGATTTACAATCATTGCTACTATAAGACTTGATGAACGTGGTGACTCATATTTTGGCACTCGCCTTTGGAAAGAAAGTTCTAAGTTTTATGTACTGAAAGCTGGCACTATAATTGCACTGGACATAGAAGGGCCTAGTCATGAGATATATGCTAACTTCCCTGACGATATCATCCATCTAGACTTTGTTCGAAGTAAGTTTTCTTTTCAAGTATCTGCATGTTGACTTACCCAACAATATCAAATGAATTGTGTATTATTTAAGCAACCAATTGTTATTCCATTTTATTACTATATTCCTACCTAATAATTTCTAGTTACCAATACACTTTTCTATTGCCCTGTTTTAACTAAATATTCCCTGTACTCCCACTTCTATCAGAAAGCGCCGCTGACAAGGATACTCCGGAGGTGGAGAAATGGGCTGCCAACAAGCGGAGGCGGAGCGAGCAAGAACCGCCAGCGATTCCAGCAGGCCTAGACTCCATCAGCAACCTCCCCGATGATATGTTGATAGTCATCATCTCCCTCCCCCCCAATCAAATATGGGGTGCGAACAACCGTCCTTTCCCGGTGGTGGCGCCCCCTATGGAACTCCACTCCTCTCAATCTCATCGACACCCACGAGCTCTGCCATGGCTATCGCAAAAGCTTGGATGCGTTCTCCAAGATCCTCGGCAGTCACCTTGGCCCAACCAGAGGCTTAGAATGGGCAAGTTTCGTTCTAATGGCAAGGACCGAGCCAAGCTTGACGACTGGTTCCGATCCCCCGCCCTAGATCAGCTCGAGGAGCTCACTTTTGATGATGGGCATATGCACTCACTGCCAACATCCGCACTCCACCTCCCGCCCACGCTGCGCGTCGCCAAGTTCAGGAACTGCCATCCCCCCTAATGACTCGTCGGCTCTTATTCTACCATGACTGAAGCATCTCGAGCTCATCGTCGTCTGCCTCCCAAACGATGACATGGAGCGCCTGCTTTGTGGTTGTACTGCACTAGAGTACCTTCATCTTCAGGTGATCAATGAGTTGAGTAGCTTCCACATCACCTCCATGACTCTCCAGACTATTTATGTGTGTTCCTGGTGCGGCAGGAAGACATCACAAGATGTGTACCATGGTATGGTCATTGAGGACACACCTGCACTTGAGAGATTACTTGTAGTTGATCAAGAAAGTCCAACAAGAATCAATGTCATTTATGCGCTGAAATTTATAGTGGTGGGCTACTCGTCTGACAAATACTCCAAACTTGTTATTGGATCCACAGTCGTTCAGGTACAACAGCCGCCTTCTACCTCTCCTTCTACAAATTAACATTATTTCTAATTTTGAAGATATTTGTTCGTTTGTCATCCACAAAATGATTCTGACAAGCTTGACCCCGAAACTGCGCACAGTGAAGGTATCTATCGGCCCCAACCTGGAGCAAGTTGTCAGTTTCCTGAGATGCTTTCCGTGCCTGGAGAAGCTATATATCAAGGTGATGTTCCTTTCCTGTTAAATGTTAACCATAAGGGAGTTCAATCTGTGACACCTTTTTCCAAGTTTACAATGACAATCTACTACGATTTCTGAAGGATTCTTTTGGAGGATTTCAGTACATACATGCCCCCCCATATTGGTTGCTTGATCCATATGGTTATAATCCATAAGCATTTCTCCTTTGGATTCATCTATACTAGTTTTCTTAGGGAACTTTTCGTCCACTCCAACCTCTTGTGAAGAAGGCTACATTTTTCTAGAATGTAATCAAATGTCCACTACTAGGAAAAGGCTAATTAGTGGCGCACCTGTTTTTGCCATTAATGACGCACTACAGGTGCGCCACTATTATCACGCCATTAGTAACAAAATAGTAATGGTGCACCTTTGGTGCGTCATTAGTATCCCAGATTGTAATAGCGCACCTATAGTGCGCCATTACTATGCCTATCTGGTGCACAGTTACTATCTGACTTAGTAATGGCGCACCACATATAAGTGCGCTATTACTAACAAATTTTTTTCAAATTTTTTTTAGAAATTTGTTTTCAATTTTTTTTCTTTTTTTCTTAATCTCGGGTCAATATGGCTTAATCTCAGGTCAATATGCTTAATCTCAAGTCAAATCGCACTTCGTGGTCAAACTTCCCGGAAGGTCACTCATCCTCACACTACTCCAGCCCAAGCACGCTTAACTTCGTAGTTCTATCCAACCCCAACACCAGCTCACTTCACAAGCACTTGTTGATATATCTATCATATCAATCATATTAAACCTTGTTGATGTCTAGGACTTTGTTCATGTTCATGAGTGTGATGAAATTTTGAAAAAATATTTCAAACTTCCCGGTCATATTACGTATCATATTTTAAAAAAAAATCCAAATTTGTTTTTGAAACCAAATTTTTTTTGTTACTAGTGGCGCACCTAGCAAATGGTGCGCCACTAGTAAGTTTGAATTTTTTTTTCTTTTTCCCCCTCTAGATCTTAAAAGCCCCCTATCTTTCGTTCTGTTAGGGTTTTGGAGATTTAGAAGATGTTGAAAGGGGTTCCCAATTCGGATGTAACTTTTCGAGTAGATGATTTTTCATATAAAAAACTTTTTAATCCGAGTTCGTATGCAAAAGTTATGCCCATTTTACTAAATTCCAGAACGGTGCAATGCAATACACCATATATTTCGGGGTTTTTCTCAAAAATCTATACACCTTATATCAAGGAACGGAGGGAGTACTATTTTTACTTTATTTCAACTAAATAACAGAAAGTAGAGAGAGGGTAAAGAAGGTTGTGCTTTCTAACTTCATCCATCTCATAATCATCAAAAGGAATCCACTAACAAGGTTGATCAAGTCTTGTTAACAAACTCATTCCGAATAACATGGACCCGGAGAAATTTTGAATAACACTATGTTACCTGCTACCTCTTGAGCACTGGGTTGGATTTCCCTGAAGAGGAAAGGGTGATGCAGTAGAGTAGACTAAGTATTTCCCTCAGTTTTTGAGAACCAAGGTATCAATCCAGTAGGAGGCTACGCGCGAGTCCCTCGTACCTACACAAAACAAATAGCTCCACGCAACCAACGCGATTAGGGGTTGTCAATCCCTTCACGGTCACTTACGAGAGTGAGATCTGATAGATATGATAGGTAATATTTTTGGTATTTTTGGTATAAATATGCAAAGTAAAATAAAAGGTAAAGTAAAAAAGCAAAGCAATAATAAAGTGTTGGGAGATTAATATGATAAAGATAGACCCGGGGGCCATAGATTTCACTAGTGGCTTCTCTCAAGAGCATAAGTATTTTACGGTGGGTGAACGAATTACTGTTGAGCAATTGACCGAATTGAGCATAGTTATGAGAATATCTAGGTATGATCATGTATATAGGCATCACGTCCGAGACAAGTAGACCGACTCCTGCCTGCATCTACTACTATTACTCCACTCATCAACCGCTATCCAACATGCATCTAGAGTATTAAGTTCAAGAAAACAGAGTAACGCCTTAAGCAAGATGACATGATGTAGAGGGATAAATTCATGCAATATGATAAAAAACCCATCTTGTTATCCTCGATGGCAACAATACAATACGTGCCTTGCTGCCCCTACTGTCACTGGGAAAGGACATCGCAAGATTGAACCCAAAGCTAAGCACTTCTCCCATTGCAAGAAAAACCAATCTAGTAGGACAAACCAAACTGATAATTCGAAGAGACTTGCAAAGATAACCAATCATACACAAAAGAATTCAGAGAAGATTCAAATATTGTTCATAGATAGACTTGATCATAAACCCACAATTCATCGGTCTCAACAAACACACCGCAAAAAGAAGATTACATCGAATAGATCACCACGAGAGAGGGGGAGAACATTGTATTGAGATCCAAAAAGAGAGAAGAAGCCATCTAGCTACTAACTATGGACCCGAAGGTCTAAGGTAAACTACTCACACTTCATCGGAGGGGCTATAGTGATGATGTAGAAGCCCTCCATGGTGGATTCCCCTTCCGGCGGAGCTCCAGAACAGGCCCCAAGATGGGATCTCGTGGATACAGAAAGTTGCGGCGGTGGAATTAGGTTTTTGGCTCTGTATATGATTGTTTGGGGGTACGTAGGTATATATAGGAGGAAAGAGTACGTCGGTGGAGCAAAGGGGGGCCCACGAGGCAGGGGGCGCGCCCTCCACCCTCGTGGCCGCCTCCCTTCTTTCTTGACGTGGGGTCCAAGTCTCCTGGATTATGTTCGGTGAGAAAATCACGTTCCCGAAGGTTTCATTCCGTTTGGACTCTGATTGATATTCTGTTTCTTCGAAATACTGAAATAGTCAAAAAACAGCAATTATGGGTCGGGCCTCCGGTTAATAGGTTAGTCACAAAAGTAATATAAAAGTGGAAAATAAAGCCCAATATGGTCCAAAACAGTAGATAATATAGCATGGAGCAATCAAAAATTATAGATACGTTGGAGACGTATCATTACCTCAACGGGGATATGCACATCCCCAATAATAAGAATGTCATATTTCTTATTGACAGTAGGAAGAGGGAATTCAAAACCTCCAAAAATAATCGATGGAATTTTTCCAATAGAATTGATACTGTGGACTTGAGGTTGTTTCCTCGGAAAGTGTACCGTATGCTCATTACCATTAACATGAAAAGTGACATTGCCTTTGTTGCAGTCAATAACAGCCCCTCAGTATTCAAAAAAGGTCTTCCAAGAATTATAGACATACTATCGTCCTCAGGAATATCAAGAATAACAAAGTCCATTAAAATAGTAACGTTTGCAACCACAACAGGCACATCCTCACAAATACCGACTTGTATAACAGTTGATTTATCAGCCATTTGCAAAGATATTTCAGTAGGTGTCAACTTATTCAAATCAAGTCTACAATATAAAGATAGAGGCATAAAACTAACACCGGCTCCAAGATCACATAAAGCAGTTTTAACATAGTTTCTTTTAATGGAGCATGGTATAGTGGGTACTCCTGGATCTCCAAGTTTCTTTGGTATTCCACCCTTGCAAGTGTAATTCGCAAGCATGGTGGAAACATCGGCTTCCGGTATCTTTCTTTTATTAGTGACAATTTCTTTCATATACTTAGCATAAGGATTCATTTTGAGCATATCAGTTAATCGCATATGCAAGAAGATAGGTCTAATCATTTCAGCAAAGCGCTCAAAATCCTCATCATCCTTTTTCTTGGATGGTTTCTAGGGAAAAGGCATGGGTTTCTGAACCCATGGTTCCCTTTCTTTACCGTGTTTCCTAGCAACAAAGTCTCTCTTATCATAACGTTGATTCTTTGATTGTGGGTTATCAAGATCAACAGCAGGTTCAATTTCTACTTCATTGTCATTGCTAGGTTGAGCATCATCATGAACATCATCTTTAACATTTTCACTAGTTTCATGTTCATTACCAGATTGTGTTTCAGCATCAGAAATAGAGATATCATTTGGATTCTCAGGTGGTTCAGCAATAGGTTCACTAGAAGCATGCGAAGTCCTATCATTTTTTTCTTCTTTTTATAAGGACTAGGTACGTCAATATTATTTCTCTGAGAATCTTGCTCAATTATCTTAGGGTGGCCTTCAGGATACAAAGGTTACTGAGTCATTTTACCAGTTCTAGTAGCCACTCTAACAGCATAGTCATTGTTCTTACTATTCAATTCATTGAGCAAATCATTCTGAGCTTTAAGTACTTGTTCTACTTGAGTGGTAACCATAGAAGCATGTTTACTAATGAGTTTAAGTTCACCTTTAACTCTAGACATATAATCACCCAAGTGTTCAATCATATAAGCATTTTTTTTAATTTTCTACCAAAATAAGCATTAAAATCTTCTTGCTTAACCATAAAGTTATCAAACCCATCCAAACATTGGCTAGCAAACTTAGCAGGAGGGATTTCAGCTTTATCATATCTATAGAGAGAATTTACCTTTACTACCTGTGTCGGTTTATCAAGACCATATACTTCTTCAACAGGCGGTGAATTAAGACCATGTATTTCTTCAATAGGAGGTAAATTCTTAACATCTTCAGCTTTAATACCCTTTTCTTTCATAGATTTCTTTGCCTCCTGCATATCTTCAGGACTCAGAAATAGAACACCTCTTTTCTTCGGAGTTGGTTTAGGAATAGGCTCAGGAGTTGGCTTAGGAAGTGTCCAATTATTTTCATTTGTCAACATATTATTCAATAGAATTTCAGCTTCATCTGGTGTTCTTTCCCTGAAAACAGAACCAACACAACTATCCAGGTAATCTCTGGAAGCATCGGTTAGTCCATTAGAAAAGATATCAAGCATTTCATTTTTCTTAAGAGGATGATCAGGCAAAGCATTAAGTAATTGGAGAAGCCTCCCCTAAGCTTGTGGGAGACTCTCTTCTTCAATTTGCACAAAATTGTATATATCCCTTAAAGCATCTTGTTTCTTATGAGCAGGGGAATATTTATCAGAGAAGTAATAAATCATATCCTGGGGACTACGCACACAACCAAGATCAAGAGAATTAAACCATATCTTAGCATCACCCTTTAATGACAACGGAAATATTTTAAGGATATAAAAGTAACGGGTCCTCTCATCATTAGTGAACAGGGTGCCTATATCATTTAATTTAGTAAGATGTGCCACAACAGTTTCAGATTCATAGCCATAAAAAGGATTAGATTCAACGAAAGTAATTATATCAGGATCAACAGAGAATTCATAATCCGTATCAGTAACACAGATAGGTGAAGTAGCAAAAGCAGGGTCAGGTTTCATTCTAGCATTAAGAGATTGCTGCTTCCATTTATCTAATAACTTCTTAAGATAGTATCTATCATTGTAAGCTAAAATAGCTCTAGCAGCTGCTTCATCCATAACATAACCCTCAGGAACAACATGTAATTCATATTTATTAGGGGGAGAGTCTTCATCATCACTATCATCAATCTTATCAGTTTCAGTAATTTCATTCTCTCTAGCCCTAGCAAGTTGTTCATCAAGAAATTCACCAAGTGGCATAGTAGTATCAAGCATAG
Source organism: Aegilops umbellulata (assembly GCA_032464435.1). Taxonomy (NCBI): domain Eukaryota; kingdom Viridiplantae; phylum Streptophyta; class Magnoliopsida; order Poales; family Poaceae; genus Aegilops; species Aegilops umbellulata. Next base: position 296,024,272 of record CP136056.1, read on the forward strand.
AAGTAGTTCCATCATAAGTATCATGCATAGCAAAAGTGGCATCATCAATAACATGCGACATATCAGAATTAATAGCAGAAGTAGGTTTAGGTGTCGCAAGCTTACTCAAAACAGAAGGTGAATCAAGTGCAGAGCTAGATGGCAGTTCCTTACCTCCCCTCGTAGTTGAGGGATAAATTTTTGTTTTCTCGTGTTTCAAGTTCTTCATAGTGACCAGCAGATATAAATCCCAAGTGACTCAAAGAATAGAGCTATGCTCCCCGGCAACGGCGCCAGAAAATAGTCTTGATAACCCATAAGTATAGGGGATTGCAATAGTTTTCGAGGGTAGAGTATTCAACCCAAATTTATTGATTCGACACAAGGGGAGCCAAAGAGTATTCTCAAGTATTAGCAGTTGAGTTTTCAATTCAACCACACCTAGATAACTTAGTATCTGCAACAAAATATTTAGTAGCAAAGTAATATGGAAGTAACGGCAACGATAGCAAAAGTAATATTTTTGGGTTTTGTAGTGATTGTAACAGTAGCAACGGAAAAGTAAATAAGCGAAGAACAATATATGAAGAGCTCGTAGGCATTGGATCGGTGATGGAGAATTATGCCAGATGCGGTTCATCATGTAACAATCATAACATAGGGTGACACATAACTAGCTCCAATTCATCAATGTAATGTAGGCATGTATTCCGAATATAGTCATACGTGCTTATGGAAAAGAACTTGCATGGCATCTTTTGTCCTACCCTCCCGTGGCAGCGGGGTCCTAGCGGAAACTAAGGGATATTAAGGCCTCCTTTTAATAGAGTACCGGACCAAAGCATTAACACATAGTGAATACATGAAATCCTCAAACTACAGTCATCACCGGGAGTGGTCCCGATTATTGTCACTTCGGGGTTGCCGGATCATAACACATAGTAGGTGACTATAGACTTGCAAGATAGGATCAAGAACTCACATATATTCATGAAAACATAATAGGTTCAGATCTGAAATCATGGCACTCGGGCCCTAGTGACAAGCATTAAGCATAGCAAAGTCATAGCAACATCAATCTTAGAACATAGTGGATACTAGGGATCAAACCCTAACAAAACTTACTCGATTACATGATAAATCTCATCCAACCCATCATCGTCCAGCAAGCCTATGATGGAATTACTCACGCACGGCGGTGAGCATCATGAAATTGGTGATGGAGGATGGTTGATGATGATGATGGAGACGAATTCCCCTCACCGGAGCCCCGAACGGACTCCAGGCTCTCCCGAGAGGTTTTAGGGCTTGGCGGCGGCTCCGTATCGTAAAACACGATGAATCCTTCTCTTTGATTTTTTTTCTCCCCAAACACGAATATATGGAGTTGGAGTTGAGGTCGGTGGAGCAACAGGGAGCACACGAGGCAGGGGGCGCGCCCAGGGGGGCAGGCGCTCCCCCCACCCTCGTGGACAAGTGGAGGCCCCCCCTGACGTGGATTCTTCTTCCAGTATTTTTAATATTTTCCAAAAGTAAGTTCCGTGGAGTTTCAGGTCATTCCGACAACTTTTGTTTCTGCACATAAATAACACCATGGCAATTCTGCTGAAAACAGCGTTAGTTCGGGTTAGTTCCATTCAAATCATGCAAGTTATAGTCCAAAACAAGGGCAAAAGTGTTTGGAAAAGTAGATACGACGGAGACGTATCAGCGCCCCTTGTGGAGGCTAGGAGATGAGGAAGATAAGGTTCGCCTGAGGCTGGGGGCCCTTCCTGACGATGAGTTGGCTCTTGTCCTGCGCCTCTTCGTTGGGGACAACCAGGAGTACCCGCCGAGCGCTTTCGTCCCTTTGTTCCACCACAAGGACTGGGAGCCAATCGTGGCCTCCAGGCCGACCTTTGACGCGCGCGGGTTGGTGTCGCCCTGCCCTCGGGAGGCCCCACAGCACCGAAACCGGTGGAGCTGTCTTCTGACGAGTCCCGTGGGGAGGGTGAACAAGAGGTGGACTCGTGTAGCGAACCGACCTCAGATGGTCAAGTCTTTGTGCTCCGGTGTCATCCCTGGGTCAGTAATGCTGACACCACACAGTACTTCGAAGGATTTATAGCAGAGTAGCAATCACACACTTATTACATCGATGTCTCAAAGAGAACTTATTACAATAAATATGGCTTAAGGCCATCTAATAACGATAACAGCGGAAGACTTGGAAGATAAGTGAGTCCATCAACTCCAACGGCATCACTGAGTATAGAACCACGACCTAAAGCACCTTACTCGTCCTCTGAAAAGTCTGCAACATGAAACGTTGCAGCCCGAAAACGGGTCAGCACATGGAATATGCTGGCAATGGAACACATAGAGAATATTGAATGATAAGCCTATACTACATGCATATATGGCTGGTGGAAAAGCTCTATGGTTACAGTTTTGCATAAAGCCAGTTTTTCCCTACTGCAAAGGAATAAATTTATTTAACTATCATGGTGGTTGAAACATCCAGAATGGTTGACATCATTCCGATCCCAATTAAAAGTAATCATTAATAACCCAACAATATTAATTAGAAGTAACATGATGAGATTCACATGATATTCAAGTACTAGATACTCAAGATGTCCATAACCGGGGACACGGCTAATCATGATTAGTTTGTACACTCTGCAGAGGTTTGCGCACTTTTCCCCACAAGACTCGATCGCCTCCGTTTGGTTTCTCGCACTACTTGGTGTTTGAGAAACGGATGACCGAGACATAGTCTTTCAGAAGGCTAGCACCTTACGTTTGGATAGACCGGTACACCTACTTTCCCCTACATCTGCTAGTCTACCCTGTAAGAGTTTGCACGACATAATCAACTATGCCAGAGCCCATAATGGCTTGTGGCTGCACACGGAAGTTACTAGCATGAATGATCTTATGATCCCTTTGAGCCTGGGTGGCGGTCCAAAGAAAAACAGGCAAGTCCTGATAGAAACCAGGTGCCTCAATCCACCCAGATGTGTGTTTAAGTTGCCACCTTAGATAAAACCATTAATTAACAATACTCACATCTGTCATGGATATCACTCACCCAATCCACGTCTACTAGCATAGCATGGCATAATAAGCAAACGTAGAAGTAACTCCCAAGGGTTTCATAAGTAAACAGGTCATAGGTACTACCTCATCTACTTCCCATCCCACAAGTTAATTAGATCCTAATCATGCAGTGTTTGAGGATTGATCTAATGCAACAAAACTGGGTAGTAGAAAAGGTATGATCAAAGTGTTACTTGCCTTGCTGAGGATCCACGAAACCTAGAGCTTCGAAATAACAGGCGGCGCACTCCGGGTGATCTATCGCAGACAAACAACAAGCATACAATAAGTACTCATCTAATGCACAGGGAAAACTCGAACAAAAGATCGAACCAGAAAGTTCAACTTAAGAACTCCGGTTGCAAAAAGAATCAAATCGAACAAAGCAAAGGAAAACAAACGGCGAAAGAAAACAGCTCGGTTCTAGCAAAGTGAAACTAGGTCAAATTTTACCATAGCAAAATTTGGTTTAAGTTGATTATTCGGAACGGCGGTTTCGAAACGAAACTCCAGGCGCTCGAATCACCTGATTCCAATAAACAAGCGAGAAGATAAACTAGAACGAAGATCGGATCTGAGATCGCGATCGCGGAATAAATTCGTCGAGAAGAAAAAGAAGAACGGTTGAACGAACGGACGTTCGTTAACCTAGAAGAATCCGGTGATCACGTTCTTAGAACGAACGGTCCGGCGAACAGTCTCGAGGCAACTAAATCGTAAAAGAAAACGAATCCGATCTAGGGTTTCGGAAAAGAAAACCGAACGAAAAACCGATCTAGAAAACCAGAATGGTTTAGAAAAGAACCGGAAAGAAAACGAATCGGAAGAGAAGAAAAGAATCAGAACGATTAGAAGAAAACGATCCGATGAAAGAGAAAAAAGACGCGGCGCGGCTACCTCGGCGGTGGTGCGGCGGCGGCGGCGAACGGCGGCGGCGGGTGAGGGGCGCGGGTGTGAGGCGCGGTGGAGGCTTGGGGGCTTTGGGTTTGATGATTTAGAGGGGGGGTGTGGGGGTATTTATATTGGGGAGGGGAGGGGTTTCTTGGAGGAGGGATTAAGGAATAAGAATAGGAGTAGGAAAGATCTAGAAAACAAAAACGGAATAATGGAAGTAGGACAAAAGTCCTACTAGGACTTTCCAAAAAGAGGCAGCGGCGGCGGCTCCTGCCTGGCGCGCGGCGCGGCGCGGCGATGGCCTCCTGGCCGGCCGGCTGGGCCTTTAGCCCAGGGTGCGTGCGGATTTTTTTTAAATCGGTTTCGCGCGCGGAAAAACACAGAAAAAGAAAATCTACCGGACTCCAAAACTAATAAAGTAAATTTTCCCCGACTCCTAAAAATGAGTCAAACAAAATGAACTTTTCTCTGGGCCAAAAATGCAATTTTGAAAAATACGCATTTTTTCCTATCCAAATAAAATGAGAACAAACTCCGGAAAATCCGAATTTTGATTTTATTTATTAAATCTTCATTTTTCCTAAAATTTGGGAAAGTCATATTATTCCCTCTCATATATTTGATATTGGAAAAATATTTGAAGATAAAATAAATAAATCAAGTGATCCTCTTTTCAAAATTTGAGAAAACTCAAATATGAAAATAACGAAATCTCCAACTCTCTCCGAGGGTCCTTGAGTTGCGTGAAATTTCTAGGATCGACCAAAATGCAAGAAAATATGGTATGCATGATGATCTAATGTATAACATTCCAAATTGAAAATTTGGGATGTTACAAACCTACCCCCCTTAAGATGAATCTCGTCCTCGAGATTCGGTTGGCTAGAAAATAGGTGAGGGTGGTCCTTGAGCAAATCTTCTTCTCGCTCCCAGGTGGCTTCATCCTCTGAGTGGTGGTTCCACTGAACTTTGCAAAACTTGATAACCTTGCTGCGGGTAACTCTGCTGGCATACTCAAGAATCTTGACTGGCTTCTCTTCATACGTTAAGTCATCCTTCAACTGAATCGCTTCTAGCGGCACTGTATCTCGTAGCGGTACCTCTGCCATCTCGGCGTGACATTTCTTCAGCTGAGAAACATGGAATACATCATGAACTCCTGACAGTCCTTCCGGTAATTCCAACTTATAAGCGACTTCTCCCATGCGTTGCAAGATCTTATACGGTCCAACGAAACGCGGTGCTAACTTTCCCTTAACTCCAAAGCGCTTAACTCCTCGAAGTGGGGATACTCGAAGATAAACACTTTCTCCAGTTTCGTAAACTGTCTCCTTGCGCTTAGAATCTGCGTAGCTCTTCTGCCTTGATTGGGCTACCTTGAGCCTATTGCGAATCAACTTAACTTTCTGTTCAGACTCCTTGATCAGATCTGGTCCAAAGATCTGACGGTCTCCAACTTCGTCCCATGACAACGGTGTCCTGCACCTCCTTCCGTACAAAGCTTCGAAAGGTGCCATCTTCAAACTGGTTTGGTAACTGTTGTTATAAGAAAACTCTGCATACGGCAAGTTATCGTCCCAACTAGATCCATAATCTAGTGCACAAGCTCTCAGCATATCTTCCAAAATCTGATTGACTCTCTCAGTCTGTCCATCCGTCTGTGGGTGAAAAGTTGTGCTGAACTCTAGTCTGGTTCCTAGAGTTTCATGCAACTGATTCCAAAACTTTGAGGTAAATTGGGTTCCTCTATCTGATACGATACTCCTCGGAACTCCATGCAAACAAATGATCCTGGTCATGTATATCTTTGCCAACTTAGCACTGGTGTAAGTGGTCTTAACTGGGATGAAATGGGCTACCTTCGTCAGACGATCAACTACTACCCATATCAAGTCATAGCCTGCTTTCGTCCTGGGTAGTCCTGTGATAAAATACATGCCTATCTTATCCCACTTCCATTCGGGTATCGGCAATGGTTGTAACAATCCGGCTGGCTTCTGATGTTCTGCCTTCACTCTATGACACACATCCCAAACTGCTACATAAGCTGCAATATCCTTCTTCATTCCGGTCCACCAGAATGTTTCCTTCAAATCCAAATACATCTTGGTATTTCCTGGGTGAATCGAATAGGGTGAATCATGTGCCTCTTGCAGAATCAACTTCCTAATCTCCGGGTCATTGGGCACATAAACACGGTCCTCAAACCATAGGGTATCGTGCTCATCCTCACGAAATCCCTTTGCTTTTCCTTCACTCATTTTCTTCCTTATGGAAGAAATCTCCTTGTCAGATTTCTGAGCTTCTCTGATTTTATCCATTAAGGTAGATTGAATCTCCAACGCTGCTACATAGCCTCTCGGAACTATTTCCAAACATAGCTCACGAAGATCCTCGGCTAACTCCTTTGGTATCTCTCTCGTCATCAATGTATTGACATGGCTCTTACGGCTCAATGCGTCAGCTACTAGATTAGCCTTTCCTGGATGGTAATGCAATCTCATATCATAATCCTTGATGAGTTCCTACCATCTCCTTTGCCTGAGGTTCAACTCCTTCTGCGTGAAAATATACTTCAAACTCTTGTGATCCGTATATACTTCACAATGATTTCCAATGAGGAAATGTCTCCATGTCTTCAATGCATGCACTACGGCTGCTAATTCCAAATCATGCGTGGCATAATTTAGTTCATGAGGTTTCAGTTGTCGTGAGGCATACGAAACAACTCTTCCTTCCTGCATAAGTATTGCTCCAAGTCCTCGACGTGAAGCGTCGCAATACACCTCATAATCCTTGGTTTGATCTGGCAGAATCAACACTGGTGAGGAAACCAATCGTTTCTTCAACTCCTGAAAACTGGCCTCACATTCCTCAGTCCAATTGAACTTAGTATCCTTCTTTAACAATTCAGTCATAGGCTTAGCAATCTTTGAGAAATTCTCAATGAATCTCCGGTAGTATCCTGCGAGTCCAAGAAAACTCCGGATCTCTCCAACTGTTGTTGGGGCTTCCCATTCGGTTACGGTCTCAACCTTGGTGGGGTCAACGGCTATACCTTCGCCGGATATAACATGTCCAAGAAATCCAACTTCCTTCAACCAAAACTCACATTTGCTGAATTTGGCATATAACTGATGTTCCCTTAGTTTCTCCAAAACCAAACGCAAATGTTCCTTATGCTCCTCTTCATCCTTTGAGAAAATCAGAATGTCATCAATGAACACTACGACAAACTTATCCAAGAACTCCATAAACACTTTGTTCATCAGGTTCATAAAATAGGCAGGTGCGTTAGTCAGTCCAAATGACATAACGGTATACTCATACAATCCATATCTCGTGGTAAAAGCTGGCTTAGGTATGTCCTGCTCTCGAATCTTCAACTGATGGTACCCTGATCGCAAATCGATCTTGGAAAACACTTTAGCTCCTTGCAAACGATCAAACAGATCATTTATCATTGGTAGTGGGTACTTTTTTTTATGGTTACTGCATTCAATCCACGGTAATCAACAACCATCCTTAATGATCCATCCTTCTTCTCCACTAGAAGTACCGGTGATCCCCAAGGCGAAGAACTTGGGCGAATGTAACCTTTATCCAGTAACTCCTTGATCTGCTTCTTAATCTCCACCAAATCTTGTGCGGGCATCCTGTACGGTCTCTTCGATATTGGCCCAGTGCCTGGCAAAAGCTCAATAAAAAACTCAATGTCTCTATCCGGTGGCATGCCTGGTAATTCCTCAGGAAATACATCAGGAAAATCCTTCACCACTGGTACTTCCTCCTGTACAACTCCTGATAAGGAATTTACTTGTGTCCTGTTGGGCGCATGTCGAGATACATACTTGATCCTTCTTCCATCGGGCGTTGTAAGCAAAATTGTCTTACTGGCACAATCGATGTTTCCTCCATACATCGACAGCCAATCCATACCGAGAATTACATCCAGACCTTGGGATTCCAGAATGATTAAATCCGTTAGGAAAACATGCCTTCCATTACTTAATGGCACTTGAAAACATCCTTGTCTGGCCATGTATTCTGCTCCTGGCAAGCTTACTAGCATAGGTGTCTTAAGAATCCTAGTGGGTAGGTTATACTTTTCCACAAATCCCCTTGATATGTATGAATGCGATGCACCAGTATTGAAAAGAACAAGTGCAGTAAATGACTTAACCAAAAACTTACCGATTACTGCATCAGGCTGAGCTTCAACCTCCTCCACGCTAACGTGGTTCACCTGTCCCCTGTTGAAAGGGTTTGGCTTCTTCCCAGAGCTTCCATTGCCATTCTGGCCTTCGGGACATTCATTGGCATAATGTCCGGTCTTGGAACACTTGAAACAGGTAACTTGACTCAGATCTCTCTTGGCTGGGGTTGATGGGGTGGTACGGTTCTGGCCGTTGCTTCCTCCATTCCCATTACCATTCTTGTGGCCATTATGGTTGTGCGTTCCACTTCCTCCATGGGTATGCTGAAACTGAACTCCCGGTTTAGGGGTAAAACGGGGCTTCTGCTGGGCTCCAGAGTTATACTTCCCCTGTCCATACTTCCTCTTGCGGTTCTCAATCTGATGTTGCTTCCCTTCAATCATGATGGCGCGATCTACCAACTCCTGGTAGTTGTTGAAACTTGCTACCATCAACTGCATGCTTAGCTCATCATTCAAGCCTTCTAGAAACTTCTCCTGCTTAGCGGCATCCGTAGCAACGTCATCAGGGGCATAACGTGCTAACTTGCTGAAGTCGTCAATGTACTGGCCAACTGTCCTTCCTCCTTGGCGTAAGTTGCGAAATTCACGCTTCTTCATGGCCATAGCTCCTGCTGAAACATGGGCGGTGCGGAAAGCTTGCTGAAACTGATCCCATGTGACGGTGTCAACTGGGTAAGTGGCTGTGAAATTCTCCCACCATGCTGCCGTAGGTCCGTCAAGCTGATGTGCGGCAAACTTCACTTTCTCAATATCTGTGCATCCTGCAGTGGTCAACTCCCTTCCTATCTTGCGGATCCAATCGTCTGCTACTATCGGCTCGGTGCTACTGGAAAACACCGGCGGATTCAGCCTAAGGAAACGGGCTAGGTGATCAACAGGTGGCGGCGGCGGAGGGTTGTTGTTGTTGTTGTTGTTGTTGTTGTTGTTGTTTTGCTGATTCTGGACTAACAACTGCATCAGTTGGTTCTGCTGCTGGATCAACTGAGTGAGTTCCGGTGGAAATCCATTGTCACGTCTCAGAGGCATCTGAGGGTTTAGAAAAGACGAGAATTAAGAATAGAGTGAGGTCTAAAGAGAAAACACTACCCAAATGCACATGAGACAAATTCACACAAAATCACTTCATTCAATTCAAACAAGGGCTTACAAACGGTCTAGAACTATCGCAAAAGTGCTCGAACTATAATGTTTACATGGAGGGAATAATTCTACTAATATTTGGTGGTCATCTATTAATTTGAATCGGTGGAAGACTCCATGATGTCTGCTCCAGCTTCGTCTTCAAAGTCAGGTTCACTTGGATCTGAATCGGTGTCGCCGATGATGATGTAGTTGCTTGGGCATGCGACGTACTTGTCTTCATTCTTGAATGCTAATCTCCCCCTGAGTTCTTCAATCTCCTGCTTGAGATCAACATTGTGCCTTGCTAGAGCTACGATCTCGTCCATGTAGTCCTTACGTGTACCCTTCAGTTCTCCTTCTAGCTCGATGATTCTAGCCTTTGCATTCTTCAACTCTATCATATCATTGCACATCTGGTTCTCTTGGCGTCAAATGTGCTGGTTTAACTCTTGGATGAAAGCTGCAATGGATCTATCCTTCTTGATGCGGACTATCTCCCATTCTTCAGGTTTTCTTGATAAACTTCTCCAATGCGTCCCATGGTGATATGAGCTGCCATGCTCTTTCCCAGACTCCAGGTTGGTGCACTGAAAACACTATCTATGGGCTTCGTGATTGGCGCGAATGTCCTTCCCAGAACGTGAGCTTGAATCTTCCAGCGCTCCTCTTCAGGCAGAGTGGCGTTGAATGTCCCGGTGAAGCTAGGTAGTCCAATGTTGAGGTACTTGGTGACTTCCTTCAAGTGAAATCCAAAAGGTGTGCCTTCATCCGGTTGAGCGTACTTGATCTTCGCGTCCGTCATCCTAAAAGAGTAGAAAAGATGAGGAGTTAGAAAATGAGAGGAGAATAGTGATCTATGGCTTTAACTTAGTGGTCGTGTCCTACAGTCAGCGTGTGCTCTGATACCATCTCTGTAGCGACCCGACCTCAGATGGTCAAGTCTCTGTGCTCCGGTGTCATCCCTGGATCAGTAATGCTGACACCACACACTACTTCGAAGGATTTATAGCAGAGTAGCAATCACACACTTATTACATCAATGTCTCAAAGAGAACTTATTACAATAAATATGGCTTAAGGCCATCTAATAACGATAACAGCGGAAGACTTGGAAGATAAGTGAGTCCATCAACTCCAACGGCATCACTGAGTATAGAACCACGACCTAAAGCACCTTACTCGTCGTCTAAAAAGTCTGCAACATGAAACGTTGCAGCCCGAAAACGGGTCAGCACATGGAATATGCTGGCAATGTAACACATAGAGAATATTGAATGATAAGCCTATACTACATGCATATATGGTTGGTGGAAAAGCTCTATGGTTACAGTTTTGCATAAAGCCAGTTTTTCCCTACTGCAAAGGAATAAATTTATTTAACTATCATGGTGGTTGAAACATCGAGAATGGTTGACAGCATTCCGATCCCAATTAAAAGTAATCATTAATAACCCAACAATATTAATTAGAAGTAACATGATGAGATTCACATGATATTCAAGTACTAGATACTCAAGATGTCCATAACCGGGGACATGGCTAATCATGATTAGTTTGTACACTCTGCAGAGGTTTGCGCACTTTTCCCCACAAGACTCGATCGCCTCCGTTTGGTTTCTCGCACTACTTGGTGTTTGAGAAACGGATGACCGAGACATAGTCTTTCAGAAGGCTAGCACCTTACGTTTGGATAGACCGGTACACCTACTTTCCCCTACATCTGCTAGTCTACCCTGTAAGAGTCCGCACGACATAATCAACTATGCCAGAGCCCATAATGGCTTGTGGCTGCACACGGAAGTTACTAGCATGAATGATCTTATGATCCCTTTGAGCCTGGGTGGCGGTCCAAATAAAAACAGGCAAGTCCTGATAGAAACCAGGTGCCTCAATCCACCCAGATGTGTGTTTAAGTTGCCACCTTAGATAAAACCATTAATTAACAATACTCACATCTGTCATGGATATCACTCACCCAATCCACGTCTACTAGCATAGCATGGCATAATAAGCAAACGTAGAAGTAACTCCCAAGGGTTTCATAAGTAAACAGGTCATAGGTACTACCTCATCTACTTCCCATCCCACAAGTTAATTAGATCCTAATCATGCAGTGTTTGAGGATTGATCTAATGCAACAAAACTGGGTAGTAGAAAAGGTATGATCAAAGTGTTACTTGCCTTGCTGAGGATCCGCGAAACCTAGAGCTTCGAAATAACAGGCGGCGCACTCCGGGTGATCTATCGCAGACAAACAACAAGCATACAATAAGTACTCATCTAATGCACAGGGAAAACTCGAACAAAAGATCGAACCAGAAAGTTCAACTTAAGAACTCCGGTTGCAAAAAGAATCGAATCGAACAAAGCAACGGAAAACAAACGGCGAAAGAAAACAGCTCGGTTCTAGCAAAGTGAAACTAGGTCAAATTTTACCATAGCAAAATTTGGTTTAAGTTGATTATTCGGAACGGCGGTTTCGAAACGAAACTCCAGGCGCTCGAATCACCTGATTTTGATAAACAAGCGAGAAGATAAACTAGAACAAAGATCGGATCTGAGATCGCGATCGCGGAATAAATTCGTCGAGAAGAAAAAGAAGAACGGTTGAACGAACAGACGTTCGTTAACCTAGAAGAATCCGGTGATCACGTTCTTAGAACGAACGGTCCGGCGAACAGTCTCGAGGCAACTAAATCATAAAAGAAAACGAATCCGATCTAGGGTTTCGGAAAAGAAAACCGAACGAAAAACCGATCTAGAAAACCAGAACGGTTTAGAAAAGAACCGGAAAGAAAACGAATCGGAAGAGAAGAAAAGAATCGGAACGATTAGAAGAAAACGATCCGATGAAAGAGAAAAAAGACGCGGCGCGGCTACCTCGGCGGTGGTGCGGCGGCGGCGGCGAACGGCGGCGGCGAACGGCGGCGGCGGCGAACGGCGGCGGCGGCGGCGGCGGTGCGGCGGCGGGTGAGGGGCGCGGGTGTGAGGCGCGGTGGAGGCTTGGGGGCTTTGGGTTTGATGATTTAGAGGGGGGTGTGGGGGTATTTATATTGGGGAGGGGAGGGGTTTCTTGGAGGAGGGATCAAGGAATAAGAATAGGAGTAGGAAAGATCTAGAAAACAAAAACGGAATAACGGAAGTAGGACAAAAGTCCTACTAGGACTTTCCAAAAAGAGGCGGCGGCGGCGGCTCCTACCTGGCGCGCGGTGCGGCGCGGCGATGGCCTCCTGGCCGGCCGGCTGGGCCTTTGGCCCAGGGCGCGTGCGGATTTTTTTTTAAATCGGTTTCGCGCGCGGAAAAACACAGAAAAAGAAAATCTACCGGACTCCAAAACTAATAAAGTAAATTTTCCCCGACTCCTAAAAATGAGTCGAACAAAATGAACTTTTCTCCGGGCCAAAAATGCAAGTTTGAAAAATACGCATTTTTCCCTATCCAAATAAAATGAGAATAAACTCCGGAAAATCGAATTTTGATTTTATTTATTAAATCTTCATTTTTCCTAAAATTTGGGAAAGTCATATTATTCCCTCTCATATATTTGATATTGGAAAAATATTTGAAGATAAAATAAATAAATCAAGTGATCCTCTTTTCAAAATTTGAGAAAACTCAAATATGAAAATAACGAAATCTCCAACTCTCTCCGAGGGTCCTTGAGTTGCGTGAAATTTCTAGGATCGACCAAAATGCAAGAAAATATGGTATGCATGATGATCTAATGTATAACATTCCAAATTGAAAATTTGGGATGTTACAACTCGGAAGCGACCCTGAAGAAATGGGGGAGACTCCTCCCTTGAGCAAGGCCGACGTCCTCCGCGCCCTGCCAGATGACGCCGAGATCAACGCCCGCCAGGAGGGGGAGCTGCCCCTCATCCCGACAAGGGGCAGATCGTCGCTGGTTCCTCGAGATGATGCCCCCACCTTGACACCTCCTGGAGCCGCCTCCGCTGCGCCGTCTTCTGCTTCCGGGGCCCGTGCGCCCGCTCCTCAGGCCCCGACGCTTTCGGGTTTCAGGCTCCTCAAGCGGAAAGTGGACTACGTCGCGGTGGATCAGTAAGTGCTTCGAGCTTCGTCTTGTTCCCGCTTGCACCTGTCGTTTTCTGATATCCGCTCTTGATTGATTAGGCCGGTGTCTTCAGCGAAGAAGAGGAAGGAGGATGCCGCGGCCTTGCCCCCCTCTGCGGAGAAGAGAGGCGGCAACACTCGCACCTCCCCAGCCCGGTCATCCTCGCGAGGCCAAGTGGAGCATCGTCAGGAGGAGTCAGCCCTCGTGGCCCCGTTGGCTCTGGAAGTGTCGGTGCCTGGCTCGGCTGATGAGGTCCCAAAGGCTCGGGAGCCCCTAATCTCCCAGGCTTTGGTAACGACGTCGCCTCCTCCTGTTGCGCTTCTGGCCCCAGATTCTTTTGTTTCCTCCACAGTCTTGGAGCGTGTCTTCTCGGGGATGGCCAAGCTGTGGGAAGACCTCCTAGGCGCGGACCCGCGCCTAGTGGCCGGGCATCTGGAGCTGGCCTCGGGCTGGCTTCACTCCGACTCGGCGGTTCAACCGTCGTTGAGCCAGGCCGTGGCGGCCTCTGAGAAGGAGAAGCATGCCGCCGCCAGGGCTGCGGCCGATCGCGAGGCGGTGTTGAATGATGCCGAGGCCGCCCGCGGCCGCTGCCGAGAGCTAGAGGGTGAGCTGAAGAGCCTGCGTGCGAGCACGCGAAAGAAGCACGTGACCGCGAGGCGAAGGAGGAGGAGATGAAGGCTCGGGAGGACGCCATCAAGGGATGCGATGCCGAGCTGGGGGAGTTGACGAAGGCACAGGCCGCAGAGCGCAGCCGACTGGAGGAGTTGGAGCAGAAGGCGAAGGTGAGGGAGGCCGAGCTCGACGCCAAGACGAAGGTCCTGGCCGAAGACCACGTGGCCTTCTCGCTTCTTGAGAAGAGGTCCAGCGTGGCACTGAAATCACTGTACGAGAAGGGCCTGGAGAAGCCGCTGACCACCGACGAGGATGGCCCTGCTTAGCTGCTTCCCCACTTGGTGAAGGCGCTTGTGGAAGTCGTGGAGGGCATCGGTCCCATGGCTGAGGCACAGGCTCGCGTCCTTTCTTAAGCTACACTGACGCGTGTCTTCAGCCATATGCACCTTCGCGACCCCAATGCTCGTCTTGACGAGCTGCTGGAGCCTGTTGTTGATGAACATTGTGCGGCCACCGCAGCAGCCGTGAAAGGTTAGGTGGAGGCCCTGCTGAAGAAGTTCCGCGGCTTCGTCCTCACGCCCTAGACCGGCGATGCCATCGATCCTGCGGCTGGCGGTGCAGGTGAAGGCGACGCTACCAGGGGAGGAGCACCTTCTGCAGGCGATGGCGGTGTCCAGGGGTGACCTGTGGCTGCTTTCCTGTTTCCTTCCTGCAGTATGCATCAGGCCTCGTGGAGGTGTTAAACTTTCGTTTGATATTGTGAGAACAATATTTCTTGTACTATTTGCTTCGAGATTTTGCGATTTTCTTCCTATTTGCTTTGTGTTCTGCGTTGGCAGAGCCCGGCCCCGCGCATACCTCAATCGCCATTGGGCCGATCGGAGACCAGGACGGACCAAGGAGTTAGGGGCTACGTGACTAGTTAGGCTCCTGAGTCACGATGCTCAGGAGTCCCCCTTGACGCACAAACATCTTATAGGGAGGATACGCGAGGATGGGTTAATGTTCTACGTCGGCAGAGCCCGACCCCGCGCATACCTCAACTGTCGTTGGGCCGACCGGAGACCAGGACGGACCAAGGAGTGAGGGGCTACGTGACCAGTTAGGCTCCTGAGTCGCGATGCTCAGGAGTCCCCCTTGACGTGTAAACAATCTCCATACCTTTGCCCTCGTCGAGGCTCGGCTCGAGAGGGGCGTGCGACAACCAGGTCCAGGGGACCTGGTTGCGTGGCGTGCGCTTGGGCGTGACCCGAGAGCATCCTGCAGGTCCGAGAGACCTGGTTGGGTGGCGTACGCTTGGGCGTGACCCGAGCACAGCCCCCTCGTGCGGCTCTCCTGAGGGAGGTGTTGCGGTAAGGCCAGACACTGAGCTCTAGAGCTCCCTGAGGTTGGTACGACCGTGAAGCCGCCCTCAGTTGTTTATCACCAGCATGGAGCATAGTGCTTCCGCTTGTGCACGGGCATAGCCGCTCCTCGGCAGTGTCGATGGCCAGCGCGGAGCATGGTGCTTCCACTTGTGCATGGGAGGGGGGCTCCCTCTGCGGAGAGCCCCCGGGGCATGTACAGCCCCGCCCTGACACGTGGCTTGCACGACAGGGCTATACGAGGTGTACACTACAAGAAATATGTCAACTTATGACCTTCTGTCAGTGACCCTAGAAGAATTGGTCATAAATTTATGACCATTTCAGACCAATTGGTCAAAAGCTGTTCGGGAGGCTCCAAACCCTAAACCATTGCGACCATTTTGGTGAGAAAGGTCGTAATTTCCTTACACGAAATAGTCATAAAGCAAACAACGCTAGTCCGCTGCCTTATTTCTAGTTGTTAACGACCAATATAGATAGTCATAGCCTTGTAAATTATGGTGGGTTGCTATGACTAGGCGCCACCTCATCAGTTTTGCCTATGTGTCATGTCCATGTGGCAGTTTTTGCCCTAGGTTGTGAAGCAACCTATATTTCTGTCATGGCCAAAATTCCCAAACAAATCTCATAAATTCTTTGGGTCATATCTTCGTCAAATATGTAAATACCTTCCTTGCCTAGTTCAAAAATAATTCAAAAATATTCATTTTCCTATTCTGTTCAGAACAACAGTTTGTGAAGGAAGTACCACTTTGGCATGTCCAAATAGCATCCATTTTCTACAGTGCTTTCCTATGCCCAAATAACCATCCTCCACCAAATGCCAGCTCAATCCATTCATTATTTTGAGCCGAGCTTCAACATTCGTATTTATGTCCAGTGTGGTGGTTTGCAAATCAAGTACCACCTAGGCTCCTCCTTTTGAGCTGAAAATTTGTGAAGATGGTCTTCTTAGTAACTGATCATCCTCAGCCAAAACTCAAGCCCATTAGCCATGTGCATTTCCCGTACCGCAAATCAAACACTTGGCTGGTTATTCATGTTTTAGCATCGATCGGTCTCCTTGTGAGAATCTTATGTTGTGATTTTCTTCCTAGCACCTACCTCGGGAGTGCCCAACCCACTAGACATACCTAGGCCGCCCAGAACACATGGCAACGCCACGGTCACGCGGTGACCACGCGGCGCGCATGCGAGTTTACGCGCTCTAGAGTTGGGGCCCTCGGCCACCACCCAAACCTCGACGTATAGCCACCAAACCATGTAATTATGATTAAATAGGTACTTATGTAAATAGAAATGATTTTTGGAAAAAATAAATAGCAAACTATGAGGCAGCTGCAGTTCAAATTTGACCCGCTTCGAGCTGAATCGGCGGAAATTTGTCTTTTTCACGAGAGGTGGATAAAAACTTTTTGCACCCAACCATTTTCTCAATTGTGCATTAAATATGTCCTAGTATTTTATAAAATTGATTTGGTCCAATTTTGCAACAATTATTTGGTAGTTCCTTCACAGAAAAACCTCCTTTCGGGCACTCGAAAAATGAAAAATGGTTTTTTCGTCCAAAGAAAATGAAAACTTCCTTAGGCAACATTGTTTGCCATTCCAATATGCACCCTTGTGCACAATATGAGATCATTTGAACAAACTATGCCACGAATGTGACCATAAGATTGATCATTTGGCTTGAAAGCCATGAATCTTCAGAGATGATAGCTCATTTCTGAGAACACTTTTTTAAAATAATTGCCATATTGCAAGTTTGTTATTTTTCCTGGGAACTTGGTCACATATAATGACACAATGCGAAGGTTTTCCAATTTTTTGATTTTTTTTGAATTTTTTATGCCTGTTTCAAAATGCGGTCAAAACGGCGGGCTTGACCGTTCCTAGCTAGTGGTTGAATCTTGGAATTTTTTTGGTGTTTCTCTGATTAAATAGATACTTATTTACCTAGAAATGATTTTTGGAAAAAATAAATAGCAAACTATGAGGCAGCTCCAGTTCAAATATGACCCGCTTCCAACTGAATCGGCGGAAATTTGTCTTTTTCACGAGAGGTGGATCAAAACTTTTTACACCCAACCATTTTGTCAATTGTTCATTAAATATGGCCTAGTATTTTATAAAAATGATTGGGTCCAATTTTGCAACAATTATTTGGTAGTTCCTTCACAAAAAAACCTCCTTTCGGGCACTCGAAAAATGGAAAATGGTTTTTTCGTCCAACGAAAATGAAAACTTCCTTAGGCAACATTGTTTACCATTCCAATATGCACTCTTGTGCACAATATGAGATCATTTGAACAAACTATGCCATGAATGTGGCCATAAGATTGATAGAAATTGGATCCGCTTCTAGCTGAATCGGTAGAAATTTGTCTTTTTCACGAGAAGTGGATAAAAGCTTTTGACACCCAACCATTTGGTCAATTGTGCATTAAATATGACCTATTATTTTAGAATATTGATTTGGTACAAATTTGCAACAAATATATGGTATGTCCTTCACAAAAAAAACTCATTTTAGGCACTCAAAAAATGGAAAATGATTTTTTCGTTCAAAGAAAATGAAAACTCCCTTTATCAATATTGTTTGCAAATCCAAGATGTAAACTTGTGCAAAATATAATACCATTTGAACAAATATTTGATAGGACTTTCACAAAAAACTCATTTTGAGCATTGAAAAATGGAATGAAATTTTTATCTTGAATCGATCACGACCAATTTATATGGTCATAAGGTCATCAAATGATTTGCTGCGTTCTGATTGGTCCATGGACATATCACGCGGATCATGCATCAACCGTCGTCGGATGTTTCCGGATCCAACGGCCGCCCTCATACCCTCACCCTCTCACCCAACCGCAGCCCAACTACCCAAACCCTAACTCAGATCCCGTCCTCTCTCTCCCGATCCACTCCCGCCGCCGCCGCCTCTCCCCCGCCCCCAAATCCACCCACACGCCGCCGCCGTCCCCCGCACCCCCGCCCCTCCCCAGAGTTTCTCAATCCAGCCCCGCCCCCTTCACGCCCTCGCCGCCACCACTGACGGCGCCCTACCCTCCCCTTGATCTCAGATCGCATCGAGCTCCCCCTCTCCCTCCCACTTCTCGAAGCTCCCACGTCCCACCGTCGAACTCGGGAAGCCGAGCGGCAGGGGCGTCCCCGGCGCCGTCGATCCCGGCCATGGCCTGCAGCCAGTGGGCGCAAGTCCAGTGGCCCGACCGCCCGCCCCCACGCGCGAGCCTCACGGAATCCACCCCCCTCCGTTCGCGACATGCTGCGGTGGAGAGTTCCCCTTCCCCGTGGCGGCAGGTGCTGGAGGAGATCCGATCGGATCTGCTTGATTCCCTGACAATGCTGGAGCAGCTGGTGTTGTCCAGCCCGGAGTCCTCCGCATTTGTGGTCCGCCTGCTCGTCGAGGGGGACAAGCACGGGCACATACGCCAGAGCGTGCTTGGCGGGTTCGTGCACCGCGCGCACGGGATCATGGGGAACACGCAGGAGCATGCTATGTTCCAAGCGCTGCTGCGCTTCTCCCAGTGGCGGCACGAGGAGCTCAGCCGCATCATGGACGCCGCCGTGGAGCCCAACCTCGTCTCGAGGACCAACGACGGGTACGTTCACCGATCAATGAATCCCCTGCTATTTCAGTGCTCCCTCCCGGTTTGATCAGAAGTAATTTACCAATTACCATTGTGATTCGCATGTCCAAATTACTCTACAGTGTATTTGTAGAATTACTCTATGGTAGAATAAACTTTGGCATGCCATCAGACTTCGGACGTAGCTACAGTATTGGGGAGGATGCTCTCCTTGTGTTCGGTGACCACTTAGTCAGACCATGCTTTTGATTTACCTCCGACTGTAATCCTGCTGTTAGATTCAGCTGCTCATGTGCCCACCTACGATTGGGTCTAATGCAAGCACACACAGCCTCAAGTTAAACAAGTACCAGTCGTCGGCATTCAATATCTACACTACATGCATAGTCGTATAGTGCTGAAACTTGTACATGATGCATAAATTTGATTACTTGTCTCTATATCCACTCTACAATTAATAGTACTAGTGTATAGTGCTGACAAACCCCTTCACTTGTCATTTGTTCAGTTGGAGTGACTTAATCGAGCGCTACAAGGGCATAAATCATGGTGAATATCTGGTTAATACACAAACACATCTACTCATAGTACTAGTTATTTTACACTCAGAGTTAACTACATTCTGTTTCATCTGTATGATTCTTGCACACAGAAACTGTTGGCGGATATCGCAACATTGAGGCATGAGCGTGACCACCTGGAGGCCAGCGTGAGGAGGCAGACAGGAGAAGACCTGCCGTCCGGCACAACCGCGGCAGAGCTCCGCGGTCTGGAGCACAAGCTAGAGTGCGCGCTAGGTAAAGTCCG
Source organism: Aegilops umbellulata (assembly GCA_032464435.1). Lineage (NCBI taxonomy): Eukaryota > Viridiplantae > Streptophyta > Magnoliopsida > Poales > Poaceae > Aegilops > Aegilops umbellulata. The sequence continues at coordinate 296,044,042 of CP136056.1, forward strand.
TGAAACGAAGGTATGCGTGCTGTTACAACACCCTGTACTGCACAATATTCACCTCGGCGCCCAGCCTGTGGAACACTTTGAATCTTTGGAGTTGCCAATGTCTTCCTGCGGGTAGCACCCCCCTGTCCCTCCCCATCCTCCATTCCCCTGCAGTTCCGTTTTTTCTTGAAGTCATCCTACATACCTGCATAATTAGGCACATATGCTAAAGTGAAACTAGTGCTATATTGCATCAAATGGTTATTTCTGGATTTGGTACCAGTTTTGGCCTGGCTTGTGCTTCATACCTTGCTTTGGTTTTCAGTAGCAAGTAGTGCCTTAGTACCTTTTCTATCATCTGGTGTCCATGGATCAAAATTTTGGCTGTTATGTATTTATTGTAGTATCAAGAATTGCTCAAACCTGAATTTCTTAGGCTGTACATATGGCTATGCTCCATTCTTTTGTGCATTTTAATTCAGTGTTGGTGTTGATTTGATGCCCATGTTTAGAAACAAACTACTGTAGGATAAATAGGTTAATCTTCTTGGTTTGTTCGTGTGCAGATGACTGATGAGCTGATCTTCCACCAGTGGTAGCGGGAGGTGGTGCTGGAGCAGTACATCGATCAGTAGATCGTCCTGCCATTTGGGCAGGGAGAAGCTGGGACAGCCCTAATGCAGTAACATCACCATGTGGCAAATCCAGTAGATTGACACAATATTGGTGCTTGGGTGACGGGACAAAGTATGTGTACTAGTGATGGTACACAATATTCGTGCTTCTCATTGATGTTATGTGTGATCAGCTAAAATTTGTGCTTCTCGTCCAATTTATGTTGATGTGCGCTTGTGCACTTGTTGGGCCTTGAACCTTGCTGTGTAGAGGAGTCGATTGATGATGTATTGTATTTCATGTGATGTGTTGCTGAAATGAAATATATGAAATATTTTATTATGTTGTATTTGTTTTCTAATGGACCTATCCTTAAATGTGCATGCTTTTGATAAAATAATGCATCAGCCCAAATAAATCAAACCAATTCAATTAAGAAAATAGGTATTGGGCTGGCCCCATGTCTGGTGGATTGGGCTGTGAAATTTACGATGATTGGGCCAGGCCCATGTAGGCTAGATTGGTGGACTGGGCTATGAAATTTATGATGATTCCATTTGGTCACTAACAATGCCACGTCAGCTCAGCCACGTCAGATCCTACGTGGCTCAGGCAAATGGGTAGTGACCTTTCTGAAATTTTGGTCTTTAGTCTAGTTATGACCAAAATTCCAAAAAGGTCAAGTTTGTTTGTTCTTGACGGCCAACTGTTGACCTTCTGAATTTGGTCAAAAAAAGGTCAATAAACAATAAATATGACGAAACAACGACCAAAATGGGGAGTCATAATTGACTGTATTTCTTGTAGTGGTATCTGGGCACTCGTGAGCCAGCGCGGGACTCACGAGGCCATACCTCAAGGCGGGTTGCGCCTGGTCTTGGTTCTTGTTCGCTGTGCTGGTCCTGCGAGGTGGTCAGACAACCTACGCCAAACGAATCCCCTGAGGTTATCGCGTGAGAAAGCCAAACACCAACGACCCCAGAAGGTGACATAAACGGGGCCGGCCCGCCAGATAGAGCTCAGCCGTTGGATTTATCGATGCTGCAGGGACGGACCCGAGCACAGACGCCGTGCTCAACTTACTCACGCGAAGGGTCGTGAAGAAAGACGGCCGATGCGCGGTCCCCATGATGGGTGGCGATCGAGCAAGTAGTAATCATAGGCAGGTTAAGCATGGAAAGCAGCAGGCTTAAGTAAATGCAAGGAAGATACATGCCACTGTGTCAGGCCCGAGCGGCTTGGGGATGATGCAGCCCGAGGGGCGCTCCCAACAAGGTAAGGTAAAGACATAAAAGGGATACATGCCGCAGGGACGGACCCACGCGGCCTGGGAATGATGCAGCCCGATGGGCGCTCCCAGCTAAATGAACTTGGAAGATGTCACCTGGTTCTGTTGACGAAGGAGTGTTGGGGTAGCTGAAGGTACGCGGCGAAGGGGTTGCTCCTCACGAGCCACCGGGGCCCTGAGCCTCGGGAGGCTCTGGGGGCTCTGGTGGTTCCTTGAGGACTATCTCCATCTCTGTCAGGACGGTGTGGTGCCTGGCCTCCTGAGCCGCTAGGATGCGCCACAAGTTGCGCTGGTAGGCGGACGACACGCTCGGCAGGCCAAAGGGCATGCGAACGTAGCTGTGCGGTGGGCCCTCGCAGTATCCCACGTGCGAAGGCCATAAAAGCTCCTGAGAAGCGGCCCTGTTGAGCCCTGGAACATCGATGCAGACGGGCAGCCCGGCATCCTCTCCTGGATGGGAAGTTGCGCCTCGTTAACGGCGGTCGCCGCGCATGGCCCTTGCGTCTTGCATCTCCTGGGTGGTCTTGGTGATGAACTCATGAACGGTGGGTGATCCTTGCCCTATGCCCTCCTAAGGGAAACGTGCCATGAAGCATGCCTCCAAGTGGTGCCCAAGCGCCTCCCTCGTGATGTGAGCAAGGTCTGAGGCCCTCCAGAAGAGAGCCCCCGAGCCCTGCCCGAGAGGGGCACTGGGCGTGCTTTCCTATGCGATGGAGGGAGGCGCCCCTGGAGCGGGCGCTGATCCTGACAAGGTTCCAGCTACGACGCCACCCTCCTGAGGTCCTGCATGGTGCAACTGCTTCTTCTTCTTGGGGATGACCTCAGGAGGGCCCTCGCCCTTGCTGTCGGGGTCATCGATTGTTGCAGCTTGGAAGGCGCGCTCGAGGGAGCACACCGCATCTCTTTCTTCGCACGGGACTGTGATGATTCCCCCGCTTCCCGGCATCTTGAGGACATTGTAGCCGTGATGGGTCACCGCCATGAACTTGGCCAGGGCTGGATACCCGAGGATGGCATTGTACAACAGACGGATGTGCGCGACGTTGAAGTCGATGAGCTCGGTGCGGTAGTTCTTGCGTTCCCCGAAGGTGACAGGGAGGCGGACTTGCCCTATCGGTGTGGTAGACCCGTCGGTCACTCCTGAGAAAGGCTTGGTAGGCTGAAGCTGGTCATATGGCACTTGGAGGTTGTCGAATGTGTCGATGGACAGGATGTTGAGCCCTGCGCCGCCATCGACGAGGGTCTTGGTAACTTGCACATTGCTGATGACTGGGGAGCAAAGCATCGGGAGTGCGCCAGCGCTAGCTGCACACTTGAGCTGATTTGCCGAGTTGAACGTGATGGGGCACTGGGACCATCTGAGCGGGCGTGTGGCCTCGAGCTTGGGGAGGACTGCATTCACTTCACGAGCAAACTGTTTGAAGATGCGCTACGAGGCTGGGGCCTGGGCTCTGCCTGAGATGCAGGCGATAGCACGCGGCTCCTGGAAGCCCCCAGCCCCCTCGTCTTGATGGTGTTCGTCGTTCCTTCTTGGCGGTGGCGGCAGCGGAGGGAGTCCGGCGTTGCCTTAAGGACGATCCTCACGAGGCTGATCCCTCTAGGCGCCCTCACGAGGCTGATCCCGCCAGCGGTCCTAATGAGGCTGGTCGCGCCACTCCTGGCGCGGGCCACGGTTGTCCCAACGTCCGCCACCACGTCCTCCTCCTCGGCCATAGCCCCGGTCGCCGCGCTCGAAGCGTCGACCGAAGCGTACTTCATGAATAGCTCTGAGCTCTTGGCAGTCGCTGTTGTTGTGGGTGTTCAGGTTGTGGAAGGCGCAGAATGGACGGCTGCTCTTGGATGACTCTGGTTGGTCTCTGCCATGCTTGGTGTCTGGTTCCGCTGCGAGCACGGCTGCTCCCTTGCGCTTCACGTCCTTGGCCTTGGATTTCTTCTCCTCCGGGTCTGCGGCTGGGAGCTCGAGGAGGGAGAGGCGCCCTTCCTCAGCTCTTGCGCACTTGGTCGCCAGGTTGAACAACTCCAGGGACGTGCACAGCTCCTCGTGGATAGCGAGCTCTTCCTTCATCTTGACGTCGCGGACGCCATCAGAGAACGCAGAGATCGAGCCCGATGGCAGGTTCAGGAGCCAGGAGCGGGCGCCATCCTTGAGAGCCATGGGAAACTAGTTCGCCATGACTTTCTCGTCACCGTTGGCCGCTTCGATGCTCAGTTCGTAGAGCTGCAGGAATTCTGCGGGGTCGGGGGTGCCGTCGTAGCGAGGAGGCAGATCTGGCTTGAACTTGCCCGGCCATGCGATGCTACGCGGCTCGGGGGTGAAGGCGCGACAGCTGGCCGTGGTCACCGGGGCCCGCTGGGAGGTGGAGCTTGGTCTTGATGGGGTCCGCGCCCTGCTGCTACAGGTGGCGCGCAGTCTTGTGCAGCAGCCAGTCCTGGCGCGGTGGTGCGAGGAGCGGCGGAGGGACTTCTTGACAGCTTCTTTCTTCACGCGCAGGCGCCGAACGCGGTGGGTCGCACCGTGGAGCCGCCCGCCTTGGCGCCAGGGCGCCGTCTTGGGGCAGAGGTGGTGGAGGCGCTCCGTGAGCTACGTCGCCCGTAGCCGGCGGAGGGCAAGAAGGAGAGAGGGACGGCGCAGGGGAGCCCCCTGCGGCGCAGACAAGCTCAGTGATGTGGTCGAGCCAGTCCTTGTAGAGGTCGTCGACCGGTCGATAGCGCAGGAGCTCGTGCGCCATGAGGAGCGCAGCCCGCGCGTCCATGGGAGCACGACGTGCATGGGATGAAGAACCTGCAGGGGTCAGCGATGGAGTGGCGGTGCGACCGTCCCGCCGCACCAAGGGGTGCAGCGAGGATGCTTGCTGCTCGTTCCCCGCCGGACCGGTGGCGGTGTTGGCGGCAGGCGACGGGGAACAATGGGGTGGCCCGCCGACGGGAGCCGTCTGAGCGACGCGGGCGGCGAGGGCAGCCCGGCGCTCAGCATGAGCGCGACGAGCATCCGCCATGGAGACGACGGAGCAACGGGGCGCGGAGTGACGGAAGGAAGTTTCGGTGCACCCCTACCTGGCGCGCCAAATGTCGGATCACGGGTTCCGGCAAAACCCTTAAGGTTCGAACACTGGGGTGCGCGCGAAGATTTCCTCCCTACCGATCCACGCCCTAGCTCACTAAGATCTCGAAGACGAACTCGACGAACTCGCAACACAAAGACACAAGATTTATACTGGTTCAGGTCACCGTTGTGGTGTAATACCCTACTCCAGTGCGGTGGTGGTGGATTGCCTCTTGGGCTGATGAAGAATAGTACAAGTGGAAGAACAGCCTCCTGAGGTTGAGGTATTCTTGTGCTTGGTGTGTGGCTAAGGGCAGGCTCTAGATCAGGTTAGCTTCCCCCCTACTGTGGTGGCTAGTTCTACTTATATAGGCCCTGGTCCTCTCCCCACATATTGAGCAGGAAGGGAGCCAACAACGGCCAATTTGAAAGGGGACAGCTAGTACAACTTATCCTAACAAAAGCGGTCTTCGCCTGCAAAAAGCTCTGGTGGTGACGCCGCCTTGGGCTCCATGGTGACCTCTGTCTTGCCGTCCTTCGGGTTCTGGTCTCGTTGCACCGATATGGAAACCTTTGCTTAATGCCTCGGTACTCCGCGCCTGCGCCTGCCTCCTTAGCACCAAACAGGAAATAAGGACGTTGCGCGCGCTGGCGCCCGCCTGGTGCCCACCTGGTCTCGATCGTCATGGTTCACGTCACAAGAGCCTCGTGAGGTTTTCCTTGCCTTGATCTCTCCGCTCCTCGTGAGCCTGCCTGGCGAGGCCGCTCCTGAGGAGGTCTCGCGTCGTCCGCCTAGCGAGGCTTGGCCCCTCACGAGGGTCTTGAATGTCTTGTTGATGAAGATGGGTCGTACAGGCCCGCTAGCTCAGCCACGCCGTGGGCCGCAGGCAGGCAAGTTTGGGGACCCCCGTTCCCAGAACGCCGACATCGAAACCAGACTTAGAAGTGGTAATATTAGTTTGAACCTCTCTGATATCCATGTTCAGCAGATCAACGTGAGCGTTTGCAGCTGATGAGCTGAATTTCATTTCTAATATCAGTTTGAACCTTGTAATCTTACAATTTGAGCCATATAAGTCTGGAATTTGAACCTTGTAATATTTCGAGCTTTTGTGGTACAATCGTTGAAATGGCATTGTATGAGACTCGTATATTGGTAGAACTATTTTGACCTTAATATGCAATGGTCTTAGATTCTATTAACCATTCTCGAATCTGTTTACCTTGTCGGTCTCACAACACACGATCTGTATAGCTAAATCGACTGTGATCTTCGACATTAGTGCACACAGTTGGTTTCTTCAACCGTGTACCTTGTGGAGCGCAGAATTAATTATCTCACTCGAGTGTCCATCATCACCCTTCTGTGTAACTTTGACCTCATCATCCGCGGGTAAACTTATGACCGAAGTCATTCCACACACTTTGTTTTTACAAAGTTTTTTGCCAATCTTTCCTAACAACAACACTAAAAGCTCGATTGGTCACGTTTTAATGCAAAATCTGACAGCAGGAGCCATTGTCAGTGCTGATGTGGCAAAGAAAAATCACACCGTTTTGACTCGAGGAGACACACATTAAGCACCACTCTCAACCCCTCCTCTTCCTTTCCCGAGTGGTGTTTGGCGAGTTCGCATTTCGCCAAACACCTAGCAGGCGCACGCCGACGATGCTGCTGGTGCGGCCCGGGTGACGTCACCAGTGAATGACGGGTGCGTACAGGTGCTACAGCAGTTACTGTTACTCGTTGGTGGCGTAGTGGTGCTGGTGTTGCTCTCGTCTACCTCACGAAGGCATCAACCATGTCGGCTGCCATCGCTCCCGCCGTCATACCACACCGTCGACTCGCTCCAACCGCCATTCGAGGAACCCTTATCTGCCAGCTCCTCGACGATGGCCCCTCTCTGCCCACAACAACTTGACATGGTCCGTGTTCCAGCTGTCGTGGCTACACTAGTAGGCGGCAAGGTTGCTACAACAAGGCCAACGTCTAAGAATTGTTGGCGAACCTTGTGTGGAAGTTCCACCATGCCCACATGAGCTCTCCTTCCAAAGGAATCGGGGGTCTTCTTCCTCCACCTTGCCCCAAGAACACCTCCTCCTCCCACCTTCTTCCTCTAAGCCTCTCCTACACCGCACCGACCCATCCACCAACTAGGCCACCTCCCCTCGCCTTCCACCTCCCTCCCCCACCGCCACCTACGGCCCCAGAGGTTCGGCCCAGCGTCGCACCCCAGATTCGCATAGCTGGAGGCGATCATGATTCGCGGCCCGAGCCACGACTCTAGTGAGGTGGACCATGTGGCTAGGAGCCACGACCTCCCGTACACGCCGGAGCCAGCCCGCCTCGCCTAGAGCACCGCCTCGAGCCATGGCTCTCACCTCCAATGCTGGGGCGTGGGAGGCACTCCGACGTGGCATCGACCTCCCGCCAGCTTTACAAGTTGGTCTAGGATGGAGGAGGGGTGAGAGGAATGATACACCGACGAGCGAGCCCTATATAGTTTAACAGTTCAATCAAACGGGTATGAATTTTCCTTGGCACGTTAGCACTGACAATGGACCCATGCTATCATATATTGCGTCAAAAGCAGTCAATCGAGATTTTAGTGCTTTGGCAAACAAAAATTGATAGTTAGAGGGACAGTGGTATCCTCAGCGTATCAGGGTTCAAACTCTGCTGCTCGCATTATTTCTGGATTTATTTCAAAAATTTCGGCGACGCGCTTTCAGTGAGGAGACGTTCCCGTCGACGACGAGGCGCCTATGGTGACTTCGTAAATCTCAAGATGATATGCCGGCTCAGTCCATCGAAGGTATTCATAGTAGGGGTGAGTGTATGCGCGTTTGTATGAACGATTGCAAAAAATCAATGGTTTTCGCAAATTGATAAAACGGTGGTTTTTTCTTTACCCATCGTGCACAATTACGGTGGTTTTTGGCAATTTATTCTCCCAGTCCCGACGCCGCGGTCGCAGCCGCAGCCGCAGCCGACTGGACGCCGCAAGCCGCGCGCAGCGCCGGTGAAGAGCCGGACCTGTCACCTCCTCCGCTCCCGTCAGTTCCGGCCACTTCACCGCGAGCCCCACTGACCCTCAAAGGCCTCAACATGGCAGGTCTGCTGCTGCGTAGATTCATCGGGATCCAGCCCCGGGCGCCGATGACCGCCGCCGAAGGAGCCGCGCTCTTCTACGCCTCGTGTCCCTCGTCGCCCCGCGCCGTCGTACGAGACCAAACTCTAGACTCGCACCCATTTATCCTCCGCTTTGCTTCGTCCATCTCGAGGCGTCCCTAACTCAGGGGAGAAACCAAGTTTTTGTATGCCTCACCGTGCCCCATGATTGCAGGCGCACCTGGAGGTGAGGGGGGAGCAGGCCGCTGCTGAAGCTGGTGAGCTGCAGGCCCGTTCGTTTTAAATCTCTTTCGACCTAGATCTCCTGACTCCTGATTGTGTGCAATAACCAATAACCTAAATTTGCATCTCTGCTTATTTATATCTTTTTTTCTCATATTTTGCCATCTCCTGATGCACGCTTCTGAGTTTGAGGCCAGGTGTGCATTCAGAAGGACAGAACTCCACAAATTTAGAACAGCATGAACTCAGACGAATTATGTAGGCGGGTGAACCTCAGTAGAGTGCATTGAGGGCAAACTGGAAACAATCTGGTATTTTCATGTATTCATTAGAGGCTCAATGATTTAATTTTACAAATGAAAACTTATCTTTTTGCAACCAAAAAAAAACGCAATCAAGCTGTACAAACTTGGGGTCCTAACACCTTACTTTGTGATTCTCAGTAGAAAAAATATCTGTATCAGCTGTCAGGATCACCTTTTCCTGCCCTTGATTATTGCTTGCCTAGTTAATCCATACTGCTGTGACTGCATGTGACGCTAATAATTCCACAGTCCTGTAAAAAAATAAGTATGCATTTGTATTGTTTCAGAATTATCAAAGAAGAGTTGTATCCCATGCAATTCAAAGGATTTGCATGCCATGTCAGAAGATTCTGCTAAAAAGTCACTTGAACAGGTTTCTTTCTCATACTTTGTTATAGTGAAGAACTTGATTAAGACCAGTGCTATTCCATTGATTGACCCCTTGAAAACAGGTGACTGGATGGGAACTGAAAAATGAAGGTGACATTTTGAAATTACACAGAGCATGGAAGGTGAAGAATTTTGTAAAAGGGCTTGAGTTCTTTCAGCTTGTTGCTGCTGTTGCTGAGGAAGAAGGTCTCTTCTTTTCCTCTGTTCCACATATTCACATTGTCTCATTTGTCAAATTCAATAAAAAAATTGCTGGAAAGTTTCTAATGTCCAACTGACTTCCTGTCCTACAGACCTCAATCCTCATTGTAATGGAATTTAAGAATATCATTCGCACATACATACCGCAGCAAGTCGTACTGCTAATAATTATATGCTCAGTACCCCAGTATCTTCAGTTCTTCACAGTGATATGTAACACCCCACCATTGGGTTGTCATGATCGGGTTTATAACCTGGACCTGGGCTTTGATATGGGCCATGGGCCAATGTTGTGTGGGTCTGGTGCTAGTAGTACCACCTTTGGGTTGTCACGATCGGGTTTATAACCTGGACCTGGGCTTTGATATGGGCCATGGGCCAATGTTGTGTGGGTCTGGTGCTAGTAGTATAAGTCATGTGCTTGTACTCCTGAGAGGGGATCGATCAGAAAATGAAACAGGCAGTAGCCTTCTCCTTCCTTCAGTTCGTCTCCTTCCCCATCTCATGTCTTGCTGATCCCCACCCCATACTCTGATTCTTCTGCTTTCTCACCCCATTTCCTGTTGTATCCGAGTGTACCATCATGTTCTCAACCCAATCATAGGTTGGGACGTGACAATATGGTATTCAGAGCCACAAAAAAATCACCACCCACTTCCTGCCTACCAGGTGTTTGACGAAATGTCGAGCCACCAAGAGGTGTTCACCGGCGGCGTTCTCTGCGTCACCGTGCACCATGTATACTACCCGGTCACTGAGGAGATGCTGCAGCAGGTGTTTGCAGCATATGGCGTGGTGAAGATCGCCGTGTTCCAAAGAATCAATAATGTGGAGGCGGTGGTTCACCTTCGATCAAGACACGGAGCAGCGCGGGCTCTCGCCTTGCATGGCCGGTGCATCTATGAGCGTGCCTGCATCCTTGACATTCAGGACGTGTCGCCGGAGTACAACCTGCACTTGTGCTCGCTGCTCGAGCTAAAGCAGACCGCAACCGTGGCCGAGTACACGACAGCATTCTGGGAACATGTACATCGCGTGCTGGACCTCAACCCCACCCTAAGCATCAAGTGCTTCGTCCACCAGTACCTCGAGGGCTTGCACACGGATATTCAAGCAGCCGTGCGGTCGCAATCGCCGTCCAGCATCACCAGAGCATCGTCCCTTGCTCAGATAAGGGAGGAAGAAATCATGAAGGATGAGGCGGTGGACGCTAGGGAGATTGACGACGGTTTTGACCATGGGGTTCACGGCCTCACGCCTACGGAGACCCTCATCGACGTCTCCCCCGAGCTTGCTGTCCTGTGGAGTGTGACGCCATCCTCCACAACTCCTCCAGTGGCAGCACCAACCCCACCGGAGCGGCCATTGTCCGTTCTCGAGCTGGACACCTTGGCGCCGACAAGGTGCGCGACCTTATGCTGTTATGATGACATTGGTGTGCTGAAACCCACGTTTCAGCCAGGTGTGACTCCACGTATCAAGCAACGAGGGCAAGTGCTCAGACCTTCACCATGGCCGTCATTCATTGATGAGCACACAAGTACAGCTCGCGGCGCTATCGCCGAGCCGCCACCTAGCGCCACCATGCTATCGAACAGGGCTGTGGTTCCTAGTTCATCCACAGAAGTAAATCTTGACACAACAAATTCAAAGGTGCTGCAATTCGTGAGTCATCTCTCACACTCTCCTAGTAGTATCCTTATCAATGCTCTACGCAATTACAGTGTGATGTGGTGTCTGGCTGATGTATTCTCGAGGCTTATGAAATGGTGGTCCGATATAGTGCAGCCAGCGAGTGCACTTTCTGCAGCTCTTTTTTCTGTTGAACGACATGGCATTGAAATTCCTATGCAAGTCTTGGTTGTCGGTTCTCTTCTGAACATATTTTGGAGTAAGGCTGCACCTAGTTCTCTGATGACCAATTTTCTAAATGGTAGACATCAGTCAAAATATATCCGGGGAGCACAGTGTGTACATTGTTATGTCTTAAAGAAATCTATCGGAGAAGAGAAGTCAGAGAAGCGCTTTCATGGTTGTGCAACAGGTAATCAGGCCATGCGATTATGTTGGGCAGAAATGAAACCATTGAGCCAAGTCCATCACCCATTTATTCTGTACATGCACAACACAATGAATGACGAGCCAACTTTCAGTGTTATCGTTGCTTCTTGTGACAGTGCATACAATCAGAGTTACATTTCTGTGCTTAAGTGGAGGACGTTCCATCAAGGGTATTCTATTGGAGGCAACAAGGTAAAACTGTCACACTGCAGCACAACAGGTGCAAAGAACAATATCTTCTCCGTCATAATTATGAAGAATTTCACATACTCTATTGGGAATCTGCTCGACATTTCACACATGGTCTGGCCCTGGAGTTTTTTTCTGTTTGACATTGGGAAGATGTGGAGCTGTTTTCCATTGCTGCAGCCAAAGCTGCCATGGTTGTTGTCTTCTCAAGTAATTTACCCCAAAGTGCTATTGGGCATTCCTTTCGCAAGAAAATTGTGCTTGGATGATGTATTCTGGAGGTGCGAGAAATGTTGGTCATGTACTCAATATGTGCAGCCAGCTAGTACAATTGTTGCAGCTCACAGCCAGTTCCTTGAAACGAGTGAGGTTGTAAATAGAGAGCTTAACTGGGAAGCTGAACTTTTGTCTAGAGACCTCTTATTTGGCTGGTACACTGAACTGAAGACTGTTGAATGGCATTTTTCTCTAGTACAACCAGCTCATCTTGATTGTCTTCGACCACCGGCTAAACCTCCTGATAGCAGTGAAGGATGTGAAACTGTGCTCAGTTATGCTCGGTTAATCTTGAGAAGAGTTACAAGTATCTCTCATGACATTTCACCCACTGAATTTGTGTTCAACTGCTACAATTTAGTGGTAAGAAATGCATACAGTAGTGATTCCATAGTCTGCAACGCAATAACGAACCTGGAATACTTATCACTGAAGTTTGCTAGTACAACTGAATATTCTTTCTACGTCATAATTCACAGTAAATGGTGGGTATTACTGGTGACCATGCAAACTGTGATGGGAGGCACTGATAATATGGCGAGCAGCTTGAATGGGGGTCGTTTGATTGCTGAAAATTGGTTGTCAGCTATTCCGTGGGTACAACTACAACTACCTAGTTCCTTAGAAGCTAATGTGTGGTCTGTGCAACAAATATTCAGAACTCCTGTGCAAGTCTTTGACACTTGTCCAGTCCTAAAATTATTGCGAAGTTGTTCTGCATCTGTTCTTCTTATGATAGATTTCATGGAGGATAGCACTCAGTTGAAATATAAATGGAGAGCACCCTCTTTGATTGAAGAGTTCCTAGAGGGAGTTCCAGTTTGGCAAAATGGTAGCATTTGGCGTTTATTGAGAGAAGTTACTTGTGCAATACATGAACAAGCTACAGAATTGCTTTCTTGGCCACCACGGACATGCACACAGTGGACTTTACATGCAAGTGCTAAAAATTCCTGGTTCAACTCTTGGCTAGTGTTGCTATTGTTCGGGGAGATTTGTTTATTTCAAGCCTTGTTTGACTACCATGTTACTGGAACTCTAGTGCTAAACAAGCTCATGGGCCTAGCACCTGTAGATGGTACAGGATGTGGTGTGCCGCTTCAAGTTGAGGTCCTGGTTATCATTATTTCCTGTGTGCCACTTCAAGTTGAAGTTCTCATGGATATAGGGGTTCTCGTGTTTTTACTCACCAGCTGGTCCGACTTCCTTGATAGTATACAGTGCAACTCTGAGAAATTTCGGACTGCTCCTCTATATTGTTCTGAACAATTCCAATGGGTAATTGCATGGGCATTCTTTAATGGCTTCAATGGCAGTCCAGGACATATTCTACGGTTGACGGTCAACGACGTTTTCAAGGCATTGTGCAATCTGTGTGTTGTTCCCATGTCTACGCTCCTTGGCCAGGGATCAGCCATATTGCAATTCATCTACGCACCTCTTGTTTGCACTTGCTGGAGCTCTCTATTAGGGGATTCAGGTTCCATTCTTGCAACTCAAAATGTGGAACCAAGGGTGCTTCCTAAGGCGAAGGAAAAGGTGCAGCTCTGCACAGGCCAGCATGTTCCTCCTGGTGGTCCAATGAAAAATATTAAGATAATTTGCATTGAGTTGGGAGTCCTGAGCACGACCAAACACACTAGGGAGGATTGCAATTTCTTTCATCGGCTTGTGATTCACAGTATGATCATTCCCAAACACATAATACTACCATATGATCCAGGCGGATTGGCTCTTCGGCTTTACAAGTGTGGCGGCGTTCTTGATTCAAGGATGTTCATCATCGGCTTGAGGGCAAGCCGAATTTCAAGGGAGGAAGAGTGTAACACCCCACCTTTGGGTTGTCACGATCGGGTTTATAACCTGGACCTGGGCTTTGATATGGGCCATGGGCCAATGTTGTGTGGGTCTGGTGCTAGTAGTATAAGTCATGTGCTTGTACTCCTGAGAGGGGATCGATCAGAAAATGAAACAGGCAGTAGCCTTCTCCTTCCTTCAGTTCGTCTCCTTCCCCATCTCATGTCTTGCTGATCCCCACCCCATACTCTGATTCTTCTGCTTTCTCACCCCATTTCCTGTTGTATCCGAGTGTACCATCATGTTCTCAACCCAATCATAGGTTGGGACGTGACATGATATCAATTGTCTGTGTTCTTAACTGAATTCCACATAAATATACATCATAGCTACCCAGCCCTCGCCAAACCTGGGACCTCCTAAACAAATGTTATCAACGAATGACTCGAAGGTTTCAGAAGATATATTTCCCCTCATTTATCCATGGTTGTGATAATCAAACTACTTTCGTTCAAACTTTGCTATGTATGTGTTGCATTTGTTCAAGTTACATACTGCAATTCCATTTAGCATGATGAGAGATTTTATTTTACATTTCTAAAGGAAAATGCTACTGAAATTGGTCATGATTTTTTTTAATTCACTCAGAATCCAACAATTTTCTTGGCATGTCTTGTTTGTTCGTTTCGGTAACAATCTGGGCAAAGTATGTTCAAACAGTTATGTTTTCTCAGGTCACCACCCAGATCTTCATCTCGTCAGTTGGAACAATGTGAAAATCGATGTCTGGACTCATTCAGTCAGTAAGTGTTTCATATGGTTATTTTGGCTAATTTATTTTGACTTCACATTTACTCTAGGATTTCACGGACTGTCTTTTAGTCAAATCTCTCTTTAAAAATTTGAGTACTCGCCTCACTACTTTTCACAATAAATCTTATCAATAACTACCTATGCTTGATTTCTGAGAAAAAGGTAGCAGCATTGTTATAGTAGATTATTAAATCCCTGGGACCTAGTAAACCAATTTTTGTGCTGTAGTATTTTTATTCTGAACAGGGACGGTGTACTAGCTATTCAGTTGCTTTTTTAGGAACACTGACAGGTTGACAGTGGTATGATGTATGACCTAATTTTTAAGCAGCAGGCCAAATGATCATGTTCAAAACATTCTCATGCTTCAAAGATTATTCCCATGGTTGTTAATTTTGTTAATACCATGATAAAGTACTTTAGATGTTATGAATGTATTGATGATATCGGGTTCGAAGTCTTTTGAGCATGCAAAATTCATAGATACTTAGGTGCTTGCTGCCTATTGGCAGTTAGGCGTTGTCATGATAAAAAAAATGTGTATTTCTTATAGGGAAATTTGATCAACTTAAAATGAAGAGAACGAGCCATTAAAAACTGGTTCATTCATCGTGAACCAGTGCTAAAAAACACAAGCAAAATAAAGGACTCACCAAGATGTTTGTTTATTGTTTATCGTGGTATCAGGAGGTTTAACAGATAATGACTTCATCCTTGCTGCAAAGATCAATGAACTCAAGCTAGAAGGCCTTTTGAGCAAGAAAAAGGCTACTTCCCATGAGTAGCTTTGGGAGATCAAGCAAATAACCCTTGTTTTGCATGCTCTCTGTTTTACTACCTTAGTCACATAATATAAGAGCGTTTTATACACTAGTGTAGTGTCAAAAACGTTCTTATATTATGAGATGGAGGGAGTATCTTTTAATGTGTAGACCCCAAGAAATGTCCTTTTATATTGTCTGTGATGATTGTACATGCCGTTCCAAAATGAGTACTTCCGATGTGAATTCCACTTAACCTTTGGTGAGATCTATCCGTTCTGGGCGAGGTGTTTCTCCGATGATACGAATCTGGGTGCCATGTCTGTATCTTCTGAATATATTCAGTAGTTTGAAGGTGCCATGTATGCAATGGCGTAGATATATTATGATCATCTACCGTGTCGCCAAAATATTTGAGGCTTCCTAGGCTCTGTTTTGCATTGTGGTAGCTTTTCATAAGTTTGGTGGAAGCACATTCTTTTGTGGTGTAACCCAAAAATATCACTAAAACTAGTAAAGATCCTCCTAATTACTAAACGGAAAAGCTAAAATCCTGCCGGTTGTAGGATTTGAACACAGCACCTGTTGCGTTTACGCACAGCATCCTTGCCATTTCAACAACTACGGGTTGTTATCTATAGGAAGGTAAGAATGTATTTGAACCTTTTTACTACTATATAAGAAAACAAATGGAAAAAAATTCTTGTTCTTTTTTTTTGGATTTCTCCTATAACTCACGTACAATCATCATGATATCTAGTTTCATGAGTCTCAAGTTGATAACACTCTATTAATTTTCGTGTGGGGGTGGGGGTGAGGGGGGAGTTGATGAAACATCCACTCGGTAACTTTTGTGTGAATAACATGGTAACTCACACATCAAGAGGTGGGGGTGAGGGGGGAGTTGATGAAACATCCACTCGGTAACTTTTGTGTGAATAACATGGTAACTCACACATCAAGATCTGATAACTTATGTACATCTGGCCTGGTAACTTTGGCACCGGGGGAGGGGGCGGGGGGTTGATGATATATCCCCTGGTAAGTTTGTGGGAATAGCATGGTAACTCACACATCACATACTTCATAATTTATGTACACCAGTCTTGGTAACCTTTGGCGACGGTGGTG
Source organism: Aegilops umbellulata (assembly GCA_032464435.1). Classification (NCBI taxonomy): domain Eukaryota; kingdom Viridiplantae; phylum Streptophyta; class Magnoliopsida; order Poales; family Poaceae; genus Aegilops; species Aegilops umbellulata. The sequence goes on from CP136056.1 coordinate 296,060,246, forward strand.
GGGGAGGGCTGTTGGTGAAATACCCCCCCCCCCCTCCCCGGCAATTTTTGTGTGGATAGCATGGTAAATCACACATCGCGGACCTGATAATTTAGGTACAAACACTCCGATAACTTTAGACCCGAATAAAAATTAGTTGAAATATACCCTGGTTACTTTTATGCAAAAGAGCACGGTATTATATGCACCACGAGCTGATAACTTAGATATAAATACCACGGTAACGTTGACCAGGGAGAAAGAAGTCGTTGAAAACACAACTCCGGTCACTTCTGTATAAATAAACGAGAAAGCTATTCTCCCGCCAACTGAAAATTCGCTAACAGATCCAAACAACCCGCATGTCGTTGGATCTGGATCGCACGATCATGATTTTTTAGCGGAAATTAACTGTAGTCCTACGTGTGTCGCGGAAACAATCCCTTTGCTAACTCACGTACAATCATCATGATATCTAGTTTCATGAGTCTCAAGTTGATAACACCCTATTAATTTTCGTGTGGGGGTGGGGGTGAGGGGGGAGTTGATGAAATATCCACTCGGTAACTTTTGTGTGAATAACATGGTAACTCACACATCAAGATCTGATAACTTATGTACATCTGGCCTGGTAACTTTGGCACCGGGGGAGGGGGGGTTGATGATATATCCCCTGGTAAGTTTGTGGGAATAGCATGGTAACTCACACATCACATACTTGATAATTTATGTACACCAGTCTTGGTAACCTTTGGCGACGGTGGTGGGGGAGGGCTGTTGGTGAAATACCCCCCCCCCTCCCCGGCAATTTTTGTGTGGATAGCATGGTAAATCACACATCGCGGACCTGATAATTTAGGTACAAACACTCCGATAACTTTAGACCCGAATAAAAATTAGTTGAAATATACCCTGGTTACTTTTATGCAAAAGAGCACGATATTATATGCACCACGAGCTGATAACTTAGATATAAATACCACGGTAACGTTAACCAGGGAGAAAGAAGTCGTTGAAAACACAACTCCGGTCACTTCTGTATAAATAAACGAGAAAGCTATTCTCCCGCCAACTGGAAATTCGCTAACAGATCCAAACAACCCGCATGTCGTTGGATCTGGATCGCACGATCATGATTTTTTAGCGGAAATTAACTGTAGTCCTACGTGTGTCGCGGAAACAATCCCTTTGCTCCTCCCCGAAATCACGTTGATTATTACCTTCCCTCCCGCACTTCCCTTTTTTCGCGCTGAATTAATTACCCGCACTTTCCTTTTTTCCGCAGGTATTAATAACCATCCAAATTAGAGCAGGTTGGGCAAAGAAAAGTTGCATGCGGGGAATCGAACTGAGCACCTGTGACATGAAGCTAAGGAAGACCTCAATACACTAACCACTTCACACTATCTAGGTACGTGTTAAGTTGGATAAAGCTAAACTATTTGATCATGATATTTAGTATGTATCTCTTATAAAATATACATTTTCTCTTTTTAATTCCATGAGTTTTCTCTATTTTATCGTTTGTGATGCCCGGATGGTTAGCTACAGTAACTCTTTACTAATGATGCCATGACACCTCGGTTACTGTTGCTAACCTCGCAATGATTCGAAACCTTTTCAAATTCAAATTCAAATTAATGTCAAACGACAAAGTTTTCAAAATATTAAACTAAAATGTTCGGGGTGTGCAGTTAAATGCCTGGGTAATTGTAATAAAGCAAACACATTTTTATAAAATGCCTAAATGATTTAAAATGAAATAAAACAGAAAATAAAAAGAAAAGAAAATGCAAAACAGAAAACAGAAAAGAAAAACAAAAAAAGAAAAGTGCCCCTGGCCCAACTGGGCCAACCGGCCAGCTGGCCACTTCCGCCGGCCCGGTCGAACCGGCCCAACCGGCCACCCCTTATCCCCACGACGAAACCCTAGCCGTCCACCCCGTCGCCCCACTCGCCCCACTTGCCCCCCCCCCCACTCGCTCTCCCCCACCCCCTCGCTCTGGATCTGGATCGGGAGGAGCCCGATCCCCTTCTCCCTCGCTCGACGCCCGACGCCCGACGCCCGACGCCGCCTAGTCCACGCCGGAGGCCACGTCCCCGGAGCTCCTCCGCCGGCCTGCCTCCTCCACGCCAACGTCGTCCCCGTCCTCCTCCACAACAGACCTTCCCGAACTTCCCCGCGCCCATTGCCCCGATCCCTTATCCCCCACTGTGAGCTCGCGCCCCTCCCCTCTCACCCTGTCCCGCACGCGCCCCGGCACCATCCTTCGCCGTGCCAACGCGTGCTCGCCGCGCCTTCGACCGCGCCCAGCGACCCCCCCTCCCGTGCGGCTCTCCGCACCTCGCCGCACACGCCTGCGTCGAGAGCCCGTTGCACGCCGCCTCGCGGCGTTCCCTGCCCCTGCTGCTGCCAAGCTCCCGACCGCCCTTCCCGTGCAGCCCCCTGCCGGCGCCCTCCACCGCAGGCCCGCCTCCCTCTGCCGCTGCCGCTTGTCGCCGTCCGCGTACGCCCCGACATCGGCCACCCCTGCTCCTCGCGTCGCTCCCCTGCAGCGAGGCAGTGCGCCCGCACCATGCTGTCGCTGCTCGCCGCTCCTGGTCTCGCCCCCCTCGCATCCGCTCCGCCTCCGACCGCACCAGCGCCGCCGCGGCCACTGCCCGCCGGCGAGCGCCTGCCTCGTCGCCTCGGGTCCGCCTCGACGGGCGCCTCACCCGGCACCGCGCCCGAAAACCCAACGCCCGATAGCCCCCTAGGGCCTATGACAAACGGGGCCCAGCCCCAGAATGTTTTATAAAATAAAAGAAAATAAAATAAAAATGAATTAATAAAATTAATAATGAATTAGTTAATTAATTAGTGAATTAATTAATTTAATTAATCATGTTTAAATTAATCTAATTAACTAGTTAGTTAATTAAACAGTAATTAGATTAGCTAAGTCCTAATTAACTAAACAGTCAATGACTGCTGGGACCCACACGTCAGGTTGACTAGTCAACCCTGTTGACTGCTGACATCAGCATGACATCATGCTGATGTCATAAATCCGTTTTCGAATTAATTAAATTAATTAATTAAATTCTAGAAATTAATAAAATCTTTAGAAAATCATATCTTTTAATCCGTAACTTGGATTAAATTATTTTCAACATGAAAGTTGCTCAGAACGACGAGACGAACCCGATTACGCAGCCCGTTCGTCCGCCACACATCCCTAGCATGGCAAACTCGCAACTTTCCCCCTCCGGCTCCTCTGCCCGAAAACGCGAAACACCGGGGATACTTTCCCGGATGTTTTCCCCCTTCCCCGGTATCACCTCTTACCGCGTTAGGGCACCCCTAGCACCGATACTTGTCATGTCATGCATCGCTATGCATCTGTTTGCTTAAATATTTATTGTTTCTTCCCCCTCTTCTCTCGCTAGACACCGAGACCGACGCCGCTGCTACCCAGTACGACTACGGGAGTTGACGACCCAGCTCTCTTGCCAGAGCAACCAGGAAAGCCCCCCCCCCCTTGATCACCAGATATCGCCTACTCTTCTCTATACTGCTTGCATTAGAGTAGTGTAGCATATTACTGCTTTCAGTTAATCCTATACTGCTGCATAGCCTGTCCTTGCTACTACTGTTGTTACCTTTACCTGCTATCCTACTGCTTAGTATAGGATGCTAGTGTTCCATCAGTGGCCCTACACTCTTGTCCGTCTGCCATGCTATACTACTAGGCCGTGATCACTTCGGGAGGTGATCACGGGCATATACTATACTTTACACTGTTACACAACCCGTGATACTGTTCGGAGATGAGGGCTGAAGGGGCAGGTGGTACCACCCAGGTAGTGGTGGGCCTGGGTTCCCGACGGCCCCCGACTGTTACTTTGTGGCGGAGCGACAGGGCAGGTTGAGACCACCTAGGAGAGAGGTGAGCCTGGCCCTGGTCGGCGTTCGCGGATACTTAACACGCTTAACGAGATCTTAGTATTTGATCTGAGTCTAGCCATTTGGTCTATACGCACTAACCAACTACACGGGAACAATTATGGGCACTCGATGTCGTGGTATCAGCCGAAGCCTTCGTGACGTCAGCGACTGAGCGGCGCGCGCCGGATTGGACTGGAACGCCACTAGGCTAGGTCTGCTTCCGGCCGCCCACGCAACGTGTAGGTGTGCTCAGGGCGATGGGCCCAGACCCCTGCGCGCTTAGGTTTAGACCGGCGTGCTCTGTTGTGCCTAGGTGGGGCTGCGACGTGTTGATCTTGCGAGGTCGGGCATGACCCAGGAAAGCGTGTCCGGCCAAATGGGATCAAGCGTGTTGGGTTATGTGGTGCACCCCTGCAGGGAAGTTAATCTATTCGAATAGCCGTGTCCCTCGGTAAAAGGACGACCCGGAGTTGTACCTTGACCTTATGACAACTAGAACCGGATACTTAATAAAACACACCCTTCCAAGTGCCAGATACAGCCCGGTGATCGCTCTCTAACAGGGCGACGAGGAGGGGATCGTCGGGTAGGATTATGCTATGCGATGCTACTTGGAGGACTTCAGTCTACTCTCTTCTATATGCTGCCAGACGGAGGCTGCCAGAAGCGTAGTCTTCGACAGGATTAGCTATCCCCCTCTTATTCTGGCATTCTGCAGTTCAGTCCACTGATATGGTCCCTTTACACATATATCCATGCATATGTAGTGTAGCTCCTTGCTTGCGAGTACTTTGGATGAGTACTCACGGTTGCCTTGTTTCCCCTTTTCCCCCTTTCTCTACCCGATTGCTGCGACCAGACGATGGAGCCCAGGATCCAGACGCCACCGTCGGCGACGACTCCTTCTACACTGGAGGTGCCTACTACTACGTGCAGCCCGCTGACGACGACCAGGAGTAGTTAGGAGGATCCCAGGCAGGAGGCCTGCGCCTCGTTCGATCTGTATCCCCGTTTGTGCTAGCCTTCTTAAGGCAAACTTGTTTAACTTATGTCTGTACTCAGATATTGTTGCTTCCGCCGACTCGTCTATGATCGAGCACTTGTATTCGAGCCTTCGAGACCCCTGGCTTGTATTATGATGCTTGTATGACTTATTTTATTTTTAGAGTTGTGTTGTGATATCTTTCCGTGAGTCCATGATCTTGATCGTACACGTTTGCGTGTATGATTAGTGTACGATTAAATCGGGGGCGTCACATCGTTGTTGTTCCACTTTATGATGGAAGTAGGTATATCCGCCAACACTCGGATGACGGCGCAGATGATTTTGGTGATGTGATCAACGATTCTTCTAAAGAATATTCAGTCCAAGAGGTAGGAGATGTTGACGAAGGGAAGGTGGTAGGTCGTCTCTGAAAGACGGTAATTTTTGGGCCGCAAAGGTGATAATTTACGTACACACACCGTGATAATTTTAGCCCGAGGTGAAAGAAGTTGTTGAAATATACCAACCAGTAATTTTCTATGTGAATAGCCTGATCATTTATGCACCGTGGACCTGATAACTTACATGCAAACACGATGGTAATTTTTAAACGAGAAAAGGTTGATCAAATATACCCCGGTAATTTTCTGTGTGAATATCATGATAATTTACGCACCGCAAGCATGATAACTTTTCCCTCCGCCGGAGGGAGGGGTTTTGACGAAATATACCCTCAATAACTTCTGTGTAAATATGATGATAGTTTACGCATCACTGTCCTGGTAACTTCTATGCAAATAACATGATAACTCATACATCATAGACATGATAAATTATGTAACCAGTCCTGGTAACTTTGTCGGCGGGGGTAGGGGTGGGGGAGTCGTTGAAACATATCACGGTAAGTTCTATGCAAATAACATGATAAATCACACATCATAGACATGATAAATTATGTACCCAGTCCTGGTAACTTTGTCGGTGGGGGTAGGGGTGGGAGGAGTTGTTGAACCATACGATAACTCTTATGCAAATAACATGATAACTCACACATCACAGACTTGATGACTTATGTACCTGATCCTGGTAAATATGGCGACTGTGGCGAGGGGGGTGATGCCCCGCTAATTTCTGTGTAAATAGCACGGTAATAGAAACATACAAAATTGATAACTCCCATACAAACGCCACTGTAACTTTTGACCTGAAATTTTTTGTTGAAAAACATACACCCGATAATTTCTGCGTAAATAACATGATGATGCAACATCGCAGACTTGATAACTAATATCTTACATTTAAACACCATGTTGTCTTTCATCCAAGGGGAAAAAGGTTTTGAAACATTTCACCGGTAATTTCTATGTTAAATTACCATACTTCCCCATGCTTTTGACCTTCTCGTATTGTAGTTACCAGCCTTATCATGGCATAGTTATCATGTTGCTCAGACCATAGTTATCACGCTGGTAATTGCCAAAGTTACCAAGCCAAACTTTATTCTTTCTTCTGATATGGCAGAAATAAGAAAGGTTCAAATAACACTGTCATTCTACAATAGATAATAACAAAAGGTGGCTTAGTTGGTTATTAGGCTTGATAGGTATTACATAGACCTGGGTTCGAATCCTCTTTCAAGCACCTTTATTTTCTTTTCATATTATGCACACTCCATTACTAAATTTCATAAGTAAGCTAGGCCATCGTTGATCCATCCTATTACCAATGAAAGGGCTGCCCAATTATTATTATTATTATTATTATTGCAATTAGGGCAGCTGTTGGAGATGGATGCTCCTTCCCGTGAAAAAACTACAATAGCAAATTTTCTTTTCATATTATGCAGCGAAAAACCAAAAAAAAAAACCACTAGCAATGTACTACGGTTTTTGAGAGAAGGAAAAAAATCAGTGAAAGCGAGGTGGGATGATAACGATCACATAGGAACTAGTAGTGCGGATCTCCGACTGGTCGTTAGCACACTCCATTACTAAATTTCATAAGTAAGCTAGGCCATCGTTGATCCATCCTATTACCAATGAAAGGGCTGCCCAATTATTATTATTATTATTGCAATTAGGGCAGCTGTTGGAGATGGATGCTCCTTCCCGTGAAAAAACTACAATAGCAAATTTCTTTGTCGAGAAATAAGTTTTTGAGATGATTATTCTATTCCTTGGTTTTCACCCGACTACAAGTCAGGCAGCGACGTGACCCGGTACTGCTAAATTCTCACCACACGGCCGAGCCACGGGCATGTCCCACGAAAAACTACAACTGACACAATTAGCCCGGCAACTGAAAAACTATAACTGAACACAAGTAATCTGCCCCGTGAAAAACTACAAGCTGAACACAAGTAATCTGCCCCGTGAAAAACTACAAGCTGTAAAACAAACAACCTAGCAAGAACAAACGAGGTTTCAACTTGTTTAAAAAAAACGAGGTTTCAACAAATAAATTACTCCATCAGCACTGATCGCCAAAATTATAGCCTATGCCATTGCGTTGTCTTGTGAACCATTTGAGAGTAGCACTGTGTTGATTTGTTCAGCGCCATCCCGCGTGATGGAGCTGGCCACAAATGATTGTAATACTCTGTTTTGCTCTACTTATTTTTAATGGGGAGTTACAAAAGAAAAAAGGGTCTACGAACTTGGCCTGTCATACCCTGCTGTAGATTAAGACCATCAACAAAAACAAGTACACAAACCCTAGTGAGCTCAGCCAGAATTGTGTTCATAGCACTGAAGATGAAAGAAAATATAGCAACGCAGGAAGGGAGAGCGGCGATGGCGTGGACGAGCTCGCCTGCTCCCGGTGATTGTACCAATCAGACAGCGACGCATTTCAGGCTGTATTCAGTGTGATCGTATAAAAACACACCAGACATCCGCATGCAACAGTTGATTTACGAAGACGGTTCCGTGTAAACGAACAGTGCCCCCAATGTGCTCCTGAACCATTGGTACAGGTCTCTTGGAGCGAAACAGAATCTAAAAATAAAATGACGAGAATTCAGAAGATCATGCACATATCTAAAAATCATGCCACTTTAATCGTACGATAGTCTCATTGATAAACATACAGCACGCTGTCAAGTTAACAAGTACAGCAGATACTCGCAAAAAAAAAAAACACAAGTACAGCAGATACCACAAAGCATCAGTTATACAAATTTCCAACGACGGCTACGGAGACCTCAACAACAGAGATCAGAAACATCAAATATTAGGGGACGAGGATTTGAGGCACACATGTGTGGGGGCACTCGGGTCCATGGTGCCGGCCTTTTGTTTTGGATTTCGATTTTTGAAGTTATATATATATATATATATTTTTTAAATAAAAAGTAAAGTAAATTTTGTTTTCATATTTGTGTTTCTCGCGGCCAGCTTTCAAATAAAATCCATTTTAAATTTATTTTGACGACTTTAAAAAAATGTTAAGTTTCATTGTTGAAAACTTAGTACGAGCGACCGATTAAAATCAATATTTTGTGTCTACGACCGATAGAAAAAAAATGCTTAAAATTATATCTCTAAAACTTGTTAACATTTGACAGTTTTACATGCAAAAATCTAAGTTTCATAGTTGAAAATTAAAACTTTTGAGGGATTATTTTTTACTTTTTTTCTAGAACCGAGGGAATTTTTTTACCGTGCACCCGTGCGGGATTCAACAATTTTGTGAATCACGAGACAAATCGAACGGCCGGCACGGCTTGGCAGGTGAGTGCATCCGCAGTTACATGCTTGCGAATTTCCGAATTTAAGGAGGACCGCTACATATTGCATTTGTGGGTACAAACTAGTATGTTTGTATGAAATAGGTTCGAGTTTATCGAAATGCATATATGTTGATAAGATTTTATCTTTGCTGAGTAAAAAGAAAGTCCGTCGCGTGTAGTGGAGACACTGTTTGTATCAACAAAACAAACCCTCCACCGCGCCCTCTGGTACGACTGATAAGGGGGAAAAACACGACGTTCAAAAAAAAAGATAAGGAAAAAAACACGTCATAGAAAAAGAACAATAAGCAAAAATGAATGTTGTCAAACGGGGAGCAGATAAGCACATCGCTAAGCATAAAACGAATAGCATGGACAAGGTCGCCCTCTCGTACGTTCGCGTTCGAACTAGAAAATGCCGTCACTTCGCTTGGACGTCGGTCACGCAACAGCGTGTCTGGCTGTCATACGTATACGCATTAAATATGCTCACGTCCACCTCCGCTAATACCGCCTGCCCCGTGTATCCCGAAGCCAACGAACGCATCACGATTTAGTGAGCAGGCGAGCTCGTCCGCGCCAGCGAATTTCCGCGCAGGAAGGGTTCCAACTTCATCGGCAAGCAACCTGACACAACTCCACATAAATCTGGCAAAGAGCATCTTTAGTCTAGATAAAATGTGGTTAACTTCGTCAAACTCTGCACAAATAGGGCATTTCACGTCCGTCAGGCCATGACGTTAAAGGATTTAGTCAAAGAAAAAAAATGATCTTCAAAGCCGAAGCTGCCTTCCAGACATCCCTGAAATGCAAAAATTTCACCAATAATCATCCCGACGCCTCCAGCGCCCAGGAGACGAGCTCAAGACTAGCAGGAGGCAGCAAAATGCAGAATGAGTGAGGCATCAACAGAAAGTGGTATAAGAAGCAGCTCCTGTAAGATGAGTTAGGTCTTACTGTTACAAGAAAGCATCTCACTATCGAGTAGAACTCACGACGATCTGAAACTAGTCCCGAGACACACAACAAGTGAGAAAGAAGAGAGAGAAAAAAAAGGAAAACCAACATACTTCGAAACTATAGAAGCGCATCGACCTCCCCTTCTTGGCGCTCAAGAAGGCAGCTCAGCTGGTCTGTTTGCTTCATGGCGCATGCCAAGGTGCGCAGATAGTCTAGAAGACGCTTCTTCTACAGAAGCACAGACCTACATCTTAGTAGCTGTGCTGCCACATCTGGTGTGATGGCTGAGACGGGGCAGTCTGGGAGCTGTTCAGGCTTCCCTCCGCAGGGTTCTGCGGGTGCTCCTGCTGCATACCATTCTGCGACTGGTAGAAGCTCGGGTACCCAAGACCACCGTACTGAGAGGGCTGTTGCACCTCGCGGAAGCCACCCTGCGCGCTCTGGCCCTGGAAGCCGTAAAAGTTACCAGGTGGAACAGCTGAAACAGCTCTTGAACCAGCAGCTCCATGAAGCCACATGGCGGAGTTGTCGCTCTGAAAAGAGCCACAGATGAACACCCCAGAATGGAATGAGCAAATCCTCAGTAGTACAAAACAAGCATGCCAGAATTTCAAAAGCTAGACGAAAGAATGAAGGACCCTTTACCTGCTGTAGGGCCATGTAGTGATTGGCCTCTTTGAACTGTGAACTTAAAGCTTCATCAATCCCCATAGTCGTGGCAGGGGAGGCACTCTGGTTTTGGCCAAAATTCGGTATATTACTTGAGCTTCCAAAGCCTCCATAACCAGAGACTGCTGATGAATGCTGTGGTGGACTCGTGACAGGAAGGCCACTCTTGTACTGCGGCATCGAATATTTCATAGCAGATCCAGGCACAGCAGCAGCACCACCACCACCAGATTGATGGAAAGGTCCATTACTTGAATACGCTTGCTGGAAGGCTGCTGGTGGTACATAGTAGTTTTGAGGCAAGTATGGATAGCCGACTAAACTGGCAAAAGGCCCTAGGGGTAGAGTTGGCTGAGAGTACGGATGTAAAGATAATTGCTGAGGTTGAGGTAGCCCTGACGGAATGCTCGTACTGGGAGGATTTTGTGTAGATTGAGTGTTGGAGAAACCCCCTTGGTTTAAATTCTGCAAGAATATTCAGAAAAAACTGAAACTCAGAAGAACAGAAGTTCTAAATGTTAATGACACACGCCATGATAGTGTTATTTCTCTTTTCTCTTCTTGACCACCTCTCTTCACTTCACACTGGAGTTACTCCTTCATATTGCAGAAGATTAGAAGAACATCCAAAACAATATGGGAGAACTTTCCAGTTGGAAATTTGGTACCCACGAAGATATTATGCTTATGCCTACCAAAATATTTTATGAAGTCGCTAGTACATTCACTGTCCAAAATAAGTTCCACAAAATGATCGATATAAGTTCCACACAGAAAAGATGCATCTTGGCACACTACTACATTCATTGCCCAAAATAGAGGGCGTGACTTCTTTCTAAACTTCTGAACTAAAACTATTACATCTGACTTACTTCAGAACAAGCGCACCAACATAAAAGAGGAAACAGTGCAAAGATTGTAATTACCTCTTGCATGGAGATTGGGTAACTGGTAGTTGGCACAGCTGGGTTATATTTCATTGCTGACTGTGCTGATAAAAACGGTGAAAAGTCAAAATCCCGGTGCTGGGTAAGATTTGACCCCAAGAAGTTGCTTTGCAGAGTGTTAGTTTGCTGTGCCTGTAAGTGTAAAACAGAAGGAAAATTAGGAGAAAGGCAATACAACAAAGAAATACAATCCCATCTCACTCACTACTGTAAGAAATTCGTTGCTGAGTTTGAGAGGATTGATTTAATTTCAGACACCTTCATATATTAACAGTCACATTGTCCAGGAACCAGCAATTAAGGTAAAAAGTAGTACATAAATATAACCAGAGCAGCATGCAACAAAAAATAAACATTTTACGCCATTCACCAAGCAGACACAGATTCTACTCCATCCGTTCCAAAATAATTGAAGTTCTATGATCTTTCATTTTTCTAAGTCAAACTTTAAAGTTTGACTAAAGTCTAGAAAAATCCGCAACTATCTACAATATCACATATATATATGTATAATATGAAAATATATTTCATAACGAATTTAATGAAGTAAATTTGGTTTTGTAGATGTTGATGTATTTTTATATAGACTTGGTCAAACTTAATGAAATTTGACTTAGGACAATCCTAGGACTTCAATTATTTTGGAACGGAGGGAATACATCATTATATATCTTTTGCTAACTTATAAGTTGGAGTTGGTGGTTGCAGTGTCACACCTCCTACCTCTCCGCTGTGCAACGCCCCTACTAACCTTACAAATTAAACTGGGCTCACATCTGATTGTGATTAACCAACAAATAAAGCTTCACAATATTCTCAACCTAAAAGACTAGCTCGAGTACGTATGTAGCACCATCCCCTCAGTTATCCATGCCACAACACCGAAATCCTCTTCTTTGGTCCTTCACTGTGCAACGCCACTACTAACCTCACAAATCAAACTGGGATCACATCTGATTGTGATTAACCAACAAATAAAGCTTCACAATATTCTCAACCTAAAAGACTAGCTCGAGTACGTATGTATGTAGCACCATCCCCTCAGTTATCCATGCCACAACACCGAAATCCTCTTCTTTGGTCCTTCACTGTGCAACGCCCCTACTAACCTCACAAATCAAACTGGGATCACATCTGATTGTGATTAACCAACAAATAAAGCTTCACAATATTCTCAACCTAAAAGACTAGCTCGAGTACGTATGTAGCACCATCCCCTCAGTTAACCATGCCACAACACCGAAATCCTCTTCTTTGGTCCTTCACTGACCCCACAGAGTGAGATCAAGAGCTCTCTCGGCCCTTTGTCGAGCACTAGAGCAGCGTTGATCTGGGCGAGGATGCATGCCAGAGAGAAGGCAGATGAAACATTCCCCTACTTTGAACCATCGCTACTAACAGATCTGCAAATGTATGTATATATCAATAGTGCAAGAACCTCCTGGCGGAGTGGAAGTGAAGGAAGAAGCCTGTGTATGTTGCTTGTTCCAAACATCAGCAAGGTATCTCAAATCACTAATTTGCATGGCCCTGCATTACTATTTCTTGCATAAGCATCGATCTCTAAAGAAGAGAATAACATATATCTCGAATTCTTGATAATTTGGTTGTCGATTGATGGATTTTAGGCCAATTGCAAACTGATTCTCAGGAGAGCGGCGGACTAGAATGCTGGTCTGCGGAACAAGGTGACCAAGCACTGCAGGATGATCTGCAGTAACCCCACCTTCTGGCGAGCCTGCACTCTAGTGATGATGTGGTTTCAGTCCCCTTGAAATTGATCAGAGATAACCCCAGGAATTTTCTTTAATGATTTTTGGTGAGTTTTAAATTCAGTATGGATTTGACTTTCAAATTTGAGACAAGTAAATTGGTATTCCTCGGATCACCAAAAGTTTGAACATCTCAGTTAAAATTTTGAAAAGAATGTAAACCCTGGCAATGTCCCCAAGGCAAGTCCCAGAGGCTCTCATCAAGCACTCGCATCTGTGTCTTCACAACAGCTAATAGATCGCCGTTGTAAGAGGAGGGGCACCACATACAACATGGAACACAGGTGATGAGGGACAAGTTCATCCTATAGGAGCTGTGCTTGCCACAAACCTAACTGCATTGTTCATCTCATGGAAGAAGTGAACACGCTCAAGTGATACGCTTAGTGTGCTGCCATATTTCTAGAGCAAAGAAAACTGCAGTACAGATTCACCAGAGCTAGGAACGTGCACATGTAACATCAAAGGTGTGTATAGCTAGAGCAGGATGATGGCGCAGCCACGATAGAGCTGGAGCCAGAACCTAGAGGTAGCAAACAGGGAGGAAGGCGACAATTAATTGTCTTCTCGCGATTTGCGGGTAAAGAAGAGGATGGGTGGCAGAGAGAATGGTTCCCAAGTGAGAAAAGGATGTTGTGCCTCTCGCGACCCTTCCCAAAACAGCATGATCTTCGTGCTTGCGGGCACATACAAAATAGAACCACTCTTGCACAGGTATCTTTCCCATTAGTGATCCAGCGGCTCTACCATTTCAGTACTAGATAAAGCTAACCTTACATCAATAAACGTGTAAAAACTTGAAAGCAATCTAGCTTTTTTAGATTATATCTATGATTTACATTGATTGTTATGCCTATGCAGTTCTAAATGCACTGCATGTTTTTCATGCCGAAGCTACAAACCAACCTTATATGTAGCACATTTGTCTAGGAATAACAAAGACCCTTTTGTGACAGTTACAGCTTACATATGTACTCTAACAAAACTCAATAACAAGCTAAACATGCAGTTCTAAAGCTTTAGCAAGTCCCAACGTCATGAAAGTCTTATATTAGTCCCAGACTCCCACACGGTGCCTATGCTATCATCAAGGTGATAAATCAAAAGTTCAGGTGCTAAACATATGATGAAAAGATAAGTTTTATTGGTTCCCTTTAGAATGAAACTACCCACTATGTCCGTGATGGAAAGATAAGTTTATTGGTTTCCCTTTAGAATCAAACTACCCACTATATATGTGATCCCATATCTTGAAGAAGACAACTATACCAGCAAGCTTGAAAAATGAGAAAGATGTTGTGCTTGAGCGTTTCCTTGTTGGCTCTCCATTATACTTGGCTGTGTTGTGTTCGGATACACATGATCTGAAACTGATGGTGGGTTATACTGAAGATCAGACACATCTAGAGCACCTTGCATCAATATATCAGGCTGGGAAACTGAAGGGGCATCAATATTCTCAATGTTGGTACCTATTCTGGTTTCAGTATCTTCATTTGCTGATGACTGTAGAGCACCATTGTCATAGTAATCTTGATTCCTGTAAGAAAGGTGCCATAAGACAAGATGCATTTTGTGTCATGAGTAGGAACATAGCAGGAAATTAGTTTGCACCTGATATCTATTTGATCAACTGATGGAGTTTCATCTGAGTTGGGCACCTCTTCCATACTACATTTAGGGACCTTGGATGGAAGCAACCCAGAGAAGGCACCAGATTCAAAACTACCAAAGCTCAGATGTGCGCAGTCTGTATTTTCAAGTTGTAGATGATCGGGGATTATAACCGCTGGATTATCATCAGCAGAATTAGCTGCCGCTAGATCTTCCTTTTGCAAGCTTAGATGCTGAAAGTTCGTTGCAGCTGAGTCCACATCAACGTTGGAAACCTCAACTGCAAACGATTGCATCATCAGATTCCTTATTAGTAATTATATATGTTATAAATATAAAAGAACAGTGTTTAAGGCAATAAGGACATAGCATATACAAAGAAAAGTTTGTTAGTGAATGAACATAGAAAAAAGGACTAAACAATATTTTCACTTGTATCGGTAGCACATAAAGATGATGTGTAGAACAAATAATAAGCCAGTAAGGCAATCTCCATGCGTGGCAGTTTTGCAAAACTGCAACCACCACAGCCTCCATGAACATGTGCCACTTTACAGCATCAAAGGGCAAAACGGGAAGTGCAAAACTGAGCAATGAGCGGCTACTGGTTTTCGTTTTCTATGCAAAGGCAATGCCATTAAATATTGAATGACATCCCTGGGAGCCACTAGACAGTATGCCTGATCCATGTTTATGTGATGTCGTACTACAACATAAATATGCACTTGATGCTCAACGTACTTAAGGTGGTTGGCTGGTCAGGAGTGGGGATGTCAAACGCCCAAACATCAGACTAGCCAGTTGGAGGAACGTTTCAGCCTCCCCAAGGACAGCTATCACCTATCAGATAACAGAACAGTGTTTCCTCACAAAGAAATACAAAGATCATTCTACTTATTATCCAGCCTCCAAAAGGTATGAGCATCTACTTTGTGACAGAAAAAAAAAATAGAACACATTGGTAATTGACTTTTAAGACGCATAACCAGAAAAGGAAGTTCCATTGGTCACAAGATTTGCGATTTGAGATCTATACTAACCTTCATCGGCAAATGAATGCATTTGAGATTGGTATGTACTTGAGTTCTGCAACAATTCATCACCGAATTGAACTTTGTCGTGAAGAACTTCCGAGTGTCTCTCAGAAGGTATTGCTGTCTGCTTTACAATTGAGGTGTTATCTTCTGTGTGAGACTTCTCATGCAAGTTAACTGCATCAGCAACCAGCACTGATGACTCCAATGATGCCACAAATGATAATGGGCCGCCAGATGGCTCAGGGGCTGTGAATTGATTTTGTGATGGTGGTCCGTCCTGTGGAAACCAAACATTTTCATGTGTTTGGTGGCTGTCTGCCGAAGCGTGATTAGAATTTATAACTTGGGGAATGGGATCTGGAAGAGCTGGAAATCCTTGGTCAAATGTTGTCGGGGCGACTGTGCTTGCGGATTGTTTTGTGTTATGGTTCGTTTCATTTGACAAAGATGGGTTTTGACCAGCAAATGCTTTGTCTGCCGTAGCCGTAGACTTGCTAGAAGACCTTCCTTGAGGTCTGCCCATTTTAACTATATCAGCCATTGACATCTGACCAGGCACCCCACACCAATTCTGCTGAAATCCTGACGGTGATTGTGATGCTCCGCATAATCCATCAGGAACCACGTCGTTGTTTGCAAAGGAACTGCAACAAAGAAAGCAAAAAGGTCAGTTAACAATAATAAATAAACACAAATAGACCAGCAGAAACTTCTACATCTTCAGCCTTCATTACCTCGGAACTGTTGGCTTCTGAGTGGAATTGGTTGATGGAACACCAGGCCCCAATATTGATGACCTTGAAGCCACGTTATCTAGTAGGATTGAAATGAACATGAGAAAAAGAAATGTGAAAACTCATGGATACAAACATTATTTTATCTTACCAACTCCGCCGGATACAGACCGAACTGAACTGCTTCGGTTAGTACGATCTGTGCCAACTCTAGCGGCACGACTGTTTGAGTTATTTGCTCCTCGGGATCTTGGCTCAGGTGTACCTTTATTCACCTGTGTGAAATTTCAATACATGCTTGATGTAAGTTCTCAAGACTAAAGCATGGCACGGTAAATCAATAATTAGGAAATTAGTTGGATATTTAAACTTTCTAACACAAAAGTTTACCAACAGTGAACAAATTAAATGCCTGATATATTGACAAATTATTATTGCTTTCATTCATCCTAGTAACTAAAATTATATGGTCAATAGTAGATTAGCTACAAGCCTTCTTTTCATTTTGAAGAGCTGGAAGACCCTACTAAAAATAATATTAACTACAAGTTTGCAAAGTGGCACAGATACAAGTTGAGTATCATATTCAACTGACCTCCCTTTTCTTATCGCGCTTGTTCTTTACCTCTTGAAAAGTATCTGGAAAAAGATAGGCAATGTGTGAGATGCCTTACATAAGAGGACTATTGGGACTATGAAATAACATCAGATCAATCTCAAACTGCTGTTAGTATTAACTTCCTGTCATGCCAGGTAGATCAAAGAAAGACGGTCATGTAATTCAAATAGTAATATAGACAGGGCAATAATTCACTCAGTATATCCAAAATGTTCAGTCATAATCTTTGGACTAATAAAAGGTTGATGATACAAATTAAAGAAACTCTGTGGTAGCAATTGGGCTGTTGTAACAAGAATGAAATGGGAAGCACTAAGCCACTAAGGAATTAGGCCCCAGTTCCTTGCGTGAAAGTAAGACACAAGTGTTGGCGATCTTAAGGTATGCAAATGGACAGAGCGCAAAGTCACATAGGCAACTATGAGCATTCAATTAAATAAGATTCCAGCTCCCACACATGCAAGTCTCATCTTTCCTTGCGAATTTAGGTATTTTACAACTTACAAACTCAAGGTACCTCTTACAACAAATGACAAGAGATGCAAATAAGGATCTGTTAGAGTATGTAATGGGCCTGGGCTGGCTGTATAGCCCGTTAGTCTTAGGGTTAATTAGAGATAAGGGTCGCTTGCTTAGGGGTCAAGTAAGCCTTGCTTGGGAGTCAAGTAAACCTCTCTATATAAAGAGAGGAGATGTATCAATCTAATCAAGCAAGAATTAAGAAGGAAATCTCTTCCATCTTGCCCGGCCGTGGGCAAAAGGCCCCCGGCCGGCCCTCTCGCGCCCTCCTTCTAGCAGCGCCATAACAATTTGGTATCAGCTAGCTTCGGTTCGATCATGTCTTCCTCCGTCGCGCCCGCCCCCGTCGTCCTCACCCCGAAGGAGTCCATCGCCCCGTCCTGGCTGCAGTGGCAGCCGCCGCTCCTGGCGGCCTCCGCCGCGCCCGGCGCTCCGCCGCAGCAGCCACCGCCGGTCAGCTCCGGCCCCGCATCGACCACGCCGGCGGAAGTCCCGATCCACCAGATCAAGTTCCCGCTGTCGCCATCACCGCTTCTCCAGGGCGTCCCCATCCAGCAGATCAAGTTCCCGTCGTCACCGTCACCGCTTCCGGCTTGGATCACTACCCGCCACGTGTCGGCGGCGGTGAGGCTGCAGGCTATTGCGCGCGGCCTCCTAGCGCGTCGGCATGTGCGGGAGATGCGTGGTCTGCAGCTGCCGCTCCTCCCAGTTGCGCTTCACTGCGCAAAGGACCTCAATCTCGTCCGCTGCGTCGGGGATCTTGGCCGTGCTGTTTTCCCCACGGACAGCGACCTCAAAGTCTACGACATCGGCGGTTGGGGGGGCCCACCCCTCCTCGCCATTCTCCATCGACAGCCCTCCACTCTTCTCTGTGCAGTGCAGACCAACAGTTGTCCGGCGGGGAGAAGGCATGGTGTCACCGACAGGAGCGCACCACATAGCACCACTGTATTCCGCCGCCTGCCGCCGCGAGGGCGCCTCTGCTGGTCGTTCTTGCGACCACTTCCAGGTGGCCATACACATGCACTCCTTTTGTCCAGATGGTGTCCATGGGATCCAGGTGGTTGTACACGTGCACGTCCAACCGTGCGGATGGTGTCCACTTTATGTTCAGGGGTCCAAAATAAAGCGTCTCAGTCCATTTCAGGTTGAGAGTAATGAAACAAGCCGAGATGTAAAAGGCTTGTTTTTAGGTGTTAGGTTTGTGTTGCATCGAGTCATGGTTATAAGTTGGTTAGGCTGCAGCTCGAGAACAAGCTGCATGTCCAGGTGGGGTGTAGTGTTAGAGTAGGTGGGGTGTAATGTTAGAGTACGTAATGGGCCTGGGCCGGCGGTATAGCCCGTTAGTCTTAGGGTTAATTAGAGATAAGGGTCGCTTGCTTAGGGGTCAAGTAAGCCTTGCTTGGGAGTCAAGTAAACCTCTTTATATAAAGAGAGAAGATGTATCAATCTAATCAAGCAAGAATTAAGAAGGAAATCCCTTCCATCTTGCCCGGCCGTGGGCAAAAGGCCCCCGGCCGGCCCTCTCGCGCCCTCCTTCTAGCAGCGCCATAACAGGATCATGAGTGATAAACAATGAACCAAAGAAAATGCACTACAGTCGATAGTAAACGGTAACCAATGGAAAAAAGAAAGCACTAACCAACAGGAGAAATCAAGTAACTATCTATACCAATATAAAAAGACCTAAAGGGGCAGATCCAATCAATCTGGGCCATTAAACCATGCTAATCCAATGACCTAGCTTGCTCCAATGGTGAGCGCTCAATATGTTTAGCGTGCAATTAATATCATACTAAATTTCAACGTATGTGCTAATCATATAATTAACACGTGATTGATATCCTACCTAATATGAACGTGTAATTAATTTGTTCCCAGATATCAATTTGCATTGCACGTACGCATTTGCTAGTTCTGTTAAAGACAATTAAATGAAAAACAGAGCATGTGAGTCTCAAACCATAAACATCACTTTCAGCCTCTCAGCAGCTACTGCGAAGACAGAAGACAAAACCAGGGAAGCAGCCGAGGCAGTACTATTTCACCGTTTCAGATCTGTCTTGGACAGTTTAAGCTTTTGTATAAGCTTCAATAGCACATATCCAGGGGAGACAGCTTGAACATCTCAACAGAAATCTGAACTTATACT
This sequence comes from Aegilops umbellulata, assembly GCA_032464435.1. Classification (NCBI taxonomy): domain Eukaryota; kingdom Viridiplantae; phylum Streptophyta; class Magnoliopsida; order Poales; family Poaceae; genus Aegilops; species Aegilops umbellulata. Next base: position 296,079,891 of record CP136056.1, read on the forward strand.
TGTGGGTTATTCAAGAACAAGACTAGTCTCCTTCCAAACAGACAGATCTGTCTTGGCCAGTTTAAGCTTTTGTATAAGCTTCAATGGCACATATCCAGGGGAGACAGCTTGAACATCTCAACAGAAATCTGAACTTATACTTGTGGGTTATTCAAGAACAAGACTAGTCTCCTTCCAAACAGACAGATCTGTCTTGGCCAGTTTAAGCTTTTGTATAAGCTTCAATGGCACATATCCAGGGGAGACAGCTTGAACATCTCAACAGAAATCTGAACTTATACTTGTGGGTTATTCAAGAACAAGACTAGTCTCCTTCCAAACAGACAGATCTGTCTTGGCCAGTTTAAGCTTTTGTATAAGCTTCAATAGCACATATCCAGGGGAGACAGCTTGAATATCTCAACAGAAATCTGAACTTATACTTGTGGGTTATTCAAGAACAAGACTAGTCTCCTTCCAAACAGGCAGATCTGTCTTGGCCAGTCTAAGCTTTTGTATAAGCTTCAATAGCACATATCCAGGGGAGACAGCTTGAATATCTGTGACGCCCGGATAATCAAGCTACAGTAATCCCACGTTAATGATGCCAAGTCACCACGGTTACTATTGTTAATCTCCTGTTAGTTCAAAATCGATTCGAATTCAAACTTAAAATAAAGTCAAACGGTAAAGGTTTTCAAATATTAAAACTAAAATGTTGGGGTATTGCCAAATAATGCATAGGTAATTATTGTGGAGAAACCACAATTATGTAAAAGGTTTAAATGCACCTAAATGATTAAAACAGTAGGTAAAACTATTGAATAAATGTCTTTTGGATATTGAAAAATACTAAACCATTTTTATTTTAGAGTAAAACTTTTATGGCAGTGGGTTATTTTGAAACATTGTTTTGGGAACTATTGTCATATTTTAATAAACTAAAAATAATATGTAAACTAAAAAAAAAGAACATTAAATAAAAAGAAAGTCAAAACAGTAAACAAAAAAAAAAAATTGAAAAGCCCCCCCTCCAGTGGACCGAATGGCCCAGCTGGCCAAAGCCGGCCCAGCTGGCCGGCCCAGTCGCCCTGGCCTATATGGCCTGCCCACCACCAAACCCTAGCACCCCCTCTCCCCATTCCCGCACGATTCCCTCCCCACTCCCTCTCGTTACCCCTGCGCCGCCACGCTCCCTGTGCCGAACAGCCCCGCCTCACACCGGCGCTCCACCGCCACACCAGCGCCGCCCCATCCTCACCTCCTCCCAAATGGCGCCCAGCGCCCGGCGCCCCCCACCCCATCGCTACTCGACGCCGCAGCCGCCGGATCGAGCCGCGCCCCGCCGCCTGGACACCGCCGCCCCAAGTCGCCGCCAACTGACGCCGACGGCCTCGACACCGCCGCCCGTCGCTCGCTACCTCATCTCCCCGAGCCCACTGCCGCCCCCTCGAGCTCGCACGCGACCTCCCCTGTGAGCCGCCGCCTCCCATCCTCCCTCTCTGCTTCCGCGCCGTGCCGTCGTCGCACGCATCCCGCACCCGCTCATCGCGCCCGACGACCGACGCGCGCGCGCCGTTCCGCAACCCTAGCGCAAGCTGCCGAGCCTCGCTGCTGGCTGCACCCGCGCCCGCCTCTTGCGCTCCGGCCCCGTGCTCACTGCGGACGGGCCGCGCCCTGGCCGTGTGCCGCGCCGCGCCTCCGCTCGTCACCGCGCTGGCCGCGCCGCTGCTTAGCCCCCGCCACCGCATCCTAGCGCCGCCAACCCCGCGCACCAGGGTCGCCGTCGTACGGGGTCACTCCCTGCTCCCAGAACCCCTGTCGCGGCCTAGCGAGGCCGCCGGCGCTGCGTGCCCGCACGATTCCAGTCGGTCCCCTGGTGGATTAGTGGGGATAACCCCCCTAGATTAGATTAGGTGCTAACCCCCTTGTGCGTATGACTAGTGGGGCCCGCCCCCTGTTAGAACAAAAAAAATGAAATTCAAAATAACTAAATATAATTAATAGATAATTAATTAATTTAATAGTTAATTAACTAAATTAATATTGCTTAGTTAACTAATTAACTACCTCATTAGTTTAGTCGGTCAATGACAAGGAGGCCCCACCGTCCTATTGACCAGTCAAAGTTTGACTGGTCAACTGGGTCAACTGGCCCACATGCCAGCCTTTGTGTACATTCTGTGTACCAGGGCTGGGTACCCATAGCATTTTGTCTATTAATTTTGAAATACAAATAATTTGGGAAAATGGATTAAATCTTTAAAAATTAATATAAATTAATCCGTAGCTCGGATGGAAAAACTTTGTACATGAAAATTGCTCAGAACGACGAGACGAACCCGGATACGCAGCCCGTTCATCCGCCGCACACCCCTAACATCTCAAACTCGCAACTTTCCCCCTCCGGCTCCTCTGCCCGAAAACGCGGAACCCCGGGGATACTTTCCCGGATGTTTCCCCCCCTTCACCGGTATCATCCCATACCGCGTTAGGGCACCTCTAACGCCGTTACTTGTCATGTCTTGCATCACTATGCCTCGGCTTGTTTAAATATTTATTGTTTCTCCCCCCTCTCCTCTCGATAGACATCGAGGCCGACGCTGCTGCTGCCCCGTTCGACTACGGAGTTGACGATCCCTCTCTCTTGCCAGAGCAACCAGGCAAGCCCCCCCCCCCCCTTGATCACCAGATATCGCCTACTCTTCCCTATACTGCTTGCATTAGAGTAGTGTAGCTTGTTACTGCTTTCGTTATTCCTATCCTGATGCATAGCCTGTCTTTGATACTGCTGTTGATACCTTTACCTGCAATCCTACTGCTTAGTATAGGATGCTAGTGTTCCATCAGTGGCCCTACACTCTTGTCCGTCTGCCATGCTATTCTATCGGGCCGTGATCACTCGAGGGTGATCACGGGCATATACTATATACTATACACTGTTACATTACATGTGATACTGTTCGGAGATGGGGGCTGAAGGGGCAGGTGGCTCCATCCCGGTAGAGGTGGGCCTGGGTTCCCGACGGCCCCCGACTGTTACTTTGTGGCGGAGCGACAGGGCAGGTTCAGACCACCTAGGAGAGAGGTGGGCCTGGCCCTAGTCGGCGTTCGCGATACTTAACACGCTTAACGAGATCTGGGTATTTGATCTGAGTCTGGCCATTTGGTCTATACGCACTAACCACCTACGCGGGAGTAGTTATGGGTATCCCGACGTCGTGGTATCAGCCGAAGCACTTCTTGACGTCAGCGACTGAGTGGCGCGCGCCGGGTTGGACCGCGTAACGTGACTTCCGTTGTACTGGAGGTTGCTAGGTCTGCTCACCGGCCGCGTTCGCAACGTGCAGGTGTGCTCAGGGCGATGGGCCCAGACCCCTGCGCGCATAGGTTTAGACCGGCGTGCTGACCGCTCTGTTGTGCCTAGGTGGGGCTGCGACGTGTTGATCTCCCGAGGCCGGGCATGACCCAGGAAAGTGTGTCCGGCCAAATGGGATCAAGCGTGTTGGGCTATGTGGTGCACCCCTGCAGGGAAGTTTATCTATTCGAATAGCCGTGTCCCTCGGTAAAAGGACGACCCGGAGTTGTACCTTGACCTTATGACAACTAGAACCAGATACTTAATAAAACACACCCTTCCAAGTGCCAGATACAACCCGGTGATCGCTCTCTGACAGGGCATCGAGGAGGGGATCGCCGGGTAGGATTATGCTATGCGATGCTACTTGGAGGACTTCAGTCTACTCTCTTCTATATGCTGCAAGACGGAGGCGACCAGAAGCGTAGTCTTCGATAAGACTAGCTATCCCCCTCTTATTCTGGCATTCTGCAGTTCAGTCCACTGATATGGCCCTTTACACATATATCCATGCATATGTAGTGTAGCTCCTTGCTTGCGAGTACTTTGGATGAGTACTCACGGTTGCTTTTCTCCCCTTTTTCCCCCTTTCCCTTCTACCCGGTTGCCGCAACCAGATGTTGGAGCCCAGGATCCAGATGCCACCTTCGACGACGACTCCTACTACTCTGGAGGTGCCTACTACTACGTGCAGCCCGCTGACGATGACCAGGAGTAGTTTAGGAGGATCCCAGGCAGGAGGCCTGCGCCTCGTTCGATCTGTATCCCAGTTTGTGCTAGCCTTCTTAAGGCAAACTTGTTTAACTTATATCTGTGCTCAGATATTGTTGCTTCCGCTGACTCGTCTATGATCGAGCACTTGTATTCGAGCCCTCGAGGCCCCTGGCTTGTAATATGATGCTTGTATGACTTATTTTATTTGTAGAGTTGTGTTGTGATATCTTCCCGTGAGTCCCTGATCTTGATCGTACACATTTGCGTGCATGATTAGTGTACGATTGAATCGGGGGCGTCACAATATCTTAACAGAAATCTGAACTTATACTTGTGGGTTATTCAAGAACAAGACTAGTCTCCTTCCAAACAGACCCATAAAGCCCTAAACAAGTTGGGGTAGGCTAGAGCTGAAACCCATAAGATCTCGAAACCAACTCATGGTTCTGGCACGTGGATAGCTAACTTCCACACACCCCTGTCCATGGCTAGTTCTTTGGTGATATTCCAGTCCTTCAGATCTCTTTTTACGGACACCTCCCATGTCAAGTTTGGTCTACCCTGACCTCTCTTGACATTATCAGCACGCTTTAACCATCCGCTATGCACTGGAGCTTCTGGAGGTCTGCATTGTATATGCCCAAACCATCTTGAACAATGTTGGACAAGCTTCTCTTCAATCGGCGCTATCCCAACTCTACTACATATATCATCATTCCGGACCCGATCCTTTCTTGTGTAGCCACACATCCATCTAAACATGACATTTCCCCTACACCCGACTATTGAATTAAACATGGGCATCTCCAGGCCGGGCCTGGTTCGGGCCAGGCTTTGCAAAGCCCAACCTCAAATTCCCAAGCCCAAGCCCGGCCCGGTCCGAAATACATGAACAATGCACTTTTTGAATTAAAATAATGAATTTTGGGATATTTAAATGATATATGATACCTATATTTCTAATAAATAGTGATTTATGCCCTATTCGGGCTTCTCTTCGGCTTTCGGGCCGGGCTTCGGACGGAAAAGCTGAGCCCAAGCCTGGCCCGGATGTCGGGCTTTCGGGCCGGGCTGGCCAGACAGGCTGTCCATGCCCGGGTATTGAATATGTCGCCTTTTAATCGGCCAACACTTAGCACCATAAAACATTGCGGGTCGAATCCCCGTCCTACAGAACCTACCTTTTAGATTTTGTAGCGCACTCTCTTGTCACAGAGAACGCTAGAAGCTAGGCACCACTTCATCCATACGGCTTCGATTCCATGGCTCACATCTTTACTGATGTCACCATCCTTCTGCAGCATTGACCTCAAATATAGAAAGGCGTCCTTCTAAGGTATCACCTGCCCATCAACACTTACCTCCTCCTCCTCCTCCTCATGCCTAGTAGTACTGAAATTGCACCTCATGTAATTAGTTTTAGTTCTACTAAGCCTAAAACCTTTCAATTCCAAAGTTTGTCTTCTAGCTTTAACTTTCTATTAACCCTTGTCTAACTACCATTGACTAGCACCACATCAACCGCAAAGAGCATATACCATGGGATATCTCCTTGTATATCCCTTGTGGCCTCATCCATCATCAAGGCAAAAAGATAAGGGCTCAAAGCTAACCCTTTGTGTAGTCCTATTTTAATCAGAAAGCCATCAGTGTCGTCATCACTTGTTTGAACACTTGTCAGAACATTATCATAGATGTCCTTGGTGAGGGAAATGTATTTTGTTGGAACTTTGTGTTTCTCCAAAGCCCACCACATGACATTCCACGGTATCTTATCGTAGGCCTTCTCCAAGTCAATGAACACCATATGCAGGTCCTTCTTTTGCTCCTTATATCTCTCCATAAGTTGTCGTACCAAGAAAATGGCATCTATTGTCGACCTCCCAGGCATGAAACCAAATTGATTGGTCACACTTGTCATTCCTCTTAAGTGGTGCTCAATGGCTCTCTCTCCCATAGCTTCATTGTATGGCTCATCAGCCTAATTCCATGGTAATTAGTACAACTTTAACAGCCCACTTGTTCTTGAAGATTGGAACTAATATAGTACGCCTCCATTCTTCTAGCATCTTGTTTGCCTGAAAAATGAGTTGAAAAGCTTAGTCATACTATCGTTATGCCTTTGATGCCTCTTCACACCTCAATGGGGATACAATCAAGGCCCATTGCGTTGCCACCTTTCATCCTTTTTAAAACCTTCCTAATCTCAGACTCATGGATTCGTCGCACAAAACGCCTTCTGGTATCATCGAAGGAGTCGTCCAGCTCAACGATAGATCTCTCGTTCTCTCCATTGAACAGCTTGTCGAAGTACTCATGTTGTCTATGCTTGATATTCTCATCCTTCACCGGGAGTTGATCTACTTCGTCTTTGATGCATTTGACTTGGTTGACACCCCTCGTCTTCCTCTCTCGGATCTTGGCCATCTTATAGATGTCCCTTTCGCCTTCCTTCGTGTCTAAGCACTAGTAGAGGTCGTCATATGCCCGACCTCTTACTTCACTCACAGCTCACTTTGCGGCCTTCTTTGCCACCTTGTACTTCTCTATGTTGTCTGCGCTCATATCCAGGTGTAGGAGATTCGCTTCTACTACCCCCCCCCCACAGTCACCCCAAACTCCTCTAAAGGCCCCTTACGAATGCAAGTTGCATCTTCATCCACATATTGTTTGCATCACCCTCTTCTCCCAGTCCCAAGGGCCCTCCTTAATAACCCTCTCCTTGAAAGCCTTAGTTGTCTCCCCCTTGAGCTTCCACCACTTCGTTCTAGCAATTTTGGCGCACTTATCCCACTGGACACGAATCCAAAAGCAAAAGTCAACCACCCAGAAGCTTATGTTGAGGGACAACACTTTCCAGGCATCACCTTACAATCTATGAAAGCACGCATGTCTTCTCCTCTTGAGAGGACAAAATCAATCTGGCTAGTGTTGACCACTACTAAAAGTCAATTCCCTCTTTTAAAGAGGTATTAGCTACAATCATGTCGTAGGCTAGAGCGAAGCTTAAGACATCTTCTCCTTCTTGATTCTTGATGTCATAGCCAAAGTCCCCATACAACCCTTCAAAACATGTGTTAGATGTACCCACGTGGCCATTGAGATCTCCTCCTATGAAGAGCTTCTTGTCAATAGGTACACTCCTAACCATGTCCTCCAGGCCTTCCTAGAACTCCCTCTTGGTGCTCTCATTGTGGCCTACTTGCGGGGGATACACGTTGATAACATTGAGAACCAAGTCCCGAACTACCAGCTTGACCAGGATAATCCGGTCCCCTTGCCTCTTGGCGTCTACCACTCCATACTTGAGGCTCTTCTTGATCAAGATGTCTACTACATTTTTGTTTGTAGTTGTCCTGTGTACCACAACTTGAAGCCGGTATCCTCCACCTCCTTTGCCTTTTGTCCCCTCTGTTTCTGTTGTAGTTGTCCCATGTACCACAGCTTGAAGCCGGTATCCTCCATCTCCATCACCTTTTGTTCCCTCCATTTGATTTTTGTCCCCCGTGAAACAGACCTACATTAAGCCTCGTTCCAAAATAAAACCGAGCCAAGCTTATCTAAATTCTGCTCTGCACACAAGATATGGAAGGAACAAAAACTATCAAAGGGACAAAACCACATCGCTTTGACCATTTGCAAATTCAAATTGAAGAAACCAACTTTTTAAGACTATCGTCGTTGAAGAAGATCACAAATGTTATTGACCCATTTTTTATACCACAGATCCTCTTATCTTCAATTGCTAATAAAACACAGACTTAGATAGTTAGGCCCTAAATCCAGTTCAATAGAACTTGGATGCGATGAAGGAACTTACGATCCAAAACCGACCTAGGTTTTGGGTCCTCCATGCCATTTGATCGAAGGCTTTGCTTTTTCATCTTTTCCTTCCCTTACCCTAAAGCCCCATCAAGGTAGGTTGTGCTTGGCTTTTCAGAAGCCCTTAATTGTTTCTCTTTGGGAGCATTATAGCTATTGACAGACTTCTACATTTGGATGCAACAGCAAAATCTTGCTTGAATTAGTAAGCATCCCTTAACTAACTATATTCTACATTTCAGCATAGCATAGTTCAACAACCGCAGGCTAGTCCCAAGTTCAAAATATTATTTCATCCACCGTCAAGCACAAAACGGAACATAGCCTTACGACAAGAAAAAAAATCCAAATTATTCCATCCATGTGCTACTGCTCCTCTCATCAAAACCAGAAGGTTAATGCTGACGTACTCGGAAATATAAAAACACCACTAAAAATAGCACAAAAAGAAAACGAGCAAATAACGTACAGCCCATCCTAAACAAGAGGCATAATAAACGCAAAAAAGAAAAACTCTACAGAGGAACAAATCTTCGCAACAGCCCTGGACTGGGGACTCCATCAGCACAGTACCAAATCAGCATAAATCCCTGAGGTGGAATGAAACGGGCACGTTTGTTCCAATCCATTGGCCACAAACACAGCCCAAAGGCTAACCAACGCAGCCAAAACTTGAGCAAAGACCTTAAGCGGTGCAGGGAAAGAGGGGGAGCGGGGTGCTGCAGAGTAGATGGGACCTTGGGAGAGGAGGCGGCTGACCGCCTCGTCAGGGTCCATGCCGCAGTCGCGCAGCGCCGCGTAGATCTCTGAGTCGGAGCGGCTCACGATCTCCTTGAGCCCCTGCACCAGCTTCCTCGCGGACGCCGGCACCGGTCCCGCCGCCGGCACCCTCCCTCCCACTCCTCCGCCGCTCATCCTCGCCGCCGGGAACCGCCGCCAAAACAGCTCCTCCTCCTCCGCTTCCGCTTCCGCTGTGTGTGTTAGAGAGCCGGGCTCGTAGCAGCAGCAGCAGCGCCTCCTCCGCTTCCGCTGGGTCTCGGTTCTCAGCTCGCGCGCGGTTAACGGCGGCCAAATTCCAAAACCCTCCCTCCGCGCTTCCCCCTCGCCTACCTTTATATAGCTCGATGCGATGCGGAGGAAGAAATGGGGTTAAAATCTAATTTCCCACTTCTGTCCGCGCCTAACCTCTGCTCCCTCCTCCCTAGTCTCTATCCGTCGCCGCGTACACTTGTCGCGGAGATGTGGATGATGGGAGGTGCGAATGAATATCTAAAACTGACAGGCCGGGACACATCTCGAGGGGGCCCGCGTGCAGCCTCTGCGTCTAGGAGGGCGCGTCGCGGTGTTACGTGGCTATGGTGTGCACGCCCCGAGGCTCAGCATGTGGGGCAACATTGTCGGTGTCCCTACGTGTCGCCCAACCGTGTGACTAGCGTGGATGCAGGGTTATCCCTGAGCAGATGATGATCGGGCCGCATTGTCAGTGTCAGATATGCGTACGAAACTGACGTAACATTTGGGCTCTTTTCGGGTACAAGACGGGGGCAGTCAGTGAAGATTCCTCCCCTTTCGTTTTTGGGGCATTTTTACGAGAAAGAATTTTGCAGGGCAGTAAGCGTAGATCTGCACGCCCCCGTAGTGGAAGTTAGTTGGGTTCCTTTCCAAATTTGGTTAGATTCCTTCTCCCTCCTTTGGGCAGGCTACTTTCATGTTTTCCCCAGGAAAAAAAAGGTTGCCTTCTGATTGCAGCAACTTTTGAAATTTTGTGCACAGGGAAAAATACTGTTAGAAATTTTGCGTTGATCTTTTGTGTGGTGCATTTTGATGGGGAAGCTATATCTGCAATAGTCTCTAGGCATGTCTTGCCAACAAAAATCAAAAAGTTACATGTCTCTAAGGGCATGTACAATGATAACATATTGGATACAGATGCCCAATGAGAAAAAGTAGCTTGAGGCAATTACATTGATTTTTTCTCCTCCAACTTTTTTCAGCTTTTTTACATCGGACCACACTTTTTCTTCCCAAACACCTGCCTCTTGCAGAGGATCTCGCTTCTCTATCCGAACCTAATTTTCATAACATTTGATCCTACATGGCACATGGGGCATCACCATGAGGCTATGCATTGGCCATGCCCTAAAGCCAAGGCGGGTACTTTGGCCTTGTTATTACTTTCCATGAGACCCAAAGCTAATTTGCACTCTTCTTGCTTACACCCCCACCGAAACTTCCGAATAATCACTAGTGCAGCGATTTGCTATACAAACGCCTTCTAACCCCTTCTCGTGACAGAGTTTTAAACCATCGCCTTGCTTGTGTGTGCGATAAGGAGGGTCCATCCAAGATGACCCAGAAACTGACGGCGATAGGTCCTTCGGTCACACACGCGGGGAAAAAGAGCTCACGTGCAATCGGGGGAGCCATCGCAGACAGTTATACAGGCACAACCGCTTCCGCTCGTATGTACATTCCACACAATGAATCCCAGGAAACGTTTCTGTTCGTATATACATCCCACACAGTGAATCCCGGACAAATGTTTTCGTTCGTATGTACATCCCACACAGAGAATCCCAAACAAACATTTCCGTTTGTATGTACATCACACATAATTTTCCGCATCGCATCATTTGTGATAGCGTTGCCATTGTGATAGAGGTGAAGGTCCTGATCTTTCGATGAGATGGTGGCTATCGTTTTGGAGGAAGTCGACTTTGACGGTCTGACTACGAACGTGCGAGGACGTCGCACCTTAGCAATCGCTAAACCAACTCCGAGAGGTTATTGACCATGCCGGAGCACGATCAACCTGACCACGAAGGTCTGTTTCCTGCAGGCAAGTGAAGAACAAGTAAGAAACTAAGATTGCAATATGGATATTGCGAATATAAGAGGAAAACTTTATTGATCAAGGTGGGGTTCTGTGACGCCTTTGTCTGGTCGTTGAACACAAACGAAGTACGCGAAGTTGCAGCTATGGCGAACTTTCTAAGCAAAACCCAAAGTCTATACGACGCCCTAAGGGCTGTATATATGGAGGAAGAGGGGGGAATTTCGTGGCCCTTGAGGAAGGGGTCCGAAACCAACCCTAACTCTTGTTTCCCCACAAATACGAACTCTAAAAACAACCTATACTTAAGTATTTCGAAATTACATGGGCCTGGTCCAATAATAAGGTGACGCAGCACCTAGAATAGCCTCTGGACGAAATTTATGAAGTGGCATCTTGTATATTTCGTCCAAGGCTTCATGCACTTCTTATGGTGGCTTCAAAGTCTTGAAATCATCACTTGTAACTCCGTTCTTGTTCCCCTTGCGCATGCCATCATCTCCAGGCTTGGTCTTGCTCCAGTGTTCATCCCTCTTATCCATGCCAGGCCCTTCATTTGTAAGCAAAACAAATGTATCCAATTTAGGCAGCATCATATTCTCATGAACGTTAGAATCATTACCAAGAAACAAAAGTACCTGATAATTTAATTGGCGTGCGCGAGCTCTAGTAATTGATCCAGTATATGTAGCAGTAGGGGTTGTGGGTGTAACAATGGTATTGATGTCCTCATCACATTGCAGACTATATTTATAATTTTATCATTTTGCATTATCGAATGCATCATGCACGGTGACTAGAAGAAACTATGTGGCATAGGTTGTCCATCATACACACTTTTTATGTGGAAAACGTTTATCCAAGGTGGCCTAGCGCAAACAGTTGTCCAGAGAAAATCATCTGTGATTGTTCATTGATCCAACACGTTTACTTCCTACAGACTGTGTGGGTCATCTGAGGTCATCGCCCACGGTGTTATCTCAATAACCGTCTGCAATAGAAAAACCTGTTGGTGCAATTCTTGCCCTCTTGTGTTTTGGAGATTGTTTACAGAAACAGATGTGGACTGATTTGTTTGTTAATGCCAACACGGATAAATAGTCCATGCAGAACCAAAGAGAATGCCATCTTTGGTGCCAAGTTTGAGGAACTTCATCGAAGGATATTTGAGATGCAGAGAAGATTCAGTCATATCTCTCGAGGCTGTTTAGGCGAGAAGATTGATGTGAAGAAGTTGACTCATAAAGTCTATTGTTGATCAGAAGCAATTGGTTTGGTGTTTGTCCAAAGAGAATTGACTGAGAAGACTGAAGGTGAAGCGAAGACGTAGCATTCATTTTGTTGTTCTTCTTCTCTTTCTTGAGTTGTAGGACCTCCGTACTATTAAGATGGGTATAGGTTCCCGAAGCTTAGATCTGATGCGATGCTTAGCCCAAACCTATGCAAGTACGTGAGAAATCTCTTTATGCTCTGAATGATTACCTGTCAGCAGAAGTCATAGTTCTTTGTTGCTATAGGAGATATCTTTCGGACTGAGGAGTTAGCATTTCTTGCTCTGCAAGAAATGTTACCGTTGTGCTCAAAATCCGACCATTGGACTCGTGTCGTTCATCCATTTGTTGTCCCACATGTCCATTCTGGTCATTTCCCATCAGGGAAGTCTGTGGCTATAAATAGCCACCCCGCTCCAACGTTCTCCATCGGCTGCTTCACTTTATGATTTATGAGAAGATTGGTTGAGCATACCCTCTCCGAGAGATTTGAGTTCAAAATCCACCTAGAGAAAACCAAGAACCAAAACTTAGACAGTGGTTGAGCATCACAGTAGTTCTGAGTCTGAGTTCTTGTACCTATTACTCTTGAGAGTTGCGCACTCTCTAGATGGATAGGTGTCGGCTCGATTGTTGAAGAGTTGTTGTCTTCACCGAGCAAGATCTTCAGCAACCAAGAGTAATTGTGGTTTGCGAAGGAAGTCTGTTCAAGGTTTGGATATCACCGATAAGCATCTACCACGAGTGAAATCAGCTGGAGTCTGATCAGCTCCCAGTTGAAGGAGAATAGGATGGAGAGAGGTTTGCTCTTGTGTTCAATCACAAGTCCGTCCAACCAGACGTAGTCTTTTGGCAAAAGGACGAACCAGTCTACCAAATACACTTGTCGCCATCGAGCACCACTGGTCCATTCAATTTACTCTGTATTTCCTTTAGGAATTATCTTTCATACTCTGCGGTGATAATGTATTTGTTCATGTATTGATCATTTATCTTTTGTGTGTAAACTGATGCATATCTCACTTATCTTTCGAGCAATATTTTAGTACAATCACATTTGCTTGCATTTACATCACTGTTCGCATATGGTTTCCATACATGCTATTGCAATTGCTTGTGTGTTGCATTACCATCGTGATAGTCAAGCCCATAATCTACTATGCTCGAGCTATCATCACTTCCTATATTGAAGGTTTTGTTCCTCAGTAGGATATCTGTCTAAAGCTCATTTCGCTCTAGTTTATTATGCTACTGTGTTTGGGCCAGATGCAAAACATTCGCAAGATTTTTTGAATCTCCCATTCACCCCCCCCCATGTTTGATATACTCCCAGTCCCTACAATTGGTATCAAAGCCAGGTTCTCCCTGTTCTGCTTATTAAAGGTCTAACAACCTTGGAGTTTTGAGTATGTTGTATGCAGGTAGATCCTTGCACTCTGTAAGGTTTCCTATCTTTGATGGAAATGACTATCTCTATTGGCAAGGAAGAATGAGAATCAGACTTCAAGCTATCAGTACTGAGCTATGGCAATAGTGGAGAATAGATACACAATTCAACACCCATAAACACCCACTCCCAAAGATGAAGCTAACATTCGTCTGAACACACAAGCAAAAGATATCATGTGCCACAACCTATCAAGAGGAATGATGCCATAATAATGACCATGAAGGAATAATTCTCCAAATAGGTCCCACACTGATATGATTCGTGCCATGTTTGCCAACTTTAGAAGTCTTCGAAAAGGAAGGTGCCATGGAACTCACTGATCGACTGACAAACATTGTTGAAAGGCTTCATCAAAGAGGAGTTACTGATAGCCCACAAGTATAGGGGATCGCAACAGTTTTCGAGGGTAGAGTATTCAACCCAAATTTATTGATTCGACACAAGGGGAGCCAAAGAATATTCTCAAGTATTAGCAGTTGAGTTGTCAATTCAACCACACATGAAAGACTTAATATCTGCAGCAAAGTATTTAGTAGCAAAGTAGTATGGAAGTAACAGTAACGGTGGCAAAAGTAACAGTATCAGTTTTTGTAGCAATTGTAACAGTGGCAACGGAAAAGTAACTAAGCAAAGATCAATATGTGAAAAGCTCATAGGCAATGGATCAATGATGGATAATTATGTCGGATGCAATTCCTCATGCAACAGTTATAACATAGGGTGACACAGAACCAACTCCAGTTCATCAATGTAATGTAGGCATGTATTCCGAATATAGTCATACGTGCTTATAGAAAAGAATTTGCATGACATCTTTTGCCCTACCCTCCCGTGGCAGCGGGGTCCTATTGGAAACTAAGGGATATTAAGGCCTCCTTTTAATAGAGTACCTGACCAAAGCATTAACACTTAGCGAATACATGAACTCCTCAAACCACGGTCATCACCGGGAGTGGTCGCGATTATTGTCACTCCGGGGTTGCCGGATCATAACACATAGTAGGTGATTATTGACTTGCAAGATAGGATCAAGAACTCACATATATTCATGAAAACATAATAGGTTTAGATCTGAAATCATGGCACTCGGGCCCTAGTGGCAAGCATTAAGCATAGCAAAGTCACAACAACATCAATCTTAGAACATAATGGATACTAGGGATCAAAACCTAACAAAACTAACTCGATTACATGGTAAATCTCATACAACCCATCACCGTCCAGCAAGCCTACGATGAGATTACTCACGCACGGCGGTGAGCATCATGAAATTGGTGATGGAGGATGGTTGATGATGACGACGGCGACGGATTCCCCTCTCAGGAGCCCCGAACAGACTCCAGATCAGCCCTCTCGAGGGAGATTAGGGTTTGGCGGTGGCTCCATATCGTAAAACATGATGAATCCCTCTCTCTGATTTTTTTCTCCCCGAACGTGAATATATGGAGTTGGAGTTGAGGGCGGTGGATTCCCAGGGGGCCCACGAGGCAGGCGGCACGCCTAGGGGGTGGGCGCGCCATACACCCTCGTGGACAGGGTGTGGGCCCCCTTATGCTGATTCTTTCGCCAATATATTTTATTAATTCCAAAACGTGTTTCCATGGATTTTCAGGTCATTTCGAGAACTTCTATTTCTGCACAAAAATAACACCATGACAGTTCTGCTGAAAACAACATCAATCTGGGTTAGTTCCATTCAAATCATGCAAGTTAGAGTCCAAAACAAGGGCAAAAGTGTTTGGAAAAGTAGATACGTTGGAGATGTATCAACTCCCCCCAGCTTAAACCTTTGCTTGTCCTCAAGCAATTCAGTTGAAAACTGAAAGTGATAAAGAAAAACTTTTGCAAACTCTGTTTGATCTTGTTGTTGCAAATATGTAAAGCCAGCATTCAAGTTTTCAGCAAAGATTATGAACTAACCATATTCACAATAACATTTAGGTCTCATGTTTACTCATATCAATGGCATGATCAACTAGCGAGCAATAATAATAAATCTCGGATGACAACACTTTCTCAAAACAATCATAATATGATATAACAAGATGGTATCTCGCTAGCCCTTTGTGAGACCGCAAAACATAAATGCAGAGCACCCCTGAAGATCAAGGACTGACTAGACATTGTAATTCATGGTAAAAGAGATCCAGTCACAGTCATACTTAATGTAAATTAATAGCAATGCATGCGAATGATAGCGGTGCTCTCCGACTGGTGCTTTTTAATAAGAGGATGATGACTCAACATAAAAGTAAATAGATAGGCCCTTCGCAGAGGGAACCAGGGATTTGTAGAGGTGCCAGCGCTCAAGTTTTGAAACAAAGATAAATAATATTTTGATTGACGCTTTCATTATCAACATAACAACCAAGAGATCTTGATATCTTCCATGCTACACACATTATAGGCGGTTCCCAAGCAGAATGGTAAATTTTATACTCCCCCACCACCAACAAACATCAATCCATGGCTTGTCCGAAACAACGGGTGCCTCCAACTAACAACAATCATGGGGGAGTTTTGTTTGCAATTATTTTGATTTGAGCATGGGACTGGGCATCCCGGTTACCGACCATTTTCTCGTGAATAATGAGCAGAGGCCACTCATCGTGAGAATAACCCACCTAGCATGGAAGATATAGACAACCCTAGTTGATACATGAGCTATTCGAGCATACAAAACATAATTTCATTTGAAGGTTTAGAGTTTGGCACATACAAATTTACTTGGAACAGCAGGTAAATACCGCATATAGGAAGGTATGGTGGACTCATATGGAATAACTTTGGGGTTTATGGAAGTGGATGCACAAGCAGTATTCCCGCTTAGTACAAGTGAAGGCTAGAAAGAGACTGGGAAGCGACCAACTAGAGAGCGACAAGAGTCATGAACATGCATTAAGATTAATAAACAATGAGTGCAAGCATGAGTAGGATATAAATCACCATGAACATAAACATCGTGGAGGCTATCTTGATTTTGTTTCAACTACATGCGTGAACATGTGCCAAGTAAAGCCACTCGAATCGTTCAAAGGAGGATACCACCCTATCATACCACATCACAATAATTTTAATAGCATGTTGGCATGCAAGGTAAACCATTATAAACTCCTAGCTAATTAAGCAGGGCATGAGCAACTATAATATCTAATTGTCATTACAAACATGTTTCATTCATAATAGGCTGAATCAGGAACGATGAACTAATCATATTTACAAAAAAGAAGATAGGTCGAGTTCATACTAGCTTCTCTCATCTCAATCGGTCCATCATATGTCGTCATTATTTCCTTTCACTCGCACGACCGAGCGGTGTGGATAATAATAATAGTGCACTTGCATTGGACTAAGGTGGAATCTGCAAGCATTTAATACAAGGGAAAAGACAAGGTAATATGGGCTCTTGGTTAAATAAATCAATAATGCATATGAGAGCTACTCGACATTCTCATCATGGTCTTCTACCCTCGACCCCCAAAGAAAAGAAATAAAATAAAACTATTTACACGGGAAAGCTCCCAACAAGCAAAAGAAGAACGAGAAATATTTTTGGGTTTTCTTTTAGTTACTACTACTACAGGCATGGAAAGTAAACTAGCTAAAAGCTACAACTAATTTTCTTGGTTTTTCTAAGGTTTTTCAAACACACAAGAAGAAGGCTTAGAAAAGAAAATAAACTAGCATGGATAGTACAATGAAAAAGTATGAGCACCGACAACTGGCATGAGTGTGTGAACATGAATGTAATATCGGTGAGAAATACATACTCCCCCAAGCTTAGGCTTTTGGCCTAAGTTGGTCTATGCCCACGGATGGAAGCTACTCTCCTCGGTGTACTGAGGAGGGTCCTCAGGGTGCCACTGGTTGGCGATCTCCTCCGGATCCCACTAATAAACAGACTGTCGATAAGGGTCAAGTGGTGGCTCAGGCTCTAGAACTTCTGTCAGTCTCCAGTATGCATAAATGGCCTCCGGCAAGATGAGGTACGTTCCTGAAAGTATGTTAAACAAAAGAAGGTGCAAGCAAGGTAATAGTCTCACAGTGAGTTTTATCAAATATCAAATTATACTTAAGCATCTTCTTATTTTTAATAATAAAATCATGTTCTACCATACTCTTATAATCTAGAAAAATAGGGGCAGCAACTTTTCCTCTTTCTCATAATGCCTAATAGGTATCTCAAAGTGTTCAGCAAGGCGTGAAGCAAAGATGCCTTCGAAGATGGGGCCCTTTGTACGGTTCAGACTTAATCGTTTAGCAATAATAGCGCCTAAGCTAAAAGTTGTATCACGAAACAAAGCATGGCGCAAAATGACAAGATCAGGAGCACTAAGATTTCCACTGTTCCCGCGACCAATTAAGCATCTACTAGCAAATATTGCAAAGTAACGTAGAACATGAAAATGTATACTAGTAATTCTTGCATCTGAAACTTTCCTCGTTTCCCCTGCAGCAATTCTATCAATAAATCCATCCACATCACTACGGTGTGGTTCCTTGATACTGCCCACAAAGGGTATCTTGCAGACCCGACAAAAATCATGGTGTGACATCTCCTTAACCTCATCATATAAGTGAAACCGCACTGAAGGTGGTGATTTCTTAGCATGGAAATAAAAAATTTGCACGAAAATATTAGTGAGTAGGAGATACTGTTCACGCTGGTCATGGAGGAAGTCGGTGAGGCCTACATTCTCAGCCAAGTAATAGAAGTCATCGTAAATTCTGGCGGCTCTCAAGAACGCATCACAAGGCCATTCGCACGGCCGAATCTCCGCAGTGCGAGGAAGATTGTATTCAGGCTTTTTATTCTCCTCATTCTGCTTATCCTTCGAGCTTTGGCTCGAAGAGCCTCTCATCAATCTCTTCAACATTTTCTCCCTCTGGAAATTTTAAAAAAATTAGTGACTCATAATAAAAGTGAACCAAACTCAACAAGCTTGATAGCAACTACTCCCATAAGTGCCTAGAGGCTATATCATGCATTAAAACTACTTTGGACCATATAAATTTGACATGCAAGCTCAAGAACAGGGCCACCTCAGCAGCAAAAATTTGCAATAAATAAAGCACTAGAACAAAAACTAAGTAGATCATTGGAGGATTCACATACAGAAGAACAATCTCCCCAAATAGTTTTGTGAATGGAGCTTTGAGCAAGGAGATCGAAAATGGCAACAAGATGAGCTAGAACACGGGTTTGAGCTATGGGAGGATTTTTTCTGGAGGAAGACGAAGTGAGTGGGTGCTGGAATAAGTGGAGGGGGTCCACGTGGGGGGGGGGCGTGCCCCAGGGGGATGGGCGCGCCCTGTGCCCTCGTGGCCAAGTGGTGGCCCCCTCTGGTGTGTTCTCAATGCCAGTAATTCTTAAATATTCTACAAAAAATCATATTTCATTTTCAGGACATTTGGAGAACTTTTATTTTTGGGGTATTTTGTATTGCAAGGATAATTCAGAAAACAAACAGAAAATACTATTTTTGCTTTATTTAATCTAAATAACAGAAAGTAAAAGGAGGGTACAGAGAGTTGTGTTTTCTAACTTCGTCCATCTCATGCTCATAAAAAAGAATCCACTAACAAGGTTGATCAAGTCTTGTTAACAAACTCTTTCCGAATCGCATGAAACGGAGAATATTCGAATAACACTAGGTTACCTCAACGGGGATATGCACGTCCTCAATAATAAGAATATCATATTTGTTCTTGACAGTAGGAAGAGGGAATTCAAAACCTCCAATAGTAATCGTTGAAATTTTTCCAATAGAATTAATACTACGGACTTGAGATTTTTCCTCGGAAAGTGTACCGTAAACTCATTACCATTAACATGAAAAGTGGCATTGCCTTTGTTGCAATCAATAACAGCCCTTGCAGTATTCAAAAAGGGTCTAGCAAGGATAATAAACATACTATCGTCCTCGGGAATATCAAGAATAACAAAGTCCGTTAAAATAGTAACGTTTGCAACCACAACAGGCACATCCTCACAAATACCGACAAGTATAGCAGATGATTTATCGGCCATTTGCAAAGATATTTCAGTAGGTGTCAACTTATTCAAATGAAAACGATATAAAGAGAGAGGCATAACACTAACACCGGCTCCAAGATCACATAGAGCAGTTTTAACATAGTTTCTTTTTATGGAGCATGGTATAGTTGGTACTCCTGGATCTCCTAGTTTCTTAGGTATTCCACCTTTAAAAGTATAATTGGCAAGCATGGTGGAAATTTCAGCTTTCGGTATCTTTCTTTTATTTGTAATAATATCTTTCATATACTTAGCATAAGGATTCATTTTAAGCATGTCAGTCAAACGCATATGCAAGAAGATAGGTCTAATCATTTTAGCAAAGTGCTCAAAATCCTCATCATCCTTTTTCTTGGATGGTTTAGGAGGAAAAGGCATGGGTTTTTGAACCCATGGTTCTCTTTCTTTACCGTGCTTCCTAGCAACGAAATCTCTCTTATCATAACATTGATTCTTTGATTGTGGGTTATCAAGATCAACTACAGGTTCAATCTCTACATCATTGTTATTGCTAGGTTGAGCATCAATATGAACATCATCATTAACATTATCACTAGGTTCATGTCATTAACAGATTGTGTTTCAGCATCAGAAATAGAAATATCATTGGGATTCTCAGGTGTGTCAACAACAGGTTCACTAGAAGCATGCAAAGTCCTATCATTTTTCCTTTTCTTCTTCTTAGAAGAACTAGGTGTATCAACATTAGTTCTCTGAGAGTCTTGCTCAAGTCTCTTAGGGTGGCCCTCAGGATACAAAGGTTCGCGAGTCATTCTACCCCCTCTAGTCACAACTCTAACAACATTATCATTTTTCTTATTATTTAATTCATTGAGCAAATCATCTTGTGCTTTAAGCACTTGTTCTACCTGAGTGGTAACCATATAAGCATGTTTACTAATAAGTTTAAGGTCACCTTTAACTCTAGGCATATAATCACTCAAGTGTTCAATCATATAAGCATTACGTTTCAATTGTCTACCAACATAAGCATTAAAATTTTCTTTTTTAACAATAAAATTATCAAACTCATCCAAGCATTGGCTAGCAGACTTATAATGAGGAATATCACCTTCATCAAATCTATAGAGAGAATTTACCTTTACTACATGTGTCGGGTTATCAAGACCATGTATTTCTTCAATAGGTGGTAAATTCTTAACATCTTTAGCTTTAATACCCTTTTCTTTCATAGATTTCTTTGCCTCTTGCATATCTTCAGGACTGAGAAATAGAATGCCCCTTTTCATCGGAGTTGGCTTAGGAGTTGGTTCAGGAAGTGTCCAATCATTATCATTACTCAATATATTATTCAATAGCAATTCAGCTTGCTCAACAGTTCTTTCCCTGAAAGCACAACTAGCAGAATTATCAAGGTGGTCTCGGAAGCATCGGTTAGTCCATTGTAAAAGATATCAAGTATTTCATTTTTCTTGAGAGGATGATCAGACAAAGCATTAAGTGATTGGAGAAGCCTCCCCCAAGCTTATGGGAGACTCTCTTCTTCAATTTGCACAAAATTATATATTTCCCTTGAGGCAGCTTGTTTCTTATGAGCGGGGAAATATTTAGCAGAGAAGTAATAAATCATATCCTGGGGACTGCGCACACAACCAGGAGCAAGAGAATTAAACCATGTTTTAGCATCACCCTTTAATGAGAACAGAAATAACTTGAGGATATAGTAGTAACAATTTTTTTCCTCACTAGTGAATAGGGTGGCTATATCATTCAATTTAGTAAGATGTGCCACAACAGATTCAGATTCATAGCCATAAAAAGGATCAGATTCAACCAAAGTAATTAACTCGGGATGGACAGAGAAATCATAATCCTTATCAGAAATACAAATAGGTGAAGTAGCAAAAGCTGGGTCATATTTCATTCTAGCATTCAAAGACTTTTCTTTCAGCTTGGCTAACAGTTTCTTAAGATCATATCTATCTTTGCAAGCAAAAAGATCTCTAGCACTTTCTTCATCCTGAACATAACCCTCAAGCACATTAGGCAATTCATATCTAGGGGGAGAATCTTCATCATCACTTTCATCAATATTATCTGTTTCAATAATTTCATTCTCTCTAACCCTAGCAAGTTGTTCATCAAGAAATTCACCTAGTGGCATAGGATTATCAAGCATAGAAGTAGTTTCATCATAAGCATCATGCATAGCAGAAGTGGCATCATCAATAAGATGCGACATATCAGAATCAATAGCAGGTGTAGGTGTTGCAAGTTTACTCAAAACAGAAGGTGAATCAAGTGCAGAGCTAGATGGCAGTTCCTTGCCTCCCCTCATAGTTAAGGGATAAATCTTGGTTCTTCCATCTTTCAAGTTCCTCATAGTGATCACCAGATATAAATCTCAAGTGACTCAAAGAATAGAGCTATGCTCCCCGACAATGGTGCCAGAAAATAGTCTTGATAACCCACAAGTATAGGGGATCGCAACAGTTTTCGAGGGTAGAGTATTCAACCCAAATTACTGATTCGACACAAGGGGAGCCAAAGAATATTCTCAAGTATTAGCAGTTGAGTTGTCAATTCAACCACACCTGAAAGACTTAATATCTGCAGCAAAGTATTTAGTAGCAAAGTAGTATGGAAGTAACAGTAACGGTGGCAAAAGTAACAGTATCCGTTTTTGTAGCAATCGTAACAGTGGCAGCAGAAAAGTAACTAAGCAAAGATCACTGGTGCGCGTCGGTCCTAAACAAACGGTTTTTAACCCCTTTCCGCGACGGCATCTGGAACCGTCGCCAAGTGAGTGTGGGTGATAGGGGGGTCCTTCCCACACGACCCAGAAAACGTCGAGGATATGCCCTCCTGGCACACACGTACGGCAAAATGAGGTCGTGTGCGACCGGCGAGCGCTCACATACGGAAATACCTACAGTAGAGCTAAAAAAATACAATTATACGACAAAATTGTTTCCGGTCGCAAGTACATCCCACACAGTCAGTCCCCGCTAAATGTTTCCGTTTGTATGTACATCCCACATAGTCGCTCCAAGGAAAACGTTTCCCTTCACAGGTACATCACACACAATTTTTCCTGTTAAATCGTTTGTGATAGTGTTGCCATTGCACACGATATTAATAATTTTATCGTTTGCGTTATTGAATGCATCACACACGGTGCGTAGAAAGAAACCGTGTGGCAAAGGATGTCCATCACACACACTTTTTATGTGATAAACGTTTGCACAAGGTGGCCTAACGCAAACAGTTTTCAAGAGAAAGTCGTGTGTCCAGTGGAGATTGATCGCACACGTAGTGGATCCTAGAAACGTTTCTGATCTCCACGTATATCACAGACGTTTTGCTTTCGCAAACCGTGTGCAGTGTAATCCCTCTTTAATCCATAATTAATGCAATTAATCCCTAATTTAAAAATCACTTTTATGAATTTGAAAGTAGGCAATCACTTATTTCATATCCATCCATGTTTATTACAAATATAGGTTCAAGCACGAATCCATAATTCAATGCACAGGTACATATACTGAAGAACTATAGAAGCACCAAGTAAAGAATGATGAACCACAGTTGTACTAAAGACTGTAAAGAGAGAGGCGAAAGACATTCTTTTTGCTGGAGAAGGTAAAGGAATGCCCATATTGTGCCCTCCTCCATGCGTAAGGCGCGCACGACTCTAGGCCAACCCCTTGTGATGGCTGCCCGTCCATCCCTCATTGTCTTCATTAGGACTTCTCGATGCTCATTGTAGTCTGGATGAAATACTTTAACCTTCATTGCATGTCCACCAATCATGTACTTTGCGAGGTAATCCTGAGTGAACTGCTTCGGGTACCACTGGGAACAAAAAAGATCCAGACATTGTTGTCTAACAACTCATTATGGGCAGTAAAAAGAGAAGGCTACAGAGTTTGTAGTTACCATCCTACAGCTCACTATTGTGTTGGATAGAGCATAAACAAATAATTTGCTTGCCACCATTTGTATCTTTTTGCTAATAATCCTTATCAGTTTCCTCACTTGATACTTGTTCATCAATATCTCATTGTCCCATACGCAAAAAGGGTCGATGCATGGATCCTTGCCGAGGGCATATGTACCTACAAGCAACAAGTCAATATTAGAAGCTAACTAGTGTCGAGGCCTGGATCTATATGCACTACATTATGGAACGGTGGAGGGAGTACAAGCCGAGGGATGAAGCTAACCTCGGCGGAAAATGGTGGCCACTCCCGTTGTTGTCCTGCATAAGTAGTGGAAAGGCATGATAAGTATAGCAATCTTAACATTAAACAAATATAGCAAAGGTAAACAACATCATCTCCAAATGATAGCTTGAATGTGTTGGTTTCAGCATGCTGTTAAAGCAAATATAAAATGGAAGGCAATGTTACCGACAGCAGGCTTAACAACCATCAAATATTGCAATTCAAACTGGTATTGTTGAAAATGAATAGAATGTAGGTAATGCTTAAACATCACACTGGATAAATGTGTAAAACTGAAGTAAAGGGCATGTGTTAACTACACCAGGAATAACTGGAACCAAATATAGCCGTTCAAACTGGTATTGATGTAGTCGAGCGGCACAATTCCGACTTGCACATAATGAACCACACATTGTGAATGACTGAAATAAACAAGGCATAAATGACCAGTATAACAACCAAATATAGCCATTGAAAACTAGACAGAGTCTCACTGCAACCAACCTAACAAGCAAATACAGATAAACAAGACATATGCTTGAAAACTGGACAAATGCTCACTGCAACCAACCTAACAAGTAGATAAAGATAAACAAGGCATCTGCTTGATAACTGGAGAAATGCTAAAAAAGCAAACTAACAACCAAATACAGATAAACAAGACATGTGCTTGATGACTGGACAAATGCTAAAAAAAGGAACCTAACAACCAAATACAGATAAACAAGGCATCTGCTTGATAACTGGACAAATACTCACTGCAAGCAAACTAAGAACCAAATACAGATAAACAAGGCATCTGCTCAATGACTGAAAAAATGCTCACTCCAACCAACCTAACAACCAAATACAGATAAACAAGGCATCTAGTCACTATAAACAACAAAATATAGCCATTCGTGAAACTAAAGTGGACAATTCATACTTAAACATTACATAGACCTATTGAACAATACATTTTTGCATAACTGAAATAATTAAACACGACACAGTTAAAGCACCACACGACAAATGCTACTACAACAAAGGGTACGGGTTGGCAAGCTAGAAAAGGTAATATTTGCTGATAGAATGTTGCCTCACACTTCATGGACGGGATCCTTCCAGTTGGAAGAGCACAGACCCATGGTGCGCTCTCTGATGTCACAGATGGGTTGTTTCACCTTGGAAGAACCTTCGTGGGTGCCCTCCTCATGGTCGTGGTCGTGGTCGATGAGATCTAACTTGGCAATTGAGGATCCCAAGCCGCCACCGTAGAACGTGTCCTTCAGAAGTGACAAAATGGGCTCGATGGCGTATAAAGCTCAGAAATCCTTGACCGCTTGGCGGAGGAGATCATCAGCAGGGTCGTCGAAGAGATCGACGGTGGTTGAACCAGAGGGGTTGGGGATGGACCACTTAACCTATGACATGGCCCGCGTGAAGCCGTCGGTGTGGACGAGCTTGATGTCGTAGCCAGCTTTCCCAAGATACAGTAATACGCTAGCCCGCTGACATGAAGCCTTCGGCATGGCAACGTAGTCAACGTCTTCGCTGGCTTCCGCGGCAACGTGTTGCTCCGGGATCGACAGGTCGGGGCGAACGGCGGCCACCTCGCCAACGTACGCCGGAGAGGCCATGATAAACCTCTTCTTGGCCGAACGCTCGTCGGGCTCCCCGGGATACGTGGTCGAGCTTAGTCTCCGACATTCTGGAGTAGGGGATGTGGGTCTGGCGGGGAGGGTCACCGCAGGCCTCATCTAAAAACTCAGGGGAGCGGGGCGACGATATGGGAATCGCTGGATAACCTGAACTTTATTATCTAAGCTAGGAGGAACGGGCGGACCGGCAGAGTTGGCGGCGGCACCGGCGGCGGCCGCGAGCTAGGGTTCGAAGGGGGGAGGGGGCGGGTGGGGGACTGTGGAGGGGGGTGGTGTTTGAGGATACGCCACGGCTACTGAAAATTTTAGTAATGGTGGGTGGAGATGGTGGTGGACGAGGGAGGGCGACGGTTCAAATGCCTCGGCTGCTAAAATTTTACTATAAGGTCGGAGCTGGAGGAGTGTGGGCGATGGTTGAAGTACGACGGCTACTAAAATTTGGGTAAAGGAATTGATGCGGGGTGGGAGTGCCCAAGATCGTGCACGGTCCAATAACAATATGCGTCTATGATAATAAGGAAAAGTGGCGCGGATCCGCCGTTTTTTGTAACGCTCAAGGCGGGTAGTTTGTTTTTTATATTTCTAGCTAGCTGGTCTATCGCACATGGTTCGTCCTAATTTACAAATAAACTTACCCGCCTTCAGCTTCCACAGGTGGTGGTTTTTCAGCACACTTGCATCGCACACGGTTAAGCCAGTACCTCCACCCTTTGCTCGCGCTTGCACGGTCCTGGTGATTTCAGCGCACTTGCATCGCACACGGTTGAGCCAGTACCTCCACCCTTTGCTTGCGCTTGCGTGGTCGTGGTGATTTCAGCGCACTTGCATCGCACACGGTTGAGTCAATACCTCCACCTTAATTTGCTCGCGCTTGTGCGGTCGTGGTGATTCACATCGCACTTGTATCGCACACGGTTTAGATATTATACCATGTGTCCATTGAGGATCATCAGAGTCTTTGCAGCAAAAAATAACGTTAGGGAGGGTCAAAAGACAGCCACACCAGCATGTGGCCCAAATATATATGAGTGAAAAGGGTGGTATGTGATGTTCAAAATTTCAATGCACAACTTTGACCCCGCGGGCCCACGGTTGGGCGCATCATTGAAGATCGATGAGAGGGGCCAAAAGTCAAGAACCACCTAGAAGTAGCCAAATATATGTACGAATATTGGGGATGTTTAAAACTTTAAATACACAATGCATAACTTTGGTGGCACCTGCCTCGCAAACCTGAAAGCACCCTAACAACCACCTAGCTAGGATATATATAATGACATAATTTCGTACCTAGCTAGGATGCTTGGCCCACCACCTCCCACTTCGTGTCAGCGGGGCGGATGCACGTAATGATCGATACATTGGTCATACATGCATGTCGCCATGAGCTACCATAAGACGGACCAATGAATCTTTCGTTTGGTCAAATGACAGTTGTTGTTGTCGATAAACCGCTTGGGCCAATAGATTGAACCATCATAAACATCACACGAGAGGGACCACAAAACCAGCACCTCTTGCATGCGGCCCAAAATGATGTACGTTGGGAAGGGGTGATGTGTGTTTTCAATATAGAATAATGTACAATTTAGATGTGGTGCCTACCTCTCGATACAGACAACAACCATGAAGGCAAGGTAGTTAAGGACGAGATACGTACGCAGGGTTTGATGTAGGTCGAACCCAGCAATCCGAGCATCTGGAGGGAATCCTGACAACGCATGAGCTCGAGCTTTGGTTGACCAACATTTGACGGTGACCGGCCCTAACATGAACTAGGAGGAATCCATTCATGGCCAACACATACCCCTCATTATCTGTCAAAGGGATGATATATATACACTCGGGGAGCCCACAGATATCCGTGTCGTCACAAAAACCGCACAAGAGAGACGTGGTCGATCAGATGACCCCGTATACACTGCATGCAACACAAAAATATGTATGGGTACGATGGTGTATGATGTGTTTAAATCCCAAATGCACAACTTCGATGAGCCACGCCAAGTACATTACAAACTGAACACCGTACTCGACTCCAAGCCTGGTTCAATACCTATGATGTCAGTTTCCCAACTTCGAGGCGGCAGCGGAGGGGGGGGGGTGTCGTCCCATGCATGCGCTCAAACTTTATTTTGTCTACCATGGGACACACACACACACACACACACACACACATATATATATATACACACACACATATAGTGTGCGAATAACTATGAAAGTTGCTCGTTGGATGAAGCCAATCCGATGGTACAGAGATGGCAAATCCGAGCACTACTGGCCGTTGGATATCATCTACATTCCACCAGATTCTGCCACATGTACAATCTAGAAGACTCCATGGTTGAACTTAAGCATAATGCACAAACCTCAAAACACAAGCACGTCTCCTTTGTTCTCTAGAATCTTCCATATCTTAATTGCCCAAACCTTTTTTTTCTAAATGAATTGTCACTTTTTTGGTTTTACCTTTACAATGCACAATTCCATGAATCTTAAAATAGATTTTTTACAAAACTAATTGATTTTGGATGAGATGAACTATAAGAATTAAACGAACATCTACATCATGCATATCTGGGAGAAGAGGCGGGAAACCGATGAGAGGAGTGGCGAGAAACGGTAGCCTGTTTTGAATGAAAACCTAGTAGATAAGGAAGCATGAGCTACACGACGCATGCGCACAGTGCTTACCCATGTACTGCATGTGCTGTCGAAAGGGCTCAGGGTTGCCGTTCGATCTGGGAGCATCCAACGGTGCACACGTATGATCCGTGGGGTTTGGGTGCTGGCCAGTCAGAACGCAGGATTCAGATCATGCGTGCAGCGGGGGGGGGGGGATATCGTACGGAAACCAACATTCGGTGGAAATCGGTGAAAACCACGAGAAAAAGATGTTTTGAAGTTTCAAAAAAATGCGGGATGTTAAGAGGGTGATGTTTTATTGGCACACAAAATTTCAAGTTGAAACACATTAAGAGATGTGAGCTATGTAAAAGATAAAATCAGTGTTGAATAGTGCCGAATAGTAATGTCACTATTCAGGGCGGAATTTGTCTTTTTCATAGCTCACATCTCGTAATGTTTTTCAACTTGAAATTTTGTGTCGCAATAAAACATCAACTTCTTAACAGCCCACATTTTTTTTCCAGATTTTTATGGAACTTTAAAATATTGTTTCCACAAAGTTTTCATTGAATATCGGTTTTCGTGAGTGAACCGTGTGCTATCTGAAAACATTTTGTGAGAAGAATCTCGGTTTTTAAATCCCCGTAAATCCAAAACTAAGCTGAAAATCGTGAAACCTACCATGATGTCATGACATCGCACTTATATGTCGAGAATTTTTTTTCGTCCATTGTGGCGCAAGTTTTATTACAAGCCTCTTACAAACCGAAGCTTCTCTCAAAGAAGCCTCGTGGTTCCGATAGGGAAACATGTCCCCCTTGTGGGCAAAACGTAATCACTGCCTCTTTTCACCTTGTATTTTCATCTACGGGCAACATGGAATGACAGGATATCAGTGCTGAAATTTAAACTTATTCAGGGTTCGTTTGGCCTTTTTATACACTAATTGAGTTTCCTAGGCATTTAATGTCCATAATTCAAATTTGAACTACAAATACATGCTCCGGTTCACCAAAATGGCTAGAAAAATTATACATGTGTCCTTGGGTGCATGTTTAGGTCCCATGCCAGGAATGGGAATGAATTACAACCGTACTGGTGCCATGGCTCGTACTCAAACATTTCGAATCTCGGTTTTTAAGTCCCCATAAATCCTAAACTCACCAGAAAGTCATCAAAGGTGGCATGGTGTCACGTCATGGCACATATATGTGGTGGTAAAAACATTGTCCAATTTGGGCCAAGCTTTATTACAAACCTCTTACAAAAACCAGAGCTTCTCTCAAAGAAGCCTCGTGGTTCTGATAGGGAAACGTGTTCCCCTTGTGGGCGAAATGTAATCACTGCCTATTTTCGCCTTGTATTTTCTTCCATTGGCAACATGGAACCACAGGATATACGTGCTGAAATTTAAACTTATCCAGGGTTCGTTTGGCCTTTTTATACACTAATTGAGTTTCCTAGGCATTTATTGTCCATAATTCAAATCTGAACTACAAATACATGCTCCAGTTCACCAAAATGGCTAGAAAAATTATACATGTGTCCTTGGATGCATGTTTAGGTCTCATGCCAGGAATGGGAACGAATTACAACCGTACCGGTGTCCTGGCTCTTCCTCAAACATTTCGAATCTCGGTTTTTAAGTCCCCATAAATCCTGAACTCACCAAAAAGTCATCAAAGGTGGCAAGGTGTCATGTCATGGCACATATATGTCGTGGTAAAAACATTGCCAATTTGGGCCAAGCTTTATTACAAACCTCTTACAAACCGGAGCCTGTGCAAGAACCCTCGTGGTTTCGATAGGGAAACATGTCCCCTTGTGGGCCAAACGATAATCACTCCCTCTTCTAGCCTTGTATTTTCTTCTACACTCGACATGAAACAACTGGAGATTCGCGCTGAACTTTGAAATTATTCAGGGTTCGTTTGACCTTTTTTATTCATTAATTGTGTTTTCTAGGTATTTAATGTCCATCATTCAAATCTGAACTACAAATACATGCTCCAGTGCACCAAAATGGCTAGAAAAAACGTACATGTTTCCTTGGGGTGCATGTTTAGGTCCCATGGAACGAATGGGAATGAATTCAACCGTCTCGCTGTCCTGGCCTGACCACAAACACTGCGAATCTCGGTTTTTAAATGTCTGTAAATCCAAAAATCACCAGGAAATCATGAAACTTGGCATGGTGTCACTACATGGTATATATAATTATCCAATTTGGGCGAAGCTATATTACAAGCCTTTTACAAACCGGAGCCTGTCACAACCCTCGTGGTTCCGGTAGGGAAACATGCCCCTCTTGTGGGCGAAACGATAATCGACGCCTCTTCTCGCCTTGAACTTTGTTTTCTACAGGCAACATAGAATAACAGGAGTGTCGGGTTGAAATTTGAAACTGTTCAGGATCCGTTTGGCCATTGTATATATATTACTAATTACTAAGTTTTCTATTCATTTAATGTAGTCCATAATTCAAATTTGAACTACAACCACATGCTCCAGTGAAGCAAAATGGGTGGGAAATTGTACATGTGTCATTGGGTGCATGTTTATTACAAACTTGTCATCGTCCTGAAACAATAAGAATCTCGGTTTTTAAATCCCAGTAAATAAAAAAGTCACCCAAAAAACATGAAACTTGGCATGGTTTCATGACATGGCACATATATGCCGTGGTAAAAAAATCATCTAGTTTGAGAAGAGGCGCACACATTAGTAGCCAACGAAGTCCTTTTTTAAACAAAAGGCTGACACGTTAATATCGCAAACGGTTGTATTATATTTACCTTGTCGAAATTTAACCATACTAGGTGGCGTGCGTGTAGCTGTTTGATTAGACGGGACGAGCGCGAGAAGTCCGCCGTGCAGATTCGACGGGACGCGTGCGATCAGTTCGCCGTGCAGGCTCGACGGGACGCATGCATCCTGTCCACCTCGCAGGCTCGACGGGACATGGGCGAGCGACAAGGCCTCCCATGCTCACCGGGAAGCGAGCTCTTTGACCTCCATTCACGAGCCGCCACCCGCCTCGCTCACAACTTCTCCATTAATTGGTTAATTAAAGCACCTAGACGGAGGGTGTTTGCTTGTGATCCCATGGCAGCCTTTGCTTTGTTCGTGTTTTCAACTAGTATTCCGCCCTAATTTAAATTTCCACATAGGGCAATGGATAATACGACCACAAATAAAATGGCAACGGATAATACGACGACAAATTTACAATGGCGCACATAATAATTGTCTTACATATTCCGGATAATTTGAAATGCCACATGCGGCAAAGCCCGGAAGACACGGGGGCAAGAGAAGAAGGAAATTGCAGACAACGATCTGGCTCGCTACTGTCTCTACTCATCGATGGATCGCCGGGCGGCGAAATCCTCCATCTCCTTCTTCAATTCCTCAGGACTTTGCTTGAAAGCAGCCACAAATTCCTCCACCTCCTGCTCGCGCTCGATCCGGAGCTTCCCCAAGCCACCCATCAGTTCCTCGACGACCGCTTTCAGCGTCATCTCCGAGGCACTGCTCTGCTCATGCAGCATCTTCCAGCCGGCAGCCTCCTCCTCCTTCTCGGTGACCAACTTGAGGAGCTTCGCATTGTCATCCATAAGTTGCTCGACGAGGCCGGTCGCCTTGTCAACCAAGGCATTGCTGATCTTGAGCAGCTTCATCAAGCCGTCGACCAGCTCCTGCTGCGTAGTGATGCCAGCGAGAATGTCGTCGTCGTCGTCGAAGGACTTCAGGAACACCGGCTCATCGCGATGGCCGACGCCGCGAATGCGCTTGTGAGAGCCCTCGCGTGCCCGTGAGAGCTCGTTCGAGGGCTCCGCGGCGCGTCGGGACATCTCTGCTGCGGCTGCGGCTTCGCGGCGGGACCTCTCTAGTGCTTCCGCGGCCTTGGTCTTTGCTGCTTGGTTATATGTCCACCCTAAACTCCTCCTACCGGTCATGGCGGAACAACTTGATAGAGAAAACCAGTTTTGTGGGTGATGAGGAGAGGAACTGTGAAGTAATTTTCGAGTGGGTAGTTTTTATAGCCCGGTGCTAAGTGTGAACACATATTAGTTTGATAGGTGTGAACAGATTTGCAATTACTTATTGCGTTGTAATCAGCGATGTGATGAGAAACAAGGTCAAAATTTATTGATGGCATAAGGTTGACCACATGGTTGCTCGCCGTTGAGGCGGCCGCGGCGCGCTCCGCTCTGGCCTCCCTACACGCGCTCTGTTCGCCGTTGAGGCAAAGTTACAATGGCAACTGTTAATAATTCTTAATAATTGTCTTACATATTCATGATAATTTAAAATGCCAAATGCGGCAAGGCCCAGAACACTCATGACCTACATATGCATACAATTATAATAAAATATAAGCTAAAAGGCTCAGCTGGCGGTCTTACGACGATGGTCTTCTCGTACTCCATGATCAGCATAGCACCCTTGCGGTGTCCACTCCGAGTGTCTCTTCTAGAAGAGCTTGACAGCGTGCAATCGTGCACATGACAACTCCGCGGAACCGCTCCATTTTCATGTCTCTGGCCTGGTAGCAAATTCCGTCGATCACTTGCATCCTCAAGATATCACATTGGCGATGTTCTACTTCGTCGGGGACGTCAAATCCGCTACCACATCATCGGGATTGAGGTTGACACGGCCGCTGTGGGCAATGATGAAGCCGTAGGCTGCCTTTATCTTGACTGAATCACAGAGGTCCTCTGCCCATTCCTTGCGGGGCATCAGGCTCTTGATGAGCACTGGTGACGGCCACTCTTCGGGTGGGTCGTCGATCATGCCGCCGAGCAGCTCTGGATCTTTTGCACGGTGGATGGCAAACTGCTCATCACACCTTGTCGGTGTCAAAACCAGCGGATCTCGGGTAGGGGTCCCGAACTGTGCGTCAAGGTCGGATGGTAACAGGAGACAAAGGACACTTTATTTTACCCAGGTTCAGGCCCTCTCGATGGAGGTAAAACCCTACTCCTGCTAGATTAATATTGATGATATGGGTAGTACAAGAGTGGATCTACCACGAGATCAAGGAGGCTAAACCCTAGAAGCTAGCCTATGGTATGATTGTGTATGATGATGGTTGTCCTACGGACTACAACCCTCCGGTTTATATAGACACCGGATAGGGTTAGGGTTACACAGAGTCGGTTACAATGGTAGGAGATCTCGAATATCCGCACACCTAGCTTGCCTTCCACGCCAAGAAAAGATCCTTCCGGACACGGGACGAAGTCTTCAACTTTATATCTTCATAGTCCTGGAGTCCGGCTGAAGGTATAGTTCGGCTATCCGAACACCCCCTAATCCAGGACTCCCTTAGTAGCCCCTGAACCAGGCTTCAATGACGACGAGTCCGGCGCGTAGATTGTCTTCGGCATTGCAAGGCGGGTTCCTCCTCCAAGCTCTTCAAGAAGATTAAAAACACCACAGAATAGTGTCTGGCTCTGCAAAATAAGTTTCCACATATTGCCATATAGAGAATAATATTAACACAAATCAAATCTGCTGACGTATCCCACAGTGCGTCATAACACTGCGGCCAAGCCTTCTATATAAATTTTCATTGTTCATCTCAGCTCGTATAGCGAGGCGGTTTTCCTTGGCACGTCTTGTCGAAGCAGAGATCGTGTGCCCCCTTTAACGGGATTCTCATTAATACGGACATGGGTAACCCAACCACGCCACTTACCGCGGCGTTTGGGAGGCAAGTGAGTTTTATTAGGTAGGTGAGGACGCCTAACCGTACCTGCTTATATAAAGGGATAAGGATTCACCCTTTTAACCTACGCCTTCTTCCTCCTTTGCCAATCCATCTCGCGCACTCAAGCTCCAGCGCCCAAGTCCGCTCTTCTTCCTCAACCTTCTCCAACAATGTCCGGAGCGGGAGGCAAGTGGATGGTCTCCTCCGTTACGGAGGCTCAAGTAAAAAGGCTAAGGAAAGCCGGATACTTATCCAAGGATATCCCGCATCGGCTTCCTGATAAGGGGCAGCTTCTTCCTACCCCTAGGCCCCATGAGAGGGTGGTTTTTCTCCCCCATTT
The DNA here is from genome assembly GCA_032464435.1 of Aegilops umbellulata. Lineage (NCBI taxonomy): Eukaryota > Viridiplantae > Streptophyta > Magnoliopsida > Poales > Poaceae > Aegilops > Aegilops umbellulata. The sequence goes on from CP136056.1 coordinate 296,113,872, forward strand.
CCTCCGCGGACTGGGCTTTCCACTTCACCATTTGTCCGGGGGCTCATGTTTTACTACGGCCTAGATTTTCATGATCTGGCCCCGAACTTCGTCCTCAACATCTCGGCGTTTATCGTCGTGTGTGAGGCCTTTCTCCGCGTCCGCCCCCACTTCGGCCTCTGGCTCAAGACCTTCAACGTCAAGCCCAAGGTGGTGTCCGGCACCCAGGCGGAGTGCGGAGGCGCTATGGTTGGCAAGATAGCCAATGTCCTCTGGTTCGATGGCTCCCTCGTGGAGTCCTTAAAGGGGTGGCAGGCATGGTGGTTTTACATCACCGAGCCCCGCGATCCGAAATGGGTCGCGACCCCTGAGTTCAGATCCGGACCCCCCACGCAGCTCATGTCCTGGAAAGAGACAGGCCTGTCGTGGGGCAACGAGGAAGAAGTGACTGGGTTGCAAACATGCATCCAGTCCCTGGTAGACAAGCCAATCCGGCTTGCCAACATAGTCCAGGTCATGCTCGTTCGCCTGAGCCCCCCGTGCCAAGAACGGGATTTTACATTGTGGGAATTCGACCCGGCGCAGCACCAGACCCTCAGTAGGCTCTTCGACACGACGTATGAAGACGTCTGGAAGGTGCTAACCAAAGGCGCCGAGTCCCCCACATCCGCCTCCGAGGATCGCGGATACAGCTCGCAGCGTATTGCCGGCGAGGTAAGCTATATATACCTTTGACAGGTTCGTTAAGCTCTTCTTCATGGATTATCTTTATGCGGGATCTAAACCCCCTTTTACCTTTGACAGGCTTGGCTGGAGATATCCGGACCAATTAACTGTCCGGCCCCTCTGCCCGAAGACCCGGCCCCAGCTCTCTTGGTGAAGCTAATGGCTCCGGCACCTTACGTGGTGCCGGAGAGGAAGGCCAAGAAGAAGAAAACCACCGGGACTCGAAAAAGTTCCCGCAACATGGTGGTGTCGGACTCGTCATCCAACGAGGAGGAGGAGGAACAAGGAAGCTCTCCCCCTCCAGCGAGGGGAGCAAAGAAGAAGAAGGCCGCCCCAACAGGGGAGGCCGAGGGGTCAAGGAAAAGGAAGACCCCTCCGCCGGACTACTCCCACGCCGCCGAAGAGGGCGGAGAGGAGTGGCCGGACAGGACCAAGCGTCTGGCGAAATCGTAAGTATTTATACACCAGAGTAACTCATGATACCCCTTTTTTGTGTGCGGCTTTCCCTGATATCGCACGCATTTTATGCAGCCCGCCCCGGGCCGAACTCGACGACTCGTCGAGCGGCTCCTTGGATTCGTCGGACGTGAACTCTGTTCCGCCCGCGGTCTCCCCCCGCGGGGCAGACGACGCCGAAGTGGCGCCCCGCCAAGCTTCAGGGCAGGAGGAGATGGTCCTGGAGGAGCCACAACGCAATCCTTCGGACCCCAGGAGTGAAGGGGATGAAACCCTCCAGGGCTCCAAGTCCGGCTTTGTGCCGGACACCGCGCCGGACTCGACAGTCCCGGTCCGCGGCGGGCGAACTCCTTCCAAGAGGAGCAAGCCATCCGAGCCGGCGGCCTCCGTCCAACCGGAGGCGCCGGACAATTTGCTGGAGGTGCTTGAGGGCGCCGCCATTGACGAGGAGCATCGTACTGTTATGAGTACGGTGATCCAAAGGATTCAGTCCGCCAAGAACGGACTGAATGAAGCTTGTGCTAGCCTTCTAACAGGCTTCGAGGTAAGTAAAAAATGTGCCAATTTATTTACCGCATAGACAGTAGCCCCTGACGCTCTGTTCGGTGTTCGGAAAGAAAAGACGGATAGAGGATCTAATGATAATCGCAGGAGTCTAACAAAAAAGGTCAAATATGCGTATGCAGGCTTCGCTGCTTTCCACCGCCGCACTGACTGCGCAGGTGGAAGTCCTTAAAAAGGACCTCGGGCGGTCCGAGCAAGAGCTCGGCCTTGCCAAACGACAGCTCGAGGAGAAAGAAGGTAAGAAATACCCTAAAAAGAAAGGTGCCTATAGAGAGGCTTGATTGCAGAAAGAAATAACAGGATTGTGCTGCTTATTATAGGGGCCACAGCCGAGGTGACAACCCTGAAGTAGGTGCTGGCTGAGGCCGAGAAGAAAACGGCCGAGGAGCGCGCCGAGCGAGAAAGGCTTGGGGTCCAAGCCGGCGAGGTGCAGCAAGAGCTGCAAGCTCTCATGAAAAAACATGAGGGTTTGGAGCTTGAGGCAAAAACGCAAGCATCCGAGCTTGCCTCAGCCATTGAGACCGCCAAGAGTGCCAAGGCCGAAGCCCAGAAGGCCCTCCAAGAGTTGGAGGATGTGAAAAAGATAGCAGCGGGTAAGGCATTCTCAATGCAAAGTAGGAATATAAAAGTAAATTACCTATTACTTACCCGAATCCGGAGTTCTCCAGGGGCGTTCTTCGATCTTCCCCGCAGCGCATCCGACGCCGCCGCGTTCTACCGAGCTGAAGAGGGCAGCTCGACGGAGAGTGTGTTCTGGTCTCAGTATTCTGAGGCCGGACACCCTGTGCCCTTGAGCGACCAGCTGAAACAGCTGGCCGAGCTCCACAAGGCGGCCGAACAGGCCATGAAGGGCTTACTAGTTCGGCTGTGGCCTGGAGAGGCCCTGCCTGGGAGTTATTTCGGGCTGGTGCGGCGGCTGGTGGAGGCCTGTCCATGGCTTGAAGTCATCAAGCGCTCCATCTGTATTGAAGGTGCTCGGAGGGCCCTTGCCCGTGTAAGGGTACACTGGGGTAAGCTAGACGGAGAGAAGCTGGTGAAGGATGGGCCGTCGCAGGGGAAGGAGCATCGCAAGCCCGAGAACTACTACAAGGACGTTCTTGCCGGAGCCCGCCTTGTCGCGGATGAATGTACTAAAGATGTAGTATTTGAATGAACTCGCTCGTTTGTATCCTGTGCGCTGAAAACTTGTTCATATGCGCTAAGCAATGCTTGTTTAATTTAAAATATTATTTTTTGTGTGGCCGTTTATCAAAAAGTTGAGAGATGGCGAGTCGTTGGCTTCTGCCCCCATGCCACTAGTGTTGGGGTGTTCGGGATAAACCTGAGGGCTCTTGTTCCCATAGTTGGGTCCTTCGAGGGAGGCGCTCAACACATCGAACCATACAATCGGACTATAATGCTTGAACACTCTCACTTAGCCATAGAACGTTATAATTTTAAATTTCGGCGAAGCCCCTAGTTCGGAAGGCCGAATTCGGGGCGCTATCCACGCCTTTGGCCGGACATAGCCAGCTCCTCGCTCAAAGCGGCATAAGCCTTTAAGGACTCGAAAAACCTCTCAAATAGCGATCGGTCTCGCGCCTTATCATGACAGTCTGTTTTAGCTTTCTCCACTGAGGTGCTCAACCCACCTGATCTGGGGCACAATCGCAGTGGTTCTCCTAGTGCTACCTTAGCCGATAGAGCGGAACGTAAGGTACCAAAACATAGGAGTCGGGCAAACCCAACATGTGACCAAAATCATGACTCGGAGCCGATGCATATAGTGCTATAAGTTCGGGGTGCCGCACTTATGGAAGTGTACGGACTTCTCACACCAGATAAAAGGGTAATGAAGCCCCTGGCGTGGTTTGCCGTACCATGGTGTACGGGTGCGATCATGTTATGTAATAAACACATATATTCAGAGGGGATAATGCAAAAAATAGACAAAAAGCTATGCATTGTTTTATAAAGAGGCTATTTATCAAAGCCGAACGATACAAGTAGTGCGATAAGCAAAGAAGATATTAGACTATTTAACATGTCCTGACCAGGCACAGGCCGCGGAATTTAGAAACAGATATATCGCTCGAAATAGAGACCACCTGAGAGTTCCAGAATGCGGCGTAGATTTATCTACTTTCCTGGATCTTGCATCGTCTATGCGGCAGCACTGCCGAACAGGTTGTCCTTAGTATGGAGTCCTGAAATTAAAAAAAGAAAAAATCCGGCAGCACCTAGTACGTTTGACGCCGTGTTGTAGGCATGCCGTTAATGTGCCCCTCCCCCTGTGCCCATGGAATTTTAAGGGCGTAATTGTGTACTCGAGGTACTTGCTCCATTATGTTGCGATGGCTGGGGTCAGGGCCGTATTGCTACGCTTGCTCTGATCGTGCCAGGTGGTCTTGTTGCAGGTTACTCCGGGTGCGCTTTGTATTGTCTGGTTTTTTAACGGCTGGACTGGAGAGTTGCCTTGAAAGGCTGCTTTGTACTTCCGCTGCGAGGGCCGCCGTGTGCTCTTCTGTACGGATGGAGCGTTCTGTGTTTCCGCTGACCGTAATTACTCCTCGAGGGCATGGCATCTTGAGCTTGAGGTATGCGTAGTGCGGCACCGCATTGAATTTAGCGAATGCGGTTCGTCCGAGCAAGGCATGATAGCCACTGCGAAACGGCACTATATCGAAGATTAACTCTTCGCTTCGGAAGTTATAAGATCACATCAAGTGTTATCGAGCCTGTGCAATTGGCCTCTACACCTGGTATGACGCCTTTAAAGGTCGTCCTTGTGGGCTTGATCCTGGATGGATCTATGCCCATTTTCCGCACTGTATCCTGATAAAGCAGGTTCAGGCTACTGCCGCCGTCCATGAGGACTCTTGTGGGATGAAATCCGTCCACGATTGGATCGAGGACCAGTGCGGCAAAACCGCCGTGACGGATGCTAGTGGGGTGGTCCCTTCGATCGAAAGTGATCGGGCAGGAGGACCATGGGTTGAACTTTGGGGCGACTGGCTCCATCGCGTATACGTCCCGTAGCGCACGCTTCCTTTCCCGCTTGGGAATGTGGGTTGCGTATATCATGTTCACCGTCCGCACTTGTGGGGCAAACCCTTTCTGTCAATTGTTGTTCGGCGGCCTGGGCTCCTCTTCGTCGTCGCTATTCAGCCCCTTGTCCTTGTGTTCGGCTCTAAACTTGCCTGCCTGCTTGAACACCCAACAATCCCTGTTGGTGTGATTGGCTGGCCTTTCGGGGGTGCCATGAATTTGGCACGAGCGATCGAGTATCCGGTCCAAACTGGACGGGCCCTGGGTATTCTTTTTAAATGGCTTTTTCCGCTGACCGGATTTATAGCCTCTGAATCCGGCATTGACTGCCGTATCCTCATTGCTGTCGCTGCTAACGCGGCGCTTTTGATTATTTCGACGAGACCTGCCACTTTTGTCCTTGGTATCTGAATTACCGGGCTTCTTCGGTAAGTTGTTGCTGTGAGCTAGCCAGCTATCCTCACCCGCGCAAAAGTGGGTCATGAGTGTCGTGAGGGCTGCCATGGTTTTCGGCTTTTCCTGTCCCAGGTGCCGGGCAAGCCACTCGTCACGGATGTTATGTTTGAAGGCTGCTAGGGCCTCTGCGTCCGGACAATCGACTATCTGATTTTTCTTTGTTAGGAACCGTGTCCAGAATTGCCTGGCTGATTCTTATGGCTGCTGGATTATGTGGCTTAGGTCGTCGGCGTCCGGTGGCCGCACATAGGTCCCCTGAAAGTTGTCGAGGAATGCGGCCTCCAGGTCCTCCCAAGAACTGATTGAGTCTGCTGGTAGGCTGTTAAGCCAATGCCGGGCTGGTCCTTTAAGCTTGAGGGGTAGATATTTGATGGCGTGTAGATCGTCGCCACGTGCCATGTGGATGTGCAGGAGATAGTCCTCAATCCATACTGCCGGATCTGTCATACCATCGTACGACTCGATATTGACAGGTTTAAAACCCTCTGGGATTTTGTGATCCATTACTTCGTCTGTGAAGCATAGTGGGTGTGCGGCGCCCCTGTACTAGGCTATGTCGCGACGCAGCTCGGAAGAGCTGTGCTTGCTGTGTTCGGCCCGACCGGATTTATTGTGTCCGGAGTGACGATCATCATGTGTCCTCGGGCGTCCGCGCGATCCGTAGATCGATCTTGTTTGCTTTGCTTTATCCTCCAGTACGTTTTGCAGGTCTGGCTCGTGTTCCGTGCCTTATTCGAGCGGCGCCGGGGCATGGCTTGCTGAGGGGCTCGACAGGCCTCCCTGTCACGGCCACGGGGTGGCCGGTCTGCCATGTCATATGCTTCCCCCTCTGATTGGGGTAGCGGCCTGCGCCTAGGATAATTTTTGGAGGGGCGCATGAGTTCATACTCTTCGGCCGCAAGGATTTCTGTCCATCTATCAGCTAGCAGATCTTGATCAGCTCTAAGCTGTTGCTGCTTTTTCTTTAGGCTGTTGGCCGTGGCTAGAAGCCTGCGTTGAAAAAGCTCTTGTTCGGCGGGGTCTGATGGTACGACGAATTCGTCGTCGTCGAGGCTTGCCTCGTCTTCGGAGGGAGGCATGTAGTTATCATCCTCAACCTCTTGCTCTGCCGCTATCTCCTGAGGGCTGGCTGTTCCATCTTCCTGCGCCGAATCTTGCAGGTTCTGGTGTTCTTCAGCGCTGTCCGGGGTAGTATTATCTCCCGTGCCGGAATCACCGTTTCTGCTGTGGCGGGATTTAGAGCGGCGCCGTTGGCACCGACGTTTTTGCGGTTTTTTCGATGTGTCGTCTTCCGCTGCTCCATCGCCATCCACATCCTTTGGAGCGTCCACCATGTATATGTCATATGACGAGGTGGCGGTCCAGCGCCCTACATGTGCTGGTTCTTGTTCGTCTCCTCCTTCGTCGTCCATACCGTCGAAGTCTTCGGAGCCGAAGTCAAGCATGTCGGTTAGATCATCGACAGTGGCTATTAAGTGGGTGGTGGGTGGGTATTGAATTTCTTCGTTGTCCGAATCCCAACCTCGCAGACCATAGTCCGGCCTGGGCTCTCCTGATAAAGAGAGAGACTTGAGAGAATTCAGGATATCACCGAAAGGTGAGCACTGAAAGATGTCCGCGGCGGTGAACTCCATTACAGGCGCCCAATCAGATTCGATCGGCGGGGGCGCGGAAGGCTCGGAGTTCGGAGAAGAGTCCGGCTCCTCGGAGTCCTGGGCCATGCGGAGTACGGGGCTGGCGTTCGGCTCGATCGCCTTTGAGATCGCAGCCCCCAAGGTGACATCCAACCGTTCATCCTCAGAGAACGCAGCGGGCTCCGAGTCAAGGATCGGGGCCGGAGCGTGTGCGGCCTCCAGGGTGCTATTCGGAGGCAGAGCTACATCGTGCCCCTCGAAATAGCGCGGCACGCTTGGCTGTGGCTCGAACCCGTTGAATATCAAGTCTCCGCGGATATCAGCCGTGTAGTTTAAGCTTCCAAACCTGACTTGATGGCCAGGGGCGTAGCTTTCGATCTGCTCTAGATGACCAAGCGAATTGGCCCGCAGAGCGAAGCCGCCGAAGACGAAGATCTGTCCGGGGAGGAAAGTCTCACCCTGGACCTCGTCGTTGTTGATGATCAAAGGAGCCATCGGGCCTAAAAGCGACGACACAGAGGAACTCTCAATGAAAGCACCAATGTCGGTGTCAAAACCGGCGGATCTCGTGTAGGGGGTCTCGAACTGTGCGTCAAGGTCGGATGGTAACAGGAGATAAAGGACACTTTATTTTACCCAGGTTTAGGCCCTCTCGATGGAGGTAAAACCCTACTCCTGCTAGATTAATTTTGATGATATGGGTAGTACAAGAGTGGATCTACCACGAGATCAAGGAGGCTAAACCCTAGAAGCTAGCCTATGGTATGATTGTGTATGATGATGGTTGTCCTACGGACTACAACCCTCCGGTTTATATAGACACCGGATAGGGTTAGGGTTACACAGAGTCGGTTACAATGGTAGGAGATCTCGAATATCCGCACGCCTAGCTTGCCTTCCATGCCAAGAAAAGATCCTTCCGGACACGGGACGAAGTCTTCAATCTTGTATCTTCATAGTCCTGGAGTCCGACTGAAGGTATAGTCCGGCTATCTGAACACCGCCTAATCCAGGACTCCCTCACACCTCCTCTACAATATGTCGATTGTGCTCCCAAGGACTGTGACGCCGATATCGCTACCGATGGGCCATGGTGCCTGCACCGGCCGATGAAGCTCTTGCTCCCCGACCTGCTCCGGCTCGTTCTCCACGCCGAAGATGTAACGTAGGTAGGCGTCGACGTCGAAGCTTTGGTCGTTGCCTGACATGCTTGGAATAACTAATGGTAGATGGGTGAGGACTAGATCTTCGTAGAGTGTCACAGCGATGCGTTGCCGCCTAGGTTATATGCAGCAAACCGTTAGCTGGTGGCGAGAAACCGGTGAGGGAATAGGCGTGGATTTTACAATTCATCCATGTGGAGCGCGGGAAGCATTCGCTGGAGCACGAGAAGCATTCGCTGGAGCGCGGGAAGACTAATGGAGCACACACACAACTTGAATACCGTATCTGGTGCCACACGTTATTTATCACACAAGTGTTAACATAAGGAAACGTTTATGTAACTTACTAAACATTGCACACGACTACTCGCAAACGCATCATGTGCGATATTCCTAGCCACCGCAAGCAACTAGTTTGCATTTTCAAAGTTTTTTGTACACATAGAATCACACATGAACTAACTGTATTAACCGTCTGTGTTGTAATTTCTCATCACAAACAATTCATCCGAGTCGGCTGTTTGCCACGTATCACACACATCTTGTTAAGTTGAACCGTTTCTGTTGCGTTTGCTAATCGAAAATAGTTCGTCTGAGTGAACCGTATGCCCTATATCACACACACCTTGATCTGGCTAACCGTTTATGTTATACTCCCTAATAGAAAACGGTTCATCGGAGCGAACTGTATGCCGTATATCGCACACACATTGATATGGCTGCCCATTTCTGTGGTTCTGCCTCATCGCAAACAGTTCGAACGGGTTAATCGTATGCCCTTCATCGCACACACAACTAAAACCTGAACCGTGTTTGATGCACCCGTCATCGCAAACGTTTTATACATTTCTGACGGTTTTCACACATCACCGTTTGTGATTATGGCATCGCACACAGTTTCTCAAAGGGTCTCTGATCGCAGTGTCGCATTAGCAGCATCCTGCAGTAGTGGATCAATATGTGAAAAGCTCGTAGGCAATGGATCAATGATGGATAATTAGCTCGGATGCAATTCCTCATGCAACAGCTATAACATAGGGTAACACAGAACTAGCTCCAGTTCATCAATGTAATGTAGGCATGTATTCCGAATATAGTCATACGTGCTTATGGAAAGAACTTGCATGACATCTTTTGTCCTACCCTCCCATGGCAGCGGGGTCCTATTGGAAACTAAGGGATATTAAGGCCTCCTTTTAATAGAGTACCTGACCAAAGCATTAACACTTAGCGAATACATGAACTCCTCAAACCACGATCATCACCGGGAGTGGTCTCGATTATTGTCACTTCGGGGTTGCCGGATCATAACACATAGTAGGTGACTATTGACTTGCAAGATAGGATCAAGAACTCACATATATTCATGAAAACATAATAGGTTCAGATCTGAAATCATGGCACTCGGGCCCTAGTGGCAAGCATTAAGCATAGCAAAGTCACAGCAACATCAATCTTAGAACATAATGGATACTAGGGATCAAACCCTAACAAAACTAACTCGATTACATGGTAAATCTCATACAACCCATCACCGTCCAACAAGCCTACGATGAGATTACTCACGCACGGCGGTGAGCATCATGAAATTGGTGATAGAGGATGGTTGATTGTAGCGACCCGACATCAGATGGTCAAGTCTCTGTGCTCAGGTGTCATCCCTGGATCAGTAATTCTGACACCACACAGTACTTCGAAGGACTTATAACAGAGTAGCAATCACACACTTATTACATCGATGTCTCAAATAGAACTTATTACAATAAATATGGCTTAAGGCCATCTAATATCGATAATAGCGGAAGGCTTGGAAGATAAGTGAGTCCATCAACTCCAACGGCATCACTGAGTATAGAACCACGACCTAAAGGCACCTTACTCATCGTCTGAAAAGTCTGCAACATGAAACGTTGCAGCCCGAAAATGGGTCAGCACATGGAATATGCTGGCAAGGTAACACATAGAGAATACTGAACAATAATGAGCTATACTATATACATGTATGGCTGGTGGAAAGCTCTATGGTTACAGTTTTGCATAAAGCCAATTTTTCCCTACTGCAAAGGAATAAATTTTATTTAACTATCATGGTGGTTGAAACATCGAGAATGGTTGACAGCATTCCGATCCCAATTAAGTGAACAATTAAAACCCAACAATATTAATTAGAAGTAACATGATGAGAATTCACATGATATTCAAGTACTAGATACTCAAGTTGTCCATAACCGAGGACACGGCTAATCATGATTAGTTTGTACACTCTGCAGAGGTTTGCGCACTTTTCCCCACAAGATTCGATCGCCTCCGTTGGTTTCTCGCACTGCATGATGTTTGAGAGACGGATGACCGAGACATAGTCTTTCAGAAGCGCTCACACCTTACCTTGTGCTAGACCGTACCAACCTACATCCCCTACATCTGCTAGTCTATCACTGTAAGAGTTCGCACGACTTAGTCAGCTATGCCAGAGCCCATATTGGTTTGTGGCTGCACACGGAAGTTACTAGCATGAATGATCTTATGATCCCTTTGAGCCTAGGTGGCGGTCCAAAGAAAAACAGGCAAGTCCTGATAGAAACCAGGTGCCTCAATCCACCTAGATGTGTGTTTAAGTTGCCACCTTAGATAAACCATTAATTAACAATACTCACATCTGTCATGGATATCACTCACCCAATCCACGTCTACTAGCATAGCATGGCATAATAAGCAAACGTAGAAGTAACTCCCAAGGGTTCATAAGTAAAACATGTAATAGGTACTACCTCAACTACTTCCCATCCCACAGTTTAATTAGATCATAATCATGCAATGTGTGAGGATTGGTCTAATGCAATAAAAACTGGGCAATGAGAAGGTATGATCAAAGTGTTACTTGCCTTGCTGATGATCCGCGAAACCTAGAGATTCAAAGTAACAGGCGGCGCACTCCGGGTATTCTATCGCAGACAAACAAACAAGCATACAATAAGTACTCATTTAATGCATAGGTAAAACTCAAATAGAGATCTAACCAGAAAGTTCAACTTAAGAACCCTGGTTTGCAAAAAGAATTGAATCGAACAAAGCAAAGAAAATCAAACGGCGAAAGAATTCAACTTCATTCTAGTAATCTGGATCTAAGTCAAATTTTACAGTAGCAAAAACTTGTTTAAGTTGATTATTCGGAAAGAGGGTTTCGAGACGAAACTCCAGGCGCTTGAGTCGCCTGATTCCGATAAACGAGCGAAAAGTTATACTAAAACGAAAATCGGATCAGAAATCACGATCACAAAATAACTGCGGAAAATCCGACGAAAAAGAAAAACGACGAACAGATTAATCGTTAATTAACTTAATCCAAAAATATTTTTTTAATAAATAATTAAAGTAATAAAATAATAATAATAATAAAAATAAAAAAATCAAAAATAATTTCGACGAAATATATATATATATATTTTAAATAATAATAATTTTTTTGGCACGGAATTCAAGGCGGCGGCGAACCTCGGCGGCGGCGGGCTGGGGTGGGCTGGGGTGCTCTGGGGGCTCGGGCGCTCGGTATATAAAGGCGCCCCCTGGGCGGTGTCCCGCTCGGGTACGGCCCAAGGTCGGTTCCGTTTTTTTAATTACGCTCAGAAAAAAAGAAGAAAAAGAGTACCAAACGGACTCCAAAAATCGTGAAATAAATTTTCCCGGGTTTCCCAAATCGAGCCCGATAAAGTGGACATTTATTTGGGCCCAAAATACAATTTTGAGAAATGCGTATTTTTCCTAAATTCAATTAAAAATACCGAAAAACTCCGAAATAAATCTTATTTGATTTTCTTATTAAATCTTCAATATTTCTATATTTTGGGAAAGTCATTTTATTCCCTCTCTCATATTTTTGTAATAGAAATAATTGACGATAAAATAAATAAAATCACGTGATCCTATTTTCAAAATTTGAGAAAACTCAAATATGAAAATAACAAAATCCCCAACTCTCTCCGTGGGTCCTTGAGTTGCTTAGGATTTTCTAGGATCAAAACCAAAAGCAAAATAAAATACGATATGCATGATGATGTAATGTATAACATTCCAAATTGAAAATTTGGGATGTTACAAACCTACCCCCCTTAAGATGAATCTCGCCCTCGAGATTCGGGTTGGCCAGAAAATAGGTGAGGGTGGTCTTTGAGCAAATCTTTCTCTCGCTCCTAGGTGGCTTCATCCTCCGTGTGGTGCTCCACTGAACCTTGCAAAACTTAATAACCTTGCTGCGAGTGACTCGGCTGGCAAACTCGAGAATCTTAACTGGTTTCTCCTCATAGGTCAAACTGTTGTCCAACTGAATTGCTTCCAATGGCACTGTGTCTCTCAAAGGTATGTCAGCCATTTCCGCATGACACTTCTTCAACTGAGAAACGTGGAATACATCATGAACTCCTGACAGTCCCTCTGGTAATTCCAACTTATAAGCGACTTCTCCCATACGTTGCAAGATCTTATACGGTCCAACGAAACGCGGTGCTAATTTTTCCTTAACTCCAAAGTGCTTAGCTCCTCAAAGTGGGGATACTCGAAGATAAACTCTGTCTCCGGTTTCGTAAACTGTCTCCTTGCGTTTAGAATCTACGTAGCTCTTCTGCCTGGACTGGGCTACCTTGAGCCTATCGCGAATCAACTTAACTTTCCGTTCAGACTCCTTAATCAGATCTGGTCCAAAGAACTGACGGTCTCCAACTTTGTCCCATGACAACGGTGTCCTGCACCTCCTTCCGTATAAAGCTTTGAAAGGTGCCATCTTCAAACTGGTTTGGTAACTGTCGTTATAAGAAAACTCCGCATACGGCAAGTTATCGTCCCAACTAGATCCATAATCTAGCGCACAAGCTCTCAGCATATCTTCCAAAATCTGATTGACTCTCTCAGTCTGTCCATCCGTCTGTGGGTGAAAAGCTGTGCTGAACTCTAGTCTGGTTCCCAAAGTTTCATGCAACTGATTCCAAAACTTTGAGGTAAATTGGGTTCCTCTATCTGATATGATACTCCTCGGAACTCCATGCAAACAAATGATCCTGGTCATGTATATCTTTGCCAACTTAGCACTGGTGTAAGTGGTCTTAACTGGGATGAAATGTGCTACCTTCGTCAAACGATCAACTACTACCCATATCGAGTCATAGCCTGCCTTCGTCCTGGGTAGTCCTGTGATAAAATCCATGCCTATCTTATCCCACTTCCATTCGGGTATCGGCAATGGTTGTAACAATCCGGCTGGCTTCTGATGTTCTGCCTTCACTCTATGACACACATCACAAACTGCTACATATGCTGCAATATCCTTCTTCATTCTGGTCCACCAGAATGTTTCCTTCAAATCCAAATACATCTTTGTATTTCCTGGGTGAATCGAATAGGGTGAATCATGTGCCTCTTGCAGAATCAACTTCCTGATCTCCGGGTCATTGGGCACATAAACACGGTCCTCAAACCATAGGGTATCATGCTCATCCTCACGAAATCCCTTTGCTTTTCCTTCGCTCATTTTCTTCTTTATATCAGCAATCTCCTTGTCAGTTTTCTGAGCTTCTCTGATTTTATCCATCAAGGTAGATTGAATTTCCAATGCTGCTACATAGCCTTTCGGAACTATTTCCAAACATAGCTCACGAAGATCTTCGGCCAATTCCCTCTGTTACTCTTCGGTCATCAATGTATTGACATGGCTCTTACGGCTCAATGCGTCAGCTACAACATTAGCCTTTCCTGGATGGTAATGCAATCTCATATCATAATCCTTGATGAGTCCCAACCATCTCCTTTGTCTGAGGTTCAACTCCTTCTGCGTGAAAATATACTTCAAACTCTTGTGATCCGTATATACTTCACAATGATTCCCAATGAGAAAATGTCTCCAAGTTTTCAATGCATGCACTACGGCTGCTAACTCCAAATCATGCGTAGCATAATTTAATTCATGAGGTTTCAGTTGTCGTGAGGCATACGAAACAACTCTTCCTTCCTGCATAAGCACTGCTCCAAGTCCTCGACGTGAAGCGTCGCAATACACCTCATAATCCTTGTTCTGATCTGGCAGAATCAATACTGGTGAAGAAACCAATCGTTTCTTCAACTCCTGAAAACTGGCCTTACATTCCTCAGTCCAATTGAACTTGGTATCCTTCTTCAACAATTCAGTCATAGGCTTTGCAATCCTTGAGAAATTCTTAATGAATCTCCGGTAGTATCCTGCGAGTCCAAGAAAACTTCGGATCTCTCCAACTGTCGTTGGTGCTTCCCATTCGGTTACGGTCTCAACCTTTATGGGGTCAACTACTATCCCTTCTCCGGATATAACATGTCCAAGAAATCCAACTTCCTTTAACCAAAACTCACATTTGCTGAATTTGGCATATAACTGATGTTCCCTTAGTTTCTCCAAAACCAAACGCAAATGTTCCTTATGCTCCTCTTCATTCTTTGAGAAAATCAGAATGTCATCAATGAACACTACGACGAACTTATCCAAAAACTCCATAAATACCTTGTTCATCAGGTTCATAAAATAGGCAGGTGCGTTAGTCAAACCAAATGACATAATGGTATACTCGTACAATCCGTATCTCGTGGTAAAAGCTATCTTGGGTATGTCCTGCTCCCGAATCTTCAATTGATGGTACCCTGATCGTAAATCAATCTTGGAAAACACTTTAGCTCCTTGCAAACGATCAAACAAATCATTAATCATTGGCAGTGGGTACTTGTTCTTGATGGTTACTTCATTCAATCCACGGTAATCAACAACCATCCTTAATGATCCATCCTTCTTCTCCACTAGAAGTACGGGTGATCCCCAAGGCGAAGAACTTGGGCGAATGTAACCTTTATCCAGTAACTCCTTAATCTGCTTCTTAATTTCCACCAAATCCTGTGCGGGCATCCTGTACGGTCTCTTCGATATTGGCCCAGTGCCTGGCAAAAGCTCAATAAAAAACTCAATGTCTCTATCTGGTGGCATGCCTGGCAACTCTTCTGGAAATACATCAGGAAAATCCTTTACCACTGGTACTTCCTCCTGTACAACTCCTGATAAAAAATTTAATTGTGTCCTATTTGGTGCATGTCGGGATACATACTTGATCCTTCTTCCTTCTGGCTTTGTAAGCAAAATTTTCTTACTGGCGCAATCGATGTTTCCTCCATACATCGACAGCCAATCCATACCGAGAATTACATCCAAACCTTGGGATTCCAATACTATTAGGTCCGAGGGTTTAGAAAAGATGAGAATTAAGAATAGAATGAGGTCTAAAGAGAAAACACTACCCCAATGCACATGAGCAAATGCACACAAAATCACTTCACTCAATTCAAACAAGGGCATACAAACGGTCTAGAACTATCGCAAAAGTGCTCGAACTATAATATATACATGGGGGAAATACTACTAATATTTGGTGGTCATCTAGAAATTTGAATCGGTGGAAGACTCCATGATGTCTGCTCTAGCTTCGTCTTCAAAGTCGGGTTCACTTGGATCCGAATCGGTGTCGTCGATGATGATGTAGTTGTCCGGACATGCGACGTACTTGTCTTCCTTCTTGGATGCTAATTTCCCCTTGAGTTCTTCAATCTTCTGCTTAAGATCGCCTTTGTGCCTTGCTAGAGCTATGATCTCGTCCATCTAGTCCTTGCGTGTAGTCTTCAGTTCTCCTTCTAGCTCGATGATCCTTGCCTTCACATTCTTCAACTCTATCATATCATTGCACATCTGGTTCTCGTGGCGTCGAATGTGCTGGTTTAACTCCTGGATGAAAGCTGCAATGGACCTATCCTTCTTGGTGCTGACTATCTCCCATTGTTCATCTCGGCGTCCGCAAATCTGGTAGATAGTGTCCTTGAGGTCTTCTTGATAAACTTCTCCAACTCGTCCCATGGTGATATGAGCTGCCATGCTCTTTCCCAGACACCAGGTTGGTGCACTGAAAACACTATCTATGGGCTTCGTGATTGGCGCGAATGTCCTTCCCGGAACATGAGCTTGAATCTTCCAGCGCTCCTCTTCAGGCAGAGTGGCGTTGAAGGTCCCGGTGAAGCTTGGTAGTCCAATGTTCAGGTACTTGGTGACTTCCTTCAAGTGAAATCCAAAAGGTGTGCCTTCATCCGGTTGAGTGTACTTGATCTTCGCGTCCGTCATCCTAAAAGAGTAGAAAAGATGAGGAGTTAGAAAATGAGAAGAGAATAGTGATCTATGGCTTTAATTTAGTGGTCGTGTCCTACAGTCAGCGTGTGCTCTGATACCATCTCTTTAGCGACCCGACCTCAGATGGTCAAGTCTCTGTGCTCAGGTGTCATCCCTGGATCAGTAATGCTGACACCACACAGTACTTCGAAGGACTTATAACAGAGTAGCAATCACACACTTATTACATCGATGTCTCAAAGAGAACTTATTACAATAAATATGGCTTAAGGCCATCTAATATCGATAACAGCGGAAGGCTTGGAAGATAAGTGAGTCCATCAACTCCAACGGCATCACTGAGTATAGAACCACGACCTAAAGGCACCTTACTCGTCGTCTGAAAAGTCTGCAACATGAAACGTTGCAGCCCGAAAACGGGTCAGCACATGGAATATGCTGGCAAGGTAACACATAGAGAATACTGAACAGTAATGAGCTATACTATATGCATGTATGGCTGGTGGAAAGCTCTATGGTTACAGTTTTGCGTAAAGCCAATTTTTCCCTACTGCAAAGGAATAAATTTTATTTAACTATCATGGTGGTTGAAACATCGAGAATGGTTGAAAGCATTCCGATCCCAATTAAGTGAACAATTAAAACCCAACAATATTAATTAGAAGTAACATGATGAGAATTCACATGATATTCAAGTACTAGATACTCAAGTTGTCCATAACCGGGGACACGACTAATCATGATTAGTTTGTACACTCTGCAGAGGTTTGCGCACTTTTCCCCACAAGACTCGATCGCCTCCGTTGGTTTCTCGCACTGCATGATGTTTGAGAGATGGATGACCGAGACATAGTCTTTCAGAAGCGCTCACACCTTACGTTGTGATAGACCGTACCAACCTACATCCCCTACATCTGCTAGTCTACCACTGTAAGAGTTCGCACGACTTAGTCAGCTATGCCAGAGCCCATATTGGCTTGTGGCTGCACACGAAAGTTACTAGCATGAATGATCTTATGATCCCTTTGAGCCTAGGTGGCGGTCCAAAGAAAAACAGGCAAGGCCTGATAGAAACCAGGTGCCTCAATCCACCCAGATGTGTGTTTAAGTTGCCACCTTAGATAAACCATTAATTAACAATACTCACATCTGTCATGGATATCACTCACCCAATCCACGTCTACTAGCATAGCATGGCATAATAAGCAAACATAGAAGTAACTCCCAAGGGTTCATAAGTAAAACAGGTAATAGGTACTACCTCAACTACTTCCCATCCCACAGTTTAATTAGATCCTAATCATGCAGTGTGTGAGGATTGGTCTAATGCAATAAAAACTGGGCAATGAGAAGGTATGATCAAAGTGTTACTTGCCTTGCTGATGATCCGCGAAACCTAGAGATTCGAAGTAACAGGCGGCGCACTCCGGGTATTCTATCGCAGACAAACAAACAAGCATACAATAAGTACTCATCTAATGCACAGGTAAAACTCAAATAGAGATCTAACCAGAAAGTTCAACTTAAGAACCCTGGTTTGCAAAAAGAATTGAATCGAACAAAGCAAAGAAAATCAAACGGCGAAAGAATTCAACTTTTGGAAACTCTGTTTGATCTTGTTGTTGCAAATATGTAAAGCCAACATTCAAGTTTTCAGCAAAGATTATGAACTAACCATATTCACAATAACATTTAGGTCTCATGTTTACTCATATCAATGGCATGATCAACTAGCGAGCAATAATAATAAATCTCAGATGACAACACTTTCTCAAAACAATCATGATATGATATAACAAGATGGTATCTCGCTAGCCCTTTGTGAGACCGCAAAACATAAATGCATAGCACCCCTGAAGATCAAGGACTGACTAGACATTGTAATTCATGGTAAAAGAGATCCAGTCACAGTCATACTCAATGTAAATTAATAGCAATGCATGCGAATGACAGTGATGCTCTCCAACTGGTGCTTTTTATAAGAGGATGATGACTCAACATAAAAGTAAATAGATAGGCCCTTCGCAGAGGGAAGCAGGGATTTGTAGAGGTGCCAGAGCTCAAGTTTTGAAACAGAGATAAATAATATTTTGAGTGGCACTTTCATTGTCAACATAACAACCAAGAGATCTCGATATCTTCCATGCTACACACATTATAGGCGGTTCCCAAGCAGAATGGTAAATTTTATACTCCCCCACCACCAACAAACATCAATCCATGGCTTGTCCGAAACAACGGGTGCCTCCAACTAACAACAATCATGGGGGAGTTTTGTTTGCAATTATTTTTATTTGAGCATGGGACTGGGCATCCCGGTTACCGGCCATTTTCTCGTGAATAATGAGCGGAGGCCACTCATCGTGAGAATAACCCACCTAGCATGGAAGATATAGACAGCCCTAGTTGATACATGAGCTATTCAAGCATACAAAACATAATTTCATTTGAAGGTTTAGAGTTTGGCACATACAAATTTAGTTGGAACAGCAAGTAAATACCGCATATAGGAATTTATGGTGGACTCATATGGAATAACTTTGGGGTTTATGGAAGTGGATGCACAAGCAGTATTCCCGCTTAGTACAAGTGAAGGCTAGAAAGAGACTGGGAAGCGACCAACTAGAGAGCGACAAGAGTCATGAACATGCATTAAGATTAATAAACAATGAGTGCAAGCATGAGTAGGATATAAATCACCATGAGCATAAACATCGTGGAGGCTATCTTGATTTTGTTTCAACTACATGCGTGAACATGTGCCAAGTAAAGCCACTCGAATCGTTCAAAGGAGGATACCACCCTATATGTATGTATGTGGTTAACAAGTTGTTCAGTGCTTTTGATGCTTCCTTTAATCCAATCATCACTGAAATCAAGTAGAGACCAGACTTTGAAGATCTTCACTATGTCGAGGTCATGATGCTATTGACAATTCATGAAGAAAAGATGAAATTGGAAAATGGTCAACTAGATACTTCTTCGGAAAGCGAAGGAGAAACTCTATCACAGTATGATACCTCTCAAGATGAGCAAGAAGATGTTGAAAATCAACACTCGATCACCAGGGACTTGAAATACTCACAGAAAGATTGAATAAGCTACGAAGGCAAAATCTAACTCTATCAAACGCAGATGAAGGAGACCCATCCAAGTCCTCAAAGAGATTGCCTCCGAAGGAAATGAAGTGCTTCAAGTGCAAGCAATATGGTCACTTTATAGTTGACTGTCCTAGTTGGGATACTTGCCAAAAACCAAGCAAAAGATGGCTTTCTCTTCACTATTCAGGATTTACTCATGTGAACCATCGCAGTAAGCTTTAGAAGAATGAAGAACCTTCTGATGGGGAACGAAGCATGCAAATAAAAAAAATCCTACGAACACCCAAGATCTATCTATAAGAAGCATAGCAATGAGAGGGAAGAGTGTGTCGACGTACCCATGTAGACCGCAAACGGAAGCATATATAACACAGTTGATTTAGTCGTACTCTTCACGATCCGATCATGATCCAACCAATCTAGTGCCAAACGGACAACACCTCTGAGTTTAGCACACACGCGACTCGATGACTTCCCATATATAAATCTTTACCTCTCAACCATTCTGAGACTCCTCGTGGCGTCTGAGATCTCATCCGGGACTCCGAACAACATTCGGTTACCAATCATCAAATATCCCAATACTACTCTAGCGTTAACGAATGTTAAGCTTGCGACCCTGCGGGTTTGGGGATCATGTAGTCATGACTGAGACCTCTCTCCGGTCAATAACCAATAGCGGGACCTGTATGCCCATATTGGTTCCTACATATTCCGCGAAAACATTTTATCACTTAAACCACGATGTCAAGGATTCGCTTAATCCCGTATGCAATTCCTTTTGTCCGGCGATATATTACTTGCCCGAGATTCGATTGTCAGTATCTCCATACCTAGTTCAATCTCATTTCCGGCAAGTCTCTTTACTCGTTCCTTAATACAAGATCTCATGACTAACTCATTAGCCACATTGCTTGCAAGCTCTTTACGATGTTGTATTACCGAGAGGGCCCAGAGATATCTCTTCGTCATAGGAGTGACAAATCTCAGTCTTGATCCGTGCCAACCCAACAAACACCTTCGGAGATACCTGTAGAGAACCTTTATGATCACCCAGTTACAAAGTGATGTTTGGATACACACTAAGTATTCCTCCGGTGTCAGGAGTTGCACGATCTCATGGTCTTAGAAATAGATACTTGACATGAAGAGAGCTATAACAATAAACTAATACGATCAAATGCTAAGCTTACGGTTGGGTGTTGTCCATCACATCCTTCTCCTAATGATGTGATCCCGTTATCAAATGACAACACATGTCTATGGTTAGGAAACCTTAACCATCTTTGACAACGAGCTAGTCTAGTAAAGGCTCAATAGGGACATAGTATTTGTTTATGTATTCACACATGTATTTAAGTTTTCGGTCAATATAATTCTAGCATGAATAATAAAATTTTATCATGAACAAGGAAATATGATAATAACCAATTTATTATTGCCTCTAGGGCATATTTCCAACAGTCTCCCACTTGCACTAGAGTCAATAATCTAGTTTACATAGTTATGAATCTAACACCCATGGAGTCTTGGTGCTGATCATGTTTTTCCCGTGGAAGAGGTTTAGTCAATGGGTCTGCTACATTCAGATCTGTATGTACTTTGCAAGTTCTATGTCTCCATCTTTAACATAATTACAAATGGAGTTGAAGCGACGCTTTGATGTGCTTGGTTCTCTTGTGAAACCTGGGCTCATTGACAATGGCAATAGCTCCAGTGTTGTCACAAAAGATAGTCATTAGATCCGGTGCACTAGGTATTACACCCAGATCGGATATGACCTACTTCATACAAACTCCTTCTTGCGTTGCTTCCGAAGCAGCTATATACTCCGCTTCACATGTAGATACTGCCACAACACTCTTCTTAGAACTACACCAACTGACTGCTCCACCATTCAACGACCAGACCAAGACGTCACAGAACCCACTTTCATCAATAAAGCTTTCATCTTATATTCGCAATATCCAGATTGCAATCTCAGTTTCTTGCTTGTTCTTCATTTGCCTGCAGGAAATAGACCCTCGTGGATAGGTTGATCGTGCTCCGGCATGGTCAATAACCTCTCGGAGTTGGCTTAGTGATTGCTAAGGCGCGACGTCTTCGCACGTTCGTAGTCGAATCATGAAAGTCTATTCCACCAAAACGATAACCACCATCTCATTGAAAGACGAGACACCTTTGCCTCTATCATGTCAAGAATAGGAACTTGCGGCGGCGGAAAAAGTATTTCATGGACTCCCTTGTTGTTTTCTAGATTTTAGAGAGTTTATAGAGGCAGAGTTAGATAAAACGGAGCCACGTGGGCCCCACCAGCCACCAGGGCGCGCCCTGGTACCTCGTGGGCCACTGCTCCATCTTCTCGTCCCTTCCCAAAGCTTCCAGGGTCTCTTATTGCCAGAAAAAATCTCCAAAAAGTTTCATGGCATTTGGACTTCGTCTGGTACTGATATTCTAAAAAAGCAAAAACATGCAAGAAAAAATAGCAACTGGCAGTGGGCACTAAGTTAATAGGTTAGTCCCAAAAAATGATATATAATTGCTTGAAACTGTATATAAAACATCCAAGATTGATACTATAATAGTATGGAACAATAAAAAATTATAGATACGTTGGAGACGTATCACTACTGTTCTTTATTCTAGCAAGTCACAAGAAAGTGTCAAGCAAAAAACAAACACAAATTGTCAAGCAAGTCCAATTTTTGTTTTATGACAACTACTTTTCCTGAGTTTTGCCCCTTAATTTTGCAGTTTTTTTGCTTGTCATGTTTCTTCCCTATAGAACAACAATATCAAGCAAAACTCTAGAATTAAAAATAGGCAACCTCCATGTTGGGACACCAAACAACTTGCAGCTACCATTTGCCTTGGCAAGTTATAAAAAAATTAAGCAAACTTACCACGATGGTCAAGCAAGTCCATTTTTTCCCAGATTTTTTATAGACTTGATTTTTTGAGTTTTACCCCTTTGTACTAAGTTCCCCAACATTTGTTTCTTTTTTTCTGCTTACTTTAGGTGATGTTCCCTGTGTTGGAGAATCTCGATACTACAAAATTGAAGACAACAAACCACTATTGGATTTTCAATGTGAACCTGAGGGACAGGAGGTTTGAGGTCCTAGATTCATGGAGACATTGCAGAACAAGAGCCTAGACGAGCGCGCAAGGATAATCACTGCATCTGTCCGCTGCCAATGGGATAAACACTACTCGAAGTCACATATTTAGATGGAAAGCTTCAAGTTCGCAAACATCGATGTGCCTAAACAAGTCACCGAGTAAGTAACATCCTTCAAAAGTTGTGTTTCAGTGCAAATTCATGCCCAGATGACACCTTTAAACTGAAAATCCAATTTTATTCCTTTTTTGGGTGCTTTTTCGGCATGGTTGGTGGCACAAAAAAGGTTTGACTGCAGTGTTTATGCACTCACTTTCGCAAATTGTTTGGAGGCGAGAACTATACCAAAAATCAATCCAAACGACATCCAGGACATAAGGAGGCAGATGACAAGTAATTCGGTCAGGAGCGTCTACAACAAAGCATGCATGGCAGGATATTTTGAAGCTCACATAGGTCAGTTTTTAGTTTGATTTTTTTATTACTTAAAGGTCTACGGCAAGTTTCTCTATTTGGTTTCCTTTATTCCCCAACAATTATACATGATCCGCTGGTCACATGTAAGAAACACGCTAGAAACATGTAAGTCACTGCTACCTCTTGCGCACTGCGTTGGATTTCCTTGAAGAGGAAAGGATGATGCAGCAAAGTAGCGTAAGTATTTCCCTCAGTTTTTGAGAACCAAGGTATTAATCCAGTAGGAGGCTACGCGTGAGTCCCTCGTACCTGCACAAAGCAAATAACTCCTCGCAACCAACGCGATAAGGGGTTGTCAATCCCTTCACGGTCACTTACGAGAGTGAGATCTGATAGAATTGATAGGATAATATTTTTGGTATTTTTGTGATAAAGATGCAAAGTAAAATAAAAGCAAAGTAAAAGGCAAAGATAATAAACAAGTATTGGAAGATTAATATGATGAAGATAGACCCGGGGGCCATAGGTTTCACTAGTGGCTTCTCTCAAGAGCATAAGTATTTTACGGTGGGTGAAAGAATTACTGTTGAGCAATTGACAGAATTGAGCATAGTTATGAGAATATCTAGGTATGATCATGTATATAGGCATCACGTCCGAGACAAGTAGACCGACTCCTACCTGCATCTACTACTATTACTCCACTCATCGACCGCTATCCAGCATGCATCTAGAGTATTAAGTTCATGAAAACAGAGTAACGCCTTAAGCAAGATGACATGATGTTGAGGGATAAATTCATGCAATATGATAAAAACCCCATCTTGTTATCCTCGATGGCAACAATACAATACGTGCCTTGCTGCCCCTACTTTCACTGGGAAAGGACACCGCAAGATTGAACCCAAAGCTAAGCACTTCCCCCATTGCAAGAAAGATCAATCTAGTAGGCCAAACCAAACTGATAATTCGAAAAGACTTGCAAAGATAACCAATCATACATAAAAGAATTCAGAGAAGATTCAAATATTGTTCATAGATAATCTTGATCATAAACCAACAATTCATTGGTCTCAACAAACACACCGCAAAAAGAAGATTACATCGAATAGATCTCCACGAGAGAGGGGGAGAACATTGTATTGAGATCCAAAAAGAGAGAAGAAGCCATCTAGCTACTAACTATGGACCCGAAGGTTTGAGGTAAACTACTCACACTTCATCGGAGAGGCTATGGTGTTGATGTAGAAGCCCTCCATGATGGATGCCCCCTCCGGCAGAGCTCCGGAACAGGCCCCAAGATGGGATCTCGTGGGTACAGAAGGTTGCGGCGGTGGAATTAGGTTTTTGGCTCCGTATCTGATCGTTTGGGGGTACGTAGGTATATATAGGAGGAAGGAGTACGTCGGTGGAGCAACAGGGGGCCCACGAGGGTGGAGGGCGCGCCCTGGGGGGGGGGGGGGGGGTGGGCGCGCCCCTACCTCGTGGCCTCCTCTTTTCTTTCTTGACGTAGGGTCCAAGTCTCCCGGATCATAATCTTCCTAAAAATCACGTTCCCGAAGGTTTCATTCCGTTTGGACTCCGTTTGATATTCTTTTTCTGCAGAACTCTGAAATAGGCAAAAAACAACAATTCTGGGGTGGGCCTCCGGTTAATAGGTTAGTCCCAAAAATAATATAAAAGTGGATAATAAAGCCCAATATTGTCCAAAACAGTAGATAATATAGCATGGAGCAATCAAAAATTATAGATACATTGGAGACGTATGAGTCACCACACGAAGTTGCTTACTCAAAGCACTTTTTTTGTTTCAAATTACCTGACTTGTTGCCACTTTTTTAAAAAAAATCCAACACAGTTGCGCCAAATATGTAGCAACGTAAAGTGTTGGCAGAACTTTGTTCACAAGATCAAAATACCCAAAAAATGCATATTACTCAGAGCATCTTAAACACACATTACTCCCTTATAGCAATGTAAAACCTTGATTTACGACAAACTTGCTCAAGCCACAATTCTTTGTTGCCTAAATAAACCTTACCAGTTGATGATGTTTTTTATGCAACACAGTTCCAACAGTAGGAAGTAACGAAAAAGGATCAAGAAATCTGGCAATGCAAAAGGTAAAGTAAGGTGGACACACACAATTCCAACACATAGTTAATTCACTAATGAAGAAAAGCAAAAAATATCGATATCAAATCTCTTTTTTGTTTTTCTAACATGACAACCCATGAACTGGTTAGGTTACCCCTCTGGTGTCGCCTTCTTTTTCACGCCAACCTTTCGGGGCGCAAAGCAGCATTGTGATTGATAGATCCATAGAAGTTGCACTTGTTTTTCCATTTTGGATGTAACTCGAGCGATGATTTGATTCTTTTACTCTTTTCCCTTCATTTCGACGTTGATTTTGGGGGATCTCTAGGGATGATATGAGCAGGGGTGGTAGTGGGAGACCCAAGTTCATGAGGGATGCTGCTCGAGGAGGGTGCAACCCTAGCACACATTTTCTCATCAATAACTTTTGATTGTACAGATCTCTGTTGAGGCTGAATGAGCCCAGTAGCAGGCACATGAGTAGCTATTGACCGTAAAGAGCTCCCGCGACGTGGCTGTGCGAGTCCGGGATGATCTTCAGCAGAAGCAGTAAAACGGATTGCCAAGCCTTGGGTTTGTGACAGGGAAGAGTAAGCGGCACGTTGTCCAGATCCTCCACGAGTGCCCGATGGTTGGGTAGGGACACCACTTGATGAATGGCAACCTTGTGGTGGTGCATAACTACCTGTAGTTTGCATAGGAGCAACAGATGGTGGAGGATGGCCACCAGTACTTGCTCGAGGAGCAAGCCGCGATGCATGCGTAGGTGTTTTTTGTTTTTTCTTCCTGGATAATGAAAGACGACTGATGACCCACAAGTATAGGGGATCAATTGTAGCTCTTTTCGATAAGTAAGAGTGTCTAACCCAACGAGGAGAAGAAGGAAATGACAAGTGGTTTTCACTTTTCAGCAAGGTAATGTTTGCAAGTGCTGAAATTGTAAGTAACAAAGTAGTTTGATAGCACGATATTTTTGTAACGAGCAAGTAACGATAATAGTAACAAAAGTGCAGCAAGGTAGCCCAATCCTTTTGAGGCAAAGGACAGGCCAAAACGGTCTCTTATGACAAGCAAAACATTCTTGAGGGTACACGGGAATTTCATCTAGTCACTTTCATCATGTTGGTTCAATTTGTGTTCGCTACCTTGATAATTTGATATGTGGGTGGACCGGTGCTTAGGTGATGTTCTTACTTGAACAAGCCTCCTACTTATGATTAAACCTCCCGCAAACATCCGCAACTACGGGAAAAGTATTAAGAATAAGTTCTAACCATAGTATTAAACTTTTGGATCCACTCGGTCCCTTATAGAATAGCGCATAAACTGGGGTTTAAGCATCTGTCACTCTCGCAACCCATCATCTAATTACTACTCCACAATGCATTCCCTTAGGCCCAAATATGGTGAAGTGTCATGTAGTCGATGTTCACATGACACCACTAAGGGGATCACAACATACACACTATCAAAATATCGAACACATATCAAGTTCACATGATTACTTGCAACATGATTTCTCCCATGACCTCAAGAACAAAAGTAACTACTCACAAATGATAACAATGCTCAAGATTAGAGGGGTATTAAATAGCATAATGGATCTGAACATACAATTTTCCACCAAATAAACCATATAGTGATCAACTACAAGATGTAGTCAACACTACTAGTCACCCACAAGCACCAATCTATAGTTCCGGTAACAAGATTGAACACAAGAGATGAACTAGAGTTTGAGATGAGATGGTGCTGTTGAAGATATTGATGGAGATAGCCCTCTCCAAGATGGGAGAGTTGTTGGTGACGATGACGACGATGATTTCCCCCTTCAGGAGGGAAGTTCCCGTGGTGGAATCGCTCCGCCGGAGGGCAAAAGTGCTCCTGCCCAAGTTCCGCCTCGAGACGGTGGCGCTCCGTCCCGAAAGTCCTGTCCTTATTTTTTCTAGGTCAAAATGAACTATATACCAGAAGATGGGCACCGAAGGTGGGCCTGGGTGAGCACAACCCACCAGGGCATGCCTAGGTGGGTTGTGCCCACCTGGTGGGCCCCCTCTGGTAGTTATTTGCTCCAATATTCATCATATATTCCATAAAAATTCTTCGTGAAGTATCATCTTGTTTGGGGTTGTGCGGAATAGGTAGCCTGACATAGCTTGTTTAGGTCCAGATTTCCAGCTGTCGGAATTCTCCCTCTTTGTGTGTACCTTGCATATTATGAGAGAAAAGGCATTAGAATTACTCGAAAAAGCATTATTATGGATAAAAACATCATAAATAACAGTAAGAAAACATGATGCAAAATGGACGTATCAACTCTCCCAAGCTTAGACCTCGCTTGTCCTCAACGAAAACTTAATCGAAAAACATGTCCACATGCTTAGAGAGAGAGAGAGAGAGAGAGAGAGGTCGATAAAAACAAAATACAGACATAGAAGCATCATGTAGATTATTATAACAACAACAAATTTAAACATAAGGCTATTATCATAGAGCTTTTATCATAAACTTCTCATGAATAAGTAACAGTTCATCACACAATCGAAGTATAAAGCATAAACTTTATTAGGAACCAACAAACTATGTTCTCGGTCAACTTTGCAACTACAATTCATCAGCTTTTCTGGAAGGGTCACGTATTGGAGCCTTTAGGCAAGTCATACTCAACCATCATATAGTCTTCTATGATTGCTAACACTCACCGCATACACATGAGCAAAACATTTCAACTGGACACATAGAAAGATAGGGGCTTATAGTTTCGCCTCCCAACGTATTCACCTCAAGGGTGATGTCAACAATAATAACTCATGCCACCCATATTCAACTGGACATATGTCACTGGTACGCGTCAGTCCTAAACAAACGGTTTTTAACCCCTTTCCGCAACGGCATTCGGAACCGTCGCCAACTGAGTGCGGGCGATAGGGGGGGTCCTTCCCACACAACCTAGAAACCGTTGGGGATATGCCCTCCTGGCACACACGCTCGGCAAAATGAGGTCGTGTGCGATCGGCGAGCACTCAAATACAGAAATACGTACAGTAGTGCTAAAAAAGTACAATTATACAGGCGAAATAATTTCCGGTAGTAAGTACATCCCACACAGTCAGTCACCACTAAATGTTTCCGTTCGTATATATATCCCACACAGTCACTACAAGGAAAACGTTTGCGCAAGGTAGCGTAACACAAACAGTTTTGAAGAGAATGTCGTGCGAGATTGTTCATTTATCCAACACGGTTTATTCCTAGAAACTGTGTGTGTTGCCTAAGGTCATCGCCCATGGTGTTTTCTCATTAACCGTTTGCAATAGGAAAACACAATTAGCAAGCTAATTGGCCAATTAGCGGGCTAATTGCCCTATTATTAATAATCCATTTACTAATCTAATTGACATTCATATTAAGCACATAATATATTCCATTTATATATTAAGGAAGCAGGATTTCATAATTGAAATACATCGGAGTACAACATGATATACCTTCAGCACTCGGCTACCCCATTACACAACTGCACCAGCAGCAAGTTTCACATGCAACATCTAGAACCTTTCGAAATTAGCATCATAGATGGTACATAGAGAGATGCATCTCATCTGGAAAACTGCTAAAGCAGAAGGCGAATATTGAGCCTTCATTCATGTTGAAGGTCTTTGCAACTTTAGGCCAGTGCCTGTGGATGATTGACCATCCGTCCTTCGACCTCTTCAGGAACACTTCAATATTGAACCATGGGTGTTGTATGAAAACTTTCCTCGCCTCCTGGCCACAGAGGTGGTTTGAGAGGTAATCATCAGTGAACCCTGAAAACAAGGATGTGCATAAATATCTTCTCTATATTGGAAACAGGGCAAAGGAATAAAAAGGCAAGGTATAATAGTTAGTACCATCTTGTAAACCTCAGTGCTTCCCATTGTTTCCTTGCAACACATATAAGGTAGTTATTCATCAGGTTAAGTAAGGGTTCGGATGCTATCATTAAAATATGTTGATGAAAAATAAGCACATTGCAGATTCATCAGATTAATTCAAGCCACATGGAAAACCCATTTATCCAAACCAAGCATGATTAAGAACTAGGAAATATAGCACTTGCATATGTTTCTCATGTATTAAGTGCAGCCAAATTCGATTTATTCCTCACATGGTATACAATAACAGAATGCAGCCATAGCAATTGAACATCGCATTACAGAATTGAACCAAGCAGTTAACTAAACACCACAACAAATGAACCAAACGTTAACTAAGCACCACATTGCACAATATAACACACTCCTAATAGAAGATCAGACAATTAACCAAACCAAGCATGCTTAACAACTTGGAAATATAGCAATTGTATTTGTTTCTCATGTATTTAGTACAACCAAATTCGATTTATTCCTCACATGGTATACAATAACATAATGCAGCCACAACAATTGAACATCGCATTGCAGAATTGAACCAAGCAGTTAACTAAACACCACAACAAATAAACCAAACGTTAACTGGGCACCACATTGCACAATATAACATACTCCTAATAGAAGATTAGACAGTTAACCAAACCAAGCATGCTTAACAACTTGGAAATATAGCAATTGTATTTGTTTCTCATGTATTTAGTATAGCCAAATTCGATTTATTCCTCACATGGTATACGATAACAGAAATGGGATTGAATTTCAAACACCAGGGCGCCGTTGATTGCTAGCAAAACATTGATATGCCTAGTTTTTAAATTCTAGTAAATCCAGAACTCGTCTGAAATTCATGAAACTTGGCATGCTATCATGGAAGGGCACCCACATGCCGTGGTAATTTTTTTGTCCTATTTGGAGCAGGGTTGGGTATATGCTTCTCTTAAACCAAAGCTTCTCACACCAAGCATGATGGTTTCGGTAGGGAACGCCCCACCTTTGGGGATGAAACGATATCCATTGCCTCTTATTGCTTTCAAAAATTTTCTCGTGTCAACATAGAACAACAGGAGTGTTGTGTTATTTTTTGTGATTTTTCATGGTTCGTTTGGACATTTTTATGCATTAACCGAGTTTTCAATGCATTTATGTGCATAATTCAAATTTGAAGTAGATGCACATGCTTCAGTGCATATAAATTGGTTGAAAAATCAAATCTGTGTCCTTGGGTGCATGCTTAGGTCCCATGCAAGAAATGTGAATGAATTTCGAACACAAGGGCACCATTGATTGCCAACAAAACATTGAGATGCCTGGTTTTAAATTCTAGTAAATCCAAAACTCGTCCGAAATTCATGAAACTTGGCATGCTATCATGGAAGGGCATCAACATGCCGTGGTAATTTTTTTGTCCCGTTTGGGGCAGGTTTGGGTATATGCTTCTCACAAACCGGAGCTTCTCACAACAAGCATGATGGTATCGGTAGGGAACGCCCCACCTTTGGGGACGAAACGATATCCATTGCCTCTTATTGCTTTCAAAAAAAATCTCGTGTCAACATAGAACAACAGGAGTATTGTGTTATTTTTTGTGATTTTCCGGGGTTCGTTTGGACATTTTTATGCATTAACCGAGTTTTCAATGCATTTATGTGCATAATTCAAATTTGAACTACATGCACATGCTGCAGTGCATATAAATTGGTTGAAAAATCAAATCTGTGGCCTTGGGTGCATGCTTAGGTCCCATGCAAGAAATGTGAATGAATTTCAAACACAAGGGCACCGTTGATTGTCTGCAAAACATTGAGATGCCTGGTTTGAAATTCTCGTAAATTCAAAACTTGTCTGAAATTAATGAAATTTGGCATGCTATCATGGAAGGGCATCAACATGACGTGGTAATTTTTTTTGTCCCATTTGGGGTAGGTTTGGGTATATGCTTCTCACAAACGAGAGCTTCTCACAACAAGCGATGGCTTCAGTAGGGAACGCCCCACCTTTGGGGACGAAACGATATCCATTGCCTCTTATAGCTTTCAAAAAAATTCTCGTGTTAACATAGAACAACAGGAGTGTTGTGTTATTTTTTGTGATTAGGGTTCGTTTGGACATTTTTATGCATTAACTGAGTTTTCAATGCATTTTTGTGCATAATTCATATTTGAAGTATATGTACATGCTCCAGTGCATATAAATTGGTTGAAAAAACAAATTTGTGTCCTTGGGTGCATGCTTAGGTCCCATGCAAGAAATGTGAATGAATTTCAAGTACCAGGGCACCGTTGATTGCCGGCAAAACATTGAGATGCCTAGTTTTTAAATTCTAGTAAATCCAAAACTCGTCTAAAAATTCATGAAACTTGGCATGCAATCATGGAAGGGCATGAACATGCCGTGGTAAATTTTTTGTCCCATTTGGGGCAGGTTTGGGTATATGCTTCTCACAAACTGGAGCTTCTCACAACAAGCATGATGGTTTCGGTAGGGAACGCCCCACCATTGGGGACGAAATGATATCCTTTGCCTCTTATTGCTTTCAAGAATTTTCTCGTGTCAACATAGAACAACAAGAGTATTGTGTTATTTTTTGTGATTTTTCGGGGTTCGTTTGGACATTTGATGCATTAACTGAGTTTTCAACGCATTTACGTGCATAATTCAAATTTGAACTACATGCACATGCTCCAGTGCATATAAATTGGTTGAAAAATCAAATCTGTGTCCTTGGGTGCATGCTTAGGTCCCATGCAAGAAATGGGATTGAATTTCAAACACCAGGCACCGTTGATTGCCGGCAAAACATTGAGATGCCTGGTTTTTAAATTCTAGTAAATCCAGAACTCGTCAAAAATTCATGAAACTTGGCATGCTATCATGGAAGGGCACCCACATGCCGTGGTAAATTTTTTGTCCCATTTGGAGCAGGGTTGGGTATATGCTTCTCATAAACAAGAGCTTCTCACAACAAGCATGATGGTTTTGGTAGGGAACGACCCACCTTTGGGGACGAAACGATATCCATTGCCTCTTATGGCTTTCAAAAAATTTCTCGTGTCAACATAGAACAACAGGAGTGTTGTGTTATTTTTTGTGATTTTTTGGGGTTCGTTTGGACATTTTTATGCATTAACTGAGTTTTCAATTCATTTATGTGCATAATTCAAATTTGAAGTAGATGCACATGCTTCAGAGCATATAAATTCGTTGAAAAATCAAATATGTGTCCTTGGGTGCATGCTTAGGTCCCATGCAAGAAATGTGAATGAATTTCAAACACAAGGGCACCGTTGGTTGCCGGCGAAACGTTGAGATGCATGGTTTTAAATTCTAGTAAATCCAAAACTCGTCTGAAATTAATGAAATTTGGCATGCTATCATGGAAGGGCATCAACATGCCGTGGTAATTTTTTGTCCCATTTGGGGTAGGTTTGGGTATATGCTTCTCACAAATAAGAGCTTCTCACAACAAGCGATGGTTTCGGTAGGGAACGCCCCACCTTTGGGGACGAAACGATATCCATTGCCTCTTATTGCTTTCAAAAAATTTCTCGTGTCAACATAGAACAACAGGAGTGTTGTTTTATTTTTTGTGATTTTTAGGGTTCGTTTGGACATTTTCATGCATTAACTGAGTTTTCAATGCATTTATGTGCATAATTCAAATTTGAAGTATATGTACATGCTCCAGTGCATATAAATTGGTTGAAAAATCAAATCTGTGTCCTTGGGTGCATGCTTAGGTCCCATGCAAGAAATGTGAATGAATTTCAAGTACCAGGGCACCGTTGATTGCCGGCAAAACATTGAGATGCCTGGTTTTTAAATTCTAGTAAATCCAAAACTCGTCTAAAAATTCATGAAACTTGGCATGCTATCATGGAAGGGCATGAACATGCCATGGTAAATTTTTGTCCCATTTGGGGCAGGTTTGGGTATATGCTTCTCACAAACTGGAGCTTCTCACAACAAGCATGATGGTTTCGGTAGGGAACGCCCCACCATTGGGGACGAAACGATATCCATTGCCTCTTATTGCTTTCAAAAATTTTCTCGTGTCAACATAGAACAACAAGAGTATTGTGTTATTTTTTGTGATTTTTCGGGGTTCGTTTGCACATTTTGATTCATTAACTGAGTTTTCAACGCATTTATGTGCATAATTCAAATTTGAACTACATGGACATGCTCCAGTGCATATAAACTGGTTGAAAAATCAAATATGTGTCCTTGGCTGCATGCTTAGGTCCCATGCAAGAAAAGGGATTGAATTTCAAACACCAGGGCACCGTTGATTGCCGGCTAAACATTGAGATGCCTGATTTTTAAATTCTAGTAAATCCAGAACTCGTCTAAAATTCATGAAACTTGGCATGCTATCATGGAAGGGCACCCACATGCCGTGGTAATTTTTTTGTCCCATTTGGAGCAGGGTTGGGTATATGCTTCTCATAAACAAGAGCTTCTCACAACAAGCATGATGGTTTCGGTAGGGAACGACCCACCTTTGGGGACGAAACGATATCCATTGCCTCTTATGGCTTTTAAAAATTTTCTCCTGTCAACATAGAACAACAGGAGTGTTGTGTTATTTTTTGTGACTTTTTGGGGTTCGTTTGGACATTTTTATGCATTAACTGAGTTTTCAATGCATTCATGTGCATAATTCAAATTTGAAGTAGATGCACATGCTTCAGTGCATATAAATTCGTTGAAAAATCAAATATGTGTCCTTGGGTGCATGCTTAGGTCCCATGCAAGAAATGTGAATGAATTTCAAACACAAGGGCACCGTTGATTGCCGGCAAAATGTTGAGATGCCTGGTTTTAAATTCTAGTAAATCCAAAACTCGTCTGAAATTCATGAAACTTGGCATCCTATCATGGAAGGGCATCAACATGCCGTGGTAAATTTTTTGTCCTATTTGCGGCAGGTTTGGGTATATGCTTCTCACAAACTGGAGCTTCTCACAAAAAGCATGATGGTTTCGGTAGGGAACGCCCCACCTTTGGGGACGAAGCGATATCCAGGGTATATGCTTTCAAAATTTTTCTCCTGTCAACATAGAACAACAGGAGTATTGTGTTATTTTTTGTGATTTTCTGGGGTTCGTTTGGACATTTTTATGCATTAACTGAGTTTTCAATGCATTTATGTGCATAATTCAAATTTGAACTACATGCACATGCTCCAGTGCATATAAATTGGTTGAAAAATCAAATCTGTGTCCTTGGGTGCATGCTTAGGTCTCATGCAAGAAATGGGATTGAATTTCAAACACCAGGGCACCGTTGATTGCCGGCAAAACATTAAGATGCCTGGTTTTTAAATTCTAGTATATCCAAAACTCGTCTGAAATTCATGAAACTTGGCATGCCATCATGGAAGGGCACCCACATGCCGTGGTAATTTTTTTGTCCCATCTGGAGCAGGTTTGGGTATATGCTTCTCACAAACCAGAGCTTCTCACGACAAGCTTGATGGTTTCGGTAGGGAACGCCCCACCTTTGGGGACGAAACGATATCCATTGCCTCCTTTTGCTTTCAGAATTTTTCTCGTGTCAACATAGAACAACATGAGTGTTGTGTTTTTTGGTGATTTTTCGGGGTTCGTTTGGACATTTTTATGCATTAACTGAGTTTTCAATGCATTTATGTGCATAATTCCAATTTGAACTACATGCACATGCTCCAGTGCATATAAATTGGTTGAAAAATCAAATCTGTTTGCTTGGGTGCATGCTTAGGTCCCATGCAAGAAATGGGAATGAATTTCAAACACCAGGGCACCGTTGATTGCCGACAAAACATTGAGATGCCTGGTTGTTAAATTCTAGTAAATCCAAAACTCGTCTGAAATTCATGAAACTTGGCATGCTATCATGGAAGGGCACCCTACATGCTGTGGTATTTTTCGTGTCCATTTTGAGAGAAGGCGCACTCGAATAATGACAACCAACAAAGGCATTTTGAAAAAAGTAGCTGCCACTTTAATATCTCAAACGTTTGTATAATTCAAACCATGTGCGTTTGGTTAACCATTCATGTGACGCCACATGTCTTGGTTTTAATGGCTATAGGAGGTGCCGTGTGGACAGCTGCTTGACTGAACGGGAGGCGTGCTAGCGCAGTCCGGTGCGCAGGCTCACCGGGAAGTGTACAAGCTGTTCAATGCAGGATATGTGTATCTCTTCAACGCAAACGATTCATATTATGGTATGCAAATTAAAGCCAGACTTCAGCGCTAAGCCAAGAGACACTGCGATTTGTCAAAATATGCAGCTAAAAATCAATAGCACTATCTATTTTTTGCAACTAAAATTCAGGAATTAAGCATAGATTTCATTCATACTAGAGATTAAGCAGTCGTTCTCACCGGGATGCGAGACAGCCTTGGACCGTCGCCCGCCTCGCTCCCACTGGTCTATATTAATGGCATCGCCGAGCGGCCGCACCCCCCATCCTCGCCACACACACAATTCCTCTCTCTCCGCCCGCATCCTCGACGCTGCTCTGAGTGCTCAAAGCCGTCAGTGTACGAGGATGCCACCGAAGCGCCCCATCGGAGGGAGTGGCGACGCCGGGGCTGCTAAAGCACCGGAGCACGACGTGAATATGGAGACATAGGTTTCCGTCCCCGCCGACGAGGTGGAGAATGAGGCTACCAACAAGCGGAGGCGGGTCAAGAAAGAACCGCAAGCGACTCCAGCAGGCCTAGACTTCATCAACAACCTCCCCGATGATATGTTGATAGTCATAATATCCCTCCTCCCAATCAAATATCGGGCAAGGACAACCACCCATTCCCAGCAGTGGCACACCCTATGGCTCTGCACCACTGTCGACCTCCTCGACGCCCACAAGCTCTGCCATGGCTATCGCCAAAGCTTGGATGCGTTCTCCCAGATTGTCGGTGTCAAAACCGGCGGATCTCGGGTAGGGGGTCCCAAACTGTGCATCTAGGCCGGATGGTAACAGGAGACGAGGGACACGAAGTTATACCCAGGTTCGGGCCCTCTCGATGGAGGTAAAACCCTACTTCCCACTTGATTAATATTGATGATATGGGTAGTACAAGAGTAGATCTACCACGAGATCAAGGAGGCTAAACCCTAGAAGCTAGCCTATGGTATGATTGTTGTATGATGAAGTTGTTCTATGGACTAGAACCCTCTGGTTTATATAGACACCGGATAGGGTTAGGGTTACACAAAGTCGGTTACAATGGTAGGAGATCTTGAATATCCGCATAGCCAAGCTTGCCTTCCACGCCAAGGAAAGTCCCATCCGGACATGGGACGAAGTCTTCAATCTTGTATCTTCATAGTCCTGGAGTCCGACTGAAGGTATAGTCCGGCTACCCGAACACCCCCTAATCCAGGACTCCCTCAGTAGCCCCTGAACCAGGCTTCAACGACGACGAGTCCGGCGCGCAGATTGTCTTCGGCATTGCAAGGCGGGTTCCTCCTCCAAGTTCTTCATAAAAGATTGTAAACACCAAGAGTAGTGTCCGGCTCTGCAAAATAAGTTTCCACATATTGCCATAGAGAGAATAATATTAACACAAATCAAATCTGCTGACGTATTCCGCAGTGTGTCATCACACTACGACCAAGTCTTTATTCGAATCGTTTTCACTTCTCCACCTCAGCGCGTTTTGCGAGGCGGTTTCCTTGGCACGTCTTGTCCAAGCAGAGATCGTGTCCCCTTTATTTACGAGATTCTCATCAATACGGTCGTGGGTAACCCAATCGTGCCTGTTCAGCATGTTTTCTCGATTAAAGGCGAGTCCCAAACGGTCACGGGGAGGGCTCTTGGTATTCAACCTCTTATAAAGAGACCAAGGCCCTACTCCTTTTTCCAACCTCAAACGAGTTCGCCCATCGCCTCGAGTTCCAACACCCTAGGCCCTAGATTTCAGGCGCTTCGGACCATCGACAATGTCCGGTTCCGACCTTCAAGGCCGGTGGATGCCCTCCTCCGTCACGGAGGAGGACGTGCTAAAGTTGAGAGAAGCTAAGTTCTTGACTGACGAAATTTCACATAGGTTTCCTGCTCAAGGGCAGGCGTTTCCCAGTCCCCAACCTGGTGAGGGTGTGGTGTTCATATCTCACTTCCTTCGGGGATTAGGCTTCCCAATGGATCCCTTTGTGAGAGGTCTGCTATTCTATTATGGGCTGGAATTTCACGACTTAGCTCCGGAGTCCATCCTCCATATTTCCTCATTCATCGTCGTGTGTAAAGCGTTCCTCCGTGTTACCCCTCACTTCGGATTATGGCTCAAGACCTTTAAAGTGGAGCCGAAGATGATCGAGGGACGGCACGCAGAGTGCGGAGGCGCTGTTATAAGTAAGAATGCTGATGCTCCCTGGCTCGAGGGCTCCTTTCAAGAGGAGCTCGGCTTATGGCAATGGGAGTGGTTCTATATCACCGCTCCCAGGGGCACCAAATGGGTGGCGCCGCCTGCCTTTCGCTCGGGTCCCCCACAACAGCTAGGGTCATGGGTCAATAAAGGCCTAGACTGGGGGCCATCTCAGGACGTGCCTTTGTTGCAGGGTAGAATCAGGGATCTCTTGGAAAGAGACCTCAGCTTGGTCAAAGTGATGCAAGTTATGCTGATCCGCCGAACCTTGCCCGGCAAACGTCACTCCCTTCATTTGTGGGAGTTTAATCCAGAGGGACCACGAGCTCTTCAACATTTTATGGGCGCCACGCCCATGGAGATGTACAAATTGTTCTTTGGATCACAAGCAATGTGTCCGGATTTGACCGAGGATGCAGGTTTAAGCTGCAACCGCCCGGATACTCAAGTAAGTAACCTTGTGCCCGGACTCGCTATCCATATAATCGTCATAAATTCTCCCCTAAAAGAGCTGTCCTTTTTAAATAGGAGTGGATAGCGAAAGCAAAGCTGATCAGGTGTCCGGCTCCCCTTCCTGAGACCAGGGCGGATCCCGTGCTTGTCAGGATGTTGAAGATAATGCCTTTGGAGGGAAGTGAAGGGGAGGACAAGGAAACTATGGCCTCCTCGAAGGAGGCTGTTCCGAAGGGAGGAATCGACTATTCCTCTCCTAAGGGGAAGAAGAGGGCCGCCTCTGACGACTCGGAGACCATGGCCTCGAAGCGGGGGGGGGGGGGGAATCCTCGTCAGAGGGTCCGACGCCGGGGAGTTCCTCGGCCGAACTACGCCCTCAAAGGGATCATCCCTCCAGCGTGCCGTAAGTAGAGAAAGATTTTCCTTTTGAGGGATAAGAGAAATCCTTGCTTTATATCTAAGAAGATTAACCGAAATTTTACCTTGTAGCTCGGACCTCAGCCCTTCTCAGCAGAGCTCGTCTTCGGGGGATCTTCTTGCGGAGATGATGGAGAGCGGAACGCCTCCTACTGCCGTACCGCCTAGCGAGGCGGGCGACCTTGAGGTGTCGTCGCAGAGGGTTTCTCCGAATCCGACAGGGGCGGAAGATAGCTATGTGCCCCCCCAAGGTTCTCCGCGTCCGGCCTTCGAAAGAGGCCATAGGACAAGTCCGGCACCATCTGGTGCTCGACCGGAGGAGCTAAAGATTCTGCTGGGGAGAGCTTCCATCTCAGAGGAGAAGCGTGCATTGATGGGCACGGTGATTGAAAGGGTTTCATCCGCAGAAAGCGGGTTGCATGAGGCCGTCAGAAGTTTACTGACGGGTTTTGAGGTACGTTAGATAGTGTACACTTTTGTTAGTTGCGCATAAGTAAGATGCGCCCTGTGCAGATAGTAGCCCCTGAGACTCTGTGCGTCGTCAAGAAGTGACGGCGCGCACAGGATCATAATCCCAGGTCTAAGGTGTCGCCTTTGAATGTAGGTGGCGAGGTGTCCGGAATCGAGCCGAACTGATGATTTTGCCGAACTAAAGCGGCAACTGGACGTCGCAGATGCCGACATCGCGCTTGTCAACAAGCGGCTTGATGAGGCTCAAGGTATGTAATTCCTCGGGCGGCATCAGGTAAGAGGAGCTTCATGCCAGTGTCTTACAATGTGTGTGCTTGACGCAGATGGTGCGGCCGCCGTGGAGAGTCTTAGGGCAGAACTTGCCCGAGCTAAGGAACAAGCCAGAAAAAGCGATGCGGCTGCCGAGAAAGCCCTTGAAGAGCTGAGAGCCGAACAGACTGCTCACTGCCAAAGCAAGGAGGAGATGGCCGAAATGGCCGTGAAATTAAAGAGCGATGCAGACCGTTGCAAACTTCTTGAGAAAGAAGACCGGGCGAGACAGACAGACTTAGAAAAGGCCGTTGTCGATGCCAAGGACGCTCGCTCTGCGATGAGAGCTGCGAAGGAGGAGGTGCGTTAGGCCGAACAGATTGCGGCTGGAAAGCCCTTTATGCTGCGGAGAAAGTTTTGCGATCCAAAGTTTGCTCCGTTGGACCAGATGTGGAGTGTGGAGGACACCTATCTGGATTTGGCAGCAAGTGCTGCTGATGCGACCGAACACTTTTGAGATAAAAAAGATCGCGCAGTGGAAAAGCTTTTCTGGTCGCAGTTCCACAATCTAGAGCGTCCACTGGCAGTGGACGATCGTCTGGCTCAATGGGCCAAACTGAATAGGTTGTCCGGACTCGCCATGAAGTTTGTCATGGGTCATTTGTGGCCGGGGAGATCAGAGCCGAAGAGTTATTTCGGCTTGGTGCAGCAACTCCTTGATGCGGTGCCCCGTATCGA
Source organism: Aegilops umbellulata (assembly GCA_032464435.1). Lineage (NCBI taxonomy): Eukaryota > Viridiplantae > Streptophyta > Magnoliopsida > Poales > Poaceae > Aegilops > Aegilops umbellulata. Next base: position 296,153,391 of record CP136056.1, read on the forward strand.
TGCAATGAAGAGGTCAGCATGCATAGAGGGCGCACGGATGGCTCTTGCTCGTGTCAAGACATATTGGGCGGAGATGGAGACCACCGTTGTTGCGTCCCGATATTCGGACAAAAGCCGAGTACCCTCCGAACACTATTTTCAGGAAGTCCTGGAAGGCGCTCGTGTAATAGAGACGCAGTGCTCGAAGGATGCTATGTTCTGATAGCATATGTAATTATAAAACAGTATTTTGATGAATTGTAGTAGGCTTTTATACTTGTGCCTTAAAGTATGGGGAACACCTCCTGTGAGGTCGTTTTTAATATATATATATATATATATATATATATATATATATATATATATATATATATATATATATATATATATATATATATATATATATATAATCTGAAAGATGGCAGTCGTTTGCTTCAGCCCCCATGCACATAGTGCGGGGGTGCTAGCAGAAGGCGCTTTTTCACACTTAATCCAACGTCTTGGTCCTACAAAGGAGGTGATGGCGCAGCGAGCCAGGCAACCGGACTATAATGCTTTAACACTTTCACTTAGCCATAGGAGCTTGACAGTGGGACTCTTTAGATAGCCCTTGGTGGCGACTGCGCTCGCCCGAATTCGGGGCGCGTGTGTGCCTAGCCGGGAAACGGCCCTTCGTTAATGCGGAGGAATCCTATAGATTTTGGAGAGTCATCGAGTGGTTGACCAGTCTCGCGCTATATCATGACAGTCAGTTTTCGGCTTTCTCTACTGAGGTGCTCGCCCGGCCGAACCGGGGCACAATCGTAGTAGTTCTCCTGGTGCTGCCTTAGCCGATAGAGCGGAACATAAGGCGGCCGAACACAGGAGCCGGGCAACCCAACATTGACCAAAATCATGATTTAGAGCTGACGCATATAAGGCCAAACTCGCGACGCCGAACACTCCCTAAGGTATTCGGTCTTTATGAGAGCGGGTAAAGGAATGCTCTTAGTTATAAGCCCCTAGTGTCCAGGTACGCGCAGGAATTCTGACGTGGCCACATGCCAAGACGCCAGCCTCCTCCTTGGTTATAGAACCAGGGGATGTGTAGCAACAACAGACAGTAAAAAAGGTTTACCCAGGGTCTTAATCTGAAAAGAATCCTTAGAACGGGTCCCTGCTGCACGTCTGCGCCTGTGTCTCCGTTGTGCCGTATCCTGGACGGGCACAACACGATGTTCATCTGTGAAAGAGAGGAACTAAGTTGAAAAGAAAAATTGTATTAAATAAACAAAAATTCGTGCCGAACAAAAATTGTATTAAGTAAACAAATATAAAGTAAAATATGTAAAATTGAGCTTTATTTTCTCCTATATATGCGGAGCCCCTAGGGCATGCCAAGCTCGTCTATCCGTGCCCGTGGTCTTTAATGACCTATTCGGATGTTCTGGCTAGTGAAGCCATTGTATTGTGGGGCTGTTAAAGCGGCCGCACAATCCTCCGTTCGGGGGAGGAGCGCTCAATGCTTCCCCATCAAGGAGATGATGCCTCGTGGACCGAGCATTTTAAGCGTGAGAGATGCATAATGCGGTATTGCGTTAAAGCGGGCGAAAGCTTCGCGCCCCAGCAGTGCGTGATAGCGACTTGAGAATGGGACAATGTGGAAAGTTAGCCTTTCGCAGCGGAATATAACTTCGAGCCGGATAAAACCCATGCAATGGGTGTCCGGACCGGGCGCTACCCCTTGAAAGGAGGTTTTGCTGTGGCGGATTCTTGTTGGGTTTATCCCCATGTGACGGATTGTGTCCTGATATATCAGGTTTAGTCCACTGCCGCCGTCCATTAGGACATTTGAAAACTGGAGCCCGCCAATTATTGGATCGAGTACCAAGGCAGTCCAGCCTGCGTTCCTGCTACTTCTAGAATAATCCAGATGATCGAAGATGATTGGTTTTGACAATCAGTGGCGGGACCCCTTTGGGATGGGTCGTGTGGCGCGTACCTTTATGGGCGCCACACGTTTTGCTATGTGAAGTAGGTTTACTGTTTTTACTTCTTGTGGGAAATTCTTCTGTTTCCTGGTGCTCTGCTTTTGGGGTTCGTCCTCATCTTCACTTGGTGTGTCGAGCCCCTTGTGTTCGGGATTGAGTCTGCCGGATTGTTTGAAAACCCAACAATCTCTGTGGGTATGGTTAGCAGGCCTCCCTGGAGTACTGTGTATTTGACATATCCTGTCCAGGATTTTGTTTAGGTTGGATAAATCATCTCTGTTATCCTGGAGGGGCGGTTTTTTCTGATTCTGCCGTGAGCCTTTGAATCCGGCGTTGACTACGGTGCTCTTTGGACTGTTTTCCTTAGTCCGGCAACATTCCTTGTTGCGTCGCGGTTTTCCGTTTCCATCCCTTGTTTCGGATGTACTTGGGTCGCCGGTGCTACATCTTGCCAACCAGCTGTCCTCTCCTGTGCAAAAGCGGGTCATGAGGCTTGTTTATGCGGCCATTGTTCTTGGCTTTTCTTGGCCGAGGTGTCTGGCGAGCCACTCGTCTCGGACATTGTGCCTGAAAGCTGCTAGGGCTTCGGCGTCCGGACAGTCGACTATCTGATTCTTTTTAGTAAGAAATCTATTCCAGAACCGCCGAGCTGACTCTCCGGGCTGTTGTGTTATGTGACTGAGGTCGTCAGCAGCCGAAGGACGGACATAAGTCCCTTGAAAATTTGCTCGGAAAGCGTCCTCGAGCTCTTCCCAGCTTCCAATTGTGTTTTCAGGAAGGCTTTTAAGCCAATGCCGGGCTGGTCCTTTAAGCTTTAGTGGTAAATATTTGGTGTCGTGGAGATCATCTCCTCTAGCCATATGTATGTGGAGGATGTAATCCTCTATCCAGACTCCAGGGTCTGTTGTTCCATCATATGCCTCTATGTTTACGGGTTTGAATCCTGCTGGAAATTCATAATCCAGGGCCTCATCGGTGAAACATAGGGGATGTGCGGCGCCCCTGTATTTGGGTGTGCCGGATTCTGATAATGGTTTTATTGCATTGCTTACGAGAGCTTACTTTCTTGGCCCATAAATGGACCTGGCTGGGCCATCTTTTTGATGCGAATCCGTAAGTGGGTCGCGTGCCGGCTTAAGTGCGGCGCCGTTTGCCGCTTTATGCTGGCTATGGGGTCGTCTATCCGACCGTGTGGCTTTCTTACTTTTTTAGTGCGAGGGCTCTAAGGCCTCTTCGTCAAATTCAGGCAGTAGCTTTCGCTTCGGATAGCTTTTAGTGCGGCGATTATCACCGTATTTATCTACGCTGTTGATTACTTTACTCCATCTGATCCTAAGTGCATCTTCTGCAGTCTTGAGCTTCCGCTTCTGCTTTATCAGGCTGCATGCGGTTGCAACGAGCCTCTTGTGGAGGTTCTTCTTTGTGTGTTTATCCGGCATAAGGTTGTCCGGAATGCCATTTTCGCCAGGGGAGGGATGTTCGGTTTCTTCATCCGGGCTGCCCTGTTCGGACGGTTGCTCTAGGGCATGCTCGTCGCCTGCTGGCTCATCCTGCTCTATGGCTGGGTCTGTATCGAGGCGGGGCTTGGGTCGGCATTTACGCCGACGCTTTGATTGTTTTTCGAGGGATTGATCCTTCGTTCTATCCCCGTTTTCCTCGTGGTCGCTACCTTTAGGGGTATCCACCATGTACACATCGTGAGATGAGGTGGCTGACCAATGCCCTATGGGCGTTGGTTCATCTGTATCTCCTGCATCATCGTCCATGCTGTCGATGTCTGCGGAGTCGAAGTTGAGCACGTCTTTTAAATTGTCGACAGTGGCTGCCAAGTGGGTGGTGGGTGGGCTTTGAATTTCTTCATCGTCCGTATCCCATCCTCGCTGACCGTAGTCCGGCCAGCGCTCTCCTAATAAAGAGAGAGACTTTAGAGAATTCAGGATCTCGCCGAAGGGCGAGTGCTGAAAGATGTCCGCGGCGGTGAACTCCATTATCGGCGCCCAGTCGGATTTGATCGGCAGGGGCACGGGGGGTTCAGAGTCCAGAGAGGAATCCGGATCCTCGGAGTCACGGGTCATGCAGAGTACGGGGCTGGCGTTTGGCTCGATCGCCTTTGAGATCGCAGCCCCCGAGGTGACGCCCAACCGCTCATCCTCGATTGGTGCAATAGGCTCCGAATTAAGGGTCGGAACCGGTGCGTGTGCGGCCTCCAGGGCACTGTTCGGCGGCAGAGCTCGATCATGCCCCTCGAGACAGTGCGGCGCGCTTGGCTGTGGCTCGAATCCGTCGAAGATCAAATCCCCGCGGATGTTTGCCGTGTAGTTTAAGCTTCCAAACCTGACCTGATGGCCAGGGGCGTAGCTTTCGATCTGCTCCAGGTGGCCAAGCGAATTGGCCCGCAGTGCGAAGCCGCCGAAGACGAAGATCTGTCCGGGGAGAAAAGTCTCACCCTAGACCGCTTCGTCATTGATGATCAAAGGAGCCATCAGGCCTAAAAGTGACGACACAGAGGAACTCTCAATGAAAGCACCAATGTCGGTGTCAAAACCGGCGGATCTCGGGTAGGGGGTCCCGAACTGTGCGTCTAGGCCGGATGGTAACAGGAGACAAGGGACACGAAGTTTTACCCAGGTTCGGTCCCTCTCGATGGAGGTAAAACCCTACTTCCCACTTGATTAATATTGATGATATGGGTAGTACAAGAGTAGATCTACCACGAGATCAAGGAGGCTAAACCCTAGAAGCTAGCCTATGGTATGATTGTTGTATGATGAAGTTGTTCTACGGACTAGAACCCTCCGGTTTATATAGACACTGGATAGGGTTAGGGTTACACAAAGTCGGTTACAATGGTAGGAGATCTTGAATATCCGCATCGCCAAGCTTGCCTTCCATGCCAAGGAAAGTCCCATCCGGACACGGGACGAAGTCTTCAATCTTGTATCTTCATAGTCCTGGAGTCCGGCTGAAGGTCTAGTCCAGCTACCCGAACACCCCCTAATCCAGGACTCCCTCACAGATCCTCGACAGTCATGATGGCCCAATCAAAGGCCTTATCACGAGAAAGTTCCGTTCCAATGGCAAGGACCGAGCCAAGCTTGACGAGTGGTTCCGGTCCCGCGCCATAGATCAACTCAAGAAGCCAAGTTATAATGATGGGCATATGCGCTTGCTGCCAACGTCCGCGCTCTGCTTCGCGCCCACACTACGCCTCGCCAAGTTCATGAACTGCCATCCCCCCTTAATGACGCGCCCACTCTTTTTCTACCACGACTGAAGCACCTCGAGCTCGTCGCCGTCCGCATCCCAAAGGATGACATGGAGCGCCTGCTTCGCAGTTGTACTGCACTCGAGTTCCTTTGTCTTTAGGCGATGAATTGGTTGAGTACCTTGCACATCACCTCCAGGATTCTCTGGACTATTTATGTGTGTTGCTGGTGCTGCAACGAGAGATCATAAAAGGTGGACCACAATATGGTCATCCAGGACACACCTTCACTTGAGAGATTACTTCTAGTTTATCAACAAGGTCCAACAAGAATCAATGTCATTTCTGAGCCGAAATTGAAAGTGGTGGGCTACTCGTCTGTCAAATACTTCAACTTTCAGGTACAACAGTCGCCTTATATACCTCTCCTTCTTGATATATCAACGTTATTTCTAGTTTTGAAGATGTATGTTCGTCTGTCATCCAACGAAGCTTCACCCAGACTCTGGGCACAGTGAAGGTCTTGGCACTAGAATCTGTCGGCCCCAACCTGGACCAAGTTGTCAGTTGCCTGAGATGCTTTCCGTGCCTGAAGAAGTTGTATATCGAGGTGATGTTCCTTTCCTGTTAAATGTTAACCATAAGGGAGTTCAATTTTTTGCACCTTTTCCCAAGTTTACAATGACAATGTACTATGATTTCTGAAGGAATTTTGGAGGATTTTAGGACATACACCCCCACCCATATTGCTTGCTTCATTCATATGGTTACAATCGTCCATAATCATTTCTCCTTTGGATTCATATGTACTAGTTTTCTTAGGGAATTTTTCATCCAATCTAACCTCTTGTGAAGAAGGCTACATGTTTCTAGGATTAGATTGTAATCAAATTCCCATGTTAATCATGCCAGATCGAAGATGGCACGTTGGTGCATTTTACAAATCCTGCAAGCCAAATGGGCGTGTAGCAGTGTTCAAAACTACATGTAGGCACCAACATGTTCTCTTCTTTTGCAGTGCATATTAGGCCCAGAGGTGGATGATGTTTATAACGACAATCTCGAATGCCTGGATCTGCATCTCTCAAATATTACTTTGAACTCCTACCGAGGGACAACACCGGAGATTACACTCGCCAGGTTCTTTCTTGCCAGAGCAAAGGTGCTGAGGGTACTGAGGTTGAACACGCATTTAATTAGGAAAGATCAATGGTATGATTATCAGAGCCGGCTGGTATTGTGGAATGGAAGTGCCTCCAAAAATGCCAAACTTCGTATTGGAAGAGCATATGGCAAAGCAATTGGAAGTCATTGTGTCAAAGCCATACATGACTTGACGGCGGTTGATCCCTTTTCAGAAATTACGCGGTTTGCAATGTTTGAATTTGGTCGTTGTAATCTTTGAATTTGAACCTTGCAATATTTATGGTATTTTGTTATATTGAACCATTTCGGTTCTCTTGTCTCAACGCAAACAGTTCATCCGAGTGAACCGCATGTCGTATATCGCACACACCTTGATCTGGCTGACCGTTTCTTTTGTGTTGCCTACTCACAAATAGTTCATCCGAGTGAACTGTATGCTGTACATCACACACACCTTGACCTGGCTGACCGTTTCTTTTATGTTGCCTAATCACAAACAGTTCATCCGAGTCAACTGTATGTTGTACACCGCACACACCTTCATCTGGCTGCCCGTTTCTTTTGTTCCTCCTCATAAAAACGGTTAATTGAACTGAACCGTATGCCCTGAATCGCACACACAACTAAAATCTAAACCGTGTTTGATGCATCCGTCATCGCAAACATTTTGCGCCTTTTTTGACGGTTTTTTTACACGACCTTTTGCGATTATTGCATCGCACACAGTTTTGTCGAAGGGTCTCTGATCATAGTGTCGCGTTAGCAGCATCCCGCAGTAGTGTGTACCTAGATCTTTCCTCACCACATGATGCTTTCCAAAGGAGAAAATAAAAAGGAATAGAGAGAAAACTTTGACTCTTTGCATAGAAGTAAATACATAAAAGTAAAAGATAGGCCCTTCGCAGAGGAAAGTAGAGGTTGCCATGCGCTTATTTGTCTGTATGCTCAACCCCTTAGTGCAAAAGAACGTCACATTGCATTGCCCCTTGTGATAGCGTCCTTTATTATGCAGTCTGTCGCTTTTATTCTTCACCATCACAAGTTCATGCAATGCTCAATTTTCTCTTACACTAAATGATTCCACACATTTAGAAGCAATTTTTATTGCCTTTTTGCACCGATGACAACTTACTTGAGGGATCTTGCTCAATCCCTAGGTAGGTATGGTGGACTCTTGAAAGTAAGATTTGGGTTTAAGGGTTTTTGGATGCACAAGTAGTATCTCTACTTGGTGCGGAATTTTTGGCTAGCAAAGATAGGGGGCAAGCATCACATGTTGAAGGATCTATGACAATATAACTTCTATGTGAATATGAACGAACATAAATCATTACATTGTCTTCCTTGTCCAACGTCAACAATTTTGGCATATAATATTTTGATGGGGGCTCACAATCACAAAAGATTTCTAGGATAGTATATTTATATGTGAATCTTCTCTTCCCTTATTAATTATTTCATGAGTTGCATCATTGACCAATGTTATGTTTGTAAATCTCTAATAAAATTTTCTACTTATACTTTTCGTCATGTGGTGCCATCACCTACCATAAGATTAGCATATGATCTTTTTCTTTTATTTCCTTTCTTTTTATTTTCATCCTTTCTTTTATTGCAACATGAAAGTAGAGAAAGCAAAAACTCAAACTGAACTTTATTATATAACTTGCACACGATTACAAGGATAGATCACTAAGCATGCTCTCGAAAAGAAAGGATCGAACTAAACTTTTATTCATTTAAAGCAAAATATCGAACTAAAATAGTAAAAGTAAAAAGATAGTGGGGATGATACGATACCGAGGCACCTCCCCCAAGCTTGGCGGAAGCCAAGGGGAGTGCCCATACCCGATACTCAATTTTCTTTTGGTGATGAAGCAATCTTATCCTTAAGGATCAAGAGAATCTCCAATCGACGGATGACGCTCCGGAGGTGGATGATATGCTCTTGATGCAGAATATTTTCATAAGTGAGATACTTATTTTGCACGCGAACCGTTTCAATGATGCGAAAGGCTTCAATCTCAGTAGGGGTAAGATGCGCAAGGTAAGGCTTAAGGTTATCTTCTTCTTCCTCCTTGGCCGACAGTGCTTGTTCTGCCACCAAGGGTGGATCTACGGTAGCCTCACTGCCCTTGTCTCCCTTGACGGCATCCGTGGGCTCCTTCCTCTTCAGCTCAATCTTCATCAACCAAGCATCTTCTTCCATGTTGTTGGAGGAGGAGGAGGACATGATGCCTGGCTTGATAGATCTGACCGAAAACAGCAAGGAAAAGAAAACAGGATATTTCTCTGCGATACGGTGGTTAATAGGTTGGGGGTATATAAAGATTTTTTTATCTTGGGGGACAAGCAAATGGAAGAAAAATGGAGTCCGAAAGGTGCCCCAGGTGGGCACAACTCACCTAGGCGCGCCTGCGCCCTGGTGTCTTGTGCCCACCAGGGTACGCTTCCAGGAAGTTTCTTATTTTCTTAATTTTCTAAATATTCCAAAACTGACAAAAAATATTTTTGCGGATTTTTCGGAGTCCCTTTACTTAACGTATCACGTACCTCATTTTCACGATTATGGAGTGTTTCGGAAGGACTCTTTTATGTGTTCTTCCGGTGTCAAAGTTTGGATAATATTGTTTTCAACATTAACGGGTGTACCTGAGATATAATGTTTTATTCGTTGCCCATTAACAACCTTCGGGTTAGTACCTTCGGCATTATTTATTTTGATAGCTCCAAACCAATAAACCTCCTCAATAACATAGGGTCCTTCCCATTTTGAGAGGAGTTTTCATGCAAAGAACCTGAAACGAGAGTTGTACAAAAAAACATATTCTCCAACTTTAAACTCACACTTTTGGATTCTTTTATCATGCCATCTTTTAAATTTTTCTTTAAATAACTTTGCATTTTCATAAGCTTGGGTTTTCCATTCATCTAATGAGCTAATATCAAATAACCTCTTTTCACCGGCAATTTTGAATTCATAGTTGAGTTCCTTGATTGCCCAATATGCTTTATGTTATAATTCAAGAGGCAAATGACAAGCTTTTCCATAAACCATTTTATAGGGAGACATACCCATAGGATTTTTATATGCTGTTCTATAAGCCCAAAGTGCATCATCTAATTTCTTAGACCAATTCTTCCTGGACCTATTGACAGTCTTTTGCAAAATTAATTTTATTTCTCTATTGCTAAGCTCAACTTGACCACTAGACTGAGGATGATAGGGTGATGCAATTCTATGGTTAACATCATACTTGGCAAGCATTTTACGGAAAGCACCATGAATAAAGTGTGAACCACCACCTGTCATTAAATATCTAGGGACCCCAAACCTTGGGAAAATAACTTCCTTAAGCATTTTAATAGAGGTTTTGTGGTCAGCACTACTGGTTGGAATAGCTTCTACCCATTTAGTAACATAATCAACAGCAACCAAAATATGTGTATACCCATTAGAGGTAGGAGGTCCCATGTAATCAAATCCCCAAACATCAAATAGTTCAACAGCAAGTGAATAATTCATAGGCATTTCTTGACGCTTACTGTCGGTGTCAAAACCGGCGGATCTCGGGTAGGGGGTCCCGAACTATGCGTCAAGGTCGGATGGTAACAAGAGACAAGGGACACTTTATTTTACCCAGGTTCGGGCCCTCTCGGTGGAGGTAAAACCCTACTCCTGCTAGATTAATATTGATGATATGGGTAGTACAAGAGTGGACCTACCACGAGATCAAGGAGGCTAAACCCTAGAAGCTAGCCTATGGTATGATTGTGTATGATGATCGTTGTCCTACGGACTGCAACCCTCCGGTATATATTAGACACCGGATAGGGTTAGGGTTACACAGAGTCGGTTACATTGGTAGGAGATCTCGAATATCCGCACACCTAGCTTGCCTTCCACGCCAAGAAACGATCCTTCCGGACACAGGACGAAGTCTTCAACTTTGTATCTTCATAGTACTGGAGTCCGGCTGATGGTATAGTTCGGCTATCCGAACACCCCCTAATCCATGACTCCCTCAGTAGCCCCTGAACCAGGCTTCAATGACGACGAGTCCGTCGCGCAGATTGTCTTCGGCATTGCAAGGCGGGTTCCTCCTCCAAGTTCTTCAAGAAGATTATAAACACCATAGAGTAGTGTCCGGCTCTGCAAAATAAGTTTCCACATATTGCCATACAGAGAATAATATTAACACAAATCAAATCTGCTGACGTATCCCGCAGTGTGTCACAACACTGCGGCCAAGCCTTCTATATAGATTGTTTCATTGTTCCACCTCAGCTCGTTTAGCGAGGCGGTTTCCTTGGCACGTCTTGTCGAAGCAGAGATCATGTGCCCCCTTTAACGGGATTCTCATTAATACGGACGTGGGTAACCCAACCACGCCATTTACCGCGGCGTTTGGGAGGCAAGTGAGTTTTATTAGGTAGGTGGGGACGCCTAACCGCACCTGCTTATATAAAGGGATAAGGATTCACCTTTTTAACCTACGCCTTCTTCCTCCTTTGCCAATCCATCCCTCGCGCACTCAAGCTCCAGCGCCCAAGTCCGCTCTTCCTTCCTCAACCTTCTCCAACAATGTCCGGAGCGGGAGGCAAGTGGACGGTCTCCTCCGTTACGGAGGCTCAAGTAAAAAGGTTAAGGAAAGCCGGATACTTGTCCAAGGACATCCCGCATCGGCTTCCTAATAAGGGGAAGCTTATTCCTACCCCAAGGCCCCATGAGAGGGTAGTTTTTCTTCCCCACTTCCTCCGCGGACTGGGCTTTCCACTTCACCCATTTGTTCGGGGGATCATGTTCTACTACGGCCTGGATTTCCACGATCTGGCCCCGAACTTCGTTCTCAACATCTCGGCGTTTATCGTCGTGTGTGAGGCCTTTCTCCGCGTCCGCCCCCACTTCGGCCTCTGGCTCAAGACCTTCAATGTCAAGCCCAAGGTGGTGTCCGGCACCCAGGCGGAGTGCGGAGGCGCTATGGTTGGCAAGATAGCCAACGTCCTCTGGTTTGATGGCTCCCTCGTGGAGTCCCTAAAGGGGTGGCAGGCTGGGTGGTTTTACACCACCGAGCCCCGCGATCCGAAATGGGTCGCGGCCCCCGAGTTCAGATCCGGACCCCCCACGTGGCTCATGTCCTGGAAAGAGACATGCCTGTCGTGGGGCAACAAGGAAGAAGTGACTGGGTTGCAAACATGCATCCAGTCCCTGGTGAACAAGCCAATCCGGCTTGCCAACATAGTCCAGGTCATGCTCGTTCGCCTGATCCTCCCGTGCCAAGAACGGGATTTTACTTTGTGGGAATTTGACCCGGCGCAACACCAGACCCTCAGTAGGCTCTTCGACACGACGTATGAAGATGTCTGGAAGGTGCTGACCAAAGGCGCCGAGTCTCCCACATTCGCCTCCGAGGATCGCGGATACAGCTCGCAGCGTAACGCTGGCAAGGTAAGCTATCTATACCTTTGATAGGTTCGTTAAGCTCTTCTTCATAGATTATCTCTATGCGGGATCTAAACTCCCTTTTACCTTTGACAGGCTTGGCTGGAGATATCTGGACCGATTAACTGTCCGGCTCCTCTGCCCGAAGACCCGGCCCCAGCTCTCTTGGTGAAGCTAATGGCTCCGGCACCTTATGTGGTGCCGGAGAGGAAGGCCAAGAAGAAGAAAACCACCGGGACTCGAAAAAGTTCCCGCAACATGGTGGTGTCGGACTCGTCGTCCGACGAGTCCGCAACGCCCTCCTGTCGCGAAAACGAGGAGGAGGAAAAGGGAAGCTCTCCCCCTCCAGCGAGGGGAGCAAAGAAGAAGAAGGCCACCCCAACGGGGGAGGCCGAGGGGTCCAGGAAAAGGAAGACCGCTCCGCCGGACTACTCCTACGACGCCGAAGAGGGCGGAGAGGAGTGGCCGGACAGAACCAAGCGTCCGGCGAAATCGTAAGTATTTTTATACCAGGGTGATTCATGATATTCTTTTAGTGTGAGGCTTTCCCTGATATCGCACGTATTTTATGCAGCCCGCCCCGGGCCGAACTCGATGACTCGTCGAGCGGCTCCCTGGATTCGTCGAACGTGAACTCTGTCCCGCCCGCGGTCTCCCCCCGCGGGGCGGACGACGCCGAGGTGGCGCCCCGCCAAGCTTTGGGGAAGGAGGAGATGGTCCTGGAGGAGCCACATGGCAATCCTCCGGACCCCAGGAGTAAAGGGAATGAAACCCCCCAGGGCTCCAAGTCCGGCTTTGTGTCGGACACCGCGCCGGACTCGACAGTCCCGGTCCGCGGTGGGCGAACTCCTTCCAAGAGGAGTAAGCCATCTGAGCCGGCGGCCTCCGTCCAACCGGAGGCGCCGGATAATCTGCTGGAGGTGCTTAAGGGCGCCGCCATCGATGAGGAGCACCGTACTGTTATGAGTACGGTGATCCAAAGGATTCAGTCCGCTAAGAGCGGACTGAATTAAGCTTGCGTTAGCCTTCTAACAGGCTTCGAGGTAAGTAAAAATATGTCAATTTATTTACCGCATAGACCGTAGCCCCTGATGCTCTGTTCGGTGTTCGGAAAGAAAAGCCGGATAGAGGATCTAGTAGTTTTCGCAGGAGTCTAACAAAAAAGGTCAAATATGCGTATGCGGGCTTCACTGCTGTCCACCGCCGCACTTACTGCGCAGGTGGATGTCCTGAAACAGGACCTCGGGCGGACCGAGCAAGAGGTCGCCTTGCCAAACGACAGCTCGAGGAGAAGGAAGGTAAGAAATACCTAAAAAAAAGAAAAAGAAGAAAAAAGGTGCCTATAGAGAGGCTTGATTGCAGAAGGAAATAACAGGATTGTATTGCTTATTGTAGGGGCGACAACCGAGGTGACAACCCTGAAGCAGGCGCTGGCTGAGGCCGAAAAGAAAACGGCCGAGGAGCGCGCCGAGCAAGAAAGGCTTGGGGTTCAGGTCGGCGAGGTGCAGCAAGAGCTGCAAACTCTCATGAAAAAACATGAGGGTTTGGAGCTTGAGGCGAAGGCGCAAGCATCCGAGCTCGCGTCGGCCATCGAGACCGCCAAGAGTGCCAAGGCCGAAGCCCAGAAGGCCCTCCAAGAGTTGGAGGATGTGAAAAAGATAGCAACGGGTAAGGCATTCTCAATGCAGGGTAGGAATATAAAAGTAAACTACCTATTACTTACCCAAATCCGAAGTTCTCCAGGGGCGTCCGCCGATCTTCCCCGCAGCGTATCCGACGCCGCCGCGTTCTACCGAGCTGAAGAGGGCAGCTCGACGGAGTGTGTGTTCTGGTCTCAGTATTCTGAGGCCGGACACCCCGTGCCCGTAAGCGATCAGCTGAAACAGCTGGTCGAGCTCCACAAGGCGGCCGAACAGGCCATGAAGGGCTTACTAGTTCGGCTGTGGCCTGGAGAGGCCCTGCCTGGGAGCTATTTCGGGCTGGTGCGGCGGCTGGTGGAGGCCTGTCCACGGCTTGAGGTCATCAAGCGCTCTGTCTGTATTGAAGGTGCCTGGAGGGCCCTTGCCCGTGTAAGGGTACACTGGGGTAAGCTGGACGGAGAGAAGCTGGTGAAGGACGGGCCGCCGCAGGGGAAGGAGCATCGCAAGCCCGAGAACTACTACAAGGACGTTCTTGCAGGAGCCCGCCTTGTCGCGGATGAATGTACTAAAGATGTAGTATTTGAATGAACTCGCTCGTTTGTATCCTGTGCGCTGAAAACTTGTTCATATGCGCAAAGCAATGCTTGTTTAATTTAAAATATTATTTTCTGTGCGTCCGTTTATCAAAAATTGAGAGATGGCGAGTCGTCGGCTTCTGCCCCCATGGCACTAGTGCTGGGGTGTTCGGGATAAACCTGAGGGCTCTTGTTCCCATAGTTGGGTCCTTCGAGGGAGGCGCTCAGCACAGCGAACCAGGCAATCGGACTATAATGCTTGAACACTCTCACTTAGCCATAGAACATTATAACTTTAAATTTCGGCGGAGCCCCTAGTTCGGAAGGCCGAATTCGGGGCGCTATCCATGCCTTTGGCTGGACATAGCCAGCTCCTCGCTCAAAGCGGCATAAGCCTTTAAGGACTCGAAAAACCTCTCGAACAGCGACCGGTCTCATGCCTTATCATGACAGTCTGTTTTAGCTTTCTCCACTGAGGTGCTCAACCCACCTGATCTGGGGCACAATCGCAGTGGTTCTCCTAGTGCTACCTTAGCCGATAGAGTGGAACGTAAGGTACCAAAACATAGGAGCCGGGCAAACCCAACATGTGACCAAAATCATGACTCGGAGCCGATGCATATAGTGCTATAAGTTCGGGGTGTTGCACTTGTGAAAGTGTATGGACTTCTCACACCAGATAAAAGGGTGATGAAGCCCCTGGCGTGGTTTGCCGTACCATGGTGTACGGGTGTGATCATGTTATGTAATAAACACATATATTCAGAGGGGATAATGCAAAAAATAGACAAAAAGCTATGCATTGTTTTATAAAGAGGCTATTTATCAAAGCCGAACGATACAAGTAGTGCGATAAGCAAAAAAGATATTAGACTAATTAACATGTCCTGACCAGGCACAGGCCGCGGAATTTAGAAACAGATATATCGCTCGAAATAGAGACCACCTGAGAGTTCCGGAATGCGGCGTAGATTTGTCTACTTTCCTGGATCTTGCATCGTCTTTGCGGCAACGCTGCCGAACAGGTTGTCCAGAGTATGGAGTCCTGAAAGTAAAAAAGAAAAATTCAGCAGCCCCTAGTACGTTTGACGCCATGTTGTAGGCATGCCGTTAATGTGCCCCTCCCCCTGTGCCCATGGAATTTTAAGGGCGTAATTGTGTACTCGAGGTACTTGATCCGCTATGTTGCGATGGCTGGGGTCGGGGCCATATTGCTACGCTTGCTCTGATCGTGCCAGGTGGTCTTGTTGCAGGTTACTCCGGGCGCGCTTTGCATTGTCCGGTTTTTTAACAGCCGGACTGGAGAGTTGCCTAAAGGCTGCTTTGTACTTCCGCTGCGAGGGCTGCCGTGTGCTCTTCCGTACGGATGGAGCGTTCTGTGTTTCCGCTGACCGTAATTACTCCTCGAGGGCCTGGCATCTTGAGCTTGAGATATGCGTAGTGTGGCACCGCATTGAATTTAGCGAATGCGGTTCGTCCGAGCAGGGCATGATAGCCACTGCGGAACGACACTATATCGAAGATTAACTCTTCGCTTCGGAAGTTATCCGGAGATCCGAAGACCACATCAAGTGTTATCGAGCCTGTGCAATTGGCCTCTACACCTGGTATGACGCCTTTAAAGGTCGTCCTTGTGGGCTTGATCCTTGATGGATCTATGCCCATTTTCCGCACTGTATCCTGATAAAGCAGGTTCAGGCTACTGCCGCCGTCCATGAGGACTCTTGTGAGATGAAATCCGTCCATGATTGGGTCGAGGACCAGTGCGGCAAAACCGCCGTGACGGATGCTAGTGGGGTGGTCCCTTCGATCGAAAGTGATCGGGCAGGAGGACCATGGGTTGAACTTTGGGGCCACTAGCTCCATCGCGTATACGTCCTGTAGCGCATGCTTCCTCTCCCGCTTGGGAATGTGGGACGCGTATATCATGTTCACCGTCCGCACTTGTGGGGGAAACCCTTTCTGTCCATTGTTGTTCGGCGGCCTGGGCTCCTCCTCGTCGTCGCTGTTCAGCCCCTTGTCCTTGTGTTCGGCTCTTAACTTGCCTGCCTGCTTGAACACCCAACAATCCCTGTTGGTGTGATTGGCTGGCCTTTCGGGGGTGCCATGAATCTGGCACGAGCGGTCGAGTATCCGGTCCAAACTGGACGAGCCCTGGGTATTCTTCTTAAATGGCTTTTTCCGCTGACCGGATTTATAGCCTCTGAATTCGGCATTGACTGCCGTATCCTCATTGCTGTCGCTGCTAACCTGGCGCTTTTGATTATTTCGACGTGACCTGCCACTTTTGTCCTTGGTATCCAAATTACCGGGCTTCTTCGATAAGTTGTTGCTGCGAGCTAGCCAGCTATCTTCGCCCGCGCAAAAGAGGGTCATGAGTGTCGGGAGGGCTGCCATGGTTTTCGGCTTTTCCTGTCCCAGGTGCCGGGCAAGCCACTCGTCACGGATGTTATGTTTGAAGGCTGCTAGGGCCTCTGCGTCTGGACAATCGACTATCTGATTTTTCTTTGTTAGGAACCGTGTCCAGAATTGCCTGGCCGATTCTTCTGGCTGCTGAATTATGTGGCTTAGGTCGTCGGCGTCCGGTGGCCGCACATAGGTCCCCTAAAAGTTGTCGAGGAATGCGGCTTCCAGGTCCTCCCAAGAATCGATTGAGTCCGCTGGTAGGCTGTTAAGCCAGTGCCGGGCTGGTCCTTTAAGCTTAAGGGGTAGGTATTTGATGGCGTGCAGATCATCGCCACGTGCCATGTGGATGTGAAGGAGATAATCCTCAATCCATACTGTCGGATCTGTCGTACCATCGTACGACTCGATATTGACGGGGTTAAAACCCTCTGGGATTTTATGATCCATTACTTCGTTTGTGAAGCATAGTGGGTGTGCGGCGCCCCTGTACTGGGCTATGTCACGACGCAGCTCAGAAGAGCTGTGCCTGATGTGTTCGGCCCGGCCGGATTTATTGTGTCCAAAGTGAAGATCATCACGTGTCTTCGGGTGTCCGCGCGATCCATAGATCGATCTTGTTTGCTTTGCTTTATCCTCCAGTACGTCTCGCAGGTCTGGCTCGTTTTCCCGTGCCTTATTCGAGCGGCATCGGGGCATGGCTTGCTTAAGGGCTCAACAGGCCTCTCTGTCACGGCCACGGGGTGGCCGGTCTGCCATGTCATATGCTTCCCCCTCTGATTGGGGTAGCGGCCTGCGCTTAGGATAATTTTTGGAGGGGCACCCGAGTTCATATTCTTCGGCCGCAAGGACTTCAGTCCATCTATCAGCTAGCAGATCTTGATCAGCTCTAAGCTGTTGCTGCTTTTTCTTTAGGCTATTGGCCGTGGCTAGAAGCCTGCGTTGAAAACGCTCTTGTTCGGCGGGGTCTGATGGTATGACGAATTCGTCGTCGTCGAGGCTTGCCTCGTCTTCGGAGGGAGGCATGTAGTTATCATCCTGAACCTCTTGCTCTGCCGCTCTCTCCTGAGGGCTGGTTGTTCCATCTTCCTGCGCCGAATCTTGCTGGTTCTGGTGTTCTTCGGCGCTGTCCGGGGTAGTATTATCTCCCGTGCCGGAATCATCGTTTCTGTTGTGGCGGGATTTGGAGCGGCGCCGTTGGCGCCGACGTTTTTGCGGTTTTTTCGAGTTGTCGTCTTCCGCTGCTCCATCGCCATCCGCATCCTTTGGAGCATCCACCATGTATATGTCATATGATGAGGTGGCGGTCCAGCGCCCTACAAGTGCTGGTTCTTGTTCGTCTCCTCCTTCGTCGTCCATACCGCCGAAGTCTTCGGACCCGAAGTCAAGCATGTCGGTTAAATCGTCGACAGTGGCTATTAAGTGGGTGGTGGGCGGGCTTTGAATTTCTTTGTCGCCCGAATCCCAACCTCGCAGACCATAGTCCGGCCTGGGCTCTTCTGATAAAGAGAGAGACTTGAGGGAATTCAGGATATCACCGAAAGGTGAGCACTGAAAGATGTCCGCGGCGGTGAACTCCATTACAGGCGCTCAATCAGATTCGATCGGCAGGGGCGCGAAAGGCTCGGAGTTCGGAGAAGAGTCCGGCTCCTTGGAGTCCTGGGCCGTGCGGAGTACGGGGCTGGCATTCGGCTCGATCGCCTTTGAGATCGCAGCCCCCGAGGTGACGTCCAACCGTTCATCCTCAGAGAACGCAGCGGGCTCCGAGTCAAAGATCGGGGCCGGAGCGTGTGCGGCCTCCAGGGTGCTATTCGGAGGCAGAGCTACATCGTGCCCCTCGAAATAGCGCGGCGCGCTTGGCTGTGGCTTGAACCCGTCGAAGATCAAGTCTCCGCGGATATCAGCCGTGTAGTTTAAGCTTCCAAACCTGACTTGATGGCCAAGGGCGTAGCTTTCGATCTGCTCTAGATGACCAAGCGAATTGGCCCACAGAGCGAAGCCGCCGAAGACGAAGATTTGTCCTGGGAGGAAAGTCTCACCCTGGACCTCATCATTGTTGATGATCAAAGGAGCCATCGGGCCTGAAAGCGACGACACAGAGGAACTCTCAATGAAAGCACCAATGTCGGTGTCAAAACCGGCGGATCTCGGGTAGGGGGTCCAGAACTGTGCGTCAAGGTCGGATGGTAACAGGAGACAAGGGACACTTTATTTTACCCAGGTTCGGGCTCTCTCGGTGGAGGTAAAACCCTACTCATGCTAGATTAATATTGATGATATGGGTAGTACAAGAGTGGATCTACCACAAGATCAAGGAGGCTAAACCCTAGAAGCTAGCCTATGGTATGATTGTGTATGATGATCGTTGTCCTACAGACTACAACCCTCCGGTTTATATAGACACCGGATAGGTTAGGGTTACACAGAGTCGGTTACAATGGTAGGAGATCTCGAATATCCGCACACCTAGCTTGCCTTCCACGCCAATAAAAGATCCTTCCGGACACAGGACGAAGTCTTCAACTTTGTATCTTCATAGTCCTGGAGTCCGGCTGAAGGTATAGTTCTGCTATCCGAACACCCCCTAATCCAGGACTCCCTCACTTACCGATATTACCTATTATTTGGCATTCATCACAAGATAAGACGAACTTACGGACATCCTTGGAGAGAGTAGGGCAATAAAATCCAGATTACAATACCTTGTGAGCAGTTCTGTCTCCAACATGATGCCCTCCATATGCGTCGGAGTGACATTTCCGAAGGATTTGTCCCTGTTCATGCTCAGGCACACAACGTCTAATAATACCATCTACTCCTTCTTTATAAAGATGTGGGTCATCCCAAAAGTAGAGTGTCTAAATCATAGAAGAATTTTTTTCTTTTGTTGGTATGTAAAGCTAGGTCGTAAATATTTAGCAACAATATAATTAGCATAGTCAGCTTACCAAGGAGTATTATTAGAAACATTTATTGCAGGTAACTGCTCATCATGAAAACTGCCATCAATAGGTAGTGGGTCATCAAGCACATTTTCAAGCCTAGAGAAGTTATCAGCTACGGGGTTCTCAGCTCCTTTTCTATTAGTGATATGCAGATCAAATTCTTGTAGCAAGAGAACCCATTGAATAAGTCTAGGTTTAGCATCTTTCTTTCCCATAAGATATTTAATAGCAGCATGGTCAGTGTGAACAATTACTTTTGCATCAACAATGTAAGATCTAAATTTATCATAAGCAAATACCACTGCTAGAAATTCTTTTTCAGTAGTTGCATAATTCTTTTGAGTGTTGTCTAGAGTTTTACTAGCATAATGAATAACATTCAGTTTTTTTATCAACTCTTTGTCCTAGAACAGCACCAACAACATAATCACTAGCATCACACATAATTTCAAAAGGCAAGTTCCAATCAGGTGGTTGAACAATAGGTGCGGAAATTAAGGCTTTCTTGAGTGTTTCAAGGGCTTCAAAACAATCATCATCAAAAACAAAAGGGACATCCTTTTGCAAAAGGTTTGTAAGATGCCTAGAAATTTTTGAAAAGTCTTTGATAAATCTCCTATAGAAACCAGCATGACCTAGGAAACTACGAATACCTTTGATATCCTTAGGACATGGCATTTTCTCAATTGCATCAACCTTAGCTTTGTCCACTTCAATACCTCTTTCAGAAATTTTATGAGCTAAGACAATACCTTCATTAACCATAAAGTGGCACTTCTCCCAATTCAAGACAAGGTTTCTTTGTTCACATCTCTACAAAACTCGATCAAGATTGCTTAAACAATCATCAAAAGACTTCCCATAAACAGAGAAGTCATCCATGAAAACCTCTACAATATTTTCACAGAAATCAGAGAATATACTAGTCATACATCTTTGAAAGGTAGCAGGTGCATTGCATAAACCAAAAGGCATACGTCTATAAGCATAAGTTCCAAAGGGACAAGTGAAAGTGGTCTTTTCTTGATCAGGTTGAGAAACAGGTATTTGTGAAAAACCAGAATATCCATCAAGGAAGCAAAAGTGTGTGTGCTTAGATAATCTTTCTAGCATTTGATCAATAAAATGAAAGGGTAATGATCTTTTCTAGTTGCCTTGTTTAATTTTCTAAAATCAATTACCATTCTATAACCTATAACAATTCTTTGTGGAATAAGTTCATTCTTATCATTAAGAACAATAGTAATACCTCCCTTCTTAGGAACACAATGAACATGACTTACCCATCTACTATCAGCTATAGGATAGATTATACCTGCTTCTGGAAGTTTTAATATTTCCGTTCTTACCACTTCTTTCATCTTCGGATTTAACCGACGTTGATGATCAACAACGGGTTTATCATCAGGTTCCATATTAATCTTATGCTGACATAGAGTGGGCTAATGCCCTTTAAATCATCAAGAGTATATCCAATAGCAGCTCGGTGCTTCCTTAGAACTTTCTATAATCTTTCTTCTTCATGTTCTTAATGGTTAGCACTAATAATAACATGATATATCTTCTTTTCATCAAGATAAGCATATTTCAAAGTGTTTGGCAATTGTTTTAGTTCAAACACAGGATCACCCACTACTGCAGGGTGATCCAAACACGACACTACGATTAGAGACCTTTCGACGAAAACTGTGTGTGATGCCATAATCGCAAACGGTGGTGTAAAAAACCTGTCAAAAAAGGTGCAAAACGTTTGTGATGACAGATGCATCAAACACGGTTCCAAAATTAGTTGCGTGTGCGATGCTGGGCATACGATTCAGCTCAATGAACTGTTTGTGATGAGGAGGCACAAAAGAAACGGGCAGCCTGATGAAGGCATGTGCGATATACAACATACGGTTCATTGGGATGAACTGTGTGTGATTAGGCAACACAATGGAAACGGTTCAACTGAACAAGATGTGTGTGATACACGGCAAACAGGTCCATAATCTGAAATGTGTGCGAAGACCAATAATAACACAGACGATTGCTGCTAATAAGCCGTGTGAATTGCTCTGTCTATAGTAGAGTAACATGTATATATATATAGCTGAAATAAACATCCAATTACATAAGTGACTATACAGATCATTCGCACACGCCTCAATAAACAATTGCATGCATTCTAA
The DNA here is from genome assembly GCA_032464435.1 of Aegilops umbellulata. Classification (NCBI taxonomy): domain Eukaryota; kingdom Viridiplantae; phylum Streptophyta; class Magnoliopsida; order Poales; family Poaceae; genus Aegilops; species Aegilops umbellulata. Next base: position 296,174,868 of record CP136056.1, read on the forward strand.
AGCAGGAGAAACGATCATCTAGTCATCTACTTCTTGTGACGCTCCCGCCACTGCTATGTGGCTCGATCCCTTGTCTGGGTCAGGAAGAAGACAGTTCCTCATGTCAACGATCCGCCTGTACATCTCGTAGCTTGTGTACGCGTCCATGGCCGCGTACTTGACATGTTGTTCATCCAGTCTCTTATGCCACACACTGTGCCAGGCATTCTTGTCCTTATTGCTCTCTTGCTTCATCTTCATGTAGTAGGGGTCGATGATGACTGAGGCGAGGTCAACAAGGGAGTTTAGTTTGCTTTTGTCGGTGCCCCAGACCTTGTAGTGGTGCTGGATGTTGACAAGATTCGGGCATTTCAAGTCCGCGCTTTTAGATTGTTGGTGGTGTCCACCGTAGCGAAACTGTAGTCAAAGCTCTTGATAAACTTGGAGAAACGCTCGCAAGGCCTTGTGGCAAGGTGGAAGTGGTAGACGAGAACGTCATGTCGCACGCACAACTGGGCAACGACAACCTTCTGATCGTGCCCGGCACGACCGATGGTGTACTCGAGGTCGAAGCCGACCACCCGGTACTTGTCCTCGGCAAGGAATTGCTCCATAGTTTGGATGGAGCTCTCCACCAAGACCGGATCGTTCTTGTACACCACCGAGAGGGCCTTCCCCCTCACGTGGGTGTCCACTACGTGATGCATGGTGAACTGCCCGCCGTTGTCGTCGTCGGCCGCTGGGAGCGCCATTGGAACCGTTGGATGTCGTCTCTGTATGTGTCCTCGTGGGTGTGCTTATTGTGACGTGTGAGACGAGAGATGAAGGTAAATGGCCGCAGGAATAAAAGGGGGCCGGGCGGCGTGGATTCTTGGCACGTCCGCATGGCAGTTTTTGCAGTGGGTAACTTCATCGTCACGCCACGCCCGGCGCAACCGCTTGCACACGAACGTGCGTGATCGTGCGCCGGTCCAAAACACTGGCAGCACGCATGGAGGGACAAGGGCAGAGCACCCGTAGGGACCCGAGAGCAGAGCGCATGCGGCGAGACGCGAGTAGAGCGCGCCGCGGCCGCCTGAACCGCAAGCAACCACACACATGGAGCAGTTGAACACGCATCAAATGGTCGCCTACAAGCCGACCGACAGTTGCGTCGCTGCGTAGAGAGCGGCCGTGTGGTACAACCTCCGTCTAGTCTATAGTCTCCTTTATATTCCGTGCCATACTTTGCCCTCAAATTTAACCAACAAAATGTTAATGCATGTTTTTAAAATTATATAATTGGAAACTATGTTCAAATACAAATCCAACTATATAATCTTTGGCGACATGCATTCGTATTTTATTAGTTAAATCATATTTATAAACCAGGACGATGGTATAGTAGGTAATTAAATTGCAAACGTTTTTATTATTAACCGTATGTGTACGTGGCCTTTCGTCCTCCTCTCGCACGTCTTGTCACCCCGCTGCCGCAGACGGCTTACAGCGCAAGCTTGCGCAGCACGCGGGGGCGTTCTTTTTGCCGAACGATGCGCCAATAAATCGTCGGTGAGCCCGTTCCCGCGCAACCTCGCAGTTTCTCGCACAAGCTTCCCGCCCGACTCGGTGAAATCCCCCAAAATCCTAATGTTTACCGGCCTGCTATAAAAACCCTCACGGCCGGCGAGCCCTGCGTTGCATTTTCCCCTCCATCCCTGTAGCTTATCTCGTCTGCTTCTCCCACATTCACCAATGGCACCGGTCCGTCGTCGTCGCTCAGCCACTCCGCCGTCATCATAGGACAACTCCAGCTGGGACGCTACACCGCGGCGGCGGCGTAGTCCCCGACGCAGTGTAGTGCGCGTGGCGTCCCTGTTGGGTGTGCGCGGAACACCCACCACACACTCCGCCACCGGTGCCCGTCGGCAGCTGTTGCCAGCCGCCGTTGCCGCCACACCACCTTCAAAAGCCAGGGCCATCGCCCGCTCCGCCGCCGTGGCCCGAAGGCGGGAGATGGCCGTCGTGGCCGCTACCCCACTGCCGGCCACTGTGGCCATCACCCGCTCCACCACCGTGGCCCGAAGGCGGGAGGTGGTGGTCGTGGCCGCCACCCCTTCATCGGCCGTCGTGGCCGCCAGCCCACCTTCGACCACCGGGGTCATCACCCGTTCCGCCACCGCCTCCCGAAGGCGGGAGGCGGAGGTGGATGCCCGCACGTGCGACAGCGACCTTGAACGCTACACCGAGTTCCTGCGGGAGGAGGTGGAGTGCCTCGTCGAGCATGCAAAGAGCCTTACCGCCGCAGTGGCAGCGGCACACGCCGCCTTAGAGGCGAGGAATCGGGAGATCTACGAGGAGAACCACCGCTTTGAGAGGGGGCGTCTGGAGCGGCAGAGGACGATCGAGGCGACCGTCGCTGAAGCTGCATTAGCGGCAGGCACCGCATTGCGGTTTCCCAGCTCGTCGGTAGGCTCCTCCTCCTCTGCCTCTTACTGAGCGTGCTCGGCAGAGGAGAGGCAGCCGGAAGTAGTACAAAGCCCCTCCGCAGTAGTAGTAGTATTTAGGGGCTATTTTGTTCAGTTCATCTGACTATAGATGTGGTGGAACTGTACAACGTACTTAAAATTAGCTAGTATATATAGTTGAACTAGCTATTTCAGTACGTGGTTGGCAACAATTCGGGAAAAGTTTGGTCGGTTCATGTAGGATCGGAAGTATGTCTAGAGGGGGGTGATTAGACTACTTGACCAAATAAAAACTTAACCTTTTCCTAAATTTAGTTCTTGGTAGATTTTAGCAACTTTGGGACAAGTCAAGCAATCATCACACAATTCAAGCAAGCATGCAAAGAGTATATAGGCAGCGGAAAGTAAAGCATGCAACTTGCAAGAATGTAAAGGGAAGGGTTTGGAGAATTCAAACGCTATTGGAGACATGGATGTTTTTTCCGTGGTTCGGATAGGTGGTGCTATCCTACATCCACGTTAGTGGAGACTTCCACCCACGAAGGGTAACGGTTGCGCGAGTCCACGGAGGGCTCCACCCACGAAGGGTCCACGAAGTAGCAACCTTGTCTATCCCACCATGGCCATCGCCCACGAAGGACTTGCCTCACTAGCGGTAGATCTTCACGAAGTAGGCGATCTCCTTGCCCTTACAAACTCCTTGGTTCAACTCCACAATCTTGTCGGAGGCTCCCAAGTGACACCTAGCCAATCTAGGAGACACCACTCTCCAAGAAGTAACAAATGGTGTGTTGATGATGAACTCCTTGCTCTTGTGCTTCAAATGATAGTCTCCCCAACACTCAACTCTCTCTCACAGGAATTGGATTTGGTGGAAAGAAGATTTGAGTGGAAAGCAACTTGGGGAAGGCTAGAGATCAAGATTCATATGGTAGGAATGGAATATCTTGGTCTCAACACATGAGTAGGTGGTTCTCTCTCAGAACATATGAGTTGAAAGTGTAGATGTGTTCTGATGGCTCTCTCCACAAATGAAGAGGAGGTGGAGGGGTATATATAGCCTCCACTTAAAATCCAACCGTTACACACAATTTACCAATCTCGGTGGGACCGAATCAACAAATTCGGTCAGACCGAAAAGGTAAACCTAGTGACCGTTAGAGTTTTTCGGTGGGACTGACATGCATCTCGGTAGGACCGATATGGTTAGGGTTTGGGCATAACGTAATCTCGGTGAGACCGATTACACAAACTCGGTGAGTCTGATTTGGTAATTAGCTAACCAGAGAGTTGGTCAGGCAAACTCGGTGGGACCGATTTGCTCTTTCAGTGAGACCGAAAAGTTACAAAAGGGAAACAGAGAGTTTGCATTGCAATCTCGGTGGGACCAATCCGCTCTTTCGGTGAGACCGAAAAGTTATGAAAAGGAAACAGAGAGATTGCAATCCCATCTCGGTGAGACCGAGATCCCTATCGGTGAAACCAATTTGCTAGGGTTTTGGCAGTGGCTTCTGACATATGAAGACTCGGTGGCGCCGGATAGAAAGAATCGGTATGACCGAGTTTGGCTTAGGGTTTAGATCATATGTGGATATGGGAAAGTAGTTGAGGATTTTGGAGCATATCATTAAGCACACAAGGTAAAGAGCTCATTAAGCAACACCTCATCCCTCCTTGATAGTATTGGCTTTTCCTATGGACTCAATGTGATCTTGGATCACTAAAATGTAAAATGAAGAGTCTTGAGCTTTTGAGCTTGAGCCAATCCTTTGTCCTTAGTATTTTGAGGGTTCCACTTTCACCATTCATGCCATGCCAATCATTGAGCTTTCTTGAAATAGTTATCTTGGAATATCATTAGCTCAATGAGCTATATGTTGCTATGAATTACCAAAACCACCTAGGGATAGTTGCACTTCCAGTTCAGCTGTCGAGTTGAACTGTTTGTGTCGGGGATATAACAAATTGTGTAAGCCGCCCTGGAGGGACGGGTTATGCAAAGATGATTATCATACAAAGCCCAAGATCAATCATGAAGATGGCGGTTCAATAAAGGGTCTAAGGCCCACAGGCAACTTAAGGCCCATAGTGATAAACCGTCGTAATGGCATGACTTGTATCATAAGGTAGAATTGACTAGTCACCGAGCCGGACACTGTTTATGAGCCGGCCCGGACTCTGTAGGCCGCAGGGCGTCAACCCATGTATATAAGGGGACGACCCGCTGGCGGCTTAGGGCAAGAAACATCTCATCGAGAGCCGGGCATAGCGTATCTCGCTCCCTGGTTATCGAAACCCCAGCAATACCAACCCAGCTAGACGTAGGCTTTACCTTCATCGTAAGGGGCCGAACTAGTATAAAACTTCTCTCGTGTCCCTTGTCCCGTTAACCCCTTTAAGCTTCCTAGTTGCGATGGCTCCACGACTAAGTCCTTGCAAGAGGACATCTGACGTGACAATTCCACGACAGTTGGCACCCACCATGGGGCCAACGCACGGTGGATTTGAGTTCTTGAAGGGCAACTTTGAAGGGCTCAAGGGATACGCAGTCAGCCGGATGACCAAAAGTCATCGCGGCAAGATCTACATCGACGACGAAGGCTGGGCCCCCGATGCCGGCTCAATTGAGTACGGGTACCGGGTCCCCTTCGGCGGAATCCACGTCTTCGTCGGCCGGATTGGTGAGTCGGGCCTAGAGCTGGACAACTGCGCCGACCTCATCGAGACGGCTCAGCATGCGAGACCCGCCCGGGCTCAACCCGTCATGAAGCGTGCTTTCGTGGGTTGCATCCACGGAGGGGAACTTTCTGGAGGATCCGTAGATGGTGGTGAGACGGCCATCCACTCCGATGGTGATTCGTCCACTGGTGAGACAGATTCGTTATATCAACTGCAAGATGGCAGGCTCGGGAGCTGTTCCGATGGCAGCAGTATTCCGGACCCCTTTGAGCCGCCAAGCTGCGTAGGGGTCTTCATGGCTGGTACGCAACCCAGTCAAAACTCTACAGCCGCAGCAGCAATAACGTCCGGGTCAGGAGCGGCCGGGGCAGGAGGCCATGTGCGCCCGCTGGCTCAGGTGTTGATGGATCTAATGGATAAGCTGACGGCCCTGTTAACCACTACAGTTATCCCTGCGAATCAAGATGAGCATAATGCAGAGGTGGCACAGGTGCGTGAGGAAATAGTTCGGGCCAAGGAGGCCTTAGCAGCTGAGGACACCAGGTTAGCCACAGAACGGGCGGCTTTGGATGCACGGGCGCAACAGCTCCAGTCAGAGGCTTTCCGGCTTACAATGAGCCTGAACGCATCTAACGAGGTGATGAAGAGGAGACACGAGAAAACTCAATCCCGTTTGCCTCCAGTTTATGATACTCGGAACCTTTTCGCTACACTCGGAGCCGGCCCTAGTAACCCGCCAGAAGCAAATCAATTCATGACATCTGGAGCCAGAGGACCGGCTCAGCCCCGGGTGATGGTACCTCCTCATGGGAATATGGCCCTGCCCCGATATGTACCGATACCACCGGGTCACTTTTCTAACCCCATGGAGAACCTGGTCGCAGCATCGGCATGTTTGGCGGCTCTCCCAATGGACGGTGACGATCCAACATCGGTGGAGACACAAAGGATCAGAGAACTTGTTCAAACGGCTCTGGCTCATCAAGAGACTTATTCCTATAGCCGGGACTGGATTCATTCAACTCCTCTGCCCTGGTTAGCTCCGTCTCATCCAAACCGAAGCCCGAGTTACAGCAGGCACATGTCAGAGGCTTTGTCAAGCAACGCCCAACGCCGTAACCAGCCCGGCGGTTATAACCCGGTGCAAGACCGGATACATCAGGAGGACGAGCGGGCGGCTCAGCTGGCTGCTCAACAGACGGCTCATCAGGACTTTCCGGATTACCTGACGACTTCTGTTGAGGCAGGAGTGGCCACCAGAACCGGCGGCGTCCCTTGTTTGGTGCCAGCTTTACGCAATGTGTGTTTGCCTAAGGATTTCAAGGGACCTCGAAAAGTGCCAAATTATACAGCCGACTTACAGCCCGGGGCGTGGATCGAAAGCTATGAGATGTCCATGGAACTGTTGGAGGTCAGTGACGCAACAATGGCTAAGTACTTCACCATGATGTTGGATGGAACGGCCCGAACGTGGTTAAAGGGCTTACCGCCCAATTCTATTAGCTCATGGGCGGAGTTAAAGGCCCGGTTCATTCAGAACTTCAAGGACACTTGCAAGCAATCTATGTCGATTGTGGACCTAACTAATTGTAAGCAGGAGGAGGGTGAATCTACCACTCATTGGGTGCGCATGGTCAAGGAGATAATACATGCGTCTGACAAGATGGATGCCGACTCTGCAGTCCTCATGTTGGAGAAGAACTGTAGATTTGAACCACTAAGGCAGAAGCTGGGGCGCCTCAAGCGTGATTGTAATGATATGGGTCAGCTGATGGCAGCTTTAGTCAAATATGCCGATTCTGATAGTACCAAGGATCCTGTGTCTGATGAGGAAAAGACGGGGAAGGGAAAGAAGAACGACAATGGAAAGGGTCAGCAGCATACCCCGACAAATTAGGGAGGCAACAAGCGTAAAGCCGATGGTAACCCGGAGTTTGTGGCTAATGCTAATGCACATGGTAACAATCAGAGGCGCAAGGGGAGGCCGCCCCCTCGATCTGGCGGGTCAGGTCCATCTCTTGAGCAGCTGCTCAATGAGCCCTGCCCGAGACATGGCACCCGGGAATGACCGGCCACCCACTTGTGGAAGGATTGCGCGATCATGAAGGCTTTCAAGAATTCCAACACGTTCGATGGCAATCATGGGTCGGGCGGCGGCTCAGGTGCCGGCGGTTTTCATGGCTCGGGCGGTGGTTCAAATTCCGGCTTTCAGGGAAGTCAAGACGGCTATAATCAGCAGCAGTATAGTCAAGGAGGACAGCAGCAGCAGTCGGGTTATCAAAGCCATCCAAAGCAGCTGAACAGTGGACAGTATCATGTGTTCACCACTAGCTTATGCAAACGTGACCAGAAGGTTCATAAGAGGGCGGTGAACTCCGTTGAGCCGGCAGTCCCCCGTTACTTGAGGTGGTCAGAACAGCCTATTGTATAGAGCAGGGAAGATCACCCTCCCCGGGTTGATAATCCGGGTCAGTTAGCCTTGGTGGTATCACCTGAAGTTGGTGGATATAAATTCAATAAGGTACTCATGGATGGAGGTAGCAGCATCAACATCCTCTATTATGAGACCTTTCGACGTATGGGGTTGACGGATAAGAATTTAAAGACGTCCAACACAGTTTTCCATGGAGTGGTGCCTGGTAAGTCGGCATACCCGGTTGGCAAGATTGAGCTGGAGGTGGCCTTCGGAGATGAATATGATTCTAGGGCTGAGAAATTAACCTTTGAGGTGGTCAAGATCAAAAGCCCGTATCACGCTTTGTTTGGACGGTCGGCTTATGCCAAGTTCATGGCACGGCCGTGTTATGTTTATTTGCAGCTTAAAATGCCGGGTCACAAGGGTACCATTACTATGCATGGGAGTTGGAAGATAGACCTGGAATGTGAGGAGGGCGATGCTGCTTATGCCAAAATCTGTTTGTGCAGCAGAGGAACTGAAGTTTTATAAAGATAATGTTGACCCGATGGATATGACACCTCTGAAGAAGCCAACCACAGAGCATGACCCGGTGATGAAATTCAAATCAGCGGATGAAACCAAGCTTGTTGATTTTACTCCAGGCGACTCATCTCAACAATTCAGCATCAGTGCCAATCTAGATCCTGAATAGGAAAGCGTGCTCATCGAGTTCATCCGTGAGAATCGGGACATATTTTCATGGAAACCTTCTGACATGCCGGGTGTGCCGAGAGAACTTGCTGAGCACACTCTTAATATTGATCCAAAGTATAAGCCGGTCAGACAATTTCTCCGGCGGTTTAACGAGGAAAGACGGAAAGCCATCGGAGAGGAGGTGGCCCGGCTCTTGGCGGCCGGGTTTATTGTTGAAGTTTTTCATCCGGAGTGGTTGGCTAACCCGGTGCTCGTACTTAAAAAGAACGGCACCTGGCGGATGTGTGTAGATTATACGGACTTAAATAAAGCTTGCCCGGCTGATCCTTTTGCTCTCCCCCGTATTGATCAAATCATTGATGCTACGGCGGGTTGTGAGCATTTGAGCTTCCTGGATGCTTATTCTGGCTATCATTAGATCAAAATGGCAGTTAAAGACCAGGAGAAGACGGCTTTCATTACTCCGTTTGGAGCCTTCTGTTATGTTTCTATGCCTTTCGGGCTCTAGAGTGCCCAGGCGACTTATCAGTGGTGTGTGCAGAATTGTCTCCATAATCAAATTGGACGCAATGTTCATGCTTATGTGGATGACATAGTGGCGAAGTCCAGAGAGAAGGAAACCTTGATAGATGATCTGAAGGAAACCTTTGATAATCTCCGGGTCTATAGGATGATGCTTAACCCGGCCAAATGTGTTTTTGGTGTGCCAGCAGGCAAGCTTTTGGGTTTCCTAGTTTCCAACAGGGGCATTGAAGCTAACCCGGAGAAGATCAAGGCGATTACCTCTTTGGCTAAGCCAGCATGCATCAACAATGTTCAGCGACTGGCGGGTCATATCGCTGCTTTAAGCCGGTTTATAAGCCGGTTGGGTGAGAAGGCCATAGCGCTATATCAGATGTTGAAGAAAACAGACACTTTTGTCTGGAGTGATGCTGCTGATGCTGCTCTTGAAGATTTAAAGAGACAGCTATCTGAGCCGCTGCTCCTTGCGGCTCCCATTGATAGAGAGCCATTGCTGTTATATGTGGCCGCTAACTCACGTGCTGTCAGTGTTGCAATTGTGGTGGAACGCAAGGAGACTGGTAAGGAGCATCCGGTCCAACGGCCGGTTTACTACATCAGTGAGGTGCTCATTGAGTCTAAGCAAAGGTATCCACATTGGCAGAATCTTGTTTAGGGGTGTTCATGGCAAGCCGGAAGCTTAAGCAATATTTTCAGGGTCACCCTATCACCGTGGTGAGTTCGGCTCCCTTGGGAGACATTATTCAGAACAGAGAGGCCACAGGACGAGTCGCCAAGTGGGCCATCGAGCTTGGGCCTCATGGTTTGAAGTATGTACCACGTACTGCTATTAAGTCTCAAGCCCTGGTAGACTTTATCAATGATTGGACAGAGCTTCAGACACCTGAGGAGAAGCCGGATAACACGTATTGGACTATTCACTTTGATGGGTCCAGGCAGTTGGAAGGCTCGGGGGCTGGAGTCGTTTTAACTTCCCCTCGAGGTGACAAATTTTGTTATATGCTCCGGCTTATGTTTCCTTGCACTAGTAATGCAGCTGAATATGAGGCCTTACTCCGTGGTCTTCGGATGGCCAAAGAGATGAATTTGAGCCGGGTAAGGTGCTTGGGCGACTCAGATCTCGTGTCTCAACAGGTGTCAGGCAAGTGGGATTCCAAGGATCCCCTCATGGCGGCTTACCGTCGTGAAGTCGATACTGTAGCTGGGCACTTTAAGGGTTATCAAGTGGAGCACATTGATCGAAGGAAGAATGAGGCGGCTGATGCTTTAAGCCTGCTGGGATCTCTGCGTAAGCCGGTACCGCCTAAAACCTTCCTAGATGTTTTGCATAACCCTTCTGTCAAGTTACCTACAGAGGAAGACCTAGCGGTGCCAGACCCGGAGGCGCAGCTGGTGGCGGCTCCTCACGTCATCCCGGATTGGACATCGCCATATTTGGCTTACATGACTCGGGGAGAGTTGCCTGAGGATGAGACCTTGGCGAGACAAATCATCCGGCGGTCTAAATCCATGACAATTGTTCACGATGAGTTGCATCATCGCAGTGTCACTGGGGCGTTTCAGCGTTGTGTGTCGCCTTCGGAAGGACAGGAAATACATTCGTGAGATCCATGAAGGGGATTGCGGTCATCATGCCGGTTCAAAATCTCTTGTGGCCAAGGCCTTCCGTCATGGGTTTTATTGGCTAACGGCTCACGCTGATGCAGAGGATCTGGTCGGTAAATGCGACGGGTGTCAAAGGTTCTCACGACGAGCTCATGTGCCGGCTCAAGAGTTGAGGATGATTCCAATTACTTGGCCGTTTGCAGTCTGGGGGCTTGATATGGTTGGACCTTTCAAGATGTCTAAGGATAAAAAGACACACCTCCTGGTGGCGGTTGATAAATTTACAAAGTGGGTTGAGGCAGAGCCGGTCAGTAAGTGTGATGCAGCCACGGCGGTTCAGTTCATGAAAAATGTGATCTTTCGTTTTGGTTTTCCACACAGCATCATAACTGATAATGACACCAATCTCTCCAAAGGTGCTATGGAAGAATTCTGTCAACGAGAACATATCCGGCTTGACGTTTCGGCAGTAGCTCATCCTCAATCCAATGGTCAAGCAGAGAGAGCTAATCAGGAGATCTTGAAAGGTATAAAACCCCGGTTCTTGGTCCCCTTACAGCGGACGCCGAGTTGTTGGGTGGAGGAGTTACCCTCTGTGATTTGGAGCATCAACACTACACCTAACAGGTCTAGGGGTTATACACCTTTCTTCATGGTTTACGGAGCAGAGGCGGTCCTGCCAAGTGACATCCGTCATGACTCGCCCCGAGTGGCGGCTTATGTTGAAGCTGATAATGAACAAGCTCGTCAGGATGCGCTTGACTTATTGGATGAAGAGCGAGACTTGGCAATAGCCCGCTCGGCGATTTACCAGCAAGACCTGCACCGCTATCACAGCCACCGGGTTAGATCTACAACCTTTCAGGAAGGTGATTTGGTGCTCCGGCTCATCCAGGATCAATCCGATATGCACAAGCTATCCCCTCCTTGGGAAGGACCCTTTGTGGTTAGCAAGAACCTGAACAACGGGTCATATTACATCATTGATGTTCGAGAGCACAAAGACTCACGTAATTCGGAAGAGGAGACTCGCCGATCGTGGAATATCGCTCATCTTCGGCCTTACTATACTTGAGCCACCGGCTCTCAGGATGTACATATTTTGACGATGTATATATTATGAAAGCAATAAAGTAGGACCTCTGCCCTTTTCATCCTCAAAGATTTACATGTTTTCTTTGTCATGATGTGGAAACAACCAACAGGGAGCGAGTCATATAAGAATCCGGCTTTCCATTTGGTACGGCTTATGATGATATCTGAATCTAGCCAGGATCACTTGGGGGCTTCCTGTTCAAACATAGGTTGTATTCGAACCAAAGAGAACATAGTTGTCGATACCCTTTTGATCGGCATACTGCCAAACTCACTTGGGGGCTTCCTGATCATATCTGAATCATAGCTTAACCTCTTTGGGTCTGACGTGGATCGTATTCAAATCAGCGTCATTAAATAACTCTTATGGTCACTTGGGGGCTTCCTGTTCAAACATAGGTCGTATTCGTACCAAAGAGAACATAGCTGTCGATACCCACTTGATCGGCATCGCCAAAGCCACTGGGGGCTATATGATCGTATCCGAATCTTAGCTTCACCCCTTTGGAACAGTTCACTGATTGTATTCGAATCAAAAGCCTTTGAATTTTGTTTATTTCTCATGATATTTGGTAATTATCATTATTTGACTGCTTTTGAGATCTTCTTGAAAGCACTATGGGGTGGTTTTTGTTCCACCGGTTTAATATTGATCAAATAAAGTTGTTAGTGCATAGCAAACATCATAGGTGCCAAGTTTCAGGAGTTAAAACTTACCCTCATTGTTTGGGTCACATAAACCAGTGAGATCACTAAAGGGATCACATGTATGATGTTATGATTATGTCTAACAGGTATAATCGCAAGCCGGCCTTTATATGACTTTTTTGTTTCACACTCCGGGTTATCAATACCTTATGTGACCCCTGATGCGATAAGTCGCCAAGGGACTTGTGTTTGTTCTGTATGCAGGGCAATACAAGCAATTTCTTTTAACATAAAAGAAGCAGAAGACCAATATAAACCGGAAGCATATAATGACGGCGGCTTAAGAAAGCGTTGAGCGCCACAAACATGCGCGAAGGCATGGCAAAAATCAAGTGTTTTCCTACCCTATTACAAGACTCCCCGAGTCTGGATAATGAAGCATTATTTTTTCACAAGACATAAACATATAACGCCTGGTGGTTTACTCATTTTGCTGGCCCGAAGCTTCCGGGTTATCCTTCTCCGCTCCTCCGTCGGCTGCCCTGTCCTGGAAGGTTGATGACGACTAGTCAATGCCACTCAAAGCTTCAAATTCAGCCTCATCGTCAATTAACCCGGCTGGATCGACTTCAAGGGCAAATGTATGCTTACGAATTGGAGGGATTAGGCTGACTGCATCATAATGAGGCATTGGGAGTCTCCGATTCTCGCTGTTATAACCCGGCTGATACTTGGTAAGATCAGTGTCATTCCCGATAAGAGTGGCCGCAGGGCGTATCTCCTTCACGCAGGCGGTGAAATCCTTCTCATCAAATGAAGTACCATCCTCGTTCAAGCTTGGATAACCAAGGGCGATGTCGGCCGGGTCTAGATCTGGTAGCCACGCCTTGGCCCGGCTCAATGCGGCTATAGCTCCGGCTCTTGCAGATGCCCGCCTTAGCTCTTGGACCCGCTAAGGTAGCACATCGAGCCGTTTTAGCATGTCAGCCAGGAGATAGGGAACGTCATTTGACAAAGCCACAACGACCAAAGCACGTTGTGACCCGGTGTAAAGCTGCTGCACCAGAGTATAAACCGCCTTTAGCTTGATCAACATGCTCTGGTTAAGGTTTGTGTTCTTGGGGCCTGCGTTAACAAACATTAGGTGAGCCGGAGGTAACAATTGAAATAGTCATCGAAAGAAGGTTTGTAGTATTTAATGTTTGCACAAGTAGCTTACCGAAGATTGCTGAGACCATTTGAGATATTTGGCGCTTCAAGCCGGATAGCTCGGCTGTTGCTTCTGCAAGCGATGCCTCTGCTTTCTCGGCCCGGGTCACCAGGGAGACCTTTTCATCAGCCCATACTTTTTTATCAGCCTCAAAGCCTTTCTTCAATTTCTCTTGTTCAGATACACTGAACTCAAACTTGGAGTTCGTCTTCTGGATTTCAATCTCTTGAGCTTTCAGGCGATTCTTTAGGTCAGCAATCTCCGACTCAAATTGACTTATGGTGGCCTGCATCAATACCGGGTTATAGTCAGAACTATTATAAGATAAAATTAAGTCCCAAGCACTTTGCAAGCAAACATACTTGACACTTGGGGGCTAATGTATGCTGAAGAACTCTAACTTACGGAGGCGGTTCATGGAAGTTAAGTCCCAAGCACTTTGCAAGCAAAGATACTTGGCACTTGGGGGCTAATGCGTATTGCAAATTCAAAGTATTATGCTACACCGGTTTAAATTTCTTGTTCTAAAGCCGGCCCTCGAGATAAGCCGAGCGTTTGACAAGCAGTGCTAAGCAGATTCTAAGTCTACAACATATCTTCTTATAAGCAATAGCCTTGGGGCCTGGAACAATAAATATGGATAAGGAAAGTAACATAAACTATACCTCAGATTTTTGATGGATTTGTTTCACCATGTCAATCTCTAGGTCACGACTGCCGTGCACTTGGCTTATGTAGCTAGAGAAAATCTCTCCAATGCTTAGATGAGTATAATCAGTAATGTCCAGTTTGGCCTTTCGGCGCTCCAAAAGTTCCTCCTTGGCAGAGCACTCGGCAAGAACAGTGGGTGTCCCGGTTCAACAAACTGAGTCTTAAGAATCTCAACTTCCGGATCAACTATCTTGGCTGGGCTAGGAGCTTCCGGGTTATCAGAGCCATTGAGAGCTTGTTCAGCAGGCGAGTCAGAGGTAGGTACTGGAACGTCATGAGATGGTTCAGGCGGCGGTTCGTGAGCAAAGATTTCAGGGGCAGCCGTTCCAAGCTCCGGTTCAGTTACAACCGGCTCGTTGGACGGCTTATTTTTCTTTGCCCTCTTACTGGGCTTCACTTGCATGTTGTGGTCAAGTCAGAAGGGTTAATACAAAAGCATGAGTAAGATAAGCATAAGGTAAACAAGTTGACATTACCATGGGGCAGTTTTGAAAGCCGGCATGTTGGACTGCATAGACTCGCCGGAGGAAGGTGAGGTTTCCTGGTAGTTTGAGTTAGATGAATTGAGAGGTTGACGAATTAAACCCACCAAAGGTAAAACAGGACATAAATCGGAGATAACTGATACGTCTCCAACGTATCTATAATTTTTGATTGCTCCATGCTACTTTATCTACTGTTTTAGGCAATATTGGGCTTTATTATACACTTTTATATTATTTTTGGAACTAAGCTATTAACCGGAGGCCCAACCCAGATTTGTTGTTTTATGCCTATTTTAGTATTTTGAGGAAAAGGAATATCAGACGGAGTCAAAACGGAACAAAATCAACTGGAGAAGTTATTTTTGGAAGGAAACCCACCTGATGGACTTGGACCCCACGTTAGAAGAGCCACGAGGCGGTCACGAGGGTGGAGGGCGCGCCCTCCCCTCTGGGCGCGCCCCCCTGCCTCGTGGGGCCCCCATAGCTCCACCGACGTTCCCCCTTCACCCATATATACCGTCGTACCCTAAAACTTCCAGAACAGAAGATAGATCGGGAGTTCCGCCGCCGCAAGCCTCCAGAACCACCAAAAATCAATCGGGACCCCTTTCTGGTACCCTGTCGGAGGGGGGATCCATATCCGGTGGCCATCTTCATCATACCGGCGCTCTCCATGACGAGGAGGGAGTAGCTCACCCTCGGGGCTGAGGGTATGTACCAGTAGCTATGTGTTTGATGTCTCTCTCTCTCTCTCTCTCTCTCTCTCTCTCTCTCTCTCTCTCTCTCTCTCTCTTTCGTGTTCTCTCTCGTGTTCCTCCATGGCACGATCTTGATGTATCCCGAGCTTTGCTATTGTAGTTGGATCTTATGATGTTTCTCCCCCTCTACTCCTTTGTGATGAATTGAGTTTCCCCTTTTGAAGTAATCTTATCGGATTGAGTCTTTATGAGAACACTTGATGTATGTATTGGTGACCAACTTGCGGGTTTCGTGACATTGGGAACCTATGCATAGGGGTTGGCACACGTTCTTGATTCTCCGGTAGAAACTTTGGGGCGCTCTTTGAAGTACTTTTATGCTGGTTGGATAAATCTGAGATTGTGTGATGCATATCGTATAATCATGCCCACGGATACTTGAGGTGACAATGGAGTATCTAGGTGACATTAGGGTTTTGGTTGATTTGTATCTTAAGGTGTTATTCTAGTAAAAACTCCAGGGTTGTTTGTGACACTTATAGGAATAGCCCAACGGATTGATTTGAAAGAATAACTTTGGGGTGGTTTCGTACCCGACCATAATATCTACGTTTGTTCTCCGCTATTAGTGGCGTTGGAGTGACTCTTTGTTGCATGTTGAGGGCTTGTCATATGTTCTATCTGTGTTATTATTGTTGAGAGAACTTGCACTAGCGAAAGTATGAACCCTATGCCTTGTTTTCTATCATTGCAATACCGTTTATGCTCACTTTTACCACTTGTTACCTTGCTGTTTTTATATTTTCAGTTTACAAAAACCTATATCTTCTATCCATATTGCACTTGTATCACCATCTCTTCGCCGAACTAGTGCACCTATACAATTTACCATTGTATTGGGTGTGTTGGGGACACAAGAGACTCTTTGTTATTTGGTTGCAGGGTTGCTTGAGAGAGACCATCTTCATCCTCATGCCTCCTACGGATTGATAAACCTTAGGTCATCCACTTGAGGGAAATTTGCTACTGTCCTACAAACCTGTGCAATTGCAGGCCCAACAACGTCTACAAGAAGAAGGTTGTGTAGTAGACATCAAACCTCAGTCTGGCGCTTCCTGGTTACGTCAGGCAAGCCGAAGGAGAGTTCTGCATCCTTGCTGGTCCGGGTCTGCCTCCGGCTTTCATGAGTCTGTCGCTTCAAAAGAAATTGAGGATCTTGGTAAGCTAAAGGATGTGAAAATCTTACTTTCCGGGTTACTCTTTGGATTTTCAGCCTCGGCAAAGGCTCTGAGTCAGAGGAGATTATAGTTACCTCTTCCTCAACCGCTTGGCTGTTTCCTGTGTCTTCCTGAAAGGCATTAAAGGTCAGTAAGGTAATGGTAAAAGAGGCAGCGGAGTTAAGGATTATCTCTTCTTCTTCATCATCAGTGTCATCCAACTTGAATAAATCAGAAGTACTTGGTTTCTTCTTCCTCTGGGTCCCTGTTTTGGCGGCTTTCCTTTCGGCTCTCTTGGCTGCTCTGGCTTGTTTGGCAGCCTCATGGTCATATTGGACCTTCCAGAAATTGTCATTTGCCTGTGAATAATGATAAAGGGCTATGAGTAAAATCAAGGTATAACATAATAAGGGTATAATTGTTGAGATGGATGACTTACTGCAGGAGCCGGGTTACTCTTGCAGATAGGAAGTAAGCCAAAGGCATTACTGACCACCGAGCCCTCTTTCAATAAAGACTGGGTCATAGCTTCCACCATATCATCTGGTAAGTCATCAGGACTATGACGCAGCGGGTCATCCTTTTCGCCTGAGTAAGTGCACATTAAGCCGGGGCGGCGGCTTAACGAAATCACCCGCCAGGAGATCCAGACTCGGACTAAATCAATGCCATCTAAGCCGTTCCCCAAGATAGATTTGATTTTCTTGATGGTGGGAGCGAGTGGAAGACGTTCAACAGCAGATAACTTATCCGACAGCGGGTGGTTGGATTCAAGGCGCAGAGCGCAAAAGCCAGGCAACGGGTTCTCATCAGCCGGGGAAGTGTCCTGGCAGTAGAACCACGTCTGGTTCCCGTCCTTTGGGTGGCTTGGCAGTTCAGCGTATGGAAAAAGGCAGTCTCTCTGCCGCTGAATTGAGATGCCACCAAGCTCCAGACTGGGCCCGTTGGCACGTTCATTCTGCCGGTTTAAGTAAAACAACTCTCTGAACAAAAGTAAGTTGGTCTCTTCTCCAAGGTACACCTCGCAGAAGACTTGGAAGTTGCAAATATTTGACATGGAGTTGGGCCCGATGTCTTGAGGTCTGAGGTCAAAAAATTGCAGAACATCCTTGAAGAATTTTGAACTGGGTGGAGCAAATCCCCGGCTCATGTGATCAGTGAAAATGATCACTTCCCCCTCCTTGGGTTGAGGTTTCTCCTCTGACGGGTTCGGGGCACGATAAGACATGACCTCCTTCTTGGGCAGATAGCCAGTCTTCACGAATTCAGATAACGTGCTCTCAGTAACAGTGGACTTGACCCAGTTACAGGTCACAGGAGCTTTGGGAGCCTTGGGTGCCATTATGCAAGTGGAAGCCTATGACAAAATAAGAATTTCCAGTCCAACTTTAACCCGCAAGAGAACATTTTTAAGTATATTCAAGATGGCAGCTTAAGAAGGGGCCTAATGACATATGGTTAATTGTGTTTTGACATTTAAGCCACTACGGGTATCAGAAGAAGTTAAGTTATCGTAAAACACCGGAAGCAAGCAAGGCTGACAATCAGTGTTGTTTTCTTAAGTCGGCTACATGGACTACTATGGTTAAACAGATCTAACAGATGCAGGTTTTTGGCTAAGTATGGAACAAACAGGTTTCACAAGTTGCAGCTATTATTTTGGATCAAATGGCCGCTCTGGAAAGAAAATTTCTTGACCTAAAACTAGTGCAGATAAGTTCATACACTCGAAGGAAGCCTCTGAACAAAGGAAAAGGGATCTATTTGCATTTGGAATGGGTGCGAAACAGCCATTGCAGTAGTTCTACATTGGCATGTCAAATAGGGAGCACAAGTATAGCACTAAACAACGACATTAATTTTTTGATGACAGTGGCAAAATACAGGCCAACAGTTGTGAAATATCATTATTTTACCTCAATGGGATATTACGGTGCACATACAGATTGAAAGTCTTGTCTCCATTTGTGCAGTTCACTAAAATCAAGCAACATTACCGTATAAGTATCACAACATATGAAAGCACACTGCACAATCATGTGAAACAAGGCTAGTACTGACCTCTCATGACGCAGAATTCAAACAACTCACAAGAAGAAGATCTAAATCAAATTTGCCAACACGGATAGAAAGTCAGATCTCCTCTTGTGCAGTTCCACTAAAATCAAGCAATCAAGCAACATTGTCGGTGTGAAATTTTGGTTGAACTGCACAAAACACTCTTAAAACAAAAGTGTTTTGTGTAGTTCAACGAAAGGTCGCAATAGCAACGAGGTGAAGTAGATAACCCTGTTTACAAAGAGGTGCAAAGGAAACAACTAGTGGTCAATAACGGTGGATGATGCAGAAGCCAACAAAATGAACATCTAACTTATCTAAATGGGAAAGAAAGCAATACAGTAGCATTTCTCAAACAATGGCATCGATTCATATTAACAGAGAGATTATAATAACAATAAAATTTATTAAACATGTAATTTGGTTTTAACTGTGGCATTGCTTCAATTTTCCAGCAACATTATTAGAGGGTGTTTGTTTATAGGGACTTTTTGGTGTAGAGACTAAAGAAGTCCCTTTTAGTCCCATCTAAACCAAACAGGAGGGACTTTTAGGGACTAAAAGTGGGTATTTGGGACTAAAGAAAGAAGACCCTGAGGGAGAGTCTCTTTGGGACTTTTTCCAGCAGTTGCCCCTGCCCCGCATCGCACCTTATCTCTATTAGTTCATTACTAGGAGTAACATGGTCTTTTAGCATGTTATTTAATAACCTCTAGTCCATGTTTAGTCCCTGGAACCAAACATGTAGGGACTAGGGACTTCTTAGTTTGGACTAAAAAAAGTCCTAGAATTTTTTAACCAAACAGGGCCTTAGATTAACAACATCTAAAGAGTTGTACGGGACAGTGGACGCACCAACACCATGTGCAGCCATCGATGTATAAAGGGGTGATGCACACTCTGTTGCAACAAAGAACAAACAACCAAGGAGCATATTTGTGTTGGTCCCATTTTGTTATCTTTAGACACCTTTCCCTATGTGAGGGCAGAAAATCTAGTCCTGCTCAAACTCTACAGCCTTGTCCCCCAAAACAGAAAGATCAGTTCGTTATAGATGTGCGTACTGTGTTTGTCATTGTTTTCCCTTTTCGACCAACGTAGGTGCTGGATAGCCAGTCTGTACTACTTCCCCTTCCTTTCCTCTTTGAACCACGTCCTAGATTCATGCTATACAAATTTCCCCACTACTTTCCTGTTCGATCCAACACCTAGATTCGAGTGCAGAAGCAGAAAAAGCCCACATGCAGCTAGAGCAATGCATGTGGAATAAGTAAATTAAACCTTAAGGTTCTCGGGGTGTTGCTCAATGGGCGGTGGGAGGCCGATCTGCCCACACTATGTACGGCAGCAAGGAAGAAGGGGTCGGAGGCCCTCGCGTGCCGCTGCTGGGAAAGAGAACAGCTGCGCTAGTAGTGGATTCCCTCCCTAACCGACGACGACAACGTTAAGCCTCTTCCCTTATCAGCGGACGGATCCTGCTGGCTCTTTGACCAGCAGTGAGGGGAGAGAGAGAGGCTAACGAAATCTTGTTTAGATCTGGAGAGGGTGAGAGAGTGTGAAGAGAGCAACTATAGGCGCTGAGGCTCCAGCGTGTGTGTATATAGCGGAGAGAGAGAGAGTGTGTGTGTGTGAAGAGAGCAAGCCCTAGAAAACAAGCGCCGAGGCTCCAGTGTATATAGATGGAGTGGTTTTATTTTTCTCTCCATAAAAATTGTTTTAAATTGTGCATGAAACTGAACTCTTTATTTAATGTAGTGAAGAAAAATACTAGGGCAAAGCTAATACGTGAAGAAAATTTAACGCTTGAAGGAGTCAACTCGCAATTAACGTTCATGCCTCCCGGTCGCGCTTACTAACGTTCACCTATGTTACATGACCCTCCGAAGTGAACAACAACTGAACCACACACGGTCAAAATATCGAAAAGGTGGGGTGCACCATCCTCCAATTTTAAATATTTCGGGCACCTGTATTCGGCCTAAGTCAGTGTGCCACCGTATGTACTAAGGGTTACAGCGGGTGCTAAGAAACTAGGGCGTATTGAGAGTAATTGACATGTCGTTTATTTGTAGGGTCACTTGCAAACCGTGAAACTCTATTCTCCTCTTATTTAGTGGACGAGGCAAATCTTTTGCCTCCGTTTTTAAACAAACAAGAAATTCAATTTTAATTATTTAGCTTGTACACTTTGCTCTCTTCCAATAATTTTGGGCACTTGTATTCGACCTAAGTCAGTGTGCCGCCGTATCTCGTACTACTCCCTTCGTCTAGGTGTAAGTCACGTTAGAAGGTGCAGTGGGACCAAGGTGCAAGCAGATTGGAGGAGAATGTGAAACTTGACCGGTCCTTCCTCCAGTCAAAGCCCTGATTTCTATCTCTAAATGCAACAATTAATCACAACAATTAAGAGATGCCATTTTAGCTACCATGCAGGGCCATGTATTAACTCGCACGCAAGCCGACTTTGATTCCTTGACTGATCAGCACGTAGTTGCGCTCCATGCATTGGGTTTCCGGGGGAGATAACAAGGCAGAGTAAGTAACAACGCTCGCTAGCAATGAGGCTAGGAGGGGATTGAGATGCGAAGTTAATGGACGATGCCTAAACATTTTGGGAATATCTGATTTTCGTAAGATGACTTAACACCTAGACGGAGGAGTACTACTCCTCAGTCCAGGCTTGATGGAATATTCGTCACCTCTTCTCTTCTTGTATGTACTCCATTTATCTCATTTCCCGTGGCTTCCACTCGCACGATATTCCTATTCTATGAACCTGTGTGTGTGCGTGTGTGTGTGTTAGAGAGACCGACGCATCGACCTACTCCTACAGAGAGATGGTGTGTAGTGTAAGATTTAGCCACGAGAGTCGGTGCATCCTCTCGTTTCCGGGAGTCCGGTCGGGACATCTGCCACGCCCGCTCCTGACCCGCCTGGCTCACCCAAAGCCCCTTGATTACTCTCTGACTATAGCGCCAGAAAAGCTCCTGTCTGCTAGGACTACATCGGTATTTCCCTAAAGAGGAAGGGATGATGCAGCACATCGACGGTAGGTATTTCCCTCAGTGAAGAAACCAAGGTTATCGAACCAGTAGGAGAACCAAGCAACACAACGTAAACAACACCTGCACACAAGTAACAACACCTCGCAACCCGACGTGTTAAAGGGGTTGTCAATCCCTTCGGGTAACGATGCCAGGAATTTGTAGTAGATTGAAATAGTAGATCATAAATAAAATAAAGTGCATCAAATTATTATTGTATTTTTGGTTTAATAGATCTGAATAAAAATGCAAAGAAAAAGTAGATCGCGAGCAAATATATGAGAAAGAAGACCCGGGGGCCATAGGTTTTGCTAGTGGCTTCTCTCGAGAAATATAGCAAACGGTGGGTAAAAAAATTACTGTTGGGAAATTGATAGAACCTCAAATAATTATGACAATATCCATGCAATGATCATTACATAGGCATCACGTCCAATATTAGTAGACCGACTCCTGCCTGCATCTACTACTATTACTCCACACATCGACCGCTATCCAGCATGCATCTAGTGTATTAAGTTCATGGAAAAACGGAGTAATGCAGTAAGAACGATGATATGATGTAGACAAGATCCGTTTATCTATTGCGTAGATATAGATCCCATATTTTTATCCTTAGTAGCAATGATACATACGTGTTGTTTCCTTTTCTGTCACTGGGATCGAGCACCGTAAGATCGAACCCACTACCGGGCACCTCTTCCCATTGCAAGATAAATATATCAAGTTGGCCAAACAAAACCCAAATACCGGAGAAGAAATACGAGGCTATAAGAGGTCATGCATATAAAAGAAAAGAAACTCAAATAACTTTCATGGATATAGAAATATATAATTGATCATAAACTCGAAGTTCATCAGATCCCAACAAACACACCACAGAAAGAGTTCCAAGAGACCATTGTATTGAGAATTCAGCGAGAGAGAGAAAGCCATCTAGCTACTAACTACGGAGCCGAAGGTCTACAAAGAACTACTCACGCATCATCGGAGAGGCACTAATGGAGGTGGTGAACCCCATCTGAGATGGTGTCTAGATTGGATCTGGTGGTTCTGGACTCTGCGGCGGCTGGATGAATATTTCGTTGACTCCCCTAGGGTTCTGGTATATTTGGGGTATATATTGAGCAAATAGGCAGTCCGGGGGGCACCCGAGGTGGGCACAACCCACCAGGGCGCGCCTGGGCCTCCTGGCGCTCCCTGTTGGGTTGTCCGCTCCTTGGGACCCCCCACTAGTGCAACCAGTGCCCGTTGTGTTCCTTCTAGCCCATAAAAATTCTCGGTGGAGTTTCGTCGCATTTGGACTCCGTCTGATATTGATTTCCTGCGATGTAAAAACATGGAAAAAACAGCAACTAGCACTTGGCGATATGTCAATAGGTTAGTACCAAAAAATGATATAATATGACTATAAAATGATTATAAAACATCTAAGTTTGATAATAAAACGACATGGAACAATAAAAAATTATAGATACGTTGGAGACGTATCACCCCTCCATCGCCTGCACGCGCTTCCCGCGCAAGACGGTCAGCGCCGCTCTAGAGAATCGGTGCCGCATTCATGCCTGGGCAGAGCAGACGCGACCTTTGACTAGTGCCTGTGTTGAAGGGTGAAGCGGATTCAAGAGTGATGGTTGCTTCGTCCATCCAACTTACTGATGGGCCTATGTGATTTGACGGCTCATTGGTCATTATTACTCAGGTGGTACAACTGCTGCATGTCCCATGTCTTGGCGAGAGGAGGTACTAGATTACAATTTTCTCCATTCTTACAACGGAGGAGTGCGAAAGCAGTGAAAACACGTAGGCTCACTGATTACATGGCCCACGTCACACTATCACCATATTTTCTGGACACCGTGCGGCACCTAGCTCTTTACATAGTAGTATAGTACGTAGTACGTACTGTAATTTCTCAGCGAGATAAATTTGTACAATGCTATGAAGATTACAGCTTCTGTTTAATGTATCTTGCGTCCAAGGTTGCCCCGTTGCAACATTTCATCAAATACAAAGGAGACTAACATGCATGCTATTGCATCTCAATGATTGATAGATCATAGCCAATATCTACTCCCTCTGTTCCAAAATAAGTGTCTCAACTTTATGCAAACTTTAGTACAAAGTTGTAATACTACTAAAGTTGACACTTATTTTGGAACAGAGACAACTAAAGAAAAAACGATCCATGCAATCCCTAGCCCTTGAATCCTAAACCCTAACCAGGCTTTATTTGCTGGCAACGTAGAAGCTTTCGGAGAAATGAAGTTTGCAACCCTTTGACCATCGGATCATTTTGTGTAGTTTCACTAAAATCGTGATGGGCATCCCTGTGGCAAAGAAATTGAAGAAGCGTGATTAGAATAATATTACGGGGACTAGTTGATGAGACATAAACTCATCACAAATACAGTAGAAGCAAGTAGAGGTATGTGCGGGGCAAAGAAGTAGAGAAATATCCACATGGAGCGATGTGGGTAGCTGGGGCAGTGGTGCAGGCCAGCTATAAGGAAGTTGTACCTGAGGGATGTCGGGACGTACCTCAACTTAGAGGGGGTGGCAGGAGGCAGCACCTGCCCACGTCGCGGCAGTGAGCAAGGGACGAAGGCAACCTCACCGGCTTTGTGAGAGAGAACGGCAGGGACCCCTGATCAGGACGTGCCGACAGTGGGTTTTCGCCATCGGCGACGGCGACCGCATCTACACAAAGCATCCACCCCTTCCCCCGGCGGACGTGATCTGCCAGGATGTTAAAGATGTGGCCACAGTCGTTTTGTGCGAGAGAGTGTGAAGAGAGCAACCCCAGCAAGCAATCGTGTAGGCTCATCCTGGCTATGTATATAGTGGAGCGGTTTCCTTTTCTCTCCATATGAACCTATTTACATTGCGTAAGTGCAACTGAAGAAAAAAACTTTATTTATAAATGATGCGGCACCGTTCATGCGTGGTTCCCGACCCTCCATTATTTATAAGTGAGTAACTACTACTAGACGCGTCAAATTATCACGTGGGTTGCATCATCTTACAGAAATGAGCTCCACCGTGTCACATGTGTGGTTGGGGAAGACACAAAAGATGCAAAGAGTGCTACTAGTACTACATGTGTGGGTGCGTGCACCTCTTCTCTTCGAGCATGGTTAAAAGTATAGCCCACTACTCTACCATGCGGTTAGTATGGGCAAAGAGTATAGGCAGTAATAATGACTAATAAGCCGTCAAATCACGAGGCCCACCTTTCTATATGTTTGAACAAGGAAGCAACCATCATTTCACTCCTCGTTGAATATCCATCCACTGCTACCTCCTCAAATAAATAAAAATCCGCTTCTACCTCCGTAGCATGGTTAATAATATAGCCGTGTCAATCACGACGTAGAAATATCTTTCACTGATACAATAGAGCTGGATCTAAGGCTGGTGATGTTTTTTACTTTGTCTCTTTCGCGTTTTGTCTCATTTACTCATTTTACATAGGAGTACATGTAGAGGATGGCTATTCCTTTCGATGGGACTTCTTCATATGGTTTAAGACTAAGCAACTCTGAATTATTCCCGCTGCCCGCCACTCTGAATCGTGCCATCTATGATAGTACTCCCATTACAACAGTGAGGTCCACTAGGTCTAGCACGTCCTATAAGAAGAGACTGTCACGCAAAACATACATCTTGTTGCCTTCTTCCTCATACAGTACGTACCACTGGTACGTACTACTAGTACTACTACTACTCGTTCACCTATAAACCTTGCACTTGGCATCTCCAAAATATTAACCTTGCGCTTGGCTCTTCGCCTCTCCGGGAAGTCGAGCAATAATGGTACTGTGGTATATATCGTTCTGGCTATCTGATACTGTTGGGGATATTACTACTGGGTGTAAACCGTCCAGGAGAGGCCGGGTCATCCCCATAATGAGTTATTTATATTGGAAGCCCATGAAGACAAGGAGTGGGGCGCTTTACGAAGGCCCAGGGCCCAAAGGCGGATTAGGGTCTGTAATTATAAACCGTCTTATGACATGTAACTTGTGTTGTAAGATAGAAAGGGTAGAAACCGAGCCGGACACGTTTATGAGCCGGCCACGGGATTCTGTAAACCGACGGGCGTCAACCCATGTATATGAGGGGACGACCCGGAGGCGGTTTAGGGACAACAAACAACAACTCGAGAGCCAGGCACAACGGATTCGCTCCCTGGTCACCGAAACCCTAGCAATTCCACAACAACTGGATTAGGCCTTTACCTTCACCGCAAGGGGCCGAACCAGCATAAACTTCTTGCGTCCTTTGTCCGCTTTAACCCCTTTAAGCTAACCTGTCGTGATGGCTCCACGACTAAGTCCTTTCACTAGGACATCTGCCGTGACAAAGCCACGACAATTGGCGCCCACCGTGGGGCTATCGCATGATGGTTTCGAGTTCTTAGAGGGCAGCTTCGAAGGGCTCAAGGGATACGCTGTGGGCCGAATGACTAAGAGTCATCGCGGCAAGCTCAACATCGATGATGCAGGCTGGGGCCCCGAGGCTGGCTCAATTGAGTACGGGTACCGGATCCCCTTCGGCGGCATTCACGTTTTCATTGGCAAGATCGGCGAATCGGGCCCTGAGCCGGACATCCGCACCGACATCGTCGAAACGGATCAGCGTGCGAGACCCGCCCGGATTCAGCCTGCCATGAAGCCTGCCTTCGTGGGAGTCATCCAGAGAGCGGAATCTGAGGTTAGATCGACATCTGGTGGTGAGACCGTCGTTTAGTCTGATGACGAGTCATCGACCGGAGAGACCGAGTCATTGTACCAGTTGCAAGATGGCCGGATTGGGGGCTGTTCCGATGGCGACAGTATTCCGGGCCCTTTCGATCCGCCAAGCTGAGTTGCAATATTCATGGCTGGTACACAGCCAGCGCACCACTCTTCGACCGCAGCGGCGATGGTTTCCGGATCAGTAGCGGCGACAGCAGCTGGGGTAGGAGGCCCTGTGCGACCGCCGGCTCAGGTTTTATCTGACTTATTTGACGCTTTGGCAACACTGATGGCAGAAGTTAACCCGGCTAATCAAGAGGAGCATAACGCGGAAATCGCGAAGGTGAAACATCAGATAACTCAAGCCAAGGCAGATCTGGCGGCCGGGGATACCAGGATGGCTGCAGAACGAGCCGAGTTGGATGCACAGGCTTACCGGCTTATGTTAGATCAGAGCGCGTCAAATGATGTCATGAGAATGTACCGATCTCAGC
The DNA here is from genome assembly GCA_032464435.1 of Aegilops umbellulata. Taxonomy (NCBI): domain Eukaryota; kingdom Viridiplantae; phylum Streptophyta; class Magnoliopsida; order Poales; family Poaceae; genus Aegilops; species Aegilops umbellulata. The sequence continues at coordinate 296,201,614 of CP136056.1, forward strand.
TACCTCCGGTTTATGAGGCAAGGAATCTCTTTAACACACCAGGAGCAGGAACCAGTAATCAACCAGTGGTAAACCGGGCGGAGGCACCTGGAACGGGGGCGCCGGTTCAGCCGTGCCCGATGGATCTGCCTCGTCAAAACAATGTCCTGCCACAACACGTCCCAACACCACCGGGTCATTACTCTAACCAGTTGGATAATATTGTTGCCGCCGCTTCACGGTTGGCAGCTCTCCCGATCGAAGGCGAGTCCCCAGTAGCGGTCGAGACACGACGGGCTAGAGAGCTCCTTCAGACAGCCTTGACTCAACAACATGCTTATTCCTACAACCGCGAGAGGATTCATTCCACTCCCTGCCCAAGCCGGAGTTACAGCGGGCATATGGATGAACCGGCTATGTCGAGCAGTGAGCGAAATCGTAATCCGCCTCGTGGCCATAACCCGGTGGGTGGTGGTGGTGATGCTCAGGATGTGGTGGATCGTGCTAGGGCACGTCGAGAGGCCGAGTTAGCGGCGCAGCACGCGGACCGTCAACTTACTCCGGTTCGTCCAACAACTTCGGTGGAACCAGGGGTTACCTCCAGTTCTTTGGGGGTGCCGTGTCTCGTCCCAGCGCTGCGCAATGTACGTCTGCCCAAGGATTTCAAGGGCCCACGTAAAGTGCTGAATTACACTAATTTATCCTCCGATTCATGGGTTGAAAGCTATGAGATAGCAATGGAGATGCTGGATGTGGACGATGTGGTGTGTGCTAAATACTTCACAATGATGTTGGAGGGAACAACTCGCACATGGTTGAAAAACCTGCCAGCTAACTCCATTGGGTCATGGGCCGAGTTAAGGGCCCGGTTTATCCAGAATTTCAAGGATACGTGCAAGCAGCCCATGTCAATTGTGGACTTAGCCGCCTGTGTCCAGGAGGAAGGAGAGTCAACAACCCACTGGGTGCGCCGGGTTTCAGAAATATTGCATTCATCTGACCACATCAATGCTGATACAACAATTTTAACGTTAGAAGGCAACTGCCAGTTTGCACCTCTGAAGTTGAAGTTGGGACGGCTCAAATGTCACTGCAATGACATGGGGACACTTATGGCAGCTCTGGTGAAGTATGCCGATTCTGATAGTACCAAGGACCCTGAGTCTGATGATGACAAGACAGGGAAGGGAAAGAAGAGCGGCAACACCAAAGGGCAGCAGCATAACCCAGTGGGTCATGGAAACAGCTATAAGCGTAAAGTGGATAACAGTTTAGATTTTGTGGCTAACACCAACACGCAGGATAATTGCCAGCGTCGTAAGGGTAAGCCGCCCCCGCGTGGTGGAGGATCAGGTCCCAATCCTGAGCGCCTGTCTCACCTGTTAAACCAGCCTTGCCCAAAGCACGGGTCGCAGGATAAGCCGGCCATGCACCTCTGGAAGGATTGATATATTATGCGGGAGTTAAAAAATCCAGATTTTTTTCAGTATGATCATGGACCGGGCGGCGGTTCAGGCCCCGGATCTCATGGGCCGGGTTAAGGTGGAGGCAGTTCTGGTTCAGGATTTCACGATAATCAGAGCGGACATTGAAATCAAGGCAATTAGGGCAACCAAGGTGGTTATAATCATCAGGGGAGTTAGCAGCAACAGCAGCAGTCGGGTTACCAGAGCAACCCGAAGCAGTTGAATAGTGGGCAGTACCATATCTTCACCACGAGCTTGTGCAAGCACGATCAGAAGCTTCATAAAAGGGCAGTGAACTCCGTTGAACCGGTGGTGCCCCATTACTTGCGCTGGTCTAAACAACCCATTGTGTGGAGTTGAGAGGATCATCCACCTCGGGTTGATAATCCGGGTCATCTAGCATTGGTGGTGGCACCTCAGGTTGGAGGATATAAGTTCACCAAGGTACTCATAGATGGAGGGAGTAGTATCAATATCCTTTATTATGAAACCTTCTGTCGCATGGGGTTAACAGATAAAAATCTTAAACCATCAAACACCGTTTTTCATGGTGTGGTGCCTGGTAAATCGGCATATCCAGTTGGTAAGATAGCTCTGGAGGTTGCTTTTGGAGATGAGCATGACTCGAGATCAAAAACACTGACTTTCGAAGTGGTGAAGATCAAGAGCCCATATCATGCCCTGTTTGGACGGCCGGTGTCGGGGATATACCCCGCGGCGTAAACCGGCCGGAAGCTAACCCGGCTGGACTTGACGGTTTATCTAAAGACCCGCCCTGACCTTGGCGGTTTACAAGCAAGCCGCTTGGTCGTGATGACTCACTGGTAACCCGGCGGATGGATCAGACGGATGACAAGGCCCAAGGCCCAGAAGGCCGGTTCAACTACTGTGGGCCGGTTTAAGAGGAAAGGAATATTTACCTTACAAGGAGTTAAGGCCAAGACTTGTATCCGGTTTGTATTAGAGATAGACTAGTCCTAATCCTAATAGGACTCCACATGTAAACCGCCCCTTCAACATATATAAGGAGGGGCAGGGCTCCCCAAAGAGGGGGGGGGGGGTTAGAAGCTACAAGCAATAAACAATCTCTAGGGCTAGACACTAAGAGCCGGTTTACGGCGTCTCCCTCGGGATGATAATGAGACCTAGCCTCAAACAGCATGTAGGGTTATTACCGGATGATGTTTCCCGGGGCCCGAAGCTGTCTAAATCCTTGTCTTGCGTGTTGATCCGCCCTGCATCTCTCGTCCTACTCAACCCCTCTCAAGCTACCACATAGATGCGTTGGCCTCGCGACTAAGTCCTGACACTAAGGACATCTGCCGTGACAAATCCACGACAGTTGGCGCCCACCGTGGGGCTGGCGCACGGTGGTGTTGAGTTTTTGGAGGGATCTTTTCTAGGGTTCGAGAAGCTCGCAATTCATCGGATGGAGAAGAACCGACAATCTCATTATCTTGAGATCAAAATCATGATTAAACTTTGGAATTCGCGTATCCGGGATCAAGAGCGAGTTCAAGAGATTAGGGTTGCGTGGGACGCGCCGCTGCAAAACCATGTCTGACATGGCGTACGCCCCGCGACCTCCTGCAGATTCCGTATGTCCATCAAAGACCGGTTTAGGTTGGATATGATGCACGTGATGCAAAAATCAACTATGGAGGATTTGCGTCAAGATTCAGTTTCCACCTCCACTACTACTGTTATAAAGATTATTGCATAAGTTTCCAACTGGACTACCAAGAGTCGCCAATAAAAAAAAGGGAACAGCCCACGACCCGGATGCGGATCTCTCTCTCTCTCTCTCTCTCTCTCTCTCTCTCTCGTGTTCTCTCTCGTGTTCCTCTATGGCACGATCTTGATGTATCCCGAGCTTTGCTATTGTAGTTGGATCTTATGATGTTTCTCCCCCTCTACTCCTTTGTGATGAATTGAGTTTCCCCTTTTGAAGTAATCTTATCGGATTGAGTCTTTATGAGAACACTTGATGTATGTATTGGTGATCAACTTGCGGGTTTCGTGACATTGGGAACCTATGCATAGGGGTTGGCACACGTTCTTGATTCTCCGGTAGAAACTTTGGGGCGCTCTTTGAAGTACTTTTATGCTGGTTGGATAAATCTGAGATTGTGTGATGCATATCGTATAATCATGCCCACGGATACTTGAGGTGACAATGGAGTATCTAGGTGACATTAGGGTTTTGGTTGATTTGTATCTTAAGGTGTTATTCTAGTAAAAACTCCAGGGTTGTTTGTGACACTTATAGGAATAGCCCAACGGATTGATTTGAAATAATAACTTTGTGGTGGTTTCGTACCCGACCATAATATCTACGTTTGTTCTCCGCTATTAGTGGCTTTGGAGTGACTCTTTGTTGCATGTTGAGGGCTTGTCATATGTTCTATCTGTGTTATTATTGTTGAGAGAACTTGCACTAGCGAAAGTATGAACCCTATGCCTTGTTTCCTATCATTGCAATACCGTTTACGCTGACTTTCACCACTTGTTACCTTGCTGTTTTTATATTTTCAGTTTACAAAAACCTATATCTTCTATCCATATTGCACTTGTATCACCATCTCTTCGCCGAACTAGTGCACCTATACAATTTACCATTGTATTGGGTGTGTTGGGGACACAAGAGACTCTTTGTTATTTGGTTGCAGGGTTGCTTGAGAGAGACCATCTTCATCCTCATGCCTCCTACGGATTGATAAACCTTAGGTCATCCACTTGAGGGAAATTTGCTATTGTCCTACAAACCTGTGCAATTGCAGGCCCAACAACGTCTACAAGAAGAAGGTTGTGTAGTAGACATCAAACCTCAGTCTGGCGCTTCCTGGTTACGTCAAGCAAGCCGAAGGAGAGTTCTGCATCCTTGCTAGTCCGGGTCTGCCTCTGGCTTTCATGAGTCTGTCGCTTCAAAAGAAATTAAGGATCTTGGTAAGCTAAAGGATGTGAAAATCTTACTTTCCGGGTTACTCTTTGGATTTTCAGCCTCGGCAAAGGCTCTGAGTCAGAGGAGATTATAGTTACCTCTTCCTCAACCGCTTGGCTGTTTCCTGTGTCTTCCTGAAAGGCATTAAAGGTCAGTAAGGTAATGGTAAAAGAGGCAGCGGAGTTAAGGATTATCTCTTCTTCTTCATCATCAGTGTCATCCAACTTGAATAAATCAGAAGTACTTGGTTTCTTCTTCCTCTGGGTCCCTGTTTGGGCGGCTTTCCTTTCGGCTCTCTTGGCTGCTCTGGCTTGTTTGGCAGCCTCATGGTCATATTGGACCTTCCAGAAATTGTCATTTGCCTGTGAATAATGATAAAGGGCTATGAGTAAAATCAAGGTATAACATAATAAGGGTATAGTTGTTGAGATGGATGACTTACTGCAGGATCCGGGTTACTCTTGCAGATAGGAAGTAAGCCAAAGGCATTACTGACCACCGAGCCCTCTTTCAACAAAGACTGGGTCATAGCTTCCACCATATCATCTGGTAAGTCATCAGGACTATGACGCAGCGGGTCATCCTTTTCGCCTGAGTAAGTGCACATTAAGCCGGGGCGGCGGCTTAACGGAATCACCCGCCAGGAGATCCAGACTCGGACTAAATCAATGCCATCTAAGCCGTTCCCCAAGATAGATTTGATTTTCTTGATGGTGGGAGCGAGTGGAAGACGTTCAACAGCAGATAACTTATCCGACAGCGGGTGGTTGGATTCAAGGCGCAGAGCGCAAAAGCCAGGCAACGGGTTCTCATCAGCCGGGGAAGTGTCCTGGCAGTAGAACCACGTCTGGTTCCAGTCCTTTGGGTGGCTTGGCAGTTCAGCGTATGGAAAAAGGCAGTCTCTCTGCAGCTGAATTGAGATGCCACCAAGCTCCAGACTGGGCCCGTTGGCATGTTCATTCTGCCGGTTTAAGTAAAACAAATCTCTGAACAAAAGTAAGTTGGGCTCTTCTCCAAGGTACACCTCGCAGAAGACTTGGAAGTTGCAAATATTTGACACGGAGTTGGGCCCGATGTCTTGAGGTCTGAGGTCAAAAAATTGCAAAACATCCTTGAAGAATTTTGAACCGGGTGGAGCAAATCCCCGGCTCATGTGATCAGTGAAAATGATCACTTCCCCCTCCTTGGGTTGAGGTTTCTCCTCTGACGGGTTCGGGGCACGATAAGACATGACCTCCTTCTTGGGCAGATAGCCAGTCTTCACGAATTCAGATAACGTGCTCTCAGTAACAGTGGACTTGACCCAGTTACAGGTCACAGGAGCTTTGGGAGCCTTGGGTGCCATTATGCAAGTGGAAGCCTATGACAAAATAAGAATTTCCAGTCCAACTTTAACCCGCAAGAGAACATTTTTAAGTATATTCAAGATGGCGGCTTAAGAAGGGGCCTAATGACATATGGTTAATTGTGTTTTGACATTTAAGCCACTACGGGTATCAGAAGAAGTTAAGTTATCGTAAAACACCGGAAGCAAGCAAGGCTGACAATCAGTGTTGTTTTCTTAAGCCGGCTACATGGACTACTATGGTTAAACAGATCTAACAGATGCAGTTTTTTGGCTAAGTATGGAACAAACAGGTTTCACAAGTTGCAGCTATTATTTTGGATCAAATGGCCGCTCTGGAAAGAAAATTTCTTGACCTAAAACTAGTGCAGATAAGTTCATACACTCGAAGGAAGCCTCTGAACAAAGGAAAAGGGATCTATTTGCATTTGGAATGGGTGCGAAACAACCATTGCAGTAGTTCTACATTGGCATGTCAATTAGGGAGCACAAGTATAGCACTAAACAACGACATTAATTTTTTGATGACAGTGGCAAAATACAGGCCAACAGTTGTGAAATATCATTATTTTACCTCAATGGGATATTACGGTGCACATACAGATTGAAAGTCTTGTCTCCATTTGTGCAGTTCACTAAAATCAAGCAACATTACCGTATAAGTATCACAACATATGAAAGCACACTACACAATCATGTGAAACAAGGCTAGTACTGACCTCTCATGACGCAGAATTCAAACAACTCACAAGAAGAAGATCTGAATCAAATTTGCCAACACGGATAGAAAGTCAGATCTCCTCTTGTGCAGTTCCACTAAGATCAAGCAATCAGGCAACGTTGTCGGTGTGAAATTTTGGTTGAACTGCACAAAACACTCTTAAAACAAAAGTGTTTTGTGTAGTGCAACGAAAGGTCGCAATAGCAACGAGGTGAAGTAGATAACCCTGTTTACAAAGAGGTGCAAAGGAAACAACTAGTGGTCAATAACGGTGGATGATGCAGAAGCCAACAAAATGAACATCTAACTTATCTAAATGGGAAAGAAAGCAATACAGTAGTGTCGGTGTACTAAAGTAGGGGTACCTTAGTACCCCAGACTTGTGCACGGGCAGTTGTAGCACCCTGCGGCGAGGCCCGCCCAGGAAGCGCCAAGAGAAGACCAAGCATTCAAGACAAGGCCCCCGGCAAGAGGAGCTTGCCGGGCCAAGAAGACAAGACCCCGGCAAGAGGAGCTTGCCGGGACGACTAAGCCCATGTAATACCATCCAAGAACAAAGTATACGAGACAGAAGATCGAGACCCCGACAAGAGGAGCTTGTCGGGAAGGCCGAACCCAGGCACCACAAGAGAAGCCCGCCACGGCGCGCCATGCGCCCCGGCAAGGCCTGATAGCCGGCAAGCTATCAGGCACAGGAAGACGACCCCTGCGGCAAGCCACTTGCCGCGGCAAATCGCCACCTCAGGGCTGCGCTCCAGCTCACCCGCCCACGCGTCGCTCCGGGGTTTCCCCCAAGGGCACGTGGCGGGGCACCGCGCAGCCTGGGGTATGCGGTGGCATGCAGCCACCACCGTGGCGAGCGGTGGCGCACCTAACGGTCCGCCTCGGTGCTGTCCAGGCGACCGTGACGGGCATTTAATGCCCTTGTCCCCTACCGTCAGAAGCAGGTATGATAACACTGTGCCGCACTGTAGCGCCACTGTTCCCGCACTGTTACAACTTCCACCCCTTTTACACTTTTACCCCTTTCTCTTACGTTGACACCTGTCGGTGACCCCTTTGCGCTATAAAAGGAGGCCCGTGTGCAACGTAGAGGGGGTTCGGGGGGATTCGGAATCCAGACAGCCATACGCTCGGTGTAGCTAGCTCTCCAAGCTCCCGAGCTCCCCAGTTCAATACAACCAAGCAGGAGTAGGGTTTTACGCGTCCATCGCGGCCCGAACCTGGGTAAACCGCCCGTGTGCTCGCCTCGATCTGCTCTCCGTGCTCCCTCCGCCCCCCTCACCGGACAACGAAAGGGGCTCCGGCCCCATAGGTGCTCGCGGGGGACGCCGTCCACCCCGACATCTTTGGCGCGCCAGGTAGGGGGCCATGGAGCGCGTGCTGCGGAGGCATTCTTTCCCACGGGCTCGTGTGCGGCCCTCCTCGAGTATCCACTCGCGCAGAGACTGGGAAAGAAGCAGTTGCTCCTTGAGGAGGACCGCCTTCTGGCCGCTGGGCGAACGATTCGCCTCCAGCGAACTCTGCGCCGCTCCCGTAGCCGCAGAAGTTAGCGCCAGAAGTCACGAGAAAGGCGACCTCGTTCCCCGGCGCGCCTCGTCCGCCGGGGTGCCGAACGAGTTGACGCCGACCGTGGGAGGAATCTTGCCAGCGCAGTTGCCGGAACCCGTTCCGCCAACCATCCTCTCTGCCCAAGTCTTGCCGCAGTTGCATGTGATCCTTGGCGCAGAGAGGGGCGCGGATCCCCAAGCATAGCTACGCCTAGCTCCGGAGGGTCGTGAGGCCCTGCGCCTTTGCCTACCCCCAGGATGGGCTGGATGCTGCCCAAGGAGGTTTTACCCTACCGGGCGGCAAGCGATAAGAAAAGATAAGTTGCCGGAGCTCGAGCAATTGCCCCATCAATTTTTAAGAGTTATCTCCCTCGAACGACCGAGCCTTGGTTGAGAGGCCTGAGCGCGGAAGGACCGGCACGAGACTGGTTGCGCCCTCATTTCGTTTCGAGTCCGCTCAACGAATTGAGTGTGCTACACCCCGAGTAGCGTCCTCACTTTGTTTCGAGCTCGCCCGGCACCCTAAGCGTGCTGCGACCGCAGTCGCACCTCTTACTTTGCCTTGAGCCTGCTCAACAATCTGAGTGAGCGGCAACCAGCCGCGGCGAGGTTTCTTGCCGGTGGTAGCCCCGCCAGCGGGTCGCTGAAGTCCCGCACTCGGCGCCCGTGGCAAGGCGGAGGCCTACGCCGGCAAGTCCCCGAAAACGTAGGGCGGAAACAAACAAGGCGCCGGTCAAGTAGAGGAGATAACAGTGCGATGCATTGCCTAAGATAAAAAGTTATATTACAAAATGCCTTACTGCTGCTCTAACCAGCCGTTTCCATGGCATATTTAACAGCGGCAGGGAAAGGAGATAAAAGAAAGGGGCGGAGTGGGGACGCGGCCGCCTCGCTCCTCCAATAGAAGCGGAGGAAGGGCAGACGACTGGGGCCGACCCACTGCATCGACCCGCGCCGGCCCGACTCCCTGCCTCCGCCGCCGCGACTCCGAGTGCATGAGGACCACGTGGTGGGCGCGCAGAACCGAGGCGACGGGTGGGACGACCTCTCCCCATCCCGTGATTATGGGGAACGGACGCCTCGAAAGCCGCGCTTCACCCCCGTTCATTTATCGAGCCGCGCCTCCGCACCTCCCTCCACTTAAAGAGGGAACGGGCGTTTCGCCCCCACGACGCCGCGATAAGCGCGCGCCGCCTGGGGAAGGTGCGACGGATGCGGAGTTAAGGAGCAGCGCGACCAAGGCCACGCGTGCCCGTGCACTGTTAGGGCCTGGCCCAACGACGCTCGGCACCGTGTGTGGCCCAGGCCCGGGGGCTCCTGTCGGTGTACTAAAGTAGGGGTATCTTAGTACCCCAGACTTGTGCACGGGCAGTTGTAGCACCCTGCGGCGAGGCCCGCCCAGGAAGCGCCAAGAGAAGACCAAGCATTCAAGACAAGGCCCCCGGCAAGAGGAGCTTGCCGGGCCAAGAAGACAAGACCCCGGCAAGAGGAGCTTGCCGGGACGACTAAGCCCATGTAATACCATCCAAGAACAAAGTATACGAGACAGAAGATCGAGACCCCGACAAGAGGAGCTTGTCGGGAAGGCCGAACCCAGGCACCACAAGAGAAGCCCGCCACGGCGCGCCATGCGCCCCGGCAAGGCCTGATAGCCGGCAAGCTATCAGGCACAGGAAGACGACCCCTGCGGCAAGCCACTTGCCGCGGCAAATCGCCACCTCAGGGCTGCGCTCCAGCTCACCCGCCCACGCGTCGCTCCGGGGTTTCCCCCAAGGGCACGTGGCGGGGCACCGCGCAGCCTGGGGTATGCGGTGGCATGCAGCCACCACCGTGGCGAGCGGTGGCGCACCTAACGGTCCGCCTCGGTGCTGTCCAGGCGACCGTGACGGGCATTTAATGCCCTTGTCCCCTACCGTCAGAAGTAGGTATGATAACACTGTGTCGCACTGTAGCGCCACTGTTCCCGCACTGTTACAACTTCCACCCCTTTTACACTTTTACCCCTTTCTCTTACGTTGACACCTGTCGGTGACCCCTTTGCGCTATAAAAGGAGGCCCGTGTGCAACGTAGAGGGGGTTCGGGGGGATTCGGAATCCAGACAGCCATACGCTCGGTGTAGCTAGCTCTCCAAGCTCCCGAGCTCCCCAGTTCAATACAACCAAGCAGGAGTAGGGTTTTACGCGTCCATCGCGGCCCGAACCTGGGTAAACCGCCCGTGTGCTCGCCTCGATCTGCTCTCCGTGCTCCCTCCGCCCCCCTCACCGGACAACGAAAGGGGCTCCGGCCCCATAGGTGCTCGCGGGGGACGCCGTCCACCCCGACAAGTAGCATTTCTCAAACAATGGCATCGATTCATATTAACAGAGAGATTATAATAACAATAAAATTTATTAAACATGTAATTTGGTTTTAACTGTGGCATTGCTTCAATTTTCCAGCAACATTATTAGAGGGTGTTTGTTTATAGGGACTTTTGGTGTAGAGACTAAAGAAGTCCCTTTTAGTCCCATCTAAACCAAACAGGAGGGACTTTTAGGGACTAAAAGTGGGTATTTGGGACTAAAGAAAGAAGACCCTGAGGGAGAGTCTCTTTGGGACTTTTTCCAGCAGTTGCCCCTGCCCCGCATCGCACCTTATCTCTATTAGTTCATTACTAGGAGTAGCATGGTCTTTTAGCATGTTATTTAATAACCTCTAGTCCATGTTTAGTCCCTGGAACCAAACATGTAGGGACTAGGGACTTCTTAGTTTGGACTAAAAAAAGTCCTAGGATTTTTTAACCAAACAGGGCCTTAGATTAACAACATCTAAAGAGTTGTACAGGACAGTGGACGCACCAACACCATGTGCATCCATCGATGTATAAAGTGGTGATGCACACTCTGTTGCAACAAAGAACAAACAACCAAGGAGCATATTTGTGTTGGTCCCATTTTGTTATCTTTAGACACCTTTCCCTATGTGAGGGCAGAAAATCTAGTCCTGCTCAAACTCTACAGCCTTGTCCCCCAAAATAGAAAGATCAGTTCGTTATAGATGTGCGTACTGTGTTTGTCATTGTTTTCCCTTTTCGACCAACATAGGTGCTGGATAGCCAGTCTGTACTACTTCCCCTTCCTTTCCTCTTTGAACCACGTCCTAGATTCATGCTATACAAATTTCCCCACTACTTTCCTGTTTGATCCAACACCTAGATTCGAGTGCAGAAGCAAAAAAAGCCCACATGCAGCTAGAGCAATGCATGTGGAATAAGTAAATTATACCTTAAGGTTCTCGGGGTGTGGCTCAATGGGCGGTGGGAGGCCGATCTGCCCACACTATGTACGACGGCGAGGAAGAAGGGGTCGGAGGCCCTCGCATGCCGCTGCTGGGAAAGAGAACAGCTGCGCTAGTAGTGGATTCCCTCCCTAACCGACGACGACAGCGTTAAGCCTCTTCCCTTATCAGCGGGCGGATCCTGCTGGCTCTTTGACCAACAGTGAGGGGAGAGAGAGAGGCCAACGAAATCTTGTTTAGATCTGGAGAGGGTGAGAGAGTGTGAAGAGAGCAACTACAGGCGCTGAGGCTCTAGCATGTGTGTATATAGTGGAGAGAGAGAGAGAGTGTGTGTGAAGAGAGCAAACCCTAGAAAACAAGCACCGAGGCTCCAGCGTATATAGATGGAGTGGTTTTCTTTTTCTCTCCATAAAAATCGTTTTAAATTGTGCATGAAACTGAACTCTTTATTTAATGTAGTGAAGAAAAATACTAGGGCAGAGGTAATACGTGAAGAAAATTTAACGCTTGAAGGAATCAACTCGCAATTAACGTTCATGCCTCCCGGTCGTGCTTACTAACGTTCACCTATGTTACATGACCCTCCGAAGTGAACAACAACTGAACCACACACGGTCAAAATATCGGAAAGGTGGGGTGCACCATCCTCCAATTTTAAATATTTCGGGCACCTGTATTCGGCCTAAGTCAGTGTGCCACCGTATGTACTAAGGGTTACAGCGGGTGCTAAGAAACTAGGGCGTATTGAGAGTAATTGACATGTCGTTTATTTGTAGGGTCACTTGCAAACCGTGAAACTCTATTCTCCTCTTATTTAGTGGACGAGGCAAATCTTTTGCCTCCGTTTTTAAACAAACAAGAAATTCAATTTTAATTATTTAGTTTGTACACTTTGCTCTCTTCCAATAATTTTGGGCACTTGTATTCGACCTAAGTCAGTGTGCTGCCGTATCTCGTACTACTCCCTTCGTCTAGGTGTAAGTCACGTTAGAAGGTGCAGTGGGACCAAGGTGCAAGCAGATTGGAGGAGAAGGTGAAACTTGACCGGTCCTTCCTCCAATCAAAGCCCTGATTTCTATCTCTAAATGCAACAATTAATCACAACAATTAAGAGATGCCATTTTAGCTACCATGCAGGGCCACGTATTAACTCGCACGCAAGCCGACTTTGATTCCTTGACTGATCAGCACGTAGTTGCGCTCCATGCATTGGGTTTCCGGGGGAGATAACAAGGCAGAGTAAGTAACAACGCTCGCTAGCAACGAGGCTAGGAGGGGATTGAGATGCGAAGTTAATGGACGATGCCTAAATATTTTGGGAATATCTGATTTTCGTAAGATGACTTAACACCTAGACGGAGGAGTACTACTCCTTAGTCCAGGCTTGATGGAATATTCGTCACCTCTTCTCTTCTTGTATGTACTCCATTTATCTCATTTCCCGTGGCTTCCACTCGCACGATATTCCTATTCTATGAACCTGTGTGTGTGCGTGTGTGTGTGTTAGAGAGACCGACACATCGACCTACTCCTACAGATAGATGGTGTGTAGTGTAAGATTTAGCCACGAGAGTCGGTGCATCCTCTCGTTTCCGGGAGTCCGGTCGGGACAGCTGCCACGCCCGCTCCTGACCCGCCTGGCTCACCCAAAGCCCCTTGATTACTCTCTGACTATAGCGCCAGAAAAGCTCCTGTCTGCTAGGACTACATCGGTATTTCCCTAAAGAGGAAGGGATGATGCAGCACATCGACGGTAGGTATTTCCCTCAGTGAAGAAACCAAGGTTATCGAACCAGTAGGAGAACCAAGCAACACAACGTAAACAGCACCTGCACACAAGTAACAACACCTCGCAACCCGACGTGTTAATGGGGTTGTCAATCCCTTCGGGTAACGATGCGAGGAATTTGTAGTAGATTGAAATAGTAGATCATAAATAAAATAAAGTGCATCAAATTATTTTTGTATTTTTGGTTTAATAGATCTGAATAAAAATGCAAAGAAAAAGTAGATCGCAAGCAAATATATGAGAAAGAAGACTCGGGGGCCGTAGGTTTTGCTAGTGGCTTCTCTCGAGAAATATAGCAAACGGTGGGTAAAAAAATTACTGTTGGGAAATTGATAGAACCTCAAATAATTATGACAATATCCATGCAATGATCATTACATAGGCATCACGTCCAATATTAGTAGACCGACTCCTGCCTGCATCTACTACTATTACTCCACACATCGACCGCTATCCAGCATGCATCTAGTGTATTAAGTTCATGGAAAAACGGAGTAATGCAGTAAGAACGATGATATGATGTAGACAAGATCCGTTTATCTATTGCGTAGATATAGATCCCATATTTTTATCCTTAGTAGCAATGATACATACGTGTTGTTTCCTTTTCTGTCACTGGGATCGAGCACCGTAAGATCGAACCCACTACCGGGCACCTCTTCCCATTGCAAGATAAATATATCAAGTTGGCCAAACAAAACCCAAATACCGGAGAAGAAATACGAGGCTATAAGAGGTCATGCATATAAGAGAAAAGAAACTCAAATAACTTTCATGGATATAGAAATATATAATTGATCATAAACTCGAAGTTCATCAGATCCCAACAAACACACCACAAAAAGAGTTCCAAGAGACCATTGTATTGAGAATTCAGCGAGAGAGAGAAAGCCATCTAGCTACTAACTACGGACCCGAAGGTCTACAAAGAACTACTCACGCATCATCGGAGAGGCACTAATGGAGGTGGTGAACCCCATCCGAGATGGTGTCTAGATTGGATCTGGTGGTTCTGGACTCTGCGGCGGCTGGATGAATATTTTGTTGACTCCCCTAGGGTTCTGGTATATTTAGGGTATATATTGAGCAAATAGGCAGTCCGGGGGGCACCGGAGGTGGGCACAACCCACCAGGGCGCGCCTGGGCCTCCTGGCGCACCCTGTTGGGTTGTCCGCTCCTCGGGACCCCCCACTGGTGCAACCAGTGCCCGTTGTGTTCCTTCTAGCCCATAAAAATTCTCGGTGGAGTTTCATCGCATTTGGACTCCGTCTGATATTGACTTCCTGCGATGTAAAAACATGGAAAAAACAGCAACTAGCACTTGGCGCTATGTCAATAGGTTAGTACCAAAAAATGATATAATATGACTATAAAATGATTATAAAACATCTAAGTTTGATAATAAAATGACATGGAACAATAAAAAATTATAGATACGTTGGAGACATATACACCGGATGAGCCAGACGTCGGGTTGGCATAGACCCTGGTTGCCCAAGGGGCGCCGGACATCGCTCGGTTTGGACCAGCAATCGAAGGAGAACTGGCCCGGGGGTTTAAAATAAAGATGACCCTTGAGTCTGCAGAACCCAAGGGAAAAAGGCTTAGGTGGCAAATGGTAAAACCAATGTTGGGCCTTGCCGGAAAAGTCTTATTCAAAGCGAACTGTCAAGGGGGTCCCATAAATCACCCAACCGTGTAAGGAACGCAAACTCCGGGAACATAACACCGGTATGACGGAAACTAGGGTGGCAAGAGTGGAACAAAACACCAGGCATAAGGCCGAGCCTTCCACCCTTTACCAAGTATATAGATGCATTAATTAAATAAGAGGTATTGTGATATCCCAACAAATATAACATGTTCCAACAAGGAACAACAAGTTCATGTTCCAACAAGGAACAAACTTCATATTCACCTGCAACTAGCAACGCTATAAGAGGGGCTGAGCAAAGCGGTAACATAGCCAAACAACGGTTTGCTAGGACATGGATGGTTAGGGGCTGACATGGCAATATAGGAGGCATGATATAGCAAGTGGTAGGTATCGCAGCATAGGCATAGCAAAAGAGCGAGCATCTAGCAAGCAAAGATAGAAGTGATTTCGAGGGTATGGTCATCTTGCCTGCAAGGTTCTCAGAGTTGTCGAAAGCTTGGTCCTCGAAAGCGTTCTCAACAGGTTCCTCGTACACGTACTCGTCTCCCGGCTCTACCCAAGACAAGAGAACAAGCAAAGGAACCAATATCAACCACGATGAAATGCGCAAGCAACATGATGCAAAACATGGCATGATATGCGAGAGGTGATATGCAATGCGTATGCGTGCTTCGGAAGGACAAGGATGAACAAGGCATAATCTTGGCAAACCAAGCAAGCCACTGGATAGGTGAGGTGATTTCGGTTGAAATCGATATAAAGATCACCGGAATCGGATGCACGGTTTGCAAATGACAAGCAAAACAAGAATGACACGAATCTGCCATTAACAGCATGATGCTACTTAACAAGCAACAATTAATTAGGCTACTGCACCCAAACATGGCAACAAAGCATATGATAGTAAACTTCTCAAGATGCTTGATAAAAGATGAACACTGAGCTATGGCTAAATCACATCGTAACAGGTCCAAACAAGCATGGCAAAAGTGCACAAGATAACAGGTTCTCAGACTTAGTGAAATTATCAACATAGCAGAAACTAACATCAGGATGACATGTTCAGAGCAATGACACAACATGCTACAGCATCAGAACATAGCAAAGTAAAGTCATGGAATGAATCTACTCAAAGCACTTGACAAAAGTCCCTAACTGACCATAAGCCAAAAAGGATCAGAAAATATGATTACACCCATGTCAAAAAAGCAAGTTTCGTTACAGGTTTCAGACTTAGCAGAAAACTGGACATGACAAAAACAGATGACGACTAGGCATGTTCGTGAGCTCGATGCACTCACTACAGAGCATTGCATGATAAACTAATCATACATACATCAATAAGACATGCCATAGTAACTAGACATGGCAAGAATAACATTATATCATGCAAGGATCAACTACACCAAGCTTGGCAAAATCGAATAACACGTAAACAATCTGCCAGCAACATTTTGTAGCAAAAGTAGAGCTCTATTGACTCAAGCTATGGCACTCCATAATTGCAAACAAAGGCATGGATGGATAGAGCAAATACTCAAGTTCAAAACTCCCTTAATGATCATGCTCAAATTATGCATAGATCTCTCAGAAACAACATGAATACATGGCATGAAAATAACAGCAGTCAGGGACAGTGAAATCACTAAGTCTCTGAAATCAGCAACATCAAGTGACCTAGTTTGCATGCTTGTGCTAGTCACCACATAGATCACAAAAATACATGGCACAATTCTCTATAAAGGTAACATGGCATAATACAAAACTCATGTAGGACTCAACTTCATAGGAGGCACACATCAATCATGGCAAAAATGACAAAAGTGCAAGTTCAGATAAGATCCAGCAATAAACATCAATTAGCCCTCTACTAACAGCATTTCGGGCATCAATATGACCTCAAATAAAAATGACGCAATGGAAAGAAATGATGTACTATTCGAGGCGAACAATTTGACATATTATACGCGTGAAACGGAGCTACGGATGCAAAGTTATGGCATGTCGAACATGTGATGATAAGGTAAAAATCATGGGACTTGCACAAAATCTGGGGAGGGGAGAAGTCAACCCGCTGGATCGGATATGGCGTCGGCTCCAGCGAGGGGGGTCCGGCGTGGCGCGGGGAGCTCCGGGGAGAGGGCGGCGTCGACAGCGAGGGAGCTCCGGAGCGGGGTCGGCGGGGGCGGGCGGCGCCGGTGGAAGGCGGCGACGGCGGACGGGCGGCACGGCGAGCTCCGGCGCGGGGTCGCGGCGACGCGGAGCCCGGGCGCGGTGGCGGGCGACGGATCCGGCGCGGCGCGCCTGCGGGCGGATGGCGGCGGCGAGCGGGCCCGCGGGGGCCGAGCGCGGGCCGGGCGGGCCGCGGCGGCGGTGGTGCGGGGAAGGCCACGTGGCAGGCCTGGATTGGCCCGGGCGGCGGCGCGGACTTCGTCCGGCGGCGGCGGACACGTCCGCCCGCGCGGAGAGACGAATTTTAGGGTTTCGGGGGAGTTTTGCCCGCAAATGGAGGAGGGGGAGGCCTTTTTATAGCTAGAAGGAGCTAGGAAGCTCCAAATGGAGAGCGGTTTTCGGCCACGCGATCGTGATCGAACGGCGGAGGACATGGGAGTGTCTTAGATGGGTTATTGGGCTGTTTTGAAGGGGTGTTGGGCTACAACACACACGAGGCCTTCACAGTTACCCGGTTAACCGTTGGAGTACCAAACGAACTCCGGTTGACCCGAAACTTGACAGGCGGTCTACCGGTGCTATACCGAGGCCGCATGGCAAACCTCGGTCCAATCCGAGAAAGTTTAATACCCGCTCACGAAGAAATGCAAAAGGGACACCGGGGGAGATAGGAGCGCCGGATTGCAAAACGGACAACGGGAAAAAATGCTCGGATTAAAAAGACGAACACGTATGCGAATGCGATGCACATGATGCCATGATATGAAATGCATGACATGACCAAAATGCAAAACGAAGAGAACCCAACAACGGAGGAAATATCATAACACATAGCCGGTAATGGCAAGAGTTGGATTACAAATATGGCAAGTTACATCTGGGGCGTTACAACACTCCACCACTACGAGAGGATCTCGTCCCGAGATCTAGGACTGAAAGAACTCCGGATACTCGGAACGTAGGTGGTCTTCACGCTCCCGGGTGGCTTCTCGGTCTGAATGATGTGACCATTTCACTTTGAGGAATTTGATTGACTTGTTGCGAGTCTTGCGCTCAGTTGTCTCAAGAATGGCAACTGGATGCTCATGATAGGACAAATCTTCTTGAAGATTAATCTCTTCGAAGTTGATGGTGCGCTCAGGCGTCTTGAAGCACTTGCGAAGCTGTGACACGTGGAAGACATCGTGCACATTTGCAAAGTTGGAGGGAAGCTCAAGTTGATAGGCGAGATCGCCTCGTTTCCCGATGATCTTGAAGGGGCCGACGTATCGCGGGGCAAGTTTCCCCTTGATACCGAAGCGACGAGTCCCTTTCATTGGAGAGACGCGGAGGTAGACATGGTCTCCGATCTCAAATGCCACATCTCGGTGTTTGCTATCGTAATAGCTCTTCTGGCGCGACTGCGCGGCTTTGAGGTTCTCACGAATCACCTTGCACATAGCCTCAGCCTCTGAGATCAAATCATTGCCGAGCAATTGACGTTCACCGGTTTCAGACCAGTTGAGAGGAGTACGGCACTTCCTGCCATAGAGAATCTCGAATGGGGCTTTGCCCGAGCTGGCTTGAAAACTGTTGTTCTAAGAGAATTCAGCATAAGGAAGACAATCCTCCCACTTCATGCCGAAAGAGATAACACAGGCTCTGAGCATATCTTCAAGAATTTGGTTGACACGCTCGACTTGTCCACTAGTCTGAGGGTGGAAAGCTGTGCTGAATCGAATATTGGTGCCCATGGCCTTCTGAAAAGAATCCCAAAATTTGGAGGTAAAGATGCTGCCACGGTCTGAAGAGATCAATTGCGGAATGCCGTGCAAAGAGACAATTCTGGAGGTGTAGAGCTCTGCCAGCTGCGCTGCTGTGATAGACTCTTTGATAGGAAGAAAATGAGCCACTTTGGTGAGCTTGTCGATGACGACGAAGATAGCATCATTTCCATGCTTGGACTTAGGAAAACCAGTCACGAAGTCCATTTCGATATGATCGAATTTCCATTCTGGAATAGCAAGAGGTTGGAGAAGACCAGCTGGTCGTTGGTGTTCTGCTTTCACCCTTCTGCAGACATCACACTCATTCATGAATTTAGCGATCTCACGCTTCATTCGAGTCCACCAATACGACTGCTTGAGGTCATGGTACATCTTCGTACTTCCAGGATGAATTGACAGAAGAGAATTGTGCGCTTCATTCATAATGACTTTACGAAGATCACCCTTTGGAACCACGATCCGGTCCTCGAAGAAAAGAGTATCTCTGTCATCAACTCGATAGCACTTGTATTTGGGGATGCTCTTTTCAATACCACGTTTCACCTTCTTCACCATGGTATCCAACAATTGTGCCTCACGAATCTGATCTTCCAAAGTAGGAGAGACGATGAGGTTGGCAAGCAAACCTTGAGGAACAACTTGAAGATTCAACTTGCGGAAAGCCTCACAGAGATCCGGTTGGAATGGCTTGAGGATTAAGCTGTTGCAGTAAGCCTTTCTGCTCAAAGCGTCTGCAATCACATTAGCCTTGCCTGGAGTGTATTCAATACTCGGATTATACTCTTGAATCATTTCGACCCATCGAGTTTGCCTGAGGTTGAGGTGAGGCTGAGTGAAGATATACTTGAGACTCTTGTGATCGGTGAAAATGTCCACTTTCCTTCCCAACAGGAGATGTCTCCATGTTATTAGTGCGTGGACAACTGCCGCCAACTCAAGATCGTGAGTGGGGTAGTTCCTTTCATTGGGCTTCAACTGGCGAGAGGTATAGGCAACAACCTTCTTCTCTTGCATTAACACAGCACCGAGGCCCTGAAGAGAAGCATCACAGAATACTTCATAAGGCTTGGATTCGTCAGGAGGAGTCAAAACTGGAGCAGTGACAAGTTTCTCTTTGAGAGTGTTGAAAGCAACGTCACACTCAGGAGACCAGACATATTTCACATGCTTCTGGAGGAGGTTGGAAAGAGGCTTTGCAATCTTTGAGAAATTCTCAACGAATCTTCGGCAATAGCTTGCAAGTCCCAGAAAACTGCGAAGCTGCTTGACATTCTGAGGGGGTTGCCAATTCAAAACTGCAGACACCCTCTCTGGATTAATAGCAATGCCCTTGGCAGAGATGATATGGCCAAGATAAAGAACTTCATCAAGCCATAATTCACATTTGGAGAACTTCGCATATAATTGATACTCTCTGAGCTTGTCAAGTACCAAACGCAAATGCTTGGCATGATCCTCCTTATTCTTGGAGAAGACCAAAATATCATCGAGATAGACCAAGACAAATTCGTTGATGTAGGGGTTGAAGATGAAATTCATCAAGCGAGTGAAATATGGAGGAGCATTGACAAGGCCGAAAGACATGACAGTATATTCATAAGAACCAAAGCTTGTTCTGAATGCTGTCTTGGGAATATCTTCTTCACGAATGCGAATCTGATGATAACCCATACGAAGGTCAAGCTTGGAGAACACCTTAGCACCTTTGAGTTGCTCAAATAGCTCATTGATGTTGGGAAGTGGGTGCTTGTTCTTGATAGTCTTCTTGTTCAATGGACGGTAATGGACGCAAAGTCGGTCCGTGCCATCCTTCTTCTTGACAAAAAGAACACCACAACCCCACGGAGAAGAACTCGATCTGATCAGACCCAGACGTTCTTGTTTATCGAGTTGTTTCTTCAATTCCTTCAACTCATCTGGTCCAAGCTTGTAAGGACGCTTGCAAACGGGTTCTGTGCCAGGCTCGAGATCAATCATGAATTCAACTGGCCGGCGGGGAGGCATACCCGGAAGCTCTTCTGGAAAAACATCTTGGTACTCACAAACAACTGGAATCTAAGAGATAGCCTCCAATTCATCATTCTCATTGAGAGAAAACAACCGAATGGTATCATCACGAGAAGCATAGATGATCACATCGTTCGAAGTGTGAGTCAATTTGATTTCCCTGGCAGCACACTCAAGCTAAGCCTTGTGCTTAGAAAGCCAGTCCATCCCGAGAATAAGATCAATATCAGAATCACCAAGCACCATTGGAGAAGACAGAAATTTATAGTCGCCCATCTTGATGGAAACATCCGGAACAAAGGAGCTTGCGTTCATGAATCTACCCGGAGATACAACTGACAATGGTCTAACCAAATCTTGGAAAGACAACTCATGTTTCATTGCAAAAGGTCTTGAGATGAAGCAATGCGATGCGCCAGTATCAAATAAAACTTTTGCAGGAATATCATTAACAGGAAGATTACCCATGATCACTTCAGAAGAATCCTCTGCTTGAGCTGCATTCATCATGTTCACCTTTGCAGACTTAGGATTATGCTTGACCACTGCATTGCTGGAAGATTTCACAGGAGGAGGAGGCAGAAGGCGCCTCTGGTTGAAGCACTTGTTCACATAGTGACCCTTCTGCTGACATTTGTTACAAGTCACCTCTGAGAGCGGACGATGGTAAGGAGCACTTGGCCTTGGAGCTTGATTCTGAGACTTGTTCTGATAGCCAGGATTGGGTGGGTGGGAAGATCCACGACCACTTGAATTCTTCTGTTGATAAGGCTGACGGAACGGAGGAGGAGGAGGAGGCAACCAGAACTTCTGTTGCTTAGCTGCCACAAGTGAAGAAGAAGAAGACTGGACTGCGTCTCTGACTCTCTTCTTAGATGCCTCACACTTGAGCTGAGCAGCTTCTTGTTTCAGTGCCATGTTGTAGAATTCATCATACTTTAATGGCTCGAAAAGCACGAGAGCAAGTTGCAGATCTTCTCTGAGACCACGCCTGAACTGGTAGATCATACTCTTCTCATCAGGAATGTCTTGCCTTGCAAAACGAGAGAGCTTCTGGAACTGAGTGTTGTATTGATAGACAGACATGTTGCCTTGCTTGAGATTGCAGAATTCCTCACGCTTACTCTCAACAACACTTTCTGGAATGTGGTGAGCTTTGAAGTCACGGCGGAAATCATCCCAGGTAATCACACGACCTCCTCTGGAATCTTTGTATTGCTGGAACCATTCAGCAGCTTGATCTTTGAGTTGAAAAGAGGCAAACTTGACAAAGTCCTCAGGTCTGACATTGCTGCACTCGAAATGCTTGCGGATGTCCACGAGCCAATCATCTGCGTCTGTGGCCTCGACACAGTAGCTGAAGGTCTTTGGCTGATTAGCCAGGAACTGGTTGAGTGAAGCGAAATGCGGCTGATTGTTGCCTTGGCCTTGATTCTCTTGATTAGCTTGCCCTTGGTTGCGATCTTGCAAGAGCTGAATCAGAATCTGAGCATTGGCATTTGTGGCAGTCATCAGGGCCTGCCAAGCTTCCGGAGGCGGAGGTGGTGGCGGAGGGTTAGCCTGATTCCCTTCATTGCGTTCCGGATTCTGACGCATTGGCGGAGCCATCCTGAAGAGGGTGACATCCATTAGCATCTTGACAGAGATATATTGAAGCTGAATCAAAGGAACGAAATTGCAACATATAGTCTTCACAATACACATTCGAACGAGAATGAACGGATGAATTCCAAAGTGAAATATCACACTTCCATAAGCTAAGAAGCCACTTAGAACAAGGTATGGAATAAATCAACAAGGTACGGATGTGAACAAATACTTGGTAAGGATTACCCAATCACAAACCAAATATCTGCGGAAGAAGTGCTGGAGCTACAAGAATTCCCACTTATAAACTCCCGAAACTTTCTGGTTATGCAATCAGGTGTTGGGGATACAGGGGACACAAAATATATCACCCAAACTAACAATACCTAGATCCAGCTGTATCCATCCTTCAACACATAACCAAGAAATCCTCGGAAATCATCTACCTCAACCTTCGAAAAGCATCCGTTATACGAGTCATGGCAATACTCCCGCACTCGCCTCAGTACTGGGCTATCAGGGTTATCTCACCAACAACTGTACAAAAGAGATTTTCGATGTCGGCGTACTAAACTCAGGTATTCCAAAACCGCAACGATAAGATTATGACGACAACACCTCGGAGCTCAACTCCCCGGGACACTGCCACAACCCCTAAATGTCAGGAGGCAACCAAGACAATGTTGTCATCATAAAACCATCGGAACGATTGTAATATACCCGCGTGATTCTAAATTTTTTTTAGTGAAATTTGAGAAGAGAAGAGTCAAAACTCTAGTCAGGATGCCTTTCCAGAAGGTCGAAGGGACTGGGGAGTAAAAAGAATTCCTAAACTCTCCGATATATAATTCCTAAATGACTCAAAACATTTTTCTAGACACAACTCGGCCACTAAAGACGATCAAACAGTGGGGGCTCCTAAGGTCGGGGAAAGGCTCTGATTACCAACTTGTAACGCCCTCGATGCGGCTATATCTCCCACGTGTCGAGGCACGACTTAGAGGCATAACCGCATTGAAAGCAATGTCGCAAGTGAGGTAATCTTCACACAATCCATGTAATAAATAAAGGGGAAAGATACATAGTTGGCTTACAATCGCCACTTCACACAAGTACATAAATAACATCCATCATACAGATTACACTCAAGGTCCGACTACGGTACCAAAATGAAAGAAGACTACCCCAAATGCTAAACAGATCCCGGGATCACCCCAACTGGGCTCCACAACTGATCATCTGGAAAAGAAACATAGTAACGGCCACGTTCCTCGTCGAACTCCCAAGTGAGCTCGGTCGCGTCATCTGCACTGGCATCGTTGGTACCTGCAACTGTTGTGGTAGAATCTGTGAGTCACGGGGACTCAGCAATCTCACACCCGCGAGATCAAGACTATTTAAGCTTATAGGTAGGAAAGGACAGTGAGGTGGAGCTGCAGCAAGCGACTAGCATATGGTGGCTACAGCGCAAAAAAAAGAGCGAGAAGAGAAGGCAAAGCACGGTCGTGAAGCTAGAAGTGATCAAGAAGTGATCCTGAAACGACCTACGTCAGACATTACTCCAACACCGTGTTCACTTCCCGGACCCCGCCGAGAAGAGACCATCATGGTTACACACGCGGTTGATGTGTTTTAGTTAAGGTCAACTTCGGGTTTTCTACAACCGGACATCAACAAATTCCCATCTGCCTCATAACCGCGGGCACGGCTTTCGAAAGATAATACCCTGCAGGGGTGTCCCAACTTAGCCCATGATAAGCTCTCACGGTCAACGAAGGATATTCCTTCTACCGGGAAGACCCGATCAATCTCGGAATCCCGGACTACAAGACATTTCGACAGTAACAAAACAAGTCCAGCAAAGCCTCCCAGATGTGCCGACAAATCCCGATAGGAGCTGCACATATCTCGTTCTCAGGGCACACCGGATGAGCCAGACGTCGGGTTGGCATAGACCCTGGTTGCCCAAGGGGCGCCGGACATTGCTCGGTTTGGACCAGCAATCGAAGGAGAACTGGCCCGGGGGTTTAAAATAAAGATGACCCTTGAGTCTACAGAACCCAAGGGAAAAAGGCTTAGGTGGCAAATGGTAAAACCAATGTTGGGCCTTGCCGGAAAAGTCTTATTCAAAGCGAACTGTCAAGGGGGTCCCATAAATCACCCAACCATGTAAGGAACGCAAACTCCGGGAACATAACACCGGTATGACGGAAACTAGGGTGGCAAGAGTGGAACAAAACACCAGGCATAAGGCCGAGCCTTCCACCCTTTACCAAGTATGTAGATGCATTAATTAAATAAGAGGTATTGTGATATCCCAACAAATATAACATGTTCCAACAAGGAACAACAAGTCCATGTTCCAACAAGGAACAAACTTCATCTTCACCTGCAACTAGCAACGCTATAAGAGGGGCTGAGCAAAGCGGTAACATAGCCAAACAACGGTTTGCTAGGACATGGATGGTTAGGGGCTGACATGGCAATATAGGAGGCATGATATAGCAAGTGGTAGGTATCACAGCGTAGGCATAGCAAAAGAGCGAGCAATCTAGCAAGCAAAGATAGAAGTGATTTCGAGGGTATGGTCATCTTGCCTGCAAGGTTCTCAGAGTTGTCGAAAGCTTGGTCCTCGAAAGCGTTCTCAATAGGTTCCTCGTACACGTACTCGTCTCCCGGCTCTACCCAAGACAAGAGAACAAGCAAAGGAACCAATATCAACCACGATGAAATGCGCAAGCAACATGATGCAAAACATGGCATGATATGCGAGAGGTGATATGCAATGCGTATGCGTGCTTCGGAAGGACAAGGATGAACAAGGCATAATCTTGGCAAACCAAGCATGCCACTGGATAGGTGAGGTGATTTCGGTTGAAATCGATATAAAGATCACCGGAATCGGATGCATGGTTTGCAAATGACAAGCAAAACAAGAATGACACGAATCTGCCATTAACAGCATGATGCTACTTAACAAGCAACAATTAATTAGGCTACTGCACCCAAACATGGCAACAAAGTATATGATAGTAAACTTTTCAAGATGCTTGATAAAATATGAACACTGAGCTATGGCTAAATCACACCGTAACAGGTCCAAACAAGCATGGCAAAAGTGCACAAGATAACAGGTTCTCAGACTTTGTGAAATTATCAACATAGCAAAAACTAACATCAGGATGACATGTTCAGAGCAATGACACAACATGCTACAGCATCAGAACATAGCAAAGTAAAGGCATGGAATGAATCTACTCAAAGCACTTGACAAAAGTCCCTAACTGACCATAAGCCAAAAAGGATCAAAAAATATGATTACACCCATGTCAAAAAAGCAAGTTTCGTTACAGGTTTCAGACTTAGCAGAAAACTGGACATGACAAAAACAGATGACGACTAGGCATGTTCGTGAGCTCGATGCACTCACTACAGAGCATTGCATGATAAACTAATCATACATACATCAATAAGACATGCCATAGTAACTAGACATGGCAAGAATAACATTATATCATGCAAGGATCAACTACACCAAGCTTGGCAAAATCGAATAACACGTAAACAATCTGCCAGCAACATTATGTAGCAAAAGTAGAGCTCGATTGACTCAAGCTATGGCACTCTATAATTGCAAACAAAGGAACGGATGGATAGAGAAAATACTCAAGTGGAAAACTCCCTTACTGATCATGCTCAAATTATGCATAGATCTCTCAGAAACAACATGAATACATGGCATGAAAATAACAGCAGTCAGGGACAGTGAAATCACTAAGTCTCTGAAATCAGCAACATCAAGTGACCTAGTTTTCATGCTTGTGCTAGTCACCACATAGATCACAAAAATACATGGCACAATTCTCTATAAAGGTAACATGGCATAATACAAAACTCATGTAGGACTCAACTTCATAGGAGGCACACATCAATCATGGCAAAAATGACAAAAGTGCAAGTTCAGATAAGATCCAGCAATAAACATCAATTAGCCCTCTACTAACAGCATTTCGGGCATCAATATGACCTCAAATAAAAATGACGCAATGGAAAGAAATGATGTACTATTCGAGGCGAACAATTTGACATATTATACGCATGAAACGGAGCTACGGATGCAAAGTTATGGCATGTCGAACATGTGATGATAAGGTAAAAATCATGGGACTTGCACAAAATCCGGGGAGGGGAGAAGTCAACCCGCTGGATCGGATATGGCGTCGGCTCCAGCGAGGGGGGTCCGGCGTGGCGCGGGGAGCTCCGGGGAGAGGGCGGCGTCGACAGCGAGGGAGCTCCGGAGCGGGGTCGGCGGGGGCGGGCGGCGCCGGTGGAAGGCGGCGACGGCGGACGGGCGGCACGGCGAGCTCCGGCGCGGGGTCGCGGCGACGCGGAGCCCGGGCGCGGTGGCGGGCGACGGATCCGGCGCGGCGCGCCTGCGGGCGGATGGCGGCGGCGAGCGGGCCCGCGGGGGCCGAGCGCGGGCCGGGCGGGCCGCGGCGGCGGTGGTGCGGGGAAGGCCACGTGGCAGGCCTGGATTGGCCCGGGCGGCGGCGCGGACTTCGTCCGGCGGCGGCGGACACGTCCGCCCGCGCGGAGAGACGAATTTTAGGGTTTCGGGGGAGTTTTGCCCGCAAATGGAGGAGGGGGAGGCCTTTTTATAGCTAGAAGGAGCTAGGAAGCTCCAAATGGAGAGCGGTTTTCGGCCACGCGATCGTGATCGAACGGCGGAGGACATGGGAGTGTCTTAGATGGGTTATTGGGCTGTTTTGAAGGGGTGTTGGGCTGCAACACACACGAGGCCTTCACAGTTACCCGGTTAACCGTTGGAGTACCAAACGAACTCCGGTTGACCCGAAACTTGACAGGCGGTCTACCGGTGCTATACCGAGGCCGCATGGCAAACCTCGGTCCAATCCGAGAAAGTTTAATACCCGCTCACGAAGAAATGCAAAAGGGGACACCGGGGGAGATAGGAGCGCCGGATTGCAAAACGGACAACGGGAAAAAAATGCTCAGATTAAAGAGACGAACACGTATGCGAATGCGATGCACATGTTGACATGATATGAAATGCATGACATGACCAAAATGCAAAACGAAGAGAACCCAACCACGGAGGAAATATCATAACACATAGCCGGAAATGGCAAGAGTTGGATTACAAATATGGCAAGTTACATCTGGGGCGTTACAACGCGCTTCCCGCACGAGACGGTCAGCGCCGCTCCAAAGAATCGGTGCCGCATTCATGCCTGGGCAGAGCAGAAGCGACCTTTGACTGGTGCCAGTGTTGAAGGGCGAAGCGGATTCAAGAGTGATGGTTTCTTCGTCCATCCAACTTACTGATGGGCCTATGTGATTTGACGGCTCATTGGTCATTATTACTTAGGTGGTACAACTGCTGCATGTCCCATGTCTTGGCGAAAGGAGGTACTAGATTACAATTTTCTCCATTCTTATTACGGAGGAGTGCGAAAGCAGTGAAAACACGTAGGCTCACTGATTACATGGCCCACGTCACACTATCACACTGTGGTATATATCGTTCTGGCTATCTGATACTGTTGGGGATATTACTACTGGGTGTAAACCGTCCAGGAGAGGCCGGGTCATCCCCATAATGAGTTATTTATATTGGAAGCCCATGAAGACAAGGAGTGGGGCGCTTTACGAAGGCCCAGGGCCCAAAGGCGGATTAGGGTCTGTAATTATAAACCGTCGTATGACATGTAACTTATGTTGTAAGATAGAAAGGGTAGAAACCGAGCCGGACACGTTTATGAGCCGGCCGCGGGATTCTGTAAACCGACGGGCGTCAATCCATGTATATGAGGGGACGACCCGGAGGCGGTTTAGGGACAACAAACAACAACTCGAGAGCTAGGCACAACGGATTCGCTCCCTGGTCACCGAAACCCTAGAAATTCCACAACAACTGGATTAGGCCTTTACCTTCACCGCAAGGGGCCGAACCAGGATAAACTTCTTGCATCCTTTGTCCGCTTTAACCCCTTTAAGCGAACCTGGCGTGATGGCTCCACGACTAAGTCCTTTCACTAGGACATCTGCCGTGACAAAGCCACGACAATTGGCGCCCACCGTGTTGCTATCGCATGATGATTTCGAGTTCTTAGAGGGCAGCTTCGAAGGGCTCAAGGGATACGCTGTGGGCCGGATGACTAAGAGTCATCGCGGCAAGCTCAACATCGACGATGCAGGCTGGGGCCCCGAGGCTGGCTCAATTGAGTACGGGTACCGGGTCCCCTTTGGCGGCATTCACGTTTTCATTGGCAAGATCGGCGAATCGGGCCCTGAGCCGGACATCCGCACCGACATCATCGAAACGGCTCAGCGTGCGAGACCCGCCCGGATTCAGCCTGCCTTCGTGGGAGTCATCTAGAGAGCGGAATCTGAGGTTAGATCGACATCTGGTGGTGAGACCGTCGTTTAGTCTGATGACGAGTCATCGACCGGAGAGACCGAGTCATTGTACCAGTTGCAAGATGGCCGGATTGGGGGTTGTTCCGATGGCGACAGTATTCCGGGCCCTTTCGATCTGCCAAGCCGGGTTGCAATCTTCATGGCTGGTACACAGCCAGCGCACCACTCTTCGACCACAGCGGCGATGGTTTCCGGATCAGTAGCGGCGACAGCAGCTGGGGTAGGAGGCCCTGTGTGACCGCCGGCTCAGGTTTTATCTGACTTATTTGACGCTTTGGCAACACTGATGGCAGAAGTTAACCCGGCTAATCAAGAGGAGCATAACGCGGAAATCGCGAAGGTGAAAGATCAGATAACTCATGCCAAGGCAGATCTGGCGGCCGAGGATACCAGGATGGCTGCAGAACGAGCCGAGTTGGATGCACAGGCTTACTGGCTTATGTTAGATCAGAGCGCGTCAAATGATGTCATGAGAAGGTACCGATCTCAGCTACCTCCGGTTTATGAGGCAAGGAATCTATTTAACACAGCAGGAGCAGGAACCAGTAATCAACCAGTGGTAAACCGGGCGGAGGCACCTGGAACGGGGGCGCCGGTTCAGCCGTGCCCGATGGATCTGCCTCGTCAAAACAATGTCCTGCCACAACACGTCCCAACACCACCGGGTCATTACTCTAACCCGTTGGATAATATTGTTGCCGCTGCTTCACGGTTGGCAGCTCTCCCGATCAAAGGCGAGTCCCCAGTAGCAGTCGAGACACGACGGGCTAGAGAGCTCCTTCAGACAGCCTTGACTCAACAACATGCTTATTCCTACAACCGCGAGAGGATTCATTCCACTCCCCGCCCAAGCCGGAGTTACAACGGGCATATGGATGAACCGGCTGTGTCGAGCAGTGCGCGAAATCGTAATCCGCCTCGTGGCCATAACCCGGTGGGTGGTGGTGGTGGTGATGCTCAGGATGTGGTGGATCGTGCTAGGGCATGTCGAGAGGCCGAGTTAGCGGCGCAGCACGCGGACCGTCAACTTACTCCGGTTCGTCCAACAACTTCGGTGGAACCAGGGGTTACCTCCAGTTCTTTGGGGGTGTCGTGTCTCGTCCCAGCGCTGCGCAATGTACGTCTGCCCAAGGATTTCAAGGGCCCACGTAAAGTGCCGAATTACACTAATTTATCCCCTGATTCATGGGTTGAAAGCTATGAGATAGCAATGGAGATGCTGGATGTGGACGATGTGGTGTGTGCTCAATACTTCACAATGATGTTGGAGGGAACAACTCGCACATGGTTGAAAAACCTGCCAGCTAACTCCATTGGGTCATGGGCCGAGTTAAGGGCCCGGTTTATCCAGAATTTCAAGGATACGTGCAAGCAGCCCATGTCAATTGTGGACTTAGCCGCCTGTGTCCAGGAGGAAGGAGAGTCAACAACCCACTGGGTGCGCCGGGTTTCAGAAATATTGCATTCATCTGACCACATCAATGCTGATACAACAATTTTAACGTTAGAAGGCAACTGCCAGTTTGCACCTCTGAAGTTGAAGTTGGGACGGCTCAAATGTCACTGCAATGACATGGGGACACTTATGGCAGCTCTGGTGAAGTATGCCGATTCTGATAGTACCAAGGACCCTGAGTCTGATGATGACAAGACAGGGAAGGGAAAGAAGAGCGGCAACACCAAAGGGCAGCAGCATAACCAAGTGGGTCATGGAAACAGCTATAAGCGTAAAGCGGATAACAGTTTAGATTTTGTGGCTAACACCAACACGCAGGATAATTGCCAGCGTCGTAAGGGTAAGACGCCCCCGCGTGGTGGAGGATCAGGTCCCAATCCTGAGCGCCTGTCTCACCTGTTAAACCAGCCTTGCCCAAAGCACGGGTCGCAGGATAAGCCGGCCATGCACCTCTGGAAGGATTGATATATTATGCGGGAGTTAAAAAATCCAGATTTTTTTCAGTATGATCATGGACCGGGCGGCGGTTCAGGCCCCGGATCTCATGGGCCGGGTTAAGGTGGAGGCAGTTCCGGTTCAGGATTTCACGATAATCAGAGTGGACATTGAAATCAAGGCAATTAGGGCAACCAAGGTGGTTATAATCATCAGGGGAGTCAGCAGCAACAGCAGCAGTCGGGTTACGAGAGCAACCCGAAGCAGTTGAATAGTGGGCAGTACCATATCTTCACCATGAGCTTGTGCAAGCATGATCAGAAGCTTCATAAAAGGGCAGTGAACTCCGTTGAACCGGGGGTGCCCCATTACTTGCGCTGGTCTAAACAACCCATTGTGTGGAGTTGAGAGGATCATCCACCTCGGGTTGATAATCCGGGTCATCTAGCATTGGTGGTGGCACCTCAGGTTGGAGGACATAAGTTCACCAAGGTACTCATAGATGGAGGGAGTAGTATCAATATCCTTTATTATGAAACCTTCCGTCGCATGGGGTTAACAGATAAAAATCTTAAACCGTCAAACACCGTTTTTCATGGTGTGGTGCCTGGTAAATCGGCATATCCAGTTGGTAAGATAGCTCTGGAGGTTGCTTTTGGAGATGAGCATGACTCGAGATCAGAAACACTGACTTTCGAAGTGGTGAAGATCAAGAGCCCATATCATGCCCTGTTTGGACGGCCGGTGTCGGGGATATACCCCGCGGCGTAAACCGGCCGGAAGCTAACCCGGCCGGACTTGACGGTTTATCTAAAGACCCGCCCTGACCTTGGCAGTTTACAAGCAATCCGCTTGGTCGTGATGACTCACTGGTAACCCGGCGGACGGATCAGACGGATGACAAGGCCCAAGGCCCAGAAGGCCGGTTCAACTACTGTGGGCCGGTTTAAGAGAAAAGGAATATTTACCTTACAAGGAGTTAAGGCCAAGACTTGTATCCGGTTTGTATTAGAGATAGACTAGTCCTAATCCTAATAGGACTCCACATGTAAACCGCCCCTTCAACATATATAAGGAGGGGCAGGGCTCCCTAAAGAGGGGGGGGGTTAGAAGCTACAAGCAATAAACAATCTCTAGGGCTAGACACTAAGAGCCGGTTTACGGCGTCTCCCTCGGGATGATAATGAGACCTAGCCTCAAACAGCATGTAGGGTTATTACCGGATGATGTTTCTCGGGGCCCAAAGCTGTCTAAATCCTTGTCTTGCGTGTTGATCCGCCCTGCGTCTCTCGTCCTACTCAACCCCTCTCAAGCTACCACATAGATGCGTTGGCCTCGCGACTAAGTCCTGACACTAAGGACATCTGCCGTGACAAATCCACGACAGTTGGCGCCCACCGTGGGGCTGGTGCATGGTGGTGTTGAGTTTTTGGAGGGATCTTTTCTAGGGTTTGAGAAGCTCGCAATTCATCGGATGGAGAAGAACCGATAAGCTCATTATCTTGAGATCAAAATCATGATTAAACTTTGGAATTCGCGTATCCGGGATCAAGAGCGAGTTCAAGAGATTAGGGTTGCGTGGGACGCGCCGCTGCAAAACCATGTCTGACATGGCGTACGCCCCGCGACCTCCTGCAGATTCCGTATGTCCATCAAAGACCGGTTCAGGTTGGATATGATGCACGTGATGCAAAAATCAACTATGGAGGATTTGCGTCAAGATTCAGTTTCCACCTCCACTACTACTGTTATAAAGATTATTGCATAAGTTTCCATCTGGACTACCAAGAGTCGCCGATAAAAAAAAGGGAACAACCCACGACCCGGATGCGGAGCCAACCGCAGTTCGGATTTGCCTCGGTCCACGTTTGCATCCAACCCGTCGCCTCTGCCGAATCGCCCCCGCACGGATTCGTACCGATGCATGGTCTGCCTGCCTGAGACGCCGCAGAACCTGACGAACGTCGCCTATGAGCCGGTTCCGATAGCGGGTGCTTCTGCCTCCACGCTGAGCCGCCGCGGACGATGCCTGTCTTCAAGCCGCCGATCCGTGCTGCTCCGGTTTGTCTTTGTTCTACTCCTTGTGCGCGTGTGTGCACATCACCAACTGGCCTCACATCACTGTGCTAAGTCGCCAGCGCTTCTCCGCCTCCACAGCCGAGCACCGAGCCGCTGGCCACTGCCCAACGCATGCGTCGCCGTGGCTCAGCACGACTTGGTCCGCTTTGAGCAAAGCCTCTCTGCGTTTCTGTACAATGGTTGAGAAGAGGATACGGCCGACCTGCTCAAATGACTGCAAAATACATGAGACGTCGATCATTATCGGGATCGAACAGTAAAAGAAGGAAGCAAATAGCTTGTTCGTCAGGAAGGAGCAAAGCTCAAACAGTGTAACATGGATAAACAGTTTAGCACCCGTGGTCATCTACTAGTAGTATTATGTGCACGCCTCTCAAGATCAAGTTGATTTTCTCAAACTCATCAGAGATCGCGTGGTGGAGAAATCAATACTACTGACTCATCAGATATCAGACCAAACGGAATGCTAGATCCGCAGATTAGCATGTTCACATTGGTGCTGGGGCTCCGTATCCCAGTTAAACTATGGACGCGCAAAGATCATGTGTCATCCGATTAAATCAGGTGATATCCATCCAGTTTACTTTTATCAATACTTATTAACTTTTTAAAAAACAACTACTTTGCCCTATAGTATTGTTATATATAGCCGTCGCCCCTGCGGTCCGGTTTACATCAACGCGCCGGCCGACTCGCCTGTCCGCACCACAACGCGGAGGACAATTTGTTCGTCCGCACCGGTTTACAAATGCCGTGGCCGGTTTATCTGTCTGCTCCCGCGGCCGATTCAGCCTTGAGGAATTTCAGTTTCACCTATTGTTCATCAACTTCATGGCAGATTATTTTCGGTCTAAACACATCAGGTGATATCCATCTAAAATATATTTTTAGCACACATTATTTTGGTCAAAGAACAACTAATCTGTCCTGTAATATTTTTGCACAGGACAATTTTTATGCCATTCATGGACACGAGTATCGCGGTCCGGTTTACGTCGACACGCCAGTTGACTCGCCCGTCCGCCCTGGCCACCGGTTCATGCAAAAAGGGATTATTATATCGCTGAGCTATTGGATAACCCATGCCGGTTTATATCACGGTCCAGTCCGCGTCAACTCATCAAGACCATGCGAATTACCCAATAGCGCGTGCACAGGCCGTCATCCCCCGCAGTCCGGTCTACATCAACATACCGGGCCGCATCTGTCTGCATGAGCCATTTAGTATGAGCAAGTCACAACTTGGGTAGCGCAGTTTTTCTTTCAACAAATTGGAGGCAAATTATTATATACTATCGACCGCCGTCTGCACTGGATGGCTCAATGGGCAGGCGCACAAGTCGCCGTCACTACAGTTTGGTTAAGCTTCAAATCGCCAGTTGGAAGGAACCATTGGCCGAGTTGCTGACACGGCTCATATGGGATCATTTATAACCCGCCGCAGTCACCTCAACCTTCTATGGATTCACATCGTGCTATCAACACCAATGATATACAAGTTATGCCGGTTTTTATCACGGTCAAATATGGAGAATCTCAAAGTCAACTCCTCGAGTCACCTTGAGACTTGGGGGCTATGATGACATGGCTCAGCAAATCTTGCTAGTTTCAGCCGGTTTAAGAACCCCAGGACGATGGAGGGAAAGATAACCCGGTCTCGGAGCCTACTGTTATATTGATGGAAATTTAAAGGCCGTCAGAAAATTTCCGGCTTAGAAAGTATATGACAGTTACAAAATCCCGGCTCAATGAAGAAGTTTCGGATCATCGGAAAGGATTCCGGTTTAAAATCCAGCTCAAGGGAAGTTAGTCTCACTGAAGCTCTCAAATATCCGGTTTACAATCCGGTTCAAGAGAAATCTATTCTCCCACAAAGCTCTGAAGCGCTCAGATCCGGTTTAACAATGTCCGGTTCAAAAAGGAATTAACTTCTCGCAAGTTCGAGTTTAAAGGCCGTCAGAAAATTTCCGGCTGAAAGTAAAGATTCCGGTTTAAAAACTGGTTCAAGGGGAAGATATCTCCCGCAAAGCTTTGAAGCTCTCAATTACCGGTTTAAGAATTTCCGGTTCAAGAGGAATTTATCTCTTGCAAAAGAGTTAAAAATTACCGAAGAGGACCTGCTGCCATGATGCGCGGTTCAAACATGGGTATCCTGCCTTATTGGCCTGACATATTATTTATCATATGGGGGCTTCTGTTTCATAAAGCGGGGTCTCTGTTCTTTTTATATCATGTGTGGTTACATGGAGTTGTCTGTTTAAAAGCGGCCTCCGGTTTACCCCTTGCAAAAATTATCAATATCACTTGGGGGCTCGGTCATATCTGAACCGATGCAATGCCTTTTGATAGGCGAAAGCCACCAGATCACTTGGGGGCTCGGTAGTGTCCGAACCGACGCAATACCTCTTGATCGGCGAAAGCCACCAGATCACTTGGGGACACGGTCAAGTCTGAACCGGTCACGCCTCTTGGTCGGCCTACGGGCCTTAGAGTCACTTGGGGGCTTGGTCGAACCCGAACCATTGCCATGCCACTTGGCCGGCGTAATGCCACGAGTCATTTGGGGGCCTGGCCGACTGGCACCATCGCTACACCTTCGGGGGGCTTGGTTGCGTCTGACCATGGTCACACCATCTGACCCGCTTAGTAAAGCCTTTCTTTTTGCAAATGGTTTTATCATTGCCTTTGCTTGAAATTTTGTTTTGATAAATATTTCTTTTGTTGCGTTTTTAAACCGACAATTCTTAAACCGGTTCGGCTGTCAAATTACAAATTGACGGAACACGGTCAAATTTTAATCCGGAGGCTGTCCGCCCGGTTTGATTTTCTGTTACCATCCTATTATGGAGTAAACCGGTGTTTATCAACCCGGCTCGGCTTTCAACTACAAGTTGTCAGTACACGATCAGGTTATAATTCGGAGACTATCAGCCCAGTCTAGTTCGACTACAAGTCACCAGTATATATATGGTTAATCCGGTGTTTATCACAACCCGGTACGGTTTTATCATAAACCGGCGCAATATGGAAGGAGTTATCATTACTCAAGATTGGGGTTATCACTCTTACTACAAAAAGTTGGTAAACCAACGATGTGATTCAATATCACAGGTATGATATATTTCATATTTTTAAGTGCAGCCTTGGTTATAAACCCAGGTTATATGTTGGGCATTATGACCCGTCCGGCGGTAAACCACCAGGACACTTTAAACTTGTTGTATGCAGAAACAGGTTGAATAAAGCATGATTATAAATTATCCGGTGCTTATTAAACCGGCCTGGCTTTAAGACGATAAGTCGCCAGTATGATGATAAATTATCCGGTGTTTATTAAACTGGTCTGGCTTTGGACTATAAGTCGCCAGTATATATTTGGATTGCGCCATTGGAATCATGCGCTTATAAATTATTGGATTATATTATTCAAATAGCCAAACTTGGCTGAATTTTCATTATGATATTGGGTGAATAAGGTTTTCATACCAGATTATATTATCTTGAATAGCCAACATGGCTGGATTTTTATTATGGTTATTAATATTATGATTAAGGTTTTCAAAGTCGCTTTAGCGCAATGGTTATCATTTTCTACAATTGAAGGAATAGTCCCGAGTCGCTGCAGGCTTACAACCCGGCACTTGGGGGCTACATTATTCAAAATTGAGATTACATCAAATATGCAAGTCTCATGTCGCTGCAAGCATGCACCATGACACTTGGGGGCTAATGCAAGGTCATTTTTGTTCATCTTATTGAAGACCCAACTCATCACATCGTAATGAGCTGACCCTTGGGGGCTACCAATTTCTCCTGTCAACTATTCAAGGTACAAAGCTTTTTATCCATTATATTGAAGGGTTCATTGCTCAGTTGGTAAAGCACATGGCTATTAACCTTGTGGACGTGGATTCAAGCCCCATGATGGGGGTTACATCATATGATGTTATTTTCATTGAAGTGTATATCAAAGTCCCAGCTCAATATTATCTTACTGAGCCGGCCCTTGGGGGCTACACGTTGCTGTTCAAAGTTTACAAGATTATATTTACAAAGTCCCTGCTGATTATTACATAATGACCCGGCCCTTGGGGGCTACATTGGTTGAAGTTTTATGGGCATCAGTCAATTACAAGTCCCAGGTTGCTGCAAGCATGACAACCCGGCACTTGGGGGCTATAGGTAATATGGATATAAGGAAGAAATATTTTCCAATTTTCTGTTTTGAGCCAATCATTATGACCCGGTGTCTACAACAATCATGAACCGGCATTGGAAATAATCATGACTTGGAATTCATTTCTTATAAACCGGCAATCTCGACAATGATAAACCGACGAGTCTACGTTTTCAAACCAGCTGAATATCATATGAGTATTACAAGACCAATATTTCTTAAATCGGCGCTTTGGAAGCCAACTCAAGTGGATTATTCTTTACGATATTTTTCTGTGATAAACTAATCTCAGCAAATTGAGTAGGACGCTGGCTTATTGACCTGGATTTTCTAGAAGGAGGAATAAAAAGGACTTAAGGATGATCAGGTGCCAGTTTACAAGAATTCTTAACCCGGAGCGCAACCTGTCAAATTTGTTCTTATGTTTATTTGTAGCATAAGTTTACCATGGATAAATCCAAGCTAAACTTGGGGGCTAATGTCGGGGATATACCCCGCGGCGTAAACCGGCCGGAAGCTAACCTGGCCGGACTTGACGGTTTATCAAAAGACCCGCCCTGACCTTGGCAGTTTACAAGCAATCCGCTTGGTCGTGATGACTCACTGGTAACCCGGCGGACAGATCAGACGGATGACAAAGCCCAAGGCCCAGAAGGCCGGTTCAACTACTGTGGGCCGGTTTAAGAGGAAAGGAATATTTACCTTACAAGGAGTTAAGACCAAGACTTGTTTCCGGTTTGTATTAGAGATAGACTAGTCCTAATCCTAATAGGACTCCACATGTAAACCGCCCCTTCAACATATATAAGGAGGGGCAGGGCTCCCCAAAGAGGGGGGGGGGGTTTAGAAGCTACAAGCAATAAACAATCTCTAGGGCTAGACACTAAGAGCTGGTTTATGGCGTCTCCCTCGGGATGATAATGAGACCTAGCCTCAAACAGCATGTAGGGTTATTACTGGATGATGTTTCCCGGGGCCCGAAGCTATCTAAATCCTTGTCTTGTGTGTTGATCCGCCCTGCGTCTCTCGTCCTACTCAACCCCTGTCAAGCTACCACATAGATGCGTTGGCCTCGCGACTAAGTCCTGACACTAAGGACATCTGCTGTGACAAATCCATGACAGCCGGCTTATGCCAAGTTCATGGCAAGGCCCTGTTATGTTTATCTACAACTCAAGATGCCGGGCCATAAGGGGACCATCACAGTACATGGGAGCCGCAAGATCGCTTTAGAATGTGAACAAGGTGATGCGGCATATGTTGAGTCGGTTTGTGCGACAGCGGAGTTGAAGTTCTACAAAGACAATGTTGATCCGACGGATATGACTTCTTTGAAGAAACCAAGTACAGAGCATGATCCGGCCTTGAAGTTTATATCAGCTGATGAGACTAAGCTGGTTGATTTTGTTCCTGGCGATTCATCCCAGCAGTTTAGCATCAGCGCTAACTTGGATCCGAAATTGGAAAGCGCGATCATCGAGTTCATCCGTGAGAACCGAGACATCTTTGCATTGAAACCCTCCGACATGCCAGGTGTACCGAGGGAACTCGCTGAGCACACTCTTAATGTTGATCCTAATTTTAAACTGGCCAAGCAGTTTCTTCACCGCTTTAATGAAGAAAGGCGCAAGGCTATTGGTGAGGAGGTAGCCAGGCTCTTAGCGGCTGGGTTTATCGTCAAAGTATTTCATCCTGAGTGGTTTGCTAATCCGGTGCTAGTACTTAAGAAGAACGGCACTTGGCATATGTGTGTGGATTATACAGATTTGAACAAGGCTTGTCCAGCAGATCCTTTTGCTCTCCCTCGTATTGATCAGATCATTGATGCTACGGCGGTTTGTGAGCGTTTGAGTTTTCTGGATGCATACTCTGGTTACCATCAGATCAAAATGGCAGTGAAGGACCAGGAGAAGACAACTTTTATAACTCCCTTTGGAGCCTTCTGCTATGTGTCTATGCCTTTTGGGCTCAAGAGTGCCCAGGCGACTTATCAGCGCTGTGTGCAGAGTTGTCTTCATAATCAGACCGACCGCAATGTTCATGCTTATGTGGATGATATTGTGGTGAAATCCAGAAAGAAGGAGACATTGATAGATGATTTGAAGGAGATCCTTGATAACCTCCGGGTTTATAAAATGATGCTTAATCCGGCCAAGTGTGTCTTTGGTGTATCGGCAGGCAAGCTCTAGGGATTTCTGGTTTCTGGTGTCTCACAGGGGCATTGAAGCTAATCCGGAGAAAATCAAGGCCATGACTTCTTTGGCCAAACCGAAGTGTATCAATGATGTCCAACGCCTAGCAGGCCAGATTGCAGCCTTGAGCCGGTTTATCAGTCGCCTTGGGGAGAAGGCCATCCCTTTATATCAGATGCTGAAGAAGATGGATGACTTCGTCTGGAGTGACGCCGCCAATGAAGTGTTTGAGGACTTGAAGCGGCAGCTGGCCGAGCCGCTGGTCCTTGCTGCTCCTGATGATAAAGAGCCCTTGCTGTTATATGTGGCTGCTAATGCCCGGGCTGTTAGCGTGGCTATTGTGGTGGAGCGCAAGGAGGCCGGAAAGGAGTATCCGGTTCAACGGCTGGTTTATTATGTCAGTGAGGTACTTATTGAGTCCAAGCATAGGTACCCACAATGGCAGAAGCTGGTGTACGGAGTTTTCATGGTGAGCCGGAAGCTTAAGCTATATTTCCAGGGCCATCCCATCACTGTGGTCAGTTCTGCTCCTTTGGGGGATGTAATCCAGAACAGGGGAGCAACTGGCCGGGTTGCCAAGTGGGCTATTGAGCTTGGGCCTCACGGGTTAAAATATATGCCCCGGACAACGATCAAATCTCAGGCACTTGTGGATTTCATCAATGACTGGACTGAATTACAAGCGCCAGAAGAGAAGCCGGATCATACTTATTGGACTATTCATTTCGATGGGTCCAGGCAATTGGAGGGCTCGGGGGCTGGAGTCGTGCTAACTTCCCCACGAGGTGATAAGTTTTGTTATGTTCTGCGTTTAATGTTCCCTTGCACTAACAATGCAGCTGAATATGAGGCTTTACTCCACGGTCTTCAGATGGCTAAGGAGGTGACTTTAAGCCGGGTTAAGTGCTTTGGTGACTCGGACCTAGTGGCTCAACAAGTGTCTGGTACTTGGGATTTCAAGGACCCGCTCATGGTGGCATATCGTCGAGAGGTGGATATTATTACAGGTCACTTCAAAGGTTATCAGGTTGATCATGTGGACCGGCGGAAGAATGAAGCGGTAGACGCTTTAAGCCGTTTGGGTTCCGAACGTAAACCGGTTCCACCAAACGTCTTTCTGGATGTGCTACATAATCCGTCGGGGATCTGGCTGTTCCTGATCCGGAGGCTCAGTTGGTGGCGTATATGAACCGTGGCGAGTTAGTGGAAGATGAACTTTGGCCAGGTAGATAATCCAGCGGTCCAAGTCCATGGCTATTGTCCATGGGGAGTTACATCATTGCAGTGTGACAGGGGCGTTTCAGCATTGTGTATCTCCTGAAGAAGGCCGTGAAATTCTGCGTGAGATCCACAAAGGAGATTGCTGTCACCACGCCGGTTCAAAGTCTCTAGTAGCCAAGGCTTTTCGTCACGGTTTCTATTGGCTTACGGCTCATGCTGATACTAAGGACTTGGTCAAAAGGTGTGATGGATGTCAAAAATTCTCACGACGCGCTCTTGTACCGGCCCAAGAGTTGAGGATGATTCCAATCACTTGGTCGTTTGCGACTTGGGGGCTGGATATGGTTGGGCCCTTTAAGAGATCTAAGGATAAGAAGACCCACCTTCTGGTGGCAGTTGATAAGTTCACTAAGTGGGTGGAGGCAGAGCCAGTTAGTAAGTGTGATGCAGCTACGACGGTTCAATTCATCAAGAAGGTGATTTTCCGGTTTGGCTTTCCACACATCACCATAACTGATAATGGCACTAATTTGTCCAAAGGTGCTATGAAGGAGTTCTGTCAACGTGAGCACATCCGGCTTGACGTAACATCAGTGGCTCACCTCCAATCTAATGGTCAAGCGGAGAGAGCCAATCAAGAGATCTTGAGAGGCATCAAACCCCGGCTATGGTTCCTTTGCAATGGATGACGGGTTGTTGGGTGGAGGAGTTACCTTCTGTGTTATGGAGCATCAATACCACGCCCAACAGATCTACGGGTTACACGCCTTTTTTCATGGTTTACGGAGCAGAAGCGGTCCTCCCTAGTGACATCCGTCATGACTCGCCTCGTGTGGCGGCTTATGTCGAAGCTGATAATGAGAAGGCACGACATGAAGCACTTGACCTGTTAGATGAGGAGCGTGACATTGCAGCAGCTCGTTCGGCAATTTACCAGCAAGATCTGCATCACTATCACAGTCGCCGGGTTAGAACCAAAACTTTCCAAGAAGGCGATCTGGTGCTTCGACTCATCCAGGATCAGACTGATATGCACAAGTTATCCCCGCCTTGGGAAGGACCCTTTGTGGTCAGGAAGAATCTGCATAACGGGTCATACTACCTTATAGATGTTCAAGAGCACAAAGACTCGCGTAAATCGGGGGACGAGACCCACCGGCCATGGAATATCGCTTATCTTCGGCCTTACTATACTTGAGCCACAGGCTCTGCTTATGTACATAGTTATGACAATGTATATATTACGATCCATATAATAAACCGGAGCCTCAGCTAAAGCGGGGTATCTGTTGTTTTTCTTACATCATGTGTGGTTACATGGGGGCTTCTGTTTGTAAAGCAGAGTCCGGTTTACCCCTTGATTCAGCTTATAAAGCCATATATAAAAATCACTTGGGGTCTTGGTCGTATTCGAACCATAGCTACACCTCTTGATCGGCTCAAGGCCAAAAGAAAATTACATAGGGGCCAAAGAGAGTGTTGCAAAAGCACAACTCAAACATAGGCACCCACTGAGCATAGCTCAAAATATTGCTTGGGGATTCTTTGCTTCGCAATGAACAAAGAATCTACACTTGTAATAGGCTATCAAGCCACAACTTGGAAGCCAAGTGTATTCACCTAAAACCCCGGGTTATCTTGCCTTTTTAAGTAAGCCACTCCGTCCAGGTAAACCTGGTATGACCTGCCGAACTTTTGACAAGTCAATCTCATAGACTCTGAACTTGTCAAAGTTAAAACGACGATTGGTTAAAGATTGAGGTCCATCTTAAAAGGCTTTGTAAAATGGTTTAACTCAGTGGCCTGGCAGCCCATGAAAAGCCTCGATTTGGGGCCTGGCAGCCTGTGAAAAGCCTGCATGTTCTTTTTTGCTTTATTTGCAAAGTTTTTCTATTTTGATGAGGTTTATAATGTTTTATGATAGACCGGTGTTTATTGGCCCGACTTGGCTTTCAACTACAAGTTGTCAGTACATGATCAGTTATAATCCAGCGTTTATTAACCCGGTCTGGTTTCGACTACAAGTCGCTAGTGTTATATATGGATAATCCAGTGTTTATTATAACCCGGTATGGTTTTATCATAAACCTGTACAATACGGAAGGAGTTATCAATACTCAAGATTGGGGTTATCACCCTTATTACAAAAGTTGGTCAACCAACGATGTGATTCAATGTCACAGGTATCATTTATTTTCATATTTGACTATCTTTTTACAGCCTTGGTTATAAACCCTGGCTATATATTTGGGCATCATGACTCGTCCGGTGGTAAACCGCCAGGACACTTTCAACTTCTTATATGAAGGAACAGCTTGAATAAACCGTTATGGATTATGAACATAATATATCTCAAGCATGGCGGATTAACAGTGCCAGGCAAAATAAATATGCACGAAGGCATAGCAGACCAAGTGTTTGAACTAGCCTATTACAAGGGGCTTTAATGCCCAAAAGAATAATTGTTTTTTGGCAAGGGTTGCATCACGCAGAAGGTTAAACCGGCCTCCAGATCATGACACATCACCAGGCTGACTTGACGGCTGTGGATCATCTTGCGCCGGTTCATCCTCCTCATCTCTACCCAATGGCTAGAAGTCAATGGTTGCCCAATTGATCCCAGGTAGGGATTGGAATACATCTTCATCGCTTATAAGGGTGGACGGTTCAATGTCAGGGGCATAGGTGTGCTTACGGATTGGCGGGATAAGATTTTGAGCCTCAGGAGTTGGTGCAGCAACCCGTTTGTTGTTGACGTCCTAACTCGCCTGATAGTATGAAAGGTCAGCTTCTTCAGCCAATTGGCAAGCCAGTGGACGCATCTCCCTGGTTATGGCTCGGAGGTCATCATTGTCAAACTCT
The DNA here is from genome assembly GCA_032464435.1 of Aegilops umbellulata. Lineage (NCBI taxonomy): Eukaryota > Viridiplantae > Streptophyta > Magnoliopsida > Poales > Poaceae > Aegilops > Aegilops umbellulata. The sequence continues at coordinate 296,244,734 of CP136056.1, forward strand.
GATCCATCCTCCCTTAAGCTTGGATAGCCTTTACCCACGTCCACCGAATCAAGATCAGGCACCCATGCTTTAGCCCGGGTTAGCGTGGTCAGAGCACCTGCCCTTGCAGCCAATCTTTTCAATTCTTCAACCCGGGCAGGCAACATTGACAACCTTTCTAAAGTTTCTTTTATTAAGGTTGGGGGCGGCTTGTTATGAGAAGCAGTGCATATGACCCATTGTGTGCCGGTATATAACTTATCTATAAGAGTATAGGCAGCCTTCAGCTTCTTCTGTATGTCCGAGCCCAGATGACTAATGCGAGTCCCTGCATCATTGTGAAACATCAGTAAACCGGTAATGTATGGGATGATATGTTGAAAACTTAAATCGAAGATATTTAGCAAACACAGCAGCGGTCATGGCATGTATTTGTCGCTTCACACCAGTCAACTCGTCTACCACCGCTTTAAGAGCTGCTTTTGCATCCTCAGCCTTTTTCTGCAAAGCAGATTTCTCTATATCCCAATCCGCCTGCTCCTTCTTGAAATTTTCCTTCAGTTTCTCCATGGCTGCTAAGGCACTGGTCAGTTCTTCCTTGGCCTTGGAAGTTTTCGCTTTCTGGGACTTGATGTTCTCTTGAAGATCAGCGGTTCGGGCTTCCTTTTTGCTTAGCTCAGCCTATAAGAGAAAGACATATTATGAGGTGGCAGCACATATTTGAAGTACCAAGCACATAACAAGCTATACACTTGATACTTGGGGGCTAATGCCTATTTGCTTGTTATCAGAAATTTTTTACAAGTCCCAAACACAATACAAGTATTATTCTTGGCACTTGGGGGCTAATGTATATTTTCTCAAAGTAAACGGTGGTAAAAGTCCCATTTCATCTTGGAAAGATAAACCGGCCCTTGGGGACTACACAGGCGAAAGTGACATGATTATTATTATAAAGTCCTGGTTCATCTTAATAAGTTAAACCGGCCCTTGAGGGATACACAAGCAAAGTTGAAGTATTCTACAAGTCCTGGTTTAGATTGATATCATAAACCGGCCCTTGGGGGCTACTGGAGTTAGCATTTCGGACAAAAGAGGAACAAATATGCAAAGTTCAGCGGCAGTTACCTCATATCGTTCTTTCATCAAGTTCACTAAGCCGGCTTCATAGTCGCGGCTTGTGTATAGACGGTTCAAGAAGCCAGAGTGAATATCTTGAGCGTTGAGGTGGGCATAGCTTGACAGATCTGTATTCCACTTGCCTTTGTTCAGGACAAAAGCTTCTTCCTTGGCACTATGCTTTGATAAAGCGACAGGATTGCTAGGGGTGGTGTGACCAAAGCCAGTGATCATAATGTCATCTTATTTGTCATCAGCAGCCTTCAATGGAGTGGACAGTTTATCAGCAGCCTTGGCTGGGCTAGAAGGTTTATCGTTAGTTCGGATCGGGTTTGTCGGGTTATCACCATGGCCCGTTCTATCAATTTCTACTTGTTCAACAAAAAAGTCATGATCTTGAGGCGGCGGATCATAAAGCATGGCCTTAGCAGTTGTTCCTTCTGGATCTAGAGTTCTCTCTGGTTCAATAACCACATTGTCATCAGACGGTTTATTCAGCCGAGCCTTCTTGCTGGGTCTAGGCTTGGCACTGAGGGGAACAAACATAAAGGTCAATACATCAGGGAAAATATAATATATCAAGGATAAAATTAAAACATAACTCACCCAGGAACCATCTTGAGGGGTGGAAGTTGTGTGGCCGTTGACTCACCAGAAGAGGAATGAGGTGTGCCCTGATAATATGAATCAGACGGATTAAGAGGCTGTCGGAAACAACCCGCCTTGGGGCAAGAAGTATCAGGAATATAAGAGACCTCTGATCGACGTTTCCGGACGGGAGTGTTCGGTAAACCGGTGGAGGTAACTACCTGGCCGCTGTGCCGGGTTGTGCGGCGGGCTTCATGCTGCTGCTTCTTGAAAAGAAAGTTTGGGTCCAAGTAAGCTAGGGGGTGAGAAAATTTTACTTTCTGGTTTGCTTGACGGATTTTCTGTGTTGGCAGAGGTCTGAACTGGAGGAAAGGATAATTACCTCTTCATCCTCAGCTTGGCTGCCTTCAGCGTCGTCCTGATAATAGTCATTGTCAATGAGGTGTATGAAAAAAGAACCAAGGGAGTCAAGTTCTACCTCTGAGTCCGGATTATCCAGGTGAGCATCAGCATTCGGTTCAGAAGACTCAGTGGTCCTCTTCTTGGAAGGTTTTTTAGTAACCTTGGTCGTGGGGCGAGGTGTCTTCGCCGATTTATCCTGTGGTTTCTTCTTCCAGAACGGATCATCACCCTGTCAAAGATGGACAAAATTTTGAGAGAATATTTAAAAGGAGCAAGCTGAAACAAAAAGTTATGTGATCCTTACAGGCGGCGGTTTATTGGAAACACAGAAAGGACTTAACCCGGTCTGGCTATAGACAGCCTCCAGTTCATTCAGTATCTTCTTGATAGCTTCAGTAACTTCAGCCTCTGTTAGCTGAATATCAATATGCCGTTGAGGATCTTTCAAACTCCCTGTATACTCACACATTAAACCGGGGCGCCGGCTTAAGGGCAGAATGCTCCAGGATATCCAGCAGCGAACAAAGTTGATGCCTGTTAAACCGTTCGCCATAAAGGCTCTGATCTTGGAGAGTTGTGGGGCATAGTTGGACCGTTCCTTTGCAGTCAACCTCTGAGGAAACGGATGTGTGTTGCTAAGCCGATGAGGATGATAACCCGGCAGAGGATTTTCATCAGTTGGATACGTGTCCCGGCAATAAAACCAAGTCTGATTCCAGTCTTTGGGGTGACTATGAAGCTTGGCGTGAGGGAAGCTGACATCTTTCCTCTTTTGAATAGCCATTCCACCTAGTTCAATGTTGGATCCGTCGTTAAACTCTGTACGACGGTTTAAGTAGAAGAAATCCCTAAACAGTTCAACTGTGGGTTCTTCTTGAAGATAAGCCTCGCAAAATACTTGGAAATTGCAAACATTGGACACAGATTTTGGTCCGATGTCCTAAGGATGGAGTTGGAAGTACATCTCAGAAATTTTTTGATCCGGGAGGGCTAAACCCTCGACCCAGGTGGTCAGCAAACACGACTACTTCTCCATCTTTGGGCTCCGAAGGATTTTCTGGACCAGGGACCCTCCAGTGGATAACCTCTTTCTTTGCTAAAGCGCCAGTCGCAACACAACCCTCTAGTTGCTCTTCCGTAACCCGTGAAGGGACCCATTTACAAGCATAAAATTGTTTGGCCATTGAAATGAAAAGCTGGAAAAAGATAAATGTCGGTTTAAGATTTATGATGGGCAAGCATAAAGTGATGCAAGATCAGAAGCAGATACACATTGTTAAACCGGAGTCTGACATTGCAGGAGGTACAAAGATAAATGAATCGAAGGTTTAAGAGGGGACTAATGGTACCTGCCGGATTATCATTTTCTAAAGAAGTTAAACCGCCTACATTGGTATGGAAGGTATGTGACGCCCCCGATTCAATCATACACTAATCATGCACGCAAAGGTGTACGATCAAAATCAGGGACTCACGGGAAGATATCACAACACAACTCTACAAATAAAATAAGTCATACAAGCATCATAATACAAGCCAGGGGCCTCGAGGGCTCGAATACAAGTGCTCAATCATAGACGAGTCAGCGGAAGCAACAATATCTGAGTACAGACATAAGTTAAACAAGTTTGCCTTAAGAAGGCTAGCACAAACTGGGATACAGATCGAACGAGGCGCATGCCTCCTGCCTGCGATCCTCCTAACTACTCCTGGTCGTCGCCAGCGGGCTGCACGTAGTAGTAGGCACCTCCAGAGTAGTAGGAGTCATCGTCGAAGGTGGCGTCTAGATCCTGGGCTGCAGCATCTGGTTGCGGCAACCGGGTAGAAGGGAAAGGGGGAAAAGGGGGAGAAAAGCAACCGTGAGTACTCATCCAAAGTACTCGCAAGCAAGGAGCTACACTACATATGCATGGATATATGTGTAAAGGGCCATATCGGTGGACTGAACTGCAGAATGCCAGAATAAGAGGGGGATAGCTAGTCTTATCCAAGACTACGCTTCTGGTCGCCTCCGTCTTGCAGCATATAGAAGAGAGTAGACTGAAGTCCTCCAAGTAGCATCGTATAGCATAATCCTACCTGGCGATCCCCTCCTCGATGCCCTGTTAGAGAGCCATCACCGGGTTGTATCTGGCACTTGGAAGGGTGTGTTTTATTAAGTATCCGGTTCTAGTTGTCATAAGGTCAAGGTACAACTCTGGGTCGTCCTTTACCGAGGGACACGGCTATTCGAATAGATAAACTTCCCTGCAGGGGTGCACCACATAACCCAACACGCTTGATCCCATTTGGCCGGACACACTTTCCTTGGTCATGCCCGGTCTCGGAAGGTCAACACGTCGCAACCCCACATAGGCACAACAGAGCAGTCAGCACGCCGGTCTAAACCTAAGCGCGCAGGGGTCTGGGCCCATCGCCCTGAGCACACCTGCATGTTGCGAACGCGGCCGGAAGCAGACCTAGCAACCTCCAGTACAACGGAAGTCACGTTACGCGGCCCAATCTGGCGCGCGCCGCTCAGTCGCTGACGTCAAGAAGTGCTTCGGCTGATACCACGACGCCGAGTGCCCATATCTTTCCCGCGTAGTTGGTTAGTGCGTATAGACCAAATGGCCAGACTCAGATCAAATACCCAGATCTCGTTAAGCGTGTTAAGTATCCGCGAACGCCAACAGGGCCAGGCTCACCTCTCACCCAGGTAGCCCCGAACTGCCCTGCCGCTCCGCCACAAAGATCCACACAGAGGCCCGTCGGTACAAAGGTCCTTTCATCCCCCAATCCGTGAATCACTCGCGGGTACTCCTCGAGCCAACCCGACTTTGGTCACCACATGTATCATGTTTAAAGTATAGTATATATCCATGATCACCTCCCGAGGTGATCACAGCCCAGTAGTATAGCATGGCAGACAGACAAGAGTGTAGGGCCACTGATGGAACACTAGCATCCTATACTAAGCAAGTAGGATTGCAGGTAAAGGTATCAACAGCAGTATCAAAGACAGGCTATGCATCAGGATAGGAATAACGAAAGCAGTAACATGCTACACTACTCTAGTGCAAGCAGTATAGAGGAGAGTAGGCGATATCTGGTGATCAAGGAGGGGGCTTGCCTGGTTGCTCTGACAATGAGGGGTTGTCGTCGACGTAGTCGATCACCAGGGCATCATCAGCCTCGGGGTCTACCGGAGAGAAGAGGGGGAAGAAACAGTAAGTACATAGCAAATAGAGGTATCACTAAGCATGACATGACGATACGTAGCGTTAGGCATGCTCTAACGTGGTACTACACGTTGCAGACGAACGGGGGAAACATCCGAGGATGAATTCCCGGCGTTAGGCGGATTTCGGACAAAGGAAAAGAGGGGGAAAGTTCCAAGTTCAGCATGCTAGGGGCATGTGACAGATGAACGGACCGCATATTCGGATTCGTTGAATTTTTCTGGGCAACTTTCATGTAGAAAACATTTTCATCCGAGTTACGGTTTAATTACTATGAATTTCTAAAGATTAAAGCCTTTTCTAGAATTACTTAAACTAACAGAAAAGGAATTATGACATCAGCATGACATAGGTGTGACGTCAGCAGTCAACAGCCCGGTTGACTGGTCAAAGCTGACCAATGGGGCCACTAGGACCCACATGTCAGCCTCTGCTGGCTTAATAGTGGACTAACTAAACTAACAGGTTTAATTAGGGGAGTGGGCCCCGGGCATCAGTGAGTGTTTTAGGTTAGCTAATCATTTTTATTTATAAACGTTATTAGACTAATATGACAGAGGGGGGCCCACATGTCAGTGGCTGGGGGCTGCCCCGTTAGCACGGTTGACTGGTCAAAGCAGTCAACGGGGGTCAGCGGGTCCACTGGGGGCCACCAGTCAGTGGCACGGGACGGTGCCACGTGGGTGCCAGCTCGGCACCGGCCGGAAACGCGCCGGAGTTGACTCCAGCGAGCCAAACGCGGCGGCGCGGCTCGGGAGGGGCGCGGGTTTCGCGCACAGGGGGGCTGCAGGGTTGTGGCTGGGCGCGTTCGACGCGGCTCGGCGTCGCGCATCGAGCGGTGGTGGCCGGAGTGGCTGGAACGGACGAGGGCGAGCGCTTTGAGCTCGCCAGTGGCGAGGTGCTTCGGGCGAGCAACGACAATGGTGGTACGGCGCGAGTTCGGGCTATCCAAAGAGCGGGGCGAGGCCTACGTGCACGCGCGAACAAGATGGGCGCGAGCAAAAGACCAAAAGGTCGCCGGAACGACGCCCGCGACGAGCTACGCGGAGGCGCATCCGGTCGGAGCACGGGGTCGGCGCTATGGGGCTCGACAAGGCGCGAGGGAGGGGGGCAACGGGCCCGCACGGACGTGCTGAGCACAATCCCGAGCTCATCTGAGCTCGACGGGCAGCAACGGCACGGCTACGAGCACGCCGGCGGAAACAGAGGCACGGCAACGGCGGCGAACTAGCTAGGGACGAATCGTGGCTGCGGGAAGGAGGAATGGAGGGAGAGAGGAGCTCACCGAGCGGCCAAGAAAAGCCCTCGATGGATTAGTAGCTGCCGGGTTCGTCGGAGACGACGAGGATCGTCGGCAACAGAGGCGGAAGGGGGCGGAGCAGAATGCCCTCAGCGGAGCCTCCCAGCTCCGGCTGATGGTCGGAGACGAAGGAGCGGAGAACGCCGGAGATCATGGAGGCGTTGGTGAAGCTCGTGGTCGCCGGTCGCCATGGCGGTGCGAGAAGATCGGCAACGGCAGCGTCGGGCGACGTGGGGGGAAGAGGCCATAGGGAGAGCGGGGTGGATCTGGGGGGGAGAGGAAGCAAGTGGGGAGGGACGCTAGGGTTCGTCCGGGGCAGGGGGCGACCTAGTAGGCACCGAGGAGCCACCGGATGGCCGCCACGGCGACGGCCGGTGCAGTGGCAGGCATCGGCGCTACCCACGATCCCCCCTGTGAACAAGGAGGGGGATGCAGTGCGCTTGGGCCAGCCTGGTGGTTAGGTGGGCCAAGTGGCCCAGGGAAGGGGGTTGTCTTGTTTATTTTTGTAATTAATTTTTGTTATTTACCTTTCATAGTTTTAATTAATTTCCAAAATACTTTAGTTTAGTTAAAATACAAAAGTAGTTTATAAATTAGTATTACTATTTATACCTCTGCCACAAAAATTTTCACTCACAAATAAAATAGTTTAACTTTTTATAAATTATAAGAGGCATTTCAGTGGTTGTTTAAGCCACTGTTATATTCACAAAACGGGATTTAAACATTTTACAAAAGTGTTGGGTCACCACCATAATTAGATATGGAATATATGCCACACTTTGAACATTTTATTTTGCAGGTTCGAGATATTTGAATTTTGGACTTTAATTTAAATTTGAATTTGAATCATGATTTGGATCAAGTGAGGATTAGCAACAGTAATGTGATGACATGGCACCATTAATGGGGATTAGTGTAGCTTAATTATCCGGGTGTCACAAGGTACAAGATCTAAAATGTCTAAGTGAGGGAAAAACAAGTTTCCCAGATTGATATGGTGATTTCAGATCTGCAGCGTATCAGTAAATCAAAATGTATTCAGTCCTAAAATACAGGTGCTTGAGCAGTTTATCATATCTAGATGAGTTTTTTCTACACAAAGCAGATGATCTAAGGACGCAAAAGGGAATTATAACTGCAACTGTGTAAGGAAATAGCAGATCTGAGGTCGTCATTTACGCTATGAAGAAGAACAGGGAAGAACAACTTCAAGCTTGGTTGAACACCGAAACCCTAATGGTGGATCTAGGACGAAGAAAAGGGAACTTACCGATGCTGATGGAACAGCGGACGAGCGCCGCGTTTCTCTGGTGCGTTCAGGTTGATGCAGCAGCTGGAGATGAGGTCGTGGGCGGAGCTTTACGACAGTGACCAAGCGTGAGGGTCAGGTCGGCGCGAGGAGGAAGAAGAAGCGAAGAGGCACAGGGGGAAAATGAAAAAGACCCCCTAGTCTTATTTATAAGGCGAAGGGATAAGTGACAGGCGCGAAAATCGAGGAGCCCAAAAGTTGGATATGTGACAGAGCTGTCGCCTCGATTGTCGGAGGCTCATTAATGAAGGTGAGGTATGTACAATTTTTAATAACAAGTGACGTCAAGGTGGTTTATTATGATCCTGGAAGATGACGTCATGGCGGTTTACAAGATTTAAGCAAAGATGGTGAAGGAGGAATTTTCCTAAGTGTTGAAGGTTGATATGAACTGGTTCAAATCAATCTGGGGCCTAATGTTGGGGATATTACTACTGGGTGTAAACCGGCCAGGAGAGGCCGGTCATCCCCATAATGAGTTATTTATATTGGAAGCCCATGAAGACAAGGAGTGGGGCGCTTTATGAAGGCCCAGGGCGCAAAGGCGGATTAGGGCCTATAAACATAAACCGATGTATGACATGTAACTTGTGTTGTAAGATAGAAAGGGTAGAAACCGAGCCGGACACGTTTATGAGCCGGCCTCGGGATTCTGTAAACCGATGGGCATCAACCCAAGTATATAAGGGGACGACCCGGTGGCGGTTTAGGGACAACAAACAACAATTCGAGAGCCAGGCATAGCGGATTCGCTCCCTGGTCATCGAAACCCTAGCAATTCCACAACAACTGGATTAGGCCTTTACCTTCACCGCAAGGGGCCGAACCAGTATAAACTTCTTGCATCCTTTGTCAGCTTTAACCCCTTTACGCTAACCCGTCGCGATGGCTCCACGACTAAGTACTTTCACTAGGACATCTGCCGTGACAAAGCCACGACACATACCGAATGAAATGCTGCACGTACACCACGTGGGCAAGGGTCGAGCGAGGGTCGAGGGGCGAGGGAGAGTGCGTACCAGTATTACATCCGTTTCAATATGGACTACATACGAATCAAAATGAGGGAATCTACACTCTAAAATACGTCTATATACATTAGTGTTTGGAGTATGTACTAGTAGTTCATATTGAAATCTACTAAAAGACATATATTTCAAACAATATGATAGTCTCTCTAACCAAGGTAGGGACGAGGAGTAAACGGAGGGAGTAGTCAAATTTTCTCCTCGTCCTGCGAGCCACCGCGCGCGTGGGAGAGGGAGCGGGCATAAGGCATAGTAAGCAAGCTTCACCTCATCTTGCGAGCCACCGCGCCCGTGGGCGGGGGTGACGGCGAACTAAGCAAGCTTGTCCTCGTTCTACGAGTTGACGGGACACATCAAAAGTAATATGTACAGAGCATCTCCAGTGTATAGAGCCTTGCCTCTAAGGTAGGGCCCACATGGTTTGCCTCTTTTTTAACATAACGCATCAAGTGTTCACCCATGGTACACGATCCACCATCAAGTGGACAACCAGTACACGTGTCAAATTACCACGTGGGCTACCTTTCCGTACAGAAATGAGCTCCACCGTGTACCCGCGCGGGTGTGGTTGGGAAAGAGGCGGGAGTACGTGAACCGTGCGTGCACCTCTTCTCTTCGTGCACGTCCCCCACCTACATGGGTGTGTGTCAAAGAGATACAAATCTAGACAGATGGCGTGTGCGTTCGTGAGTGTTTTTTGTTGGGGGGGTGTGATTTTGTGAATGTATTTGTGGGAATATGTGTCGATGATATCTCAAACAAAAATTTGACACATGCAATGTGTGTGAAATAGAGGCCTATCTATATCATATATAGAGGGGGCGATCCACGAGAAGAGAGGGAGGGGTCATAGATATCGATAGAGTCAAAGAGAGGATCAAGTGGGTGAGTGCGAGATCGATGAAGAGAGCCATCAAATTTGCGTGTGTGCGAGTCAAAGGTATAGGGCGACTGACCTGCCGGAACATCAGAGGGCACAAGGCAAGTTTGTGTGTGGCAGGGAGACATGACAAGAGCGCTCGATGTATCGGTGTGCGTGGGGGGGGGGAGTGGGAGGCAGGACCTAACTAGAGAGGTAGATCGACTCGTATATGTGTTGAGAAGGAGAGACCCAGCTATGCCTTGAGGGAGATCGGTCGACATCCATACATAAGTGAAGGACGGGAAATAGGTTGAGACAGAGAGAGAGAGAGATAGAGAGAGAGAGGGGGGGGGGAGAGTGAGGGAGGGGTAGAGTGCTGGATGGGTGATGGAATTGCTTCTCGAAGATGGTGGGAGCGGCCTACTAGACAAACTGAGGGTAGAACTCCAATATTATCAATAAGAGTGGGGATGTGTTTATGTGTGTGCGTGTGCATGATAGATGTGTCGGGACGCATGTATGGATTATGAAGGGGGACCATGTGTTTGGTAAGCATACCTAACTAGATCGGTAGATCAATTGTTGTTTGTCGGAGGAAGGGAGAGACATAACTAATGAGGTAGATCGATCGACGCATGGGGAAAATGAGTTATAAGGACCTAGCTAGCTATATGTATAGTGGGAGATCGGTCGGTGTACATCCATTTGTTAGAGACAAATAAGGCCCAGCGAGACGGATAGACAGAGAGAATGGAGCTAGGAGGTGGTGCGAGAGGCCTATGTCACGCCCAAGATGCGACCCTATCCTAAAGGAACTCGAAGGTCCCACCAAGGATAGAAGCGCATCTTGAAGACGCTTTTGCAAGGTGGATATCATTACATCAACATTACATAATAGTGGGGATACATACAAGACATACAAATGTCGCAAGAAATACATCAATACAACAAATACAAGATCAACATCTGACTACGCATGAAACATAAACAAAAACTCCAACAATATCCACCCTGCTAGCCCAGGCTGCCGACCAGGAACCTAACCCAAGATCGACAAAGAAGAAGAATAACTTCAACACAAGTAAACATCGCCCTCGCGTCATGATCATCGCATAACCTGTACCTGCAACTGTTGGCGTAGTAATATTTGAGCCACGAGGACTCAGCAATCCCATTACCATGGGTATCAAGACTAGCAAAGCTTACTGGGTAAAGAAAGGGTAAAGTGGTGAGGTTGCAGCAGCGACTAAGCATGTATGGTGTCTAACTTACGCAAATAGGAGCGAGAAGAGAAGCAAGGCAAGCGGTCGTCAACTAGAAATGATCAAAAAGTGATCCTGAACTCCTACTTACGTCAAACATAACCCAGAAACCGTGTTCTCCTTTCGATCAACCCCGAAAAGAGACACTCACGGTTACACACACGGTTGGTGTATTTTAGAAGAGTTTACTTTAAGTTTACTACAACCGGACATTAACAAATTCCCATCTACGACATAACCGCGGGCACGGCTTTCAAAAGTTCAAACCCTGCAGGGGTGTCCCAACTTAGCCCATGATAAGCTCTCGCGATCAACAAAGGATATTCCTTCTCCTGGGAAGACCCGATCAAACTCGGAATCCTGATAACAAGACATTTCGACAATGGTAAAACAAAACTAGCAAGACCACCCGATGCGCCGACAATCCCGATAGGAGCTGCACATATCTCGTTCTCAGGGCAACACCGGATGAGATAGGCTATGAGTAAAACCAAGCCTCGAGTTTCCCCGTGGTGGCCCCGCAGGCGGCTCGGTTCGAACCAGCACTTAGAGAAGCACTGGCCCAGGTGGGCTAAATAAGATGACCCTTGGGTTAATTACTCCCAAGGTAAAAGTAGGTGGTGGTGAGGCAAATGGTAAAACCAAGGTTGGGCCTTGCTGGAAGAGTCTTATTCAAAGCGAACTGTCAAGGGGGTCCCATAAATCACCCAACCACGTTAGGGACGCAAAATCCGGGAACATAACACCGGTATGACGGAAACTAGGGCGGCAAGAGTGGAACAAATCACCAGGCATAAGGCCAAGCCTTCCACCCTTTACCAAGTATATAGATGCATTAATAGTATAAGAGATATTGTGATATCCCAACATAAACATAAACATAATCCAACATGGAGCAATCTTCATCTTCACCTGCAACTAGCAAAGCTATAAGAGGGGCTGAGCAAAAGCGGTAACATAGCTAATCAACGATTTGCTAGGAAGGGTATCAAAGGTCAGGGGCTATCATGCAATTTGGGAGGCTTGAGCAGCAAGTGGTAGGTAACGCAGCATAGCGATAGAACGAAGCAACTAACATAGCAATGATAGTAATGAGATCCAAGGTGACGGTCATCTTGCCTGAAATCCCGCTAGGAAGAAGAACGAGTCCATGAATAAGATGAAGCCACGAAGACGAACCAAGCGTCGACGGACGAATCCTCACGATCGCAACGAGACGGGAACTATCGAGAAGAAGCACACAACATGGTAAACACACCACACATGAACAAGGCATGATGCACAACCAAGTATGATGCATGACAAGGCTACAAGAAGCTACTCATGGCAAGAGATGGTGCATACATGAGCAACACAACCAAACAAGTTTAAATGAGGCCGGAAACAACATAGAACAATTCCGGTAAGTCCTCATATGCAAATTTCGAAATTGGTCCAGATCTGAATAAACCTTAAGTTCAAGTTGTTAAACAGCAAGTTAAGATGCACCAAGACGATCTACACAAAATTCTAGTCAAGTTACATATAAAGTTCATTAGATTCGGAGCTACGGCCTAGAAGATATGAGCAAAACAAGATAAACATGACATTTATGCAAAATGCATTCAAACATCAAGCAAACACATCAAAACAAGGATGCAACATGATAATATGAGACTACATGCAAAACCAAGAAAGTTTCATATAGAGCACACTCAAAACGGAGCAACGGTTCAACACATACACCCTATACAAGTTATAACAACAATCTGTCCAAAATAGAAGTAGGCATCTTGCAAGCATCAAAACAACATGCTACAAGACCAAAACATGATAACAAAAGGCATGGACATGATGTACAGGTAAAGAATTACAAAACATGAACACTGAGCTATCTCCAGAAACTACTAGAACAAGCTCAAAAGGACATGGCAAGATTGCAAATAATAACAGGTTCACCGACTTAGTGGAATTCACAGGACATGACACAAATAACATCAGGTTAGCATGTTTAGAGCTAACAACCAACATGTTACAGCAAGCTATCATGTCAAACTAGAGAGTGGTATGAATCTACTCAAGACATAGAACAAAAGTCCCTTACTGACCATGAGCCAAAAGGGATCAGAAAATACAATTGCAAGCATGTGAACATAGCAAAACATAAACAGATTCAGACTTTGTGAAAAACTGGAGCATGGCAAAACAGATAACAAGTAGGCATGTTTACGAGCTCGATGCACTCACTACGAGGCATTGCATGACAAACTAAGCATACACCCAGCAACTCGGCATGGCATAGAAGCTATACATGGCAAAAACAATAATATAGCATGCAAGGATCAACTACAACAACCTTGGCAAAATTGAATAACACGTAAACAATCTGCCAGGAACATTTTATAGCAAAAGTAGAGCTCGATTGAGTCAAGCTAGGATACTCTATAAATGCAAATAGAGGCATGGATGGATAGAGCATAACCATATGTCCAAAACATCCTTACTGAACGTACTCAAAAGAGGCATGGATCTCACTGCAGCAACATTAATACTCTATAAATTCTAAGTCCCTGAAATCAGCAACATCACGGAGGCTACTTACCAAGCTTAAAACAAACAATACATGACATATCATGAAGAATGGATTGCACCACAGCGAAGATGGCATGTTGTAGCTCATAACACATGTAGACTTCATGCTTAAAAGAAAATCAGACAAAACGATACAAAAATGACAAATGAGCATGTTCTGATAACAGGCAGCATTCAACATTACATAGCAGTCTTGCAACAATGATTAGGGCATCAAGATGAACTCAAATGAACATGGCAAAATGGAACAAAATGAAGAGCATCTCAAGATGAACATTTCTATATGACATTCATGTAAAATGGAGTAGTGTTACAGGAGATATGATGCGATGAACAGGAGCTAAAAATAACTCAGAAAAAGACTTAGAAGAAATACGGGGTCAACCTCGGGTTCGCACGGCAAACGATGCAGGGCCGGAGTTCACCGGAGAGGTGGCCAGAGAGGAGGTAGATGGCGGGGACGGGCGGATCCGGGGCGCTGGGGAGCGCCGGCGAGGGGCGACGAGCGGCGGCGCTTGGGAGGCGTGAGGCGGCGGGGCACGAAGGCGAGGGGCGCTGGCGCGGGGCGTGGGCCGCGGCGGCGGGGCAGCGCCGGACGACGACGGGGCGGCGCGGGTGGAAAACGGCGAGGCTGGATGCCGGCGGAGGGGACGGGACCCGGCGGCGAACGATCTGGCGGTGGGGCGGAGGACGCAGCAGGAGCGCTGGGGCGCTCGGGCAGGCGAAGGCGCGGAGCAGGCGCCTCGGCCCAGATCCGGCCCGGGGCAGGCCTCCCGCGGGCCTGGGTGGGCCAGCGGCTGCGGGGAGGTGGCCAGGGGGCGCGAGCGATGTGGCAGCCCCCGGTTGGCTGCGGCCGGCGGCTTTGGTGGGTTTAGGTGGCGGCGGGCATGGATGGAGGAGGCCAAGTGGCGGCGGGGCAGTGCACTGGCGCTGATAATGAGGAAGGAGCAACGGCTGGCTGCGGAAATTGAGGAGGGGGTCTAGGGTTTCCGAAAATGGAGGCTAGGGTGTCCATTTATAGTAAGGGGGGCTAGGTTAGGGGGGTGAGAGGGTTTTTGAACCCTCCGATCGCCATCAGACGGCTCCGGACGCGAGGAGAGGTAGGTTGGGCCTAGGAGGTGTTAGTGGGATGTGTAGAGGGGGTGTGGGCTGAGAAGAGAGAAAAGAAGTGCAGCCCGACAACGGTTTCCGGAGACCGAAAACATCTGACGATTAAACCGGCAACGGCGCCGCTACGAATGACGGTTGGGCAGTCAAACGAACTCGGAAAGTGACGAAACTTGACAGGCGCTCTGGCTACACTATAATAAGACCGCATGCCAAGTTTCAACCCAATCCGAGAACATTTTTCGCCCACTCACAAAACGAGGTAAAAGGGGGCGCCGGAGGACATAGGAGTGCCGGATTGCAAAACGGACAACGGGGAAAATGCTCGGATGCATGAGGCGAACACGTATGCAAAATGAGATGCACATGATGACATGATATGAAATGTAGATGGTGACATGGCAAAGTGCAACACGCAATCACATGACATGACAAAGACGGCAAATAACTGACGGACACCTGGCGCATCAAATCCGGGGCGTTACAGCCTACTAGCTAGATAGGGGGAGGAGTGTGCGACTGTGAGATCGATGAAAAGAGGGGAGAGAGTTTACATATGTGTGGGACCGTATGAGAGACACGAGGCATGGACACCGAAAGGAGGAGATGAAGGTGCGTGTGTATGTTGTAGGCAGACATCGCTGGAGAGATTTATCGATCGGTGTGTGTCGAAAAGGAGTTCTGGAGACCATGGGAGAACGGCCTAAAGAAAAAAAAATGAATGTGCGCGATGGATAGAATGCCGAGGGAGGGGGAGGGAGGAGGGCATGTGCATGCACAAGAGAAAGTTAGTGCTAGCTACAAAGGTTAGAGGATTGTGTGGGTGTAAGAGACTAACAAAGATCATAATTCGATATGAAAGTGGATTCACATATTTGAATAGGAGATCATAGTGTTATAAGCATATGCATGCATGAATATAGCGGTGATACGCGTGGTATGGTTTTGGACATGTTATACCATAATGTGATAATGCGTGGTGTTTGTAACTCACAACTAAATATCGAACAATCTAAATCATACTATACATCGAACAATCTCACATTTTATTTGAATTTGTGATAATGTGTGGCATTTGCAGCTAACAACTAAACATCGAACAATCTAAACCATACTATATATCAAACAATCTCACATTTTATTTGAATTTGTGGTAATGTGTGGCATTTGCAACTCACATCTAAATACTTGTAGGCGTAGGGGGCGGGGCACCATACATTATGTGATAAACACATTATACATATGAGACATGGTTTAGGTTATGAAGATCTAGCTAGAGCTTGAAATGTATTGTGATTTGAAATCAACATAAAGTGGATTGGAAAAAAAATCAAGTTCGAGTTCATATAGTACACATAGTTCATATCTAACTCGACAATAATCATGTGGTGTGCTGTGAAGATAATAGACAAACGATAGTTTAACTCGACAATAATGATGATTGTAGATTTTATTAAAATAGAGAAATGAATTCAAATGGATTAACTTCACAAAAATCATGATTGTTGATCTTATTCAAATAGAGAAACGAATTCAAATTTAGTTCATATTGAAGTGGTAGTATATAAGTTTGGAATGCACTACAACGTTCATTTGAGTAGCAGGTTGCATGCATCATACACGTAGCGAAATATTTTAATTGAACATAAAATGAATTCAAAGTTTTGAATGGCATTTGTAGTGCGAATTGATTTGGTACAGTACACGGGACTAGACTCTCTTGTGTGGTGCGAATTGATTTCTTTTTGTTTTTTCATCGACGGAAGTGCGAATTGATTTGGTACAGTACATGTTAGGCTTGTCTGGAAATTTCAACCCGCGCCTTGTTACCTCGAAATATTTAAGATATATCTTTGTCTCGTTGTGCTCCGAAAACTCCCTCCATCCCAAATTACAATGCGCGCAAAAACTCCCACCTCCTGCGAAATCTTGACACGCGAAATGCCCGTGATACCCCAGAACCGAAAGAACCGCCTAGCTCAAATCGGTGGGGATACTTTCGTAACTTACCCCACATTTTGGACAAGCGCATCCCTGAGCCATGGTTCCCCCTCCCATCCCATCCGCCCACCCATTCATACACCGAGGCCGCGAAAACCCGTGAAGCCCCACACCCTCCTCCGTCCACCACCCAGCCGGAGCCTCTTCGCCGACGACATCATCCACAGCAACACCTCGACGTCACTCATCCACCACACATGATGAGGATCCGTCGTTGATCTCGTTGTCCCGCCGGTTCAGCCACCCCGTCCTCCACCTCCAAGGAGATGCCCCGACGTTCCCCTCATCTTTTGCACCACCTCCATTCACACACCGTTGTCTTCACCTGCACCACCGGAAGAGCAGCATGATCACCGTTTCCTTGGATGAAGCTGAGGCCTAATCGGCGCCACCAAAGAGGTTCTACACTAATCGCTGCATTTTCTTCTTGATTCGATTTCACAGTGATGCCGATCCTCGGTCCCGAGCCGACATGGCGTGGCTCCATCCACGGTGGCGTCGCCGGCCACTTCCTCCACGGCATCGCTCCCACGATGGTGACGTCCACATCAGTAGGAGCTGCTGCTGCTTTGGCTCTCACTCATGCTAATGCTCTGCTCGACCTCTCGGTCCCCTGCCTGGTCTGCTCTTGCTCTTGCTCGCGCTACTGCTCTCGCTCTTGCTCTTGCTTGTGCTGCTGCTCTCGCTCTTGCTCTTACTTGTGCTGCTGCTCTACTCTTGCGCGCGTTGCTGCTGCACGAGCAGCAGATCCTACTCTCCCTCGAGCCGCTGCAGCTGCTACCCGAGATGTTGCAACACGACCAGCTGCCCCGGCTCTCGCACGCGCTGCTGCTTCGGGCGCTGCTGCTACTGCTACTACTTTTCTTCTACTAGTGCGTTTCGTTTCAACAGTAAAATTCAGTTTCGATAGCAAAATTCAGTTTCGATAGTTAAATTCGGGTTCGACAGTTAAATTCAGTTTTGACAATTAAGTTCAGAGATGACCGGCTATTGTATTTTACATCTAGAACTTTGTGGTTATGTATTTTACGTCATCTATTGGAGATGCTATTAGAATTCCACTCAGGTTAATGTTGTCTCTCTTGTCCTACTTCAGCCTCGTCGTCGTACAACTCACCGGAGTTGCTCCAACGACGAAACCTTCCATCACAGTGGAGTAGTACCCCGGGCTCCATCTCCAGACGCCTACGATCTACTTCCCCTCCTCCTACATCCATATCAGCCGGAGCATCCTGACCGACCAACCCAATCATGCTGAGATCGACATGGCTTCGCCAAAGAGGTTGTACACTTGTTGCATCGCTTTTTTACTCTACATGTTTTATATATATATATAGTCCACTGAGCACATGTAGTAACGTGAAATACGATTAGTTTCTCCTACTATATGACAAGCAGTGAGGTACCAGGCAACTTAGCTATATTTGATGGACTCTCTTGAACGCCATCATTATTTATCTCTGCGCGTTTGAGCTGTGCATTTGTAGATGGGCCTGGGAGAGCTAGTAGGGCAGTGGCCTGGGTTCAAAGTAGTAGAAGTAGCACAAAAACATTTTTTGAGTGTAGGCTTTTCCTTGCTCATGCCTGCCTACTAGAATCGCCAGTGCTTGAAAGGAAAACTGAAGGAAAAACATAGGAATTTGAAAGTTTCCTATGGTACTACTATTCATGCGTTTGGTTCAAAGGAATGGAGCAAAGGAAAACCGTAGGATTTTTTCCTTTAGTGTCTCCTTGAAATAAAAACCGCAGGAATTTTAATATCCACTTATCCTCCTTTTCAAATTCCTATTCATGAAGCACAAGACTAGGAGATAGTAGCATAATAGCATTATAACCGTACATTTTCTTGTGGTTTGACTTAATCTCACCATGCTTCTTTGCATCTTGTGGCCGGGCTCCACACTGTCTTTCACCGCCTCAGATCTTCTTCCCCACCGTCGGCAGCCATGACAACTGCGTTACCATCATCAACCGAGCAGATGACCTCGAGGACTACACGGGTCCACAAGAGAGGTCGCACTCTTTCGTGTCTGCTTACGTTATGCATCGCTTAATATTACATGCTACTTTATCATCCTGTTCACCGATTAGACTCTAAGTCAGCTCCAAACTAATGGTCAAACTTGAGTTTTTAAATGGTTGTGGGGTACATATCGGGGCCGCAATCAATAGTACCTATCTACTATCTGGTTAATCTCTGGTGTCTACTATGAGTTTCATGTTGGGTGGGAAATAAACAGTAAATAAGCCGTTATATGTATTTTTAACTGAAGCCATTATCTGCCTGCTATCATTGGTTTTGGGTCTATCCACAGGTTGCTACCATCACTCTGGATTTCTGCATGGACTCCTTACATAATCTCACTATGTTTTATTCCTATGCATGTCAGTTATTGTACACAACGGAACTGAACATGTAGAGCAAAAGAGATGAGCCTTGTGTGGAAATTAAATTTCATGCAGACGTCGCTCCATGGTGGGCGCAAAGGCAGCCCCCCTCCACCAATGTTGGATTGTAATCAAGAGGAAGGTAACTGATCTGAGGGGGATTCAGAAGAACAAGACCACTCCTATTTACACCCTGAGGTCTTCGCGCTAACTTGGTATGCTGATGTTGGTAATATCATGCATATGGTGCCTTGCATTGCTTACTTTATACATCAAATATGTCATCTGCTTAGTTTAGACATGCTTTGTGGGAATGCCATCTATTTAGTTTCTTTGTCGTATATGTGAATTATGCAACACCATCTTGTTTAGCCAGGCATCATATATGTAAATTTTGCAATGCCATTCTGCTTAGCCAGTCATCTTATATGTGAATTATATCAGGCCATCCTTTTTTTCATTACGTATCACATTTTTCAACAATGTTAGTACATTCAACTACTCTTCATGTGCATAAGCCATTTGACACGGTGATGGAAAATTTTGGAGTGAAAACAAGGTCCTCAGAGCAGACTCTGCTATCTGACGAAGCGCATATCTTGCTGGTTACAGATAGCTCCACAGAGGAGGATTCAGAGACAGATGACCAGTCCTATCCCCCCCGAGGTGTATGCTCTAAGTTGGCAGGGTTATGTTACGCATATCATGCGTATGGTGTCTTGCATTACTATGTCATTTGATTAGTTTAGACATGCTTTGTGTGAATGCCACCTGTTTAGTGTCTAATTACCATATATGTGAATTATGCAATACCATCTTGTTACAAGACATTACATATGAGAATTATGCAATGCTATCTTGTTGCAAGGCATTATATATGTGAATTATGCAATGCCATGATGTTTAGCCAATCATCATATATGTGAATTATATCATACTATCCTTTTTTGTATTACGTGTTCCATTTGTCGACAATGTTTGTATATTCAACTACTCTTCCTGTGCATCAGCCATTTGAAGTGGTGATGGAAGTATCTGGAGTGAAAACAAGGTATTCAGAGCAGACAATTCTACCTGCTGAAGCAGACATCTTGCTGGTTACAGATAGCTCCTCAGAGGAGGATTCAGAGACTGATGACCAGTCCTATTTCCCCCCTGAGGTCTATGCTCAAACTTGGCAGGGTTATATTACTCATGTCATGCATGTTGCATAGCATTGCTTAGTTTTTACATCATATATGCGGTTGCCATCTTCTTACTTGCTTACTATATAAATCATATATTTGAATTACATCATGCCATCATGTTTACATAGACAACATCTATCTGAATTATGGCATGCCAACCCATTTAATAAAAACATCATATAGTTATATCATCTCATCCTCTTTAGTGTTTACAGTCATCATATTTTGAATTATGCCATTCTATCCGTGAATTATATCATGCTATCATGTTTCCATAGGCGGCATGTATGTGAATTATGGCAGGCGAACCTATTTAATAAACACATTATATAGTTATATCATGTCATCTTGTTTACTTAGTCATCATATTTTGAACTATGTCTTTCAATCTTTTTTAGTTAGCCATCATATATGTGAAATTGTGTCATGCTATCCTGTTTAGTTAGCCATCATATATGTGAAACTGTGTCATGCTATCCTGTTTGGTTAGACAACATAAATGTTAATTATTTCATGCCCTCTTTTATTCCCCACTATCCAATGCACCTGTCTATCATACAATGTCTATACATTCAATTACTTTTCTTGTTTATCAGACATTTAAATTGGAGAGGGTGATGGAAGTATCCAAGGGAGTAACAACATGGTCTTCAGAAGATAGTGCTACGAGTCGATGCACATAGAACCACGGTTGTACTTGCCCAAGAATCAGCCCCACCACACATAACTCAGACTCTCGCACATTGTACCCCTACCAGTTGGACAGAGAACCAGCTACACCCCTTCTAACCCCAACCCTAGCAGATGGTAACCCAGTTCTAGTTGACACAGCACTGTCTCCACCATAGAGCACCCAAACACAAGCAGTTAGTAAGGGAACTTCAGTGCCCAAAGCACGAGGACCACCACTCAGAATCCCAACTCAACGCTTAAAGTGAAAGAAGAATTGTTCTTAGGTCAGGTTCTGTAGCTATGGTTCATACTCCTTTGCTCTTGCATCACTGTATTTATGCATACCAACTATTATCAAATTTGAAGGATGTAATTGAAACTCCAATGGCACCACAGGTATGTTTTAAACCCGTTTCTTTAACTGGTTTGCTGTTGTAACTTGCTCTATGTTGATTTCAGTTTCAATTGAATAAACAATTATGTTCTCATGTCATGCACATTAAAAGTGTTGTTATTGCTCTGTAGTTTCCCTGTGACGCCCCCGATTCAATCGTACACTAATCATGCACGCAAATGTGTACGATCAAGATCAGGGACTCACGGGAAGATATCACAACACAACTCTACAAATAAAAAGTCATACAAGCATCATAATACAAGCCAGGGGCCTCGAGGGCTCGAATACAAGTGCTCGATCATAGACGAGTCAGCGGAAGGAACAATATCTGAGTACAAACATAAGTTAAACAAGTCTGCCTTAAGAAGGCTAGCACAAACTGGGATACAGATCGAAAGAGGCGCAGACCTCCTGCCTGGGATCCTCCTAAACTACTCCTGGTCGTCGTCAGCGGGCTACACGTAGTAGTAGGCACCTCCAGAGTAGTAGGAGTCATCGTCGAAGGTGGCGTCTGGATCCTGGTCTCCAACATCTAGTTGCGGCAACCGGGTAGAAGGGAAAGGGGGAAAAGGGGGAGAAAAGCAACCGTGAGTACTCATCCAAAGTACTCGCAAGCAAGGAGCTACACTACATATGCATGGATATATGTGTAAAGGGCCATATCAGTGGACTGAACTGCAGAATGCCAGAATAAGAGGGGGATAGCTAGTCTTATCGAAGACTACGCTTCTGGTCGCCTCCGTCTTGCAGCATATAGAAGAGAGTAGACTGAAGTCCTCCAAGTAGCATCGTATAGCATAATCCTACCCGGCGATCCCCTCCTCGATGCCCTGTTAGAGAGCGATCACCGGGTTGTATCTGGCACTTGGAAGGGTGTGTTTTATTAAGTATTCGGTTCTAGTTGTCATAAGGTGAAGGTACAACTCCGGGTCGTCCTTTTACCGAGGGACACGGCTATTCGAATAGCTAAACTTCCCTGCAGGGGTGCACCACATAGCCCAACACGCTTGATCCCATTTGGCCGGACACACTTTTCTGGGTCATGCCCGGCCTCGAAAGATCAACACGTCGCAGCCCCACCTAGGCACAACAGAGCGGTCAGCACGCCGGTCTAAACCTAAGCGCCCAGGGGTCTGGGCCCATCGCCTTGAGCACACCTGCACGTTGCGAACGCGGCCGGAAGCAGACCTAGCCTAGTGGCGTTCCAGTCCAATCCGGCGCGCGCCACTCAGTCGCTGACGTCAAGAAGTGCTTCGGCTGATACCACGACGCCGAGTGCCCATATCTTTCCCGCGTAGTTGGTTAGTGCGTATAGACCAAATGGCCAGACTCAGATCAAATACCCAGATCTCGTTAAGCGTGTTAAGTATCCGCGAACGCCAATAGGGCCAGGCTCACCTCTCACCCAGGTAGCCCCGAACTGCCCTGCCGTTCCGCCTCAAAGATCCACTCGCGGGTACTCCTCGAGCCAACCCGACTTTGGTCACCACATGTATCATGTATATAGTATAATATATATCCATGATCATCTCCCGAGGTGATCACAGCCCAGTATTATAGCATGGCAGACAGACAAGAGTGTAGATCCACTGATGGAACACTAGCATCCTATACTAAACAAGTAGGATTGCAGGTAAAGGTATCAACAGCAGTATCAAAGACAGGCTATGCATCAGGATAGGAATAACGAAAGCAGTAACAGGCTACACTACTCTAATGCAAGCAGTATAGAGGAGAGTAGGCAATATCTGGTGATCAAGGGGGGGCTTGCCTGGTTGCTCTGGCAAGAGAGAGGTGTCGTCAACACCGTAGTCGTACTGGGTAGCAGCAGCGTCGGTCTCAGTGTCTAGTGAGAGAAGAGGGGGGAGAAACAATAAATATTTAAGCAAACAGATGCATAGCGATGCATGACATGACAAGTAACGGCGTTATAGGTGCCCTAATGCGGTATGAGGTGATACCGGTGAAGGGGGGAAACATCCGGAAAATATCCCCGGTGTTACGCGTTTTCGGGCAAAGGAGCCGGAGGGGGAAAGTTGCGAGTTTGCTATGCTAGGGATGTGTGGTGGACGAACGGGCTGCGTAGCCGGATTCGTCTCGTCGTTCTGAGCAACTTTCATGTTGAAAATATTTTAATCCGAGTTACAGATTAAAAGATATGATTTTCTAAAGATTTTATTAATTTCTGGAATTTAATTAATTATTTAAATCCAACATTATCCAAAACAGTGATTGCTGACGTCATCATGACGTCAGCAGTGAACAGGGATGTTGACTGGTCAAACTGACATGTGGGTCCAGTGGGACCCACCTGTCATTCTTTGATTAGGTTAATTAGGGTTTAACTAACTAATTACTGTTTTGATTAAACTAACAGTTAATTAGGTTAATCTAATTATGATTAATTAACTTAATTAATTCCTTAATTAATTAATTAATTTTATTATTATTATTATTATTTTATTTTATTTATTATTATTTTTTCTAAAAACCGTTCTGTGGGGTGGGGCCCCCATGTCAGTGGCCCTATGGGCCAAACGGGCGCGGGCGACAGGCGCTGGGCGCCAGCCCGATACGGCGCCGGCGAAGCAAGGAAGAGCCCCGGGGTGCGGGCGTAACCCGCCCACGCGACGCGGCACAGCCGGGCGCGGGCGTCGGCGGCCAGGGGCTGCACGAGCGCCGGCCGGAACAGGGCGGCAGGGACTGGAGCCGTGGGCGCGCGTGGCGCTGGGCAGTGAGGGCGGCGGTGCAGGGCGAGGCCACGGCGAGCGTGGGCCTCGACGGCCAGAGCAGGGGGTGCGCGGGGCACCGTGGTGTGCGCCGACGCACACGCGCGAGTGGCGGGTGCGGTGAGCGCGCACCAGCGCGGCGCGGTGTACGGCGAAGCACCACCGGAGCGAGGTGACCGGATGGGGCGACCGCGAGCTCGGGTGCGGGTCCGCGCGAGCGGCCACGGTGAGCGCGCATCGCGCCTGAGCGGGGCGGGCAGAGAGGCAAAGAGTAGAGGGCGGCGGCTTACGACGGGTGCAGGGTCATGGCAACGGGGGTTGATGAGGAGTCGGGGACGACGACGCCGGCGCCGCGGCGTCGGGGAAGCAGAAGCAGTCCGGCGAGGAGGAGGACGGGGATGCGGCGGTGTAGAGGAGGAGGTCCAGCGACGCGGTCCGGGGCGGCGTGGTCTCTAGGCGGCAACGGGCGACGGCGTCGGGGGGGAGGACGGTGGCGCCGGGGTCGGCTTCGGGCGACGGGTGGCGGCGCCAGGGGCGTCGGGGGCGACGGGGACGTGCACCGGGGCGGCGTCGGGCGGCTTCGGGCTTCGCCCGATCTCGATCCAGAATTGGATCGGGGGAAGGGGAGAGAGCGAGTGGGGGGGGGGGGAAACGTGGGCGAGTGGGGGAGGCGGCTAGGGTTTCTGCGAGGTGGGGGTTAGGTGTAGTGGGGGGTGTTGGGCCGGCATGGGGGGCCTGCTGGCTAGCTGGGCCATTTGGCCCAGGGGGAAGGGGGTTCTTCTTTTTTTTTGATGTGTTTGTTTCCTTTCTTTTATTCATTCCTTTTCTGTTTTTATTTATTCTTTACTGTTTCCTTTTAGATTCCTTTTATTTTAGTTTTAGTAAAATACCAAAATGGCACCTTATTTGATATTACCAAATACGCCACTGTCGCATTAACTTGGACAGCTAAATTAAATAGTTTAGTATTTTATTAATTTGAAAAAGGTATTAAACTAAATGTTTTGCTGTTGTTTTAACTACTTTAGAGTCTTTAAACGTTTTATAAAAGTGTGGTTTCTCCACCGCTATTATCCATGATTTATTTGACACATTTTGGACATTTTAGTTTTAATGTTTGGAAACTCTTGTTGTTTGACAATATTTGAATTTTGAATTTGAAAGTTTCGAACCGACGTGAGATTAGCAACTATAATTGAGGTGACGTGGCATCATTAGCAGAGGAGCACTGTAGCTTAATTATCCGGGCGTCACAAATCTCCTCCACTACAAGAAATCTCGTCCCGAGATTTAGGAGGGGAGTAAGGGGCAAAGACTAGGTTGCGAAATTCTAACGTGTCTTCTCATTCTGGCTTGCTCTTCTCAAAGAGGTCAATCCATTACGTTGATGTCTTCAATTCTCTGCTTCAGGTCATCATGATGAAGTCGGCATTCTTCCTTCAGGAATTCCATCGTACTAACGAAAGATAAAGGGGGTATACTGGAAGAATGGACCTCTGCAGGGTAGACTATCTGGTAGACAACAACGAGGAAGGTGGCGGAAAGTAACTCTCGAATTGAAATTTAAGACAATATCGAGAGCAAGGTAAGAACGTGCAAAATAGAACTTTCAACCGCATAGGAAATCGTTCGTTGCCTAAAGCGAAGTGTGAAAGGGGTTCAGAGCAATAAGAATAAGTATTGCGTCTGAAACCAGATTGATGTTCTCAACGGAAGGTGGCTCGTGAATTACACACGAGGCCACGCGCGAGGAACAACCTTGGGAACAAGGGTGTACATGGAAGTCAGGTTTCGATCCTAGGACCTGTGGGTTATGGGCCCACCACGTGGTTAAAAGTAGGAAATGCGTTGACATCTTGCACGGTCATGATAGCAAGACATGTCAGAGGGTAATCTATCAATTATGTCGGCAACAATGTCGGTACCAAGGGCAAGGAACGAAGAGAACCATTTTCCTGCTCGTTGAAACGAGGCAGACCAATAGGCAAAGTTCTCGTCCATCGGTGGCTACCGGAATGTCATCAACAATAGTAACAGGGTCTTACTGATAGAGTTGAACATCGAGGTGTTTGCATAAGCAGGAGAATATTACTGCTTAGATCATATAGATCACAAGAAGGTTTAAACAAACCAATGGAAAGGAAAAGTGATTATCAGATATTTCAGGGGGTATATCCTCCCCAATGATAAGCAGAGCATGATATCCATGACAGGATATAATGTAGAAAACCATTTATGTAAGGGAAAGAAATTTCATGACATTACTCATACAACGGTGTTTGGATAATTGAGCAGGAAACACTTAGCATCGGGTTCAAATATTCCTGTTGAAAATCGGGATACCATAGACATGCTTCGAGATAGCATTGACATGGTATTCAAGCAAAGGTCAGACTTTGGGATACACAAAGGATCCATCAGGAACAACTTATAGAATAAGTCTTTCAATTTCCTCATGGAAGGATGGATAACCTTGCTAAAAAGGAAACTATAACAGTAGGTCCTCCGGCCAGGTGTGCCGGTCATTTCATCACCTTACCGGGTCATAAAAGAACATTGTTATTACCCTTGCAAATATATTCCAACCATCATATCTGACCGGGATTCAGATCTGGCCGGTGTTAGGATACCTCAGACTCAGGGTGCCTGAGCAGAAAAGGTGTAACACACATTGACGAGATGATAATGTAAGATTCTTGGAATTGAACTATGGAAGCGAGTTCCAAAGCAAGGGTACATCATTTAACCAAGGAGGGGACGAGGAGGTGGCTGATGGACTCAGTGACAATTCCTCGAGATTCCCAAAAGATGGATTTCCACAATTATGTGAACAAGGAAATATCATTTGTCAGATCAAATGGTATAATGATGTATGCTCGAGGGAAACATACTCAACTGAACAATGATAGAAGGGTGCACCCAGGAATCTGGACTAGGTAGCTCGATCAATGTTCGAATGATGATTAAATAAGCAATAGACTTAGAATGAAATTGTAGACCAATAACTTCAAAGCAATAGGGTTGCCAAAAGTTTAGAATTTACACATCACAGACCATTTGTCGGTATTCCGGTTAGAAACAACACGGAGACCAAGAAATGAACGCAAAAGGCGAGAGATATTACTATACCCAGAATTCTCAAGAGGTGGTAAAATTACCACGACATTCTTGACATAAAAGGTGGTAATATTCCAAGGTAAAGAAGAACAAATGCTGGATAGCAAGGATCTCAAGGTATAACACAAAACACGAATAAGTTTGTGTTGAACGGAAGGCAATAAAGTGGTCGGTGATAACACAAACCATTGAGGGGTGAGGATGGTATTTCTCATCAGGAATTCGATATATATATCTTGGAAGAGCTCAGGATGTTGATGATGACCACGACACATTTGTCGAGAGATTTCATGAAGATGTAATCGATCAGCGACGACATCAAGTCAAAGGAACGACGAAGCAAGAGGTTATTGGAACCACAGTTACGACACAACTTGAAATCAAGCTTGCTTTTCAAGGTGAAATAATATGACAAGGAAAATCGACGTAAGCTTAGCTCATCGTCGAAGTGGTGCTCCGAGAATAAGGACCAGGTGGCGCGGTCAAAATCAGCACGATACTGATATAGCTGATCAGGATAGGAACGACATGATCGGGTACAAACTCGTACGTAAAGAATATCAGTAGGAGTTGTTGAACCGTAACGCGGATTCGGTTTAGTTATCAAGTATTTAACAACTCGGAGCCCGTGAAAAATTGGAATCAGTGATAATGTAGTACTTGATGAAGAACTCATAAGAAGTCATGCAGTTCCAAGATAATCTCGACATACCAGGGGGGTAATACTCGGAGACGGATCAAAGTAGAGGTTGGACCGGGGTATTGATCCACAGAAGACAAGTGCTTACACTTGCATCGAAAATGGTATTTAAAGGAGAACATGGTCGGAACCATGTTTGTAAAAGGGCAGACCCCAGATATAAGATGAACTTATATCAAGGGAATAATTAATTTTTAAAAGAAGCTTCAATGAGAAGATGTACATCGTGTCCATGGGC
Organism: Aegilops umbellulata; assembly: GCA_032464435.1. NCBI lineage: Eukaryota > Viridiplantae > Streptophyta > Magnoliopsida > Poales > Poaceae > Aegilops > Aegilops umbellulata. Next base: position 296,272,914 of record CP136056.1, read on the forward strand.
ATGAACATAAAGTTCAAGGTCGACTCCCACTTCTCCAATGCATAACCTTTCATCCACTTCTCGCGTTCGATGAAGTTGTATTGTTGAAATTTTATCTGGCAAAATACCAGAAGAGTATGACTCGTGGGAACTTTCGAGTTCACACATATTAAGGAAGGCATAGGTTCAAGCCATCGGGGCTTCTTAGAACATGTACCACGAACTTCAGTAGTAATTAACACAAGCTCAAAAGTAGAGCATGGTTGACAAAGCAGAGGATACAATTTACCAAAGGCATTATATACCCGTGGAAAGGCTCACAAGGTTATTGAATATGATGGGCGATGTCAGATGAAATCCAACAATGGATCGAGCAATCCACAACGGAGCTGATGTGAGTATCGGTACTCAATCAGACGAAGAAAGAATGCACGTGCATCATATTATAGAACATCTGAATAATCCAAGGTTTAGATAACAAAGGAATTGTGATGTCCAAACATAGGATCAGGAGTAGACGCCCTGATCAAGAATAGATAGGTTGGATAGAACAGAGGTACAATTGACGACAAATAGTTTGGTCGAGAACCAACTCATGTTCAAAATGACATCTGAGCCGGATAGATAATTTAAAAGGAACAACCGATGATTACGTACATTCGCACTCATGTTGAATCAATAGGATCAAAATGACGGTGTCTAAGGATACTAACGAATTTTGCCAGACATATGGAAAGCATCCATAATGCAAGCAGACAAGTATTTGTAGAGCAATAAGGCTGCAAGGATTTTCGGAGGATTTAATAATGTTTCAAAGACTTTTGTGAAACACATGAACAACTGGGGGATGAGCGGATACTCGATAAGTGCGAGAATTATCCGTAAGGGTATTAGGTGACAATGAACAGCAAGGCACTAAGCTCAAAGGATTCTCAGAACAACATAGAGTATTTCGTGACATCTTTTAATAACAAGATCAACAGGGAATGATTGTATGAGTGGCAAGTGTATGCAGTTTTCATAGGGGTTGACGGTGGAAGGAAATCACAAATGCGATGTCACAAAGACTCGAGAGAACATCGTAGAGTAACTTCGGAATCTTCTAGTGCATCTGGCGATCATCTGAAGTGAGGGGCTCTCCGGGAGAAAGTATTATCGAGAACCTAAGTTAGTTTTGTTTTTAGCAAAATCATTTAACCCGAGTAGAAGAGAGCTCAGAGTCCCAGAGTAAAGGTTGAGGAGTAAAAGATCCTAACACCACCTGATGGCGACGTGGGCCCGTAAGGCACATAGCCAAGTTAGTAAAAGTTTTGTAATGTCTAGACTCGACTTCGGCCAAAGAGTTGGAAGGGGGATTCCTACAGGCAGTCGGCTCTGATACCAACTTGTGACGCCCCCGATTCAATCGTACACTAAACATGCACGCAAATGTGTACGATCAAGATCAGGGACTCACGGGAAGATATCACAACACAACTCTACAAATAAAAAGTCATACAAGCATCATAATACAAGCCAGGGGCCTCGAGGGCTCGAATACAAGTGCTCGATCATAGACGAGTCAGCGGAAGGAACAATATCTGAGTACAGACATAAGTTAAACAAGTCTGCCTTAAGAAGGCTAGCACAAACTGGGATACAGATCGAAAGAGGCGCAGGCCTCCTGCCTGGGATCCTCCTAAACTACTCCTGGTCGTCGTTAGCGGGCTGCACGTAGTAGTAGGCACCTCCAGAGTAGTAGGAGTCGTCGTCGAAGGTGGCGTCTGGATCCTGGTCTCCAACATCTGGTTGCGGCAACCGGGTAGAAGGGAAAGGGGGAAAAGGGGGAGAAAAGCAACCGTGAGTACTCATCCAAAGTACTCGCAAGCAAGGAGCTACACTACATATGCATGGATATATGTGTAAAGGGCCATATCAGTGGACTGAACTGCAGAATGCCAGAATAAGAGGGGGATAGCTAGTCTTATCGAAGACTACGATTCTGGTCGCCTCCGTCTTGCAGCATATAGAAGAGAGTAGACTGAAGTCCTCCAAGTAGCATCGCATAGCATAATCCTACCCGGCGATCCCCTCCTCGATGCCCTGTTAGAGAGCGATCACCGGGTTGTATCTGGCACTTGGAAGGGTGTGTTTTATTAAGTATTCGGTTCTAGTTGTCATAAGGTCAGGGTACAACTCCGGGTCGTCCTTTTACCGAGGGACACGGCTATTCGAATAGATAAACTTCCCTGCAGGGGTGCACCACATAGCCCAACACGCTTGATCCCATTTGGCCGGACACACTTTTCTGGGTCATGCCCGGCCTCGGAAGATCAACACGTCGCAGCCCCACCTAGGCACAACAGAGCGGTCAGCACGCCGGTCTAAACCTAAGCGCCCAGGGGTCTGGGCCCATCGCCCTGAGCACACCTGCACGTTGCGAACGCGGCCGGAAGCAGACCTAGCCTAGTGGCGTTCCAGTCCAATCCGGCGCGCGCCACTCAGTCGCTGACGTCAAGAAGTGCTTCGGCTGATACCACGACGTCGAGTGCCCATATCTTTCCCGTGTAGTTGGTTAGTGCGTATAGACCAAATGGCCAGACTCAGATCAAATACCCAGATCTCGTTAAGCGTGTTAAGTATCCGCGAACGGGCGCGGGCGACAGGCGCTGGGCGCCAGCCCGATACGGCGCCGACGAAGCAAGGAAGAGCCCCGGGGTGCGGGCGTAACCCGCCCACGCGACGCGGCACAGCCGGGCGCGGGCGTCGGCGGCCAGGGGCTGCACGAGCGCCGGCCGGAACAGGGCGGCAGGGACTGGAGCCGTGGGCACGCGTGGCGCTGGGCAGTGAGGGCGGCGGTGCAGGGCGAGGCCACGGCGAGCGTGGGCCTCGACGGCCAGAGCAGGGGGTGCGCGGGGTACCGTGGTGTGCGCCGACGCACACGCGTGAGTGGCGGGTGCGGTGAGCGCGCACCAGCGCGGCGCGGTGTACGGCGAAGCACGACCGGAGCGAGGTGACCGGATGGGGCAACCGCGAGCTCGGGTGCGGGTCCGCGCGAGCGGCCACGGTGAGCGCTCATCGCGCCTGAGCGGGGCGGGCAGAGAGGCAAAGAGTAGAGGGCGGCGGCTTACGGCGGGTGCAGGGTCATGGCAACGGGGGTTGATGAGGAGTCGGGGACGACGACGCCGGCGTCGCGGCGTCGGGGAAGCAGGCGCAGTCCGGCGAGGAGGAGGACGGGGACGTGGCAGTGTAGAGGAGGAGGTCCGGCGACGCGGTCCGGGTCGGCGTGGTCTCCAGGCGGCAACGGGTGACGGCGTCAGGGAGGAGGACGGTGGCGCCGGGGTCGGCTTCGGGCGACGGGTGGCGGCACCAGGGGCGTTGGGGGCGACGGGGACATGCACCGGGGCGGCGTCGGGCGGCGTCGGGCTTCGCCCGATATCAATCCAGAATTGGATCGGGGGAAGGGGAGAGAGCGAGTGGGGGGGGGGGGAACGTGGGCGAGTGGGGGAGGCGGCTAGGGTTTCTGCGAGGTGGGGGTTAGGTGTAGTGGGGGGTGTTGGGCCGGCATGGGGGGCCTGCTGGCTAGCTGGGCCATTCGGCCCAGGGGGAAGGGGGTTCTTCTTTTTTTTTGATGTGTTTGTTTCCTTTCTTTTATTCATTCCTTTTCTGTTTTTATTTATTCTTTACTGTTTCCTTTTAGATTCCTTTTATTTTAGTTTTAGTAAAATACCAAAATGGCACCTTATTTGATATTACCAAATACGCCACTGTCGCATTAACTTGGACAGCTAAATTAAATAGTTTAGTATTTTATTAATTTGAAAAAGGTATTAAACTAAATGTTTTGCTGTTGTTTTAACTACTTTAGAGTCTTTAAACGTTTTATAAAAGTGTGGTTTCTCCACCGCTATTATCCATGATTTATTTGACACATTTTGGACATTTTAGTTTTAATGTTTGGAAACTCTTGTTGTTTGACAATATTTGAATTTTGAATTTGAAAGTTTCGAACCGACGTGAGATTAGAAACTATAATTGAGGTGACGTGGCATCATTAGCAGAGGAGCACTGTAGCTTAATTATCCGGGCGTCACATTCCCACACTTATATTCTGTCTATTATGCTTTGTCTTGAACAAATATTATTTGAACTGTGTCTCTATCTTGATTTGGCAACAAAAACTAGAATGATATAGACCATAAAGTGACCATGGTACATAGATATAAGTTTGTTTCGTGCTGTTATCCTGTCCACTTTACTACTGGACTGATTTACCAAAATGAGTTTCATATACAACATGGTAATCCTATGATGTGTCTGCCTGTTTCTCTTTTAGAATGTGGACAAAATATTGGAGAAGAGTACCCCGTTATGCAATGGTAAAGGAAGTAATGCAGATAAGGTTCAAGATAGTGAGACATCCCTGTTGGTCTCCAGGAAAGCTGATAAAAACTATATTGAAGACACTGAGACAACCCCAAAGTCCTGTCTTGATGTAGTGTTGGAGTTACTGGCCACTACTGCTGGCACCAGCTCTTCGAACTCGCTGCCTGAATCAGTTCGGCTTCTTGAGTCTCAACTTCAAGTTGAAAGACATCGATAAGATGTTCTGCGATAGGAAGCTGAAGGACTGAGGAAGTCCCCACAGAATTCAGATGCATACATTCTGGTGCAACAATAACCACTGGAGGATTTAAGTGCCAAACAAGAGAAAGTTAATAAGCTTGCTAAGCATCTTGCTAGCTTATGGGTACCCAGTATATTGTTTCTTGAGCTCTTATGAAGTGGTTTTCAGTTCTGGACTTGTTTTGCTGCGGCGTTTATTTGCACTGGTCGCCAACTTTGACAACCAGTGTATGTGATATACTGCTTTCTTCCCTATATTTGCACTGGTGGCGAACTTTGATGTCCAGTGGATGTAATATGTGTAATAGCCGTGATAGCCTAGCGTAAGTTTCTTGCTTATTTATTTCCTTGTTGTCTTGTTTATTTGTTTGCTTGTAGTCAGTGCAGTTCTTTTTCTGCGGTTTGCTAGTGGCCACAATAACCTATTCTAAAAACTAGGCCACAACAACCATGGGCTACATATTTACTATAGTGACCCTGGTCCTCCTACGGGCCGTAGAAACAATGGGCCTTCTATGGGCCACAACATCAATGGGCCTTCTACGGGTCGTATGATCGATTGGCCAAACATGGGCCAATAACAGACTGCATTATGGGCCATAAACGGGCTAGAGTTGGAATCGTCCGTTCATGGACCGACCATAACGGGCCTTCGCTAATCGTTCGTATTTGATGATGCTATGAAAACAACCCAACGGATTAACAGGCCGCAAATGGGCCGACTGTAACCACGGGCTGAATTTGGCCCATCAGTAGTAAAGGCCAGTAACCGGTCGTAAGTAACCGAATGCTGGAAATGAGCCCAAGAATAAATGGGCCCTGAGAAAGCCGAAAGATAACACGGGTTGGAAACGGCCTAATGGAATAATGGGCTGTTAATGGGTATAAAGCAGTACACTATTCATTACCGGCTAGTTTCACTACGGGCCACTAATGGGCCAAGAGTTACAAAGGGCCTCATATGGGCCAAAAGACATCATGGGCCATACATTGGAGAGAAGTTACAATAGACAGGAATCATATTGGACGGCCCAGATGAAGCTACTGGGCTTAATTCCAATAGGCCGTAACGGGCCATGAGTTAGCGGGCCGTATATGGACTATATATGAACAGGCCATTAACAGGCTTTCTGTGGGCTAGCTCGCTACCTTTTGAGCAAGTCAAATAGGCCGGCCTTTTCACCGGAATGGGCCTCTGTTGGGCCGTGCCATGTGTCCACGTATCGTAGCCGCCTCCTATCCAATGAGTGGATGACATCTGTCCCAACGGTGAGCCAACACATGTTTCCTCCGGCCAATGAGAACTTTACACGTGGAAAATCCCCATTGGTCCAAGCTATTAACGGGCTATCGGATCCTAAACCGGACTCGATAGCTTAACGACGACCCGTTACGGTGGATGCCATGTGTTGGTTACCCTTGACAAAAACACTTCCATGACGCGCCATTTATCGTCATGGAAGTGGACACTTCCGTGATGATAATTTTGGTAATGTCATGGAACACTTATACGACAACACGGGTATGACTATCTTGATTCTGTCATAAAATCTTCATGGATCTACATGCATGACAGAAAAGGTGACCTACTGTGACAAACACGTATCATCACGGAAGTGTATTTTTTTGTAGTGTATAGTGCTTGCCAAAAAGAAAAAGTATAAAAAGGAGAGGTGAAGATCACCATGACTCTTGTATAAAGATAGAAGGTAAAAGTAAAAGATAGGCCCTTCGCAGAGGGAAGTAGAGGTTGTAATGCGCTTTTATGGTTGGATGCACAAAATCTTAATGCAAAAGAATGTCACTTTATATTGCCACTTGTGATAAAGAACTTTATTATGGAGTCCGTCGCTTTTATTTCTTCCATATCACAAGTTCATATAAAGTTTATTTTCTTCACACTAAAAGATCATACATATTTAGAGAGAAATTTTTATTGCTTGCACCGATGACAACTTACTTTAAGGATCTTACTCAATCCATAGGTAGGTATGGTGGACTCTCATGGCGAAACTGGGTTAAGGGATTTTGGATGCACAAGTAGTATCTCTACTTGGTGCAAAAGATTTGGCTAGCATAGGATGAGAAGCAAACTCAACATGTTGGAGGATCCATGACAATATAACTTCTATTGGGATATAAGAAAACATAGCCCATTATGTTTTCTTCCTTGTCCAACATCAACCTCTTAGCATATAATACTTTAATGAGTGCTCACAATCACGAAAGATGTCCAAGATAGTGTATTTATATATGAGACCTCTCTTTCTTTATCACTTCCTTTTAATTGCAACAATGACCAAAACTATGTTTGTCAACTCTCAACAAATTTTACTCATCATACTCCTTAGATGTGAAGTCATCACTCTCCATAAGATCATTATATAATCTTTTTACTTCGTTTATTCTTTTTGTTTTCTTTTCTATGATCATAGCAAGAAAGCAAAGCCCTCAACTCAAAACTAATCTTTATTTTATAACTATCGGACTCGATTACATAGATGGATCACAAAGAAAAACTCAAAGACTAGATCATACTAAAACTTTTATTCTACTAAATCAAGATATAACCAAAAGGATCGAACTAAGACAAACAATAAATGTAAAGATGTGATGGTGATACGATACCGGGGCACCTCCCCCAAGCTTGGCACAAGCCAAGGGGAGTGCCATACCCATGTACTCAAATCTCCTTCTTCGGAGGTGATGACGATGAGGTTTTTGTCAGCTTCATCAATCTACACTTGAGGTCCTGCAATTCTTGGAGTACACATTGTAGCATATTTGCATTCTTCTAAATTTATTCTAAAATATGCTTATTTTTAGGCCACCAAGAGCTTTTCCCTGCATCACTTTCACTTGGAAGGTATATATCCCAATTGGAGGGTATATGTGCACGAGGAGTATTCTCCACTCCATAATTATGAACAAAATTATGAAAGTTGTTCTGATGCAACTTGTGTAAGCACCTCCTAGGGGGAATCCCTTCTCATGTCTCTTGGCCTTCATGGATGCTTGTAGTCCCTATGGCTTGATGCGGGTTTGGAGCAGTAGAGATGCTAGCTAGAGTGCCTCTTTTCGAAGCCGGAGGTTGAACCTCAAGCGAATCTCTTGTATCCTCCTCCATCGTGACTCCTTCAACATCCTCCCTCCTAAGTTCCATCTGCATCAACCAAGCATCGTCTTCCACATTGTTGGAGGAGGAAGAAGACATGATGCCTGGCCTTGAAAACTCTAGCAGAAAACAGCTCGAATCAAGAACAAAGGATATTGTCGTGGTGCGATGGTCAAAACCTCCGGGAGATTATATAATGATTTTTTTACCATGCAAAAGAAGTATTCTGGGAGAAAATGGAGTCCGGAGGGTACATGAGGTGGCCACAGGCCTGGGAGGTGGGCCCAGGGGGTAGGGCGCGCCCCCCGACTTATCACCTCCTTGTGCGCTATTCAGACTACTTCTTATTTTCCTAACTTTTTAAATATTCAAAAATAGAGAAAAATTGATGTTGGGAAACTTTTGGAGTCGGTTTACTTACCGTATCACATACCTATTCCTTTTTAGGGTCTAGAACATTCTGGTAAGTTTCCCTTATGTACTCCTCCGGTGTTATGGTATTAATAATATTGGTTTCAACATTTATGGGAGTACCTGAGATATAATGTTTGATTCTTTGCCAGTTTACCACCTTTGGGTTATTGCCTTAGGCGTTGTTGATCTTGATGACACCAGAACGATAAACTTCCTCTATAATGTAAGGGCCTTCCCATTTAGAGAGAAGTTTTCCTGCAAGAAATCTTAAACGAGAATTGTATAGCAAGACATGGTCACCTACATTGAATTCACGCTTTTGTATCCTTTTGTCATGCCATCTTTTAACCTTTTTTTAAACAATTTCGCATTCTCATAGGCATGGGTTCTCCATTCATCAGGTGATCTAATGTCAAATAACCTCTTCTCACCGGCAAGTTTCAAACCATAGTTGAGCTCTTTAATTGCCCAATAAGCGTTATGTTCTAGTTCAAGAGGTAAGTGACATGCTTTTCCATAAACCATTTTACATGGAGACATACCCATAGGACTCTTATAAGCATCATCAAGTTTCTTAGACCAATTCTTTCTAGATCTATTAACAATCTTTTGTAAGATCAACTTTATTCTCTATTACTTAATTCTACTTGACTACTAGACCGAGAATGATATGGAGATGCAGTTCTTTGGTTAACATCATACTTAGCAAGCAATTTACGGAAAGCACCATGAATAAAGTGCGGACCACCATCAGTCATCAAATATCTAGGGACTCCAAACCTCAAGAAAATAACTTCTTTAAGCATTTTAATGGAGGTGTTATGATCAATACTACTAGTTGGAATAGCTTCTACCCACTTACTAACATAATCAACACCAACCAAAATATGTGTAAACCCATTAGAGGAAAGAAAAGGTCCCATATAATCAAATCCCCAAACATCAAATGGTTCAATAACAAGTGAATAATTCATAGGCATTTCCCGACGTCTACTAATATTACCAATTCTCTGACATTCATCGCAAGACAAGAAAAACTTATGAGCATCTTTGAAGAGAGTAGGCCAATAAAAATGAGATTGTAATACCTTGTGTGCAGTTCTATCACTAGCATGGTGTCCTCCGTAGGCCTCAGAGTGACACTTGCGTAGGATCTGTTCCTGTTCATGCTCAGGTACACAATGTCTAATGACACACACCTTGTTTATAAAGGTGTGGGTCATCCCAAAAGTAATGTCTTAAATCATAGATTTTTTTCTTTTGTTGGTATGTGAAACTAGGTGGTAAACATTTAGCAACAATGTAATTAGCATGATCAGCATACCATGGAGTACTATGAGAAGCATTTATCACAACTAACTGTTCATCAGGAAAGCTATTATCTATAGGTAGTGGGTCATCAAGAATATTTTCTAACCTAGACAAGTTGTTTGCTATGAGGTTCTCAGCTCCCTTTCTATCAATAATATGTAAATCAAATTCTTGCAGCAAGAGAACCCATCTAATAAGTCTAGGTTTAGCAACTTTCTTTTCCATAAGATATTTAATAGCAGCATGATCGGTGTGAATAGTTACTTTAGAATCAACAATATAAGATCTGAACTTGTCACAAGCAAATACAACTGCTAAAATTTCCTTTTCAGTAGTAGCATAATTTGTTTGAGCACGGTCTAGAGTTTTACTTGCATAATGGATAACATTTAATTTCTTATCAACTCTTTGTCCTAGAACAACACCAACAGCATAATCACTAGAACCACACATAATTTCAAACGGTAGGTTCTAATTAGGTTGTTGAACAATAGGTGCAGAGATTAAGGCCTTCTTAAGTATTTCAAATGCTTCTGCACAATCATCATAAAAACAAATGGAACAACTTTTTGCAAGAGATTAGTGAGAGGCCTAGAAATTTTAGAGAAGTCTTCATTAAATCTCCTAGAGAAACCAGCATGACCAAGGAAACTTCTTATACCTTTGATATCTTTAGGACACGACATCTTTTCAATAGCGTCAACTTTAGCTTTATCTACTTCAATACCTCTTTCAGAGATTTTATGTCCCAAGACTATACCTTCATTAACCATAAAGTGGCACTTCTCCCAATTCTAGACAAGATTAGTTTATTCACATCTCTGCAAAACTCGATCAAGGTTGCTTAGTCAACCATCAAGAGAAGTTCCGTAAACGGAGAAATCATCCATGAAAACCTCAACAATCTTTTAACAAAAATAAGAGAATATAGCAGGCATGCATCTTTGAAAGGTAGTAGGAGCATTGCATAAACCAAAAGGCACATGTCTATAAGCAAAGGTACCAAAAGGGCAAGTAAAATTAGTTTTTTCTTGATCCTCTTGTGACACAAGTATTTGGGAAAAAACAGAGTAACCATCTAGAAAGCAAAAGTGTGTATGTTTGGATAATCTTTTAAATTCGATCAATGAATGGCAGAAGGTAATGATCTTTCCTAGTTGCTTATGTTTAATTCTCTAAAATCAATCACCATTCTATAACCTGTAACAATTCTTTGTGGAATCAATTCATTTTTAACATTAGGAACAACAGTAATACCTCCCTTCTTAGGGACACAACGAAAGGACTTACCAATCTACTATCAGCAATATGATAGATTATACTTGCTTCCAGAAGCTTTAATATTCCATTACTTGCCACTTCTTTCATCTTTGGGTTCAACCGTCGCTGATAATCAACAACTGGTTTAGCATTAGGTTCCATATTAATTTCGTGCTAACATAGAGTGGGACTAATGCCCTTAAGATCATCCAGAGTATATCCAATAGCGGCACGGTGCTTCCTCAATGTTTTCAATAATTTCTTTTCTTCATCCTCTGAAAGGTTACCACTAATAATAAGATATATCTTCTTCTCATCTAGATAAGCATATTTCAAAGTATCAGGTAATTATTTAAGATCGAACACAGGATCACTCTTGGGTGGTACAGGATCTCCAAGAGTCTCAACAGGAAAATTGTGTTTCAAAACAGGCATTTGTTTAAAGAAAATCTCGTCTAATTCCTTTCTTTCATTCATGAACATATCATTTTCATGGTCTAGCAAATATTGTTCTAAAGGATCAGTAGGAGGCACGACAATAAAAGCAAGACGAATAATTTCATCTTTATTAGGCAATTCTTTATCATGGGGTTGTCTACAAAATTTGGAGAAGTTAAATTCATGAGACACATCGCCGAAACTGACACTAACAGTTTCTTTCTCACAATCTATTTTAGCATTAACAGTGTTCAAGAAAGGTCTACCAAATATAATGGGACAAAACTCATCTTGTGGGGAACCAAGAACTAGAAAATCAGTGGGGTATTTTATTTTCCCACACAAGACTTCAACATCTCTAACAATCCCAATTGGTGAGATAGTATCTCTATTGGCAAGCTTAATAGTAACATCAATATCTTGTATTTCAGCAGGTGCAATATCATTCATAATTTATTGATATAAAGAAAAGGGAATTGCACTCACACTAACACCCAAATCACATAAGTAATGATAATAATGATCTCATATCTTAACAAAGACAACATGCATGCCAACAATAAGTCTAAGTTTATCTTTGTCATTGGTTTAGTAATTCTAGCAGCTTCATCACAGAAATAAATAACATGCCCATCAATATTATCGAGTAGGAGATCTTTAACCAAAGCAATACTAGGTTTAACTTTAATTTGTTTAGGGGGGTGTAGGTGTTCTAGTATAACTCTTACAGACTATAGCTGAAGCTTTAGCATGTTCTTTTATCCTAACAGGAAAAGGTGTTTTCTGAATATAAGCAGTAGGAATAACAAGATCAACATTGTAAGTAAAGGTTTCTTCTTCAGCTTTAATGGGTACTAGTATTTTTACTTCAATGGGAGGATGATTTTTAAACCACTGCTCCTTAGGGCGATCAACATGAGTATCAAATGATTCATAGAAAGAAGCTACTACCTCAGAGTCAAGTCCATATTTAGTGTTAAATTCACGAAAAGCATCGGTATCCATGAAAGAATTAAGACAATCAAACTTAAGGTTTATACCTGACTCCTTACCTTCATTGACCTCCCAATATTCAGAGTTGTGTTTAATTCTTTCCAAGAGATCCCATTTGAATTCAATAGTTTTCTTCATAAAAGAACCAGTAAAAGAAGTATCGAGCATGGATTGATCATTACGAGAAAGCCGAGCATAAAAATTATGAATAATAATTTCTATTGAGAGCTCATGATTGGGGCATGAATATAACATTGACTTAAGCCTCCCCCAAGCTTGAGTGATACTTTATCCTTCAGGAGGCCAAAAGTTATATATATAATTCCGATCACGATGAACCGGATGGATAGGATAAAACTTCTGATGAAATTCCAATTTCAATCGGTTGTAATTGCAAGCTCCAATGCCATCACATAGCCTATACTATGTCAATGCCTTTCCCTTCAAATATAAAGGGAAGACCTTCTTATTAACTTCAACCTCGGGTAAACCTGCAAGCTTAAATAATCCACAAACTTCATCACATAGATTAGATGCATATCAGGATGTAGTGTTCCGTCTCCTGCATAAGGATTAGCTAGCAGTTTCTCTATCATACCCGAAAGAATTTCATAATAAATATTTTCAGTAGGTGTAGTAGGTTGAGTTGCAACCCTTTGGACTTCTAGTCGAGGTGAAGATACCCCGAACAAGCCCCTCAAAGGATGATTTTCCATAGTGACAAGTGACAGTAAATTTCAGCACGTAATATAAATGTTTCCTTACCAAATTCCACTCACCAAAGGTGATTCACTCCCCGGAAACGGCGCCAAACAATAGTCTTGATGATCCAAAAGTAGAGGAGATCTATCGTATTCCTTTCGATAAGTAAGTGTGTTGAACCCAACAAGGAGAAGAACGAAATGACAAGCAATTTTCAACAAGGTATTTTGTGGAAGCACTGAAATTATCGATAACAGATAGTTTTGTGATAAGGTAATACGTAACGGGTAACAAGTAACTAGTGTCACAAAAGTGCAGCAAGGTGGCCCAATCCTTTTTGTAGAAAATGATAAGCCTGGACAAACTCTTATATAAAGCAAAGCGCTCCCGAGGACAAATGGGAATTACTTTCAAGTTAGTTTTCATCATGCTCATATGATTCACGTTCGTTACTTTGATAATTTGATATGTGGGTGCACCGGTTCTTGGGTGTTGTCCTTACTTGGACAAGCCTCCCACTTATGATTAACCCCTCTCGCAAGCATCCGCAGCTCTGAAAGAAGAATTAAGATAAATCTAACAATAGCATGAAACATGTGGATCCAAATCAGCCCTTATGAAGCAACACATAAACTAAGGTTTAAGCTTCTGTCACTCTAGCAACCCATCATCTACTTATTACTTCCCGATGCCTTCCCCTAGGCCCAAATCATGGTGAAGTGTCATGTAGTCAATGTTCACATAACACCACTAGAGGAAAGACAACATACATCTCATCAAAATATCAAACAAATACCAAATTCACAAGATTACTTATAACAAGACTTATCACATGTCCTCAGGAACAAATGCAACTACTCACAAAGCATATTCATGTTCAAGATCTGAGGGGTATTGAATATCATTAAGGATCTAAACATATGAATATTCCACCGAATAAACCAACTAGCATCAACTACAAGGAGCAATCAACACTACTAGCAACCCACGGGTACAAATCTGAGGTTTTGAGACAAAGATTGAATACAAGAGATGAACTAGGGTTTGAGAGGAGATGGTGCTGGTGAAGATGTCGATGGATATTGACCCCCTCTCGATGAGAAGATCGTTGGTGATCACGATGGCTTCGATTTCCCCCTTTGGGAGTGAAGTTTCCCTGGCAGAACAGCTCCACCAAAGCCCTAGATTGCTTCTGCCCAGGTTTTGCCTCGAGACGGCGGTGCTTCGTCCCAAAAGCTTCCTTATGATTTTTTTCTAGGTCAAAACCTTTCATATAGTAGAAGAGGGGCACCAGACGATGGTCAGGGTGCCCACAAGCCCTGGGGGCGCGCCCTAGGGGTAGAGCGCGTCCCCCCAGGCTTGTGGCTACCTGGTGGGTCCCCTCTGGTAGTTTCTTCACCCAATAATGTTTATATATTTGAAAATAATTCTCTGTAAATTTTTAGGACTTTTGGAGTTGTGCAGAATAGATCTCTCAGATTTGCTCCTTTCCGGTCCAGAATTCCAGTTGCCGACATTCTCCCTATTCATGTAAATCTTGTAAAATAAGAGAGAAAAGGCACAAATAATGTGCCATAATATGAAATAACAACCCATAATGCAATAAATATCAACATAAAAGCATGATACAAAATGGACGTATCAAAAGCCGAGGCGAAGAAGGACCTTTCTTCGGTCTCTGCGGGAAACTCACCCAAGGACGAGGGGCTGAGATACTTCCTGGATAGTGAGTCGGACAGCGGCCTGCCAGAGACGGCCAATGAGGCTGACTTCTGGGCTTGTTCAGCCCACCCGAAGACCAGAAATTTGACACCGGATGAGGAGAACAGGGTCTCGAAACCATGATCTTTGGAGACCGGAGATCATCCGCTAACCTTCCACGCAGAATATTGCCCCGATAACTCCGGCCTACCTGACATCTGGGATCTAGCTACATGCAGCAACTCCCCACGAATCAATCAGGGTGTACTGGACTAGATTCATGTTTGTCAAAGACAAGATATCAAATTATCTGGACTCTGATATAGTCGTTGCTTTCCTGCGTGGATGCAAGGATAAGGGCGTCTCGAATGCCCTTGCTCGTTGCTGTGTTCAAATGCTCCGGGAACTATCCGAGTTGGTATCTCGGTTCTGCAGCATTGAATACGCCTGGTTCACCGAGGAAAACATGAATTTGATCTTTGAGGATTACGTGGGACTTCCGGGATCAGCACCTTGGTGTGGGTCTCGGAAACAGAACACTCCAGGTGATCAACCTCGGAAGAAGAAGAAATCCTCTGGTTACATTGGAACCACCTTGGACTACTTTCTATATAAGCAATGTCCGATCCACGCTACCCTAATCAACTCTTGCCAAACCCACATCCTTCGCAACTGTTGGGTGTTGAGACAGCTAGCAAAAGGGGGACCTGCCGTCCTGGTAGGCACCTCCCGCCACGCTAAACAAACCTCGGACGAGGACGAGGTCTGGATTATCTACGTGACCTTCGCGTCCAACAACCAGCGCAAACAGGCGCTATGAGAAATCAATTCCGTTTGGCAGGTGCCGGCCCGAGGTTCATGGATAGACACGCCGATCACCTTTGATCATAAGGATCAGCCGAGGTCAACCCCGAACAGGTGCCCCTCCGCTCTAGTCCTCGACCCAATTGTAGGCAGCTGTCGGCTTCAGAAGGTCCTTATGGACGGAGGCAGCAGCCTAAATCTAATATACGCAGGTACTTTGGATAGGATGTGCATTAATAAATAGCGCACAGAACAGAGCTGCACCACCTTTAAAGGTATAGTCCCAGGGCGTGAAGCACGCTGCAGTGGAAACATAACAATGGATGGGGTCTTCGAAACGCCTGATAATTACCGCTCCAAGGATATCACATTCCATATCGCACCTTTCAAGAGCGGATACTATGCCCTCCTCAGACGGGACACCTTCTCTTAATTCCAAGCGGTACCACATTATGGCTACATGAAGCTTAAAATGTCTGGCCCAAAAGGGATCATCACCATCTCGAGCGACCCCGACAGAGAACTTAAAGTCGAGAACAAGACGCTCGCTCTCGAGACCCTGTCTGAAGCCTTCACGGGTGAAGAATTAATCGCGTTGCGCGCCGTGGTCGACTGGGATGACATCATCCTTGACAAGCGGCTAAAGTCTACTTCATTCAAACCAGCTGGCAAAATATTAAAATTTCAGGTGCACCCAACAGACCCCGCCAAAACGGCGCCCATAGGGGCAAACCTGGATCCATAAATTGTAGAGGCCTTGCGCACTTTCCTTAGGGAGAATTGGGACATATTCGCATGGCACCCTTCCAACATGCCGGGGAAAGCCCGCAGGCTCGCAAAGCACAACTTGAACATACCAAAGGGCTATAAGCCAGTCAAGCAAACACTTCAACATTTTTCCAAGCCCAAGCGTCAAGCAGTGGGCTAGGAGCTGGCTAAAGTACTGGAGGCTGGGTTCATCTGAGATATAAAACACCCCGATTGGCTTGCCAATTTGGTCATGGTACCAAAGAAGGATAGGTCCTTGCGGTTGTGCATCAATTTCAAAGACCTCAATAAAGCCTGCCCCAAAGACCCCTTCCCCCTACCCCGCAATGATCAGATTGTCAATGCCACGGCAGGCCACAATGTGTTATACTTCCTAGATTCCTATTTGGGGTAGCATCAAATAAAGATGCATGAATCTGACCAGGCGGCTACCGCCTTCATCACACCCTACATGCCATTTTGCTTCTAAATGATGCCCTTTAGACTAAAGAACACCGACGCCACATACCAACGCATGATTCAAACATCCTTGAAAAAACACATCAGGAAAACTATCGACGCCTACGTCGACGATGTGGTTGTTAAAACCAAACACGTCGGACAATTGGTGGAAAACCTACGAGATACATTCGCCAGCCTACGGGAATAACAAATTACACTCAATCCAGAGAAATGTGTCTTTGGAGTCCCGGCTGGTAAAATCCTCGGCTTCATCGTATCCAGCCGAGGAATCGAGGCCAATCCAGCCAGAATTCGAGCTTTAGACCATTTGGAGGTACCAACAGAGCTCAAGCAGGTACAGAAGTTAGCAGGCTATGTGGCGGCCTTGAGCTGCTTCATATCACGACTTGGTGAGAAGGACATGCCCCTGTACAAGCTATTAAAACAGGCAAAAACATTCAAATGGATCGAGGAGGCCGCAGCAGCCTTGGAAGACATTAAAGCCCTCCTCGCCACCAACCGCATCCTGATAGCACTAGGTGTGTGTGAACCGATGATATTGTACATCTTGGCCACAAATCAGGTGGTGAGCGCAGTTCCCGTGGTCGAGTGAGACATGGACGACCACAAATTCCAGGTCCAGAGACCTGTCTACTATGTCTCTGAGGTCTTAACCCCATGCAAGTCACGATACTCTCACTACCAAAATATAGCCTACACCATCTTTATGGCATCATGAAAACTTCAGCACTACTTCCAGGAGTGTTCGGTGACCAGTGCATATGACGTCCCGTTAAGTGACATAATCAATAATAGGGATGCAATGGGGCGTATAGCCAAGTGGGCCATAGAGCTCCTGCCTTTCAAAATCATTTACAAACCGCGTCGGACCATTAAATGCTAGGTGTTGGCCGATTTTTAGGCCGAATGGACGGAGGCGGAGCTCCCACGGGAATACAATACCTACTCGCATTGGACCATGTATTTTGTCTGTTCTAAAATGCTCGCCGACCTACACTACAAAAAAAGAGACATCCGTGACATTTTGGGCCGAGCGAATTTTTTTCTGTCATACATATGACACTTCTATGACGATAATTGTGACAAAACCCGGTATCATCATAGATGTGGTGGGCTCCTACTTCTATGACAAAAAATCATGACAGAAAAATGGGCTTTTCGTCCTGGGCAGGCCGGAGACGCAGCTGCATGACATTCTTTGGGCCGTCCATGGCGGAAAAAACCGTGGTAGAAGCGAGGGCGAGGAACATTTTGGGGAGTTCCCAGTTACGTTGGGAGGTCGGGGGCCGAGCGATGTGCGTTTCTCTCAAACACATACGCGCGTGTGTGCGAGGCGTTGGCTCTAACTGAACCCGAGCGAGGCGTTGGGCTCTAACTGAACCCGAGCGATTGCACTGCAGGCTATGCGTTACTGAACCCATCGATCGATGGCAGTTAACTGAACCCGATCGAGTGATTCCTTCGCTACTGCTGCTAACTGAAGCTGATCGATGGGATGAACAGTGAGCATTGCCGGGGGGGGGGGGGTTGCATGAACAGTGAGCGGTGGCGTTGCCTCTGGATGAACAGGACCCCGTGGTGTGGTGGAGGGCTGGATAAATAGTAGACGGTGGAGGGGTGCCCGTGGAGGGGTGGATGAACAGGACCCCGTGGTGTGGAGGGCTGGATGAACAGTAGACGGTGGAGGGGAGCCCGTGGAGGGGTTGTTGAACAGGACCCCGTGGTGTGGAGGGCTGGATGAACAGTAGACGGTGGAGGGGTGGTTGAACAGTAGCCGGTGGAGTAGCGCGCGGTGGAGGCTGGATGAACAGGAGCTTGTGGAGGCTGGATGAACAGGAGCCCGTGGAGGCTGGAGGAGGTCGACGGTGGAGATGAACAGTATCCCGTGGAGTCCCGTTTTGCGGTACGCCACACCCCTCCCGATGAACAGGACCCCCATTTTGACCGTAGCGCTCCAACACAAGTCCGTTTCCTCCGTTTTGCGGTACGCCACACCCCTCCCGATCAACAGGACCCCCGTTTCGACCGTAGGAGGTCCGTTTCCTCCGTTTTGCGATACGGCACACCCCTCCCGATCAACAGGACCCCCATTTCGACCGTAGGAGGTCCGTTTCCTCCGTTTTGAACGTGGCTGGTCAAACACAAGGCTGTTTCCACCATTCTGTGGTACGCCAGGCCTCATTTCCATCGCCTGTTCCGTCCAAGCCCTCCTGATGAACACGACGCATTCCGTTGCCTCCCCATGAACACAACGCGTTCCGTTGCCTCCCCATGAACACGACGACGACGCTGTTTCTCCATTCCGACTCAGCCATGTACACGAGCCATGGCCGTACGTATGCGCGAGTAGGCGTTCGAGACCCCTCCCGTATGTACACATACGTGGCCGTATTTTCTTTCTTGCACCCTGGCCGCTGTACGTACGTGTACATGCTACGTGCGCGCCTCTACTACGACACGTGCGCGCCTCTAAATCGACCAGTAAATATGTACGTACACGTTCGCGACCAAAATGACAACGCTACGTACGCTTCGACCAGGTTGGTCCCGACTGTCAGGCACTTCCTTGCCTGCGAAGATGTAGCTGTTGGGTCCCAGCAGTTAGGGGGGCGAATCGTTTTGGTTTTTTTGGCCGGACGCACTTCCTTGCATGCGAAGATGTAGCTGGTGGGTCCCAGCAGTCAGGGGGCGGAATACGATGGCCCGTCTGGTGGGTCCCGCTGTCAGGTGGAGGAATAATTATTTTGCACGTAATAAGGAGGCACTTCCTTGCTGCGGCCATGGACCCAGCTGTCAGCCTCTCCACGTACAATCCACATCTAATGGAAGCCGTTCCTTGACCACGTTGACCATGCCGCGCCGAGAGCACCAGGGAGGTGGACGACGACGAGGCCTAGGAAGGGGACGACATGGAGTCGGGGAAGACGCGACAGTGGATGCCCACGCTTAGAGGAGTACGAGGGTTCACTGGTTCGCTGCAGTGTGAGGCTGCCGTCGCCGCAGAATAACAGGGGGTGTGGGTGAGTAGAGGGATGGCCTGGCCAGCGGTGGGAGTAGTAGGGGGTGGTGAGGCCTCCGCCGCATCGTAGCCGGCCACGGGAGGCAGGAGCACGAGGCTCGACCGGCGCTGGTTTGGGTGGCTGGAGCAAGAAGGCCAGAGGTTGAAGAAGCACTACGACCGTTGGATGGACATCGTACGGTCACTGGAGCTAGAATCGTGCATATTGACTAAGTTGACAAAGCCCTCCGTCCCCGTCAACTTAGTAGGCCCACAAGTCAGCCTCCCACCAAGGTGGGTCCCAGCTAGCAGGGAGGTATTCATTTTTTTTAGCATAATAAGGAGGCACTTCCTTGCGTGTGAAGATATAGCTGGTGGGTCCGAGCTGTCAGCGGCGGTAACGTTTTTTTCACGACATACAGAGGCCCTTTCGGTGGGTCCCTGATGTCAGGTGGAGGAATCATTATTTTGTGGTAATAAGGAGGCATTTCCTTGCGTGCGGCCGTGGACCCAGCTGTCGGCCTCTCCACGTACAGTCCACTTCAGATGCATGTCGGTCGTTGACCATGTTGACTAGGCCGCGCCGTGAGCACCAGGGCGGTGGACGATGGCGAGGCCTAGGAAGGGAACGACACGGAGGCAGGGATGACTCGGCAGTTGTTTCCCACGCGGAGGGGAGTACGACTATACGAGGGTTTACTGGTTCATCTGTCGTCGCCGGAGAATAACAACAGGTGTGGGTGAGTAGAGGGATGGCTAGGCCAGTGATGGGAGTACGGTGGGGTGGTGAGGCCTGCGCGGCAGCACAGCCGGCCACGGGGAGGAGGGAGTAGGCAGTCCCGCCGGCGCCTGTTTGAGCGGCTGGAGCAGGAAGAGCAGAGATTGAAGAAGCACGACGGCCGTTGGATGGCCATCCAACAGTCACTGCTTGTGCGTCAACCTTTTTTTAGGGAAGCCTCAAATCTGTGGAAAACAGTATACAGCCCATCTGCCATTCTTTCTAATAATGTACCACCCATTTGCTAATTATTAAGGTTTTTCTTGGAGCCCATATTCTTTTTGTTAGCATTACAGCCCATATTGTGGCCACGGTTAAAAAATTATACGAAATTTTGCATATTTCGGTGCGATCCGAACTGTTTTTAATCCCGAAATTTCGACTCACATTCAAACTGATTTTAAAAATAAATGTATATCAATATAAAATCCAACAAATTCTCCACGCATAAAAATTAATGTAATTTAAAATCTCGAAATGAAAAAAAAGATATTTTAAACTAATTGCCGGTTTGATGTGTTTTAAAAATGTATAGCCCATTTCTCATTACTGATGGGCCATTTTCTCGGCCAGCCGAATGAAGCTCTCCTCGTCTTGAAAGATTTGCAGCCCAACAGGCCTGACAAAGCGACTTACTTGGCAAATCACAAAAAAACTTGGTTGTGGCCATGGACCCACCTGTGAGCCTCTCCACGTACAGTACTCTTCCGATGGAAGTCGGTCATTGACCACATTGACCACGCCGCGCCGAGAGCACCAAAGCGATGGACGACCGCGAGGCCTAGGAAGGGGACGATGCGGAGCCGGGGAAGATGCAGCAGTGGATGCCCATGCGGAGAGGAGTACGAGGGTTCACTGGTTCGGCTGCGGCGTGAGGCTGCCGTCGCCACAGAATAACAGGGGGTGTGGGTGAGTAGAGGGATAGCACGGGCCAGCGGTGGGAGTAGTAGGGGGCGGTGAGGCCTCCACGGCATCACAGCTGGCCACGAGAGGCAGGAGCATGCGGCACGACCGGCGCAGCTTTGGGCGGCTGGAGCAAGAAGACCAGAGGTTGAAGAAGCACTATGGCCGTTGGACGGACATCGTAGGGTCACTGGAGCTAGAATCGTTCATATTGACTAAGTTGACAAAGCCCTCCGTCCTCGTCAACTTAGTAGGCCCACAAGTCAGCCACCCACTATGGTGGGTCCCAGCTAGCAGGGGTATTCATTTTTTGGTGCGTAATAAGGAGGCACTTCCTTGCGTGCGAAGATATAGCTGGTGGGTCCGACCTGTCAGCGGGGGGAATGTTTTTTAGTCCATTTGGTGGGTTGGGTGAAACAATGATGTAGCATCTATGCAGCCCGTTTAAATCCCATTTGCATTTTTCTCGAAATCCGCAGACTTGCTGGGCTGGGTGAAAATATCATGTTGGGCTAGACGGAGAAATGTTATAAAAACATAAACACATGATTGCACGTCAGTGAAATCTTTGCAAGCTTATGTACGCAATCACTAGGAGTTAACTTGCCAAGTTATATATAAACAATTATTATTATTATTTTGTAAGAACTTTCAACTTATGAAATAAAATATCATTTTAATTTGACGAGCTAATAGTACGTGCGGTATTATTATTTTTTAGGCTAGACGTGGGACAGTTGAGTTGGTTTAAGGGAAAGTACTGGGTGAAAACTCAGTTTACATTGAAAATTAAAGTGGGAGAAAATTCAGAGACCTGCTGGGTCCACCTGAGGAGGGGAATATGTTGGGAGGAAGGAGATTCAAAGCACGGCAGCCGAGTGAACTAGTTTTTTTACGGACAAGTGAACTAGTTTACATACATAAGCAAATAGCCACTAAAAAAGCAATCAGGTTAATAGGTTCTTAAAAGAAATATTTTGGACAAAACAGATAATTACGGCACATAGGCTAATGCATGAAACACTCAGATGATAAAGGTACTTATAAACAGATAAGGTACAACATCTAGACCTTCCTCGCACGCTTGATCATGACCCTGCGGCTGTCCGTGTACTCGTCGGTTACGAGAAGCAGATACGCCCTCATGTCCAAGATCTGCCTGTACATGTCGTAGCATGCGTATGCGTCCTTGGCCGCGTAGGTTATGTAGGCTATATTCAGAGGTACCTCCCACGTGTTCAGGTCGTCTTCTTTCATGTTGGCGTATCAGGGGTCGATGATGGTCTCAGCGAGGTCAACCACGGAGTCCTTCTCCTGCCCGTTGCTGATGATCTTGTATTGCTTCTGGATGTCGACAAGCTTGTTGCACCAGATGGCCGAATCGTCGCGTTCTTCCTTCTCTCCACCATAGCGAAGGTGCAGTCGGCGCTGCCGATGAAACGGGCGAATGCTCCAGAACCTGGTGCAGCCATAGGACTGAGGCGAGACAGAGCTTCACCGAGTCCGTATCGTTGGTGTACATCACATTCAACTTGGTGCAGCCATAGGACTGAACGACGAACTCAAAGGGGAACTCCTTGCTGAAGTCCATATCTAGCAGGCTCACCCCTCGGATCGCCATTGGAGTCTCTTCGAGTGAACGAGTGTGTAGGCGGCAGCAGTAGTTCATTTTGCAGCTCCTGGGTAACTGGAATCAACAGTAAGCTGAGTATGTACAAGCGACAATAGTTACTACCCCTCCCTCGTCCGCTGCACGCCCGGGAGAAGATGCACCCTCGGCCACACGTCGGTTCATGAGCGAGTCTGTATTGGTACTGTAATAACAGGAGTTAGTGGTCACTTTACTTAAATTTAATTAGCTTTAATAGAAATTTATACTTATAACAAGCAATGCATTCGCTCATTCTATCAGTGCCACAGGATCAACATGCACAGCAATTAGAATTATTATTCCCGGGACGCACACGATCAGCACATTTGCCGCACTTTCACAAAGATAATACTACCAAGTTTGAACTTTTTGTTATGGTTGTTGTCCTCTGCATCTTCATGCCGTGTTTCCCAGCTTGCAAGATTCAGAACCAACAAATAAGATCCAAATAATAAGTACAACAAAGATGCCTACACATCTCATTGATTCCCAGCTTGCAAGATTCAGAACCAGGAAATAAGATTCAAATAATAAGTACAACAAAGATGCCTACACATCTCACTGATTCCTAGCTTGCAAGATTCTGAACCAACCCATTAGAGCCTTTTGATAAAGTGAATATCGGGATTAAATCCATCTTGGCTAGCCATGTCATACAATCGAAGAACTTGTCGAATGCTCTTGACCGTCACAACATCTGTAGTTGAGTATTCCTGTTTGCATAGCACAAACCAGGAGAGCATGATTTCACTTTAATAGTGGCCTCCTTTACTCAACCTGCACCTCCACTCGGATGAAGCCTGCCTTGATTTCACTTTAATAGCAACAAGGTGAAATGGATATCCCTATCTGCACAAAAAGATAGAAAGTAAACAGTTGCTGGTCAATAAGAATATACGAAACATATACAAAAATGAAAAGAAGCATCTTAATTATGTTCATGGCAATCACGCAAGGACAGTGGAAATTTTAAAACGTCAGCAATGCTTCATGTTACCAGAAGCATTACGATCAACAATGAGATTCCTCAAATATGGGATTACTTTAATGGTGGCATTGCTTGTTTACCAGACACAGTAAATCAACAGCAGCTAAGGAGTTGGTTTAAGGGCATGGGACCGTGGGGACACCAGGACACTCAGCAGCGTAAAGGAGCAACTTACTTATCATACTCGGGAAAACAGCATGAGTGCCATTGGTAACACAGTTTAATTGCATCTTATCACTGGAGGCATTAGATTAACAATAACACTGGTTAGACATGTCCCTAAGGTAACAGTGTGATCGCTTCATTTTACATGCGCCCTTACATTAACAACAACAAAAGGTTGGTATAAGGACATGCGACAGTGGACGCATCAGCACAATGTACCTACAAGGAGGCATAAAGTGGTGATGCCGAGTTTGTTCATGCTATGTGAGGGCAGCAAACCTAATCCTGGAGACCTTGTACTATGTGAGGGCAGCAAATCTAATCCTGGAGACCTTTTACTATGTGAGGGCAGCAAATCTAATCCTGGAGACCTTTTACTATGTGAGGGCAGCAAATCTAATCCTGAGACCTTTTACTATGTGAGGGCAGCAAATCTAATCCTGAGACCTTTTACTATGTGAGGGCAGCAAATCTAATCCTGGAGACCTTTTACTATGTGATGGCAGCAAATCTAATCCTGGACATACTCTGTTGACTTGTCCACCAGCGCCACTTTCTATCCTTTTTTCAACCAATAATAGATCTGTTCCTTATCCAGTTTGTACTACGTTTTCCCATTATTTCCCTTTTCAACCAAGATACCGGTTGGGTATCCGGTCTCTACTACTTTCACCATATTATTTCCTCTTTGAATCAAGTCGTAGATTCATGCTACAACTTTCCCCCTATCTTCGTTGTTTGAACAAAGCCCTAGATTCGAATGCATGAAGTAGCTTTACCTCTAATAATACTAAAAATTTAGGTGGTTTTGGAAGAGCTGATGGGAGTAGAAAAAGATGCACATGCAGACACGTGGGGAGCTGGGACAGTAGAGCAAGGCCGCTTTCGAAGAACTTATACCTGAGGGTCGCCGGGATGTCGGCAACGGCAGGTCGGATCTGCGGACAATACGGCAGGGAGGAAGAAGGGTCGGAGGACCTCCCGAGCCAGCGCTGTGTCGGAGAGAACGACACGGGCAGAGAATCGGGCCCCTTCGGCAGCTGTGGGTTTCCTCCCTCGGCGGTGATGACCGCGTGAACGATGCACCTTTTAGTCCTCTACACACACCGACCGAAGGGATCCGGCCGGATCTGTGACCAGCAGTGAGCAGAGAGAAAATGTCGCTACCGCTGTCTTGTTTATATCTGGAGAGGATGAGAGAATGAAGAGAGCAACCCTAGTAAAGCAAGCGCTCAGGTCCCTGCGTCCATATATAGTGGAGTGATTATCTTTTTTCTCTCCACAACAAGCGTTTCAATTTGTGTATGCGGCATTAAAGAAAAGAAACTCTCTATTTAAGGTGACTACTGTACGACTCCTACTTACTACTAGTAGTAGTACTACAGTATTGTTCACTTGTGCTCCCTGCCCCTCCATTCATTGAACAACCCCACGGGTGAACAAACATACAACACTTACTATATTTATATAGAATGAACAAGCTCGAACTATTTTGGCGTAGTTAAAAGTTGAGGGCGGGGCTTTTCCAGGGCAGTACGTGCGGCAGTTTTCGGGTAGGCGGTTTGATAGAGAGGCGAGGAGGGTGAGCGAGTGGGGCTGTGCAATTTGATGGCGCGTTACTACTGGAAAGACTTGTGATATGACCACTCACTTTAGTCATGAATTACTGGCGCTCTGACCGGGGTGATGCCCCCCTTCTGTTCCGCGCTCTAATCTGGTGCATGACACGTCGACCCAGATGCTGGCTCTTCCACATGTCAGAGTAGTAAGAAGGAGCAAAGAATGATGTGGTATATACTAGTACTATACTACTCCCTCTGTTCCTAAATATAAGTCTTTGGAGAGATTTCACTATGGACCATATACGGAGAAAAATGAGTGAATCTACACATAAAATGCATCTATATACATCCATATGTGGTCCACAGTGAAATATCTACGAAGAATTATATTTAGGAACAGAGGGAGTACTACTCAGGTCGGAGGAGTGTGAACCACGCAGCCCAGTGAACCAGCAGTGCGAACCACGGTAGCCTAGTGAACCAGCAGTAGAAAACAATGTGGTGATATGGCCATAAAAACAATGTGCTACGGTCCACACTGTAGCAAGTACAGTAACACTCCTCATTGTTTGGATCCCTGAATTAGAGCTAGTTTGGGTTGAAATATCCTCAAATTATCGAAACAAGAGGGGTTAGTTTGAGCTAGTTTTCTCTAACCCAGCTAAAAAAACTAGCCCGGTGGAGAGGTTCTAATTGGGTTAGTTATCCTCGGGCCCATTAGAAGAGAACTAAAAAAATCTCCCCTGCCCACACCAGATCGCCCCCCCACCTATCACACGACTCCTCTCTGTTCCCCATAGGGTCGCTCGCCCTCTCTCTCCTCCGGCCGCCCTCTCTTTCCGGCCTCCGCCGCCCTACTCCGGCCGCCCTCTCCCTCCGGCCTTCGAAGGTCGCCCCGCTCCCCCTTCACCAGTCGTTTTTCTCCCTCTTTCATGCGCAGCGGCGGCGCATCTACCGGGGAGGTCGTGAGAGGGGTGAGTTTGTTCGTTCCTTCTCTGTCTCACGACCATATCAGTGATCTTGCTTGCTCTAGCGCTAATTCTGATTTGGAAAAGTAGATCCTGATCAAACATGGTATAGATTTGTGGTGCACGCATGGAATTGTTTGATGCTGCTTGAGGAGGTAAGAAATCTTTCTAGAGGCCCAAAGATTCAGGTCACCTTTCTAGGTATTTCAATTTCAGGCTTGCATTATTTCTAAAGGCCCAAAGATTCAGTTCACCTTTCTAGGTATTTCAATTTCAGGCTTGCATTATTTCTTGAGGCCCAAAGATTCAGTTCACCTTTCTAGTTATTTCAGTTTTAGGCTTGCATTATTTCTAGAGGCCCAAAGATTCAGTTCACCTTTCTTGGTATTTTAGTTACAGGCTTGCATTATTTCTAGAGGCCCAAAGATTAAGTTCCCAGTCAGCGGCAAGCGGCCCTGCTACCCATGTCGGTGTCGACCTCAACTTGCAAGGGCCGGCGTCGGAGGGGTTCCCGGGGCTTGGGCTCTACAGAGCCTTCCTCCAGAGCGATAATGGAGAGCTCCTCCCTCGGTGCGTGAGGGGATCCGGGCTCCCTCCCTATCGTGAATGACTTTCGTGATGAGTTAGCTCATTCTTTGTTTCATGAAGTGTTTTTTTATTTTGTGAAGCTTGATTGACAACTTGTATGTTTAAGTGGGATATCTCATCTGTATGGACAAAGTAAAAATTATCATGTTTTGCATGCTTGATTTGTATAGATGGTTCGTTTATGTCAATTGTGAGAGGGGGGAGGCCACAGAAGAGCCGGCCACACCAAGAGGGTGCTTGGATCCAAGGGACTTATTTTAGTCTGACTAAAAATAGTCTCTTTAAGAGGCTAAAAGTTCCAAGCACCCTTGACTAAAGAGGGGCTAAAACTAGTCTTGAGAATAAAAAAAATTTGTCAGGGTTACCCCTAGTAAAATGTGGATTAGTCATCTCTCTCCTCATTTAACTCCTCTCCTTTAACACAGGCGAGTTCTGGATTGGAGGGTTTGGAGGATAACAAATGCTCATTAACTTGATTTTAGTCTCTTTAGTAGTTGGATCCAAGCATGGGTGAGGCTAGAAAGTTTTAGTCTCACTACTTTTAGTCATTGAACTAAAACGTATCCAAGCACCCTCCAAATCCGGCAGGAAATAGGGTCCAAAGTAGTCAGATGATTGAGACAGAGCATTTATTGTCAATCTAACCCTGCCATCCATACACCTCTTTGGTTTAGAGTTAGTTCAGGGTTAGAATCTAACTCTAACCTCTAACTGAGTTAGAGTTCTCCTCGTCTTGGTTCATCGCCATCATACTTTCCCCATTCCTGTGTTTTCAGTATCCTACGAATCAAAGAGGCCCTTTTTTTCCGGGAAAAATCAAAGAGGCCCTTAGACTGGTTTCGGTCCGGTCATTTTTTATAAACGTGTTATGTCCAAAATTTAATGAACGTGCTCCGGTTTCCATGAAAATAATCCGGTTTCATGTAGTAATCCATTCATTTATTTATTCTTCTACGAGGAGTTTGCATGAAATTCGTGAGGTCTGAAATGTAAAGTACCCCGGCATATGCTCCGAGTCATGCATGCACTACGACCCAGATGCTCTATGTCCCACATGTCGGCGAATGGGAGCACGTGGAAATAGCCTAGGAGTACATATAGGAGGATAAATGCGTGAAATAATATGTACTCTGAAGCGTAGCCGCGGTTCGAAAAGGAGACCTAAAGTGATGACAGCTATAGGTCGCACGCACCCAACTAGTGGTACTAGACATACGACTAAGTTTTCCCTCAAAAAGGAAATAAAAGAGGCACGAGTGCTCAGTACTCCTATTCTATAAACACAAGTCCCATCTGACAACAGCGTCCGTGCTACAGCTAGCTCTCCTCCCTCGTTTCTCTCTTCTAATTCCAAACTCGGCCGACGCCCGGTGGGCGGGGTGGGTTTGCTCAACTACGGCCCCACCTCACAGTGAAAACGTTACGACTCGAATAAAAATGCCATATGCTCCCTCCGTTCACAAATATAAGCCTTTTTAGATACTATTTCAAATGGAATACAACATACAGATGTATGTAGACATAGTTTAGAGTGTAGATTCACTCATTTTGCTCCGTATGTAGTAGTCACTTGCTGGAATCTTTAGAAAGACTTATATTTGGGAACGAAGGGAGTACTATACTAATAAAACATTAAGGCCACGAGGCGATGCAGTGTTGGTTACAGGAGGCAAGAAGAAGAGATGCATCCATCGACGACGTCCACCTCCTCGACTCAGGGCGCCGGCCCACCGAACGGCGCCTAAGTAGCAGCGGCTTTCGTGGCCAGGTCGACGTGCTTCTGAACAATGGCGTCCAAAGATTCTAGCTGCTGGAAGAAGGCCAACGTCTTTCTATCCTCGCTTGCCTTGTAGTGGCCTATGTAGACGATTTCCTCGTAGACGTGGATGTGCAGGTCGACGGTTTCTTGCATGGTGAGGCGCTGCGCGGCGAGCGCGGCCTCGAGGTGCACATTCTTCGTCGCGACCTCTGACACCTGCAGGGCCACCAGGGCTTGAAAGAGTTTGTCACCATGGAGGCCGATGAGGGTGGCAGGCAATGAGGAGCCTGGGCGCGCGGGCTGGAGCAGTACGGCAAGGTCGTCCGCGCGCTTCTTGACGGCGGTGAACTTGCAGATGGAGTTGACCATCATGTCGTCCATGCGAGATGCGAAGCCGGCGTTGGCGAGGGCTACGATGCCTGCGGTCGCCAGCACCGTCAACGCTGCGCGGTGCGGGGTCGCAGGCCGGCGCCTTGGATGATTTGGCACAGCCGACTGCCGCTCGCGTCCATCGCCTCCATAGGTGCTTGTGGCTTCTGGTCACTTGGTCTTGGATTGGAGTGAGCAGTGTTGCGCAGAGACTTGGGAGTAGATGGATTGGAGTGGTGGGGCGCCTTTATTATATGAGAGTCCAAACTCTGTTGCATTCACATCGTGCTGGCTCTATTCTGCATCTCCAATTAATTCCCTCTGCATGTAGTAATTGAGGATGCATCATTGACTGTTCCACGTCTCGGGAACCGCTACCCTCTCCCTCCTTGGCATTCAAGCACCTATGGACCCGTCGACGATGAGGTGCCTATGGTGACTTCGTAAATTTCAATATGATAGTGTCGTGCGTGTGTGCGTTCATAGGGGTGAGTGTATGCGCGTGTATATGAGCGCTTGCGTCTGTACTGTGTAAAAAAATGTAAATGCGTGTCAAAAAGAGACTAGTCAGTATAGTCAATATTGTGCACCTTGGAGAGGAAAACGATATAACTAGTACGTATTTATTTACGGTGCAGATTCACTCATTTTGCTCCATATGTACTCCGTCTCGGTGTAGTCTAGTCACTTGTTGAAATCTCTAGAAGGGCAAATACTCCTTTCAGGTTTACAGGGCTATACTAGCAAGTAGTTGTACGTACTAGTACAATAGTGGGCTCACATAGCAATTTTGTCTCATGCAAGAGCCTGGCTATATGCATGCTCCAATGTTCGCAACTGCAACGTTCGGTTTGCGCTTGGCTCTTCGCCTCTTCGAGAAGACGAACAATGATGTTACTACTACTGCTTCTACAGTGTTGAATCCACTGCTGCATGTCCGTCCACCGCGAGCGGGATGGATAGCTTGTTGTAGAGTACTACTAAGCAAAAGCCTGTCCTCGTTTGCGAGCAACCGCGCACATGGGTGAGGGAGAAGGCGTGTAGTAAAATCAAGCTTCTCCTGGTTGTACGAGTTGACGCGACACATCATAGCACTGGCCCCACATGCTTGCCTCTAAACTTGGCTGAAAGACCCGCAGTGTACAATATATTTGCTGCAACCTCTAACATATACCCACCACAAATTAAAATATATGTGGTCGTATGCATCGTTCTGATGCAGAGGCCGGGGAGTCCCCCCTTTTCGAAAAAAAACAAATTAAAATATATATTCCTGTCTTGACCACATGAGAGTGCAAACTACAATTACCAGGGTGTCAGGCAGGGCCAGAAGACTATTTTAATTTTTTTTAAAAAACTTCGAGACGGCTACATAGCATGGAGGCGATCCCAACGATTTTAAGCTTACAGGCATGGTACACGCTATCCTAGACTACTCTACACATGAAACTGCCACACGAGCGCCCGGGCTGCGCTTGGCTCTTTGCCTCTTCGAGAAGTCAAAAAATGATGGAGTACTACTGCACTCGAGGACTACTACAGTACGCTTCTGGCCATCTGACACCGATTGAACTGCTGCATGTCCACCGCGTGCGGGAGGGAGAGCGTGTAGTGAAAGCTTCCCCTAGTCTTGCCAGCCACCACGCTCATGGGCAAGGGAGGGACGCTCCTGCCTTTGCGTGTATGATAGGTGGCGCCGACAGGTGTGTGGCCAACCTGTCATACAGCCAAAGGCAGGTGCAGTTAAGTCGGCGAGGGAGAGGATAATCAAACTTCTCGTTGATGTACGAGTTGACGCGACACATCAAAGCACTGCACTCGATATATTTCAATAATTTGCGTTTACTGATGCATTAATTACAATGCATGCATGCATACCGTGACTCTCCTTTTGATACTTGCATGTGTTGATTTAATGCACCTTGAAGTAGTATAAAATATGTGACGGTCAAGCTTTGTAATACCCCGGCCCAAGTTGAGAGATGGTTGTGCACGAGGAGGGCGAGATCATGCAGACCGAACATGACCCGACGATGGAGCTCTCTAAGGTCTCGATGGACCTCACCGTGCTACACTGCCCCTTGTGCCTCCGCCCCTTGACGCCTCCAGTGTATGAGGTTAGAATACACCTCGTCCGTTCGGCTGATTGAGCAAGGTGCATGTTTCTTGACTGATGTGTTGTTCGGTTGATTTCTGCAGTGCAAGGGAGGGCACCTGGCCTCCGCGGACTGCCGCGTCGAGCGCCCCGGGAACCAGCGGCAGTGCCAGAAGTGCGAGCGCGGTGGTGGCTTCGACGTGCGGAACACGGCGGTGGACTCCGTCCTTTCGTCGGTGAGGGTGGAGTGCCCGCACGAAGGTTGTGGGCTCTACGTCACTTTCCACAAGCTCGCCAATCACCAGAGCGTGTGTCCGCTCGCGCCCTACAAATGCCCCGTGCCCGTCTGCGGCTATGAAGGCCCGCCGCCAGCATTCTACCACCACATCAGCACCGCGCATTCCATGCCCGTGCACAGGATCCAGTACGACAAGGTGCTCCAGCTGCAAGTGCCACTGTCGAAGCCACGGCTCTTGCTGTTCGCGGAGGAGGACCGCCGCGCGTTTTTCTTGGTCGGCGGTGTCGGTGTCAAAACCGGCAGATCTCGGGTAGGGGGTCCCGATCTGTGCGTCAAGGTCGAATGGTAACAGGAGACAAGGGACACTTTATTTTACCCAGGTTCGGGCCCTCTCGATGGAGGTAAAACCCTACTCCTGCTAGATTAATATTGATGATATGGGTAGTACAAGAGTAGATCTACCACGAGATCAAGGAGGCTAAACCCTAGAAGCTAGCCTATGGGTATGATGATGGTTATGATGTGTTCGTCCTACGGACTACAACCCTCCGGTTTATATAGGCACCGGATAGGGTTAGGGTTACACAGAGTCAGTTACATTGGTAGGAGATCTTGAATATCCGCACGCCTAGCTTGCCTTCCACGCCAAGGAAAGAACCTTCCGGACACGGGACGAAGTCTTCAATCTTGTATCTTCATAGTCCTGGAGTCCGGCTGAAGATATAGTTCGGCTATCCGAACACCCCCTAATCCAGGACTCCCTCAGTAGCCCCTGAACCAGGCTTCAATGACGACGAGTCCGGCGTGCAAATTGTCTTCGGCATTGCAAGGCGGGTTCCTCCTCCAAATTCTTCAAGAAGATAATAAACACCAAAAAATAGTGTCCGGCTCTGCAAAACAAGTTTCCACGTATTGCCATATAGAGAATAATACAAACACAAATCAAATCTGCTGACGTATTCCGCAGTGCGTCATAACACTACGACCAAGCCTTCTGTATGGATTATTTTTTGTTGTTCCACCGCAGCACGTTCAACGAGGCGGTTTCCTTGGCACGTCTTGTCGAAGCAGAGATCGTGTGCCCCCTTTAACGGGATTCTCATTAATACGGACGTGGGTAACCCAACCGTGCCCGTTAAGCACGTCCTGCCTTGATTAAAGGCTAGTCCAAGACGGTTACGGGGAGGGCTCTTGATATTATGCCTCTTATAAAGAGACCGAGACCTTGCTCCCCTTTTGTGTTCTCAAAACAAGCTCGCCCATAGCCTCGAGTTCCAACACCCCAGGCTTTTAGATTCTAGGCGCGCCGGACCATGGACAATGTCCGGCTCCGGCCTTCAAGGCCAATGGATGCCCTCCTCCGTTACGGAGGAGGACGTATCAAGGTTGAGGGAGGCTAGGTTCCTGACCAGCGAGATCCCGCACAGGTTGCCTGCTCAAGGACAAGCGATCCCAAGCCCTCAGCCTGGTGAGAGCGTAGTATTCATCTCCCACTTCCTTCGGGGATTAGGCTTCCCAACGGATCCTTTCATAAAGGGGCTGATGTTTTATTATGGGCTGGAATTCCATGACCTAGCTCCGGAGTCCATCCTCCATATCTCCTCCTTCATTGGTGTGTGTGAAGCGTTTCTCCATATTACTCCTCACTTCGGATTATGGCTCAAGACCTTCAAGGTAGAACCGAAGATAATCGAGGGGCGTCATGTAGAGTGAGGAGGTGCTGTTATAAAAAGGAATACCGATGCTCCATGGCCCGAGGGCACTTTTCAAGAGGAGCTCGGCTTATGGCAACAGGAGTGGTTCTACATCACCCATCCTCGGGGCACCACTTGGGTAGCGCCTCCCGCCTTTCGCTCGGGCCCCCCACCACGTTTAACATCGTGGATCAACACAGGGTTAGATCGGGGCTTGCCCAAAGACGTTCCTCTATTGCAGGGCCGCATAAAGGATCTCCTAAAAGGAGACCTCAACCTGGTCAAGGTGACACAATTTATGCTGATTCGCCGTACACTGCCCGGCCAACGTCGCCCCCTCCGCTTGTGGGAGTTCAACCCAGAGGGGCCGCGAGCTCTCCGAAATTTCATGGGCATGACGCCTACGGAGATGCATAGACTGTTCTTCGGATCACAAGGAGTGAGTCTGGATTTGACCGAGGATGCTGGTTTAAGCCGCAACAGCCCGGATGCAGAAGTAGCTAACCTTGCGCCCGGACCTTCTACCCGTACAATTGACTTATTTTTTAACAGTACTTCTCCTTTTTACGCAGGAGTGGATAGCGAAGGCGAAGCTGGTCCGGTGTCCGGCTCCCCTTCCCGAGACCAGGCTAGATCCTGTGCTAGTCAGGATGTTGGAGGTGGCGCCTCTGGAGGAAAATGAAGGGGAGGACAAGGAAACCATGGCCTCTTTGAAAGGGGCCATCCCAAAGGGGGGAATCGACAACTCCTCTCCAAAGGGGAAGAAAAGGGCCGCCTCTGACGACCCGGGAGCCGTAGCTCCAAAGCGGGGGAAAGAATCCGCGTCAGAGGACCCAACGCCGGGGAGCCCCTCGGCCGAACTAAATCCTCAAAAGGAGCTGCCCTCCAACGAGCCGTAAGTAGAAAGAGAGTCATTCTTTTAAGAGAAATCCTTAATCTATATCTGAGAAGTTTTAACCGAAACCTTACCTTGTAGTTTGGACCTCGACCCTTCTCGGCAGAGCTCATCATCGGGGGATCTTCTCCGGAGATGATGGGGAGAGGAACGCCTCCTCCTTCATCGCCTAGCAAAGCGGGCGACGCCGAAGTGTCGTCGCAGAGGATTTCTCCGAATCTGCCAGAGGCAGAAGGTGATCATGCGGCCCCCCGGGGTTCTCCGTGTCCGGCCTCCGAAGAAGGCCATGAGATGAGTCCGGCACCATCTGGTGTTCGGTCGGAGGAGATGAAGGTTCTGCTGGGCCGAGCCTCTGTTTTAGAGGAGCATCATGTGTTGATGCACACGGTGATTGAAAAGATTTCATCCACGTAAAGCGGACTGAACGAGGCCGTCAAGAGTTTACTAGCGGGCTTTGAGGTACGTTTTGAATAACGAGCATTAGTGTTAATTGCGCATAATAACATGCGCCCTGTATAGATAGTAGCCCCTGAGACTCTGTGTGCCGCAAAGATTAGCGGCGCGCAGAGGATCTTAATCCCAGGTCCTTTAAGTGGCACCTTTGTATGTAGGTGGCAGGTTGTCCAGAGTCGAGCCGGACTCGAGATTTTGCCGAAATGAAACGGCAACTCGATGAGGCAGAAGCCGACATCATGCTTGTTAACAAGCGGCTTGATGATGCTCAAGGTATTGAGTTTATTTGGCGATTGTTAGTAAGAGGAGCTTTATGTCAATATCTTACCTTGTGTATGCTTGATGCAGATGGTGCGGCGGCCGTAGAAGGACTTAGGGCCGAGCTCGCCAAAGCAAAGGAACAAGCCAGAAAAAGCGATGCGGCTACCGGAAGAGCCCGTGAAGAGCTAAAAGACGAACAGGCTTCCCATTGCCGAAGCAAGGAGGAGATGGCTGATATAGCCGTGAAGTTGAAAAGTGCTACTGACCGTTCCAAACTTCTTGAAGAGGAAGGTCGAGCCCGGCAGACGGATTTAGAGAAGGCCGTCGCCGAGGCCAAGGACGCCCGCTCTGTTATGAGAGCGTCAAGGGAAGAGCTGCGTCAAGCCGGACTAATTGCGGATGGAAAGCCCTTCCCGCTGCAGAGAAAATTCTGTGATCCGAAGTTCGCCCCGTTGGACCGAGCGTGGAGCGTGGAGGACACCTATATGGATTTGTCGGCTAGTGCCGCTGATGCGACCAGGTACTTTCAAGATAAGAAAGATCATGAAGTGGAAAAGCTCTTCTGGTCGCAGTTCACTAATCCAGAGCGTCCACTATGAGTGGATGATCGCCTGGCCCAATGGGCCGAGCTAAATAGATTGTCCGGACTCGCCATGAAGTATGCCATGGACCGCCTGTGTCCGGGGAGATCGAAGCCGAGAAGCTATTTCAGTTTGGTGCAGCAATTTCTTGACGTGGTGCCTCGGATTGAAGCTCTAAAGAGGTCCGCTTGCACAGAGGGCGCGCGGCTGGCTCTTGCCCGTGTCAAGACATATTGGGCAGATATGGAGCCCACCGTTGTTGCTTCCCGTGATTCGGATAAAAGCCGAATTCCTTCTGAGCACTATTTTGAGGAAGTCCTCGCGGGCGCTCATATAATAGAGACGCAGTGTTCGAAAGATGCTGTTTTATGACAGCATATGTAATCGCAGATCAATATTTTTATAAATTGTAATGGCGTAATTTAGACTTGTGCCTTCAAGTATTAATAACACCTCCTGTGCGGCCGTTTTAATATATAAATTCTGAAAGATTGCAGTCGTTGGCTTCAGCCCCCACGCACATAGTGCGGGGGTGTGCGTGAAGAATGCATTTTCACACTTAACCCAACGTCTTGGTCCTACAAAGGAGGTGATAGCGCCGCGGGCTAGGCAACCGGACTATAATGCTTTAACACTTTCACTTAGCCATAGGAGCTTGACAGTGGGACTCTTTAGGTAGCCCTTTAATGGCGACTGCGTTTACCCGAATTCGGGACGCATATGTGCCTGACCGGGAAGCGTCCCTTCGTCAAAACGGAGGAATTCGATAAATTCCTATAAGTCATCGAGTGGCGACCAGTCTCGCGGTACATCATGACAGTCGGTTTTCGGCTTTCTCTACTGAGGTGCTCACCCGGACGAACCGGGGCGCAATCGCAGTAGTTCTCCTGGTGCAACCTTAGCCGACAGAACGGAACGTAAGGTGGCTAAACTCAGGAGCCGGGCAACCCAACATGTGACCAAAATCATGACTCGGAGCTGATGCATATAGTGCCAAAACTCGCGACGCTGAACACTCCCTAAGGTCTTCGGTCTTTGTGGGTGCGTGTGAGACGACACCCTTGAAAAACAAAAAAAGCCCCTTGTGTCTAGGTACGAGCAAGAATTCTGGCGTGGCCACATGCCAAAACGCCAGTCTCCTCCATGGTTATAGTGAGGTAAACCAGGGGATGTATAGCAGCAAGAGACAGTAAAAAAGGTTTACACAGGGTCTTAATCTAAGAAGAATCCTTTGGGGCGGGTCCCTACTGCACGTTTGCGCCTGTGTCTCCGCTGTGCCGTGTCCTGGACGGGCGTCGTACGACGTTCATCTGTAAAAGGGAAGAACTAAATTGAAAAATGGGTCGTGCGGATCAAAAAGAATAATAAATAAAATGTGAAGTGAGAAATAGATACGGTCGAGTTTTATTGTCTCTGCGTACAACCCCTGGTGAGGCGTACCAAGCCTATAACGAAAAATGGGCTTGTGCCGAACTCATTGAGTCCGGGTCCGCGGCCTTTTGTGACTTGCATCGAAAAAGTCTTTGGGCTGGCGAGGCCATTTTGTTGGGCGGCCATTTAAGCGGCCGCATAATCCTCCATTTGGAGGAGTTGTAGTTTAGTATGCTCCCTTTAAAGAGATGATGCCTCGAGGACCGGGCATCTTTAGCGTGAGGGATGCATAATGCGGTATGGCGTTAAAGCGAGCGAAAGCTCCGCGTCCCATTAGTGCTTGATAGCGACTTGAAAACGGGACTATGTGGAAGATAAGCTTTTCGCGACGAAAGTTATTGGCAGAGCCAAATATGACCACAAGCCGGAGAAAACCCATACAGTGGGTGTCCGGGCCTGGTGCTACTCCTTGAAAGGAGGTTTTACTGTGACGGATTCATGCTGGGTTTATGCCCATGCGATGAATTGTATCCTGATATATCAGATTTAGTCCACTGCCACCGTCCATAAGGACGTTGGTAAACTAGAATCCGTCTATTATTGGATTAAGCAGCAGGGCAGTCCGGCCTGCGTGTTTGATATTGCGAGAATAATCTAGCTGATCAAAAATGATTGGCTTTAGTGACCAGTGGCCAGACTCCTGAGGGATAGGCTTGAATGTGCGGACCTTTATGGGTGCCTCATGCCTTGTTATGTGAAGTGAGTTCACTGTTTTGACTTCTTGCGGGAAGTTCTTTTGCTTCCTGGTGTTCTGCTTTTGGGGTTCGTCCTCTTCCTCACTTGGTGTGTCGAGCCCCTTGTGTTCAGCGTTAAGCCTTCCGGATTGTTTGAAAACCCAACAGTCTCCGTGGGTATGATTAGCAGGCTTTCCAGGAGTACTGTATATCTGACATATCCTGTCCATGATTCTCTTTAGACTGGACGGATCTTCCCTATTATCCTGAGGGGGTGATTTCGTCTGATTTTGACGTGAGCCTTTGAATCCGGCATTGACTGTCGTGCTCTTCGGACTTTTTCTTTTGATTCGGCGAAGGTCCTTGTTTCGCCATGGTTTCCCGTTTCCATCCCTGATTTCTAATGTACTTGGGTCGCTGGGGCTGCATCGTGCCAACCAGCTGTCCTCTCCTGTGCAAAAGCGGGTCATGAGGCTTGTGAGTGCGGCCATTGTTCTTGGCTTTTCCTGGCCGAGGTGTCTGGCGAGCCATTTGTCTCGGACATTGTGCCTGAAAGCCGCTAGGGCTTCGGTGTCCGGACAATCCACTATTTGATTCTTTTTAGTGAGGAATCTGTTCCAGAACTGCCGAGCTGATTCTCCGGATTGCTGAGTTATGTGACTGAGGTCGTCTGCGTCCGGGGGACGGACGTAGGTCCCTTGAAAATTTGCTCGGAAAGCGTCCTCGAGCTCTTCCCAACTTCCAATTGTGTTTTCGGGAAGGCTTTTAAGCCAGTGCCGGGCTGGCCCTTTAAGCTTAAGGGGTAAATATTTTATGGCGTGGAGATCATCTCCTCTAGCCATATGTATGTGGAGGATATAATCCTCGATCCAGACTCCCGGGTCTGTTGTTCCATCGTACGCCTCTATGTTAACGGGTTTAAATCCCTCTGGGAATTCATATTCCAGGACCTCATCGGTGAAACATACAGGGTGTGCGGCACCCCTATATTTGGGTGTGCCGGATTCTGATGGTGGATTTTTTGCATTGCTTACGAGAGCTTGCTTTCTTGGCCCGTAAATGGACCTGGCTGGGCCATGATGCGAGTCTTTGATTGTGTCGCATGCCGCATTGAGTGCGGCGCCGTTTGCCGTATTGTAGTGGCCGAGAGGTCGTTTATTCGACCGTGTAGCCTTTTTGTTTTTCGAGTTTGGGGGCTCTAGGGCCTCCTGGTCAAATTCGGGCAGTAGCTTTCTCTTCGGATAGCTTTTGGTGCGGCGGCTGCCGCCGTATTTGTCTGCGGTCTTGATTACTTTGCTCCATCTTGTTTTGAGTGCATCTTCCGCCGTCTTTAGCTTTTGCTTCTGCTTCTTCAGGCTTCGTGCTGTGGTGACGAGCCTTTCTTGGAGATTCTTCTGCTCCATGATTTTATCCGGCGTGGTATCGTCCGGAGTTCTGTTATGACCGGGGGAGGAATGTTCGTCCTCTCTGCCCGTGTTACCCTGTTCGGACGGCTGTTCTGGGATGCGTTCGTCATCTGCCGGCTCGTCCTGCTCTATGGCTGGGTCTTGATCGAGGCGGGGCTTTTCTTGGCGTTTACGTCGCCGCTTTGAGTGCTTTTCGGAGGGTTTACCCTTCTTTTCGCCCCCTTCTTCCTCATTGTGAGTTTTTTCAGGTGTATCCACCATGAATACGTCATTAAGTGGGGTGGAGGTCCAGTGCCCTATGGGCGCTGGTTCCCGTTCGTCTCCGTCTTCGTCGTCCATACCGTCGAAGTCTTTGGAGCCGAAGTCGAGCATGTCGGTTAAATCGTCGACAGTGGCTATTAAGTGGGTGGTGGGTGGGCTTTGAATTTCTTTGTTGTCCGAATCCCAACCTCGCAGGCCACAGTTCGGCCTGGGCTCTCCTAAAAAAGAGAGAGACTTGAGAGATTTCAGAATATCACCGAAAGGCGAATACTGAAAGATGTCTGCGGCGGTGAACTCCATTACCGGTGCCCAATCTGATTCGATTGGCAGGGGCGCGGGAGGTTCGGAGTTCGGAGAAGAGTCCGGCTCCTTGGAGTCATGTGCCATGCGGAGTGCGGGGCTTGCATTTGGCTCAATGGCTTTTAAGATCGCAGCCCCCGAGGTGACGTCCAACCGTTCATCCTCAAAGAACGCAGCGGGCTCCGGATCGAGGATCGGGGCCGGAGCGTATGCGGCTTCCAGGACACTGTTCGGAGGCAGAGCTATATCATGCCCCTCGAGATAGTGCGGCGCGCTTGGCTGTGGCTTGAATCCGTCGAAGATCAGGTCTCCGAGTGTATCTGTCGTGTAGTTTAAGCTTCCCCACCTGGCTTGATGGCCAGGGGCGTGGCTTTCGATCTGCTCCAGATGGCCAAGCGAGTTGGCCCGCAGAGCGAAGCCGCCGAAGATGAAGATATGTCTGGGGAGAAAAGTCTCACCCTGGACCTCATCGTTGTTGATGATCAAAGGAGCCATCGGGCCTAAAGGCGACGACACAGAGGAACTCTCAATGAAAGCACCAATGTCGGTGTCAAAACCGGCGGATCTCGGGTAGGGGGTCCCGATCTGTGCGTCAAGGTCGGATGGTAACAGGAGATAAGGGACACTTTATTTTACCCAGGTTCGGGCCCTCTCGATGGAGGTAAAATCCTACTCCTGCTAGATTAATATTGATGATATGGGTAGTACAAGAGTAGATCTACCACGAGATCAAGGAGGCTAAACCCTAGAAGCTAGCCTATGGGTATGATGATGGTTATGATGTGTTCGTCCTACGGACTACAACCCTCCGGTTTATATAGGCACCGGATAGGGTTAGGGTTACACAGAGTCGGTTACATTGGTAGGAGATCTTGAATATCCGCACGCCTAGCTTGCCTTCCACGCCAAGGAAAGAACCTTCCGGACACGGGACGAAGTCTTCAATCTTGTATCTTCATAGTCCTGGAGTCCGGCTGAAGATATAGTTCGGCTATCCGAACACCCCCTAATCCAGGACTCCCTCAGGCGGCGTGCTCGACATCGGTGCGCCTATCGTCGTGTCGGTCGTCTGCATCAGAGCGGGGGCGTCCCCACTGCCGCACTACGTGGCCAAGCTATGGGCAAACGGCCCGCCGGGGGAGCCAAAAGGCACGACCGACGCCGCCAAGGTGGAAATTGAGGTGACAAGCAGCAAGGATCCTGGCGACGTCAACGTGTAGGAGCTGACCTTCTTGACAGTTCCACCAAAGCTGCTGGCCGGGGCTAATCTTGTGTCCCTCCACATTCAGATCGACAAGCTCACGTCCTAAATGTTTCTACAGTGCCTTCTGTTTATCTTAGTAATATGCTAATATAGGGATTACCTTGGTCTACTTTAGCTTAAGAAATGGTGGGTTTTGGTGGCGATAAAAAATTATGTTTATCAATGCATTAATTGCAGTGCATGCATGCATAAAGTACATGCATTGGTCGATTTTCTCTTAATACTTGCATGCAATGATTTAATGCACCTTGGAATCTGAACATGTGTTGGGGAGCAACCAAATTGAGCCTTATAAAATGGAAAAACTAAAATTTTGAGATAAGCCCTATAAAACCGGAAAGGAGAGAGTAGAAAAAGAAGTACTCCATCCGGGAATAGTGCCGCACTTCGAAACTTGAACCGTCAATAAATTTTGAGCTTGCGTCTCGTCACATTCCAAATTACTCCATGCTATATTGAATTGCAAACCTGTTCACACCGATCACATGCTAAACGTTTTCCCACTTAGGAGCGTATTAGTACTCGGTTATAAATACTAGTATGCCAATATGACTGCACATTCCTCCTCAACTCCTCATCCACAAAAACAAACAAGCCATTCAGCATCCTTCCCTTGCGTCTGCCATGGCCAACGTGAGTTCTGGGTCGAGAGATTGCCACCAAGGAGAGGCGAGCATGGAAGCGGAAGCACGAGAGATGTCCCGCCTCGCTGCGAGACCAGCCGACATGTCCCGCCACACGGCTGAAGCAGCACGGAGGTCCCGCCGCGCCGTCGATGCAGCAGACTGGTCCGGCCGCGCCACGGAAGCAGCAGAGATGTCCCGCCGCGCCACGAATGCAGCAGAGATGTCCCGCCGCGGCGCGGAAGCCTGGGAAAATTTCTCGCGGGCAGGCGACGACCGTTACAGGCGCATGCATGCGATCGCCCATAGCCAGATGGAGCAGATCTCCGGCTGCGCGAGGTTGCAGGACGACATGAAAGCCTCGTTTGAACAGGCTATCGACGTACTAAGGGAGGGCAATGAGAGGCTCCGGGCCGAGCGCGGCCTGCTGAGGGAGAAGATCGTCCGAAGTGCAAACTAGCAGGAGGAGACCAGTGCCTTGTTGAAGAGGACCGGCGTCATCGTCAAGAAACTTATGGACGAGAATGACATGCTCCGCAACAAGCGCCAAAGGCTGGTGGATGAATCCGTGGATGTTCTCAAGCAGCGCCTTGAGGACACGAAAGAGCTCATCGCCACTCGCCGCGGAGACTAGTTCTCGTGGCCTGCAGCAACGCATCAAGAAAGTAGAGATCAGCGAGCCAGAGCCTTGTCTTCCTTCTTCTTTTGCCCTTGTGTATTTCGGGCGTAGCCACATGTGGATTTTTTAATTATCTTTCTAATTATGTAAGACAATTAACCGTCCTTATCTTTCTGTGGAAGATCAATGTTGCGAGGCTGGAATGAAGAAAACTCTTGCTGTGGCGACCCTGGCGTTGGTGTACTTCTAGTTGCTGTTGGGTTTCCTTTAGTTTCCTGGTTTCTTTTGATATAATAATCGGTTTAGGATGTGGATTGTGTCGTCGGTTGTGAAATGTTGGGTTCTAGAGCGGATGTTTGGCCTTTGTTGGCCTCTTGGGATGTTGCGATTTCAATCTGGTAGCTTTTAGTCCTTCATGTTAGGCTGGAGTTGTGCTGAACTTCTTGTGAATTGTGGTGGTTTTCAGTAATGAAAATCGGAAGGGACAAGCCCTTCTTTGATCAAAAAATTAATCATCCTTATATATTCATCAGTCTTGCTATAAGTCGCAGTAGATGCTATATAGGTCCGTCGGATCTTACATCAAGATCCGTGCTTTCAGATTTTCTTTTTTCTCTCTTAAATCTCAGTCGAGTGAGACATAGCCACGCCATTAAATAGAGGCTCGGGCGCCATTAATGGAGACCTTGGGAGAGAGGTGGACGGCAGATGGAGGTCAAAGGGCTCTCCTCCCGATAAGCACGCGCAGGGGTCTGATCGCACGCCTCTCGTACTCAAATAGCTACCTTGCACGGCGCCTCCTAGCTAATAAAAATGGGGACGCGTGGCGGCACGTAAATGGTACTAGTAAGTAGAACGCCCACGGTTTCAACAATACTTGTGTTTCCGATTGTAACGTGACAGCACTTGTTCCAAAATGACTTTGTTCATTGTTAATGTGTGCGCCTTCGCAAATCGGACTGCAAATTTACCACAGCATGTTGGTGCCATGTCATGGCACCAAGCCAAGTTTCATTAATTTCATGCATGTTTTGGATTTACAAGAATTAAAAAACTAAGTTTCTCAATGTTTCCAACCCAGCCACGATGCCCAGAATTTTGAATTTCATTCCCATTTCTTGCGTGTAACCTAGAAATTTACCTGAGGACACACATGTGATTTTTCAACCAACTTTGGTGCACTGGAACATGTGCTTGTATTTCAAATTTGAATTATGCACACAAAGGTGACACGTTCCCTCCCAGAACCACGAGCCTTCTTGAGAGAAGCTCCGATTTGCAAGAAGCTTATACCAAAATTTGTTCCTATTCGGCCAAAAAAATTTACCATGGCATGGTACTACCATGACATGACACCATGCCAAGTTTCATGATTTTAAAACCAAGTTTCTCAATGTTCTCGATGGAGCCACGATGCCCAGATGTTTGAATTTTAGTCTCATTTTTTGCATGGGACCTACTCCCTCCTTCCATCTATATAGGGCCTAATGTGTTTTTCAAGACAGCCTTTGACTATTGACAAGATTAATAGCATGTGAGATGTATACTATAAAAATTATATTATTGGAAGCTCCTTTGACATACAAATTTGAAGGTATGCTTTGTGTAAGTTGCATGTCATATATTATTGCTTTAACGTTTGGTCAAAGTTAGCTTCGAAAAACGCATTAGGACCTGTATAGATGGAAGGAGGGAGTAGAAATTCACCCGAGGACACTAATGTGAGTTTTCAACCAACTTTGGTGCACGGGAGCATGTGCTTGTAGTTCAAATTTGAATTATGCACATTAAATGACCAAAAACTCAATTAATGTGTAAATAAGGCCAAACGAAGCCGAAATAATTCCAAATTTTAATAGGGCACTCATGTAGTTCGATGTTGCCTTTGTAAATAAACTCAAGGGGGACAACGTATATCGTTTCACACTCAAAGGTGGCACGTTCCCTCTCAGAACCACGAACCTTCTTGAGAGAAGCTTGGGTTTGCAAGAAGCTTATACCAAAATCTGTTTCTATTCGGCCAATTTTTACCACAACATGGTAGTACCATGACATGACATCCATGCCAAGTTTCATGATTTTCAGATGTGTTTTGAATTTACAAGAATTTTAAAACCAAGTTTCTCAATGTTCTCGGCCGAGCCACGATGCCCATATGTTTTAATTTTATTCTCATTTCTTGCATGGGACCTAGAAATTCACCCGAGGACACAAATGTGATTCTTCAACCAACTTTGGTGCACAAGAGCATGTGCTTGTAGTTCAAATTTGACTTATGCAC
The DNA here is from genome assembly GCA_032464435.1 of Aegilops umbellulata. Lineage (NCBI taxonomy): Eukaryota > Viridiplantae > Streptophyta > Magnoliopsida > Poales > Poaceae > Aegilops > Aegilops umbellulata. The sequence goes on from CP136056.1 coordinate 296,317,271, forward strand.
ATTAAATGACCAGAAACTCAATTAATGTATAAAAACGACAAACGAACCCGGAATAATTCCAAAATTTAATAGGGCACTAATGTAGTTCTATGTTGCCTATGTTAAGAAACTCAAGGGGGGCAGCGTATATCGTTTCACACTCAAAGGTGGCACGTTCCCTCTTAGAACCACGAGCTTCCAAATCGACCCAATTTTTTACCACAACATGTTAGTGCCATGACATGACACCATGCCAAGTTTCATGATTTCCAGGCGAGTTTTGGATTTAGATGAATTTAAAATCAAAGTATCTCGATGTTCTCAGCCGAGTCATGACGCCCAGATGTTTGAATTTCATTCTCATTTCATCCATGGGACCTAGAAATTCAACCAAGGACACACATGTGATTTTTCAACCCACTTTGGTGCACCGGAGCATGTGCATGCAATTCATATTTAGATTATGCACATTAAAAGTCCAGAAACTCAATTAATGTATAAAAAGGCCAAATGAACCCGAAATAATTCCAAAATTTAATAGGGCACTCATATAGTTCTATGTTGCCTCTGTAAATAAAATCAGGGGGAGGCAGCGTATATCGTTTCGCACACCAAGGGTACACGTTCCCTCTCGAAACCACGAGGCTTGTTGAGAGAATCTCCGGTTTTGCAAGAGGCTTATACCAAAACTTGTCCCAATTCAGCCAAAAATTATACGTATGAAAACAGGGTTTAGATTATCCCAAACATCTCGCTACCTAGACCAATAATGTACTATGATTTGAATTCAACATAAAATGGATACAAATATTTGAATTGGAGAGCGTATGGTACATGTAGTTCATAGTGAAATATGATTACTGCTATATGTATGTTTTTTGTTATCAAGATAATATTGAAATTATTGTATAATTTGACAACAATCGTATTCAAATAAGGAAAATTAATTCAAGTTTAGTCCATATGGTAGACGACAATATATATGTTGACATGGTGGAGTAAAATGTTCATATATGATGGAAGATCAAAATGTACGACTACATCAATTATAAACCGCAAGGTCACCTAACGATATATTCAAATTCGACATAACGTGGATTCAAAAATTGAAATTCAAGATCATGGCATCTGTAATCATATAAAAAGGGACATTACTCTTTCTTTGGTGGGAATTGATTTGTTTTTTGTTGTTTTGGGGGAAGTGCGAATCGATTTGGTACTGTGCAGGGTAATCTTGTTCTCCCGATTTTTTTTTACATTTTTCTTGTAGTTTATTCAATGGCATCTATAGCAATATAGTAAAAGGGGACATGACTCTCTTGTGTCTTGTATGAATTGTTCTTTTTACACGTTAAGTTTGTTCTGCCGAACAAGGAATCCGCACCTTGTTATCCCGAAATTTTCAATCTCGAGTATCTTTTGTCTCACCTGCTTTGAAACTCCCGCTTCTTCAACCTACGCCGCGCCTTGTTATCCCAAAATTTGGACGCGCGCGAGAACTCCCTCCTCATCCGAAATCGCTCCCGAAGCCCAGACACGCGAAATCCCCCTTCTAACCCTCAGCCGGAAATGAAGCTCCACGTCGCGGTGTCAAAACCGGTGGGGGTATGCTGGTAACTTACCCTACATTTCGGACATGCGCGTCCATAAGCTTGGCTCCCCCCTCCCCCTTCGCCCCCCATTCGTACACCGAGGCCGCCAAAACCCGCGAAACCCCACGCTCCTCCATCGGCCTCCCGACCGCCACCCAGCCGGAGACTCTTCCCCGACTACGTCGTCCACCGCAACAGCTCGACGTCCCTCATCCACCGCACCGGATAGGATCCATTGTTGATCTCGTCGTCCCGCCGGATCAGCCGCCCCGTCCTCCACCTCCAAGGAGCTGCCCCGATGTTCGCCTCGTCTATCCTGCCACCTCAATCCCCATAGAGCCGTCTTGACCTGCCCCACCGGAACCGCAACACCCTCACCAATTCCTCCGATGAAGCCGAGGCCAACTCGGCGCAACCAAGGAGGTTCTGCACTCACCGCTGCATTTTATCTTTTATTCGATCTCACGGGGCTGCCAGTGCTCGATACCGAGCAGACATGGCGTGTCTCCATCGACGGTGCCGTCGCCGGCCACATCATCCACGTCGTCTCTTCTCCACGTCGTTGCTTCCTCGGCGGCGACTTCCACAACGGCACTAGATGCAGCTGCTCCGGCTCTCGCTCGCGCCGCGGCTCTGTTCTTGCGGTCGGTCGCGCTGCTGAACTGCTCCTGCTTTCGTTCATGCTACTGCTCTGCTCTTGCTCTCGCTTGCGCTGCTGCTGCTGCTGCTGCACGACCTCCGGCAGCTACAGGAGTTGCTGCTGCACGACCTCCGGCAGCTACAGGAGTTGCTGCTTTAGCACTTGCCCGCGATGCTAATGCATGACTTGCTCTCTGCTAGTGTGTTCCCTGCTCGAGCGTCTGCTGATTTAGATCACTTCTTCTCTGCTACTAGTGCTCGAATGCCCTAAACATCTATTGCAATGCTCTGTTACTAGTTCAATCAGTTTCGACAGTAAAATTCAGTGTCGACTGTGAAGTTCATTTTCTTCGGTTAAGTTCAGAGTGAACAGTACTTACAACATCTGTCAGAGCGGCCGTGGCGCGACTGATGCGTTTTACATCTAGCACTTTTTATTGATGTATTTTACATCATCTATTGCACAAGATATTAGGGTCCCACTTCAGATTAACGTTGTCTGTCTTGTCATGCTTCAGCCTCGTCGCCGTACACCTTAGCGGAGCTGCTCCAACGACAGAACCGTCCATCATAGTGGAGCAGTACCCTCGGCGCCGTTTCCAGAAGCCTCGGATCTTCTTCCCCGCCTCCGACAGTCACACCAGCACATCACCATCCTCCACGTCCAACCCAATGATGCTGAGGTCCACAAGGCTATGCCAAAGAGGTTGTACACTCATCGCATCACTTTGTTTCTCCATTCCTCTGTTCTTCCAATTCATGAGAGCCAAACACACAGGTTGACTAAAATCCTATGTTTCCAAATGCTCTATTTTGCATGTGCATTCCTATCCTATTCCTGTGTTTTTCCTGTCCCTGCGTTTATAGAATCCTCCAATTCTAAGGAGCCCTTACAAATTTACTTCATTTTCAGATAGGCGTCAAAGAAAACTCTGTGTGTTATGTCCTGCTCCTGCCATGCCGTCATCCACCCCACCTGAGGTGCACCATCGATAGAAGCGTTCACTGCAGCAGAGATCCCCCCTGCAGACTTCCTTTCGCCGCCTCAGATCATCTTCCCCGTTGCCGGCAGCCACGCCAACCGCATTACCATCACCGACTGAGCAGATGAACCTGAGGACAACACAGTTTCGGAAGAGAGGTCGCAGTCTTTCGTGTTTGCTTACGTTATACATCGGTTATTATTACCTGCTACTTTATCATTCAATCTTGAGTTTTGAATTGCCCATGGGTCTCATATCAGCCAGCAACGAATAGTATTTGTCTACTATCTGGTTCATCTGGGGTCTTCTATGTGGTTCATGTTGGGTGGGCAACAAACAATAGATGATCCATTGTCTATCTTTTTAAACTGAAGCTATAATCTACCTGCTATCATTAGTTTTCGATCCATCCACTCGTTTGCTACCATCAGTCTTGATTTTTGCATGCACCCCTTAGGCCTTACAAAATCAAACTATTTTTTATTATGCATGTCAGATATTGTACACAATTGTACTGAACATGTAGAGAAAAATAGAAGACCGTTGCGTGCGAATATAATGTCATGCAGACGCTGCTCCATGGTGGGCAAAGTGCCCCCCCTACTGCATTTCCAGATTGTATTCCAGAGGAAGATAACTGTTCAGATGGAGATTCAGAAGGAGCTGACCACGCCTGTTTACCACCTGAGGTGTTTGCTCTAACCTGGCATGCCGATGTTGGTCATATCATGCATATGGCACCTTGCATTGCTTACATTATACATCTTATATGTCATCAGCTTAGTTTAGATTTGCTTTGTGTGAATGGCACCTGTTTGGTTTCTATATCATACTCCCACCATTCCTAAATATTTGTCTTTTTAGAGATTTCAACAAGTGACTACATACGGAACAAAATGAGTGAATCTACACTCTAAAATATGTCTTTATACATCCGTATGTGGTAGTCCATTTGAAATCTCTAAAAAGACAAATATTTAGGAACGGAGGGAGTATATGGGAATTATGTAATGCCATCTTCTTTAGCCAGGCATCATATACGTGAATCATGCAATGCCATCCTGTTTAGCCAGTCATCGTATATGTGAACTGTATCGTGCCATATTTTTTTCCATAATGTATTCCATTTGTCAACAATGTTTATACATTCATCTACTCTTCCTGTGCATCAGCCATTTGAGTCGGTCATTGGAAAATCTGGAGTGAAAACAAGGTCTTCTGAGCAGTCAGTGCTACCTGTCGATGCAGATTTCTTGCTGGTTACAGATAGCTACTCAGAGGAGGATTCAGAGAGAGATGACCAGTCGTATTCCCCCCCCCCCCCCCGAGGTGCATGCTCTAACTTGGCTGGGTTATATTGCTCATATCTTGCATGGCCGTGCCATCTGCTTAGATTAGACATGCTTAGTGTGAATGCCTCCTGTTTGCTTTCTATATCAGATATGTGAAGTATGCAACGCCATGTTTTTCAGCCAGTTATCATATATGTGAATTATGCACCGCCATGGAGCCAGGCATCATATATGTGAATTATCTCATGCCATCTTTTTTTCATTACGTATTCCATTTGTCGACAATCTATGTATATTGAACTACTCTTCATGTGTATCAGCCATCTGAGCCGGTTATGGAAAAATATGGAGTGAAAACAAGGTCTTCAGAGCAGGCAATGGTACCTGTTGAAGCATATATCTCGATGGTTACAGGGAGCTCCTCAGAGGATGATCCAGAGACAGATGACCAGTCCTATATCCCACCTGAGGTGTATGCTCTAAGTTGCAATGTTTATATTTCTCATATGATGCATATGGTGTCTTGCATTGCTTAGTTTAGACATCATATGCACACTATTGAATTCTATCTGCTTAGTTTAGAGATCATACATGCGAGTCCCAGCTGCTTAGTATATGAATCAATTATGTCAATTATATCATGCCATCATGTATACTTAGACAACATGTATGTGAATTATTTCATCCCAACCTATTTTAGAAAGATATCATATAGTTTCGTCATGTCATCCTGTTTAGGTACTCATCATATGTTGAATTATGCCATTATATCCTGTTAAGTTATCCATCATATATCTGAAACTGTGTCATGCTATCATGTTTAGTTAGGCATCATATATGTGAAATTGTGTCATGGTGTCCTGTTTGGTTAGACAACATACATGTGAATTACCACATATGTCTATCATACAATGTCTGTACGTTCAATTTCTTTTCTTGTTTATCAGCCATTTGAATTGGAGGGGGTGATGGCAGTATCTAAGGGAGCAAAAACCCGTTCTTCACAAAAGACAGTGCTACCCGTTGATGCAGATAGAACCATGGTTGTACTGGCCCACAAACTAGCCCCACCACACAGAATCGAGACTCTTCCAGATTGCACACTTACACCGTTGGGCAGAGAACCAACTACAACCCATCTAACCGCAACCCCAGCGGATAGTAACCCACTTATAGTTGACAAAGCACCATGTCCACCACAGAGTACCCCCACACGAGCAGTTTGTAAAGCTACTGCAGTGCCCAAAGCACGAAGACCACCACAGCTAACCCAAACTCCACGTTTAAAGCAGAAGAGCAACTGTTCTCAGGTCAGATTCCGTAGCTATGGTCCATACTCCTTTTCTGTTGCATCACTGTATTTACTCATACCAACTACTTCCGAATTTGAAGGATCCAATTGAAACTCCAATGGCGCAACATGTATGTTTTAAACCTATTTCTTTAACTGGATTGCTGTTCTAACTTCTTGCTCTATGTTGATTTCAGTTTAAGTTGCATAAACAGTTATGTTCTCATGTGATGCACATTACAAGTGCTACCAATGTTGTGTAGTTTCTGACACTTATATTCTGTCTATGCTGCTGTGTCTTAAAAATATATGAGTTGAACTGTGTCTCTATCTTGATTAGGGAACATAAACTAGAATGATATGGACAATACAGTGACCATAGTACATAGATATATGTTTGTTTCATGCTGTTATCCTGTCCACCTTACTACTGAACCGGTTTACCAAAATGAGTTTCGTATACTACAAGCTAAACCTGTGATGTGTCTGCTTGTTTGTCTTGTAGTATGCAAACAGAATATTGGAGAAAAGCACCCCACTCTGCAATGGTAGAGAAAGTAATGCAGATAAGGTTCAAGATAGTGAGACAACCCTGTTCGTCTCCAAGAAAGGTGATAAAAACGATCTTGTAGACAGTGAGAAAACCCCACAATCCTGCGTTGATGTAGTGTTCGAGTTACTGGCCAGTACCGCTGGCACAAGCTCTTCAAACTCGCTGCCTGAATCACTTAGGCTTCTTCAGTCTCAGCTACAAACTGAAAGGCATCAGTCAGCTGTGCTGCGGCAAGAAGCCGAAGGACTGAGGAAGTCCCTGCAGAATTCAGATGCGTACTTTCTTGTGCAACAGCAAGCGCTGAAGGATTTAAGCGCCAAACAAGAGAAAGTTAATAAGCTTGCTAAGCATCTTTCCTGCATTATGGGTACCCAGGATATTGTTTCTTGAGCTCTTCTGAAGTGGTTTCAGTTATGGAATTGTTTTGCTACGGTGTTTATATGCTGTTGTGTTCCCTATATTTGCACTGGTGGCGAACTTTGATGCCCAGTGGATGTAATATGTGTAATAGCCGTGATAGCCTAGCATAGGTTGCTTGCTTATTTATTTCCTTGTTGTCTTGTTTATTTGTTTGCTTGTAGTCAGTGCAGTTCTTTTTCCATGGTTTGCTAGTGGCTGCAATAACCTATTTTTTAAAACTAGGCCACAATAACAATGGGCTAATAGTTACTATAGTGACACTAGGCCTCCTACGAGCCGTAGAAATAGTAGGCCTTCTACGGGCCGTAGAAACAATGGGCCTTCTACGGGCCGTAGAAACAATGGGCCTTCTACGGGCCGTATCATCAATGGGCCTTATACGGGCCGTATGATCGATTGGCCATACATGGGCCAATAACAGGCTGCATTATGGCGTAAACGGGCTAGAGTTGGAATCGTCTGTTCATGGGCCGACCATAACGGGCCATCGTTAATAGGCCGTATCTGATGACGCTATGAAAACGGCCCAACGAATTAACGGACCACAAACGGGCCGACTGTAACCACGGGCTGAATTTGGCCGACAAGCAGAAAATGACAGTAACGGGTCATAAGTAAACGAATGCTGGAAATGAGCCCAAGAATAAATGGGCTATGAGAAGGCCGAAAGATAACATGGGCTAGAAACGGCCCAACGGAATAACGGGCTGTTAATGGGTATAAAGTGATACACTGTTCATTACGGGCCAGTTTCACCACGGGCCGTTAATGGGTGTAAAGTGATACACTGTTCATTACGGGCCAGTTTCACCACGGGTCGTTAATAGGCCAAGAGTTACATAGGGCCTCATATGGGCCGAAAGACATCATGGGCCATACATGGGCCAGAAGTGAAAACGGGCTGGAATCATATTGGATGGCCCAGATGATGCTACTGGGCCTAATTCAGATAGGGCATAACGGGCCTTGGGTTTGCGGGCTGTAAATGGGCTATATACGAACAAGCCGTTAACATGCATTCCATGGGCCGGCCCGCCACCTTTTGACCAAGTCAAACGGGCCGGCCTTTTCACAGGAATGGGCCTCTGTTGGGCCGTGCCACGTGTCGACGTATCATAGGCGCCTATCTGACCCACTGACGAGCTGACACGTGTTTCGTCCGGCCAATAAGAATTTTACACGTGGAAACTTCCCATTGGTCGGGGCTGTTAACGGGTTATCGGATCCAAAACCTGACCAGATAGCTTAATGGCGTTCCGTTACAGTGGATGCCATGTGTTGGTCACCCTTGACGAAAGCACTTCTGTGACGCGCGATTTATCGTCATGGAAGTGGACACTTCCGTGATGATAATTTTGGTAATGTCATGGAACACTTCTACGATAGCACAGGTATGACTATCTTGATTCTGTCATAAATTTGTCATGGATGTACATGCATGACAAAAAATGCGACCTACTGTGACAAACACGTATCATCACGGAACTGTATTTTTTTTGTAGTGCTAGGGGCTTGCGTCGTGCTCACATCGCCCACAGGAGACAAAATTCGGTATGTACTACAAATCATGTACACAGACTCCAACGATGCAGCAGAATATGAAGCCCTCTTACACAGACTCCGGATAGCAGTCTCCATGGGTGTTAAACGCCTGGAGGTCCGAGGTGATTCCAACCTCGCCATCTCACAAGTTAACAGTGATTTCGATGCCAAAGATCCAAATATGACAGCTTACCGGAACACCGTAATAAAGATCTTGGCCAGGTTCGCGGGGCTAGAATTCTAGCACATACCCCACGACAACAACCAGTACGCAGGCCACAGACGCCCTCGCCTGAATGGGCGATAAGCGGGATAAGGTCCCGGAAAACACCTTCCTCGAGAGACTTTTCAAGCCATTCATAGTCTAGCTATATGACAAAGGAACGTCGGGGTCAAGCGACATCGGGCAGCACGCCACGCCCGAAGACGATGAAGGCATAATGGGTGGCTCGGCGGTCCAAACTGCATTCGCACATGAAGTCATGGCAGTAATCGCGCCATGAACCGAACCGCTCCTCGCATACTGATACGTCTCCAACGTATATATAATGTTTTATTGTTCCATGCTGTTTCATTATCAATCTTGGTTATTTATTATCATTTTATAGTCATTTTATATCATTTTTTGGTACTAACCTACTGACATAGTGCCAAGTGCCAGTTGTTGTTTTTTTCATGTTTTTTACATCGCAGGAAATCAATATCAGACGGAGTCCAAATGCAACGAAACTTCATAATGATTTTTTATGGACCAAAAGGAAGGGGTTGGGCCCTGGTTGCACCCGGGGGGATTTCCGAGGAGGGGACAACCCACCAGGGCGCGCCAGGAGGCCCAGGCGCGCCTTGGTGGGTTGTGCCCACCTCGGGTGCCCCCCGAACCGCCTCTTTGCTCTATAAATGCCCCAAAAATACCAGAACCCTAGGGCAGTCGACGAAATATTCATCCAGCCGCCGCAGAGTCCAGAACCACCAGATCCAATCTAGACACCATCTCGGATGGGGTTAACCACCTCCAATGGTGCCTCTCCGATGATGCATGAGTAGTTCTTTGTAGACCTTCGGGTCCGTAGTTAGTAGCTAGATGGCTTTCTCTCTCTCTCGCTGAATTCTCAATACAATGGTCTCTTGGAGATCCATATGATGTAACTCTTTTTGCGGTGTGTTTGTTGGGATCTGATGAACTTTGAGTTTATGATCAGTCATATCTTTTTATATCCATGAAAGTTATTTGAGTTTATTTGATCTCTTATAGCCTCGTATTTCTTCTCCGATATTTGAGTTTTGTTTGGCCAACTTGATCTATTTATCTTGCAATGGGAAGAGGTGCCTGGTAGTTGGTTCGATCTTACGATGCTCGATCCCAGTGATAGAAAGGGAAACGACACGTATGTATCATTGCTACTAAGGATAAAAAGACGAGATCTATATCTACACAATAGATAAACGGATCTTGTCTACATCATGTCATCGTTCTTATTGCATTACTCCATTTTTCCATGAACTTAATACACTAGATGCATGCTGGATAGCGGTCGATGTGTGGAGTAATAGTAGTAGATGCAGGCAGGAGTCGGTCTACTAATCTTGGACATGATGCCTATGTAATGATCATTGCCTCGATATCATCATAATTATTTGAGGTTCTATCAATTGCCCAACAGTAATTTGTTTACCCACCGTTTGCTATCTTTCTCAAGAGAAGCCACTTATGAAACCTACGGCCCCCAGGTCTTCTTCCTCATATATTTTCTTGCGATCTACTTTTCCTTTGCATTTTTATTCAAATCTATTAAACCAAAAATACAAAGATACTTTGCTGCACTTTCTTTATTTGCGATCTATTATTTCAATCTACTACAATTTTCTGGCATCGTTACCCGAAAGGGATTGACAACCCCTTTAACACATCGGGTTGCGAGGTGTTGTTATTTGTGTGTAGGTGATGTTTACGGTGTGTTTCTTAGTTCTCCTACTGGTTCGATAACCTTGGTTTCTTCACTGAGGTAAATACCTACCTTCGCTGTGCTACATCATCCCTTCCTCTTTGGGGAAATACCGACGTAGTCCTAGCAGACAGGAGCTTTTCTGGCGCTATAGTTAGAGAGCAATCAAAAGGAATTTCTGGCGCCGTTGCCGGGGAGGATCTTCAACATAACCAGGTTCCTAATCACAAATCTCATCTCCTCACAATTTACATTATTTGCCATTTACCTCTCGTTTTACTCTCCCCCACTTCACAAAAATTATTTGTTTTATTCGCCCTCTTTTTTGTTCGCCTTCTTTTCATCAGATCTCATGTTTACTTGTGTTACCATGTGCCTTCTATTTGCTTGCATCTTCTCTTGCTAAAAATCAATTAATATGGATCCTCATCCACTTTCTAATCTTTTCAAGAGATCCAACTATGATGAACCCATTGCTAGCTAGTGAATTGAGTTCACTAAATTATCTTTATGAAGTTTTACTTGAGATTCGTGAATCTGAAAATTGTGATGAAGAAATTTATGAAGTGATTCATGATAGCTCCTTAAATGAAAAGCATGATTGCAATGATTTTACTCTAAATTCTATTAATGTCAATTGTGCTAATAATATGCAAAACCCCAAGCTTGGGGATGCTAATTTTGCTATGTCCACTACTTGTTGCAATGATCATGACTGGGGTGATGCTTCTTATGATCTTGAAGATTTATTTAAGCCTGATGATGAATATGTTTGCGATAATATTGAAAGTGGGTTTGGAGATGTCATGACTTTATTTGACAATAATCCCACTATTTTGGAAGAGTGTCAACTTTGCATGCATGTGGATCACGAAGAGAATATTTTGTGTGATGGCTATATTGTTGAATTTAATCATGATCTTACATGTAATTATTATGAGAGAGGAAAATATGGTTATGGAAATTTTCATGTTACTAAATTACCTCTCTGTAAGTGCATCTAGTGCCCCTTAGTGATTTTCGTGTATTGAAGACTTATAGGTTAAGGGACTGATGCGTTTGTAAGTGTAAAGGGACTGATGCGTCTATAAGTCTATCAGGAGTTTGATATTTACAAAGAAAGTCGAACCCCTAAAAATGAATATCTTCGACTGAAGACTTTGGATTTCTGAAGACTTACTAAAGACTTTGAAACTGAAGAAATTGGTGTGACCCTGAAGACTTGGTATTCATTCGAGGAACATGAAGCGTTAAGACTTTTGTTTTCCTAGGTTCATTTTCTCTCTCTTGAGTCATAGGAAACATCGTATTGTTAAAGGGGGTAGAGGAAATACTAAGGAAAAATTTCCAAGTGATGGTCAACTCAAAATCCTACACCTACCAATCCCTTCGAGTGAAGCAATTGGAAATCTCATACAGTTCAGTCAATTTCTTCAGTGACAGAGACGAAGTTCTTCTGATCTCTGAGGAATTTGTTTTGACTGAGGAGTTAGGAATTCGCCAGTGCGGATTTCCTACAAGTGAGGAACATGATAGCCCTGAGGAATTTGAACCTCAAATTTCCGAGCGTTGTTGTGCTACGCGCCAGCTGTCCCAAAATATCTACCCACCTAATGGTCATATCATGGAAGGACATTTATGTCTTATCATGTCGGGCTGCTCCCTAGGCTATAAATAACGCACCCTACAACCACTAGCTCATTGGTTGCTCCGAGAGAAACTGACACTTGTCATTTGGGATCATCCCATCCTCCGAGGACTTTGAGCGAAAATCATCAAGTGAGGAAAACCCAAACCCAAACACCTACAAACCAAAAGTGATTGAGCATCACTGAAGAGATTGATCCTGTGTGGATCCGATGCTTGTTACCTTTGAAGACCGTGCATCTTCCAGACAGTTAGGCGTCATGGTCTAGAGCATCCAAGAGGAAATTGTGGATCGTCGAGTGACCGAGTTTGTGAAGGTTCGGAAGTCACCTGAAGACTTACCACGAGTGATTGGGTGAGGTCTGTGTGACCTTACCTCAAGGAGAATACGGCGAGGACTGTGTGTCCGGGACTGTGTATCCTCAGGTTTAAATACCTAGCCACTCCAACCAGACGTACAACCGTCACAGTAGTTCGAACTGGTCTACCAAATCATTGTCTTCACCAAGCCTACTGGTTCTATTTTCTCAACTCTTTAATTTCCTCATTATTGTATTGTGTGCTTGTTCATATCTGTTTGAAGACTTTGACTGAAGACTTTCTCAATTTCCTCAGTTCAATTTCTTCAGTCTGTTTGTCTTCATCATGTTTTATCATGTGCTTACGCTTCCTTTACTCTGTGCGTGTTTACATTTCATCATGATGACCATGCTTATGTTCTGTTATGTTTGCATCTGAGTACTTATTCCGCTCCAAGTAGTTCTTCGCTTAGGAATTTCCTCACCCTGAAATTCCTTAGTGAAGATTTCAAAAAAAACGCCTATTCACCCCCCTCTAGTCGATATAACGCACTTTCACTTGGTATCACAGCAAGGTACTCCCTTGTTCTGTGTGATTTTGGTTTAACCGCCTGGAGTTTTAGTTATGTCGACGGCAGGAATGAAGACTGTTTCGTGCCCCTTCTTTTACGGCCACGACTACCCCAAGTGGAAGACCATGATGAAGAAGCGCCTCATGGCGATGAACAACGAGCTGTGGACCGTCACCGAGATTGGTCTTACCGATCTGCGCAAGATGGAGGAAGCTCATGAAATTCGCAAGTTCACCCTTCTCAACCTCATGGCGAAGGACAACATTTGCTCCTGTCTGTCTCAAAATCAGTTCAGGAATACCATGCATCTCGATAATGCGAAGCTTATCTAGGACCATCTCTCTAAGGTCTATGAAGGTCATCGAACTCGTCATGATCCTTGGTTTGAGGATTTCAAGTAATCTCTCAAAGCGATGACATTCAAACCAGAATCATCATCTTCTACACCATGCCTTATGGCAAAAAGTGCTAAGGTAGCTGAATGCTACCTATCTGAGTCCAGTAATGATGAATCTAGTGATGAACTTGGACCCAGTTATGTCAAACTTGCTTCCCTTGCCACTAAACAACAAAGAGCTTTGGAAAAAGTTCAATACATGCTAAATAAGAGCGATGAGATGTTGGGTGAAGAAATGGATCAGTCGAAAGCTTTGGTTGAAAGTATTCAAAGACTTCAGTCTAAGTTTGACAACCTTCAAAGTCATCATAACACTCTTATCTGATCATGAGAAGATTTCTAATGAATTTCTTCAAAGAAAGCAAGATCTTGAAAAGCTAAAGGTGAGTTATGAAGATCTTCAGAAGGAGCGTGATTCAGTACTTGCTCAACAAATCAGCGCTGCTCAGGAAGAATTTGTTCCTCCATGTTTCAAGTGCATTGAACGTGAATATGCTAATTCTTCACCTGAATGTTCAAATGCTTCTAATGGTACAAATTCTTCACCTGCCCCTACTATCACTAATTCCTCACCTGAGGACATTGCTAGTATCACTGATGATGCAGGGCTGAAGGAATTGTACATGACAGGCATGTATAAAAGCCTCAAAGGGCATCAGGAACTTTGTGATGTGCTTAAAAAGCAGATCCTCAACAGGAACCCTAGGAAAGAGGGTATTGCCTTTAAGAGGAAACTCAATGCTAATGGTGCATATTGGAATCCTGAGCAGTATCCCAAAACCTCATGGGTTGCTGCAAAGGGACCTCTAGTAGATCCATCTACTTTATCTGCCTTTATATGTGAATATCCTCATTCTTCTGACGAGTCATTTGACTCCAACTATAAAATGTTCAAAAATTAGAATGGTGAAGTATTTTCTAGATATGTTGGCACTAACTGCAAGAACGGTTCCCCTATGAAGAAAATCAGGGTTCCCAAAAGGTTCCTTGAAAATCTTCAGGTGAATGTCATCATGACACCACCTGTGAAGAATAGGAACCCCAGATCAAATTCTTCATATGGATCCAAGTCCTGATACAGACCAAATTCCTCACATGGATCAAATTCCTCAAAAGGATCAAAGTCCTCATATGAACATCATGGTGCTAACACTTCTATCTCGCAGGGAAGATTTAAGGGCTATGAATGTGAGAATTATTCTTCTAACCATTATGTTCATAAGTCCTCAAAGAATTTCTTTGCTTATTCATATGCTTACCCTAATTCCTCCAATGAGAAACGAACTGGACTGGCTTCTATGCCACCTTTCTCGTATGGAGCTTGCAGAATGATGAACTCTTTGCCACCCCTTCAGATGTTGGTGGTGAAGAAAAAGAACTAATCTCTTATGCAGGGTCAAGTCTCCAGACGTGCTTAAACGTCTGAAGAATTTGCTGGAGACCTGAAAGTCCATGATAGGACGTAGGCTAATCATGAAGAAATGAATCCTCATTTCTCACGTCCTCATACTGTTTTATCTGTTCTATTGCTTGATGAAATTGATTTGATGCAATTGATGTCATATTCTTCACTTATGAAGTATATGAGTTCGTAAGTCGCACTAATTCATCTGCAGGATGATCTACCCAAAGCCACTGGGTGGGTCCTCGATAGTGGATGTACAAATCACGTGACTGGTGACAAGAACCTATTGATGGATGTTCCCTTATCTCCATCGCATCTGAAGCATATCATCTTCACTGACAAAGGCAAAAGCAAGGTATTGGGTCTAGGTAGGTTGCTATCACAAAGGATCGACACATGGACAAAGTCATGCTTGTCGAGTCCTTAGGATACAACCTCATGTCAGTCTCAATGCTTTGTGATCTTCATATGGTTGTTATCTTTGTCAAGTATCATTGTGTTGTGATCATGGAAGATGGCAATTCCAAAGTCTTCGAAGGCTTTAGGAGAGGAGATCTGTATATTTTTGATTTCTCTACAGGACCACAACCAGCTATATGTCTACTTGCAAAAACTTCAGAAGGCTGGCTATGGCATAGACGACTTGGTCATGCTGGCATGAGGGACTTGCACACGCTCGCGAAGAAGAAGCATGTCATTGGCATTGAGAATGTCAAATTCCTCAAGGATCACTTGTGCGGAGCCTGTGAAGCTGGAAAGATGACCAAGGCCAAACATCCAGTAAAGACTATCATGACTACCACTCGACCATTTGAATTTCTTCACATGGATCTCTTTGGTCCTAATCATTATTCTGTAGTTACAAATGATGCATCTCTATATGGCTTTGTTATTGTTGATGATTACTCTCGTTACACATGGGTGCATATTGTCACTTACAAACATGAAGTGCAGGAAGTCTTCAAACGATTTTCCTCGAGGGCCTCAACTAACTTTGGTGTGAAGATAAAGCACATCAGGAGTGACAATGGAACTGAGTTTAAGAATTCTGGTCTTGATGACTATCTTGATGAACTTGGTATTGAAAGTGCGTTATATCGACTAGAGGGGGGTGAATAGGCGATTTTTATGAAATTCTTCACTGAGGAATTTGCCGGTGAGGAAATTCCTTAGCGAAGAACCACTAGCAGCGGAATAAGTACTCAGATGAAAACATAACAGAATCTAAGCATAGTCATCATGATGAAATGAAGACAAACACAGAGTACAGAAAGCGTAAACACAGGATAACACAAGATGAAGACAACAGACTGAAGAAATTGAACTGAGGAAATTGAGAAAGTCTTCAGTCAAAGTCTTCAAACACAGATATGATAAACAAACAGCACACTACTGAGGAAATGAAAGAGTTGAGGAAATGGAACCAGTAAGCTTGGTGAAGACAATGATTTGGTAGACCAGTTCCAACTGATGTCTCAGTTGTACATCTGGTTGGAGCGGCTGAGTATTTAAACTCGAGGACACCTAGTCCCGGACACACAGTACTCACCGTATTCTCCTTGAGCTAAGGACACACAGTCCTCGCCCAATCACTCAAGGTAAGTCTTCAGGTGACTTCCAAACCTTCACAGACTTGGTCACTCGGCGATCCACAATTCCTCTTGGATGCTCTAGACCTTGACGCCTAACCGTCTGGAAGAAGCACAGTCTTCAAAGGTAACAAGCGTCGGATCCACACAGGATCATTCTCTTTAGTGATGCTCAATCACTTTGGGTTTGTAGGTGTTTGGGTTTGGGTTTGGATTTTCCTCACTTGATGATTTTCGCTCAAAGTCCTCGGAGGATGGGTTGCTCTCAAATGACAAGTGTCAAGTTCACGCGGAGCAGCCAACCAGCTAGTGGTTGTAGGGGGCGGCTATTTATAGCCTAGGGAGCAGCCCGACATGATAAGACATAAATGCCCTTCAATGATATCACCGTTAGGTGGACAAGATATTTTGGGACAGCTGGTGCGTAGCATAGCAACAGCCGGAAATTTGAGGTACAAATTCCTCAGGGCTATCATGTTCCTCACTGTGTAGGCAATTCACACTGGCGAATTCCTAACTCCTCAGTCAGAGCAAAGTCCTCAGTGACCAGAAGAACTGCGTCTCTGTCACTGAAGAAATTGACTGAACTGTATGAGATTTCCAATGGCTTCACTCGAAGGGATTGGTAGGTGTAGGATTTGAGTTGAGCATCACATGGAAATTTTCTCCTTAGTATTTCCTCGACTCCCTTTAACAGTACGGTGTTTCCTATGACTCAAGAAAGAAGAAATGAAACTACGAAAACAAAAGTCTTCACGCTTCATGTTCCTCGAATGAATACCAAGTCTTCAAGGTCACACCAATTTCTTCACTTTCAAAGTCTTCAGAAAGTCTTCAGTATATCAAAGTCTTCAGTCGAAGAACTTCATTTTTAGGGGTCGACTTTCTCTGTAAATATCAAACTCCTCATAGACTTATAGACCTGTGTACACTCATAAACGCATTAGACACTTAACCTATAAGTCTTCAATACACCAAAATCACTAAGGGGCACTAGATGCACTTACAATCTTCCCCTTTTTGGTGATTGATGACAACATAGGTTAAGTTTTCAACGGGAAAAAATATATGAAGTGTAAATACTGATATTGAGGAATTTGATTGCAAGATATAGAAGAATTCCCCCTGAAGATGTGCATAGTGAGGAATTTGCTTTTGAAGCAATGCACACTTGAAGAGTTGAATCATGGAGATCTCCCCCTATATCTTGTAATTCATACACGCATTTGATATATAATATGAAGAATTTGAAATGCATGATGAAATATGGTGCCTGATGTAATTCAGCATGCGTGCGATAATATTAATGAGGAATAAGCATGCAGAATAGCGCATCAAAAGTATAAGAGCATAGTGCAACAAAAGTATCAGCGCACCATCGGGTTTAAGATTACAACTCGATCCAATAAAAGTTTCGGAAGAACGAGAGTTGTAACTTAGAAAAAAATATGCCCTTATTATAGACCCGCTTGAAGACTAACTCAGAATTCTCCCCCTTTGTCATCAAATGACCAAAAGGATCGAAACTGAGGACTAACGCCCTTGAAGATATTCAAGTTGATGAAGGAGCGCCAGTGTTGTTGGGGTCGGTTGTTGAAGTAGGGCCTGCCGCAGTGTCGTCCAAGTCTTCATGTTCATCAGTGTCAAGTGATGAAGAATATGAACTGGCCACCAAAGAAGGAACTGGGACCTTCTTGTATTTCTTCGGAGGAGGTGCAGACCAGGCAAATTCGTCATTGAGACCCATGTTCTTCAGATCATCAGCACTGTAGACTTGAGACAGAACAACCCAGGTGCGGTTGAGGGTTTCATGGAGGTAGTAGTGGTTTTTCTTCACTGCATTATGTGTTGCAGTCATGTTGTGAAGAATTGAACCAAACTGACGCTTGACCCATTTGTGATTGCGATCAACCTTTTGATGAAGATTGAGGAGTAACTCACGATCAGTCATCATCCTGGGTGTTGTGGCTTGAGGATTTGGCTTGGCAGTGTTGGCGGCAGTGTCATGTGTGGTAGAGTCATCATTGGTGGAATAAGATGCGGCTTTGCGAAATTGACCATCCAATGGACGAATGCCTTCATATATCACTGCAGTAGCCTTGCCCTTTTCTTCAGCTGAGGAAAATGTCCTTTTGAGGACTTCAATAGGAGGCAAGTAGCTGCAGTGGTTGAGAGTTTCAGCTTTGTAGTTGAGTGAAGACCTTGTCCTGATGAATCTCATAATCCAAGGTGCATAAGGCTTCAGCTCAAATGGCGACATAGCGATATTTGCCAAAGTCCTCATGAAGAAATCATGAAAGTTGACGGGAACGCCGTGACAGATATTGAAAAGCATGTTCTTCATGATGCCAACGACTTCTTCATCACTTGAGTCGTGGCCTTTGATGGGACTCATTGTCTTCGTCAGAATCCGATAGACAGTCCTAGGCACATACAACAATTCCTTGACGAGGAATGTGGTTCGAGGGGCCTGCCCTGGCTTCAAAGGCTTCATCAGCACTTGCATATAGTGATTTGAAAGCTCAGGTTCGTTGTAAACACAACGTGCATCTTCAGTGGGTGGACTCAGAGGAAGGGCACGAAGCAATTCAGATGCTGGGGCCTTATAATGGGTGTTCTCAGTCATCCAGTCCAGAACCCATGAACTCACATCTTTAGAGTTGCCGGTGATGTGCAGTGTTGCATAGAACTGAAGAATGAGTTCTTCATTCCAATCGCATATGTCAGTGCAGAAATTGAGCAGCCCAGCGTCGTGAAGAACAGTGAGGACTGGTGTGAAGCACGGCATAGACTCCATATCCATGTGAGGAATATGTGCATGGTCAAAGACTTTGTCCTTGTTAAAAAGCACTGAGGAATAGAAATTTGCTTGACTTGCTGTCCAGAAACGCCTCTTCCTTATGCGAGCAGAGTCATAAGGGTTGTATTCAGTGAAGAACACATGCTCACCAAAGAAGTCTTCAGCCTTGAATTTTTGCTTCCTTGATAACGGATCCTTTGGCTTTGGCAGAGGAGTGTCAGTGAGTTGCATCACTACCTCAGGAATCACGATCTCAGTTTCTTCAGGATGAGGAATTTCTGGTTCCTCCTCAGGTGTAGTCACCTTTTCAGCTTCAGCAGCAGTTTCTTCAGCACTAGTGGCTGGAATTTCTTCATTCATAGATGCAGTGGGATGAGTTTCTTCAGAGCCCATTTGAACAGTTTGTGGAGGGGAGTGAGGAATTTGCTGCAGTGGGGTGAAGAGTGGGGAATTGGGATACTGACTTTCCCAAAAGTCGTCATTCATCACTGGAGTTGTGCTTCCAATATCCACATCTTCATCATCAATTTCTTCAACACCAGCCTCTTCAGCATCAAACTGAGGCATTGGTGATGAGATCATTGGGGTTGAAGGGATTGAATCCACTTCAATTTCTTCATCAATCCGCTCTGAGGAAGCAGCAGATTGAGTTTCTTCATCTGATCCACTTGGGATCACATAGTCTTCTCCAAAAGGAACTAGGTCCTTTGATGGCATATATGAGATTGGAACAGCATCAATTGGATTGGCAAACGAGCTGGTCATGGGCTTCATCTTCTTGGCAGCTGAAGATTCTGAAGCATTTGATGCTTTCCTTTTCTTCACTGCAGCTCGCTCTGCAGCCTTGGTTTTCTTCACATCCAAAGCAGATGGAAGGATAGGAGTTGCTGTAGGCGCATGTGGAGCTGAGGAATTTGGTTGATTTTCCTCAGGCGCAACTGATGCAGTTGCCCTGATTTCTTCAGTTTCTTCAGGCGCACCACTAGTGGATGCCCTGGCAGTTTCTTCAGTAGCTGGAGTGGAGTCATCAGCCCTGGAACTAGCATTTTCTTCAGCAGCTTGAAAGTCATCAGCGGTGCTGGCATGTTCTTCAGTGGGCTGTGCTGAAGGTTCAGCTTGAGGAATTCCTTGTGATGGGGCTGCAACATTTGTAAATTTCTCAGTCAGTTGTACAAACCTGACTGTTGCTCCTTTCCAGTCAGCATAGTATGCATCAAAGTCATCGCTGAGGGCTTTGATGTCAGCTTGCATCTTGATGAGTTCTTCAGGCTTCATGGTGAGAACATTTTTCCTTACCAGTTTCTCTTTCCTGTACTACGATTTCTTGATCTGCCTGGCCCTATCATATTTCCACTTCTCCTCTTGGATGAAGTGAGTCAGCATGTGACTTTGGCCAGGTGTCAGTTTGAAGTCAGGCATAGGTGTGTTTGGATCCTTATGCCAGATGTTGATGTAATCAAGGATCGCCCGTTGATCCAGCAGTAGGGGCACAGGTGTGCCTTTGGCTTTAGCAGCCCTTTCTTGACGGTCTCTGATGATTTCAGCAAGTTCTTCTTCATCAGATTCATCATCATCAGATGGTACAGTGAAGACTACCTGCTTCTTCTTAGGACTTGGGCGAGTGCCGCGTCCAGCAGTAGCCTTTTTCTTCAGCAGAGAGGGTCCAGCTGAGGAACTTGGTGCAGCTGAGGAACTAGCTGAGACACCAGAGGCAATAGAGATGCCAGTAGTCCTTTGGCACGAGGCCAAATGCACCGGTGCTGAGGACTTTGGCGGAACAGCTGAGGATTGTGGAGGAGGTGCTGAGGATTTTGGTGGAGCGGGAGCAGCATGAGGAATTTGCTTTGAAGACTTTGAAGTTTCTGGCCGTGAGGGCATAGCAGAGGAACTTGGCCGTGAGGGCATTGCTGGTGAAGCACTTGGCTTGCGAGCGGGCTTCTTGAGCATAGATTTATTCGGCTTGACAGAGGCCTCAGTGGCAGCAGCAGCAGCAGAATCTTCATTGAATTTCCTCACTGCTTCTCTGGCTTGTCTTGCCAATTTGGCTTGACGCTTGGCACATTCTGTAGGAAAATCCTCACCGCATTTAACGCTAGTGGGATCAGCCACTTGGCCAGGTGCCAATGGGGCTCTTGGGCATGGAGGGTTCAGTGCGAATTTCATCATGTACTTGGGAGTGACGTACCTGTACTCCCTCCATTCACGTGCCCATCTCCTTTCAATCCTTTGAATGCGCACCTTGCGCTGTTTTTTATCTTCTTTGCCAAATTTGGATTCATCAGGCGTGCAGTAATCTTTATAAATATCCTCAAGGATTTCAAATGCAGTCATAACCTCAGGCTTCTTTCCTCCTTTCTGTGGCTTTTTACCGTCAGCCATTTTCTTTAGTTGAGGAATTTGAACAATCAAATTCCCTGAAGAAGTATGCAACTTTTCTTCGAGAAACGCTGCAAATGAGTTAAGTTGATGAGAACCTAATGATTCAGCAGAGGACATGTGTACCTGTGAACAGAGTATAATTGCGAGGAATTTGAAGAGGTCATATGCGTTCTCAGAGGGTTTTTAATAAAGAACAAGTTTGAGGAATTTGACCAGATACGTCTTGAAGAATTTCACTAAGCACGCTTTATCTTAGGTTCCAGAGTTGTATAGATCGAAGATCCACACAATTGAGGAATCTTGAAGAAAATGATGCTTAGGGAAATCAGTCAAGAACAGATAACTTGTGAGGTGTTTTGTGTGTGAGGATTTGAAGAATAAAACACCTTTGAAGATTTTGTAGAAAAATTTCGAATCAAAGAGGGCAGTAAAAGTAACTATTAATTACCCTGAGCGAAGAACACGATGAACTATGAGTTAAAACAGTGAAGTTCGTCGATGCAGATCTTCCACGCCCTAACTTGGCAGAGGAAGACGTCTACGGCGACGGCGGAGGTGAAGATTTCCGCGGTCAACGCGAGTACGACGACGACGAGGTCGAGGCAGTGAAGCTCTTCCTCACCGGCGACGATGGAGTAGCGGCGGCGCTAGGGTTCAGAAGCTCGAGCGGGGGAGTGAGATCGAGCGGGGTAAAGGAAGTGAGGAAGGGGACAGGGGTATTTATAGCCACGATGAACAACTGCTCGTCCGAAGATTTGGGACGAACGTGCCCCTGGCCGTTCTCCTTCTCACGACATGTGTCACCCACGTACAGTGTAGTGGAGATCGTGTAAGACCGTGGGTGAGTAAGATAATGCATCGTGGGATGCGGAACGGTTTGAGCGGCAAAACCGAAAATTTGGATAAGATTAGTTTTAACGTTTCGTTCGCAATTTCTTCAGCTGACAAGGACACAGTGAAGAATTTGAACGAGTTCCAAATAGAACGCACCTGAAGAATTTGTGAACAGATTGGGTTGAGTATAGCATAGAGGGGGAAGGGTCCGATCACATTCACTTAGCAGAAAAATCAACTTGAAGAAATAGCTATAAGTGAATGCTGTAGAGGACATAAACTCATACATAAATATAGCCAATAAAGAAAAACGACGGCACAAGTGAAGATTTTGCAAGTTGAAGAATTTGAACAACTGAGGAATTTCAAAAGTTGAGGAAAAACTCAAATTGAAGATTTTCAACTTTTGTGGTGGCGTGACCCACCATGTAAGAATGATGATTTCAGACACCGCGTACAATTGTCGTAGGGTTCTGAGAATCAAATTCTTCATTAATTTCTTCACACTTAGAGTGTTATTCTTCATTGATTGAAGAAAAACGTTTCTTCATGTATTGCACATCTAAGTCATCAATTTTGCATAAGTGTTAGGATGAGTGCCTTTTCAAAGTACATTCGAAGATTCTAAGATATTTAGCTCACACCGCAACTTGCTAAATCTCTTCTCATCGAAGGGCTTAGTGAAGATATCGGCTAGCTGTTCTTCAGTCTTCACATGCTCAATAGAAATGTCGCCCTTTAACACATGATCATGAAGAAAATGATGACGAATCTGAATGTGCTTTGTCTTCGAGTGCTGAACTAGGTTGTGAGCAATCTTGATGGCACTCTCATTGTCACAGAGGAGAGGCACATTATTCACGTTGATGCCATAGTCCTTGAGTGTTTGCTTCATCCATAGCAGTTGAGCACAGCAAGAACCAGCAGCAATGTACTCAGCTTCAGCAGTAAACAGTGATACGTAGTTCTGTTTCTTCGAGGACCAACAGACCAAGGATCGTCCGAGGAAATGACAAGTACCAGATGTTGACTTGCGGTCCACACGGTCACCAGCATAGTCAGAGTCAGAATATCCAATGAGATCGAAATCTGAGCCCTTGGGATACCATAATCCTAGTGTTGGTGTGTGAGCTAGATATAGAAGAATATGCTTCACAGCCTTATGGTGTGATTCCTTCGGTGCAGCTTGAAATCGGGCACACATGCAAACACTAAGCATTATATCTGGCCTAGATGCACATAAGTACAATAAAGAGCCAATCATGGAGCGGTATACCTTATGATCGAAGTCAGTACCATTTTCATCAGTGCATAAATGACCATTTGTGGGCATTGGAATTTTGATACCTTTGCAATCTTGCATGCCGAATTTCTTCAGGACATCCTTGAGGTATTTCTCTTGAGATATGAATATGCCATTGCGCTGTTGACGAATTTGAAGACCTAAGAAGAATTTCAACTCTCCCATCATAGACATTTGATATTCTTCACTCATCATATAGGCAAATTCATCACTATAACGTTGTTCAGTACAGCCAAAGATGATATCATCAACATACATTTGGCACACAAACAGTTCACCATCATAAGATTTAGTAAAAAGAGTGGGATCGAGTGAACCGGGTGTGAAGCCTTTCTTCATGAAGAATTCCTTCAATGTATCATACCACGCCCGTGGGGCCTGCTTGAGGCCATAGAGAGCCTTGTTAAGTCTGAAGACTTTGTCAGGATGTTTTGGATCTTCAAAACCTAGGGGTTGAGCAACATATACTTCTTCCTCAAGCTTACCATTGAGGAATGCACTTTTCACATCCATTTGATATAAGATGATATCATGATGGTTAGCATAAGCAAGTAATATGCGAATAGCCTCAAGTCTAGCAACAGGTGCAAAAGTTTCATCGAAATCAACTCCTTCAACCTGTGTGTAGCCTTGAGCTACTAGTCGTGCCTTGTTCCTCACCACAACACCATTTTCATCTTGCTTGTTGCGATAGATACACTTTGTGCCAATGATGTTATGCTTGCAAGGATCGGGACGATTGACTAGTTCCCATACGTTGTTGAGCTTGAACTGATGTAATTCTTCTTGCATGGCCTGAATCCACTCAGGCTCCAGAAATGCTTCATCTACCCTCGCGGGCTCTGTGATAGAGACAAAAGCAAAGTGCCCACGAAAGTTAGATAGATGTGAAGCTTTTGAGCGGGTGAGAGGACCTGGTGCTCTAATTTCATCGATGATCTTCTCCACTTGCACTTCTTTTGCAACGCGAGGGTGAGCTAGTTGTCGTTGAGGAATTTGATCAGCATTTTCTTCAGCATCAATTTCCTCAGCATTTTCTTCAGGTGCACCAGCTCGATGTTCTTCACGTTCTGGAATGAATTCTTCAGCAGATTCTTCAGTAGGAATGACATCTTCAGCAGCCTTGTGTTTGATAGAATCCTTAGGTGCTGGTTCATCTAACATAGAAGGTAGGTGCTCTCTTTGCGAGCCATTAGTTTCATCGAACCGCACATCTACAGTTTCAACAATCTTGTGAAGAACATTGTTGAAGACTCTGTAGGTGTGCGAGTCCTTTCCGTAACCAAGCATAAAACCTTCATGTGCTTTCGGTGCAAATTTAGAGTTGTGATGAGGATCTCTAATCCAGCATTTAGCACCGAAGACTTTGAAATAACTCACATTGGGTTTCTTGTCAGTGAGGAGTTCATAGGCAATCTTCTTGAAGAATTTGTGAAGATATACTCAATCTTCTTGAAGAATTTGTGAAGATATACTCTGTTGATGATGTGGCTCGCAGTATCAATTGCATCAACCCAGAAACGACGAGGGGTTTTGTACTCATCGAGCATAGTGTGAGCCATCTCAGCAAGAGTCCTGTTCTTGCGCTCCATGATGCCATTCTGTTGAGGAGTATAAGGAGCAGATAACTCATGAGTAATACCAAGTTCATCAAGATAGTCATCGAGACCCGAATTCTTGAACTCAGTGCCATTGTCACTTCTGATGTGCTTGATCTTCACACCAAAGTTGGTTGAAGCCCTCGAGGGAAATTGTTTGAAGACTTCCTGCACTTCAGTTTTGTAAGAGACAAGGTGTACCCATGTGTAACGAGAGTAATCATCAACAATAACAAAGCCGTATTGAGATGCTTCATTTGAAACAGAGGAATAATTATTAGGACCGAAGAGATCCATGTGAAGCAATTCAAATGGTCGAGTAGTGGTCATGATGGTCTTTGCTGGATGCTTGGCCTTTGCCATCCTTCCAGCTTCACAGGCACCGCACAAGTGATCCTTGAGGAATTTGACATTCTCAATGCCAATGACATGCTTCTTCTTCGCAAGCGTGTGCAAATTCCTCATGCCTGCATGACCAAGTCATCGATGCCATAGCCATCCTTCTGAAGCTTTTGCAAGTAGGCACACGGCTGGTTGTGAATCTGCAGAGAAATCAACAATATACAAGTCTCCTCTCCTAATGCCTTCGAAGACTTTGGAATTGTCAGCTTCCATAATCACAACACAACGATACTTGCCAAAGACAACAACCATATCAAGATCACAAAGCATTGAGACAGACATAAGGTTGTATCCTAAGGACTCAACAAGCATGACTTTGTCCATGTGTCGATCCTTTGTGATAGCAACTTTCCCTAGACCCAATACCTGACTTTTGCTTTTGTCAGTGAAGATGATATGCTTCATATGTGACGATGATAAGGGAGCATCCATCAAAAGATTCTTGTCACTAGTCATGTGATTTGTACATCCACTATCAAGTACCCATTCAGTGGCTTTGGGTTGATCATCCTGTAGATAAATTAGTGAAACTTATGATCTCATATACTTCAGCAGTGAAGAATATGATATCACAATTCATCAGATCAATTTCATCAAGCAAAAAAGATAGATAAAACAGAGGGAGGACGTGTGAAATGAAAGTTCATTTCATCATGGTTAGCCTGCGTCCTTTCAGGCACTTTGTCTGGTCCCCAGCAAATTCTTCAGACGTTACAATACGTCTGGAGACCTGACCCTGCATAAGATATTAGTTCTTTTTCTTCACCACCCACATCTGAAGGGGTGGCAAAGAGTTCACCACTCTGCGAGCTCCATATGAGAATGGTGGCATAGCGGCCAAACCATTTCGTTTCACATAAGAGCGGTTAGGGTAAGCATGTGAATAAGCAGAGAAATTCTTCAAGGACTTATGAACATAATAATTTGAAGAATAATGCTCATATTCATAGTCCTTGGCTCTTCCCTGCGAAACAGAGTTGTTAGCACGATGATGTTCATATGAGGATTTTGATCCATGTGAGGAATTTGATCCTCTTGAGGAATTTGGTCCGTATGAGGACTTGGGTCCATATGAAGAATTTGGTCCATATGAAGAATTTGATCTGGGGTTCCTATTCTTCACAGGTGGTGTCATGAGGACATTCACTTGAAGACTTTCAAGGCACCTTTTGGGAACCCAAATTTTCTTCATAGGAGAACCATTCCTGCAGTTAGTGCCAACATATCTAGCAAATACTTCACCATTCTGATTTTTGAACAGTTTATAGTTGGAGTCAAATGACTCATCAGAAGAATGAGAAGATTCACATGTATAGCTAGATAAATTAGATGGATCAACTAGAGGTCCCTTTGCAGCAACCCGTGAGGTTTTGGGGTACTGCTCAGGCTTCCAATATGTACCATCAGCATTGAGTTTCCTCTCAAAGGCAATGCCCTATTTCCTAGGGTTCCTGTTGAGGATCTGCTTTTTAAGCACATCACAAAGAGTCTGATGCCCTTTGAGGCTTTTGTACATGCCTGTCATGTACAATTCCTCAGCCCTGCATTGTCAGTGATACTAGCAATGTCCTCAGATGAGGAATTAGTGATAGCAGAGACAGGTGAAGAATTTGTAACATTAGAAGCATTTGAACATTCAGGTGAGGAATTAGCAGATTCTCGTTCAATGCATTTTAAACATGGAGGAATAAATTCTTGCTGAGCAGCGCTAATTTGTTGAGCAAGTAATGAATCGCGCTCCTTCTGAAGATCTTCATAACTCACTCTTAGCTTCTCAAGATCTGACAAGAGAGAGTTATGCTGATCTTGAAGGGAGTCATACTTAGAATGAAGTCTCTGAAGACTTTCAGCCAAAGCTTGTGACTGATCCATTTCTTCACCCAACATATCATTGCTCTTACTAAGCATGTTATTAGCGTTTTCCAAAGCTCTTTGTTGTTTAGCAGCAAGTGAGGCAAGTTTGACATAACTGGGTCCAAATTCATCACCAGATTCATCATCACTGGATTCAGACAGATAGCATTCAGTTACCTTTTCACCATCTGCCATAAGACATGGTGAGGAAGATGATGATTCTGGTTCAATTGTCATTGACTTGAGAGATTCCTTGAAGTCCTCAAACCAAGGATCATGACGGGTTCGATGACCTTCATAGACATCAGAGATACGGTCCCAGATAAGCTTCGCCTGATCGAGATGCATGACGTTCCTGAACTGATTTCGAGACAGACTAGAGCAGATGACGGCCTTCGTTGTGAGGTTGAGGTGAGTGTACTTGCGAATGTCATCAGCTCCCGCCATCTTGCATAGATCGGTAAGACCAATCTCAGTGACGGTCCACAGCTCGCTGTTCATCGCCATGAGACGCTTCTTCATCATGGCCTTTCATTTGGGATACTCGTGACCGTCAAATATGGTGCATGTCACTTTCTTCATATCTGCGGTCGACATAACTAAAACTCCAGGCGGTTAAACCAAAATCACACAGAACAAGGGAGTACCTTGCTCCGATACCAATTGAAAGTGCGTTATATCGACTAGAGGGGGGTGAATAGGTGATTTTTATGAAATTCTTCACTGAGGAATTTGCCGGTGAGGAAATTCCTTAGCGAAGAACTACTAGCAGCAGAATAAGTACTCATATGAAAACATAACAGAATCTAAGCATAGTCATCATGATGAAATGAAGACAAACACAGAGTATAGAAAGCCTAAACACAGGATAACACAAGATGAAGACAACAGACTGAAGAAATTAAACTGAGGAAATTGAGAAAGTCTTCAGTCAAAGTCTTCAAACACAGATATGATAAACAAACAGCACACTACTGAGGAATTGAAAGAGTTCAGGAAATGGAACCAGTAAGCTTGGTGAAGACAATGATTTGGTAGACCAGTTCCAACTGTTGTCTCAGTTGTACATCTGGTTGGAGCGGCTGAGTATTTAAACTTGAGGACACCTAGTCCCGGACACACAGTCCTAACCGTATTCTCCTTGAGCTAAGGACACACAGTCCTCGCCCAATCACTCGTGGTAAGTCTTCAGGTGACTTCCAAACCTTCACAGACTTGGTCACTCGGCGATCCACAATTCCTCTTGGATGCTCTAGACCTTGACGCCTAACCGTCTGGAAGAAGCACAGTCTTCAAAGGTAACAAGCGTCGGATCCACACAGGATCAATCTCTTCAGTGATGCTCAATCACTTTGGGTTTGTAGGTGTTTGGGTTTGGGTTTGGATTTTCCTCACTTGATGATTTTCGCTCAAAGTCCTCGGAGGATGGGTTGCTCTCAAATGACAAGTGTCAAGCTCACGCGGAGCAGCCAACCAGCTAGTGGTTGTAGGGGGCGGCTATTTATAGCCTAGGGAGCAGCCCGACATGATAAGACATAAATGCCCTTCAATGATATGACCGTTAGGTGGACAAGATATTTTGGGACAGCTGGCGCGTAGCACAGCAACGGTCGGAAATTTGAGGTACAAATTCCTCAGGGCTATCATGTTCCTCACTGTGTAGGCAATTCACACTGGTGAATTCCTAACTCCTTAGTCAGAGCAAAGTCCTCAGTGACCAGAAGAACTGCGTCTCTGTCACTGAAGAAATTGACTGAACTGTATGTGATTTCCAATGGCTTCACTCGAAGGGATTGGTAGGTGTAGGATTTGAGTTGAGCATCACATGGAAATTTTCTCCTTAGTATTACCTCGACCCCCTTTAACAGTACGGTGTTTCCTATGACTCAATAAAGAAGAAATGAAACTACGAAAACAAAAGTCTTCACATTTATGTAACTTTTGTGGGCACTTTGCTTTTGTCTCTATCTCAGAGCCCACTAAGGTAGCTGAAGCATTTCTGGAGCCTGAATGGATTCAAGCTATGCAAGAGGAATTACATTAATTCGAGCTCAACAAAGTATGGGAACTGGTCAAACGTCCACATCCTCGCAAGCACAATATCATTGGCACAAAGTGGATCTACCGCAACAAGCAAGACGAAAATGGCCTTGTGGTGAGGAATAAGGCATGACCTGTAGCTCCAGGCTACACACAGGTTGAAGGAATTGATTTTGATGAAACTTTTGCACATGTTGCTAGACTTGAGGCTATTCGCATATTACTTGCTTATGCTAACCATCATGATATCACTTTATATCAAATGGATGTGAAAAGTGCATTCCTCAATGGTAAGCTTGAGGAAGAAGTATATGTTGCTCAACCCCTAGGTTTTGAAGATCCAAAGCATCCCGATAAAGTCTTCAGACTCAATAAGGCCCTCTATGGCCTCAAGCGGGCCCCTCGGGCGTGGTATGATACTTTGAAGGAATTCCTAATGAAAAAAGGCTTCAAACCCGGTTCACTTGACCCTACTCTCTTCACTAAATCTTATGATGGTGAATTGTTTGTGTGCCAAATCTATGCTGATGATATCATTTTTGGCTGTACGGGCCAATGTTATGGTGATGAATTTGCCTATATGATGAGTGAATAATATCGAATGTCTATGATGGGAGAATTGAAATTCTTCTTAGGTCTTCAAATTCATCAATATCGCAATGGCATATTTATATCTCAAGAGAAATACCTCAAGGATGTATTAAGGAAATTGCAAAGGCGTCAAAATCCCTATGCCCACAAATGGCCATCTATGCACTGATCAAAATGGTATTGACTGCGATCAAAAGGTATACCGCTCCCTGATTGGTTCTTTATAGTATTTATGTGCATCTAGGCCAGATATTATGCTTAGTGTTTGCATGTGTGCCCGATTTCAAGCTACACCGAAGGAATGCCACCATAAGGCTGTGAAGCATATTCTTCGATATCTAGCTCACACACCAACACTTGGATTATTGTATCCCAAGGGCTCGACTTTTGATCTCATTATATATTCAGACTCTGACTATGCTGGTGATCGTGTGGACTGCAAGTCAACATCAGGAACATGCCATTTCCTCGGACGATCCTTGGTCTGTTGGCCCTCAAAGAAACAGAACTGCGTATCACTGTCTACTGCTGAAGCTGAGTATATTACTGCTGGTTCTTGTTGTGCGCAATTGTTGTGGACGAAGCAAACTCTCAAGGACTACGGCGTCAACATGAAGAATGTGCCTCTCTACTATGACAATGAGAGTGCAATCAAGATCGCTCATAACCCAGTTCAGCACTCGAAGACAAAGCACATTTAGATTCGTCATCATTTTCTTCGTGATCATGTGTGGAAGGGCGACATCTCTATTGAGCATGTAAGGACTGAAGAACAGCTAGCCGATATCTTCACAAAGCCCTTGGATGAGAAGAGATTTAGCAAGTTGAGGTGTGAGCTAAATATCCTAGAATCTTTGAATGTTCTTTGAAAAGGACACTCATCCTAACACTTATGCAAAATTGATGACTTAGATGTGCAACACGCGAAGAAACGTTTTTCTTCAATCTATGAAGACTAACACTCTAAGTGTGAAGAAATTAACGAAGAATTTGATTCTCAGAACCCTACGACAATTGTACGCAGTGTCTGAAATCATCATTCTTATACGATGGGTCACGCCACCACCAAAAGTTGAAAATCTTCAATTTGAGTTTTTTTTCTTTTTTGAAATTCCTCAGGTGTTCAAATTCTTCAACTTTGCTATGTCTTCACTCTTTCCGCTGTTTTTCTTCGTTGGCTATATATATATGAGTTTATGTCCTCTATAGCATTCACTTATTGCTATTTCTTCAAGATGTTTTTTCCTCCTAAGTGAATGTGATCGGACCCTTCCCCCTCTATGCTAAACTCAACCCAGTCTATTCACAAATTCTTCATGTGCGTTCTATTTGAAACCCGTTATAAATCTTCACTGTGTCCTTGTCAGCTGAAGAATTTGCGAACGAAAACTTTAAAATATTCTAATTTGAATTTTCGGGTGTTGCCGCCTAAACCGTTCCACATCCAATGATAATACTTATCTATTCACCCACGATCGCCACCTCTCAGTACGTGGGTGACACATGTCACGCGTATGAGAAGGGTCAGGGGCACGTTCGTCCAATTTCCTCGGGCGAGCAGTTTTTCACTTCGGCTATAAATACCCCTCCCCTTCCTCACTTTGTTTTTACTCTGATTGACCTCACTCCCTCGCTCGAGCTCTCAAACCCTAGGGCCGTCGCTACTTCCATCATTTCCAGTGAGGAAGAGCTTCACTGACTCGACCTCGTCGCCGTCGTACTCACGCCAGCCGCGGATTTCGTCACTCCGTTGTCGCCGTAGATGTCTTCCTCTGCCAAGTTAGGGCATGGAAGATCTGAACCGACGAGCTTCAAATCTACACTTCCCAGTTTGTTGTGTTCTTCGTCAAGGGTAATCAAAAGTTACTTTTACCGCCCCTGTTGATTCTGAAGTTTTCCACAAAATCTTCAAAAGGTGTCTATTCTTCAAATCTTCACACACTAAACACCTCATATATCATTTGTTCTTGATCTGTTTCCCTAAGCATCATTTTTCTTCAAGATTCCTCAATTGTGTGGATTTTTAATCTGTACAACTCTGGAACCTAAGACAAAGAGCGCTTAGTGAAATTCCTCAAGACTCATCTGGTCAAATTCCTCAAACTTGTTCATTTTGCAAAAAAAAATTGAGAACGCATATGACCTCTCCAAATTCCTCGCAACTATACTCTATTCACAGGTACACTTGTCCGCTACTGAATCTCTAGGTTCTCATCAACTTAAATCATTTGCAGCGCTCCTCGAAGAAAAGTTGCACACCTCTTCAGAGAATTCTATTGTTCAGATTCCTCAGCTGAAGAAAATGGCTGACGGCAGGAAGCCTCAGAAGGGTGGAAAGAGACCTGAGGTCAACACTGCTTTTGAAATCGCATATGACATTTACAAGGATTATTGCACACCTGATGAGGCCAAACATGGCAAGGAGGACAAAAATCAGCGCAAGGTGCGCATACAAAGGATAGAGAGGAGATGGTCATGGGAATGGAGGGAATACAGATATGTCACTCCAAAGTACATGAAGAAATTCACTCTTAACCCTCCATGCCCAAGACCTCCATTAGCACCTGGCCAAGAAGCTGATCCTACGAGCCTCAAGCGTGGTGAGGACTATCCTGATGAATGATCCAAGTGCCAGGCCAAGCTAGCCAAAATGGCTAAGGATGCAGTGAGGGAAATCAATGAAGACTCTGCTGCTACTGCTGCCATTGCTGAGGCCTCTGCAAGCAAGCCAAAGAAGGCCATGGCAAAGATGCCTGCTCACAAGCCCAGTGCTTCAACCTCTATGCCCTCACGGCCAGGCTCCTCAACAATGCCCTCACGACAAAGTACTTCAAAGCCCTCACGGCCAATTCCTCAAGATGCTCCAGCTCCTCAAAAGTCCTCAACTCCTCTGTCCAAATCCTCAGTGCCTGCGCACCTCGCCTCGTGCCAAAGAACAACAGGCATCTCTATTGCCTCAGGAGCCTATGCTAGTTCTTCAGCTCCACCAAATTCCTCAACTGGCCCCACTCTGCTGAAGACAAAGGCCACTACTGGACGAGGTTCTCGACCAAGTCCTCACAAGAAGCAAGTCGCCTTCCATGTGCTTCTGATGATGATGAAGCTGATGATGAGGAACTAGCTGAAATCATCAGAGACAGACAACAAAGGGCTGCTAGAGCCAAGGGCAGTGTTGTGCCTCTGTTGCTGGATCCGAAGAAAATCCTGGACTTCATTGATCTGTGGCACAAAGATCCAAACACTCCCTTGCCAGAATTGAATCTCACACTTGGCCAAAGTCATATTGACGGTGTCCTGGACTAGGGGGTACTCACCACGTCGTCTCCCAATCTATTAGATTGGGCCGAGGACCCCCGTGGACATATACTCATGGGCCAGTTCGGATAGCTGCCGCATACAAGGAAGATTCCACAAGACTTGGCGTTCAAGACAAGGACTTCTCCCCACCGGCGTATTCGGCTAGGACTCTTGTTAACCTAGGCCTCTGGTGCATTATATAAACTAGGGCCAGGCTAGTCGATAGAGCATAGAACAACAATCATACCATAGGCTAGCTTCTAGGGTTTAGCCTCCTTGATCTCGTGGTAGATCTACTCTTGTACTACCCATATCATCAATATTAATCAAGCAGGACGTAGGGTTTTACCTCCATCAAGAGGGCCCGAACCTGGGTAAAACATTGTGTCCCTCGTCTCCTATTACCATCCGCCTAAACGCACAGTTCGGGACCCCCTACCCGAGATCCGCCGATTTTGATACCGACATTGGTGCTTTCATTAAGAGTTCCGCTGTGTGATCGACAAAAGGATCGATGGCTCGCCTGCAGATTAACTGCGACTTCGGCATCTTCGTCACCAGCTCAACTGGTCACCTTGTTTCAACCAAGAATTGTGCCCCATGTTCGGATCACCATGTTCGAACGAGGGCCTTCGTCAAACATCAACTCCGATCTCTTTCAAGATCACGGAGGAATCATCCATGGAGCTCGGGGGCTCAACGTCAACATTACCCTCAAGTGACCGTGCTGTTTTTCTGAACAGTGAACTCGTATCTGCTGCCACCACCTCCTCGAGTATCGCTTTGACAATCGCTTTGGTGGAATTGTGCGGAATCGAGTCTACAACAACCCTGGAAAATTTCGTCGAGTTCCGATGGAGGAATCTCTGGCAATCCACGATATACCGGAGCCCTGTCAAATCTGGACGGGAATTTGGATGTGTTTAGGGCGTGGTGTCCAGCTTCTAGCTCGGACGTCCTTTGGAAGATCCAACCGTTGATCGGCTGCAGAATTCCCGTATCTACCACCTCTCAAAATTTAGCTCGATCCGACCGTCCAAACTCCGGGAACCTTCCGATTAGTGCATCACTTTTCGGATCTGTTTTCTGCGCGAAGACAAATCCGACCCGAGTGCATATTTTCTGTGAACGGGATTTCGGACATCCCTTTTTGAAGGAAGTTTTGTATGGGGTATTGTGTTTTGTTCCCGAACACATCCCACTAACTTTAAAATCTTTTGAACATGATCTTCAACATCATGCTGGTGTCAAACCAGTCCGGCAATATTACTCCACGGCTGCCGACCTGCGCTAAGACACGGCGTCACTTTGTTGAGCCGAGCTCAACTTCTTTGGATCATCATCTCGGCAAGCCGAACAAGAGTCCGGCATCGCGAAGGATAAAACATCACCAACATCGCCGCCCCATGGATTACACGGAGTGGGTATACCGGC
Source organism: Aegilops umbellulata (assembly GCA_032464435.1). Classification (NCBI taxonomy): domain Eukaryota; kingdom Viridiplantae; phylum Streptophyta; class Magnoliopsida; order Poales; family Poaceae; genus Aegilops; species Aegilops umbellulata. The sequence goes on from CP136056.1 coordinate 296,351,946, forward strand.
ATCGCCGCGCGGTTGCTTCATCAAGCCGGCATCGACCACGTCACGACCTGCATCGACAGGGCCGCACTATCGCTTCTTCAAGCTGGTGTCCATCATGCCGACCTACTTCGACTCATCGGCTGACATCGGGGCTTCGACATCTCGGTTGGATCGGGGGCTTCGCCATCTCTTCATCAACCTACTCCGGACACTTCGGCGTCACTAGCCGACCAGCTCCGTCACGTTAGCTGGGCCGAGGGCTTTGCCTCGGCGAGCCAACCTTTACCAGCATTGCCATGCCGTCGTTTTATCGTGCATCAGGCAATGGGTGTGCGGAGAGAGTCCCAATTTTGGGAATCACCTTCCTTCGGATTGCTACAACAAATAAACCAGGTGCTATCAATCCCTAATATTTTTTGCTTGTTTGGGTTCATTTTTCCCAAGGAATTATTACTCTGGTTTGTCCATCATATGTTCACAGGTCTATGAAATGGTGGCCGCATTCACGACAGTCGCATGGTGGTTCGGTCAGTTTCCGTACATAGTCCGGCGAACGCCGCATCCGGAGCTCGGACCGACCTGCGAATTCAGGCTTTGCCACGCCTTTACCGCATCACGCCGACGCCCTACATCGACATTGACTTCGGCGCCATGCCATATTTCTTTTATTACTCACTTTGCATAAATTATTCATTATGCAATGATTTTTTTAATTATCATTATTACTATTATCTCCCGTTTGCACTATTTTTGTGCACAGGAAAATGATCCGGGGACTTCAGCGTCACTCTGCCGGTCTGCATTGACCGTGCTATGTCACCACTTCAGCGTGTCGAGCTCTCCGCGCCGCCACCTCGGAACCAGCTTGGGGGATGGAACCTTGCCCCGCATCAAGCTCGGACCGCGTCATCAATACCGAACACATTAACCAGCTAAGTCGCTTTCATGCTCAAAGCTTTTATTTCTAACTTGTGTTCGGTTCGACCAGGCATTATACTTTTTTGGAAAATAGTTGCTTGTAAAAAAATTTCCTTGGCCAAACTTTGTTTGTGACGCATAAATTCAAATACCTAATTCACTTGGGGGATTCCTTTATGAAGCTTTTCCTGTTGCATATGATTATACTTGTACGGCTTCGTTCCTTGTTCATGTATTACGCCACAATATGCACCATATTGACTTAAGCGATTTGCAAGCTGGGTTGCCTCGCTCCTGTGTTTACCCCTACGTTCCCGATTGTTCGGCTAGGGAGTAAAGGGAGCACCTCTGCGATTGTCATGATCGGGTCGCCCGAGCCGGACCTCAGACTGGGTGAAGCCGAAAGCTAGCGCTCTTATAGTTTTCAATGATGGTCGGCACACAACGGAACTCATGAGTACAAAAAATCTATTGCACAAGTCTCATAATAACAATGAGCACCGAAGAAAGGTATCGGTGCGGGTACTATTTTATTTGAAGATGCTTCTTACACTTAGCAGTAATATAGCATAAGCTTCCTGAGCGCGCTTTGTCTATTACAGCCTTATGGCCTGATTGCCTGGTTATTGGAAACACCGTCGATATTCTCGACCGATAGAGTACATAACACTTTTCGGTCCTTGACCGAAGAGGGAGAAGCCGACGGTCGGTTAAGACGCGTTTAAAGTTCGGTTGAACATAGATATGATATAAGTACTTCGGTACATGCAATCATTCTCCTACCCAAGTCACTTGGGGGCTCTTAAGTTTATTTGAGCCGTTTTATAATAAGTGTTCTTCTTCTTAGTCGTTGCAAAGTTTTATTATTATTATTTATCACTCCTTTTTTCGACACAAGTGTGCGGTCACTAGCCGGGGAGGCTAATTTCTCTCTCAAAAGCCGCTAGAGTTTAGTTTGCTAAACTGACCTGATGAGAAGTACTCCGCCCTCGGGATAGGAGGTTGAAGCCGTAGGCTGACCCGCTCGGAGTCTTGAGATAGGATGTATCATGTTAAAGCACGACAGAAGCACTTCTTTTTTCTAAGACCAATTTTCGGATTGGCACCGAACACTTGATATTGTTCGGACGTCATGTTTTTACTGACATTTCTTGGTTTTCCAAGCTTTTTGGCACTTTTAAACTATTTGTGCTTTTCCAGCATTAGTCTCGCAGTGCAACGCCGGACACCTTTTAGGGATTCGGCAAAAATAATCTCAGATATTGCTATATATGCATCGGTTTCGAATTGTGTCTTCGGTCAATAGTTGGGTTGCCCGGCTCCTGCACTTGCTTCCTACGTTCCATTTTGTTCGGCTAGGCGTGCAAAGGGAGAACCACTGCGATTGTGCTTCCAGCTCACATGGTTAAGCACCTCAGTGGTGAAAGCCAAAAACTGACTATCACAATAAGTGTAAACTGGTCAGCGATCCGATGACTATGTTAAATAACAGGTCGTTCATAACAATGGCCGAAGTGTTTACGGCTTGACCTCGACTGTCGCCGAACACTATCAGGGGCTATTAACTAGCCTCCCAAACTAAATCCTCGATATTTTGCTCTTACATTGGAGCTGAAGTTTTATGATCATGCTTAGCAAGACAACCCAAAGAAAGGAACCGATAGCGGGACTATTTTCTTTGGAAGACATTTCTTCTGTTAAACAGTAATATAACATATCTCTCCGTGTACCTTTGTTTATAAAATCGTATGGCCAGATTGCCTTGTTTGTCGTCCTCTTAAAGGATTTATAAAGTAGCACAAACACTCCTCGGCTACTGGCCGAGGAGGTGGAAGCCGATGGTCGGTCAACAAAGTTTTGTACTATGCAGATCCGAGCATTAATGATGTAAAGTAGTTGGATACATAGAGTCATTACACATAATTTGTGATTTTACTATGGATATCGATCCTTAATTCGGCCACCCGTGCCCGCATTAAGGCTTGGGGGCTACTGGGCTTCGGGCTTATTATTTAAACATATTAAAGGGGCACATCGATCCCCTAATCTGGTGTTGCCACCCGACCAGTGTCTCGGGGGCTACTGCATTGCTTGTCCAATGCAGAAAATTTTATGTGCAATATAGTTTCCGAAGAGATTTTGATCCTCAGGTTGGTCGGCCGCACCCAACCTGAGTCTCGAGGACTGAGCACGCCGCTTTTAGTGTCCCGAAGTATTCTGCCGAGCTAGGACTTGATCCTCAGGCCGATTTTGCAAATCGACCTGAGTCTCAGCGGCTATTGGGATCAGCGGTCTTATGACATCCTTCATGTGCATCTCGGGTTTTAGACCGATACCCACCTTGAGGGCTAATGGCTATATATCTCGGCAGAGAATAAATTGCACCAATAAAAAATATTGAAAAAATGGCCCACATTCGGGGTGGTGCACCACCTCGGAAGCAGTCCGGCATAAAGCTCGGGCGCTAGTGGCTCGCTCCATAGAGGGCATTTCCGGCATTAAGCTCGGCTAAACTCCTTCAAACTTCTTTGAACCAAGGTGATTTATGACACCTCGGATACAGTCCGGCGTTGGAGCTCGGATACAGTCCGGCGTTGGAGCTCGAATACAGTCTGGCGTTGGAGCTCGGATACATAGTCCGGCATTGGAGCTCGGATACATTCCGGCATTAGAGCTGGGAAGCGGTCCGGCGTTGGTGCTCGGCTGCAAAAGATACCTCGTATGCAGTCCGGCGTTGGAGCTCGGACGCAAGAGGACACTGCCTCCCGGGAACAACTTCAAACCCGAGGTGTGGCATAAAAATAAACAGGGCATTGATAAAGGCCGGAAACTTAAAGGGGATCCTCGGATACCCGACATGTAAACCCGTCAAATGCATTTCGGCGATCCTCAAGATCAAAGATAAAGAAGATTTGTTGAACCAGTTTTCAAGACCGACGACCGAAGATGAAGAACAGTTCGGAAGAATCGAGGAGCGTCCCTAACTTGAAGACCGGTTCAGGGGGCTACTGACGGTGTCCTGGACTAGGGGTACTCACCACGTCATCTCCTAATCTATTAGATTGGGCCGAGGACCCCCGTGGCCGTATACTCATGGGCCAGTTCGGACAGCTGCCGCATACAAGGAAGATTCCACAAGACTTGGCGATCAAGACAAGGACTTCTACCCACCGGCGTATTCGGCTAGGACTCTTGTTAACCTAGGCCTCTGGTGCATTATATAAACCAGGGCCAGGCTAGTCGATAGAGCATAGAACAACAATCATACCATAGGCTAGCTTCTAGGGTTTAGCCTCCCTGATCTCGTGGTAGATCTACTCTTGTACTACCCATATCATCAATATTAATCAAGCAGGACGTAGGGTTTTACCTCCATCAAGAGATCCCGAACCTAGGTAAAACATTGTGTCCCTCGTCTCCTATTACCATCCGCCTAGACGCACAGTTCGGGACCCCCTACCTGAGATCCGCCGGTTTTGACACCGACACATATGTTGTCAGCTTTCATTGCTGAAGAAAAGTGGAAATTTGAAAAGGCCAGGCAGTTGAAGAAAGTGAAGTACAGGAAGGAGCGCTTCCTGAAGAAGAACGTTGTCTCTATGACCACTGAAGAACTTGTCACTATTCAATCTAAGATCAAGAAACTCAGTGATGAATTTGACGCATACCGCGCTGATTGGCTAGGAGCCAAGGTCCGTTTTGTGAAATTAGCTGAAGAATTCACTACAAATGTTGCAGCTCCATCGCAACAAGAAATTCCTCTGGCTGAGGCATCTGCTCAGCCTACTGAAGAACATGCCAGCACCGCTGATGAAAATCAGGCTACTGATGAAACTCATAGTACCAGGGCTGATGACTACATTCCAGCCGCTGAAGAAATTGCCAGGGAACCACTAGTGTTGCGCCTGAAGAAACTGTCAGGACAGCTGAAGCTTCAACTGCTGTGCCTGAAGAAACTGCTAATGCCAGGGCAACTGCATCTGTTGTGCCTGAAGTTATTGAACCTACACCAAGTCCAATTTCCTTCTTCATCAAATGTGAAGAAGACCAAGGCTGCGGAGCATGCAGCTATGAAGAAAAGGAAAGCACCAACTTCATCAGATTCTTCAGCTCCGAAGAAGATGAAGAAATTAACTAGTTCTTTTGAGAATCCAATAGATGTTGTTCTATTCTAAAGCATGCCATCAAAGGAACTCGTTCCTTTTGATGAAGAATACGTGATCCCACGCGGATCTGATGAAGATATTCCTTATGCTGCTTCTTTAGAGCAATCCCTTCAACCCCAATCGTCTCATCATCCATGCCTTAGTTCACTGCTGTACAGGCTGGCGTTCAAGAAATGAGAGACGTAGAAGAGGATGTGGACATTGGAAGCACTACTCTTGTGATGAACGATGACTTTTGGAAAAGTTAGCACCCCAATTCTCCTCTGTTCACACCTCTGCAACAAATTCCTCAATCCCCAATAGATACTGATGTTCAAATGGGATCTGAAAAACCTCGCAACACCCCGTCTGTCCATAAAGAGATTCCAGCCACTAGTGCTGATGAAATTGTAAATGAAGAATTGAAGACCCAGGCTGCCACTGAAGAAGAACCTGAAATTCCTCAGCCTGTGGATCCTGAGATTGTGTTCCTGAGGTAGTGATGCAATTGACTGATACTCCTCAGCCCAAGCCAAAGGATCCCTACTCGAAGAAGCAAAAATTCAAGGCTGATGACTTCTTCGGCGAGCATGTGTGTAAGTGCATCTAGTGCCCCTTAGTGATTTTGGTGTATTGAAGACTTATATGTTAAGGGACTAATGTGTTTATGCGTGTACACAGGTCTATAAGTCTATGAGGAGTTTGATATTTACAGAGAAAGTCGACCCCTAAAAGTGAAGTTCTTCGACTAAAGACTTTGGATTTCTGAAGACTTTCTGAAGACTTTGAAAGTGAAGAAATTGGTGTGACCTTGAAGACTTGGTATTCATTTGAGGAACATGAAGTGTGAAGACTTTTGTTTTCATAGTTTCATTTTCTCTTTCTTGAGTCATAGGAAACACCGTACTGTTAAAGGGGGTCGAGGAAATACTAAGGAAAAATTTCCAAGTGATGCTCAACTCAAAATCCTACACCTACCAATCCCTTCGAGTGAAGCCATTGGAAATCTCATACAGCTCAGTCAATTTCTTCAGTGACAGAGACGCGGTTCTTCTGGTCGCTGAGGAATTTGTTCTGACTGAGGAGTTAGGAATTTGCCAGTGCGGATTGCCTACACAGTGAGGAACATGATAGCCCTGAGGAATTCGAACCTCAAATTTCCGACCGTTGCTGTGCTACGCGCCAGCTGTCCCAAAATATCTTATCCACCTACCGGTCATATCATTGAAGGGCATTTATGTCTTATCATGTCGGGCTGCTCCCTAGGATATAAATAGCCGCCCCTACAACCACTAGCTGGTTGGCTGCTCTGAGAGAAACTAACACTTGTCATTTGAGAGCATCCCATCCTCCGAGGACTTTGAGTGAAAATCATCGAGTGAGGAAAACCCAAACCCAAACACCTACAAACCCAAAGTGATTGAGCATCACTGAAGAGATTGATCTTGTGTGGATCCGACGCTTGTTACCTTTGAAGATTGTGCTTCCTCCAGACGGTTAGGCGTCATGGTCTAGAGCATCCAAGAGGAATTGTGGATCGCCGAGTGACCGAATTTTGTCAAGGTTCGGAAGTCACCTAAAGACTTACCACGAGTGATTGGACGAGGTCTGTGTGACCTTAGTTAAAGGAGAATACGGTGAGGACTGTGTGTCCGGGACTGTGTGTCCTCAAGTTTAAATACCTAGCCGCTCCAACCAGATGTACAACTGAGGCAGCAGTTGGAACTGGTCTACCAAATCATTGTCTTCACCAAGCCAACTGGTTCTATTTCCTCAACCCTTTCATTTCCTCATTACTATGTTGTGTGCCTGTCATATCTGTGTTTGAAGACTTTGACTGAAGACTTTCTCAATTTCCTCAATTCAATTTCTTCAGTCTGTTTGTCTTCATCCTGTGTTATCCTGTGATTACGCTTTTTGTACTCTGTGCTTGTCTTCATTTCATCATGATGACCATGCTTGTGTTCTGTTATGTTTACTTCTGAGTACTTATTCTGCTGCAAGTAGTTCTTCACTAAGGAATTTCCTCACCGGAAAATTCCTCAGGGAAGAATTTATAAAAATCGCCTATTCACCCCCCTCTAGTCGATATAACGCACTTTCAATTGGTATCAGAGCAAGGTACTCCCTTGTTCTGTGTGATTTTTGTTTAACCGCCTGGAGTTTTAGTTATGTCGACGCAGGTATGAAGAAAGTGACATGCCTCATCTTTGATGGTCACAAGTATCCCAAGTGGAAGGCCATGATGAAGAAGCACCTCATGGCGATGAACAGCGAGCTGTGGACCGTCACTGAGATTGGTCTGACCGATCTATGCAAGATGGCGGAAGCTGATGACATTCGCAAGTACACTCTTCTCAACCTCACGGCGAAGGACGTCATTTGCTCCTGTCTATCTCAAAATCAGTTCAGGAACATCATGCATCTCGATCATGCGAAGCTTATCTGGGACCGTCTCTCTGAGGTCTATGAAGGTCATCGAACTCGTCATGATCCTTGGTTTCAGGACTTCAAGGAATCTCTCAAAGCGATGACATTCGAACCAGAATCATCATCCTCTTCATCATGCCTTATGGCAAAAAGTGCTGAGGTAACTGAATGCTACCTATCCGAGTCGAGTGATGATGAATCTGGTGATGAATTTGGACCCAGCTATGTCAAACTTGCTTCCCTTGCCACTAAACAACAAAGAGCTTTGGAAAAAGTTCAATACATGCTAAATAAGAGCGATGATATGTTGGGTGAAGAAATGGATCAGTCAAAAGCTTTGGCTGAAAGTCTTCAGAGACTTCATACTAAGTATGAAACCCTTCAAGATCATCATAACACTCTCTTATCTGATCATGAGAAGCTTTCTTATGAATTTCTTCAAAGAAAGCAAGATCTTGAGAAGCTAAGAGTGAGTTATGAAGATCTTCAGAAGGAGCGCGATTCATTACTTGCTCAACAAATCAGCGTTGCTCAGGAAGAGTTTGTTCCTCCATGTTTGAAATGCATTGAACGTGAATCTGCTAATTCTTCACCTGAATGTTCAAATGCTTCTAATGTTAAAAATTCTTCACCAGTCTCTGCAATCAATTCCTCATCTGAGGACATTGCTAGTATCACTGACGATGCAGGGTTGAAGGAATTGTACATGACAGGCATGTACAAAATCCTCAAAGGGCATCAGACTCTTTGTGATGTGCTTAAAAAGCAAATCCTCAACAGGAACCCTAGGAAAGAGGGTATTGCCTTTGAGAGGAAACTCAATGTAGATGGTACATATTGGAAGCCTGAGCAGTACCCCAAAACCTCATGGGTTGCTGCAAAGGGACCTCCAGTTGATCCATCTAATCTATCTGGCTTTACATGTGAATATTCTCATTCTTCTGATGAGTCATTTGACTCCAACTACAAACTGTTCAAAAATCAGAATGGTGAAGTATTTGCTAGATATGTTGGCACTAACTGCAGGAACGGTTCCCCTATGAAGAAAATCTGGGTTCCCAAAAGGTGCCTTGAAACTCTTCAGGTGAATGTCCTCATGACACCACCTGTGAAGAATAGGAACCCCAGATCAAATTCTTCATATGGATCCAAGTCCTCATACGGACCAAATTCCTCACGTGGATCAAATTCCTCAAAAGGATCAAAGTCCTCATATGATTATCATCGTGCTAACAACTATGTTTGGCAGGGAAGAGCTAAGGGCTATGAATATGAGCATTATTCTTCTAATCATCATGTTCACAAATCCTCGAAGAATTTCTCTGCTTATTCATATGGTTACCCTAACTCCGCTTATGTGAAACGAAATGGATTGGCTTCTATGCCACCTTTCTCATATGGAGCTCATAGAGTGATGAACTCTTTGCCACCCCTTCAGATGTGGGTGGTGAAGAAAAAGAACTAATCTCTTCTGCAGGGTTAGGTCTCCAGACATGCTCAAACGTCTGAAGATTTTGCTGGAGACTTGAAAGTTGCCTGAAAGGACGCAGGCTAATCATGAAGAAATGAACTTCCATTTCTCACGTCCTCATATTGCTTTATCTGTTCTACTACTAGATGAAATTGATGTGATGAATTGATATCATATTCTTCACTGATGAAGTATATGAGTTCGTAAGTTGCACTAATTCATCTACAGGATGATCAACCCAAAGCCACTAATTGGGTCCTCGATAGTGGATGTACAAATCACATGACTGGTGACAAGAATATATTGATGGATGCTCCCTTATCACCATCGCATCTGAAGCATATCATCTTCGCTGACAAAGGCAAAAGTCAGGTATTGGGTCTAGGTAAGGTTGCGATCACAAAGGATCGACACATGGACAAAGTCATTCTTGTCGAGTCCTTAGGATACAACCTCATGTCTGTCTCAATGCTTTGCGATCTCGATATGGTTGTTGTCTTTGGCAAGTATCGTTGTGTTGTGGTTATGGAAGCTGACAATTCCAAAGTCTTCGAAGGCTTTAGGAGAGGAGACTTGTATATTACTGATTTCTCTACAGGACCGCAACCAGCTGTGTGCCTACTTGCAAAAGCTTTAGAAGGCTGGCTATGGCATCGACGACTTGGTCACGTAGGCATGAGGAATTTGCACACGCTTGCGAAGAAGAAGCATGTCATTGGCATTGAGAATGTCAAATTCCTCAAGGGTCACTTATGCGGAGCCTGTGAAGCTGGAAAGATGACCAAGGCCAAGCATCCAGCGAAGATTATCATGACCACTACTCGTCCATTTGAATTGCTTCATATGGATCTCTTCGGTCCTAACCATTATTCTGCAGTTTCAAATGAAGCATCTCAATATGGCTTTGTTATTGTTGATGATTACTCTCGTTACACATGGGTACACCTTGTTACTTACAAACATGAAGTGCAGGAAGTCTTCAAACGATTTTCCTCAAGGGCTTCAACCAACTTTGGTGTGAAGATCAAGCACATCAGAAGTGACAATTGAACTGAGTTCAAGAATTCGGGTCTCGATGACTATCTTGATGAACTTGGTATTGCTCATGAGTTATCTGCTCCTTATACTCCTCAGCAGAATGGCATTGTGGAGCGCAAGAACAGGACTCTTGCTAAGATGGCTCGCACTATGCTTGATGAATACAAAACGCCTCGTCGTTTCTGGATTGATGCAATTGATACTGCGTGCCATATCATCAACAGAGTATATCTTCACAAATTCTTCAAGAAGATTGCCTATGAACTCCTCACTGACAAGAAACCCAATGTGAGTTATTTCAAAGTCTTCGGTGCTAAATGTTGGAATAGAGATCCTCATCACAACTCAAAATTTGCACCGAAAGCACATGAAGGTTTTATGCTTGGTTACGGAAAGGACTCGCACACCTACAGAGTCTTCAACAATGTTCTTCACAAGGTTGTTGAAACTGTAGATGTGCAGTTCGATGAAACTAATGGATCGCGAAGAGAGCACCTACCTTCTGTGATAGATGAACCAGCACCTAAGGAAACTATGAAGTTCAAGGCTACTGAGGATGTCATTCCTACCGTAGAATCTACTGAAGAATTCATTCCAGAGCATGAAGAACGTTGAGCTAATGCACCTGAAGAAATGCTGATCAAATTCCTCGACGACAACCAGCTCATCCTCGTGTTGCAAAAGAAGTGCAAGTTGAAAAGATCATTGATGACATTGAAGCACCAGGTCCTCTCACACGCTCAAAAGCTTCACATTTATCTAACTTTTGTGGGAACTATGCTTTTGTCTCTATCACAGAGCCCACTAAGGTAGATGAAACATTTCTGGAGCCTGGGTGGATTCATGCCATGCAAGAAGAATTACATCAGTTTGAGCTCAACAACGTCTGGGAACTGGTCAAACGTCCAGATCCTCGCAAGCACAATATCATTGGCACAAACTGGATCTACCGCAACAAGCAAGATGAAAATGGCCTTGTGGTGAGGAATAAGGCACGGCTTGTAGCTCAAGGCTACACACAGGTTGAAGGAATTGATTTCGATGAAACTTTTGCACCTATTGCTAGACTTGAGGCTATTCGCATATTACTTGCTTATGCTAACCATCATGATATCACTTTATATCAAATGTATGTGAAAAGTGCATTCCTCAATGGTAAGCTTGAGGAAGAAGTATATGTTTCTCAACCCCCAGGTTTTGAAGATCCAAAGTATCCTGACAAAGTCTTCAGACTCAACAAGGCCCTCTATGGCCTCAAGCAGGCCCCTCGGGCGTGGTATGATACTTTGAAGGAATTCCTCATGACGAAAGGCTTCAAACCCGGTTCACTCGACCCTACTCTTTTCACTAAATCTTATGATGATGAACTATTTGTGTGCCAAATATATGTTGTTGATATTATCTTTGGCTGTACTCACCAATGTTATAGTGATGAATTTGCCTATATGATGAGTGAAGAATATCAAATGTCTATGATGGGAGAATTGAAATTCTTCTTAGGTCTTTAAATTCGTCAACAGCGCAATGGCATATTCATATCTCAGGAGAAATACATCAAAGATGTACTAAGGAAATTCGGCATGAAAGATTGCAAAGGCGTCAAAATTCCTATGCCCACAAATGGCCATCTGTGCACTGATGAAAATGGTATTGACTTCGATCATAAGGTATACCGCTCCGTGATTGGTTCTTTATTGTACTTATGTGCATTTAGGACAGATATAATGCTTAGTGTTTGCATGTGTGCCCGATTTCAAGCTACACCGAAGGAATCACACCATAAGGCTGTGAAGCATATTCTTTGATATCTAGCTCACACACGAACACTTGGATTATGGTACCCCAAGGGCTCGGCTTTTGACCTCATTGGATATTCTGACTCTGACTATGCTGGCGATCGTGTGGACCGCAAGTCAACATCTGGTACATGTCATTTCCTCAGACAATCCTTGGTCTTTTGGTCCTCGAAGAAACAAAACTGCGTATCACTGTCTACTGCTGAAGCTGAGTACATTGTTGTTGGTTCTTGCTATGCTCAACTGCTATGGATGAAGCAAACTCTCAAGGACTACGGCGTCAATGTGAAGAATGTGCCTCTCCTCTGTGACAATGAGAGTGCCATCAAGATTGCTCACAACCCAGTTCAGCACTCGAAGACAAAGCACATTCAAATTCGTCATCATTTTCTTCGTGATCATGTGTTGAAGGGCGACATTTCTATTGAGCATGTGAAGACTGAAGACCAGCTAGCAGATATCTTCACAAAGCCCTTGGATGAGAAGAGATTTAGCAAGTTGCGGTGTGAGCTAAATATCCTAGAATCTTTGAATGTTCTTTGAAAAGGACACTCATCCTAACACTTATCCAAAATTGATGACTTAGATGTGCAACACATGAAGAAACGTTTTTCTTCAATCAATGAAGAATAACACTCTAAGTGTGAAGAAATTAATGAAGAATTTGATTCTCATAACCCTACGATAATTGTACGCGGTGTCTGAAATCATCATTCTTATATGGTGGGTCACGCCACCACCAAAAAGTTGAAATTCTTCAATTTGAGTTTTTCCTCAATTTTTGAAAATCCTCAGTTGTTCATATTCTTCAACTTTGCAAAATCTTCACCGTTGCCGTCGTCTTTCTTCATTGGCTATATATATATATATATATATATATATATATGTGTGTGTGTGTGTGTGTGTGTGTGTGTGTGTGTGTGTGTGTGTGTGAGTTTATGTCCTCTACAGCATTCACTTATGGCTAATTCTTCAATTTGGTTTTTCTGCTAAGTGAATGTGATCGGACCCTTCCCCCTCTATGCTATACTCAACCCAATCTATTCACAAATTCTTCATGTGCGTTCTATTTTGAACACGCTCAAAATCTTCACTGTGTCCTTGTCAGCTGCAAAATTTGAGAACGGAACATTAAAACTTATCTTATCCAAATTTTCAGCTTTGCCGCTCAAACCGTTCCGCATCCCATGATATACTTATCTATTCACCCATGATCTCCACTTCACAGTACATGGGTGACACATGTCATGCGAATGAGAAGGGTCAGGGACACGTTCGTCCAAAATCTTTGGGCGAACAGTTTTTCACCATGGCTATAAATACCCCCCCTCCCCTTCCTCACTTCCTTTACTCTGTTCGACCTCCTTCTCCAGCTCGAGCTTCTCAAACCCTAGCGTCGCCGCTACTCCATCGTCGCCGGTGAGGAAGAGCTTCACTGCCTCGACCTCGTCGCCGTCGTACTTGCGCCGGCCGCGGAAATCTTCACTCCGCTGCCGCCGTAGCCGTCTTCCTCCGCCGAGTTAGGGCATGGAAGATCTGCACTGACGAACTTCACTTCTCCATCTCACAGTTCATCGTGTTCTTCGTCCAGGCGTTCCTCGAAGAAAAGTTGCATACTTCTTCAGAGAATTCGATTGTTCAAATTCCTAAACTGAAGAAAATGGCTGATGAAAAGAAGCCACAGAAAGGAGGAAAGAGGCCTGAAATCGACACTGACTTTGAGATCCCTAATGACATATACAAAGACTATTGTACTCCTGATGAGGCCAAGTTTGGTAAGGAGTACAAAAATTAGCGCAAGGTGCGCATCCAGAGGATAGAAAGGAGATGGGCAAGAGAGTGGAGGGAGTACAGGAATGTAACTCCAAGGTACATGAAGAAATTCGCTCTGAATCCTCCATGCCCAAGACCTCCATTGGCACCTGGCCAAGAAGCAGATCCCACCAGCCTCAAGCGCGGTGAGGACTATCCAGATGAATGGGCCAAGCGCTAGGCCAAGTTGGCTAGACAAGCCAGAGAAGCAGTGAAGAAATTCAATGAAGACTCTGCTGCTGCCACTGAGGCCTCTCTCAAGCCGAAGAAATCTATGGCAAAGAAGCCTGCGCGTAAGCCAAGGGCTTCACCTTCAGTGCCTTCAAGACCAAGTTCCTCAACAATGCCCTCACGGCCAGAATCTTCAAAGCCCTCAAGGCCAATTCCTCATGCTGCTCCTGCTCCTCAAAAGTCCTCAGCAACTCCTCACAAGTCCTCATCTGCTCCAACAAAGTCCTCAGCACCTGTGCATCTTGCCACGTGCCAAAGGACTATAGGCATCTCTGTTGCCTCAGGAGTCTCAGCTAGTTCCTCAGCTACACCCAATTCTTCAACGGGACCCTCTCTACTGAAGACAAAGGCCACTGCTGGACGAGGTCCTCTCCCTAGTCCTCAGAAGAAGTAGGTCGCCTTCCAAGTGTCGTCTGAAGAAGACGAAGCTGATGATGAAGTACTTGCTGAGATCATCAGAGACAGGCAAGTCAAGGCCGCTAGAGCCAAAGGCACAAATGTGCCACTGCTTTTGGATCCCAGATTGATCCTCGACTATATTGATCCTTGGCACAAGGACCCAAGCACTCCTATGCCTGATTTCAAGTTGACTCCTGGTCAAAATCACATGCTGACTCATTTCATCCAAGAAGAAAAATGGAAATATGAGAAGGAGAAAATTCGGAAGAACAACGTTATCTCCATGACAACTAATGAACTTATAAAAATCCAGTCTGAAATCAAAACCCTCAGCGATGACTTCAATGCTTACTATGATGATTTGCAAGGAGCCAAAGTCAGGTTTGTTAAACTGACTGAGAATTTCACCTCCAATGTTGCAGCCCCATCGCAACAGGAAATTCCTCAGGCTGAAGCTTCTGCTCAGCCAACTGAAGAAATTTCCAGGGCATCCACTAGTGGTGTGCCTGAAGAAAATGAAGAGGTTAGGGCAACTGCATCAGTTGTGCCTGAAGAAAATCAACCAGATTCCTCTTCTCCTCCTGCGCCTACCCCAACTTCAATCCTTCCATCTGCATCAGATGTGAAGAAGACCAAGGCTGCAGAGCGTGCAGCTGTGAAGAAAAGGAAAGCATCGGCTACTTCAGATTCTTCGGCTCCGAAGAAGATGAAGCCTATGACCAGCTCATTTGCAAATCCCATTGATGTCGTTCCTCTCTCAACCATGCCATCAAAGAAAATCGTCCCTTTTGATGAAGAATATGTGATCCCTAGCGGATCTGATGAAGAAAATCCTTCCGCTGCTTCGTCAGAGAAGATGAATGAAGAAATTGAAGCGGATCAAATCCCTTCAACACCAGATGTTTCCTCGCCTATGCCTCAGTTCATAGCTGAAGAGGCTGGCGTTGAAGAAATGGAAGATGAAGATGTGGACATTGGCTGTACCACACCAGTGATGAATGATGACTTTTGGGAAAGTCAGCATCCAAACTCTCCACTGTTCACACCTTTACAGCAAATACCTCAGTCCCCTGCACAAACTGTTCAACTGGGCTCTAAAGAAACTCACCCCACTTCGTCTGTATGTGAAGAAATTCCAGCAACTAGTGCTGAAGAAACTGCTGCTGCTGAACATCTGAAGACGCAGACTGCCACTGAAGAGGAACCAGAAATTCCTCTGCCTGAAGAACCTGAGATTGCGATTCCTAAGGTGGTGATGCAACTCGCTAACACTCCTCTGCCCAAGCCAAAGGATCCATTCTCTAGGAAGCAAAAATTCAAGGCTGAAGACTTCTTCGGCGAGCATGTATTCTTCACAGACTACAACCCCTATGACTCTGCTCACATAAGAAAGAGGCGTTTCTAGATGGCCAGCCAGGCAAATTTCTATTCCTCGGTGCTGTTCAATAAAGACAAAGTCTTTGATCATGAGCATATTCCTCACGTGGATATGGAATCTCAGCCATGCTTTGTGCCAGTCCTCAGTGTTCTTCACGACGCTGGACTGTTAAATTTCTGCACTGACATCTGTGATTGGAATGAAGAACTTATTCTTCAATTCTGTGCGACGCTGCACATCACAGGAGATTCCGAAGATGTGAATTCATGGGTGCTGGACTGGATGTCTGAAAACACTCACTACACGGCACCAGCTACTGAATTGCTTCGTGCTTTACCACTCAGTCCTCCCCTTGAAGCTGCTCGTTGTGTGTATAGTGAACCTGAGCTTACAAATCACTACATGCAAGTTCTGATGAAGCCTTTGAAGCCAGGGCAGGCCCCACGAACCAATTTCCTCATGAAGGAATTACTATATGTGCCTCGGACTGTCTATCGCATTCTGACAAAGACATTGACTCCTATCAAGGGCCACGACTCGAATGACGAAGAAGTTGTTGACATAATGAAGAATCCGCTCTTCAATATCATTCATGGCGTTCCCATCAACTTCCATGATTTCTTCATGAGGACTCTGGCCAATGTCGCTATGTCACCATTTGAGCTGAAGCCTTATGCACCTTGGATTATGAGATTCATCAGAACAAGGTCTTCACTCAACTATAAAGCTGGTACACTAAATCATTGCAGCTACTTGCCCCCAATTGAAGTCCTCAAGCGGACCTATTCCTCAGGTGATGAAAAGGGCAAGGCACCAACTATTATAGATGAAGGCATTCGTCCATTGGATGGTCAATTTCGCAAGGCTGCATCCTACTCCACCAATGATGACTCTGCCACCCATGACTCTGCCGCCAACACAACCAAGCAAAATCCTCAAGGCACAGCACCCAGGGTGATGACTGATCATGAGCTTCTCCTCAGTCTTCATAAGAAATTTGATCGCAATCATAAATGGGTCAAGCGTTAGTTTGGTTCAATTCTTCACAACATGACCTCTACCCACAATGCAGTGAAGAAAAACCAATACTACCTCCATGAAACTTTCAACCGTACCTGGGTTGTTTTGTCTCATGTCTACAACCAAGAAGATCTGAAGAAAATGGGTCTCTGATACGTCCATTTTGCATCATGCTTTTATATCGATATTTATTGCATTATGGGCTGATATTTCACGTTATGTCACAATACTTATGGCTATTCTCTCTTATTTTACAAGGTTTACATGAAGAGGGAGAATGCCGACAGCTGGAATTCTGGGCTGGAAAAGGAGCGAATATTAGAGACTTATTCTGCGCAACTCCAAAAGTCTTGAAACTCCACGGAATATCTTAAAACAAATAAAGAAAAATCCTCGCCAAAGATGAAGTCCAGGGGGCCCACACCCTGCTCACGAGGGTGGGGGGCGCCCCCCTCCTAGGGCGCGCCCCTACCTCGTGGGCCCCCTGGTGGGTCTCCAACGCCCATCTTCTCCTATATGAAGTCTTTCGATGAGAAAAAAATCAAGAAGAACCTTTCGGGACGAAACTCCGCCGCCACGAGGCGGAACCTTGGTGGAACCAATCTAGGGCTCCGGCAGAGCTGTTCTACTGGGGACACTTCCCTCCGGGAGGGGGAAATCATCACCATCGTCATCACCAATGCTCCTCTCATTGGGAGAGGGAAATCTCCATCAACATCTTCACCAGCACCATCTCATCTCCAAACCCTAGTTCATCTCTTGTATCCAATTCTTGTCTCAAAGTCCGGGATTGGTGCTAGTAGGTTGCTAGTAGTGTTGATTACTCCTTGTAGTTGATGCTAGTTGGTTTATTTGGTGGAAGATCATATGTTCAGATCCTATATGCATATTATTACCCCTCTGATTATGAACATGAATATGCTTTGTGAGTAGTTACGTTTGTTCCTGAGGACAAGGGAGAAGTCTTGCTATTAGTAGTCATGTGAATTTGGTATTCGTTCGATATTTTGATAAGATGTATGTTGTCTAGCCTCTAGTGGTGTTCTGTGAACGTCGACTACATAAAACTTCACCATTATTTGGGCCTATAGGAAGGCATTGGGAAGTAATAAGTAGATGATGGGTTTCTAGAGTGACATAAGCTTAAACCCAAGTTTATGCGTTGCTTTGTAAGGAGCTGATTTGGATCCATATGTTTCATGCTATGGTTAGGTTTACCTTAATACTTTTGTTGTAGTTGTGGATGCTTGCAATAGAGGTTAAACATAAGTGGGATGCTTGTTCAAGTAAGAACAGCACCCAAGCACCGGTCCACCCACATATCAAATTATCAAAGTATCGAACACGAATCATATGAACGTGATGAAAACTAGCTTGACGATATTCCCATGTGTCCTCGGGAGCGCTTTTCCTATTATAAGAGTTTGTTCCGGCTTGTCCTTTGCTATGAAAAGGATTGGGCCACCTTGCTGCACTTTATTTACTTTTGTTACTTGTTGCTCGTTACAATTTATCTTGTCATCAAACTATCTGTTACCACTTATTTTAGTACTTGTAGAGAATACCTTGCTGAAAACTGCTTATCATTTCATTCTACTCCTCGTTGGGTTCGACACTCTTACTTATGGAAAGGACTACAATAGATCCCCTATGCTTGTGGGTCATCAAGACTCTTTTCTGGCGCTGTTGTTAGGGAGTGTAGCGCTTCTGGTAGGTGGAATTTGGTAAGGAAAAATTTATATAGTGCGCTGAAATTTACTGTCACTTGTTACTATGGAAAGTAATTCTCTGAGGGGCTTGTTCGGGGTATCTTCACCCCGTCCAGTAGAGCGAAGAGTTGCTCCTCAACCTACTGAACCTATTGAAAATGAAACTCCTTTTGAATTTCCTTTCGGTATGATGGAAAAACTGCTAGCTAATCCTTTTACAGGAGATGGAACAAAGCATCCTGATGAGCGCTTAATATATGTGGATGAAGTATGAGGATTATTTAAGCTTGCAGGTATACCCGATGATGTTGCTAAGAAGAAGGTCTTCCCTTTATCTTTGAAGGGAGACGCATTGATATGGTATAGGCTATGTGATGCTATGAGATCATGGAACTATAAAAGATTGAAATTAGAATTTCATCAAAAGTATTACCCTATGCATCTTGTTCATCGTGATCGCAATTATATATATAATTTCTGGCCTCGCGAAGGAGAAAGCATCGCTCGAGCTTGGGGGAGGCTTAAATCAATGTTATATTCATGCCCCAATCATGAGCTCTCGGGAGAAATAATTATTCAAAGTTTTTATGCTCGGATTTCTGAAAACAATCGCACCATGCTCGATACTTCTTGTGCTGGCTCTTTTATGATGAAGACCATTGAATTTAAATGGGACTTATTGGATAGAATTAAACGCAACTCTGAAGATTGGGACCTCGACGAAGGTAAGGAGTCAGGTATGACACCTAAGTTTGATTGTGTTAAATCTTTTATGGATACCGATATTTTTCGTAAGTTTAGCACTAAATATGGACTTGACTCTGAGATAGTAGCTTCATTCTGTGAATCTTTTGCTACTTATGTTGATCTCCCCAAGAAGTGGTTTAAATATCATCCTCCCATAGAAGTAAAAGTAGCTGCACCTATTAAAGTTGAAGAAAAGACTATCACTTATAATGATCCTATTGTTCCTACTTCTTATGTTGAGAAACCACCTTTCCCTGTTAGAATAAAGGATCATGCTAAAGCTTCAACTGTTGTTCGTAAAAGCAATATTAGAACTTATACACCTCCTGAGCAAGTTAAAGTTGAACCTAATATTGCTATTGTTAAAGATCTCTTGTCTGATAATATTGACGGGCATGTTATTCATTTCTGCGGTGAAACCGCTAGAATTGCCAAACCTTGTGCTAAAGATAAACATAGACCTGTGGTAGGCGTGCCTGTTATTTCTGTTAAAATAGGAGATCATTGTTATCATGGCTTATGTGATATGGGTGCTAGTGCTAGTGTTATACCTTATGACTTGTATAAAGAAATCAAGCATGAAATTGCACCTGCTGAGTTAGAAGATATTGATGTCACAATTAAACTTGCCAATAGAGATAATATTTTAGCGATGGGAATTGTTAGAGATGTTGAAGTCTTATGTGGGAAAACTAAATATCCTGCTGATTTTCTTGTTCTCACTTCTCCGCAAGATAGCTTTTGTCCCATTATATTTGGTAGACCCTTCTTGAACACTGTTAATGCTAGGATAGATTGCGAAAAGAATGTTGTTACTATTGGCTTGGATGATATGATTCATGAGTTTAATTTCTCTAAATTTAGTAAACAACACTGTGAGGAAGAATTACTTAGTAAGGATGAAATTATTGGTCTTGCTTCTATTGTCGTACCTCCTAGTGATCCTTTAGAACACTACTTGCTAGACCATGAAAATGATATGTTCATGAATGAAAGAAGGGAAATAGATGAAGTATTCTTTAAATAGGAACCTATTCTGCAACACAATTTGCCTGTTGAAATTTTAGGGGATCCTCCTCCACCCAAAGGTGATCCCGTTTTTGAACTTAAACCGTTGCCTGATAATCTTAAATATGCTTATCTTGATGAAAAGAAGATATATCCTGTTATTATTAGTGCTAATCTTTCAGAGCATGAAGAAGAAAGATTATTGAAAACTCTGAAGAAGCATCGTGCTGCTATTGGATATACTGTTGATGATCTTAAGAGCATTAGTCCCACTCTATGTCAACATAAAATAAATTTGGAAGCAGATGCCAAACTAGTTCGTGATCCTCAACGACGTCTGAATCCTAAAATGAAAGAAGCGGTAAGAAAAGAAATATTCGAGCTTCTGGAGGCAGGTATAATTTATCCCGTTGCTGATAGTCAGTGGGTAAGTCCTGTCCATTGTGTCCCTAAGAAGGGAGGTATTACTGTTGTTCCTAATGATAAAGATGAATTGATTCCACAAAGAATTATCATGGGTTATAGGATGGTAATTGATTTCCGCAAATTAAATAAAGCTACTAAGAAAGATCATTACCCCTTACCTTTTATTGATCAAATGCTAGAAAGATTATGCAAACATACACAGTACTGCTTTCTAGATAGTTATTCTGGTTTCTCTCAAATACCTGTGTGTGCGGACCCCGACTCATGAGTCGTGATCACCTAATGCACGTGTACAGTGATACCAGAGATCAATGCTCACTGAACACATAGAAGCTGAATAACAAGAGTCTTACATCCATACATACCGTCTTACATAAAGTATGACCATTATGGTCAAGTCTTGAGTATAACTTCGCAGCGGAAAACTTCAACAACAACTTGGATCTATGCCATCTGCCTTAACCCTACAGGCATTCTGACTGGGAAGCGTCCTAGCTCGCATGTTCGTATAGTGGCAAAGTATTCTTCTTCATATCATGTTCTTTCATGCCTGGCCAATAAAATACCCAGTGGCAAGCCAATGAGTACTTTGAATGTACTCGCAAGCAACCCATGTTTTGGTTCAAGATACAACAATGCATGATATAGGTAAATTTTTGTGGAAAGCTAGTTTTGAGTGCAATGACATGTTCAACAACATGTAAGACATGCATCAGGAGAATTCAATTAACCATGAGGGCAGGTTACAGATATCAACATAAATAGAGTGGGCATCAACCCATCTCAATCATGTCAAGTCCTTTGACTTGACCCTAGTAGTTCTCCCCACTTATCCAAACACACACACTGGTTTGTAAACATGTGGACGTAGCCCAAGAGCGGTTACCCAACTGTCCTTGACCGTGGACACGACTATTCGAATAGTTTTACACTCTGCAGAGGTTGCACACTTTACCCACAAGATCCGGGGAACTTTCGTGTCATCCACGACCCGCGGTACCTCAAGTACCCGGGGTAAGCACCCGATCACTATCTTTCCCTAGACGACACTAACAAGGAGTCCACTCGTTGTTCTGTATCCTCACGATGTACATCATATGAGACTCACTCGAGATCGTAACATCCGAGAGGGGACACAACGGTGTATCCGGTGCCCTATGAAAATAGTCATGGCCGCCCTACCTGGCACGACCCTGTCCCGAGAGAGCGCACCAACAACTCTCCCATCACTAGTAATGCGGGCTCCAAGCTAGTATCGGCCTAGGTAATCAATACTGCCCTTTCCCATACAAGGGTAGAGTGGTTGCGCATTTAAGGTTGGAATAACGGTCGCAACTTAAACCAATCCGTTTTGAAAAACAACACACACACTTGCCTCGGTACACCACTTCGTCATCAAGTGGTTACCCAACTCATCATCTCCCCCGGGCATAAGTGGCACCCGATGGGGGTTTTCGAAAATTCTTTTGAAAATACTTTGTCTCCATCACCATGCATATTCCCGTCCCTTTTTGCCTAGCATCTACTTTAGCATCCTATCTACTCCCACCGGCATAACCCTCATAAGGAGGTAGGGTCATGCACAATGCAAGTATCAACGAGGAAGTAACAGAGGCAACCCATCAAAATGGTTACCTCCTCATCATGATTCCGTTGCAACAACAATATGGTGCTATATGACATGCATAAAAAGGGTTTCATAGACATGGTCAGAGGGCTGCTTGCCTGGTTCATGAGAGTCTTGAGATCTTCTGGTCCTTCTCCAAGTACTCCGTCTACTTCGTCAACTAACGTCGAAACAATCATAATAAGCAACACAACAAGGCAGAAAATAAAAGTGCTCTAAAAATAAGGATTTGACTTTTCTAGGACTTCCCTGGTCATATGAAAAATAACCAGGGTGGTTTCATTGGAATTGGATTAGTGAATATTTCTGAATATTTCAATATGATGGAATCAAGGGGTTTATGGATTTGCAGGAAGTGTACAGAAATATATTTCTGAAAAATGAGCAAAGGCACCCATTTAACAAATCATGATTTTAGAAGCATCTAGGAGTTGGTTTCACTGGATTTGGAGTCCAAATGAATTTCCTATGAATTTGCAAAGTTAGCTAAGATGAAGAAATGTCTCATTATTTTGTATGGCACAGAAGGTATTAGGAAAAATATTGAAAAACCAAATTATGAACTTAGAAGCATCTAGGATTTTGAATCATGACATTTGGATCAATTTTGAGCTCTCTGTGATTTTCTAAAGTTCATCATAGAATTGGAAAATGGGGTTTTATGGGATTTGTGTGAAGAGAGGTGTTCTGGAAAAATGTGCATGCTGCACCAACCGGTAGAGCATGATTTATGGAGTCACCAGAAATTTGAATCATTCAATTTGGAGTTAATATGAATATTTGGGAGCTTTTACAAATTTCTGGAAAAAGAAAAAGACAAAAGAAGTAGGTGTTATACCTATACCACGCACTGAGCGCAGCATAGCGTCATAGCGCACTGGGCCGGCCCAGTGGCTCGGCCACGTGGACGACGGGGCGACGTCGAACGTGCGATGCACCTTCGCTGCGAGGACGAGGGAGAGGGTGAACCCGCCTCCACTTGCCAGCGTGGCCCAGGGCTGGGCCACTGACGAGCGGGGCCCGCTTGCAGGGCCTTCGTCTTCGTCTTCCTCCCGCGCGCTCGCCTGGCCGAGGGTGCAGAGAGCCCCGACGATGACTGTTGGTGCTACAGGGCATCTCCAGCAACGCTCTGGCTATGGATGAGCTCAGGAGGCCGCGCCGCATCCACCTAGGTGCTTTACGCACGCCGACGAGGGCCATAGTGGCGACGGCTTGGACGGCCGCGGAGGAGGTCGTCGGCCATCTTTGGCCACGAGCGCGCGGCGTTCCCGGGGATGAACGACAGCGATTGAGAGCCTCTAGATGGTCGTATGAGGTCACTGGAGTGGATAGGGAGAGAAGGGAGGCTCGGGATAGCCCGAATTTAGCCAGGGGCCGGCGGCGGTTCTCCGGCCATTGAGGTCTATGGAGAGCATGAGGAGGGGAGTGGGTTGGTCCAAGGGGAGCACAGGAGAGAGAGAGAGAGAGAAAGAGAGAGAGAGAGATAAGGGGATCCAAAGGGAGGTCAGGGGCGGCCTTATATCGCGAGGCCACGGCTCACCGTGGACGGCGACCACGGCCGCGGACTAGGCGATGCCAGGGGATGAATTGGCACTGTAGGCCATGTCCTAGGCATTTGTGGGCGTGGACCAGGTCGAGGGGGGAAGGAAAGGGGGAGCGGGGCATGCCTCGGGAGGGTCCTAAGCTCGTGCGCCCATTGGCTGAGCGGGGCGGCGTCGGGCACGGGCGGCAGGGGGTGAGAGAGGGGGGACAGGTGGGGGCTTGCACGTCTGCCGTGTTGCGGACGTCGAGGGCCTCGACTGGCGCGAGGGAGGGCTCGAGGTGGTCGGGGGACGGGCCGTCAATGGTCGGGAGCACGCTGACGTGCTCCAGAGCGCGTCTTTGGCCGGCATGGCATGCCTTTTTGCGGAATGGGCACGGCCACTTGTGTCTGGAAGCTGCAGGGGGGAGTAAACAATGCGGCAATGACATAGGATGCCCTGGGTGGCTAGTAGGAGAGGAGAGAGGTAGAAGAAGAGGGAGAAATGGGCTGTCTAGAGAGAGAAAGTGGGGTTTTACCCATCCAATAATTGAGTTGTGGATTTGCCATTGTTACTGGAGGTGAAAGGGGACTAGGAGGGGTTGTGGTAAAGAGTGGAGCTCATGGAGATTAGTGGAAGAGCTCCAAACAGGGTTTTTAGTTAACATGCAGAAGGTGTTTGATATGGTTTTGGGGTACTTGCACTAATTTAATTCTTGTGGCACTTGGCAGGGGTGTTTGTCATGACAAAATGATAGGGAAAAAGGAAGATGAGCTCATTTGGAAGAGTTTGCTAATGAAGCTTTGGCAAACCCTAGAAATTAGCAAAAATGAACTTGTGTAGATCTAGTTGAGCAAATCACTTCTCCTTGATGCACCACTTGGTGTAGTGGCCTCATTTGGCCATGTGAACATGCTCACAAAAGTTGGGGTCAAGAAGAGAAAGTTTGTAGTACAAACTTGTTCAAATTCGATTCTGGTCACAGAGGGTTTTGGGGCATTTTGGTGAACCAAAATGACCTTGATTGACATGAGGCTTTGTAAGGTGATCACAATATGCATTTTTGACTTTCTGGATTTTCCTTGGATTTTTATGAAAATATTTCCTGTAGAAATATTTCAAATCCTTGAAATGGGCAGAAATGGTTTTGGGAGGTTTTGTCCAATATTTTATCATGACCATATGTTGAAACTCATATATATGGAAAATATATGTCCATTTAGTCTCCCTAATTTTACTCAAATATTTTTAAAGCCTTAAAATAATTCTAACCTATTAAAGACCATTTCTGGACTTAAGAAAAAGCCTTCAAATAAAATAGGAAAATAACTGTTAAAATTATATTTTTGTGGTTTTTGGGTATCCTATATCTAATAGGGGTCAAACATATTTTTGGAAAGATTTTTACTGCCCTGAATTAAGTACTTGCAGTACAAACCTTAATTCAGGGGTTTTTGGAAAACTAATTTTTGAAAATACTATTTGGCCAAATTATTTTTGTAAGAAATTATTTTTATGTCCTATACACATGGCATGATCATTGGTTCAAGAGTTTGGAGCAAGGAGATGAAGTATAGGAGTTGGAGGATTTTATTTGATTTTTAGAGCACTTGCAAACAACAATCAAACATTCAATCAAAGCAAAGACAAAACACTCAAAAGTTTTTGACAAACCACATTTTATCATGATTTATTAGCTTAAGTGTTGTGGCATGAAAATCAGGGTGTGACACTGTGTCGGCTAGAGATCAATCAAAGACTACTTTTACATGCCCTTTTGGTACTTTTGCTTATAGACGTATGCCTTTTGGTTTATGTAATGCACCTGCTACCTTTCAAATATGCATGATGACCATATTTTCTGACTTTTGTGTAAAGATTTGTGAGGTTTTCATGGACGATTTTTCTGTCTATGGTTCCTCTTTTGATGATTGCTTGAGCAATCTTGATCGAGTTTTGCAGAGATGTGAAGAAACTAATCTTGTCCTGAATTGGGAAAAGTGCCACTTTATGGTTAATGTAGGTATAGTCTTGGGGCACAAAGTTTCTGAAAGAGGTATTGAAGTTGATAAAGCCAAGGTCGATGCTATTGAAAAGATGCCATGTCCCAAGGACATCAAAGGTATAAGAAGTTTCCTTGGTCACGCCGGATTTTACAGAGGTTCATTAAGGACTTGTCGGGGGAAATCTGCCTCCACGAACACCTATGGGGACCGAGCCCCTTTCTTGGTTCGGCGGGGGGCGGAGGTCGCGCGAAGAGCGGATCGAGGCGGTGCACACAAGAGATTTACCCAGCTTCGGGCCGCAAGGATGCGTAAAACCCTACTGCTGCTTTTGTGGTTTAGTATTGTGTTCTTGCTCGGGAGCGTGTGGTGCTACAGTACACGCGGGCTGCTGGCGTGACCGAGCGTGAATGGCCTCCTTTCTCCCCCTCCCCCCCCCCTCGTTGCGCATGGGGCCTCCTTTTATATGTGCAAGGGGTTACCCACAGGTGGCAACGTAGGCGGGGGCAAAATTGGAAAACGTTGTGTTGGGTACAGCTGTTTGCACAGTGCTAACATACCTAACTCTGACGGGAGGGGACAAGGGCATTAAATGCCCGTCCGCATCGCCCAGACGGTGCAGGGAAGGGACCGTCAGGAGCGCCACCGTTTGCCACGATGGCTACTCTGTCAGCGTTGCCTTGCCACCGCATGCTCCTGGCTGCGTAGCCTCTCGCCACGTACGCCTGGAATGGCCCCAGAGCGACGCGTGGGTGGATGAGCTGGAGCGCAGGCGCGGGGTGGTGACTTGCCGCGGCAAGCGCCTTGCCGCGGCTGATGTCTTGTCGCGCCCGGGAGCTTGCGCTCACCGGTCCTTGCCGGGACGCGGAGCGCGTCGCAGCAAGTCTCTTGTCGTGCCTCGCTCGGCCTTCCCGGCAAGCTCCTCTTGCCGGGGCCTTGTGCTTCGAGCGGTCGTCCCGGCAAGCTCCTCTTGCCGGGGCCTTGCTCTCTTCGGGTGGCCTTCTCGGCAGGCTCCTCCTGCCGGGGGCCTTGTCTCAAATACTTTGTTCTTGGATGGCCCAAAAAGGGACCATGGAGAGTCTTGGCGATCGCCTGGCAAGCCTTGCCGCGGGGTGCTACAACTGTCCGTGCACAAGTTCGGGGTACTAAGGTACCCCTAATTTAGTACACCGACAGGAGCCCCCGGGCTTGGGCCATACACGGTGCCGAGCGCTGTTGGGCCAGGCCCAAAACAATGCACGGGCACGCGCGCCTGGGTCATGCTGCATCTGCTTCTGCGTCCACCACGTTCTCCCCGAACGGCACGCGTCGAACACGGCATCCTGGGGAGAGGCGTGCGTGACGTGGGCGGCGAGCGCGGGGCTGAACCCCGCAGGCATGCGTCACGTCGCAATAAAGGGGGACGGTCCGCGCTAGCTCCATAAGTGGAGGGAGGCGTGGAGGCGTGGCCCGTTCGCTGGACGGGGCCGAGGCACGGTTTCCGAGGCGCCCGCTCCCCACGATCACGGGGTGGGGAGAGGTCGCCTCATCCGTCGCCTCGGTCCTTCGCGCCAGCCACGCGGCTTCCATGGACCCGGGGTTGCGGACGGTGGAGGCAGGAAACCGGGCCGTCGCGGGTCGGGGCAGCAGGTCGGCCCCAGTCGCCTGGCCTTCCTGCGTCCTGATTGGGTGAGCGGGACGGCCGAGCCCCCACCCTGCTTCTTTATAAAGAGCAAGAGGGGGTGACGGAAATCCGCACTCCTTCGTCTTTCCTTCCCTTCGGCTTCTGATCCCCTACCTCCATTCGCCATGGAGAAAGGGAATCCTGGTCCTTCATCAGTGGCGGCGAGGGTTGCCGCTAGGCAACGCGCCCCTCCTCCCCTTGCACCCGTGGTGGCGGAGCCAGCCGTAAGGGGAAGGGGGAGGGGGCGAGGTCGTGGACGAGGGCGTGGACGAGGCCGAGGCACCCAAGGAAGAGGCGGGCGGGGCGACGCGCCGGCCTCGCCTCCGCCAGCGGCTCCTCTTCCCACAGTGGTCCACCTCGGGGACGATCCTTGCGAGTTCTTCGTCAGGCTGCGCCGGGCGCCTCGCCGCCGCCTCCGCCTCCCGGCTCCCTTCGCAAGCGTGATGGAGATGGAGCAACCCGAGACGCTAAGGCTGCGCATGAAAGGCTGCGGGATCAGCGGCACGCGGGTCCACGTCGAGTCCCCAGCCCCCGGCGTGGTGTATCTTGGCCGAGGGTGGAAGACATTCGCCCGTATCCACAGCTTGATGTAGGGGTTCACCCTCCATTTTAAGTTGATGGAGGGCGATCTCCTCTCCGTCAAGGCCTTCGGGGACTTCGGGACCCGGGCCCGGTGCTGCGTGGATAGCTCCTCCGACAGCGAAGGCTCCTCCTTGAGCGAGAGTGATGAGGAGGGGAGTGATAGCGACGACGAGGGCAGCGGTCGTCGGGATGACGGGTCCGACTAGGCGCCGGTCGCAGCTCCGTGTGGCACCAGCGACCCCATCATCCGTGTCGCCGGCTCCTTGAGCTTCCCGGGGTCGCCTCCTTGGCGGCTGGCGTGGCGAGGCTGCAGAAGAGGAACAGGGCTGGCGGCAAGGACGTCAACTCGGAGTACGAGGGCACGGCGCCCTCGACAGCATGCTGACTCCCTGTCGCCTCGTCGAGCCCTTCTTCCGACGCCGCCATCACCGTCCAGCTTTCAGCCGGCCCCCGGGGCGTTCTGTTGGTGTCTTCTGCCACCCGTAGCTCGCCTAGGCGCCCCTTTTGCCCTTTTCACCTCCTTGTCCTACCTCCTGAGGAGAGAGACAAGAAAGGGATTACGGGCATCTTATCTTTTTTCAATCTGTAAGCCCTCGGGCCTTAGCTGTGTTTAAAACTTGTAATCCCATCTTTCATGTTTTTCATTCTCTCTGAACTGTACCTGAGCGAAATGTTTTTAATGAAAAGGGGATGTTTGCCGGGCCATTTGTCCCGTGGGTAAAACCCACGCCAAGGAGCGAATCCTTTATATCGTTAAGATAGACACTTCTTTGCCCGGCAACAGGCCCTGCCGTCTTCCTGCGCAACTCGACCTCTCTCACGCCTTTGGCGGAGGAAGGGATGAAGCGGGTTCGGGCCCCTCGTTCCGCCCCTTTGCTGTCGCGACTACTACCAAAACGGGCCCCAGGAACGCGCTCTGGGGCCTGTCGTTAAGGGAGCAAGGTAGCTTTTAGGAGGAAACAAGGTTTTCGTATTCCATAGTTCATAAGAGAATGCATGACAAGGGATGCAAAAACTTATCTGGGATTGCAGCCCCCGGCAACTTTGGCTTGCCGCGGGCGAATCTTCGTACTTGCAGCCCCCGGCAACACTGGCTTGCCGGGGACCAGATGCTGGCCCGCCCTTCTTCTCTTCTTCGTCCTTAAGCGGCCTGGCCTGGATATGCAAAACCCTGCGAACCAAAGGAAACGAAGGAACAGGAAAAAGGACGCAGACTCAACCTCTAAGCTAGGGGTTAGCAGCTGTTAGGCACTATCAACCCTAACCAAGGACGAGACTCGATTCAGCATGCATGCTAAAACTTCGGGCGCCAGCGCATCATTTACTGCTTCTCAGGGTCTGCGCCTGGCTTTGTACAAAGTATTACATGCAACTGCGGAAAGACTTGTACAAAAGGTTGGTTGCCGGGCGGGGCCCGACAACCGCGCCTTACGGGTAAAACTTACGAAGATGCTCAATATTCCAGGAGTTGCTCACCGGAGTGCCATCTTCGGTCTCGAGGCGGACAGCGCCAGGCCTCGTGACTCGTCTCACCCGGTAAGGGCCTTCCCACTTCGGCGTCAACTTGTTATGATTCTTGGCGGACGGGGCGCGCCGAAGAACAAGGTCGCCTTCCTCGAAGCTTCTGGCTTTAACTTTGCGGCTATGGTAGCGACGCAAAGCTTGCTGGTAGCGAGAGGCTCGCACAGCAGCCTGAAGACGATCTTCCTCAAGGAGCAGCGCGTCATCTTCACGCAGCCGCTCTTGCTCAAGCTCATCATAAGCGAGCACTCGAGGTGACCCATATACGAGTTCCGTGGGGGTAACTGCTTCTGCTCCATAGACTAGAGCAAATGGTGTCTGGCCAGTGGCTCGATTTGGTGTCGTTCTGATCGACCAAAGAGCCACCGGCAGCTCCTCGATCCAGTTTCTTCCGCACTTGTGCAGCCTGTCGAAAGTTCTGGTCTTGAGCCCGCGCAGTACTTCGGCATTGGCCCTTTCAGCTTGACCGTTGCTCCTGGGATGAGCAACAGAAGCGAAGCAGACCTTGGCGCCGAGATCTTGGACGTATTGCATGAAGGCGCGGCTCGTGAATTGTGTACCGTTGTCGGTGATGATCCTGTTGGGGATCCCGAAGCGGCAGACAATCGACCTGAAGAACTTGATGGCTGACTGTGCTGTCACCTTCCTCACTGGTTCCACTTCCGGCCACTTTTTGAACTTGTCGATTGCGACGTACAAGTACTCAAAGCCCCCAACAGCTCGGGGGAAGGGGCCGAGGATGTCGAGCCCCCAGACCGAAAATGGCCAGGATAAAGGGATCGTCTGGAGAGCTTGAGCTGGCTGGTGTATCTGCTTGGAATGGAATTGGCACGCTTCACACTTGGTTACTTGTGCAGTTGCATCCTGGAGGGCTGCCGGCCAGAAGAAACCTTGCCGGAATGCTTTGCTGGCAAGTGCTCTTGCGCCAATGTGGTGACCACATACGCCTCCATGTATCTCTGCCAACAGCTTCTGTCCGTCTTCCCGGGAAATACACTTCAATTTCACACCATTGCGCCCTCTTCTATACAGTGTGTTGTCGACGAACTGGTACATACTCGAGCGCCGGGCTACTCTTTCCGCTTCTTCTTGTTCTTCGGGAAGTTCTCCGTTTTGGAGGAAATGGACAGTCTGCTGCGCCCATGCTGGAGCCTGTGGCTCGACAACAAGGACTGAAGGCACATCTGCTGCTGCGGGAACGTCCGCTTCTACGGCGAGGATATGGGGCTCAGCCGGAGCTTGACGTTCCCCGGCAAGCTTGCCGGAGCAAAACTTGTCGGGAACGCCTGCTTCTACGGAACAAACCCTGGGGTTTTCCGGAGCAGACGGATCCTCAGCGCTCTTGGCGTCGATCGTGGGGACCTTCTTGGCGGCGGCTCCGGGGAGCTCTGCCGGAAGATAGTCGCCGGAGACCAACTTCCTCTTCTTGCTCTGTCTGGTTGATGGTGTTACGGATGGCTGAGTCAGCTTGAGCACAAAGGTTCCTGGTTCCATAGGTAACTTAAATGCTGCGCACTTTGACAGGCCATCAGCGATGTCGTTCTCAGCTCTTGGAATGTGTTCCATTTGCAGGCCGTCAAAGTGCTCTTCTAGCCTCCTCACTTCATCAACGTATGCTTCCATCAACGGACTCTGGTAATCTTTGTTCACTTGGCGGACGACAAGCTGCGAGTCACCCCTGACAATGAGCTTCTTGATCCCAAGTTCTGCCGCGATCCTGAGACCGGCGAGCAGACCTTCATACTCTGCAGTATTGTTGGTTGCTTGCTCCTTGGGGAAGTGCATCTGGACTATGCACTTGAGGTGCTCTCCGGTGGGCGCGATGAGTAACGCGCCAGCACCGGCGCCTTGTAGCGAGAAAGCACCATCAAAGTACATCAGCCACTCTTTGCTTGCTTCTTTGGCAGGGATGCTCGTCTCTGGGATATGTTCGTCCGGTGTCGGTGTCCACTCCGCTATGAAATCCGCCAATGCTCTGCTCTGGATAGTCGAGGTGCTCTCGAACTGGAGACCGAAGCTCGACAGTTCTAGTGCCCACTCGACAATCCTGCCTGTTGCTTCTGGATTCTGCAGTATCCTCTTCAGCAGAAAGCGGGTGAAAACTGTAATCTCATGTGCTTGGAAGTAATGGCGCAGCTTTCTCGAGGCCATGAGAAGGCCGAAAAGCAGTTTCTGCACACCAGAGTACCTTGACCTAGCCCCCCTGCAAAAGGGAGCTGACAAAGTAAACTGGGCACTGCACCATTTTCTTCTTCTGCACCTCCACTTGCTCCTGCGCAGATTCATCCTTGTCGGGGCCAGAGCTTGTCGGGGAAGCCCCCTGCTTGTCGTTGGACGTGCTTGCTGCGGTTGCCGGCTCATCATCTGCCTCCCTCTCCGCTACTAACGCAGCACTAACCACTTGATTGGTTGCCGCCAGGTATAGCAGCAACTTCTCTTGTGGTTTAGGTGCGACAAGTATTGGAGCGGAGGACAGGTATTTCTTCAAGTCCTGCAGCGCAACCTCCGCTTCCGGAGTCCATTTTACTGGACCCGCCTTTTTCAAAATTTTGAAAAACGGCAGGGCGCGTTCTGCAGACTTGGAAATAAACCTGCTGAGAGCCGCGACACAGCCAGCAAGCCTTCGTACGTCCTTGACACGTGTTGGTGCTTCAATCTGCTCGATGGCCTTGATCTTGTCTGGGTTGGCTTCGATTCCTCGCTGAGACACGAAGAACCCGAGAAGCTTGCTGGAAGGGACTCCGAACACACACTTCTCAGGGTTGAGCTTGAGGTTGATCCTGCGCAGGTTCGGAAAGGTCTCTTCTAAGTCTTGAATCAGGGTTGCCCTGTCTCTGCTCTTGACCACTATGTCATCCATGTAGGCCTCCACATTTCTGTGGATTTGTGGCTCAAAAGCGGTGTGGACAACCCTTGCAAACGCTGAACCAGCATTCTTCAGTCCGAAAGGCATCCGCACGAAGCAGTACGTGCCACATGGAGTGATGAACGCGGTCTTCTCTCCATCTTCTTCAGCCATGAAGATCTGATGATATCCTGAGTAGGCGTCAAGAAATGAAAGCAGGTCACATCCGGCCGTGGAGTCAACAATCTGGTCAATGCGCGGCAAGGGAAAGGGATCTTTGGGACAAGCTTTGTTAACATCAGTGAAGTCGATGCAAAGCCTCCATTTCCCATTTGCTTTGCGCACGACAACAGGATTGGCCAACCACGTCCGATGGAGCACACCTCTGACGAGGCCTGCCGCTTCCCACTTCTTGATCTCTTTTGCGATGAACTCTTGGCGCTCCACCGCTTGCTTCCTGACTCTCTGCTTGACGGGCCGCGCGTGAGGACAGACGGCAAGGTGGTGCTCAATCACTTTCCTGGGAACGCCGGGGATGTCAGATGGTTGCCAGGCAAACACATCGACATTCGCCCGCAGGAAAGCAACGAGCGTGCTTTCCTATTTGGGGTCGAGAGTGGCACTGATGGTGAAGGTACCACCAGTGCCGTCCTCCTTGGCAGACACCTTCTTGGTCGTTGGCGGAGCTGCCATTGTCTTCTTACTCTTGCCGGTGGAGCTCGATGGCGCGTCCTCGATGGTAGCGCAGCACTCCGAAGAGGTGCGCTTGCCGGAGTGGGCGCCAGAGCACTTGCCGGGCTTGGCCCTCTTCTTCCCTCCGGGAGCTTCAGTGGCAAGTGGCTTGTGATCCGTTGCGGCTGCTGCTTCCCGGTAGATCTTGTTGGCACAGATAAGGGCATCCTTCTTGTCGCCGGGGACAGAGATGACGCTTATCGGGCCTGGCATCTTGAGCATGTTGTATGCGTAGTGAGAGGCCGCCATGAACTTGGCGAGCGCTGGACGGCCGAGAATTCCATTGTAGGGCAATGGAAAATCGGCAACGTCAATAGTGATCCTCTCCGTCCTGAAGTTTAGCTCGCTGCCAAATGTCACTGGCAACGTTATCTTCCCCTTCGGCTTGCTCCTTCCCGGGTTGATTCCTTGGAA
The DNA here is from genome assembly GCA_032464435.1 of Aegilops umbellulata. Classification (NCBI taxonomy): domain Eukaryota; kingdom Viridiplantae; phylum Streptophyta; class Magnoliopsida; order Poales; family Poaceae; genus Aegilops; species Aegilops umbellulata. The sequence goes on from CP136056.1 coordinate 296,385,360, forward strand.
CGTGCCGGTCTCTTCGAGCTCGTTGTCGGGGACTTGGAGTTTCCGGAGCACAGCGGAGGAGATCAGGTTCAAACCGGCCCCGCCGTCAACTAGCATCTTAGTGACCTTGAGGTTGCGGACTGTTGGTGAGACCAACATCGGCAAGCACCCGATCGCAGTTGTGCGATCAGGGTGGTCCTCAATATCAAAGATGATAGGCGTGCTGGACCATTTCAGAGGCTTGCGCGACTCGACGGGTGGTTCCGCTACATTGACTTCCCGCGCCCACTGCTTGAGCTGGCGGCGAGAAGTATGCAGGGAAGCACCGCCGTCTACGCACAAGTCCTCTGTGGGTTTCTGGAACTCCTGCTCACTGGTCTCGACGTCATCCATGTCTTTGTCTTCGTCGTCGTCTTCGTTCTTGTCATGGCCGCGGGGAGGTCTGTCCACTTGCCGCTGCTTGTCCTTGTCGCGGCGTCCTCCCTGGCCGGGGCGCTTCGTGCCTGATCCTCCGCCACCTCCCCGGGCTCTCTCCTTGTCGCTCCGCTCGTACTCGGCCTTTTGCAGCTCGACAAGCCGCTCGACCTGCTTGCAGCTCTGGAGGTCATGGCCCTTGGTGCGGTGGATCTTGCAGTACTGTTTGTTGGTGCCGTCCCGCTTGTCGGCGACCGCCACAGCCTGGCAGTTGGCGCATCCGGCAACCTCCTTGCCGGAGCTACCAGCCCGGGCCTTCTTGGCGGCGCCTTCATCGCCGGACTGCTCAACAACCAGTACTTCTTGGCTCTTCTTCTTCCTGTTGCTCCGCCACCGGCTCTTCCTTGTCGGGGTGGTATCCTCACTGTCAGATTCTCCTGCTCCATTGTTCTCTCTAGGGAGTTTCCTCCCTTCCTCAGCACGGGCACACTTGTCGGCCAGGGCATATAGCTCGCTGACGTCTTTGATCTTGCACATCGCCATCTCCTCCCGCATCCTGCGGTTACTCACGTTCTGATGGAACGCGCTGATGACCGCAGCGGGGTGGACGCCTGGGATGTTGTAGTGTACACGGCTGAATCTCTGGATGAACTTGCGCAAGGGTTCCCCTTCCTTCTAGACGAGCAGATGAAGGTCGCTCGCTTGGCCATGGGGTTTGTGGCCGCCCGTAAAGGCACCAACAAACTGATGGCACAAGTCTATCCAGGAGGTTATGGAGTTGTCCGGCAAGTGCATGAGCCAGGATCTGACGTTGGATTTGAGTACCAGCGGGAAGTAGTTGGCAAGGATCTTGTCGTCCCGCCCTCTAGCAGCCTGCACCGTGATGGTGTAGATGTTGAGGAACTTCGACGGATGCGACTTGCCGCCGTACTTCTCTGGTACGTCTGGCTTGAAATTCTTCGTGTTGGGCCACTGGACTTGCCGCAGCTCACGGGTGAACGCAGGGCAGCCCACCGCGTACGGCAGGTCGCCTGGTTCCCCCGGTGCATGCATGTCGATAGAGGGCCCAGCGTGCTGGTCTGATTGACGCCGCGCTTCTCTCCGACGCTCGATGCGAGTACGAGCGTACTCTTGCTCTCGCTCGTGAAGAACTTGGCGTTGATCGCGACGAGTTCGCGGATTCGACGACGCGGTGGAGTCGTTGTCGTGATGGTTCCGGCGAGTCGGCGATCTTGGCCTCTGGGGCGGGGAGTGCACGGTGGTCACACCCCCGCCGGTCTTGGCGCCATCGGTTCTCGCCTGGCCGTCCCGCCGCGGCTGCGACGCGCTGTGCTGCCGCGGGGTGTCGCCGTTAGCGAAACCGATGAGGCTCTGTATCATGGCCCTCCAGTCGTCGAGCTTGTCCGCCGTTGGAGGGTAGTCTAGGAGCAGTTGAGCTCGCGCCAGAGCTTCTGCTGGAGTGGCGGGCAGTGGTGGCGAACGGTGCGTGGAGCGGGATGTGCTCGAACTTCTAACTACGTTAGAAGGAGCAACACCCGGACCAGGCAGCCGCGCCACGCACGCACCAGCGCGTTGGTGTGAGTGCTGGCCTTGAGCGCCCTGGGATCCGCCGGCTCGATCTGGGTCCAGCGAGCGTATGGTACCGTGGGCGCCAAGACGCTGCTGGTCCTGTGCCTCCTGAGAGGGGCGCGGTGCATGTTCGGACGCCGTGGCGCCATGAGCTGGCTCGACGACGCCCGTCCCGCCGCCGGTGCCGTCCCCACCACCGGTTTGCTCCAAGGGCGGTGGGTTCGACGCGGACGGACCGGCCACCTCCGGAGCTTTCTTCTGCGGTGGCATGTCGACGAAGATGGTGGAGATCTAGCCTGCGCAGACGCCGGATCAGGTTCACACAACTTCGACGCCCCCTACCTGGCGCACCAAAGATGTCGGGGGAAATCTGCCTCCACGAACACCTATGGGGACCGAGCCCCTTTCTTGGTTCGGCGGGGGGCGGAGGTCGCGCGAAGAGCGGATCGAGGCGGTGCACACAAGAGATTTACCCAGCTTCGGGCCGCAAGGATGCATAAAACCCTACTGCTGCTTTTGTGGTTTAGTATTGTGTTCTTGCTCGGGAGCGTGTGGTGCTACAGTACACGCGGGCTGCTGGCGAGACCGAGCGTGAATGGCCTCCTTTCTCCCCCTCCCCCCCCCCCCCGTTGCGCATGGGGCCTCCTTTTATATGTGCAAGGGGTTACCCACAGGTGGCAACGTAGGCGGGGGCAAAACTGGAAAACGATGTGTTGGGTACAACTGTTTGCACAGTGCTAAGATACCTAACTCTGACGGGAGGGGACAAGGGCATTAAATGCCCGTCCGCATCGCCCGGACGGTGCAGGGAAGGGACCGTCAGGAGCGCCACCGTTTGCCACGATGTCTACTCTGTCAGCGTTGCCTTGCCACCGCATGCTCCTGGCTGCATAGCCTCTCGCCACGTACGCCTGGAATGGCCCAGAGCGACGCGTGGGTGGATGAGCTGGAGCGCAGGCGCGGGGTGGTGACTTGCCGCGGCAAGCGCCTTGCCACGGCTGATGTCTTGTCGCGCCCGGGAGCTTGCCGCTCACCGGTCCTTGCCGGGACGCGGAGCGCGTCACAGCAAGTCTCTTTTCGTGCCTCGGTCGGCCTTCCCGGCAAGCTCCTCTTGCCGGGGCCTTGTGCTTCGTGCGGTCATCCCGGCAAGCTCCTCTTGCCGGTGCCTTGCTCTCTTTGGGTGGCCTTCTCGGCAGGCTCCTCCTGCCGGGGGCCTTGGCTCAAATACTTTGTTCTTGGATGGCCCAAAAAGGGACCATGGAGAGATTTGGCGATCGCCTGGCAAGCCTTGCCGCGGGGTGCTACGACTACCCGTGCACAAGTTTGGGGTACTAAGGTACCCCTACTTTAGTACACCGACAGACTTCTCAAAAATTTCTCGGCCTCTGACTAATTTATTACAAAAAGATGTACCATTTGTCTTTGATGATGATTGTGTAGAAGAATTTGAAACACTTAAGAAAGCATTAGTCTCTGCACCTCTTGTTTAGCCACCTGATTGGAATTTACCCTTTGAAATTATGTGTGATGCTAGTGATTATGCTGTAGGTGATGTTCTAGGGCAAAGAGTTGATAAGAAATTAAATGTTATCCATTATGCTAGTAAGACTCTAGACAATGCTCAAACAAATTATGCTACTACTAAAAAGGAACTTTTAGCAGTTGTATTTGCTTATGATAAGTTCAGACCTTATATTGTTGATTCTAAAGTAAATATTCACACTGATCATGCTGCTATTAAATACCTAATGGAAAAGAAAGATGCTAAACCTAGACTTATTAGATGGGTTCTCTTGCTACAAGAATTTGATTTGCATATTGTTGATAGAAAAGGAGCTGAGGACCCTGTTCCAAACAACTTATCTAGGTTAGAGAATGTTCTTGATGACCCACTACCTATTAACGATAGCTTTCCTAATGAGCAATTAAATGTTATAAGCACTTCTCGTAGTACTCCTTGGTATGCTTATTATGCTAATTACATAGTTGCTAAATTCATACCACCTAGCTTCACATACCAGCAAAAGAAAAAGTTATTTTATGATTTGAGGCGTTACTTTTGGGATGACCCACATCTTTATAAAGGAGTAGATGGTGTTATTAGATGTTGTGTACCTGAGCATGAACAGGAACAGATCCTACGCAAGTGTCACTCTGAAGCTTATGGAGGACACCACGCTGGAGATAGAACTGCACATAAGGTATTGCAATCTGGTTTTTATTGGCCTACTCTCTTCAAGGATGCCCGTAAGTTTGTCTTGTCTTGCGATGAATGCCAAAGAATTCGTAATATTAGTAGACGTCAAGAAATGCCTATGAATTATTCACTTGTTATTGAACCATTTGATGTTTGGGGCTTTGATTATATGGGACCTTTTCCTGCCTCTAATGGATATACACATATTTTAGTTGCTGTTGATTACGTTACTAAGTGGGTAGCAGCTATTCCAACTAGTAGTGCTGATCATAACACCTCTATTAAAATGCTTAAGGAAGTTATTTTTCCGAGGTTTGGAGTCCCTAGATATTTAATGACTGATGGTGGTTCACACTTTATTCATGGTGCTTTCCGTAAAATGCTTGCTAAGTATGATGTTAATAATAGAATTGCATCTCCTTATCACCCACAGTCTAGTGGTCAAGTAGAATTGAGCAACAGAGAGCTCAAATTAATTTTGCAAAAGACTGTTAATAGGTCTAGAAAGAATTGGTCTAAGAAACTTGATGATGCATTATGGGCATATAGAACTGCATATAAAAATCCTATGGGTATGTCTCCATATAAAATGGTTTATGGAAAAGCATGTCACTTACCTCTCGAACTAGAACATAAGGCATATTGGGCTATTAAAGAGCTCAACTATGATTTCAAACTTGCCGGTGAGAAGAGGTTATTTGATATTAGCTCACTTGATGAATGGAGAACCCAAGCATATGAAAAGGCCAAGTAGTTTAAAGAGAAAGTTAAAAGATGGCATGACAAAAGGATACAAAAGTGTGAGTTTAATGTAGGTGATTATGTATTGCTATACAACTCTTGGTTAAGACTTTTTGCAGGAAAACTTCTCTCTAAATGGGAAGGACCCTATGTTATCAAGGAGGTCTATCGTTCCGGTGCCATAAAAATCAACAACTTCGAAGGCACAAATCCAAAGGTGGTAAACGGTCAAAGAGTCAAACACTATATCGCAGGTAAACCTATAAATGTTGAAACCAATATTATTGAAACTGTAACCCCGGAGGAATACATAAGGGACACTTTCCAGAACGTTTCAGACTCCGAAAAGGAATAGGTATGTGGTACGGTAAGTAAACCGACTCCAAAACAATTTTTGAGGGAATATTTCTCCGGTTTGGAATATTTAGAAAAATAGAAAAATAAGTAGCAGTCCGGGAAGGACACGAGGGTGGTGGGCGCGCCCTACCCCTCTGGGCGTGTCCCCTACCTCGTGAGCACCTCGTGTGCCCTCCGGACTCCGTTTTCTTGCACGATACGTATTTTGGTTGGTAAAAATTCATTATATATACTACCGAAGGTTTTGACTCCTGTATCATGCAAAACTCCTTTGTTCTTGTTTCGAATTGTTTTTTTTGACAGGTCTAGATCATCATGATGGCCCCAAGTGTTTCCAAGGACAAGTTCTTCGAGAAGGTCATCAACCCTTACCTCGCGGAAGTGCTACGACACCCTCAAACCATTGAGTTGCGTGATGGGTTGCTGCACATCCGCGATGAAGAGGGACCAAAGGGGACCGGAAGCGTGGAGACGAGGCTCGAAGCAGTGGAACAACAAGTTTTCAAGTGTCAAGGGATGGTGGAACGTGGACTCAACTCCAACCACATGATGATTGCGGAGTTCACTAGCAACCACAAGTTGGATGCTGACAACATCGGGGAGGCCATCTTCAAGCTTCATGAGAAGATCGAGCACCTCCAAGCCCAAATCTATTACCTGCAAAAACAAAACTGTGAGTATGAATATAGATTCAAAAGGATGAGTTTGGTTGCAGATTTGAGGATTTCGGAGACTCGATCATCCTTCTATGATGGTGAGCCTATGCATTGGGAGATGGACGACAAGCTTGCTTCATTGACAAAACCTCCACCACCATCTTCACCAACAAAGAAGGAGACATAGTCACATGGGTATGTGCACTCCTCTTGGCAACTGCCAAGCTTGGGGGAGGTGCCCCGGTATCGTATCACAATCATAACTCCTATCTTTACCCTTTTTCTTAGTTCGATCCTATTAGTAGTATTTTGATCTAGTAGAATAAAGTTGATGGCATGATCTAGTTTTGAGTTTTGCTTTATGATCTCTCTATGTAATCGAGTCCGTGAGCTATATAATAAAGATTAGTGTTGAGTCAAGGGCTTGATTATTTTTGCCATGATCTTGAGTGAATAAAAGAAAAGAAGAAAAACAAACAAAAGTTCATAATGATCTTATTGAGAGTAATGACTTCACATAGAAAGAGTATGATGATTAAAAGTTGTTGGGAGTTGGCAGACATAGCTTTGGTCATCATTGCAATTAATAGGAAGTAATAAGGAAAGAGAGGTTTCACATATAGATATATTATCATTGACATCTTTTATGATTGGGAGCACTCATTAAAATATTACATGCTAAAGAGTTGATGTTGGACAAGGAAGAAAACGTAATGAGTTATGTTTTGTTATATCCGAGATAAAGTATGTTGTCATGGATCCTCTAACTTGTTGAGCTTGCCTTTCCCCCTCCTGCTAGCCAAATTCTCAGCACCAAGTAGAGATACTACTTGTGCTTCCAAATACCCTTAAACCAGTTTTGCCATGAGAGTCCACCATATCTATCTATGGATTGAGTAAGATCCTTCAAGTAAGTTGTCATTGGTGCAAAGCAATAAAAATTGCTCTAAATATGTATGATTGATTGGTGTGGGAGAAATAAGCTTTATACGATCTTGTAATGTGAAAGTAATAAAAGCAACAGACTGCATAATAAAGGTTCATATCACAAGGGGCAATATAAAGTGACGTTCTTTCGCGTTGAGATTTTGTGCATCCAACCATAAAAGCGCATGGCAACCTCTGCTTCCCTCTGCGAAGGGCCTATCTTTTATTATTATCTTCTACCTTATGCATGAGTCACGGTGATCTTCACCTTTCCTTTTTCATTTTATCCTTTGGCAAGCCCAGCATGTTGGAAAGAACATGATATATATATCTAATTAGATGTAGGGGAGCATGAATTATTTGTTGACATTACCCTTGAGGTAAAAGGTTGTGGGGCAAAACTATAAGTCCCTATCTTTCTCTGTGTCTGATTAAAACTTCATAACCACAAGTATTGCGTGAGTGTTAGCAATTATGAAGGACTAAATGATAGTTGAGTATGTGGACTTGCTTTTTAGCTCTGACATAGACTCTTTCCGATGTTATGATAAATTGCAATTGCTTCAATGACTGAGATTATAGTTTGTTGGAACCCAATAAGGTTTCTGATTCATACTTTTGCATTGTGAATAGATCATCGCTTGAACATAAGTAATCATATGACAAAATCTATATATGTTGCTGTTATGAGAATAATCATGATGCCTTCATGTCCGTATTTTATTTTTATCGACGCCTCTACCTCTAAACATGGGGACATATTTATTGTTATCGGCTTTTCGCTTGAGGATAAGCGAGGTCTAAGCTTGGGGGAGTTGATAGGTCCATTTTGCATCATGCTTTTATATCGATATTTATTGCATTATGGGCTAATATTTCACGTTATGTCACAATACTTATGTCTATTCTCTCTTATTTTACAAGGTTTACATGAAGAGGGAGAATGCCGGCAGCTGGAATTCTGGGCTGGAAAAGGAGCAAATATTAGAGACTTATTCTGCGCAACTCCAAAAGTCCTGAAACTCCACGGAATATCTTAAAACAAATAAAGAAAAATCCTCGCCAAAGATGAAGTCCAGGGGGCCACACCCACTCACGAGGGTGGGGGCGCCCCCCCTCCTAGGGCAAGCCCACTACCTCGTGGGCCCCCTGGTGGGTCTCCAACGCCCATCTTCTCCTATATGAAGTCTTTTGATGAGAAAAAATCAAGAAGAACCTTTCGGGACGTAACTCCGCCGCCACGAGGCGGAACCAATCTAGGGCTCCGGCAGAGCTGTTCTGCCGGGGACACTTCCCTCCGGGAGGGGGAAATCATCACCATCGTCATCACCAACGCTCCTCTCATCGGGAGAGGGCAATCTCCATCAACATCTTCACCAGCACCATCTCATCTCCAAACCCTAGTTCATCTCTTGTATCCAATTCTTGTCTCAAAGTCCGAGATTGGTGCTAGTAGGTTGCTAGTAGTGTTGATTACTCCTTGTAGTTGATGCTAGTTGGTTTATTTGGTGGAACATCATATGTTCAGATCCTATACGCATATTATTACCCCTCTGATTATGAACATGAATATGCTTTATGAGTAGTTACGTTTCTTCCTGAGGACAAGGGAGAAGTCTTGCTATTAGTAGTCATGTGAATTTGGTATTCATTCGATATTTTGATAAGACGTATGTTGTCTAGCCTCTAGTGGTGTTATGTTAACGTCGACTACATAACACTTCACCATTATTTGGGCCTAGAGGAAGGCATTGGGAAGTAATAAGTAGATGATGGGTTGCTAGAGTGACAGAAGCTTAAACCCTAGTTTATGCGTTGCTTCGTAAGCGGCTGATTTGGATCCATATGTTTCATGCTATGGTTAGGTTTACCTTAATACTTTTGTTGTAGTTGCGGATGCTTGCAATAGAGGTTAATCATAAGTGGGATTCTTGTTCAAGTAAGAACATCACCCAAGCACCGGTCCACCCACATATCAAATTATCAAAGTACCAAACGCGAATCATATGAACGTGATGAGAACTAGCTTGACGATATTCCCATGTGTCCTCGGGAGCGCTTTTCCTATTATAAGAGTTTGTTCCGGCTTGTCCTTTGCTACAAAAAGGATTGGGACACCTTGCTGCACTTTACTTACTTTTGTTACTTGTTGCTCGTTACAATTTATCTTGTCACCAAACTATCTGTTACCACTTATTTCAGTACTTGCAGAGAATACCTTGCTGAAAACCACTTATCATTTCCTTCTGCTCCTCGTTGGGTTCGACACTCTTACTTACCGAAAGGACTACGATAGATCCCCTATACTTGTGGGTCATCAGTCTCAAGGAAGAATTTGACTGGTCTGCACCTCCACCGAAGAAATACAAGAAGGTCAAGGTTCCTTCCTTGGTGGCCAGCTCCTATTCTTCATCGCACGACACCAAGGAGCATGAAGACTTGGACGACACTGCGACAGGCCCTACTACGACAAACGACCCCAACAACACTGGTGCGACTTCATCAACTTGATATTCTTCAGGGGCGTTAGTCCTCATTTTCGATCCTTTTGGTCATTCGATGACAAAGGGGAGAAATTTGAGTTAGTCTTCAAGCGGGTCTATTATATGGGCATTTTTTTTTCTTAAGTTACAACTCTCGTTTTTCTAATGACTTTGCTGGATCGAGTTGTAAACTTAAACTCTATGGTGACCTGATACTTTTGCTGTGTTCTTCTACATGCTTATTCCTCGTTAATGTTATTGCACGCATGCTGAATTACATCAGTCACCATATTTCATCATGCATTTCAAATTCTTCACATTACATGTCAAATGTGTGTATGAATTACAAGATATAGGGGGAGATCTCCATGATTTTACTCTTCAAGTGTGCATTGCTTCAAAAGCAATTCCTCGCTATGCACATCTTCAGGGGGAGTTCTTCTATATCTTGCAATCAAATTCCTCAATAACAGTGTTTACACTTCATATGTTTATCCTCGTTGAAAACTTAACCTATATTGTCATCAACCACCAAAAAGGGGGAGATTGTAAGTGCATCTAGTGCCCCTTAGTGATTTTGGTGTATTGAAGACTTATAGGTTAAGGGACTAATGTGTTTATGAGTGTACACAGGTCTATAAGTCTATGAGGAGTTTGATATTTACAGAGAAAGTCGACCCCTAAAAATGAAGTTCTTCGACTGAAGACTTTGGATTTCTGAAGACTTTGAAAGTGAAGAAATTGGTGTGACCTTGAAGACTTGGTATTCATTTGAGGAACATGAAGCGTGAAGACTTTTGTTTTCGTAGTTTCATTTTCTCTTTTTTGAGTCATAGGAAACACCGTACTGTTAAAGGGGGTCGAGGAAATACTAAGGAAAAATTTCCAAGTGATGCTCAACTCAAAATCCTACACCTACCAATCCCTTCGAGTGAAGCCATTGGAAATCTCATATAGCTCAGTCAATTTCTTCAGTGACACAGACGCAGTTCTTCTGGTCGCTGAGGAATTTGCTCTGACTGAGGAGTTAGGAATTCGCCAGTGCGAATTGCCTACAGAGTGAGGAACATGATAGCCGTGAGGAATTTGAACCTCAAATTTCCGACCGTCGCTGTGCTACGCGCCAGCTGTCCCAAAATATCTTATCCACCTAACGGTCATATCATTGAAGGGCATATCTGTTTTATCATGTCGGGCTGCTCCCTAGGCTATAAATAGCCGCCCTTACAACCACTAGCTGGTTGGCTGCTCTGAGAGAAACTGACACTTGTCATTTGAGAGCATCCCATCCTCCGAGGACTTTGAGTGAAAATCATCGAGTGAGGAAAACCCAAACCCAAACACCTACAAACCCAAAGTGATTGAGCATCACTGAGGAGATTGATCCTGTGTGGATCCGATGCTTGTTACCTTTGAAGACTGTGCTTCTTCCAGACGGTTAGGCGTCATGGTCTAGAGCATCCAAGAGGAACTGTGGATCGCCGAGTGACCGAGTTTGTGAAGGTTCGGAAGTCACCTGAAGACTTACCACGAGTGATTGGACGAGGTCTGTGTGACCATAGTTCAAGGAGAATATGGTGAGGAGCAACCTGGGGAGACCCTGCAAAAGTACATCCAGCGCTTCAACAGTGCACGCCTCAAGATCCCCAAGGTGTCCGAGGAAGCCATCATCTCGTCCTTCTCCGATGGCGTGCGTGTCGTCAAGATGAAGGAGGAGCTGGCGATGCATGAAGACCTCTGCACCTCCCTGGAGCTGTTCAACTTGGCGACCAAGTGCGCCAGGGCTGAGGAGGGACGTCTCTCCCTCCTCGAGCTGCCCGCCGCAGACCCAGAAGAGAAGAAGCCCAAGGCCAAGGACGTGAAGCGCAAGGGGGCTGCCATAGTCGCAGCAGAACCAGACACCAAGCGGGGCAAGGATCTGCCCGAATCCTCCAGGGGCAGCCGGTACTGTGTGTACCACGACCTCCACACCCCACAACACCAACGAATGTCAAGAGCTCCGCGCCGTGCGAGAAGGAAGGATCGGCCGTCGCCCTGACCGTGCTGACTGGGGCTACGGCCGAGGAGGAGGAAGAAACCCAGGACGCTGGGAAGCCCGCGGCCCACGCCAAGGGTGGCGTGATCAACCTCGCGAGGACCGCTGGCGAGACCTGCCTCGCGAGGGGGACTGGAGGGATCAGCCTCGCGAGGATCGCCCTCATGGCAACGCAGGCCTCCCTCCGCTGCCGCCTCAGCCAAGGAGGAATGAAGACCGCCATCAAGACGAGGGGGCTGGGGGCTTCCAAGAGCCGCGCGCAATCGCCTGCATCCTGGGCGGAGCTCAAGCCCCAGCCTCTCAACTCATCTTCAAGCAGTTTGCCCGTGAAGTGAATGCAGTCCTCCCCAAGCTCGAAGCAACGCGCCCCCTCAAGTGGTCGGCGTGCGCCATCACGTTCAGCTCAGCAGATCAGCTCCAGTGCGCGGCCACAGCAGGGGTCCTCCCGATGCTTTGCTCCCCGGTCATCAACAACGTACTGGCCACCAGGACCCTCATCGGTGGTGGAGCAGGGCTCAACGTCCTGTCCGTGGAAACATTGAACAACCTCCAAGTGCCCTATGACCAGCTTCAGCCAACCAAGCCTTTCTCCAGAGTCACCGATGGTTCCACAATCCCGATCGGGCAGGTCCGCCTCCCTGTCACCTTCGGGGCCCGCAGCAACTACCGCACCGAGCTCATCGACTTTGACGTCGCCCACATCCGCCTGCCGTACAACGCCATCCTTGGGTACCCAGCACTGGCCAAGTTCATGGCCGTAACTCACCACGGCTACAATGTCCTCAAGATGCCAGGGAGTGGCGGCGTCATCACAGTGCCATGTGAAGAGAAGGATGCAGTGTGTTCCCTGGAGCGAGCCTTTTAGGCCGCGTCGCTAGAAGACCCAGATTGCGGAAGCAGGAGGCTTCCCGAGACCACCCCCAAGAAGAAGAAGACGTCGTCAGGCTCAGCCCCTCAGGAGGCAGGCCCCTCAGGGCCCGTGCTTGCCCAGGGGGACCCTCCTTCCATCGCATAGGAAAGCGCGCCCGGCGCCCTCCTCAGGCAGGGCTCGGGAGCTCTCGCCTTGAGGTCCACCGACCTGGCCAGGGTCACGAGGGAGGCGCTTGGGCACCATGTGGAGGCGTGTTTTGAAGCACGCTTCCCTCGAGAAGGAGCCCGGCAAGGAGGGTCAGACCAGCAGGAGTTCGTTAACAAGGTCACTCAAGAGCTACAGGAGTCAAGGATCATGAGAGGTCGTCGTCGTCCACCAGCTGTGGCTCCACATCCAGGCGAGGATGGTGGGTTGCGTGTCTGCATCGACGTACCAGGGCTCAATCAAGTCGCCACAATGAAGCGCCTCTGGCCCTCACAAGTGGGGCGTTGTGGAGGTCCACCCCACAGCTATGTTCGCATGCCTTACGGCTTGCCGAGCGTGGCTGCTGCGTACCAGCGCCTCATGAGGGGCATCATGGAGACTCAGGAAGACAGGCGTTCCGCAGTCCTGGCGGAGATGGAGATGATTCACGAGGAGCCACCAGCGCCTCCGGAGCCTCCTTAGGCCCCTGGGCCTGGGGGCTCGTGAGGATCGGCTCCCGCAGCCCACCGAGTCTGCTGCACCAACACCACTTCGTCCGCAACAACTCCAGGTGACATCTTTCAAGCGGTCATTTCTGGCTAGGAACGCCCTCCCAGGGCTGCTTCATTCCCAGGCCGCGTGGGTCCGTCCCTGTGGCATGTATCCCTTTTTAGTTTTCGATCATTAGCTTGCTTTGTTGGGGGCGCCCCTCGGGCTGCATCATCCCCAGGCCGTTCGGGCCAGGCCCAGTGGCATGTATCTTCCTTGCGTTTATTTCCAACTATGCATTCACCTATCATGCTTGATCACCTGATGCCTGTCCACTACACCTCTTCTTCTCCATGTCGACCACTTGCACGTTAAAGGGGGGGTGCCTGAGCATCGCGACTCAGGGCTCTTACCGGCTCTCCAGCCCTCACCCTCTAGCCTTGTCCACGGCATCGCGACCTGGCATACCAGCGACGGCTGAGACAAGCTCGAGGGTCGGGACCCGAGGACGTAGAGTGCCGGCATCTAACCAAATCTGCAAGAACACATCTCAAGATACGGCCCAGTGCCAGGCGCAACCCGCCTAGAGGTAGGGCTCCGTGAGTCCCGCGCTGGCTCATGGGCGCCCAAGTACACCTCACCTGCGCCAACTAGAGCGACTAACGGCCGACTGATAGCCATCGTGGCAACCCTTTTTCTCCTTCTGTGATGAGCTTGCAGGATCCCCTGAGGGAATTGCGCAAGCCGAGGCCCTCGCGGAGCTCTCTTTATCCTCGTCCGCGTGAACCGCTTGCGCGTTAAAGGGGGGCGCCTGAGCATCACGACTCAGGGCTCCTACCGGCACTCCAGCCCTCACCCTCTGCCTTGTCCACGGCATTGCGACCTGGCATACCAGCGACGGCTAAGACCAGCTCGAGGGCCGGGACCCGAGGATGTAGAGCAGAAAGGGGAGCAAAGGCGAGGGGGAAGGGGCACGCGGGGACCTCGTCAAGCAACTCCGCTCCAGCTGCCGCGCAGATCCGGCGATACACCAAGAGTAACCCCTGAATAACAAGATAAGTCACCATCCAAAGCACTGGCTACCGTGGCACTACCCCGGCACCTAATGCAATTCCGTACTAGCGACGTCGCTTCCCTTTCTCACCAAGCGACGGCTGCTTGGGCGCCAAAGGGGACCTCCTGTGCATCGCGACTCAGGGGCTCTTACCGGACCCCGGGTCGCTCACCTCCTGGCCTTGACCACGGCATCACGACCTGGCATACCAGCGACGGCTGGCGCCGCCTTGGGACTGGGACCTGTCGACGCAGAGCACCGAGCCCTCGCGAGGTTCGAAAGGGAAGACAAAGCTACGACGGAATTAACGACTCGCACAGTTCCATAGCAAAAAGTCACATATTAACAGAAAGGATCACAGATACCTTACAAGCCCCCACTGGGCGTAGTATGATTCCTTGTAGGAAACGGATCCTAAGGGATGCTATCTACACGCGCCCCTGCAGACGATGCCATCATCAACAGTGGGCCGTCAGGCACCAACGCCAACCCCATCCAGATCAGAGTTGGCGACGGTCGAGCGAGCCCGCCCTGCTCCGGGAGCGGCGCTGGCTCGCGGGCTCGTAGCTGTCGTCGCTCGTCTCCGGGATCGTGATGATCTCACTGGGATCGCTGGATCCTCCGGCGCTCCCGTCGCTCGCGGAGCTGCCCAGGGAGCGGTCGGCGGGCCCGTCCCTCACCGCGGCACGGTCCTGGCCACCACTCCTGGGGCAGCACTCCAGCCGGCGCCCATCCGCGTCGAAGACCTTGAAGAACATCACCGAAGCGCCATTGTACTCCAGGTGGATCGTGAGGGCGCCCCTTGCTCTGCAACCCCGAGTGATCTCGCCCCAGCCGCGAGTCATGAAGACCTCGCCCGAGGCAAGGATCGCGACCTCTGCCTCGGTCGCGGGGGTGCTGCAGTCGGCGTGCTGCAGCCATAACTCCAGGAGTCTTCCCTGTGGGAAGACGGAGGCGAAGAAGGGAGGAAAGCGAATCCAAGTTCGCGGAGGCATGGCGGCATGGAGCACGAGCTCGCGGGAGGAGCCCTCGGCGTGGACTCCAGGAGGAACGACCCACACCTTCGTGACCCGTCGGCACCGGCGACGGCGCCGGCCACGGGGACCGACATCGCCCCCTCCGAGGCCCTCGACGTGAGCAAACAAGGGAAGCGGAAACCCTGGCGGAGGCCGCTCGTACCAAGGCCTTGACACCACCTGACGGTCTCCTTCGTCTCGGCTGTGAAGGGCAAGTCGCTTCTTCAGCAGGAGCGGTTTTGTTCCCTCTTGAAGAGCCTTTCCCTTCTCCGCTGCAGAAAACCGGCGGATCGGAGCCATCACGGCAAGGCGGAGCAAGAATTAAGGCGAAGGAGAAAGCAAGGAGGGATGGATTGGAAGGGCACGCATGGTGCCGTACTTATAGCCGGCGAAGGCCAATCGTCGGCCACCATGATCACAGGTAATCATGACACGCTTTGCATGCAGAGACTTGTCCAATCCGCGCGACAATCGAGGCGTCGTGGGGAAGCGGGGGCGTCCACATCCAATCGACCGCCACGCGGCGCCCAAGGCCGCAGGCTGTTAGGGCCCGCGGCGCTTTGCCCTTGCCCTTTCGCCTCTCGGCACGACCAAGTCCGGGCGCGCCTTGGGCCCGGGGGCTACTGTCGGCGTTCTGGGAATGGGGGTCCCCAGACTTGCCTGCCTGCGGCCTGCGGCGTGGCTCAAATGGGGGCCCAGCGCGGCCCATCTTCATCAACACAAGACTCAAGACCCTCGCGAGGGGCCAAGCCTCGCGGGGCGGACGACACGGTGCTTCCTCAGGCGCGGCCTCCTCAGGCTGGCTCACGAGGAGGCGGAGAGATCAAGGCAGGGTACCTCGCGAGGTGCCCATGACGCAAGCCATGACGACCAACGGTGCCAGGCGGGCGCCAGACCGCGCAGTGTCCTCCCTTTCCTCTTTGGTGCAAAGGGGGCAAGCGCAGGCGAGAGGATCAAGCAAAGGCATCCATTTCGGTGCAACGAGACCAAGACCAGTCCAACGGTGGGAATGAGCTCATTGTGGAACCCAGAACGGCATCACCACAGAGCCTTTGGTAGGCGAGGACCAACTTTGGTCAGGATAAGTGTACCAGATGTTCCCCTTCAAATTGGCCAATTGTTGGCGCCCTTCCCGCTCAATATTTGGGAAGAGGCCCAAGGCCTTTGCCTATAAATAGGACTAGCCACCCCCAGGGTAGAGGCATCTAGAGATCGAGGAGTCTAGCAAGTTAGCATCAGGCAATCAGGCCAGCGGAACCTAGAGTCCGAGCAAGTAGAGAACAAGTAGAGAAAGAGAGAGAAGGGCGGCTGAACTCCTCGCAGTTCATCGTACTAGCCAAGGACAGGCCCTCGCGAGGCCATTCTCCCTTGTATTGTTCGTCATCATCATCAGCCCAAGAGGCAATCCACACACCACACTGGAGTAGGGTATTACACCACATCCGTGGCCCGAACCAGTATAAACCCTGTGTCTCTTGTGTTGTTCTTTCTGTAGTTTACATCCTTGCGAGACGGAGAGGTAGAGTGCATAATCTCCGCGCGCACCCCAGAGTTCGAACCTTAAGGGTCTGACGGAACCCGTGATCCGACAGTCTTCACTAAGCCAATTGGTTCTATTTCCTCAACCCTTTCATTTCCTCATTACTGTGTTGTGTGCTTGTCATAACTATGTTTAAAGACTTTGACTGTAGACTTTCTCAATTTCCTAAGTTCAATTTCTTGAGTTTGTTTGTCTTCATCCTGTGTTATCCTATATGATGCTTTATGTACTCTGTGCTTGTCTTCATTTCATCATGATGACCATGCTTGTGTTCTGTTATGTTTACTTATGAGTACTTATTCTGCTGCAAGTAGTTCTTCGCTAAGGAATTTCCTCACCGGCAAATTCCTTAGTGAAGAATTCATAAAAATCGCCTATTCACCCCCCTCTAGTCGATATAGCACACTTTCAATGTGTTCTTCATAGATTAGAACCCATATGACTCTGCTCGTCCTAGAAGGAAGCGTTTCTGGACTGCCAGCCAAGACAATTTATATTCTTCACTGCTTTTCAACAAAGACAAAGTCTTCGACCATGAGCATATTCCTCACGTGGACATGGAATCCCTGCCTTGCTTCACCCCAGTCCTCAGTGTGCTTCATGATGCAGGACTGCTCAACTTTTGCACTGACATTGTTGATTGGAATGAAGAGCTAATTCTTCAGTTCTATGCAACACTGCACATCACAGGAGATGCTTACGATGTGAACTCTTGGGTATTGGACTAGATGACCGAAAATACTCACTTCAAAGCACCGGCCTCTGAATTGCTTCATGCCCTGCCTGTCAGTCATCCCCTTGAAGGAGCTCGTTGTCTGTACCATGAACCTGAACTCACTGCTCATTACATGCAAGTACTGATGAAGCCGTTGAAGCCCGGTCAAGCCCCATGGACCAAATTACTCGTAAAGGAATTACCGTACGTACCAAGAACAGTCTATCGCATTCTGACGAAGACTTAGAGTCCTATCGAAGGCCATGACTCGACTGATGAGGACGTCGTCGGCATCATGAAGAATCTTCTATTCAATATCATGCATGGCATTCCTGTCAACTATCATGATTTCTTCATGAGGACTCTGGCAAATGTTGCACTCTCTCCGTTTGAGTTGAAGCCTTATGCTCCTTGGATTATGAGATTCCTCAGAACAAGGTCTTCTCTCAACTACAACACTGATTTTCAAAATCATCTCAGCTACTTGCCCCACATTGAAGTCCTCAAACAGACATTTTCCTCAGCTGATGAAAAGGGAAAGGCCGCTGCTGTTATCGATGAAGGCATTCGTCCATTGGATGGTCAGTTCCGCAAAGCTGCATCTTACTCCACCAATGATGACTCTGCCACTCATGACTCTGCCGCATAAGCTTCAAAGCAAAATCCTCAAGGCACAGCTCCATGGGTGATGACTGATCGTGAGCTTCTCCTCGGTCTTCACCAGAAGGTCGATCGCAACCACAAATGGGTTAAGCGTTAGTTTGGTTCAATTCTTCACAACATGACTGCTACACACAATGCAGTGAAGAAAAACCATCACTATCTCCATGAAGTCTTTGATCGCACCTGGGCTGTTCTGTCACATCTGTATGGTGAAGAAGATCTGAAGCAAATGGGTCTCAAGCAGGACTTTGACTGGTCTCAACCACCAGCGAAGAAATTCAAGAAGGTCAAAGTTCCGTCCTTGGTGGCCAGCTCATATTCTTCATCACGCGACACGGACAAGCATGAAGACTTGGACGACACTGCGGCAGGCCCTACAACAGCAAACGACCCCAACAACGCTGGCGCTCCTCCATCATCATGATATTCTTCAGGGGCGTTAGTCCTCATTTTTCGATCCTTTTGGTCATTTAATGATAAAGGGGGGATTTGAGTTAGTCTTCAAGTGGGTCTACATATATGGGTGTTTTTTTTCTAAGCTACAACTCTCATTCTTTTGAAGATTTTGCTGGATCGAGTTGTAAACTTAAACTCTATGGTGGTCTGATACTTTTGTTGTGTTCTTCTGCATGCTTATTCCTCGTTAATGTTAATGCACGCATGCTGAATTACATCAGTCACCATATTTCATCATGCATTTCAAATTCTTCACATTACATGTCAAATGTGTGAATGAATTACAAGATATAGGGGGAGATCTCCATGATTTTACTCTTCAAGTGTGCATTGCTTCAAAAGCAATTCCTCACTATGCACATCTTTAGGGGGAGTTCTTCTATATCTTGCAATCAAATACCTCAATTTCAGTATTTACACTTCATATGTTTATCCCCGTTGAAAACTTAACCTATATTGTCATCAATCACCAAAAAGGCGGAGATTGTAAGTGCATCTAGTGCCCCTTAGTCATTTTGGTGTATTGAAGACTTGTAGGTTAAGGGACTGATGCGTTTGTAAGTGTACACAGGTCTATAAGTCTATGAGGAGTTTGATATTTCTAGAGAAAGTCGACCCCTAAAAATGAATATCTTCAACTGAAGACATTGGATTTCTGAAGACTTTCTGAAGACTTTGAAAGTGAAGAAATTGGTGTGACCCTGAAGACTTGGTATTCATTCAAGGAACATGAAGCGTGAAGACTTTTGTTTTCTTAGTTTCATTTTCTATTTCTTGAGTCATAGGAAGCACCGTACTGTTAAAGGGGGTCAAGGAAATACTAAGGAAAAATGTCCATGTGATGCTCAACTCAAAATCCTACACCTACCAATCCCTTCGAGTGAAGCCATTGGAAATCTCATACAGTTCAGTCAATTTCTTCAGTGACAGAGACGAAGTTCTTCTGATCTCTGAGGAATTTGTTCTGCCTGAGGAGTTACGAATTCGCCAGTGCGGATTGCCTACAAGTGAGGAACATGATAGCCCTGAGGAATTTGAACCTCAAATTTCCGACCGTTGCTGTGCTACGGGCAAGCTGTCTCAAAATATCTACCCACCTAATGGTCATATCATTGAAGGGCATTTACATCTTATCATGTCGGGCTACTCCCTAGGCTATAAATAGCCGCCCCTTACAACCACTAGCTGGTTGGCTGCTCCAAGAGAAACTGACACTTGTCATTTGAGAGCATCCCATCCTCCGAGGACTTTGAGGGAAAATCATCAAGTGAGGAAAACCCAAACCCAAGCACCTACAAACCAAAAGTGATTGAGCATCACTGAAGAGATTGATCCTGCATGGATCCGACGCTTGTTACCTTTGAAGACTGTGCATCTTCCAGACGGCTAGGCGTCATGGTCTAGAGCATCCAAGAGGAAATTGTGGATCGCCGAGTGACCGAGTTTGTGAAGGTTTGGAAGTCACCTAAAGACTTACCATGAGAGATTGGGCGAGGTCTGTGTGACCTTAGCTCAAGGATAATACGATGAGGATTGTGTGTCCGGGACTATGTGTCCTCAGGTTTAAATACCTAGCCGCTCCAACCAGACGTACAACTGTCACAATAGTTGGAACTGGTCTACCAAATCATTGTCTTCACCAAGCCTACTAGTTCTATTTCCTCAACTCTTTCATTTCCTCATTATTGTGTTGTGTGCTTGTTCATATCTGTTTGAAGACTTTGACTGAAGACTTTCTCAATTTCCTCAGTTCAATTTCTTCAGTTTGTTTGTCTTCATCCTGTTTTATCCTGTGCTTACGCTTCCTGTACTCTGTGTGTGTTTACATTTCATCATGATGTCCATGCTTTGGTTCTGTTATGTTTGCATCTGAGTACTTATTCCGCTGCAAGTAGTTCTTTGCTTAGGAATTTCCTCACCCTGAAATTCCTCAGTGAAGAATTCATAAAAATCGCCTATTCACCCCCCTCTAGTCGATATAACGCACTTTCACTCTCGTTATGTTGAGATTGTCAATGTTTTATTCATCTCCTTTGCATATGCTATATATATATTGTCTTGATAAATTGTTCTCTTATAAAATTCCTATGCATAGGAAGTATATTAGACTTAAATGTGTTTGTCACATGTTTCATGATGCTCTCTTTGCATTTCAATTATTATCTTTTGTGTGAGCATCGTTGAAAATTTATTCCTAGCTAAGGGCGTAAAACTATGGCGCTTGTTGGGAGGCAACCCAATGAATAAATTTTATTTTTTGCTTTTTGTTTCTGTTCTTGTGTGTTAGCACAATTATGCTACTGTTATGATTGTGTTTTTTTGTTTAAATTAGTGTTTGTGCCAAGTAGAACCAATAGGATCTTCTTGGGTGATAGTTGTTTGATCTTGCTGAAAAAGATAGAAACTTTGTGCTCACAAAAATAATTATTAAAATTCACTATAACGTGATAAAATTCTAATTATTTTTGAATAAGATCAATATACAAATTATCCAGGTTTTCCTAGTTTTTAAGAATTTTTGGAGTTCCTTAAGTATTGAAACAAATCATATAGCTACAGACTGTTCTATTTTGACAGATTCTGTTTTCTTTGTGTTGTGTGCTTATTTTGATGGCTCTATGGTTTTATTTTATGAGTTTTTGCCATAGAAAAGTTGTAATACAGTAGATATAATAAAAAAACAAAATAAGAATTGGTTTGACACAACACTTATAGTAGTGATTTATTTTTCTTACACTAACGGATCTCATGAAGGTTTTGTTGAGTTTTGTGTGATTGAAGTTTTCAAGTTTTGGGTTATCTTACGATGGATGAAAGAAGGATAGAAGAGCCTAAGCTTGGGGATGCCCCAGCATACCAAGATATTATCCAAGAATGAGCAACCAACTAATCTTGGGGATGCCCCCGAGTGGCATCCCCTCTTTCTTCTAACGACCATCGGTATTTTACTCGAGGCTATATTTTTATTCGTCACATGATAAGTGTTTTGCTTGGAGCGTCTTGTATGATATGAGTCTTTGCTTGCTTAATTTTGTGTTTTAAGTCATCAATACTTGCTGGACACACCTATTTGAGAGAGCCAAAATTATATCATGACTTGTTAGAATTGCTCTCTATGCTTCACTTAAATCTTTTATGAGCTAGGACTTGCTCTAGTGCTTCACTTATATATTTTTTAGCACGGTGTGCTTAGTATTTTTGAAGAAATACTCTCTTGCTTCACTTAGATTTATTTGAGAGTTAGTAAGATTTTGAAGAAATTCTCTCTTTCTTCACTTAAATTATTTTGAGAGAAAGAAAATTTGTTATGCTCATGATCTTCACTTATATTTGTTTGAGCTTATGAAAAGCAACACATGAAAATTAGTCCCAAAGTGATAGATATCCAAGAAGGATAAAGAAAAAATGTGATGAAGATCATTGGACAAAATGAACTTGATTCTTAGTAATAGTTTTGAGATATGATGATATGATTTGTGAGTTATGTTGATGAGTAATTGTGCTCTAGTAAGAATAAGGTTTATGATTCCGTATGCATGCATGAAAGTCAATGGTCATGCAATGAAAGTTATATCCTACTTGTGGTGCATTATTCGGTGTTAATTATGCTTTCTTATGAGATTATTCATTTCTTGGTTGGTCGCTTCCCAATCTTTTGCTAGCCTTCACTTTGCACCAAGTATTATCTCTATGTGTGCATCCAAAATCCTTTAAACCAGTTTTGCCACATGAGTCCACTATATCTACCTATATGCGGTATTCTTTTGTCGTTCTAAGCAAATTTGCATGTGCCATCTCTAATTTTCAAAATAAACTTCACTTTTGTGTGTTTGTTTCGCTCGCGGAACGGTGACGGGTGGCTATTTTTTTCCATGCTGGATGTGTTATTCTCAAGATGAGTGTTTATTCACTTGTCATTGCACGAGAGTAAGGCAAAGGTCTTAGGGATTCCCAGTCCCGAAATGCAAAAATGAATTTACTTTATATTGTCAAATAATTAATTCCTTGGAAAGTGTTAGTATGGAGGGCAACCGTGGAGACGGCTAGCCATGGAAAGTGAAAGTATGGTGGAAAAAGGAATAAACTTTATTTTATGTTTGGGAACCGCCTATGGCATATCTAGCATGGAAAGTGTTGGGAACTCTGAGTTGTTTTCGTTGGTGGGATGGATACACCTCCCAAAATGTTTTTATCTCTAATTTTTTTCGCTTTGAGCTCTGGCACCTCTACAAATCCCTACTTCCCTCTGCGAAAGGCCTTTCTTTTACTTTATGCAATTTTTAATTTGAAATTTGAGTCTCCATCTTCTCTCATAAAAAGCACCAACTAGGAGGCAATACGATCGTACTTAAGTATTGGGTCTAGTTAATATTCGAGTGTGTTTCATGAATGGATCAATGTTTGAGCATGATGGGCTAG
This sequence comes from Aegilops umbellulata, assembly GCA_032464435.1. Taxonomy (NCBI): domain Eukaryota; kingdom Viridiplantae; phylum Streptophyta; class Magnoliopsida; order Poales; family Poaceae; genus Aegilops; species Aegilops umbellulata. The sequence goes on from CP136056.1 coordinate 296,408,124, forward strand.
GGATAACCTATTTTAGCATTGATATTTTGGAAGACATGGTTGCTTCTTGATATGCTTGAGTATCTAAATTATTATGTGAAAACTAGACTATTGCTTTGAATCACATAAAAGTCCAAATGTCCATGCTATAAAGAAAAGAATATGATATGACATGATAGACAACACTCCACATCAAAAATTCTGTTTTTATCACTTACCTTCTCGAGGACCAGCAGGAGTTAAGCTTGGGGATGCTGATACGTCTCCAACGTATCTATAATTTTTTATTGTTCCATGCTCTTTTATTATCAATCTTGGTTGTTTTATAATCATTTTATAGTCATTTTATATCATTTTTTGGTACTAACCTATTGACATAGTGCCAAGTGCCAGTTGCTGTTTTTTCCATGTTTGTACATCACAGGAAATCAATATCAGACGGAGTCCAAATGCAATGAAACTTCACGATGAATTTTTTATGGACCAAAAGGAAGAAGTTGGGCCCTGGTTGCACCTGGGGAGAGTCCCGAGGAGGGGACAACCCACCGGGGCGCGCCAGGAGAACCAGGCGCGCCCTGGTGCGTTGTGCCCACCTCGGTTGTCCCCGAGACCTCCTCTAATTTGCTCTATAATAACCCAAAAATACCAGAACCATAGGGGAGTCGATGAAATATTGATCCAATCGCCGCAGAGTCCAGAACCACCAGATCCAATCTAGACACCATCTCAGATGGGTTTCATCACCTCCATTGGTGCCTCTCTGATGATGCGTGACTAATTCTTTGTAGACCTTCGGGTCCGTAGTTAGTAGCTAAATGGCTTTTTCTCTCTCGCTAAATTCTCAATACAATGGTCTCTTGGAGTTCCATATGATGTAAGTCTTTTTGCGGTGTGTTTGTTGGGATCTGGTGAACTTTGAGTTTATGATCAGTCATATCTTTTTATATCCATGAATGTTATTTGAGTTTCTTTGATCTCTTATATGCATGATCTCTTATAGCCTCGTATTTCTTCTCCGATATTTGGGTTTTGTTTGGCCAACTTGATCTATTTATCTTGCAATGGGAAGAGGTGCCCGGTAGTGGGTTCGATCTTACGGTGCTCGATCCGAGTGACAGAAAGGGAGACGACACATATGTATCATTGCTACTAAGGATAAAAAGACGAGATTTATATCTACACAATAGATAAACAGATCTTGTCTACATCATGTCATCATTCTTATTGCATTACTCCATTTTTCCATGAACTTAATACACTAGATGCATGCTGGATAGCGGTCGATGTGTGGAGTAATAGTAGTAGATGCAGGCAGGAGTCGGTCTAGTAATCTTGGACGTGATGTCTATGTAATGATCATTTCCTAGATATCATCATAATTATTTGAGGTTCTATCAATTGCCCAACAATAATTTGTTTACCCACCATTTGCTATCTTTCTCGAGAGAAGCCACTAGTGAAATCTATGGCTCCCGGGTCTTCTTCCTCATATATTTGCTTGTGATCTACTTTTTCTTTGCATTTTTATTCAGATCTATTAAACCAAAAATACAAAAATACTTTGCTGCACTTTATTTATTTGCGATCTATTATTTCAATCTACTACAATTTTCTGGCATCTTTACCCTAAAGGGATTGACAACCCTTTAACATGTCGGGTTGCAAGGCGTTGTTATTTGTGTGCAGGTGTTGTTTATGTTGTGTTGCTTGGTTCTCCTACTAGTTCGATAACCTTGGTTTCTTCACTGAGGGAAATACCTACTTTCGCTGTGCTACATCATCCCTTCCTCTTTGGGGAAATACCGACGTAGTCCTAGCAGACAGGAGTTTTTTTGGCGCTATAGTCAGAGAGCAATCAGATACCTCCTCCAAAAAGAGCTCCCGGACAACCAAATCATCGCATGTCAGATCATAAGGCAACATCTAAGGCCTATAAGGTTCACGAGGGGGAACTTTACAAAATGAGTACCACGGGCATCCTCCAGAGCTGCATATCCGAGGAAGAAGGAACACTCCTGCTTCAGGAGATACACTCCGACATGAGCGGACATCACGCCGCTGCCTGGAACCTGTAAGCAAGGCTTTCCGTGCCAGCTTCTACTGGCCGACTGCTGGCACTGACGCCTCGATGTTAGTACAACATTGCCCAGGCTGCCAGGTCTTTGTCAAGCAAAGCCGTATGCCCCCTACGGGTCTTCGCACCATCCCCATCACCTGGCCTTTCCTGGTCTGGGGGCTACACATGGTCGGGCCACTCAAGGGTGGCCCCCAAAAAAAATATCTACTTGTCATGGTGGATAAATTCACCAAATGGATCGAGGAAAATCCAGTTACCTCGGCCGGTGCTATCCAAGTCATTGGATTTATTTCCGGGGTGGTACATCGTTATGGTGTCCCCCATAGTCTAATCATGGACAACGAAACAAACTTCAAGGCTAAAGAGGTCAAGGCATAGTGCAAGAAAATGGGCATTAAGCTCGATTATGCATCCGTCTACCACCCGCGATCGAATGGGCAGGTGGAGAGGGCCAATGGACTAACCCTTAGCATCAACAAGCCAAGGCTCATTCACTCCCTTAAAAAAGCCGACTGCAAATGGGTTGAGGAACTTGATTCCGTCCTATGGGGCTTGCGTACTACGCCCAACAGATCCACTGGTTACACGCCATGGTGTATGGCATCGAGGCAGTCCTCCCCTACGACATTATACATGACGCACCTCGGGTACGTATGTATGAAGAGCTTGAAGTCGAGCTTGATCGACAAGATTCCCTATACGCTCTCAAAGGGAGCACAACGTCGCACGGGCAAGGTCCACCATATATCAACAACAGGCTCGGTGCTACCACAACACAGAGAGGTCCATGCAAAAGACTTCAACGTTGGGGATCTCGTAATGAGATTGCATCCCGAAAAGCAGAAGCATAAACTATCCCCTAAATGGGACGGGCCATTCTTCATCGATCAAGTACTGATCGGAGGAGCCTATCGGATTAGAGATCCAGAGGACGGCCGCCTAGAGCCTAACCCCTGGAACGCGGTGCTACTTCGACGATTCTACGGGTGACACCCCGCACAATTCTGATGTATATAACTACGCGCCTTCCCCTTGCTTATCTTTTCCTTTTTGTTTATATACCTCAGAACATCTTTTAAAATGATCTCGGGGATTAATAAAGCATGTTCTTTCCAAAACACGCGCTGCTCCACCTCTTATGCACTATTGTCTTTTAATCCACGATAAGCACCGATTTGATTTAAGATTTGGCGAAGCTGGGTTGCCTGGCTCTTGTGTTTGCCCCTTATGTTCCCGATCTTTTCGGCTAGGGGGCAAAGGGAGCACCACTGTGATTGTTACTCTCGGGTTAGCCGATGTAGTGCCTCAGACAGAGAAAGCCAAAAGCAAGCATTCTTACAATACAAATCGGTCGGCCATGACATATGGATAACGTGGAAGGGGTCTTTTCAAACCTCGACTATGGGCTTTTAAACCCCCACGGTCACTCGCCTTCGGGCCAATGTGTTCAACACAGCCACCCGACGAAAGGAACCGTTGGAAGAACTATTTTCCTCGGAAGATGTTTCTTACGTTAAATAGTAATATAACATAACTTCCCATCACCCTATTTTCTTTCGAACCGCATAGCCCGATTGCCATGTCACCCAAAGCACCTGGCCTGATGACCTCAGCCAGTAGTACAGGACACTCCTCGGCCAAGGCAGAAGCCGATGGCTAGCTGATAGAGTTTTGGATTTAGGGACTGAGCGTTGACATAAAGTACTTTGATACATAAAGTCATACAAAATAAATAAATTACGCACGATCTAGCCCATCTATTAAGGTGTCCAACATGCAATCTTTCTGTGAGAATCATGCCGCAGGCATTACACTTTCGTACGCATTGCTGGTTGGGATTTCTTCCCCGTTAGGTCCCATGGGCCCTACCTCGGCTAACGTTGTCGTCTTTAAGCCAGTATGATGGGTTTTCACCATAGCTCAGGCCTCCCTTGAACCTTCTCGGCAGGTGGATACTTTCCAAGCCTGGAGCCGACGCCGAGCTCTACTCAGCTGTTTGGCCAGAACCACCATGTCTTCAGGGACCCGCTCCACCTCGGGCCATAAAGCTCGGTAAACATCTTTCATCAATTTCCACGCACTTTCATGCACCACGGATAGATGGTTCGCCATCTCTTCGGGCATTGGACCTTGGGCATCAGGTGGCAGACCAGTCAAAGGAGCTGTCACAGTGGTGATGTTAGTCTAATCATCCCCTCGGCTACACTACATGAAAAACACATTCTTCAGAAAAAGTGGCTTACCAAAAATCATGTCATCAGTTTGCCGATTCTTTGATTCTATGGCAGCAATCCGAGCTTTCAAGCTCTCCATCTCCTGGGCCTATTGGGCGTTTTTAGCCTAAGCGCATTAATGATGTCCACTCTTTGACTAGCCACGTGGTGACTCGCTTGGTGTTGCGACTCTGTGTACAACAAATCTTCGCGAACCTGCTTCAGGTCTCTTTCAAGATGACCTAGGGCTTCCACTGCTACAAGTGATGTTGGCATTAGGGCTATCTCATTCCCTTCATAGCATACATAACGGTTGGCATGATCACTTATCGTGGACCTCCCTGGTAAATTTCTTCACCTGCTCCACCTTGGTTAGAGCGGCGTCCAGCTTCCCCTTTGTATGGATCAGTGCCTCGTCTAGCTGATCATTCTTACATCAAGCCTCCTGCAAGGGGGCAGCAGCCATCAATTGTTTTTCAAGACTTGGCACGGTCCTGGCGACCCATCCCAAGCTTTAGGGGCTACTACTATCATGGGTAGTCCTGTTTGTCCTCAAACAAACACACAAAATTCCGAAGTCCCAAGAATTCGGATAAAATCTTACCAGCAACCCCGTGACAAGACGTCCAGCGACAGATCGAAAGCACCCCGGGTTGCCCTAAGATAAGCATCCACCATGCTTAGAGCAGTGAACTCCTGATTCGAGAAGGCCAGATTCCTTAGGGAAGCTTTCCATCGATGGTAGTTCACTGCACATTGTACCTCATAGTGGGTAGCTGAGCTGGTCGCCTAGTCCTTGGGTCGAGGGGCTTCAGATGTAATCCCAATGGGAGCATGAGTTCCTGCCTCCCTAGGTGAGGTCGCGGCTCCCGCGACTCTCGCCCTTGTTGTTGAGGGTTGTATGCAAAGTGATTGGGTAAGTTTGTAGGAACGAAGTATGTCTACTAGAGGGGGGTGAATGGGGGTTTTAAAATTTCTTCGGAAATCTCAAAACTCTCGTAACCCAGGAGCAGAACGAATGAAAAACAAACTATAGAGAGCTATAAATAAGTACTGAATGGAATCTAAACATGCATCGAGACAAATCACATGAAGGAAAACATATCGAATGTAAACATGGGTAGTAGAGGTAACGAGTGATGCTCGATGGCGGTAGGGTATTTGTTCGACTAGTTCGACCTTCTGCACAACGACTACGTCTGGCTGGAGGGGTTGTGACTTAACACGGAAGATAAACTCTCTTCACCCTATTCTCCTCAAAAATTGGTTCGCCAACCAATGTCGATTACTCATGGTAGATACTTGAGGCAATTGATACGTCTCCATCGTATCTAGTTTTCCAAACTCTTTTACCCTTCTTTTGGACTCTAATTTGCATGATTTTGAATGGAACTAACCCGGACTGACGTTGTTTTCACCAGAATTGCCTTGGTGTTATTTTTGTGCAGGAATAAATGTTCTCAGATTGACCTGAAAAATTTACGGACAATATTTTTGGAATATATAAAAAATATTGGCGAAGAATCAACCAGAGGAGGCCCACCCATTGGCCACAAGGGTGGGGGGCGCGCCCCCTGTCTTGTGGGCCCCCTAGACCTCCTCCGACCTCAACTCCAACTCCATATAACCCTATTTGAGGAGACAAAAATCAAGGAGAAGAGTTCATCGCGTTTCACAATACGGAGCCGCTGCCACCTCCTGTTCTTCCTCACGAGGGCAGATCTGGAGTCTGTTTTGGGCTCCGGAGAGGGGAAATCGACGTCGTCGTCATCACCAACCATTCTCCATCACCAATTTCATGATGCTCACCGCCGGGAGTGAGTAATTGTATTGTAGGCTTGCTGGACGGTGATGGGTTGGATGAGATTTATCATGTAATCGAGTTAGTTTTGTTAGGGTTATCCACTATGTTCTGAGATTGATGGTGTTATGACTTTGCTATGTTTAATGCTTGTCACTAGGGCCGGAGTGCCATGATTTCAAATCTGAACCTATTATGTTTTCATGAGTATATGTGAGTTCTTGATCCTATTTTTCAAGTTGTAGACACCAATTACGAGTTATGATCTGCATACCCCATGGTGACAATAATTGGGATTATTTCCGGTGATTACCGTAGTTTGAGGAGTTCATGTATTCACTAAGTGCTAATGCTTTGGTTTGGTTCTCTATTAAAAGGAGGCTTTAATATCCCTTAGTTTCCATTAGGACCCCGCTGCCACGGGAGGGTAGGACAAAATATGTCATGCAAGTTCTTTTCCATAAGCACGTATGACTATATACAGAATACATGCCTACATTATATTGATGAATTGGAGCTAGTTCTGTGTCACCCTAGGTTATAACTGTTGCATGATGAATGCCATCCGACATAATTATCCATCACTGATCCATTGCCTACGATCTTTTCACATATTGATCTTTGCTAAGCTACTTTACCGTTGCCACTGTTACAATTGCTACAAAACTACAACTGTTATTTTTGCCACCGCTACCTATACTTCCATGCTACTTTGCTACTAAATATGTTGTCGCAGATATTAAGTCTTTCAGGTGTGGTTGAATTGACAACTCAGCTGCTAATACTTGAGAATATTATTTGGCTCCCCTTCTGTCGAATCAATAAATTTGGGTTGAATACTCTACCATTGAAAACTGTTGCGATCCCCTATACTTGTGGGTTATCAAGACCTTTTTCTGGCGCCATTTCCGGGGAGCATAGCACTTTTCTCTGAGTCACTTGGGATTTATATCTGCTGATCACTATGAGGAATTTGAAAGATAACAAAACCAAGATTTTTCCCTCTACTACGAGGGGAGGTAAAGAACTGCCATCTAGCTCTGCACTTGATTCACCTTCTGTTTGAGTAAACTTGCAACACCACCACCTATTAGTAATTCTGATATGTCGCAAGTAATTGATGATGCTACTTCTGCCATGCATGGTGCTTATGATGATACTACTACTTTGCTTGATAATATTGTGCCACTAGGTGAATTTCTTGATGAACAACTTGCTAGGGTTAGAGAGAATGAAATTATTGAAACTGAAGATTATGATTCTCCCCCTAGATATGAATTGCCTAAGGTACCTGAGGGTTATATTATGGATGAAGAAACGACTAGAGACTTTTTTGCTTGCAATGATAGAGATAATCTTAAGAAAGTTTTAGCCAAGCTGAAAGAAAAATCTTTGACTGCTAGAGTGCAATATGACCCTAAATTTGCTACTTCGCCTATCTTTGTTACTGATAAGTATTATGAATTCTCTGTCGATCTTGAGTTAATTACTTTGGTTGAATCTGATCCTTTCCATGGTTATGAATATGAAACTGTTGTGTCACATCTTACTAAATTGAATGATATAGCCACCCTATTTGCTCATGAGGAAAAAATTCGCTACTATTATATTCTTAAGTTGTTTCCTTTCTCATTAAAGGGTGATGCTAAGATATGGTTTAATTCTCTTGCTCCTGGTTGTGTGCGTAGTCCCCAGGACATGATATATTACTTCTCTGAAAAATATTTTCCTGCTCATAAGAAACAAGTTGCCTTATAGGAAATATTTAATTTTGTGCAGTCTGAAGAAGAGAGTCTCCCACAAGCTTGGGGGAGGCTTCTCCATACTTAATGCTTTGCCTGATCAGGATCTCAAAATGAAATACCTGATATCTTTTATAATGGACTAACCGATGTTTCTAACCACCTAGATAGTTATGCTGGTTGTGTTTTCAGGGAATGAGCTGTTGGACAAGCTGAATTACTACTTAATAATATATTGAGCAATGATAATGATTGGACTCTTCCCGAACCACCACCTAAGCCAACTCCTAAGAAGAGAGGTATTCTATTTCTCAGTCCTGAAGATATGCAAGAGGCAAAGAAATCTATGAAAGAAAAAGTTATTAAAGCTGAAGATGTTAAGAATTTACCACCTATTGAAGAAGTATATGGTCTTGATAACCCATCACAGGTAGTAGAGTTAAATTCTCTCTATAGATTTGATGAAGGTGATATTCCTCATAATAAGTCTGCTAGTCAATGCTTGGATGAATTTGATAACTTTATTGTTAAACAAGAAAACTTCAATGCATATGTTAGTAGACAATTGAAATGTAATGCTTACATGCTTGACCGCTTGGGTGATTATATGAGTAGAACTGTTAATGATCTTAAGCTTATCAGTAAACATGCTTCCACGGTAACAACTCAAGTAGAACAAGTTCTCAAAGCACATAATGAGTTGTTGAATGAGATGAATAGTAAGAATGACAATGTTGTTAGAGTTATGACTAGAGGTTGTAAAATGACTCAGGAACCTTTGTATCCTGAAGGCCACCCTAAGAGAATTGAGAAATATTCTAAGAGAATTAATACCGATGCACCTAGTTCATCTAAAAAGAAAAAGAATGATGATAGGACTTTGCATGCTTCTAGTGATCCTATTATAGACACACCTAAGAATGCAAATTATATTTCTATTTCTGATACTAAAACACAATCCGCTGATGAACATGAACCTAGTAATGATGATAATGATGATGTTCATGTTGATGCTCAACCTAGTAATGATAATGATGTGGAGATTGAACCTGTTGTTGATCTTGATAACCCACAACCTAAGAATAAACGTTATGATAAGAGAGACTTTGTTGCTAGGAAACATGGTAAATAAAGAGAGTCGTGGGTTTAGAAACCCATGCCCTTTCCTCCTAAACCATCCAAGAAAAAGGATGATGAGGATTTTGAGCGCTTTGTTGAAATGCTTAGACTTGTCTTTTTGCGTATGTGTTTGACTGATATTCTGAAAATATAAGAAAGATACTAGAAGCTGAAATTTCCAGCATGCTTGCTAATTACACATTTAAAGGTGGAGTACCAAAGAAACTAGGATATCCAGGAATACCAACTATACCATGCTCCATTAAAAGAAACTATGTTAAAACTGCTTTATGTGATCTTGGAGCCGGTGTTAGTGTTATGCCCTTCACTTTATATCGTAGACTTCATTTGAATAAGTTGACACCAACTCAAATCTCTTTGAGAATGGCCGATAAATCAACTGCCATACCCATCGATGTTTTTGAGGATGTGCATGTTGTAGTTGCAAACATTACTATCTTAACAGACTTTGTTATTCTTGATATACCTGAGGACAACAGTATGTCGATCATCCTTGGTAGACCCTTTTTGAATACTGCAGGGGCTGTTATTGATTGCAACAAAGGCAATGTCACTTTTCATGTTAATGGTAATGAGCATACGGTACACTTTCCGAAGAAACAACCTCAAGTGAATAGTATCAACCATATTGGAGAAATTCCAACAATTACTATTGGAGGTTTTAAATTCCCTCTCCCTACTGTCAACAAGAAATATGACATTCTTATTGTTGAGGACATGCATATCCCCGTTGAGGTAACCTAGTGTTATTCAAAAATTCTCCGGTTTCATGTCATTCGGAAGAAGTTTGTTAATAAGACTTGATCAACCTTGTTAGTGGATTCCTTTTGACGGGCATGAGATGGATGGATTTAGAAGGCACAACTTTATGTACCCACTTTTTACTTTCTGTTATTTAGGATAAATAAAGCAAAAATACCATTATTTTTCTGTTTTCTGAATTATCCGTTCAATAAAAAAATGACCCAAAAATAAAAGTTCTCCAAATGCCTTGAAAATTTAATATGATTTTTTCTAGAATATTTGAGAATTTTAGGCACTGATAACACACCAGGGGGCAGCACGAGTGGGCCACAAGGCCACAGGGCACGCTACCCCCGTGGACGCGCCTAGGTGGCTCGTGGGTCCCCCTCACTTATTCCAGCACCCATCCACTTTGTCTTCCTCCAGAAAAATCCCACCATTGCTCAAACTCGTGTTTTAGCTCATTTTGCTACCATTTTCGATCTCCTTGTGCAAAGCTCCATTCACAAAACTGTTTTGGGCGATTGTTCTTCGGTATGTGACTCCTCCAATGGTCCAATTAGTTTTTGTTCCAGTGCTTTACATATTGCAAATTTTTGCTGCTGTGGTGACCTTGTTCTTGAGCTTGCATGTCAAATTTATATGGTCCCAAGTAGTTTTGATGCATGATATAGCATCTAGGCACTTGTGGGAGTAGTTGCTATCAATTTTGTTGAGTTTGGTTCACTTTTATTTTGAGTCACTAAAAATTTCAAAAAAAATCAGAGGAAGAAAGATGTTTAGGAGAATATACCAAGGTGGTTACTCGAGCAAGAAAGCCGCGAGGCTCGCGATACGTGAGCTCGATTTAGAACCATCGAGGGAAGCTCAAGTGTGGCCTTGTGAATGGCCGTTGGATCAATTCATGGTTCATGCTAGTTTCAAGGAGGAATTCGATGCATACATACAAAATGCTGGCCTTGAGGACTTCGTTTCAGATAAGTGCAGGCAATATTATCACCTTACCGATTCCTTTGTGCGGAGGTTTGAATTTACATCCAAGCGTAACACGCATTCTGTTTTGTTTAATCTTTATGATAAATCATATACCATGGACCTAGAAGATTTTACTCATGCATGCAAAACCCAACAATGGGGCATTCATAGTGAGCCTCGCAAACTGAATACAATGACTTCCTTGCTAGCATCACTGTGGGAGAAACTAGAAATATTACACAAGCCACCATAGGGAGCATTCACTTTCCTGCCATACATTATTTTGCTCTCTTCATAGGTAGACGCATTGATGGTAAACATGATCATAGCCACATTTGTGCATCAGATCTTAGTGTTCTCAAGTGTGCGATGATGACCCACAAGTATAGGGGATCTATCGTAGTCCTTTCGATAAGTAAGAGTGTCAAACCCAACAAAGAGTAGAAGGAAATGACAAGCGGTTTCCAGCAAGGTATTATCTGCAAGCACTGAAATTATCGGTAATAGATAGTTTTGTGATAAGATAATTCGTAACAGGTAACAAGTAACAAGTGTAGCAAGGTGGACCAATACTTTTTGTAGAAAAGGACAAGCCTGGGAAAACTCTTATATAAAGCAAAGCGCTCCCGAGGACACATGGGAATTACTATCAAGCTAGTTTTCAGCATGCTCATATGATTCTCGTTCGGTACTTCGATAATTTGATATGTGGGTGGACCGGTGCATGGGTGCTGTCCTTACTTGGACAAGCCTCCCACTTATGATTAACCTCTCTGGCAAGCATCCGCAACTACGAATGAAGAATTAAGATAAATCTAACCATAGAATGAAACATATGGATCCAAATCAACCCCTTACGAAGCAACGCATAAACTAGTGTTTAAGCTTCTATCATTCTAGCAACCCATCATCTACTTATTACTTCCCAATGCCTTCCCCTAGGCCCAAATCATGGTGAAGTGTCATGTAGTCGACGTTCAGAGAACACCACTAGAGGAAAGACAACATACATCTCATCAAAATAACGAACGAATACCAAATTCACGTGATTACTCATAACAAGACTTCTCCCATGTCCTCAGGAACAAACGTAACTACTCACAAAGAATATCCATGTTCATAATCACAGGAGTATTAATTATCATTAAGTATCTGAACATATGGTCTTCCACCAAATAAACCAACTAGCATCAACTACAAGGAGTAATCAACACTACTAGCAACCCACAGGTACCAATCTGAGATTTTGAGACAAAGATCGATACAAGAGATGAACTAGCGTTTGGAGAGGAGATGGTGCTGGTGAAGATGTTGATGGAGATTGACCCCCTCTCGATGAAAGGATCGTTGGTGATGATGATGGCTCCGATTTCCCCCTCCGAGAGGGAAGTTTCCCTCGCAAAACAGCTCCGCCAGAGCCCTAGATTGGTTCTGCCCAGGTTCCGCCTCAAGACGGTGGCGCTTCGTCCCGAAAGCTTCCTTATGATTTTTTCCAGGTCAAAAGACATCATATAGCAGAAGATGGGCACCGGGGGCCCGACAGGTGGCCCACAAGCCAGGGAGGCGTGCCCAGGGGGTAGGGCGCGCCCCCCATCCTCGTGGTCACCTTTTGGGTGCCCTCTATTATTTTCTTCGCCCAACATATTATAGATATTCCAAAAGAATTCTCTGTAAATTTTTAGGACTTTTGGAGTTGTGTAGAATAGGTCTCTAAGATTTGCACCCTTTTCGGTCCAGAATTCCAGCTGTCGCATTCTCCATCTTCATGTAAACCTTGTAAAATAAGATAGAAAAGGCATAAGTATTGTATCATAATGTGTAATAACATCCCATAATGCAACAAATATCAATATAAAAGCATGATGCAAAATGGACGTATCAACTCCCCCAAGCTTAGACCTCGCTTGTCCTCAAGCGGAAGCCGAAATCGATAAATATGTCCACATGTTTAGAGATAGAGGTGTCGATAAAATAAAACACGGACATGAGGGTATCATGATCATATTTTAGAACAACAATATATATTGACATATAAATTCTCATGCTAAAGTGAAAATTCATTCACAAAGTAAAGTATGAATCAGAATTTTATTGAAAACTAACAAACTATGATCTCAGTCATTGAAGCAATTGCAATTTATCATAACATCGGAAAGAGTCAATGTAAGAGCTTTTGTATAGCAAGTCCACATACTCAACCATCTCTTAGTCTTTCATAATTGCTAACACTCACGCGATACTTATGAGTTCAAAGCCTTAGTCGGACACAGAGAAAGATAGGGGCTTATAGTTTCACCTCCCAACCTTTTACCTCAAGGGTAATGTCAACAACAATACTTTATAACCTGCATTCGAGTGGATATATATATGGATCTTCCCCAACATATAGTGCTTGCCAAAAAGAAAAAGTGTAAAAGGGAAAGGTGAAGATCACCATGACTCTTGTATAAGGGTAGAAAGTAAAACTAAAAGATAGGCCCTTCACAGAGGGAAGCAGAGGTTGTCATGCGCTTTTATGGTTGGATGCACAAAATCTTAATGCAAAAGAACGTCACTTTATATTGCCCCTTGTGATAAAGAACTTTATTATGTAGTCCGTCGCTTTTATTTTTCCATATCACAAGTTTCTATAAATTTTATTTTCCTTACACTAATAGAAAATACATATTTAGAGAGCATTTTTTATTGCTTGCACCGATGACAACTTACTTTAAGGATCTTACTCAATCCATAGGTAGGTATAGTGGACTCTCATGGCAAAACTGGTTTAAGGGATGTTTGGATGCACAAGTAGTATCTCTACTTGGTGCAAAAGATTTGGCTAGCATAAGAGGGAAAGGCAAACTCAACATGTTGGAGGATCCATGACAATATAACTTCTATTCAGATATAGGAAAACATAACTCATTATGTTGTCTTCGTAGTCCAACATCAACCTTTTAGCATATAATATTTTAATGAGTGCTCACAATCACAAAAGATGTCCAATATAACATATTTATATGTGAAACCTCTCTTTATTTATTACTTCCTATTAATTGCAATAATGACCAAAACTATGTTTGTCAAATCTCAACAAATTTTATTCCTCATGCTCTTTAATATGAAGTCATCTCTCCCCATAAGATCATTATATAGTCTTTTATTTCTTTTATTCTATTCTTCTCTTTATTTCTTTTTCTCAAGATCATAGCAAGAAACCAAAGCCCCAACTCAAAACTACTCTTTATTATATAACTCTCGGACTTGATTACATAGAGGGAACATAAAGCAAAACTCAAGGCTAGATCATACTAAAAAGTTTATTATACTAAACCAAGATATAACCAAAAGGATTTAACTAAGAAAAATGATAAAGGTAAAGATGTGATGGTGATATGATACCGGGACACCTCCCCCAAGCTTGGCACAAGCCAAGGGGAGTGCCATACCCATGTATTTAGGTCTCTTTCTTCGGAGTTGGTGATGATGTTGTAGGCTTGTCCTCCATCTTCCAAGGCATAGGTTCACCATCATAAAAAGATGAACGAGTCTCCAGGATCCTCCAATCTTTAGCCAAACTCATCCTCTTAAATCTGTATTCATACTCACAGTTTTGGTTTTGCAGGTCATAGATCAGGGCTTGGAGATGTTCGATTTTCTCATGAAGCTTGAAGATGGCCACCCCGATGTTCCTAGCATCCAGCTTGTGGTCACAGTTAAATTCTGTGATCATTGAGTGATTGGCGTTGAGTCCATGTTCCACCATCCCTTGACACTTGAAGACTTGCTGCTCCATTACTTCGAGCCTTGTCTCCACACTTCCAGTCTTCTCTGCCCCTTCAGCATCATGGATGTGCGGCACCCCCCTCATGCATGTCAATGGTTTGAGGGTGTCGCAGCACCTCCGCAAGGTAGGGGTTGATGACCTTCTTGAAGAACTTGTCCTTTAGAGAACTTGGGGACGTCATGGCAATCTAGATCTGTCTAAAAAAACAGCTCAAAACAAAAACAATAGATATTTTCATGATACGAAGGTCAAAACCTTCGGGAGATTATATAATGAATTTTTACCAACCAAAAGGAGCGTACTACAAGAAAATGGAGTCCAGAGGGCACACGAGCTGGCCACAAGGCAGAGAGACGCTTAGGGTGGTAGGGCGCGCCCCCTGGCCTTGCCGCCTCCTTGTGCACTTTTTGGACTACTTTTAATTTTCCTAATTTTTTAAATATTCCAAAATGGAGTAAAATTGCTATTGGAAAAGTTTTGGAGTCGGTTTACTTACCGTACCACATACCTATTCCTTTTCGGAGTCTGAAACGTTCTGGTAGGTCTCCCTTATGTACTCCAGGGTTATGGTATTAATAATATTGGTTTCAACATTTATGGGAGTACCTGAGATATAATATTTGATTCTTTGCTCGTTTACCACCCTCGAGTTATTTCCTTCGG
This sequence comes from Aegilops umbellulata, assembly GCA_032464435.1. NCBI lineage: Eukaryota > Viridiplantae > Streptophyta > Magnoliopsida > Poales > Poaceae > Aegilops > Aegilops umbellulata. The sequence goes on from CP136056.1 coordinate 296,423,227, forward strand.
CGTTGTTGATCTTGATGGCACCGGAACGATAAACTTCCTCGACAATGTAAGGCCCTTCCCATTTAGAGAGAAGTTTTCCTGCAAAAATTCTTAACCGAGAATTGTATAGCAAGACATGGTCACCTACATTGAATTCACACTTTTGTATTCTTTTTCTCATGCCATGTTTTAACTTTTTCTTTAAACAACCTGGCATTCTCATAGGCCTGGGTTCCCCATTCATCAAGTGAGCTAATATCAAATAACCTCTTCGCACCAGCAAGTTTGAAATCATAGTTGAGCTCTATAAATTGCCCAATAAGCTTTATGTTCTAGTTCAAGAGGTAAGCTACATGCTTTTCCATAAACTATTTTACACGGAGACATACCCATAGGGTTTTTATATGCAGTTCTATAAGACCATAATGCATCATCAAGTTTCTTAGACCAATTCCTTCTAGATCTATTAACAGTCTTTTGCAAGATCAAGTTAATTTCTGTATTGCTCAATTCTACTTGACCACTAGACTAAGGATGATACGGAGATGCAGTTCTACGGTTGACATCATACCTAGCAAGCAATTTACGGAAAGCACCATGAATAAAATGTGAACCACCATCAGTCATTAAATATATATGGACTCCAAACCTCGAGAAAATAACTTCTTTAAGCATTTTAATAGAAGTGTTATGATCAGCACTGTAGTTGGAATATCTTCTACCCACTAAGTAACATAATCAACAACAACTAAAATATGTGTATACCCATTAGAGGAAGGAAAAGTTCCCATGTAATCAAAAACCCAAACATCAAATGGTTCAATAAGAAGTGAATAATTCATAGGCATTTCCTGGCATCTACTAATATTACCAATTCTTCAACATTCATCACAGGACAAGACAAACTTACAAGCATCCTTGAAGAGAGTAGGCCAATAAAACCAGATTGTAATACCTTGTGTGCAGTTCTATCTCCAGCATGGTGTTCTCCATAGGCCTCGGAGCGACACTTGCATAGGATCTGTTCCTGTTCATGCTCAGGTACACAACGTCTAATGACACACTCCTTCTTTATAAAGGTGTGGGTCATCCCAAAAGTAATGTCTTAAATCATTAAAAAACGTTTTCTTTTGTTGGTATGTGAAAGTAGGTGGTATACATTTAGCAGCAATGTAATAAGCATAATCAGCATGCCATGGAGTACTATGAGAAGCATTTATGACAGCTAATTGTTCATCAGGAAAGCTATCATCAATAGGTAGTGGGTCATCAAGAACATTCTCTAACCTAGACAGGTCATCTGCTACGGGGTTCTCAACCCCCTTTCTATCAATAATATGCAAATAAAATTCTTGTAGCAAGAGAACCCATCTAATGAGTCTAGGTTTAGCATCTTTCTTTTGCATAAGATATTTAATAGCAGCATGATCAGTATGAATAGTTACTTTGGAATAAAGATTATAAGATCTGAACTTATCACAAGCAAACACAACTGCTATTTTTTTCCAGTAGTAGCATAATTTCTTTGAGCACTGTCTAGAGTTTTACTAGCATAATGAATAACATTTAATTTCTTATCAACTCTTTGTCCTAGAACAACACCAACAACATAATCACTAGCATCACACATAATTTCAAAGGGTAGGTTCCAATCAGGTGGTTGAACAATAGGTGCAGAAATTAAGGCTTTCTTAAGAATTTGAAATGCTTCTACAATCATCATAAAAAAATGGGACATCTTTTTGCAAGAGATTAGTGAGAGGCCTATAAATTTTAGAGAAGTCTTTAATAAATCTCCTATAGAAACCAGCATGACCGAGGAAACTTCTTACACCTTTGACATACGTAGGACAAAGCATGTTTCCAATAGCATCAACTTTAGCTTTATCAACTTCAATACCTCTTTCGGAGATTTTATGCCCCAAGATAATACCTTCATTAACCATAAAGTGGCACTTCTCCCAATTCAAGGCAAGGTTAGTTTCTTCACATCTATGCAAAACTCGACCAAGGTTGCTCAAGCAATCATCAAAAGAAGTTCCGTAAACCGACAAAGCATCCATGAAAACCTCAACAATCTTTTCACAAAAGTCATAGAATATAGAAGTCATACATCTTTGAAAGGTAGCAGGTGAATTGCATAAACCAAAAGGCATACGTCTATAAGCAAAGGTACCAAAAGGGCATGTAAACGTAGTTTTTTCTTGATCCTCTTGTGACACAGGTATTTGAGAAAAACCAGAATAACCATCTAGAAAGCAAAAGTGTGTATGTTTGGATAGTCTTTCTAGCATTTGGTCAATAAAAGGTAGAGGGTAATGGTATTTCCTAGTAGCTTTAAATAATGTGTAACTATAACTTGTAACTATTCTTTGCGGGATCAATTCATGTTTATCATTAGGAACAACGGTAATACCTCCCTTCTTAGGGACACAATGAACATGACTTACCCATCTACTATCAGTAATAGGATAAATTATACCTGCTTCCAGAAGCTTTAATATTTCATTTCTTACCACTTCTTTCATCTTAGGATTTAACCGGCGTTGATGATCAGCAAGTGGTTTAGCATCAGGCTCCATATTAATTTTATGCTGACATAGAGTAGGACTAATGCCCTTAAGATCATCAAGAGTATATCCAATAGCGGCACGGTGCTTCTTCAGAGTTTTCAATAATTTATTTTCTTCATGCTCTGAAAGTCTAGCACTAATAATAACAGGATATATCTTCTTTTCATCAACATACACATATTTCAGAGTATCAGGCAATTGTTTAAGCTCAAACACAAGATCACCCTTGGGTGGAGGAGGATCCCCAAGAATCTGAACAGGCAAGTTGTGCTTCAAAACAGGCGTCTTTTAAAGAATATTTCATCTATTTCATTTCTTTCATTCATAAACATATCATTTTTATGATCGAGTAAATATTGCTCTAAAGGATCAGTAGGAGGTACAACAATAGAAGCAAGACCAATAATTTCATACTTACTAGGCAATTCTTTTTCATGGGGGTGTCTACAAAATTTGGAGATATTAACCTCATGGGACACATCCCCAAAACTTACACCAACTGTTTCTTTCTCGCAATCTATCTTAGCATTGAAAATGTTCAAGAAAGGTCTACCAAATATAATGGGACAAAAATCATCTTGTGGGAACCAAGAACAAGAAAATTAGTAGGGTATTTTATTTTCCCACACAAGGCTTCGACTTCTCTGACAATCCCAATTAGTGATATAGTATCTCTATTAGCAAGCTTAATAGTAACACCAACTTCTTCTATCTCAGCAGGTGCAATATCATTCATAATTTCTTGATATATGGTAAAGGGAATTGCACTCACACTAGCACCCAAATCACATAAGACTTGATAACAATGATCTCCTATTTTAACAGAAACAACAGGCATGCCCACAACGGGTCTATGTTTATCTTTATTATCGGGTTTAGCAATTCTAGCAGCTTCATCATAGAAATAAATAGCATGCCCATCAATATTATTGACCAAGAGATCTTTAACCATAGCAACACTAGGTTCAACTTTAATTTGTTCAGGGGTGTAGGTGTTCTAGGATAACTCTTAGGAACCACAGCTGAAGCTTTAGCATGTTCCTTTATTCTAACAGGGGAAGGTGGTTTCTCAATATAAGCAGTAGGAATAACAGGATTAACATTATAAGTAATAGTTTCTTCTTCAACTTTAATAGGTTCTACTACTTTTACTTCAATGGGAAGATGATATTTAAACCACTTCTCCATAGGGAGATCAACATGAGTAGCAACTGATTCACAGTAAGAAGCTACTATCTCAGAGTCAAGTCCATATTTAGTGCTAAATTCACGAAGAGCATTGGTATCCATAAAAGATTTAACACAATCAAACTTAATGTTTATACTTGACTCCTTACCTTTGTCGAGTTCCCAATCTTCAGAGTTGCGTTTAATTCTTTCCAATAAATCCCATTTGAATTCAATAGTCTTCTTCATAAAAGAACCAGTACAAGAAGTATCGAGCATGGATTGATCATTACGAGAAAGCCGAGCATAAAAATTGTGAATAATAATTTCTCTTGAGAGATCATGATTGGGGCATGAAAATAACATTGACTTAAGCCTCCCCCAAGCTTGAGCAATACTTCCTCCTTCACGAGGCCAAAAATTATTAATATAATTCCGATCACGATGAACCAGATGCATAGGATAAAACTTCTGATGAAATTCCAATTTCAATCGGCTGTAGTTCCATGATCCAATATCATCACATAGCCTATACCATGTCAATGCCTTCTCCTTCAAAGATAAATGGAATACCTTCTTCTTGACGTCATCCTCGGGCAAACCTGCAAGCTTAAATAATCCACAAACTTCATCCACATAGATTAGATGCATATCAGGATGTAGTGTTCCATCTCCTGCATAAGGATTAGCTAGCAGTTTCTCTATCATACCCGAAGGAATTTCATAATAAATATTTTCACTAGGTTCATTAGGTTGAGGAGCAACTCTTTGTTCTTCTGGTCGGGGTGAAGATACCCCGAACAAACCCCTCAAAGGATTATTTTCCATAGTAACAAGTAACAGTAAATTTCAGCACACTATATAAATTTTTCCTTACCAAAGGCGCTTCACTCCCCGGCAACTGTGCCAGAATAGAGTCTTGATGAACCACAAGTACAAGGGATCTATCGTAGTCCTTTCGATAAGTAAGAGTGTCGAACGCAACGAGGAGCAGAAGGAAATGACAAGCGGTTTTCAGCAAGGTATTATCTGCAAGCACTGAAATTATCGATAACAGATAGTTTTGTCATAAGATAATTCATAGTGGGTAACAAGTAACAAGTGTAACTAAAGTGCAGAAAGGTGGCCCAATCCTTTTTGTAACAAAGTGACAAGCCTGGAAAAACTCTTATATAAAGCAAAGGACAAGCCTGGACAAACTCTCATGCTCATATGATTCGCATTCGTTACTTTGATAATTTGATATGTGGGTGGACCGGTGCTTGTGTGTTGTCCTTACTTGGACAAGCCTCCCACTTATGATTAACCTCTCTCGCAAGCATCCGCAACTATGAAAGAAGAATTAAGATAAATCTAACCATAGCATGAAACTTATGGATCCAAATTAGCCCCTTACGAAGCAACGCATAAACTAGGGTTTAAGCTTCTGTCACTCTAGCAACCCATCATCTACTTATTACTTCCCAATGCCTTCCCCTAGGCCCAAATCATGGTGAAGTGTCATGCAGTCGACGTACACATAACACCACTAGAGGAAATACAACATACATCTCATCAAAATATCGAACAAATACCAAATTCACTTGATTACTTATAACAAGACTTCTGCCATGTCGTCGGGAACAAACGTAACTACTCACAAAGCATATTCATGTTCATAATCATAGGAGTATTAATTATGAGGATCTGAGCATATGATCTTCCATCGAATAAACCAACTAGCATCAACTACAACGAGTAATCAACACTACTAGCAACCCACAGGTACCAATTTGAGGTTTTGAGACAAAGATCAGATACAAGAGGTGAACTATGGTTTGGAGACGAGATGGTTATGGTGAAGATGTTGATGGAGATTGACCCCTCTTGATGAGAGGATCGTTGGTGATGATGATGGCTTCGATTTCCCCCTCCGTGAGGGAAGTTTCCCCGGCAGAACAGCTCGCCGGAGCCCTAGATTGGTTCTGCCCAGGTTCCGCCTCGAGACAGTGGCGCTTCATCCCGAAAGGTTCCTTATGATTTTTTCTAGGTCAAAAGACATCATATAGCAGAAGATGGGCACAGGGGGCCTGACAAGTAAGCTCACAAGCCAGGGAGGCACGCCAAGGGGGTAGGGCACGCCCCCACCCTTGTGGTCACCTGGTGGGTCCCCTCTGGTATTTTCTTCACCAATATTTTTTTTATATTCCTAAATAATTCTCCGTAAATTTTCAGGACTTTTGGAGTTGTGCAGAATAGGTCTCTCAGATTTGGACCCTTTCCGCTCCAGAATTCCAGCTGTCGGCATTCTCCCACTTCATGTAAACCTTGTAGAATAAGAGAGAAAAGGCATAAGTATTGTACCATAATGTGTAATAACAGCCCATAATGCAATAAATATCAATATAAAAGCATGATATAAAATGGACGTATCATGCGGTAATGGGTGATAAACGATATAACTTGGGGCCTATTATTGCAAGGAGGTAGCATAATAATGCTAAAGATGGAGATTTCTTCGATGGGATTTATGCCACCCGTTTAGCTAATTATCTTGGGGTATCCGTAAGGGAGAATGACATTGAGTTACCACCAACTTTTCTTGATTATAGTGCTATGGTATGCTACCAGTTTCTTGAGAGGGATGAATAGTCCCTCCTGTAGCGATTGATCTTTGACAGGCAACATGTTGTCCATATCACCCTTCCTGCTCCTGCCTTCTTCAACTTTCAGGTAAAACAAAGATACTTTATAACCAGAGAGGAGGCGAACGAGTATGAGAGAGAGGTGGAGGCCGCTCGCCTCCACGCTGCAGCCCTTCAGGCAGTAGCTGCCGCATCCCAGTACACCCCCAACTACGATTTTGTATACTATCCGGGCCAGCCGAGGCCCTAGACCAACTTAGGCCAAAAGCCTAAGCTTGGTGGAGAACGTATTTCTCACCGGCATTACATCCATGTTCACACACTCATTTCAGTTGTCGGTGTTCATACTTTTCCATTGTTCTATCCATGTTAGTTTATTTTTCTCGCTTTCTTCCTGTGTGTTTGAAAAACTTTGAGAAAATCCAAAAAATTAGTTCTAGTTTCTTCCTAGTTTGCTTAGTAGTAGTAAAAGAAAACCCAAGAAGATTTCTCATTCTTCTTTTGCTTGTTGGGAGCTTTCCCGTGTAAATAGTTTTTCTCATTCTTGTTTTACTTTCTTCAGAAAAACAAAAACTCCAAAAACATTTCGGTGTGTTTCTTTGAAGTTATTTTTCTTTTGGGTCGTACGGAGAAGACCACGATGAAAATGTTGAGTGGATCTCATATGCATTATTGTTGATCTAACAAAGAGCCCATATTACTTTGTCTTCTCCGTTGAATAAATGTTTGCACATTCCAGCTTAGTCCAATGCACGCGCACTCTTATTATTATTATTATTATTATTATTATTATTATTATTATTATTATTATTATTATTATTATTATTATTATTATTATTATTATTATTCACATCATTCGGTCATGCAAGTGAAAGGCAATAATGACGATATATGATGAAATGATTGAGATGGAGAAAAGGTGGTACGAACTCGACCTATTTTGTTTTTCTAAATATGATTAGCTCATTGTTCTTGATTCAGCTCATTATGAATGAAACATGTTTGCAATGACAATTAGAGATTATAGTTACTCATGCCATCCTTAATTAGCTAGGAGTGTATATTGGTTTATCTTGTGTGCCAACATGCATTTAAAATGGTTATGATGTAGTATGATAGGATGGTATACTCCTTTGAATGATTCAAGTGGCTTGACTTGGCACATGTTCACGCATGTAGTTGAAACAAAATCAACATAGCCTCCACGATATTTATGTTCATGGTGATTTATATCCTACTCATGCTTGCATTCAGTGTTGGTTAATCTCCATGCATGTTTATGACCGCTGTCACTCTCTAGTTGGTCGCTCCTCAATATTTTGCTAGACTTCACTTGTAATAAGCGGGAACTGCTTGTGCATCCACTTCCTTAAACCCAAAGTTGTTCCATATAAGCCGACCATACCTACCTATACGCGGTATTTACATGTCGTTCCAAGTAAATTTGCATGTGCCAAACTCTAAACCTTCAAATGATATTCTGTTTTGTATGCCTGAATCGCTCATGTAGTGACTGGGGCTTATTAGCATCTTCCATGCTATGTGTGTTATTCTCACGATGAGTGTTAATTCACTTGTCATTCACAAGAAAGCAGCTGGTAATCGGGATGCCCAGTTCCATGCTCTAAATCAAATCAAAATATAATTTCAAAAAAAACTCCCCGAGAACTATTGTTGGTATATATGGACGATACCCGTTGTTTCGGATCAGTCATGGAGTGTGATTGTTGGTGGAGGGGGAGTAAAAACTTTACCATTTTGTTTGGGAACCGCCTATAATGTATCTAGCATGGAAGATACCGAGATCTCTTGGTTGTTATGTTGACAATGAAAGCATGCCGCTCAAAACTATATTCGTCTCTATTTTAAAAGCTCGAGCTCTGGCACCTCTGCAAATCCCTGCTTCCCTTTGTGAAGGGCCTATCTATTTACTTTTATTGTTGAGTCATCATCCTCTTATAAAAAGCACCAGTTAGAGAGCACCACTGTCATTTGTATGCTTTGTTATTAATTGATATTGAGTATGATTGTGACTAGATCTCTTTTACCATGAATTATAATGTCTAGTCAGTCCTTGTTCTTCAGAGGTGCTTTGCATTTATGTTTTGCGGTCTCCAAAAGGGCTAGTGAAATACCATTATATCATTTTGTACCATGATTGTTTTGGAAAAGTGTTGTCATCTGAGATTTATTATTATTGCTTGCTAGTTGATTATGCCATTGATATGAGTAAATGTGAGACCTAAATGTTATTATGAATATGGTTAGTTCATAACCTTTGCTGAAAACCTGAACATCAGTTAGACATATCTACAACAACAAGATCAAACAGAGTTTGTAAAAGTTTTTCTTTGTCACTTTCAGTTTGTCAACTGAATTGCTTGAGGACAAGCAATGGGTTAAGCTTGGGGGAATTGATACGTCTCCATTGTTGGAGATATGCTTTAGAGGCAATCATGTATGATGATATTTCCTATGTGTTTATGAATAAAGATAGTACTTGGACATTATCAATGATGTGTATCAATAAGTACATGACTTGTTTGTGGGACTATGCATTGTATGATGACTATCCTATAAGGTCCCTAGTCGAAAGGGTTGTGTGGACGCGCAACCGACTAGACTAGAATATGACATGGTCGATGGCTTGGTCTCACTACCCATGGAGCATTGGATGCTAACCGGATCATATGGACTCAGAAGAATCTGGTCGGATTAGATGTAGTCGGATCCGAGTCGAGATAAGGTCCGAGTCGGACAGACCCAACTATGAGAGGAACTGATATGCATCTTTGAGTCTCTAGTACAACATACGTTCTATGTCCTAAGACCTGAGCTGGCGTGTGTACTTAGGATAGTGACAGACCTGCTTTGGGCCGACCAAACACCACTCCGTGACTGGGTAGTTACAAAGGTAGGTTTCAGGCTTGTCCAGACCCATACTGCGAGTAATGGTCGGGCAAGATGGGATTTTCCCCTCCGACCAGGAGAGATATACTCTGGGCCCCTCATGTGATCCAACCAGGATAAGCATGGCCATGTGACAAGGATTATGAGATAATCTGGTTTGTGGTCGGCATCACTAGAACGAGAAAGAGGTCGGGCTAGCACAAGGATGACAGACTCGCCTCGAGCCCGACAACATATATCGTGTGGCAAATGGAACAGAAATGTGATGTACGGGTTCACCTAACCAGCTTCATCAGACACTTGGAGTCAACACGCTTTGCTAGAGGCCACTACCGACTAGCCGAGTCGGATGTGATCTGACTCGCAACCAAGTGAACAAGAACTTAAGGGGTCGCATGCTTAAGGGAAGGAACCTGTGAGGCTCGGTCCGACTCCATCAGTCAGAAGTGATCCTACTCGATTTCAGATCCAGGACGAACAAACTTTGGGCTTTAGGATCTGTGCGAGGCCCAAGTGATGAGCCCACGACAGATGCCTATATAAAGTGGGGGGTGCGGCACACTCATTGGGATGATCACTTCGGTGCTGTCACTATGGTTTGCATGTGTTGCAATAGCTACGTCCACTCGCCGCCGACTATGTGATTGGACCTAGCAGTCCGCCGCACGGTGTTCCTCCTGCACACGCGGATACTGTTAGAGGCGGTGCACTTGCACCGCTCCGACAAACCTGTACGAGAGATCCGATGATCAGCTGTTCGAGGGAGATCAGACGAGGAGGAGACAATCCACACGGACGTGCTCCCCCAACTCTTCTTTCGCTACATGGCACTGCGCGTCTAGTGGTAACGATCTGTGATCCATCTCTCGTAGCATGATCTTGGTTGTTCTGCGCGTAGGAAAATTTTAATTTGCAGTCGACACACCCTACCATAGAACCCAACATCCATCGTATCCACGTTTCCAAACTCTTTTGCCCTTGTTTTGGACTCTAATTTGCATGACTTGAATGGAACTAACCTGGACTGACGCTGTTTTCAGCAAAATTGCCTTGGTGTTATTTTTGTGCAGAAAAAAAATTCTCAGATTGACCTGAAAATTTATGGAGAATATTTTTGGAATATAAAAAAAATATTGGCAAAAGAATCAACCAGAGGGGCCCCACCCATTGGCCACAAGGGTGGGGCGCGCTTTGCTCCGGTGATTACCATAGTTTGAGGAGTTCATGTATTCACTTACTAATGCTTTGGTCTGGTTCTCTATTAAAAGGAGGCCTTAGTATCCCTTAGTTTCTATTAGGACCTCGCTGCCACGGGATGGTAGGACAAAAGATGCCATGCAAGTTCTTTTCCATAAGCATGTATGACTATATACAGAATACATGCCTACATTATATTGATGAATTGGAGCTAGTTCTGTGTCACCCTTGGTTATAACTGTTGCATGATGAATGCTATCTGACATAATTATCCATCACTGATCTATTGCCTACAAGATTTTCACATATTGATCTTTGCTAAGTTACTTTGCCGTTGCCACTATTACAATTGCTACAAAACTGCTACTGTTACTTTTTGCCACCTTTACCTTTACTTCTCCATACTACTTTTCTACTAAATATGTTGCTGCAGATATTAAGTCTTTCAGGTGTGGTTGAATTGACAACTCGGCTGCTAATAGTTGAGAATATTCTTTGGCTCCCCTTGTGTCGAATCAATAAATTTGGGTTGAACTCTACCCTCGAAAACGGTTGTGATCCCCTATAGTTGTCGGTTATCAGCGACCTCCGAACCTTTACAGACTTCTTCTTCGAGAACCATAATCACTCTTGGTCTCTGAAGAAATTGACACCAAACCATCTAGAGAGTTTGCAGCTCTCAAGAGTAATAGGCGGAGCGTACTTGACTTATATTATAGTGATGCTAAACCACTATCTAATTCTTCAGCTCTAGGGACTTTCTCTCGGTGGATTTTAAACTCAAATCACTCAGAGAGGTGGTTGCTCAACAATCTTCTCAAAATCAAACGAAGCAGCCACCGCACGAAGCCGGTGCGGGGTGGCTATTTATAGCAGCAGCCTTCCCTGATGGGAAATGACCATTTTGGACATGCGGTCCAGCCAATGGCCAACCGACACATTCTCAACGGTCGGATTTTGGAGCAACAGTAACATTACTTGAGGAACAAGTAATTCTAACTCCTCAGTCTAAGACAAATCTCTCGCTGTGAAGAATATCACAGTCTCTTGCTAGCAAGTATTTGCTCGGAACACAAAGAGATTTCTCTTGCAACTTTCATAGGATTTGGGTTTAGCATAAGAGAATCAAAGTTCTGAATGCTACACCCCTCTTAATAGTACGGTGGTCCTATGACTCAATAAAGAGAAGAACAACGAAACAAATGATATGTCTTCACTTCATCTCCAATCTCCTCGGACGCTGTCATTTTCCTCGGACAGACACCAAACCAATTGCTTCACTTCAGCAATTTTTGAGGGGTCACTCTTGTTATCATAATCTTTGGTGATAACCTTCGCTGCACTACAGGGAGATTATCTTTGTCGTTCACATCAAACTCTTGGATGTCTTAGGGACCTGTTACTGTTTATGTCAACAAACTCCAAAACATAAGGGGACTATCATTGCACCAACAAACTCCCCCTTTTTGAACGGTTGTTGACAAAACAAATAATCATCAAAGTGAAGATAGATAAGTGAAAAAAATCGAACAAGAGTGAATTAGCGATACTTGGCTCGATGATGAAATATACTCCCCCTAGATGTATGCAGGGTTATAGATATGAGATAAAAACTCCTGCAATTCATTGAAGTGTATAGAGGAAATTTCAATCATTCGAGATAATGATTCGCACTGATAATATATAATCCATCGAGATTGTAGTGCAATCATTCACAACTTTTGATAATAATTCCATCCACAAAACAAATGCTTCAAGAGAATAGTGCAGCAGGCGAGGTTATTAACATTACAGCACAAAAGTTTGACATCATAACACAGGTAGTCTTTGAAGCATAAGTTTCAAAAACACACGAAACCAAACCAACGGAACGCAAAAGGAAAATCTATTAAAACTCGATGTAATCCTCCCCTTTTTGTCAACTAGTGTCAAAAAGGTGACGAATAACATGAGTGCAGAAGCGGTGAACTGGATTCACTCAGTGGCATCTCCAGAAGAACTGTCGCAAGAGACTTCGGATTCAGAAGTGACTGGCTCAACTTCATCGTCAACAGTAGCAGATTTTTCTACAGAAATAGCAGCTTGAGGCTGAGATGATGAAGGCACATTTGGATCAGCCATTTGAGTTGCATGAGAAAGCACATTTCCTTCGATTGGCTTCTCCGTCAGTGAGGTGGCTTCAGATTCTTCGAGCATTTTGCGAAGCTTGAGATGAAGTAAATCAGTTGTTGGCTCATGAGCAGGCAGAGCTGGAGTAATGCGCTTGGAAATCTTCATCAGAAAAACCTTTTCTTAATGAAATCATAAAGTTCTTTGAGATCGACGTGCAGGAGTTGTTTTTGGTGAAGAACTTGCGAAGCAATTTCCAGAGACGCTTTTTATTCTCAGCTGCAATCATATGCACTACTTTAGTTCGGTTATTGATGGCATTTAGCTCAATGGCAATATGTTCTTTCTCTTGGTGATCCTCAGCCATATGCTGGAATAGCAACTATTGTGTGCACATACTGACTTAAATCTGTGATGGTGGTTGAGGAAATATCATTTGCGCTGAGGCAGACGTGGCCCATTGAATGTTTTGTGATAATCTTGATGGCTTGAGTCTGGCGATTTACCCAAAGAGATACCTTCCAAGACTTGCAGGGTATCGTGTACTGGAGGAACGAAGATTTTGTGACTCCCTTTCTCCAGGTACTCTGTATGCATAGCATGATCAACAACTTTCTAAATCCATGGTGCATATACTTTGATGGTTTTTGGATGCTGAGCAGAGTCCTTTAAGATACGCAGAAACAAATCCTCAACATCAAAGACATATTGCTCGGAGATTGCATAGATGGCATTTCAAAGAACATCAGAGATGACATTATCTATATTCATCTCGACCAGAGGGCAAATGGTGTAGGTGAGCAAATGATATAGAGTCTGATTCTCGAAAGTCAAATGCTCGGGCACGGGAGGACCATTGTAGTATTGAATCTTTTCTTTCCCATGGTGCATCAAAAGATTTCATCTAAAATAACATCAATGTTGTGCACTCTAATTTCATTTCTGCCATGCTCGAACCGAGGGAAATGAAAGTGTGAGGCAAAATCTGTAGAAGAGCATTTCATTCTTTTCCCTTCATTTATCCACTCCATGATCGATTTAGAGTTGTCAGACTCATCACCAGAGATGTACAATGTTGCATATAATTGTAGGATGATTTCTCGGTTCCACGGATGCTCGAATGCAAAGACATTTGTGAGGCAAAAATCTTCAAGATCTTGCAGTATCTGATCAAAGCATCCAACACGAAGTCCGGGAACTCATGAGGAAATATCTTTTAGCTGTCATAAAGAATCCAAGAATAATAGATTGCTTGTTCTTTTGTCCATAAACGAGGCGATTCAGACGTGTGTGGCCCTTTATACGGACTCTCTTGAAAGAATTGGGGTGCGTATTCCGATTGAAAAGTGGCCCTTTGGCACCAGCACCAGTCGAGAACGAGGGCACTTGTTCACAAGGATATGGATATTTAGGTTCATCTTCGACTGAAATTACTTCATCTCCATATACTACGGAGTTTGTATGACGAGCAGAAACTGATCTATTTGTAGTCAGAACATCATCTGAAATTCTTTCTGTTGTGTCTATTGACAATTGTAGTTGTGATAGAGCAAATGGCACAACGTTGGGGCTGTAGACACAGGGGGCAACGAAGCAGATTCCTTTTCAGTATGCACTGGAGGCGGTTGGAATTTATCTTCGGGAATCTGGCATTGTTGTTCAGTTGGAGGAGCCAAAATAGTCGGTGATGCACAAGCGGGTGAAGCTTGGGGTTTGAAGTGAAGGATTTCACCCTCTTCGGAAGCAACTTGCTGTGGTGGAATAACAACTCTAACAGAGGAGGCCACAGGCACTGGTTCAGTTGGCCTTGGCGAGGGAGGTGCATTAGTAGTTTGAGCAGTGGGTTGTGAAGGAATTGCTGGTTCAGGAGATCTTTCCTTCTGAGGTTGTGTTTCAGCATGGTCAGTTGACATTTCTGTCGTAACAGGAGGGGCATTTTTCATCGCAGTTTTCTTTCACCTCTTCTTGATCTGCTAAGAAGTTTGATCAATGTGCCTCTTGACAAGATCATTATAGCCACTAGCTTGTCCATGATGCTCATTCCATATCTTATGAAGAATGTCGTCCAGATCTGAGTGAAAGCCCAATCTTCCGATGCGGAGGATATTTAAAGCCCTATTGATATCCATGTAGGATTCTTCAAGTTGTTTAATGACAAACTTGGAGGACACATCTTTCATTCGACCATCAAGGTCATTGAGTTCAGTAGTGAGGTTGTTGATCTCAACAGAATATTCTCTCATTTCTTGAACAACATCAGATGCTTGTGAAATGACTTCATATGGAATTGGCAAAGATGCCACTTCACCATCAAATGGGTTTTCCACGAACTTGTCAAGCTACTCCATGATGAATACATGATTGTAATAATGTGGAGCATTAGATTGGACATATGTCTGTGCAACAGGAGCAGTTTGCACTGGAACTTGCTCGGATGGAGGCATTGAAGCCAATGGTTGAGTTAAAGTGGGAGCAAACTTGGCAGCCTTTTCTTGGGTGCGGCATCTTGAGGTGCAGTTTGCTTGGTGGTAGGAGGCTTCATTTTCTTCATTTTCGACTTTGGAATTTGTGCGCCTAGCTTGGCAGTGCCAACTGGAGCATCAACTACAAAATTGTTCAAGTTTATTGCCTCGGGATGGGGAGTTATATTCATAGAATCCTTCATGGTGACAGTTGTAGGTGGAGTCTTTCATTTCAGAACGATCTTCTTTAGTGGTGCTATTGGAACTGCATGAGCCTGAAGATCAGGTAGCACAGTAGAAGTTTTGATGTTCACTTGTTCACTGAGAGTAGCATCAACTTCCTCTCTTGTTGGCAGTGGATCATCTTGACCGAAAGAATTGCTTTTTGCATTTCTATCAGTTGGTTCAGCCGACCTCTTCTTCGGTGTGCTCTTTTTCTTCAATGCAACAGTGTTGGGATCATGTTTGCGCTTGGAAAATCCTTCTGATTTTCCTTCAGCCTTTTTCTTTTCTACGCCAGATTTGAGAAGGCGATGATTTTATTCTTCTCAAACTCTTTCTTTCTCTCCCTTCTTGGCCCTATTTTCAGCATTCTTCTGGCACTTAGCCAGTTCATCAGGATATGATTCAGGAGTCCAAAGGGATGACTTATCAGCATTTGGTGGCAGCGGCGGCCTTTCCTGGGGATGACTTGCTCGAATGAGGCCAATTTCACGGCACTCACCTATGGAGGATGAAAGGCAAAATTCTTCACAAACCGAGGATGAACCATCTCATAGTTGAACCATTTGCGCATGCAGTGGCGTCGAATCCTTTGCAGATGCTTGTCTCTTTCTCGTTTTGACAGTCCTAGAATAGTGTTATAATTGTCATGAGAGATATACTGAGCTGAATTTGCGTATGGTTGTGTGCCTCCTTTCTTTTTCTTTGGAGCATCTTCTTGTTGCCTGTCAGCATTTTCTTCGTGTCTCTTTCTTTTGCTAGTTGATGGGCCTACCATTGGGCCCTTTGCATCCGGAGCCTTTGACTCATCTGCTGTACCCAAGATTACCACTTCTTCATCGACCATGCTCATTGGTCAAGCAGAATCTTCAACAGATTGCATATACTTGTGAATGAGAATAGATGCGAGGGAAAATGGAGACATGGTTACAAATGCTCATTGAGAAGATTTTTTGAGCGAAAGCATTTTGAATAAGAATTAGATGCAGACGTTGAGAAATGTTTTGAATGAAGGAAATGTATAGAACGAACTAGTAGGTCCAGAGAATATACTAGTGAGTGTGCTAGGCATTCCATCCGTGAGAGACATAACACAAACCCAAGATCTGAAATATTTCGGATGCGAGGAACAACTACAAACCACATCCGCACAAGTTACCTAAGCAGTAAAGATCTATGATATGAAGTAAAATCGGAGAATAATAACCGCAGACGAACTCAAACGAGAATAATGGAAGCCCGAGTTCGAACTGCACATACCCTAACTTGGTGTCGTGCAGTAGCTACGGTGGTGCGGGGAAGAAGATGTCCCGCGATGGCGAGGAAGGACTCTGGTGACCACTTTCTGGTAGTGAGGTGGCGAAGGGATCGTCGATGTCGAGCTCAAGGTGGAGAGAGGGAATCCTAGATTAGGGGGTCCTCTGGTGTCCGTACTATTTTATATGGGCCGGGCTGATGGGCTGTGAAGATAAAAGTAGAAAACTTTTCCCCCGTGTCCGGGTAGGGCTCTTATATGCGTGGATGGCAAGATTGATGTCCGGATATGTTATTTCTTTCCCCTGCGAACTGACTCTGTATAACCCTAGGTCCCTCCGATGTGTAGGTTTAGCCCGTAGAGATCATCAGAATTCTCATAAGCTAGACATCTAGGGTTTAGTCATTATGATCTCGAGGTAGATCAACTCTTGTAACCCTATACTCATTGAATACAATCAAGCAGGGCATAGGGTTTTACCTCCTTTAAGAGGGCCTGAACCTGGGTAAACATTTTGTCCCCATCATCCCTTGTTACCATTGATCCTCAGACGCGCAGTTCGGGACCCCCTACCCGAGATCTGCCGGCTTTGACACCGAAATTGGTGTTTTCATTGAGAGTTCCATTGTGCCGTCGACAGAAGGATCGATGGCTCGCCTTGTCATTGGCGACAATGCCGTTTCCGGGGGAACTTTTCTCCCTGGTCAACTCTTTGTGTTCGGCGGCTTCGCTCTGCATGCCAATTCAACTCGTCATCTCGAGTAGATCGACAGCTACGCCCCTGGTCATCAGATCAGGTTTGGAAGATCCAACTACATTGCAAATATCCGAGGATACTTAATCTTCAAAGGGTTCTCAGCCTCGGCCGTCGCTCTTCAATCACATGAAGGAGGCCCGCCTGATACACCATCAGATTCCGCTCAAGGGTCGATGCCCACATCCGCCCGTCCTTAGATCCAAGGCAAATCGCTTCGTCCAAAGACGGGAGGATAAACCATGCCGGACTCTAGCCCATCATGGAGCTCCACGTCGGAAACCCAAATGTGACCATGACAGCAGTGGGCCTGGAGTCAAACGGAACCCTCCTTGTCAGCAGGAAGCCAAACCCGCCTCTGGATGCCAACTCTGAACTCTCAAGGTCTGCGTCTATCGAGCTTGGTCAAGTGGTTATTACTGAAGCTCCTCGAGGATCCTCATACACCCGTCCGACTATCGCTCTTAAACAAGACACTGGACCTAATGCGATCTCTTGCCATCAAAGAAGTGTCACTTCCAAACTATGCCCAGCCTGAACTGGGGGCTGGGAGAAGGGAATTTTAAGTCCCACCCACCACCCACTTAATAGCCACTGTCGAGGACCTAACCGACATGCTAGACTATGCCTCCGAAGACATCAATGGTATGAACGACGATGCCAGAGCCGAACCAGGCCAAAACCCACCTATCACTAGGCGTTGGATGGCCACTTCAACTTACGATGTGTACATGGTGGATACACCCAAAAAGAAGGACGATGATGGCACTCAAGATCCGATTGAGGACAAGCCCATCGAGGCACCACCGAAGCACCGACGTCTGCGGCGCAGCTCATGATCACATTGGGAAAAGGAAAGCAATACCGGCACCGGAGATAATGGCACTCCGGACAATGCCGAAGACTCCGACCACCCCGTCGAGCCTGCGTTCGAGCATGATGAGTGGGAAGAGGGACAAGTCAACCCCAATGAACTTATCTATCATGAGGATTCGAAAGATAGTAACTATCTACTAGCCTCTGAGGAGGATGTCAGCCTCGGTAACAAAGATTTCATCATGCCAGAGGAACCCCTCGAACAAGAACGCTTCAAGCGACAGCTCATCGCCACTGCGAGGAGCCTGAAAAAGAAACAGCAACAACTTCAAGCTGAACAGGATACACTCAATGAAAGATGGACCAAGGTCCTGGCTGCTGAAGAATACGGCCGCGAGCGCCCGAGAAAGAGCTATCCAAAGTGCAGGCTACTACCACAATTCGACGACGAGGCCCTTGAGCCAATACCGTCAAGATACAATCATGTTGATCAGCCAGACCGACCACCACGTGGACATCACAAAGCGGCTAATTATGCCGAACACCTGCCCGCACCACCTCGTCGTAGAGGCAAAGAGGCAGCGGCTCCCGGCTACACGTATGACTTACGTCAGGACCTGGACAACAGAGTCGGCCAGACCAGATCAATCTCTGGATCAAGGGTACGTGCTCCAACACAAGACGACGGCCATCAAGCCTGGCGCGACAAGCATAACCAGGTTCGGGCCGAGAACCGAACACGGATGTCATCCGACCTCCGTCGATGTTGCCCGATATAGAGGCGCCGCACACCCAATGTGCTTTACCGATGAGGTAATGCAGCACCAGTTTCCGGAAGGGTTTAAACCCATAAACATCGAGGCATACGATGGAACGACTGATCCCGCTGTGTGGATAGAATATTTTCTTCTCCACATTCACATGGCTCGCGGGGATGATCTCCACGCCATTAAATGCCTTCCTATAAAGCTAAAAGGGCCATCATGGCACTGGTTGAATAGACTCCCAGAGAACTCCATTGACAGTTGGGAAGACTTAGAGGATGCTTTTCGGGACAACTTCCAGGGCACTTATGTCCGGCCACCGGACACTGATGACCTGAGTCACATAGTCCAGTAACCCGGAGAGTCAGCCTGCAAACTCTGGATTCGGTTCTTAATTAAAAAGAACCAAATCGTCGACTGCTCGATTGTCGAAGCCCTAGCATCCTTTAAGCATAGCGTCCATGACGAATGGCTCGCCCGACACCTTGGTCAGGAAAAGCCAAAGACTATGGCAACTCTCACTGCACTCATGACCCACTTTTGTGCGGGCGAAGATAGCTGGTTGGCTCGTACAAGCAACAGTACCAGCAACCCTGGAACCTCTGAGGCTAGGGATGGTAATGGAAGGCCACGACACAGCAAAAATAAGCGTCAGAATAACAATGAAGAGAGCGTGGATACGACGGTCAATGCCAGATTCAGCGGCTCTAAACCCGGTCAGCGGAAGAAGCCGTTCAAAGGAAATAGAGACGACCCGTGCAACTTGGATAAAATACCGGATAGGCCCTGTCAGATTCATGGCACCTCTGACCAACCTGCCAACCACACCAACAGAAACTGCTGGGTTTTTAAACAGGCCGGTAAATTTAATACCGAACACAAGGGGAAAGGAGCTCAAAGTGAGGATGATGATGAGCCCCGCCCTCTGAACACAAGGGGACAAAAGAAGTTTCCCCCCGAGGTGAAAATTGTGAACATGATATATGTCACCCACATCCCCAAGAGGGAGCGCAAGCACGCATTAAGGGACGTCTACGCTGTAGAGTAGATTGCCCCAAAATTCAACCCATGGTCGGCTTGTCCGGTCACCTTCGATCGTAGAGACCACCCAACCAGTATCCTTCATGGAGGTTCATCCGCGCAGGTCCTCAATCCAATCATTGATGGATACCATCTCACTAGAGTCCTTATGGACGGCGACAACAGTCTCAATTTGATCTATCAGGACACTGCCCGTAAGATGGGTATCGACCCGTCAAGAATCAAGCCTAGCAACACTACCTTCAAAGGAGTGATACCCGGCGTGGAGGCCCGCTGCACGGGCTCCGTAACACTGAAAGTAGTATTCAGCTCTCCAGATAACTTTCAAATTGAAGAATTGATCTTCGATATTGTCCCCTTCCATAGTGGTTATCATGCACTGCTTGGACGAACTGCTTTCGCCCGCTTTAATGCAGTTCCACACTATGCTTATTTAAATCTCAAAATGCCTGGACCACGCGGCGTCATCACAGTCAATGGGAATATGGAGCGCTCTCTCCGTACTGAGGAGCACACCGCAGCCCTAGCAGCCGAGGTACAGAACGGTCTCATCAAGCCGAATAGCTCATCGGTCATCAAGACCCATGACACCGCCAAGCGAGTTCGATCCACATTACAGAACGACGGCTCGGCGGATCTGGAGCGTGAATAGCAGTTCAGCCTCCGCCTATTGGCCCATAAGGTTGCGGCATACGTACCGCGCGTGCATAATTACGCACTTAAAATACCTTGGGCAGCGCCGGAGGCATACTGCGGAACAGGTCTATAGTACGGCTTGACCCTATTCGGACCTTAACCTTCTTTCTCTTTTCCTTTTTACTACTGGTTCACTAAAAACCTACCTACTCTACGGTTGTACACAAGATCCTTTCTAGGTTCCCCCTTTCTTATAGACGACCATCGACCCCTCCTGTCAAAGGATTTCTAACCAAGGAGAAACAACGCAAACGTGTCGCAGAGCATCATTAGGATCTTCAAGCCACTATTTTCTCAAAAAGCCCCGTATAAACCTTTCCCTTATGTAAACTTTTGGCATGTAAAATGGCCTCGGCCTTCGGGCATTATCTGTAATGACGCGTCTCAATGTATTAATCAGGGCATAAAGGAAGTAGTTGATCACCACTTTTGTTTACTACTCATTTGTTTTATATTATCATCTGTATTCCCTCCCTACGTCCGACTACCACACACCGGGGGTTGTATCCGGCCCGGCACATTTTCAAGTCCGAACTCCTATGGGGTATTCTTCGGCCGACCGGATATTGCATTATATGCATCGGCTCCAAATCACGTCTTTGGTCTATAGTTGGGTTGCCCGGCTCCAGTGCTTACCACTTTACGTTCCGCTCGTTCGGCTAAGGTAGTAAAGAGAGAACTACTGAATTGTACTTCTAGTTCATCCTGTCAAGTACCTTAGTAGACAAAGCCGAAAACTGACTGTCATGATAAGCGAGAGCTGGTCGGCAATTCGGCGAATTACTATAAATTGTTAGCGATTCAATCCATGTTATACGAGGGGCTGGTCTTCATCCAACTGCGTGGAAAAGGGCACCATAGTTCGGATAGCCGCACACACATGGGGCTAGTACTTAGCCCCACAGTCAAGCTCCTATGGCTAAGTAAAGGTAATAAAGCTGCGTAGCCTGATTGCCTGGTTCACCTCGCGTACACGTCCTTCACGGACCAAGATGTTGGATAAAGTGTGGTCACGCGTTATGACGAACACCCCCGTAGCATCTACGTGGGGGCTGAAGCTGACAACTGGCAACTTCTATAAGTAATAAAGGCCGCACAGGGGGGAAATTGCTTGAAACAAATGGCGCAACAGAACACATTGATATATTACAAGCATTGGTTCATAACATAGTTTTTACAACCCGAATACGTCTACTCAAATATGATGTCCTTAGAACATTGGCCCTCTACTATTCGGGCCCCTGCCAGGACGTCCTCGAAATATCTCTCTAGCTTCCGATGATCTTTGCCTTCGCGCGGGCCTGCGGTCACCACGCCGGTGGCCTTCATATTTGCCCATTGCATCTTGACGCGGGCGAAGGCCATCCGGGCACCTTCTATGCAGGTTGAACGCTTCACAGGATCAATCCAAGGCAGCACGTCGATGAGCCGCTTCACCAAACTGAAGTAGTTATTGGGAATTGGTTCGACGGCCCAAAGTCGGACTATTAGATCCTCCATGGCCAAATCGGACACCCTATGCAGCTCCATCATCTACTTCAGCTAGTCGTTCAAGGGCGTCGTGTGCTCCAGTGCAAGAAACTGTGACCAGAACAGCTTCTCAGTCGATTTCCCCTCTTGGGCTCGAAAGAAATATGTGGCATCGGCGGCACTCCTCGGAAGATCCACAAACATGTCTAGAGAACTCCACACTCAAGTGAGCAAAGCATATCTTTGACCTCCAAATATACTCTGCAAAAGAAAGACCTTACCAGCCGCTATCTGCTTCGCCTGACGGATCTCTTCGCGAGCACTTCGGGACTCGACCCGCGCCTCTTTAGCCTCCTGAAGGGCTTTGGTGAGTTCGGACGACTGGGCCGAAGTCTTCTCCTCCAAATCCTCGCATTTGCCGATGGCATCCTTCAGCTCCTGCTCGACTTCGGCCACCCGAGCTTCGTGTTGGCGGCGGGCGGCCTGCTCTGTCTTTAGTTTTGCAGCCGCTTTGTCAGTGGATGCCTTGTTTGCCTTTGCCTCTTTCTGGGCTTAGGATGGGGGAAATCAAAGCATTACATGAGGGTCTCGACCTCGGCTGCGCCAACTATAATCAAAGCATTACATGAGTTAACCTCCAAATATAGATATCACTTCTGATATACAATTAAGCTTCTAAACATTGTATGCATACCTTGCGTCTCGTCGAACCGCTTATTAATGCGGTCAATCTCTTCATTGGCCAACTGAAGCTTCCGTTTGAGTTCGGAAACTTCCATGGCCTAGGCGGTCGCCGCCAACAGGGAAGCATGTTACGATAACAGAACAATAGGTTGACTCTCCTGAATACTGTGTGGATCCTCTGTCCGGCTTCTTTCAAGCCGGACAGAGCCTCATGGGCTACTGTCTGTATAAAGGTACATTCCGCTAAATGAAACAAAAGTGTTTAGGACATTACATCACATACCTCAAAGCCTGTCAGTAGGCTGGTGAAGGCTTCGTTCAGTCCACTTTTTGCAGACTGAACCTTTTCCACCACCGCACCCATCAAGGTGCGGTGCTCCTGCATGATGGAAGCACGTTGCAGTGCTTCTGCTAGAGCGTTCGGCGCCGCCGGATTAGCGAAGGTCGCCGACAGAGATGATGCTCCTCCCCCCTCTTTTGAAGGGGGCTGCTCATCTGATCTTGGAGCCGCATTGGTCTCCGGAATGGTGTCCGGCTGGGGCCCAGATTGTTCGGGGTCCCTGCCGTCGGTTGTCATAAGGGTCGCCTCCCCTATGTCTTCGGCGACCAAGGTATTAACCTCAGGCTTTTTATCGACAGCCTCATTCACCCCTCCGTGGCCAGGAGAGGTCCTTCGGGATAACACCTCGGTGTCATCCATGGTGATAGGCGAGGGGGCTCGTGGCGGCGTCTCGCTCTCTACCATCTCGAGTGGCAAAGAGTTCCCCTCTGATAACGGAGTGTTTGGAAGCTCGCGTGGAGGGCTGAAAGGCACACAGCGAAATGGCTTATATAATAGAAAGGGAGAACTAAAGATAAATAGTAAGTATATAAATACTTACGATTCAGCCACGGGCTTCGCCCTTGGAGGCTTCTTGCGGACAAGTTCAGACTCTGAGTCCGAACTGTCCTGGAGGATCACTTTCCCCCGCTTGGGCGCCTCCCCCTCTGGGTCTTCGGAGGCCGTCCTCTTCTTCTTCCTCCCCTTGTGGGGGAGTCGCTTTCCACCTCCTCCTCTTCTTCCTCGTCTCCCTCACAGGATGAGATGGCTTCGGTCTCTCCGGACACTGTGTTCAAAGGACCTTTGTGGTGGGGCCCGCCCTTGGCCTCCTTGCCCTTCTTCTTCTTGGCCTTCTTCTCCTGCGCCTGATATGGCACCGGGACCAGCATATGTCTCAGCTAGGGTGTGGCCAGGTTCTCAGGTAGCGGTGACGGACAGTTGATCGGAGTTGGCAGGGAATGGTGTGGCGGACGAGCATCACCTAAATCACGTTTGTGAGACCGGTGCTTTCGCCTAGCACGCTGGTGATGCGTTTGTGCAGCATCTGCACTTCCGTCTTAGACCCCCAATCAAGGCCCTTGGCGGTCCATGAGGTGAGTCTCGTGGGGGGACCGGATCTAAAATCAGGTGTGGCCGCCCAGTTGGCTTCACGGGGTTCGGTGATACAGAACCACTCCTGCTGCCACACTTTGACAGTCTCGATGAAAGCCCCTTTGGGCCAGACGGCATTGGGGAGCTTGCTTACCATAGCACCTCCGCAGTCTGCATGCTGACCGTCGACCACCTTCGGCTTCAGATTGAAGACCTTGAGCCATAGGTCGAAGTGTGGGGGGGATGCGGAGAATAGCCTCACACACGACGATGAACACCGATATGTGGAGGAAACAATTTGGGGCTAGATCATGGAAATCTAGCCCATAATAAAACATGAGGCCCCGAACAAAGGGATGGAGGGGAAACCCTGGACCTCGGAGGAAATGGGGGATGAATACAACCCTCTCACCGGGCTCCGAAGTGGGAATGATCTGATCCTTGTCAAGGAGCCTGTGCGCGATATCCGCGGACAGATATCCCGCGCTCCGGAGCTCCTTGATGTCCTTCTCAGTGACAGAGGAGGCCTCCCACTTGCCATTGGAACCGGATCCAGCCATGGCTAGGGAGGGTGGTGGCGGTGGGAAGGATTGAAGTTTTGGGCGCTGCAGCTCAGAGGTGGGAAGGCAGGAGCTAGAAGAAGGCGTGGGGAAAAGGAGGAATCTTTACCCACTTATAGGTGGTGAAATATCAAATGCCCCCTTCTCAGGCCTTAAAACTCACCTATTC
Organism: Aegilops umbellulata; assembly: GCA_032464435.1. Lineage (NCBI taxonomy): Eukaryota > Viridiplantae > Streptophyta > Magnoliopsida > Poales > Poaceae > Aegilops > Aegilops umbellulata. Next base: position 296,448,090 of record CP136056.1, read on the forward strand.
CCAAAGAGATCGTGCGAACGACGTGACTGGATTACCCAAAACTGTATTGATGGAAATCCCGTAATGGGCTCGCACGATCTCTGTTTTGACAAGACATGCCAATGGAGGCTATACCTCGAAACATGAAATGGGGGCGTGGAAACGGTGCAAAATGTTAAAAAGCCAGATGTGACGCTTCGCCGAAAAAAGTGGTCAATAAAAGACATTGTTTTATTTTGATATCTGCCTTCATGGCAAGGGTTGTATTGACTATACAGAGCCGGATACAGTTCTTCTGGGAAGGGAGTTATCCTAAAAAGTTAAGGATAAGGAACACGTCTTGTGACGCCGAAGACAATCCGCATGCTGAACACATCGTCATCGAAGACTGGTTCGGGGGCTACTGAGGGAGTCCTGTATTTGGGTGTCCTCGGGTGTCTGGACTATTTGATATGGGCCGGACTGATGGGTCGTGAAGATAAAAGCAAATACTTTTCCCCCGTGTCCGGGTAGGACACTTATATGCGTGGATGGCAAGTTTGATGTCCGAATATGTTATTTCTCTCCCCTGCAAACCGACTGTGTATAACCCTAGGTCCCTCCGGTGTGTATATAAACCGGAGGGTTTAGTCCATAGAGATCATTAGAATTCTCATAGGCTAGACAGCCAGGGCTTAGCCATTACGATCTCGAGGTAGATCAACTCTTGTAACCCCTATACTCATTGAATATAATCAAGCAGAACGTAGGGTTTTACCAACTTTAACAGGGCCCGAACCTGGGTAAACATTGTGTACCCATCGTCCCTTGTTACCATTGATCCTCAGACGTATAGTTCGGGACCCCCTACCCGAGATCTGCCGGTTTTGACACTGACATTGAGCACTGCGGCGAGGGTTTCAGAGGAGACGATGGCGAGGAGGAAGAGAAGTGAACGACGAAGTGGGGTGGCGTGGTTTATATATGTGAAGGGAAATAACAGCACAGAGTGAATTCGATCAAACGGCCACTATCTAGAGACTATTGCGATTCAATGGACAGAATGGGGTGGTAGAACGCATGTGGCAACCGTCATAAAAGATCTTGGTCCTGACTTCGGCGGGAAACCCCAAATTTTGGACAGCTTTCGCCAAAATAGATTAAAGTTTGGACCTGATCTTCATCGTGGTCAAGGACACCATATAAAGTTTTGGTACCAGATGAATTTGAGCATTCATAATGGAACAAAATAGACTGGAAGAGATAGAATAGAGGGAAAACAGGGTCCTAGGCTATTCACAAAGACAACACAACACAAACACGTGAACGAATAGCTATTAGTGAAATGCATTCGGACAAACACAAAACCTTTCGACCGAATAGAAACTCGGTGAAAGAGAATCGTGGTGGTGTGACCCACCGTATAAGAATTGTATGACCCCGAGCGTAACACAATTATCATGGCACCCGGTTAGTCTAGTTCTTCATTAATGGATTCACTCTCAAACTCTTCGAGTGTTATGCACCCATTCCTTCTATGATGTGGAAGTGTTGGCACGGGTGCCGAGTCCAGCTTACTGCATGTTTGCGAAGTCCAGGATATTTAGCTCGCACCATAATGCACATAGTCCTTTCTCATCGAGAGGCTTGGTGAAAATATTAGCGAGATTGTCTTCGGTCTTGATGTGATTGATAACAATATCCTCTCGAGCAACATGATCACGAATGAAATGTTTTCTGATGGCAATATGCTTCATGCAAGAATGCTGCACTGGATTGTGTGAAATTTTGATGGCACTCTCATTGTCACAATATAAAGGGATCTTCCTGACCTTGATGCCATAATCCTTTAGAGTCCGCTTCCTCCATAATAACTGAGTGCAACAAGCGCCAACAACAATATATTCGGCCTTAGCCCTAGAAAGAGATACACAACTCTGCTTCCTTGATGACCAACATACCAATGATCTACCGAGAAAATGGCATTTCCCCGAAGTAGATTTTCTGTCAACTAAGTCACCTACATAATCTGAGTCTGAATATACAATGAGATCAAACTATGCTCCCTTAGGAAACCATAAGCCTAAGGTGGGGCTGTGAGCCAAATATCCTGGAATACGCTTAACCACTTGGTGATGCAATTCTTTCATTGCAGTTTGATAGCGGGCACACATACAAACACTCAACATAATGTTAGGTCTGGATGCACATAGGTAAAGAAGAGGACCAATCATCAAATGATAAGCCTTCTGAACGTAATCCTTACCGTACACATCTGCATCTGGCTTACCATTCGTGGGCATAGGAGTTTTGTAGCCCTTCATTTTGGAATCTTGCATTTTAAACTTCTTCGGGCACTCTTTCAGACATTTCTCCTGAGATATGAAAATTCCATTTGCCTATTGACGTATTTGCAGTCTGAGAAAGAACTTAAGTTCATCCATCATAGACATTTGATATTTCTCGGACATCATTTTCCCGAACTCTAAGTTGCAAGCATTGTTTGTACAACCGAAGATAATATCATCCACATAGATTTGACATACGAATAGATCATTATCAACAACACGAGTGAAAAGCGTGGGATCAGTGGATTATGGCTTGAATCTTTTGTCGAGCAAAAACTTCTTCAAGGTGTCATTCCATGCTCGAGTGGCTTGCTTCAGCCCATATAGAGCCTTTTTCAACCTGAAAACTTTGTTAGGAAACTCAAGATGTTCAAAGCCAGGTGGCTGTCTAACATAAAGTTCCTCATCAATTTCACCATTGAGGAAAGCACTTTTCACACCCATTTGATAAAACAAGATATCATTTTAATTTGCATAAGCGAGAAAAATACTAATTGCCTCAAGGCGTGCAACAGGAGCATATGTTTCACCGAAATCAATACCTTCTACCTGTGTGTACCCTTGAGCAACAAGACGAGCCTTGTTTCTCACTACAATGCCATTTTCATCTTGATTATTGCGGAAAATCCATTTTGTGCCGACGATATTGTGCTTCTTAGGATTTGGTTTGTCAACCAATTCCCACACATCATTCAGTTTGAATTGCACCAACTCCTGTTGCATATCATTCATCCAATCAGGATCAATCATGGCTTCTTCATACTTGGTAGGTTCTGCCAGTGACACAAAGGAGAAACTGCCACAATAGTTAGCTAAACGAGTTGTGGGTCGATAACCTGGATTCTCAAGTTCATCAAGAATTAATGAAGGATCAACTCGATTGGCCACTCGTGGATCAGGATTTTCATCTTGATGATCATCATCATTCTCATTAACATCAGCATTTGTATCGCGATTCCCTTCGGGATCGCCATTTTGATCAGCATTTGAATTTTGATTGCCATTTGCATTCAGAGTGGCTTGACGTGTTCTGCTTCGAGTCATAGGAGCATGATAATCGGAAGACTCAGGTGCATTTTCTTCAACTGGCTTGACGCTCCTGATGGCCATTTGTCAAATAGCATCTGAAATCAGTGGTTAATCTATCACATTTGGCAGGTGCTCATTTTGAGAGCTGTTAGATTCATCAAACCGCAGATTTACTATTTCCATAACTTTCCCATGGTGAAAGTTATAGACACGATAAGTATGCGAGTTCGAGCCATAACAAATAAGAAAACCTTCATGTGCCTTGGGTGCAAACTTGGAAGAATGGTTCATATCAAGAATGTAACAAGGTGCACCAAAAACATGTAGATAAGAAACATTTGGTCTATTGCCAGTGATAAGCTCATATGAAGTTTTTTTAAGGAACTTGTGAAGTTAAACACGATTGATAACATGAAAAGCAGTGTTAATAGCATCAACCCAAAAGCGAATAGGAGTTCTATACTCACTAAGCATTGTTCTCGCCATTTTGATGGGACTTCTACTCTTTCGTTCAACAACTCCATTCTATTGGGGAGTGTATGTGGCAGAGAACTCATGAGTAATACCATTTTCTCGAGAAAATCATCGATACGAGTATTTTTTAACACAGTCCCATTGTCACTTCTGACATGCTTAATTCACACATCATATTCATTATGGGCCTTCTTAGCGAAGCTTTTGAAGATATCTTGGGTGCAGGTTTTGTCTTCGAGAAAGAATACCCAAGTGTACCAAGAGAAATCATCAACAATAACCAGACCATAATGACTGCCACCAAAACTTGCATAGTTTTGAGGACCAAATAAATCCATATGAAGAATTTCCAGAGGTCTTGTTGTGGTCATAATAGTTTTTGATGAATGATGCTTCTTGGCTAATTTACCAGGCTCACATGCAGCACAAAGACAATCCTTGTCGAATTTTACATCAGGAATGCCACAGAGATGATTTTTCTTCACCGGAGTATGCAAGTTTCTCATACCTGCATGACCAAGCCTTCGGTGCCACAGCCAACCTTTGGTTGCTTCTGCAAGCAAACAATTTTGGATTGAGGGACCCTTAGAAATTTAAAATATATAGATCACCTTTTCTAATTCCCTCGAAGACGAAGGAATTGTCAGAGGCCATAAAGACAATGCATTTGGATATGGAAAATAGAACTAGCATGCCTAGATCACATAGCTTGCCAACTGACATGAGAATGAATCCAAGAGATTGAACAAGTAGAACATCATCAATGGATTTGTCTCTGGATATAGCAATTTTACCTAGCTTAGTTACCTTTCCTTTGTTGTTGTTGCCAAAAGTGATATCACTACAAAAAAATACACTTCCGGGATGATATGTGTTTGTCACAGTAGGTCACATTTTCTGTCATGCATGTACATCCATGATGATTTTATAACAGAATCAAGATAGTCATACCTGTGTTGTCATAGAAGTGTTCCATGACATTACCAAAATTATCATCACGAAAGTGTCCACTTTCATGAAGATAAATGTCGCGTCACGAAAGTGCTTTCGTCAAGCGTAACCGACATGTGGCATCCACCCTAACGGGTCGCCGTTAAGCTATCGGGTCCGGTTTCGGATCCGATAACATGTTAACAGCCCGGACCAATGGGGACTTTCGACGTGTAAAATTCTCATTGGCCGGAGGAAACACGTGTTGGCTCACCGTGGGGACAGATGTCATCCACTCATTGGACAGGAGGCGCCTATGATAGGTCGACACGTGGCACGGCCCAACAGTGGCCCTTTCTGATGAAAAAGGTAGGCCAGTGAAAATTAGTAGGCCGGCCCAAATAAGGCCTACTTGTGACAGGTCCATTTAAGCCCACGACCCATACGAGATGTGCCAATTCGGCCCGTCAACGGCCTGTTAACGATTTGACACCATTGCAGCCCATCGTCAGTTCGAGCCCGTTAACAGCCCGCTATATATTTGCACTCAGTATCGGCCCGATGTGGTTTTGGCCTATTAACGGCCCATTCAAGGGATGGGCCAATTTTCAGGATGTACATCTTTCAGCCTTTTAGCGACCCATTTAAGTGTTGGGCCAATTTCCGTCCCGGTGTGTCTTTCAGCCTGTTGACGGCCCATAAATGAGTTGGGCCATTTGTGGTTGGACCTAAGTTTTGGCCTTTTAATGACCCATGCTCTTCATGGTCCAATACCAGCCCGATTTCTCTTTTGGCCTGCTAAAGGCCCACAACACAGGTTGGCCATATACAGTATGACTAACTTTCGGCCTCTTAGCGGTCCATGCTCTTCATGGTCCAGTACGAGCCCGTTGTCTCTTTCGGCCTGCTAAAGGCCCATAGTATAGTTGGGCCATATGTAGCCCGACCTTAGTATCTGTCGGATTTCGAGTTCCGGCAAAACCCTTGAGGTTTGAACACTGGGGTGCACACGAAGATCTCTCCTCCCCCTAGCACTCGCCCTCACCGCAATCTCAAGGCTCAACGCGTCGAAGTCGCAGAACAAAGGGCCACAAGGTTTATACTGGTTTGCGCCACCGATGTGGTGTAATACCCTACTCCAGTGTGGTGTGGTGGATTGCCTCTTGGTCTGAGGATGAACAGTTACAAGGGAACAACAACCTCCTGAGGAGAGGTGCTCTTGTGCTTGGTGAGCTTGTGTGGGTGAGGATGATCTGAATAGCCCAAGATGAGTTGCCTCCTACTGTGGTGGCTAGTCCTATTTATAGAGGCCCTGGTCCTCTCCCCAAATGTTAGGCGGGCAGGGATCCCACAACGGCCAAATTTGAAGGGAGACAACTAGTACAAGTTATCCTTACTAAAGGTGGTCTTCGCCTGCCAAAGGCTCTGGTGGTGACGCCGTCTTGGGCTCCATGGTGACCTCCGTCCTGCTGTCCTACTGGTCTTGGTCTCGTTGCACTGATATGGAAACCTTTGTCTGATGCCTTGGGACTCCTCGTCTGCGCTTGCCTCTTTAGCACCAAAGAGGAAACGAGGACACTGCGCGTGCTGGCACCCACCTTGCCCTGGTCGTTATGGCTTGCGTCATTGGAACCTCGCGAGGTGCCCCTTGCCTTGATCTCTCCGCCCCTCGCGAGCCAGCCTGGTGAGGCCGCCGCCGAGGAGGTCTTGTGACGTCCTCCTCGCGAGGCTTGGCCCCTCGCAAGGGTCTTGAGTGTTTGCTCGTGAAGATGGGTCGTACAGGGCCGCTGGTGGAGCCACACCGTGGGCCTCAGGCAGGCAAGTCTGGGGACCCCCGTGCCCAGGACGCCGACAGTAGCCCCCGGGCCCAAGGCGCACTCGGAATTGTGTAGGATCGGAAGTATGTCTAGAGGGGGGGGGGTGATTACACTACTTGACCAAATAAAAACTTAACCTTTTCCCAGTTTTAGTTCTTGGCGGATTTTAGCTACTTTAGGACAAGTCAAGCAATCATCACACAATTCAAGCAAGCATGCAAAGAGTATATAGGCAGCGGAAAGTAAAGCATGTAACTTGCAAGAATGTAAAGGGAAGGGTTTGGAGAATTCAAACGCTATTGGAGACACGGATGTTTTTCCCGTGGTTCGGATAGGTGGTGCTATCCTACATCCACGTTGATGGAGACTTCAACCCACGAAGGGTAACGGTTGCGTGAGTCCACGGAGGGATCCACCCACGAAGGGTCCACGAAGAAGCAACCTTGTCTATCCCACCATGGCCATCGCCCAAGAAGGACTTGCCTCACTAGCGGTAGATCTTCACGAAGTAGGCGATCTCCTTGCCCTTACAAACTCCTTGGTTCAACTCCACAATCTTGTCGAAGGCTCCCAAGTGACACCTAGCCAATCTAGGAGACACCACTCTCCAATAAGTAACAAATGGTGTGTTGATGATGAACTCCTTGCTCTTGTGCTTCAAATGATAGTCTCCCCAACACTCAACTCTCTCTCACAGGATTTGGATTTGGTGGAAAGAAGATTTGAGTGGAAAGCAACTTGGGAAAGGCTAGAGATCAAGATTCATATGGTAGGAATGGAATATCTTGGTCTCAACACATGAGTAGGTGGTTCTCTCTCAGAACATATGAGTTGGAAGTGTAGTTGTGTTCTGATGGCTCTCTCCACGAGTGAAGAGGAGGTGGAGGGGTATATATAGCCTCCACACAAAATTCAACCGTTACACACAATTTACCAATCTCGGTGGGACCAAATCAACAAACTCGGTCGGAACGAAATAGTAAACCTAGTGACCGTTAGAGATTTTCGGTGGGACTGACATGCAACTCGGTAGGACCGATATGGTTAGGGTTAGGGCATAACGTAATCTCGGTGAGACTGATTACACAAACTCGGTGAGACCGATTTGGTAATTAGCTAACCAGAGAGTTGGTCAGGTAAACTCGGTGGGACCGATTTGCTCTTTCGGTGAGACCAAAATGTTACAAAAGGGAAACAGAGAGTTTACATTGCAATCTCGGTGGGACCGATCCGCTCTTTCGGTGAGACCCAAAAGTTACGAAAAGGAAACAGAGAAATTGCAATCCCATCTCGGTGAGACCGAGACCCCTATCGGTAGAACCGATTTGCTAGGGTTTGGCAGTGGCTTATGACATGTGAAACTCGGTGGCGCCGGATAGAAAGAATCGGTAGGTCCGAGTTTGGCTTTGGGTTTAGGTCAAGAGTGGATATGAGAAAGTAGCTGAGGATTTTGGAGCATATCATTAAGCACATGAAGCAAAAGGCTCATTAAGCAACACCTCATCCCTCCTTGATAGTATTGGCTTTTCCTATGGACTCAATGTGATCTTGGATCACTAAAATGTAAATGAAGAGTCTTGAGCTTTTGAGCTTGAGCCAATCCTTTGTCCTTAGCATTTTGAGGGTTCCAATTTCACCATCCATGCCATGCCAATCATTGAGCTTTCCTGAAATAATTGTCTTGGAATAGCATTAGCTCAATGAGCTATAGGTTGTTATGAATTACCAAAACCACCTAGGGATAGTTGCACTTTCAATCTCCCCCTTTTTGGTAATTGATGACAACATATAGATCAAAGCTTCAACAAATGATAATAAGAATGAATTATGTCGTCGCTTTGAGAAGTATGTGATAAGTAAGAGCTCCCCCTAAATTTGTGCATATTTTTAAATTTGCTTTGGACTGCAAATGCACAAAGAGTTAGAATCATGGGTTACTCTTCCATGTCACATACATCTTGGTGGAGCGCTCAAAATGATAAGAATGAAATACATGCACTCATCACCAAGAAAAGTGAATGATCACATAAGATAGATAGGATATATCAAGCATGCATAAGTGTAGCTTATGATCAAACACATGATCATCAATGTCTCACAAGCATATCAAAGTATCTCGACCAAAAGCAAACAATGTTTGAAAAACCACCAAATAAAGCAAGAGAGAATAAAAGCAACACTCTCTCTCGAAGCCTATGATCTATACAGTTTTCTCCCCCTTTGGCAACAAGTTACCAAAAACTTCCTAGAAAATGCATAGTGCTAGATCGACACTCAGGCTTGATCTTCTGGTGGTGGTGGAGTCTGGATCACTCCAAGGACGAAGGCTTCTGTAGACGTGGTTGGAGCTGGAGCTGAAGTAGATGCGGGAGCTGGTTGGGCTGGTGATGTGGCTGGAGCTGAGGTGGTGGCTCTTGTGTCAGGAACTGGCACTGCAGACGACCTCTGGGCTCGTGGCACTCTGGCAAATGCATCAGTGGTAGTCTTCCCTTTCCTCTCCTTCATGTCATCTTGAAGTTGCCCCACTGCAGACTAAATTTCTGTCACTTTGACATCCAAGTCATAGGACATTTGTTCTACGATCCTCTCTAATCTCTCCTGATTCTGAGTGAGGGTAGCCAGTCCTTTCTCTATCCTCAGGGTGGATGCAATCAAGTAACTGAGCTGCTCTTGCTTGGTTTTCAAGAAATATTCAGATGCCTCCTCTTGAGTTGGCATCTTTGCAGCTTTCTCCTTCCTTGCCTTCTCCTTCTATGCTTGTGCATGGGCTGAAGATGGTTCATCCTTGTTCATCACAACTTGATTGTCCTCAAAGTCTAGATGAATAGGCAAATGTTCCTTGTCCAAGAGGTATATGCCTGTGCCCATCTTGGAGTTGATCAGCTCCTGGATCTGAGGGGCATATCCACAGCTCCTCTTCTGGTCTGCTGCAGTCCTCTTGATTGTTTCTACCATGAGGCTCATGACTTTGAATTTTTGTGGCACATCAAAGATATGAAGCAAGTTGATTGCATGGCCTCTGATCATCTTGTGATCACCTGACTTGGGCAGCAGAGTGTGCCTCAGAATCCAATTGATGGTTGGCAACCCTGACAGAAGATAATGTACTGATCCAAACTTGAAAGTGTCAAGTGCTTTGTTTGGGATCTCTTTGTACATATTGGACATAGAGTGGTGGTCCATCTTCTTCTTGGCATATATATATATATATCTAGGTCATCCTCATGCTCCTCTGGGGCATTGATCAATTTTGCCCATTCAGCAATTGTTGATTGATACCTTGTTCCTTCTGACATCCATACAATCCTTCCATCTGGATAGAAGTGTGCTGTGGAGTAGAACTGCATGATCAGCTCTCCATTCCACTTTGTGAGCTTCTGCCCAACAAAGTCAGCTACTCCACAAGCCTTGAAACTGTATTGCACTCCAGGAAAGTGCTCTTCATTGTCCTTGATGTATTCCCAGTCAACCTATCTCATATCACACACAATGGGCTTCTTATCCAACAAGACTGTCTCATAGAAGTCCTGTTGTTCCTTACTGTGGAACCTGTAGTCAATAGCAGTTCTCCTTCTGGTAGCATAAGGATCTTCTGCTCTCCACTTTCTCAGCCCTGAGCCTCTTCTGATCTTCATATCCTCAGCCACAGGATGAGCATCATTGTGGTCTGGGATCTTGGGCTTCAACTTTCTGAGTACTTGTCCTTCTTCCTCTTCTGCAGTGTCAGGCACTGGGGCCTTGTTCTTCTCAGCAGCTGGTATGCTCCTTGTATTCCTCTTTGGAGCTGTCTTGGCCTTTGATGCAACCTTGAGTGCTTCCTTGGGCTTGGATGCAGTAGCCCCTGATTTGATTGCATCACCCATCAGCTTAGGCATCTTAGGTGTTGGTGCAGCAACCTCTTCTTCCTCTTCTTCAGAAGGATCTTTCCTCATAGAAGGCTTGCCAACAACTCTGGCAGTGGTAGTTCTGACACTTTTCTTTTTCTTGTCCTGGCCAATATCTTCTTCAGATTCCATGGTGAACTTTATAGTTCCTTCAGGTGCAGCCTTCCTAGGCTTGGAGGTAGGAACTCTCCTAGCAGGTGCCTTTTTGTGCAATCCTGGCTTGATGGCTGTAGCTGAGCCATACTCCTTCTTAAGCACAACTCTCTTGGAAGTTGCTTCCACTTCTGCCACATAGTCCTCATCCTCTGATTCTGAGGTTCTTTTCTTCCTTTGTCTGGTGGCAGCTTTTGGCAAATTACTGGGAGTGCTCCTGCTGCCTTCATCTGAAGAACTGGAGGGACTAGTGCCCTCACTCATGTGCACTGGCTGTTCTGACATGTTCTGGCTATCACTCTGGTCTGACATGATGAACAAGCTGACTGCTGACCCTGTGAACAGTTTATAGATGAGGTAGAGTGGATGAGCATCACAAAATGCAAGAGATTTTTGCAAAAGAATGATTCAAAGTCTTAGTTTTAGTTTCCCACAGAAATCATTTCGGATCTACCGATTTTTAAACTCGGTGATACCGAAGCAGTTTTGGAACCTAAACTAGTGAACTCGGTCGGACCGAGTCACAATTCGGTGGCACCGAGACTGCTAGGGTTTCACAAAGTTCCAAAATCGGTCACACCGATTAGCAATTCTCGGTCAGACCGAGTCTCACTTGTGCAATGGCATGAGCCAAATCGGTGGGACCGAGTTTTTCAACTCGATGGGTCCGAGATGGTTTCGGCGGAAACCTAACCCTAAAAATTTCGAATCAACCCTATTCTACGAACGCATTGATTGGATAGGAGTGTTTCAAACATGGCTAGAATCAATATGATCACAATGTGCTAGGAATCAGATTGGGGAATAGCACAAAGATTGAGTCCATACCCTAGTTCAGCGGAGACTCGCTACGGCAGCAACAGCGGGGTTGAATTCCGTCGACGGCGACGGAGACCAGCGTCTGGAGGCGGCTGGCGGCGAGGAGACGATCCGGAGACCACGTTGGCAGAGCAAGCTATTGCGCGGGCGAAGGGATTCGGAGAAATTTTCAAATTTTTGCCCGTGTCTATATATAGCCCGACCCTGTCGGTGTGACCGAGTGGAACAACTCGGTGTGACCGAATGGTTCAAATCGGTTGCACCGAGATCGAAAATTTAGAACAACTTAGTGACCTCGGTAGGTCCGAAAGTGGGGTATCAGTCAGACCGAGGATCACAAAGAGGTTTTGGAAGTCTAAGTCTATGACGAATCGGGGACTCCGAGTGCTCCTCACACAGAGTGGTTCGTATCTGACTTGATCAATTTTGTGATGTAGCATGAATAGAGTTTGAGACGAGAAAAGCATAGATAGCTATAGGAGGTTCTTAGGCATTCTTGTCCATCCACCTGGCAAAAGAAAAATAAAGCCAAACAATCAAAACAACAAGTGGATGTCCTTGAATGAATAAAATATGCAACCAACATGCTCACACAATAAAATGGCAATTTAAATATGTGACAAAGCATGCACAACCAATTCTAGAATCTATCAAACAATTGGCGATGACTAGGTCATCTATATATGAGTATATTGACTTAGGAGTCAAATGAGAACACTTGATCATAGGTCATACTCATCGTTTAAGCTCAAGTGGGGTTACCACTTTAACATAAAGCATTGTTGTGTTCACATCATTAGAGTTGCTTTAGCTCAAGTCTTAGAGTAAAGCTCCCCCTAGATGTCATATCCCCCCTAAGAGGGATGAACTAACCTTGGGTTTTGTCGATGATGACTTCATGTAGATGTTGAACATGTAGATGCTCAATGTTGATGTAGATCACTTGGAGCTATCCTTTTGAGTGAATTGCACTTTCAATACCTACATGGGTTAGTCCCACAAGGAACAAACGAGGATATCCATAGACATAGAGTGATGCACACACAAGATGATGTCCATGAAAACTTTTAGGTTACCTTCTCCCTTAACTTACCAACAAGAGGGTTTGTGACTCCTTGAACTAGTGCAAGATGTGGAAGTTGATTGCACTTGTTCTTGCCAAAATGATAAGAGTGAAGTATGTTGGCGGAGTCACCCTCAAGAACTCTCTAGTTCTTCTTCTTTTGGATCCACACCATCTTGATGGGAATCCTTGGAGTTGTAGTCATACTTAATGAAGTGGAACTTGAAGTAGTCTTGGGAATCCACTTGACTAAGGTCTTAGGAGCTTCTTCAAATGCATCAATTTCCTTTTGAAGCTTGTCCTTGCCTTTTTGCTTGTAGTCTTGTGGTGGAAGATCATCTTGAGCTTGTGTCCCCTTCAAAGAAGTAGGATCATACTTCTCTTGTTGAGGAACAAACTTTGTCTTGGGTTATTGATCTTCTTCCCACTCAACTCCATTGGCATTGAACTTTCGTTCAAAACCAACACCTTGATTCTTCCGGTGCCTTCCTTGCTTGCGTACAATTTCCTCGAATTGCTTACTCCCGGCAAGGCTTTTGTACACTCCTTTCTCTATGATTCCCTTCAATAAGCTATTTTCTTGCTCAAGTGTAACTTGTCTAAGAGAATCATTAGTGGAATCAAGAGAACTACTAGAAGCAACACTATTGGATTTAACATGATCATTGTTACTACTAGAGGAAGAATCTTTCTTGCTCTTGTTACTAGATTTGACTTGAGGCATGTAAGTGGATAAGAGTAAACGCTTGGCAATGTAAGAAGAACTTTTCTTGCGGAGATCATCATTGATTGTCTTTAAAAACTCATGCTCTTGCTCAAGATTGAGCTTTTCAAAGCGTAACTTCTCATGAGCTCTTAAAAGTTCTCGATGATCTTCGAAGATAGTTTCATGAGCTAACTTAAGAGTGTTTAGTTCTTTAGTTAGAGCCTCAATTTTCTCCTTATCATTGTCATTCGCTTTATCTTGATTAGCATGATTAACTGACGTTTCATCATAGTATTCATCACTAGAGTTGTCAACAAGTAAATCATCATCACCTAACAAGTCATCTTCATCACTATTAAAATCAACATACTCGGGGTGTGTTACCTTAGGACCTTTGGCCATGAAGCATCTTCCAATCCCTTCATTTGGTGAGTCAAATATGTCGTAGGAGTTGATTGACACAAGTGCTAGACCGGCAACACCTTCATCTTGAGTATATTCGGAGTCGGAGTGATAACTTCTCTCGGAGTGGTTGTCGGAGTCGGAGCCGGATACCCATTCACCAACATGAGCTTGATGTCTTCGTTTTGTATAGCTCCTTGATGATTTTTCCTTTCTTTCTGAATCCTTGCTTCTCCGTGAGTGTCTTCGTTCATAACGATCATCTCTACTCCTTCTCTCTCTTGGTGGTGATTCTTCTCTTTTGCATCTTCTTTTTGGAGAATCTTCTCTTCTTTTGTAGGGAGCCGTACACTCATTGGAATAGTGTCCGGGTCTTCCACAATTGTAGCAGTTTCGCTCTCGACTAGAAGATCTTTTGTCATTGTAGGACCTTGACTTGGAGCTTATATCTTTGCTTCTACTTTTGTAGAACTTGTTGAAGTTCTTCACCATTAAGCTCAATTCTTCATTGAAGTTTTGTTTCTCACTTGATGATGTGGGGGATTCACATGAGGCTTTGTAGGCACCACTTGATTTGTTGTGAAGTTCCTCTTTATCCTTGAGTGACATCTCATGAGCAACAATTCTTCCAATGACTTCCGTTGGCTTGAGATCTTTGTAATTAGGCATCATTTGGATCAATGTGCACACGGTATCATATTTTCCATCCAAGGCTCTTAGGATCTTCTTGATGATGAATCTATCGGTCATGTCTTCACTCCCTAAGCCGGCAATCTCGTTTGTGATGAGAGCAAGCCTAGAGTACATTTCAGCGACGCCTTCACCATCCTTCATTTTGAACTTGTCAAGTTGACTTTGAAGCACATCCAATTTGGATTCCTTGACAGAGTCGGTACCTTCGTGCATATCACTCAAAGTATCCCAAATTTCCTTTGCATTCTCAAGACGGTTGATTTTGTTAAATTCTTCGGGGCACAATCCGTTGAAGAAAATATCACAAGCTTGAGCGTTGTATTGCAGCATCTTCAACTCATCCGCGGTAGCTTCACGGTTTGGTTCATTCCCATCGAAGAAGTCACCTTGCAAGCCAACACACACAATAGCCCAAACGGCGGAGTTATGTCCGAGAATATGCATTTTCATTTTATGCTTCCAACTAGCAAAATTAGTGCCATCAAAGTAAGGACCTCTACGGTGATAATTTCCCTCACTATACGCCATACTCTCCTAGGTTGTGAAACCAAAGGCTATGACCACCAAAAGCTATGGAAATCAAAGCAAATGGAGACCAAGGCTCTGATACCACTTGTAGGATCAGAAGTATGTCTAGAGGGGGGTGATTAGACTACTTGACCAAATAAAAACTTAACCTTTTCCCAATTTTAGTTCTTGGCAGATTTTAGCTACTTTAGGACAAGTCAAGCAATCATCACACAATTCAAGCAAGCATGCAAAGAGTATATAGGCAACGGAACGTAAAGCATGCAACTTGCAAGAATGTAAAGGGAAGGGTTTGGAGAATTCAAACGCTATTGGAGACACGGATGTTTTTCCCGTGGTTCGGATAGGTGGTGCTATCCTACATCCACGTTGATGGAGACTTCAACCCACGAAGGGTAACGGTTGCGCGAGTCCACGGAGGGATCCACCCACGAAGGGTCCACGAAGAAGCAACCTTGTCTATCTCACCATGGCCATCGCCAACGAAGGACTTGCCTTACTAGCAGTAGATCTTCACGAAGTAGGCGATCTCCTTGCCCTTACAAACTCCTTGGTTCAACTCCACAATCTTGTCGAAGGCTCCCAAGTGACACCTAGCCAATCTAGGAGACACCACTCTCCAAGAAGTAACAAATGGTGTGTTGATGATGAACTCCTTGCTCTTGTGCTTCAAATGATAGTCTCCCCAACACTCAACTCTCTCTCACGGGATTTGGATTTGGTGGAAAGAAGATTTGAGTGGAAAGCAACTTGGGAAAGGCTAGAGATCAAGATTCATATGGTAGGAATGGAATATCTTGGTCTCAACACATGAGTAGGTGGTTCTCTCTCAGAACATATGAGTTGGAAGTGTAGTTGTGTTCTGATGGCTCTCTCCACGAGTGAAGAGGAGGTGGAGGGGTATATATAGCCTCCACACAAAATCCAACCGTTACACACAATTTACCAATCTCGGTGGGACCGAATCAACAAACTCAGTCGGACCGAAATAGTAAACCTAGTGACCGTTAGAGATTTTCGATGGGACTGACATGCAACTCGGTAGGACCGATATGGTTAGGGTTAGGGCATAACGTAATCTCGGTGAGACTGATTACACAAACTCGGTGAGACCGATTTGGTAATTAGCTAACCAGAGAGTTGGTCAGGTAAACTCGGTGGGACCGATTTGCTCTTTCGGTGAGACCGAAATTTTACAAAAGGGAAACAGAGAGTTTACATTGTAATCTCGATGGGACCGATCCGCTCTTTCGGTGAGACCCAAAAGTTACGAAAAGGAAACAGAGAAATTGCAATCCCATCTCGGTGAGACCGAGATCCCTATCGGTAGAACCGATTTGCTAGGGTTTGGCGGTGGCTTATGACATGTGAAACTCGGTGGCGCCGGATAGAAAGAATCGGTAGGTCCAGGTTTGGCTTTGGGTTTAGGTCAAGAGTGGATATGAGAAAGTAGCTGAGGATTTTGGAGCATATCATTAAGCACATGAAGCAAAAGGCTCATTAAGCAACACCTCATCCCTCCTTGATAGTATTGGCTTTTCCTATGGACTCAATGTGATCTTGCATCACTAAAATGTAAATGAAGAGTCTTGAGCTTTTGAGCTTGAGCCAATCCTTTGTCCTTAGCATTTTGAGGGTTCCACTTTCACCATCCATGCCATGCCAATCATTGAGCTTTCCTGAAATAATTGTCTTGGAATAGCATTAGCTCAATGAGCTATATGTTGTTATGAATTACCAAAACCACCTAGGGATAGTTGCACTTTCAACTTGGCGTTGAGGCGACGCCAAGGGGCTAGTGCGGAGCGCCACGGGCCCCAACAGCCTGCGTCCTTGGTTGACGCATGGCGATTGATGGGACGTGGGCGTCTCCGCTTCCCCATGCTGCCTCGGCAACTGCCCGACTTGACGAGTCCCTGCTGCATGCAGAGAAAAATCATCATTACCTGTGATCATGGGGATCACCGGTTGGCCTTCTCCCGCTATAAATGATGAGGGGGCGGAACCCCCGTCGCTCATCTCTTCCTGCTCCGCTTGCTTCTTCTCCCTTGCTTCATTGCTAGCAGCGACAGCCATGGAGCCCGCGAAGAGGTTCTCGGCCGCAGAAAAGGGGAAGGCCAGCCAGGAGGGGCCTGGCTCACTGCCTAAGAGGGGGCGCCGCCGTCCCCGCAAGCACACCGCGGCCCCCGTCGTAGCCCTTCGCAGCCGCGGCGGCGCCTCTTCACGCGGGGGGAGTCGTCCAGGTCGTGGCAGCCCCGTCGAGGAGGGAAGGCGCGCCATGGTCGCGCGGCCTCCCCGTCCATGCTTCCACTCGGCAGAGGTGCTACCGAAGTTCGTCGTGTGGTTAGAGAACCCGACTGGCACCTGGCTTCAGCTCCCGCGCTTCTTTGCCGGCGAGCTACCAGCCATGGGTCCAGGCGGTCTTTGGCTGGAGGCGGATGGCTGTTGCAGCAAGGCTTCATGGGTCGCGGTCGAGGTCTCTGCTGCGGGCAAGGCAGCCCTGGCCTGCGGCTGGTAGACGTTTGCCCGCACGCGTGGCCTAGGTCGGCGGTGCACCCTCCAGTTCAAGTATGATGGCAGCGCGACCCTCTATGTGAGGGTGTTCGTGGAAGACGGTCGCCGCATCGGGTGCTGCCCTGAGGACAATGACGGTGGTGAAGTGCTCAGCCTCAGCGACGGCCGCGACGAGGGTGAAGGCGGGCTTGTCTTTGGCGCCGGCCATGGCTCGTCCAGCTATGGCAGCTCTTCTTCCGGTGACAGCTCCAGCAACGGCGGCTACGACCAGCAGCAGCGCCCGCTTCGAGGGTGGCAGCGGGTCGTCTCGTCATCGTGCCCCAGTGAAGTGTGAGGAGGGGTCTGGCTGAGCCCAGGAGAGCGCCATGGGCCCATCCTCATGAACTGCTGCGGGAGCGCGTGCCACTTTTGTTTCGTTCTTCCTTTTCTTCCTGCATTAAGAGAAACACAAGTATGGGGCCCCGCAGGGGCGTGCAACGAACCATGATTTCCAAGTTGCTATGCTATGTTTATCGTTCCTGTGTCATGTTGCAGCATTGACATTTTATGTAGGCGCGTAGGAATAACTTAGCTTGACACGCTCGAAGTAGTTTCCGCCTCGTGAGGCGCGCATTTCCTAGTATCTGGCAAGGCCTTCTTGGCTTGGGAGGCGTCTAGGAACTGCAAAAATTCGTTAGGAACCTCTTATTCTTCCGAGCTCTAGTCACAGGTGCAGCCGGCCACGACCCAGCGCTTCGCATCGTGGTACCTAAGGGCCACAAATTGAGAGAGGTGCGCCAGCTTGCGAGCTCGAGCGCAGGTGCCTCGTGAAGAACAGGAAAAAACGCTCATGAGGGCACCTGTCCAGCCCCCTCGCGAGGCATGCGAGGGAGAGTGCGGGTCAAAACGAGGAACCGAGGGCAGAAAAGGAGGAAAAAGGCGATGGACCCAAGCCAGCAAGGAACACCAGAAAGCAAATTTTCATTAAAGAGGGGCAAGCCAACTACGGAAAGCAAATGAAAATCCGCGTCCGGCACCTAGTCTAGTCTTCTCACCAGCGCAGAGCTAAGTGCTGCCACTAGGACGTGGGAGGGATCCCCCGAGGCCCGCGGAGCTAAGAGATTGCTAGTGAACTGCGAGCCGTTGTCGGTGATGATGCGATTGGGGATCCTGAACCGGCTCACGAGACCCTTGATGAACTTGACCACGGATCCGACCAGGATGGGGCGGACAGCTTCTACCTCCGCCCACTTGGTGAATTTATCGATGGCGACATAGAGGTAGCGGTAGCCCCCAGGCGCTCGGGGGAATGGGCCCAAGATATCCAGCCCCCAGACTGCGAATGGCCACGAGAGCGGGATGGTATGGAGGCCCTGAGCCGGCTGACGGATCTGCTTGGCATGGAATTGGCAGGCCTCGCAGGACTTCACCAGCTCGGTTGCGTCGTTGACCGTCGTAGGCCAGTAGAAACCGCTGCGGAATGCCTTGCCGACGAGGGTTCATGACGACGAGTGGTGTCCGCAGTCTCCGCCGTGTATGTCAGCTAGCAACTCGTTCCCCTGTTCCCTGGAGATACAACGCAAGGAAACGTCATTTGGGCGCTTCCTGTATAACTCACCGTCCTGGATGCAGTATGCCGTAGCCTGTCGGGCCACGCGCTCCCGTCCTCCTCCTTCTCCGGCAGCGTCCCTTGTGTCAGGTATTCCTTGAACTCCATGGTCCAGCACCCCTCCTGAGGATCAAGTGCCAGGAGTAGGCGCGTTCCTGAGGTTGGGCCGCAGGCTGGGGCTCCCGAGGTGGTGCCGGTCCTGAAAGCAGAGGTGCTGCCGGAGGCTTGAAGAGCCGCTCCTCAAAGATGCCAGGCTCTTGGGGTTGTCGCTTGGACACCCTTTTGGTGATGTCGTCAGCCTCCTTGTTGGTGCCACGGGGCACGTGCTGCAATTCTAAACCAAGGAAATGCTTTTCCATTTTGCGTACCTCCGCGAGGTACGCCTCCATGTGCTCGTCCCTTGGCTCATATACCTTGTTGGAGAAGTTGACGAGGAGCTGCGAGTCGCCCCTGATGGTGAGGCGCTTCACCCCCAGGGCCACCGCAGCCTTAAGGCCAGCAATGAGGCCTTCGTACTCTGCGATGTTATTGGAGACCTTCTCGCCATGCTGGAAGCAGAGCTGCACGGCGTAGTAGAGCTTGTACTGAGTAGGCGAGATGAGCACTGCTCCAGCTCCCGCGCCCTGGCATGCAAACGCGCCATCAAAATACATGACCCAGCCATCTGGTGCTTCACTTCATGGCGAGAGGGATCGATCTGCGCCTGCTTCAAACCCCGGGGCGTCAGTCCATTCTGCTATGAAGTCGGCGAGCGCACCTCCCTTGATGACCCTGGTTGTGCTGAACTCCAACTGTAATGCTTGCAGCTCGATGTTCCATTCGGCGACTCTTCCCGCAGCATTGGGGCTCATGAGTACCCTCTCCAGCGGGTAGGCCAAGACGACCTTGAATGGGTGACCTTGGAAGTAGTGTTGCAGTTTATGCGAGGC
The DNA here is from genome assembly GCA_032464435.1 of Aegilops umbellulata. Classification (NCBI taxonomy): domain Eukaryota; kingdom Viridiplantae; phylum Streptophyta; class Magnoliopsida; order Poales; family Poaceae; genus Aegilops; species Aegilops umbellulata. Next base: position 296,467,925 of record CP136056.1, read on the forward strand.
CACCAAGAGCGCGAGCAAGAGCTTCTGAGGCATGGGGTACCATGCCCTTACATCCCGCAGTACTGTGCTGACGAAATACACTAGGTGCTCAACGTGGGCGGGCGCGCCGACGGAGCCAGCGCCTGTCGGAGGTTGAGGCGCCTCTGAAAGCGATGGAACCGCCGGAGCCCGGTCGCTCATTGGGGCCTCTGCAGGCCCAAGGACGCCGTCTTCCTGGGCCTGGTCATCCATTGGCGTCGCTGAAGCTCTTGTGGTGCCCTCCGGGTCTTGTATCGCCCCGGCTGGGGGCATGACTCGGCGGGGTGTATCCTTGGCCTAGCGTTCTTCCCGAACTGCCACCAGAGCTGCGCTGGCAGAGTAAGGAGTGGCGGCAAGGTAGAGCACCAGGGGCTCGAGAGGGAAGGGCGCCACCATCACCGGAGGGCTAGTCAGGCTTCTCTTGAGGTCCTGAAACGCTTGGTCAGCCTCCGGGATCCACTCAAATGGGACCTTCTTCTTCATCAGCTTGAAGAATGGTAGGGCGCGCTCTCCCAGCTTGGAGATGAAGCGCCCTAGCGAAGTTACGTAGCCGGCAAGATTCTGCATCTCCTTGAGGGTTTGCAGTGGACTCATGTCTTCGATCGCCTTGACCTTCTCCGGGTTGGCCCGACCCCCTGTGGGACACGAGGAAGCCCAGCAGCTTGCCGGAAGGAACGCCAAACATGCACTTCTCCGGGTTGAGCCGCAAGTCCACCTGGCGGAGGCTCGCGAAGGTCTCCTCCAGGTCCTGAATCAAAGTTCTCGCCTCCCGAAACTTTACCGCAATGTCGTCGACGTAGGCTTCAGCGTTCCTCCCAAGTTGCTGGCCCAGGGCGATGTGCATCAGCCGTTGGAAGGTCGCGCCTGCATTGCACAGCCCGAACGGCATGCAAGTTTAGTAGTACACCCCGCACGGGGTTAGGAAGGTTGTCTTCTCCACATCCTCTATCGCCATCTTGATCTGATGATAGCCTAAGAACGCATCCAGGAAGCATAGCAGGTTGCACTCGTCGGTGGAGTCGACGATCTGGTCAATGCGTGGAAGTGGGGACGGATCTTGGGGACAGGCCTTGTTTAGGTTGGTGAAGTCGACACACATGCGCTCCTTCCCACCTTTCTTTGGCACGACGACGGGGTTCACCAGCCACTCGGGGTACCTAACCTCGTGAATGACACCTGCTGCCTCCAGCTTGCGGGTTTCCTGGACGATGAAGGACTGCTTCTCCGTGGACTGTCGCCGCGCTTTCTGCTTCACAGGGCGCACATTGGGGCACACCCTCAAATGATGCTCGATCACCCCTCTTGGGACCCTACCAGCTGTTTGGGTTCCCATGTGAATACTTCCTTGTTTGCGCGCAAGAACTTCACCAACGCCTCCTCTTGATCCGGGTCGAGGTTGGCACCTATGGTGAAGGTGGCTCTAGAGGACCCATCTTCCTTGACCGGCACCTGCTTGGTTTCTGCCCGATCTTTAGTGAAAAACTGCTTCTTCTTAGCTGGTGCGGCCTCCTTGGCTCCGGGGTGACCTCGTCAGCTGGTCGTGCTGCCGTGGCGGTTTTGAGGGCAAGTCGGAGCGCTACCAGAGCATCTTTGGTATCTCCGACTACGGTGAGGATGCCCTTGCTCCTGGGCATCTTCATGAGGTTGTAGGCCGGATGGGTTGCCGCCATAAACTGAGCCAGAGCCGGGTACCAGAGGACGGCGTTGTACGGGAGGCCAATACGGGCGATGTCGAAGTCGATCAGCTCAGTGCGATAGTTGTCGCGGGTGCCGAAGGTCACCAGAAGACGGATCTGCCCCAGGGGGCCGGCGGAGCCGCCGCCAACCCCGGAGAAGGGCTTGCTAGGGCGGAGCCGCTCGAGCGGCACGTGAAGGAGGCTAAAATCCTCCACAGAGAGCACGTTGAGGCCTGCGCCGCCATTGATGAGGGTCTTGGTGATGGCTACACTGCAGATGGTGGGCGTGCAAAGCATTGGGAGCACGCCCGAGCCGACGGTGGTGACTGGGTGATCCCCCGAGTCAAAGGTCAGGTCGGCCTTGGGCACCGCCCAACCCGGGGGAGCTCCCTGCCGCGCAGAAGCGGCGTCGATCTGGAGAAGGAACGGCTTGGTGTGACGGCCCGAGGGCGGCGCTTAGAAGCCACCGAGGATGGCCGTGACGGCGAGGGGCGCCGGTGCCGCGAAGCGCGCAGCGAAGAGGTTGCGCAGCTCCTCCCAAGACACCACCGTAGATCCTAGGAGGTTGAGCAGCCAGGCGCGCGGTGCACCAGTGAGGGCCATGGGAAGCCAATTGGCCATGACCTTGTCATCGCCCCCAGCCTTCAGGATGGCCTCTTCATACACCAGCAGGAAGGCCGACGGTTCCGCCGGCCCGTCGTAACACAGCGGCATCTCTGGCTTGATCATGGGTGACCATTGCACCCCCCCCCCCCGCAATGCAGGGGCTAAGGCTCAAAGCCCATTGGCCCCGCCACGGGCATCCGTCATCACAGCCGGAAGAGCAACGCCGGCCATGGGGGCAAGGCGCGGTGATGGAGGAGCGTAGATCGACGGAAGGAAGGCTTCGGCGCACCCCTACCTGGCGCGCCAAATGTCGGATTTCAGGTTCCGGCAAAACCCTTGAGGTTCGAACATTGGGGTGCGCATGAAGATCTCTCCTCCCCCTAGAACTCGCCCTCACCGCAATGTCAAGGCTCAACGTGTCGAACTCGCAGAACAAAGGGACACAAGGTTTATACTGGTTCAGGCCACCGATGTGGTGTAATGCCCTACTCCAGTGTGGTGTGGTGGATTGCCTCTTGGGTTGAGGATGAACAGTTACAAGGGAAGAACAGCCTCCTGAGGAGAGGTGCTCTTGTGCTTGGCGAACTTGTGTGGGTGAGGATGATCTGAATAGCCCAAGATTAGTTGCCTCCTACTGTGCTGGCTAGTCCTATTTATAGAGGCCCTGGTCCTCTCCCCAAATGTTAGGCAGGAAGGGATCCCTCAACGGCCAAATTTGAAGGGAGACAACTAGTACAAGTTATCCTGACTAAAGGTGGTCTTCGCCTGCCAAAGGCTCTGGTGGGGACGTTGTCTTGGGCTCCACGGTGACCTCCGTTCAGCCGTCTTGCTGGTCTTCTGATGCCTCGGGACTCCTTGTCTGCGCTTGCCTCTTTAGCACCAAAGAGGAAACAAGGACACTACGCGCGCTGGCACCTGCTACCTCTTCAGCACTGCGTTGGATTTCCCCGAAGAGGGGAGGATGATGCAGCAAAGTAGCGTAAGTATTTCCCTCAGTTTTTAAGAACCAAGGTATCAATACAGTAGGAGGCTACACTCAAGTCCCTCGTACCTGCACAAAACAATAGCTCAACGCAACCAACGCGATTAGGGGTTGTCAATCCCTTCACGGGCACTTACGGGAGTGAGATCTGATAGAGATAATAGATAATATTTTTGGTATTTTTGATATAGAGATGCAAAGTGAAAAGTAAAAGGCAAAGTAAAAAAGCAAAGCAAGATTAAAGTGATGGAGATTGATATGATGAGAATAGACCCAGGGGGCATAGGTTTCACTAGTGGCTTCTCTCGAGAACATAAGTATTCTACGGTGGGTGAACAAATTACTGTTGAGCAATTGACAGAATTGAGCATAATTATGAGAATATCTAGGTATGATCATGTATATAGGCATCACGCCCGAGACAAGTAGACCGACTCCTGCATGCATCTACTACTATTACTCCACTCATCGACCGCTATCCAGCATGCATCTAGAGTATTAAGTTAAAAACAGAGTAACGCCTTAAGCAAGATGACATGATGTAGAGAGATAGTTTCATGCAATATGATAAAAAAAACATCTTGTTATCCTCTATGGAAACAATACAATACGTGCCTTGTTGCCCCTTCTGTCATTGGGAAAGGACACCGCAAGATTGAACCCAAATCTAAGAACTTCTCCCATGGCAAGAAAAACCAATCCAGTAGGCCAAACCAAACTGATAATTCGAAGAGACATGCAAAGATAACCAATCATACATAAAAGAATTCAGAGAAGATTCAAATATTATTCATAGATAGACTTGATCATAAACCCACAATTCATCGGTCTCAACAAACACACCGCAAAAGAAGATTACATCGAATAGATCTCCACGAGAGAGGGGAAGAACATTGTATTGAGATCCAAAAAGAGAGAAGAAGCCATCTAGCTAATAACTATGGACCCGAAGGTCTGAGGTAAACTACTCACACTTCATCGGAGGGGCTATGATGATGTAGAAGCCCTCCATGATGATGGACCTCTCTGGCGGAGCTCCGAAACAAGCCCCAAGATGGGATCTCGTGGGTACAGAAGGTTGCGGTGAAATTACATTTCTTGCTCCGTATCTGATCGTTTGGGGGTACGTAGGTATATAAAGGAGGAAGAAGTACGTCGGTGGAGCTCCGAGGGGCCCACGAGGCATTGGGGCGCGCCCTAGGGGGGCGCCCCCAACCCTCGTGGCCGCCTCTTTTGTTCCTTGGAGTAGGGTCCAAGTCTCCTGGATCACGTTTGGTGAGAGAATCAAGTTCCTGAAGGTTTTATTCCGTTTGGACTCCATTTGATATTCTGTTTCTCCGAAACTCTGAAATAGGCAAAAAAACATCAATTATGGGTTGGGCCTCCGGTTAATAGGTTAGTCCCAAAAATAATATAAAAGTGGAAAATAAAGCCTAATATAGTCCAAAACAGTAGATAATATAGCATGGAGCAATCAAAAATTATAGATACGTTGGAGACGTATCAGGCATCCCCAAGCTTAATTCCTGCTCGTCCTCGAGTAGGTAAATGATAAAAAGAGAATTTTTGATGGGGAGTGCTACTTGGCATAATTTCAATGCAAATATTCTTAATTGTGGTATGAATATTCACATCCAAAAGATTCAAGACAAAAGTTCATGTTGACATAAAAAATAATAATACTTCAAGCATACTAACAAAACAATTATGTCTTCTCAAAATAACATGGCCAAAGAAAGTTATCCCTACAAAATCATATAGTCTGGCTATGCTCTATCTTCACCACACAAAGTATTTAAATCATGCACAACCCCGATGACAAGCCAAGCAATTGCTTCATACTTTAACATTTTCAAAACTTTTTCAATCTTCACGCAATACATGAGCGTGAGCCATGGATATAGCACTGTATGGAATAGAATGGTGGTTGTGGAGAAGACAAAAAGAGGGGAGGATAGTCTCACATCAACTAGGCGTATCAACGGGCTATGGAGATGCCCATCAATAGATATCAATGTAAGTGAGTAGGGATTGCCATGCAACGGATGCACTAGAGCTATAAGTATATGAAAGCAACAAAAGAAACTAAGTGGGTGTGCATCCAACTCGCTTGCTCACAAAGACCTAGGGCATTTGAGGAAGCCCATCATTAGAATATACAAGCCAAGTTCTATAATGAAAAATTCCCACTAGTATATGAAAGTGACAAAATGAGAGACTCTCTATCATGAAGATCTTGGTGCTACTTCGAAGCACAAGTGTGGTAAAAGGATAGTAACATTGTCCCTTCTCTCTTTTTCTCTCATTTTTTTACTTGGGCCTTTTCTCTTTTTTTATGGCCTCTTTTTTTTCGTTCGAGGTCTCATCCCGACTTGTGGGGGAATCATGGTCTCCATCATCCTTTCCTCACTTGGTACAATGCTCTAAAAATGATGATCATCACACTTTTATTTTTCTTACAACTCAACACTTAGAACAAAATATGACTCTATGTGAATGCCTCCGGCGGTGTACCGGGATATGCGATGATTCAAGAGTGACATGTATGAAAGAATTATGAACGGTGGCTTTGCCACAAATACGATGTCAACTACATGATCATGCTAGCAATATGACAATGATGGAGCGTGTCATAATAAACGGAACGGTGGAAAGTAGCATGGCAATATATCTCGGAATGGCTATGGAAATGCCATGATAGGTAGGTATGGTGGCTGTTTTGAGGAAGATATATGGTGGGTGTATGATACCGGCGAAAAGTGTGCGGTATTAGAGAGGCTAGCAATGGTGGAAGGATAGGAAAAGTGCGTATAATCCATGGACTCGTCATTAGTCATAAAGAACTCATATACTTATTGCAAAAATCTAGAAGTTATCAAAGCAAGGTATTACGCGCATGCTCCTAGGGGGATAGACTGGTAGAAAAAGACCATCGCTCGTCCCCGACCGCCACTCATAAGGAAGACAATAAATAAATAAATCATGCTCTGACTTCATCACATAACGGTTCACCATACGTGCATGCTACGGGAATCACAAACTTTAACGCAAGTATTCTTCAAATTCACAACTACTCGACTAGCATGACTCTAATATCACCATCTTCATATCTCAAAACAATAATCAAGTATCAATCTTTTCTTAGTATTCAACGCACTCAAAAGAAAGTTTTACAAATCTTGAACACCAAGCATATTATTATTAAGCAAATTATCATGCTATTAAAGACTCTCAAAATAATCTAAGTGAAGCATGAGAGATCAATAGTTTCTATAAAAAAATCCACCACCGTGCTCTAAAAGATATAAGTGAAGCACATAGACCAAAACTATCAAGCTCAAAAGATATAAGTGAAGCACATAGAGCAAAACTATCAAGCTCAAAAGATATAAGTGAAGCACATAGAGTATTCTATCAAATTCCAATTCATGTATGGCTCTCTCAAAAGGTGTGTACCGCAAGGATGATTGTGTCACACTAACAAACAAAGACAAAATAATACAAGACGCTCCAAGCAAAACACATATCATGTGGTGAATAAAAATATAGCTCCAAGTAAAATTACCGATGGAAGTAGACGAAAGAGGGGATGCCTTCCGGGGCATCCCCAAGCTTTGACTTTTTGGTGTCCTTGGATTATCTTGGGGTGCCATGGGCATCCCCAAGCTTAGGATCTTGCCACTCCTTGTTCCATAATCCATCAAAAGATTTCACCCAAAACTTGAAAACTTCACAAGACAAAACTCAATAGAAATCTCGTGAGCTCCGTTAGAGAAAGAAAACAAAAGACCACTTCAAGGTACTGTAATGAACTCATTCTTTATTTATATTGGTGTTAAACCTACTGTATTCCAACTTCTCTATGGATTATAAACTATTTTACTAATCATAGATTCATCAAAATAAGCAAACAACACACGAAAAACAGAATCTGTCAAAAACAGAACAGTCTGTAGTAATCTATAACTAACGCAAACTTCTGGAACTCCAAAAATCTACCAAAATAGGACAACCTAGAATTTTTTTTATTGATCAGAAGCAATTGGAATCAGTATTTTATCTCGTTCTAGTGATTTTTAACAATTGTTTTCGTTAACAGAAAGATTCTGGAAATCAAGATCAAATAACTATCATCCAAGAAGATCCTATAGGTCTAACTTGGCACAAACACTAATTAAAACACAAAACCACATCTAAACAGAAGGTAGATGGATTATTTATTCCTAAACAGAATAAAAAACAAAAAACTAGAAATAAAATTGGGTTGCCTCCCAACAAGCGCTATCGTTTAACGCCCCTAGCTAGGCATAAAAGCGAGGATAGATCTAGGTAGTGCCGTAGTAATAAGATAGATCGGTGAAACTCATTTCATATTCTCTACGTTCAGCAGCAAGTTTTCTTTGAGGCAAGCAAAAGTAATCAAAAGGGCTAAATTTAATAGGACAAAAGTCCCCAAGATCAATTTTAGGAGGTATAGGTTCCTCTTTTGGCCCTTCATATTGCACAACCAATTCATCATTATAAGCATTCTTTTGACAGAACCTTATGAGCCTAAACTCAAGAGAGGATCCTAGCTCATTATTTCTAATAGCCAAATCATCATTAAGTTCAGAGATTCTATCAATTAAAATATTGGTAGGCACCTTTTTTCTATGGTTTTCATTGAAATCAACATAGTCAAGAGATTGAAAGCACATAATTTCTTCTTGATCAAAGAGGATAGATTCTATAGGGGGACGGCCGGCGTCCACCCTATAATGTGCAAAGATTTCTTTAGCCTCTTTTATAATAAATCTGAATTCATGAGCCAAAAAGATAGTAGCGGCACGCTAACAGAAGAATGCTCGATATTAGAAAATTCTAGGAAAATTCTTTGAGTAGATGGGTGCATATGCATAAATTGCCTTTCAAGTTCAACGATAAGCATGGCAATAGCGTCCGCAATACTACTAGTTCTATGAAGAATAGAACCGATCATAGAGGGCAAAGCATCGGCACAAGTAAAGAAATCTTGAATAACTCCTTTTCCAATAATATTACCACTACCGAGTCGAAATCTTTTGTATGATAGGTAGAGGGTTCTTTAGCAGGAGCATCCGAATTTTCTATGATATTATTATCTCCCATATCGGCGATAATTTCCCAATTTCAGACATAGTGACAAACAAGCGATCCAACACACGAGCAAACAAAAGGCAAGCGAGAAAAAGGCAAACGGAAAAGAGAGGGCGAATAAAATGGTAAGGGTGAAGTGGGGAGAGGAAAACGAGAGGCAAATGGCAACTAATGTAATGTGGGAGATAGGGATTGTGATGGGTACTTGGTATGTTGACTTTTGCACAGACTACCCGGCAACGGCGCCAGAAATTCTTCTTGCTACCTCTTGAGCACTGTATTGGATTTCCCCGAAGAGGAGAGGATGATGCAGCAAAGTAGCGTAAGTATTTACCTCAGTTTTTGAGAACCAAGGTATCAATCCAGTAGGAGGCTACGCTCAAGTCCCTCGTACCTGCACAAAACAATAGCTCAATGCAACCAACGCGATTAGGGGTTGTCAATCCCTTCACGATCACTTACGGGAGTGAGATCTGATAGAGATAATAGATAATATTTTTGGTATTTTTGATATAGAGATGCAAAGTGAAAAGTAATACCCAAAGTAAAAAGCAAAGCAAGATTAAAGTGATGGAGATTGATATGATGAGAATAGACCCGGGGGCCATAGGTTTCACTAGTGGCTTCTCTCGAGAGCATAAGTATTCTACGGTGGGTGAACAAATTACTGTTGAGCAATTGACAGAATTGAGCATAATTATGAGAATATCTAGGTATGATCATGTATATAGGCATCACGTCCGAGACAAGTAGACCGACTCCTGCCTGCATCTACTACTATTACTCCACTCATCGACCACTATCCAGCATGCATCTAGAGTATTAAGTTAAAAACAGAGTAACGCCTTAAGCAAGATGACATGATGTAGAGGGATAGTTTCATGCAATATGATAAAAAAACCATCTTGTTATCCTCTATGGCAACAATACAATACGTGCCTTGCTGCCCCTTCTGTCATTGGGAAAGGACACCGCAAGATTGAACCCAAATCTAAGCACTTCTCCCATGGCAAGAAAAACCAATCCAGTAGGCCAAACCAAACTGATAATTCGAAGAGACATGCAAAGATAACCAATCATACATAAAAGAATTCAGAGAAGATTCAAATATTATTCATAGATAGACTTGATCATAAACCCACAATTCATCGGTCTCAACAAACACACTGCAAAAGAAGATTACATCGAATAGATCTCCACGAGAGAGGGGAAGAACATTGTATTGAGATCCAAAAAGAGAGAAGAAGCCATCTAGCTAATAACTATGGACCCGAAGGTCTGAGGTAAACTACTCACACTTCATCGGAGGGGCTATGATGATGTAGAAGCCCTCCATGATGATGGACCTCTCTGGCGGAGCTCCGAAACAAGCCCCAAGATGGGATCTCGTGGGTACAGAAGGTTGCGGTGAAATTACATTTCTTGCTCCGTATCTGATCGTTTGGGGGTACGTAGGTATATAAAGGAGGAAGAAGTACGTTGGTGGAGCTCCGAGGGGCCCACGAGGCATTGGGGCGCGCCCTAGGGGGGCGCCCCCAACCCTCGTGGCCGCCTCTTTTGTTCCTTGGAGTAGGGTCCAAGTCTCCTGGATCACGTTTGGTGAGAGAATCAAGTTCCTGAAGGTTTTATTCCGTTTGGACTCCATTTGATATTCTGTTTCTCCGAAACTCTGAAATAGGCAAAAAAACATCAATTATGGGTTGGGCCTCCGGTTAATAGGTTAGTCCCAAAAATAATATAAAAGTGGAAAATAAAGCCCAATATAGTCCAAAACAGTAGATAATATAGCATGGAGCAATCAAAAATTATAGATACGTTGGAGACGTATCAGCGCCCGCCTGGCCCCGATCGTCATGGCTTGCGTCATTGGAACCTCGTGAGGTGCCCCTTGCCTTGAACTCTCCGCCCCTCGCGAGCCAGCCTGGTGAGGCCGCCCCCGAGGAGGTCTTGCGTCGTCCGCCTCGCGAGGCTTGGCCCCTCGCAGGGGTCTTGAGTGTTTGCTGGTGAAGATGGGCCGTACAGGACCGCTGGTGGAGCCACGCCATGGGCTGCAGGCAGGCAATTCTGGGGACCCCCGCTCCCAGGACGCCGATAGTATCGCCATGTTAACGACCCGTGAAATCAAATGGGCCCACCTGTTGCCCGCTTTGATGTCGGCCTGTTAATGACCCGGGAGCTAACAGGGCCGACCATTAACTTTCGGTCTGGTAACGTCCCATTAACTTAATGGGTACACTAAAGTTCAAACATGTCTGTAGGCCCAATTAGATAATTTGTGCCCATTACGATGAGCAATTATGCACAGGACCAAAACTCATCAATCAAAGGCCTATGAGAATTTTGGCCCCTGCGAGCCCATTAGGGAAGCTCATTATGGCCAGTGGGTTGCTTCCTTCATATAGGGCCCACGACTGTTCGTGCTAACTAATATTTTCACTGCTTTTTTAGCTTCCTAGCAACTATTTAACTGGAATGCGAGGCGCGCTAAGCAAAGGTACGACATATAGGGAAAACGTTGCACATCAAACATATATTACAGGAAATTATATCCACTAGGCAATCAAAGATTGATGCCAGTTCAAATAAATGAACAGAACCTAATGATCTACAACGTCACAATCTGCAACCTGAACGCGGATGACACCCATAAGCATGTGGGCAAGTTCTTCCTGCTTATCTACAATGTCTCTAGAAACATTGATCAATTGTTGTTGCGCATGAATGTGCACCTCTGATGCCTCCACCATTTCCATCATTTCAGCCAGTAATTGGTTCACAAACATACATTTTTTTCGTTGCATTTGAGACAGAGGAAACTTAACAGATTTAGATGGAGATTTTGGCAGGCTTGTATTATTGATAGTGGAGAGTGTCTCGACCACTGCATCATAACATAAATTAGGAGGGGAACCAAACAAATTAATCAAGATTTATTGCCATATTACCTGGCCTAGATTTATTGGAAAGAAACAATGGGGTTGCCTTGCTATTTTAAGAGTTTGTCTTCTTATCTTCAGTAGCGTGCACCAAATTAACACACTAGCATTGCTATCATTGGCCAGGTTAGATAATAGGAAAGCAACATTGACACAACGAACGATTGGGCAACCAGACCACACCAGCCTACACCAAATTAACACAATATGGCACAGCTGTCATCATCCAGATAAGGTAATACGAAAGCAACATTGGCACAATGAATGAATGGGCAACCAGAGCAACAATACAATTCAGCAATGTGCATGATATGAGATAGTACACTCATGCAGCTCAGTATGCAAAACTACCAGGCAGTTTTCCTTACAAAAATCAACATTGCCACCTTTATACATTTTGCTACAACTAAATTTTGATCAGATAAAGGTTGGATTCACGCCGATTAACAAAATACATGCTGATGTAAAAATATAGTGATATACAACAGGTACTTACATCAACATTGGAGCACTGAGAATTATGGCGAGATACTTTCCTCAAATACGATCCCAATGCAGAAAGTCTTCTATCGTTTAACCTTATTTTCTAAAAGAGAGATGGGTAAGAAACATGTAGAAATATTATCAGAATGATATAAAATTTCATGATGCGAGGATACGCACACGCTTCTTAGAATGGAGTTGACATATTTTTGTTGGACTGGAGCGGACTAGTTCTTTGGCCACTGGAATCTGCTTATTATCAGTAGGAGTTAGGTTTCTTTGTGCTGGAGCAGTATATATGAAAACTGGAGTTGGTTTACTCTCTCCTGGCGTTTGGATCTTTTGCAAAGACCTCGTTTGTAACCCTTACCATTCTAACATAGTCGTCTTCCCCTTGCATGCCTTATATAAGAGAATGGTGCTCCAATTATAAAACATGCTACAGGAGAGATGGAATAGGTACTGAAAAATAGAAAGGCATGATATATTGACATGTATTCCCTCCATCGAGAAATAAATGGATGGTTCTAGGCGTATTTTAGTTCTAGATACTGCGGGTGTCCTAGGAACGGGGGTACCTAGACTTGCCTGCTAGCGTCCCACGGCGTGGCTCGGTTAACGGCCCGGTACGGCCTAGCTTCAGCAACAACAACTCAAGACCCTCGCAAGGCGGACGACACCAAGACCTCCCTGGGGGGGCGGCTCACTAGGCTGGCTCCCGAGGAGCAGAGATATCTATCCAAGGGGCACCTCGCGAGGTTCATATGACGTGAGCCATGACGGCCAAGGCCAGGTGCGCGCCAGCGGGCGCAGTGTACCAGTTTCCTCTTCTGTGCTAAAGAGGCAAGCGCAGGCGCGGGGTCTCGAGGATTCAAGCAAAGGTTTCCATATTGGTGCAACAAGACCAAGACTGCTAGGACGGTAGGCGAAGGTCATCGCGGAGGTCATCGCGGAGCCCATATCGGAGGTCATCGCGGAGCCCACCGCGGCGTCACCACCAGAGCCTTTTGCAGGCGAAGACTACTTTTGTCAGGATAGCTTGTACTAGTTGTCTCCCTTCAAATTTGGCCATTGTGGGATCCCTTTCCGCCTACGTTTGGGAAGAGGACCAAGGCCAATATAAATACGACTTCGCCACCACCGTAGAGAGGAGGGATCCATTCCACCCTGACCACTTCACTAGCTCATCGAGCTCAAGAACACCTCACCTCTTGAGGCTGTTCCACCACTGTACTAGTTCATCCTCAGCCCCCCGAGGTAATCCACCACAAAGCTGGAGTAGGGTATTACACCGCAAGGTGGCCCGAACCAGGATAAACTGCTGTGTCTCTTGTCCCTTGGGTTCGTTGAGCTAGGCCATGGAATCATTGAGCAGGCAGACTGGGAGGGGAGAGTTCTTCGCACGCACCCCAAAGTTTGAACCTCTCAAGGGTCTGTGGAACCGTGAATCCGACATTTTGCGCGCCAGGTAGGGGTACGTCAGAGCCTCTCGCCCGCAGATCAACTCACCACCGCTCCACTGCTTCCATGGCTGACGCCCGTCAAGCCCATGCTGAGCGTCGGGCTGCCCTCGCCACTCGCATCACCCAGACGGCGCCCATCGGCGGGCCTCCCCGTCATTATCCATCACCTGCCGCCAACGCCGCCACCGGCCCGGTGGGCCACGAGCAGCAAGCTTCATCGTAGCACCCCTCCGTGCGACACAACGGGCACACCGCCACCCCGTCGCTGACTCCGGTCGGCTCGTCGTCTCACGCTCGTCGCGGGCCGGCGGATGTGCAGGCTACGCTACTCATGGCGCGTGAGCTCTTGCACTACCGCCCCGTTGATGACCTCTACGAAGATTGGTTGGACCGCATCACCGAGCTTGGCAGCGCCGTTGGGGGCTCTCCTGCACCGTCTCTCTCGCTGCCTCGCCCGCTGCCTGCCGCGGGCGCGGAAGCCCATGGAGCGCCTCCGCCACCTCCCCGTCAAGACGTCGTCCTCGGACCGAGGTGCGCGGCCCCACTGCGTGACTCGCCGCGCAAGGCGCCTGCGCATGAAGAAGAAAGCTGCCAAGAGGTCCGGCGGCCGCAAGAAGGTGCTCCAGCCCTCCCTGCACCAGCGCATCAAGACTGCGCGCCACCTGCAGTGATGGCGAGTGAGTACCAAAACTAGGCTCCGCCTCCACGACAGGCTCAAGTGACCACCGCAGGCTGCCGTGCCTTCACTCCCGAGCTACGCAGCGTCGTCTGGCCAGGGAAGTTCAAGCTCGACCTGCCTCCGCGCTACGACAGCACCCCGACCCTGCCGAGTTCCTTGAGCTCTATGAGCTGAGCATCGATGCGGCCAGCGGCGACCAGAAGGTCATGGCGAACTGGTTCCCCATGGCTCTCAAGGATGGCGCGCGCTCGTGGCTCCTGAACCTGCCGCCAGGATCGATCTCCTCCTGGGGCCAGATGCGCGAGCGTTTCATCGCCAACTTCCAGGGCACTAGCGACCGCCCGCCTGCCGCCGGTGTCGGTGTTCTGGGAACGGGGGTCCCCAGACTTGCCTGCCTGCGGCCCACGGCGTGGCAATGCGAGCAGGCCCGTACGACCCATCTTCATCGACAAGTCATTCAAGACCCTCGCGAGGGGCCAAGCCTCGCGGGGCGGACGACCCAAGACCTCCTCCGGAGTGGCCTCGCCAGGAAGGCTCACGAGGAGCGGAGATACCAAGGCGGGGGTAACTCACTAGCTCCGCCACCACCACCTCCTCCTCCTCTTCCACCTGAGCATCAGGCAGATCAAGATGGTGATCTGCTGCTTCCACGTAGTCAGTAACATTGACGTTCACAGCTTCACCATGATGAACCCACCTAGTATATGTGACCGACATCCCATACAAGTGTAGATGATTTTGCACAGTTGGCTGGGGTCATGTAACTGAATTCATACAACTGCTACATGGGCAAAGCACATCTGATTTCGTACCACCGTACTCAGCTCTGGTAAAGTTCATGAAGTTTTCAACCCCCTCGACATATGCAGCGGAGAATCTTCGAGAAAAAGTTAGAGATACAAATTAGTTCTTCTACTAGATATTACAAAAAAACATATATGCTTTTGTATGAAGTCCAGAAAAAATACCTAGGTCGATGTCTAAAGCTATGGCAAGATATTTGGACGAGCAGATCTAAGTAACGAAATATATGTAAAGCTAATTCAGCAAACATATTTGAGTGCCAAATTATGGCAGGCTGTTTCAGCAGTCAATGAGGCCGAGCACATAGCCATCAAACTATCGAAGGCCATCGCAGCAACAAAGATCGAGTATAAAACGGTGTAGAGCTATTTCACCTAACAGATTGGCTACTAGACCATGGCAATCTACGTCACAATAAATATATGGCAGGATATTTTAGCAACTAATCGGCCTTGGCATGCCATCTCAGCTAAGAAGATTGAGTGCAGAACAGGGCAAGGAAGCTTCTTAAGCAGAGCATATTGACTGTAAACTACTTCGGCAAACAGTGAGATTAACAGCGTCTATCACCTAACATTCAGCGCTACACCGACATGCACGGAGCCTCAGTCGAGAATGCGCGTAATGTGGGAGAAGCTGACCACCGTGCGTCTCCACAGAATGTCGCCAGCGGTGGCGGTGCTGACCGTTGTGCGCCTCCACAAGAACATCGCCAGCGGCGGCGGCGCGGCTACAGGACGGCAGTCTACGAGAGCGTACTATGGGAGCGAGAGGATCGCCATGCGTCCCCTCAATGAACCGCGGCGCCGACGTATCGGCGCAGTGGGGAGGGCGGCTTTGGCAGAGAGAATGGAGTGGATGGGGATGGGGGGAGGGGGTTTGGGGAATATTATTGGCTAGTTGCCCGAAGGGCGGTTGAATCTAGGATTTGGGGGGAATTTTTGGGTGGGGGGAGGATTTTCGCGCAGTGGGCGGGGGGAGTTTGGCGCATGGTCGGTTTTTCCAAGTGCAGTCCCACGTGTCAGTGAAGAGGCAAGCCGAAGCATGTTCCGTTTGCGTGAGCCGTGTGCAGGACCGAACGTGTATGGGGTGCAATGCGACCGTGACAGGGGTGCTATGAGTGTACCGCCTTTTTTCCTTTTAAACTACGTGCTTCGCCCCCTAAAAAAACTTGTTGCTTCGTGCGACCCATCGATACTACTACTAGTAATCTGGCAATCCCGACTAAAACGGCGCGGCCGGGTCTTTTCCCGCGTGATATGCTGGGAGGTTGGCTTAGTTGGGTTTTTTAGGACAAGTAATGCTACACCTACGTAATCCCAGTTACGTAATTAACATAATGTGAAACGTGTGAGATGTTGATTATAGATTGGGGGAGGGAGGGGCCCACCACCATGAAAATCAGGGGAGGAGAGAGAGAGGCAATTTACGTTAACCCTTTCGTAGGTTCCCGTAGAAGTAGAAAGATGTGAGATGCGTGAATGTGTAGTGGACGTACTATTGGAGTGCCTAAGATAAATTGTGTATGTATAGACCCTATGTGTTTATTTTACTTCGCATGTTAGCTTTGTCTTGGTTCAATAAAAAGCAGAGTTGGTGATGATGGTGTGCCTTTCATCCTGCAATATAGGCCGTCCGATCTATATCTAACGGATAGGAAGGAAACTATGACAATTTACCCGCACACCTCTCCACATTTGCAGATAAGGCCTTCCCTCGTTCATCCTTTTCTCCCACAAGATCTTGATCTTCCGTGCAACGCACGGGCATCTTGCTAGTACTCCTACGATATATTATATTATTGTGAAAGTTCATATACACCGGCCGAGATTAATGCAAACACAACAGATTTTCATTACATTTCGAACTTTTATAGGACAGAAAAATAAAAGAAACCCGACCCTAAACCTATTCTACGGCGGCGACCGACGTCCTCCATCTGCGATCTCTATGTACGGGGACGGGGTCCAAGACCCGTGAAGTGAAGGTGCGGTCTCCGGCGAGGAAGAGTAGAACACGGGATACGGACCGGCCAGTTGGCAAACCATGCCCTGCCGCCTCCCATACCCTACTCATCCTCGGAGGAGTTCCCGACCTCGGCAGTGCCGGACGTTGGACGGCGACAAGTAGGACGCGTGGCTAACGGTGCTCCCGTCGTCGGCCGCCAGCATGGACACCGCTTGTGCGGTCGCGTCCCCGTCCGGCTACGCCGCTCTTGCGTCGCGAGAGGCGACTTGGGCGAGGGCGGCGACCTCGAGCTTCATCCCCGAAGACAAGCTCTCCCGCAGAGCGTTCGCACTTGCGGTCATGGCGGATGTGGTGCCAGGTAGGAGGACGATGCGCTATGGTGTGGAGGTTAGCTGGGCGTTGCCGCTTTAGGTAGCGCATTCCGGTGAGGCCAAGCATCCGGGTGCGTCATTAAGTCGCCGGAGTTGGTTCCTCGGGCACCGAGCCTCTTAACGACGACATACGAACGGATGGCATGAATGCGGGCAGCTGGCGCCGAATGGGAACGCACCGCGCGACGGCGCGAGGGACGAGGGTTTTGGTGTGCCAGGGTAGTAAGCTGCGGTCATGGCAACGTTGGAGATGCCCTTTGCTCACATGTGATCCCCGCATGTCATTGAAAAAGCAAGACGACCCGGCATGGTCTCAGGTCCTAAAGATGCAGTTGGCCACGCTACACCACTCCGCGGACGCGTCCCAGCGCCTCGTGCATCCTCGAGGAGTCGGGTGTTGGGGTGTGTTTGGATTGTGGCCAAAGTGCACCTTACCAAATTTTTGGTCATGACCCAAAGATTGGTCTTTGTTTGGATGGTTGCCATTTTTTTGGCATGCCAATGAACTCTAGCCAACTCTAGTTCATTTTTCTTGCCAATGTCGGCCAAATCATGGGCAACCAAAACCTCAACCAAAATTTTGGCTACCCAATGCTTTGATGGGGCAACCTTGGGCACAAACCAAACATACTGTTGGTCGTGCCACAGCACTAACGCCACCCTCAGCACACTGAAACCGACCGTGTCTAGCGATGATGAGTGTGGCGTTCACCACGGGCGCCGTGTCCAGAGGCGATGCTGGAGCTGCACCATGTTGTTGGCCCCCACGACCCACATGAACGGTTGCCGGTGGCGAGGAGGTCGTGGGCCAGCTCCTCCATTGGACTAGTCTGCGCTACGTCGTCCCGACAGGTGTGTCCCACATGGCAGTTTCCCTGTTTTCCCGGCCATATTCGAGCGTCAGTGCTCTGGGTTGCGCATTAGGCATTTCACTATGTAGGCCAACCGAGACAACTTATTGTTTATTTGAGCCGTTCAAGTATAATCATGTGGCGTTTGCTTATTTCTCATTCCTCTCCAACCCTCTTCTCCATCGATCATGTCGCCCTCCGGTCGAGTCCATCCTCCCGCATGCCTCATTTGAACATTCCGCCGAGTATCATTCGCATGTGGGCCTAGACCATGCTTGTATTTCCAATGTTTTGTAATTTGTCCGACATGCATACAAACAAACGGTTCGTTTAAAGTTTCACTTTGCCTCCACTACGTGTCACTTCGCATCTTAGTTTTGACATCCCATTCGGTTCATGCCCCGACACATGTTGACGAGATCGATTGATGTTCAGAGAGAGATACGAATATGACGTCACGACGAGAGATTCCCTTGAGTGTGTATATGCAAGGGGGGAGTGGATAGAGGCACCAGGAGAATATATTTTTTGTGTGTGGTGTTTGTGTTGGTATGTGTGGGTGTGAGAAGATAACGAGACGTGGGGGAAGAGGGTGTGTCACCACGTGAGGTCCGGTGGGTCGAGGTGAGGCCCTTCGTTCGCTTCCGTCTTGCGCCACATTGGTCGGCCCGTGACGCATTTAGGGAGACCCATGGATGACTAGTCGTACAAGACAAAGATAGCATAATTTTGAAGGACTCTGTGTCCACTGACAAAGCCGGCTACGATTTGTAACCCTAGGTTCTCGGAATAAGGTAACACCTTTATCTCTGATATTACTATTCATCCAACCTAACTTTAAGGGGCATCCAACAGAATGCTCTGTTAGAATCATACTCGTCGATTAGGAAGAGAGGTGTGAGACAATGCATGAGAGACTGGCCTAAAGATAATGTGCGTACATGAGACACATAGGCAGGTCTATGTATATAGAAAGGGTCGATGGGGATTGTGCATGTGTATGCTTGCGAGAGGAAGAGTGCTTGTGATAAAGGTTAATGAAAACAGTCGTAAATGGTTACGAGAGGGAGGGAGGGTTATATCGAGAGCATGTGTGCAAGAAAGACACCTCGAGAGAGAGTGTGTGAGCATGTGTGAGAGACCACCGATGGAGAGTGAAACTACACGTAAAAGACTGTTGTACACATTGATTAAAGATATAAATTGTATCCAAATATTAGGATGGGATCATGATATTTGCAATTCGTGTAAGGAACGGTCATTGATCCAACAGACATCTAGATTCTATCGAATTTGAGCATGTCTATGTTATTATTCGACACAATTGATCCACATAGTTAGTATTTTGAACTCCAGACAATGCATCGCTTTAGCAATCGAATATAAACGTGAGTATAGTTCATGTTGTGTGTGTAAAGCACATTATACATACGAAAGTTACACAATGAACATTATAAATAGCTACCTATGAACTAGCATACATTTGAATTCAACTTAAGGTGGTTTAAAAAAATCAAATTCAACATGAAGTCCATTCAATTATATGAATTTGATATCATGGCATTTGTAAATCATACCTAAATTATGGGGGCACCAACCTCTGCTCTGATTTTGTACATAATAGCATATGTAGTCGTGTACAAAATAGATTCAAATTTAACTCCTATATTCCAAAATAATCATAGTTATAGGATTTTCAAATGTCAAAATTTCAAAAAGAAGCGGATAATTTAATGAGGTTTCCAACATACAAGGTCAAATTTAACGTTGTCTATTTAGGTCAATCCTCAATGTTCAAGAGTACTCTAAACGTGAATGCTTGTGTTTCAAAATTTCGAATGAAGCACCAAAAGAGCCTCTACTCGCCCAAAACCTCGTGAGACCAATGTTTGGTAGTACAAGGAAATTACTTTTCTAATAACTCCGACCCGTGAAACCTACCGGCCCGACGTCCAAAGTCTAAACCGGGGTAGGTTTGTAGCTTCATATAGACGCCATGCAACCGCCTCCGAAAAACATTCATACACAATGGCCGCCTAAGCACACATGTGCGTGGCCGAAATCGCTCCCGCTCACTATTTGGGACACCTGGGGTTACCATCCTACCCCCGACCCGCAGTAGGTCCAACATTTAAGAGGGGGAAAAGTTTGTGCTTTCCCCGAATTTCAAACAAGCGCGTCCCATCTTCTGTTAAAAAAAGCCAAAAACAAGCGTGTCCCAGACCGAAACATGGTTCTCCCCCTCCCCCCCCCCCCGCCCACCCGTCTGATTCCCCATTCGTACTCCGTGGGCGCAAAAACTACCTCTCCACCAGCCGCGAAACCCCGACGTCCTCCGTCGGCCACCCCATCCCACCCATCAACCTCCGCCCTCCTCCATCACGCTGGAGCCGATGCCCCAACGTGGTCGTCCACCGCAACCTCAACCAAAATGCCCTCCACGGCTAGTAGTTGAAGCCGAGGCCGATTCGTCCGTACCCGAGCCAGTTCAACCACGCCGTCCTGCACCTCACCGCCGCCGCTCCAACTTCGCCACCCTCCACTTCACCAGAGTTGTTGCTGCTACGCCGTCCTTCGCTGCCTCGGATCTGCTTCCCCTCCGCCGATATACGGCCACGGCAACACAGTCAACAATTTGGCCATGGGTTTGTCCAGGGATCCATGATTCTCCAAAACATCGTTTCCCCCGGGAGAAAAAAGAAGATCACCGCGACATATGGAGGAGACCACACTGGCAACCGATAAGGTACTCCTCTTCCCTTATTCATGCAAATCTTACATGTCTGCTTGCACGGTATTCATCCCACATAAGACACTAGTTGACCGCTTCTTCTTGATACTAGATGTTCCTAGTAACTCGCGATGCACAAGGTTTCTCCTCATATACTATTTCACCTTAGCTAGAGGTCCGTCGCCCCCCTGAATTTTAATTCCTGGTCAGTTGATTCCCAATTAATGGAAGCATTCCCCGGCGTAACAGGCCCTAGTCCGCCTATTACGCCGGGGAAGCAGCGCCTCGGTGTTTATCTTAGGGGTGTGTGGGGCCTAGAGCTACTGGCGCCCGATCTGGAGGTCGGCCGGGATTAAAGGGATGGCCTGGGGGCGCTGCCAAGCACGGCGGTGGTGTGAGATCGAGGGGAGGGCGGGGCAGCGGAGGCAGGGGTCTGGGCCGGTGGTCGCTGGCGGTTCGAGAAAGAACGTCAACAGTGACTGGCCGGAGGTAGACGAAGGCCATCTACCCGTTCCTTATAGATCGGACGGTTCATTAAAAAAATCGACTGACTTATTTATTTCCAGTCGACTGTTATCTTGATATGACCACATGTGGTGGTGTGCTGGAGGAGTACCTGCATTTCCTGTGCTCATATATTACAAAATCATACGGAGTAGAATCTAATTTTGTTTGCCATGCAATGTTGTAGAGCTATCATATGTCTCCTATCATTTATTTTTCAGCCACCTGCTGTCTGCTACTTTTACAGTGCACTAGTTCTGCACACACTTCACCCATACTCTCACTATAGTGTTTTTATGCAAGGGTATTTCAGAGTCTGCCTCGAGAGAAGCAGAAAAGAAAAGAGAGAAGTTGCTCCAGCTTTCTACGCGGGTAAGCACAGCACGTTACAGCGCTATAAAGGGTGCAGTGTCAGCGGATGGAGACGGTAAACGTAGCTCTGGAGTTGATGACCTCGCTCACAATGAACCACCATCCCAGGTGCTTGCTTTAACTTCGCGGTGTCATATGTGGTTGCATGTTCCATATGGTGTCTAGCTTGTATTCGAAAGGCCGAAGTCGGTCTTTATTAAGATAAGGAAAGATATTTTTTACATGAACCACCATCCCGTTAGCACCAGAAGACAAATAGCTAGTCAGGGCACTGGCCGAGCTAGTGACAAGCCTAGCAAAGACAGGCATCACCTGGAAGCCAACTAAAAATCCGCGATGGTGGCGAAGCACCCCGCCTCCCACCAGGCTCTCAGGCCCTAGATGATCATGCTCACCACTCCAGCCGGATGTCTAGCTTGTATTGCTTCCAATTTGGTTAAATTGCATCTGCTTAGCTTACACATTATACCTTTGAATATGACATGTCTTTCTGTTTTTGGTACATACTAGTACATCTGTGTATTAACCATGTTCTTACATCAAACTAATGTTCTTGTGTATCCCTCATCAATCACTTATGATGAGGCAGTCAGGCAAGTGGACTACTCCTCATTTAAAGAATGCAGCGTCAGCCTCCCGACATGATTCTCAAGAAACAGTAAGGCTAGATGAAGATAGTGAACGTAGCTCTATAGTTGATTACCGCATTTCCCCTACACTATCATCGCAGGTGCTTGCTCTAACTTGGCAGCATGATATGTGGTTGCATGTTGCATATGGTGTCTAGATTGTAATTCTTCCAATCTGGTTAAACTGCATGTGCTATTCTGCTTAGCTTATACATTATACATGTTAATGTGACATGCCTTCGTGTATTTAGTACATAGTGCATCTGTCTATTAAGCATGTCCTTACATAAAACTATTATTTTTTTGTATCCTGCATCAATCAATATGATGAGACACCTTTAGTATATGCAGTGCGATACTAGTTGCATCTTTCATATGATTTATAGCATGCGCTGCTTCTAATTTTTTGAAATTCCATTTTTGATGGGACGCTTTTAACTTGGTAGAGTCATATTGGTTGCATCTTTCATGTGGTGTCTAGCTTGCATTGCTTCTTATTTGTTGGAATGGTTTCTGCTTAGTTTACACAAACTGTTGTGAGCATGCCATGTCGTCTTGTTTTTTGTACATATTCCATCCTGGTATCATATGTTTGCCTTACATCAAAGTAGTGATTGTTAGTATCATGCATGAATGAGTTCTGAAGAGAGAATTTTATTGCTTTTTCTTGTCGGTTTTACTTGACAATTCAAAATCAATAAAGCGGAAGGAAGTTAGCAAGGCAGCGAATAAAGGTGCTCCTTCCAAACGGAGGGCCTCTACAGTTTCTTCTCCTCCACCCCCCCAAGATGATTTCCAAGACAACACATGCATAGACACTCAACATAGTTGTGTTTATGATGAGCACGTCTCCCCTAGTGCACCATCACCAGTGTTCCCTCTAACTTGGCACTATTATATGTGGTTGCATGTTATGTGTGATGTCTAGCTTGTATTGCTTCTAATTTTGTTGAATTCCATCTACTTACTTTACACATTATACTTGAATAACACACGTATTCCTGTTTCTAGAACATACAATATCTGTCTATCACACCATGTTTTTACATCAAATTACTACTGTTGTGTAACCTGCAACAATCACTTATCATAAGACACGTTTGACTTTGGAGTGTGATATAGGTTACATCTCGCATTCTTTTCTAGCTTGTACTACTAATTTGTTGAAATGGCACTTATGACGAGACAGTTTTAACTTGGTAGAGTGATATTTGTTGCATCTTTCATATGGTGTCTAGCTTTCATTGCTTCTAATCTGTTGAAATGCCTTATCCTTAGTTTACACATCATAAGCTGTGAATATGCAATGACACTAATGACGAGAGACCTCTAACTTGGTAGTGTGATGTTGTTTGCATCTTGCATATGATTTATTTCTTGTACTGCTTCACATTTATTTAAACGCCATTTATGATGAGACACTGTTAACTTGGCAGAGCGATATTTGTAGCATCTTTCATATGGTGTCTACCTTCCATTGCATTGCTTCTAATCTAGTGAAATGTCTTCTGCTTAGTTTACACATCATAGTTCTGGTTATCTCTTATGTCCTATTTTTCGTACATATTACATCCTCCTATCATGTGGTTGTCTAACATCAAAGTTTAGTTCATCTGTATCACCCATCAATTTGTTCTGAAGAACTAAATTGTTATTCATTTTTATTGTCGGCTTGACTTAACATGGCACAGAGAAAGAGGAAGAAACACAGAATGGCAGGGATTGGGAACCGGAAGAATCCTGCAGATTCTGCTGGTACTGATGGTGCAATAGAAGGCCAAAGTCTAGCGGAAAATTCTACAAACAGGGTATCCCATGCTACACAAGCTGCAGAAAAAGCCAAACAAAAACAAATAGCTGCCACCAAACAAGCAGAGACAGCCCTAGTTCTTGCAACACCTTCCACAATACTACCAGCTGCACGAGTTACTCGTGCGTCAACTGAGCTAGCAGCACGTTCCCAAGCTCCCTTGCCACCTGACACTACTTCCCAAGCACTCTTGACACAAGATGAGTTGGCAAGATCAGATGAACCTTGTGAGCTTCAACAGCAAGAAGGTAGTTGCTGGAGTCAAGTTACAGTTGCATGCTTCTTTATATGTAGTCTCACAGTTTGATGTACACTAACACTTCCTATGTTCGTTGTTGGACTAGCACCTAGGCGCAAGAGGAAACAAACATCAGGGATAATGCTCGATAGGTTAACTAAATCTAGAGGAGGAGGAATGGAGATCCGTTTTGAGGCAGGTTTAAAAAGGCCGCGTGATGCTACAGAGTCAGCCAAGTTAGTATCAGAGGCAGCGGTTGCCGTTAGGTGTCATGTACGTATCCTCCCAACATGGATTCAGTACAGGAATGACAAAGACAAAACCCAGTTCAACACCTTCCTCGACCATTTATCTGTAAATATGGTTATGTATGGAAACTAGTAATATCGTCTTGCTCTGTCCCATACTTTCTAGGTTGCTGATAATGAGACTCCCATAATTTTTAACAGATGAGGTTCAAGTTGGATAGCCAAGATGATGCAACTAGACAAGCTTGCACCCATGTTTTCAAGTCTGCTCTGTGACAGTATAGGTATAACTTAAGGAAAACTCACTCTGAAGGCAAGGCTAATAGTGAACTTTTCCAAACATCTCCAATGGAAAATATATCGGATGAAGACTGGAGGGGCCTCGTTAAACACTGGTATGATCCAAAGTATCAGGTACATTATATATATATATATATATATGTGTGTGTGTGGGTGTGTGGGTGTGTGTGTGTGTGATCAGATCACATGTTGAAGTCCTTTTTACGCATGTGCCACACAAATCTATCTTCTTGTAGGTGAACTGTTCAAAGAACAAGGCCAACCGTACGAAAGTGAAATTCCAACAGACGACAGGATCTCGTAGCTATATTGCACACTACGAGGCTCTTGTAATTAGCTGTTGTTTCACTCTTTTCGATGTACCATATTATCATATCTATATTGACTTGTTCCAAATGCAGAGGAAAGCCCGCAAGGACCAAAAAGTACCTGAACCAAATGCTGTGGGAATCTTCAAGGACTGTCACACCAGCAAGAAGAAGGGCATGACTACACCAGTCAAAGCCGCTGTTGTAAGTCCTTAATCCTCATGCCTTTTAACTACTATACTCTGACTTGTGCCTTGAACTGCATGGTTTGCAGCCAATGTATATTACTCTTTTCAATTTTATACACAATTGTCTTAGCGTATCATTGCACCTTACAAGGTTTAAAAGAGAGGAGTGATGTTCCTTTGATCTTGACATGTAATCTAGTTCCATGCTGGACTTTCCCACACAACGTTACAATTGCATGTTTGTTTGTTATCAGTTGTTTTGTGATATGAATGATGCCATACTATGCTTATCGTATTATAAACTTCGTCTCTTTATCCTTAGCCCTCAATACAATGTGAAGAAATAAACAATACATTAGCGATGGTACATGGTCATATGTTTGGAACATGGTTTTATTATGTACTTTGCAATAAAATACAACTAATATTTTACATGGGTTCACTAGAATAAGTTATGTATATAGACCAAAGCTATTTTGTTTGGTTTTGCTGCCTCCTTAATATCTCCTGTTCTGGTACTACTAATGTAAAACCTCAACTTTTCAGTGAGTTAAGGAAAAAATGGTGGAACCGCCACCTTCTGAAGGTGGCGAGGCAACTATAACCGCAATGTCAGCTCTTGCTGCAGTGGGTCAGTACCTGTCCACTAACAGTGCCAAAAGCATGTTCCTGCGTAATACCGGGTTGGTTGTTAAGGCAATCTCGTCCAAACTGCCTCATGCTCAAGATATGCAAGCTCAAAACAATGTTGTATCTGCGCTCCAGACACAAGTCCATTCCCTAACAAAGACCCTTTGTGAAACAAGGAGAGACATTGTTCGATGTTGTCAAGATATGCATGGTTTTGAAACCAGACTATCAGACATTTGCTATATTGTTTAGGAGCCTAGGAGAACTGAAGGCAAAGGTTATGGTGCTCCATCGGACAATACAGCATGAAAACGTAACAGTCAGGTCAAATGAACTGAGCTTCTGAACTTCTGGTGGTGCATTTATCTGCTAGACTGTTAACTTTTATGCCAACCTTCCTTTTGTTTTATAGTTGTAATTTATTTTGGTGTGATACAAAATTCGTTCTTAACATGCAGCCACTGGGTGAAGAAAACAGCATGCCATTTTTGTATAGTGTAGGGTGTTCCCTATATTTGCACTAGTGGTGAACTTTGATGCCCAGTGGATGTAATATGTGCAATAGCCGTGATAGTCTAGCGTAAGTTGCTTGCTTATTTATTTCTTTATTGTCTTGTTTATTTGTTTTCTTGTAGTTAGTGCAATTCTTTTTCCGTGGTTTGCTAGTGACCGCAATAACCTATTTTTTAAAACTAGGCCACAATAACCATGGGCTACATATTTACTGTAGTTAACATGGGCCTCCTACGGGCCGTAGAAACAATGGGCCTTATATGGGTCGTAGACACAATGGGCCATCTACGAGCCGTATCATCAATGGGCCTTCTACGGGCCGTATGATCGGTTGGCCAAACATGGGCCAATAAAGACCACATTATGGTCGTAAATGGGCTAGACTTGAAATCATCCATTCATGGGCCGACCATAATGGGATGTCGTTAATCAGTCGTATTTGATGACGCTATGAAAACGGCCCAACGTATTAACAGGCCACAAACGGGCCGACTGTAACCATGGGATGAATTTGGCCCACAAGCAGAAAATGATAGTAACGGGCTGTAAGTAAACGAATGCTGGAAATGAGCCCAAGAACAAATGGGCCCTGAGAAGGCCAAAAGATAACATGGGCTGGAAACGGCCCAACGGAATAATGGGCCGTTAATGGGTATAAAGTGATACATTGTTCATTACGGGCCAGTTTCACCACGTGTCATTAATGGGTATAAAGTGGTACATTGTTCATTACGGGCCAGTTTTACCACGGGTCGTTAATGGGCTGAGAGTTACTAAGGGCCTCATATGGGCCTAAAGACGTCATGGGCCATACATGGGCCGGAAGTTAAAACGGGTTGGAATTATATTGGACAGCCCAGATGACGCTACTGGGCCTAATAAAAATAGGTCGTAAACGAGCCCTGGGTTAGCGGGCTATAAATGGGCTATATGCGAACAGGCCGTTAACAGGCTTGCCGTGGTCTAGCCCGCCACCTTTTGACCAAGTCAAACAGGCCGGCCTTTTCATAGGAATGGGCCTCTGTTGGGCCGTGCCATGTGTCGACGTATCATAGGCGCTTTGGGTCCAATGAGTGGATGACATCTGTCCCAACGGTGAGCCAACACGTGTTTCCTCCAGCCAATGATGATTTTACACGTGGAAAATCCCCATTGGTCGGGGCTGTTAACGGGTTATCGGATCCAAAACCGGACCCGATAGCTTAACGACATTCCGTTACGGTGGATTCCACGTGTCGGTCACCCTTGACGAAAGCACTTCTGTGACGCGCGATTTATCGTCATGGAAGTGGACACTTCCGTGATGATAATTTTGGTAATGTCATGGAACACTTCTACGACAGCACATGTATGACTATCTTGATTCTGTCATAAATCCGTCATGGATGTACATGCATGACAGAAAACGTGACCTACTGTGACAAACACGTATAATCACGGAAATGTATTTTTTTGTAGTGAACATGGCGACCAAGTGTGCAAGAGCTGAGGAAGGATGCCTCTCCCTCCTCGAGCATCCAGCTGCCGACCCAGAAGACAAGAAGGCCAAAGCCAAGGACGTGAAGCGTAAGGGCACGGCCGTGCTCGCGGCTGAACCAGAGATGAAGCGCGGCTACAACCACCCAGAGTCATCCAAGGGCAGTCGTCCATTTTGCGTCTTCCACAACATACACAGCCACAACACCAACGACTGTCAGGAGCTCAGGGCCATCCGCGACGGGCGCCTGGGTCGACACCCCGATCGCAACGATCGAGGCTACGGCTGCGGAGGAGGTCGGAGTGGAGGACGTTGGGACAACCGCGGCCCCCGTCAGGAGTGGCGCGACCAGCCTCGTGAGGACCGCTGGAAGGGTCGGCCTCGCGAGGGCGCCTGGAGAGATCAGGCTCATGAGGAGACACACCCATCGCCTGCATCTGCTACCACCACCACCAAGAAGGAACGACGACCACCACCAAGATGAGGGGGCTGGGGGCTTCTAGGAGCCACGCGCCATCGCTTGCATCTTGGGTGGCGCTCAGGCCCCAGCCTCCTAGAGCATCTTCAAGCAGTTCGCTCATGAGGTGAACACAGCCCTTCCCAGGATCGAGGCCACATGTCCGCTCAGGTGGTCCAAGTGCACCATCACCTTCAGCTCGTCTGACCAGTTCAAGTGCTCGGCGACTGTTGGCGCCCTCCCGATGCTTTGCTCGCCCGTCATCAGCAATGTCCTTGTCACCAAGACCCTCATCGATGGCGGTGCGGGGCTCAATGTTCTTTCAATTGAGACATTCGATCGCCTCCAAGTGCCATATGATCAGCTGCAACCCACCAAGCCTTTCTCAGGAGTGACCGATGGCTCCACCACCCCGATAGGGCAGATCCGCCTCCCTGTCACCTTCGGTCAACGCGACAACTATTGCACTGAGCTCATCGACTTTGACGTCGCCCACATCCGCCTTCCGTACAATGCCATCCTTAGGTATCCAGCCCTGGCCAAGTTCATGGCGGTGACCCACCATGGCTACAATGTCCTCAAGATGCAAGGGAACCGCGACATCATCACGATCGCCTGCGAAGAGAAGGACGTGGCGTGCTCTCTCGAGCGCACCTACCAGGCTGCGGCGGTCGAGGACTCGGACAACGAGGGCACCATCTACCCTCCTGAGGCTGTCCCCAAGTAGAAGAAGCAGCTGCTCCACCAAGAGCCTCAGGAGAGCGGTGTCTCCAGCGGTACCACCTCAGGACCTGCGCCCACGGATGGGGTGCCTCCCTCTCTTACATAGGAAGGCGCGGCTGGCGTGCTCCTCGGGATGGGCTCGGGGGCTCTCTTCTGGAGGGCCTCTAACTTAGCCAATGTCACGAGGGAGACGCTCGGGCACCACATGGAGGCATGCTTCATCGCATGCTTCCCTCATGAGGGCACAAGGCATGGGGTGCCAGGTGCTCAGGAGTTCATCACCAAGGCGACCCAGGAGCTTCAAGAGGCAAGAACCATGCACGGCGTCCGCCGCCCACCACCTAGCGCAGCTCCTTGTCCTGGCGAGGACGACGAGCTGCGCGTCTGCGTCAACATCCCAGGGCTCAACAGGGCCGCATCTCAGGAGCGCTTTTGGCCATCGCACATTGGTCAGTGTGAGGGCCCTCCTCACAGCTACGTTTGCATGCCTTTTGGCCTGCCGAACGCGGCTGTTACCTTCCAGCGTTGCCTGCGGAGCATCCTGGCGGAGATGGCGATGGTTCTTCACGAGCCCCCGGGACCTCCAGAGCCTCTCGAGGTTCAGGACCTAGGCAGCTCATGAGGAGCAACCTCTTCAGTGTGCATCTTCAACTACTTCAACATCTCTTCAGCAACGGTGCCAGGTGACATTTTCTGGTTTATTAAGTTGGGGGCGCCCCTCAGGCTGCACTATCCCCAGGTTGCATGGGCCTGTCCCTGCGACATGTATCCTTTTGCATCTTTGATTTACCTTGTTGGGGGCGCCCCTCGGGCTGCATCATCCCCAGGCCGCGCGGGTCTGTCCCTGCGGCATGTATTGTTCTTGCATCTATCAGAACTAGCTTTACCACCTTCCATAGGATCATTTATGTTGTCACTCGCTTGTCGGTCGCCCTTCTCGGCCTCTCGCGTTGCTGACCGGCCTGCTACTCATCCCGCAATGGGGGCTGCACATGCTGGCACGACGCTTGTGCTCGGGTCTGTCCCTGCAACGCTGACAAGCCTGAGAGATCGAGCTCTAGCTCGTGGCCCATCCCACGCACATCACCTCACCAGGTCCTCAGTGCCTTCATATTCTTGCGGAAAGATCAGCAACAGGACAGCAAACGCGATTATGAGTTATATTCTCCCCTCAGACTAACTCGCAGGAATCTCTAGAGCTTAATTACGGGGGGCCCCACCGGCTGCCCCCCCCTTTTCGCGTGATTTGCTTGCGTGTTAAAGGGGGGCTCTTGAGCAGCGCGCCTCAGGAGCTCCTATTGACTCTCCAGCCCTCACCCCCTGGCCTTGACACGGCATCGCAACCTGGCATACCAGCGGCGACTGAGCCCCGCTCGAGGGTCGGGACCCGAGGACGCAGAGCATTCAGATGAGCGAGAAAAGGGGAGGCCAGCGTGAGCTCTACCTAGTAGCACCACCGTTGAAACGCGAATCGGGCGCCACGCAAGGAATTACCTCAGGCTCGCTAAGATCAGTCACCTATTCATGTTAGCGTGATGCCACTGTCTGGAATTTTCACTCTCGCGGCCTTGCTCCGGTAATGTCGCCTTCCTTTTTGGCCTTCAGGAAGCTTCTTGCACACCAAAGGGGACCTCTTGAGCATCGTGCCTCGGGAGCTCTTACCGGACCTTGGGCCGCTCACCTCCTGGCCTTGACCACGGCATCGCGACCTGGCATACCAGCAACGGCCGAAGCTTGCCTGGGGACTGGGACATGCCGGCGTAGAGCGCTAAGCTACCGCAAGGACGAAAAGGGGGAGCAATGCCGAAGCAAGATATGCAACCGCAAACTTATAATAGGAACAATAAACATTGGAGCAAAAGCATTAAAGGTCCTATACATACCCCCACGGGGATGTCTCGATTCCTCGCAGGGAATAAAAGAAGAAAAACCTCTAGGAGCCCTGACTACGGGCGTCGCCATCGACGCCATCATCAATAGTGGGCCACGAGAGGCAGATGCCAACCCCATCCAGGTCATCAACGACGCCGACCGGATGCCGTTGCCGCGCTCCGTGCACGGCGAGAGCTCGGAGGCACGTAGCTATCGTCGCTCAACTCCGTGGACTCGCTAGGCTCGGAAGAGTCGCTGGACTCCCAGGAGTCGCCGCTGCTGCTGGAGGAGCTATCAGCAGGACCGGGAGCAAGCTCAACGCCTGCTGCCGCTCCATCCTGGCGGCCTCCTCCGAGGCAGCACTCCAGGCGGCGGCCTTCCTCGTCGAAGACCTTGAAGAACAGCGTGGAAGCGCCATCGTACTCAAAATGGATGGTGAGGGACCCCTCTACACGGCAAGCGCGGGCGACCTCGCCCCATCCTCGAGTCATGAAGATCTTGCCCGGGGGGACGACCTCGACCTCCGCCCCTATGGCCAGACTGCAGCACCCGGCGTGCTGCAGCCACAGCTCGAGTGGCCCCCTCGGTGGCATCTCCTTGGTGAAGAACCGCGGGAGCTGAATGCACG
Source organism: Aegilops umbellulata (assembly GCA_032464435.1). NCBI lineage: Eukaryota > Viridiplantae > Streptophyta > Magnoliopsida > Poales > Poaceae > Aegilops > Aegilops umbellulata. The sequence goes on from CP136056.1 coordinate 296,499,505, forward strand.
TGCGCGGGGGCATTGCCGCCCACACCACGAACTCATGCGAGGAGCCTTCAACATGGGTTCGCGGTCCTGCATCCCATGCGACCTCAACCTGGCCACCACGACCGTGGCTGGCATGGCGCGAGGCACTGCCGCCTCCTCCGGAGCCTTGTGCCTGGGCGTACAGAGGAAGCGGGCAGCCGGGCGAAGGTCGCTAGTACCAAGGCCTCGCCACCACTGGCCTGTCGCCGGCGTCGCGGGGGCGGCTCAGCCTCTTCTTCGGCGGGAGCAGCCCGTGCTCCTCGCGGGGAGTTTTCCCTTTCTCTGCTGCAGAAAACCTCCTAATCGGCGCCATGGGGAGCTGCGGCGAGACGGCGAGGCAAAGAGGAAGAAGAGAGAGTAGGCGACGAGAAGAAGGAGATGAGCAAGGGGGGCTCCGCCTCTCTCCTCATTTATAGCCAAGAGGAGGCCAACCGTCTGCCTCCACGATCACACGTAAGGATGGTTTTTCTCTGTATGCAGCATAGTCTCGTCAATTTGAACGGTTGCCGAGGCAGCGTGGGGAAGCGGAGGCGCCCATGTCCCATCAATCGCCATGCGTCAACCGAGGCCGCATGCGGTTGGGACCCGCAGCGCTCCGCACTTGCCCTTTGGCTTTGCCTCGAAGCCAAGTTCGAGTGTGCCTTGGGCCCGGGGGCTACTGTCGGTGTCCTGGGAATGGGGGTACCCACACTTGCCTGCCTGCAGCCCATGGCGTGGCTCGGTTAACGGCCTGGTACGGCCCAGCTTCAGCAACAACAACTCAAGACCCTCGCGAGGCGGATGACACCAACACCTCCCTGGGGGCGGCCTCACTAGGCTGGCTCCCGAGAAGTGGAGATATCTATGCAAGGGGCACCTCGCGAGGTTCATATGACGTGAGCCATGACGACCAAGGCCAGGCGGGCGCCAGTGAGCGCAGTGTACCAGTTTACTCTTCTATGCTAAGGAGGCAAGCACAGGCGCGGGGTCCCGAGGAATCAAGCAAAGGTTTCCATATCGGTGCAACAAGACCAAGACCGCTAGGACGGCAGGACGGAGGTCATTGCGGAGCCCACCGCGGCGTCACCACCAGAGCCTTTTGCAGGCGAAGACTACTTTTGTCAGGATAGCTTGTACTATTTGTCTCCCTTCAAATTTGGTTGTTGTGGGACCCTTCCTACCTGCATTTGGGAAGAGGACCAAGGCCACTATAAATACGACTTCACCACCACCATAGAGAGGAGGGATCCATTACACCCTGACCACTTCACCAGCTCATCGAGCTGAGGCTGTTCCACCACTGTTGTAGTTCATCCTCAGCCCCCCGAGGCAATCCACCATAAACCTGGAGTAGGGTATTACACCGCAAGGTGGCCCGAACCAAGATAAACTGTTGTGTATCTTGTCCCTTGGGTCCGTCGAGCTAGGCCGTGGAATCATTGAGCAGGCAGACTAGGAGGGGAGAGTTCTTCGCATGCACCCTAGAGTTCGAACCTCTCAAGGGTCTGCGGAACCCTGAATCCGACAGATACATCCATTTTTATCCATTTCTGCGACATGTAATCCGAACAGAGGGAGTATGATGTAAGAGCTAGGGATACGACAGGACAACAGTGTAAAAAAACACTACTTGAATGTAAAACTGTATGGTAGCGGAATACATAAAGAAAAACACTAAGGCAACATATGTGTGTATGATTCGGAAACTAAGATGGCATTGCAACAGACCACTAGAACAGCACTTCAATGTAAAAAGGAACATGGTATGGTAGACATATGAAGTACATACTGATGAATAACAATGCATCAGATATTCAGAAGCATGATGTACAAAGTAAGCGGATGACATTGTGATAGAGTAGAATGATAGTACTTGAATTTGAAAACATGTTATCACGAATGGAATAGGTATTGAAAAACAGGAAGGCATGACATATTTACATGCATGGTCAGCAGGCTAAGCACAAGGCATTGCAACAGAATAGATGCACTCCAGGACATTATATGCATGTTGTATCCATATCACGGGCCAAGTTAGAGCAAGGACCTTGTGGGGTGAATAGGATTCATCATCTTTCTGTAGGTCTTCTGAAGAACTGCCTTTACATGTTCCATCATATTGGGTATCATTGACGTTAAGTTTGTTGGCCGTTACATTGCTCCGTGAGGTTTTTGTGGATAAATCAGTGTGTGCAATTATATCTGACATGCATGGAAGACAACTAGTAGTTAGATTTATGTAATGAGTGCGTATAGGAGATGACATAAATAGTAGGACTGGGGTTAACTAGCAGCAATAGGTCTCAAAAACTAAAGGGAGAAAACAGATGAAAGCTACAGAATATGTATCGTTTGTACTCGAGATTAACTAGATGGCACACAAAAGTATTAAAGAACAACATAGGTAATACTAGAAGTGGTATAATACTATAATCACCAGCCTGTGGGATAGCATTAGCTGATGGATGATAACTATGGAACAACCTTACCTAAAGAACAAGTCTCTTAGCTGAACTATGGAACAGCGTTAACTCCTGGATAAGACCCGTAAGAGATCATCATGAAGATACAGTGAAATGTGATAATCTATTTTCCATGCTTAGATGAATAACAAAGCCATAAATGTTGCACACAAGTAAGATGAGGGTACAACCTATATGGTCGCCATGCATAGGAGTGAGCATCATGTGCTGACTTGTTGATGGCCCTGCAGTTGTTGTGGTTGTCCATGTCGGGAACACGCATTCGACGCAGGGAACTGTTGAGTGGGGACTATAGCTCCCTTCTGGTGTATGCTTCCCTTGTTGGAGTAGCTGCGGTGATTCAGAAGATGGTATGGCTGAAGATGCAAAAAACGCATAATGTTAAGAAAACAGATATATCTGATCTGGAGAAATACCCTAAGAGATCAACAGCAAGGTACGAGAGTGGTCATACGTCTGTTTACTGAAGACTAAATTGGAGTCACACGATTTTATTTTATTTTCGTACTGTCTGATCTACGCCGGATGGCTTGATGGCCGTCTTGTGCCTCCCGGCTGACACTATTCGGAATCTTCCCCGAAGAGCCAGCGACCACCGGTAGAGCAGCCTGCCTCCATCGTTCGTGGCCGCGAGAGCTCCGACCAAAACCCCGCTCCCAGCCCTACCGCACTGCCGTGGTTGCGCCGCCCCGGCCAATCGACAAAGACTCGTCGTCATCCAGATCCAGCGGCGTCAGTACCTTCAACCCACGCAACTCTAAGATAGCCATCTAAGCGATGCTTCCACGGTGAACTTGCGCCCCCGCACCCTTACATTAGACACCAGCCAACTGGCAGCCTAGGAGCTCTGCCGCCTCGAGGGGTGTTGCTTCCCATTGGGAATCGATTGGCCCAGAATAAAAATTCGAACAAATGATGCCTAAATAAAGTGATTTGACATGAGGGTGCGACCTATCTTGCAGCCCGGTGAAGTAGGCAGCTCCAGCTTCCGAGTCGGTGAGGCCGGCACGGTTGCGGTGGCTACAGGGGACAGGGAAGCAGAGATGTCGCAATGGTCGACGTCTACGGGGAAGCAGCGCCAGGGCCCTGGACGGATCCGAAGTTGGAGCCGCTCCGGCGCCGTGCACAACGGCGGGGGTGAATCGGCTCCGGTACGATTCACGCAGCCGTCACCGAGGCAGCTCTGGCAGCACGGAGTAAGAGGCACACGGCCCAGTGCACGACGGCAAACGAACAGCATCTCCGGCATTGGGGAGGAGGCCGGCGGTGAATTTGGTGCGGTGGGGGTGCCATGGAGGAGGGGATAAGATTTCGCAGCTGGGAAGAATAGAGCTTCCGGGGGGAAGGTGATTTGGCGCCCACGAGGTATGAATGGGGAATTGGGAGGGGGAACCATGTCTTACGGATGCATTTGTCTGAAATGTGTGGGGGTTATAGTTCTACCCTTGCCTTTAGGCTTCTCAGCTTGGGTTTGTGTATTGAGGGTCGGGGATAGTAGAGTACCTTTGCTTCTCCCAAATAGTGGGCGTGAGCAATTTCAGGCGAGGAGGGCGTGTTTTGAAATAGTGGGCGCGAGCGATTTCGGGCGAGGAGGGCGTGTTTTGAAATGGTGGGCGTGAGCTATTTCGGGCGAGGAGGCCGTGTTTTGAAATAATCGGCGCGAGTGATTTCGGACAAGGAGAGGGTGTTGTGCCGCCCATGGTTTATAAATTATTCGGCACATGTCATTTCGGCCGAGGAGAAGGCGCGCTTGGATGAAGTTACAAACCTACCCTTGATGTACAATGGGCCAATTGATGCGTGTCCCACATAGGCCGTTAATTTTGCGTCTCCCATTTATTTGCTTAGGCGAATTCCACCGAGCAGAGGGTGTTTAACGGTTCGTTCAAATTTTGGGAGAACGAGCATCCACGTCTACATTACCAATTCCATTTGAATCAAATTTTGAAATATTAACTTGCCACTACTTTTTTAGATTGAGAGATGATGCTCGGGAGTAATGTGTTTTTACATGCTCGTTGCTAATGATTTACTATATGACAAATAGTTGACCCACTCAAAAACGGGAATCAAACCCAAAATGAAATATCTCGATTCAATGAAATAGCTCGTTCACTAGGTCAAAATAGTGAACTAAATCCAAAATTAAACACCTCAATCGAGTAGCATGTTGTACAGTATTATAGTACTCAATGAACATGTTGAAAGTCAAATTAATGAACTTGTTTGATACGCATATCTCCGTTCATGTGTGGATTGCAGACAACATGTTCTCCAATTTAAATATTTGAATGCAAATTTATATCGAAACATGGTTTATATCAGTCTTTGATGCATAAAACGCGACCTCCCCCTCTTCCGGACTCCTGCTCTCTCTCTCTCTCTCTCTATCTCTCTCTCTATCTCTATCTCTCTCTCTCTCTCTCTCTCTCTATCTCTCTCTCTCTCTCTCTCTCTCTCTCTCTCCGACAATCTTCAATTCTGTTGCACGCATCCAACACACAAACCTTATTGGTCCCTCTCGCTCGCTCTCTCTCTCTCTCTATTTGTGTGTGTGGGGGGGTCTTTCTAGTTCGCATGGATATATACTCTGTGTATAGTTCTCTCTCGCACACTATGTATGATTCTCCAGTCGAAGCTAAATTTCTTGGGTGCACTCATTGTACGCACCAAATTCCCTGGCTCATTCCCGTAACTCTCTCACGCACCACTCTGTCATCTCGGAGCTCTTCCCTCTCTCTCTCAAACTCTCCATCTCCCTGGGTCACACATACACATGCATATCTCACCCGCACTCATAGACCCATCTAAAACTCTATCTCTCTCTCGTCCTCTCTCCGTCTCACACGCACGCACACACAATCTCATGCCTAGCCAAGTATGATGGTCTCTCACTCAATTGTAGGCACGCGCAGTCCCCCTATATGTATATGACTAGCTAATTCTTAGTCTCCATCACAAACATGTGCATGGTCTATCTCGATTTATCTCGGGGCATCTTTCTATTGCACACGCACCTCGTCCCTCAATCTCCCACCCATATAGTCCCCTCACGATCTTGAGTGGGTCTCTCTATCACAAACACATCCTCTCTCCCTCCCCATGCGTCCATCTTCTCCATGCGTCCCTCTCGACCTTTGTTCCTTGTTGGCCAGACCTCTATTGGGCATGTGCTATAGGGGTGTCTCCCTCCATTGCAAAGAATCACGCACTAGCTATCTTCGTGTATCTCCTCACCTCGCTTTTCTATCTCGGAGATGCATGTGTGATATGTTTGCATAAGAAACAAACACACTCTCTCTCTCTCTCTCCAATTTATCGTTTGTTGTCCCTTTCTCTTTCACACACATAATCTTTTTGCACACTCACTCATTCTCCTTCACACGCACTTGATCTCTCTCGACTTAGGCACTCTCTTCGGTCCATAGAATATAGATTTATTGAAAAGTCAAACATCACAAAGTTTGACCATGTATGTGGAGAAAAACATTTACATCTAGAACGGCGAACATATACCATTAGATTCATCATGAGATGTAGTTTTGGATGATGTATCTTTGTATTGTAGATATAAATAATATTTGCGTAAACCTGGTCAAATTTTCCAAAGTTCGACTTCTAAAAAAATTATATGCACTGCATTATCGAGTGGATGGAATATCTCTTTCCCCCTCTCAGCTAACTGACGCACCACTCAGCCTTATCGGGGCTCCTCTATCTCTCTCAAACTTTATATCTCCCTGGTTCACACATACACATGTCTCGCTCCCGCTACATAGACCCATCTAACACTCTCTGCCCTTGTTCTCTCTCTATGTGACACGCACCCCCTAAGTACCATAATCCCTCACTCCATCATAGGCGCACGCACTCCCCCCTAAGTATGACTATCTCTCACTAGCCACCAGGAACACACGTATTGTCTCCTTCATCCATACGTCTATCGATATCTCTCAGGGTATCTTTTATCGCGCACACACCTTGTCACTCGATCTCCCACCCATGTAATCCCATCACGATCTCCAGGGGATCTCCCTATGACAAACATACACTCTCTCCTCCCCATGTCTGCATTTTCTCCATACGTCTCTCTCGACCTCTCTCCCTTGTTTGTCATACCCCTCTTGGCCACGTGCTAGGGGTCTTTCTCTCTCGGTTGCAAACAACCACACACTATCTCCTCACCTTGCTTCCGATGTCGAAGATGCATGTGTGATATGTTTGCATAAGACACACACGCTTTTTCTCTACTTTTATCGTGTGTTGTCCATGTCTCTTTCACACACGCACACACACTTTATTCAGTCACTCTTCTATTTCACTCTCTCTCTCTCTCTCTCTAGTTAGGTACTCTCACGTCCATAAGCATATGGATGTTTTGAAAAGTCAAACCTCAGAAAATTTTGACCAGGTATATGTGGAGAAAGACATTTACATCTGGAACGATCATTAGATTCATCACAACATGTACTTACTTGATACTATCATTTATCTTTGGTATTGTAGATATAAGTAACTTCTTTATAAACTTGGTCAAAGTTTCAAAAGTTTGACTTTAAAAAAAATGTAGGCACTATGTTATTGAACAGAGGGAGTAGCTCTTTGTCTCTCTCTCTCTGCTATCTCTCACGGGCCTCCCCCCTCACTCGAACTCTCTATACCGAGGGATTATACGGTCACTATGTTAGCGTATAGCTCCGTATATTGTTTAGTTGACCGGTCAACCAGTCCACATGCTGCCTTATCAGCTCGTGTTCTCTATCTTCGTGTGCTGGCCCATGTGGCAATGGGTGAAAATAAGTAAACTAGAGGCCCATATGACACGCGGTGAAGTAAACAAAGTTGAAACCACTCGGGGTAGCACCCCGCACGCTAGTAAATTGAGGGCACACTTCTTCCGCATGAAGGACGCACTCGCGCACACTTCACAACTGCGCGACGGCATGCACAGAAGGACGCACTCGCGCACACCCAGCACAGAACACACACAAGCACACGTGTACACCAGCGTCGCCGCCGGCTGAGATGGACGGTGAGGCAGCCAACAAGTGGAGGCGGCTCGAGCCAAAACCGCATCCGACGAGCCTGGACTTCATCAGCCTCCCCGACACATGCTGCTCGTCATCATCGGCCTCCTCCCCACTAAATCTGTTGTGCGGGCCACCCTACTCTCCTGGCAGTGGTGCCCCCTCTGGCGCCGCATCCCCCTAAACCTCACCATCAACAACTGCCTCTGCGACGGGGATTGCAAACGCATGGCCGCAGTCTCCGAGATCCTTTCATCGCACCCTGGGCCAGCCAGACGCCTTGACCTCCGCATGTTCAGTACCAACTGTAAGGTCCAATCCAAGTTTGATGAGTGGTTCTTATCCCCCGCCCTAGATCAGCTCGAGGAGCTCAACTTTGAAGTTGGACGATGTCGCTCTCTGCCGCCGTCAGTGTTCCGCCTCATGCCAACGCTGCGCCATGCCAGCTTTAGCTCCTGCTATCTTCCCGAGATTAATGTCGCACCCGCCCTTCTTCTCCCTCAACTCAAGCAGCTCGACCTCTTCGACGTTGGCATCTCGAAGAAGTCTATGGAGCACCTGCTCCGCAGTTGTACTACGGTCGAGTACCTTCGTCTTCAGTAGATCCACGTGTTCATTAGCCTCCACATTGCCTCGACGAATCTCCGATGGATTTATGTGTCTTGCTGGCCCCGCAACAAGACATCAATTGGGAAGAGATCACTCCAGTTGTTCCATGTTATGGTCATTGAGAATGCGCCTTTCCTTAAGAGATTGCTTGTATTTGATCTAGAAGGTCCAACAAAAATCAGGGTCATTGATGCGCCAAAATTGACAGTGTTGGTGTACTCGTCTGCCAAATTCTCCAAACTCTTTATTGGATCTGTAATCGTTCAGGTACAACATTCATCTTCTTCTCCGTCTTCTTGAAATTCACATTTTTAAATTTCTTCTTGATGTATTTACGACTGTCATCAAGAAAATGATTCCCACAAGCTTGACCCAGTCTATGCGCACAGTGAAGATCTTGGCAATAAAATCTGTCGGCCCCAATCTGGATCAAGTTGTTGGATTCCTTAAATGCTTTCCATGCACGGAGAAGCTACTCATCAAGGTGAAACTTCTTTCCTATTAGTAAACGGTAATCACAACGTAGCTCAATTTTTTCGTAATTTTCCCAAATTATGATGACAAGTGTAGTGTTCAAAACTGTATCTACGCACTGCACCGAAAGAAATGTTTTTAGTATTTTTCCTTGCGTCATCACATGCATCGTTTTTTTGTTGTACTACTATAGTAGCCTAGGCTAGTCATAGTGGCAAGTAACTTAGACTAGTAACTCTATGGTTACCCTAAGAGCAAGTACTACCTCTGTCCTGGTTTACTCTTCCTATTTTGTAGTATCAAAATTTGACCATAGATTTAACTGACAAAATGTTAATGCATGTCACTAAAAATTATATCATTGGATTCGTATTTGAACATAATTTCAAATGGTATAATTTTTTGTGACATGCATTGGCATTTGCTTAGGTAAATCTATGGTCAAAATTTTACACTAAATACGAGGTAGTACAAAAGTGGGCTATAACAGCCCTCCACTATATAGGACAAAACACGTGCCAAATTCACTTGTGATGATGCACCTCCATTGCTCACCTGGTGCCACAATCTAGATCACCTACTTTGCTTCGGTGCCAAATTAACTCATGCAATGAAAAAACACTTGCGTGGGAGAGGGAGAGGACTGAGGCAATAAAAAAATACTTGTTTGGGAGAGTGAGAGGCTGGTGTAGTTGGTTTAATTGATTTTTTTATACATGTGGGTCTGTGTGCACAGCGGTGCCAACTCTCTCGCATCGCTAGAGCAGTGCCAAAATCTTTTGATTTGACATCGATGCGTATTATTTGGCATACTTTTGAGGAATATGGCATCGGCCACATAGTTGAAGGCACAAATGCCCAAGCTCTTCACGTGCTCCTAGGTAAATGAGAGGAAAGAGAGGGAGAGAGTGAAAAAATATCATAACCAGCCAACCCTATTGTATGCGCGAATGATATTGGTACCTCTTGATGACACAGCAATCTTATACAGCCAGCTGCTCTAATATGTTCTCTTCTTTTGCAGATAAAAAAAGACCCGAAAGTAAAAAATGTGTTGCACTATAACAATCTCATCGAATGTCTTGATCTCCATCTGACATAAATTGATTTGATCGACTACCGAGGTAGCACATCTGAGATTAAATTGGCCAGGTTCTTTGTTCTGGAGGCAAGTGTTCTCAAGGTAATGAGGTTTGGCGTTCTCTCGCGCAACAATGAATGGTGTGCTGATCACCGCAAGCGTCTAAGCCTAAATGACAAAGTCTTCGCAGAAGCTGAATTTGTTTTTGAAACATCAAGTGGCCAGAGACTCGAAAATTTATTTTCCCATTAGTGACTTGTCAGGGCGGTGGATTTTAGTTTGTACGATAATATTGCATCCACCTAAAGTAACGAAAGTTCTTACGTAAACTTCCTAGTACTTCCCTCTTCGTAGGTGCAGCATTACTCCTAACATTTGTAATATCAGTTTGAAACTTGTAATATTGCCGTGTCCTATTCCTGCGTTTTCAAAATCCTGCGAATCAAAGAGGTCCTGACTTGGTGATGATGTTGTTCCTACCATCTTTCACCAATAGCCGTCGGATCTAGATCTGACGCATACAAACCAAACTTCTGTAGTTTTGCAAAAAGATGCCCGCACTTGTTCCATATTTACAAACAACTCCTTGTGTCTCACAATCAGTCTTATCTCCTCCCCACCACATGTAGAAGGCCATGGAAAAATCTGGCACGATGGCCGATGTCAGCGCCGTCCACCCCCAATCTTGGTGTTCCATGTAATGCACAGACATCTACGCACGGGAAATTATGTCGAACACGGCTAGTTGTAAGCAGGCTAGCTCTACAGCCATGATGATAGTGACTACAGACCGTGAGGCTGACTTTGGTATGCCGAACACGGCGCCTATACTCAGGTGTCATCTCCAGCGCAGGGTTCTTGTCACTTCACTATGAGGAGCAGCACGTAATAATTTGACCAACGGGTAGTACAGTACTACTACATTGGTAGTACTACTACTAGTACTAGCACCACCGTCTGGATTTAGTAGTACTACCACGTCTGTCTGGATTTAGTATTTGACTAGCAATGTCTAGTAATGCATGTCACAAAAAATATACTAATCCCTCTGTAAATAAATACATGATGTATTGTTTTATTCCTTCCGGTAGATGGCTCAAATCTGAAGTCTCATCAATCAGACAACTATTGTACTCATCGAGTGCTCAGCTTGGTAAGCTACCAACAAAAAATTGCAATCAAAGACTACTATTGTACTCCCTCCGTACTGGTGCATTAGTCATGTTACGAAAACCAAATAGTAATCCCAAAACTTTTAGGCGCGATGCATTAACTACCCACCTCGTTCCCTGTTTTTTGCCACGAAAAAAGAAATCACCCAATAGGAAACATGGGGTGCGTATGCATTCAATGACTTGAGACTACTTAGCACAACATTTTTGGTTACATGCATTAACATCTTATTAGTTAAATCAATGGTCAAAACTTGGAGCAAAATTCAAAGGGGACCAATAAACCAGTAAACATCAAAGTTCTCTCGTTTGGCCCCAACTAGAGGTCCGGTGAGATGACTATACTGCATCAGCACGGAGGGGGACACAGCTTCATTGCCTTACTGCACCTGCCTTTGGGTGTATGACAGGTGGGCCCAACAGGTGGCTGGCCCACCTGTCATACAGCCAAAGGCAGGTGCAGTTAAGGCATCGGAGCTCAGTCCCACAGAGGGAGAGTCGAGGAGTAGATGGCCAACACACACGTGAATGCAACGCAGTCTGCACTTCTCATACAAAGGATCCCCGCCAGTCCAATCTACGAAATCCTAGGCACCTACCCACCCTAACCAAGGGCAAGAGTGATCACTCCAATCGCAAGATCAGTTGACTAGAAGCTAGACCCATGGAGGTGATGAACGCGAGCATCAGCCGGTTGTGCTAGATGGTCCACGACGCCGGCATGCGGCCCGACATCGAGGAACGTCTCCACGTCGTGCTTGAGGCCACCAGGGCGAGAGGCCACTCGCACGACAGCTTCGTCTCCTTGTTCTACGAGGTCCTCATCGGCGTCCTCGACAAGTTCACCGTCGTCAAGAAGCTCGTGGACGGCCTTAACGTACGCCTCCAGCCCACGCGCCCAGGCTCTGTGATGCCCGCCACCCTCAACGGCCTCTATTTGGACAACCTCTTCGACGCACAGGTGGCCCTGCGACTACCCGTTGTAGCACTGGAGAATGTCCACCTCGAGGTCGCGCTCGCCGCGCAGCGCCTGGCGTAGCAAGACACCATCAACATAATCACCCACGTCTACGCGCAAATCGTCCACAAGGACTACTACGTGCAAGAGGAGGACGATAGGTCGCTGGTCTTCTTGGACCGCAAGGCAACCTTGGACGGCATTGTTCAGAAGCACGTTGAGCTCGCCGCCAACGCCGTTGCTCCTCACACGTCGGTTGGTGACCTGGCGCACTAGGGCATGAGGATTTCCATCAAATCCATTTAGTAGTATATGGTACTACTAGTAATTATCTTACCTTTCGCATCAACTTCATAATTTTCGTACGTACTCCATGCATGAACCACGCCAGAACCGAACTTCTCATTACTCTAGGGGACATTGTTATTTCTATCTATCAGTCGCACCATGGAGCAGAACCAAATTTTACAAGTTACAAGTTCAAAAGGAAAAGCATGTCGTGTTTGCGTCGCACCCCCACATGGTTGGTTCGGCACGCTTCTCAAGGGGGAATGTGTGATGTGTTGCATTTTCACTTATAAGTGGGACCGCAGTTGAGCAAACCGACTATCAGCAAACCCCCACCCCGCCCACCGCGTGATGGCTGAGAAAAATGGAGGGAGAAGAGATGGTTGTAGCACGGACTCCAAGAAAATTGGTGTCAGATGGGACTCGTGTGGATGGCGTGTGCCATACTTCTAGACATGAATGCTTGTTCTGGCCCATGCCACCCCACTATATCGAGCCTATATCGAGGTGTTGGTTATGTAGTACAAATTTCCTGGAGTCCGTGCTTAGCCCTCCTCTCTCTCTTCTCAGCCAGCCAGCAGACGCGTGGAGCCCATCGTCTGTTTGCTCACATGTGGTCCCACATGTCAGTGAAAACGCAAGAGGACCCACTGAACCTGCACATCTTTCACCTTGATGTGTTGGTGATGAAAAACAAATCCAATAAAGATCTTCGGTGGCCGCTTTTGGAGTTACTCAAGAGTAAGATTCTATTTACAGTTTAACCCAAGATGCACATCACATGGCTACTAGCACTCTATTTTGTTGCATGACACGACCTAGATGCTGGATGTCCCACGTGTCGGCAAAAGGAGGAAGAACTTGGCCAAATATTCTCCACATTTAGACCGGAGGAGTAGGAAACATGGCAAGCCATGTGCCTACATCATACTACGTACAAGCCCACCTCACGCAGTCACGCTATCACCATATTTCTCGGCCTCCGTGCGACACCTAGCTCTTGTTGATCTAACTAGAACTAACTATTGTGCTAGCATACTCCAATATTAGGTTGGCTCTATGTGATGTGGCAACTTCATATAACCGGATGCTGGCTATAATACTATGGTACTCACACTCCAAGAAGTGAGTCGAAAACCATTCATAAATTGAGTTTATGACATGCATATGCAAATGTACCATTCATTACATACAACAAGTCATCAACACACAACGACAACGAGGATACATGTTGGATTATAGATTAGTTCCAACAAAACATTCTAGTAAATACTAAAGTTTTCATCACACAACAAATGGCCTCCGTCCCCCACACGAGCGAAGCCACTTTGCACCCCCACACGGTTAGTCCACCACGCCGCCAGGGAAATGAGTGCTATCTTGAGCATCCATAGTGTGCTCTTTTCTTGCCACTAAGCTTGCCTCTATCGACATGGAGGCCGGCGCCATACAGTGCAAGGGGTCGCCTCTAAGCTAAAACGACTGGCATCGACTCCAAGCTAAGAGGCCGCTTCCATGTTTCTCTCCTAACTAAAGTAATTCCGCGTCCCTACTTGCCATACTAAGGTGTCCATGCTGCACGCTAGAATAGTTGATGGGAAAATGTATTTTCTATGTGCATGTTGACTGCAGGGGGTCCACCTTAGAGGCAGAACTGAATTTGATGCATTGCACAATTTTACGCTAAGTTTAGAGGCAGGTACGTGGACCCCAACTTAGAGGCCATATTGCCTCTAAACATTGTGGATGCCCTTAGGCCAACTCCAGCGCATGCAGCTCGGACGCATGCTCGCCCAGCCCCCTTTCCTCGACGCCCCCAAGCTACCCAACCACGGCTACGTGTTTTGCGCACCCAGCTGCCAGATTTGGAGCGGATCCGGTAGGGCTTGAGCTTGCCCGGCTATGGGAGGCCGCGCCGCGCCATGGACTGGCCGGGCACCGGGCAGGAAGGCCCCGGCAAGGCCGCAAGGCCGCATGCAGGTACTGACTCCTTCTCTAGCCGCTTGGATCTACACCATCGGCGGTCCGTCGGCAGATACATGAATGGCGGTCAGCCGGGCTCGGTGCTAGCCCAAAAGCTCATCGGTGCACCATTGCCACTCATTACGTGCGACGACTACCCAAAGAAGGTCTTGTGCCACATGTCTACAACGCCGAAACATCCCGGATGGGTGTTCATCAAGTTCTCAACCGATGGGGTATGTGCTACTTTAGCTTCGGTTGTGCTCTCGGATTTGACTAGTTGTGCTAACTTAAAATTTTATTGTGTAGAATGGATGCAGGTTTTGGTATTGGGAAGAAGAGTACATCGATATATTGATAGAGCGCAATTTAGTAGATGTTCTAGCACTTTTAGCTAGCATAAAGGCTAGAGATGAGACTAGTGCACTTGTTGATAGAATAGAGGCTAGACATGAGACTAGATGCGAGGAAGCAACGTCTACTTCTTTACACTCGAAGAAGAAAGAAGCACGCAAGATCGAGCCTCCGCAGATCAACAATGAATGCATCAAGAAGGCACTAATCCAACTTATAGGAGCAGTTATGGAAGTTGGATATCTTCTAAAATGTATTCTTGTGGTTCTTGTTTTCTTTGGTCTTGCTTTTCTAGTCAAAATTTGGTGATGTATTTCCATGTACCAAAAACCAATGATGAAAAAAAGATATGCGTTTGCAAAGAAAAAAGTACGCGGCCGGGATGCGTCCGCGCGTTGGGCGCACGGCCACCGCATCCAACAAATGGCCCGTAGACGACCCCATTGCCCTACCCAAACGGACAGAATCCGGGCAAAATGGACATCCGTTTGGGGTCGTGCATTGGAGTTGGCCTTACAAGTGGGACCGCAGTTGAGGAAACTTACTATCGGCAAACCCCCGCCTCGCTCGTCGCGCGATGGCTGAGTTAGAGAAACGAGGAGGTTGAAGAGATAGTTGTAGCACGGACTCCAAGAAATATATATGATGTCAGATGGAAGTCGTGCTGGTGGCGTGTGTCGTACTCCTGGACGTGAATGTTTGTTCTGGCCCATGCCACCCTACTATATATCAAGGATTCGAGGTGCTGGTTACGTACATCAAACACATTAACATATGGCCCACCTCACACTGTGGCCAAATTTCCTGGAGTCTGTGCTAGGTTAAAAAGTGTTCTTTGTGAGGGTGGATGGTCGGTCTCAAGTTTAAAACTTGTTGTATTATGTATACATAGACGTAGAGATAGTGCAACAGTTTTGAAAGTTTGAACCCAAACATCAGAATGCAATTTCTACTGGACTCACCCAAGGACCTAGGATGATGGGATTCACAACTACAGTAAAAACACCCGCCTGACGCGCGAAGCATGTGAAGCTAGTACAAATAGTCTATTGTTGATTGGATTCATTCGATAACCTGTTGAAATGCACGTACAATTATATATTCGGAAAATATTTTTTTGCCTCATCGCAGCACCCACTCTGAGAAGCGACTCGAAAGCCATTCATAAATTTATTAAGTTTATCGCAGGCATATCATTTAGCATTACATACAACGGGTCATCAACCCACAACAACAACGAGGATACATTATAAATACTAAAGTTTTCATCACACAACAAATAACAAGCAATGAAATGAACTTCAGCTCAACCACTCATCGGCGTTGGAAACGCTTGCTTTGAACCAGAAGTGATTCTCTGGGAAGGGCCAGCTATTGTCAATCTCGAGACCAAAGCAGGACGATCATCCAGGCTGAAGCGGCCTATATCAAGACGCATATTGTGATAGCCACGGTAGGGAACCATAGCAATGTCCGAGGTATAGATACAGTTGCTTCTCATAAATGGTAGTAACGTTGTGTCAACAGCGGCTGCATCGCCTTTCACCATCATTGGATAGTTTTGTCCAAGGAAGAGCGAGTTTCCTCCAAGACTATCAATACTGAACCAGGGAGAAGGTGTTGGCGCTAGCACACTAGTATCCATCCCAAATACCCTGCAACGGATGTTGGAATAGGTCTGAAGAGTGCGACCAAGCGAGACAACACCTGCTTCCTTAGTAACATCAGCAGTGCCATGTATATAGACAAGAAGAGGTGATCCATCGGAATAAGTTGCCAGGCGCCACTGAGTATATGGGTCCTGATCGTCCTCCTGCTCGTGATCATCACCATCGTCATCTCCCCCTTGGTTGTAAATTTTTTCAAGAATAGGTGGTGGAATGTTCACAGGACCTTGGAAACACAAGAAGGTTAATTAGTAAAGGTAAACTAGCTAACCCGCATGAATGTGGATGAAACAATTATATTTACGGTGGAAGACAAACGTACCAAAAGCATCGGGATTCCATGCAAAAAACAGTGCCACGAGTGGTGGCAGCAAACACAAGACCCTCGTATTGAATTGCATCACAGTACACATGCGTGTACGGAAACTGATTTTTGAGCAATATCCATTGAGTCGAATTATGAAGGACGGCAACAAGGTTGTCAAAGATAGTGACAACACAAGCATTCCTATAAACCCAAGAGCGGTTGGGAACTCGACAAATTGATATCTTCTATAGATGGCAGTCACCATGATCATAGTTGAACGTATGTAGAATACCGGTGTGCTCAACCTCTGGGCGGTCAGAGATTTTTGGAAGTGGAACCCGATGACGAGTGTACACATTCACAAGTTCCCACTCGCAGTTGTACCCAATATAAACAACCCAATCTCCATTTGCGCCTGCCCAAGTCTTACCCTCAAGTGATGGCATCTTAACATCACACGTATCATTATCAAGTGGCATCAACTTGCACAAGGTGAGGCTTCCGTCATCCGCGTGCCAGTTGTCAGCAGGGTCACAGCAAAGAAGATAGGGGAGATCAAACAGCTCTTGGACCCTTGGGTTCCTTGTAATGATGTTATTAGTTGAGTCGAGAATGGCCTTGAACGAAAGCACCGATCAGTGAGTTCCTCCACCACGTCATCTTTCAGATTGGGGCAAGAATAACGGGGTCGTTTCTGGCCTGTTCCCTCCATGGAGAAGACGACCGAACAATGGCAGAATGAAGGGTGAACGCAAATGGAGGAGGGACGAAGAGCGTGCGACAACAGTTCCAAATTGAGAGGGAAAGGCGAAGAGGCGGTGGACGGTTGCCATGGTACAGGAAGAGGCGCCCCAGCCTACATAGACGTCCGTTAGGAAATTGTACAAAAGGACTCGTCGTCGTCTCACTTACATGTTGGAACGGGATCAAACATGGTGTGTAATTTCTCGTGCAAAATGTGATCTGGCCGCGTTGGCCCGACGTGCCACATTAGTTATCGAGCTTTATTTTTTAATGGCATACCATTCAGTTTTGAAGCATGACTAACTGGTACTGTATGAAGAGAAAATATAAACTACACTACCACTACTCCACCTCTAGTACTAGTATCAAAAAAGATATATAGGCTGGAGCTTCAGCGATTTCTTGCTAAGGGCTGCCCACTTGCTTCTCACACTATCACCCTCTCTCCAGATCTAAAAAAGACGGCCTCTCTCTCCCTCCTCACCGGTGGTCTCAGATCCGTCGGCGAAGAAAAGGACGTGCAACATTGACGCACTCGTCGTCGATGAGCGAGGTCGCGCACTGACGACAAGGCCTTCCTCTCAGACCTAGCGCCCGCGCGGGATGGCCTTCGTCCCCAAGCTCACTCTCGTAGTGCGTGCGGAGGACGACGACCATGAGCGAAGCCACTTCCCACCGACCCTCGGGTATGCTACCTCTGTTTGAACCATACCCTTGTTCTATTGCCCCATCTGCCACGTCGCTGCATGTGGATCTTTTTCCACTCCACCATCTTCCCAATTTGCTATCCTCTGCTCTGCTGGTCACGCAGACGAAAACCTTAATTTGCACTATTAAAGGAAACCCTACTTCATGCAGACTAATCCATGTCTGGGTTGAATAAGGAAAGGAAGGGAGAAAGTACTGTCCAAGAGACTAGGCATCGAACCCACATCTAGGTTGAAAAGGGGAAAATCAGTAACTAAGGAATGAGTCTCGTGTCTCTTGGTTGAAAAAGGGTGAAAAGGGTAGAAAGGCATGACAACACAATAGAGAATGACCAGGTCGATCGGTTTGTTGTCCTCACATAGGAAAAAGGTGGCTAAAGAGAACAAAAATGGGACGTAATCCACATATGTTGCCTGGATATTTGTTGCTCTGGGCACCACTCTATGCGTCCGTGGAGGTACATCGTACTGGTGCGCCCACTGTCCGAATGGGCATCCCATGCTCTTATTGCCACTTTTTTGTTGTTAGTATAACGCCAGCGGTAAAGTCAAGCAATGCTACTGCTAAAGTGATGCCACATTTAACTAATGCTGCACTCTGTCTAATGCCACCGATAAATTTAAGCAATGCCATTTAATGTCACTAGATTATTTCATGGTTAGCTGTTGATTGTGGATGTATTAAAGATTTTTCAGCTAAGTCATTCTAATGTTGTTGCACAGCCAGTATAGCAACGATGAAACTTGTTACAACCTTCAGATTTTGCACTGTTAATGCTTATATTACATACCTCATTTTCATGAGATAAGTCAATTTTTTTTTGCACAGTGTCACCAAAATGCCAAGGTGCTGATGTCATTTTATTTTGGTTAAACTGCACAAAAAAATACAAAGAGAAGAGGAAAGGTCAAGAGTGGGCACCTCCTCCTCCGGCGTTCTCTTGATCCATTCGATCAAGTTTTTGTGTTTGATCGATTATCAAGATTGGCATAGCAATTTTTCAAGTCCCCTCGAGTTTGAAATGATATTTACCTTGAAGGTACATGGTTTGCATTTTTTTATACTATGATTAGTTAATATTGCTAGTTACCTTCAGACTTTTGTATTTGGTTTAATGCTGCTGCACAGCTAGTATACCAATGCTGAAACTTGTTACCTTTACATTTTGTATTCTTAATGCTTATAGAAATCTTCCAGTGCTAGCTTATGGAAATATGTTCAGTAAAACCATTGTACTGTACCCCGTAATAAAAAACTACTCTATTGTTGCACTAGCCACTTGATTAATGTATATTTTTACTAGTCGAATGGTGTTGCATTAGCGTACGAACATATATAAAGTGTGGCAAGCTTTCCCATATATGTGCTCAAGAAAACTACTACCTGTTTTTCTAAATACTAGACATTTGGGTACTTTAAATTGAACTGTGAAAACTCTTATATTAAGGAACAGAGGGTGTAGAGTGCACTCAAATTATCCCGGTAAAGCTAGTCACACCTTTGTTAAAATTAATGTTCATTATGTTATCGGAGGAGGTCTGTATGTTTCTCACTAATGCCTGTCGATTACATACCTGACATCATGATGTAATGTTCATTTCTTTTGTACAGTCTCACTGAATTGTCAAGGTGGTGATGGCATTTCATTTTAGTTGAACTGCACAAAATATGCTTAAAAGAAGAGGAAAGGTCAGGAATTGTTCACTTTTTCAGAAAAAAAACTATGTATGCCTTCCTGACATCAGTCGTTGTTGCCTTATTTATTCCTTTAAACAGGTGGTTAGAAACAGTCTTGCTACCTTTTCCCATTAAGAAATTGGAATTCTTATATTTGTGAGTCTATGCTTCAACTAGTGCCACTTTTATAGTAATCACACTTTCAATATATATGCTTGATTTTAGTGGAACTGCACAAAAAGTCCAAATGGTTCAACATTAGGAGCATGTTTTATTCCTAACCTTTATATCCAATTGGTGGAACTATGAGCTGTTCATTACGAAGGTACATGGTTTGCTACTATCTTGCTACTCTTTTTGTACTGTCACTAGATAGTAATATTAGTGGTTTGCATGTGAATTTATTGGCAGGGTAGACCTACATTGGAGGTGCAGGACATGATTCAATGATTGGATGCTCAATTTCGGTTGTATCGATTTCACCTCTTCCATCACTACGAACATGGATATCCTTGGTCTGATGAAGAATAGGTGCTATATTTCTGCTCTGAACCAGCAAATCAATTCAGTACGAAATTGTCCAGGGCAAAACATGATAGTATCAAATTGTCCGGTGCAAAACATGAAAGATGCTAAGCGGAAGAGGCGTGTTTAAACGAAAAATACAAGGTGGGGTATATGTTTACTAGCTGGTTGATATTTGTGCAGACAGATGTCTGCCCGTTGCTATTTGGCAAACAAACAAAGTGACCTCAATTTTGGCGGAACTGCACAAAAGAATAGTATAGTCACTGCATGTCGTGCCATTTGAAAATAGACATAGAAAGACTGGATAGTCACTTCGTGGACAGCACAAAAGTAGTATTGTACTATTTATTGGCCAACAGTAGGTGCTTCATTGCTTTGGTCTGATTATACAATGGGCATCATTTTGCCTAAGTTAAAGTTTGTATTCCGAAAATAGTCTCGCCGTGTGATCGAGAGAAGACCAAGTCATATTGCAGTGGATGTTCCTCCGTCATGTGTGGTTCATTCTCATGGTTCTAGTTGTTGGTGAAACCACTTACGTTTGCAAGAGGAATTGTAGACTTCACAAAAAAATTTGTCTTTCACTCTGTACTGAATGTTGGCCCAGAGAAGCATCCATGTTAGTAGGAAGAACATATTTTTTTTCTAGATCTTTGCTTTTGGAGCTACATATTTGTATATGATCTGTGAATCATTGAGATGCATTAACATGTTACTAGTTGGTTGTGAATTTGGGCTACCAATGTGAACATATTACAATGCCAGGCCTGCGAGTCTAGTGTGAACATTTCAAACGGATCGGCTCTTACTATTGTGCACAACATGATCCTGATTTTTGTGTTCTCAGTGTTTACAAGTTACTAGTAGTTCCTTATTTCTGTTCGCTCAGTGTTTACAAGTTACTTATCAATCACTAGCTAGCCTACTAATACGCTCCTGGCAGTTTTAGTTGCGACGCAAGATCCAAAGGTGGCAGTTTTCTGAATAAAAATGCCTACCTCTGAAGAAACTGACAAGTTGTTCTGAAGAAAATGCAATGCGAATCTGAAGAAACTGCCAGCAAAAACGCGCAAATGCCTTATCTCCCAACGAACGTTCATCAGCTAATACGATCCTACACGTACACTATCCGACCTACTCGATCCTACACGAATAAATAGCAGATCACGCACATACTACCTCCTTTCTGGTTTGCAGGGCTCAATTCAAAAATCTCACCAACCAAGGTAGATGATGAGTGGTGGAATCATTTTTGACAAGGAGGGAGTACCTCATCTGGATGATTCGAGTGCACTCGTTTAACCGTCATGCAGATGTGTGACCCAGCACGGGCGGGACACACCACTGACGGGACGGGACGACACATCAGTTTTTCTAGTTTTCCACGGTAAGCTGGCGCGCTAAGCCATGCCTGCTTATGCATTGAATTCTGATGACCCTCGCGTTTCTCGCGACACGCTGCTTCAACTACCTTCCGCCTATAATTACTGGTTCCTGGCGTTCTCCGATAGCACCGTCACCCAACTCGCCCTATCGGCTCCCCTCACAACCCCACCGGCCCGACGTCACTCGCCACTTACCCTCGCTCTCGCCACGTCCGTCATGCCCCCGACCGTCCGTAATAGGCGATGCCAGAGGTGCTCACCGCCGGAGCTAGTGTTCGATTATTCACTGGAAGGAAGACGGAGGGAGGAGGCATTCTATCGGTCTTTAGATGGCAATGCGGAGTACGAGGACTTGTTGGAGCATGACCGCCTAGCGGAGGAGCAGTGTATCGCTGATTTGCGCGGCTAGCAGGGCATGGAGCAGCAACGCACCGCCGCTTTGAGTCGCGAGCAGAGCGCCCACGACTGGGCTGACTACATGGAGGCCGGCGCCCGACAAATAGCCCTAGAGGGTGCCGGGCACGCACGCGTGCGCGATGCCAAATTTTACTACCAGTTCGTCAAGTGGGTTTCCTGCTTAGAAGCCGAAGCTTTAGTGGACCACGCCGGCGTGGAAAGGGCCAACGCGTGTGAGCAACGCGGCCTATCGCACCTCCGGCAAGTCCGAGGCAAGGAGGAGGACGTAGGTGCCGGCATTTAGCGTGTACCGCAGATGGTGGGCGACATCGTCTAGTTAGCTAGGAGTAAGTCTGTACTTGTACACCAGAGTATTAGTGGGAGTAGATAGTTAACTTTGCTATGATGGTTGTCAACGTGGAAGTTCAGTACTCTATATCTGGTCAGACCTGTTACTTTGCTCTGTATGTTGAACTTTCCGTGTGAACGTATGGAATGGGCTGTTATTTTTTTAAATGGGTTGTATTTGTCCGCCACGGGTTTAGAGGCTGACTTCTGGGCCTACTAGGTTGACGCATACACAATCGGGAGATGATTGTACATGGATAGGATGACAGCAGGGATCCACCAGGGTCATGGCAGTACGCAAGCAAGTGTCTCCTTATTTCAAGCCAGAAAAATGGTTCCTCCTAATGGATTTCTGACATCTGGGTCCCATGCCATTGTCAACGTAGTTAATAAATAAGATAATTGCACAACGAGCGGCTCACATGAGGGACCCAGTAGCTTGCCCAGTTTTATTAGGGAAGTAGCTTGCTCAGTTATCTTTGTTTTTTAGACGGAAGCAGGGTGTCAACTGGGTTGTGCGGGGCACTCTGGCCTGTCTAGCTAGCCTTTTCTTTTATATTTACCACAAGACCAGCCCAGTAGTTTTTCTTTCTTTCTGAAAATGGCTAGCCCAGTTTTTTTGTTCTTTTGCAGAATACCCAACCGAGGCCTACTCGCTTTGTCAGCCCTGCTGGGCTGCAAATCTTTCAAGACGAGAAAATGGGCTATAAGTAATGAGAAATGGGTTGTACATTTTTAAAACAAATCAAACCGGGAATTAGTTTCAAATTTCTTTTTTTTTATTTCAAGATTTTAAATTCCATTGATTTTTATGCATGGACAATTATTTGGATTTTATATTGATTTGAATTTATTTTTCGAATTAGTTTGAATGCGACTCGAAATTTTGGGATTAAAATAGTTGACCGCACCGAAATATGCAAAATTTCGTATTTTTTTAGCCATGGCCACAATATGGGCTGTAATGCTAACAAAAAGAAGATGGGCTCCAAAAAAATCCTTAAGAATTAGCAAATGGGCTGTAAATTATTAGAAATAATGGCAGATGGATTGTATGCTGTTTTCCACACATTTGAGGTTGACTTGTGCGCCTACTATAGATTGACGCGTACGCTTTCCTATAAAAAGGTTGACGCACACGCAACGCCGTGTCAACTTAGTCAACACACGAGAGCAGTGACTGTTGGATGTGCATCCAACGGCCGTCGTGCTTCTTCAATCTCTGCTCTTCCTGCTCTAGCCGCTCAAACAAGCACCGGCAGGACTGCCTGCTCCCTCCTCCCGCGGCAGGCTATGCTGCCGCACAGGCCTCACCGCCCCACCGTACTCCCATTGCTGGCCTAGCCATCCCTCTACTCACCCACACCTGCTGTTATTCTCCGGCGACAGCAGACAAACCAGTAAACCCACATAATCCCCTCTGCATGGGAAACAACTGCCGAGTCTTCCCTGGCTCCGTGTCGTTCCCTTCCTAGGCCTCGCCGTCGGCCACCGCCCTGGTGCTCTCGGCGCGGCGTGGTCAACATGGTGAACGAACGACATCCATCGGAAGTGGACTATACGTGGAGAGGCTAACAGCTGGGTCCACAGCCGCACGCAATGAAATGACTCCTTATTACACGCAAAATAATGATTCCTCCACCTGACAGCTGGGACTCATCAGAAGGGCCTCTATATTTCGCGAAAAAAATGTTTCCCCCGCTGACACCTCGGACCCACCAGCTATATCTTCGCACGCAAGGAAGTGCCTCCTTATTACGCACAAAAAATGAATGTTCCCCCTGCTAGCTGGGACCCACCATAGTTGGAGGCTGACTTGTGGGCCTACTTACGTGGACGGAGGGCTTTGTCAACTTAGTCAATATGAACGATTCTAGCTCCAGTGACCATACGATGTCCATCCAACTACCGTAGTGCTTCTTCAACCTCTGGTCTTCTTGCTCCAGCCACCCAAACCAGCGTCGGTCGTGCCGCCTGCTCTTGCCTCCCATGGCCGGCTGTGCTACCACAGTGGCCTCACCGCCCCCTACTACTCCCACCACTGGCCAGGCCATCCCTCTACTCACCCACACCCCCTGTTATTCTGCGGCGGCGGCAGCCTCACACCGCAGCCGAACCAGTGAACCCTCGTACTCCTCTTCGCGTGGGCATCCACTGCCGCATTTTCCTCGGCCCCGCGTCGTCCTCTTCCTAGGCCTCGCTGTCGTCCACCGCCTTGGTGCTCTCGGTGCGGTGTGGTCAATGTGGTCAGGAATGACTTCCATCGGAAGAGTACTATATGTGGAGAGGTTGACAGCTGGGTCCACGGTCGCAGCAAGGAAGTGCTACCTTATTACGCGCAAAATAATGATTCATCCACCTGACAGCAGGGACCCACCAGACGGGCCATCATATTTCATGAAAAAAACGTTTCCCCCTGACTGCTGGGACCCACCAGCTACATCTTCGCACACAAGGAAGTGCCTCCTTATCCTCCCTAACATGCGGGACCCACCTGGTTGAAGCGTATGTAGCATTGTCATTCTGGTCGCAAATGTGTATGTGCATATGATTGGTTTATGTGCATATGATTGGTTTGTCTGCAGGCTGCAGCGATGAACCGTGGCCAAGTAAGGAAGGGCACATGTCATAGTAGAGGCGCGCATGTGTTGTAGTAGAGGCGCGCACGTAGCATGTCACGCGGTCCCGTTAATATCATGTACACGTACGTACATCCAGGGTGCAAAAAAGTAAATACGGCAACATACGTACATACGGGCGGGGTCTCGAACGCCTACTCGCGCATACGTATGGCCAGGGCTCGTGTACATGGCTGGGTCGGAATGGAGAAACTGCATCATCGTGTTCATTGGGAGCCAACCGGCTTGGACGGAACAGCCGATCGAAACAAGGCCTGGCGTACCACAGAATAGAGGAAACGGCCTTGTGTTCGACCGCCTACAGTCAAAACGGGATCCTGTTCATCGGAAGGGGTGTGGCATACCGCAAAACGGAGGAAATGGACTTCTCTTCGACCTCCTATGGTCGAAGCGGGGTCCTGTTGATCGAGAGGGGTGTGGCGTACCGCAAAACAGAGGAAACGGACTTGTGTTGGAGCGCTACGGTCAAAATGGGGGTCCTGTTCATCGGGAGGGGTGTGGTGTACCACAAAACAAGACTCCACGGGATACTGTTGATCTCCACCGTCGACCTCCTCCAGCTTCCACGGGCTACTGTTCATCCACCGTCGACCTCCTCGAGCCTCCACCTATGACTGTTCATCACGGGCTCCTGTTCATCCAGCCTACACCGCTCCTGCACCTGCTACTGTTCAACTAGCCCTCTCCATGGGGTCCTGTTCAACCACCCCTCCACGGGCTACTGTTTAACCAGCCCTCCATGGGTTCATGTTCATCCAGCCCTCCGCAGGGTCCTGTTCATCCACCCCCAACCGGCTCGATCGATCGGGGTCCTGTTCATCTAGCGGCAACGACCTCTACTACCATGGGGTCATGTTTATCCAACCCCCACCGAGAACTGTTCATCCAAACCCCCAACAACGCTCATTGTTCACCCAGAGGCAGCAGGTTCGATTGGCTTTAGTTAGCAGCAGTAGCGAAGGAGTCGCTCGATCGGGTTCAGTTAACAGCCAGGGATCAATCGATCGCTCAGGGTTCAGTAACGCATAGCCTGCAGTGTAATCGCTCGGGTTCAGTAGGTGAACGCCTCGCTCGGGTTGAGTTAGAGCCCAATGCCTCGCACCCACGCACGTACGTGTACGAGAGAAACGCGCATCGCTCGGCCCCCGACCACCCACCGTAACCGGGAAGTCCTCGATATTTTCCTCTCCCTCGCTTCTACCACGGTTTTTTCCGTCATGGACGGCCCAAAGAATGTGATGCAGCTGCGTCTCCGGCCCGCCTAGGACGAAAAGCCCATTTTATGTCATGATTTTTTGTCATAGAAGTAGGAGCCCACCACATCTATGATGATACCGGGTTTTGTCACAATTTTCGTCATAGAAGTGTCATAAGCATGACAGGGAACAAATTCGTTTGGCCCAAAATGTCACGGATGTGTCTTTTCTTTGTAGTGTATACTTCAGAGGAGAAGCAGTTAAGTTGGGGTCGACTAACAACGACTTGTCTCCGGTCATATGACTAGTGCATCCACTATCCATTATCCATTCTGTACACCCAGAGACATAGTCCTACAGAAGAATTAGGCTTTCTTAACCACCCACATCTTTACAGGTGGCTTCGAAATAGTAGAGCGAGCAGGATATGGTTTCTTTTGGTAAACATAATTGTTGCTTGATGAGGTGCGAGCATAATCGAAAGAATAAGCATTGAAATTCCATCCAGATGAATGAGCATAGTGATTGAATGAGGTATGCATGTACTCATTTTGTCAAACTTTTTCATGGAAGTAACGAGCATTTTGAGCCTGCATGGTTAGTAGTGTAGTAACAGGTAGTGCTTTTATAGTTTCCTTAGGCACCCATACAACTTTCTTTGGGGGGCATTCCTGCTATTCGGTCCAACATAGCGAGCAACAGCCTCACCATATTGGTTTTTGAACAACTTATAGTTGTCCGGAGAGTCATTATCAGGATATTCAGGGATGGGAGAGTTGTATCCCGAAAGTAATGTTGGATTGAGCGTTTTTCTCTTGGAAGGCACCCATACAGTGCGAGGATATTGATGAGGTTCCTAGTATGAACCATTTTCATTTAGTTTCCTTTCCAAACCGATACCTTCTTCCCTGGGATTTTTGTGAAGAATAGATTTCTTCAGAATGTCACAAAGGGTTTGATGCCCCTTGAGAGATTTGAACACTCCTATCTGAAGAAGATCCTTCAACCTAGCATTTTCATCAGAAAAAGAACCATTTTCCTCGACAGAGGGGTTAGCATTCACAGATGATTCAACATTTGATTCAGCATTGGTTCTTCAAAGGCATTTTAAGTAGGGTGGAACAAACACTTCAGGTTTCTCTTTAAGTTATTGGGTGAGAAGAGAATTTTCCCTAATCAAATCCTCATGAGCCTCTCTCAGTGCCTCGAGTTCCTGTTTCCTTTTCAGGTAATCATAGGTCAATCTTTCATGGTCGACCGAGAGAAAATCATGAAGATTTGATAGTTCTTCCATTCATGACTTGAGAGTGGAATACTCTTCGGTCAACGACTGATTTTTCTCCATCTCCTCAACCAACAGCCCTTCAGATTTCCTGAGGGTTTTCTCAATTTTCTCAAGAGAATTTTGTTGAAAATTAGCAATTTTGATCAACTTAGCATGGTCATCCTCATTAGAAGAATATTGATCGCTAGAGTGAACCTTGTGACGTTTAGAGGATACCTTTTCCTTTGAATCTTTGGCCATGAAGTAATAGGCAGGAGATTCATCGTCGCTTGAAGGATTCCCGAAGAAGTTTGTTGCAGAGGAGGGGGAATATGCTATGCCATCAATGCCGGAGTCGGAATCCTCATCGGATTCATCAGCTTCTTCGGAGTCAGATGATTCTTCTTCATAAGAATCCATCTCCTTGCCAATGTATGCCTTGGCCTTGTCAAAGTTATTCTTGTGGTTGGAGGAGGACTTGGAAGGATTTCTTGAGGAAGATCCTGACGAATATTTTGATGTGGAGTTGTCCTTCTTCTTTAAGAACTTCTTCATTTTCTTCACATCATTAGAGTCATAGTTCTTGCTCTTGCTTTTGCCTCGATTGTTGCCAGAATCATATCTTCCACTAGCATGAATTTTAGCTTCCGAGAGAGGGCAGTCTGAAATGAAGTATCCAAGCTTTTTGCAATTGAAGCGGGTGTATTCTCTAGTAGGTTTTGATGAAGATTTTGACCCGCCAAAGTTTCTTGAACCTTTCTTCTGGAATTGGCTCTTCTTGTGAAAGTGCTGGAATCTTTTTGTGATCAGTGTGAGATCCGAACCTTTCTAGATCATCTGAATCTTCTTAGGCATTTCCATCGGAGGAAGAATAAGCTACAACCTCGAGAGCATGATTTTTGCGCTGACTTGAGCCATAAAGATCTCTTTTCTCATCTTCTTGTTCCTCGTGGGTGTTCAACCTCTCCATGATATCAGCAAAGTCAAGATCTTTGAAATCAGCTCGTTCCCTGATCACCAGAACAAGTGTGTTGAATGAACTGTCAAGAGATCGGAGCAACTTCTTCACAACCTCATGGTTAGTGATGTATTTGGCGCTGAGGCCTTGCGGCTCATTTGCGATGTCACTTGGGCGGTTGAAGGTTTGCTGACATCTTTCATTTCCAATGCGTTCGAATTGATTGAACTTTGCTCGAAGAGTATCGATGTGAGCTTCATTCTGAGTTGAAACACCTTTATTGTTCTTCTCGAGGATGTCCCACAATTCCTTCGCAGTTTCACACTATCGATAGCGAAGAATTTGAGCACGAGAAAGATTGCTACCAATTTCATCTTTAGCTTGAGCGTCCATCTTAATGAGTTTCTTCTCGGCATGTGACGCCCCCGATTCAATCGTACACTAATCATGCACGCAAATGTGTACGATCAAGATCAGGGACTCACGGGAAGATATCACAACACAACTCTAAAACATAAATAAGTCATACAAGCATCATAATACAAGCCAGGGGCCTCGAGGGCTCGAATACAAGTGCTCGATCATAGACGAGTCAGCGGAAGCAACAATATTTGAGTACAAACATAAGTTAAACAAGATGCCATAAGATGGCTAGCACAAACTGGGATACAGATCGAAAGAGGCACAGGCCTCCTGCCTGGGATCCTCCTGACTACTCCTCGTCGTCATCAGCGGGCTGCACGTAGTAGTAGGCACCTCTGGTGTAGTAGGAGTTGTCGTCAACGGTGGCGTCTGGATCCTGGGCTCCAACGTCTGGTCGCAGCAATCGGGTAAAGAAAGGGGAAAAGGGGAAAGAAGGCAACCGTGAGTACTCATCCAAAGTACTCGCAAGCAAGGAGCTACACTACATATGCATGTGTATATGTGTAAAGGGCCATATCAGTGGATTGGACTGCAGAATGCCAGAATAAGAGGGGGATAGCTAATCCTGTCGAAGACTACGCTTCAGGCAGCCTCCGTCTTGCAGCATATAGAAGCGAGTAGACTGAAGTCCTCCAACTAGCATCGCATAGCATAATCCTACCTGGCGATCCCCTCCTCGTAGCCCTGTTAGAGAGCGATCACCGGGTTGTATCTGGCACTTGGAAGGGTGTGT
The DNA here is from genome assembly GCA_032464435.1 of Aegilops umbellulata. Taxonomy (NCBI): domain Eukaryota; kingdom Viridiplantae; phylum Streptophyta; class Magnoliopsida; order Poales; family Poaceae; genus Aegilops; species Aegilops umbellulata. Next base: position 296,528,883 of record CP136056.1, read on the forward strand.
TTTATTAAGTATCCAGTTCTAGTTGTCATAAGGTCAAGGTACAACTCCAAGTCGTCCTGTTACCGAAGATCACGGTATTCGAATAGATAAACTTCCCTGCAGGGGTGCACCACATAACCCAACACGCTCGATCCCATTTGGCCGGACACACTTTTCTAGTTCATGCCCGGCCGCGGAAGATCAACACGTCATAGCCCCACCTAGGCCAACAGAGAGGTCAGCACGCCGGTCTAAACCTAAGCGCATAGGGGTCTGGGCCCATCGCCCTTAGCACACCTGCACGTTGCGAACGCGGCCGGAAGCAGACCTAGCCTAGCAGGCGTTCCAGTCCAACCCGGCGCGCGCCACTCAGTCACTGACGTCACGAAGGCTTCGGCTGATACCACGACATCGAGTGCCCATAACTGTTCCCGCGTAGTTGGTTAGTGCGTATAGGCGAGTAGCCAGACTCAGATCAAATACCAAGATCTCGTTAAGCGTGTTAAGTATCCGCGAACGCCGACCAGGGCCAGGCCCACCTCTCTCCTAGGTGGTCTCAACCTGCCCTGTCGCTCCGCCACAAGGTAACAGTCGGGGGCCGTCGGGAACCCAGGCCCACCACTACCTGGGTGGAACCACCTGCCCCTTCAGCCCCCATCTCCGAACAGTATCACAGGTAATGTAACAGTGTAAGGTATATAGTATATGCCCATGATCACCTCCCGAAGTGATCACGGCCCAGTAGTATAGCATGGCAGACGGACAAGAATGTAGGGCCACTAATGGAAAACTAGCATCCTATACTAAGTAGTAGGATAGCAGGTAAGGGTAACAACTGTAGCAACAATGATAGGCTATGCAGTAGAATAGGATTAACCGAAAGCAGTAACATGCTACACTACTCTAATGCAAGCAGTAGAGAAGAATAGGCGATATCTGGTGATCAAGGGGGGGGGCTTGCCTGGTTGCTCTGGCAAGAAGGGGTCGTCAACACCGTAGTCGATCACAGGGGTACCGGCAGCGGTCTCGGGGTCTACCGGAAAAAGTAACGGAGGGCGAACACAATAAATAATAGAGCAATCAAAGCATAACATGACAAACGCGGTACTAGAGGTGATCTAACACAGGGATCGGTGATACCGGCGAGGGAGGGAAACATCCGGGAAGTATCCCCGGTGTTTGGCGTTTTCGGACAAAGGAACCGGAGGGTGAATGTTGCAGGTTCTCTATGCAAGGGATGTGTGGCGGACGAACGGGGTGCGTATCCGGATTCGTCTCGTCGTTCTGAGCAACTTTCATGTACAAAGTTTTCCCATCCGAGTTACGGTTTATTTTCTATTAATTTTCAAAGTTTTATTAATATGTTGCAAATTCTGGAATTAATACTAATTCAAAAATAATAGCAAAATGCTATGTGCACACATTGAGGTCTACACAGAAGGGTGCTATAGGAGATGACATGCTGGCCCTGTTGACTGCCTAGTCAGCAGTCAACAATGGGTTGTTGACTGGTCAAGGGACCGGTGGGCCCCACATGTCATTGAATGTACCTAAACAATTAATTAAAAGCTAACTTAGTTAATTAGATTAATTAAACAGGATTAATCAATTAATTAATTATTTTAATTATTATTTATTTATTTACTTACTTCTTTTTTTAAATAAAACGTTCTCAGGTGGGCCCCCTGTGTCATAGGCAGGGGGGTTCATAGCGAGCATCGGGCGTTGCGGGTTTACGGGCACGGACGCCCGACAGGGCGCCGCGGGGGCGTAACGGCTGCGCAGGGGCACCGGCGTATGGGCGCCCGACGACGCGGCTCGGGCGGACGCGCGTGTGGAGAGGCGGCGCGGTTGCAGGGGAGGCGGCGGAGCAAGGCGACTGCAACGAGCAGCAGCAGCAGCATGGTGCGCAGCAGCGCAGCGCGGGGAGGGGATGGTCAGCGCGGGCGGCAAGCATGGTGGCTGCGGCGAGAGTGACCAAGGTCACCACTGAGCGGGTGCGCGTCACGGGGAGCGCCCGGGGCAGCCAAAGGCGGGGCATGAGCGCGGGTGAGGGAGTCCTGGATTAGGGGGTGTTCGGATAGCCAGACTATACCTTCGCCGGACTCCAGGACTATGAAGATACAAGAAGACTTCATCCCGTGTCCAGATGGGACTTTCCTTGGCGTGGAAGGCAAGCTAGGCGATGCGGATATTCAAGATCTCCTACCTATGTAACCGACTCTATGTAACCCTAACCCTATCCGGTGTCTATATAAACCGGAGGGTTGTAGTCCGTACAAGAACCATCATCATACACAATCATACCATAGGCTAGCTTCTAGGGTTTAGCCTCCTTGATCCCGTGGTAGATCTACTCTTGTACTACCCATATCATCAATATTAATCAAGCAGGAGTAGGGTATTACCTCCATCGAGAGGGCCCGAACCTGGGTAAAAACATCGTGTCCCTTGTCTCCTGTTACCATCCGGCCTTGACGCACAGTTCGGGACCCCCTACCCGAGATCCGCCGGTTTTGACACTGACATTGGTGCTTTCATTGAGAGTTCCTCTATGCCGTCGCGATCAGGAAGGATGCCTCTTCCCATCTTTAAGACGGCGCTATTACTAAGGGAGCCTTGGCTGTCGGCCAAACCCTCCGGCTAGGTGGTTTTCTCATGACCGCCTGTTCGGCCATTGCGCCGGCGGTGACCTCTCGGGTCATCTAAAGCAACCTTCACGTCAGCTCAGAACTCGTCGAGCAGCTGGATCCGATGGATCTCTCTTCCGTAAACGAGCTCTTGGATCGCATCGCCGCACTGGGGGTCGCTACAAATTATGACCAGGTTGGGCTTAAACCCGATCTAAGAGAAATTAACTCTCCCCAAGTCACCCACCATGTTGCCGTGGTAGAGGCGCAGTGCGGCGACCCTTCATCCATTTTAAGGACTAGCTACGTCCGAGTTCCCGAACCCTCCAGGCCGGATACCCGCGGAGGGGAGGATACAATCCAAGACCTGAGCTTAGAATCAGGCAACGGGCTAGATTCATTGGACAACATCCAAGACTCCGGACTTCAGAGTTCGGAAGCTCTTCGGCCTCCGAATCTTAAATGGGGTGAGGTCTTAGATTCAACGCCACCCGCCCGCCCGAACATAAGCGATCTTTCCCAAATCAGGCAAAAGCCCGAGGAAACAGTACATCACTACTGGGCCAGATTCCTCCTGGTTATGAACAGGACAAAGGGCTGCCGCGAGGGAGACGCAATTTCAATCTTTTGCAGTAACTGCACGGACGAGGGAATACTTAACGCCATAAGTCGTCGTGATATTACACGCTTCGCTGACTTGGCGTCCATAGTACAAAAGTACTGTGCGATGGAAAGCGCTTGGAGAACCGAAATAAAATTTTGGGATAATTCGGCCTTGAATAGCAATCCCGTCCGAACTAAGAGGGTGCACCACAGTAAGATACCCGGATTAAATATCAAAAAGCCAAAACCCTCTACAGGGCATGGAACTGTACTGGAAAGGTGGCTTGATGGACCCTGTAGAATTCACAGTACAGAGAACGCCACACCAACTCACAGCCTTCGAGCATGTTGGATACTCCGGCAGGTGGCCAAAATTGGCGAGGGCCTCCTAATTTCAGAGGCCGAAGAAAGCCAGCCCGAGGACACCAGTACCGTTCTACAGTCTTCGAGACTTCTGCATCAAATAATATGCGAAAAAGAACACTTCACAGCCTCACCGAAGTCTATCAAGTAGCAACAATAAACCCATGGAGCGACACTGCTATCACCTTCAACGCGAGTGACGAACCTAAATTCCAAACAGCCCGAGCACCAGCCGCATTGGTCCTCAGTCCCATAGTGGACGGCTCTCGCCTCACAAAGGTACTCATGGATGGAGGCAGCGGATTGGACCTCATTTATGAGGAAACCCTCCAAAAGATGGAAATAGACTGGAACCGCATCGAGCGAAGCAGCACAACCTTTACAGGAATAATCCCCAGTCAGGAAGCGCGCTGCACAGGAAAAATCACACTAGATGTGGTGTTCGGCACGCCGGATAATTACATGTCCGAAGAAGTCATGTTCCATGTGGCCCCGTTCAATAGCGGATACCACGCTATATTAGGACGGGAGGCATTCGCAGTCTTCCAAGCCATACCCCATTACGGGTACATGAAGCTCAAGATGCCTGGGCCAAACGGAATTATCACTCTCGCTAGTGATCCGGACATAGCACTCCACACCGAAAACAAGACAGCCGCATTGGCCCTTGAGGCACTATCCGAAGCCTTAGCGGCCGAGGAACTGGCTGCGCTGCGCTCCACGGTTAATAGGGATGATGTGATACTCGACAAGAGATCCAAATCCACATCCTTCAAACCAGCGGACGAAATAGTCAAATTCCAGGTCCATCCAACGGACACCAATAAAATAGCTTCCATCGGGGCACGACTGAACCCTGATGTAGACGCCGCACTGCGAGAGTTCCTACGAGAGAACTGGGACATTTTTGCTTGGCACCCTTCAGACATGCCAGGAATCCCACGCAGGTTGGCCGAACACAGCTTAAATATCCAGAAAGGATTCAAACCTGTCAAACAAGCCCTTCGGCGCTTTTTCGAACCGAAGAGACAGGCTATGGGAGAGGAGCTAGCCAAGTTATTGGAGGCCGGATTCATTAGAGATATAAAACATCCGGACTAGCTAGCAAACCTGGTGATGGTACCAAAGAAGGACAAATCATGGCGCCTGTGTGTCGATTTTAAAGACCTTAATAAGGCCTGCCTAAAGGATCCCTTCCCCCTCCCTCGTATAGATCAAATTATCGATGCCACTGCAGGACACGATTCGTTGTGTTTCCTCGACGCATACTCCGGTTACCATCAAATCAAGATGGCAGAATCAGACCAAGCCGCAACGGCATTCATCACACCATACAACCCATTCTGCTTCAACACAATGCCCTTCGGGCTAAAAAACGCCGGCGCAACATATCAGCGCATGATCCAAACATGTCTGGCAAACTAGATCGGCAAAACAGTGGAGGCATACGTGGATGATGTGGTCGTCAAATCAAGACATGTCGAATCTCTAGTAGACGACTTGAGGCTTACATTCGATAACCTCCGAAAATACGACATCAAGCTCAATCCAGAAAAATGCGTTTTCGGCGTTCCAGCCGGAAAGCTCTTGGGCTTCATTGTATCCGGTAGAGGAATCGAAGCAAATCCAGCCAAGATCCGAGCTTTGTCACAATTGGATGTCCCAAAAGACCTCAAACAAATACAGAAATTAACCGGATGCATGGCGGCTCGAAGCCGCTTCATCTCCCGCCTGGGAGAAAAGGCGCTGCCCCTTTACCGCCTCCTACGGTGCACCGAACACTTCGAGTGGATGGATGCCGCCATGGCCGGACTCGATGAAATAAAAGCCATATTGGCAACAAACCCAGTCCTGGCCGCGCCAAACACCGGCGAGCCAATGCTATTGTACATCGCGGCAACCCATCAAGTTGTCAGCGCAGTGCTCATCGTCGAGCGGGAAATGGACGGACATAAATTCCCCCTTCAAAGGCCGGTCTACTACGTGTCCACTGTCCTCACTCCATGCAAATCACGGTACCCACACTATCAGAAAATTGCATACGCGGTATTCATGGCATCCCGGAAGCTACGACACTACTTTCAAGAGTGTTCGATTACAGTAGCCTCGGAAGTACCACTCAATGACATTATCAACAACCGCGATGCAACAGGCCGAATCACAAAATGGGCCATTGAGCTCCTCCCGTTCGACATAATCTATAAGCCGCGGCGAGCTATAAAATCGCAAGTGTTGGCCGACTTCGTCGCAGAATGGACGGAGGCCGAACTCCCTAAAGAGTACAGTACATACTCAAACTGGATCATGCATTTCGACGGCTCCAAAATGTTGGCCGGACTGGGGGCTGGCGTCGTTTTGATGTCCCCCATAGGCGACACAGTCCAATATGTACTCCAAATTATGTACACGGACTCCAACAATGCAGCCGAATATGAGGCCCTCCTACATGGTCTCCGGATGGCAGTATCCATGGGCATTCAACACCTAGAGGTACGCGGGGATTCGAACCTCGCAATCTCCCAAATAAATGGCGACTTCGACGCCAAGGATCCAAAAATGGCAGCTTACCGCAATGTCGTCCTAAAAATGTCAGCTTGGTTCGAAGGGCTGGAGTTTCACCATATAGCCCGCGAAAATAATCAAGCAGCGGACGTCCTGGCACGCATCGGAGCAAAACGCGATGCAGTCCCCCCCCCCCAACATCTTTTTGGAAAGATTGTTCAAGCCATCCGTAACATGGGAGGAGGAACACGCAATTAACAGCCCGGACGCAGCCGCACCACTCGACACCGAACAACCTGACATAATTGGAGGTCCTGCCAACGAAATTACACCTTCAGCCCACGTAATAATGGCGGTTATCGCCCCGTGGACAGAACCATTCCTAGCCTACCTTACTAGGCAGGAACTCCCAGAGGACCAAAATGAGGCCCGCTGCATAGTGCGGCGATCTAAAGCCTACAAAGTCCACGAGGGGGAGCTTTATAAGAAAAGCACTACCGGAGTCCTTCAAAGGTGCATCTCCGAAGAGGAAGGGCGGAATCTTCTAGCCGAAATTCACGCCGGACTCGATGGTCATCACGCTGCTGCTCGGTCCCTTGTTAGCAAGGCTTTCCGCACAGGCTTCTGTTGGCCGACGGCCCGGGCAGACGCTCAGGACCTAGTCCAACGATGCGTCAGTTGCCAACTTTTTGCCAACCAAAGCCATACGCCACCCACCGCACTCCAAACTATACCCATCACCTGGCCCTTTGCGGTCTGGGGGCTTGACATGGTCGGACCCCTTAAAGGTGGAACCCATAAGAAAAAATACTTACTGGTCATGGTGGATAAGTTCACCAAATGGATAAAAGCCAAGCCTGTCAAAATGGCTGAATCCGGACCCGTGATAGACTTCATATCCGGGGTGGTACACCGTTATGGCGTCCCCCACAGCATCATAACCGATAACGATACAAACTTTATAGCCGACGAGGTAAAACTCTGGTGCAAAAACATGGGCATCAAGCTCGATTATGCTTCAGTCTATCACCCACAAACCAATGGCCAGGTCGAACGTGCAAATGGTCTCATCATGAGCGGCATCAAACCCAGACTAGTGCGGTCCCTCAAGGAATTTAACACGCACTGGGTAGAGGAGCTCGACTCCGTACTCTGGGGGTTGCGGACCACACCAAATCGCACCACCGGATACACACCATTCTTTATGGTGTACGGCGCAGAGGCAGTTCTGCCCCGCGACATAATTCATGGCTCACCTAGACTGCGCATGTACGAAGAAAGAGAAGCCGAGCTCGATCGGCAGGACAGCCTAGACGCCCTGGAGGAGGAGCGTGATGTGGCGAAAGCCCGTTCCGCATTTTATCAACAACAGGCCTGAAGATACCAAAGCAGAGAAGTACGGGCCAAAAATTACAATGTTGGCGAACTAGTTCTACGCCTGCCGGATAAGAAAAAGGACAAACTCAAGCCCAAATGGGAAGGTCCATTTATAATCGACCAAGTCCTAACTGGTGGAGCGTACCGCCTGCGAGATGCGTCGGATAACCGACTTGAGCCAAACCCGTGGAACGCCACACGTCTCCAAAGATTCTATGCCTAGCGCCGGACTCCGTGTTCGTCTCCTTCCCCTGCCCATTTTTTACATTTTTCTGTCCTATATTTATCTCCTTCCCCTCTTTTTCCTTTATAGCCCTTACAAGGCTCACTACATGACGCGCCACTTGTGCTCATTTAACCTGGGGGCTTCTTTAACAGAAGCTTATTTATGCGGGCTTCATGCCCCACACATGCGTCAAACTTTCGCATGTACCTTTTTCTTCACCATTATATGCATCGATATGACTTAAGTTTTGGCCAAGCTGGGTTGCCTGGCTCCTGTGCTTACCCCTACGTTCCCGATTGTTCGGCTAGGCGGTAAAGGGAGCACCTTTGCGATTGTTACTGCCGGGTCAGCCGGATGTGTACCTCAGACTGGGTGAAGCCGAAAGCTAGCGTTCTTAAGGGAATATTCGGTCGGTGAAATAAAAGATGATCTTTTTATTAATTTTTATGCGCCCCCAGATGCTTATTCTGCGTTTTTTTACGCAGTCCGGACATGCACTTTAGGGCATGCCTCCCTAGCGAAAGGAACCCTTAATGGAACTATTCTCTCTGGAAGATGTTTCTTACTAACCATGTAATATAACATAACTAGTTGGGCACTTGTCTGATAAAGCACTAATGACCCCTACGCCTGGTCTCCATGCATACCACGGTTCTTGTATAACCGCTATGGTATTCGGACACACTCCGGACCGTCAGGTCCCGAGGTTGAAGCGAAAAGGTCGGCAACGACAAACGATCTACAATCCGGCTAGAAGGCATTACATATGTCAATTCAAAAGTACACAGTCATTTTGACTGATTGTATTCCTCCTCTATACCATCTAACAGGCTGTCTAATTTACAGTCCTGCTGGGAATACTTTGCGGCCAATTCTACTTGGCCGTACACTAAGCTTACAGGGATCTCCTTCCCGTCAGGCCCCACCGGTCCGACCTCAGCCATATGGTTTGGGTCAGACTTTGTAAAACGGGTCTTCACCATAGCCCAGGCCTCCCTAGCGCCTTGTCGGCAGGCCGATATCTTCCACAACCGGAAGCGACGCCGAGCTCCCTTCAGTTTCTCCGCAAGCTCTCCAAGGCCCTCGGGCGTGGAGTGGGCAGGCCATAAGGCTTGGGCAACGCCTTGCATTGCCTGCCGAATTCGCTCGTGCAGTTGCAGGAGTTCGGGAAGAAGGTCACCCGTAGAACCGGGCATCTCCTCTGCAGGACGACCTGTGAGCATACCTACAGACAATACTCTGTTATTCGACTTCCTCGCCGAACTCATTTTTCAAAGTTCGTTCAAGCACTTACTAAATATGCCGCGTCGAAGCCGCTGGTTCTCCTTCGTGGAGACCGACAGCTGGCCACGAACGTCCTTAAGTTCAACATCCAGCTTGGTGTTGGCATCCTGGAGATCATTCTTCTCTCGCCTCACCTTTGTCAACGTACTCGCACCGGCCTTTAATCGGCGTAAGAGTTGTTGCTTCTAAGGATCAAGTCCGGCGCCATCTGCAACATTAATTGTCATATTTGCACCCAAACCGCACAACACTAATCTTTCGAAGTGTATCTTACCTGACGGGGTCCCTTTAGGTTCCCCTGCTATGGCTAGTGCGGCCTCTAGTTGGGCCTTGCACTTTTCCAGCTCCTGGGACAGCACGGTGTTCTTCTCGGTAAGAACCTGCATGTTATATGATCCTTAAATCAGTTACTTTAACTGTTTCAAGTCTCGGGGGCTACTGGTATATATATATATATATTTAACCAAAATTTTCTTACCCGTATGTCTTTCACATACTGCTCTGTAGCTCTGGCTAAACCGTCTTGAGCGGCACGGAGGTACGCATCTCCCGAATTAAAGGCATCTAAAGCCTCTTGGGAGAAACAAGCGTTGCGTAAAACTGACCGGCGATGCCATTGGTTCATGGCACTCTCCACTTCGGAATTTGTGGCGGACAGCCTGTCCGCATCCTCTGTCGTAGGAGTGCCCAGTGCACGCCTTGTGCTCGCCTCTGCTTCCTGGCCGGTCACTCGAACCTGGCTGGTGGAAGCGCGATTGGCAGCCTCTCCGGATATAGTCCGGCGAGGTCTCTTCGTCCTGAAGAAGGCACGAACGTTAATATGCCCTGGCGGAATAACGCCGCGGAAACGGAGGGTGCGTAATACCTTTGCGTCGGCATCTCGGTCCGGACTGCATTTCTTTTTTCCCCACGGGGCCCTGCGGCCCCTCGTTGGCTAGCCGCCGCAGGATCGGCTTCCCGCCTCGGAAATCTCCCCTGTGAAACACCGTTGTTGTTAGAAACGCCGGAATACGGAAAAATGGAATCCCCCTCAAGGGAATAAAGACTCCGGTTTCTGTCACCTGGGAGGCCGAGATTAACCCGGGGTAATCAGCCACAATAGCGACCAAGGTGTTGTCCTTGCTAAGCTGATGAAACACCCCGTCGATAAGCTCCACCGATATGTCCGGATTCTCTTCAGAGTCCGGATCGAGGGACCGTTCTGGGTACTCGGGTTGTGGAGGGCGACTGCTTATATCTTTCACTTCCTGTCGCAGTTCCTGCATTGAAGTCATCAGACTACGTATCTGACCATGGAAGTATAAAATAAATGGGCAAGTGCAATTGTTCGCTTACCCAACTTGGAGGTTCATACATAGTGAATCCGGCCCGCGGGTTAACGCGGAGGAACTCCTCCTTTTCTCCCTTGTACAAAGAGGACAGAATCTTTATTAGGGTGGTAGCCGAGTCCGGCCCCTTACGGCCGTAACGCGTGGCGTCATCCTCCCCATTGAAATCCCACATGGGGGGCCTCTGTATTGAAGCGGCTGCACCCCTCGCATAATACATGCGGCCATGACTCCGATCATGGTCAGTCCGGAATGAGCCAACAGTCTGATCCGGCCCATCAGGTAAAGGACGTCACTGTCGCTTTCTCTCTGAGAGCTCCACGGATGCCAGCTCAAGCGTTTCTTCAAGGGAGCACTGTTAAACTCAGGGAGACCGGACCGGATAGGGTCCGGCAGCGGGACATCGTCTATGTAAAACCATTCTGAAGGCCAATCCTCGGACGCCTTCTTCGGGGTTCCGGATAGGTATCCGGTCCCGGCGATGCGCCATACTTCGGCTCCGCCCACTTGGTATATAGACCCCTCTTGAGAACGGGGCACCGGGCAGAATATCTTCTTCCACAGCGCGAAATGAGCCTCAACGCGTAAAAATAGCTCGCAAAGGGCAACGAAGCCCGCAATATGTAACACAGAGCCGGGCGTGAGATGATGCAGCTGGAGGCCGTAGAACTCCAGAAGCCCGCGAAGGAATGGATGAATTGGAAATCCCAGTCCCCTCATCAGATAGGGAACAAGGCACACTCGTTCTCCTTTAGAAGGATTGGGGGTGTTCTTCGCTTGTTTTCCGCCACTATAGGTGGCGAGACTGGCTCGGACCAGGACCATGTATGCCTGAGGGAGAAATCCCTTGGCCTGAAGCGACACTAACTCGCTATGCGGAATGGTGCAACTCTCCCAGTCCCCGGGCTTAGGACCGGCGGAGCGAGGGGAGGAGCTGGGACGGTTGGCCATGTTGGAATGGACCTTAGCTGGGAAAGCTCTAATGATAACTCGCGGAGAGGAGAAGATGCGGTTTGGATCTAAATCCTCATCCCGTTAAATAGGCGGCTCATTTGTATGGCTAGGGGTGTGGATGTAAGAACGCCCCGGGCTTTTCGCATTCGTTCAACAAGTGGAAGACAGCCATTATTGGGCGCAGAAGCCGAGGAGCGCTACAAAAATCGGACATTATTCGACAGGTACACAGAATTCGGGAAAGAACCCGCCTTGCAATGCCGAAGACAATTTGCGCGCCGGACTCGTCATCATTGAAGCCTGGTTCGGGGGCTACTGAGGGAGTCCTGGATTAGGGGGTGTTCTGGTAGCCGGACTATACCTTCGCCGGACTCCAGGACTATGAAGATACAAGAAGACTTCGTCCCGTGTCCGGATGGGACTTTCCTTGGCGTGGAAGGCAAGCTAGGCGATGCGGATATTCAAGATCTCCTACCTATGTAACCGACTCTGTGTAACCCTAACCCTATCCAGTGTCTATATAAACCGGAGGGTTGTAGTCCGTAGAAGAACCATCATCATACACAATCATACCATAGGCTAGCTTCTAGGGTTTAGCCTCCTTGATCTCGTGGTACATCTACTCTTGTACTACCCATATCATCAATATTAATCAAGCAGGAGTAGGGTATTACCTCCATCGAGAGGGCCCGAACCTGGGTAAAAACATCGTGTCCCTTGTCTCCTGTTACCATCCGGCCTTGACGCACAGTTCGGGACCCCCTACCCAAGATCCGCCGGTTTTGAGCTCGGCGCTGGGGCACGGGATCCACGGGCGTCAACTGCATCGTCGGTGGGGCGCGGTCGGGGTTGAGCCCGATCCAAATCGAGGGGGCGAAGCAAGGAGAGGGGATCGTGTGGGGGGGAGTGGGGTGATTCTGGGGGTTAGGGTTTCCGGTGCGAGGCCATATAGGCCAGGGGGACTGGGCCGGTTAGGTTAATGGGCTGGCCAGCTGGGCCGTTTGGCCTAGTTGGCCAAGGGGGTCTTTCTTTCTTTTTAATCTTGCTTTGGTTTGTTTTACTTTTCTTCTTCTGTTTATATGTTAGGATCTAATTATTTTAGTTTTGTAAAACACATCCTTAGCACCTAGATTAGCATATCAAGTTAGACTAGTGCCATAGAAAGTTTTAAGCGCCCAATTAAATTAGTTTAATATCATATTAACTATAAAGGGTATTTACTTAATTGTTTTACCTACTGTTTTAATTATTTTAGAGCCTTTAAACATTTTATAAAAATGGGGTTTCTTCACCATAATTACCTTTGTATTATTTGGCACAACTCGAACATTTTAGTTTTAATGTTTGAAAACTTTTATTGTTTGCCTTTAATTAAATTTTGAATTTGTTTTTCAATCAGTTCGAACTAACGCGAGATTAGCAACAGTAATCTTAGTGGCATGGCATCATTAGCGGAGTATCACTGTAGCTTAACTATCCGGGTGTCACACGGCATCAGTAGGTGCTTGAGGTATTTCAATCGTGAATCCAAACTGCACCACATTCCACATATCATCGTCAATGGCAAGGAGACGGATCTTCATCCTCTCCTTCCAGAAGGGATAGCCCGTCCCATCAAATATGGGAATCTTGAGATGCGACTTGTAGCTCACTGAAGATATACTTAAACTCCAAGGTTGTTAGACCAAAATGAGCAGAGTCAATGAGTACCCTGCTTTAATACCAATTGTAGGAACGAAGTATGTCTACCAGAGGGGGTGAATGGGAGTTTTAAAATTTCTTCAGAAATCTCAAAACTCTCAGAACCCAGCAGCGGAGCGAATGAAAAATAAACTACAGCGAGCTATAACTAAGTACCGAATGGAATCTAAACATGCTCGAGAAAAATCACATGAAAGAAAACATATTGAATGTAAACATGGGTAGTAGAGGTAACTAGTGATGCTCGATGGCGACATGGTATTTCTTCGACTAGTTCGTCCTTCTGCACAAGGACTACGTCTGGTTGGAGGGGATGTGACTTAACATAGAAGATAAACTCTCTTCACCCTATTCTCCTCGACAATTGGTTTGTCAACCAATGTCGATTACTCGTGGTAGATACTTGAGGTGATCTCTGAACCTTTACAGACTTCTTCTTCGAGAACCACAATTACTCTTGCTCTCTGAAGAAATTGACAGCTAACCGTCTAGAGAGTTTGCAGCTCTCAAGAGTAATAGGCGGAGCGTACTAGACTTAGATTCGAGTGATGTTGAACCACTATCTAATTCTTCAGCTCTAGGGGTTTTCTCTCGATAGATTTTAAACTCAAATCGCTCATAGAGGGGGTTGCTCAACAATCTCCTCAAAATCAAACAAAGTAGCCACCGGACGAAGCCGATGCAGGGTGGCTATTTATAGCCGCGGCCTTCCCTGATGGGAAATGACCATTTTGGACACGCGGTCCAGCTAATGGCCAACCGACACGTTCACAACGGTTGGATTTTGGAGCAACGGTAACATTACTTGAGGAACAAGTAATGCTAACTCCTCGGTCTGAGACAAATCTCTCACGGCGAAGAACATCACAGTCTCTTGCTGGCAAGTATTTGCTCGGAACACAAAGAGATTTCTGGTGCAACTTTCATAGGATTTGGGTTTAGCATCAGAGAATCAAAGTTTCAAACGCTACACCCTCTTAATAGTACGGTGGTCCTATGAGTCAATAAAGATAAGAACAATGAAAAAAATGCTACGTCTTCACTTCGTCTTCAATCTCCTCGAACGCAGTCATTTTCCTTGGACAAACACCGAACCAATTGCTTCACTTCAGCAATTTTTGAGGGGTCACTCTTGTATCATAATATTCGATGATAACCTTCACTGCATTGCAGGGATATTATCTTCGTCGTTTACATCAAACTCCTCGATGTCTTAGGGACCTTTTACTCTATGTGCACTAGCAAACACATAAGACCCAAACTATCTATGTCAACAAACTCCAAAACATAAGGGACCTATCATTGCACCAACAAAGTTAAATACCCGACATCTCCTAGCATTGGTAGTAATAAAAAATTTCCTAGTGATCGAAGGGGCGCTTTCGCCCACCCCTGTGACCTCGGCTTGAGATTATTGCATCTCCTGGGGACCCTTTCCCGCGGAGCCATTTCTATGCGTGGGCGCTTGGAGTGTCGTCCCTTTGGAGGAGAAGTCAGGCGGCTAGGGGCCGGAGGATGAGGGGCTATCTTTCAAGTTGAGGAAGGGAGTGTTACCGATGAATCAGGCCTCATCCCCGGCACGTCAGGGGTAACAACGACCCTTGAGTCGTCAAGGCTCTCCAGGAAAAATCTTCTCCCTTCATAAATAAGGACCAAATTTTTATCCTTGTTGAATAAGGGGTCCTCTGCCCGGTAGTGCAGTTCTAGCTCAGCTGCTTATGCCCTCAACCAACACCTCCATCTCTGTTTAAAGTACATGAAGGGTTAGACGTTGAGACAAACTTAAGTAAGGAGGGGAGATCAAAAAACAAACTTACTATTTCAGCAGGATTATAATAAGACAGACCGTTGCGGAACTATCGACAGGTGCTGTCCCAAAAGCTTCTTGGTCATAGAAGCTCTGCCGAATGGTTCATGAAGAATCATCGGTACCATTGTACTCACAAAATAAGTGGGGGCGTTGCCGAAGTGGCTGGACTCTTCGGTCTATCGATGTGACCATCACGTCAATAATGATTAGACCGGTGTGAGTCAACTGCGTTACTCGAGCCGCCAGTTCATTTACTTCGGCACTTTCTTCTGAGGCCGAGCTCTTGGGCCTCTAGCTGTATCGCCTCTTCGAGGGATCCATAGATAATAAGGGGAGTCCTGGCTGAACTGGCTTCCAGAGAGGAACGCCATCGATATAGAATCATTTAGTGGGCCAAACGTCGATATCCTCCCGAGGTGAGCCAGGCGGGTAGTCGGTCCTTCGATGCGGCAGACTTCGACTGCCCCGACCTCATACAACTTTTCGGTTGGGGAACAGATCATTATGCAGAAGTACCTCCGCCATAGTTCAAAGTGCGCCTCGCATATGAGGTTCATCTCATAAAGGGCGATGTACCCCGCGATATGAAGGATAGCGTTGGGGGTTAGGTGATGGAGCTGCAGGCCATAAAACTCCAGCAGACCCCGGAGGAAGGGGTGGATAGGAAATCCTAATCCACATAGCAGAAAAGAGACGAAACATACCATCTCTCGGGGGGATGGGCGATTCTTTGTGTGCACTTGACCATTCCTGGATGTCAGTCATGCGCGGGTCGCTGTCAGATCTGAATCTGGCAGATAGCCTTGCTTGGCTAATCGCTCCAGGTGAAGGCGCGTGACTGTGCAGCTTCCCCAATCGCCTCTGACGGGGCCGTGAGGGCACCTTGAGGTGCCTGCGTCACTCACCATGGGAAGCTCTAGAGGATGGACTCAGGAGCAAGAGTGCTTGTGCGATTGGCTCGGAAGCGAGGGATTGGGTCAATGTAGTAAACTAACGCAAGCAGCCCTGAATATAAAGGGGAAGAGACCGACGCTTTGACGCTTTGCCATAAATCAGTTCTCTTCCCCCATAAAGGTGCAGTTGCCAAGGTCGGGGATTGGGGCCACGTGCGGCAGGTCTGGGTCCACCTTGCAGGACCGCTGGTATTCGAAGACTCCTTAGAGGGGAACTCACCTGTCTAGCCAAAGGCTCCGGATCTAAAGTCCCGTAAGAATTGTCCTCGGTGTCGAAGACCCGTTCAGGGGCTACTGACAGTGTCCTAGATAAGGGGGTACTAACCCAGTCGGCCCATTCTCTTTGGGTTGGTCCAACAAGCCTCCATTTGTGATCAACAGGGACTCCGGAAGACGTACATAGGAGGTGTGATCAAGACTACCTCCCCCGAATACTTGACGTATACTCCAAGATCTCTGCCGCCTCCTGGCTCATATAGTTACCGACCTTGTAACCCTAGGTACCCTCCCTGGCATGTATATATGCCATAGGGTTTAGCCCGTAGAGGTCACATCAACACAGAATCATTCATCTAGCCCTAGAGTTAGACCACACATTACGATCTCGAGGTAGATCAACTTTGTACTGGATATAAACACTTCAATATAAACAAGAGCAGGACGTAGGGTTTTGCCTCCATCGAGAGGGCCCAAACCTGGGTAAACACCATCTCCTTCGTTCCTGTTACCCTCGATCCGAGATCCACAACTCAGGACCCCCTACCCCAAGGCTGCCGGTTTTGACACCGATAGTGACCAATCTCAGATGCGCAAGCAACATTGGCCAAGCTTGCAAAATCCATCATCATGTTTCTTTGCCGAATTTATCTTTTTTATGTCGGCGGATTTCATCCGGCTGAACTTCTACAACAGGGTTTGAATCCAGGACTTCCTGCAGTGTCCACCTCTGTAGGATATATTGACCTGGTATTTCATCAACTCCAAGGTGGGTGAAAACCTTCAAGATATGGCAACATAGCATACCATCCATGTCCATCTTGCAACACTCACATGTATAGTTTCTAACATCAGTTTCTGCTGTCACAAAATAGTTCCTAGCTCCATATTTAGCAACCTAATCTCTGTTACGCTCAAGCTCGTACAAATGAGTGCCACGGGGCCATACATTGTACCTCCCAATCATCTCAAATTCGTTGTGAAACTTCTGGTACAAGTCCCTGTGTAGGTTTCATAGGCTTGCTTATCGATTGGGAAACAGTGGTACAGAGACGTGCTATACAAACGGTTTTAACCTCTTTCCACGACGGTGTTTTGAACCGTCGCCAAGTGAGTGTTTGTGATACGTATCCAATGTATCTATAATTTTTTATTGTTCCATGCTATTATATTATCTGTTTTGGATGTTTTATATGCATTAATATGCTATTTTATATTATTTTGAGACTAACCTATTAACCTAGAGACTAGTGCCAGTTTCTGTTTTTTCCTTGTTTTTGAGCTTCGCAGAAAAGGAATACCAAATGCATTCCAAATGGAATAAAACCTTTACGATGATTTTTCTTAGACCAGAAGACACCCAGGAGACTTGGAGTGCAAGTCAGAAGAGCCACGAGGCGGCCACAAGGGTCGAGGGCGCGCCCCTACCTTGTGGGCCCCTCGGTGACCCCCTGACCTAGATCTTCCTCCTATATATTGGCATATATTCCCAAACCACCAGAAGCATCCACGAAAACACTTTTCCACCGCCGCAACCTTCTTTTCCCGTGAGATCCCATCTTGGGGCCTTTTCCGGCATCCTGCTGGAGGGGGATTCGGTCACGGAGGGCATCTACATCAGCTCTATTGCCCTTTTGATGAAGCGTGAGTAGTTTACCACAGACCTATGGGTCCATAGCTAGTAGCTAGATGGCTTTTTATCTCTCTCTCTCTCTGATTCTCAATATCATGTTCTCCTCGATGTTCTTGGAGATCTATCCGATGTAATCTTCTTTTGTAGTGTGTTTGTCGAGATCCGATGAATTGTGGATTTATGATCAGCTTATCTATGAATATTATTTGAATCTTCTCTAAATTCTTATATGCATGATTTGATATCTTTGTAATTCTCTTTGAACTATCGGTTTAGTTTGGCCAACAAGATTGGTTTTTCTTGCAATGGGAGAAGTGCTTAGCTTTGGTTCAATCTTGCGGTGTCCTTTCCTAGTGACAGTAGGGGCAACAAGGCATGTATGGTATTGTTGCCATCGAGGATAAAAAGATGGGGTTTACATCATATTGCTTGAGTCTATTCCTCTACATCATGTCATCTTACTTAAAGCATTACTCTGTTCTTCATGAACTTAATACTCTAGATGCAGGCAGGAGTCGGTCGATGTGTGGAGTAATAGTAGTAGATGCAGGCACGAGTCGGTCTACTTGACAAGGACGTGATGCCTATATTTCATAATCATTGCCTTAGATATCGTCATAACTTTGCGCTTTTCTATCAATTGCTCGACAGTAATTTGTTCAACCACCGTGTTATTTGCTATCTTGAGAGAAGCCTCTAGTGAAACCTATGGCCCTCGGGTCTATTTTCCATCATATAAGCTTCCAATCTACTACTATTTTGCAATCTTTTACTTTCCGATCTATAAACCAAAAAATCCTAAAATATTTTATATTTTGTTTATCTATCTCTATCATATCTCACTTTTGCAAGTGACCGTGAAGGGATTGACAACCCCTTTATCGCGTTGGGTGTAAGTGTATAATTGTTTGTGCATGTATTGGTGATTTGTGTGTTGTCTCCTACTAGATTGATACCTTGGTTCTCAAACTAAGGGAAATACTTATCTCTACTTTGCTGTATCACCCTTTCCTCTTCAAGGAAAAAACCAACGCAAGCTCAAGAAGTAGCAATGTGCGATAGGGGGGTCCTTCCCACATGACCCAGAAACCGTTGAGGATAGGCCCTCCGGCCACACATGCGAGGGAAAAATGAGCTCGTGTGTGATCGCGCGAGGCATCGAAACCCAATCGTTTCTGTTCGTATGTACATCCCACATAGTGAATCCTAGAAAAACGTTTCCATTCGTATGTATATCACACACAGTTTTCTGTGTGGAAATGTTTGTGCAAGGTGGCCTAACACAAACAGTTGTCTACCGGAAGCCGTGTGTGATTGTTAGTTGATCCAACAAGCCTACTTTCTAGAAACCGCGTGGTTTGTTTAGTTCATCGCCCACGGTGTTGTCCGAGTAACTATCTGCAATAGAAAACCCCAATAAGCAGGGTAATTGGCCTATAATTGAAAATCCATGTAGTAATCAAATTGACATTTCTTATAAAACACACCAGATATTTCATATCCGTATACGGCAACCAGGATTTCATAATCGAATTACATCAAATAGCTCCAGCACTCAGTTACACCAAAGAGGGATATAGCTAGCTATGTCGTTAGACAACAGCACCAAGTTTCACATGCAACATCGAAAACCTTTGGAAAAGTAACATCATACATGGTAAATAGAAAGATGAATCTCATCTGGGAAACTGCAGAAGCGGAAGGCGAATATTGAGCCTTCAGTGATGTTGAATGTCCTTGCAACTTTAGGCCAGTGGCTATGGATAATTGCCCGCCCAACCTTCGTCCTCTTCAGGAAGACTTCAATATTCTACTGTGGGTGTTGAATGAATACCTTCCTCGCCTCTTGACCATGTAGGTGGTTTGAGAGGTAATCATTGGTGAACTGCTTTGAAAAGTACCGAAAACAAAGATATGCATAAATCACTGTTATAAATTTTGAAATGGCGCAAGGGGTAAAAACAAGGTAAAAGAGTCAGTACCATCCTATAGTTGACTGATGTATTCTTCATTGTGCAAACATAGATCTTGTTGTTATTTGTCGCAAGTTTCTTTATCCTAACAATCTTTTTGAGTTTCTTGACTTGACTGATGTTCATGGACATCTCATTTCCCCATATGCAAAATGGGTTGAACAGTGGGTCTAAGCCTCTGACAGCAGGACCTACATGTGCAAGACCAAATTGTAAGAAACCTAAATATTAGAATAATTCCTACAACTGCACAATAATGTGCTATTAGCGAAAGGACCATGCATGAGCAAACCTTGATGGTAAACCGCAGTGTCTCCCATTGTTTCCCTGCAACACATATAAGGAAGATCTTGATCAGGTTAACTAAGAGTTGCCATACTATCAATAGAATATGTATTGAGTACAACCAAATTCGATTTATTTCTCACATGCATAACAATACAAAATTGTGCCCACAACAAATGAAAATCAAATTACAGAACTGAACCAAACAGTTCACTGGACAACAGACCAAATGAACCAAAACAGTTAATTGAGCACGACATTGCAGAATAGAACATGTACTAGAAGATAAGACAGTTAACGAAACCAAGAATGCTTGAGAACAGTACTACAAAATGTAGCAATTGTTGGACCAAACGGTGAACTGAACATTACATTTCAGAATATCAGATTTCATATTAACATTACAGAGGACAAATCACTAGAAGGCACTGGCGGTGGCCTCAAGAAAACAGCACAGAATGTATTTTAAAGTAGACAACCGCGTGGAGGTGTCGACGGTGGCCTCGAAAACGATGTGCTCCTCCAAGATCTGGTGGTCAGCACACAGGGCAGCCATAGCGACCTTGTCCACATGTGCGGCCGTGAGTTGCTTCTCCACTGCCAGATGCTACTGAGCTCCACGTTATACTGCGTGCAAAATGGCTGTGTGTGGCGCTTAATTGGAGGACGGGGCCAGTGATTTCGGCCAAAGGTGTCGCACCGTCGGTCGGGGCATGTGGGACGGGGAAGGAGGAGGATGGTGTGGGTGAGGTGTGGATTAGCTGACCATATCGATGAGGCCGCGCAGCAAGAAGAAGGGTCGCCAGCGAGGATGTGGCACTTCAAGAAGAAGGGTCACCGGCGAGGAGGCGGTGTTGCAAGAAGAAGGGTCATCAGCGAGGAGGCGAAGCTGCCTAAGCAGCAGTGAAGGTTTGAACTTGGAAAGCAAGGAGGAACAGTGGAAATGTGGCTTTTGGTGGGGGGAGATAGATATTTCCGCGGTGGCAGAAAAATTTTGCTCGGTGCGGCGGGAAACTGGCGCGCAAGTGTGGTTCAAGCACGGGCGGTGGACTGTAGACAACGAAGCTTCTTGCGTAAGCCAGACAAGACGGTGCACCAAGATATTTTATATCGCATCCCACACGATTCTTGGTAGTAAACTGTTTGCGGTATACCTAATTTTTTCATTTTATTTTGAAAGACAAAATGATGTTACGGAGGGAAAGGATGGTGTTTGAATTGCTAGAACATTTATCCACAATGAGCATGCAACTATATGAGTGTCGTGTTAAAATTTGGAATTATCCCGGGTTTGTTTAGCATTTTTATGCATTAATTGAGTTTCTAGGCATTTAATGTGCATAATTCAAATTTGAACTACAAGCACATGCTCCAGTGCACCAAAGTTTGTTGAAAAATCACATGTGTGTCTTTGGGTGAATTTATAGGTCCCATGCAAGAATGGGAATGAAATTCAAACATCTGGGCGTGGTGGCTCGGCCGGAAACATTGAGAAACTTGGTTTTTAAATTCCTGTAAATCTCAAACTCGCTTGAAAATCATGAAACTTGGCATGGTGTCATTTCATGGCACCAACATACTGTGGCAAAAAAATTGGCCGAATTGGGACAAGTTTTGGTATAAGCTTCTTGCAAATTGGAGCTTCTCCCAAGAAGGCGTGTGGTTTCGAGAGGGAATGTGTCACCTTTGTGTGTGAAACGACATACGCTGCCCCCTCTTGATTTTTTACAGAGCAAACATAGAACTATATGATTGTCGTGTTAAAATTTGGAATTATTTCGGGTTCGTTTGGCCATTTTTATGCATTAATTGAGTTTCTGGGCATTTAATGTGAATAATTAAAATTTGAACTACAAGCACATGCTCCAGTGCACCAAGGTTGGTTGAAAACCACATTTGTGTCCTTGGGTGAATTTCTAGGTCCCATGCAAGAACTGGGAATGAAATTCAAACATCTGGGCGTAGTGGCTCGGCCCGTAACATTGAGAAACTTGGTTTTTTAAATTCCTGTAAATTCAGAACTCGCCTAAAAATCATGAAACTTGACATGGTGTCATTTTATGGCACCAACATGTTGTGGTAAAAACATTGGCCGAATTGGGACAAGTTTTGGTATAAGCTTCTTGCAAACCGGAGCTTCTCTCAAGAAGAATCATGGTTCTGAGAGGGAACGTGTCACTTTTGTGTGCAAAACAATATACGCTGCCTCCCCCCCCCCTTGAATTTTTACAAAGGACACATAGAACTATATGAGTGTCGTGTTAAAATTTGGAATTATTCCGGGTTCGTTTGGCCTTTTTATACATTAATTGAGTTTTGGGGCATTTAATGTGCATATTTCAAATTTGAACTACAAGCACATGCTCCAGTGCACCAAATTTGTTTGAAAAATCACATGTGTGTCCTTGGGTGAATTTCTAGGTCCCAAAATTCATGTGATTTGATGTAGCCACCAGACCTCAAACAGTCTGACCTCTGTGCTCACGTGTCATCCCTGGATCAGTAATGCTGACACCACACAGTACTTTGAAGGATTTATAACAGAGTAGCAATCACACACTTATTACCTCGAAAGTCTCAAAGAGAACTTATTACAATAAATATGGCTTAAGGCCATCTAATAACAATAACAGCGGAAGGCTTGGAAGATAAGCGAGTCCATCAACTCCAACGGCATCACTGAGTATAGAACCACGACCTAAAAAGGAACCTTACTCGTCGTCTGAAAAGTCTGCAACATGAAACGTTGCAGCCCGAAAATGGGTCAGCACATGGAATATGCTGGCAATGTAACACATAGAGAGTAATGAATGATTAAGCCTATACTACATGCATATATGGCTGGTGGAAAGCTCTATGGTTACAGTTTTGCGTAAAGCCAGTTTTTCCCTACTGCAAAGGAATAAATTTTATTTAACTATCATGGTGGTTGTTAAACATTGAGAATGGTTGACAGCATCCTCAATCCTAATTAAAGTAATCATCATTTAAAACCCAACAATATTAATTTAGTAGTAACATGATGAGATTCACATGATATCCAAGTACTAGATACTCAAAACGTCCATAACCGGGAACACGGCTAACCATGATTAGTTTGTACACTCTGCAGAGGTTTGCACACTTTTCCCCACAAGACTCGATCGCCTCCGTTGGATTTCTCGCACTACATGGTGTTTGAAAAACAGATAACCGAAACATTGTCTTTCAGAAGCGCTAGCACCATACGATGTGATATACCGTACCAACCTACATCCCCTACATCTGCTATTCTACCACTGTAAGAGTTCGCACGACTTAGTCAACTACGCCAGAGCCCATAATGGCTTGTGGCTGCACACAGAACTTTCTAGTATGAATAATCTCATGATCCCTTTGGGCCTGGGTGGCGGTCCATAAAGAAAACTACAGGCAATCCTGGAATACCCAGGTACCTCAATCCACCCAGATGTGTGTTTAAGTTGCCACCTTAGATAAACCATTAATTAACAAACTCACATCTGTCATGGATATCACTCACCCAATCCACGTCTACTAGCATAGCATGGCATGTTAAGCAAATGTAGAAGTAACTCCCAAAGGTTTGATAATAAAACAGGTAATAGGTACTACATCAACTACTTCCCATCCCACAATTTAATTAGATCCTAATCATGCAATGTTTGAGGATTGATCTAATGCAATAAAACTGGGGAGTAAAAGAGGTATGATCAAAGTGTTACTTGCCTTGCTGATGATCCGCGAAACCTAGAGATTCGAAGTAACAGGCGGCACACTCCAGATATTCTATCGCAGACAAACAAACAAGCATACAATAAGTACTCATCTAATGCACAGGTAAAACTCAAACGGGGAAAGTCAAACGGCGAAAGAAAACAACTTCATTCTACTAATCTGGATCTAAGTCAAATTTTACAGAAACAAAAACTTGTTTAAGTTGGTTAAACGGATAGGGGGTTTCAAGGCGAAACTCCAGGAGCTTGAATCGCCTCATTCCGATAAACGAACAAAGTTATACTAAAACGAAAATCGGATCAGAAATCGCGATCAGAAAATAATCGCGGAAAATCCAAGAAAAAGAAAAACAACGAACGGATTAACGAACGAATGTTTGTTATCCAGATCTAAACGACGAATACGTTCATTAAAACGAACGAACGAGCGAACGCTCGCTATTTAACCTAAACCAAAAAAACCGATCTAAATAAAAAAACAGAATCTAAAAAAACCGACGGAAAACCGATCGGTTTTACGAGAAAAAAAACGGCGGCGCGGATTTCGAGGCGAACCTCGGGCGGTGGGCGGCGAGGCGGCGGCGGCTCCGGCGACGGCGCGGTGGGCGGTGGCGGCGGCGGGCGGCGGCGGCGTGCGGCGCGGCGATGGCGGCGCGGGCGGCGAGGCGCGGCGGCGGCGGCGGCTGGCGGCGCGGGGCTGGGCGCGGGCGGGCGCTAGGGTTTGGGGGCAGTGGCTGGGCCTCGGGCTGGCTCCCCCCCGACTTATAAAGCCTACGCGGGCCAGAGTCCCGGTCGGACACGGCCCGTAGGTCGGTTCGTTTTTTTAAAAAATAATTAAGCGCAGAAGAAAAATTAAAAGAAATACTAAATGGACTCCAAAAATCCCAAAATAAATTTTTCCCGACTTCTAAAATAAAGCTGGACAAAGTGAACATTTACTTGGGGACTAAATGTAATTTGGAAAAACACTAGTTTTCCTAAATTCAAATAAAAATATCGAAAAACTCCGAAATAAATCTTATTTGATTTTTTTATTAAATCCTCAATATTTCTTTATTTTGGAAAAGTCATTTTATTCCCTCTCTCATATCTTGTAATAGAAATAATTGATGATGAAATAAATAAAATCAAATGATCCTATTCTCAAAATTGGAGAAATCTCAAATATGAAAATAACGAAATCCCCAACTCTCTCCGTGGGTCCTTGAGTTGCTTAGGATTTTCTAGGATCGAAACCAAAAGCAAATAAAATATGGTATGCAATGATGATCTAATGTATAACATTCGAAATTGAAAATTTGGGATGTTACAAACCTACCCCCCTTAAGATGAATCTCGCCCTCGAGATTCGGGTTGGCTAGAAAATAGGTGAGGGTGGTCCTTGAGCAAATCTTCCTCTCGTTCCCAGGTGGCTTCGTCCTCCGTGTGGTGGCTCCACTGAACTTCACACAACTTGATAACCTTGCTGCGGGTGACTCGGCTGGCAAACTCGAGAATCTTGACTGGCTTCTCCTCATAGGTCAAATTGTTATCCAACTGAATTGCTTCCAATGGCACTGTGTCTCTCAAAAGTATGTCAGCCATCTCTGCGTGGCACTTCTTCAACTAGGAAATGTGGAACACATCATGAACTCCTGACAATCCTTCGGGCAATTCCAACTTGTAAGCAACGTCTCCCATACGTTCCAATACTCGGTATGGTCCCACAAATCGTGGTGCTAACTTTCCCTTAACTCCAAAACACTTTATTCCCCGAAGTGGTGATACTCGAAGATAAACTCTGTCTCCGACTTCGTAAACTGTCTCCTTGCGTTTAGAATCTGCGTAGCTCTTCTGCCTGGACTGGGCTACCTTGAGCCTATCGCGAATCAACTTCACCTTCTATTCAAATTCCTTAATCAAATCAGGTCCAAACAACTGGCGTTCTCCAACCTCGTCCCATGACAACGGTGTCCTACACCTCCTTCGTACAAGGCTTCGAAAGGGGCCATTTTCAAACTGGTTTGATAGCTGTTGTTGTAAGAGAACTCTGCATATGGCAAATTGGCGTCCCAACTAGATCCATAATCTAGTGCACAAGCTCTCAGCATATCCTCCAAAATCTGGTTGACTCTCTCGGTCTGTCCATCTGTCTATGGATGAAAAGTTGTACTGAACTCTAGCCTGGTACCCAAAGTTTCATGCAACTGCTTCCAGAACTTTGAGGTAAACTGGGTTCCTCTGTCCGATATGATACTCCTCGGAACTCCATGTAAACATACAATCCTGGTCATGTATATCTTTGCCAACTTAGCACTGGTGTAAGTGGTCTTTACCGGGATGAAATGAGCTACCTTCGTCAACCGATCAACTACAACCCAAATCGAGTCATAGCTGGAATGAGTCCTGGGTAATCCTGTAATAAAGTCCATGCCTAACTTATCCCACTTCCATTCGGGAATCGATAATGGCTGTACCAATCCTGCTGGCTTCTGATGCTCTGCCTTTACTCTCTGACATACATCACAAACTGCTACATACTCCGCAATATCCTTCTTCATTCCGGTCCACCAGAAAGTATCCTTAAAATCCAAATACATCTTGGTATTTCCTGGGTGAATCGAATAGGGTGAATCATGCGCCTCTTGCAGAATTAACTTCCTGATCTCCGGGTCATTGGGCACAAAAACACGGTCTTCAAACCATAGGGTATCGTGTTCATCCTCACGAAATCCTTTAGCTTTTCCTTCGCTCATGTTCTCCTTTATAGAAGCAATCTCCTTGTCAGTCTTCTGAGCTTCTCTTATTCTATCCATCAAAGTTGACTGAATCTCCAATGCTGCTACATAACCTCTCGGAACTATTTCCAAACATAGTTCACGAAGATCCTCGGCTAACTCCTTTGGTATTTCTCCCATCATTAGCATATTGACATGGCTCTTACGGCTCAGTGCGTCAGCTACTACATTAGCCTTTCCGGGATGATAATGCAATCTCATATCATAATCCTTGATGAGCTCCAACCATCTCCTTTGTCTGAGGTTTAACTCCTTCTGCGTGAAAATGTACTTCAAACTCTTGTGATCAGTGTACACTTCACAATGGTTTCCAATGAGGAAATGTCTCCATGTTTTCAATGCATGCACTATGGCTGCTAACTCCAAATCATGCGTGGCATAATTCAATTCGTGAGGCTTCAGTTGCCGTGAAGCATACGAAACAACTCTTCCTTCTTGCATAAGCACCGCTCCAAGTCCTCGACGTGAAGCGTCGCAATACACCTCATAATCCTTGGTCTGATCTGGCAGAATCAACACTGGTGAGGTAACCAAACGTTCTTCAACTCCTGAAAACTAGCCTCACACTCCTCAGTCCATATGAACTTGGTATCCTTCTTCAGCAACTCCGTCATAGGCTTTGCAATTTTTGAGAAGTTCTCAATAAATCTCCGGTAGTATCCTGCAAGTCCAAGAAAACTACGGATCTCTCCAACTGTTGTTGGGGCTTCCCAATTGGTCACGGTGATAACCTTGGTGGGGTTAACTGCTATTCCTTCTCCGGATATAACATGTCCGAGGAATCCTACTTCCTTCAACCAAAACTCACATTTGCTGAACTTGGCATATAACTGATGTTCTCTGAGTTTCTCCAGTACCAATCGCAAATGTTCTTTATGCTCCTCTTCATTCTTCGAATAAACCAGAATATCGTCAATGAACACCACGACGAACTTATCCAAAAACTCCATAAACACTTTGTTCATCATGTTCATGAATTAGGCAGGTGCGTTAGTCAGACCAAATGACATAACGGTATACTCATACAGTCCATATCTTGTGGTGAAAGCTGTCTTAGGTATGTCTTGCTCTCGAATCTTCAACTGATGGTACCCCGATCGCAAATCGATCTTGGAAAACACTTTGGCTCCTTGCAAACGGTCAAACAGATCATTAATCATCGGTAGTGGGTACTTATTCTTGATTGTTACCTCGTTCAATCCACGATAATCAACAACCATCCTTAACAATCCATCCTTCTTCTCCACTAGAAGTACTGGTGATCCCCAAGGTGAAGAACTTGTGCGAATGTAACCTTTATCCAGTAACTCCTTAATCTGCTTCTTAATCTCCACCAAATCTTTTGCGGGCATCCTGTATGGTATCTTCGATATTGGCCCTGTGCCTGGTAAAAGATCAATCAAAAACTCAATATCTCTATCCGGTGGCATGCCGGGCAACTCTTCCAGAAATACGTCAGGGAAATCCTTTACCACTGGTACTTCCTCCTGCACAACTCTTGTCAAGGAATTTGCTTGAAGCCTTTTCGGCACATGCTGTGATACATACTTGATCCTTCTTCCTTCTGGCGTTGTAAGCAAAATTGTCTTACTAGCACATTCAATGTTCCCTTCATACTTTGACAACCAATCCATGCCTAATATCACATCCAGTCCTTGAGATTCCAATACTATTAGGTCTGAGGGAAACACATAGTTACCAATCCTCAATGGTAACCGATCACACCATCGATTAGCCATATACTCTGCTCCAGGCGAGGTTACTAACTGTGACGCCCCCGATTCAATCGTACACTAATCATGCACGCAAATGTGTACGATCAAGATCAGGGACTCACGGGAAGATATCACAACACAACTCTACAAATAAAAATAAGTCATACAAGCATCATAATACAAGCCAGGGGCCTCGAGGGCTCGAATACAAGTGCTCGATCATAGACGAGTCAGCGGAAGAAACAATATCTGAGTACAGACATAAGTTAAACAAGTTGCCTTAAGAAGGCTAGCACAATCTGGGATACAGATTGAAAGAGGCGCAGGCCTCCTGCCTGGGATCCTCCTAACTACTCCTGGTCGTCGTCAGCGGGCTGCACGTAGTAGTAGGCACCTCCAGTGTAGTAGGAGTCGTCGTCGACGGTGGCGTCTGGATCCTGGGCTCCAGCATCTGGTTGCGACAACCAGAAGAGGAAAGGGGGAAAAAGGGGGGGAGAAAGCAACCGTGGGTACTCATCCAAAGTACTCGCAAGCAAGGAGCTACACTACATATGCATGGATATATGTGTAAGGGGTCATATCAGTGGACTGAACTGCAGAATGCCAGAATAAGAGGGGGATATCTAATCCTGTCGAAGACTACGCTTCTAGCAGCCTCCGTCTTGCAGCAGGTAGAAGAGAGTAGACTGAAGTCCTCCAAGTAGTATCATATAGCATAATCCTACCCGGCGATCCCCTCCTCGATGCCCTGTTAGAGAGCGATCACCGGGTTGTATCTGGCACTTGGAAGGGTGTGTTTTATTAAGTATCCGGTTCTAGTTGTCATAAGGTCAAGGTACAACTCCGGGTCGTCCTTTTACCGAGGGACATGGCTATTCGAATAGATAAACTTCCCTGCAGGGGTGCACCACATAGCCCAACACGCTTGATCCCATTTGGCCGGACACACTTTCCTGGGTCATGCCCGGCCTCGGAAGATCAACACGTCGCAGCCCCACCTAGGCACAACAGAGAGGTCAGCACGCCGGTCTAAACCTAAGCGCGCAGGGGTCTGGGCCCATCGCCCTGAGCACACCTGCACGTTGCGTACGCGGCCGGAGAGCAGACCTAGCAACCTCCATTTCAAAGGAAGTCACGTTACACGGTCCAACCCGGCGCGCGCCGCTCAGTCGCTGACGTCACGAAGTGCTTCGGCTAGTAGCACGACGTCGGGATACCCATAACTACTCCCGCGTAGGTGGTTAGTGCGTATAGACCAAATGGCCAGACTCAGATCAAATACCCAGATCTCGTTAAGCGTGTTAAGTATCGCGAACGCCGACTAGGGCCAGGCCCACCTCTCTCCTAGGTGGTCTGAACCTGCCCTGTCGCTCCGCCTCAAAGTAACAGTCGGGGGCCGTCGGGAACCCAGGCCCACCTCTACCGGGATGGAGCCACCTGCCCCTTCAGCCCCCATCTCCGAACAGTATCACATGTAATGTAACAGTGTAAAGTATATAGCATGCCCGTGATCACCTCCCGAAGTGATCACGACCCAGTGGTATAGCATGGCCGACGGACAAGAGTGTAGGGCCACTGATGGAACACTAGCATCCTATACTAAGCAAGTAGGATTGCAGGTAAAGGTATCAACAGCAGTATCAAAGACAGGCTATGCATCAGGATAGGAATAACGAAAACAGTAACATGCTACACTACTCTAATGCAAGCAGTATAGAGGAGAGTAGGCGATATCTGGTGATCAAGGGGGGGCTTGCCTGGTTGCTCTGGCAAGAGAGAGGGATCGTCAACTCCGTAGTCGAACGGGGCAGCAGCAGCGTCGGTCTCGGCGTCTATCGAGAGAAGAGGGGGGAGAAACAATAAATATAATGCAAACAAATGCATAACGAAGCATGACAGAGCAAAGCGTGATGCTAGGCATGCCCTAACGCGGTATGAGATGATACCGGTGAAGGGGGGAAACATCCGGGAAAGTATCCCCGGCGTTTCGCGTTTTCGGGCAGAGGAGCCGGAGGGGGAAAGTTGCGAGTTGGATAGGTTAGGGATGCGTGGTGGACGAACGGGCTGCGTATCCGGGTTCGCCTCGTCGTTCTAAGCAACTTTCATGTAGAAAGTATTTTCATCTGAGCTACGGTTTAATTTATATTAATTTTTAAAGTTTTAAATCATTTTCTAATTTATTAATGATTAATTAAATTAACATTATCCAGAATAGTGCCTGCTGACGTCAGCATGACGTCAGCAGTTGACCTGGTCAACCTAACAGGTGGGTCCCATTTGTCATTGATCGAGTTTAACTAAACAGGTTAATTAGCTTAATTACTTGATTAGGTTAACTAATTATAATTAGTTGAGTTAAACAAAATTAATTAACTTAATTAATCCACTAAATAATTAATTAATTATTACTTTTACTAATTCCATTTTCTCTTTTTTTTTGTTCTGGGCAGTGGACCCCATATGGCAGTGGCTCATAGGGCCAAACGGGTGCTGGGCGATGCGGGTGCAGGGGTCTGCGAGCGCGCGGGTTATGGGTTGTGCCCATGCGGGCGCGGCGCCGATGGGGCGCCGGCGACCAAGTGCTCGGCCGGAGGCGGCGACCGGACCGGCGAGCGGGAGGCGCTGTGGCCGCGAGGGGGGGCGCTGTGGCGGTAGCCGCTCGAGGCGTAGAGAGAGCAGGGCGGCATCGGAGCGGAGAAGTAGGGGAGCGCAGGGGGAGGCCAGTGGGGGGGGCGGCGAGGCAATGGCAGGTCGGCGGCGCGAGGCGCGCTAGGACGGCGCCGGTGCGCGTGCAGGACAGGGGGAAAGGGGAGGGCGTGGCCCTCACCGGCGTTGGCGGGCAGAGGATCGGCGTGGCTCGGTGGAGCTCGTCGAGGAGGAGGATGGGGACGGCGCGCGGCGATGTAGACGTGGAGGAAGTCCGGCGGGGAGGTCCGGGCGACGAGGTGGCCGCGACGGCGGTGCTGCAGCAGGCACGGCGCTCGGGGCCGGCCATGGCAAGGAGGAGGCGAGGTAGGCCAGATCCTCAACGGAGCCTCGAGGATCCTTCCATCTCCGGTGGCGAGGCAACGGCACGAGGACGGCAGGAGGACCTGCGGGGCGAAGGCCGGCGGTCTGTGGGCGATGGGGGTCGATCCCGATCCAATCTACGCGGGAGGGGGGAAGGTGGCGATGTGGGGGGGAGTGGGGGTGTCGGTGGGGGTTAGGGTTTGGCCAGGCGTGGGGTTATGGGGGGATTGGGGTGGCCGGCTGGGCCTTTGCCCAGTTGGGCTGGTTTGCTGGGCCGAGGCCCCGTTGGCCACAGGGGGTTTGCTGTTTCCTTTTTTTTGGTTAGTTTTGTTTTTTTTGTGTTTATTTCTTTTCTTTAATTTATTTTTCTTTACTGTTTTAATTCAACTTAAAATATTTAAGAATTTTCTAAACATGTGTTTTCTTCACAACAATTACTTACGTAAAATTTGGCACTAACCGGACATTTTTGTTTTAATGTTTGAAAACTTTTATTGTTTGACTCTAATTTAATTTTGAATTTGAATCGGTTTCAAACTAACGCGAGATTAGCGACAGTAACGGAGGTGACGTGGTGTCATTACCAGAGGGTTACTGTAGCTTGATTACCCGGGCATCACAATTCTCCTCCACTACAAGAAATCTCGTCCCGAGATTTAAGAGGGGAACTGAGGGGGAAGATTTGGTTACGAAATTCTAACGAATAGGTAAGGGGCAGCTCTACAACGATAGGATGTTATAAGGGAAAATCATCTGGGGGCATCCTAAGAATGGACACATGAGTATCTCTCGGGCTGAACAAATGAAACACATCTAGAGAAAAGTAAAAAAAAGGTACCATAAGCAGTTTCAAGCGGATAGACAATCGTCGTTGCCTGAAACAACGCGTGAAAGGGGTTCAGAGCAACGAGAATTAGTGTTGTGTCTGATACCAGAATTGACGATCTCTCGGAAGGTGGCTCGTGAGTTACCTACGAGGTCACGCGCGAGGAATAACTATGGAAGCAGGGGGTGTACAGGAGAGTCAGGTTTCGATCCTGGGACCTGTGGGTTATGGGCCCACCATGTGGGTTAAAGTAGAAAGGGGGTTGACATCTTGCATGGTCATGATAGCAAGGCATGTCAGAGGGTAGCCTCTCAGTTATGTCGGCAACAACATCGATACCAAGGGTGAGGGACGAAGAGAACCATTTTCCTGCTCGCTGAACGAGGCAGACCAATAGGCAAAGTTCTCGTCCATCGGTGGTTACCGGGAAGCTATCAATAATGGTAACAGGGTCTTACTAACAGAGTTGTACAACGAGGTGCTTACTAAGCAGGGAATTATCACTGCTCGGTTAAGTCAGATTACAAGAAAGCTTAAACAAGACAATGGAAAGGAAAATGCGATTATCAGGTTTAACCCGAACAATGGAAAGGAAAATGTGTTTAAACAAATATTTTAGGGGTATATCCTTCCCAAGGATAAGTAGAGCATGATATCCATGACAGGATAGAAAGTAGAAACCATTTAGGTAAGGGGAGAGGAATTTGATGACAATACACATACAACGGTGTTTTGGATAATTGATAATGAAAATATAGCATTGCTTCAACTGTTCTTATTGAAGACCAAAGTACCACCGACATGCTTCGAGATAACATTGTCATGGCCTTCAATCAAAGGTCGGACTCTGGATACACAAAGGATCCATCAGGGACGACTTACAGAATAAGTCTTACAATTTCATCATGGAAGAATGGATAACCTTGCTGGAAAGGAATCTATAACAATAAGGCCTCCGGCCAGGTGTGCTAGGCATGACATCACCTTACCGGGTCCTATAAAGACCGATGTTATAACTCTTGGAAATATGTTTCAACCATCATATCTGACCGAGATTCAGATCTGATTGGTGAGATGACAGTGCAAGATTTTCATGAAATGAACTATGGAAGCGAGTTCCAAAACAAGAGTTCATCAGTAAACCAACGAGAGGATGAGGAGGTGGCTGATGGACTCAGCGACAACTCATCGAGATTAACAAAAGATGGATTTCCACAATTATGTGAACAAGGAGATAACATTTGTCATATCAAATGATATAATGAAATATGCTCGAGGAAAACATACACAATTAAACATTGGTTGAGAGGTGCGCCCGAAATATGGGTTGGGTTGCACGACCAATGTCAAAATGGTGATTCAATAATTAATAGTCTAAGAATTAACGGCCGACCATTAACTTCATAGCAATAGGGTTGCTAGAAGTGCAAAACCCAAACAGCACCGTTCACTGGTTGGTACCCTGGTTGGGTTCAACACGAGGAACAAGAAAGACTGGTGATGGTGAGAAGTATCACTATACTAAGAATTCTTAAGAGGTGGTGAAATTCCCACGACATTCTTGGCATAAAAGATGGTAATACTCCAAGGTAGAACATAACATAAGTTGGATAGCAAGGATCTCAAGGTACAACACAAAACATGAACAAGTTTGTGTTGAAGGGAAGGCAAGAATGTGGTCGATGATTACACAAGTCATCGAGGGGCAAGGATGGTATTTCTCATCATGAATTCAATTGATATCCTGGAAGAGCTCAGAATACTGATGATGATCACGACACATTTGTCGAGAGAATTCATGAAGATGTAATCAACTGGCGATGACATCAAGTCAAAGGAATGATGAAGCAAAAGGTTATTGAAACCATGGGTACGACACAAACTCCGAAGCAAGCTTGCTGTCCAAAGCGAAATGATATGATGAGAAAGATCGACGTAAGCTTAGCTCATCGTCAAAAATTGTGCTCTGGGAAGAAGGACCAGGTAGCACATTTAAAATCGACACGACAAGGATATAGCCAAACAGGCTAGGAATGACGTGATTGAGTTCAAACTCGTAAGTAAGGAATATTAGTAAGAGTTGTTGAACCGTAATGCGGACTCGGTTCAGTTATCGGTGTCTTTGAGTGTTTTAAAAACTCGAAGCCCGTGAAAAATTGAAATCAGTGAGGATGTAGTACTTGATGAAGAACTCATAAGAGGTTATGCAGTTCTGTGATAATGTCGAGATACCAGGGGGTATTACTCGACGACAATTCAAAATAGAGGTTGGACTGGGTATTGCCCTGCAGAAGACAAGTGCTTTTAACTTGTGTGGGAAATTGAATCAAAGGGGAACAATATGGTCAGAACCACATTTGTAAATGATCAAACCACAAATACGGGCACTTATAACAAGGGGGTAACTATTTTGCGAGAAGCTTACATGATAAGATCTGCATCGTGTCCATGGGCATGAACGCAAAGTTCAAGGTCGACTCCCACTTCAATGCATAACCTTTCATTCACTTCTCGCGTTTGATGATGTTGCAGTGTTGAAATTTTATCTGGCAAAATACCATAAGAGTATGACTCATGAAAACTTTCGAGTTCACACATATTATGGAAGGCATAGGTTCAACCCATCGGGGGATCGTGGAAACATATACCACAAGCTTCAATAGTAAATCTCACCAGCTCGAAAGCAGATCATGGTTGGCGAAATCAAGAAATATGATTTACCAAAGGCATTATGTATCAGGGAAAGAACTTCCAAAGTGATTGAATATGAAGGACGTTGTCGGATAAAATCCAACAAGGTTCTGATGGTCCAAAAAGGATCTGATGTGAGTATCGGCTCACAACCAGAGGAAGAATCAATGCAAAGACATTGGATTATAGAAACAACTGAGTAACCTAGAGCTCAATTGCAAATGAATTAAGATTTACAAAGCGAAGGATCAGAAGCAGACGCTCTGATCAAGGATGGATAAGTTCATTAGACATAGGGCCACAATCGATGGCAATCCGACTGGTCGGGAACCAGCTCATGTTTAAAAGGATGTCTGAGCCGGAAAGATAATTTAGAAGGGTTGATAGATGATTGTGTGCATTCGCACTCATGTTGAATCAATAGGATCAAAATGACGGTGTCAAAAGATACTAGTGAATATTGCTAGTGATATGGGAGCACCCATAATGTAAGCATACAAGTATTTGCAGAGCATTAGTTGCTAAGGATTTTCGGAGGATTGAATAGTATTTCAAAGACTTTTGTGAAACACCTGAACAACTGGGGATGAGCGGATACTCGGGAAGCGCGAGAAATTATTCTTAGGGGTATTCAGGTGGCAAAGAACTACAGGGCGGTAGGCACAAAATATTCTCGGGGTATCTTGTAATAACAAGATCGACTGGGAAAAAAAGTAAGCACGACAGGTGTAAGTATTTATCCATAGGGATATTACGGTGGAAGGGAATTGCAAAAGCTACGGGCACAAGGTCTCAAGAGAATATCGGAGAGTATCCTTGAAATCTTCTGGTGCAGCCGGCGATCATCTGTACTAGAGGGGCTCTCCGGGAGAAAGTATTTTCGAGAACCTAAAGTTAGATTTTAGTAAAAATCATTTAACCCGAATAGAAGAGAGTTCAGAATCCCGGAGTAAAGATCGAGGAGTAAAAGATCCTAATACCACCCGATGGCGACGTGTGCCCGTAAGGCACACAGCCATGTTAGTAAAAACTTTTTCAATGACTAGACTCGACTTCGGCCAAGGAGTTGTAAAGGGGGATTCCTACGGGCGGTCGGCTCTGATACCAACTTGTGACGCCCCCGATTCAATCGTACACTAATCATGCACGCAAATGTGTACGATCAAGATCAGGGACTCACGGGAAGATATCACAACACAACTCTACAAATAAAAATAAGTCATACAAGCATCATAATACAAGCCAGGGGCCTCGAGGGCTCGAATACAAGTGCTCGATCATAGACGAGTCAGCGGAAGCAACAATATCTGAGTACAGACATAAGTTAAACAAGTTGCCTTAAGAAGGCTAGCACAATCTGGGATACAGATCGAAAGAGGCGCAGGCCTCCTGCCTGGGATCCTCCTAACTACTCCTGGTCGTCGTCAGCGGGCTGCACGTAGTAGTAGGCACCTCCAGTGTAGTAGGAGTCATCGTCGACGGTGGCGTCTGGATCCTGGGCTCCAGCATCTGGTTGCGACAACCAGAAGAGGAAAGGGGGAAAAGGGGGGGAGAAAGCAACCGTGGGTACTCATCCAAAGTACTCGCAAGCAAGGAGCTACACTACATATGCATGGATATATGTGTAAGGGGTCATATCAGTGGACTGAACTGCAGAATGCCAGAATAAGAGGGGGATATCTAATCCTGTTGAAGACTACGCTTCTGGCAGCCTCCGTCTTGCAGCAGGTAGAAGAGAGTAGACTGAAGTCCTCCAAGTAGCATCGTATAGCATAATCCTACCCGGCGATCCCCTCCTCGATGCCCTGTGAGAGAGCGATCACCGGGTTGTATCTGGCACTTGGAAGGGTGTGTTTTATTAAGTATCCGGTTCTAGTTGTCATAAGGTCAAGGTACAACTCCGGGTCGTCCCTTTACCGAGGGACACGGCTATTCGAATAGATAAACTTCCCTGCAGGGGTGCACCACATAGCCCAACACGCTTGATCCCATTTGGCCGGACACACTTTCCTGGGTCATGCCCGGCCTCGGAAGATCAACATGTCGCAGCCCCACCTAGGCACCACAGTGAGGTCAGCACACCGGTCTAAACCTAAGCGCGCAGGGGTCTGGGCCCATCGCCCTGAGCACACCTGCACGTTGCGTACGCGGCCGGAGAGCAGACCTAGCAACCTCCATTTCAAAGGAAGTCACGTTACGCGGTCCAACCCGGCGCGCGCCGCTCAGTCGCTGACGTCACGAAGTGCTTCGGCTGATACCACGACATCGGGATACCCATAACTACTCCCGCGTAGGTGGTTAGTGCGTATAGACCAAATGGCCAGACTCAGATCAAATACCCAGATCTCGTTAAGCGTGTTAAGTATCGCGAACGCCGACTAGGGCCAGGCCCACCTCTCTCCTAGGTGGTCTGAACCTGCCCTGTCGCTCCGCCTCAAAGTAACAGTCGGGGGCCGTCGGGAACCCAGGCCCACCTCTACCGGGATGGAGCCACCTGCCCCTTCAGCCCCCATCTCCGAACAGTATCACATGTAATGTAACAGTGTAAAGTATATAGCATGCCCGTGATCACCTCCCGAAGTGATCACGGCCCAGTGGTATAGCATGGCCGACGGACAAGAGTGTAGGGCCACTGATGGAACACTAGCATCCTATACTAAGCAAGTAGGATTGCAGGTAAAGGTATCAACAGCAGTATCAAAGACAGGCTATGCATCAGGATAGGAATAACGAAAACAGTAACATGCTACACTACTCTAATGCAAGCAGTATAGAGGAGAGTAGGCGATATCTGGTGATCAAGGGGGGGCTTGCCTGGTTGCTCTGGCAAGAGAGAGGGATCGTCAACTCCGTAGTCGAACGGGGCAGTAGCAGCGTCGGTCTCGGCGTCTATCGAGAGAAGAGGGGGGAGAAACAATAAATATAATGCAAACAAATGCATAACGAAGCATGACAGAGCAAAGCGTGATGCTAGGCATGCCCTAACGCGGTATGAGATGATACCGGTGAAGGGGGGAAACATCCGGGAAAGTATCCCCGGCGTTTCGCGTTTCCGGGCAGAGGATCCGGAGGGGGAAAGTTGCGAGTTGGATAGGTTAGGGATGCGTGCTGGACGAACGGGCAGCGTATCCGGGTTCGCCTCGTCGTTCTGAGCAACTTTCATGTAGAAAGTATTTTCATCTGAGCTACGGTTTAATTTATATTAATTTTTAAAGTTTTAAATCATTTTCTAATTTATTAATTATTAATTAAATTAACATTATCCAGAATAGTGCCTGCTGACGTCAGCATGGCGTCAGCAGTTGACCTGGTCAACCTGACAGGTGGGTCCCATTTGTCATTGACCGAGTTTAACTAAACAGGTTAATTAGCTTAATTACTTGATTAGGTTAACTAATTATAATTAGTTGAGTTAAACAAAATTAATTAACTTAATTAATCCACTAAATAATTAATTAATTATTACTTTTACTAATTCCATTTTCTCTTTTTTTTTGTTCTGGGCAGTGGACCCCATATGGCAGTGGCTCATAGGGCCAAACGGGTGCTGGGCGATGCAGGTGCAGGGG
The DNA here is from genome assembly GCA_032464435.1 of Aegilops umbellulata. Lineage (NCBI taxonomy): Eukaryota > Viridiplantae > Streptophyta > Magnoliopsida > Poales > Poaceae > Aegilops > Aegilops umbellulata. Next base: position 296,567,021 of record CP136056.1, read on the forward strand.
TCTGCGAGCGCGCGGGTTACGGGTTGTGCCCATGCGGGCGCAGCGCCGATGGGGCACCGGCGACCAAGTGCTCGGCCGGAGGCGGCGACCGGACCGGCGAGCGGGAGGCGCTGTGGCCGCGAGGGGGGGCGTTGTGGCGGTAGCCGCTCGAGGCGTAGAGAGAGCAGGGCGGCATCGGAGCGGAGAAGCAGGGGAGCGCAGGGGGAGGCCAGTGCGGGGGGGGGGGGCGGCGAGGCAATGGCAGGTCGGCGGCGCGAGGCGCGCTAGGACGGCGCCGGTGCGCGTGCAGGACAGGGGGAAAGGGGAGGGCGTGGCCCTCACCGGCGTTGGCGGGCAGAGGATCGGCGTGGCTCGGTGGAGCTCGCCGATGAGGAGGATGGGGACGGCGCGCGGCGATGTGGACGTGGAGGAAGTCCGGCGGGGAGGTCCGGGCGACGAGGTGGCCGCGACGGCGGTGCTGCAGCAGGCACGGCGCTCGGGGCCGGCCATGGCAAGGAGGAGGCGAGGTAGGCCAGATCCTCAACGGAGCCTCGAGGATCCTTCCATCTCCGGTGGCGAGGCAACGGCACGAGGACGGCAGGAGGACCTGCGGGGCGGAGGCCGGCGGTCCGTGGGCGATGGGGGTCGATCCCGATCCAATCTACGCGGGAGGGGGGAAGGTGGCGATGTGGGGGGGAGTGGGGGTGTCGGTGGGGGTTAGGGTTTGGCCAGGCGTGGGGTTATGGGGGGATTGGGGTGGCCGGCTGGGCCTTTGCCCAGTTGGGCTGGTTTGCTGGGCCGAGGCCCCGTTGGCCACAAGGGGTTTGCTGTTTCCTTTTTTTGGTTAGTTTTGTTTTTTTTGTGTTTATTTCTTTTCTTTAATTTATTTTTCTTTACTGTTTTAATTCAACTTAAAATATTTAAGAATTTTCTAAACATGTGTTTTCTTCACAACAATTACTTACGTAAAATTTGGCACTAACCGGACATTTTTGTTTTAATGTTTGAAAACTTTTATTGTTTGACTCTAATTTAATTTTGAATTTGAATCGGTTTCAAACTAACGCGAGATTAGCGACAGTAACGGAGGTGACGTGGTGTCATTACCAGAGGGTTACTGTAGCTTGATTACCCGGGCGTCACACTAACATGGGTGACCTAAGGGCTTGGGTTGGCAGGTTATACTTATCAAATCCGTTGTCACGTCTCAGAGGCATCTAAGGGTTTAGAAAAGATGAGAATTAAGAATAGAATGAGGTCTAAAGAGAAAACACTACCCATATGCTTATGAGGCAAAAGCACACAAAATCACTTCATTCAATCAAACAAGGGCATACAATCGGTCTAGAACTATCGCAAAAGTGCGTGGGCTACATTATGTACATGGTGGAACACTACTACTGTTTATGGTAGTCTACTAGAAAAACTGCTCCGATGAAGACTCCATAATATCTGCTCCAGCTTCGTCTTCGAAATCATCATCACTAGGATCGGAATCAGTGTCGTCGATGATGATGTAGTTATCTGGACAGGTGCAATCTTCATCTTCTCCTCCGGGTGCTGGGTTCCCCATGAGTTCTTCAATCTTCTCCTTAAGATCGTCGTTTTGTCTCACTAGAGCTACTATCTCATCCATGTAGTCCTTGCGTGTGGCCTTCAGTTCTCCTTCTAGATCAATAATCTTGGCTTTTGCTTTCTTCAACTCCATTATGTCTGCACACATCTGATTCTCCTGGCGTCGAATGTGCTGGTTTAACTCCTGGATGAAAGCTGCAATGGATCTATCCTTCTTGGTGCTAACTATCTCCCATTGTTCATCTCGGCGTTTGCAAATCTGGTAAATAGTATCCTTGAGGTCTTCTTGATAAACTTCTCCAATGCGTCCCATGGTAATGTGAGCTGCCATGCTCTTTCCCAGACTCCAGGTTGGTGCGTTAAAAACACACTCTATGGTCTCCGTGACTGGCGCGAACGTCCTTCCTGGAACTTGAGCTTGAATCTTCCAACACTCCTCTTCAGGTAAAGTGGCATTGTAGGTCCCGGTGAAGCTTGGTATTCCAATGTTCAGGTACTTGGTGACTTCCTTCAGGTGTCATCCAAAAGGTGTATCTTCATCCGGCTGGGTGAACTTGATCCTCGCTTCCGTCATCCTAAAAGAGTAGAAAAGATAACGAGTCAGAAATGAGAAGAGAGTAGTGATCTAGGGCTTTTGCTTAGTGGTCGTGTCCTACAGTCAGCGTGTGCTCTGATACCATCTATGTGGCGACCAGACCTCAAACAATCTGACCTCTGTGCTCAGGTGTCATCCCTGGATCAGTAATGCTGACACCACACAGTATTTTGAAGGATTTATAACAGAGTAGCAATCACACACTTATTACATCAAAAGTCTCAAAGAGAACTTATTACAATAAATATGGCTTAAGGCCATCTAATAACGATAACAGCGGAAGGCTTGGAAGATAAGCGAGTCCATCAACTCCAACGGCATCACTGAGTATAGAACCACGACCTAAAAAGGCACCTTACTCGTCGTCTAAAAAGTCTGCAACATGAAACGTTGCAGCCCGAAAATGGGTCAGCACATGGAATATGCTGGCAATGTAACACATAGAGAGTAATGAATGATTAAGCCTATACTACATGCATATATGGCTGGTGGGAAGCTCTATGGTTACAGTTTTGCGTAAAGCCAGTTTTTCCCTACTGCAAAGGAATAAATTTTATTTAACTATCATGGTGGTTGTTAAACATTGAGAATGGTTGACAGCATCCTCAATCCCAATTAAAGTAATCATCATTTAAAACCCAACAATATTAATTTAGTAGTAACATGATGAGATTCACATGATATCCAAGTACTAGATACTCAAAACGTCCATAACCGGGGACACGGCTAACCATGATTAGTTTGTACACTCTGCAGAGGTTTGCGCACTTTTCCCCACAAGACTCGATCGCCTCCGTTGGATTTCTCGCACTACATGGTGTTTGAGAAACGGATGACCGAGACATAGTCTTTCAGAAGCGCTAGCACCTTACGATGTGATAGACCGTACCAACCTACATCCCCTACATCTGCTAGTCTACCACTGTAAGAGTTCACACGACTTAGTCAACTACGCCAGAGCCCATAATGGCTTGTGGCTGCACACGGAAGTTTCTAGTATGAATAATCTCATGATCCCTTTGGGCCTGGGTGGCGGTCCATAAAGAAAACTACAGGCAATCCTGGAATACCCAGGTACCTCAATCCACCCAGATGTGTGTTTAAGTTGCCACCTTAGATAAACCATTAACTAACAAAGTCACATCTGTCATGGATATCACTCACCCACTCCACGTCTACTAGCATAGCATGGCATGTTAAGCAAATATAGAAGTAACTCCCAAAGGTTTGATAATAAAACAGGTAATAGGTACTACCTCAACTACTTCCCATCCCACAATTTAATTAGATCATAATCATGCAATGTTTGAGGATTGATCTAATGCAATAAAACTGGGTAGTAAAAGAGGTATGATCAAAGTGTTACTTGCCTTGCTGATGATCCGCGAAACCTAGAGATTCGAAGTAACAGGCGCCGCACTCCGGGTATTCTATCGCAGATAAACAAACAAGCATACAATAAGTACTCATCTAATGCACAAGTAAAACTCAAACGACGAAAGTCAAACGGCGAAAGAAAACAACTTCGTTCTACTAATCTGAATCTAAGTCAAATTTTACAGAAACAAAAACTTGTTTAAGTTGGTTAAACGGATAGGGGGTTTCGAGACGAAACTACAGGCGCTTGAATCGCCTGATTCCGATAAACGAGCAAAAAGTTATACTAAAACAAAAATCGGATCAGAAAATAATCGCGGAAAATCCGAGAAAAAGAAAAACGACGAATGGATTAACGAACGAACGTCCGTTATCCAGATCTAAACGACGAATACGTTCGTTAAAACGAACGAACGAGCGAACACTCGCTATTTAACCTAAACCGAAAAAAACCGATCTAAATAAAAATAACGGAATCTAAAAAAACCGACGAAAACCGACGGAAAACCGAACGATTTTACGGAGAAAAAAAACGGCGGCGCGGATTTCGAGGCAAACCTCGGGCGGCGGGGGGCGAGGCGGCGGCGGCGGCTCCGGCGACGGCGTGCGGCGGAGGCGGCGGGTGGCGGCGGCGCGGGCGGCGAGGCGCGGCGGCGGCGGCTGGCGGCGCGGGGCTGGGCGCGGGCGGGCGCTAGGGTTTGGGGGCGGCGGCTGGGCCTCGGGCTGGCTCCCCCCGGCTTATAAAGCCTACGCGGGCCGGAGTCCCGGTCGGACACGGCCCGTAGGTCGGTTCGTTTTTTTAATAATTACGCGCAGAAGACAAATAAAAAGAAATACTAAACCGACTCCAAAAATCCCGAAATAAATTTTCCTCGACTTCTAAAATCAAGCCGGACAAAGTGAACATTTATTTGGGGCCTAAATGCAATTTTGAAAAACACACATTTTTCCTAAATTCAAATAAAAATATCGAAAAACTCCGAAATAAATCTTATTTGATTTTTTATTAAATCCTCAATATTTCTTTATTTTGGGAAAGTCATTTTATTCCCTCTCTCATATCTTGTAATAGAAATAATTGATGATAAAATAAATAAAATCAAATGATCCTATTCTCAAAATTTGAGAAATCTCATATGAAAATAACGAAATCCCCAACTCTCTCCGTGGGTCCTTGAGTTACTTAGGATTTTCTAGGCTCGAAACCAAAAGCAAATAAAATATGGTATGCAATGATGATCTAATGTATAACATTCCAAATTGAAAATTTGGGATGTTACATTTGAAATATGCACATTAAATCACATGTGTGTCCTTGGGTAACATTGAGAAACTTGGTTTTTTTAATTCCTGTAAATCCAAAACACGCATGAAAATCATGAAACTTGGCATGGTGTCATGACATGGCACTAACATGTTGTGGTAAATTTTTTGGCCGAATTGGGACAAGATTTGATATAAGCTTCTTGCAAAACAGAGCTTCTCTCAAGAAGGCTCGTGGTTCCCAGAGGGAACGTGTCACCTCCGTGTGCGAAATGACATACACTGCCTTCTCTTGCCTTGATTTTTTTACACAGACAACTTAGACCAATAGGAGTTTTGTGCTATATTTTTGAATTATTCCGGGTTCATTTGGCCTTTTTTATACATTAATTGAATTTCTAGGCATTTAATGCACATAATTCAAATTTGAACTACAAGCACATGCTCCAGTGCGCCAAAGTTAGTTGAAAATCATTTATGTGTACTTGGGTGAATTTCTAGGCACCATGCAAGAAATGGGAATGGAATTCAAACATCTGGGCGTCTTGGCTCGGCCGGAAACATCGAGAAACTTGGTTTTAAAATTTTCGTAAATCCAAAACTCGCTTGAAAATCATGAAACTTGGCATGGTGTGATGACATGGCACCAAAATGTTGTGGTAAATTTTTTGTCCGATTTGTGAAGGCGCACACATTAACAATCAACAAAGTCATTTTGGAACAAGTGTTGTCACGTTACAACCGGAAACACAAGTATTATTGAAACCATGGGAGTTCTACTTACCATTTACGTGCCACCACGCGTCCCCTTTTTTATTGGCTAGGAGGTGTAATGCAGGGTAGCTATTTGAGTACAGGAGGCGTGCGATTCGACCCCTGCACGTGCTCATCGGGAGTAGAGCCCTTTGACCTCTATCTGCCGCCCACCTCTCTCCCAACGTCTCCATTAATGGCGCCAGAGCCCCTATTTAATGGCGTGGCTATTTCTCACTCGATTGTGATTTAAGAGAGAAAAAATAAAATCTAAAAAGAAAGTTTTGCACGGATCTTGATGTAAGATCCGACGGACCTATATAACATCTACTACGACTTATAGCAAGACTGATGAATATAAGGACGATGATAGTGGATAATAATTGTCTTACATATTTAGGAAGATAACTAAAAAAGCCACATGCGGCAACGCCCGAAATACACAAGGGCAAAAGAAGAAGGAAGAAGCAGACAACGCTTTGGCTCGCTGATCTCTACTTTCTTGATGCGTTGCTGCAGGCCGCGGAGACTAGTTCCCGTGGCGAGCGGCGATGAGCTCTTTCGTGTCCTCAAGACGCTGCTTGATAGCATCCACATATTCCTCCACCACCCTTTGGCGCTCGATGCGGAGCATGGCATTCTCGTCCATAAGTTTCTTGACGATGACGCTGGTCCTCTTCAACAAGGCAGTGGCCTCCTCGTGTTGCTTCGTCGTTTCGGTGATCTTTGCCCTCAGCAGGTCGCGCTCGGTGCGGAGCTTCGCCTTGTCCTCCCCTAGTCCCCGGATGACGCTGGTAGCATTTTCAAACAAGGCATTCATCTCGTCCTACAGCTTCATCCAGTCGGAGATCCAACCCATTAGGTCATCGAGCATAGCGTGCATGCGCCTATGAGAGTCCGCGCCTTCCCGTGAGACATTTTCCCAGGCCGACGCGGCACGGGAGGACATCTTTGCTGCATTCGCGATGTAGCGGGACATCTCTGCTGCTTCCGCTGCGCCGCCAGACCAGTCTGTTGCATCGATGGCGCGACGGGACCTCAGTGCTGCTTCGGCGGCGCGACTGGACCTCTGTGCTACTACGACTATGCGGCGGGACATGTCGGCTGCTTTCGCGATGAGGCGGGACATCTCTCATGCTTCCGCTTCCATGCCCGCCTCTCCCCGGTAGTAATCTCTCGACCCAGAACTCATGCGGGCCATGGCAGACGCCAGGGAACGACGATGAATAACTTGTTTATTTTTGTGGATGAGGAGTTGAGGAGGAATGTGCAGTCATCTTGGAGTATGTAGTATTTATAACCAAGTACTAATACGCTCCTAAGTGGGAAACCGTTTAGGTTTTGATCGGTGTGAACATGTTTGCAATTAAATATAGTATGGTAGTAATTTGGAATGTGACGGGACGCAGGCTCAAAATTTATTGATGGTTATATAATTTCTAAGTGTGGCACTATTTCCGAACGGCCTAACGTGGGCACGCGTTCTCGGCCGCGTACGTGGCGTTTGCACCATAGGGTGCACCGTAATAGGCGATGTCAGCACATATCTTGTTCCATCAACTACGCGCGCTCGTTATTACCATCGCGCACACTTCTTTTAATTAGAATATGTGCCCGTCTAGCGCACACACATTGATCTGTCTAACTGTTTCTGTTTGTTGTGGCTAATCGCAAACAGTTCATCCGTGTGAAGTGTATGTCGTCAATCATAGACACCTTGATCTAGCTGACCGTTTCTTTTGTGTTGCCTAATCGCAAATAATTCATTCGTCTAAAGTGTATGCCCTCAATCGCACACACCATCTGACTGCCCGTTTTTGTTGTTCCGCCTCATCACAAACAGTTCATTGGGGTGAACTGTATGCCGTATATCGCACACAGCTTGATCTAGTTGCCCGTTTCTGTTGTTCTGTCTCATCGCAAACAGTTCGTATGGATCAACCGTATGCCCCACATCGCACACGCAACTAAAATCTGAACCATTTTTTATGTATCCTTCATCGCAAACGTTTTGCATCTTTTTGACTTTTTTTTACATTACTGTTTGCGATTAATGCATCGCACACAGTTTCGTCAAAGGGTCTCTGATCGTAGTGTCGCGTTGACAGCATCCTGCAGTAGTGAAAAGTGACCTCAACTCAGTTTCCAAGTGTCCTTTCCTGTAATCATGTGCACCTTTCCACACGAGCACATGTGTTTGTATCTTTTCATACTGCTTCACAAAGTTTAGGATAGAGCCATGGGGTTCACATATCTCTTGAGGATCGCATTGAACCCCTTGCTACATTGTGTCGACTGCAGAAAGGGAAAGAACCCGTGCTTGAAGTAGCACAAAATCCATGTCACTCGGTACTCATAAAGCCTATCAAAGTGTGTGCCAATATCAAATGCATACTTCACCATCAAAGCAGCCCATTTCACCTCAAACTCTTCCGGCGTGAAGCCGAAGTCAACACACTCGTTAAAATCCTTTGATAGTCCAGGGTTTCTGCCCAACAATGCCCCACGCTTTCTCCCGAGCTTTCTTCATGATGTGCCAATGATACCATCGACGCACGCTCGTGGGGAAGATATTCTTAATAGATTCATCCATAGCCATGTCTTGGTCAGTAATGATATTGTCAGGGTCTGTACCATACATTGCCTCAAGTAAAGTCCCAAACAACCAATCAAAGCTAGTTTCCAATTATTGTCTAACAAAACCACACCCCAACATGAAAGACCACTTGTAACGATTGATGCCAATAAATGGTGCAAATGGCATGTTGTACGTGTTCGTCATGTATGTTGTGTCGAAGGAGACACAATCGTGGTAAGCCTCAGCGTACGCCTTGCACGCCGCACCATCAACCCAGAACATATTCACAACCCTATCCTCCTCATCATACTTCACCTTGTAGAAGAAGTATGGATCTGTTTTTTCTTGATACTTAAAGTAAGGTATCATCTCAATCATAGCCCCCTCACTTGTTGTGGTCTTGTTCAAGCCCGACTTTAGGTTTGAAATTGCTTTAGTCCCGTAAGGGACAATTAGCTTCGTACCATAGAATTCCGACATGATTTGCATCATATGACCTTCAGAGAGGGAACACATAAATAAGAAAGTTGGTGCTTTCAAACTACCACCTTTTGGTTTTATTTTTCCACAAAGCAAGCAGACACAAGTTACGCAACCAACTTACAAATGCGCACTAGCATTTTCCCCCAGTAAAACAACCTGGGGGGTACAACTTATGTAAGGAAAATGCACACAGTAAATGCAGGCAAGTTTGTGCAAATATACAGCAAATTCTAGAGTTCTTTTTTGGTTCTAGAAAATAATATAAAGCAATGCATACAAAGCACCTATAGAACACCAAGGCATAAAAACAGGTGAACACAGTAAAATACAACCAACTTTGCAAGCACAATACGCAAGTTCCATCAGGTAAAAAGGCAAACCTATGCACAACAACCAACTCCATGCACTTTTCTATCTTCAACACAAGGGGCTTCTTTTTTTGTTTGGAGCAAGTAGCTTACAGTGTCTCCAGGAAAATGCATACCAAAGCACACAAGTTCAATTCAGAAAACATTTTCCCCCCAAAATGTACAAATATGATTCAGTAAAAGACATAAACTGGTGGTTATAGATTTATACGAGGCAAGTGCACACAGTAATTGCAGGCAACATGCAAACGGGTAGTAAGCAAGTTGCATCCTCAAAAACAGAGAAGTCATTGCCTTTTCATATCTAGCAAATTGCATGTATTCACCTGTAGTCAAATTGCAATTACGAAGGTTTGTTAGAAACAACCTTTCCTCTGGAGGGATGCCTTGGTGCAAACGCAAATACTTGGTTAATGATGGCTTGTAAATCAACGGATGATTGTGCTCAACAACAAAGTATATCACCTCCCACCGACTATCTTTCAGTTTCACAACCATCATTGCCTTGTTTTTGTTTCTTGCATTTCTTCTTTAGTTTTGCCTCATCATCAGCAAAAACAATCTCATCTTGTCCAACCTCATCCTCCACGTCTTCGTCGATGTCTTTGATCACATCCAAGACAGGGGGACTTCTACACCTCCATCATTAACCTTCGGTTTCCGAAACTTGTTGCAGACAAATTGTTGCTTTTCACGCTGACCACTGAAACAAGATTTCCTCGAAGTGTTCATCTTGATTGAAAATCAAGTTGCAACACATAGGCATTGTAGTGATCCTTGGCACCCTCCAAAGTGTCAAACCTCATGCTTACATACGGTTCTTTCGGCTGTGACCATGCTTCATCATCATTGTCAGCCCCCACCAGTCCTTGCCCAATAGTGCCACCCGTGTCACCAGTAGTAGTATTGTCATCTAGGGTGTACCCCTTTGCCTGCTCGGGTTCTCTCTCTCTCTCTCTCTCTCTCTCTCTCTCTCTCTCTCTCTCTCTCTCTCTCTCTCTCTCTCTCTCTTGAACAGGAGCATTTTGGGCGACTCCAGGGTTTGGGAATTCAGCCACACCCTCAATGTTTCCTATGCTAGGTTGTGTGCAGAACATAGGATCTTCAGCCCCACGCCATCTACACCACGCACCTCGCCAATTGCTTCATCAGGCAACTTGTTTAGGTCAATCATCCCAAAACCTGGGAAAGAGAAGCAAAGCAAAAAATGATGAGTAAATGCAACTAAAACACATGAGGCAACAAAGAGAATGTCCCCTATAGATGTAGCTAAAAGTTTTGCATTTCTCTCTTCATACATTATATCATCTCTTATTTCCTTTCACATAGCATTTTTACTCATGTACAACATGCATTTTTTCTATCTTCTCTTATGTGTTTTTTTCTTTTTGCAGGTAAAGGGGTGGACAAGAGGATATATCTTGCTTCTTAACTGTGGTTGTGCTCACTGCAAAACTGTAGTTGAATCAGGTCTAATTTTCTTTCAGTAGTGACACAACACATCCTTTTGTTGAAAAGTTCCACGGTCTCGATACCGCTCACACTTTATATTCTTCTCTTACTATGTACATGTTCTCTCTGGTACATGTTTCTCTTACTCGGTACATGTTTTTGATATACAAGGTTTCATAGTTGAATTGCCTTCCTTTTGTTTAGTACTTTTTACCAGAGGGCCATTTATTTGTTGCCCAGAGCATCCCAGGAAAACACCATGACTTGCCTCTCTCTCTCTCTCTCTCTCTCTCTCTCTCTCTCTCTCTCTCTCTCTCTCTCTCTCTCTCTCTCTCTCTCTCTCTCTCTCTCTCTCTCTCTCTCTCTCGAACAGGAGCATTTTGGGCGACTCCAGGGTTCGGGAATTCAGCCACACCCTCAATGTTTCCTACGCCAGGTTGTGTGCAGAACATAGGATCTTCAGCCCCACGCCATCTACACCACGCACCTCGCCAATTGCGTCATCAGGCAACTTGTTTAGGTCAATCATCCCAAAACCTGGGAAAGAGAAGCAAAACAAAAAATGATGAGTAAATGCAACTAAAACACAGGAGGCAACAAAGAGAATGTCCCCCTATAGATGTAGCTAAAAGTTTTGCATTTCTCTCTTCATACATTATATCATCTCTTATTTCCTTTCACATAGCATTTTTACTCATGTACAACAGGCATTTTTTTCTATCTTCTCTTATGTGTGTTTTCTTTTTGCAGGTAAAGGGGTGGACAAGAGGATATATCTTGCTTCTTAACTGTGGTTGTGCTCACTGCAAAACTGTAGTTGAATCAGGTCTAATTTTCTTTCAGTAGTGACACAACACATCCTTTTGTTGAAAAGTCCCGCGGTCTCGATACCGCTCACACTTTATATTCTTCTCTTACTCAGTACATGTTCTCTCTGGTACATGTTTCTCTTACTCGGTACATGTTTTTGATATACAAGGTTTCGTAGTTGAATTGCCTTCCTTTTGTTTAGTACTTTTTACCAGAGGGCCATTTATTTGTTGCCCACAACATCCCAGGAAAACACCATGACTTGCCTTCATAGCTTTTTTCTTTTCTTTTGCTTTACAAACCCCCCCCCCCCCCCCCGAACTTGCCTTTGTAACTACAAACAGTTTGAATTCTTTTTAGTTTGCCCACAACACTCCCAGGGAAAAACCATGACATTTGCGTCTATAGCTTTTTTCCTTGCTTGCAATCCCCCCCACCCACAAACATGCCTATAACTACAAGCAGTTTAATTTCTTTTTAGTTTGCCATCAACACCCCAGGGAAAACACATCATGATTTTTGCCTCCCATGGCCTTTTTTCCCTTCCATTGCAATACCCCTCAAAGTTTGCCTGTAACTACAAGCAATTTCAATTCATTTTAGGGAGCCATGAAGTTCCAGGTCCACTGTCATGGCGGCATGGACTGGATTTGGAAAGAGAATAGAGGAAGGAGAAGGAAGAAGACGCATGCGGCGTGTGTGTGTATAGGGGTGCCAGGCTGTTGGGTGTGGGGCCAAGTCGTTTTTCCCTATCGAGGCATGTGCAGGGAGGAAGGGAGGCGCACCTTCCTTTTTCATACGGCAATTATCGGGCCCACTACCTTTTTCAGGTGTGGGCCCCGGATAACTATCGAGCCAACGGGTGCCGGCAAGTCGTGTTCAACAAATCTTTACCTACTAATAAAGCACGCATTGATTCTGTCGGGTTCATCATCGCGATGTTTTTGCAAAGATACCCTTGTGTTTTTTATTAAACCCGCACTCCCTGTTTTAGTGGATCTGAAAAAAAACGTTTCGAGGGAAGCAGGGCAGCTCGGTGGATAAAGGTGGTGCTGGTTGCGCGTGCGTGGTAGAGGTGACCGGAGCCGAGGAAGACGGGAGGCGGCTTGGTAGGGGCTGCTCGGCTGCCGGCCATGGCCGCGAAGGTCGGGTGGTGGGCGCACGAAGCCGAGGCGAGGAGGAGAAGCAGGGGCTGAGAAGGGCAGCGGAGCTCCACCGGAATGGAAGTCGGGCGGTGGGTTAGTGCGCGAGCATGAGTAGGCGCCATGGGAGGGGATCGAGGGAGAGAGGGGGATTGGGAGTGGGCGCTGCCCTCTCCTGCGCGTGACGACGCTTGGGGGGAGATGGGGATCGAGCAGAGGCTCTCCCCTGACGATAGGTTAAGGAGGGGGAGATAGGCCTTGGGTCGGCCCAGCTACGCAACTCACCTCTATTTTGGTTGCTTCTTTCGGCCCAAGGCCTAAGCGAGGCAACATAGCAGCAATTTCGGTTCATCCATTAAATAGTCCTGTATCGATTTTTTACATCAAAATCTACCGATTTATATACGTTAGCACGTGTCTAAATCAACAAGCAGACTAGAAAATCAGTACACAGAGGCGAGATGGGACATTACGAGGGCAATCACAAAATGGAAAGATCCATAAAATTGCGCGTGGCGGTGGGCTATCAGAAAAGGAATTAAAGAGGGACTTGCATGTTGGTGGGGGATCCGGCTTGCCTGCTCCCTCCCCATGTCGGTGGGGGAGCACGGGAAGGGAGCATGCAAGTCTTGTCCGTTGGTGGGATGATGGTGGGCAATGAGAGAAAGGAAAGAACCAGTAAATGGGTAAAAGAAATATGGTGAAATGGAATTAAAGAGAGGGACTTGCATGAACGATTGATGGAAGAAAAAGGAAAGACCCATTAAATAGGCAAAGAAATTAAGCCCTGATATTGCGTCATGCGTGATGGGGGCTAACAAAAACAGAATTAACTAATGGGGTGGATATTCCGCCTGTTTTCTGACCCCTATATTTTTGTATGAGGGTGATTCTTTAGCTAATTTGCACAATATGTTGTATTTACCTGTTATGTGAGTGATGTGTTAGCGCTTTTGTCGCTTTTCTAACATATTCCTGGCAAACTTATTAGCACATCATTTGCTCTTTGTATTGGCAAATCTAGCCCCGATGTTAATTCCACTTTATACTATATTTTGTAGCATAGCCTTTCAACTTTTGCATTTTATGAGAATATTGCGCACACCATATTATTATAGTTTCTAATATGTTGTCATTCATTGCAATCAACAAATACATGGAGAGAGAATAAGCCGTAACACGAATGGGGTGTTGTGTTCAAATAGAGGGCGTGGGTGGCGAATTTTCCTTTGCAAAATTATTTTTGGTGATAAGGATTTTTTTTTCTCCCGCTGCAACACACAGACCCTTTTGCTCGTAAAGCCTAAATTTTTTTAGGAAAAGGAAGTTGAGAGAATCCGAAAATTCGTCTTCCACTACCTCCGCCGTGGCGGACTGTTCAACGGCCAGCCCCATCCCCACATCCGCTCCAAACCCCCATCCCCACCCCCACCACTAAACCAAAAAACCAAGTGTTTTCCCCCCTCTTTCACTCCCTCCCACCACGAAGCTTGTGGAGGCGGAGCCAGCACAGCACAGCAATGCTACCACTCTCCTACGCGCCACCGCTACCGCCGCCGCAGTCGCGCCCGAACCCCAGCCATAGCCACAAGCCCAAGCCCCAGCCGTGCGTGCTTCTCTTCCCTGCCGCCCTCCGCACGGCGGCCGCGGCGGCCGCCATCTCCTTCTCCCTCCTCGCCGGCAACGCCGCGGCGGTGGAGCAGCCCCCGGAGATATGCCAGGGCCAGGACGACGGGAGGGAGGTAGAGGTGAAGGCCGAGGCGGTGACGAACGAGCAGCTCGTGGAGGAGGCGTGGGAGGTGGTCAACGAGGGCTTCCTCCCCGACGCCGGCAGCCGCCCATGGTCACCGGAGCTGTGGATGGTAAATTTGTCTCGTGATGCGATTCTGTATCACTGTATTTGTTGGTTCAAATTACTACAATAGAGTCTCAATGCACACTGTAGCCAGAAGCCCAGAACGCTCACTTCTATCATGAGTGATAGTGAGTCTCTCAATTTTGATTTGATGCAGCAACGGAAGCAAGATATTCTTCAAGGCTCAATCAAATCCCGCTCTAGAGCCCACGACATCATCACGAAAATGCTAGCTAGCCTGGGTGATCCATATACAAGATTCCTGTCGTCCTCAGATGTAAGTTATTTATAAGTGGCACTGTACTATGCTATTGATTTCAGTAGGCGAAACATGACTCAAATTTGGAGTGATGTTTATTGTCTCCCCAATCCACTAAGGTTATCACCTTTTGTCCTTCATGATCCACGGTATCCACTTTACATCTTTTGTTAGATAATAATGAAATAGAAGCTCTCCCTGGGCCATTTTGCATTGTTACTAGCATGCCACGAGCACTTGAGTTCCATGATATCGTCAAGTACATGTGCAAAAGTTGATGTAAACCAGATCTACTGTTTCCTCTCGGATGTCAGCCAAAAAATAATTTATTTGTTTCTGCCCTGGAACTGGAAGTCCTAGTGTCATGCATGCTGATCTTCAAAGAGTTCTCTGTATGTTATTGTTTTTGTATGTTTGGTACATGGTACACACTCTGGCCTAACGAACCTATATTTAGAGACTGCAGCAATGTGATGTCATCCTGTGTTTTTTTTCCTCCTTTGCTTTCATAGTGATGTAATACAAAACTCCTGCTTTAATGTTTTTACCCCCTGCTGATCTTTGATTGCTTTTATTTTCTAATTTTGCATACGTTCGATCAATCTGCTAAAGTTCTCGAAGATGTCGAAGTATGACATGACGGGGATTGGGTTGAACTTAAGAGAGATTCCTGATGACAATGGTTCTTTAAGGTTGGTGGTATTAGGATTGATACTAGATGGGCCTGCTCACTCTGCTGGTGTTAGACAGGTATCAACTGCTAAGCATTTAGTTTGCTTTCCTTTTCGACGGGAATCTTGCTTTTATCACAATGTTTTCAAACCGATCATGTTCCATTTTCTGGCACGTACTTCTTGTACAAAGTTATCTTAGCAGATAGTCAAACTGCATGAGCAGTTACATATGGGCAGATTTTGACTATACATATTCCCAATTTAAGATGCCGAAATGCTGAAATAATGTTGGCAAATGTTTCTACTTATACCTTATGGAGTAACAAAAGCTTTTATTTTTGGTGAGGGTTAACTGACCCTATCTATTTAATTTTTTTGTGCTAAGCACTTCACTATAGAACATACTAGTATTCTCAGCTTTAGCTGTTTTTGTTTCACTGCTAAAGATTAAGCGTATTGAGGTGTTTGGACAAATGACAAGTTCTATTATGACTTCTCTTATTCCCAACATTTAATTATCAAAAGCATTTTTGAGGGGAAAACAGCATCTATTCTAATGCACTTTTGGTTATCAGAGAACACTGTTATTTTTACTGTTGGTTGCTGGGAGCCTGGGACTATCCCACGACCTAGTTGAGCATGAAATTAGATCATACACACACATCACCTAATCCTTCCGGGTCATTTATCTTTTATCAGGGTGATGAGCTTTTGTCTGTCAATGGTATCGATATAAGAGGTAAATCTGCATTTGACGTGTCGTCCATGCTGCAAGGCCCAAAGGAAACTTTCGTTACAATTAAGGTTTCGAATAATCTTATGACCACTGTATTAAGAGTTTGTCTGGCATCTCTTTGTGCTCTTTATTTTCTAACTATCTTACTCTTTTTTAATATTACATATAGGTTAAGCATGACAGCTGTGGTCCTGTTGAGTCAATGAAAGTGCAAAGACAGATGGCTGCTCGTACTCCAATTTTCTATCGTTTGGAGAAAAGAGACAATGAGAATTCATCTGTTGGATATATTCACATTAAAGAATTTAATGCAGTGGCCAAAAAAGATTTGGTCAGCGGTGTGTTACTGGTTTGTTCACCCTATCCTCTTGTCGTTTCTAAATCTGTTAGTCATTTTTTTAGAACTATGTTTTGCAAATGGCTATCTAGTGTCTAATTCTAGTGAGCTGATTTGCATACATCTAATTATTTAAATTCTTGCTTATCCAAATTGAGAACATCGCGCAGTTTAAAATACTGCCTCCCTTTTTTGCAAACTGAATGCACACTTTTGATTGTTTCTGCTCATTTAGTACCTTTGGCTTGCATGTTATTCTTTTGACACTACAACAATCTTAGTTGTAGTCTTGTATATATCATTGTTGTTGTTGATTTACAGCAAGATTTGTCCTTTTAACGTTACCTGTCTCTTGCAGCACTGAAACGTCTACAAAATTCAGGTGCCTCCTATTTTGTTTTGGACCTGAGGGACAATCTTGGTGGACTAGTGCAAGTATGCCATTTTTCTTTTAAAATTATGCCCTCGGCTCCTAAAGTAGATGTCATTCTAGGATTATGCGCAATATCTAAAGGCATGTATACAAAAGACTATATTACCGCCCTTCATTAGGTCACTTCTTGCTCTCAGATGGTGTATAGGAACCAAAATTTGAATGCTAGAATGTCCTATCTTTAATCTGCTTGAAGCCTAGAACTGAATGTTATTTGGTAGGGTATTCTCTTCTTATTGAGGCTCTTGAGTTATTGTGAATTTCTCGAAATAGTTTGGGGCTCACCACATAGGTTCAGAAATGAACTGCCCAGATATCATCTTTTTTGGATGGGTTATGCTTACATGGTCTGATGTTATGTCTATCTTGAAGGCTGGAATAGAGATTGCAAAGCTCTTCTTGAACAAAGGAGACACGGTATGGA
Organism: Aegilops umbellulata; assembly: GCA_032464435.1. Lineage (NCBI taxonomy): Eukaryota > Viridiplantae > Streptophyta > Magnoliopsida > Poales > Poaceae > Aegilops > Aegilops umbellulata. The sequence continues at coordinate 296,584,114 of CP136056.1, forward strand.
ACCTTCTTCTTTATTTTTAACTTGTTGTTTCTTTTCTGCAATTCTTATAAAATTGGTGCATATGTTTTATTTTCATGTCAAAATGGTGGTAGATCATTGGTTATGGCTTTAACAGCTTTGCATTTATCCACATGACTAGTCAAAGTAAATTCTGTTAGGGATTTTCTGAAATGAAGGATAAGTAGAGGAAATTTTGGAGTGAACTGGATTTTCCTATGCATGTGTCTGGGATGAATGAGTGTCAGCTTAGGATTGCTTTGAAGTTCCTATGGAATGACCCATATAGGGGAAATTTGGGTGACAACAAGGGCCTGCTTGGGACATTGGAAATATTAGAAGCAGGATTAGGAGAAACACAAGAATTAGATGTCAATTCTAGTACGTTCCTAGAGGAATTGAAGACACGGGAAATGTACAAGATAGCTATTTGAATGCTCTACATGTATTCTTTACAGTAACAAAAAGAATTATTACGGAGAGAAGATGAACCATGACTAGGTTTTGAGATCTTATGGGTTTCAAATTTAGCCCACCCCAACTTTTTTGGGACTGAAAGGCTTTGTTTTGTTGTAGAGAGAAGATGTGTGAGAAAGAGCGGGCGTGCTTTAAAATGGGGTTTGAGCTGAGCTCATACTAATCCTCCAATATGTAGAAGAGAGGAAGGGTTTCCATTGTAGTTCCTTGGTCCATTCCGACATTCCAAAGGCTGTTATAGAAAGAAGAAGAAAAATCCACTTTCCAAATTCTTGTATGCTTCAAAAAAGCCATTTGAAACCATTCGTTTGGTTTTGTTTCCCATAGGATTGCACCATTCGTTTGGTTTTGTTTCCCATAGGATTGCACTATTCCTGCGGTTTCCTTGGTCTGGTGTTCTCCAATTTGAGTATTCTAAATCTGGCCTTAAAATCTTATGGAACTTTTGATGTCCATTTGAATAGAAGCTTACTTTCCATGAAACAGTAACTCAGGAATTAAGTACAATGCATGAGCTCATGAATCTTGGTTGGGACATGGTCATGGAAACAACTGATCATGCTAGTTTTTCTTTGATGTGGACTAATGATTTGAAATTCTAAACTAATTCCGCAGTTGAAAACATTAACAACATGAAGAGGTTGTTACCATCACCATCACCATCGTGATTCATATTTTCAATTAACAAAAAATCATGCGCTCATTTAGCAGCATGTGGTTTTGTTGGGTTATAGTTTTAATTTTGATGTTTGTATCGTGCATACAAGGGAAAATGCATATATTCTACTGATGGGAGGAATTGAATGGTGTCATTTGGCCCATAAACCAGCCATTTACATAGCAATCGGTAGCTACCAGTAAACCCGGTAAATAGTGGTTACTGCTGGTTTTAGGTCCTGATGTTTTTCTGCTGGTCACCAGCCTAACTCTAATGCAGGCTCTGTATGAAAAAAAAATCTCATTCTTGAACAGCTAGTAACATTTATCAAATTGATATCCTTGCTAACCTTAACAGACCAATAGTTAGTTAAATAGCCAATGCATATGGGCTTCTAGTTAGTACTTCCTCCGATCCATATTAATTGTCGCTGGTTTAGTACTAAGTTAGTACAACTTTGTACTAAACCAGCGACAATTAGGGCCTGTTCGGCTTCACTCTGCTCCACGGCTCCGCTCCGGGAGCGGACGGAGCTGTAGTTCAAAGTATTGGAGCGGGCAAACAGCCGCTCTGCAGATCCTTGGAGCCGGTGGATCCCCGAACGGGGCCTTAGTATGGATCGGAGGGAGTATTTCCCATTCTTCATATGCTTTTGATAGACTGTTAAAAGTCATAAAGTCTTTCTGTACATAGTGGCAAGTTTGAGGGCGCCATGTATTTAATTGCTTAAAGCATTTCTATTTATAGTTTCATGTTGTTAACGGAACTTTGGTGGTGAAATATTTATGTCCTTAATGGATTGTTTTTCAGGTCATTTATACTACTGGCCGGGATCGTCAAGTCCAAAATACAATTGTTGCTGACAGTGGACCTTTGGTTACAACTCCTGTGATGGTATGTTTTAATGATGGTGATGTACCTATTTTGAAATGCTTCAAGAGTTAGTAGTACAAAGAAATCTCAAGCAGACACACTTCACTGTTTTGTTGAACCGTGTAAGTTTGAATACAGCATTTACCCATGTTAGAGTACGTAATGGGCCTGGGCCCGTTAGTCTTAGGGTTATTTAGAGATAAGGGTCGCTTGCTTAGGGGTCAAGTAAGCCTTGCTTGGGAGTCAAGTAAACCTCTCTATATAAAGAGAGGAGATGTATCAATCTAATCAAGCAAGAATTAAGAAGAAAATCCCTTCCCTCTTGCCCGGCCGTGGGCAAAAAGGCCCCCGGCCGGCACTCTCGCGCTCTCCTTCTAGCAGTGCCATAACAATATGGTATCAGCTAGCTTCGGTTCGATCATGTCTTCCTTTCTCGCGCCCGCCCCCGCCGTCCTCACCCCGGAGGAGGTGTCCGGGGTGTTGCGGGACCTAACCCAGGCGGTCCAGGAGATCCACCTGTTCTTGGTCGGGTCCTACGGCCGCACCCGGCTGCGCCGCCCATCGCCCCCACCGCGCCGCCATGGCTGCCGTGGCAGCCGCCGCACCAGGCGGCCTTCGCCGCGCTCGCCGGGTCGCACTCGGTTGTGCCGCCTATCACCGCCATCGCGCCGCCATGGCTGCCGTGGCAGCCGCTGCACCAGGCGGCCTCTGCCGCACTCGCCAGGCCGCTGCAGCAGCCGCTGCAGCTGCAATCCACCGCCCCGCCCTGGCTGCAGTGGCAGCCGCCGCTCCTGGCGGCCTCCGCCGCGCCCGGCGCTCCGCCGCCGCAGCCGCTGCCCGGCGCGGCACCGCAGCAGCCGCTGCAGCTGCAGCAGCCACCGCCGGTCAGCTCCGGCCCCGCATCGACCGCGCCGGCGGGAGTCCCGATCCACCAGATCAAGTTCCCGCCGTCGCCATCACCGCTTCCCCAGGGCGTCCCCATCCAGCAGATCAAGTTCCCGTCGTCGCCGTCACCACTTCCGGCTTGGATCACTACCCGCCACGTGTCGGCGGCGGTGAGGCTGCAGGCTGCTGCGCGCGGCCTCCTAGCGCGTCGGCATGTGCGGGAGATGCGTGGTCTGCAGCTGCCGCTCCTCCTAGTTGCGCTTCGCTGCGCAAAGGACCTCGATCTCGTCCGCTGCGTCGGGATCTTGGGCATGCTGTTTTCCCCACGGACAGCGACCTCAAAGTCTGCGACATCGGCGGTTGGGGGGGGGGGGTGCACCCCTCCTCGCCATTCTCCATCGACAGCCCTCCACTCTTCTCTGTGCGGTGCAGACCAACAACCTTCCGGTGGGGAGAAGGCATGGTGTCACCGACAAGAGCGCACGACGTAGCACCACTGCATTCCGCCGCCGGCCGCTGCGAGGGCGCCTTTGCTGGTCGCTCTTGCGACCACTTCCAGGTGGCCATACACATACACTCTTTTTGTCCAGATGGTTTCCATGGGATCCAGGTGGCTGTACACGTGCACGTCCGACGTGCGGATGGTGTCCACTTTATGTTCAGGGGTCCAAAATAAAGCGTCCCAGTCCATTTCAGGTTGAGAGTAATAAACCAAGCCGAGATGTAAAAGGCTTGTTTTTAGGTGTTAGGTTTGTGTTGCGTCGAGTCATGGTTATAAGTTGGTTAGGCTGCAACTCGAGGACAAGCTGCATGTCCAGATGGGGTGTAGTGTTAGAGTACGTAATGGGCTTGGGCCCGTTACTCTTAGGGTTATTTAGAGATAAGGGTCGCTTGCTTAGGGGTCAAGTAAGCCTTGCTTGGGAGTCAAGTAAACCTCTCTATATAAAGAGAGGAGATGTATCAATCTAATCAAGCAAGAATTAAGAAGAAAATCCCTTCCCTCTTGCCCGGCCGTGGGCAAAAAGGCCCCCGGCCGGCACTCTCGCGCCCTCCTTCTAGCAGCGCCATAACAACCCACATATTCCTCGGTCCTTACCACATTAAAGCTGTTAAGCAGCTTCAGCTGGCTAATGCAATGTTAAACACTTTCCTATACTAAACTTGACAATGTGAGCATCCTTGAGTTGCAGATTATTTCCTGATTTAACTGTGTCCATACTCCATGGGTCTTCTTACTTCATACTTTGTAATCAGACCAATACTATAAATAAATGGCTTATTGCAGCAAGTCCCCTAGTTAACTTGTTGCTTACTGAAATTTAGTAGGTCATGCCATATATTTATTATGGTACAGTCAGATTTCAGACTCATTTGTATCTCACCTGTCCATCCGCACCTTATGACACACAGGTACTGGTGAATAATAGGACAGCAAGTGCCAGCGAAATAGTAAGTAATTATTTTGCCTCACTGCTAGTATAAAAGATCATAGTAGTAGGATCTCACCAAGTTAATAATAATTTGATAGGTTGCTTCAGCACTTCATGACAATTGCAAAGCTGTTCTTGTCGGTGAAAGGACTTTTGGCAAGGTTTGAAGTTTGAACCACCTAAAATAGCACATCCTATGGCAATGCCTGCTATAACCAACAGCAACAGGCTTATAGTATGTCCGTTCTCAGATGTAACTCAAGTGTATGATATTGCAGGGCTTAATCCAATCAGTATTTGAACTTCATGATGGTTCTGGTATTGTCGTCACAGTTGGCAAATATGTCACGCCAAATCACAAAGACATCAATGGAGACGGAATAGAACCAGACTACCACCGTCTTCCTGGTGCTATTCACGTTCACCAGATTTTCCTTTTGTCACACCCAACATGCAATGTAGTTTACTGCTCGGCTGAATTTACTTTTGTGACAGATCTCAATGAAGCCAGAGATTACCTTTCGCGTTGCCAAAGCAAGAAATTAAGTTGAGGTGAAGTGCTTTATTACAAAGCTTCTTACACAGTAAGGAAAACTATTTATCCTTGCATATTTGGGTCTTCATGCTATAATAAAGAGAAAAGATACGCTTGACTGTTTGCACATGCTAATCCAGCTGGTTGAGTTTTGACAGCTTGCACTATTTCTCATCAGTACTTCTAATTTTACTAGATAATTGCCCGTGCGTTGCAATGGGAATAAACATTCTAGCCCGTGACAGCACGTCTACTATTACATTGATGCGCTAAAATCTTAGTAAGTTTTCGTATGCAATTGTCATGATTTTCCTGCCATCTTATGGTTAATCACTCATTTTTTGACTTACCAAAGAAAATATGTTTTTATTTTGGTATAAGTTAATAAAACATGGGACAATTGATTCTATTTTAGGAAAAATCAATGGGAGAAAAATCAGAGATGGGAGGAAAAAATCAAGGAGAAGGGAAGAGGGGGGCGTGTATATAAGGAAGGTTGGACGAAGTAGAGATATCTCAATTAATTTCACAAAACATTGTCTAAAATATTCTCATGGGTAAATCATAGAGATTCATACACTTTTTTTTGGTGAATACGCATTGTTGCGTATCATTTCATTGATAAGGGGGGGGGGGGGGGGTACAGGGTGCAGCTCTAGGGATCGTGCGCCGAAGGCGACCCGAAGAGTGCAACATGAGCAGAGGGGTGGGTGCTCAGCCTCGCTACAATAAGTCTTAGGTTACAGGAATGATGGATGTTAACTTAGTTGCTCCAGCACGTGCCCACAGGCCGGCCTCATCTTTGATTGTGCGAGCATTATCATCATTACAGGGCCGGGCATTGTCGAAGACAGCGGCGTTGCGATGCTTCCAAATGGACCAGGCAGTGAGCGCGATGAGCGATTTAATCCCCTTGCGAGACGAAGCCGGGGCAGTGTTGTTGGTTTTGCACCACCAGTCGAAGAAGGCGTCGGTGGAGCACGGCGTAGGGATTGGTAGACGGCACCATGAGAGGATTTCGTGCCAAGTAATCCGGGAGAAGACGCACTGGGCAAGCAGGTGATCCAGGGACTCGAGCTCTTGGCCGCATAGCTTGCAGAGGGGATCGTGAGGCAATCCGTGGCGGGCGCGGCGCTCTGCCGTCCAGCAACGATCCATCGAGGCGAGCCAGAGAAAGAACTTGGCGCTGTCGGGCGCCCACGATCGCCAGATGAGACGCCAGAATGGGCTGGCGGTCGATCCATGGAACAAGGCTTTGTATGCAGAGCTTGCCGTGTAGATCCCATTGTTAGTCCATTTCCAAGAGATTCTGTCCGGTTCGGCCGAAGGGTGAATGCTTTGGATCCGTCGCCACAGATCAACGTACTCGATCGCAGCAGCGGCGCCCATGGCACCATGGATGTCCTCAATCCAGAGCGAGTTTTGCAGGGCCTCAGAGACGAGGCGTTGGCGCCGCCGCCGGCGCGGCACAAGTGCTACGAGAGCGGGGGCAATCTCCGCTGCAGATGACCCATTGATCCAATGATCGATCCAGAAGCGGCAAGTCCGTCCATCCCCGATGGTCCAGGTGGTGGATGCACGAAAGAAGTGGCTCGTTTCCTCATCACGCGGGAGCGGAAGGTGGCTCCATGGGCGGTCCGGATCGGTAGCTTGCAACCATAGCCAGCGGGCGCGTAGGGCGATGCCCGTACGGTGGAGGTCGCGCACCGCGAGGCCGCCAAGCTCGAGCGGGCGGGAGAGTTTGGGCCAGCTCACGAAGCAACAGCCGTGCCTGGCGTCTATGCGCCCATGCCAGAGGAAGTCCCGTACCAGCGTGGTGATCTTCTTGAGGATTGCGGGGTTCAGAGCCATGGCGAGCAGGATGTGGATTGGCATGGCGGTGAGCACGTGCCGCACCAGGGCGAGGCGCTCAGCGCGGGAGAGGAGCGAGGCCTTCCAAGTGGCGAGTTTCTTGTGCAGCTTGTCCACCAGGGGGAGGAGCGCGGAGGCATGGCACTTGTGAATGGTGAGTGGCAGGCCGAGGTAGGGGACGGGGAGTTCCTTGACAGCGCATGAAAGCCCCGAGGCGATCACGGTGATTTCCTCGCTAGAGCACCGGATTGGCGATGCCGAGCACTTGGCGAAATTAGTGCGCAGGCCAGACGCGTCACCGAACAGTTGGAGCAGCGCACGGATCGTGGCGAGCTCTTGCGGGTCGGGGTGGCAGAAGATGACTACATCATCGGCGAAGAGCGAGATGCTGGAGGCCTCGTGCCTGGTGGTGAGCCGGCGCAATGCGCCCGTGGCCACGGCGTGTTGAAGGAGGGAGTTGAGGGTGTCAATGACGATGGCGAACAACATGGGCGAGACCGGATCACCCTGGCGTAGTCCACTCGCATGATCAATCGGTGGGCCTTGGTTGCCACTAACGAGGACGCGAGTGGAGGCTGTGGATGTGAGAATGGAGATCCACTCGCACCAGCGCCTCCCGAAGCCAAGGTGCGATAAAGTCTCGAGCAGGAAGGGCCATGAGACAGTATCGAAGGCTTTGGCAATGTCGAGTTTCAGAAGAACTCTTGGCGACTTCTTGTTGTGGAGGAGCCTGACAGTTTGCTGGACGAGGAGAAAGTTATCGTGCACGCAACGGCCGGCGATGAAGGTGCTTTGATTTGCGGAGACGATCTCCTTCATCCGAGGGGCAAGACGCAGGGATATCACTTTGGCGAACAGCTTGGCGATGATGTGAATCATGCTGATTGGCTGGTAATCCGTGATAGCAGCAGCGGCAGGTTTCTTGGGCAGCAGGACGAGGAGGGCCTCGTTGAGCTTGTGGAATCCGCGCCCATTCATGGCATAGAGTTTGTCAAAGGCCTCGCAGATGTCCGCCTTGATGATTGGCCAGCACGCCCGGAGGAATTCGGAGGTGAATCCGTCGGGGCCGGGTGCTTTGCCCGTTGGCATCTTCTTGATCGCGTCCCAGATCTCCTCAGAGAAAGGGGCATCCAGCTCGAGGAGGTCGAAGCTTCTGTGGTTGATCGCGTCCAGATTGAGAGAGTGGGTCCGGGCATTCGCGGTGCCAAGGATGGAGGAGAAGTGCTCATAGGCCACCCGCGACAGGGAGGCCGCGTCCGTGATCGTCGCATCGTTCACGCGCAGGCTGAGAATATGCTTCTTCTGGCTCCGGTGCGCGGCGTGGATCTTGTAGTAAGCGGCATTCGTGTCCCCCTCCTTGAGCCAGCGGAGCCGGACGCGCTCGCGCACGAGGCATCGTTCGAGGGAAGCTAGACCGAGGTAGGTGTGTTTAAGTTCACGCCGGAACCAGGTCTCGGCGGGCGAAAGAGCGCGGTGGTCTTGCGCGACGTCAAGCCGATAGATGAGCTTGCATGCCGTGGTTAGCTGGGAGGTGATGTGCCCGACGGAGCGGGAGCCCCAGCTCTGAAGGCGACGAGCGGTGGCCTTCAGTCGCGCGAAGAGCCGCCGGAAGGGGTCGGCGTCGGCGGGGACAGAGTGCCAGGCCGCCTCCACAGTAGGTAGAAACCCCTCGAGCTTGACCCAGAAGCGCTCAAAGTGGAATCGTCGCTTCTCAGGCGAGCAGAGGGAGCAGTCCAGGACGAGGGGGCAGTGATCCGAGGCCGCGGAGGCAAGGCAGCGGAGGAGGTGCTGCGGGTGTCCCGTGGCCCAGGAGGTGGTGCACAACATGCGATCGTTGCGAACCAGCGTGGGGTTGTCCTGCTCATTCGACCAAGTGAAGCGCCGCCCGTGCATGTAGATGTCGCGCAAGGCATGGTATGTGATAAAGCGCCGGAATCTGCTGGAGGTACGCTGGTTAATCCGGCCATTGTTCTTGTCCGCGACGAAAGTTTTTTTTGAAAGATCCAGACTCGCTGGCTTTTCATTGGCTTAGCAGGGGAGAGTTACGAAAACTGCGATCAACTGATCAATGAAGAGAAAAATGAGTTACAGAGGCGTAGGAGGAGGGAGCAGTATGGCCCTTTCCCTCTCCGTTGCCTATGAAAAAAGAAACTAGTCTATTCCTCGCGGTGTATCCCCGAACGGGGGCGCTATGGCATGTGCTCCAGCGAGCCTCCATTGCTCGATGTCTCTCTGGCAGGCCTCTGTTATATTGAGTGCACTTGGTGTCTTTCCTCTGAATGTGCATCTGTTTCTCTCGAGCCAGATTTGCCAGGCGATCAATGCCACCATAGTCTTGACTCCTCTTCTTTCCCTTGGCGCCGCGTCTTTTAGGATTTCGGTGACAGCATCCGTTGTGGTGTTGCATGCACTCCAGGAGGCTGGGGAGAGCGCCGCACAGCCCGTCCAGGTGGCTGCCTTAACCCAAACCTCTTTCGATATGTTGCATCTCCAAATTAGATGGAAGGAGGACTCAAGGTTTCGGCAGCAGAGCTGGCAGAAGTATGGATTTTCCCAGCCCCTACGCTGTAGGCGATCGTTGCACCAGAGCCGATTTTGGTGGAGTAACCAGAGAAAAAACTTGATCTTTCCGGGTGCCCAGATCTTCCATACCAAGCTTTTCATGGCCGAGGCTGGTTGCGGGGGGAACTGAGAGTGGTATGCCGACCTCGCCGTGTAGACTTCACCGGCTTTCCAGGTGATCTTGTCGTCGGTCCCTTCATGCAGCGCCAAGTTGGCTTCTCTGATGCGACGCTGCAGCAGCACAACCTGGGGGATGATTTCCAGGCTGTTGCCGCGCCTGAGGTCCATGATCCATCTGTCATCGCGTAACGCCTCCGCGACAGTGCGGTTCTTCCTGGTTGAGCGCCTGAATAGGTCGGGGTAGTCTTGCCGTAGCGGTTGCCCGCCGAGCCAGGAGCAGTGCCAGAAGAGCGCTCTGTTGCCGTTGCCCACTGTCACCGTCGTTGCCGAGGCGAAGAGTGTTCTATCCTTGTCGTCGCAGGGCAGTTCCAGGTGCGTCCATGGCCGGGCCGGGTCCATCCACGCCAGCCAAAGCCAGCGGAGGCGCAAGGCGCGCGCGAACCGCTCCATGTTGGGGATGCCGAGGCCGCCATGCTCGATCGGGGATGTGACAAGTTGCCAGTTGACTTTGCATCTACCCCCGGCGACCTCCTCATCTTGAGCCCACAAGAACCGACGCCGCGCTTTGTCTACATCTTTGTAGAATCTCTTGGGGATACGTAGCACAACCATGGCAGAGGCTGGCAGCGCAGAAAGGACGCACCTGACAAGTACGCGGCGGCCAGCGATCGGCAGGAGTCGGCCTTTCCAAGCTGCCAACCTTGCGCGGATGCGGTCAAGGAGGTACTGAATGTGCACGAGCCGAAGCCTGCCGATGCATAGCGGGAGTCCTAAATATCTGATCGGGAAACCGACTCTGGTGCCGCCGAAATTTTGAAGGACGTCTATGAGATCTACATTGCCGCAGTTTAGGGCTGCCGCCGATGACTTCTGAGGGTTGCCTCGCAGCCCCGTCGCGTCCCCGAACCCCTCCAAGAGCTGCATGATGACGTCGATCTCCTGGCGCACCGGATTTGCGAAGAAGATCGCGTCGTCCGCGTATAGCGTGACACGCATGCGTGCGGCGCCGGTCGGCAGTGGCGCGATGACGCCGGCCCGCTGCGCCGCCTCTAACAGCCGGTGGAGGGGGTCAATTGCCAGGATGAAGAGGATCGGCGAGAGTGGGTCGCCTTGCCGTAGTCCTCGCTGGTGAAGAAACGCAAGGCCCGGGTCTCCGTTCAGTAGGCACGCGGAAGACGCGGTGGAGAGGAGTAGCGCGATCCAGTCCCGCCAGCGCGCCGGGAAATTCATGCGTTGCAGCAGCTCGAGGATGTATTCCCATGACACCGTGTCGAAGGCTTTGGCGATGCCGATCTTTAATAGGAGCATCGGTGATTTCTTCCTTTTAAACTGTCGCAGCGCGCTCTGGACGTAGAGGAAACTGTCATGGATGCCCTTCTTCTTCTGGAAAGCGCTCTGGGCCGGCGAGATGAGCTGATCAAGTACCCCCACTAGTCTGATCGAAAGAACTTTGGCAATTAGCTTGGCCACCGAGTGGATGAGACTAATTGGGCGGAAATCTGACAGTTTTGTTGCGCCATCTTTCTTTGGCAGTAGGATGATCATGGCGCGGTTCAGAGCCGCAAAATCACCCCCGGCGAGCTGATAGAATGCATGGAAGACTGCCATGACGTCTGTCTTGATCGTTTGCCAGCATGCACGAAAGAAAACCCCGCTAAAGCCGTCTGGCCCTGGTGCCTTCTCGGCCGGGGACGCGCAGATTGCCGCCCAGACTTCCGTTTCGGTGAAGGGGTTGTCGAGGCCTGCACCGGCCTGCAGACGGGGTAGCTGGATCCTATCCCAGTCGATCGTCTTCGTCCTTCTCACCTTGCTGCCCAGGAGTGTAGTGAAATGGTCATGGATCATTTCTTCCTTCTCTTTGTGATCCGTGGCTTGTTTGTTCTCTGACTCCAAACAGTGGATGTAGTTCTTTCTTCTGCGAGAGTTGATCTTGGCTTGGAAAAATGCTGTATTCGCATCGCCCGCTTTGAGCCAGGTGGTCCGTGCCGCCTGCCTCTTCCTTACTCGCTCTAGAGCCGCGAGTCCCACAATCTTCAGCTTCAGGGTTTTCCTCAGCCAGAACTCCCTTTGCGTAAGTTGGCGTTTCTCCTGCGCCACATCAAGTCTTAGCACCACCTCAGACGCAATGTGAAACTGCATTTTGGTGTTGCTGAAGATGCTCTTAGCCCAGATCTTCAGGTCTGCTGCTGTTCGCTTTAGCTTGATTTTCATCCTGGTGAAGGGACAGCAGTGGTTTACTGGTCTTTGCCACGCCCTCTGGACCGTCTGCTGGAAGTGCGGGAACTTGGGCCAGAAGGACTCGAATTTGAAAACTGCTTTGCGTGGTGGCGCCGCTGCATCCGTGAGCAGAAGGGGGCAGTGATCGGAGCAGGAGGTGGATGCAGCCATGAGTGTGTAGGAGGGGAAGATTGCCTCCCATTCCTGGTTGCAGAAGACTTTGTCGATGGCGACAAAAGTAGGGTTTTCTCTCTCGTTACTCCATGTGAAGCGTCTGTTCTTGCACTTTATCTCGCGCAGGCAAGCCCGGTCGATTGCATCTCTGAATCTGCTCATGACCCTTCTGTTGATGTTATGATTGCTCTTATCCCTTGCCTCGTAGATGACGTTAAAATCGCCGTTTATCAGCCATGGATCGCCAAGAGGTGGTCTGTTCCTACCTAGCTCCTCGAGGAAGTCATCTTTCCTGGTGTCGTCAGTTGGGCCGTAGACAGTGGTGATCCAGAAGGAGAGACCGCCGTGGGGGAGGAATGCTCTGGCAGTGATGGAGAATTGCCCTACAAATTGCGTGGCGATTGTGATCTTGGTGGAGTCCCAGAAAATCGCGGCGCCACCACGGGTGCCCAACGCCGGCAGCACAGCGCAGTTGTCAAGTCTGCGGCCTCCAACTTCTCTGACCAGCCCTGGCGTCCACGCGTCGATCTTCGTCTCTTGCAAGCACAGCAGAGCGAGGTTGTGAGCGTCGGCCACCTCGCAAATGGTGGCCCTCTTCGCCGGTGAGTTCAGGCCACGGACGTTCCAATTCATAATTGGGATGGTTGTGCTATTCATGAGGCAAACAGAAATGCTCCGGCGACGAAACTGTTACTACTGCAGAGATGAAGCAAGTACAACTACACCACCGAACAATCGGGGAGAGCCAGCGTCCACCAATAGGCCCCAAATTACACTGGCATCTAGCTAATCCTCGTAGCCCATCACTAATCATGAAATAAAAACCTAACTCGGGCTGCCTGAAGGGCAGTTGCCATCGGAGGCTAACTAAACTGGCGACTATCATGGATTACTCTTGGGTTGCACCGTCAGGGCCGGCCAGGCTGGCCATGGTGCGCAGCGCCTGGACGTCGAGGCGCGTGAGCTTGGCGATGCAGTCAATGTCGTCCTCCGAGAGCGGCTCGTCGAAACGCCGCAGTAACGCCTCTGCCGCCTTCACCGTCATCCGCTCCCTTGGGCCGAGCACGCCGAGCTCCTTGACCAGGCGCAGGGTGGCCCGCTGCGCAACCGGGGTGGAGGAGGGGTTGGACGCCTGGCCGGCGCTGTGCCTGACGGGGGCCGAAGGAGCGCGTGTCTTGGGCGGCGCTGAGGGCCTGCGGGCCGGTGGCGCGGCGGCGACGAGGGGCTCCGGGGCGTCGCGGAAGAGGAGCCGGGCGGCGGCGCCGTCTTGTCCAATCTGCATCTGCTGGGCTTGGTGCGTCACCGCCCCGAGTTCAATCGTGGTTGCGGTCGGGGGAGCCGTGGTCTTGCATGCGTAGACCGTAGCTGACTGCCTGCTCGCAACGGGCCCACCGGAGGTCAACGCCATTTCCCTGCTGGTATCTGCGTGGTCGATGTCGAACTCCAGCGGAACGACGAGTGCGTCCGCGACGGCCTCCTCGAGCTCCGCCCGCCCCAGGTCGACGCGTGGTGGGGGAGGGAGTTGAGTGTCGTCGTTGCTGAAGAACGCGGTGACGGGGTCGGCGACGTCTTGGCCCCGTTGCGCGGGTGGAGGGGACGGTGGTGAGGGAGCGCGACGCAGCGGCAGAGGAGGGGTTGCGCGGATGGCGACCTCCCGCCCGTGGCAACCCTTGCCGCGGTGCCTGCTGGTGGGAGCACGGCTCCGTTGACGCGGCTGCTGGGAGCGTTCCTTCGCCACCGTTGGAGCCCGGCTGGAAAGCCCGCGGCCCAGCAGCGTATCCGCCCACGAGCGCCGCCCGCCGCGCTCGCCGTCGTGGTCGTTGTGGTCCCTGCGGCCCGCCCCACGCTGCAGCCCGTGGCAGCCCGAGGAGGCCACCGCAGGCGGCTGGCGGCGTCCCTGCCCGTCCTCGACGTGCCAGGTCCATGTCGCCGGGTACACCGCCGGGAAAGGAGCGTCATCGCCCGACTCCGACGAGGGGAGGCCGCTCTGGCGCGAGCGGGAGGACTGTGGCGTGCGGGGGGTCCAGTCTTCGATCCTGTCGACGTGCACCAGCAGCTCCCGACGCCTGATGCCGGGCGGGGGCGCCACCTGGCGGCTCGGCGGCGAGAACCCGAGCATCGCCTCGACCCGACCCGCCCCGCGGGCCGCGCGCCAGATGTCTCGCTTGGTGGGGATGCGCGCGGTGTCGGTCGTCCACACCCAGCAGGCGAAGGACTTGGTGTGTCCACGCTCGTGGGTGCGGCTGTCCAGGCGATCAACGATGCAGAGGTCGCCGAGGACTTCCTCCGCCCCCTCCAGCGACCACAGCTGCATGGGCATGCGCTCGATGACGACGCGGACGTGGAGGGTGCAGTCGTCTGGCACCTCATGCCACCCCTTGACCGCGAACCCGATGCCGTCCACCTTGATGACGCCGCGGCGGACGGCGTTCTCCTTGTGCGCCGGGAGCTCGAAGTGAACCAGGAAATCTTCCGGGTCCTGTCTGGTGATGCGCAGCAGGTGTGGCGGCGTGTGGAGCTGCTCCTCGATGGCGCGGCCAACCGACATGGGGTTGGCGGCGTGCTGCGACGACGCGACCGTGAGGAGCACGACGTGCTTCCGAAGCAGAAACTCCTGGTGCTCCGTGGCCGGGGTGGAGACCACCACCTTGTGGCTCGCTCTTGGGCGGCGCGAGGGGTCGGTGAGGAAGGCCTGGCGATCCATGCCGACGGGTTGCGCGGCCGGCGGTGCCGGCGACAGGAAACGCAGCCGCTCCCTCACAGGGCCGCGGGTGGTGCCGTCCGCCCCGCGCCTGTTCTTTGGGTTCTGTGGGCACTCTCTGCCAAAATGGCCTTGCAGCTTGCAGATGATGCACCGGAGCGGGTCTCGGCAGTCTATGCGACGGTTTTCGCTACTGAGGCACCTAAAACAGCGGCCAGCGAACTGGCTTAAGAAGGCAGCGCGGCCCGCGTCCTCCTTAATGGCAGAGCGCCTACCCATCCGCCTCGGCTGGCGGCGCTTGGAGTTGCCCGAAGATCTACTGAGCGCGCGGCGTTGCTGCTTCGATTTGACCTCCGTCCATCCGCCCTCGTCGCCCGAAGAGGAAATGGACGGTGCAGGGGAGGGCACTACCACGATGGATTTAAGCCGGCATTCACCGGGGCAGGGGTGCCCCGCATGGACCGCTGGCCCGCGCGCGACGCCTGCCTTGGAGCTTCCACCAGGAAGCAGGAAACGCACCGGGGAGTCGGGGCGGACCGTTGACGCCGGGGGGAAAGGGGGAGGGGGGGGGGGATTGGAGCGGCCGGCGCCAGCGACAGACCACCGGATCTGTGCGGATCCGGTGCGGTTTCAGGGGCGTCCCGCTCCGATCCAGCGCGGCGCGGGGAGCTGACCGGGCGGTGGGATTCAGCTGGGGGCTGGGGGCCCATGGCCGGCAGGCTTGGTGGCGCCCCGGCCCGGACGGGCGGGGACGGGGGCTGGTGGCCGCCGCGGCCGGATTGGCGCGCGGCACAGGAGGGGGGAGGGGGGGCGCGGGTCTTCGTGGAAGTCACTTGCAATTCTGCTCCACGCATGCCTGCGACTTGGTTAGTATTCCGCGACGAAAGTGACCATGTTGAAATCCCCGCCCAGAAGCCATGGTCCGGACATGGTGGCTCGCAGCTCATGCAACTCATTCAGGAACGCGATCTTGTCGTCCGCGTCTTGCGGGCCCTACACGCCAGTGATCCACTAGGGGTTTGTGCCCGACGTGGTGGAGACCACGGCGGAGACGTGGTAAGATCCAATAACGGGGTTGGAAAGACTGAGATGATCGGGGCGCCATGCGAGAAGGATGCCGCCGCGCGTGCCTGCTGCTGGTAACCAGAAGAAGTCGGTGAACAGGGGTCCGAGTGTTTCGAGGACGATCGCGGGCGAGACCAGAGAGAGCTTGGTCTCCGAGAGGCAGACCACAGAGGGAGAAGCGGAGGTGACAACGGTCCGGATTGCAGTGCGCTTGGCTCTACAATTTAACCCACGGACATTCCAGAAGATAAACTTGAGGTCTTGATCCATGAAAATTATTTGGTACACGTTGGGGGGGGGGGGGGTGTGTCATATCTCGACCATCCTCGGCTGTGGCGACGCAGCGCCATCAAACAAGCCAGGGGGAACGTGCCACCCGTAAAAATCAGCAAAAGCCTGGACATCAGCAAAAGCTTGGACGACCTCGGCGGCAAGGGGGCGCTCGAAGAGCCGAGTGTAGCGTGCCAAAACATCCGGGGAAACTGGCTCATCCTCTTGCAGGAGGCCGAGGTCTCGGAATCGAGGCCCTTGTCGTTCATGGCGATACGGCCGCTGCGCCTGGGCGTGAAGTTCGGCGGCAGCTCACCCCACTTGCGGCGCGCCGGCGGCGTGGGGAGGATGGGCGCAACGGTGGTCCGAAGGTCGCCGATGAGGGTCAGCACGTGCTGCGGAACAGGGCATGAGGCTTGGCCATTGGACGTAGGCGCAGGAAGCTGCATGTCGCCGGACGTGGGTTGCATGGCCTCGGAAGGGTTGGCCAGGCTGGAGGCGACGCATGGCGAGCCACCATTGGGATCAGACGCAACCAGAGAATCTTGGGGTTGGCAATCACGAGGCGGGCTGGGCGCGCGAGGGGATGGTGGGGACGGGTCCACCAAGGGGGGGGGGGGGGGGGGGGGCGGCATGCGCGGTTCCCTGCGCCACGGCGATTGGGCGAGCAGTGGCCGAGGACGGTGGGGGCCCAGAATGCTCCACTGGCGGGGGCAGCAGGGTTGTGCAGCCCGCCTGGGGAGCCCAGATTCATACACTGGCTGTTCATAATTTTTGGAGCCACATGTGCTCACACTCGAACAGGCCCTACACTGCGAAGAAATACTGGCCTGGTGTATGATTCTCTACTGGGTGTTTATGATATGTTTCCATCTCATAAAATGTCCCTTTTGACCTGTGTGCTACTGAATATGAACCTACTACTGGTTAGATGTAGCTAGCTGTCATAATAATTGGAATTTCTCTCCTTTGCAGGCAACACATTAGAAGTATGGAATGGAGCGTTATGCCCGGGAGAATTGTACAGCGAAGAATGAACTCTCCCTGGTGAGGTGAGACCACAAGCTCTACATCGAAGCCTCAATTCAATATTGGCTTCTGCAGAGATCAGAGTGAGCATGTCCTTGGATTCACACCGGTTCCGCAGCTCGGTAGAGAAAGGAGAGAGCCCTTGGATTGCATTGGCTTCTGCTGAATATACCCAGCACCAGTATGTAAATAACCTGTGATTCTTGTGCAACCAGTGGCATTCGTTATATAAAGAAGTGCAATAGTAGCTCTAATCCAAGCATTTTGCCAGGACACTGTCTTAGAGCAACGCTAGCAGACGCAGATCCCCCAAAAAGGCAGCCTCCAAAATCGTTTTGGGGTGCACTCTAAATTTTACAGGACACATTTGAAGTATAGAGAAACAAAAGACTAGTCCTATGGGCTGTGGCAGTCTTGGACAGACGCATCAGGCATCGCAACAAGACTGTTGGGCGGTAGTACCTGGTGCGCGCAATGGGAAAGCCTCGCTCCCGATGACGCCACATGGGAGGATGCACCGCTCGTTGCTCATCAACAAATACATTTCCATGTCACAAACTTCTTTGCTTTGAGGATAAGGCGCATGTTATGACCGGGCAGACTTATGCTCCTAGAAGGCCCACCAGACATGCTTAGCTCACAAGTTATCTTAGTTTTATTTCACGTCATGGTTATATAAACAAGTTGTAAGACTATTTTCAGAATTAAGCAATAAGACAATTCTATTGCCCGGCTCCCAGAGGAGCCGAAAACCTTAAACCCTAGCCGCCTCTTGTCTTCGCCGCACTCGCCGCAAGGACGGCGCCCAGCCGCCGTGCACCAGCCCTCGCCCTCCTCCCTCCCCCTACAGGCTACGCCATAGGCTGGATAGAACCCTAGCTCCTGTTACCTTGGTATCAGCTAGCTCGGTTTCGACCATGTCTTCACCACCATCGATCCCGCCGCTTCCCACCACCACCGCCGCCGCGTCGTCGCCGATCATCTCCACGACGCCGATGGGTTCCCCCGCCGGTGCCTCTACCGGCCAGTCGCCGCCTCCCTCCACGGGTCCGCCGCCATCACCCTCCATCGCGTCGCTGGTATACTCCCCAGCGGAGATGACCGGCGTCCTCAACGATCTGGTCACATCTGTACAGGGCATTCGACTGTTTCTGGCCAGTCCGTACGGGCCGCCGCCACCTCTGCCGCCCGCCGCCTTCTCTGGACCGCCCGCCCTGCCCTGGTACTCGATACCCGCGGCGCTCGCCGGGGCCTAGCCGCTGCCCGTCACAGCGCCACAGTGGCCAGCGCCGACCATCGCCGCGCCTCCCGCGCCCACCACTTTGCTGAAGTGGCCAGCGCCGGCCCTCGCCGCGCCTCCCGCATCGGCCCAGCAGCCACCCCCGCTACCAGCGGCTCCGCCGCCTAGCTCCGGACTAGGGCAGTCCACACCGGGAGGCCTTCCGATACAACACGTCCGGTTTTCGCCGTCGCCGTCCCCGATTCCGGCCTGGCTGACCGGGACGTCGCCACCACCAGTCTACACGGAGGTCGGGGACCCACCGGTACCCACACTGCAGTCTGGTGACTCGTCCGGCTCCGCGGGGCCCTACGCCGGCCACCCCACCATCGACCGGGCGCCGTTGTCCTCGCTGCTCCGCACCGCCGAGCTGATCGGCCATGGTGCTTCGACCCAGACGCCGCCATGGTTCGCCAAGATTGACTTCGCCACTTAGGACGGCACGGAGGACCCCCCGAACTGGCTCAACCAGTGCGAGCAGTTCTTCCGCGGACAGCGCACGCTCGCGTCGGATCACACTTGGCTGGCCTCTTACCACCTCCGCGGTGCAACACAGACGTGGTATGATAACCCACAAGTGTAGGGGATCGCAACAGCTTTCGAGGGTAGAGTATTCAACCCAAATTTATTGATTCCACACAAGGGGAGCCAAAGAATATTCTCAAGTATTAGCAGCTGAGTTGTCAATTCAACCACACCTCGATAACTTAGTATCTGCAGCAAAGTATTTAGTAGCAAAGTAATATGATAGTAGTGGTAACGGTAACAAAGGTAACGGAAGCAAACGTAATTTTTTGGTGTTTTGTAGTGATTGTAACAGTAACAACGGAAAAGTAAATAAGCGAAAACCAGTATATGAAAAGCTCGTAGGCATTGGATCGGTGATGGAAAATTATGCCGGATGCGGTTCATCATGCAACAGTCATAACATAGGGTGACATAGAACTAGCTCCAATTCATCAATGTAATGTAGGCATGTATTCCGAATATAGTCATACGTGCTTATGGAAAAGAACTTGCATGACATCTTTTGTCCTACCCTCCCGTGGAAATGGGGTCCTAATGGAAACTAAGGAATATTAAGGCCTCCTTTTAATAGAGAACCGGAACAAAGCATTAGCACGTAGTGAATACATGAACTCCTCAAACTATGGTCATCATCGGGAGTGGTCCCGATTATTGTCACTTCGGGGTTGCCGGATCATAAACACATAGTAGGTGACTATAGACTTGCAAGATAGGATCAAGAACACACATATATTCATGAAAACATAATAGGTTCAGATCTGAAATTATGGCACACGGGCCCTAGTGACAAGCATTAAGCATAGCAAAGTCAAAGCAACATCAATCTCAGAACATAGTGGATACTAGGGATCAAACCCTAACAAAACTAACTCGATTACATGATAGATCTCATCCAACCCATCCCCGTCCAGCAAGCCTACGATGGAATTACTCACGCACGGCGGTGAGCATCACAGAATTTGTGAGGGAGGATGGTTGATGATGAGGACGGCGACGAATCCCCCACTCCGGAGCCCCGAACGGACTCCTGATCAGCCCTCCCGAGAGGTTTTAGGGCTTGGCGGCGGCTCCGTATCGTAAAACGCGATGATTTCTTCTCCTTGATTTTTTTCTTCAGGTTAGTTCCATTCAAATCATGCAAGTTAGAGTCCAAAACAAGGGCAAAAGTGTTTGGAAAAGTAGATACGACGGAGATGTATCAACTCCCCCAAGCTTAAACCTTTGCTTGTCCTCAAGCAATTCAAGTGATAAACTGAAAGTGATAAAGAAAAACTTTTACAAACTTTGTTTGCTCTTGTTGTTGTAAATATGTAAAGCCAACATTCAAGTTTTCAACAAATATTATGACTAACCACATTCGCAATAACTCTCAGGTCTCATGTTTACTCATATCAATAGCATAATCAACTAGCGAGCCCTACTAATAAATCTCGGATGACAACACTTTCTCAAAACAATCATAATATAACAAGATGGTATCTCGCTAGCCCTTTCTGAGACCGCAAAACATAAATGCAGAGCACCTTTAAAGATCAAGGACTGACTAGACATTGTAATTCATGGTAAAAGAGATCCAATCATAGTCATACCCAATATAAATTAATGGTAATGGATGCAAATGACAGTTGTGCTCTCCAGCTAGTGCTTTTTAATAAGAGGGTGATGACTCAACATAAAAGTAAATAGATAGGCCCTTCGCAGAGGGAAGCAGGGATTTGTAGAGGTGTCAGAGCTTGGTTTTGAAATAGAGATAAACAATATTTTGAGCGGCATACTTTCATTGTCAACATAACAACTAAGAGATGGTGATATCTTCCATGCTACACACACTATAGGCGGTTCCCAAACAGAATGGTAAAGTTTATACCCCCCCCTCCACCAACAAGCATCAATCCATGACTTGCTCGAAACAACGAGTGTCTCCAGCTAGTAACAGTCCCAGGGGGAGTTTTGTTTGCAATTATATTGATTTAGTTTGCACAAAGCATGGGACTGGGCATCCCGGTGACCAGCCATTTTCTCGTGAATGAGGAGCGGAGTCCACTCCTCTTGAGAATAACCCACCTAACATGGAAGATAAGGGCAGCCCTAGTTGATACATGAGCTATTCGAGCATACAAAACAGAATGTTTATTTGAAGGTTTAGATTTTGGCACATACAAATTTACTTGGAACGACAGGTAGATACCACATATAGGAAGGTATAGTGGACTCATCTGGAATAACTTTGGGGTTTAAGGGATTGGATGCACAAGCAGTATTCCCGCTTAGTACAAGTGAAGGCTAGCAAAAGACTGGGAAGCGACCAACTAGAGAGCGACAACAGTCACGAACATGCATTAAAACTAATAAACATTGGATGCAAGCATGAGTAGGATATAATCCACCATGAACATAAATATCGTGAAGGCTATGTTGATTTGTTTCAACTACATGTGTGAACATGTGCCAAGTCAAGTCACTTAAATCATTCAAAGGAGGATACCACCCCATCATACCACATCACAACCATTTTAATAACATGTTGGCACGCAAGGTAAACCATTATAACTCATAGCTAATCAAGCATGGCACGAGAAACTACGATCTCTAATTGTCATTGCAAACATGTTTATTCATAATAGGCTGAATCAGGAAAGATGAACTCATCATATTTACAAAAACAAGTGAGGTCGAGTTCATACCAGCTTTTCTCATCTCAGTCAGTCCATCATATATCGTCATAATTGCCTTTCACTTGCAAGACCGAACGATATAAAAATAATAAGAGTGCACGTGCATTGGACTAAGCTGGAATCTGCGAGCATTCAATAAACAGGAGAAGACAGGGCAATATGGGCTCTTGGTTAAATCAACAATAAAGCATATAAGAGCCACTTCGACAATTTAATCATGGTCTTCTCCTATCGACCCCCAAAGAAAAGAAAAGAAATAAAACTATTTACACGGGAAAGCTCCCAACAAGCAAAAGAAGAACAAGAAATATTTTTGGGTTTTCTTTTTAATTATTACTACTACAGCAAGAAAAGTAAACTAACTAAAAACTACACTATATTTTTGGTTTTCTTAAGGTTTATTAAACACACAAGAAGAAAGCAGGAAAAAGAAAATAAACTAGCATGGATATTACAGTGAAAAAGTATGAGCACCGACATCTAGCAATGAGTGTGTGAACATAAATGTAATGTCGGTGGGAAATACGTACTCCCCCAAGCTTAGGCTTTTGGCCTAAATTGGTTCATTGCCACGGATGGCCTGGCGGATACCCATAGGTGTAGCTGGGGTCGTACTGAGATGAAGAGGACTCTGACTGCCACTGGCTGGCAGCCACCTCCGGATCCCAAAAGTAATCAGACTGTCGTGGAGGCTCAAATTGTGGCTTCGGCTCCGGGGCTGGTGTAGGGTTCTGGTAGGCTTGAATGGCCACCCACGGAACGAGATACAGACCTTCAGATAAATTAAACAAGGAAGGAGCAGACAAGGTAATAGTCTCAGGATGATGTTTATGAAAGAACAATTTGTATTTAAGCTCCCCTTCCCTATTCTTAACAATAAAGTCATGCGCTAGCATACTCTTATAATCTAAATAAGCACTAGGCAGCAATTTTTCTTCTTTCTCATAGAGCCTAATAGGTATGTTAAAATGTGCAACTAGGCGTGAAGCATAAATACCTCCAAAGATGGGGCCCTTAGTACGGTTCAGACTTAACCGTTTAGCAACGATACCGCCCATACTAACAGTGTTATCGGAATATAAGCCATGGTGCAAAATGATAATATCAGGGACACTAAGGTTTCCATAGTTTCCGCGACCAATTAAGCAACGACTAGCAAATACAACAAAGTAGCGTAAAACAGGAAAATGTATGCTAGTGATTCTTGCATCGGAAACCTTCCTTGTTTCCCCCATAGTAAGGGCTAATTTGGTTGCCAGGGATCCTCCCGGGATCCCCTTACTTTCCCTGGATAGGAAATCCACGAGCTGAATCAACCTAGGGGAGCCTACCGCGCAATTTGGTCGCCTGCAAAGGGGAAGGACCCCATCCCTTTCCCCGACCCTTCCCCGGGTGCGACTTCCACGGCTCGAGAGGTCGGGGACGAAATCCTCGTCTCTCTCGTTCTCGCAACTGAGAGGCGGCGGCGTTGGATGATGATTCCCAATTTTCTCCGTCCGGCCGCCGGGAGCGCCGTCCCAACCCTCCTGTACCAAGTGATCTGCCTCCACTCTCCGCCAGGCCACCCCTCCAGCGATGGCAACAACCTGGCGGTCGTCCTCCTCCTTTCCCTCAGCTCCCCTCTACCAAGAAGCTGCTCCCACCTCCTCCGACGACGCGGCAGCGACACCAGGCCGTCATCCTCCTCCGCCTACAACCAAAGCCCTTCCGTATGATGATGCATGCATGGTGAAATTTTCTGCTGTGTGAATCACGGGCAGGAATCATTACTCCCTGCCTGCTACCAAATGGTCAGGGCAATCTCCCGCTTCCATGGGAGGGGATCCCAGCTGACAGGTAAACTCCCCCCAATGGGGGTTTGCTCCCCTGGGTTTGCTGCCCCTAAGACCAAACAAAGCCTAATGGTGTCAATAAACCCGTCCACATCTTTGCGATGTGGTTCATCTAAAGTACCCTCGGAGGGTATTTTGCAAACCTTGCAAAATTCATCTAGTGGCATCTTCTGAACAACATCATATAAG
The DNA here is from genome assembly GCA_032464435.1 of Aegilops umbellulata. Lineage (NCBI taxonomy): Eukaryota > Viridiplantae > Streptophyta > Magnoliopsida > Poales > Poaceae > Aegilops > Aegilops umbellulata. Next base: position 296,607,461 of record CP136056.1, read on the forward strand.
TGAAACTCTACTGAAGGAGGTGTTTCCTTAGGAAAATAGTAGAAGTTTTGCACAAAAGTATTAGTGAGTAAGAGATACTGATGACGTTGGTCACGGAGGAAGTCGATGAGGCCAGCATTCTCAGCCAATGAATAGAAATCATCATAAATCCCGGCTGCTCTCAAGAAATCATCGGAAGGCCATTCACACGGCCGGATCTCCGTGGTACGAGGCAAATTATATTTGGGCCTCTGTGCTTCCTCATTTTGCTTTTCCTTTGAGATTCGGCTCGATGAGCCCCTCAAAAATCTCTTCATGATTTTCTCAAAAATTCTGAAATTTTTAGTAACTTCAAACAAAAGTGAACCAAACTCAATAAAATTGATAGCAACTACTCCTACAAGTGCCTAGAGCCTATATCAAGCATTAGAACTACTTGGAACCATATAAATTTGACATGCAAGCTCAAGAACATGGTCACCTAGGCAGCACAAATTTGCAATGAATAAAGCACTAGAACGAAAACTAATTGGACCAATGGAGGAGTCACATACCAAGGAACAATCTCCCCAAGCAGTTTTGTGAGAGGTGCTTTGAGCAAGGAGATCGAAAATCGCAGCAAAATGAGCTAGAACTCGTGCTTGAGATGGATATTCGTGTTTGTGGGAGGAAGAAGGAATGGATGTGTGCCCACGAGGCAGGGGGCGTGCCCTGGGGGGGTAGGGCGCGCCCTCAACCCTCATGGCCAGGTGGCAGCTCCCCCGCTGTGTTTTCAGTACTAGAAATCCTCAAATATTCTAGAAAAAAATCATATTTCATTTTCAGGGCATTTGGAGAACTTTTATTTTCGGGGTATTTTTATATTGCATGGATAAATCAGAAAACAGACAGAAAAATACTATTTTTACTTTATTTCAACTAAATAACAGAAAGTAGAAAGAGAGTACAGAAGGTTGTGCCTTCTAGTTTCATCCATCTCATGCTCATGAAAAGGAATCCACTAACAAGGTTGATCAGATCTTGTTAACAAACTCATTCTGAATAACATGGAACCGGAGAAATTTCAAAAAACACTATGTTACCTCAACGGGGATATGCGCATCCCCTATAATAAGAATATCATATTTCTTCTTCGCAGTAGGAAGAGGGAATTCAAAACCTCCAAAAATAATCGATGGAACTTTTCCAATAGAATTGATACTATGAACTTGAGGTTGTTTCCTCGGAAAGTGTACCATATGCTCATTACCATTAACATGAAAAGTGGCATTGCCTTTGTTGCAATCAATAACAGCCCCTGTAGTATTAAAAAAAGGTCTTCCAAGAATAACAGACATACTATCGTCCTCGGGAATATCAAGAATAACAAAGTCCGTTAAAATAGCAACGTTTGCAACCACAACAGGCACATCCTCACAAATACCGACATGTATAGCAGTTGATTTATCAGCCATTTGCAAAGATATTTCAGTAGGTGTCAACTTATTCAAGTCAAGTCTACGATATAAAGAGAGAGGCATAACACTAACACCGGCTCCAAGATCACATAAGACAGTTTTAACATAGTTTCTTTTAATGGAGCATGGTATAGTGGGTACTCCTGGATCTCCAAGTTTCTTAGGTATTCCACCCTTAAAAGTATAATTAGCAAGCATGGTGGAAATTTTAGCTTCCGGTATCTTTCTTTTATTAGTGACAATATCTTTCATGTACTTAGCATAAGGATTCATTTTGAGCATATCAGTTAATCGCATACGCAAAAAGATAGGTCTAATCATTTCAGCAAAGCGCTCAAAATCCTCATCATCCTTTTTCTTGGATGGTTTGGGAGGAAAAGGCACGGGTTTCTGAACCCAAGGTTCCCTTTCTTTACCATGTTTCCTAGCAACAAAGTCTCTCTTATCATAACGTTGATTCTTTGGTTGTGGGCTATCAAGATCAACAACAGGTTCAATTTCTACATCATTATCATTACTAGGTTGAGCATCATCATGAACATCATCATTAACATTTTCACTAGGTTCATGTTCATTACCAGATTGTGTTTCAGCATCAGAAATAGATATATCATTTGGATTCTCAGGTGTTTCAGCAATAGGTTCACTAGAAGTTTGCAAAGTCCTATCATTTTTCTTTTTCTTCCTTTTAGAAGAACTAGGCGCATCAATATTATTTCTTTGAGAATCTTGCTCAATTCTCTTAGGGTGGCCTTCAGGATACAAAGGTTCCTGAGTCATTCTACCAGTTCTAGTAGCCACTCTAACAACATAATCTTTTTTTTCCTACTATTCATTTCATTGAGCAAATCATTTTGAGCCTTAAGTACTTGTTCTACTTGAGTGGTAACCATAGAAGCATGTTTGCTAACAAGTTTAAGTTCACCTCTAACATTAGCCATATAATCACCCAATTGTTTAATCATATAAGCATTTTGTTTTAATTGTCTACCAAAATAAGCATTGAAATCTTCCTACTTAACCATAAAGTTATCAAACTCATCCAAGCATTGGCTAGCAATTTTAGTAGGAGGGATTTCAGCTTTATCATATCTATAGAGAGAATTTACCTTTACTACCTGTGTCGGGTTATCAAGACCATGAGATTCTTCAATAGGTAATGGATTAAGATCATATGTTTCTTCAACAGACGGTAAATTAAGACCATGTATTTCTTCAATAGGAGGTAAATTCTTGACATCTTCAGCTTTAATACCTTTTTCTTTCATATATTTCTTTGCCTCTCGCATATCTTCAGGACTGAGAAATAGAACACCTCTCTTCTTCAAAGTTGGTTTAGGAATAGACTCAGGAATTGACTCAGGAGCTGGCTCCGGAAGTGTCCAATTATTTTCGTTTGTCAACATATTATTCAATAAAATTTCAGCTTCATCCGGTGTTCTTTCCCTAAAAACAGAACCAGCACAACTATCCGGGTAATCTCTGAAAGCATCGGTTAGTCCATTATAACAGATATCAAGTATTTCATTTTTCTTAAGAGGATGATCAGGCAAAGCATTAAGTAACTTGAGAAGCCTCCCCCAAGCTTGTGGGAGAATCTCTTCTTCAATTTGCACAAAGTTATATATATCCCTTAAGGCAACTTGTTTCTTATGAGTAGGGAAATATTTAGCAGAGAAGTAATAAATCATATCCTGGGGACTACGCACACAACAAGGATCAAGAGAATTAAACCATATCTTAGCATCACCGTTTAATGAGAACGGAAATATTTTGAGGATATAAAAGTAGCGAGATCTCTCATCTTTAGTGAAAAGGGTGGCTATATCATTTAATTTAGTAAGATATGCCACAACAATTTCAGATTCATAACCATGAAAAGGATCAGATTCAACCAAAGTAATTATATCAGGATCAATAGAGAATTCATAATCCTTATCGGCAACACAGATGGGTGAAGTTCCAAAAGCAGGGTCATGCCTCATTCTATCATTAAGAGATTGTTGATTCCATTTAACTTGAGCTCCGATCTATCTTTGCAAGCTAAAATAGTTGCAGAAGCTTCTTTATCAAAAATATAACCCTCGGGAATAACAGGTAAGTCTTCATCATCAATTTCATCAATACAATCAGTTTCAATAATTTCTTTCTCTGCAGCCCTAGCAATTTGTTCATCAAGAAATTCACTAAGGGGCACAATAGTATCAAGCATAGAAGTAGTTTCATCATAAGTATCATGCATAGCAGAAGTGGCATCATCAATAACATGCGACATATCAGAACGAATAGCAGAGGCAGGTTTAGGTGTTGCAAGCTTACTCAAAACAGAAGGTGAATCAAGTGCAGAGCTAGATGGCAGTTCCTTACCTCCCCTCGTAGTTGAGGGATAAATTGTTGTCTTAGCGTCTTTCAAGTTCTTCATAGTGACCAGCAGATATAAATCCCAAGTGACTCAAAGAATAGACCTATGCTCCACGGCAATGGCGCCATAAATTAGTGTTGATAACCCACAAGTGTAGGGGCTCGCAACAACTTTCGAGGGTAGAGTATTCAACCCAAATTCATTGATTCGACACAAGGGGAGCCAAAGAATATTCTGAAGTATTAGCAGCTGAGTTGTCAATTAAACCACACCTGGATAACTTAGTATCTGCAACAAAGTATTTAGTAGCAAAGTAATATGATAGTAGTGGTAACGGTAACAAAGGTAATGGAAGCAAAAGTAATTTTTTTGGTGTTTTGTAGTGATTGTAACAGTAACAACGGAAAAGTAAATAAGCGAAAACCAGTATATGGAAAGCTTGTAGGCATTGGATCGATGATGGAAAATTATGCCGGATGCAGTTCATCATGCAACAGTCATAACATAGGGTGACACAGAACTAGCTCAAATTCATCAATGTAATGTAGGCATGTATTCCGAATATAGTCATACGTGCTTATGGAAAAGAACTTGCATGACATCTTTTGTCCTACCCTCCTGTGGCAGCGGGGTCCTAATGGAAACTAAGGGATATTAAGGCCTCCTTTTAATAGAGAACCGGAACAAAGCATTAGCACATAGTGAATACATGAACTCCTCAAACTATGGTCATCACCGGGAGTGGTCCTGATTATTGTCACTTCGGGGTTGCCGGATCATAACACATAGTAGGTGACTATAGACTTGCAAGATAGGATCAAGAACACACATATATTTATGAAAACATAATAGGTTCAGATCTGAAATCATGGCACACGGGCCCTAGTGACAAGCATTAAGCATAGCAAAGTCATAGCAACATCAATCTCACAACATAGTGGATACTAGGGATCAAACCTTAACAAAACTAACTCGATTACATGATAGATCTCGTCCAACCCATCACCGTCCAGCAAGCCTACGATGGAATTACTCACGCACGGCGGTGAGCATCATGAAATTGGTGATGGAGGATGGTTGATGATGACGACGGCGACGAATCCCCCTCTTCAGAGCCCCGAACAGACTCCAGATCAGCCCTCCCGAGAGGTTGTAGGGCTTGGCGGCGGCTCCGTATCGTAAAGCATGATAATTTCTTCTCCTTGATTTTTTTCTCCCCAAAAGCAAATATATAGAGTTGGAGTTGGCGTCGGAGGAGCTCTAGGGGGCCCACGAGGTAGGGGGCGCGCCCTAGGGGGGAGGGCGTGCCCCCCATCCTCGTGGACAGGGTGTGGGCCCCTGGTCTTCATCTTTTGCAACGATTTTTTATTATTTCTGAAAAGTTGTTCCGTGAAGTTTCAGGTCATTCCGAGAACTTCTGTTTCTGCACATAAATAACATCATGGCAATTCTGCTGAAAACAGCGTCAGTCCGGGTTAGTTCCATTCAAATCATGCAAGTTAGAGTCCAAAACAAGGGCAAAAGTGTTTGGAAAAGTAGATACGACGGAGACGTATCATGGTACTACACCCTCGAGTAGGACGAGGGCGGCATGCCCCCGTGGGAGCGCTTTCGCGAGCTGTGCCTCCTTCTTTGGACCACCGATCCGGGGGAGCCGCCTGGCAGAGTTGGGCTGCCTACCCTTCACCTCCACGGTGCAGGATTTCGCTGACCGCTTTCAGGCTCTGGCGTGTCACGCGCCGGGTGTAACGGCACTACAGCAGGCTGAGCTCTTCGTCGGCGGCCTTCCAGACCACATCCACATGGACGTCGAGCTGAGGGGGCCCTAGGACCTCCAGATGGCCATGTACTATGCTCGGGCCTTCGAGCATCGCGCCCAGGCTTTGCCGCCGGCGCCACCGGCTCGAGGGGGCCGGCAGCCCCCCAACCGCCCCCGACCGCACCTGCGCGTCCGACTGCTTCGCCAGCAGCCGCCCCGGCCACGACGCGACCTTTTCGTCGGCTCTCTCAGGCAGAGCAGCTCGAGCGTCGGCGCCTGGGGCTTTGCTTTAACTGCGATGCACCCTACACGTCGGGCCATGTGTGCCCGCGCCTCTTGTACTTGGAGACGGACGACTATGTCGAGGAGGACACACCCGTCGATGGGCTCGGCGACCTCGCCGCCGCAGAGCCCGCGCCTGCGCCCGCTCCGGTGACGACGCTCGTCGTCTCGCTCCATGCGCTGGCCGGCATCCGCGACAAGCGGACGATGCTCTTACCGGTGACGATTCACGGCGAGCGCCTCATGGTCCTCCAGGATACGGGCTCCACACATAACTTCCTGCCTGAGGCCACCATGCGGCACTTAGCGCTTCAGCCGATAGGCGGGGAGCAACTTCGGGTCACCGTGGCTAACAGCGTCCGCTTCCGGTGCCATGGCCTCGCACGGGACATGCCCATCACTATCGGCGATGAACACTTCACCATCACGTGCGCCGGCATCGACTTGGGCTGCTTCGACTTCATCCTCGGCGTCGATTTCTTGCGGACTCTCGGCCCATCCTCTGGGACTTCGACGCCCTAACGATGACCTTCTGGCGTCTCGGCCGCCGCGTCCGGTGGGAGAGCGTTGGAGGCGCCTCGCCAGCGACGCCCCAGCTTCAGCGGGCCGCGGCCACCACCGATGCCGAGCATCCTCTGTTGGAGCTCCTCCTGCTGCAGCACCGTGACCTCTTCGATGAGCCGCAGGGTCTTCCACCGGCCCGGGTCTACGACCACCGCATTCATCTTCTACCGGGCTCGACGCCGATGGCAGTATGACCCTACCAGTATCCTCGGCTACAGAAGGACGAGCTGGACCAGCAGTGCACGCTCATGCTTGCCTTGGGCATCATCCGGATCTCCACGTCACCGTTTTCGGCGCCGGTCCTCCTCGTCCGCAAGTCGGATGACACTTGGCGCTTCTGCATCGACTATCGCGCCCTTAATGCCCTGACTCTCAAGGACAAATTTCCTATCCCGTTGGTCGATGAGCTCCTGGACGAGCCGCATGGGGCACGCTTCTTCACCAAGCTCGATCTATGGTCGGGCTACCATCAGGTGCGCATACACCCGGATGATATCACCAAGACGGTGTTTCGGACCCACCACGGACAATTCGAGTTCTAGGTCATGCCGTTCGGGCTCTCCTACGCCCCGGCGACGTTCCAGGCTTTGATGAACGACGTCCTCCGCCCCTACTTGCGTCGATTTGTGCTCGTTTTCTTTGATGATATTCTGATCTACAGTGCCTCATGGGCGGATCATCTTCAGCACGCCACCATCGTCTTCAACGAGCTTCGAGCGCACCATCTTCATCTTAAGCGCTCGAAGTGCTTGTTCAGGACGCCTTCCGTCGCCTACCTTGGTCACGTCATCTCGCCCGAGGGGGTGGCCATGGATGCCGACAAGGTGGTGGCCGTCGCCGCCTGGCCGATCCCGCAGTCATCGCAGGCTCTTCGCGGTTTTCTTGGCCTCGCGGGGTACTGCCGGAAATTTATCCGAGAATTTGGCCTCATCGCGTCCCCGCTCACGCGCCTGCTCCATCGTGACGCCTTTGCCTGGGATAAGGAGGCGACCACGGCATTCGAGGCCGTCACGACGGGTCCCGTCCTGCAGATGCCCGACTTTGATCGCCCGTTCACCATCGACTACGACGCCTTCGGTGCGGGGTTCGGCACGGTCCTTCATCAGGGCGTTGGGCCCCTCGCCTTCTTCAGCAGACCCTTTGTCGCGCGCCATCTTAAGCTTGCGTCCTATGAGCGCGAGCTCATTGGCTTGGTGCAGGCGGTACGTCACTGGCAGCCTTATCTTTGGGGTCGGTCTTTCTGGATCCGTACGGACCACTACAGCCTCAAGTTCTTGCTGGATCAGTGGCTCTCTACCGTACCGCAGCACCAGTGGATCAGTAAGCTCTTTGGCTTCGACTTCACCATCAAGTATCATCCGGGCCGCCTTAACACCGTCGCCGACGCCTTGTCTCGGCGTGGCGCCGACACCGCCATCGGTGCCTCTGAGGGGGCGGCGCTCTGCATCCGCTCGGGGCCCTCCTTCGCCCTCTTCACCGACATCCCTCGGGCGACTGCGGTCGCGCTAGACGCGCTTCTCCTTCAGCAGCAGCTGGCTGCGGGGGAGCTGGAGGAGCCTGATAACCCACAAGTATAGGGGATCGCAACAGTTTTCGAGGGTAGAGTATTCAACCCAAATTTATTGATTCGACACAAGGGGAGCCAAAGAATATTGTCAAGTATTAGCAGTTGAGTTGTCAATTCAACCACACCTAGATAACTTAGTATCTGCAGCAAAGTATTTTAGTAGCAAAGTAATATTGAAGTAGCGGTAACAATAGCAAAAGTAATATTTTTGGGTTTTGTAGGGATTGTAACAGTAGCAACGGAAAAGTAAATAAGCGAAGAACAATATGTGAAAAACTCATAGGCATTGGATCAATGATGGAGAATTATACCGTATGCGGTTCATCATGTAACAATCATAACATAGGGTGACACAGAACTAGCTCCAATTCATCAATGTAATGTAGGCATGTACTCCGAATATAGTCATACGTGCTTATGGAAAAGAACTTGCATGACATCTTTTGTCCTACCCTCCCATGGCAGCGGGGTCCTAGCGGAAACTAAGGGATATTAAGGCCTCCTTTTAATAGAGTACCGGACCAAAGCGTTAACACATAGTGAATACATGAACTCCTCAAACTACGGTCATCACCGGGAGTGGTCCCGATTATTGTCACTTCAGGGTTGCGGGATCATAACACATAGTAGGTGACTATAGACTTGCAAGATAGGATCAAGAACTCACATATATTCATAAAAACATAATAGGTTCAGATCCGAAATCATGGCACACGGGCCCTATTGACAAGCATTAAGCATAGAAAAGTCATAGCAACATCAATCTCAGAACATAGTGGATACTAGGGATCAAACCCTAACAAGTCTAACTCGATTACATGATAAATATCATCCAACCCATCACCGTCCAGCAAGCCTACGATGGAATTACTCACGCACGGCGGTGAGCATCATGAAATTGGTGATGGAGGATGATTGATGATGACGACGGCGACGGATTTCCCTCTCCGGAGCCCCGAACGGACTCCAGATTAGCCCTCCCAAGAGAGTTTAGGGCTTGGCGGCAGCTCCGTATCGTAAAATGCGATGAATCCTTCTCTTTGATTTTTTTCTCCCCGAACACGAATATATGGAGTTGGAATTGAGGTCGATGGAGCTCCAGGGGGCCCATGAGGCAGGGGGGCACGCCCAGGGGGGCAGGCGCCCCCCACCCTCGTGGCAAGGGTGGGCCCCTGGCCTTGATTCTTTCGCTAGTAGTTTTTATATTTTCCAAAAATAATCTCCGTGAAGTTTCAGGTCATTCTGAGAACTTTTGTTTCTGCACATAAATAACACCATGGCAATTCTGCCGAAAACAGCGTCAGTCCGGGTTAGTTCCATTCAAATCATGCAAGTTAGAGTCCAAAACAAGGGCAAAAGTGTTTGGAAAAGTAGATACGACGGAGACGTATCAACTCCCCCAAGCTTAAACCTTTGCTTGTCCTCAAGCAATTCAGTTGATAAACTGAAAGTGATAAAGAAAAACTTTTACAAACTCTGTTTGCTCTTGTTGTTGTAAATATGTAAAGCCAGCATTCAAGTTTTCAACAAATATGTGACGCCCCCGATCCAATCATACACTAATCATGCACGCAAACATGTACGATCAAGATCAGGGACTCACAGGAAGATATCACAACACAACTCTAAAACATAAATAAGTCATACAAGCATCATAATACAAGCCAGGGGCCTCGAGGGCTCGAATACAAGTGCTCGATCATAGACGAGTCAGCGGAAGCAACAATATCTGAGTACAGACATAAGTTAAACAAGTTGCCATAAGATGGCTAGCACAAACGGGTATACAGATCGAACGAGGCGCAGGCCTCCTGCCTGGGATCCTCCTAACTACTCCTGGTCGTCGACAACGGGCTGCACGTAGTAGTAGGCACCTCCGGTGTAGTAGGAGTCGTCGTCGACGGTGGCGTCTGGCTCCTGGGCTCCGGCATCTGGTTGCGGAAACCGGGTAGAAGGGAAAGGGGGAAAAGGGGGAGAAAAGCAACCGTGAGTACTCATCCAAAGTACTCGCAAGCAAGGAGCTACACTACATATGCATGGATATAAGTGTAAAGGGCCATATCAGTGGACTGAACTGCAGAATGCCAGAATAAGAGGGGGATAGCTAATCCTGTCGAAGACTACGCTTCTGGCAGCCTCCGTCTTGCAGCATATAGAAGAGAGTAGACTGAAGTCCTCCAAGTAGCATCGTATAGCATAATCCTACCCGGCGATCCCCTCCTCGATGCCCTGTTAGAGAGCGATCACCGGGTTGTATCTGGCACTTGGAAGGGTGTGTTTTATTAAGTATCCGGTTCTAGTTGTCATAAGGTCAAGGTACCACTCCGGGTCGTCCTTTTACCGAGGGACACAGCTATTCGAATAGATAAACTTACCTGCAGGGGTGCACCACATAGCCCAACACGCTTGATCCCATTTGGCCGGACACACTTTCCTAGTTCATGCCCGGCCTCGGAAGATCAACACGTCGCAGCCCCACCTAGGCACAACAGAGAGGCCAGCACGCCGGTCTAAACCTAAGCGCGCAAGGGTCTGGGCCCATCGCCCTGAGCACACTTGCACGTTGCAAGGGCGGCCAGAAGCAGACCTAGCAACCTCCAGTACAACGGAAGTCACGTTACGCGGCCCAATCTAGCGCGCGCCGCTCAGTCGCCGACGTCACGAAGGCTTTGGCTGATACCACGACGCCGGGATACCCATAACTACTCCCGCGTAGATGGTTAGTGCGTATAGACCAAATGGCCAGACTCAGATCAAATACCCAGATCTCGTTAAGCGTGTTAAGTATCCGCGAACGCCGACAGGGCCAGGCCCACCTCTCTCCTAGGTGGTCTAAACCTACCTTGTCGCTCCGCCACAAAGTAACAGTCGGGGGCCGTCGGGAACCCAGGCCCACCTCTACCGGGATGGAGCCACCTGCCCCTTCAGCCCCCATCTCCGAACAGTATCACAGGTAATGTAACAGTGAAAAGTATATAGCATATGCCCGTGATCACCTCCCGAAGTGATCACGGCCCAGTAGTATAGCATGGCAGACGGACAAGAGTGTATGGCCACTAAACAGTAGGATAGCAGGTAAAGGTAACAACAGTAGTAGCAAGGACAGGCTATGCAGCAGTATAGGATTAGCAGAAAGCAGTAACATGCTACACTACTCTAATGCAAGCAGTATAGAGAAGAATAGGCGATATCTGGTGATCAAGGGGGGGGGGGCTTGCCTGGTTGCTCAGACAAGAAGGAGGGTTGTCGTCGGTGACGTAGTCGACCACAGGGGCATCAGCATCGTCACGGGGTCTACCGGAGAGAAGAGTGAAGGAAATATGCCCTAGAGGCAATAATAAAGTTATTATTTATTTCCTTACATATCATGATAAATGTTTATTATTCATGCTAGAATTGTATTAACCGGAAACATAATACATGTGTGGATACATAGACAAACAGAGTGTCACTAGTATGCCTCTATTTGACTAGCTTGTTAATCAAAGATGGTTAAGTTTCCTAACCATAGACAAAAGGAGTTGTCATTTGATTAACAAGGTCACATCATTAGTTGAATGATCGGATTGACATGACCCATTCCATTAGCATAGCACCCGATCGTTTAGTATGTTGCTGTTGCTTTTATCCATGACTTATACATGTTCCTTTGACTATGAGATTATGCAACTCCCGTTTGCCGGAGGAACACTTTGGGTGCTACCAAACGTCACAACGTACCTGGGTGATTATAAAGGAGTACTACAGGTGTCACCAAAGGTAGATGTTGGGTTGGCGTATTTCGAGATTAGGATTTGTCACTCCAATTGTGGGAGAGGTATCTCTGGGCCCTCTCGGTAATGCACATCACTTAAGCCTTGCAAGCATTGCAACTAATGAGTTAGTTGCGGGATGATGTATTACGGAACGAGTAAAGAGACTTGCCGGTCACGAGATTGAACTAGGTATTGGATACCGACGATCGAATCTCGGGCAAGTAACATACTGATGGACAAAGGGAACAACGTATGTTGTTATGCGGTCTGACCGATAAAAGATCTTCGTAGAATATGTAGGAACCAATATGGGCATCCAGGTCCCGCTATTGGTTATTGACCGGAGACGTGTCTCGGTCATGTCTACACTGTTCTCGAACCGTAGGGTCCGCACGCTTAAGGTTTCGATGACAGTTATATAATGAGTTTATGAGTTTTGATGTACCAAAGGGACATGACGAGGAGTCTCGAAATGGTCGAGACGTAAAGATCGATATATTGGACGACTATATTCGGACATCGGAAAGGTTCTGAGTGGTTCGGGTATTTTCGGAGGTACCGGGGAGTTACGGGAATACGGGGAAGAGTATTGGGCCTTATTGGGCCTTAGTGGGAAGGAGCCAGGAGGTGGCGCGCGCCCCTCCCAAGCCCAGTCCGAATTGGACAAGGGGTTTGGGGGCGCGGCCCCCTCTCCCTTCCTTCTCCTCTCCCCTCCTTTTCCCCCTTCTCCTAGTTGGACTAGGAAAGGTGGAATCCTACTCCCGGTGGGAGTAGGACTCCCCTTGGCGCGCCCAAACCAGGCCGGCCGCCCCTCCCCCTTGGCTCCTTTATATACGGGGGAAGGGGGGCACCCTAGAACACACAAGTTGATCCTTGAGATCGTGCCTTAGCCGTGTGCGGTGCCCCCCTCCACCATATTCCACCTCGTTCATATTGTAGCGGTGCTTAGGCGAAGCCCTGCGACAGTAGAACATCAAGATCGTCACCACGCCGTCGTGCTAACGGAACTCTTCCCCGAAGCTTTGCTGGATCGGAGCCCGGGGAACGTCATCGAGCTGAACGTGTGCCAAGAACTCGGAGGTGCCGGAGTAACGGTGCTTGGATCGGTCGGATCGTGAAGACGTACGACTACATCAACCACGTTGATACAACGCTTCCGCTTTCGGTCTACGAGGGTACGTAGACAACACTCTCCCCTCTCGTTGCTATGCATCACCATGATCTTGCGTGTGCGTAGAATTTTTTTGAAATTACTACGTTCCCCAACAAAGAGGGGGGGGAGAAACAGTAAATACATAGCAAGCAAGTGCATAACAGGACAACAGGCAGAGCTAGACGTGTTCTAACGCGGTGCTACACGTTACCGGTGAAGGGGAAAAGCATCCGGGAATGTTTCCCCAGGTTTAGCATTTTCGGACAGATGAAACAGAGGGGAAAAGTTGCACGTTCAGGTAGTTAGGGGCATGTGGCAGACGAACGGATCACGTATTCGGATTCGTCTCGTTGTTCTGAGCAACTTTCATGTATAAAACTTTTTCATCCGACCTACGGATTATTTTATATGTTTTTTTTTCGAAGATTGAAACAATATTCGGAAAACCCTGAAATTTTGCTAAGTCTGAGAATTCGACAGTTTTAAACATTACTTGGCTGTTTTCAAAACACTACAACTATTGATCTGTAACTCCTATGATTATGTGCCTTATATCAATCTGGAGCATTTTTCTGTGGTCTATAAGATAGTAGCACTTTCATCTCTGTTAGAGTCCATTTGATTGATCATTAACAGCTCTAAAGTAGCTATGAAATTAAAGCTGTTTTCAGTTTTTCTATTAACAGAACATTGGAATTTGTGATTTTTTAGGAATTAAACCATACATCAAAAGGATTTGGTCCAGTGGGATAAAATGGAGTTTGTCATGTATGCTTTGTACTCATATTATTTTTGCCCATGTTAACCGCTGGTTAGACGTTGTTTAGAGGCTATAGAGGGTCAGACAATGTCAAATTAGAAAAGCTAGCACTAGCTATAGTAACTGAATGTTACTGTAGCCGTGTAGCATAGCAGCAGGCACCTGTGGGAGCAGCGAAGCGAGCGACGTGCACGGGGCCGCGCATGTTGGGCGCATGGCGGGACGGACGCGGGGCGTGGGTGCGCGCCGGAGACGAGCTGCGGCGCCTGCAAAGGACGGCCAAGGCAGGGCGCGAGGAGCGGGGCTGCATGGCAAGGCCGGTCAGGGCCAGACGCAGCGGTGGGCAGCAGAGCATCGCCCAGCGGCAGCGGCAAGTAGTACAGCAGGCGGAGCTGCAGCGAGCAGCACGGGCGCCTGGTGTGTGCGGTGCGTGCGGTGGGCGGGCGCAGGAGCTCAGTCGAGCAGCAAGCCGTGGCGTGAGAAGCAGCAGAGGCCAGGGGCGTTGGGCGCGGGCGGCATTGTCGCGGCGACTACGGACACGATCAAGGGCAGGGCTAGTGCGTGCGGGCGTGGTGACGCGCGTGTGGCGGGTCGGCGAGCGCCGTACGGGGCGGCATTGGAGCAGTAGCAGGCGAAGTAGCACTAGACCACGGCGAGGCCGGCGCGCGCGCATAGAAGTAGCCACAGCACGTACGCGTACGCGGCAGCTCGGACGAGCTTGGGGACGGCGGCCTATGGTGCAAGAATGGGAGGGGAGAGGATGTGCTCACCGAGCAGGCACAAGGAGGCCCGTCGAGTGGCTTAGGACCAGCAGAGGTGGCCGGTGTTGGCGACGGCGGCGGCGACCGAGACGGATGGAGGTTGAGGACGGGGAAGCAGCGGGCGTCCCGGTGGCTTCCGGCTCGATCTCGCCCATGTAGTCGAAGTACGCGACGAAGACGGTGCCCCTAGCGCGGTCTCTGGCAGCGAGGAGGCCATCAGCCACGGCTACGCCGACGACGCGTCCATGGCGGAGATCAGGAAGGAGGGGGGTCTGAGGAGGGAGGCAGAGCACAGTAGAGAGGGAGAAGAGAGCGAGCGAGTGGGGGGGTGCAGGAGAAATATCTAGGGGAGAGGCCTCGGTGGAGGCCTTATCCTCTCCGAGCGTCGCCGACGAGGTGGTCGGGGGCAGCCATGCCCCTGTAGCGACCTGAGACCGATGAACAGGGAGGTGGGGAGAGCGACCGGGGGCTTCGTGCCCAGTTGGGCCGGCCTAGGTGGGCTTGGCCCAGGGGAGGGGTTTTCTTTTGTTTGAGCTATTTTGTTGTTTTCTTTTTACAGTTTCAATTTTCTTTTATTTTTTTAATATAAAATAGCTTTATAAAATATAGGAAGAGCACCTAAATTGGTTTTACTAATTATACCACGGCCACATTTAGTTTGAGGTACAAATAAAACAGTCTAGTATTTTTATAATTTAATAAGCATTTAATAATTATTTTTAGCCACTGTTATATTCACAAGAGCATTAAAATTCTTTGAAAAAAAAGTGTTGGATCACCACCATAATTAGTTATGGAATATTTTCCACACTTTGAACATTTTATTTTGCATGTTTGAGAAATTTGAATTATGGGCTTTAATTTGAATTTGAATTTGAATTTTAATTGCGATTTGGATCAACCGAGGATTAGCAACAGTAAGAGTGGTGACGTGGCACCATTAAATTGGGATTACTGTAGCTTAATTATCCGAGCGTCACAAAATATTATGACTAACCACATTCGCAATAACTCTCAGGTCTCATGTTTACTCATATCAATAGCATAATCAACTAGCGAGCCATACTAATAAATCTTGGATGACAACACTTTCTCAAAACAATCATAATATGATATAACAAGATGGTATCTCGCTAGCCCTTTCTGAGACCGCAAAACATAAATGCAGAGCACCTTTAAAGATCAAGGACTGACTAGACATTATAATTCATGGTAAAAGAGATCCAATCATAGTCATACCCAATATAAATTAATGGTAATGGATGCAAATGACAGTTGTGCTCTCCAGCTAGTGCTTTTTAATAAGAGGGTGATGACTCAACATAAAAGTAAATAGATAGGCCCTTCGCAAAGGGAAGCAGGGATTTGTAGAGGTGTGAGAGCTTGGTTTTGAAATAGAGATAAATAATATTTTGAGCGGCATACTTTCATTGTCAACATAACAACTAAGAGATGGTGATATCTTCCATGCTACACACACTATAGGCGGTTCCCAAACAGAATGGTAAAGTTTATACTCCCCCTCCACCAACAAGCATCAATCCATGACTTGCTCGAAACAACGAGTGTCTCCAACTAGCAACAGTCCCAGGGGGAGTTTTGTTTGCAATTATATTGTTTTAGCTTGCACAAAGCATGGGACTGGGCATCCCGGTGACCAGCCATTTTCTCGTGAATGAGGAGCGGAGTCCACTCCTCTTGAGAATAACCCACCTAACATGGAAGATAAGGGCAGCCCTAGTTGATACATGAGCTATTCGAGCATACAAAACAGAATGTTTATTTGAAGGTTTAGATTTTGGCACATACAAATTTACTTGGAACGGCAGGTAGATACCGCATATAGGAAGGTATAGTGGACTCATCTGGAATAACTTTGGGGTTTAAGGGATTGGATGCACAAGCAGTATTCCCGCTTAGTACAAGTGAAGGCTAGCAAAAGACTGGGAAGCGACCAACTAGAGAGCGACAACAGTCATGAACATGCATTAAAATTAATAAACAATGAGTGCAAGCATGAATAGGATATAATCCACTGTGAACATAAATATCGTGAAGGCTATGTTGATTTTTTTCAACTACATGTGTGAACATGTGCCAAGTTAAGTCACTTTATGTGACGCCCCCGATTCAATCGTACACTAATCATGCACGCAAATGTGTACGATCAAGATCAGGGACTCACGGGAAGATATCACAACACAACTATACGAATAAAAATAAGTCATACAAGCATCATAATACAAGCCAGGGGCCTCGAGGGCTCGAATACAAGTGCTCGATCATAGACGAGTCAGCGGAAGCAACAAAATCTGAGTACAGACATAAGTTAAACAAGTTTTGCCTTAAGAAGGCTAGCACAAACTGGGATACAGATCGAATGAGGCGCAGGCCTCCTGCCTGGGATCCTCCTAACTACTCCTGGTCGTCGTCAGCGGCTGCACATAGTAGTAGGCACCTCCAGTGTAGTAGGAGTCGTCATCGACGGTGGCGTCTGGATCCTGGACTCCAGCATCTGGTTGCGGCAACCGGGTAGAAGGGAAAGGGGGGAAAAGGGGGAGAAAAGCAACCGTGAGTACTAATCCAAAGTACTCGCAAGCAAGGAGCTACACTACATATGAATGGATATATGTGTAAAGGGCCATATCAGTGGACCGAACTGCAGAATGCCAGAATAAGAGGGGGATAGCTAGTCTTATCGAAGACTACGCTTCTGGTCGCCTCCGTCTTGCCGCAGGTAGAAGAGAGTAGACTGAAGTCCTCCAAGTAGCATCGCATAGCATAATCCTACCCGGCGATCCCCTCCTCGATGCCCTGTCAGAGAGCGATCACCCGGTTGTATCTGGCACTTGGAAGGGTGTGTTTTATTAAGTATCCAGTTCTAGTTGTCATAAGGTCAAGGTACAACTCCGGGTCGTCCTTTTACCGAGGGACACGAGTATTCGAATAGATAAACTTCCCTGCAGGGGTGCACCACATAGCCCAACACGCTTGATCCCATTTGGCCGGACAAACTTTCCTGGGTCATGCCCGGCCTCGGAAGATCAACACGTCGCAGCCCCACCTAGGCACAACAGAGAGGTCAACACGCCGGTCTAAACCTATGCGCGCAGGGGTCTGGGCCCATCGCCCTGAGCACACCTGCACGTTGCGAGGGCGGCCGGAAGCAGACCTAGCCTAGTGGCGTTCCAGTCCAATCCGGCGCGCGCCGCTCCGTCGCTGACGTCAAAAGTGCTTCGGTTGAAACCACGACGCCGGGATACCCATAACTACTCCCGCGTAGATGGTTAGTGCGTATAGACCAAATGGCCAGACTCAGATCAAATACCCAGATCTCGTTAAGCGTGTTAAGTATCCGCGAACGCCGACCATGGCCAGGCCCACCTCTCTCCTAGGTGGTCTCAAACCTGCCCTGTCGCTCTGCCACAAAGTAACAGTCAGGGGCCGTCGGGAACCCAGGCCCACCACTACCTGGGTGGAACCACCTGCCCCTTCAGCCCCCAACTCCGAACAGTATCACAGGTAATGTAACAGTGAAAAGTATATAGTATATGCCCGCGATCACTTCCTGAAGTGATCACGGCCCAGTAGTATAGCATGGCAGACGGACAAGAGTGTAGGGCCACTGATGGAACACTAGCATCCTATACTAAGCAAGTAGGATTGCAGGTAAAGGTATCAACAGCAGTATCAAAGACAGGCTATGCATCAGGATAGGAATAACGAAAGCAGTAACATGCTACACTACTCTAATGCAAGCAGTATAGAGGAGAGTAGGCGATATCTGGTGATCAAGGGGGGGGCTTGCCTGGTTGCTCTGGCAAGAGAGAGGGGTCGTCACCTCCGTAGTCGAACGGGGCAGCAGCAGCGTCGGTCCCGGTGTCTATCGAGAGAAGAGGGGGGAGAAACAATAAATATTTAAGCAAGAAGATGCATAGTGATGCATGACATGACAAGTAACGGCGTTAGAGGTGCCCTAACGCGGTATGGGATGATACCGGTGAAGGGGGGAAACATCCGGGAAAATATCCCCGGTGTTTCGCGTTTTCGGGCAGAGGAGCCGGAGGGGGAAAGTTGTGAGTTCGATAGGTTAGGGGGGTGTGGCGGACGAACGGGTTGCGTATCCAAAATCGTCTCGTCGTTCTAAGCAACTTTCATGTTGAAAATATTTTAATCCGAGTTACGGATTAAAAGATATGATTTTATAAAGGTTTTATTAATTTTGGAATTTAATTAATTAATTAATTCGAAATTAGAATTATGACATCAGCATGATGTCATGCTGACGTCAGGAGTCAACATGGTTTGACTGGGTCAAACTGACATGTGGGTCCAGTGGGACCCACCTGTCATTCCTTGATTAGGTTAATTAGGGTTAACTAACTAATTACTGTTCTGATTAAACTAACAGTTAATTAGGTTAATCTAATTATGATTAATTAACTTAATTAATTCTTTAGTTAATTAATTGATTAATTAATTAATATCGTAATTATTATATTTATTATTTATTATTATTATTATTTATTTATTTATTATTATTTTTTTAAACGTTCTGGGGGATGGACCCCACTGGTCAGTGGCACGAAGGCCTTATCGGGCAAACGGGCCATGGGCATCGGGCGCTAGCGGGCAGGCGGGCGCCGTTGCGGGCGAGGCGCCCATCGGGGCGGACCCGAACGGCGATGGCCCTCGCGGGAGGGTCGCTGCCCGCCAGGTCGCGGGACATGGCCGTGGCCACGGCAGGGCTCGCCGGTCGGCCACGGCAGGCGGAGGCGGACGCAGGGGAGGGGGGGCGCGCGGTGCGGGCGCCCGAGCGGGGCAGCCGTGCGGAACGAGGCCGACACGGCGAACGGGAGACAGGGGGGTCGTGGACGGCACGAGCGCGTGCCCGCGCGGCGAGGCAGGGCGACGGAGAGGGGCGCGGTGACCGCGGCGGGGGAAGAGGCAAGGCGTAGGAAGGGGCGCGGCCCGGCACGGTGCGGTGTTGCCAGAGAGGGCCGCCGGCGAGCAGCGCCATCGAGGGGGTAGGCGAGGCCAGGGCGCAGTCGGCGGTGCCGGAGCACGGCCAGGGGGCAGGAGGGCCACGGTGAGGGCGGGGCGGACAAGGGACAGAGGGGTGGCGCGCTAGGCACAGGAGCTCACCGCGGGATGGTGGGGTCTAGGCAGTGGGGGGTTGAGGAGGACGTCGGGGACGACGCGACGGAGAGGGGCAGGCCGGCGATGGCGTCCGGCGAGGAGGCGTGGTCGTCGCGGCGAGGCGGGGTCGGTGGGCTTCGAGGCGGCGATGGGGCAATGGGTTCGGGGGGGTTGCCCCGATCCAGATCCGAGAAGGGCGAGAGGGAGGAGCGGGACGAGGGGAAGGGAGTGGTGCGAGTGGGTAGTGGGGTGGCTAGGGTTTCCAAGGGGAGTGGGGGGGATATGGGGCGCGGGGGTGGGCCGGCCTGGCGGCCTGGTGGTCGCTGGCTGGGCCGGGTGGTCCAGCGGGGGGGGGGGTGTTTCCCTTTCTTTTTTTTGATTGTTTTCTGTTTTATTTTATTTTTTACTTTTCTGTTTAAATTCATTTAAAAGTAATTAGGCATTTTATAAAAAGGTGATTGCTGCACCATAATTATCTTTGTATTATTTGGCGCACTCCGAACATTTTTGTTTTAATTTTTTGGAAACTTTTATTGTTATCAATAATTTGAATTTGAATTTCGAACGGTTTCGAATTGTTGCGAGGATAGCAACAGTAACCGAGGTGTCATGGCATGATTAGCGTGGGATTACTGTAGCATGATTATCCGGGCGTTACAAATCTCCTCCACTATAAGAAATCTCGTCCCGAGATTTAGGAGGTAGAAGGAAACAGTGCGGGGTATTCATCACGCAGGCGATCCTCGCGTTCCCAGGTGGCTTCATCCTCAGAATGGTGCGACCACTGGACTTTGAGGAACTTGATCGCCTTCTGGCGTGTGCGGCGTTCAGCTTGTTCGAGAATGCGGACCGGATGTTCTTTATAGGAGAGGTCCTGTTGCAATTCGAGCACTTCATGGTCCACAGCTCGGATTGGGTCCTTGAAGCAGCGACGGAGTTGTGACACGTGGAACACATCGTGAACCTGAGAAAGGTTCGTCGAAAGCTCCAGTTGATATGCCACCTTTCCACGCCTCTCGAGAATAGTGAAAGGACCAATATAGCGGGGAGCTAGCTTTCCTTTGATCCCGAAGCAGTGTGCACCCTTCATTGGTGTAACTCGAAGATAGGCCCTTTCGCCAGGTTGATAGACCATGTCCTTATGGTGACGGTCATAATTACTCTTTTGACGTGACTGAGCAGTCTTGAGATTCTCGCGAATAATGCGGACTTGTTCTTCGGCATGTTGGATAATATCCGGACCAAAGAGTGGACGTTCCCCAGTTTCTGACCAGTTCAGAGGGGTTCGGCACTTTCGTCCATATAACACTTCGAAAGGGGCCATCTTCAGACTAGCTTGATAACTATTATTATAAGAGAACTCAGCATACGGGAGAGATTCCTCCCATTTCTTGCCGAAGGAAATAACACAAGCTCGAAGCATGTCTTCGAGAACTTGGTTGACACGTTCAACTTGCCCTTGTGACTGCGGATGAAACGCAGTACTGAAAGATAAGTGAGTTCCCATAGCTTCTTGGAAACTTGCCCAGAATCTTGAAGTGAATAAGCTGCCACGGTCTGAACTGATAACCAGTGGAATACCGTGAAGTGAAACAATTCTGGACATATAGAGATTTGCAAGCTGACTAGCAGTGATAGTTTCCTTGACCGCCAGAAAATGTGCAACTTTAGAAAGCCGGTCAATGACGACAAGAATAGCATCATTACCTTTTTGCGATTTGGGAAACCCGGTGACGAAGTCCATTTCAACATGGTCCCATTTCCATTCAGGAATAGAGATAGGTTGCGGAGTTCCAGCAGGCCTTTGATGTTCTGCTTTGATACGACGGCAAACGTCACACTCGGCAACATAGCGAGCAATGTCTTGCTTCATATTAGACCACCAGAATCTTTGACGAATGTCCTGGTACATCTTAGTACTACCAGGATGAATACATAGAGGCGTATCATGACCTTCTTTCATAATTTTCCGAGTCATTTTCAGGTTTTCCTTCTTACACGGCACCACTAGGCGGCCTTTGAAGTACAAGGCGCCATCACCAGCAATAGTGAAGTAAGAGGGCTTTCCTTCCTTGAGGTCGCGCTTAATCTTGTGGACTTCAGAGTCGTATCCCTGTATTGTCTTGATGGAGCTCACGAGATCGGGTTCAACAGCCAGGGTATAGAGGGAACCCTGGGGAATAACACGGAGGTTCATCTTCTGAAACTCCTCAGGAGGGGGAGCGAGTGCACCCGGAGGAACAATATGGAGGTTCAGCTTTCTGAATTGTTCAACAAGCGAGGGCTGAACTTTATGAACCTGGAGGTGGTTGCAGTAAGACTTGCGGCTCAAGGCATCTGCCATTACATTAGCCTTGCCTGGCGTATAGGAAATACCCAAGTCAAAGTATGCTACAGTCTCCATCCATCTCTGTTGACGGAGGTTCAGGTCTGGCTGAGTAAACAGATACTTTAGACTTTGATGGTCGATGAAGATCTCGCAACGATTACCGAGAAGGTAATGTCGCCACTGCTTCAGTGCATGAATGACAGCAGCAAGCTCGAGATCGTGAACTGGGTAGTTCTCTTCATGAGGGCGCAATTGACGAGAGGCATAGGCAATCACTCTGCGCTCTTGCATTAGGACACAGCCTAATCCTTGACGGGAAGGGTCGCAGTAAATGACGAAGTCCTTCTTTGTATCAGGTGGAGCTAGCACTGGGGTAGAAGTCAACTTGTCCTTGAGTTCTTGGAAGCTCTCCTGACATTTGTCTGTCCATTGGAACTTGACGCCCTTGTGCAACAGATTGGTCAGGGGCCTGGCAATCTTGGAGAAGTTCTCGACGAATCGACGGCAATAGCTGGCGAGACCGAGAAAACTTCTGACTTGCTTGACATTCTTCGGAGGAGTCCAATCAAGAATAGCCAGAACTCGTTCAGGGTTAACGGCAATACCATCCTTAGAGATGACATGTCCAAGATAGGTTACTTCAGGAAGCCAAAATTCACATTTAGAGAACTTGGCGTACAGCTGATGCTCTCGTAGCTTTTCCAGCACAAGTCGAAGATGTTCAGCATGTTCTTCTTCGTTCTTGGAAAATACCAGGATATCATCCAGATAAACCACGACGAACTTGTAGAGGTAATCCATGAATATATAGTTCATCAGGCGAGAGAAGGTGGCTGGGGCATTGGTTAAGCCGAAGGACATGACAGTGTACTCGTATGAACCATAACGAGTCACAAAGGCATTCTTTGGGATATCCTCTTCACGAACACGGATCTGGTGGTAACCCAACCTCAAGTCGAGTTTAGAGAACACTGATGAACCAGCCAGTTGATCATACAGATCATTGATCCGAGGAAGAGGATACTTGTTCTGAATGGTAGCTTGGTTAAAAGGACGGTAGTCTTGGACCAGTCGGTTTGTCCCATCCTTCTTCTTGACAAAGAGAGAAAGTGCTCCCCAAGGAGAGCAACTTGGGCGAATGAAACCATTTTGAAGAGATTTGTCGATTTCTTCCTTAAGCTCAAGGAGTTCATGCGGCGGCATTTTGTAGGGCCGCTTGGCGATAGGAGTGGTGCCTGGTTTCAAGTCGATGACGAATTCGATAGCTCTAGCAGAGGGAATCCCTGGAAGTTCTTCAGGAAAAACATCGAGGAAGTCACGCACGACGGTAATGTTTTCAATGCCCTCGAGTGGTGCAGCGTTCAATGCATTCAAGGCATAAAGCCGTGCCTCGGCATTTTGAACCAGACGAGCATTGTAGCTTATTATTTCATCGGAAGGGTGTAGCAGATGGACGGTCTTGGTGGCGCAAACGATAGAAGTCGTATGCGCTTTTAACCAATTCATTCCCAGAATGAGATCAATGCTACAGGACTTTAGTACGATGGGAGAGACAAGGAATTCCAGTCCTTCGGTTTCAACGGGGACGTCGTTGCAAATCATCGAGGTTCGACATTGGCCCGCAGGGGTGTGTACTAATAGTGGAGCATTCATGTCTTCACTTTCAATGCCATGCATGAATGCAAAATCTTCTGACATGAATGAATGCGATGCACCTGTATCGAATAAAACAGATGCCGGTACTGAATTTACGAGGAGTGTACCCATCACGGTAGCAGGCTGGTCTTGAGCTTTGTTTAGATCAACGTGGTTGGCATGAACACGACCATAGGACTTGGCATTGTTGTTGCGGTTCTGGTTGCTTCCACGGCCAGTTGCTGGAAGGGCCAGTTGATTCTGTTTCTGGTTGCACTCCCTAGCACGGTGCCCTGGTTGTCCACACCTGAAGCACAAACCATTCTCAGGGGTAGGAACAGGAGCTTGTGGTGGTGGAGCTGGAAGCCTTGGCTGCCTAGTTGGAGCAGTAGGCAGACGAGGTGCGGCATAGGACTGCCTTGGGGCAGGTGCATTCGGCTGGTACATGCTGTTGGGAATCCATATCTTGCGCTTCTGCGAGGACGGGCCCGAAGATGAGCCCATGTCATGGTTGCGCCTGTGAGAGCTCTGGTATTCCTGCAGACCAGTTTCGACGTTGATGGCTTTGTTCACCAAGGTGGCGAAATCAGCAAAGTCGTGCACTAAAAGTGCGAGCTTGATGTCGGCTTGAAGGCCGTCACGGAACTTCTCCTGTCTGCGTGCATCAGTTGCAATGTCTTCTTCAGCATAGCGAGACAAGTCCAGAAACTCCCGCTGATAAGCTTCAACAGTTTTGTTGCCTTGGATGAGGTTGTGGAACTCACGCTTCTTCCGGTCCATAACTCCCTGAGGGATGAAGCGGGCACGGAAAGCCGCTTGGAAGTCAGGCCAGGTGATGATTGTTCCAACTGGCAGAGTACGCCTGTGGCTGTCCCACCATTGATCTGCGGGTCCCTTCAGGAAGAAGGAAGCAAACGTGACATAGCTGGCAGGGGCTACATCAGCAGACTCCATCTCATAGGTGATGTCACGGAGCCAGTCATCAGCGTCCAGAGGCTGAGTTGAGCTGCGGTACACACTCGGGTTGAGGCGAATGAAATCCTGCAGAGTTACTGTGTTTGGCTGCTGGTTCATATTGGGGCGAGGAAACTGAGCCATCATGTTCTCCATGAACTGGCGATTCATCTCAAGCTGTTGGATCATACCAGCCATGTACTCAGGCAGTGGGGGGAAGTTGCCACCCCGACCACGACCACCTGGTCTAACCATCATGCTAATATATAACAGGGGTAGTTCAGCATTTGAGAATATTTGTAAAGACAAGAATCATTCAAGACGAAACATGCATAATGAAAGCAGCACGATAGATACCACATAATAGTCGGCACATCTTACAAAAGAGATCATGCACAGGGTTCGGCACACAGAGTTCAGTACACTGAGTTCAGTACATAGACTAAGACATCATAGGCGGCACGCAGGCTCGCGGCGAATGCATCTAACATAAGCAAGCAAGTCTACATCAGTCCCACACGACACTGCGGAGGTAGGTGTAGCCTGAAAGCTGGTAGTGTGGCAACGGGTACACCACATCGACAACCTGGGGTCCGCGGGTGCTCTGGTGCTGAACCCGACGCTCAAGTGGCAGAAGAGGACCAAGTGCGGGAGAGTAGCCTCCCACCTCTGGCCAACCGACACCCTGAGGCATCACGGTCCTGGCTGGGTAGATAGCAGAACGCGGCAGCTCCCCAGACCCAACAAAGGGGTGCAACATCGTCAAAGCACGGTAGAGGTGCTGACGAGTGGTGTACAACTCGTGGCGAAGAGCTCGGTTAGCTCGATCCAGCCCATCAGCATGCAGAACAAAGTTCTGATGGTGGAAGGGCTCGCGGGTGACAGTGGAGTAGGCAGCAGTGTAGTAACCCTCCGCACCAATATCAGATGCGATAGCAATGTGCCTGAAGGGGGAGGTGTCCAACTCCCGGTACTCCCTACGAAGGCGTGTCAGAGCAGCATAGGCAGCATCGTGAACTGCCATATCAATGGTCACTCCCACACCATAAGCGGTGTGCAGCACTGTAGTGGAGTCATACTCCCGAGAGTAGAGGTGGACGGTGGCACGGTACTGCTCCTGGTTAAAGTCCTGGTACTCCTCGGTGACGGTGTACTCGGGGTGCCAGCGATAACCCAGATAGGTCATCATCTCAGCTAGCACGGCCGGTGATCCCGAGGCGCCAATGGCCACCGTGTGGCGCACGACCTGCCTCGTGGGTTCCATCTGAAAACAAAGATGTTTCAAAGGAGTCAAATGACAGTGTGGAAATTGTGCAAACACTATACCCAGGAATAACTATGGCTTTTATCCAACTTTGGGGTGGATGTCGTCGTGGGATCCTAGTGTCAGAGTTAGTAAATTCGTTTAACCCGAGTAGAAGAGAGTTTAGAGTCCCAGAGTAAAGGTCGAGGAGTAAAAGATCCTAGTATCACCCGATGGCGACGTGGGCCCGTAAGGCACATAGCCAAGTTAGTAAAAAAAATTGTAATGTCTAGACTCGACTTCGGCCAAGGAGTGTGGAAGGGGGGTTCCTACAGGCAGTCGGCTCTGATACCAACTTGTGACGCCCCCGATTCAATCGTACACTAATCATGCACGCAAATGTGTACGATCAAGATCAGGGACTCACGGGAAGATATCACAACACAACTCTACAAATAAAAATAAGTCATACAAGCATCATAATACAAGCCAGGGGCCTCGAGGGCTCGGATACAAGTGCTCGATCATAGACGAGTCAGCGGAAGCAACAAAATCTGAGTACAGACATAAGTTAAACAAGTTTTGCCTTAAGAAGGCTAGCACAAACTGGGATACAGATCGAACGAGGCGCAGGCCTCCTGCCTGGGATCCTCCTAACTACTCCTGGTCGTCGTCAGCGGGCTGCACGTAGTAGTAGGCACCTCCAGTGTAGTAGGAGTCGTCGTCGACGGTGGCGTCTGGATCCTGGACGCCAGCATCTGGTTGCGGCAACCGGGTAGAAGGGAAAGGGGGAAAAAGGGGGAGAAAAGCAACCGTGAGTACTCATCCAAAGTACTCGCAAGCAAGGAGCTACACTACATATGCATTGATATATGTGTAAAGGGCCATATCAGTGGACTGAACTGCAGAATGCCAGAATAAGAGGGGGGTAGCTAGTCTTATCGAAGACTACGCTTCTGGTCGCCTCCGTCTTGCCGCAGGTAGAAGAGAGTAGACTGAAGTCCTCCAAGTAGCATCGCATAGCATAATCCTACCCGGTGATCCCCTCCTCGATGCCCTGTCAGAGAGCGATCACCGGGTTGTATCTGGCACTTGGAAGGGTGTGTTTTATTAAGTATCCGGTTCTAGTTGTCATAAGGTCAAGGTACAACTCCGGGTCGTCCTTTTACCGAGGGACACGGCTATTCGAATAGATAAACTTCCCTGCAGGGGTGCACCACATAGCCCAACACGCTTGATCCCATTTGGCTGGACACACTTTCCTGGGTCATGCCCGGCCTCGGAAGATCAACACGTCGCAACCCCACCTAGGCACAACAGAGAGGTCAACACGCCGGTCTAAACCTATGCGCGCAGGGGTCTGGGCCCATCGCCCTGAGCACACCTGCACGTTGCGAGGGCGGCCGGAAGCAGACCTAGCCTAGTGGCGTTCCAGTCCAATCCGGCGCGCGCCGCTCCGTCGCTGATGTCAAAAGTGCTTTGGCTGATACCACGACGCCGGTATACCCATAACTACTCCCGCGTAGATGGTTAGTGCGTATAGACCAAATGGCCAGACTCAGATCAAATACCCAGATCTCGTTAAGCGTGTTAAGTATCCGCGAACGCCGACCAGGGCCAGGCCCACCTCTCTCCTAGGTGGTCTCAAACCTGCCCTGTTGCTCCGCCACAAAGTAACAGTCAGGGGCCGTCGGGAACCCAGGCCCACCACTACCTGGGTGGAACCACCTGCCCCTTCAGCCCCCAACTCCGAACAGTATCACAGGTAATGTAACAGTGAAAAGTATATAGTATATGCCCGCGATCACTTCCTGAAGTGATCACGGCCCAGTAGTATAGCATGGCAGACGGACAAGAGTGTAGGGCCACTGATGGAACACTAGCATCCTATACTAAGCAAGTAGGATTGCAGGTAAAGGTATCAACAGCAGTATCAAAGACAGGCTATGCATCAGGATAGGAATAACGAAAGCAGTAACATGCTACACTACTCTAATGCAAGCAGTATAGAGGAGAGTAGGCGATATCTGGTGATCAAGGGGGGGCTTGCCTGGTTGCTCTGGCAAGAGAGAGGGGTCGTCACCTCCGTAGTCGAACGGGGCAGCAGCAGCGTCGGTCCCGGTGTCTATCGAGAGAAGAGGGGGGAGAAACAATAAATATTTAAGCAAGCAGATGCATAGTGATGCATGACATGACAAGTAACGGCGTTAGAGGTGCCCTAACGCGCTATGGGATGATACCGGTGAAGGGGGGAAACATCCGGGAAAATATCCCCGGTGTTTCGCGTTTTCGGGCAGAGGAACCGGAGGGGGAAAGTTGTGAGTTCGATAGGTTAGGGGGGTGTGGCGGACGAACGGGTTGCGTATCCGGAATCGTCTCGTCGTTCTAAGCAACTTTCATGTTGAAAATATTTTAATCCGAGTTACGGGTTAAAAGATATGATTTTATAAAGGTTTTATTAATTTCTGGAATTTAATTAATTAATTAATTCAAAATTAGTATTATGACATCAGCATGATGTCATGCTGACGTCAGCAGTCAACATGGTTTGACTGGGTCAAACTGACATGTGGGTCCAGTGGGACCCACCTGTCATTCCCTGATTAGGTTAATTAGGGTTAACTAACTAATTACTGTTCCGATTAAACTAACAGTTAATTAGGTTAATCTAATTATGATTAATTAACTTAACTAATTCTTTAATTAATTAATTAATTAATTAATATCGTAATTATTATATTTATTATTTATTGTTATTTTTTATTTTTTTTATTTTTTTTAAACGTTCTGGGGGATGGACCCCACTGGTCAGTGGCACGAAGGCCTTATCGGGCAAATGGGCCATGGGCATCGGGCGCTAGCGGGCATGCGGGCGCCATTGCGGGCGAGGCGCCCATCGGGGCGGACCCGAACGGCGATGGCCTTCGCGGGAGGGTCGCTGCCCGCCAGGTCATGGGACATGGCCGTGCCCATGGCAGGGCTCGCTGGCCGGCCACGGCAGGCGGAGGTGGACGCAGGGGAGGGGGCGCGCGGTGCGGGCGCCCGAGCGGGGCAGCTGTGTGGACCGAGGCCGACACGGCGAACGGGCGACAGGGGGGGGTCGCGGACGGCACGAGCGCGTGCCCGCGCGGCGAGGCAGGGCGACAGAGAGGGGTGCGGTGACCGCGGCGGGGGAAGAGGCAAGGCGCAGGGAGGGGCGCGGCCCGGCACGGTGCGGTGTTGCCCGAGAGGGCCGCCGGCGAGCAGCGCCACTGTGGGGGTAGGCGAGGCCAGGGCGCAGTCGGCGGTGCCGGAGCACGGCCAGGGGGCAGGAGGGCCACGGTGAGGGCGGGGCGGACACGGGACAGAGGGGTGGTGCGCTAGGCACAGGAGCTCACCGCGGGATGGTGGGGTCTAGGCAGCGGGGGGTTGAGGAGGACATCGGGGACGACGCGACGGAGAGGGGCAGGCCGGCGATGGCGTCCGGCGAGGAGGCGTGGTCGTCGCGGCGAGGCGGGGTCGGTGGGCTTCGAGGCGGCGATGGGGCGATGGGTTCGGGGGGGTTGCCCCGATCCAGATCCGAGAAGGGCGAGAGGGAGGAGCGGGACGAGGGGGAGGGAGTGGTGCGAGTGGGTAGTGGGGTGGCTAGGGTTTCCAAGTGGAGTGGGGGGATATGGGGCGCGGGGGTGGGCGGGCCTGGCGGCCTGGTGGCCGCTGGCTGGGCCGGGTGGTCCAGCGGGGGGGTGTTTCCCTTTCTTTTTTTGATTGTTTTCTGTTTTCTTTTATTTTTTACTTTTCTGTTTAAATTCATTTAAAAGTAATTAGGCATTTTATAAAAAGGTGATTGCTGCACCATAATTATCTTTGTATTATTTGGCGCACTCCGAACATTTTTGTTTTAATTTTTTGGAAACTTTTATTGTTATCAATAATTTGAATTTGAATTTCGAACGGTTTTGAATTATTGCGAGGATAGCAACAATAACCGAGGTGTCATGGCACGATTAGCGTGGGATTACTGTAGCATGATTATCCGGGCGTTACACTTTAATCATTCAATGGAGGATACCACCCTATCATACCACATCATAACCATTTTAATAGCATGTTGGCACGCAAGGTAAACCATTATAAACTCCTGGCTAATTAAGCATTTCATAAGCAAATATAATCTCTAATTGTCATTGCAAACATGTTTATTCATAATAGGCTGAATCAGGAACGATGAACTAATCATATTAACAAAAACAAGAGAGGTCGAGTTCATATCAGCTTCTCTCATCTCAATAAGTCCATCATATATCGTCATAATTGCCTTTCACTTGCACGACCGAACGATGTGAATAATAATAATAGTGCACATGCATCGGACTAAGCTGGAATCTGCGAGCATTCAATAAACAGGAGAAGACAAGGCAATATGGGCTCTTTGTTAAACCAACAATAATGCATATAAGAGCCACTTCAACAGTTTCATCATGGTCTTCTCCTGTCGACCCCCAAAGAAAGGAAAAGAAATAAAACTATTTACACGGGAAAGCTCCCAAAAAGCAAAAGAAGAACAAGAAATCTTTTTGGGTTTTCTTTTAATTATTACTACTACAGCAAGAAAATAAACTAGCTAAAGGCTACAACTATTTTTTTGGTTTTCTTAAGGTTTTTCAAACACACAAGAAGACAACATAAAAAGGAAAATAAACTAGCATGGATATTACAGTGAAAAAAGTATGAGCACCGACATCTTGCAATGAGTGTGTAAACATAAATGTAATGTCGGAGAGAAATACGTACTCCCCCAAGCTTAGGCTTTTGGCCTAAGTTGGTCTATGGCCACGGCTGGCCTGGCGGATATCCAAAGTTGTAGTTGGGGTCGTACTGAGATGCAGCAGCCATTGCATCATGGGCTGCAACTTGAAGGCGAGCTATCTCAGCCCTACTCTTATACTCCTCCGCCTCCTCTCTGGTTATAAAATATCTCCCTTTTGTCTGAAAGTCAAAGAAGGTAGAAGCAGGGAGAGCGGCGTGATAGGTGCGTCATGTGTCAAAGATTAGTCGGTACTGGAGGAACTGATCATTCCTCTCAACAAAACGATGATGAACTAGCCTCATAATCTAAATAAGCAGGAGGTAACTCAATATCATCCTCACGTATGGTTACAGCAAGAAAATTAGATAAACGGGTTGCATAAATTCCACCAAAGAAATCTCCATTAAATCTATTATGATGCAACCTACGTGCAACAATGGCTCCCAAATTATAATGTTTATCTCCTAACACAGCACTCCTGAGAATACTGAGGTCAGGGACACACATGTGACATGCTTCATCCTTACCATTTATGAACCTACCTATGAAGAGAACAAAATAATGTATAGCAGGAAAATGAATGCTCCCTATGGTAGCTTGTGTTATATCTCTAGATTCCTCCACAGTTATACGAACAAGAAAATCTCTAAATTCAGATTTGCGAGGTTCACTAGTACTACCCCATTGTGGAAGTTTGCAAGCAGTGGTAAAATCCTCTAAGTCCATAGTATAAGAATTTTCATAAAGATCAAACAGGACAGTTTGAGAATTGCATGAAGATGAAAATTCAAACCTCCTCACAAAGGAACAAGTGAGATAGTGATACTGACGGCACTTGTCTGCCTCGAAGCTCACAAGATTAGCGTTACGCATATATGCGTTAAATTTCTTACTTGATTCCTACTTGATCCATGAAGTCCTCGGAAGGCCATTCACAAGCCCGCACTGGAGCGTTCCTTGGTGGTTCATCGTCAGCATCACGCATTGCAAGCCTGGGTCCTTGCTTCCTTGAAGAACCACCTTGGTACATTTTCCTAAACAAATCTCTTCCTCTGAATTTTTTTTGAGAATTTTAGTAACCTCAAATAAAAGTGAACCAAACTCAATAAAATTTATAGCAACTACTCCTACAAGTACCTAGGGCCTATACCATGATTAGAACCACTTGGAACCATATAAATTTGACATGCAAGCTCAACAACATGGTCACCTAGGCAGCACAAATTTGCAATGAATAAAGCACTAGAACAAAAACTAATTGGACCAATGGAGGAGTCACATACCAAGGAACAATCCCCCAAAGCAGTTTTGTGAGAGGTGCTTTGAGCAAGGAGATCGAAAATCATAGCAAAATGAGCTAGAACTCGTGCTTGAGCTGGCTGGTGTTTTTTTGGGAGGAAGGAGTGTGTGGGTGCAGGAATAAGTGGAGGGGAGCCACCATGGGCCCACGAGGTAGGGGGCGCACCCAGGGGGTGGGCACGCCCTGGACCCTCATGCCCAGGTGCTTGCTCCCCCTGCTGTGTTCTCAGTGCCAAATTTTCTCAAATATTCCAAAAAAATTATATTAAATTGGCAGGGCATTTGGAGAACTTTTATTTTTGGGGTATTTTTATATTGCACGGATAATTCAAAAAACAGACAGAAAAATACTATTTTTACTTTATTTCAACTAAATAACAGAAAGCAAAAGAAGGGTACAAAAAGTTCTGCCTTCTAGTTTCATTCATCTCATGCTCATCAAAAGGAATCCACTAACAAGGTTAATCAAGTCTTGTTAACAAACTCATTCCGAATAACATGGAACCGAAGAAATTTCGAATAACACTATGTTACCTCAACGGGGATATGCACATCCCCAATAATAAGAATATCATAACTCTTTTTGACAGTAGGAAGAGGAAATTCAAAACCTCCAATAATAATCGATGGAATTTTTCCAATAGAATTGATACTGTGGACTTGAGGTTCTTTCCTCAGAAAGTGTACCGTGTGCTCATTACCATTAACATGAAAAGTGACATTGCCTTTGTTGCAATCAATAATAGCACCTGTAGTATTCAAAAAGGGTCTTCCAAGAATAATAGACATACTATCGTCCTCGGGAATATCAAGAATAACAAAGTTCGTTAAAATAGTAACGTTTGCAACCACAACAGGCACATCCTCACAAATACCGACATGTATAGCAGTTGATTTATCAGCCATTTGCAAGGATATTTCAGTAGGTGTCAACTTACTCAAATCAAGTCTACGATACAAAGAGAGGGGCATAACACTAACACCGGCTCCAAGATCACATAAAGCAGTTCTAACATAGTTTCTTTTAATGGAGCATGGTATAGTTGGTACTCCTGGATCTCCTAGTTTCTTAGGTATTCCACCCTTGAAAGTGTAATTAGCAAGCATGGTGGAAATTTCAGCTTCCAATATGTTTCTTTTATTAGTAACAATTTCTTTCATATACTTAGCATAAGGATTCATTTTGATCATATCAGTCAATCGCATACGCAAAAAGATAGGTCTAATCATTTTAGCAAAGCGCTCAAAATCCTCATCATCCTTTTTCTTGGATGGTTTGGGAGGAAAAGGCATGGGTTTCTGAACCCATGGTTCCCTTTCTTTATCGTGCTTCCTAGCAACAAAGTCTCTCTTATCATAACGTTGATTCTTTGATTGTGGGTTATCAAGCTCAACGGCATGTTCAATTTCTACATCATTATTATTGCTAGGTTGAGCATCAATATGAACATCATCATTAGCATTATCATTAGGTTCCTGTTCATTACCAGGTTGTGTTTCAGCATCAGAAATAGAAATATCATTTGGATTCTCAGGTGGTTCATAGATTCACTAGAAGCATGCAAGGTCCTATCATTTTTATTTTTCTTCTTTTTAGAAGGACTAGGTGCATCTATATTATTTCTCTAAGAATCTTGCTCAATTCTCTTAGGATGGCCTTCAGGATACAAAGGTTCCTGAGTCATTTTACCAGTTCTAGTAGCCACTCTAAGATCATAGTCATTATTCTTATTATTCAGTTCATTGAGCAAATCATTTTGAGCTTTAATTACTTGTTCTACTTGAGTGGTAACCATAGAAGCATGTTTACTAATGAGTTTAAGTTCACCTTTGACTGTAGACATATAATCACCCAAGTGTTCAATCATATAAGCATTTTGTTTCAGTTGTCTACCAAAATAAGCATTAAAATCTTCTTGCTTAACCATAAAGTTATCAAACTCATCAAAACATTGGCTAGCAAACTTAGTAGGAGGGATTTCAGCATTATCATATCTATAGAGAAAATTTACCTTTACTACCTGTGTCGGGTTATCAAGACCATGTGTTTCTTCAATAGGTGATGAATTAATACCATATATTTCTTCAACAGACGGTAAATTAAGACCATGTATTTCTTCAATAGGAGGTAAATTCTTAACATCTTCAGCTTTAATACACTTTTCTTTCCTAGATTTCTTTTCCTCTTGCATATCTTTAGGACTGAGAAATAGAACACCCCTTTTCTTCGGAGTTGGCTTAGGAGTTGGTTCGGGAAGTGTCCAATTATTTTCATTTGTCAACATATTATTCAATAGAATTTCAGCTTCATCCGGTGTTCTTTCCCTGAAAACAGAACCAGCACAACTATCCAGGTGGTCTCTAGAAGCATCGGTTAGTCCATTATAAAAGATATCAAGTATGTCATTTTTCTTAAGAGGATGATCAGGCAAAGCATTAAGTAATTGGAGAAGCCTCCCCCAAGCTTGTGGGAGACTCTCTTCTTCAACTTGCACAAAATTATATATTTCCCTTAAAGCAGCTTGTTTCTTATGAGCAGGAAAATATTTAGCAGATAAGTAATAAATCATATCCTGGGGACTACGCACACAACCAGGATCAAGAGAATTAAACCATATCTTAGCATCACCCTTTAATGAGAACAGAAATATTTTAAGGATATAAAAGTAGCGAGATTTCTCATCATTAGTGAACAGGGTGGCTATATCTTCCACAACAGTTTCAGATTCATAGCCATAGAAAGGATCATATTCAACCAAAGTAATTATATCAGGATCAATAGAGAATTCATAATCCTTATCAGTAACAAAGATAGGTGAAGTAGCATAAGCAGGATCATATTTCATTCTAGCATTCAGAGTTCTTTGTTTAAGCTTACCTAATAGTTTCATAAGATCACTTCTATCATTGCAAGCAAGAAAGTCTCTAGCAGTTTCTTCATCCATGACATAGCCCTCAGGCACAACAGGCAATTCATATTTATTGGGAGAGTCTTCATCATCACTTTCATCAATATTATCAGTTTCAATAATTTCATTCTCTCTAGCCCTAGCAAGTTGTTCATCAAGAAATTCACCAAGTGGCACAGTAGTAGAAGTAGTTTCATCATAAGTATCATGCATAGCAGAAGTGGCATCATCAATAACATGCGACATATCCGAATTAATAGAAGAAGCAGGTTTAGGTGTCGCAAGCTTACTCAAAACAGGAGGCGAATCAAGTGCAGAGCTAGATGGCAGTTCCTTACCTCCCCTCGTAGTTGAGGGATAAGTTTTTGTTTTCTCGTCTTTCAAGTTCTTCATAGTGACCAGCAGATATAAATCCCAAGTGACTCAAAGAATAGAGCTATGCTCCCCGGCAACAGCGCCAGAAAATAGTCTTGATAACCCACAAGTATAGGGGATCGCAACAGTTTTCGAGGGTAGAGTATTCAACCCAAATTTATTGATTCGACACAAGGGGAGCCAAAGAATATTCTCAAGTATTAGCAGTTGAATTGTCAATTCAACCACACATGGATAACTTAGTATCTGCAGCAAAGTATTTTAGTAGCAAAGTAATATGTAAGTAACAGTAACAATAGCAAAAGTAATATTTTTGGGTTTTGTAGGGATTGTAGCAGTAGCAACGAAAAAGTAAATAAGCGAAGAACAATATGTGAAAAGCTTGTAGGCATTGGATCGGTGATGGAGAATTATGCCGGATGCGGTTCATCATGTAACAATCATAACATAGGGTGACACAGAACTAGCTCCAATTCATCAATGTAATGTAGGCATGTATTTCGAATATAGTCATGCGTGCTTATGGAAAAGAACTTCCATGACATCTTTTGTCCTACCCTCCCATGGCAGCGGGGTCCTAGCGGAAACTAAGGGATATTAAGGCCTCCTTTTACCAGAGTACCAGACCAAAGCATTAACACATAGTGAATACATGATCTCCTCAAACTACGGTCATCACCGGGAGTGGTCCCGATTATTGTCACTTCGGGGTTGCCGGATCATAACACATTGTAGGTGAATATAGACTTGCAAGATAGGATCAAGAACTCACATATATTCATAAAAACATAATAGGTCCAGATCTGAAATCATGGCACTCGGGCCCTAGTGACAAGCATTAAGCATAGCAAAGTCATAGCAACATCAATCTCAGAACATAGTGGATACTAGGGATCAAACCCTAACAAATCTAACTCGATTACATGATAAATCTCATCCAACCCATCACCGTCCAGCGAGCCTACGATGGAATTACTCACGCACGGCGGTGAGCATCATGAAATTGGTGATGGAGGATGGTTGATGATGACGACGGCGACGGATTCCCCTCTCCGGAGCCCCGAACGGACTCCAGATCAGCTCTCCCGAGAGAGTTTAGGGCTTTGGCGGCGGCTCCGTATCGTAAAACGCGATGAATCCTTCTCTTTGATTTTTTGTCCCCGAACACGAATATATGGAGTTGGAGTTGAGGTCGGTGGAGCTCCAGGGTGGCCACGAGGCAGGGGCGCGCCCAGGGGGGCACGCACGCCCCCACCCTCGTGGCAAGGCTGTGGGCCCCCTGGCCTTTATTCTTTCGCCAGTATTTTTTATATTTCCAAAAATAATCTCCGTGAAGTTTCAGGTCATTCCGAGAACTTTTGTTTCTGCACATAAATAACACCATGGCAATTTTGCTAAAAATAGCGTCAGTCCGGGTTAGTTCCATTCAAATCATGAAAGTTAGAGTCCAAAACAAGGGCAGAAGTGTTTGGAAAAGTAGATACGAGTGAGACGTATCAGAGCCGGGGCGCCTCGCCGACGGGTTGCTCCTCCATGGGCGCCGGGTCTTTGTTCCCGCGCACGACGATCTCCGTTACCAGGTGCTGCTACTGACCTACTCGGCGGGCCATGAGGGTGTACAGAAAACCCTCAGTCTCCGCACCGACTTCTACATTACTGGTAATCATGCCCTGGTCCGTGACTGGGTGCGGTCTTGTGTGACGTGCCAACGTAACAAGACGGAGACTCTGAGGCCGGCTGGTTTACTCCAGCCTTTGGAGGTGCCGTCTCAGGTGTGGGCGGACATTTCCATGGACTTCAACGAGGGCCTCCCCAAGGTGGGCGGCAAGTTGGTCATTCTCACGGTGGTCGATCGCTTCTCCAAGTACGCTCACTCCATCGCACTCGGTCATCCCTACACGGCGGCGTCCGTCGCCCGGGCCTTCTTCGACGGTATCGTCCTCCTCCACGGGTTTCCCTCTTTGATCGTTAGCGATCGGGACCCCGTGTTCACGGGGCACGTGTGGCGCGATCTCTTCCGGATGGCGGGCGTGAAGCTTTGCCTGAGCACGGCCTTCTAGCCTCAGACGGATGGCCAGTCCGAGGTCGTTAACAAGGTGATTGCCATGTATTTATGTTGTGTCACGGGTGATCGACCTCGCGCATGGGTGGACTGGCTCTCGTGGGCGGAGTACTGCTACAACACCTCCTATCACTCCGCCCTCCGTGCTACGCCTTTTGAGGTGGTTTACGGCCGGCCGGCCCCGGCGATCCTCCCTGTTGATCCGGCCATGACGCGGACCGAGGCGGCCGGTGATATTCTGTGGAGCCATGATGAGATGTTGGCGGAAGTCCGGCAACGCCTCCTTCAGGCCCAACAGTTGGCCAAACACTACTACAACGGCCACCATCGCGAGGCGGAGTTCGCACTGGGTGATTGGGTGTGGCTGTGTCTTCTTCACCGCTCTACGCAGTCACTAGACCCACGCACGAAGCGGAAGCTGGGTCCTTGCTATGCCGGGACCTTTGCTGTCCTGGAGCGCATCGGGAAGGTGGCTTACCACCTTCAGCTTTTGGCGGGTGCGCGCATCCACGATGTCTTCCATGTGGGGCTGCTCAAGCCTTTTCGTGGGGAGCCACCCGCGGCTCCTCCCGCGCTTCCTCCGACCGCCGACGGGCGTCTTCTTCCAGGACTGGAGAAGGTGTTGCAGGCCCAGCTACGTCGCAGAGCATGGTACGTGTTGATTCAATGGGCTGGACTTCTAGCGGAGGACGCTACTTGGGATCAGCGCGAGGAGTTCCGCCAACACTACCCAGACTTCCAGCTCGAGGAGGAGATGTTTGCGCAGGCGGGGAGAGATGTTATGGCCGGGCAGACTTATGCCCGTAGAAGGCCCACCGGGCAGGCTTAGCCCACAAGTTATGTTAGTTTTATTTCACGTCATGGTTATATGTTGTAAGACTATTTTCAGAATTAAGCAATAAGACAATTCTATTGCCCGGCTCCAAGAGGAGCCGGAAACCCTAAACCCTAGCCGCCTCTTGTCTTCGCCGCCTCCGCACTCGCCGCAAGGACGGCGCCCAGCCGCCGCCGCCGCGCACCAGCCCTCGCCCTCCTCCCTCCTTCCCCTACAGGCTACGCCCTAGGCCGGGTAGAACCCTAGCTCCTATCAGCGCAACTCAAGATGACGATAATCTATCCTGTCTCAAACTCATATGAACAGACACACTGCTACCTGAAGAAACACAACACTAGCACTGAGTGGAACAAAATGCTCCAGAGAATGAAACACGGCACTAGCACTGAGTGGAGCAAAATACTCCGGAGAATGAAGCACTGAGTGGAACAAAATGCTCCAGAGAATAAGCGACCGAGATGAGCCACAAGGCGACTTAAGATGTGCGGCTTTACATTCTTTGCTGATACCTTTTCCCCGGAACATCAACGTTTACTTCTACTTATGCATGCTCTAGTTATTACCATTATAATATCTCTTTTCCCTATTTAAGCTCTTCAGCAGAAATTAGGGCACTTCAATGCTATCCCCTAAAACGGACACGGTATTTGTCCGCGAATGCGTCTGGACGCGTCCGTGGTACATTGCACCTCCTTTGTCGTCCATGTTTTCATCGTCGAGGTGGTAAGATGGTATGACATCCAACGCTAGACATAAATGTTCGCCCACAATACAAACACATTCGGAGGAAATTCATGCAAACACGACAAAATTCATTTAAGTTCGGACATAATTTACGTAAAATAGCCGGCGTCATCTCCTTCGTTTTCCGTGTCATCGTTATCGTTGGAGAGTACAGTGATATGGCATCCAACGCTAGACATAAACGTTCACCTGCAATATAAACGTCCGCCCACAATACAAATACATTCGAACGAAATTCATGCAAACACGACCGAATTCATTTAAGTTCAGACATAATTTCTGTAAAACAGACTTCGTCCGTTCAACTACACTCTTAAAAAGATGAACTAGCTTGTAGCACAACGGTGACCTTGTACATGTGGCCAGCCTGGCCGACTGCACCTCCTTCATCGTCCATGCCATCGTCATCATCGGGGCAGTGGTATGGCATGCAACACTAGACATAAACATCCGCCCGCAATAGAAACACATGCGGACGAAATTCATGCAAATACGACAGAATTCATTTAAGTTCAAACTTAATTTACGTAAAATGGCCGGCGACACCTCCTTCATCGTCCGTGTCATTGTCATCGTCGGAGGGTACAGTGATATGGCATCCAACGCTAGACATAAACGCCCGCCTACAATACAAACACATTCGAATGAAATTCATGCAAACACGACAGAATTCATTTATTCGGACATAATTTATGTAAAACAGATTTCGTCCGTTCAACTACAATCTTAAAAAAAACTAGCTTGTAGTGCACGTTGACCTTGTACCTGTGGCTGGCCTGGCCGGCGGCACCTCCTTCGTTGTCCATGTCGCTGATACGTCTCCAACGAATCTATAATTTTTTATTGTTCCATGCTATATTATCTACTGTTTTGGACATTGTTGGGCTTTATTATCCACTTTTATATTATTTTTGGGACTAACCTATTAACCGGAGGCCCAGCCCAGAATTGTTGGTTTTGCCTATTTCAAAGTTTCGCATAAAAGGGATATCAAACAGAGTCCAAACAGAATGAAACCTTCGGGAACGTGATTTTTAGGAAGATTATGATCCAGGAGACTTGGACCCTACGTCAAGAAACAAAAGAGGAGGCCACGAGGTAGGGGGCGCGCCCACCCCCCCAGGGCACGCCCTCCACCCTCGTGGGCCCCCTGTTGTTCCACCGACGTACTCCTTCCTCCTATATATACCTACATACCCCCAAACGATCAGAGACGGATCCAAAAACCTAATTCCACCGCCGCAACCTTCTGTACCCACGAGATCCCATCTTGGGGCCTGTTCTGGAGCTCCGCCGGAGGGGGCATCCATCACGGAGGGCTTCTACATCATCACCTTAGCCTCTCCAATAGTAGTTTACCTCAGACCTTCGGGTCCATAGTTAGTAGTTAGATGGCTTCTTCTCTCTTTTTGGATCTCAATACAATGTTCTCCCCCTCTCTTGTGGAGATCTATTCGATGTAATCTTCTTTTTGTGGTGTGTTTATTGAGACCGATGAATTGTGGGTTTATGATCAAGATTATCTATGAACAATATTTGAATCTTCTATGAATTCTTTTATGTATGTTTGGTTATCTTTGCAAGTCTCTTCGAATTATCAGTTTGGTTTGGCCTACTATATTGATCTTTCTTGCAACGGGAGAAGTGCTTAGCTTTGGTTTCCATTTTGCGGTGTCTTTTCCCAGTGACAGTAGGGGCAGCAAGGCACGTATTGTATTGTTGCCATCGAGGATAACAAGATGGGTTTTTTATCATATTGCATGAATTTATCCCTCTACATCATGTCATCTTGCTTAAGGTGTTACTTTGTTTTTATGAACTTAATACTCTAGGTGCATGCTGGATAGTGGTCAATGAGTGGAGTAATAGTAGTAGATGCAGGCAGGAGTCGGTCTACTTGTCTCGGACGTGATGCCTATATACATGATCATACCTAGATATTCTCATAACTATCCTCAATTCTGTCAATTGCTCAAGAGTAATTCGTTTACCCATCATAAAATACTTATGCTCTTGAGAGAAGCCACTAGTGAAACCTATGGCCCCCGGGTCTATCTTTATCATATTAATCTTCCAACACTTAGTTATTTCCTTTGCTTTTTACTTTGATTTTATTTTACTTTACATCTTTATCACAAAAATATTACCCTATCATATCTATCAGATTTCACTCTCGTAAGTGACCCTGAAGGGATTGACAACCCCTTATCGCGTTGGTTGTGAGGAGTTATTTGTTTTCTGCAGGTACGAGGGACTCGCGCGTAGCCTCCTACTGGATTGATACCTTGGTTCTCAAAAACTGAGGGAAATACTTACGCTACTTTGTTGCATCATCCTTTCCTCTTCAAGAAAAACCAACACAGTGCTCAAGAGGTAGCAGTCGCCATCATCGTCGGAGCATTATAGTGGTATGGCATCCAATGCTAGACATAAACACCCGCCCGCAATACATACATATCCGAACGAAATTCTTGCAAACACCATAGAATTCATTTAAGTTTGTACATAATTTACGTAAACCAGATTTTGTTCGTTCAACTAAAATCTTGAAAAAAACTAAACTACCTTTGTAGCGCACGGTGATCTCGTACGTCGATACGTGTGGCCGGCCTGGCCGGCGGCACCTCCTTCATCGTCCATGTCGTCGTCATCGTCGGAGCACCCCCTCTAACGGTAGAAGAGCGCATGTGTGCAGGAGCCTGACTGCTACCTGGAGCTCGTGGAGGAGTCGCCTTGCTTCCTCCCGCTCCATTCGGAGGGCCGCCTCATCCAATGCCGACCCTGGCTAGGGTGCCCTGGGCTTGCACCTGCCGACGTCGGTGGAGGTGTCACTGAGCGACCATTCCTCGCCGAGCTTCCCACAGACATGACATATCCAACACACAGCCGTCTCTGTGGTGGTCACCGGTGACCGGTCATGGGCCCGGGCCTCCACGAGGACCCATGCTGGTGCTGCTCGGTTTTCACAAACGCCCAGCGGCACATCCGCTGGTCCAACCTCACACTTTGGCAAAAGTATCTAGATGAATAGCAACTCAACCTCACATTTAAATATGAAATCACCGAATGTTCAACAACCTTTTTAAATTCATCAACCCCAAATGCAAATGAACAGTCTGTTCGTGTCAAAGACCTTGATATTTGGACTCTCAAAAGCGGCCTTCATCTTGAACTTTCTCGCCTCGAGCTTGAACCTCTTCCCTGGCGCATGCTTTTTAATAGCTATATGCCATTCAACTACATTAAACTATGCATCGATGTGATCAACAAGTTGCAGCGTTAAGTAAATCAATAACGACCAATACATAGAGCAACAGGAAGCAAAACTTACTAGCTCACGAGTAACATATCCCTTTGCCACCTTCTTTCCATTTGTGCAATCACACCGCAATACGTGTTGCATTTTGAATGGTGTACCATAGATGGAGTAGCGATCGCATCGCCATCATGGATCACTTCCATGTTATAGGGCATGTAGTTATTTTGCTCGTTAAACCAAAAATGCACACTTTGCCAAAATGCTACATTTTGCTTCATGCCTTGAAACTCCACACTATCAACCACGCCTCACACAACAATTCATTTTCTTCACCGAGTACACAACCATTGTGTCGCCTTTAATGCACAAGCATTATGTCGCCTTTAATGTCAACAACAACGACACCAAAAATCCTGCTATGGCATTTGACCGAACACCTGATAAGCATGGCGTGCGGCATGGATGCCAGTGGCAGGGGTGGATTGTACCTGGGCTTTGGCAGGCGACGGGGTTCTGGGTTCAGCAAGGCATGAGCGGCGGTGGTCTCCCCCAAATCTTTCTAGGTCTAACCCTTTGATGACCGCCGTTGGATGGCCCCTTTGATGACCGCCGTTGGATGGCAAAATAATGTTCCAACCATCAGACCCATATTTTTACATATGATTTGATGTTTCGCAGAGGAGATTTTCAGTCTGGACATTTACGGGCTAGTGATAGGAGTTGAGTCAGAGATGCCACACAAGTTTTTTTATAAACACATCCTTTATTAATTGGCTACAATTGTAGCATCTGATACAATTAAGGGGATGATAGCCGACGGGGCATCATCCATCCATA
Organism: Aegilops umbellulata; assembly: GCA_032464435.1. NCBI lineage: Eukaryota > Viridiplantae > Streptophyta > Magnoliopsida > Poales > Poaceae > Aegilops > Aegilops umbellulata. The sequence continues at coordinate 296,650,266 of CP136056.1, forward strand.
CATTAGGAGGATTGAATCTAGCTAGACTAGCTAATTCGTGTGCTACCTTATTATTCTCTCTAAAACAATGCTCATAGACAATATGACTAAAGTCTAAGGACATGAAGTAACAATCATCAAAAATCGCAGTGGCTACCAAAGATGAATAGCCTTCTCTGAGCGCTTCAACCACGTCCACATTATCTGAATTCACCTCAACTTTGCTACAACCAGTTGTGCGAGCAAGATGTAGACCGAATCTGATTGCAATTGCCTCTGCATCATAACAGAGTCCAAGTTTTTCATTCGCTGCAGCTATAAACTTGCCCTTGTGATCTCTAATGACAACACCTACTGAACCTTCAAGTAAGTCATGATCAAAACTCGTGTCCACATTTAGCTTGACATACCCAGTCCTTGGTCTCGTCCAACCTCCCAAATGAACTCTTGGTCGTGGTGAATTCGCTGCTATAAAGTTCTCTACCAAGGACCATACAGCAAGGTTGATCCGTGGCGCCGTTTGTGGGTCACCTCCATGTGTAATTTTTCTCCTTTCCCACCACATGTACCAACAGCATGTAGCCACCGTTTCTCTCAATTTTTGCAATCCTAGCACATGGATATGATCGTCAGTTAGACTAAGAAGAAAATCCAACACAACCTCCTCGCCTGTATTCATCACCAATCCCCTCTGTATTACATCCCACACTCCAAGCAGTTTCCAAACTTGGACTGCAACTGGACATTCAAAAAGCAGGTGACGGATGCTCTCCGGTCCTTTGTTACATACAGGACAATTTGGTTTGATCTTGATATGTCTATCAGCCAGTATTGCACGACATGGAGCAGAACTAAGAAGTGCTCTCCAAATAATTTTTTTTACCTTTGTTGGGCAGCTCAAGCTCCACACCGAATCCCACGTAGGTGTTGGCGAGGAAGAACTTGTTGTACCTTGTAGATTGTGGCCAAACTTTGACTCCTAGACGGCGTGATATGCTGATCTTACGGTGAACCCACCTGTTTTAGTGAAACTCCAAGCTAAAAAGTCTGTCATTTCATATATTGGTAGTGGAATTGCAAGAATTCCCTGAACATCAACACTGCAAAGCGTTTGGTTTATCAGCCCCGAATCCCAGTCACCTGACACTGGATCTATAAGCTCTGACACCCGAGAGAGGAGGTGATTCCCTTTACTAGAGATAACCTTCCTGGTGGGATATTGTGGGATCCAACTATCTTCCCATATTTTTATTTTTTGACCATCTCCCACCCTCCAAATATGTCCATGTTTCAAGGTCTCCACACCTGCCATTATACTTTGCCATGTATAAAAGGCCTTCTTTTTCAGACTAGCATTCAAAAGCTCATCATCAGGGTAATATTTTGCTTTAAGAATCTTTGCACAGAGAGATTCGGGATCTTCAATAAGTCGCCATGCTTGTTTTGCCAGCAGTGCCAAATTAAAGCAATGAATGACTCTGAAACCCATTCCTCCTCTACTCTTTGGTAAGCACATCTTCCACCAGGCAAACCAGTGCATTCTCTTATGTGATGCATCATCGCCCCACCAGTAATGAGAGATCGCATCTGTAATTCCTTTGCAAATTTTCTTAGGAATTTTGAAGACCGACATCACGTATGTTGGTATGGCTTGTGCAACAGATTTGATAAGCACTTCCTTACCTCCTGAAGACAGACACTTTTCCTTCCATCCTATAAGTTTCACAATTAACCGATCAATCAAGTATTGAAAGCTGTCTATTTTATCTAGTCCTAGGGTAGTGGGTAATCCCAAATATGTGTCATTCAGAGCCTCCGCCATAATATTCAGAGTAGTGCACACCTGAGCCTTGGTGTTTACATCTATGCTAGGGCTGAAAAAAATACTAGATTTATCCACACTCACCAACTGGCCGGAAGCCCCACAGTAAGCATCCAGGACAGATTTCAAGCATATCGCATTCGACACATTTGCTTTCGTAAGAATTAAGGAGTCATCAGCAAACAAGAGATTTGTAACCGAGGGCGCATCTCGACAAACCTGAATACCCACAATTCCGCCTAATTGCTCTGCATGATTAAGAAGTGCTGACAGACCCTCCGTAACCAATAAGAATAAGTAGGGTGACAGAGGGTCCCCTTGGCGGAGCCCACGTGATGGTTTGATAGTATCTGTTTCAACCGAGTTGTACCTCACTCTGTATTCCATAGACAACACACAGGCCATAATCATTCTGACCCAATCAGCTCTAAACCCCAGTTTTAGAAGCATTGCCTCCAAGAAGACCCATTCTACACGATCATAGGTTTTGTGCATATCTAATTTAACTGCACACCACCCCTCCTTGCCTTTTTTCTTCTGTTTAATTGCATGGAGGCTCTCATAAGATATCAAGACATTATCCGTGATGAGTCTCCCAGAACAAAAGCACTCTGTGTAGGACTAATGATTTCAGGAAGTAAACTTTTCAGTCTTATAGCAATCATCTTTGAGATAACTTTATAGACCACATTGCACAAACTAATGTGTCTAAATTGTGTGACTTTCTCAAGAGTGTTTACCTTAGGGATCATCACAATAGTAGTGTCATTCCATCCCGGTGGGATCTCCTGTGAGTTAACTGCACCCAGAACTTCCATCATAAGATCATCCGCTAACATTGGCCAAAACCTCTTATAGAAAACTGCATGTAATCCGTTAGGTCCAGGGGCTTTAAAGTCACCGATCGAGAACAAAGCTTTCCTGACCTCTTCTGCCGTATAGGGGCCATAAGAGCTTTGTTCATGGCAGTAGTAACATGTGGTTGTACCTTCGACAACACATTGAGGTCCGGCTGCTGAACCTGTGCTGTAAACAAAGCAGAAAAGTATTCTGAGATAATTAGATTAATGTCCTCCTCGCTTTCCTTCCATACTCCAGTGTCATCCAACAGCCTCTTAATGCAATTCCTCTTCTTGCGAGCCGCGACCGCTCTATGGAAAAACGTTGTATTTCGGTCACCATGCAGTAGCCAATTTGCCCTTCCACGTTGGAGCCAAACCAACTCTTCTTGATCCAGTAGGTTTTCAATCAGGACTTGGATATCTTTCATTCTTTGTCTGTTTTAAGAAGTGTTCGGTCCCCTTCTTAATTTCTCCAAATCTTTCTTTAACTTATTTGTTCTCTTCTTAGGGATCTTTAGGGTCTCACGATCCCACATATGCAAGTCCTTCAATACTGCCTTGGTCCGATCCGCGAGGGATGGGCCTAGCCCAGCTAACTTGGCTTGCTCCCAAGATGTCTTTACAATCTCGTTCATTGTCCCTTCTTCCAACCATCGGGCTTCGAACATTCGTTTCCGTTTCTGCTGCTGTTGCATCAACATCGGTTTGAAGTACTCCGTATCGAGCAGAATAGGCCTATGGTCAGAGTGGGTATGGTGTTCGTGTACCAGTCCTGCGAAAGGAATTTTTTTGCCCACATCTCATTACATAGAGACCTGTCAAGTCGCTCTCTGATCGGTCCACGACTCCATGTGAATGTATCTCCTATCACCATCACTTCCTGTAGCCCACAGTCATCGATGCAGTCTCTAAAAGCCCACATATAGTGATCAGGACGGTTATTACCACCTTCCTTTTCACTCATGTTGGTGATTTCATTAAAGTCGCCAAGGATCATCCATGGCCTAGAGTTGTTTGCATGAATATCTCAGAGGTACGTCCATGAGAGATACTTTCTCTCCCAACTCGTTTCTTCATAGAACCTTGTAATACGCCAAGATGGTGAGTTTCCGTCCATCACTATGCCATCTATAACATTATCCGAGGAGTAATTTAGAATCACTTCATCTGATAAGTTGTAATAGAGTACAAGCCCACCAGCACGTCCATCACTAGCCACTAAATGAAAACAATCAAAATCTAACTTAACCCTTAAAACTTCTACCTTGTCATTATTTAGATGTGATTCTGACAGAAAGACCACATCTGCTCTCAGCCGCCCTTGCAGGTCCAAGAGCTCTCGAATTGCCGTGGGAGAGAGCTGTCGGCGTTCTGGGAACAGGGGTCCCCGGACTTGCCTGCCTGCGGCCTGCGGCGTGGCTCAAAAGGGAGGGTCCGCACGGCCCATCATCATCAACACAAGACCCAAGACCCTCGCGAGGGGCCAAGCCTCGCGGGGCGGACGACACGACGCTTCCTCAGGCGCGGCCTCGTCAGGCTAGCTCACGAGGAGGCGGAGAGATCAAGGCGGGGTACCTCGCGAGGTGCCCATGACGCAAGCCATGACGACCAAGGGCGCCAGGCGGGCGCCAGCCCGCGCAGTGTCCTCCCTTTCCTCTTTGGTGCAAAGGGGGCAAGCGCAGGCGAGAGGATCAAGCAAAGGTATCCATTTCGGTGCAACAAGACCAAGACCAGTCCAACGGTGGGAAGGAGGTCATCGTGGAGCCCAGGACGGCGTCACCACAGGGCCCTTGGCAGGCGAGGACCAACTTTGGTCAGGATAAGTGTACTGGATGTTCCCCTTCGAATTGGCCAATTGTTGGCGCCCTTCCCGCTCAATATTTGGGAGGAGGCCCAGGGCCTTTGCCTATAAATAGGACTAGCCACCCCCAGGAAAGGGGCACCCCAGAATCCGAGCAAGCAGAGGGCAAGAGAGAGAGAGAGAAGGGCGGTTGAACTCCTCCTAGGAGTTCATCCCCCTCGCCAAGAACAGACCCTCGCGAGGCTGTTCTTCCCTGTATTGTTCACCATCATTAGCCCAAGAGGCAATCCACCCACCAAAAACTAGAGTAGGGTATTACACCACAATGGTGGCCCGAACTAGTATAATCTCTGTGTCCCTTGTGTGGTTCTTTCAGTAGCTAGATCCTTGTGAGACGGAGAGGTAGAGGGCATAATCTCCGCGCGCACCCCAGATTTCGAACCTCAAGGGTCTGCTGGAACCCGAAATCCGACATTTGGCGCGCCAGGTAGGGGTGCGCCGGAATCCACCTTTCTACCGCTCCGCGTCTCATCGCACCATCATCACCATGTCCGGCGACCAGGCGGGCAACCAAGATCCATGGGCGGCGTGGCCCGCCCGCACGGAGCCGCCCGCCTCGGGTGACCCCGCACCCCAGGCAGCTCGTGGTCCGTAGGGCGCTGCGGGCCGCGGGCGGCGCGGACAGGCTTCAACGACCCTCACGCCGCGGCAAGCGCGGTCGGCGGCAAGGGCCTCCAATCACACCGCGACCACGACACCGTACACCCGCCGGGAGCAAGCGAACTCGAGGGCCGCGCTCACGGTGGCCCGAGAGCTGCTGCAGTGTAGGCTGCTGGAAGGCAGCCGAGACGTGCTGCTGGAGCGGGTCGCCGAGCTCCTGGGCTTTGCCGCTTCGGGGGCTCACCCCTTCTGCATCCAGCTTCCGTCGCAAGCCCAGGGTAGCACGCGCGGGGGCCCCTCTCGCTCCCGCGTGCCTCAGGGCTACCCTAACACCAGCGAATCCGTCGGCGTCGGATTGGCGGTGGCGCTACCCCCGCCCCCGGCGCGTGAGGGAGAAGGGCTTGGTACGGCCCACGGCGTCGGCGGGCAGCCGCGTTATCACTCCGCGGTAGGCACGTCAAGTAACACTGCGTGGCAGCTGGAGCCCTACAGCACAGCCTTCGGGATGACGGCGCCAGAAGAATACGTGCCCCTCATGATGGACCAAGGGCACGCTCACGAGGGCGAGCAAGGCTCACTGCTCAGCCCCGGCTGGGGAGACGAGACACCAGAAGCTGAGCTCTTCCAGGAGCCCCGGGACGGTTCCATCGGGCACGCTGGAGGCGACAGCTATCGGGTACCACTAATTCCTCAGGAGCAGGCGTACGCTAATGATGGATCGCAGGAGGTGCAGGTCGCCGCAGCAAGCAGCTGCCCCGCTCCCACAGTCCTACCCCTCGGGAGGAGGGCGCAGGGGGCTGCAGGAGAGGGGCAGAGATCCGACATCACCACCACAGCGTTCGGAGCAAGGCGTTCTCAGGAGGTAGGCCCTCCGCTGGGGAGGCGCCTAAGGGCCTGCCCCTGGCGGAGGACCCATGGTCATCGGGGGAACCGCTGGCGACCACTCTACCCCACCGGCGGCGTCCTGGTTTCCGGTCGTCGTTGGTGGCACTAGAGTGTGGCGCAAGGCGGGGCCCTCGTCTGGCGATATGAAGCAAGGCCGGTACCTGTGAAGAAGGCCCAGTGCCTGTGAAGCTCGCCGTCTCGTGACACTCTCACGTAATAATGAGTGGGGCTGTACACGCCCCAGAGTCTCAGGGGTGCCGGCCTCAGGCCCTGGGGCTCCCTCCCACGCCCAGTGGACAGCACTTAGCTCCGCGCTGGTGAGAAGACGTCCAAGACTAGATTAGGTGCCGGACGCGGCCTTTTGTCTGCTTTCATTGCCTTCTTCTTTTGGTTGTAACTTTTCCCCTGCTGGATTTAAATTGGATTCTAATTTGAGATTTGCGTGCGTTCGGGGAAGGGGTGCTTAGTCTCGTTCGAGCCATTTCTTGCGTTCTGGTTACCGCTTCACCACAGCTGCCTCCCCTCGCGAGCCCCTTGCGAGTCGGGCCGGACCAGGCTCGTGCGCAGCCCAGACTGCCGCTATTGCTCCTTCTCAGGAGGACTTCCTGGTACCTGCGGAGGATGTCCCTTTGGAAAAAGGCCCGGAGCCTGTGAAGAAGGCGAATGCCTGTGAAGCTATCGCGTTTGGGAAAAGGCCCGGAACCTGTGAAGAAGGAAAATGCCTGTGAAGCTATCGCGTTTGGGAAAAGGCCCGGAGCCTATGAAGAAGGCGAATGCCTGTGAAGCTATCGCGTTTGGGAAAAGGCCCGGAGCCTGTGAAGAAGGCGAATGCCTGTGAAGCTATCGCGTTTGGGAAAAGGCCCGGAGCTTGTGAAGAAGGCGAATGCCTGTGAAGCTATCGCGTTTGGGAAAAGGCCTGGAGCCTGTGAAGAAGGCGAATGCCTGTGAAGTTATCGCGTTTGGGAAAAGGCCCGGAGCCTGTGAAGAAGGCAAATGCCTGTGAAGCTATCGCGTTTGGGAAAAGGCCCGGAGCCTGTGAAGAAGGCGAACGCCTGTGAAGCTATCGCGTTTAGGAAAAGGCCCGGAGCCTGTGAGGAAGGCCAGCGCCTATGAAGCCCCTCGCCAACGACGCTTGCGCGTCCCATAATTTCAACTAGAGAACACTCAGGACACCACGTCCTCCCATGGGCTGCCTCAAGGCCTGCGCGAAACAAAGGTAAACCAGCCAGCCGCCAGGCGCGGGTGCTCGCGCAATATAACAACTACTAGTACAATGTATACATGTTTTTCATGAGGGGCTCCCCATCCTCAAAATGCTCTCACAGCCATCAGGCCAAACACCTGAGTTCTACTCATGCAGGATAAAAAGACACGGACGATACATACTCACTCGGAAAAATCTCCCAATGCATCCTCAGGAGCACCTCCCGAGCCACCGCTGGCATCGCTGAACTCGCCATCGCTACCTGCGTCGCCGCCAGCGGCGTCAAGGCCGTCCACCACACCGCCTTCGTCGGCAGCCACGATCCCATCGTCGTCATCCGAAGTGAAGGCCCTCACAAGAGCGTCCACGTTGTCTTCCACCCAGTGCGCCAGGTCGCCTCGGACGGCCTGGGGGACTGGGGCGATGGCGGCGTCGAAGTCGAAGTGGGGATCTATGTTCCGGAGATGGCTGAAGACGCGAGAAAAGGCGCGCCCGAGTAGGGCGCGGCTCCTCTCCTCCACCAACCTGTCGGCCCTGACCGACCGCGCCTCCAGTTGTGTCACCACGGCGGTCAAGAACTGCAGGTTGCCGGCGTAGTTGATCGTGTGCGGCTCGCCGACGGCCGCCTCGCAGATGTTGCCCAAGGCTGTGTTAGCCCTCTCCCTGAGCGTAGCCAGCATGGGGCCGTGCACGTGCTCCAAGACCTGCCGCTGGTGTATCTCATCAGCGTTCTGGCGCTCGACGGCCTCAGCCTCCTCCACCCGCTGGCGAAGACGGAGCACCTCAGCCTGGGAGGCAGCCAACTCCTTTTGTGCTGCCTCAAGCGCGACCCGGGAAGCGTCGGCCCGCCGCGTCGCCTCATTCCGTTGGGCCCTCGGGGCTGCGGTTCTTCCCTCAGCCTCGACCCGGATCAACTCCAGCTTCCCCGCGAACTCACGCTCGAAGCCTTGGCGTGCCGTCGCCACCCGACGACCAACCTACTCCAGGACACGCGCTTCCCGTGCGGCGACTTCGTCTTCCGCCTGCGTCACCAGGCGCTCCCTCGTCTCCAACCGCTCGTACTCGCGGGTGCGTTCGGCGGCTTCCAGCGTCAACGCTTCCTCACGCCTCTGGAGCTTAGCTGGGTCGCTAGAGGCCACCTTCATCGATGCAAGTGCCGCCTCGCGCAGTTCCACTTGCTCCTCTAATGAGTGGCATCGGGCCAGGAGCTCCCGAGCCCGCTCCTCTGCTGCTTCTCGCCGTCGGTCGGCTCCCAGGGCCTCCTCAGCGGCCTGGGATCGGGCCGCCCGAGAGGCCTCCAGCGACGCCTTCGCCTCTTCATCATCAAGGTCGCGCTGATGGCGCGCGAGGGCGACGGCGGCCTCCAGCTCGCGTCGCCCAGCAGCCAGGCGCAGGCCCTCGGCCTCCAGACGTGCGTCTTCATCGGCGAGCTCCTCCCCAAGCAGGTCCACCGCGTCAGTTGCCCTTCGAAGGAACTCTTGGCGACGAGCACGGCGCTCCCGAGCGCGCTCGAGCACGTCTTCCGCACCACCATCCGCCCCAAGCAGGCGACGGGGGCCACAAATCATCGCTCCCCTGCGGGGCAGGGGGCTAGGGGCTGGCGCCCTCACAACGGTCGGCGCGCCGTACCAGAAGCCCGGCCTGAGGCCGGCCCGTCTTCAGGAGAAGGGCGCAGGGGGCGCTCACTACTGGAATCAGCTAATTTGCCATCTGCCAGCTCTTTGCCGTCTGCTAGCTGACGGCAAAGCAGCTCTTTGCCATCAGCTACCAAAAAGCCGACGGCAAAGAACTGGCAGACGACAAAGAAGCTCTTTGCCGTCCGCCAGATCTTTGCCGTCTGCTGGCATATGGCAAAGAATCTTTGCCGTCCGCTGGCGGACGGCAAAGAGAGAGGTGGCCCCCACCCCCCGCCCGTTTGGGAAAAACTTAACGGGCCACCTCTTTGCCGTCCGCCAGCGGACGGCAAAGAGCCAAAGTGGCGGACGGCAAAGACAGGCGGACGGCAAAGAGGGCAGTATCTAACGGCCCGTGCCCCCCGCCCGCCTCTGTTCTCGCCCCATCCCGCCCCGCGCCCCACCACGCACCCCCGCCGCCGCCGCCCGCCACCCGCCGCCGACTCTTGCCCCCGCCGCCGCCCGCCGCGCGCCGCCGCCCCGGCCCCCACCGCCCCGTCGCCCCCCACCCGCCGCCCCGGTGCCCCAGCCCCCCGCCGCCCGGGCGCCCCAGCCCCCCGCCGCCCCGCGCCCCACCGCGCCGGGCCCGGCCCCCCGCCGCCCCAGGCCCCGGCCAGCTCCTCCACCGCCCCGCCCCCTCCTCCACCGGCGCTGGTAAAGGTGAGCCCGGCCTCCTTTTTCTGTTTTTTTCTGTTTTTTTTCTTTTTAGTTTTAGTTTAGATTTAGTGTTAGGTTTAGTTTTAGGTTTAGTTTTAGTTTAGATTTAGTTTTAGGTTTAGTTTTAGGTTTAGTTTAGATTTAGTTTTAGGTTTAGTTTTAGAGAAAAAGAGGAGAGGAGGAGAAGAAGAAGAGGAAGAAGAAGAAGAGGAGGAGGAGAAGAAAAAAGAAGAAGAGGAAAAAGAAGAAGAAAAAAGAGGAGAGGAGGAGCAGAAGAAGAGGAAAAAGGAAAGGAGGAAGAAGAAGAAGAAGAAGAAGAAGGAAAAAAAGGAAGAAAAGGAAGAAAAGGAAGAAGAAGAAAAGGAAAAAAAAAAGGAAAACCCCCCGACACGGCACCCCGACCCGACACCGCACCCCGACCCCGACCCGGCACCCCGACCCCGACACCCCGACCCCGACCCCGACCCCGACACCCCGACCCCGACCCCGACACCCCGACCCCGAGCCTGACCCGACACCCCGACCCCGACACGGACACGGCACCCCGACCCCAACCCGACACCCCGACCCCGAGACCCCGACACCGACACGACAACCCGACACCGACACCCTGACACCACACCCACCTTTACCCCGACACCGACACGGCACCCCGACCCCGACCCGGCACCCCGACCAGACACCCCGACCCCGAGACCCCGACCCCGAGACCCCGGGCCTGACCCGACACCCCGACCCCGACACTGACACGGCACCCCGACCCGACACCCCGACCCCGAGACCCTGACCCCGACCGCGAGTCGGACCCGACACCCCGACCCCGACACCGACACGGCACCCCGACCCCGACCCGGCACCCCGACCCAACACCCCGACCCCGAGACCCCGACCCCGACACGGCACCCCGACACCGACAGGGCACCCCGACCACCGACACCTCCCGAAAATTAAGGTGTTCTTTGGCCTTCCAGAGGCCGACGGGGTCATATATTTGTGAATTATTAGTTAGGTCATATATTTTTCGATTTTGTTATGAAAAACATCATATATAATTGTGTTGATCGTGTAGTTTTAAATGTGCAGTTGTTTCATCGCTGCGAGGTTTGGTGTTCGACGACCTCGCCGTGCGTTTGACGAGCTCTGCCCCTTCGTTCGTGGGTGAGCACAAATGACAAGTCCTCCTCCCCCATTAATTATTTGATCTATTCCGATGAAACTTGATAGCTAGCTATATATGTGTCTGGAATCATCAGTATGCGTAACCAATATGTGTCTCCCGTTCGAAAGCGTCATAGTTATAAATATGCATGCATTTGCATATTTATAACCTTGATTCTTTCGAATTGTCCAACGCTATCCATGGACAGCCCGAGTATGTGTAGATTGGGTTCATTTTCCCATATGCTTTGCTCCGGATCCGACGCATAAATTTCGTCAGTGCCTCCCCTGTTGTTCTCCGGGTACACATCCTCTCTGTTTATTGCAGAGACGTGTATCAGGAGAACAGCGGGGAGGTGCTGCCGAAATTTTGCGTCGGATCCGGAGCATAGCATGGGAAAATGAACCCAATCTACACATACACGGGTGGGATTAGGATCTATCATTACCTATTAGAGTGTAGGTTGCATGGACGTAATAAAATTGACAAAGTAGATCAACTGATGAATATATACATGGTGAATTACATATATAATTGTTGTGTGTCCAGTAGCTCTGAAAGTCAAGATGAGTGACCGTGCTTGGATGTATACCGGTCACACTGGTCAGAACAAATGGAGCGCTGAATGGTTCACAAAAACTAAGGGGTTTGTGCAAGCCGCATTTGCAAATGGCCAAAAGAAAACCTGGTGCCCCTGTTTCCGGTGCGGCAATTGGGAAAAGAAGACAGAGGCTGAAATGGGCAAACACCTGCAGAAGAGTGGTTTTACGCCCGATTATACGGTGTGGACATTTCATGGTGAGTCTGCCCAACGTGACCGAGCTGAGGTGGATCGTCGTCGCACTGACGAGCATGGTACCGGGATGGAAAACATGGTGCAAGGCTATGATGATGCTCGGGATTCGGACGAGGAGATGGAGGAATCTGCAAAGGCCTTCAATGAAATGTTGGAGTCTTCGAAACGTCCGCTACACGAGCACACTGAGCTTTGTCAGTTGGATGCCATCTCACAAGTAATGGCTCTGAAGGCTCAGTTCAACTTGGGCAGAGAATGCTATGACGCAATTATGACAGTATTTGGACGCTTTCTACCCAAAGGCCATGTAATGCCTGCAAACCTGTACCAGTCGGACAAAATCCTCCGTGCACTGAAGATGCCCTATGAGAAGATACATGCCTGTGAGAAAGGATGTGCCTTATTTAGGCTTGGCTATGCGGACTTGAACTATTGTCCCATTTGCAAGTCTTCCAGGTATATTGTGGTAGACAACGGTATGGGTGAGAAGACACAGACCAAAATCCCCGTTAGTGTTCTTCGGTATATGCCAATCATACCAAGACTTCAACGTCTTTTCATGGTCGAAGAGACGGCCAGACAGATGACATGGCACAAAACAGGCAAAAGAACCGAACTAGATGCAGATGGGAATCTGATGATGGTACACACATCGGATGGTGTTGCGTGGAAAAAGTTTGATGAATTACATGCTGACAAAGCGGCAGATCCGAGGCATCCTCGAGTCGGCATCAGCACGGATGGGTTCAGTGTGTTTGGTATGACGGCAGCCCAATACAGTTGTTGGCCCGTATTTGTCTTTCCACTCAATCTCCCCCCCGGACAGATTATGCAAAGAAAGAACATTTTCCTGACGTTGATAATTCCAGGACCCAACTATCCGGGCAAAAATATGAATGTGTACATGCAGCCGCTTAAGGACGAATTGCAAGAAGCCTGGGATAATGGGTTCAAGACATACGACGCCTTTAGCAAACGGAACTTCATAATGCGTGTCTGGTACATGTACTCGACGCATGACTTGCCGGCGTATGCGCTATTCGTTGGCTGGTGTGTGCATGGAAGGTTCCCGTGCCCCACATGCAAGGGAGCTCTTGAGTTTCGTTGGCTTCAGGCCGGTCGCAAGTTTTCTTGCTTCGACATGCATAGACAGTTCCTGGATCCTTGCCATAAGTTCAGGAAAGACAAGAAGAACTTCATCAGGGGTAAAGTTGTCAAAAACTCTGCACCACCTGCATTGACAGGCCAACAGACCCTGGATCAGTTAAACGCTCTCGAGCCAGATCCACAACGTTCAGGGTACTTCAAGGGGTATAATACTAAGCACGCGTGGACTCACAAAACATGCTTATGGGATCTGCCTTACTTCAAAGACCTCCTTTGCCCACACAACATCGACGTGATGCACACTGAGAAGAATATCGCTGAGGCACTTTTTGGTACATTGTTCGGCATAGATGGGAAGTCAAAGGATAATACTAAGGCTAGAGTCGATCTGGAGGCGCTATGTGATAGGCCGTTACAAAACATGAAAGAACCGAAAGGAAAGCAGAACTGGACAAAGCCAAAGGCATGGTTCAATCTTGGAAGGCTAGCTATGAGGGAAATTCTCTTGTGGGTGCAACAACGGTTGATGTTCCCCGATGGGTATGCAGCGAATCTAAAGAGGGGAGCGAATCTTGATAAACTGAAGATATTTGGTCTCAAGAGTCATGATTGGCACATATGGATTGAGCGGGTAATGCCGGTGATGTTGCGTGGCTTCATCCCTGAGGATGAATGGCTAGTACTGGCAGAACTCAGCTATTTCTTCCGTGTTCTTTGTGCGAAAGAACTATCGCCTGGCGTGCTAGAAGAAATGGAAGAGTTGGCGCCGGAGTTGATCTGCAAGTTAGAGAAGATCTTTCCACCGGGCTTCTTTAATCCAATGCAGCATTTGATTTTGCATCTCCCGACCGAGGCAAGATTGGGCGGGCCCATGCAAAATCGTTGGTGCTACCCAACTGAGAGGATGCAGAAGACGCTTCGAGAAAAATGTAAAAATAAACGTAGAATTGAAGCATCGATGGCTGAGGCATTCATCACAGAGGAGGCGGCAAACTTCGTAACAGCGCACTATGAAGCCAAAAATCGTCATTTGCATAATCCGAAGCCTCGGTACAATGCTGACGAGCCTAAAAAAGGTGGATCCAACCTCAGCCTATTCAAAGGGAATCTCGCAGCAGCTAGTGTTTCACATCCAGTATCTTTGGATAACGAAGAATGGCGGAGCATTTCGTTGTATATCTTCAACAACCTGATAGAAGTGCGGCCGTACATCGAGTAAGTTCTCGGTACATTGTTTCGCAACTTCTATTTCCTTTGAACTACTCTTATTCCTGGATATGTCATACAGTCGATACGTCACCATATTCTCGTATGGAGCGGAGATCCAAAAGGATTCCGTCCAAGAGTATGAGCTTCTCGCAAAGCAAGGAGGTGGCTATCCCGGTTTCATCTCTTGGTTCAAACAAACGGTAACTTCTATTAGACAGTTTCATTTCATTCGCTAATTTGTGCATAGTGCAACAATCCTTTCATATTAAACTTGTAGGCTAATTCAGAGTCTATGGACGCCGAATTGAGACAAGTCGCTAATGGTTTTGACTATAAGGTTCGTTCATTTGACAAGTACGACATCAACGGGTATCGCTTTCGTACCTATGGCAAAGAGCTATCTATGGCCGACCGAAAGTCAACAAATTGTTGTGTATCTGCTATCGGCGAAGGAGGTACCGAGTATTATGGGAGAGTTGAAGCAATTTATGAACTTCTGTTCTATGGTGAAAATCCACCGAATGTCGTAGTCTTCAAATGTTATTGGTTTCAGCCGAAGGAGACTAGAAGGACTCATGAACATGTAGGGCTAGTTGAAATCAACCAAAGCACTCATTTAGATGTTCCAGATGTCTATATTATGGCTCAACAGGCGACCCAAGTATTCTATCTACCGTGGGCCTGCCAAACTAATCCAAATCTGAAAGGTTGGGATGTCGTTTATGAAGTGCCGCCACGTGCTAGACTTTCTCCCCCAAAGGAAGAAGATTATGAACCTCACATTAACCCAGACACATATGAAGGATAATTCTTCCAAGAGACTCGTCTTTCCAAAAAGCGTTTCAAGAACCGCTATTCTTCACCCCAAAACATTGAAGTAGACAGCGACAATGAATCCGACATCACCCCAGAGGAGGAACAAGAAGAGCCGGAACAAGAAGAGGTTACTGCTGCGGATGACCTGTCAATGCTTGACCGATTACGTCAAGGTGGCCTTGCACATGTTGATGCCAATGAACCCTATGAGCCCGTCATTGATTATAGTGATGATGATGATTATGCATTTATTGATGATACTGATCGAGATTATTAGTAGTGTCAGGTATTACATTTTTTTATGTTGTACTTGATGATGATACACTTAAGTGATACAAATATTATTATTCATGTCGGTCTTTTTTTATGTTGTACTAATTTCGTTTACTGTTTGTCATGGCAGGTGTTGAAAGATGGTGGGCGCTGGTCGGGAGCGTGGTCTGAGGTCTTCCATTCCAGACGCACCTCTCCGCCGAGCATTGCTGGACAGTATGGCCACACCGCCGGGCCCTTCTTCGTCGACCGCGGTGCCCAGCAGGGGACGAGGTAGGAAGAAAGGAGGTGGGGCACGTGGTCGTGGGAGAGGAAGTAGGGTGACTGCTACGGCGCCTTCCTCGCCGCCACCCCCAGCCGTTTCACCCGAGCACGTGACTGCTAGGGTGGACTCGTCAGAGGAGGAGGCTACACGGACTCCGGTCCACGAGCCTCCGGTCCACGGGTCTTGGGCCCACGAGCCTCGGGTCGACTGGCCTTCGGCCCCCGAGAGTTCGGCCCACGTGACCCCGGAGGAGCACACGTCCGGATGGGGTACCTGGCCGGATCAGCCCGAGGAGCCGAGTGGCCATGCTGATGATGGCGGGGAGCCGACTGATCTTGAGGAGGAGGGGGGCACCGTCTACCAGCGTGGTGCTACACGGCTCCCGTCCGTGCCGGTGACCCGTGAGCAGAGGTGGTTGATTTTCCCTGATGGGGAGAGGTACGTAAGTGCATTTAATATTTTTGTACCTTGTGCATTCACGTTTTTTCAAATAACTAATGCGTTGGCCTTGTCATGCTGCAGGGGTTGGGACCACCATCATAGTGTCCGCCGGCCCAACTCCGTCCTTGGAGTTCTTTGCCGGCAAAACTTCCCGGGGTTTGTCACGTTGCCTGGTGAGGGTCGGCTTCCAGAGCTTGGATTGAGCTGGGAGCACTACGTGGCTGCCCCGGCCCCGCCGGATGAGATTATCGATGGTGTCGTGTGCGACACGAGGGCAGACATGGTGATCAGAAAGTTCTGGGTAATTTCTCCTTTACACATTTAAAAATCTTCAACTAGCTAGTTATTAATTGTACTAATCAATATTGTCTCATTTGATCGCAGACATTCTACAGGTGTGAGGAGGGATACGAGGAGGACGCGGCACATGTTATCGAGAACGTGTGCAAGCGCCTACTCCAGAACTTACGGCACGAGGCTCGGGTGCAGGCTGTTCGAGACTACTACGCCTTGCGTGGTATCAAGAAGACCAAGCCGGCGTGCCGCGATAAGTTTCTGAGTAAGGAGCAGTACATGAAGGTAATTCTTAAGGCCTTCTCTACTTAAGTTCCTTCATTTAGTAATTGTTAGCGGTAGCGCTCAAGTTTCTATTTGCTAACTTAGGCGCCTCCGAGATGGTGTGCGGATCGGATGGATTGTTGGGAGGTGTTGGTCGATGAGTGGTGCTCACAACGATGGCTAGCCCTCCACAAGGAGGCCAAGGACAAACGTGCCCAAATGGAAGGTGTGCCACACCATCAAGGCAGCTCCAACTTATATCAGTTCGGGCGCAACTGGGTATGTGGTTTGCTTCATGATTCATGCAATTCATTCATCATGCTAGCTTGAGCCCTTTAATTACTAATTTTCATTGTTTCTCTCTTTCAGGCACGCTACAATAAGGCGGATAAGGTGCCAGAGGTGTACGACCTGTATGCCATGGCCCACACTGCCTCTTTCAAGAAAGTCAAGGCTTTCTCTCAGTCTGACCTCGATGATGCAAACAACTTCACCAACATCTCCTCCCACAACAAGCTCGTGAGATATAGAGATGAGGGGAAGGCGAGGAAAGGGGAGGACTTTAACCCGAGCCAGGGTCCCATTGATCCAGAGCTGTTGATGATATCTGGTGGCGGGAGGTCCCATGGCTCCATAGCCATTGGAGATGGACTTATCCGTTGTCCTAGCACTCTCCCGGAGATCAAGGCGCGTCAGTCGAGCTCCGCTCCTGAGATAAGGCCTCGTGAACGGCCAGTGCAACTCGCCATCAAGGTTAGTGATACCTACTCAGTTATCTTTCTGCATTACATTGTGTGCGCTTCCATCAATGATTACAAATTGTCATGTGAGTGGTGTTGCAGGCTGCTATACAGAGTGAGAGAGATAGAACAGAGAAACTTCTGGCGGAGGCGGCGGAGAGGCAGCGGGAGTTGGAGGAGAGGACGGCAAAGATGATGGAGGAGGAGAGGGCACGGAATGACATGCAGGCAAGGGCCATGTACGAGCTCCTTGTGGTAAGTTTCTTCTGCAGATTAGCCAAAACATTCATGTAGTGTTTGTCTCATTACTAACTAGTATGACTGAGTCGTCAAAACCAAATGTGCAGTCTGTGTGCGAGAAGGCAGGTCAGACCGCTCCGCCGATGCCAGTGATTGCTCCTGGGACCACGGTGAGTTTTATTTGAAAGGACATTACTTGCTAGTTTTAACATTTGAGTGTCATCATGCTAACAAGACATTGGAAATGATCTTTGGTGCAGCGTAACTCCAGACAAGCATCGCACGATCCTTCTCCAGCTACCGACACGAGCCACCACGCTCCTACACCTCCTGGATCTTGGTAAGTTTATCTAGTGTTTTGCTTAACACATGCATAAAGACCTAGACTTAGCTTTATTTCCTCCAATGCTTACCATAATGACCTAGACTTAGCTTCTTCTCCTCCAAAATGACTTAATAAGCTTACTGACCTCCAAAACCATCCATTTTACCTAAGTTAGCTCTAAAACGATCTGTACTTAGCTTACTTATGTCAAAAATTGCATAATTAGCTTAGTTAGCTCATAGACGATCCATTTTACCTAAGTTAGCTCTAAAATGACCCATTTCAACTAGGTTAACTCCAAAATGACCAATCTTACCTAGGTTATCTCATAAACGATCCATTTCAACTAATTTAGCTCATAAACGATCCATTTCACCTAGGTTACCTAAAAAACGATCCATTTCACCTAAATTAGCTCTTAAATGATCCATTTCACCCAAGTTAGCTCAAAAAGATCCATTTCAACTAAATTAGCTCATAAATGATCCATTTCACCTAAGTTAGCTCAAAAACGATCCATTTCAACTAAATTAGCTCAAAAATGATCCATTTCAACAAAGTTAGCTAAAAAACGATCCATTTCAACTAAGTTAGCTCAAAAACGATCCATTTCAACTAAGTTAGCTCAAAAACGATCCATTTGACCTAAGTGAGCTAAAAAACGATCCATTTCACCTTAGTTGCCTCAAAAACGATCCATTTCACCTAAGTGAGCTAAAAAAGATCCATTTCTAACTTTCTTATTTTGCCATTTTGCAGATTTCATTATGTGCTGGATGGAGTGCTTGTTCTACTCTTCTTGTTCTTGTCTTCTCATTCTAGTCACCTTAGCTATGGAGTGCTTGTTTATGTATGGATGGAACTTCTTTATGTATGAAATGATGGATGAAACTTGTTTATGTATGAAATGATGGATGGAACTTGCTTATGTAATATGTACGGATGGAACTTGCTTATGAATGCCTGTGAAATACATGAACTTGCTTATGAATGCCTGTGAAATATATCTATATGTCATATATATTTTCTGTGCAAATTGTGGGATTTAATAAAAAACAGAAAAAAAACCCCAATATGCAGCCTCTTTGCCGTCCGCTGCTGACGGCAAAGAGCTCTTTGCCGTCGGTGGCAGACGGCAAAGAGCTCTTTGCCGTCAGCAGCGGACGGCAAAGAGGCCACGTGGCAGGCAGCTGTGCTTCCTGGGAGGCTGACCCATTTGGCCAGTTTGCCATCAGTGGCAGACGGCAAAGACTTTGCCATCAGTGGCAGACGACAAAGACTTTGCCATCAGTGGCAGACGGCAAAGACTTTGCCATCAGTGGCAGACGGCAAAGACTTTGCCATCAGCGGCAGACGGCAAAGAGCTGCCGTTAGCCACTTAACGGACTGACAGCGCAATTATTGCCGTCCGCTCTCTTTGCCGTCAGCCCTGCTCTCTTTGCCGTCTGCGGCGGACGGCAAAGACTTTGCCATCAGTGGCGGACGGCAAAGTAGCTGTTTACCGTAGCCAACGTTGCCGGAGCCTTTTGCCGTCCGCAGCTGACGGCAAAGGCCTTTGCCGTCCGCTGTTCATGCCTTTGCCGTCCGCCATGGCAGACGGCAAAGTAGCTGATTCCTGTAGTGGCTTCAGCCAGACGCAGCCCGCGGCCAGGCGGGGAGCCCATGGCAGGCTGGCCATGTCAAGCGAGGGCCCGTGAAGGAAGATCGCAGGAAGGGAAGGGCTGCAGGGCACCTCGGGACGGTCCGCCCCCTCATTCGTCCTCACCACAAGAGCAGTGCTGCTCGGAATGCTTTGGGATGATGGGGGAGGCGAAGCCAAAGGAGGCGGCGCCTCAGCAGCCCCCGCGAGCTCGGTCGGAAGAGGCCTGCAGAGCAAGGATCAGTAGACGCAACAAGGGGATTAGGAGCCAGAAAAGGAGAAGGCTTACTCGTCGGTAGCGAAGTACTTCCGGCGCTTCAGCAAGCGACAAGAGAAGTCATCACCCAGGGCCTCCCTTTTCCTCTGGAGGGCCTCAAAATCCACACGGAAGCGGCCCAGGAGAAGAGCGCAAGGATCAACCTGTGACGAAGACGGAGCAGCAGAGCGGACCGCGTCAGGGGCGCCTGCCTGACGCGTACTGCCAATCACCTCGCTAGAAGACGCGGCCGGGGCCTCATGAGCCTCGGCCCCAGGCGCTGGGAGTAGCTGCTTGCCACCCACAGCTTCAGCAGCACAGACCTCAGGAGCCGTTCCCTCGAGGGCATCGCCAGGCGCAATCACCTCATCGGGAGCCTTCTCGGCCTCCGCCACCTCATGCCTGTTGGGGAACGTAGTAATTTCAAAAAAATTCCTACGCACACGCAAGATCATGGTGATGCATAGCAACAAGAGGGGAGAGTGTTGTCTACGTACCCTCGTAGACCGAAAGCGGAAGCGTTATATCAACGCGGTTGATGTAGTCGTACGTCTTCACGATCCGACCGATCCAAGAACCGTTACTCCGGCACCTCCGAGTTCTTGGCACACGTTCGGCTCGATGACGTTCCCCGGGCTCCGATCCAGCAAAGCTTCGGGGAAGAGTTCCGTCAGCACGACGGCGTGGTGACGATCTTGATGTTCTACTGTCGCAGGGCTTCGCCTAAGCACCGCTACAATATGACCGAGGTGGAATTTGGTGGCAGGGGGCACCGCACACGGCTAAGGAAAGATCTCAATGATCAATTGTGTGTCTAGAGGTGCCCCTGCCCCCGTATATAAAGGGGCAGAGGGGGAGGGGTGCGGCAGCCATAGGAGGAGTCCTACTCCCGCTGGGAGTAGGACTCCCCTCCAATCCTATTCCTAATAGGACTCCCCAAGTGGGGAAAGAGAGAGGGGCTGGCCGGCCACCTTCCCTAGTCCTAATAGGACTAGGGGAAGGGGGGAGGCGCGCAGCCCATGAGGGCAGCCCTTTCACCTTTCCACCAAGGCCCATGTTGGCCCATTTGGCTCCCGGGGGGTTCCGGTAACCCTCCCGGTATTCCGATGAAATCCCGATTTCACCTGGAACACTTCCGATGTCCAATCATAGGCTTCCAATATATCAATCTTTACGTCTCGACCATTTCGAGACTCCTCGTCATGTCCGTGATCACATCCGGGACTCCGAACAACCTTCGGTACATCAAAATGCATAAACTCATAATAACTGTCATCGTAACGTTAAGCGTGCGGACCCTATGGTTCGAGAACAATGTAGACATGACCGAGACACATCTCCGGTCAATAACCAATAGCGGGACCTGGATGCCCATATTGGCTCCTACATATTCTACGAAGATCTTTATCGGTCAGATCGCATAACAACATACGTTGTTCCCTTTGTCATCGGTATGTTACTTGCCCGAGATTCGATCGTCAGTATCCAATACTTAGTTCAATCTCGTTACCGGCGAGTCTCTTTACTCGTTCCGTAATACATCATCCCGCAACTAACTTATTAGTTGCAATGCTTGCAAGGCTTAAGTGATGTGCATTACCGAGAGGGCCCAGAGATACCTCTCCGACGATCGGAGTGACAAATCCTAATCTCGAAATACGCCAACCCAACATCTACCATTGGAGACACCTGTAGTACTCCTTTATAATCACCCAGTTACGTTGTGACGTTTGGTAGTACCCAAAGTGTTCCTCCGGCAAACGGGAGTTGCATAATCTCATAGTCATAGGAACATGTATAAGTCATGGATAAAGCAATAGCAACATACTAAACGATCGGGTGCTAAGCTAATATAATGGGTCATGTCAATCAGATCATTCAACTAATGATGTGACCTCGTTAATCAAACAACAACTCTTTGTTCATGGTTAGGAAACATAACCATCTTTGATTAACGAGCTAGTCTAGTAGAGGCATACTAGTGACACTCTCTTTGTCTATGTATTCACACATGTATTATGTTTCCGGTTAATACAATTCTAGCATGAATAATAAACCTTTATCATGATATAAGGAAATAAATAATGACTTTATTATTGCCTCTAGGGCATATTTCCTTCAATGCCTCCCTGCTCCGCCACTCGAGGAGGATCCGCCTTGACCGACCAGAAGGGGGGTCACCACCACAGGGTTCTCGCGATGCCCTTGGAAGCCAGCGGGGCGCAGCCCCCATTTGTCAAAGGAGGGCATCTGCTTCACGAAGTCGTCCCTGTTCTGGCAAAGGTACAGCAGGGCCCCTCCCCGCTGGATGCTGCCCGGGTTGGGGTCACCAGTCAGGGCCAGGAGCACTGTCCTTAGCGCCCCAGGCGTTAGGTCTTCTTCTTGGAGCCTCATGCGATCGTCATGCCCGCTGAAGGCCCACATTCGGCGGGAATGGCGTTGGAGAGGGGCGATGCGGCAAAACAGGAACTCCTTCACCACCTTGGGCGCCGTCACGCCGAGCGACCTCAAGAACATGAAGCGGCGCGAGACGAAGGCGAGTCGAGGGCTCACGAGCATCTCCTGGCCCCAGCCCGAGTTGGGTACAACAGGCAAAGTTGGCTTCGCCAGCAGGGAGCTGGGCACCCCGACATCGACGTACAACCACCGCTCGCGGAACCCAGCAGGAGGCGAAGGGAGCTTGAAGTCAATCCCCGAGGCCGCAGTCTCAGACGTGGCGACGAAGCTCACACACGCTGAGCATTGAGTGGGGTCAGCAAGGCGCAAAGAGAAGAAGTGGCGCAGCAAGGCAACGGAAGGAGGGATGCCCATCATCGCCTCGCAAACAAAGGCGAAGACCGAAAGGAGGGTGATGGATTCAGGACCCAGATGCATCATATGGATCTGGTAATGAGAGAGGACGACCTTGAAGAAATCGGAAAAGGGGGGAACCAGACCCGCCCACAAGGCATCGGCAAAATAATGGACCTCAGTGATTATCCTGTCGGTGGGGAAGTGAGACGTAGACCAGGCCGTCGTCCTCCCGCACTCGTTGAAGATGGTGGCCAGAGCCGGGCTGAGCTTATCCAGGCACTCTCGGTTGAGTATGGTCGACCGGCCGACGGCGGGGGCCACCGACGGCGGCGAGCGAGATGGAGGCATGGGTTTCTTCCCTTTCCCCTTCTTCGTCGGAGCCATGGTGATGAAAAAGAAGGAGAAGATGTGAGATGGGATTCGAGGCAAGAGTCGGAGTCCGAAGGGAGGAAGAACAGGGGACGGTCGAGCAACAAGAAGGGGAGCGGCTGTGTACAACTGCGAGTCCGCCTAGCAGGGCGCAAAATAAGGAAGCGTGGGGGAACAGTGCCGCCCACGTCCAATCAACCGCCACGCGGCGCCCGAGGCCGCAGGCTGTTAGGGCCCGCGGCGCTTCGCCCTTGCCCTTTCGCCTTTCAGCACGGCCAAGTCCATGCGTGCCTTGGGCCCGGGGGCTACTGTCGGCGTTCTGGGAACGGGGGTCCCCAGACTTGCCTGCCTGCAGCCTGCGGCGTGGCTCAAAAGGGGGGCCCGGCACGACCCATCTTCATCAACACAAGACCCAAGACCCTCGCGAGGGGCCAAGCCTCGCGGGGCGGACGACACGGCGCTTCCTCAGGCGCGGCCTCGTTAGGCTGGCTCACGAGGAGGCAGAGAGATCAAGGCGGGGTACCTCGCGAGGTGCCCATGACGCAAGCCATGACGACCAAGGGCGCCAGGCGGGCGCCAGCCCGCGCAGTGTCCTCCCTTTCCTCTTTGGTGCAAAGGGGGCAAGCGCAGGCGAGAGGATCAAGCAAAGGTATCCATTTCGGTGCAACGAGACCAAGACCAGTCCAACGGTGGGAAGGAGGTCATCGTGGAGCCCAGGACGGCGTCACCACAGGGTCCTTGGCAGGCGAGGACCAACTTTGGTCAGGATAAGTGTACTGGATGTTCCCCTTCGAATTGGCCAATTGTTGGCGCCCTTCCCGCTCAATATTTGGGAGGAGGCCCAGGGCCTTTGCCTATAAATAGGACTAGCCACCCCCAGGAAAGGGGGCACCCCAGAATCCGAGCAAGCAGAGGGCAAGAGAGAGAGAGAGAGAAGGGCGGTTGAACTCCTCCTAGCAGTTCATCCCCCTCGCCAAGAACAGACCCTCGCGAGGCTGTTCTTCCCTGTATTGTTCACCATCATCAGCCCAAGAGGCAATCCACCCACCACAAACTAGAGTAGGGTATTACACCACAATGGTGGCGCGAACTAGTATAAACTCTGTGTCCCTTGTGTGGTTCTTTCAGTAGCTAGATCCTTGCGAGACGGAGAGGTAGAGGGCAGAATCTCCGCGCGCACCCCAGAGTTCGAACCTCAAGGAGCATCCCACGATAATTCCACGCTAGGGTTTTCATTGGTCCCGGCGATCCTCCCATCCGGAGGTCGCCGATGTATTTGAAGAAGTTGCCATCCTGAGCCCCCATCGCTAGTACCAGCATTTACTCCCGCTTGTCCTTTGCCTTCCTCCCCATGTTTGTACCTTTTATGTTGTTTACGTGGGGAGACGTAAACCGGGGGTAGTGGGGGTACAGAAAGCTGGGCCGTCGCCACCACCATTGCCGATGGACTTGCCCCATCGACCCCTACTCCAGGATTAAGCTCACTTTGCCCTGCCGAGATAGAACTTGAAGCATTTTCAATAGAGAGGCGCTTATTTGGCTGCATAATGTCCTTTACTATCGCTGAGATATTCTCCTGGCCAGCAGCATCAACATCAACCGTTCCCTTATCAGTTTCCATCCTCCCCCCAGCATTCACCGGATTCTGATTTTGTGTGTTGAAGCGCTAGCTCTGGTTGGGGTTGTACGTGCCTCTTCCCCTTCCTCTGCCTCCTGCCCCACCTCTTGTAGCATGACCTCTCTAGGGTCCCGCCACACCACGGCCTTCATGTCCCGCTCTGAAAGCATCAACTAGCACAAATTCCCCCCATTCAAAAGACGATACATCATGCTCACCATCCCCACACTCTTCATACCAGTGACCAAATTCACCACAATTGAAACAGAAGGTGGGTAGCTTTTCATACTTCACTTGATAGCGAACTCTTTTGTCCCCCTTCTTTCCCATCACAAAACGCTTTATCTTGGCATTGATGTCAATACTAACTTTGACGCGGACAAATTCCCCGAAGAAACCAGCTGGGAGCCTTAACTGAATCTCCTCTACCCCACCAATGCGTGAAGCCATACCTCGAATTGACGGTTCTATTAAGAAGTTATCTGGGAGGCGGTGGATCTGCGCCCACACTGTGAGTTTGTCCAACTGGATTGACTCGGGATTTTTAAATCCGTCATACTCCTCCATTATGACTGCCTGTCCCTTGAATAGCCATGGACCTTCAAACATTGCCTTGTTCCAATATGCTAAGCACCCGAACTGCGCGGTGAAAAGGTTCTCATTGATCCTCCTCCAACTCACAGTTTTTGCTGGGTTCCACGTTGCTCGCACGTCCCCATAGAGCGCACTCGGACTGAAAGCTTTTGGGGTATGAACCCTAGCAATCGCTAGCCACTTAGCTGCTGACATCAGATCAGGGAGCTCCTCTTCCCAGACGAAGTCGTCCTCTTCTTCTTGTAGATTCAGACGGGCCAAGAGATCTTCTGTACTCTCCTTCGTCCCCTTCCTCTGCGAACCAGGTACTTCGTCCTCCATTATCACCGATCAGATCGCGACATACAAACCTTAGTGTCTTCCTGTCCCAAAACCACCCCCGATTCCTCTCGTATCCAAGGCCGCGGGACAGCCCGAGTGAGAGGAGGGAGAGCGGAGGAGATCCGTTCGGAAAGGAAGGAGATTCCGGCGTGGCCGCCGGTAGCGAGAGAAAACCCTAGCTTTTTCGCTAGGGGAGAGAAAACTTGAGAAGTTGTGGGGGTTGGTTGAGTTAAGATGCCACACAAGTTAATACTAGTGATATGCCCTCTCTCTATAAAAAAAGCAGTAATAGTGCTAGTACTAGTACGTGTCAAGATACTACTCCCTCCGTCTCAGTTTACAGGGCGTGCGCGTAGTTCTAGGTCATCGATTTGACTAACTAAATATGAGTTATATGTCACCAAAAATATATCATTGAATTCTTAAGATGATGTAGTTTCTAAATATATATTTTTCATCACATATAATACATATATAGCTAGTTAAATTACCAACCTAGAACGACGCGCATGCCTTATAAAATGTGATGGAGGAAGTAATCCTGGTAGAAAAGGAGTGGTCGCGGCAAAGCAAATCAAGCATTTGCATCTCCCTTTTCTCGAAGCACCCGCTCCACTCCACTCGGCCGCTCCTCCCTTCTTCCGCGATTCCCTCGCCCCCGCCTCCCCTCTTCCCCCCTCCTGGTTTCGAAATTACTTTCGGTTCCTATTCCCTTCCGCGGAACCACCAGAGCGGGCTTGCGCGCGGGGGCGGAAGAAGCGCGCAAGCTTAGCACATGCGGACACCGTCGGGGCCCCGCCGCCAAGCTTGAAAGGTAAGGCTCCATCCCGGCGCGGCTTCGTGTCGGCAGCGAGCGGCGCTGCCGCCGGCGCCGCGATCTTGTTCCGGCGTGCGTGTTTTGCAGGCCCCTAATCCGCTCGAATATTTGCTTCACCTAACCCATCGCATGCCCCCCCTGCCTGCGAACGAACCCGCCCCATGAACTCATGCTTACTAATTGCGCCGTGCTGGATGTGTCGAGCGTGCGAATTATGGAACCCTACAATATTTGCTGTAGTATTTGATTTGTACCGGACGCTCGTATGTGGTGTATACGGAGTACAATGCGAGGGAGATAGACTTTTGAGTAGAGGACAAGTCCTACATGGTTATGGTTTAACCTATTCTATCTCTAACTTAAACACAATATACTTGTAATAACATCGAGAATCAGTATCGGCATCTCTCACGTATCCCCTGCTGAACCTATCCGCACGCAGGTAGAATTGGAAGGGGCATGGCTGGCGTGGAGGGGCAACCGCCGCCTCAGATCAGCAGCATGTCCAACTCCAAGGCGCAGGACGGTGGCACCAAGCCGAATCTGGCCAAGGAGCACGTTCCGGGGAGCGAGCTCTGGACCGATGGCCTCATCTGCGCTTTTGAGCTCGTCAAGGGTCACAGGAAGCTGGTTCATCACAAATCGTTGCCAAAGATTGATCTCGCGCACATGAAGAACCAGGCAGCTAGGAATGGCCATCGCGTTGTGAGCCCGGCACCAAATGAGGGTGGTGTGCTGGAAATCCCCGGCCAGGCGGAGCTTGGCATCGATCCTTTTGCAGTCAAAGACAGGCCATCACATGCTGGAGATGTTCATGATCACAAGTGGGTGCCGATTGGATGGTCAAGGATTGCTGAGCTCAGCCAGAGGGTTCAGTCAGATGCTAGCTGGGAGAATGAACATGTGCCGATAAGCGACAGTGAGGATGATTACACTGTAGCCGATGTTGCCGCTCCGTACTGGCTGCGTCCTGGGGGGCCTACATGGTGGTTCCATGTCACCGCAGGCCATCCTTCCGTTGACGCATGGTTGGGTAGTGCTCACTGGATGCATCCAGCTATCAGAACTGCACTGAGAGATGAAAGCCGGCTGATAAGCGACCGGATGAAGTACCTTCTCTATGAGGTTATCTTTCTTATTCTCATTTGTGTATGCACATTTTCTGTCTGCAATTTTATGTCGATATAGCTATTCTTTGATGTTTCTAATGAATTCAGGTTCAACATTTTTAACTAACTTTGTTAAAGTTATTGTTTCTTATGGAAACTTTCCAAAATTAACTGACGGCCAACTATTGATTCTCAAGAGAGCACCCAACAAGTCTTCACAATCTTTTGATCGCCTGTGTTTTCCATGTGGAAATTATCTGGTTGCTTCAGAGTTCAGACCCTGTTTGCATAATAATTATCATGACAGCCACCTTTTCTCCTTGAATGTTGTGGTGACATATCAATCATGCGCTGGCCTAATTGGGTGGTTCATTTCAGACCAGCTGGAATATGACTATATAATTCATCCTAGATTTATCATAGTTTAAGAGCTTTCACTGGTGCTACTGCTACAGCACAGAAGAAAAGTAAAGAACACTATGCCATTACAATCAGGACTGCATCGACCCCCATCTACTGTGCCCGACACCAACCTGCAAATGTGTGTGGTCTATGTTTGACAAGTTGCTCTTGTTATAAAAAAAATGCAATAGTAACTCGAAGTCGAGCAACTTTAGTGTTTGTTTTCATGGGTTCGTATTTTTGGTAGGTGTCTACTCATGGGCAACTGCAGCAAGTGTTCGATGTTTGAAAAATATTGCCAAAACATTTTCCATTATGCATTGTACGCATCTCTTCTTCTGATAACTGTGCATGAACAATATGGGTAAGTAGGCAAATCTAAATGTTGCGGTCGAACTGTTCTACCTTTTTCTCTTTGCAAATTATAATGGCTAATTCAGATAGTAGTTTGTCCAACTATATTGGTAACTGCTGTTTTCAGTATGTTTTATCTACCTCATCACATGTTACAAATAAGAGAATTACTCTGATGATGATGATGTGTTCATTACTTTGATGTCTTGCATATGATGTGTTGATATGATCTGGTTATCATATTTATCATGTAAGTCTCTGTTTGCTATTCAGGTCCCAGTTAGAGTTGCAGGAGGACTGTTATTTGAGCTTCTTGGTCAATCAGTTGGGGATCCAAATCATGAAGAGGAAGACATACCCATTGTACTTAGATCGTGGCAGGCACAGAACTTTCTTTTAACTGCAATGCATGTGAAAGGTCCTTCAACTAATGTAAATGTTTTAGGAGTGACTGAAGTGCAGGTATCCACTAAAGTTTTTGTTTACCGCTAAAAAACTGTAGTTCGGTGCTTTAAATGTCCATCTTAAGATGCTTATATGGGAATCTGTCCAGGAATTGCTTATTTCTGGTGGAAGTCAAACACCCAGATCAGCTCATGAAGTAATAGCACATTTGGTCAGTCGTCTTTCGCGATGGGATGACAGGTATTTTTTATATTTGATCATCACCTCCATTTTTCTGACTGTGTCGGGTTGTAGGATTCATCGTCATCAATAAGCTCAGCATCTTAGGATGCAAAGACCAGGGTTAATGAATGCTTCCATTTTCTGAAAAAAATCATCCGTTGAATTTGTGATAGAATAGCTTCTGATATGAGACTCCAATAGATTGTTTTCCTCAGATGTATTTACTTGTGAGGTCGATATGTACCAAAGACCTACTTTCCATCCCAAATGCGTGTCATTCTAGGATTTTGTACTTCAACCAAGAACAAGTGTTGAGAAGACCAAATTCCCGACCCTCATTCAGACATTCACTAGTGTAATGAATTTCTGGTTAACATGGCCACTCTTTGCTTTCAATGCCACACGGTACAACATATCCTTTGGATTGAATAGAGAAGATGCACGACTAGTTAATCATCCTTGGAACTGCATAGCGCACAGTAGTTAATGTCCGTTAGAAAAAGTAATGCTTGTGAGACTAATATTTTGCATACAATAGAATTGAGAAGGGAAGGCTTATACAAGAAGGAAAAATTTGAAATGTAGGGAATGGTTTTTCATAGAGGGGCATGCATTTAGCAACTACATTTGAAATCTAGAATATCATTTATTCAGGAACAGAGGGGGTAATCTTCTTATTCATCTTGGGTCTTCTACAACTGTCATTATTATTATACTCCCTCCGTCCCAAATTGCTTGTCACAAAAATGGATAGAAATGGATGTATCTAGAGCTAAAAATACATCTAGATACATTCATTTCTGCGATGAGTAATTCGGGACGGAGGGAGTATATAATACCGCTGTTTACTCAAAATG
Source organism: Aegilops umbellulata (assembly GCA_032464435.1). Classification (NCBI taxonomy): domain Eukaryota; kingdom Viridiplantae; phylum Streptophyta; class Magnoliopsida; order Poales; family Poaceae; genus Aegilops; species Aegilops umbellulata. Next base: position 296,679,474 of record CP136056.1, read on the forward strand.
ATGGTACTCTAGAGGTGTGTAACTTGTGTTTATGCTGTTCTCAGATTGTTCCGTAAATATGTCTTTGGGGAAGCAGATGAAATTGAATTGAAGTTTGTGAATAGGTAAGAAAGCCAAACGAACATGTTTGAACTCCCAGGACATTTATCTGAATTGATGTCAGTGTCCTTATACGGAATGTTCCATTACAGATTAAATTAACAATCAATGGTAACATATTAAAAAAATCAATTTACAGGAGAAATAGTGAAGATCTGAACCTAGTCAGCATCATATTGAATCAAGAAATCAGGAGGTTAGCAACACAGGTAATTATATTACCCAGTTTCCCTTTTCTATTACCTTTTTGAAAATACTCTTTGAATATTTGCTCACCGATGTAGTGGAGTGGTCGTTGTGCCTGTACTATTTATAATACTTAGGAATATAAATCCAAAATAGGATCAGGTTCTGGTTGGATACTGCAAGGAAACTTTAACATATGGTTAGCATATTTAACATGATGAAGCTTTCACGCACAGCGTTCATGCATGCTATTCTCCATTTGCTGGTATTATGATCTAGAATGTATAAGAACATAACATGGCTGCTACAGGTGATCAGGGTTAAATGGTCACTGCATGCAAGAGAAGAGATCATACTTGAGCTGCTCCGGCATTTGAGAGGAAGTGCCACAAGAATCATTTTAGAGAGAGAGAGGAAGTCTGCAAGGGAGATGTTGGAGGAGCAGGAAGCTGTCCGTGGCCGCTTGTTCACCATCCAGGATGTTATGCAGAGCACTGTTCGTGCATGGTTACAGGTACGCAAGTTCTGCGGCATGGCATTTTCAACAAAGTAGAATTTAGCTATTCCTGTGCTCTTTCAGGTAGTTTTCATTAGCTTAGCCGTTCCTTTGCTCTTGAGGTAGTTTTAAATTTGAAACTGATACAGTGCCAAAAATGAACGTTCTACAGGACAGAAGCCTTCGTATCACCCACAACCTGGCTATTTTCGGCGGTGGCGGCATAGTTCTATCCATAATCACCGGCCTCTTTGGAATCAACGTGGATGGCATACCGGGAGCTCAGAATACTCCATATGCTTTTGGGCTATTTGCGGGGCTTCTCTTCTTCCTCGGGATCATCCTTGTTGGCGTTGGGTTGATGTATCTTGGGCTGACAAATCCAGTAACCAGTGAGAAGGTGAAGGTGAGGAAGCTGGAGCTCCAGCAGCTTGTTTCAATGTTCCAGCATGAGGCGGAGCAGCATGGGAAAGTGAGGGAAGGCCTGAGCCGGCACGGCTTGTCGCCGAGTTCCGCTGCAGCTTCGGGCGATGAAGGCTACATCCTGATTTCCTGATCTTGCTAATGCATGCCTCAAACTCTGAAGTAGTGTAAGCTCAGGTCACGTTCGGGACCTGGTGTTTTGTCCCCGTGGGAAGTAAACTGATTCCAGTCCGATTCGTTCATGTGTCCTCAACAGGCGTACAGAAAAGAAAATCATATACCTAACACGGTGTCTATCTTGTGTGTGATGATTGTCACTGAGGAGTTGGTAACAATATATAGAGATGATCAATACGATCCGAGTAGCAGATTTGTTCTTTATTTGTGTGTGTGACTGGCGTTGCTAATGCCTAATGGTCACTTATTGTGGATGGGACTGATAGTGATGGGCCGTAACCTCCAGTCTGGAAATAGCTTGGGACGGTTGGTTGCCTCCGGTCTGAATTAAGTTTGTTATATATCCAGCGAGCCTCCAGTTGGAGCGACCATTGTCAAAGCTCCAACGGCAGGTTGGAGCTTGCACGCCCTGTCGGGGACAGAGCAGCTAAGGATGGTGGCTGCCGGCCTGCCGCCTAGGCCAGCTCTACCTTTCTGTTTGTTTCAACCTCCTTTTCAAAAAAAAAAAAAAAACTTTCTGTTAGTTTGTACCATAAAGTACTAGCAACTACTTTCCCTCAAAAAATAAATAAATACTAGCACCTTTGTTCCTAAATATAAGTCTTTTTAGAGATTTCAATGCGAACTACATACGGATGTATATAGGCATGTTTTAGAGTATAGAGTATGTAGTCTACATTTGAAATCTCTAAAAGGACTTATATTTATTAACAAGGGAGTACTTATCGACATAAGATTTGTGCACCTAAAAGGAGAGCCTTGCTGAATGGTGCGTACATTTGGGAATTCCAAGGAGTGCAAGTTGGACAAGTGCAGCAACAACTGCACCAATAATCCACGAATGGTCCATTAGAAAAAGGAGGGGGGAAGCTGGCCAAGCTTGCAAAACAAGCTGACACTGATCATTGGCACCCTGCAATCATGTGCACAAGCCAAAAATTATAGCTACCGAACGCAATGACCAAACGGATGTCTTTCAGTTTTCGCAATCAAAGGTGGGAGTATCAACATGTGAAAGACGCAAATGATTGGCCACGGCCACTGACACCAGCTCATTCCCCACAACAGAGTAAGTGTACTGCAGGTGTTCCTAGGTTCTCCCGTGGAAGATATCACTCTGCACGCGCAATCGCGTAAACACCTTTGGCCACAAGTAAATAAGGCTTCTCACAAGGTACGCCAACAGATTTATGCTTTCATTTCATGGTAGAACTTTAGACCCATACAAGGATTCTATACATCGGCAAACGCAATCCGGTATCTATATATATAGTCATGCATTTCAATCAAATCAGTTCCTCCTGGCAGCTCACTGACAATAACTCAAGACGAAGAGAGTGCTTGCTTCTATGCTCCCCTAGAAGAAGACTAGACAAAACACTAAAGCAAACGAGTTATAGGACTCATCCACAGAAAACAAACAGTAAGGCAACTCTTCTAGGGGAGAATAGAAGCAATCCTCGGGAATCACAAAAAGGAAAAAACATGGAAATGAGCAGCTTGCACCTAACTGAATTCAACAACCTCCGGTATCTGCAAGCAAATTGCAAACCTGTTTCACTCACTCTACTCAAGTATTGAACATGTTTGATCAAATCAGCTGTCACTATCAAATAACTTAAGGTTTCCTATTTGTTTTGGGTTTGTTCACAACTGGAGCTTCAGGCATCAGCACTGTTTGATAGCTCCTCTACTGACTGCTGCGACTCTAGATCGATGCTTCCCATCTGGCTGTGCTTCTTCTCATCCTGTTATTATTTTTTGACAAAAGAGGCATATAGTTTAGTTATGTGGCAAGGATAAAAGCTCCAAAATCTGGTGGTAAAGACACAGAGAACACGGATAAAAATATTACTTCTTGGTATGCTTTCTGAACCGCTTCAAGCATTTGGACAACATGGCTCATCTTCGGCCTCTTGTCGGCGTCGGGATCGACACACTTGAGGCCAACCAAAATTGCCCGCTTAAGGGCACGCTTAGGTGGTTTAACCTCAAGGCCTGGGTCCACAACCTCCTCTGCCCTCTTTGTGCTAACCATCATTTTAAGCCACTCTACAAGGTTTGACTGAAGCAACAGCAAAAAAGAGGTGTAAGGACCTCTAAGAGAAAGGGCAATTAGATCAAGTTGCTCGAAATGGGATAAGCTTTGCCTCTACCTCATCTGCAGGCTTACTGTAGTCAACGGGATCCCTAGCTGTAATGCATTCCAACAACACAACTCCAAAACTGTAGATATCACTCTTTTCATTCAGCATCCCACTATTCGCATACTCAGGCGCGACATACCTATCATCAGATCAAGAGGAAGATTAGGAGATGCGTTTCCAAAAGCACAGAAAAAATTAGCGGGGAAGGAGTAGAAAGAGAGCTATACCCATATGTTCCCATCACTCTTGTATTGATATGGCTTGCGTCGGAATCCAGAAGTTTCGCTAACCCAAAATCAGAAACCTTGCTGTTGAATTCGGTATCAATTAAGATATTACTTGACTTGATATCTCGGTGGACGACTTTGGGGTCTATTGCTTCGTGAAGGTATGCAAGCCTGAAAATCATGAACGAACGTGCATTAGCATGTCGTACTAGTCAACAGTCTCATGTGAAAATTATCTGTTCATTTAACATGATATCAGGAGATGGTCGTAAAAGAAGTCCACATGCCAAACTTACGCTTTTGCTGTCCCAAGCAGAATCTTCGTACGGCTTTCCCAACTAAGGATACCATGTTGACTCATGGCCCCATGGAGCCATTGTTCTAGGTTGCCATTGTTTACATACTCATACACAAGCATCCTGCATGTGAGAAGAACTATGCTTTAGTTCGGAGTCGTTTATCTGGTAAGGGATAATAATCTTGAAACGAGATGATAGGAAAAACACAAACTAACTAGCATTATCGCAAACGAAGGAACACAAACAATGTCCTTCTCATGGTATTATTATCCATTTTCAATCACGATTCTTCAGAACAGGAAGTCTAGTGGAGATATGATGATGAACTTGCACAAGGTGGATGCATTATGCACACAAGCTAATTCTAGTAGCTTCTATAAATTTCAAGATGAAAAGCAAAATAAAGGGAAGAAACGTGTCACCTGTGTATCCCTTCAACGCAGTACCCCAAAAGCCGCACCAGATTCTTATGCCGAACATGACCTATGGCTTCAACTTCAACTCTAAATTCCTTCTCTGCCTGCCCTCTGGAAACCCAATTAACAAACATTAGCTCCAAGTTAATATCACAGTAAATTCAACAAGATAACATACACTTACACATTGTTTAGGATCTTCTTCACAGCCACCTCAGTCCCATTCATAAGCCGGCCTTTGTAGACAACTCCATAGCCACCCTCCCCAAGGATATTACTCTTGGCAAACCGATTTGTCGCAAACTCCAGGTCCCTCAAGGTAAACCAGTGGCCCCAGCCCAAATGTGACAGCTCTGGCAGGCCAACCAGCGGTGAAGTAGATGTAAATCCATATGGTGAACTCCCTGCCCTCTTTGGACCTGAGCTGTTGTAGTCCTCAGAGTATGAGCTTCCAGCCTTCTCTATGTTGTACACTGAGCTGCATTGGCTGAAGGCGTCCACGTCAAGAGATCTAGCCTCTGCCAAAGGTGGCACACTCTTCATCTGTGTGTATTTGTCATGCACTGGCATGAAGGCCACTTCGCTGCTGTCATTCGCACTCTGTGAGTCAACTCCTTTGTCAATGTTGATTTCCTTGGACACAATAGGGATTTCTGTTTGCGATGTAGTGTCGAATCCGTTGACTGCCTTGTTCTTCCTTCGGATGGAAAGCCACAGTACTATGATGAACAGGATTGCCATCAGGATTCCAATGCCAATGGCAATCAGAACCCATACTCTCAGGCTGAACACAGGTGTTGTCCGCGACAATGCCGCGGTGATGGAATTGTCGGATGACGACATGCTCTATTCGGTTGGTCTGACGAACAATCGTATGGGATGTTTGAGAAATTCAGAGTCCTGTGCCGTTTGCCGGAGGAGTTTATTTTACAAACTTATCCTGACTGATTTATCTGTACCAAGAAAAAGGTGCATTAGCCAGCAGGGGAATCCAAGGTAGCACATGCACAAAACTACAAAAGTAAAGGGGTAAATTTGTCTCTGCAAGAAAAAGGCGCCGCACATGATGGCACAATTCTTCCATCCTGGGGAGAAAGAAATTATCACTTGCATATTGACGGAGAAAAAAGTTTGGAGCAAGGAAACCAATCAAACAGCAAGAGAACTCGTGATGAACTCTGACTGGAGTCTGAACCGTGAATCCAACAACCGCGCATAAAAAGGTAAAAAAAAACATCAAACGAAACACGCAGGGCGCTTGAAACAATCTAGACAACAATGTACTAGAATGGATTTCAGTTCCGGTCCAACACACCATGAATCGCAAGAACCGGCACGATTCAGATGAACAAGTCAAATCTTTAGAGAGAGAGAGGGAGATGCGGATGGGTTCGAGGAAGATCAACGGGTCGGGGAGAAGGAAGAATCAAGAAAGTACCTTTGACAGGACGCCCAATCCAGCCCCATTGGACAGGGATTCCGTCAACAGGTCCAGCTCCGCCCCCTCGGAAGTCAGAACTGGAAAAGCCCGGCGCTTGCTGGGCGCTGCTCCCGCTTGTGTGGAGTGGCGGAGAAATGCGGAGACGGGCGAAGGGCAAGTGACCTTTGCTTCTCGGCGAGAGAGAGGGAGCCGGAAAGACGAACACAGCACACACATGCACACATGAAGAGAGAGAGAGAGAGTAAAGGGAAAGCAAAGGGGAGGGGAGGGGGGAGGAGGAGGAGAAGGGGTTGCAGTGTTTGGAGTTAAAGTGAGGGAAAAAGATGGAACCCATTAAAATGGAGGGGGGTGGTTATTAAGGAAAATAAGAATGGGGGAAGGAGGGAATTAATGGTGGGTTTGGTTGAGGACTGCATGTGGCCGGTGAGGTGAGAAGAGAAGATTACACAAGGCAAGTCAAACGTCCAGGGGCTCCCTCCGCTGGCTCCTCTCATCATGGAAACGCCAATCCTATTGGCAAAATCAAAATCGTTGGGATTAATTGACTACTTCCCTAGACCCTGGTTACGATGCCATTAAAAAAAAACTCCACTGTAATTACGGCATGTATTATTTCAAACTACCGAGGGTTGCGCGAATCTTAAGCCGGCGTGGTTTAGAGAAGAGATTGTTGCGGGCGGCACCTTTGCCCGGTTTATAGTTCTTAGTGCGTCACTTGGTCAAAAAAGATTTTTGGTTGAATCCCATCGGTTGCTTTGAAATATTGTGATAAAGGTCATGACTTATGGTGATACTTGTGTCCGTGGTCGATGCAACACCTGGATTCTCTGGTTTCCGTGTATATCGCTACCATGACGTATGGTTTTAATTGTCCTTTTATTAGGTGAGTCAATAGGATTTGACCATCTATTATTTATGCACACAGGGAACATCATCAAGTTGACGAATAATGTTTGATAGTGAAATATTTGCATTCATCATTGGCCATATCTGTTATTATGGCAGAAGAGTTTATCTAGTTCTTTTGATTGGTCAGACATCTACATTTGAACACTACAAAGCATCAACATAACAGATAGATTTCATCGGATCTCTTTTTATTGTATAGTTAGATATGTTTAGAGGAGGGATTTTTATGAGCCACGCCTTTGCCTAGTGTGCATCAAGTAATGAGAAAAGATGTTGCCATGACCCGCTGTAACGTAGGTCCATAACGCATGGTAACATATTGGTAAAATCATCCTTTGTTGCCAATTTTTAAAACTCCACTTTAATTACGGCCTCTATTATTTCAAACTACCGAGAATCTCCTAAAAGTTTAGGGGAGGAATTGTTGCAGGCGACGCCTTTGCTTGGTTTCTTAGTGCGTCACTTGGTCAAAAAAGATTTTTTTTGAACCCGATCGATTGCCATGAGATATTGTGATAAAGGTCCATGACGTATGGTAATACTTGAATCTGTGATTGATGAAACACTTGGGCTTCTTTGATTTCCGTGCATATCGCTACCATGATGTATGGTTTAGGTGTCCTTCTATTAGATGAGTCAATAGGATTTGACCATCTACGGTTTATGGACATAGGGAACATCCATCAAGTTGACGACTAATGTTGGATAGTAAACATTTGCATTTCAGCATCGGTCATATGTGTTATTGTGGCATACGAGTTTATCTAGTTTCTTTGATTGGTCAGACATCTATATTTGAACATTACAAAGCATCAACATAACTGGTAGATTTCATTGGGATCGCTTTTTATTGTATAGATAGATACATTTAGAGGAGAGGTTTTTGTGAGTGGCGCTTTTGCATGGTGTGCATCACTTAATGAGAAAATATGTTGCCATGAGCTGTTGTGACATAGGTCCATAACGCATGGCAAAATCACACTTTGGGATTAATTGACTACTTTCTTAGACCTTGGTTAGGATACCAATTTTTATAACTCCACTTTAATTATGGCCCCTATTATTTCAAACTACCGAATCGCACGAATCCTAAAGCGGCATGGTTTAGGTGAGACATTGTTGTGATCGACGCCTTTGTTTGGTTTATAGTTCTTGGTGTGTGACTCGGTCAAAAAAGATTTTTGATTGGACCTGATGGGTTGCTATGAGTTATTGCGATGAAGGTCCATGATGTGTGGTGATACTCGGATCTATGGTTGATGAAACACTTGGATTTCTCTGGTTTTCGTGTATATTGCTATCATGAAGATGGTTTTAATTGTATAGATAGATACATTTGGAGGAGGGATTTTTGTGAGCGGCACCTTTTGCCTGGTGTGCATCACTTAATGAGAAAATATGTTGCGATGAGCTGTTGTGGCGTAGGTCCATAACACATGGCACTATATTGGAAAATTCACACTTTGGGGATTAATTGACTACTTTCTTAGACCTTGGTTAGGATACTAATTTTAAAACTCCACTTTAATTATGGCTTGTATTATTTCAAACTACCGAGAGTTGCACGAATCCTAAAGCAGCATGGTTTATGGGAGAAATTGTTACGGGCGGATCCTTTGCTTGGTTTATAGTTATTAGTGTATCACTCGGTCAAAAGGACTTTTGTTTGAACCTGATCAGTTGCCATGAGATATTGTGGTAAATGTCCATGACATATGGTGATACTTGGATCTGTGGTCGATGAAACACTTGGATTTCTCCGGTTTTCATGTATATCCTACCATGACATATAGTTTTAATTGTCCTTCTATTAAACGAGTCAATAGGATTTGACTATCTACTGTTTATGGACGTAGGGGACATCCATCAAGTTGATGAATAATGCTGGATATTAAAACATTCGCATTCATCATCGGTCATATGTGTTGTTGTGGCATACGAGTTTATCTAGTTCTTTCGACCGGTTAGACATCTACATATGAACACTACAAGGCATCAATGTAAAAGATAGATTTCGTCAGATCATCTTTTATTGTACAGATAGATACATTCCTGGTGTGCATCACTTAATGAGAAAAGTGTTGAGAAACGTAGTAGAAAATAAAAATTTGTGCTACGATCATGATCCGAGAAAAACTATGAAGATGCATTAAGAGATTTAAATCGGATCATTACCAACAACGAGTTGTAGAGGAAGGAGAGTTGGTGTAGATCGTTGATGAAGTCTCTCGAACTGTTCACGAACGATCCTTCAAACCGAAGACCGAAAGCATGACCTCTCCACAGATTGCACGGGTACGAGCTTCACGATCCAGCGGCGATTCGTCGTCGAGAGCTAGCCGTCGTCGGAGAACTAGAAGAGGGATAAGAGAACCTCACGGGGGTTCTCTATTATGAGGATTAGAGAAAACTAGAACTAGCTCTAATCTAGATCAAGTCTAAATTAGAACTAGATCAACTAGAGAGAACTAGAGGAGAAACTTGTGTCTCAAAGGGCTCAAAACCTCTAGTATATATAGGTGTAGCGGAGAGGGAAAGAGTGGACGACTTGGGGAAGGGTTCCCCTCCCCTTGCGTCGGCCCTAGGGGGAGGTGGAGTAACTCCACCTCCCAATTCGGCCTTAGGGCCCATTAGTTCTGCTCTAATAGGCCTTTATGCATTTTCTTTAGCTGGTTGACTTTAAATAAATCCCGGGACCTCAAAATAATATTGTAGACCTTTATAATTTATGTTTAAGTCCATGAAAACAATTCCAACCTATATATAAATTCCCGGTATTACCCGGTACTATCCGAAACACTTCCGGTAAACCCAAAACGCTCCTGGTTTCTCTCAAAACTATTTATTTTATTCCCAAAACTATTAGGATAATATTTCTCATATTCCTAACCCCTATAGAACTCAACAGGTCATAATCCCTTAAGCATGTAACCCTACAAGTTTAGTAAAATATAGACATGAATGAAAACACCTTTCGTTCAATGATTAAGAGCAGAACCGTGGACATCCATAATGATCCCTATACTTCCACGAATGATATCTGAGTGAACCATTGGTTATCATATGCTATTGCCTTTGCTTGGCGATACGTTACAAAATCTGAGGTGAGATATATCGGTATCCCCGCGAGTCATTCACATGCTCACTATACATGTCTCCTCGTTACCGGTTTTGTTCTTATTTCTTGTTGTCGTGTTCGGGCATCCCTGTGACCTAGTCACATGTGTCGGCCATACGATGATGGATGCCGCCACATTGAGAGGGCCCTAAGAACATATATCCATGGTCGGAGGAGTAAATCCCAATCTCGAGCTATCTTGTCTCTCGTCATACATTTTCGACGAACCCGTAAGTTGTCAGTATGATCACCCTATTGCGGATGACTTTGGAACAACCCAAAAGAGCAATATATGGTATGGAGTGACTCGATACTCTCATGGAATTATACATACGTTAACTCATGTGTTATGAACTAAAGACTTCAGACGATATAATCTCTTAAGTATAACAAACAACTTTGGTTAATTTGACATGAGAGTTCTACCAACATCGTGCTCTCAAATGTTATTGGCATATGCCTTTGATAGGGAAAGCATTATCATTTTAACAATTTAGCTAGTCCTAGAGGCAAGACTAGAATCATGTTTTACCGTTATGCTTCTACACGTGCTTATGTGTTTTTCTCTGAATCAATATCAAGAACCATATTAGTTATAGCATAGAATACAAACATTAACTATAAGCATGGAAATAAATAATACAAATATTATTGCCTCTAGGGCATATTTCCAATAAAAAGATGTTGCCACGAGTTGTTGTGACGTAGTTCCATAATGCATGGCGACATATTGGCAAAATCACACTTTGGGATTAATTGACTACTTTCTTAACCATGTTTAGGATACTAATTTTAAAACTCCACTTTGATTACGGCCCTATTATTTCAAACTACTGAGAATTGAATGAATCCTAAAGTGGCATGCATGGTTTAGGGGAGAAATTGTTGCGGGTGGCGCCTTTGCTTGATTTATTGTTCTTAGTGCGTCACTTGGTCTAAAATATTTTTTGTTTGAACCTGATCGGTTGCCATGAGATATTGTGGTAAAGGTCAATGATGTATGGTGATACTTGGATCTATGGTCGATGAAACACTTGGATTTCTGTGACCTTCGTGTATATTGCTACCATGATGTATGGTTTTAATCGTTCTTCGATTAGATGAGCCAATAAGATATGATCATCCACCGTTTATGGATGTAGGGAACATCCATCAAGTTAACGAATAATGTTGGATATTAAAACATTTGCATTCATCATCGGTCATATGCGTTATTGTGCCATACGAGTTTCTTTCGATCGGTCAGACATCTACATATGAACACTACAAAACATCAATGTAACAGATAGATTTCATCAGATTGCCTTTTATTATATGGATAGATACATTTAGAGGAGGGATTTTTGTGAGCGGCGCCTTTGCCTGGTGTGCATCACTTAATGAGAAAAGATGTTGCCAAGAGCCGTTGTGACATAGGTCCATAACGCATGGCAACATATTGGCAAAATCACACCTTGGGATTAATTGACTACTTTCTTAGACCCTGGTTATGATAGATACATCTGAACACTACGAAGCATCAATGTAACAAATAGATCTCACCAGATTACTTTTTTTATGTGATAGATACATTTAGAGGAGGGATTTTTGCAATGCCTTTTCGTGGTGTGCATCACTTAATTAGAAAAGATGTTGCCATGAGCTATTGTAATGTAGTTCCATCGCATGGCAACATTTGGATTTGTTTGGTTTCCATGTATCGCTACATCGGCATAAGGTTTTATACCCCCACCCCTCTTTAAGACGACGAGTCACTCGGACTTGACAATCTACTATCGTTTATGGACACGTGGAACATCCAATCTAATTGACGAAACATTCAATCATCCCATGATGTTTGTGAACTAAAGACTCACATGAATATTGTTGGTTAGTGGAACACGTGGCATTCATCATCGGTCATATATGTTATTGTTTCTTTGGGTTGGTCAAACACGTAGATTAACCATTGCAATGCATCGATGTAACATACACATTTCGTTGAATCGCTATTATTGTCTTATATGGTCAAGCTATGGGTTCGACCCATTGCCATGTGATATGGTGACATAAAGGATGTCTATCTTGGTGATGTAACACTTGGATTTCATCAGCTGGTGTGCCATATCATGACAAAGGGACTCATATCGCTTGTTTTATTTGGGCATATGAGTTCATGCACTCCTCCGAGTCAATGAAACATGTCTTATTTCTGCCATCATGACAGTGGGATTTTTTTGATGAACCACATATTTGGTCATCTACTTTGTGCTATTGTGATGCAAGGGTCCAGGTGCGGTGTAGTTGGTTGATGGGATAATCCAATGTGACACGCTACCATGTGTTCTAACAAGTTAAAGTGCGTGCTCAATTTTTTTACCCCCAAGTTCTCGAAAGTGGTCAAACCCTTCCCTAAACTCTGCGCAAGCGGGAGCTGCATATGCACCCGGGTGCCCGTTTTAAGTCACCGAGAGTAAAAAAGATACTTAGCCAAATAATTGTTTTCACACAATTGTGCTTTTTTGAAGACTTGCCCCATTTAACAGATTGCCCCCAACCTAAAATTTGGACCCTACATGTCTAGCTCACTTGTCAATTGCTTAAGATAACACATGGATCTGGCATCACAAACGCTAAAACAATTATGTTCCCCCCCAAAAAAATGCCATATATTATTGATTTTGAAATCCAAATTAACTCATACTTGTTAAAGAGAATTAGTAGTTATATCAAATTCAGATTATACAATTTTTTGTTTTTAGATTATAATTTTAGTGAAAAATACTTGATAAATTCAACTTGCTTTTCATCAGAATGATTTCTCTTCCAAAAAAAATACATAAAAATTACTCTACATTATACATCAAATAGAATATTTTCCAAAATAATTTAATATTATATAAATACCAATACTACAAATTATGATGGATTTTTATTTTTCATACATTTAATTCGTTTTAATATTTAGAAGGTTGTATGAATGCCAAATAATTTTAGTTTGGTTTTGATTGCTATTCTATATTTTCTAAAACAAGTATTTACTCATTTTGGAGTTAAAATTAACAAGTGAGGCGGGATTTCTGAAGATTGAAGATAATTTTCATATTAGTTTGTGAAGGGGCATCCTAGTCAGTTACGACATGGTCCTGATGTTGGGTTTCAAGTTGTCTCTTCATGGATCCTTTTTAATGTGGTAAAATGTGGATACGAATATGGGGTAAAAGGAAGAAATTTTGGTAAAAAAAACAACGTCCTAAATGCCTTTTAAAAAGTTATTTGAAGCCTTTTCCCAAGAGCTCCTCAAATGTCATTTAACCATGAAAATTTACACGCTGCTAGCACAGTAAAGCATGTCCAGTGCCAAAAAATCATAGTTTTTAATGTACTATTTGTTGGTGGTTGCAAATGCACCTGGGCACCAAAACGCCTTCCTTGTGCTGTTATTATTGGATACTGCTTAAGAACCTGGATGCTTCTTTAAAAGAATATGTATGTTATGATTATTTATTTAAAACATATGAAAATCCCTTAAATTAGGTAATTCATGTAAAAGAAATGGTAAAGGAGGGGGTAAAATAGAATTTACTCTAGTTCTAAATTAAATAGTAAGGTTTTTCCTAAATGTTTGATATTTACGTTATAGTTTTTTGTTGTAATTCTAGATTTTTAATATGTATATTACTCGATGAAGAGTAAAATTAATAAGTGATACGTGGTTTATAAAGATCTTATAACAATTTTTTGATGTCATCCTAGTTAGCTGCCACATGGTCCTCATGCAATATACATATGGAGTTAAAATACATAGATTCTAGAATTAATACAAGTATGGGGTTAGAAAGAATAAAGCAGTTTGAATTCGGCTAATTGTTGAAACTCCACAATAGTCTATTTATTCTTTTTAACTAGATTTAATTTGATAAAAACACTTTATTTAAATAGCCTCTTGGCACTATCAAGATGTGCAGGGTTTCATGTATTCCTTCGGGTTAGTGAAATATATGTATGTGTGATACGTCTCCAATCGTATCTATAACTTTTGATTTTTCCATGCTATTATAGTATCAATCTTGGATGTTTTATATACATTTGCAAGCAACTTTATATCATTTTTTTGGACTAACCTACTAACTTAGTGCCTAGTGTCAGTTGTTGTTTTTTGCTTTTTTTTACTTTACAGAATATCAGTACCAAAATGAAGTCCAAATGCCACGAAACTTATTGGAGATTTTTTCTGGCGATAAGAGACCCTGGAAGCTTCGAGAGGGGACGAGAAGACGAAGGAGTAGCCCACAAGGCATAGGGTGCACCCTGGTACCTAGTGGGGCCCACAAGCATCCGTTTGACCTAACTCCCCCTCTACAAATTCTCAAAAACCAGGAAACCAACCAGGGAGTCCACAAATTACTTTCTTCGTCGCCGCAAGACTCTATTCTCGAGAGATCCCATCTGGGGACCCTTTCTAGCACTCTGCCGGAGGGGGAATCAATCACGGAGGGGCTCTACATCAAACTTGCCTCACTCCGATGATACGTGAGTAGTTTACCACAGACCAACAAGTCCGTAGTTAGTAGCTAGATGGCTTCTTCTCTCTCGATGTTCTTCAATACAATGTTCTCCTTGAGGTTCTTGTCATTCTATTTGATGTAATTTTTTTTTGCGGTGTGTTTATTGGGATCCGATGAATCGTGAGTTTATGATCAGATCTATCCATGAATATTATTTGAGTTTTTCTGAACTATTTTATGCATGATTGTTATAGCTTCGTATTTCTTCTTCGATCTATTGATTTGGTTTGGCCAACTAGCTTGATTTATCTTGCCATGGGAAGAGGTGCTTTGTGATGGGTTCGATCTTGCGGTGCTCAATCCCAGTGACAGAAAGGGATATGACACGTATGTATCATTGCTATTAAGGGTAAAAAGATGGGGTTTATTCATACGTGAGTTTATCTTGTCTACATAATGTCATCTTGCTTAAGACATTAATCCGTTTCTTGCAAACTTAATACTCTAGATGTATGCTGGATAGCGGTCAATGGGTGGAGTAATAGTGGTAGATGCAGGCATGAGTCAGTCTACTTATCTTGGATGTGATTCCTATATACATGATCATTGCCTTGGATATCGTCATAATTATTTGCTTTTCTATCAATTGCCCAACAGTAATTTATTTACCCACCGTATGCTATTTTCTCGAGATAAGCCTCTAGTGAAAACTATGCCCCCCCGGTCTATCTTTTATCACATAAAAAGCCTAAAAATACTTGCTTCAATTGTTAATTTATTTTATTTTATTTTATATTTTGTGCGGTCTATTTATCTATCACCATACAATTTAATCTTGCAATTGACTGTCAAGGGATTGACAACCCCTTGTTCGTGTTGGGTGCGAGGATTTGTTGTCTTGTGTGTAGGTACTATTTACACAATGTTGCTTGGTTCTCCTACTGGATTGATAATCGATGTCTACTACATAACCTTCTTCTTGTAGACTCGTGTTGGGCCTCCAAGCGCAGAGTTTTGTAGGACAGTAGCAAATTTCCCTCAAGTGGATGACCTAAGGTTTATCATTCCGTGGGAGGCGTAGGATGATGATGGTCTCTCTCAAACAACCCTGCAACCAAATAACAAAGAGTCTCTTGTGTCCCCAACACACCCAATACAATGGTAAATTGTATAGGTGCACTAGTTCGGCGAAGAGATGGTGATGCAAGTGTAATATGGATAGTAGATGTGGGTTTTTGTAAACTGAAAATATAAAAACAGTAAGGTAACTGGTGATAAAAGTGAGCACAAACGGTATTGCAATGCTTGAAAATAAGGCCTAGGGTTCATACTTTCACTAGTGCAAGTTCTCTCAACAATGATAACATAATTAAATCATATGGCAATCCCTCAACGTGCGACAAAAGTCACTCCAAAGTTCCTATCATGGAGAACATAAGATGAAATTGCTTGTAGGGTACGAAACCACCTCAAAGTTATTCTTTCCGGTCAATCCATTGAGCTATTCCTATAAGTGCCACAAATAGCCCTAGAGTTCGTAGTAGAATAACACCATATGACACATATAAATCAACCCTAATGTCACCTACATACTCCAATGTCACCACAAGTTTTCGTGGGTCAATTGTATGATATGCATCAAACAACTTCAGATTCATAATATTCAATCCAACACAAAGAACCTCAAAGAGTGCCCCAAGATTCCTACCGGAGAAACAAGGACGAAAATTTTGCATCAACCCCTATGCATAAATTACCTCAATGACACCCCGGGAATCCACGAGTTGAGTGCCAAAACATACATCAAGTGAATCAATAGAACACCCCATTGTCACCACGGGTATCCCACGCAAGACATACATCAAGTGTTCTCAAATCCATAATAGTATTCAATCCGATAATAGTGAAACCACAAAGGTAAAACTCAATTCATCACAAGAAGGTAGAGGGGGAGAAACACCATATGATCCAACTATAATAACAAGCTCATGGTACATCAAGATCGTGCCAAATCAAGAACATGAGAGAGAGAGAGAGAGAGAGAGAGATCAAACACATAGCTACTGGTACATACCCTCAGCCCCGAGGGTGAACCACTCCCTCCTCGTCATGGAGACTGCCAAGATGATGTAGATGGCCACCGGTGATGGTTTCCCCTCCGGCAGGGTGCCGGAACAGGCTCTTGATTGGTTTTTCATGGCTACAAAGGCTTTCGTCGGCGGAACTCCCGATCTAGGTTTCTTTTCGGGGTTTTCCCTACTTATAAGAATTTTTTGGCATGGGAAACAAGTCATGGGGGTCCACGAGGCAGCGGCAAGCCAAGAGTGTCGAACCAAATGAGGAGCAGAAGGAAATGACAAGCGGTTTTCAGCAAGGTATTTTCTGCAAGCACTAAAATTATCGGTAACAGATAGTTTGATAGCAAGATAATTCGTAACGGGTAACAAGTAACAAGTGTAACTAAGGTGTAGCAAGGTGGCCCAATCCTTTTTATAGCAAAGGACAAGCCTGGACAAACTCTTATATAAAGAAAAGCGCTCCCAACGACACATGAGAATTATCGTCAAGTCCGTTTTCATCATGCTCATATGATTCACGTTCGCTACTTTGATAATTTGATATGTGGGTGGACCAGAGCTTCGGTATTGTCATTACTTGGACAAGCCTCCCACTTATGATTAACTCCCCTCGTAAGCATCCGCAACTACGAAAAGAGAATTAAGATAAATCTAACCATAACATTAAACATATGGATCCAAATCAGCCCCTTACAAAGCAATGCATAAACTAGGGTTTAAGCTTCTGTCACTCTAGCAACCCATCATCTACTTGTTACTTCCCAATGCCTTCCCCTAGGCCCAAATCATGGTGAAGTGTCATGTAGTCGACGTTCACATAACACCATTAGAGGAAAGACAACATACTTCTCATCAAAATATCGAACGAATACCAAGTTCACATGATTACTTATAGACTTCTCCCATGTCCTCGGGAACAAAAGTAACTACTCACAAAGCATGTTAATTTTCATGATCAGAGGGGTATTAAATATCATTAAGGATCTGAACATGTGATCTTCCACCAAATAAACCAACTAGCACCAACTACAAGGAGTAATCAACACTACTAGTAACCCAAAGGTACCAAGTTGAGGTTTTGAGACAAAGTTTGAATACAAGAGATGAACTAGGGTTTGAGATGAGATGGTGCTGGTGAAGATGTTGATGAAGATTGGTCCTCCCATGATGAGAGGATAGTTGGTGATGACGATGCCTTTGATTTCCCCCTCCCGGAGGAAAGTTTCCCCGGCGGAATCGCTCCACCAGAGAGCAAAAGTGCTCCTACCTAGGTTCCGCCTCGAGACGGCGGCGCTTCGTCCCGAAAGCCTTCTTATGATTTTTGCTAGGTCAAAACATTTGATACAGTAGAAGATGGGCACCGGACGCTGGCCAGGGGACCCACAAGCTCAGGGGGGTGCCCCCCAGGCTTGTGGCCACCTAGTGGGTCCCCTCCTGGTATTTCTTCTCCCAATATTTTATATATATTCCATAATAATTCTTTGTAAAGTTTCAAGAATTTTGGAGTTGTGCAGAATAGGGATCTTAGATTTGCTCCCTTTCGGTCCAGAAATTCCAGCTGCCGGCATTCTCCCTTATCATGTAAATCTTGCAAAATAAGAGAGTGAAAGGATCGATATGGTTGACTAGAGGGGGGTGGGGGTGAATAGGCAACTAACAATTTTTATCTTTTCTTGACCAAATTAAACTTAGCATCAAAATAGGTTGTCTAGATGTGCAACTAGGTGAGAAACCTATATGATGCAACAACAACAAGCACACAAGCAAGCAAGGGATACAACACAATAAAAGCTTGCACAAGTAAAGGTAAGAGATAACCAAGAGTGGAGCCGGTGGAGACGAGGATGTGTTACCGAAGTTCCTTCCCTTCGAGGGGAAGTACGTCTCCGTTGGAGCGGTGTGGAGGCACAATGCTCCCTGTCGGTGTCAAAACCGGCGGATCTGGGTAGGGGGTCCCGAACTATGCGTCTAGGCGGATGGTAATAGGAGACAAGGGACACGATGTTTTTACCCAGGTTCGGGCCCTCTCGATGGAGGTAAAACCCTACTCCTACTTGATTAATATTGATGATATGGGTAGTACAAGAGTAGATCTACCACGAGATCAAGGAGGCTAAACCCTAGAAGCTAGCCTATGGTATGATTGTTGTTCTGTCCTACGGACTAAAACCCTTTGGTTTATATAGACACCGGAGGGGTTAGGGTTACACAGAGTCGGTTACAATGGTAGGAGATCTACATATTCGCATCGCCAAGCTTGCCTTCCACGCCAAGGAAAGTCCCTTCCGGACACGGGACGAAGTCTTCAATCTTGTATCTTCATAGTCCAGGAGTCCGACTGAAGGTATAGTCCGGCTATCCGGACACCCCCTAATCCAGGACTCCCTCAGTAGCCCCTGAACCAGGCTTCAATGACGACGAGTCCGACGTGCAGATTGTTTTCGGCATTGCAAGGCGGGTTCCTCCTCCAAGTACTTCATAGAAGATTTTGAACACAAAGGATAGTGTCCGGCTCTGCAAAATAAGTTTCCACATATTGCCATAGAGAGAATAATATTTACACAAATCTAATCCGCTGACGTATTCCATAGCGTGACATCACGCTACGGCCAAGCCTTTATTCGAATCGTTTTTACCCCCCCCACCTTAGCGCGTTTCGCGAGGCGGTTTCCTTGGCACGTCTTGTCAAAGCAGAGATCGTGTTCCCTTTATTTGCAGGATTCTCATCAATACGGACGTGGGTAACCCAACCGCGCCATTGATTACGGCGCTTGGGAGATAAGCGAGTTTTATCAGGCCGGTGGGGACGCATAGCCGCATCCGCCCATATAAGGGGATAAGGATCCACCTTTTTACCTACGCCTTCTTCCTCCTTTTCCTATCCATCTTCCACGCACTCGAGCTCTAGCGCCCAAGCCCGCATTCCCACCTCGACCTTCTCCAGTCATGTACGGAGCGGGAGGCAAGTGGATGGTCTCCTCCGTCACGGGGGGACACATCAAAAAATTGAGGAAGGCCGGATACTTGTCTGATAACATCGCGCACCGGCTTCCCGAAGAGGGGCAGCTCCTCCCCACCCCAAGGCCCCATGAGAGGGTAGTGTTCCTTCCCCACTTCCTCCGCGGACTGGGCTTTCCTCTCCACCCATTCGTCCGAGGACTCATGTTCTACTACGGCCTGGATTTCCACGATCTGGCCCTGAACTTCATCCTCAACATCTCAGCGTTTATGGTCGTGTGCGAGGCTTTCCTCTGCATCCACCCTCATTTCGGCCTATGGCTCAAAACTTTCAATGTCAAGCCGAAGGTGGTGCGCGACAACCAGGCGGAGTGCGGAGGCGCCATGGCGGGCAAGATGCCCAACGTCCTATGGCTTGAGGGCTCCTTTGTGGAGACCCTGAAGGGGTGGCAATCAGGGTGGTTTTACATCACCGAGCCGCGCGACCCTGAGTGGGTCGCAGCCCCCGAGTTCCGGTCCGGACCCCCTACGCGGCTCACGTCCTGGAAAGTGACGGGCCTGTCATGGGGCAACAATGGAGAGGTGACTGGACTGCAAAAATGCATCCAAACCCTGGTGAACAAGCAGCTCAAGCTTGTCAATGTAGTCCAGGTTATGCTCATCCACCGGATCCTCCCGTGTCAACAACGAGCCTTCAATCTGTGGGAGTTCGACCCGACACAACACCGAACTCTGAGCAGGCTCTTCGACACGACGTACGAAGATGCCTGGAAGGTGCTTTTCAAGGGTGCCGAGGCTCCCGCATCCGCTTTCGAGGACAGTGGATTCAACACGCAGCGTCACGCTAGTGGTAAGCTATTTGTACCTTTTACAGGGTATTAGTTTTTCATAGTTTGACTCTATGCGGGATCTAAGCTCCCTTACCTTTGACAGGATTGGCAGGCAAAGTCCGGACAGATCGACTGTCCGGCTCCTTTGCCCGAAGACCCAGCCGATGCTCGCTTGGTGAAGCTGCTGGTTCCGGCACCCTATGCGGTGCCGGAGAAGAAGGCCAAGAAGAAGGCCACAGGGACTCGAAAGAGTGCCCGGCGCCTGGAGGTGTCGGATTCATCATCCGATGACTCCGAGACGCACTCCTCCCGTGAAAACGAGGAGGAGGAAGAAGAAACCTCTCCCCCCAGTGGGGGGAGGAAAGAAAAGGAAGGCCGCCCCGACTGGGGAGGCCGAAGGGTCCAAGAAGGGGAAGACCCTTCCTTCGGACTATTCTACCAACGCCGACGACGGCGAAGAGGAGTGGCCGCACAAGGCCAAGCGCCCGGCGAGATCGTAAGTGTCCGGACACCAGAGTAACTCATAGTGTTCCTTTATGCACAACTTTTCCTTATGTCGAATATATCTATGCATTCTGCCCAAGGCCGGGCTCGACGAGTCGTCGAGCGGCTCCCTGGATTCGTCGGACGTGAATTCACTTCCGCCCGCTACCTCCCCCCGCCCTATGAACGATGCCGAGGTGGCGTCCCGACAGGTTCCAAGCCAGGAGAGGGTGATATTGGAGGAGCCGCAAGGCGACCTCCCGGACGCCAGGAGTAAAGGGGATAGATCCCCCCAGGGCTCCAAGTCCGGCCCTAGGCCGGACACCGCTCCGGAACCTTCAAGGGTTCCAAAGTCCGGTGGGCGACCACCTTCCAAGAGGAGCAAGCCCACCGAGCCGGTGACCCCCGTCCAACCGGAGGCGCCGGACAATCTGTTGGAGGTGCTTAAAGGCGCCTCCATCGACGAGGAGCACCGCACCATTATGAGTGTGGTGGTCCAGAAGGTTCAGTCCGCCAAGAGCGGACTGACTGAAGCTTGTGCCAGCCTTTTAATAGGCTTTGAGGTAAGTAAAGAATGTGTAAAAATATTACCACATAGACAGTAGCCCCTGATGCTCTGTTTGGCGTTCGGGAAGAAAAGACGAATAGAGGATCAAATAAAATTCGCAGGAGTCTAACAAAAAGGAGTCAAATATGCGTATACAGGCTTCTCTGCTGGCGTCCGCTGCACTGACTGCGGAAGTGGACACGCTAAAGCAGAACCTCGAGCAGTCCGAGCAAGAGCTCGGGCTTGCTAAGAAGCAGCTCGAGGACAAGGAAGGTAAGAAATACCTTGTTTAAATATATAAAAAAGTGCAATTGCAAGAAATGACAGGATTACCGTGGCTATTGTAGGGGCCACGTCTGAGGTGGCCACCCTTAAGCAAGTGTTGTCCGAGGCCGAGAAGAGGGCAGCCACGGAGCGCACCGAGTGGGAGAAGTATGAGGCCCAGGTTGGTGAGGTGCGGCAAGAGCTCCAGGCTCTCATGAAAAAACATGAGAGTTTGGAGCTTGACTCAAAGACGCGAGCGTCCGAGCTCGCGACGGCTATTGAAAATGCCAAGTCTGCCAAGGCCGAATCCCAGAAGGCCCTCCAGGAGTTGGATGCGATGAAAAAGATAGCGGCGGGTAAGGCATTCTTTATGCAAAGCAAACATATAAAAGTGAGTTACTTGTTACTTACCCGAATCCGGAGCTCTCCAGGAGCATTCGCAGATTTACCCCGTAGCGTGTCCGATGCCGCCGCATTCTACTGAGCCGAGGAGGGCAGCTCGACGGAGAAGGTGTTCTGGTCTCAGTATGCTGAGGCCGAACACCCTGTGCCCCTGAGTGACCAGCTGAAGCAACTGGTCGAGCTCCACAAGGTGGCCGAACAGGCCATGAAGGGCCTCATAGTTCGGCCGTGGCCTGGAGAGGCTCTGCCTGGGAGCTACTTTGGGCTGGTGCGGAGGCTGGTGGAGGCCTGTCCAAGGCTCGAAGTTATCAAGCGCTCCGTCTGCATCGAAGGTGCCCGTAGGGCCCTTGCCCGCGCTAAGGTGCACTGGGGCAAGCTGGATGCTGAGAAGCTTGTGAAGGACGGGCCACCGTCGGGGAAAGAGCATCGCAAGCCCGAGATGTATTATAAGGACATTATGAAGGGTGCCCGCCTTATGGCGGATGAGTGTTCCAGGGATATAATTTTTGAGTAAACTCGCTCGTTTTGTCCTGTGCGCTGAAAACTTGTTCATATGCGCTAAGCAATGCTTTTGGAATTTAAAATATTACCTTCTGTGCGGCCGTTTATCAAATTTGAGAGATGGCGAGTCGTCGGCTTCTGCCCCCGTGCCACTAGTGCTGGGGTGTTCGGGATAAACCTGAGTGCTCTTTTTCCCATGTTTGGGTCCTTCGAGGGAGGCGCTCAGCACAACGAACAAGGCAATCGGACTATAATGCTTGAACACTCTCACTTAGCCATAGAATTCTATAATTTTAAATTTTGGCAAAGCCCCTGGTATTCAGAAGACCGAGTTTGGGGCGCTATCCACGCCTTGGACGGACAGAGCTGACTCCTCGCTCTAAGCAGCATAAGTCTTTAGGGACTCGAAAAACCTCTCGAACAGCGACCAACTCTCGCTTCATCATGACAGTCAGTTTTAGCTTTCTCTACTGAGGTGCTTAGCCCAGCTCAACTGGGGCACAATCACAGTAGTTCTCCTAGTGCTACCTTAGCCGATATAGCGGAACGTAAGGCACCAAAACATAGGAGCCGGGCAAACCCAACTATTGACCCAAGACATGATTCGGAGCCGATGCATATAATGCTATAAGTTTGGGGTGCCGCACTTGTTAAAGTGTTCGGGCTTCTCACACCATATTGAGGGGTACTAAAGCCCCTGGCGTATTTGGCCGTACCAAAGTGTACGGGTGCAGCATGTCGTTAATGAACATATATTTGTAAAAAAGAGTAATGCAAAAATAGACAAAAGCTATGCATTGTTTATTAAAAAATGCTGCGATCAAGGCAGAACGATACAAATAACGCGATAAGCAAAAGGTTGGACTATTTAACATGTCCGTTCCAGGGGCAGGCTGCGGAATGGTATGCAAAACAGGTATACTGCTCGTGATAGAGACCACCTGGGAGTTCCGTAATACGGCGTGGCTTGTCTGCTTCCCTGGTTCTTGCATCGTTTGTGTGGCAATTGTACTGCTGGACAGGCCTTCCGAAGAATGGAGTCCTGAAAGTAAGAGAAATTAAAAAATCGGCAGCCCCTAGTGCGGTTTAAGCCGTGTTTCGGGCGTGCCGTGATGGTGCCCCTCCCCCTGTACCCATGGTATTTCTAGAGCGTAGTTATGTACGCGAAGCACTGGTGTCGCATTTTCGCGAGGACTGGGGTTGGGGCCGCATTGCTACGCCTGCTCGGAACGTGCCAGGCGGTCTTGTTGTAGGTTACTCCGGGCGCGCTTGACGGTGTACGGACGTTTAGTGACCGGACTGGAGAACTGCCTGGAGAGGCTGCTTTGTACTTCCGCTGCAAGGGCCGCCGTGTGCTCCTCCGTTCGGAGGGAGCGTTCGGTGTTTCCATTGACCGTAATTACTCCTCGAGGGCCTGGCATCTTGAGCTTAAGGTATGCGTAGTGCGGTACCGCATTGAACTTGGCGAATGCGGTTCGCCTGAGCAGTGCGTGATAGCCACTGCGGAACGGGACTATGTCAAAGATTAACTCCTCGCTTCGGAAATTATCCGGAGATCCGAAGACCACTTCAAGTGTAACTGAGCCTGTACAGTTGGCCTCTACACCTGGTATGACGCCTTTAAAGGTCGTTTTGGTGGGCTTAATCCTCGAGGGATCTATGCCCATTTTCCACACTGTATCCTGGTAAAGCAGGTTCAGGCTACTGCCTCCATCCATAAGGACTCTAGTGAGGTGAAATCCGTCAATAATTGGGTCTAGAACCAATGCGGCGAATCAGCCATGACGGATGCTAGTGGGGTGGTCCCTTCGATCAAAGGTGATCGGGCAGGAGGACCATGGGTTGAACTTTGGGGCGACCGGCTCCATCGCGTATACGTCCCTTAACGCGTGCTTCCGCTCCCTCTTGGGGATGTGGGTTGCGTATATCATGTTCACCGTCCGCACTTGTGGAGGAAAACCCTTCCGTCCACTGTTGTTCGGCGGCCGGGGCTCTTCATCGTCATCGCTATGCAGCCCCTTGTCTTTATTTTCGGCATTTAACTTGCCTGCCTGCTTGAACACCCAACAATCCCTGTTGGTGTGATTGGCTGGCTTTTCGGGGTGCCATGTATCTGGCACAAGCGGTCAAGTATTCGGTCCAAACTGGACGGGCCCTAAGTATTTCTTTTGAATGGATTTTTCCGCTGACCGGATTTATAGCCTCTGAATCCGGCATTAACTGCCGTATCCTCAGCATTGTCGCCATTAATGCGGCGCTTTTGCTTGTTGCGACGCGACTTGCCACTATTGTCTCTGGTATCTGAATTACCAGGGTTTTTGGTCATATTGTTGCTACGAGCAAGCCAGCTGTCTTCTCCCGCGCAAAAGCGAGTCATGAGTGTCGTGAGCGCTGCCATAGATTTCGGCTTTTCCTATCCAAGGTGCCGGGCAAGCCACTCGTCACGGATATTGTGCTTGAAGGCTGCTAGGGCCTCTGCGTCCGGACAGTCGACTATTTGATTTTTCTTTGTTAGGAACCGTGTCCAGAATTGCCTGGCCGATCCCTCTGGCTGCTGAATTATGTGGCTTAGGTCATCGACGTTTGGTGGTCGCACATAAGTGCCCTGGAAATTGTCGAGGAATGCGGCTTCCAGGTCCTCCCAACAACTGATTGATTCTGCTGGCAAGTTGTTAAGCCAATGCCGAGCTGGTCCCTTAAGTTTGAGTGGGAGGTATTTGATGGAGTGTAGATCATCGCCGCGGGCCATGTGGATATGAAGGAGATAATCCTCAATCCATACCGCAGGATCTGTTGTGCCATCATATGATTCGATGTTAACGTGTTTGAAACCCTCAGGGATTTGATGATCCATTACTTCCTCTGTGAAGCATAGCGGGTGTGTGGCGCCTCTGTATTGGGCTATATCACGACGTAGCTCGAACGGGCTTTGTCTATTGTGTTCGGCCCGGCCGGATTTACTATATCCGGAGTGACGATCACCGTCATGTGCCATGGGGCGCCCGCGCGGTCTGTAGATCGATCTTGTTTGCCTTGCCTTGTCCTCCAATATATCTCGCAGGTTTGGCGCATTTTCCCGTGCCTTGGTATGTTTTGAGCGGCGCCGGGGTGCGGCTTGAGTGGAGGGCCGAGAGGCCTCTCTGTCGCTGCCACGAGGTGTCCGGTCGGCCATATCATGTGCTGGTGATGTAGGTTTAGGTGCTTCCTCCTCTAATCGGGGTAGCAACCTGTGCTTTGGGTAGCTCTTGGAGGGGCGTTCGAGTTCATACTCTTCGGCCGCAAGGACTTTAGTCCATCTGTCGGTTAGCAAATCTTGATCAGCTCTAAGATGTTGCTGTTTTTTCTTGAGGCTGCTTGCCGTGGCCATAAGCCTGCGTTGAAAATGCTCTTGCTCGACAGGATCCTCTGGCACGATGAATTCGTCGTCGTCGAGGCTTGCCTCGTCTTCGGAGGGAGGCATATAATTATCGTCCTCGACCTCTTTGTTTGCCGCTCTCTCATGAGGGCTGGCTTCTCCATCCTCCTATGCTGAATCTTGCTGGAGGTGGTTTTCTTCGGCACTGTCCGGAGTATTATTATCTCCCGTGCCGGAATCACAGTTTTGCTTTGGCGGGATTTAGAGCGGCGCCGCTGACGCCGGCGCTTAGGCTGTTTCTTGGAGGGGTCATCCTCTGCTGTTCCATCGCCATCTCCTTCTTTTGGGGTGTCCACCATGTATATGTCATATGACGAGGTGGCTTTCCAGTGCCCTATAGGCGCTGGTTCTTGATCGTCTCCTGCATCGGCGTCCATACCGTCGATGTCTTCGGAGTCGAAGTCGAGCATGTCGGTTAAATCGTCGACAGTGGCTACAAAGTGGGTGGTGGGTGGGCTTTGAATTTCTTCATCGTCCGTATCCCAACCTTGCTGACCGTAGTCCGGCCAGAGCTCTCCTGATAAAGAGAGAGACTTTAGTGACTTCAGAATATCACCGAAAGGCGAGTGCTGAAAGATGTCCGCGGTGGTAAACTCCATGATCGGTGTCCAATCGGATTCGATCTGCAGGGGCGCGGAGGGCTCGGAGTCCGTAGAGGAATCCGACTCCTTGGAGTCACGAGCCTCGCGGAGGGCAGGGCTGGTGTTCGGCTTGATCGCCGTAGAGATTGCAGCCCCCGAGGCGGTGTCTAACCACCCGCCCTCGGTTGGTGTGGTCGGCTCCGAGTTAAGGGTCGGAGCGGACACAGGTGCGGCCTCCAGGGCATTGTTCGGCGGCAGAGCAAGATCATGCCCAACGTTACAGTGCGGCGCGCTCGGCAGTGGCTCGAATCCGTCGAAGATCAAGTCCCCGCGGATGTCAACCATGTAGTTTAAGCTTCCAAATCTGACCTGATGGCCAGGGGCATAGCTTTTGATCTGCTCCAGATGGCCAAGCGAATTGGCCCGCAGTGCGAAGCCGCCGAAGACGAAGATCTCTCCGGGGAGAAAGGTCTCACCCTAGACTGCATCGCTATTGATGATCGGAGGAGCCATCGGGCCTAAAAGTGATGACACAGAGGAACTCTCAATGAAAGCACCAATGTCGGTGTCAAAACCGGCGGATCTTGGGTAGGGGGTCCCGAACTGTGCGTCTAGGCGGATGGTAACAGGAGACAAGGGACACGATGTTTTTACCCAGGTTCGGGCCCTCTTGATGGAGGTAAACCCCTACTCCTGCTTGATTAATATTGATGATATGGGTAGTACAAGAGTAGATCTACCACGAGATCAAGGAGGCTAAACCCTAGAAGCTAGCCTATGGTATGATTGTTGTTCTGTCCTACGGACTAAAACCCTCCGGTTTATATAGACATCGGAGGGGGTTAGGGTTACACAGAGTCGGTTACAATGGTAGGAGATCTACATATTCGCATCGCCAAGCTTGCCTTCCACGCCAAGGAAAGTCCCTTCCGGACACGGGACAAAGTCTTCAATCTTGTATCTTCATAGTCCAGGAGTCCGGCTGAAGGTATAGTCCGGCTATCCGGACACCCCCTAATCCAGGACTCCCTCACTCCCCAAGAAGCAACTAGGGCCACCGTATTCTCCTCAGGCCCTCACGCAATGCGAGATGTCGTGATTCCACTATTGGTGCCCTTGAAGGCGGCGACCGAACCTTTACAAAAAAGGTTGGGGCTCTCTCCACAACCGAATTGGAGGCTCCCAACAAAACCATGGAGCTTCACCACAATGGAATATGGATCAGAGGTGATCTCACCCGTCTAGGGTGCTCAAACACCCAAGAGTAACAAGATCTGCAAGGGATTAGTGGGGGGGAATCAAATTTCTCTTGGTGGAAGTGTAGATCGGGGACTTCTCAACCAATGCCTAGAGAATCAACAAGTTTGATTGTCTAGGGAGAGAGATCAGACAAGAATGAGCTTCTGAAAGGCAATGGATCTTGGTGGGAAGAGGTCAACCCTAGGAAGAAGAAGACCCCCCTTTATATATTGGAACCAAAATCCAACCGTTTCTGCTCAGGCCTGCAGCTAAGCAGTACTACCGCTCATAGGAGCGGTACTACGCTTAGGCGGTACTACTACGCTCAGTCCTAAAAATACACATAGTGTATCTAAGGTAGTGCCGCCGGAGCATTACTACCGCTGACCCCGGCGGTACTACCGCCTAGGGTTTTAGACCTGGGGAGGCAGCGGTAGTAAAGGGTGCCAGGGGCGGCAGTACCTTGTGAAGCGGTACTACCGTCCTAGTGCCATTCTACTACCGCTTGGAGCAAAGTGGGAACATAACCCTGCATAGAGGAAAACCCCGCAAGCGGTAGTGGAGACGGTAGTACAGGCTGTAGAACCATCGGAGCGGTACTACCAGCTACTACCACCCTACTACTGTGAATTACAGATCGACAACAGAACGTTGCACGCTCGGGGACACCCTAAGCGGTAGTGCCACGGTAGTACCCAACGGTACTATCGTGGGCACTAGTGATACTACCGCTGGCAAGATGTTGAAAACATGACAGAAAACATGGAAAAGCTCCAGAGAAGGGAAAGGAGGATGTGGGTGCATATGGGGTTGTGTACGTGTTGATTCCACCCATACCTTTTCGAAGCGGACCCCCTCTTAATAGTACGGCTTTCCTATGACTCAAATCCACCGAAAAGAAACATAGAGAACCGCCGTCTTCGATAGGCTCTGAGGGGCATCGAATCGTCTAGTGCCTAGACATGAGATATCTGAAATGCTCAATGCACATGATTAGTCCTCAAATGCATTGTCATCAATCACCAAAACCACTTAGGGAGAAATATGCTCTTACAATCTCCCCCTTTTTGGTGGATTGATGACAATACGGGATTTGCACATAGAGATATATAATGAGCATAAGCAAACCCAAATATAGACCGGCTCCCCCTAGATGTGTGCATTCTATAGATGTGCTTTGGACTGCACAACACACACACTAGGATCAACACTCCCCCTATATTTTATAGGCCAGGCAATCCTTGCAACAATATAAGAGACACTTAAGCAAGGAAACTAATAAGACAAATGAGCATAAACTCACGTACATAGGGACCAAATAATGATAACCAGGGTAGCATATGTCTTACACCATATATGACAGAGTCTCACACCAAACCAAAGCAAACAAAGGAAAAGAGTTCACAAGCAGAAACACAGAAGCAATAAGAACCAAGCTTGTGACTCAACAACACCCTGCAGAAAGACAAATCCCCGGTCCTAAACCTCTCCCCCTTTGGCATCGAGACACCAAAAGGGGCAAAGAGTGACCTGCTAACGCAACTCCAGATGGCACTAATCTCCTCCCATGGACTCATCAGACTCCTCAGAATCAGACACATCAGCAGACTCCTCCTCAGACTCGTCGGTCTCCTCCTCAATCTCATGATCCTGAGCTGGAGCAGATGTAGCAGCATTGGACTCATCCGAGTCCGTCCAGTGAGAGTGCGAAGAAATCCACTTGTCCTCCGGAGTGTTACGATCCTCAGAGCCATCCTGAACAGGGATCTCAAGCTTCCTCATGATAGCCTTCCTCTCCTGACGAGCCTTCTTGGCATCCACATGTGCCAAGTACATCTTGTGTTGAACATCGGTCTGAAGGCAAAAGAGCTTTCTTCACCTTGTGCTTGAGCTTAGCCGCCCAACCTGACTGACCAGGAGGATGCTCTGTGCCGGGAGTTCTACCTCTGGAGCATGCGTTGGTTTTCCCTTGAAGAGGAAAGGGTGATGCTGAAAGGATCGAGAAGAGGTGTCTAGAGGGGGGGGGGTGATTATACACTAAGTACCAAAAGTTGCAGTTTTTAATTTCTTTAAGTTGAAGTGGATTTTTGGCACAAGTTTAACAAACACAATACATATCAAGCAAGCATGCAAAGAGTACATGAGCAGCGGAAAGTAAAGCATGCAACTTGCAAGAATGTAAAGGGAAGGGTTTGGAGAATTCAAACGCAATTGGAGACACGGATGTTTTTGTCGTGGTTCTGATAGGTGGTGCTATCGTACATCCACATTGATGGAGACTTCAACCCACGAAGGGTAACGGTTGCGCGAGTCCACGGAGGGCTCCACCCACGAAGGGTCCACGAAGAAGAAACCTTGTCTATCCCATCATGGCCATCGCCCACAAAGGACTTGCCTCACTAGCGGTAGATCTTCACGAAGTAGGCAATCTCCTTGCCCTTAAAAACTCCTTGGTTCAACTCCACAATCTTGTCGGAGGCTCCCAAGTGACACCTAGCCAATCTAGGAGACACCACTCTCCAAGAAGTAACAAATGGTGTGTTGATGATGAACTCCTTGCTCTTGTGCTTAAAATGATAGTCTCCCCAACACTCAACTCTCTCTCATAGGATTTGGATTTGGTGGAAAGAAGATTTGAGTGGAAAGCAACTTGGGGAAGGCTAGAGATCAAGATTCATATGGTGGGAATGGAATATCTTGGTCTCAACACATGAGTAGGTGGTTCTCTCTCAGAAAATGTGTATTGGAAGTGTAGATATGTTCTGATGGCTCTCTCCATGAATGAAGAGTGGGTGGAGGGGTATTTATAGCCTCCACACAAAATCTAACTGTTACACACAATTTACCAATCTCGGTGAGACCGAATTGAGAAACTCGGTCGGACCGATTTAGCAAACCTAGTGACCGTTAGGATTTTCGGTGGGACCGACATGCAACTCAGTAGGACCGATATGGTTAGGGTTAGGGCATAAAGTAATCTCGGTGAGACCGATTACACAAACTCGGTGAGACCGATTTTGGTAATAAGCTAACCAGAGAGTTGGTCAGGCAAACTCGGTGAGACCGATTACACAAACTCGGTGGAACCGATTTTGGTAATAAGCTGACCAGAGAGTTTGCATTGTAATCTTGGTAGTACTGGTTGCTCAATCTCGGTGAGACCGATATTGGTAATGGACATACACAGAGAGATTACAATCCCATCTAGGTGAGACCAAGATCCCTATCGGTGAAATCGATTTGCCTAGGGTTTGTGGCAGTGGCTATGACATCTGAACTCGGTGGCGCCGGGTAAAGAGAATCGGTGGGGCTGAGTTTGACTTTTGGTTTAGGTCATATGTGGATGTGGGAAGGTAGTTTAGAGTTTTGGAGCATATCACTATGCACTTTGAGCAAGCAAGCCATTAAGCAACACCTCATCCCCTCTTGATAGTATTGGCTTTTCCTATAGACTCAATGTGATCTTGGATCACTAAAATGGAAAATGTAGAGTCTTGTACTTGAAGCTTGAGCCAATCCTTTGTCCTTAGCATCTTGAAGGGGTTCCACATCCTTTAGTCCATGCCACTTCATTGTTGAACTTATCTGAAACATACTAGGTAAAAGTGTTAGTCCAACAAGAGATATGTTGTCGTTAATTATCAAAATCACCCAGGGAGCACTTGTGCTTTCAGATGCAGCAAAGTGATACGTCTCCAACGTATCTATAATTTTTGATTGCTCCATGCTATATTATCTACTGTTTTAGGCAATATTGGGCTTTATTATCCACTTTTATATTATTTTTGGGACTAACCTATTAACCGGAGGCCCAACCCAGATTTGTTGTTTTATGCCTATTTCAGTGTTTCGAAGAAAAGGAATATCAGACGGAGTCGAAACGGAACGAAATCAACTGGAGAAGTTATTTTTGGAAGGAAAGCAACCCAGGGAACTTGGAGTGCACGTCAGGGGAGATACGGGCTGCCCACGAGGGTGGGGGGCGCGCCCACCCCCCTAGGGAGCGCCCCCTGCCTCGTGGGGCCCCCGTGGCCCCTCCGGCGTACTTCCGGCTCCCATATATATCCACGTACCCTAAAACTTCCAGAACAGAGATTAGATCGGGAGTTCCGCCGCCGCAAGCCTCTGTAGCCACCAAAAACCTCTCGGGACCCTGTTTCGGCACCCTGCCGGAGGGGGGAACCCTCACCGGTGGCCATCTTCATCATCCCGGCGCTCTCCATGACGAGGAGGGAGTAGTTCACCCTCGGGGCTGAGGGTATGTACCAATAGCTATGTGTTTGATCTCTCTCTCTCTCTCTCTCTCTCTCTCTCTCTCTCTCTCTCGTGTTCTTGATTTGGCATGATCTTGATGTATCGCGAGCTTTGCTATTATAGTTGGATTGAGTTCCCCTTTGAAGTTATTTTATCGGATTGAGTCTTTAAAGATTTGAGAACACTTGATGTATGTCTTGCCGTGCGTATCTGTGGTGACAATGGGATATCACGTGCCACTTGATGTATGTTTTGGTGACCAACTTGCGGGTTCCGCTCATGAACCTATGCATAGGGGTTGGCACACGTTTTCGTCGTGATTCCCCGGTAGAAACTTTGGGCACTCTTTGAGGTTCTATGTGTTGGTTGAGTAGATGAATTGAGATTGTGTGATGCATATCATATAATCATGCCCACGGATACTTGAGGTGACATTGGAGTATCTAGGTGACATTAGGGTTTTGGTTGATTTGTATCTTAAGGTGTTATTCTAGTACAAACTCTAGGGCTGTTTGTGACACTTATAGGAATAGCCCAACGGATTGATTGGAAAGAATAACTTTGAGGTGGTTTCGTACCCTACCATAATCTCTTCGTTTGTTCTCCGCTATTAGTGACTTTGGAGTGACTCTTTGCTGGGATAGTTATATGATCCAACTATGTTATTATTGTTGAGAGGACTTACACTAGTGAAAGTATGAACCCTAGGCCTTGTTTCCTATCATTGCAATACCTTTTACGCTCACTTTTACCGCTTGTTACCTTGCTGTTTTTATATTTTCAGTTTACAAAAACCTATATCTACCATCCATATACCACTTGTTTCACCATCTCTTCGCCGAACTAGTGCACCTATACAATTTACCATTGTATAGGGTGTGTTGGAGACACAAGAGACTCTTTGTTATTTGGTTGCAGGGTTGCTTAAGAGAGACCATATTCATCCTACGCCTCCCACGGATTGATAAACCTTAGGTCATCCACTTGAGGGAAATTTGCTACTGTCCTACAAACCTGTGCACTGGCAGGCCCAACAACGTCTACAAGAAGAAGGTTGTGTAGTAGACATCACAAAGTAGCGTAAGTATTTCCCTCAGTTTTTCAGAACCAAGGTATCAATCCAGTAGGGGGCCACACACAAGTCCCTCGTACCTACACAAACCAATAAGAACCTTGCAACCAACGCGATAAAGGGGTTGTCAATCCCTTCAGGGCCATTTGCAAAAGTGAGATCTGATAGAGATGATAATATTTTCGTATTTTTATGATAAAGATTGAAAGTAAAGATTGCAAAGTAGAAATAGATTGGAAACTTATATGATGGAAAATATACAGGGGGTCATAGGTTTCACTAGTGGCTTCTCTCAAGATAGCATAAGTATTACAGTGGGTGAACAAATTACTGTCGAGCAATTGATAGAAAAGTGCATAATTATGAGAATATCTAGGCATGGTCATGTATATAGGCATCACGTCCGCGACAAGTAGACCGACTCCTGCCTGCATCTACTACTATTACTCCACACATCGACCGCTATTCAGCATGCATTTAGAGTATTAAGTTCATAAGAACAGAGTAACGCATTAGGCAAGATGACATGATGTAGAGGGATAAAATCAAGCAATATGATATAAACCCCATCTTTTTATCCTTGATGGCAACAATACAATACGTGTCGTTTCCCCTTCTGTCACTGGGATCGAGCAACGTAAGATTGAACCCTAAGCTAAGCACTTCTCCCATTACAAGAAAAATCAATCTAGTAGGCCAAACCAAACTGATAATTAGAAGAAACTTGAAAAGATAACCAATCATACATAAAAGAATTCAGAGAAGATTCAAATATTTTTCATAGATAATCTTGATCATAAACCCACAATTCATCAGATCTCGATAAACACACCGCAAAAAGAGTTACATCGAATAGATCTCCAAGAAGATCGAGGAGAACTTTGTATTGAGATCTAAAGAGAGAGAAGAAGCCATCTAGCTAATAACTATGGACCCGAAGGTCTGTGGTAAACTACTCACACATCATTGAAGAGGCTATGGTGTTGATGTAGAAGCCCTCCATGATCGATTCCCCCTCCGGTGGAGCGCCGGAAAAGGCCCTAAGATGGGATCTCACGGGTACATAAGGTTGTGGCGGTGGAAATAGGGTTTGTGGTGCTCTTGGTTGGTTTCGGGGTACATGGGTATATATAGGAGGAAGAAGTAGGTCGGTGGAGCTACGAGGGACCCACGAGGGTGGGGGCGCGCCCAGGGGGGCAGGCGTGCCTCCCTGCCTCGTGGCCTCCTCGTTGATTTCTTGACGTCCACTCCGAGTCCTCTGGATCACGTTTGTTCCAAAAATCACGCTCCCGAAGGTTTCATTCCGTTTGGACTCCGTTTGATATTCCTTTTCCGTGAAACACTTAAATAGGCAAAAAAACAACAATTTGCACTGGGCCTTGGGTTAATAGGTTAGTCCCAAAAATAATATAAAAGTGTATAGTAAAGCCCATTAAACATCCAAAACGGATAATATAATAGCATGGAACAATAAAAAATTATAGATACGTTGGAGACATATCAAGCATTCCCAAGCTTAATTCCTGCTCGTCCTCGAGTAGGTAAATGATAAAAACAGAATTTTTGATGTGGAATGCTACCTAGCATATTCTTCAATGTAATTTTCTTTATTGTGGCATGAATGTTCAGATCCGAAAGATTCAAGATAAAAGTTTAATATTGACATAAAAATAATACTACTTCAAGCATACTAACTAAGCAATTATATAGCCAAAGAAAGCTCATCCCTACAAAATCATATAGTTTGGCCATGCTTCATTTTCGTCACACAAAATGCTCTCACCATGCACAACCCCGATGACAAGCCAAGCAATTGTTTCATACTTTAGTAATCTCAAATTTGTTTCAACTTTCACGCAATACATGAGCGTGAGCCATGGATATAGCACTATGGGTGGAATATAATATGATGATGGGGGTTGTGTGGAGAAGACAAAAAAGGAGAAAGTCTCACTTGACGCGGATAATCAATGGGCTAGGGAGATGCCCATCAATTGATGTCAATGCAAGGAGTAGGGATTTCCATGCAACGGATGCACTAGAGCTATAAATGTATGAAAGCTCAACAAAAGAAACTAAGTGGGTGTGCATCCAACTTTCTTGCTCGCGAAGACCTAGGGCATTTGAGTAAGCCCATTGTTGGAATATACAAGCCAAGTTCTATAATAAAAAATTCCCACTAGTATATGAAAGTGACAAAACAAGAGACTCTTTATCATAAAGATCATGGTGCTACTTTGAAGCACAAGTGTGGAAAAAGGATAGTAGCATTGTCCCTTTTTATTTCTCCCTTTTTCTTATTTTCTTATTTTTTTTCCCTTTTTTGGGCCTTCTCTTTTTTTGGCCTTTTTATTTTTTTTATTTTTTTATTTGGGACAATGCTCTACTAATGATGATCATCACACTTCTATTTATTTTACAACTCGATACTAGAACAAAATATGACACTATATGAATGCCTCCGGCGGTGTACCGGGATGGGCAATGAATCAAGAGTGACATGTATGAAATAATATGCATGGTGGCTTTGCCACAAATACGATGTCAACTACATGATCATGCAAGGCAATATGACAATGATGAAGCGTGTCATAATAAACGGAACGGTGGAAAGTTGCATGGCAATATATCTCGGAATGGCTATGGAAATGCCATAATAGGTAGGTATGGTGGCTGTTTTGAGGAAGATATAAAGAGGTTTATGTGTGATAGAGCGTATCGTATCACGGGGTTTGGATGCACCGGCAAATTTTTCACCAACTCTCAAGGTGAGAAAGGGCAATGCACGGTACCGAGGAGGCTAGCAATGATGGAAGGTTTAGAGTGTGTATAATTCATGGACTCAACATTAGTCATAAAGAACTCACATACTTATTGCAAAAATCTACAAGTCATCAAAAACCAAGCACTACGCGCATGCTCCTAGGGGGATAGATTGGTAGGAAAAGACCATCGCTCATCCCCAACCACCACTCATAAGGATGACAATCAAAGAACACCTCATGTTTCAAATTTGTTACACGACGTTTACCATACGTGCATGCTACGGGACTTGCAACCTTCAACACAAGTATTTCTCAAATTCACAACTACTCAACTAGCACAACTTTAATATCACTATCTCCATATCTCAAAACAATCATCAAGTATCAAACTTCTCTTAGTATTCAATGCACTTATATGGAAGTTTTTATTATATCCATCTTTGGATGCCTATCATATTAGGACCAATTTTATAGCCAAAGCAAATTACCATGTTGTTCTAAAGGACTCTCAAAATAATATAGGTGAAGCATGAGAGATCAATAATTTCTATAAAATAAAACCACCACCGTGCTCTAAAAGATATAAGTGAAGCACTAGAGCAAAATTGTTTAGCTAAAAAGATATAAGTGAAGCACATAGAGTATTCTAGTAAATTCCGATTAATGTGTGTCTCTCCCAAAAGGTGTGTACAACAAGTATGATTGTGGTGAACTAAAAATCAAATACTCAAATCATACAAGGCGCTCCAAGCAAAACACATATCATGTGGTGAATAAAAATATAGCTCCAAGTAAAGTTACCGATGGACGAAGAAAAAAGAGGGGAGGCCTTCCGGGGCATCCCCAAGCTTAGTCTTTTTGGTTGTCCTTGGATTTTACCTTGGGGTGCCTTGGGCATCCCCAAGCTTAGGCTCTTGTGACTCCTTGTTCCATAATCCATCAAATCTTTACCCAAAACTTGAAAACTTCACAACACAAAACTTAACAGAAAATCTCGCGAGCTACGTTAGCAAAAGAAAACAAAACACCACTTCAAGGTACTGTAATGAACTCATTATTTATTTATATTTGTGTTACACCTACTTTATTCCAACTTCTCTATGGTTCATAACCTCCGATACTAGCCATAGATTCATCAAAATAAGCAAACAACACACGAGAAACAAAATCTGTCAAAAACAGAACAATCTGTAGTAATATGTATCAAACGCATACTTCTGGAACTCCAAAAATTCTAAAATAAATTTCTGGACATGAGGAATTTATATATTAATCATCTTCAAAAAGAATCAACTAAATAGCACTCTCCAGTAAAAAATTGTAGCTAATCTCGTGAGCGCTAAAGTTTCTGTTTTTTACAGCAAGATCAAAAAGACTTCACCCAAGTCTTCCCAAAGGCTCTACTTGGCACAAACACTAACTAAAACATAAAAAAACATCAAACCAGAGGCTAGATTAAAGATTTATTACTAAACAGAACCAAAAAGCAAGAAAATAAAATAAATTTGGGTTGCCTCCCAACAAGTGCTATCGTTTAACGCCCCTAGCTAGGCATAAAGGCAAGGATAGATCTAGGTATTGTCATCTTTGGTAAGTAATTCTTCAATAGAACACTTATAAACCTTAGGAGTTTCCTTATTTTTATTAATGATTAAACTCCTAGGCAAGAAATCAAGAAAAACATTTGTAGCATAAGGTTCCTTAATGATAGCGAGAAAGTTGGGATGAACACTTATGGATTTGAGATTCGCATTTTCCTTACTAGAAGTTTCACCCTTAGGAACATACATTAGTTTGGCAATTTTAGCATTAGAATATTTTGGAGTATTTTTCAGGGAAGAAAAGGCTGACCCTAAGTTGGTAATAATATCCTCAATTTTATCAATTCTAGTGGAATCTTGATCTATCTTTTCGTTAACCATGGGTTCCTTTTCTTTAAATTTTTTAAGAGAAACTCCTACCTTAGATCCGTATTGGGTAATTTGGTTGTGGATCTTTTTATCCAAATTTTTAGTCAACTCTACGGTGGCAAATTTATTTTCAATAATTTCAAGCCTTTGCATCACATGTTCCAAAGTTAAAATAGTTCCATTAACCAAAAGAGGTGGTGGGCCAAACAAATCTATCATAGCATTATACGAATCAAAAGTATGGCTACCCAAGAATTTTCCTTCGGTAATGGTATCAAGAATATATCTATTCCAAGGAGTGATGCCTACATAATAATTGCGAAAAAGAACGGAAGTAGATTGCTTCCTAGTAGATCTATTTTGCGCATTGCAAATTCTGTACCAAGCATCTTTTAGATTTTCTCCCTCCCTTTGTTTAAAATTGAGAACTTCATTCTCGGGAGACAAAGGAGTAGATAAATGACTGGCCATGACGGCACATGGGACACAAGAGGCAAGCGAAAAAGAGGCAAACAGAAAGAGAGGGCGAATAAAATGGCAAAGGTGAAGTGGGGGAGAGGAAAACGAGAGGCAAATGGCAAACAATGTAATGCGAGGGATAAGAGTTTGTGATGGGTACTTGGTATGTCTTGACTTGTGCATAGACTCCCCGGCAATGGAGCCAGAAATCCTTCTTGCTACCTCTTGAGCATGCGTTGGTTTTCCCTTGAAGAGGAAAGGGTGATGCATCAAAGTAGCGTAAGTATTTCCCTCAGTTTTTGAGAACCAAGGTATCAATCCAGTAGGAGGCCACACGCAAGTCCCTCGTACCTACACAAACAAATAAGAACCTTGCAACCAACGCAATAAAGGGGTTGTCAATCCCTTCACGGCCACTTGCAAAAGTGAGATCTGATAGAGATGATAATATTTTTGGTATTTTTATGATAAAGATTGAAAGTAAAGATTGCAAAGTAAAAATAGATTGGAAACTTATATGATGGAAAATATATAGGGGGCCATAGGTTTCACTAGTGGCTTCTCTCAAGATAGCATAAGTATGACGGTGGGTGAACAAATTACTATCGAGCAATTGATAGAAAAGTGCATAATTATGAGAATATCTAGGCATGATCATGTATATAGGCATCATGTCCGCGACAAGTGGACCGACTCCTGCCTGCATCTACTACTATTACTCCACATATCGACCGCTATCCAGCATGCATCTAGAGTATTAAGTTCATAAGAACAGAGTAACGCATTAGGCAAGATGACATGCTGTAGAGGGATAAACTCAAGCAATATGATATAAACCCCATCTTTTTATCCTCGATGGTAACAATACAATACGTGTCGTTTCCCCTTCTGTCACTGGGATCGAGCAAGATTGAACCCAAAGCTAAGCACTTCTCCCATTGCAAGAAAGATCAATCTAGTAGGCCAAACCAAACTGATAATTAGAAGAAACTTGCAAAGATAACCAGTCATACATAAAAGAATTCAAATAAGATTCAAATATTGTTCATAGATAATCTTGATCATAAACCCACTATTCATCGGATCTCGACAAACACACCGCAAAAAGAGTTACATCGAATAGATCTCCAAGAAGATCAAGGAGAACTTTGTGTTGAGATCCAAAGAGAGAGAAGAAGACATCTAGCTAATAACTATGGACCCGAAGGTCTGTGGTAAACTACTCACACATCATCAGAGAGGCTATGGTGTTGATGTAGAAGCCCTCCGTGATCGATTCCCCCTCCAGCGGAGCGTCGGAAAAGGCCCCAAGATGGGATCTCACGGGTACAAAAGGTTGCAGCGGTGGAAATAGGGTTTCGTGGTGCTCCTGGTTGGTTTCGGGGTACATGGGTATATATAGGAGGAAGAAGTAGGTCGGTGGAGCTATGAGGGGCCCACGAGGGTGAGGGCGCGCCCAGGGGGGCAGGCGCGCCTCCCTGCCTCGTGGCCTCCTCGTTGATTTCTTGACGTCCACTCCAAGTCCTCTAGATCACGTTTGTTCCAAAAATCACGCTCCCGAAGGTTTCATTCCGTTTGGACTCCGTTTGATATTCCTTTTCTGCGAAACACTGAAATAGGCAAAAAAAACAGCAATTTGCACTGGGCCTTGGGTTAACAGGTTAGTCCCAAAAATAATATAAAAGTCTATAGTAAAGCACATTAAACATCCAAAACGGATAATATAATAGCATGGAACAATAAAAAATTATAGGTACGTTGGAGATGTATCAGGAGCAAGACCACCGCCATCACCCTGATCCTCTCCAGAAGCAGAAGACATCGCCACTTCAGGACGAGTAGTAGAGGCCCAAAGCTCCTTCTGACGCAAGTTGAGGACGTCATGAGGAGTCTAGGGTCCGGTCTCAAGAGTCACGCCAGGGAAAGTGGAGCTCCAGGTAGTCTGAATCAACTTGAAGATGAAGGGAGCACAAACTGGGCAATGATCTCCATAGGTAGCATTCACTAGCTCCTTCCACATGACATGAGAGACATCCAAGACCGCATTCGTGCCCTTCTTAGAGTGGCATAAAAGTAGCATATCCACAAGGTGCCCATGCACCATGTCCAAGTTGCCAATGCGAGGAAAGAGAGTGTGCCGGAAGATGCGATGCATAATGTCAAAGAATGGCTTCAGCTCCTTCTTGACTCCTTTCTCTGTCTTAGTGATAATCATATGAGGCTTCAGCTCATCCTTGTGAGTGGCCCCCCTCATGGTTAGGACGAAGTCCAAGAGGCTTCCTCAGCCCCTCGTCGGGATATCCCAGAAGCTCCATAAAAGCACCCCAAGTGGTGCGCAACTACCTGCCATTAGTCATGCATATCAAAGTGTGCTCTGTGTTTATGCCATACCATATGGTTGCAAAGAACTGTGCAACCAACTCTGCATCGAAATCATAGTTGAAGGTCATGAGGGGCACGATGTTGAGCTGATAAAAAAGGGCACGAGCTTCTCCCAAGTATGCCTGGTACTTCTCCATGTGATCCAGGTTGATTGACTTGGTCTCCACAAACAGGTTCTTCCTTCCCTTGATCCGATCAAAGTACACAAGTGATTGATCCTTGTTCTAGAACGATGAGCCAACAAGAGAAGGATCCTGTGGAAGGAGGTAGGAGTTTTTCTCATGGTATTGCCAATACTCATTTTGCTTCAATTCAGCAGCCGTCTTGACCGGTTCCTTCTTCTTCTTGCGAGCAACGGTTGACTTGACATTGGATTTGCCCTTGTTCCTGGCAGACTGACGACGAGCAGGCCGCGGTGTGGGGGCAACCTCTTCTTCATCTTTGGAATACACGATTCTGGCATGATAGGTGCGCCCACGCTTGGATGGGGGATTCGCATTCTTGTGACAAACCTTGGAGCTACTACCACCTGGAGAGACACAAAACCGCAAGGGAAAGCATGAATACAAACTATGCATAAGCTAGGGAGAAACAAATGTGAGAAAGGAAAGCTTAGGTTAGCATTCTGGAAGTTGGGGCCTCGAGCGGTAGTACCGCGGAACTAGGGCGGTAGTACCGCTTGAGCGGTAGTACCGCTGCATGCTACCTCTTGAGCACTGCACTGGTTTTCCCTTGAAGAGGAAAGGGTGATGCAGTAAAGTAGTGTAAGTATTTCCCTCAGTTTTTGAGAACCAAGGAATCAATCCAGTAGGAGACTGAAAGTGCGTTATATCGACTAGAGGGGGGGTGAATAGGCGATTTTTATGAATTCTTCACTGAGGAATTTGCGGGTGAGGAAATTCCTTAACAAAGAACTACTTGCAGCGGAATAAGTACTCAAAAGTAAGCATAACAGAACACAAGCATGGTCATCATGATGAAATGAAGACAAGCACAGAGTATGGAATGAATGAAATATGCCCTAGAAGCAATAATAAAGTTATTATTTATTTCCTTATATCATGATAAATGTTTATTATTCATGCTAGAATTGTATTAACCGGAAACATAATACATGTGTGAATACATAGACAAACAAAGTGTCACTAGTATGCCTCTACTTGACTAGCTCGTTAATCAAAGATGGTTATGTTTCCTAACCATGGACAAAGAGTTGTTATTTGATTAACGGGATCACATCATTAGGTGAATGATCTGATTGACATGACCCATTCCATTAGCTTAGCACCCGATCGTTTAGTATGTTGCTATTGCTTTCTTCATGACTTATACATGTTCCTATGACTATGAGATTATGCAACTCCCGTTTGCCGGAGGAACACTTTGTGTGCTACCAAACGTCACAACGTAACTAGGTGATTATAAAGGTGCTCTACAGGTGTCTCCAAAGGTACATGTTGGGTTGGCGTATTTCGAGATTAGGATTTGTCACTTCGAATGTCGGAGAGGTATCTCCAGGCCCTCTCGGTAATGCACATCACTTAAGCCTTGCAAGCAATAAACCTAATGAGTTAGTTGTGAGATGATGTATTATGGAACGAGTAAAGAGACTTGCCGGTAACGAGATTGAACTAGGTATTGGATACCAACGATCGAATCTCGAGCAAGTAACATACCGATGATAAAGGGAACAATGTATGTTGTTATGCGGTCTGACCGATAAAGATCTTCGTAGAATATGTAGGAACCAATATGGGCATCCAGGTGCTGCTATTGGTTATTGACCGGAGACGTGTCTCGGTCATGTCTCCATTGTTCTCGAACCGTAGGGTCCGCACGCTTAACGTTACGATGACAGTTATTATGAGTTTATACATTTTGATGTACCGAAGGTAGTTCGGAGTCCCGGATGTGATCACGGACATGACGAGGAGTCTCGAAATGGTTGAGACATAAAGATTGATATATTGGAAGCCTATATTTGGACATCGGAATTGTTCCGGGTGAAATCGGTGTTGGGGAACGTAGTAATTTCAAAATTTTCCTACGCACACGCAAGATCATGGTGATGCATAGCAACGAGAGGGGAGAGTGTTGTCTACGTACCCTCGTAGACCGAAGCGGAAGCGTTGACGCAACATAGAGGAATTAGTAGTACGTCTTCCCGATCCAACCGATCCAAGCACCGTTACTCCGAGTTCTTAGCACACGTTCAGTCCGATGACGCTCCCCGGGCTCCGATCCAGCAAAGCTTCAGGGATGAGTTCCATCAGCACGACGGCGTGATGACGATGATGATGTTCTACCGACGCAGGGCTTCGCCTAAGCACTCCAACGATATGACCGAGGTGGAATATGGTGGAGGGGGGCACCGCACACGGCTAAGGAACAATCACGAAGATCAACTTGTGTGTTCTAGGGTGCCCCCTGCCCCCGTATATAAAGGAGGGAGGGGGAGGTGCGGCCGGCCCCCAAGGGGTGCGCCTGGAGGAGTCCTACTCCCACCGGGAGTAGGACTCCCCCCTCTCTTACCTTGTTGGAGAAGGAAAGGGGGAGGGAGAATAGGAAAGGGGGGCGCCGCCCCCCCTTCCTTGTCCTATTCGGACTAGGGGGGAGGGGCGCGCGGCCTGCCCTGGCCGGCCCCTCTCTTGTCCCTTATGGCCCATCAAGGCCCATTAACCCCCCGGGGGGTTCCGGTAACCCCTCGGTGCTCCGGTAAAATGCCGATTTCACCTGGATCCATTCCGATGTCCAAATATAGGCTTCCAATATATCAATCTTTATGTCTCGACCATTTCGAGACTCCTCGTCATGTCCGTGATCACATCGGGGACTCTGAACTACCTTCGGTACATCAAAATGTATAAACTCATAATAACTGTCATCGTAACGTTAAGCGTGCGGACCCTACGGTTCGAGAACAATGCAGACATGACCGAGACACGTCTCCGGTCAATAACCAATAGCGGGACCTGGATGCCCATATTGGCTCCTACATATTCTACGAAGATCTTTATCGGTCAGACCGCATAACAATATACGTTGTTCCCTTTGTCATCGGTATATTACTTGCCTGAGATTCGATCGTCGGTATCCAATACCTAGTTCAATCTTGTTGCCGGCAAGTCTCTTTACTCATTCCGTAATACATCATCTCACAACTAACATTTTAGTTGTAATGCTTGCAAGGCTTATGTGATGTGCATTACCGAGAGGGCCCAGAGATACCTCTCCGACTATCATAGTGACAAATCCTAATCTCGAAATACGCCAACCCAACAAGTACCTTTGGAGACACCTGTAGAGCACCTTTATAATCACCCAGTTACGTTTTGACGTTTGGTAGCACACAACGTGTTCATCCGATAAACGGGAGTTGCATAATCTCATAGTCATAGGAACATGTACAAGTCATGAAGAAAGCAACAGCAACATACTAAACGATCGGGTGCTAAGCTAATGGAATGGGTCATGTCAATCAGATCATTCAACTAATGATGTGACCTCGTCAATCAAATAACAACTCTTTGTTCATGGTTAGGAAACATAACCATCTTTGATTAACGAGCTAGTCAAGTAGAGGCATACTAGTGACATTCTATTTGTTTATATATTCACACATGTATTATGTTTCCGGCTAATACAATTCTAGCATGAATAATAAACATTTATCA
Organism: Aegilops umbellulata; assembly: GCA_032464435.1. Taxonomy (NCBI): domain Eukaryota; kingdom Viridiplantae; phylum Streptophyta; class Magnoliopsida; order Poales; family Poaceae; genus Aegilops; species Aegilops umbellulata. Next base: position 296,723,713 of record CP136056.1, read on the forward strand.
TGATATATGAGGAAATAAATAATAACTTTATTATTGCCTCTAGGGCATATTTCCTTCAGTCTCCCACTTGCACTAGAGTCAATAATCTAGATTACACAGTAATGATTCTAACACCCATGGAGTTTTCGTGCTGATCGTGTTTTGCTCGTGGAAGAGGCTTAGTCAACGGGTGTGCTACATTCAGATCCGTATGTATCTTGCAAATCTCTATGTCTCCCACCTGGACTAGATCCCAGATGGAATTGAAGCGTCTCTTGATGTGCTTGGTTCTCTTGTGAAATCTGGATTCCTTTGCCAAGGCAATTGCACCAGTATTGTCACAAAAGATTTTCATTGGACCCGATGCACTAGGTATGACACCTAGATCGGATATGAACTCCTTCATCCAGACTCCTTCATTTGCCGCTTCCGAAGCAGCTATGTACTCCGCTTCACATGTAGATCCCGCCACGACGCTTTGTTTAGAACTGCACCAACTGACAGCTCCACCGTTTAATGTAAACACGTATCCGGTTTGCGATTTAGAATCGTCCGGATCAGTGTCAAAGCTTGCATCAACGTAACCGTTTACGATGAGCTCTTTGTCACCTCCATATACGAGAATCATATCCTTAGTTCTTTTCAGGTACTTCAGGATGTTCTTGACCGATGTCCAGTGATCCACTCCTGGATTACTTTGGTACCTCCCTGCTAAACTTATAGCAAGACACACATCAGGTCTGGTACACAGCTTTGCATACATGATAGAGCCTATGGCTGAAGCATAGGGAACATCTTTCATTTTCTCTCTATCTTCTGCAGTGGTCGGGCATTGAGTCTTACTCAACTTCACACCTTGTAGTACAGGCAAGAATCCTTTCTTTGCTTGATCCATTTTGAACTTCTTCAAAACTTTGTCAAGGTATGTGCTTTGTGAAAGTCCAATTAAGCGTCTTGATCTATCTCTATAGATCTTGATGCCCAATATGTAAGCAGATTCACCGAGGTCTTTCATTGAAAAATTCTTATTCAAGTATCCCTTTATGCTATCCAGAAATTCTATATCATTTCTGATTAGTAATATGTCATCGACATATAATATCAGAAATGCTACAGAGCTCCCACTCACTTTCTTGTAAATACATGCTTCTCCAAAAGTCTGTACAAACCCAAATGCTTTGATCACACTATCAAAGCGTTTATTCCAACTCCGAGAGGCTTGCACCAGTCCATAAATGGATCGCTGGAGCTTGCACACGTTGTTAGGTCCCTTTGGATCGATAAAACCTTCTGGTTGCATCATATACAACTCTTCTTCCAGAAATCCATTCAGGAATGCAGTTTTTACATCCATCTGCCAAATTTCATAATCATAAAATGCGGCAATTGCTAACATGATTCGGACAGACTTAAGCATCGCTACGGGTGAGAAGGTCTCACCGTAGTCAATCCCTTGAACTTGTCGAAAACCTTTTGCGACAAGTCGAGCTTTGTAGACAGTAACATTACCGTCAGTGTCAGTCTTCTTCTTGAAGATCCATTTATTCTCAATTGCTTGCCGACCATCGGGCAAGTCAACCAAAGTCCACACTTTGTTCTCATACATGGATCCCATCTCAGATTTCATGGCTTCAAGCCATTTTGCAGAATCTGGGCTCACCATCCCTTCTTCATAGTTCGTACGTTCACCATGATCTAGTAGCATGATTTCCAGAATAGGATTGCCGTACCACTCTGGTGCGGATCTTACACTGGTTGATCTACGAGGTTCTGTAGTAACTTGATCTGAGGTTGCATGATCATCATCATTAACTTCCTCACCAATTGGTTTAGATGTCACAGAAACTGGTTCCTGTGATGTGCTACTTCCCAATAAGGGAGCAGGTATAGTTACCTCATCAAGTTCTACTTTCCTCCCACTCACTTCTTTCGAGAGAAACTCCTTCTCTAGAAAGTTTCCGAATTTAGCAACAAAAGTCTTGCCTTCGGATTTGTGATAGACGGTGTATCCAATAGTTTCCTTTGGATATCCTATGAATACACATTTATCCGATTTGGGTTCGAGCTTAGCAGGTTGAAGCTTTTTGACATAAGCATCGCAGCCCCAAACTTTTAGAAACGATAACTTTGGTTTCTTGCCAAACCATAGTTCATAAGGCATCGTCTCAACGGATTTCGATGGTGCTCTATTTAACGTGAATGCGGCCGTCTCTAAAGCATAACCCCAAAATGATAGCGGTAAATCTGTAGGAGACATCATAGATCGCACCATATCAAGTAAAGTACGATTACGATGTTCGGACACACCATTACGTTGTGGTGTACCGGGTGGCGTGAGTTGCGAAACTATTCCGCATTGTTTCAAATGTAGTACAAACTCGTAACTCAAATATTCTCCTCCACGATCAGATCGTAGAAACTTTATTTTCTTGTTACGATGATTTTCCACTTCACTCTGAAATTCTTTGAACTTTTCAAATGTTTCAGACTTGTGTTTCATTAAGTATATATACCCATATCTGCTTAAATCATCTGTGAAGGTGAGAAAATAACGATATCTGCCACGAGCTTCAATATTCATCGGACCACATACATCTGTATGTATGATTTCCATCAAATCTGTTGCTCTCTCCATAGTACCGGAGAACGGTGTTTTAGTCATCTTGCCCATGAGGCACGGTTCGCAAGTACCAAGTGATTCATAATCAAGTGGTTCCAAAAGTCCATCAGTATGGAGTTTCTTCATGCGCTTTACCCGATATGACCTAAACGACAGTGCCACAAATAAGTTGCACTATCATTATCAACTCTGCATCTTTTGGCTTCAATATTATGAATATGTGTGTCACTACTATCGAGATTCAATAAGAATAGACCATTCCTTAAGGGTGCATGACCATAAAAGATATTACTCATATAAATAGAACAACCATTATTCTCGGATTTAAATGAATAACCGTCTCGCATTAAACAAGATCCAGATATAATGTTCATGCTCAACGCTGGCACCAAATAACAATTATTTAGGTCTAAAACTAATCCCGAAGGTAGATGTAGAGGTAGCGTGCCGACCGCAATCACATCGACTTTGGAACCATTTCCCACGCGCATCGTCACCTCGTCCTTAGCCAATCTTCGCTTAATCCGTAGTCCCTGTTTCGAGTTGCAAATATTAGCAACAGAACCAGTATCAAATACCCAGGTACTACTGCGAGTATTAGTAAGGTACACATCAATAACATGTATATCACATATACCTTTGTTCACCTTGCCATCCTTATTATCCGCCAAATACTTGGGGCATTTCTGCTTCCAGTGACCAGTCTGCTTGCAGTAGAAGCACTCAGTTTTAGGCTTAGGTCCAGACTTGGGTTTCTTCTCTTGAGTAGCAACTTGCTTGCTATTCTTCTTGAAGTTCCCCTTCTTTTTCCCTTTGCCCTTTTTCTTGAAACTAGTGGTCTTGTTGACCATCAACACTTGATGCTCCTTCTTGATTTCTACCTCCGCAGCTTTCAGCATTACGAAGAGCTCGGGAATCGTCTTATCCATCCCTTGCATATTATAGTTCATCACGAAGCCTTTGTAGCTTGGTGGAAGTGATTGGAGAATTCTGTCAATGACGCAATCATCCGGAAGATTAACTCCCAGTTGAATCAAGTGATTACAATACCTAGACATTTTGATTATATGCTCACAAACATAACTATTCTCCTCCATCTTGCAGCTATAGAACTTATTGGAGACTTCATATCTCTCAATCCGGGCATTATGTTGGAATATTAATTTCAACTCTTGGAACATCTCATATGCCCCATGACGTTCAAAACGTCGTTGAAGTCCCGGTTCTAAGCCGTAAAGCATGGCACATTGAACTATCGAGTAGTCATCAGCTTTGCTCTGCCAGACGTTCTTAACGTCGTCAGTTGCATCAGCAGCAGGCCTGGCACCCAGCGGTGCTTCCAGGACGTAACTCTTCTGTGCAGCAATGAGGATAATCCTCAAGTTACGGACCCAGTCCGTGTAATTGCTACCATCATCTTTCAACTTTTCTTTCTCAAGGAACGCATTAAAATTCAACGGAACAACAGCACGGTCCATCTATCTACAATCAACATAAACAAGCAAGATACTATCAGGGACTAAGTTCATGATAAATTTAAGTTCAATTAATCATATTACTAATGAACTCCCACTTAGATAGACATCCCTCTAATCTTCTAAGTGATCACGTGATCCACATCAACTAAACCATGTCCGATCATCGCGTGAGATGGAGTAGTTTCAATGGTGAATATCATTATGTTGATCATATCTACTATATGATTCACGCTCGACCTTTTGGTCTCCGTGTTCCGAGGCCATATCTGTATATGCTTGGCTCGTCAAGTATAACCTGAGTATTCCGCGTGTGCAACTGTTTTGCACCCGTTGTATTTGAACGTAGAGCCTATCACACCCGATCATCACGTGGTGTCTCAGCACGAAGAACTTTCGCAACGGTGCATACTCAGGGAGAACACTTCTTGATAATTAGTGAGAGATCATCTTAAAATGCTACCGTCAATCAAAGTAAGATAAGATGCATAAAAGATAAACATCACATGCAATCAATATAAGTCATATGATATGGCCATCATCATCTTCGTGCTTGTGATCTCCATCTCTGAAGCACCGTCATGATCACCATCATCACCGGCGCGACACCTTGATCTCCATCGTAGCATCATTGTCGTCTCGCCAATCTTATGCTACTACGACTATCGCTACCGCTTAGTGATAAAGTAAAGCATTACAGGGCGATTGCATTGCATACAATAAAGCGACAACCATATGGCTCCTGCCAGTTGCCGATAACTCGGTTACAAAACATGATCATCTCATACAATAAAATTTAGCATCATGTCTTGACCATATCACATCACAACATGCCCTACAAAAACAAGTTAGACGTCCTCTACTTTGTTTGTTGCAAGTTTTACGTGGCTGCTATGGGCTTAAGCAAGAACCAATCTCACCTACGCATCAAAACCACAACGAGAGTTTGTCAAATAGACTCCGTTTTAACCTTCGCAAGGACCGGGCGTAGCCATACTCGGTTCAACTAAAGTTGGAGAAACTGACACCCGCCAGCCACCTGTGTGCAAAGCACGTCGGTAGAACCAGTCTCGCGTAAGCGTACGCGTAATGTCGGTCCGGGCCGCTTCATCCAACAATACCGCCGAACCAAAGTATGACATGCTGGTAGGCAGTATGACTTATATCGTCCACAACTCACTTGTGTTCTACTCGTGCATATAACATCAAACCATAAAAACCTAGGCTCGGATGCCACTGTTGGGGAACGTAGTAATTTCAAAATTTTCCTACGCACACGCAAGATCATGGTGATGCATAGCAACGAGAGGGGAGAGTGTTGTCTATGTACCCTCGTAGACCGAAGCGGAAGCGTTGACGCAATGTAGAGGAAGTAGTCCTACGTCTTCCCGATCCAACCGATCCAAGCACCGTTACTCCGACACCTCCGAGTTCTTAGCACACGTTCAGCTCGATGACGCTCCCCGGGCTCCGATCCAGCAAAGCTTTGGGGATGAGTTCCGTCAGCACGACGGCGTGATGACGATGATGATGTTCTACCGACGCAGGGCTTCGCCTAAGCACTTCAACGATATGACCGAGGTGGAATATGGTGGAGGGGGGCACCGCACACGGCTAAGGAACGATCACGATGATCAACTTGTGTGTTCTAGGGTGCCCCCCTGCCCCCGTATATAAAGGAGGGAGGGGGAGGTGCGGCCGGCCCCCAAGGGGTGCGCCTGGAGGAGTCCTACTCCCACCGGGAGTAGGACTCCCCCCTCTCTTACCTTGTTGGAGAAGGAAAGGGGGAGGGAGAAGAGGAAAGGGGGGCGCCACCCCCCCTTCCTTGTCCTATTCGGACTAGGGGGGAGGGGCGCGCGGCCTGCCCTGGCCGGCCCCTCTCTTGTCCCTTATGGCCCATCAAGGCCCATTAACCCCTCGGTGCTCCGGTAAAATGCCGATTTTACCTGGATCCATTCCGATGTCCAAATATAGGCTTCCAATATATCAATCTTTATGTCTCGACCATTTCGAGACTCCTCGTCATGTCCATGATCACATCCAGGACTCCGAACTACCTTCGGTACATCAAAATGTATAAACTCATAATAACTGTCATCGTAACGTTAAGCGTGCGGACCCTACGGTTCGAGAACAATGCAGACATGACCGAGACACGTCTCTGGTCAATAACCAATAGCGGGACCTGGATGCCCATATTGGATCCTACATATCCTACGAAGATCTTTATCGGTCAGACCGCATAACAATATACGTTGTTCCCTTTGTCATCGGTATGTTACTTGCCCGAGATTCGATCGTCGGTATCCAATACCTAGTTCAATCTCGTTGTCGGCAAGTCTCTTTACTCGTTTCGTAATACATCATCTCACAACTAACATATTAGTTGTAATGCTTGCAAGGCTTATGTGATGTGCATTACCGAGAGGGCCCAGAGATACCTCTCCGACTATCGGAGTGACAAATCCTAATCTCGAAATACGCCAACCCAACAAGTACCTTTGGAGACACCTGTAGAGCACCTTTATAATCACCCAGTTACGTTGTGACGTTTGGTAGCACACAAAGTGTTCCTCCGATAAACGGGAGTTGCATAATCTCATAGTCATAGGAACATGTATAAGTCATGAAGAAAGCAATAGCAACATACTAAACGATCGGGTGCTAAGCTAATGGAATGGGTCATGTCAATCAGATCATTCAACTAATGATGTGACCTCGAAATCAAATAACAGCTCTTTGTTCATGGTTAGGAAACATAACCATCTTTGATTAACGAGCTAGTCAAGTAGAGGCATACTAGTGACATTCTATTTGTTTATATATTCACACATGTATTATGTTTCTGGCTAATACAATTCTAGCATGAATAATAAACATTTATCATGATATATGAGGAAATAAATAATAACTTTATTATTGCCTCTTGGGCATATTTCCTTCAATCGGCATTTTACCGGAGTACCGGGAGTTACCGGAACCCCCCGGGGGTTAATGGGCCTACATGGGCCATAAGGGAGAAGAGAGGGGCCGGCCAGAGCAGGCCGTGCACCCCCTCCCCCCTAGTCCGAATAGGACAAGGAAGGGGGACGGCGCCCCCCTTTCCTCTTCTCCTTCCCCCTTTCCTTCTCCAACAAGGCAAGAGAGAGGGGGAGTCCTGCTCCCGATGGGAGTAGGAATCCTCCAGACGCACCCCTTGGGGCCGGCCGCACCTTCCCCTCCCTCCTTTATATACGGAGGCAGGGGCACCCTAGAACACACAAGTTGATCTTCGTGATCGTTCCTTAGCCGTGTGCGGTGCCCCCCTCCACGATATTACACCTCGGTCATATTGTAGCGGTGCTTAAGCGAAGCCCTGCGACGGTTGAACATCAAGATCATCACCACGCCGTCGTGCTGACAAAACTCCTCCCCGAAGCTTTGCTGGATCGGAGCCCGGGGTGCGTCATTGAGCTGTACGTGTGTCAAGAACTCTGAGGTGCCGGAGTAATGGTGCTTGGATCGGTTGGACCGGGAAGACGTACAACTACTTCCTCTACGTTGCGTCAACGCTTCTGCTTCAGTCTACGAGGGTACGTAGACAACACTCTCCCCTCTTGTTGCTATGCATCACCATGATCTTGCGTGTGCGTAGGAAAATTTTGAAATTACTACGTTCCCCAACATGGAAAGCGTAAACACAGGATAACACAGGATGAAGACAGACAGACTAAAGAAACTGAACTGAGGAAATTGAGAAAGTCTTCAGTCGAAGTCTTCAAACACATATATGAACAAGCGCACACCATAGTTATGAGGAAATGAAAGAGTTGAGGAAATAGAGCCAGTAAGCTTGGTGAAGACAATGATTTGGTAGACCAGTTCCAACTGCTGTCTCAGTTGTACGTCTGGTTGGAGTGGCTAGGTATTTAAACCTGAGGACATACAGTCCCGGACACACAGTCCTCACCGTATTATCCTTGAGCTAAGGTCACACAGATCTCGCCCAATCACTCGTGGTAAGTCTTCAGGTGACTTCCAAACGTTCACAGACTCGGTCACTCGGCGATCCACAATTCCTCTTGGATGCTCTAGACCATGACGCCTAATCGTATGGAAGAAGCACAATCTTCAAAGGTAACAAGCGTCAGATCCACGCAGGATCAATCTCTTCAGCGATGCTCAATCACTTTGGGTTTGTAGGTGTTTGGGTTTGGGTTTTCCTCACTTGATGGTTTTCTCTCAAAGTCCTCGGAGGATGGGATGCTCTCAAATGACAAGTGTCAGTTTCTCTCGGAGCAGCCAACCAACTAGTGGTTGTAGGGGGCAGCTATTTATAGCCTAGGGAGCAGCCCGACATGATAAGACATAAATGCCCTTCAATGATATGACCGTTAGGTGGGTAGATATTTTGGGACAGCTGGCGCGTAGCACAGCAACAGTCGGATATTTGAGGCTCAAATTCCTCAGGGCTATCATGTACCTCACTGTGTAGGCAATCTGCACTGGCAAATTCCTAACTCCTCAATCAAAACAAATTCCTCAGAGACCAGAAGAACTTCGTCTCTGTCACTGAAGAATATGACTGAACTGTATGAGATTTCCAATGGCTTCACTCGAAGGGATTGGTAGGTGTAGGATTTTGAGTTGAGCATCACATAGAAATTTTTCCTTAGTATTTCCTCGACCCCCTTTAACATGGTGTTTCCTATGACTCAAGAAATAGAAAATGAAACTACGAAAACAAAAGTCTTCATGCTTCAAGTCCCTCAAATGAATGCCAAGTCTTCAAGGTCACACCAATTTCTTCACTTTCAAAGTCTTTAGGAAGTCTTCAGAAATCCAAAGTCTTCAGTCGAAGAACTTCATTTTTAGGGGTCGAATTTCTCTATAAATATCAAACTCCTCATAGACTTATAGACCTGTGTACACTCATAAACACATTAGTCCCTTAACCTATAAGTCTTCAATACACCAAAATCACTAAGGGGCACTAGATGCACTTACAATCTCCCCCTTTTTGGTGATTGATGACAGTATAGGTTAAGTTTCAATGGGGATAAATATATGAAATGTAAATACTGATATTGAGGAATTTGATTGCAAGATATAGAAGAACTCCCCCTGAAGATGTGCATAGTGAGGAATTTGCTTTTGAAGCAATGCACACTTCAAGAGTAGAATCATGGAGATCTCCCCTTATATCTTGTATTTCATACACGCATTTGATATACAATATGAAGAATTTGAAATGCATGATGAAATATGGTGAGTGATGTAATTCAGCATGCGTGCATTAACATATATGAGGAATAAGCATGCAGAAAATCACAGGAAAAGTATCAGGCCACCATAGAGTTTAAGTTTACAACTCGATCCAGCAAAGTCATCAGAAGAATGAGAGTTGTAACTTAGCAAAAACGCCCATATAAGATAGACCCGTTTGAAGACTAACTCAAATTTCTCCCCCTTTGTCATCGAATGACCAAAAGGATCGAAAAATGAGGACTAACGCCCCTGAAGAATATCATGTTGATGGAGGAGCGCCAGTGTTGTTGGGGTCATTTGTCGTAGTAGGGCCTGTCGCAGTGTCGTCCAAGTCTTCATGCTCGTCGGTGTCGCGCGATGAAGAATATGAGCTGGCCACCAAGGAAGGAACCTTGACCTTCTTGTATTTCTTCGGTGGAGGTGCAGACCAGTCAAAGTCCTCCTTGAGACCCATTTGCTTCAAATCTTCTTCACCATATACGTGTGACAGAATAGCCCAGGTGCAACCGAAGACTTCATGGAGGTAGTAATGGTTTTTCTTCACTGCATTATGTGTAGCAGTCATGTTGTGAAGAATAGAACCAAACTGACGCTTGACCCATTTATGGTTTCGATCCACCTTCTGGTGAAGACTAAGAAACAGCTCACGGTCAGTCATCACACGAGGAGCAGTAGCTTGAGGATTTGGCTTGGATGCATTAGCAGTAGAAACATGAGTGGCAGAGTCATCATTGGTTGAATAAGATGCAGCTTTGCGAAACTGACCATCCAATGGACGAATGCCTTCATCTATAACAGCAGGTGCCTTGCCCTTTTCATCAGCTGAGGAATAGGTCCGCTTGAGGACTTCGATTGGGGGCAAGTAGCTGAGGTGATTCAGAAAGTCAGCCTTGTAGTTGATTGAAGACCTTGTTCTGAGGAATCTCATAATCCAAGGAGCATAAGGCTTCAGCTCAAACGGAGAGAGAGCGACATTGGCCAGAGTCCTCATGAAGAAATCATGATAGTTGACAGGGATGCCATGCATGATGTTGAATAGCAGATTCTTCATGATGCCAACGACTTCTTCATCATTCGAGTCATGGCCTTTGATTAAACTCATAGTCTTCGTCGAGATGCGATAGCCTGTTCTGGGCACATAGAGCAATTCCCTTACGAGGAATTTGGTCCGTGGGGCTTGACCAGGGATAAGTGTTTGCCATGGGTAATTGGTATGTCTTGACTTGACTTGACTTGGCACGAATCTCCTCGGCAAAGGCGTCAGAAATCCTTCTTGCTACCTCTTGAGCACCGCATTGGTTTTCCCTTGAAGAGGAAAGGGTGATGCAGTAAAGTAGCGTAAGTATTTCCCTCAGTTTTTGAGAACCAAGGTATCAATCCAGTAGGAGACCACGCTCAAGTCCCGCGCACCTACACAAACAAATAAGAACCTCGCAACCAACGTGATAAAGGGGTTGTCAATCCCTTCACGGTCACTTACGAGAGTGAGATTTGATAGAAATGATAAGATAATATTTTTGGTATTTTTATGATAAAGATGCAAAGTAAAATAAACGGCAATAAAAATAACTAAGTGTTGGAAGATTAATATATAGGTTTCACTAGTGGCTTCTCTCAAGAGCATAAGTATTACGATGGGTGAACAAATTACTGTCGAGCAATTGATAGAATTGAGCATAGTTATGATAATATCTAGGTATGATCATGTATATAGGCATCACGTCTGTGACAAGTAGACCGACTCCTGCCTGCATCTACTACTATTACTCCACACATCGACCGCTATCCAGCATGCATCTAGAGTATTAAGTTAATAAGAACAGAGTAATGCTTTAAGTAAGATGACATAATGTAGAGGGATAAACTCATGCAATATGATATAAACCCCATCTTGTTATCCTCGATGGCAACAATACAATACGTGCCCTGCTGCCCTTGCTGTCACTGGGAAAGGACACCGCACGATTGAACCCAAAGCTAAGCACTTCTCCCATTGCAAGAAAGATCAATCTAGTAGGCCAAACCAAACCGATAATTCAAAGAGACTTGCAAAGATAACCAATCATACATCAAAGAATTCAGAGGAGATTCAAATATTGTTCAAATATAAACTTGATCATAAACCCACAATTCATCGGTCTCGACAAACACACCGCAAAAGAAGATTACATCGAATAGTTCTCCAAGAGAATCAAGGAGAACTTTGTATTGAGATCCAAAGAGAGAGAAGAAGCCATCTAGCTAATAACTATGGACCCGAAGGTCTGAGGTAAACTACTCACACATCATCGGAGAGGCTATGGTGTTGATGGAGAAGCCCTCCGTGATCAATGCCCCCTCCAGCGGAGCGCCGAAAAACGCCCCAAGATGGGATCTCACGGGTACAGAAGGTTGCGGCGGTGTAATTGGGTTTTGGTGGATGCCTCTGATGGTTTGGGGGTACGTAGGTTGATGTCTACTACAAAACCTTCTTCTTGCAGACCTTGTTGGGCCTCCAAGTGCAGAGGTTTGTAGGACAGTAGAAAATTTCCCTCAAGTGGATGACCTAAGGTTTATCAATCCGTGGGAGGCGTAGGATGAAGATGGTCTCTCTCAAGCAACCCTGCAACCAAATAACAAAGAGTCTCTTGTGTCCCCAACACACCCAATACAACGGTAAATTTTATAGGTGCACTAGTTCAGCGAAGAGATGGTGATACAAGTGCAATATGGATGGTAGATATAGGTTTTTGTAAACTGAAAATATAAAAACAGCAAGGTAGCAAGCGGTAAAAGTGAGCGTAACCGGTATTGCAATGATAGGAAACAAGACCTAGGGTTCATACTTTCACCAGTGCAAGTCCTCTCAACAATAATAACATAGTTGGATCATATAACTATCCCTCAACATGCAACAAAGAGTCACTCCAAAGCCACTAATAGCGGAGAACAAATGAAGAGATTATGGTAGGGTATGAAACCACCTCAAAGTTATTCTTTCCAATCAATTCATTGGGCTATTCCTATAAGTGTCACAAATAGCCCTAGAGTTCGTACTAGAATAACACCTTAAGATACAAATCAACCAAAACCCTAATGTCACCTAGATACTCCAATGTCACCTCAAGTATCCGTGGGTATGATTATACGATATGCATCACACAATCTCAGATTCATCTATTCAACCAACACATAGAACCTCAAAGAGTGCCCAAAAGTTTCTACCGGAGAATCACGACGAAAACGTGTGCCAACCCCTATGCATAGGTTCATGGGTGGAACCCGCAAGTTGATCACCAAAACATACATAAGTGGCACGTGATATCGCATTGTCACCACAGATAAGCACGGCAAGACATACATCAAGTGTTCTCAAATCTTTAAAGACTCAATCCGATAAGGTTACTTCAAAAGGAAAACTCAATCCATTACAAGAGAGAAGAGGGGGAGAAGCAACATAAGATCCAACTATAATAGCAAAGCTCTTGATACATCAAGATCGTGCCAAATCAAGAACACGAGAGAGAGAGAGAGAGATCAAACACATAGCTACTGGTACATACCCTCAGCCCCGAGGGTGAACTACTCCCTCCTCGTCATGGAGAGCGCCGGGATGATGAAGATGGCCACCGGTGAGGGTTCCCCCCTCCGGCAGGGTGCCGGAACAGGGTCCCGATTAGGTTTTTGGTGGCGACAGAGGCTTGCGGCGGCGGAACTCCCAATCTAATCTCTGTTCTGGAAGTTTTAGGGTACGTGGATATATATGGGAGCCGGAAGTACGTCGGAGGAGCCACGGGGGACCCACGAGGCAGGGGGCACGCCCTAGGGGGGTGGGCGCGCCCCCACCCTCGTGGGCAGCCCGTATCTCCCCTGACGTGCACTCCAAGTTCCCTGGGTTGCTTTCCTTCCAAAAATAACTTCTCCAGTTGATTTTGTTCCGTTTCGACTCCGTCTGATATTCCTTTTCTTCAAAACACTGAAATAGGCATAAAAAAGCAAATCTGGGCTGGGCCTCTGGTTAATAGGTTAGTCCCAAAAATAATATAAAAGTGGATAATAAAGCCCAATATTGCCTAAAACAGTAGATAATATAGCATGGAGCAATCAAAAATTATAGATACGTTGGAGACGTATCAAGCATCCCCAAGCTTAATTCCTGCTCGTCCTCGAGTAGGTAAATGATAAAAAAGATAATTTTTGATGTGGAATGCTAGTTGGCATAATTTCATTGTAATTCTTCTTAATTGTGATATGAATATTCAGATCCGAAAGATTCAAGACAAAAGTTCATATTGACATAAAAATAATAATACTTCAAGCATACTAATAAAGCAATTATGTCTTCTCAAAATAACATGGCCAAAGAAAGTTATCCCTACAAAATCATATAGTCTGGCTATGCTCCATCTTCACCAGACAGAGTATTTAAATCATGCACAACCCCGATGACAAGCCAAGCAATTGTTTCATACTTCTGACATTCTCAAAACTTTTCCAATCTTCACGCAATACGTGAGCGTGAGCCATGGACATAGCACTATAGGTGGAATAGAATGGTGGTTGTGGAGAAGACAAAAAGGAGAGGATAGTCTCACATCAACTAGGCGTATCAATGGGCTATGGAGATGCCCGTCAATAGATATCAATGTGAGTGAGTAGGGATGTCCATGCAACTGATGCACTAGAGCTATAAGTATATGAAGGCTCAACAAAAGAAACTAAGTGGGTGTGCATCCAACTCGCTTGCTCACGAAGACCTAGGGCATTTTGAGGAAGCCCATCATTGGAATATACAAGCCAAGTTCTATAATGAAAATTCCCACTAGTATATGAAAGTGACAAAATGAGAGACTCTCTATCATGAAGATCATGGTGCTACTTTGAAGCACAAGTGTGGTAAAAGGATAGTAACATTGTCCCTTCTCTCTTTTTCTCTCATTTTTTTTATTTTTTTATTTGTGCCTTTTCTCTTTTTTTATGGCCTCTTTTTTTTCTCTTTTTTTTCGTCCGGAGTCTCATCCCGATTTCTGGGGGAATCATAGTCTCCATCATCCTTTCCTCATTGGAACAATGATCTAATAATGATGATCATCACACTTTTATTTTCTTACAACTCAACAATTACAACTCGATACTTAGAACAAAATATGACTCTATATGAATGCCTCCGGCGGTGTACCGGGATATGCAATGAATCAAGAGTGACATGTATGAAAGAATTATTAATAGTGGCTTTGCCACGAATACGATGTCAACTACATGATCATGCTAGCAATATGACAATGATGGAGCGTGTCATAATAAACGTTGCATGACAATATATCTCGGAATGGCTATGGAAATGCCATGATAGGTAGGTATGGTGGCTGTTTTGAGGAAGATATATGGTGGGTGTATGATATCGGCGAAAAGTGCGCGGTATTAGAGAGGCTAGCAATGGTGGAAGGATGGGAAAAAGTGCGTATAATCCATGGACTCAACATTAGTCATAAAGAACTCGTATACTTATTACAAAAATCTAGAAGTTATCAAAGCAAAGTATTACGCGCATGCTCCTAGGGGGATAGATTGGTAGGAAAAGACCATCGCTCGTCCCCGACCGCCACTCATAAGGAAGACAATCAATAAACACCTCATGCTCCGACTTCGTTACATAACGGTTCACCATACGTGCATGCTACGGGAATCACAAACTTCAACGCAAGTATTCTTTAAATTCACAACTACTCAACTAGCATGACTCTAATATTATCACCTCCTTATCTCAAAACAATTATCATGCTTCAATCTTTTCTTAGTATTCAACACACTCAAAAGAAAATTTCACAAATCTTGAATGCTTAGCATATTAATATTTAAATAAAATTACCATGCTATTTAAGACTCTCAAAATAATATAAGTGAAGCATGAGAGTTCATCTATTTCTTCAAAATAAAACTACCACCATGCTCTAAAATATATAAGTGAAGCACTAGAGCAAACAACAAACTACTCCAAAAGATATAAGTGAAGATCAATGAGTAGTCGAATAATTATGTAACTATGTGAAGACTCTCCCATTTTAATAATTTCAGATCCTGTTACTTTATTCAAACAGCAAGCACAGATAAAGAAAATAAAATGATGCTCCAAGCAAAACACATATCATGTGGTGAATAAAAATATAGCTCCAAGTAAAGTTACCGATGAACGAAGACGAAAGAGGGGATGCCTTCCGGGGCATCCCCAAGCTTAGACGCTTGGTTATCCTTGAATATTACCTTGGGGTGGCTTGGGCATCCCCAAGCTTAGTCTCTTGCCACTCCTTATTCCATAGTCCATCGAATCTTTACCCAAAACTTGAAAACTCCACAACACAAAACTTAACAGAAAACTCGTAAGCTCCGTTAGTGAAAGAAAACAAAATACCACTTAAAGGTACTGTAATGAACTCATTCTTTATTTATATTGGTGTTAAACCTACTGTATTCCAACTTCTCTGTGGTTTATAAATTATTTTACTAGCCATAGATTCATCAAAATAAGCAAACAACACAATGAAAAAACAGAATCTGTCAAAAACAGAACTGTATGTAGTAATCTGTAACTAATGCAAACTTCTGAAACTCCAAAAATTTAAAAAAAAATTGGTGGACCTGAGGAATTTGTCTAGTAATCATCTTCAAAAAGAATCAACTAAATAGCAATCTCCAGTAAAAAGTTGAAGCTAATTTCGTGAGCGCTAAAGTTTCTGTTTTTTAGAGCATGATCATAAAGACTTCACCCAAGTCTTCCCAAAGGTTCTACTTGGCACAAACACTAATTAAAACATAAAACCACATATAAACAGAAGATAGATGTATTATTTATTCCTTAACAGAACCAAAAAGCAAGAAACTAAAATAAAATTGGGTTGCCTCCCAACAAGCGCTATCGTTTAATGCCCCTAGCTAGGCATGATGATTTCAATGATGCTCACATAAAGGATAAGAATTGAAACATAAAGAGAGCATCATGAAGAATATGACTAGAACATTTAAGTCTAACCCACTTCCTATGCATAGGGATTTTGTGAGCAAACAACTTGTGGGAACAATAATGAACTTGCATAGGAAGGTAAAACAAGCATAACTTCAAGATTTTAAGCACATAGAGAGGAAACTTGATATTATTGCAATATGTAGAAGCATATGATCCTCTCTCATAATAATTTTAAGTAGAATCATGAATGAATTCAACAATATAACCAGCACCTAAAGCATTCTTTTCATGATCTACAAGCATAGAAATTTTACTACTCTCCACATAAGCAAAATTCTTCTTATCAATAATAGTGGGAGCAATCTCAACAAAATAACTATCATGTGATTGAATTAAGATCAAGATGACAAGTTTCAAGGTTATCATTATTCTTTAAAGCATACGTGTCATCACAATAATCATCATAGATAGGAGGCATGCTTTCATCATAGTAAATTTGCTCATCAAAACTTGGGGGACAAAAAATATCATCTTCTTCAAACATAGCTTCCCCAAGCTTGTGGCTTTGCATATCATTAGCATCATGGATATTCAAAGAATTCACACTAATAACATTGCAATCATGCTGATCATTCAAAGATTTAGTGCCAAACATTTTATAGATTTCTTCTTCTAACACTTTGGCACAATTTTCCTTTCCATCATACTCATGAAAGATATTAAAGAGGTGAAGTGTATGAGACAAACTCAATTCCATTTTTTTGTAGTTTTCTTTTATAGACTAACTAGTGCTAAAACAAGAAACAAAAAGATTCGATTGCAAGATCTAAAGATATACCTTCACTTACCTAGCCTCCCCAGCAACGGCGCCAGAAAAGAGCTTGATGTCTACTACACGACCTTCTTCTTGTAGACGTTGCTGGGCCTCCAAGTGCAGAGGTTTGTAGGACAATAGCAAATTTCCCTCAAGTGGATGACCTAAGGTTTATCAATCCGTGGGAGGCGTAGGATGAAGATGGTCTCTCTCAAGCAACCCTGCAACCAAATAACAAAGAGTCTCTTGTGTCCCCAACACACCCAATACAATGGTAAATTGTATAGGTGCACTAGTTCGGCGAAGAGATGTTGATACAAGTGCAATATGGATGGTAGATATAGGTTTTTGTAAACTGAAAATATAAAAACAGCAAGGTAGCGAGCGGTAAAAGTGAGCGTAAACGGTATTGCAATGATAGGAAATGAGGCCTAGGGTTCATACTTTCACCAGTGCAAGTCCTCTCAACAATAATAACATAGTTGGATCATATAACTATCCCTCAACATGCAACAAAGAGTCACTCCAAAGCCACTAATAGCGGAGAACAAACGAAGAGATTATGGTAGGGTACGGAACCACCTCAAAGTTATTCTTTCCAATCAATCCATTGGGCTATTCCTATAAGTGTCACAAACAGCCCTAGAGTTCGTACTAGAATAACACCTTAAGACGCAAATCAACCAAAACCCTAATGTCACCTAGATACTCCAATGTCACCTCAAGTATCCGTGGGTATGATTATACGATATGCATCACACAATCTCAGATTCATCTATTCCACCAACACATAGAACCTCAAAGAGTGCCCAAAAGTTTCTACCAGAGAATCACGACGAAAATGTGTGCCAACCCCTATGCATAGGTTCATGGGTGGAACCCGCAAGTTGATCACCTAAACATACATCAAGTGGCACGTGATATCCCATTGTCACCACAGATAAGCACGATAAGACATACATCAAGTGTTCTCAAATCTTTAAAGACTCAATCCGATAAGATTACTTCAAAGGGAAAACTCAATCCATTACAAGAGAGAAGAGGGGGAGAAGAACATAAGATCCAACTATAATAGCAAAGCTCGCGATACATCAAGATCGTGCCAAATCAAGAACATGAGAGAGAGAGAGATCAAACACATAGCTACTGGTACATACCCTCAGCCCCGAGGGTGAACTACTCCCTCCTCGTCATGGAGAGCGCCGGGATGATGATGGCCACCGGTGAGGGTTCCCTCCTCCGACAGGGTGCCGGAACAGGGTCCCGATTAGGTTTTTGGTGGCGACAGAGGCTTGCGGCGGCGGAACTCCCGATCTAATCTCTGTTCTGGAAGTTTTAGGGTACGTGGATATATATGGGAGGTGGAAGTACGTCGGAGGAGCCACGGGAGCCCCACGAGGCAGGGGCGCGCCCCCTGATAACCCACAAGTATAGGGGATCGCAACAGTTTTTGAGGGTAGAGTATTCAACCCAAATTTGTTGATTCGACAGAAGGGGAGCCAAAGAATATTCTCAAGTATTAGCAGCTGAGTTGTCAATTCAACCACACCTGGAAACTTAGTATCTGCAGCAAAGTGTTTAGTAGCAAATTAATATGATAGTGGTGGCAACGGTAACTAAAGTAAAGACAGCAAAAGTAATGTTTTTGGTATTTTTGTAGTGATTGTAAGAGTAGCAACGGAAAAGTAAATAAACGTAAACCAGTATATGGAAAGCTCGTAGGCACCGGATCAATGATGGATAATTATGCCGGATGTGGTTCATCATGTAACAGTCATAACATAGGGTGACACAGAACTAGCTCCAGTTCATCAATATAATGTAGGTATGTATTTCGTAAATAGTCATACGTGCTTATGGAAAAGAACTTGCATGACATCTTTTGTCCTACCCTCCCGTGGCAGCGGGGTCCTATTGGAAACTAAGGGATATTAAGGCCTCCTTTTAATAGAGAACCGGAACAAAGCATTAACACATAGTGAATACATGAACTCCTCAAACTATGGTCATCACCGGGAGTGGTCCCGATTATTGTCACTTCGGGGTTGCCGGATCATAACACATAGTAGGTGACTATAGACTTGCAAGATAGGATCTAGAACTCACATATATTCATGAAAACATAATAGGTTCAGATCTGAAATCATGGCACTCGGGCCCTAGTGACAAGCATTAAGCATAGCAAAGTCATAGCAACGTCAATCTCAGAACATAGTGGATACTAGGGATCAAACCCTAACAAAACTAACTCGATTACATGATAAATCTCATCCAACCCATCACCGTCCAGCAAGCCTACGATGCAATTACTCACGCACGGCGGTGAGCATCATGAAATTGGTGATGGAGGATGGTTGATGATGACGACGACGATGAATCCCCCTCTCCGGAGCCCCGAACGGACTCCAGATCAGCCCTCCCAAGAGAGATTAGGGTTTGGCGGCGGCTCCGTATCGTAAAACGCGATGAAACTTTCTCCCTGATTATTTTCTCCCCGAAAGCCAATATATGGAGTTGGAGTTGGCGTCGGAGGGCATCCAAGGGGCCCACGAGGTAGGGGGGCGCACCCAGGGGGGAGGGGCGCGCCCCCACCCTCGTGGACAGTGTGTGCCCCCCTGGTCTTCATCTTTGGCGAGGATTTTTTATTATTTATTCTAAGATATTCCGTGGAGTTTCAGGTCATTCCGAGAACTTTTGTTTTCTGCACATAAAACAACACCATGGCAATTCTGCTGAAAACAGCGTCAGCCCGGGTTAGTTCCATTCAAATCATACAAGTTAGAGTCCAAAACAAGGGCAAAAGTGTTTGGAAAAGTAGATACGACGGAGACGTATCAACTCCCCCAAGCTTAAACCCTTGCTTGTCCTCAAGCAATTCAGTTGACAAACTGAAAGAGAAAAAGAAATACTTTTACAAACTCTGTTTGCTCTTGTTGTTGTAAACATGAAAAGCCATCATTCAAGTTTCAGCAATTATTATGAACTAACCATACTCACAATAACACGTAGGTCTCACAATTACTCATATCAATAGCATAATCAGCTAGCGAGCCATAATAATAAAACTCGGACGACAACACTTTCTCAAAATAATCATAACATGATATAACAAAATGGTATCTTGCTAGCCCTTTCTGAGACCGCAAAACATAAATGCAGAGCACCTTTAAAGATCAAGGACTGACTAAACATTGTAATTCATGGTAAAAGAGATCCAGTCAAGTCATACCCAATATAAACCAATCATAATGAATGCAAACGACAGTGTGCTCTCCAGCGGGTGCTTTTTAATAAGAAGGGTGATGACTCAACATAAAAGTAAATAGATAGGCCCTTCGCAGAGGGAAGCAGGGATTTGTAGAGGTGCCAGAGCTCGATTTTTGAAATAGAGATAAATAATATTTTGAGCGGCATACTTTCACTGTCAACGCAACAACTATGAGATGGTTGTATCTTCCATACTACATGCATTATAGGCAGTTACCAAACAGAATGGTAAAGGTTTATACTCCCCCTCCTCCACAAGCATCAATCCATGGCTTGCTCGAAACAACGAGTGCCTCCAACATTGAACGGGTCCCAGGGGGAGTTTTGTTTAATTATTTTGATTTGCTTTGATCTTTTTGGATCATGGGACTGGGCATCCCGGTTACCGGCCCTTTCTCGTGAATGAGGAGCGGAGTCCACTCCTCTTGAGAATAACCGCTCTAGCATGGAAGATATAGGCAGCCATAGTTGCACATGAGCTGCTCGAGCATACAAAACAGAATTTCATTTGAAGGTTTGGAGTTTGGCACATACAAATTTACTTGGAACGGCAGGTAGATACCGCATATAGGAAGGTATAGTGGACTCATATGGAACAACTTTGGGGTTTAAGGAGTTTGTATGCACAAGCAGTATTCCCGCTTAGTACAGGTGAAGACTAGCAAAAGACTGGGAAGCGACCAACTGAGAGAGCGACAACAGTCGTAAACATGCATTAAAATTAATTCACACCGAATATAAGCATGAGTAGGATATAATCCACCATGAACATAAATATCATGAAGGCTATGTTGATTTGATTCAACTACATGCGTGAACATGTGCCAAGTCGAGTCACTCAATTCATTTAAAGGAGGTTACCATCCTATCATACCACATCATAATCATCTCAATAGCATGTGGGCACGACAGGTTAACCATTATAACTCATAGCTAATCAAGCATGGCTCAAGCAACTATAATCTCTAAATGTCATTGCAAATATGTTTACTTCATAATAGCTGAATCAGGAACGATGAATCATCATATTTACAAAAACAAGACAGGTCGAGTTCATACCAGCTTTTCTCATCCCAATGAGTCCATCATATATCATCATTATTGCCTTTCACTTGCACGACTGAACGGTGTATATAATAATAAGAGTGCACGTGCATTGGACTAAGCTGGAATCTGCAAGCATTCAACTCAAGAGAGAAGACAAGCATTGGACTCAACTACAAGCATTCAGCTCTAAGTTAAATAAACAATCATGCATATAAGAGCCACTAAGCATTTTCAATATAGTCTTCTCGACCCCCAAAGTAGGAAATGAAAAATAAAAACTATTTACACGGGAAAGCTCCCAACAAGCAAAAGAAGGACGGGAAATATTTTTGGGTTTTCTTTTTAATTCTACTACAAGCATGGAAAGTAGACTAACTAATTTTTTTGTTTTTTGTTTCTTAAGGTTTATCAAACACACAAGAAGAAAGCTAGAAAAATAAATTTAAACTAACATGGATATTACAATGAAAGAGTATGAGCACTGACATCTAGCAATGAGTGTGTGTGAACATCAATGTAATGTCAGTGGGAAATACGTACTCCCCCAAGCTTAGGCTTTTGGCCTAAGTTGGTCTATTGCCAGGGATAACCTGGCTGATATCCGTAGGTGAAGCTGGGGCCGTACTGCGATGAAGAATAGTTGGGATCATAATGTGATGAAGAGGACTCTGACTGCCACTGGCTGGCAACCGCCTCAGGATCCCAAGAATAAACAGACATTCGTGGAGGCTCCGGTTCCGAGGCTGGTGCAGGATTTCGATAGGCTTGAACAGCTGCCCACGGAACAATGTAAGTACCCGCAGACAAGTTAAACAAAGAGGGAGCAGGCAAAGTAATAGTCTCAGGGTGATGTTTATCAAAGTACAATTTATATTTAAGCGCCTCTTCGCGATTCTTAACAAGAAAATCATGCGCTACCATACTCTTATAATCTAAATAAGCACGGGGCAGCGCTGTTTCTTCTTTCTCCTCATGCCTAATAGGTATTTCAAAATGTTCAGCTAGGCGTAAAGCATAAATGCCTCCAAAGATGGGGCCCTTAGTACGGTTCATATTCAACCGTCTAGCAACAATTCCACCCATACTAACAGAGTTATTGCGGTATAAACCATGGAGCAAAACAATAATATCAGGAATACTAAGGTTCCCACAGTTCCCGCGACCAATCAAGCAACGACTAGCAAATAAGGCAAAGTAGCGTAAAACAAGGAAATGTATGCTAGTAATTCTTGCATCAGAAACCTTCCTGGTTTCTCCCACAGTGATAGTGTCAATATAAGCTTCCACTTCATTACGGTGTGGTTGATCTAAAGAACCCTCGAAAGGTATTTTGCAAACCTCACAAAATGCAGCTAATGTCATCTCCCTAGCAACATCATATAAATGGAACTCTACTGTTGGAGGTGATTTCTTAGGGAAAAAGTAGAAGTTCTGCACAAAAGTATTTGTGAGTAAGAGATACTGATGACGTTGGTCGCGGAGGAAGTTGGTGAGGCCGGCGTTCTCAATCAATAGATAGAAATCTTCATAAATCCCGGCACTCCTCAAGAAGTCATCGGAAGGCCATTCACATGGCCGGACGTCCGTGATATGAGGCAGATTAAATTTGGGCTTCTGTTCTTCTTCCTTTTGTTTCTCCTTAGAACTTCGGCTCGACGAGCCCCTCAAAAGTCTCTTCATTATTTCTGAAACAATCTGAAATTTTTAGTAACTTCAAACAAAAGTGAACCAACTTCAATAAGATTGATAGCAACTACTCATACAAGTGCCTAGAGCATATATCAAGCTTTAGAACTACTTGGAACCACATAAATTTGACATGCAAACTCAAGAACATGGTCACCTATGCAACACAAATTTGTAATGAATAAAGCACTAGAACAAAAACTAATTGGACCAATGGAGGAGTCACATACCAAGGAACAATCTCCCCAAGCAGTTTTGCGAGAGGTGCTTTGAGCAAGGAGATCGAAAATCGCAGCAAAAGTTGCTGGAACACGAGCTTGAGTTGGTTTTTAGGGTTTGTGTGAGGCAGAGGAAGAAGATGGGTGCAGGGATAAGTGGCGGAGGGCCACCGTGGGGCCACGAGGCAGGGGGCGCCCAGGGGGGTAGGGCGCGCCCTCCACCCTCGTGACCAGGTGGCAGCTCCCCCCGCGGTAATTTTTGCACTAGAAATCCTTAAATATTCTCGAAAAAATCATATTAAATTGGCATGGCATTCTGAGGACTTTTATTTTCTGGATATTTTTATATTGCACGGATAAGTCAGGAAACAGACAGAAAAATACTATTTTACTTTATTTCTACTAAAGAACAGAAAATATAAAGAGGGTACAGAAGGTTGTGCTTCTAGTTTCATCCATCTCATGCTCATCAAAAAAGAATCCACTAACAAGGTTGATCAAGTCTTGTTAACAAACTCATTCCGATAATCATGGAACCAGAGAAATTTTGAATAACACTATGTTACCTCAACGGGGATATGGACATCCCCAACAATAAGTATATCATATTTCTTTTTGACAGTAGGAAGAGGAAATTCAAAACCTCCAAATATAATCGATGGAATTTTTCCAATAGAGTTGATACTATAAACTTGAGGTTGTTTCCTCGGAAAGTGCACCGTATGCTCATTACCATTAACATGAAAAGTGACATTGCCTTTGTTGCAATCAATAACAACCCCTGCAGTATTAAGGAAAGGTCTTCCAAGAATAATAGACATACTATCATCCTCGGGAATATCAAGAATAACAAAGTCCATTAAAATAGTAACGTTTGCAACCACAACACGCACATCCTCACAAATACCGACAGGTATAGCAGTTGATTTATCAGCCATTTGCAAAGATATTTCAGTAGGTGTCAACTTATTCAAGTCAAGTCTACGATATAAAGAGAGAGGCATAACACTAACACCGGCTCCAAGATCACATAAAGTAGTTTTAACATAATTTCTTTTAATGGAGCATGGTATAGTAGGTACTCCTGGATCTCCAAGTTTCTTTGGTATTCCACCCTTAAAAGTGTAATTAGCAAGCATGGTGGAAATTTCAGCCTCCGGTATCTTTCTTTTATTAGTAATGATATCCTTCATATACTTAGCATAAGGATTTGTTTTGAGCACATCAGTCAATCGCATACGCAAAAAGATAGGTCTAATCATTTCAGCAAAGCGCTCAAAATCCTCATCATCCTTTTTCTTGGATGGTTTCGGAGGAAAAGGCATGGGTTTCTAAACCCATGGTTCTCTTTCTTTACCATGTTTCCTAGCAACGAAGTCTCTTTTATCATGATGTTGATTCTTTGATTGTGGGTTATCAAGATCAACAGCAGGTTCAACTTCTACATCATTATCATTACTAGGTTGAGCATCATCATGAACATCTTCACCAGGTTTATGTTCATTACCAGATTGTGTTTCAGCATCAGACATAGAGATATCATTTGGATTATCAGGTGGTTCAGCAATAGGTTCACTAGAAGTTTGCACAGTTCTATCATTTTTCTTTTTCTTCCTTTTAGAAGAACTAGGTGCATCAATATTATTTCTTTGAGAATCTTGCTCGATTCTCTTAGGGTGGCCTTCAGGATACAAAGGTTCCTGAGTCATTCTACCAGTTCTAGTAGCCACTCTAACAGCATAATCATTTTTCTTACTATTCATTTCATCAAGCATTTCTTTCTGAGCTTTAAGTACTTGTTCTACTTGAGTGGTAACCATAGAAGCATGTTTGCTAACAAGTTTAAGTTCACCTCTAATATTATCCATATAATCACTCAAGCGTTTAATCATAAAGGTATTCTGCTTAAATTGTCTACCAAACTAAGCATTAAAGT
This sequence comes from Aegilops umbellulata, assembly GCA_032464435.1. Taxonomy (NCBI): domain Eukaryota; kingdom Viridiplantae; phylum Streptophyta; class Magnoliopsida; order Poales; family Poaceae; genus Aegilops; species Aegilops umbellulata. Next base: position 296,748,942 of record CP136056.1, read on the forward strand.
CATCTTGCTTAAACATAAAGTCATCAAACTCATCCAAGCACTGACTAGCAATTTTAGTAGGAAGCACTTCAACTTTATCATATCAATAGAGAGAATTTACCTTTACTACCTGTGTCGGGATATCAGGAGGTTCTTTAGTAAATAAGTAATTGAGATCATATACTTCTTCAACAGGCGGTAAATTAAGACCATGTATTTCTTCAATAGGAGGTAAATTCTTAACATCTTCAGCTTTAATACCTTTTTCTTTCATAGATTTCTTTGCCTCTTGCATATCTTCAGGACTGAGAAATAGAACACCTCTCTTCTTCGGAGTTGGTTTAGGAATAGGCTCAGTAATTGGCTCAGGAGCTGGCTCAGGAGTTGGCTCGGGAGGTGGCTCAGGAGGTGCCCAATTATTTTCATTTTCCAACATATTATTCAATAAAATTTCAGCGTCATCCGGTGTTCTTTCCCTGAAAAGAGAACCAGCACAACTATCCAGGTAATCTCTGGAAGCATCAGTTAGTCCATTATAAAAGATATCAAATATTTCAGGTTTCTTAAGAGGATGATCAGGCAAAGCATTAAGTAACTTGAGAAGCCTCCCCCAAGCTTGTGGGAGACTCTCTTCTTCAATTTGCACAAAATTGTATATTTCCCTCAAAGCAGCTTGTTTCTTATGAGCAGGGAAATATTTAGCAGAGAAGTAATAAATCATATCCTGGGGACTTTGCACACAGGCAGGATCAAGAGAATTAAACCATTTCTTAGCTTCACCCTTTAATGAGAACGGAAATATTTTGAGTATATAAAAGTGGCGCGATCTCAGATTATTAGTAAACAGGGCAGCTATTTCATATAACTTACGAAGATGTGCCACAACAGTTTCAGATTCATAGCCATAAAAAGGATCAGATTCAACCAAAGTAATTATATCTGGATCAACAGTAATATCATAATAATCCTGATCAGGAACACAAATAGGTGAAGTAGCAAAAGCAGGGTCGGGTCTCATCCTACCTCTAAAAGATTCCTTACTCCACTTAATTAGTAACCTCTTACGTTCAGGTTTATCCGGACAAGCAAGAATAGCTTCATAAGATTCATTATTAAAAAGATAACCCTCAGGAATAACAGGCATAGGTTCATCATCACTAACATCATCGTGTTCAAGTTCACTAATTTCTCTTTCTCTAGACTTAGAAATTTGCTCATCAAGAAATTCACCAAGTGGCACAGTAGTATCAAGCATAGAAGTAGTTTCATCATAAGTATCATGCATAGCAGAAGTGGCATCATCAATAACATGCGACATATCAGAATTCATAGCAGTAGTAGGTTTAGGTGTCACTAGCTTACTCATAACAGAAGGTGAATCAAGTGCAGAGCTAGATGTCAGTTCTTTACCTCCCCTCGTAGTTGAGGGATAAATTTTTGTCTTAGCGTCTTTAAGGTTCTTCATAGTGTCCAGCAGATATAAATCCCAAGTGACTCAAAGAATAGAGCTATGCTCCTCGGCAACGGCGCCAGAAAAAGGTCTTGATAACCCACAAGTATAGGGGATCGCAACAGTTTTCGAGGGTAGAGTATTCAACCCAAATTTGTTGATTCGACACAAGGGGAGCCAAAGAATATTCTCAAGTATTAGTAGCTGAGTTGTCAATTCAACTACACCTAGAAACTTAGTATCTACAGCAAAGTGTTTAGTAGCACAGCAATATGATAGTGGTGGTAACGGTAACTAAAGTAAAGACAGCAAAAGTAATGTTTTTGGTATTTTTGTAGTGATTGTAACAGTAGCAACGGAAAAGTAAATAAACGTAAACCAGTATATGGAAAACTCGTAGGCACCGGATCAATGATGGATAATTATGCCGGATGTGGTTCATCATGTAACAGTCATAACATAGGGTGACACAGAACTAGCTCCAGTTCATCAATATAATGTAGGCATGTATTCCGTAAATAGTCATACGTGCTTATGGAAAAGAACTTGCATGACATCTTTGTCCTACCCTCCCGTGGCAGTGGGGTCCTATTGGAAACTAAGGGATATTAAGGCCTCCTTTTAATAGAGAACCGGAACAAAGCATTAACACATGGTGAATACATGAACTCCTCAAACTATGGTCATCACCGGGAGTGGTCCTGATTATTGTCACTTCGGGGTTGCCGGATCATAACACATAGTAGGTGACTATAGACTTGCAAGATAGGATCTAGAACTCACATATATTCATGAAAACATAATAGGTTCAGATCTGAAATCATGGCACTCGGGCCCTAGTGACAAGCATTAAACATAGCAAAGTCATAGTAACATCAATCTCAGAACATAGTGGATACTAGGGATCAAACCCTAACAAAACTAACTCGATTACATGATAAATCTCATCCAACCCATCACCGTCTAGCAAGCCTACGATGCAATTACTCACGCACGGCGGTGAGCATCATGAAATTGGTGATGGAGGATGGTTGATGATGACGACGGCGACGAATCCCCCTCTCCGGAGCCCCGAACGGACTCCAGATCAGCCCTCCCGGGAGAGATTAGGGTTTGGCGGCGGCTCCGTATCGTAAAACATGATGAAACTTTCTCCCTGATTTTTTTCTCCCCGAAAGCCAATATATGGAGTTGGAGTTGGCGTCGGAGGGCATCCAGGGGGCCCACGAGGTAGGGGGTGCGCCCAGGGGGGAGGGGCGCGCCCCCACCCTCGTGGACAGGGTGTGGGCCCCCTGGTCTTCATCCGTGGAGTTTCAGGTCATTCCGAGAACTTTTGTTCTCTGCACATAAAACAACACCATGGCAATTCTGCTGAAAACAGTGTCAGTCCAGGTTAGTTCCATTCAAATCATACAAGTTAGAGTCCAAAACAAGGACAAAAGTGTTTGGAAAAGTAGATACGACGGAGACGTATCACCCCCCCCACCTCGTGGGCAGTCCGTATCTCCCCTGACGTGCACTCCAAGTTCCCTGGGTTGCTCTCCTTCCAAAAATAACTTCTCCAGTTGATTTCGTTCCGTTTCAACTCCGTCTGATATTCCTTTTCTTCAAAACACTGAAATAGGCATAAAATAGCAAATCTGGGTTGGGTCTCCGGTTAATAGGTTAGTCCCAAAAATAATATAAAAATGGATAATAAAGCCCAATATTGCCTAAAACAATAGATAATATAGCCTGGAGCAATGAAAAATTATAGATACGTTGGAGACGTATCATAGGTATATATAGGAGGAAGAAGTACGTCGGTGGAGCAACATGGGCCCCATGAGGGTGGAGGGTGCGCCTGGGGGGGTAGGCGCACCCCTTGCCTCATGCTCTCCTCGTTGATTGCTTGACGTAGACTCCAAGTCCTGTGGATCACGTTTGTTCCGAAAATCACGTCCCTGAAGGTTTCATTCCGTTTGGACTCCGTTTGATATTCTTTTTATGCGAAACACTGAAATAGGCAAAAAAAATAGCAATTTGAGCTGGGCCTCCGGTTAATAGGTTAGCCCCAAAAATAATATAAAAGTGTATAATAAAGCCCATTAAACATCCAAAACATATTATAATATAGCATGGAACAATAAAAAATTATAGATACCTTGGAGACGTATCACTGCACAGGAGCGGTAGTACCGCTCTAGGAACGAACGCACGAACTACCCAGATCTGGTAGTACCGGAGGTCACAAATTCAAAAATGCTCAACTAAAACTTCAATCCTCCTATCTAGCAGTCATTCAACGTCCTACTCAAGCCCCGATTTAGCCAAAAATCGAGAAACCAACATGCATTGCCCTAGAAACCTAGATTCAAAGGATAGAACTGTAGGAGCAACGAATGGGGGCAATACCGGGTTCCATGGTGAGAGGAGGTGGTGGGAAGGATTCCACCGGACGGAATCATTGAAGGCGGCACGGAATCGTCCAGCTGGAGCGGCGGCCGGGGCTGTTCTTCGTCACCTGAGAGAGAGATATGTGAGGAGGGAGAGTGAAAAGGGTATGGGGCAGTTAGAACTCCCCTTGCCCGATACTTACCGCCCCCAGCGTCCCGCTAAGCGGTAGTACCGCTAGGGGTACAGTTGTACTGCCCCGATACTACAGCCGAGCAGGAGGCCCAGTAGTACCGCTGGATGGAACGGTAGTACTGCCAGCAGGGAGAAAGAAAAACCTAGAACAAGAAAAAATGGCTTATGCACGACTAGGGTGGTTGAAGCATAGAGATAGGCTTGGGATGGAGACTCAAAAGGACAGCACATGGAAGAGATACTCCAAGTTTGAAAAACCAATAAACTAAGAGCAACTTGGAGTAACTCAAAGCACAAACAACACCCTAAGGAAACTACTTGAACAAGCACATCTCAAAGGAGGACGGTGGCCAAGGCCACCAATGTTTGAGTCAATTGATATGGCACCGCTAAGATTTTAACCTTGGGCCCATGACCAAAACTCGTCTTTGAAGCACAAGTACCATCAACAATGGCGAATGTGAAAGAGTTGATCAATTTATGCATAATGGGGGGAGGGAGCGTTCATTGAGAGAACAACACTCCCCCTATGTCCATGCCTACATCTAGAGTAACACAACACGATGAGTGTGGTGGGGTGTGCAAAGGTTCAAGCCACATTTGTCAAACCGATGATATTTAGCTCATGCCTTAACTCGCGAAATCTTGCTTCATCCAAAAGCTTCATGAAAATATCTGCAAGGTCATCATGAGTGTTGACATAGTTGAGCTCAATTTCCCCTCGCCTAATGTGATCCCCGATGAAGTGATACCGAATCTCAATTTGCTTCATCTTGAAGTGTTGCACAGGGTTGAGAGGAATCTTGATGGCACTTTCATTGTCACACCAAAGAGGCACTTTGTCACAAATGACACTGTAATCCTTTAAAGTTTGCCTCATCCATAGAATTTGAGCACAACAACTACTGGCAGCCACATACTCCGCTTCGGTGGAGGAGAGAGACACACAACTTTGCTTCTTAGAAGACCAACTCACCAAAGAGCAACCAAGAAATTGGCACCCTCCGGAAGTTGACCTATCCACTTTGTCTCCCGCCCAATCCGAGTCCGAAAAGCCCACAAGGTTGAAATTTGCTCCTCTAGGGTACCATAAGTTAAAGTTTGGGGTATGAGCCTAATATTGAAAGATTCGCTTGACCGCCACATAGTGGCTCTCCTTAGGCGAGGCTTGAAACCGTGCACAAATTCCCACACTCAACATGATATCTGGTCTAGATGCACAAAGGTAAAGCAAGGATCCAATCATAGAACGATATACCTTTTGATCCACCGCTTTACCATTGGGATCAATGTCAAGTTGGCATTTGACAAGCCTTGGAGTAGAGGCCGGCTTGACATCACTTAGCTTGAATATCTTGAGCATGTCTTGAGTGTATTTGGCTTGGTTGATGAAGGTTCCTTCTCTTCTTTGTTTGATTTCGAACCCAAGAAAGAACTTCAACTCTGACATCTTGAACTTCAAGGTCATTAGTGCGGCAAACTCCTCATTGAAAGCTTTGTTAGGAGAACCAAAGATAATATCATCAACATATAGTTGGCATACAAACAACTCCCCTTTGACCTTCTTAGTAAAAAGAGTGGGGTCGATTTTCCCAATTTCAAACCCAGGATCTTGTAACAACTCAGTAAGGTGCTCATACCACACACGTGGGGCTTGTTTAAGGCCATAGAGTGCCTTATCGAGTTGGTGCACATGGTTGGGGACTCGGGATCCTCAACCCCGAGGGTTGTTTGACATACACCAACTCATTAATAGGACCATTAAGAAAAGCACTTTTCACATCCATTTGTTGCAACGTGAAGTTATGATGAGAAGCATAAGCAATCAACAAACGAATAGATTCAAGGCAAGCAACGGGTGCAAAGGTTTCACCGTAGTCGATACCCTCGACTTGGGAGTAGCCTTGTGCCACCAAACGAGCCTTGTTACGAACAATAATCCCGTGAGCATCTTACTTGTTCTTGAATATCCATTTGGTTCCAATAACATTATGGTTCTCCTTTGGCCTTGGCACCAATCTCCACACCTTGTCGTGCTCGAAGTTGTTGAGTTCTTCATGCATGGCATTAAGCCAATCCGGATCCTTGAGCGCCTCATAGACCTTTTGGGGTTCAACAAAAGAAACAAATGTGTGATGTTCACAATAGTTTGCTAATTGTCTAGGAATGTGATACGTCCATTTTGCATCATGATTTAATATCGATATTTATTGCATTATGGGCTGTTATTACACGTTATGTCACAATACTTATGCCTATTCTCTCTTATTTTACAAGGTTTACATGAAGAGGGAGAATGCCGGCAGCTGGAATTCTGGGCTGGAAAAGGAGCAAATGTTAGAGACCTATTCTGCACAGCTCCAAAAGTCCTGAAACTTCACGGAAGTTATTTTTGGAATTAATAAAAAATACTGGCAAAAGAATCCATCAGAGGGGGCCCACACCCAGGCCACGAGGGTGGGGGCGCGCCCCCTGCCTCGTGGGCCCCCTGGTAGGCCTCCGGTGCCCATCTTCTGCTATATGAAGTCTTTCGTCCGAGGAAAAATCATAAGCAAGCTTTCGGGAAGAAACTCCGCCGCCACCAGGCGGAACCTTGACGGAACCAATCTAGGGCACCGGCAGAGCTGCTCTGCTAGGGAAACTTCCCTCCAGGAGGGGGGAAATCATCGCCATCGTCATCACCAACGACCCTCTCATCGGGAGGGGGTCAATCTCCATCAACATCTTCACCAGCACTATCTCCTCTCAAACCCTAGTTCATCTCTTGTATCCAATCTTTGTCCCAAAGCCTCAGATTGATACGTGTGGGTTGCTAGTAGTGTTGATTACTCCTTGTAGTTGATGCTAGTTGGTTTATTTGGTGGAAGATCATATGTTCAGATCCATTATGCATATTAATACCCCTCTGATTATGAACATGAATATGATTTGTGAGTAGTTACGTTTGTTCCTGAGGACATGGGAGAAGTCTTGCTATAAGTAGTCATGTGAATTTGGTATTCGTTCGATATTCTGATGAGATGTATGTTGTCTTTCCTCTAGTGGTGTTATGTGAACATCGACTACATGACACTTCACCATTGTTTGGGCCTAGAGGAAGGCATTGGGAAGTAATAATTAGATGATGGGTTGCTAGAGTGACAGAAGCTTAAACCCTAGTTTATGAGTTGTTTCGTAAGGGGCTGATTTGGGTCCATATGTTTCATGCTATGGTTAGGTTTACCATAATACTTCTTTTGTAGTTGCGGATGCTTGCAATAGGGGTTAAGCATAAGTGGGATGCTTGTCCAAGAAAGGGCAGTACCCAAGCACCGGTCCACCCACATACCAAATTATCAAAGTAACGAACGCGAATCATATGAGCGTGATGAAAACTAGCTTGACGATAATTCACATGTGTCCTCGGGAGCGCTTTTCTCTATATAAGAGTTTGTCCAGGCTTGTACTTTGCTACAAAAAGGATTGGGCCATCTTGCTGCACTTTATTTACTTTCATTACTTGTTACCCATTACAAATTACTTTATCACAAAACTATCTGTTACCGATAATTTCAGTGCTTGCACAGAATACCTTGCTGAAAACCGCTTATCATTTCCTTCTGCTCCTCGTTGGGTTGGACACTCTTACTTATTGAAAGGACTACGATAGATCCCCTATACTTGTGGGTCATCAAGACTCTTTTCTGGCGCCGTTGCCGAGGAGTGAAGAGCCTTTGGTAGGTGGAATTTGGTAAGGAAGAATTTATATAGTGTGCTGAAATTTACTGTCACTTGTTACTATGGAACATAATCCTTTGAGGGGCTTGTTCGGGGTATCTTCACCCCGACCAGTAGAGCAAAGAGTTGCTCCTCAACCTACTGAACCTACTGAAAATTTTTACTTTGAAATTCCTTCGGGTATGATAGAGAAACTGCTAGCTAATCCTTTTACAGGAGATGGAATATTACATCCCGATTTGCACCTAATGTATGTGGATGAAGTTTGTGGATTGTTTAAGCTTGCAGGTATACCCGAGGATGTTATCAAGAATAAGGTCTTCCCTTTATCATTGAAGGGAGAGGAATTGACATGGTTTAGGCTATGTGATGATATGGGATCATGGAACTACAACCGATTGAAATTGGAATTTCATCAGAAGTTGTATCCTATGCATCTTGTTCATCGTGATCGTAATTACATATATAATTTTTGGCCTCACGAAGGAGAAAGCATCGCTCAAGCTTGGGGGAGGCTTAAGTCAATTGTATATTCATGCCCCAATCATGATCTCTCAAGATAAATGATTATTCAAAAAAATTATGCTCCACTTTCTCTCAATAATCGCTCCATGCTCGATACTTCTTGTGCTGGCTCTTTTATGATGAAGACTATTGAATTCAAATGGGATTTATTGGAAAGAATTAAATGCAACTCTGAAGATTGGGACCTCGACGAAGGTAAGGAGTCAGGTATAATACCTAAGTTTGATTGTTTTAAATCTTTTATGGATACCGATGTTTTCTGTGAATTTAGCACTAAATATGGACTTGACTCCGAGATAGTAGCTTCTTTCTGTGAATCCTTTGCTACTCATGTTTATCTCCCTAAGGAGAAGTGGTTTAAATATAATCCTCTCATTGAAGTAAAAGTAGTTTCACCTATTAAAGTTGAAGAAAAGACTATCACTTATAATGATCCTGTCGTTCCTACTGCCTATATTGAGAAATCACCTTTGCCTGCTAGAATAAAGGATCATGCTAAAGCTTCAACCGTGGTCAATAAAAGTAACATTAAGACACCCAAGCCCTCTGAGCAAATTAAAGTAGAACCTAGTGTTGCTATGGTTAAAGATCTCTTGGCTGATAACATTGATGGGCATGTTATTTACTTCTGTGAGGAAACTGCTAGAATTGCTAGACCTGATACTAAAAATAAACATAGACATGTTGTAGGCATGCCTGTTATTTCTGTTAAAATAGGAGATCATTGTTATCATGGCTTATGTGATATGGGTGCTAGTGCAAGTGCAATACCTCATTCCTTATACAAAGAAATTATGCATGATATTGCACCCGCTGAGATAGAAGAAATTGATGTTACAATTAAGCTTGCCAATAAAGATACTATTTCACCAATCGGGATTGTTAGAGATGTTGAAGTCTTGTGTGGGAAAGTTAAATATCCTGCTGATTTTCTTGTTCTTGGTTCCCCACAAGATAGCTTTTGTCCCATCATATTTGGTAGACCCTTCTTGAATACTGTTAATGCTAGGATAGACTGCGAGAAGGATGTTGTTACTATTGGCTTGGGGGATATGTCTCGTGAGTTTAACTTTGCTAAATTTTGTAGACAACCCCGTGATGAGGAATTGCCTAGTAAAGATGAAATTATTGGTCTTGCTTCTATTGCCATGCCTCCTAGTGATCCTTTAGAACAATATTTGCTAGACCATGAAAATGATATGTTTATGAATGAAAGGAGGGAAATAGATGAAGTATTCTTTAAACAAGGACCTATCTTGAAACACAACTTGCCTGTTGAAATCCTAGGGGATCCTCCTCCGCCCAAGGGTGATCTCATGTTTGAGCTTAAACCATTACCTGATACTCTTAAATATGCTTATCTTGATGAAAAGAAGATATATCCTGTTATTATTAGTGCTAACCTTTCAAAGCATGAAGAAAAGAAATTGTTGAAAACTCTGAAGAAGCACCATGTTTCTATTGGATATACTCTCGATGATCTTAAGGGCATTAGTCCCACTCTATGCCAACACAAAATTAAATTGGAGAAAGATGCTAAACCGGTTGTTGATCACCAATGGCGGTTAAATCCTAAGATGAAAGAAGTGGTAAGGAAAGAAATGCTAAAGCTTCTGGAGGCAGGTATAATTTATCTGGTTGCAGATAGTCAGTGGGTAAATCTTGTCCATTGTGTCCCTAAGAAGGGAGGTATTACTATTGTTCCTAATGATAAAGATGAATTGATCCCACAAAGAATTATTACAGGTTATAGAATGGTAATAGATTTCCGCAAATTAAATAAAGCTACGAAAAAGGATCATTACCCTTTACATTTCATTGATCAAATGCTAGAAAGATTATCTAAACATACACATCTTTGCTTTCTAGATGGTTATTCTGGTTTCTATCAAATACCTGTGTCCAAAGAGGATCAAGAAAAGACCACTTTTACTTGCCCTTTCGGTACTTATAGACATATGCCTTTTGGTTTATGTAATGCACCTGCTACCTTTCAAAGATGCATGATGGCTATATTCTTTGATTTTTGTCAAAAGATTGTTGAGGTTTTCATAATGGAAAGGTCCTTACGTTGTCGAGGAGGTCTATCGTTCCGGTGCCATAAAAATCAACAACTTCGAAGGAACAAATTCGAAGGTGGTGAACGGTCAAAGAATCAAACACTATATCTCAGGTAATCCTATAAATGTTGAAACCAATGTTATTGAAACCGTGACCCCGGAGGAATACATAAGGGACACTTTCCAGAACGTTTCAGACTCCGAATAGGAATAGGTATGTGGTACGGTAAGTAAACCGACTCCAAAACAGTTCTAAAGGCAATTTTTCTCCGTTTTGGAATATTTAGAAAAATAGAAAAATAAGAACAGTCTGGGAAGGACACGAGGGCTCCACGAGGGTTGAGGGTGCGCCCTACCCCCTGGGCGCGTCCCCCTGCCTTGTGGGCACCTCGTGTGCCCTCCGGACTCCGTTTTCTTGCACGATACTTCTTTTGGTCGATAGAAATTCATTATATAATCTCCTGAAGGTTTTGATCGCCGTATCACGCAATTATCCTCTGTTCTTGTTTCGTGTTGTTTTTCTGACAAATCTAGATCACCACGACATCTCCACGTGCCCCCTAGGACAAGTTCTTTGAAAAGGTCATCAACCCCTACCTCACGAAAGTGCCGCAACATCCTCAAACGATTGAGATGCGTGAGGGGTTGCTGCACATCCGCGATGTTGAGGGACCAAGGAGGACCAGAAGCGTGGAGACAAGGCTCGAGGCAATGGAGCAACAAGTTTTCAAGTGTCAGGAGATGGTGGATCATGGACTCGACTCCAATCACATAATGATCATGGAGTTCACCAACAACCACAAGCTGGACGCCAAGGACATTGGGGAGGCCATCTTCAAGCTTCACGAGAAAATCGAGCACCTCCAAGCCCAGATCTATGACCTGCAAAACCAAAACTGTGAGTATGAATATACATTCAAGAGGATGAGTTTGGCTGCAGATTTAAGTATCCCGGAGACTCGATCATCCTTCTATGATGGTGAGCCTATGCCTTGGAAGATGGACGACAAGCCTACATCATCAACAACCCCATCACCACCACTTCCGAGGAAATAGATATAATCACATGCGTATGGGCACTCCCCTTTGTCGGTGTCAAAACCGGCGGATCTCGTGTAGGGGGTCCCGAACTGTGCGTCTAGGATCGATGGTTATAGGAGACGGGGGACACGATGTTTACCCAGGTTCGGGCCCTCTCTATAGAGGTAATACCCTACTTCCTGCTTGATTGATCTTGATGAATATGAGTATTACAAGAGTTGATCTACCACGAGATCTTAATGGCTGAACCCTAGAAGTCTAGCCTATATGACTATGGTAACGAATATATCCCTTATCCGGACTATGCCCTCCGGTTTATGTAGACACCGGAGGGATCTAGGGTTACATAGAGTCGGTTACATAAGAAGGAATCTTCATAGCTGGTCGCCAAGATTGCCTTCCATGCCAAGGAGAGTCCAATCCGGACACGGGTACAGTCTTCGGCCTTCTTGTCTTCACAGCCCATCGGTCCGGCCCATGGATAACAGGCCGGACGCTCGAGGACCCCTTAGTCGAGGACTCCCTCAGTAGCCCCTGAACCTGGCTTCAATGACGAGGAGTCTAGCGCGCAGATTGTCTTCGGCATTAGAAGGCGGGTTCCCTTCTTTCCGAACTCCAAGATAGTCTTCGGACGCAACGATAGTATCAGGATCTGTCACACACACCATACGCAACCACAGAGAAAATATATTTTTACATGAATCCAATCCGCTGACAAATTTTTGTAGCATGACATTACGTCTGACCGGTCATAATTCCGAACCATTTTTGTGTTCGACGCCCCACATCCCGAGGCGTGGTTGCCATTGGCACGTCTTGTCAAAGCAGAGACCGTGTCCCCTTATCGCGGGATTCTCATCAATGCGGGCATGGGTAACCCAACCGTGCCGTTTATACATCCCTCGGGAATAGGCGAGTTTTTAGGGCGAGTGGGGAGGCGCTTGATATTCGCAGCCTACATAAGGGGATAAGGATTCCCTTCCTTTACCCACACCCTTTCTCTTCTTCAGTCCTTCCGCCCTTGAGCTCCAGCGCCCAAGCTTTAGCGTTTCCTCGTTCGAGAAAGCACTCCAAACATGTCCGGATCCGGAGCTGGAGGCAAGTGGATGGCCTCCTCCGTTAAGAAGAAGGACATCACGGAGCTCCGGGAGGCCGGATATTTGGCCAAGGAGATTGCTCATCGACTCCCAGCAAAAGGGCAAATTGTCCCCACTCCCGAGCCCCATGAGAGGGTTGTGTTTCTCACACATTTTGTCCGCGGGCTGGGATTTCCTCTCCACCCGTTCATCCGTGGACTGATGTTTTACTATGGGCTAGACTTCCATGACCTAGCCCCTAACTTTATTCTCAACATTACGGCATTCATTGTCGTGTGCGAGGCCTTTCTCCGCATCCCACCTCATTTCGGCCTATGGCTGAAGACCTTCAATGTGAAGCTGAAGGTGGTGAGCGGCCAACAAGCAGAGTGCGGAGGCGCCATGGTGGGCAAGATGCCCAATGTTACCTGGCCTGAAGGCTACTTTGTGAAGACGGTGAAGGGGTGGCAACCGGGGTGGTTCTACATCACCGAGCCGTGCGACGCTGACTGGGCGGCGGCCCCCGAATTCCAATCTGGAACCCCGATGCGGCTCACCTCCTCACAAGAGAAGGGCCTAACTTGGGGTCCCTCGGATGAGCTGACTGGGCTCCAGACGTGCGTCCAGAACATGATAGACAGAAAAATCAAGCTCGTCAACATGATCCAGGTCATGCTCATTCATCGGCTTCTTCCGTGCCAACGCCGGACTTGCTATCTGTGGGAGTATGATCCGGCCAAGCACCAGATGCTACTAGAGCTCTTCGGCATAATGCACGAAGACATCTGAAAAGTGCTCTTCAAGGCCGGCGAGACACCACCGCCCACGACCGAGGATCGCTGGATCAGCTTAAAACGTCACGCTAATTCAGTAAGTTGTTTCATGTTTTCAAGGCATACCCTTTACTAGCATTTTTTGAGGAAAAAGTCTAAGCCTTCCTATCCATGTTTTCAGGCCTGGATCAAGGTAGCAGAGGGGATTAACTGTCCAGCTCCGCTGCCCAAAGACCCCGAATTTCCATTACTGACGAAAATGTTGTTTCCAGCACCTTATGAGGTGCCGGATAAGACGACCAAGAAAGCGGCCAAAGGGGCCCGGAGGGGCCCTTGCCGAAAAGGTGCTTCGGACGTGATGTCCGATGGTGAAACTGGCTCTTCGTCTGCCGAGGACGATGACGAGGAGGAGGAAGAGGAAGACGAATCCCCGGCCGAGGTGGGGAGGAAGAAGAGAATGGCCTCCATGCATCTGGAGGCGAAGGCACCCAAGAGGGGGAAAGGCCTCGCTGTGGATAACTCCGCGTGGGATGTCGATAGCAGTCCGGAGTGGCCTTCCCGGGCCAAGCCTCGAGCCGCATCGTAAGTATCAAAAATCTTTATTCACACTCGAACGTCCGTCCTTTCCGCCTTACAATATTGATATGTTTGAGTCGTATTATTATAGTCCGGCTCGGGACAGTTCTCCGCGATCTTCATCAGAAGGTTCGCTGGACCCCAAGGAGCGGGCCAGCATGTCACCACCGCCCGCTTACTCCCCTTCGACCAAGGGTGATGACGAGGAAGCGTACCAAAGGGCCTCCTCGGACCGGGGGAGGGCTCCAGAGATCGTCAGGGTGGCGCCCCAATATGACTCCCGGGCCGCCGAATATACGGGGGGAAAAGCCCCTGCAGAGACAGACGGTGCGGGCCGAGTTCTACTCGATCCTCAGCCGGATCCTATTCCGGAGACCTATACGGCTCCAGAATCCGGCAAACGGCTTTTCCCAAAAAGAGGGGGTGTGCAACCGGTGACCTCTGTCCAACCGGAGGCACCGGACCATCTACTGGAAGCGCTACAAGGCGCCTCCATTGTGGATGAGCACCGTGCCCATATGGGTACGGTGATTGAAAGGGTGCAGTCCGCCAAAAATGGACTGACCAAAGCCTGCGCTAGCCTTCTTGCAGGCTTTAAGGTGAGTAATGTAATTGTAAGGAGAATATCACAACGTAGACAATAGCCCCTGATGCTATGTTCGGTGTCCGGAAAGGAAAAGACGAACAGAGGATCAAAAATAATTTTCGCATGAGTCTAACATAAGGTGTCTATGTGAATAAGAAGGCCTCGTTGCGGGCTGCTACCCCTCAAACCGCGGAGGTCTCCGGACTGAAGCAGAAACTGGAGCGGGTCAAGGAAGAGCTCGGCCTCGTGAAGAAGCAGCTGGAGGATAGTCAAGGTATGCAGTAACCTGCGTGTATATTGAAGAATAAATGGTTCAAGCTGACTAAAGTGTCATGAGCTTTACTAGGGACCACGACCGAGGTGGCGGCCCTCAAAAAGGCGTTGGCCGAGGCTGAGGTAAAAGCGGCCAAGGAACATGCCGCACGCGAGAAGCACGAGGCCAGGGCCAGCAAGATTCTGCAAGAGCTCCAGGACATCGTCAAAAAGTACGAGTCCTTGGAGCATGACTCTAAGGCACAAGAATCCGAACTTGCTAAGGCCCGCAAGAGCGCGCAAGATGCCTAAGCCGAAGCCCAGAGCGCCCTCCGGGAAATCCAGGTGGCCAAGAAAATTGCGTCGGGTAAGTCTGTCGCTATGCAAGGCAAGGATGCAAAGGAAGCCGTCCTTGAACTTACCCGAACTTGTGTTTTCCAAGGGCATTTAAAGATCTGTCGCGCAGCATATCGGATGCCGCCGAGTTCTACCGGCCCGAAGAAGGGATGTCTACGGAGAAGCTGTTATGGTCCCAATATCGTGGACTAGAACATCCGGTGCCCTTTAGCGACCAATTGAAACAGCTGGTCGAGCTGCACAAGTTGGCCGAGTTAGCCATGAAGGACCTGATAGTCCGGCTGTGGCCTGCCGAGCCCGTGCCTGGCAGCTACTTTGGACTTGTAAATCGGCTTGTGAGTGCCTGTCCACGGCTTGAAGTCATGAAGCGGTCGGTCTGCATTGAGGGTGCGCGGATGGCATTCACGTGTGTCAAGACGCACTGGGCAGAGATGGATGCCAAGAAGTTGATGACCGAAGGGCCACCTGAGGGCAAGGAGCATCGGTGACCCGAGCTGTATTTTGACGGTGTCCTGGAGGGATCCCGCCTTGTGGCAGAGCAATGTGCGAAGGACGTGATATTCCCATGAAAACATTTGGGTTTTCCTGTAATATGAAACAAGATTGGTATGTAATATGATGCTTGTGATTAAATTTCACCTCCTGTGCGGCCGTTTATTAACATCTAAGGGTTGACCAGTCGTCGGCTTCTTCCCCCACGTAGATAGTACGGGGGTGTTCGGGATAAATCTAAACACTCTTTACTCCACATTCTGGTCCTTGAAGGAGGTGTTTAGCGCAACGAACAAGGCAATCAGACTATACGGCCTTTATTACCCTCACTTAGCCATAGGAGTTTGACCATGAAAATTTCGGCGAAGCCCCTGGTGTTCGGAAGGTCGAACTAGGGGCGTTATATACGCCTAATCGAAAAAAACCCGATTCGTCGCATAAAGCGGAAAAAATCTCTAGGGATTTGAGACCTCTTGAACAGCTGACCAGCTCTCGCCACATCATGACAGTCAGTTTTCGGCTTTCTCTACTGAGGTGCTCGTCCGGACGAACCGGGACACAATCGCAGTAGTTCTCCCTTTACTACCCTAGCCGATATAGCGAAACGTAAGGTAGCAAACACAGAAGCCGGGAAATGCCTTCGGAGCCATAATCAGGCATGTCGGTTAAGTCCTTGACAGTGGCTATGAAGTGGGTGGCGGGTGGGAAGCAAAATTCTCCATTATCGGCCTCTAGCTCGAACCGGACATAGTTCGGCTGTGAGTCCTGTGACGCCCCCGATTCAATCGTACACTAATCATGCACGCAAATGTGTACGATCAAGATCAAGGACTCACGGGAAGATATCACAACACAACTCTACAAATAAAATAAGTCATACAAGCATCATAATACAAACCAGGGGCCTCGAGGGCTCGAATACAAGTGCTCGATCATAGACGAGTCAGCGGAAGCAACAATATCTGAGTACAGACATAAGTTAAACAAGTTTGCCTTAAGAAGGCTAGCACAAACTGGGATACAGATCGAACGAGGCGCAGGCCTCCTGCCTGGGATCCTCCTAAACTACTCCTGGTCGTCGTCAGCGGGCTGCACGTAGTAGTAGGCACCTCCAGAGTAGTAGGAGTCGTCGTCGAAGGTGGCGTCTGAATCCTGGGATCCAGCATCTGGTTGCGGCAACCGGGTAGAAGGGAAAGGGGGATAAGGGGGAGAAAAGCAACCGTGAGTACTCATCCAAAGTACTCGCAAGCAAGGAGCTACACTACATATGCATGGATATATGTGTAAAGGGGCCATATGAGTGGGCTGGACTGCAGAATGCCAGAATAAGAGGGGGATAGCTAGTCTTATCGAAGACTACGCTTCTGGTCACCTCCGTCTTGCAGCATATAGAAGAGAGTAGACTGAAGTCCTCCAAGTAGCATCGCAAAGCATAATCCTACCCGGCGATCCCCTCCTCGATGCCCTGTCAGAGAGCGATCACCGAGTTGTATCTGGCACTTGGAAGGGTGTGTTTTATTAAGTATCCGGTTCTAGTTGTCATAAGGTCAAGGTACAACTCCGGGTCGTCCTTTTACCGAGGGACACGACTATTCAAATAGATTAACTTCCCTGCAGGGGTGCACCACATAGCCCAACACGCTTGATCCCATTTGGCCGGACACACTTTCCTGGGTCATGCCCGGCCTCGGAAGATCAACACGTCGCAGCCCCACCTAGGCACAACAGAGCGGTCAGCACGCTAGTCTAAACCTATGCGCGCAGGGGTCTGGGCCCATCGCCCAGAGCACACCTGCATGTTGCGTACGCGGCCGGAAGCAGATCTAGCCCCCTTAATACAAGTGCGAGCTTACGATCCAATGCGGCGCGCGCCACTCAGTCGCTGACGTCAAGAAGTGCTTCAGCTGATACCACGACGCCGAGTGCCCATATCTTTCCCGCGTAGTTGGTTAGTGCGTATAGACCAAATGGCCAGACTCAGATCAAATACCCAAATCTCGTTAAGCGTGTTAAGTATCCGCGAACGCCGACCAGGGCCAGGCCCACCTCTCTCCTAGGTGGTTTGAACCTACCCTGTCGCTCTGCCACAAAGTAACAGTCGGGGGCCGTCGGGAACCCAGGACCACCTCTACCGGGATGGAGCCACCTGCCCCTTCAGCCCCCATCTCCGAACAGTATCACAGGTAATGTAACAGTGTAAAGTATATAGTATATGCCCGCGATCACTTCCCGAAGTGATCACGGCCCAGTAGTATAGCATGGCAGATGGACAAGAGTGTAGGGCCACTGATGGAACACTAACATCCTATACTAAGCAAGTAGGATTGCAGGTAAAGGTATCAACAGCAGTATCAAAGACAGGCTATGCATCAGGATAGGAATAACGAAAACAGTAACATGCTACACTACTCTAATGCAAGCAGTATAGAGGAGAGTAGGCGATATCTGGTGATCAAGGGCGGGCTTGCCTGGTTGCTCAGACAAGGAGGGGGATCGTCAACTCCGTAGTCGAACGGGGCAGCAGCAGCGTCGGTCCCGGTGTCTAGCGAGAGAAGAGGGGGAAGAAACAATAAATATTTAAGCAAGCAGATGCATAGTGATGCATGACATGACAAGTAACGGCGTTAGAGGTGCCCTAACGCGGTATGGGATGATACCGGTGAAGGGGGGAAACATCCGGGAAAATATCCCCGGTGTTTCGCGTTTTCGGGCAGAGGAGCCGGAGGGGGAAAGTTGCGAGTTCGATAGGTTAGGGGGGCGGCGGACGAACGGGTTGCGTATCCGGAAGCGTCTCGTCGTTCTGAGCAACTTTCATGTTGAAAATATTTTAATCCGAGTTACGGATTAAAAGATATGATTTTATAAAAGTTTTATTAATTTCTGGAATTTAATTAATTAATTAATTCGAAATAGGATTATGACATCAGCATGATGTCATTCTGACGTCAGCAGTCAACAGAGTTGACTGGGTCAAACTGACATGTGGGTCCAGTGGGACCCACCTGTCATACGCTGTTTAGATTAATTAGGTCTTAGTTAAACTAATTACTATTTAATTAAACTAACTAGTTAATTAGACTAATTAAACAAGATTAATGAACTTAATTAATTCACTTATTGATTAATTAATTAATGTAATTATTAATTAATTAATTAATTAATTATTTTTAATTCCTTTTTTTTATAAAGTTCTGGGGCGTGGCCCCCATCTGTCATAGGCCCACAGGGGCCTAACGGGGTGCGGGCGACGGGTTTCGGGCGCGGCCAATCGGGCGCCCATCCAGGGGCGTCACGGCAACGAGGCCGGCGAGGCCGGGCGATTGCCGGAGAGGGACGCCGGCCGGAGGCAGCAGAGCGCCACCAGCGGCGCGCAGGGCCAGCAGAAGCAGCCCCAGCAGCGGCGGGAAGAGGGGGGCGGCGCGGTGGAGACGAAGGGCGCCAGCGGGCGCCCGCGGGTCGGGCACGGGCGGCGTGGGGAGCGCGCGTACTGGGCGCGGGTAGAGCGGGCCGCGGCTCGGCGAGCACGTGCGCGTGCGGTGGCGCGGGTGCGCGTCGAGCAGGGGAGGCCGTGGCGAGGCAGGGCGCGGCCATGGGGCACGGGTGGGCGCTTGCAGGAAGGGGCGGCGAGCGGTGTAGCGGGCGAGGCCAGCGAGGCTAGCGCGCGGCACGCGTGCGGTGGCGCCGGGGCGATAGCGGCGCGGTGCGGCTAGATCCGGCAACGGGGGCAGAGGGGGAGAGGAGAGGGGAGCCGCTCACGTGCGAGGAGGGAAGAGGCGGCGAGCGTGGAGAAGCCGGCGAGCAGTTCGGTCGGGGTGGTCGATGGGGACGACCCGGCGGAGAGGAGGAGGCAGTTCGGTGGGGGGAGGCTCCAGCGAGGTGGAGGCGCGTCGAGCTCCGGGCGGCGAGGATCCTGCGACCGGGGCGGCGGGGTGGTTCGGTTCCAGGCGTCGAGCGGCGGGGCGGCGTCGGCAGTGGTGCGGCGTCGGGCGGTGGAGTCGGGGCATCGTGCCCCGATCCAGATCCAGCAGGGGGGGCGAGAGGGGGTGGAGTGGGGGGCGTGGGGATTAGGGTTTGCGGGGGTGCGGGGATAAGGCGTGGCCGGCTGGGCCAGTTGGGTCGGCCCATTCACAAGGCGGAGGCCAGCTGGGCCACTTGGCCCAGCGGGGGGGTGGGCTTTCTCTTTGTTTTTTTGTTAGTTTAGTTTTCTCTTTTGTATTTTCTTTTCTTTTCTGTTTTATTTCATTTTAAATCATTTAGGCATTTTATAAAAATGTGTTTGCCTTATTATAATTACCCTGGCATTTAACTGCACACTCTGAACATTTTAGTTTTAAATTTTTTTTTTTGAAAACTTTTGTTGTTTGCTTTTCTTTTGAATTTGAATTTGAATCAGTTTCGAACTAACGTGAGATTAGCAACCGTAATTGAGGTGACGTGGCATTATTAGCAGAGGTTACTGTAGCTTAATTATCCGGGCGTCACAATTCTCCTCCACTACAAGAAATCTCGTCCCGAGATTTAAGAGGTGTAATAAGGGGGAAACGTCTGGTTACGAAATCCTAACGAATCTTCTCGGTCTTGGTTACTCTTCTCGAAGAGGTCGATCCATTAAATTGATGCCTTCATTCCTCTTCTCCAGGTCATCATGATGAAGTCGTCCTCCTATCTTCGAAAATTCCTTCATACTTACGAATAGGTAAGGGGATGCTCTACAACAATAGAATGATATAAGGGGAGATTCATTTGGGGTTATCCCAGGAATGAACACATGAGTATCTCTTGAGTTGAACGAATGAAACATATTGAGAGCCAAGTAAGAAGGTACCATAAGAAGTTTCAATCGGATAGACAATCGTTCGTTGCCTAAAACAGAGTGCGAAAGGGGTTCAAGGCGACGGAAATAAGTATTATGTCTGATACCAGAATTGATGATCTCGCGGAAGCTGGCTCATGAATTACATACGAGGCCAAGTGCGAGGAACAACCTTAAGAACAGGGGGTGTATAGGAGAGTCAGGTTTCGATCCTGGGACCTGTGGGTTATGGGCCCACCATGTGGTTTAAAGTAGGAAGGACGGTGACATCTTGCACGGTCACGATAGCAATGCATGTCAGAGGGTAGCCTGTTAGTTATGTCGGCAACAACATCGAACCAAGGGCGAGGGACGAAGAGAACCATTTTCCTGCTCGTTGAACGAGGCGGACCAATAGGCAAAGTTCTCGTCCAACGGTGGTCACCGGAATGTCATCAACAATAGTAACAGGGTCTTACTGACAGAGGTGTACATCAATGTGTTTACATAAGCAGAAGAATACTACTTCTTAGATCATACAGATCATCGGAAAGGTTAAACAACCCAATGTAAAGGAATTGTGATCATCAGATTAACAGGACAATGGAAAGGAAAATGTGTTTAACACATATTTCAAGGGTATATCCTTCCCAAGGACAAGCAGAGCCAGATATCCATGACAGGATATAACGTAGAAAATCCTTTAGGAAAAAGGGAGAGAATTTTCATGACATTACCCGTACAACGGTGTTTGGATAATTGAGCAAGAAAACATTTAGCATTGGGCTTCAAATGTTCTTATCGAAAATCGGAGTACCACAGACATGTTTCGAGATAGCATGGACAGGGTATTCAAGCAAAGGTCAGACTTTGGAAACCCAAAGGATTCATCGGAAACAACTTATAGGATAAGTCTTACAATTTCCCCATGGACGAATGGATAACCTTGTTAAAGAAAACTATAACAATAGGTCCTTCGACCAGGTGTGCTAGGCATGACATCACCTTACCGGGTCATAAAACACCAGTGTTATAACTATTGGAAAAATGTTCCAACCACCATATCTGACCGAGATTCAGATCTGATCGGTGTTAGGATACCTCAGGCTCAGGATGCCTGAGAAGAAAAGGTGCGACAAAATAACGAGAAGACATTATAAGATTCACGGCAAAATGAACTATGGAACCGAGTTCCGAAACAAGAGTTCATCAGTAAACCAAGGAGAGGATGAGGAGGTGGCTGATGGACTCAGCGACAAATCATCGAGATTTCCGAAGGATGGATTTTCACACTTATGTGAACAAGGAGATAACATTTGTCAGATCAAATGATGTAATGAGGTATGCTCGAGGAAATCATATACAGTTAAGCATTGGTTGAAAGGTGCACCCGAAATATGGGCTTAGGTGGCATGACCAATGTTAGAATGGTGATTCGATAGCCAATGGTCTAAGAATGAAAGGTCGACCATTAACTTCAAAGCAATATGGTTGCTAGAAGTACAGAATCCAAGCAACATCATTCACCTGTTGGTATCCCGGCTAGAACCAACACGGGAACCAAGAAGGAATGATGATGGTGCGAAGTATCACTACACCAAGAATTTTTTTTAAGAGGCGGTGAAATTCTTGCCACACTCTTGACATAAAAGGCGGTAATACTCCAAAGTAAAGAAGAACAGATGCTGGATAGCAAGGAACTCAAGGTATAACACAAAACTCAACCAAGTTTGTGTTGGAGGGAAGTCAATAAGGTGGTCGATGATAACATAGATCATCGGGGGCAAGGATGGTATTTCTCATCATGAACTCAATTGATATCCTGGAAGAGCTCATAAGGTTGGTGATGATCACGACATATTTGTCGAGAGATTTCATGAAGATGTAATCCATCAGCGACGACAACAAGTCAAAGAAATGAGGTAGCGGGAGGTTATTAGAACCATGGGTAGGACACAAACTTGAAATCAAGATTGTTGTTCAAGGCGAACTGATATGAAGAGGAAGATCGACGTAAGCTTAGCTCATCGTCGAAAATTTTGTGCTCCGGGAAGAAAGACCAGGTAGCACAGTTAGAAGTTTGCACGATAATGATATAGCCGTTCAGGCTAGGAATGACATGATCGAGTACAAACTCGCAAGTAAGGAAGATTACTAAGAGTTGTTGAACTGTAATGTGGACTCGGTTCAGTTATCGGTGTCTTCGAGTGTTTATTAACTCGGAGTCCGTGAAAAATTGGAATCGGTGAGAATGTAGCACTTGATGAAGAACTCATAAGAAGTTATGCAGTTCCATTATAACCTCGAGATACCAGGGGTAACACTCGACGTCAGATCAAAGTAGAGGTTGGACTGGGGTACTGCTCTACAGAAGACAAGTGCTTAAACTTGCACGAGAAATGGAATTTAAAGGAGAACAGGGTCGGAACCATGATTGCAAAAGGCCAGATCCCAGATATAAGATGAACTTATACCAAAGGAATAATTAATTTGAGAGAAGCTTTAATGATAAGATCTACATCGTGTCCATGGGCATGAACACAAGTTCAAGGTCGACTCCCACTTCTCCAATGCATAACCTTTCATTCACTTCTCACTTTTCGGAGAAGTTGTAATGTTTAAATTTTGTTTAGCAAAACACCAGGAGAGTATGACTCGTGAAAACTTCCGAGTTCACACATATAAAGGAAGGCATAGGTTCAACCCATCGGGGCATCTTAGAAACATATACCACAAGCTTCGGAGTAAATAATACGAGCTCGAAACTAGAGTATGGTTATAAAAGTAGAGGATACAAATTGCCAAAGGCATTATATACCCATGGAAAGGCTCTCAAGGTTATTCAATATGAAGGACACTGTCGGATAAAATCCAACGAAGGAAGGGATCTGATGTGAGCATCGGTACTCAACCAGAGGAAGAAGAATGCACGGGCATCATATTATAGAACATCTGAATAATTCGATGCTTAGATAACAAGGAATTATGATTTCCAAAACAAAGGATCAGAAGCAGACGCTCTGATCAAGGATGGATAAGTTGGATAGACCAGAGGCACAATTGACGTCAAATAGTTTCGTCGAGAACCAGCTCATGTTCAAAAATAATGTCTGAGCCGGAAAGATAATCTAGAAGGTTGATAGATGATTGTGTGCTTTCGCACACATGTAATCAATAGGATCAAAATGACGGTGACAAAAGATACTAGTGAATATTGCCAGATATATGGGAAGCATCCATAATGCAAGTAGAAAAGTATTTGCAAAGCAATAAAGCTGCTAAGGATTTTTGGGCGATTGAGTAGTATTTCAAAGACTTTTCTGAAACACCTGAACAACTGGGGATGAGCGGATACTCGGAAAGTGCAAGAAATTATTCTTAGAGGTATTCAGGTGGCAAGGAACTGCAAGGCAGTAGGCACAAAATATTCTCGGGGTATCTTGTAATAACAAGACCGAGTGGGAATAAAAGTAAGCACGACAGGTGTAAGTATTTATCCATAGGGATATTTCGGTGGAAGGGAATTGCAACAGCAACGGGCACAAGGTCTCAAGAGAATATCAGAGAGTATCTTCGAAATCTTCTGGTGTAGTCGGCGATCATCTGGACTGAAGGGGCTCTCCGGGAGAAAGTATTTTCGAGAACCTAAAGTTAGATTTTAGTAAAAATCGTTTAACCCGAATAGAAGAGAGTTCAGAATCCCGGAGTAAATATCGAGGAGTAAAAGATCATAATACCACCCAATGGCGACGTGGGCCCATGGGCCGCACAGCCATGTTAGTAAAAGTTTTGCAATGTCTAGACTCGACTTCGGCCAAGGAGTATGGAAGGGGGGTTCCTACAGGCCGTCGGCTCTGATACCAACTTGTGACGCCCCCAATTCAATCGTACACTAATCATGCACGCAAATGTGTACGATCAAGATCAAGGACTCACGGGAAGATATCACAACACAACTCTACAAATAAAATAAGTCATACAAGCATCATAATACAAGCCAGGGGCCTCGAGGGCTCGAATACAAGTGCTCGATCATAGACGAGTCAGCGGAAGCAACAATATCTGAGTACAGACATAAGTTAAACAAGTTTGCCTTAAGAAGGCTAGCACAAACTGGGATACAGATTGAACGAGGCGCAGGCCTCCTGCCTGGGATCCTCCTAAACTACTCCTGGTCGTCGTCAGCGGGCTGCACGTAGTAGTAGGCACCTCCAGAGTAGTAGGAGTCGTCGTCGAAGGTGGCATCTGAATCCTGGGCTCCAGCATCTGGTTGCGGCAACCGGGTAGAAGGGAAAGGGGGATAAGGGGGAGAAAAGCAACCGTGAGTACTCATCCAAAGTACTCGCAAGCAAGGAGCTACACTACATATGCATGGATATATGTGTAAAGGGGCCATATCAGTGGGCTGAACTGCAGAATGCCAGAATAAGAGGGGGATAGCTAGTCTTATCGAAGACTATGCTTCTGGTCGCCTCCGTCTTGCAGCATATAGAAGAGAGTAGACTGAAGTCCTCCAAGTAGCATCGCAAAGCATAATCCTACCCAGCGATCCCCTCCTCGATGCCCTGTCAGAGAGCGATCACCAGGTTGTATCTGGCACTTGGAAGGGTGTGTTTTATTAAGTATCCGTTTCTAGTTGTCATAAGGTCAACGTACAACTCCGGGTCGTTCTTTTACCGAGGGACATGGCTATTCGAATAGATTAACTTCCCTGCAGGGGTGCACCACATAGCCCAACACGCTTGATCCCATTTGGCCGGACACACTTTCCTGGGTCATGCCCGGCCTCGGAAGATCAACACGTCGCAGCCCCACCTAGGCACAACAGAGCGGTCAGCACGCCGGTCTAAACCTATGCGCGCAGGGGTCTGGGCCCATCGCCCTGAGCACACCTGCACGTTGCGTATGCGGCCGGAAGCAGATCTAGCCCCCTTAATACAAGTGCCAGCTTACGATCCAATGCGGCGCGCGCCACTCAGTCGCTGACGTCAAGAAGTGCTTCAGCTGATACCACGACGCCGAGTGCCCATATCTTTCCCGCGTAGTTGGTTAGTGCGTATAGGCCAAATGGCCAGACTCAGATCAAATACCCAGATCTCGTTAAGCGTGTTAAGTATCCGCGAACGCCGACCAGGGCCAGGCCCACCTCTCTCCTAGGTGGTCTGAACCTGCCCTGTCGCTCCGCCACAAAGTAACAGTCGGGGGCTGTCGGGAACCCAGGCCCACCTCTACCGGGATGGAGCCACCTGCCCCTTCAGCCCCCATCTCCGAACAGTATCACAGGTAATGTAACAGTGTAAAGTATATAGTATATGCCCGCGATCACTTCCCGAAGTGATCACGGCCCAGTAGTATAGCATCGCAGACGGACAAGAGTGTAGGGCCACTGATGGAACACTAGCATCCTATACTAAGCAAGTAGGATTGCAGGTAAAGGTATCAACAGCAGTATCAAAGACAGGCTATGCATCAGGATAGGAATAACGAAAACAGTAACATGCTACACTACTCTAAAGCAAGCAGTATAGAGGAGAGTAGGCGATATCTGGTGATCAAGGGGGGGCTTGCCTGGTTGCTCAGACAAGGAGGGGGGTAGTCAACTCCGTATTCGAACGGGGCAGCAGCAGCGTCGGTCCCGGTGTCTAGCGAGAGAAGAGGGGGAAGAAACAATAAATATTTAAGCAAGCAGATGCATAGTGATGCATGACATGACAAGTAACAGCGTTAGAGGTGCCCTAACGCGGTATGGGATGATACCGGTGAAGGGGGGAAACATCCGGGAAAATATCCCCGGTGTTTCGCGTTTTCGGGCAGAGGAGCCGGAGGGGGAAAGTTGCGAGTTCGATAGGTTAGGGGGGTGGCGGACGAACGAGTTGCGTATCCGGAAGCGTCTCGTCGTTCTGAGCAACTTTCATGTTGAAAATATTTTAATCCGAGTTACGGATTAAAAGATATGATTTTATAAAAGTTTTATTAATTTCTGGAATTTAATTAATTAACTAATTCGAAATAGAATTATGACATCAGCATTATTTCATTCTGACGTCAGCAGTCAACAGAGTTGACTGGGTCAAACTGACATGTGGGTCCAGTGGGACCCACCTGTCATACGTTGTTTAGATTAAATAGGTCTTAGTTAAACTAATTACTATTTAATTAAACTAACTAGTTAATTAGACTAATTAAACAAGATTAATGAACTTAATTAATTCACTTATTGATTAATTAATTAATGAAATTATTAATTAATTAATTAATTAATTATTTTTAATTCCTTTTTTATAAAGTTCTGGGGCGTGGCCCCCATCTGTCATAGGCCCACAGGGGCCTAACGGGGTGCGGGCGACGGGTTTCGGGCGCGGCCAATCGGGCGCCCATCCAGGGGCGTCACGGCAACGAGGCCGGCGAGGCCGGGCGATTGCCGGAGAGGGACGCCGGCCGGAGGCAGCAGAGCGCCACCAACGGCGCGCGGGGCCAGCAGAAGCAGCCCCAGCAGCGGCGGGAAGAGGGAGGGCGATGCGGTGGAGACGAAGGGCGCCGGCGGGGGCGCGCGGGTCGGGCACGGGCGGCGTGGGGAGCGCGCGTACTGGGCGCGGGTAGAGCGGGCCGCGGCTCGGCGAGCACGTGCGCGCGCGGTGGCGCGGGTGCGCGTCGAGCAGGGGAGGCCGTGGCGAGGCAGGGCGCGGCCATGGGGCACGGGTGGGCGCGTGCAGGGAAGGGCGGCGTAGCGGGCGAGGCCAGCGAGGCTAGCGGGCGGCACACGTGCAGTGGCGGCCGGGGCGATAGCGGCGCGGTGCGGCTAGATCCGGCAACGGGGGCAGAGGGGGAGAGGAGAGGGGAGCCGCTCACGTGCGAGGAGGGAAGAGGCGGCGAGCGTGGAGAAGCCGGCGATCAGTTCGGTCGGGGTGGTCGATGGGGACGACCCGGCGGAGAGGAGGAGGCAGTTCGGCGGGGGGAGGCTCCGGCGAGGTGGAGGCGCGTCGAGCTCCGGGCGGCGAGGATCCTGCGACCGGGGCGGCGGGGTGGTTCGGTTCTAGGCGTCGAGCGACGGGGCGGCGTCGGCAGTGGTGCGGCGTCGGGCGGTGGAGTCGGGGCATCGTGCCCCGATCCAGATCCAGCAGGGGGGCGAGAGGGGGTGGAGTGGGGGGCGTGGGGATTAGGGTTTGCGGGCGTGCGGGGATAAGGCGTGGCCAGTTGGGCCGGCCCATTCGGAAGGCGGAGGCCAGCTGGGCCACTTGGCCCAGCGGGGGGGTGGGCTTTCTCTTTGTTTGTTTTTTTTTGTTAGTTTAGTTTTCTCTTTTGTATTTTCTTTTCTTTTCTGTTTTATTTCATTTTAAGTCATTTAGGCATTTTATAAAAAATGTGTTTGCCTTATTATAATTACCCTGGCATTTAACTGCACACTCTGAACATTTTAGTTTTAATTTTTTTTGAAAACTTTTGTTGTTTGCTTTTCTTTTGAATTTGAATTTGAATCAGTTTCGAACTAACGCGAGATTAGCAACCGTAATCGAGGTGACGTGGCATTATTAGCAGAGGTTACTGTAGCTTAATTATCCGGGCGTCACAAGTCCCCCGCCAGGGACAGGTTTTTTAATGAATTTAGCACATCACCGAAGGGCGGGTGTTGGAAGATATCTGCAGCGCTGAACTCGAAGATCGATAACCGGTTCAACTCGGTGTCCGTGGGCATGCGCGGTTCGGAACTTATAGCCGGAGACGAGTCCAGAATTCCGTTGACACTGATATTGCAAGGTGTTGAGTCCGTGTGCGGCTCCAACGTCGTGGATTCTGCGGTTTTGGATGGCGCGATCTGCTCCGGATCTAAGGCCGTGATATTTACAGGAACCATCTCCTGAATATGGTCCGATGAAAGATTTAAGCCCTGTTCATCGGAGCGAGGGGGAGCGACCGCCGCGGTCTCAAATCCATTAAAGATCAAGTCTCCACGGATATCCACAACGTAGTTCAAGCTTCCAAATCTGACCTGGTGGCCAGGGGCGTAGCTATCAATCTGCTCCAGATGGCCAAGCGAGTTGGCCCGCAGTACGAAGCCGCCGAATACAAAAATCTGTCCTGGGAGGAAGGTTTCTCCTTGGATAGCGTCACTATGGACGATTGAAGGGGCCATCGAACCTTTCGTCGACGGCATAGTGGAACTCTCAATGAAAGCACCAATGTCGGTGTCAAAACCGGTGAATCTCGGGTAAGGGGTCCCGAACTGTGCGTCTAGGATCGATGGTTACACGAGACGGGGGACACGATCTTTACCCAGGTTCGGGCCGTCTCTATGGAGGTAATACCCTACTTCCTGCTTGATTGATCTTGATGAATATGAGTATTACAAGGTTTGGTCTACCACGAGATCGTAATGGCTGAACCCTAGAAGTCCAGCCTATATGACTATGGTAATGAATATATCCCTTATCCGGACTACGCCCTCCGGTTTATGTAGACACCAAAGGGATCTAGGGTTACATAGAGTCAGTTACATAAGAAGGAATCTTCATAGCTGGTCGCCAGGCTTGCCTTCCACGCCAAGGAGTGTCCAATCCGGACACGGGTACAGTCTTCAGCCTTCATGTCTTCACAGCCCATCAGTTCGGCCCATGGATAACAGGCCGGACGCCCGAGGACCCCTTAGTCCAGGACACCCTCACCCTTGGCAACTGCCAAGCTTGGGGGAGGTGCCCCGGTATCGTATCACCATCACACTCCTATCTTTACCTTTTTCTTAGTTCGATCCTTTTGGTAATACATTGGTCTAGTAGAATAAAGTCCTAGTATGATTTAGTTTTGAGTTTTGCTTTATGATCCTTCTATGTAATCGAGTCCGTGAGCTATATATAATAAAGATAAGTGTTGAGTCCAGGGCTTGATTATCTTGCTATGATCGTGAGTGAATGAAATAAAAAAAAGTAAAGAATAGAAAGGAAATAAAGAGATCATATTGATCTTATGGAGAGTGATGACTTCACATATAAAAAGTATGATGAATAAAAGTTGCTGAGAGTTGACAAACTTAGTTTTGGTCATAGTTGCAATTAATAGGAAGTAATAAAGAAAGAGAGGTTTTCACATATAAATATACTATCTTGGACATCTTTTATGATTGTGAGCACTCATTAAAGTATGACATGCTAAAGAGTTGATGTTGGACAAGGAAGACAACGTAATGGGTTATGTTTTCTTATATCTTAAATAATGTATATTGTCATGGATCATCCAACATATTGAGCTTGCCTTCCCCCCTCATGCTAGCCAAATTCTTTGCACCAAGTAGAGATATTACTTGTGCTTCCGAATACCCTTAAACCCAATTTTGCCATGAGAGTCCACCATATCTACCTATGGATTGAGTAAGATCCTTCAAGTAAGTTGTCATTTTGCTTGCAATAAAAATTGCTTTCTAAACATGTATGATCTATTAGTGTGGAGAAAAATAAGCTTTATATGATCTTGTGATATGGAAGCAATAAAAGCGACGTACTGCATAATAAAGGTCCATATCACAAGTGGCAATATAAAGTGACATTCTTTTGCATTAAGATTTTGTGCGTCCAACCCTAAAAGCACATGACAACCTCTGCTTCCCTCTGCGATGGGCCTATCTTTTACTTTTGTCTTATACCTTATGCAAGAGTCATGGTGATCTTCACCTTTCCTTTTTACATTTTATCCTTTGGCAAGCACATTGTATTGGAAAAATCCTGATATATATATATCCAATTGGATGTAAGTTAGCATGAATTATTATTGTTGACATTACCCTTAAGGTAAAAGGTTGGGAGGCAACATTATAAGCCCCTATCTTTCTCTATGTCCGATTAAAACACCATACCCATAAGTATTGCATGAGTGTTAGCAATTATGAAAGACTATATGATAGTTGAGTATGTGGACTTGCGGAAAAGCTCTTAGATTGACTCTTTCTGATGTTATGATAAATTGCAATAGCCTTAATGACACGGATTATAGTTTTTTGGTTCTCAATGAATTTTCTGATTCATACTTTACATTGTGAATAGATTATTACTTGAGCATAAGAGGTCATATGACAATATCCTTATATGTTGTTGTTATAAGAATGATCATGATGCCCCCATGTCCGTATTTTATTTTATCGACACCTCTATCTCTAAACATATGGACATATTTATCGTTATCGGCTTCCGCTTGAGGACAAGCGAGGTCTAAGCTTGGGGGAGTTGATACGTCCATTTTGCATCATGCTTTCATATCGATATTTATTGCATTATGGGCTGTTATTACACATTAAGTCACAATACTTATGCCTATTATCTCTTACTTTACAAGGTTTACATGAAGAGGGAGAATGCCGGTGATACGTCCATTTTGCATCAGGCTTTTATATCGATATTTATTGCATTATGCATTGTTATTACACATTATGTCACAATACTTATGCCTATTCTCTCTTATTTTACAAGGTTTACATAAGGAGGGAGAATGCCGACAGCTGGAATTCTCGGCTGGAAAAGTAGCAAATATTAGAGACCTATTCTTCACAATTCCAAAAGTCCGGAAACTCCACGGAAGTTATTTTTGGAAATAATAAAAATATTGAGCGGAAGAAATACCAGAGGGGGCCCACACCCTGGCCACGAGGGTGGGGGCGCGCCCTACCCCCTGGGCGCGCCCCCTGCCTCGTGGGCCCCCTGGTGGCCCTCCGGTGCCCATCTTCTGCTATATGAAGTCTTTCGTCCGAAGAAAAATGAGAAGCAAGCTTTCGGGACGAGACTCGGCCGCCACGAGGTGGAACCTTGGCGGAACCAATCTAGGGCTCTGGCGGAGCTGTTCTGCCGGGGACACTTCCCTCCGGGAGGGGGAAATCATCGCCATCGTCATCACCAACGCTCCTCTCATCGGGAGAGGGCCAATCTCCATCAACATCTTCACCAGCACCATCTCCTGTCAAACCCTAGTTCATCTCTTGTATCCAATTCTTGTCTCTAAGTCTAGGATTGGTACCTGTATGTTGCTAGTAGTGTAGATTACTCCTTGTAGTTGATGCTAGTTGGTTTATTTGGTGGAAGATCATATGTTCAGATCCTTTATTCATATTAATACTCCTCTGATTATGAACATGAATATGCTTTGTGAGTAGTTACGTTTTTTCTTGAGGACACGGGAGAAGTATTGCTATTAGTAGTCATGTGAATTTGGTATTTGTTCGATATTTTGATGAGATGTATGTTGTCTCCCCTCTAGTGGTGTTATGTGAACGTCGACTACATGATACTTCACCATTATTTGGGCCTAGAGGAAGGCATTGGAAAGTAATAAGTAGATGATGGGTTGCTAGAGTGACAGAAGCTTAAACCCTAGTTTATGCGTTGCTTCATAAGGGGCTAATTTCGATCCATATGTTTCATGCTATGATTAGGTTTACCTTAATACTTCTTTTGTAGTTGCAGATGCTTGCAATAGGGGTTAATCATAAGTGGAGGCTTGTCCAAGTAAGGACAGAACCCAAGCACCGGTCCACCCACATATAAAATTATCAAAGTACCGAACGCGAATCATATGAACGTGATGAAAACTAGCTTGACAATAATTCCCATGTGTCCTCGGGAGCGCTTTTCTCCATATAAGAGTTTGTCCAGGCTTGTCCTTTGCTACAAAAAGGATTGGGCCACCTTGCTGCACTTTATTTACTTTTGTTACTTGTTACTCTTTACAAATTATCTTGTCACAAAACTATCTGTTACCTATAATTTCAGTCCTTGCAGAGAATACCTTGCTGAAAACCGCTTATCATTTCCTTTTGCTCCTCGTTGGGTTCGACACTCTTACTTATTCAAAGGACTACGATAGATCCCCTATACTTGTGGGTCATCAAGACTCTTTTCTGGCACCGTTGCCGGGGAGTGAAGCGCCTTTGGTAGGTGGAATTTAGTAAGGAAAAAATTTATATAGTGTGCTGAAATTTACTGTCACTTGTTACCATGGAAAGTAATCCTCTGAGGGGATCGTTCGGGGTATCTTCACCTCGACCAGTAGAGCAAAGAGTTGCTCCTCAACCTACTGAACCTATTGAAAATGAAAGTGTCTACTTTGAAATTCCTTCGGGTATGGTAGAAAAACTGCTAGCTAATCCTTTTGCAGGAGATGGAACATTACATCTTGATGAGCACCTAATCTATGTGGATGAGATTTTTGGTTTATTTAAGCTTGGAGGTATGCTCGATGATGTTATTAAGAATAAGGTCTTCCCTTTATCTTTGGAGGGAGATGCATTGACATGGTATAGGCTATGTGATGATATGGGATCATGGAACTACAAACGATTGAAATTGGAATTTCATCAGAAGTTTTATCCTATGCATCTTGTTCATCGTGATTGTAATTATATATATAATTTTTGGCCTCGCGAAGGAGAAAGCATCGCCCAAGCTTGGGGGAGGCTTAAATCAATGTTATATTCATGCCCCAATCATGAGTTCTCAAGAGAAATGATTTTTCAAAAATTTTATGCTCGGCTTTCTGATAACAATCGCACCATGCTCGATACTTCTTGTGCTGGCTCTTTTATGATGAAGACTATTGAATTCAAATGGGATTTATTGGAAAGAATTAAACGCAACTCTGAAGATTGGGACCTCGACGAAGGTAAGGAGTCAGGTATGACACCTAAGTTTGATTGTGTTAAATCTTTTATGGATACTGATGTTTTCCGTAAATTTAGCACTAAATATGGACTTGACTCTGAGATAGTAGCTTCTTTCTGTGAATCTTTTGCTGCTCACATTGATCTCCCTAAGGAGAAGTGGTTTAAATATCATCCTCCCATAGAAGTAAAAGTAGCTGCACCTATTAAAGTTGAAGAAAAGACTATCACTTATAATGATCCTATTGTTCCTACTGCTTATGCTGAGAAACCACCTTTCCCTGTTAGAATAAAGGATCATGCTAAAGCTTCAACTGTGGTTCGTAAAAGCAATATTAGAAATTATACACCTCCTCCAAGTTAAAGTTGAACCTAATATTGCTATTGTTAAAGATCTCTTGGCTGATAATATTGATGGGCATGTTATTTATTTCTGTAATGAAACTGCTAGAATTGCTAAACCTTGTGTTAAAGATAAACATAGACTTGTTGTAGGCATGCCTGTTATTTCTGTTAAAATAGGTGACCACTGTTATCATGGCTTATGTGATATGGGTGCTAGTGCTAGTGCAATACCTATTGACTTATACAAAGAAATTATGCATGATATTGCACCTATTGAGTTATAAGATATTGATGTCACTATTAAGCTTGCCAATAGAGATACTATATCACCAATGGGAATTGTTAGAGATGTTGAAGTCTTGTGTGGGAAAACTAAATACCCTGTTGTTTTTCTTGTTCTTGGTTCCCCACAAGATAGCTTTTGTCCCATTATATTTGGTAGACCCTTCTTAAACACTGTTAATGCTAGGATAGACTGTGAAAAGGATGTTGTTACTATTGGTTTAGGTGCTATGTCTCATGAGTTCAACTTCTCTAAATTTCGTAGACAACACCGTGAAGAGGAATTTCCTAGTAAAAATGAAATTATTGGTCTTGCTTCTATTGCCGTACCTCCTAGTGATCCTTTGGAACAATATTTTCTAGACCATGAAAATGATATGTTTATGAATGAAAGGAGAGAAATAGATGAAGTGTTCTTTAAACAGGAACCTATTCTGAAAAACAAATTGCCTGTTGAAATCCTAGGGGATCCTCCTCCACCCAAGGGTGATCCCGTGTTTGAGCTTAAACCATTGCCCGATACTCTTAAATATCCTTATCTTGATGAAAAGAAGATATATCCTATTATTATTAGTGCTAACCTTTCAAAGAAGGAGGAAGAAAAATTATTGAAAACTCTGAAGAAGCACAATGCTGCTATTGGATATACTCTTGATGATCTTAAGGGCATTAGTCCCTGTCGGGGATATCTGGCCTCCACGAGCACCTATGGGGACGGAGCCCCTTGTCGGTTCGGCGGGGGCGGAGGATGCACAAAGAGCAGATCGAGGCGACACACACACAACGATTTTACCCAGCTTCGGGCCGCATGGATGCGTAAAACCCTACTGCTGCATGTCTGGTTGATTCGGGTTCTTGCTCTGGAGCGCAAGAAGCTACAGTAAGTTGGAGCTGGATGTAGGCGAGGGCCTATTGGGTCCGATCGGTCCAATGGGTCCGATGGGTCCGATCCTCCCCCTCAACGCGCGCATGGGCCTCCTTTTATATGCCAAGGGGTTTCCCACAGGGAGCGACGCAGGTGAGGGTAAAAATGGCAAGGGATTGTGTGAATAGTGGCCGCACAGTGCTATCGCACCTAACTCTGACGGCGGGGGACAAAGGCATTAAATGCCCGTCTGGATCGCCTGAACAGTGCCGAGGCGGACCGTTAGGAGCGCCTCCGCTCGCCACGGGGGCGACTCTGCCAACGTCGCATGCCACCGCGTGTCTCAGGTTGCGCGGCGTCCCGCCACGTGTCTCCGGGGGAGCCCCAGAGCGACGCGTGGGCAGGTGAGCTGGAGCGCAGGCCTGATGTGGTGGTTTGCCGCGGCAAGTGGCTTGCCGCGGCAGTTGCCTTGCCGCACCTAGGAGCGTGCCGCTCGCCAGGCCTTGCCGGGGCGCGCGGAGCGCCGCGGCGGGCTTCTCTTGGGGTGCCTTGGCTTGGCCGTCCCGGCGAGCTCCTCCCGCCGGGGCCTTGGTGCTTCGGCTTAGTCGTCCCGGCAAGCTCCTCTTGCCGGGGCCTTGTCGCCTTGGCCCGGCAAGCTCTTCTTTGCCGGACCTTGCCTTCTCGACCCGGCAAGCTCCTCTTGCCGGGGCTTGGTCTTCTAGGCTCGATCACTTGGCCTTCGTCCGGCCCGAAAAGGGCCGTGGAGACTCTTGTCGCTCCCCTGGCAGGCCTTGTCGCGGGAGGCTACTACTGCCCGTGCACAAGTTCGGGGTACTAAGGTACCCCTACTTTAGTACACCGACAGGAGCCCTGGGTCTGGGCCATACACGGTGCCGAGCGTTGTTGGGCCAGGCCCTAACAGTGCACGGGCACGCGTGGCCTGGGTTGCGCTGCTCCTTAACTCCGTGCCCGTCGCGCCCTCCCCAAGTGGTGCGCGCTTATCACGGCGTCGTGGGGGAGGCGAGGCGTGCGAGGCGTGCGTGACGTGGGTGGCGTGCGCGGGGCTTTGAGGCCCGCAGGCATGCGTCACGTCGGGCACGATCTCTTTTATTTGGGGAAGCGAAACATCCGCCCCCACTCTCAAGTGGGGGGAGAGAGGTCGCCTCATGAGTCGCCTCGGCTCTGCTCGCCCGCCACGCGTCCTCCATGCGCTTGGGGTCGCGGTGGTGGAGGCAGGAAGCCGGGCCGACGCGGGTCGAAGTAGAGGGTCGGCCCCGTCGCTTGCCCTTCCTCTGCTTTGATTGGTTGGGCGGGGCGGCCGAGCCCCCATTCCGCCCCTTTATAAGGAGCGGAAGGGGATGACGAGGGTCCGCACTCCTTCCTTCTTCCTTCTCTTAGATCCCTGGTCCCCCCTCCCCAGCTGTCATGGAGGAAGGGAACCCTGGTCCTTCTTCGGTGGCGGCACGGGTTGCCGCCAGGCAGCGAGCCCCTCCTCCCCTTGCACCCGCGGCGGCGGAGCCAAACGTAAGGGGAAGGGGGAGGGGGCGAGGTCGCGGACGAGGCCGTGGACGGGGCCGAGGCGCTCGAGGCGGGCAGGACGGCGCGCCGGCCTCGCCTCCGCTGGCGGCTCCGTTTCCCCCGGCGGTTCATCTCGGGGACGACCCCTGCGAGTTCATCATCAGGCTGCGCCGGGCGCCTCGCCGTCGCCTCCGCCTCCCGGCCCCCTTCGCGGACGTCTTGGAGGCGGAACAACACGAGACGTTGAGGCTGCGCATGAGGGGCTGCGGGATCAGTGGTACGCGAGTCCACGTCGAATCCCGAGCCCCCGTCTTGATGTGTCTGGGCCGAGGGTGGAAGTCGTTCGCCCGGATCCACAGCTTGACGGCGGGGTTCACCCTCCATTTCAAGCTGATGGAGGGCGATCTGCTCTCCGTCAAGGTCTTCGGGGACCTCGGCACCCGGGCCCGGTGCTGCGTGGATAGCTCCTCCGACAGCGAAGGCTCCTCCTCGAGCGAGAGTGACGAGGAGGGGAGCGACAGCGACGACGAGGGCGGGCGGTCGCCGGGGTGACGGGCACGACTAGGCGCTAGTCGCAGCTCCGCGTGGCACCGGCGGCCCCCATCGTCCGCGTCGCTGGCGCCGTGAACTCCCCGGGGTCGTCTCCTTGGGTGGCTGGCGTAGGGAGGATGCGGAAGAGGAAGAGGACGGGCGGCAAGGCCGCTGCCTCGTCTTCCAACCTCGCCCCAGACGCCGCCATCACCCCTGCTCGCGGCGGCGACCACCGGGGTCTTCTCTCCGGCCCGGCAAGCTCCTCTTGCCGGGGCTTCGTCTTCTCGGCCGGAATGGCGAGGCTGCGGAAGAGGCTGGCGGCAAGGCCGTCAACTCGGAGTACGAGGGCTAGATGCCCTCGACAGCATGTTGACGTCTCGCCGCCTCCTTCTCGAGCTCCGCTTCCGGCGTCGCCGTCTTCTTCCGGCCTTCGGAGCTCCGGGGCGGGGCCTCGGACGCTCTCTTGGCGTCTTCTGCCACCCGTAGCTCGTCTAGGCGCCCCTTTTGCCCTTCTCGCCTCCTTGCCGTACCTCCTGAGGAGATTGACAAGAAAGGGATTACGGGCACCTTATCTCTTTTTATCTTGTAAGCCCTCGGGCCTTAGTTGCATTAAAATCTTGTAATCCCATCTTCATGTTTTTCATTCTCTCTGAACTATACCTGAGTGGAATGTTTTTAATGAAAAGGGGTTGTTTGCCGGATCATTTGTCTCGCGGGTACATCCCGCGGCAAGGGGCGGACCCTTTGCACCGTTAAGATAGACACTTCCCTGCCCGGCAACGGACCCTGCCGTCCCCCGCGCCCCTTGGCCCTCCTCCCGCTCTAGGCGGAGGCAGGGAAAAAGCGGGTTCTGGCCCCTCGCTTCCTCCCCTTGCCACCGCGGCTACTATCCAAAGCGGGCCCCGGGAACGCGCTCCGGGATTTGCCGCTTAAGAGAGAACGGCAGCTTTTCAGGAGGAAGCAAGGTTTTCACATTCCGCAGCTCATGAGAGAATGCATGATAAGGGATGTAAAGACTTATCTGAGGTTGCAGCCCCCGGCGACTCTGGCTTGTCGGGAGGCGGGCGCTGGCTCGTCCTTCTCCCTTTCTTCGTCCTTGAGCGGCTCGGCAAGGGTAGGCAGTTCCCGCGAGCCAAAGGGAAAGGACGGGAAAAAGACGTAGACTCGACCTCCAAGTTAGGGGTTAGCGACTATTAGGCACTATCAACCCTAACCAAGGACGAGACTCGACTCAGCATGCATGCTAAAACTTGGGGGGCCCCAGCGCGTAATTGCGGCCAGGGTCTGCGCTTGGCTTTGTACAAAGGATTACATGCGTCCGCGGCAAGACTTTTGTACAAAGAGTTGGTTGCCGGACAGGGTCCGACAACCGCGCCTTACGGGTAAAACTTGCGAAGATGCTCAATGTTCCAGGAATTGCTCACCGGAGTACCATCTTCGGTCTCGAGGCGGACGGCGCCGAGCCTCGTGACTCGTTTCACCCGGTAAGGGCCTTCCCACTTCGGCGTCAACTTGTTGTGTATCTTGGCCGACTGAACGCGCCGAAGAACAAGGTCGCCTTCCTCGAGGCTCCTGGCCTTAACTTTGCGGCTATGATAGCGACGCAGAGCTTGCTGGTAGCGAGCGGATCGCACAGCGGCCTGGAGACGATCCTCCTCGAGGAGCAGTGCGTCATCTTCACGCGACCGCTCTTGCTCAAGCTCATCATAAGCGAGCACTCGAGGTGACCCGTATACGAGTTCCGTGGGGGTAACTGCTTCTGCTCCATAGACTAGAGCAAATGGTGTCTGGCCGGTGGCTCGATTTGGCGTCGTTCTGACCGACCAAAGAACCGCCGGCAGCTCCTCGATCCAGTTTCGTCCGCGCTTGAGCAGCTTGTCAAAACTTCTGGTCTTGAGCCCGCGCAGTACCTCGGCGTTGGCCCTTTCCGCTTGACCATTGCTCCGGGGATGAGCAACAGAAGCGAAGCAGACCTTGGTGCCGAGATCTTGGGTGTACTGCATGAAGGCATGGCTTGTGAACTGTGTACCGTTGTCGGTGATGATCCTGTTGGGGATCCCGAAGCGGCAAACAATCGACCTGAAGAATTTGATCGCGGACTGGGCGGTCACCTTCCTCACTGGTTCCACTTCTGGCCACTTTGTGAACTCGTCGATGGCAACGAACAAGTACTCAAAGCCCCCGACGGATCGGGGGAAGGGGCCGAGGATATCGAGCCCCCAGACCGAGAAGGGCCAGGATAAAGGGATCGTCTGGAGAGCTTGAGCTGGCTGGTGTATCTTCTTGGAATGGAACTGGCACGCTTCACACTTGGTTACTTGTGCAGTTGCATCCTGGAGGGCTGTGGGCCAGAAGAAGCCCTGCCGGAACGCCTTTCCGACAAGTGCTCTGGCGCCAATGTGGTGCCCACATATGCCTCTGTGTATCTCCGCCAATAGCTTCTGTCCGTCTTCCCGGTGGATGCACTTCAATTTCACCCCATTGCGTCCTTTTCTGTACAGTGCGCTGTCGACGAACTGGTACATACTGGACTGCCGGGCTACTCTTTCAGCTTCTTCTTGTTCTTCGGGAAGCTCTCATGTTTGGAGGAAACGGACGATCTGTTGTGCCCACGTTGGAGCCTGTGGCTCGACGACGAGGACTAGAGGCATGTCGGCGGCTGCGGGAACATCAGCTTCCACGGCGAGGACTTGGGGCTCAGCCGGAGCTTGACGTTCTCCGGCAGGCTTGCCGGGGCGTGGCTTGCCGGGAGCACCTGCTTCGTCGGGACAAACCCTGGGGCTTGCCGGAGCGGGCAGCTCCTCAGCACTCTTGGCGTCGATCTCGGGGACTCTTTTGGCGGCGGCTTCGGGAAGCTCTGCTGGGAGAGAGTCATCAGAGACCGGTCTTCTCTTCTTGCTTGGCCCAGTCGATGGTGTCACGGATGGTTGAGTCAGCTTGAGCACAAAAGTCCCTGGTTCCACAGGTAGCTTTAGTGCGGCGCATTTGGACAGGCCGTCGGCAATGCCGTTCTCTGCTCTTGGAACGTATTCCATTTGCAGGCCGTCAAAGCGCTCCTCCAGCT
This sequence comes from Aegilops umbellulata, assembly GCA_032464435.1. Taxonomy (NCBI): domain Eukaryota; kingdom Viridiplantae; phylum Streptophyta; class Magnoliopsida; order Poales; family Poaceae; genus Aegilops; species Aegilops umbellulata. The sequence goes on from CP136056.1 coordinate 296,788,422, forward strand.
TCCTCACTCCATCAACGTAAGCTTCCATCAACGGGCACTGGTAATCCTTGTTCACTTGGCGGACGACGAGCTGCGAGTCACCCCTGACAATGAGCTTCTTGATCCCAAGTTCCGCCGCGATCCTGAGACCGGCGAGCAAACCTTCATACTCTGCCGTATTGTTGGTTGCTTGCTCCTTGGGAAAATGCATCTGGACGACGTACTTGAGGTGCTCTCCGGTGGGCGCGATGAGCAGCACGCCGGCACCGGCGCCTTCCAGCGAAAAGGCACCATCAAAGTACATCAGCCACTCTTTGGTTGCTTCCTCGCCGGGGATGCTCGTCTCTGGGATTTCTTCGTCCGGTGTCGGCGTCCACTCTGCTATGAACTCTGCCAATGCTCGGCTCTGGATGGTTGATGTGCTCTCGAACTTGAGGCCAAAGCTTGACAGTTCTAGTGCCCACTCGACAATCCTGCCTGTTGCATCGGGATTCTGCAGTATCCTCTTAAGCGGAAAGCGAGTGACCACTGTGATCTCGTGTGCTTGGAAGTAATGGCGCAGCTTCCTCGAGGCCATGAGGAGGCCGAAGAGCAATTTCTACACACCAGAGTACCTCGACCTAGCCCCCTGCAAGAGGGAACTGACGAAGTAAACTGGGCGCTGCACCATCCTCTTCCTCTGCACTTCCCCTTGCGCTTGCGCGGATCCGCCTTTGCCGGGGCCAGAGCTTGTCGGGGAAGCCCCCTGCTTGCCGTCGGACGCGCTTGCCGTGGCTGCTGGCTCGTCATCAGCTTCCCTCTCCGCAACTAACGCAACACTAGCCACTTGATTGGTTGCCGCTAGGTAGAGCAGCAACTTCTCTTGTGGTCTAGGCGCGACAAGTATAGGGGCGGAGGACAGGTATTTCTTCAAGTCTTGCAGCGCAGCCTCCGCTTCCGGAGTCCATTTTACTGGACCCGCCTTTTTCAAGATTTTGAAAAACGGCAGGGCGCGTTCCGCGGACCTGGAAATAAATCTGCTGAGAGTCGCCACGCAGCCGGCAAGTCTTCGCACGTCCTTGACACACATTGGTGCTTCAATCTGCTCGATGGCCTTGATCTTGTCGGGGTTGGCTTCGATCCCACGCTGAGACATGAAGAACCCGAGAAGCTTGCCGGAGGGAACTCCGAACACGCACTTCTCGGGGTTGAGCTTGAGGCTGATCTTGCGCAAGTTTGCAAAGGTCTCTTCCAAGTCTTGTACCAAGGTTGCCTTGTCTCTGCTTTTGACCACAATGTCGTCCATGTAGGCCTCCACATTTCTGTGGATCTGTGGCTCAAAAGCAGTGTGGACAACCCTCGCAAATGTCGAGCCCGCGTTCTTCAGTCCAAAAGGCATCCGCACAAAACAGTACGTGCCGCACGGAGTGATGAACGCAGTCTTCTCTTCGTCTTCTTCGGCCATGAAGACCTGGTGGTACCCGGAGTAGGCGTCAAGGAATGAAAGCAGGTCGCATCCGGCCGTGGAGTCAACAATCTGGTCGATGCGCGGCAAGGGAAATGGATCTTTAGGGCAAGCTCTGTTGACATCGGTGAAATCGATGCAAAGCCTCCACTTCCCGTTTGCCTTGCGCACGACGACAGGATTGGCCAACCACGTCAGATGGAGCACGCCTCTGACGAGGCCTGCCGCTTCCAACTTCTTGATTTCCTCCGTGATAAACTCTTGGCGCTCCACCGCTTGTTTCCTGACCTTTTGCTTGACGGGCCGCGCATGAGGACAGACGGCAAGGTGGTGCTCAATCACTTCCCTGGGAACGCCGGGGATGTCGGATGGTTGCCAGGCAAACACATCGACATTCGCCCGCAGGAAAGCAATGAGCGCGCCTTCCTATTTGGGGCCGAGAGTGGCACCGATGGTGAAGGTACCACCAGTGTCGTCCTCCTTGGCGGGCACCTTCTTGGTCGCGGGTGGAGCAGTCGTTGTCTTCTCGTGCTCGCCGACGGGGCTCGATGGCACGTCTTCGACGGCAGCGCAGCACTCCGAAGAGGCGCGCTTGCCGGAGTGGGCACCAGAGCATTCGCCGGGCTTGGCCTTCTTGCCGTCGGGGCTCGAGGGCACGTCCTCGACGGCAGCGCAGCACTCCGAAGAGGCGCGCTTGCCGGAGTGGGCGCCGGAGCGCTTGCCGGACTTCTTCTTTCCCCCGGAAGCTCCAGCGGCGAGCGGACCGCGAGCCGTTGCCGCTGTTGCGTCCCGGTATAATTGGTCGGCGCAGATAAGGGCATCCTTCTTGTCGCCGGGGACAGAAATGACGCTTATCGGGCCGGGCATCTTAAGCATGTTATACGCATAGTCAGAGGCCGCCATGAACATGGCGAGTGCTGGTCGACCGAGGATCCCGTTGTAAGGCAACGGAAGGTCGGCGACGTCAAAGGTGACCTTCTCAGTTCTGAAATTCAGCTCGCTGCCAAATGTTACCGGCAGCGTGATCTTTCCCTTCGGCTTGCTCCTTCCCGGGTTGATTCCTTGGAATGTGCCGGTTTCTTCGAGCTCGCTGTCGGGAACTTGGAGTCTCCGGAGAACAGCAGAGGAGATCAGATTCAAGCCGGCCCCGCCGTCAACTAGCATCTTAGTGACCTTGAGGTTGCGGATCGTTGGGGAAACCAACATCGGCAAGCACCCGACCGCGGTTGTGCGATCGGGTGGTCCTCAATGTCGAAGATGATAGGCGTGCTGGACAATCTCAGGGGTCTGCGTGACTCGACGGGTGGCTCCACTGCATTGACCTCCCGCACCCACCGTTTAAGCTGGTGGTGGGAAGCGTGCAGGGAGGCACCACCGTCCACACACAAGACCTAAGTGGCTTTCTGAAACTCCTGCTCGCTGGTCTCGGGGTCTTCCATGTCTTCGTCGTCGTCTTAGTCTTCGCTCTTGTCGCGGCCCCGGGGAGGTCTGTCGGCTTGCCGCTGCTTGTCCTTGCCGCGGCGCTCCCCCGGGCCGGGACGCTTCGTGCCGGATCCCCTGCCACCTACTTGGGCCCTCTCCTTGTCGCGTCGTGCGTACTCGGCCTTTTGCAGGTCGACGAGTCGCTCGACTTGCTTGCAACTCTGGAGGTTGTGGCCCCTGGTGCGGTGGATCTTGCAGTACTTCTTGCCGGTACCGTCCCGCTTATCGGCAGCCGCCACCGCCCGGCAGTTAGCGCACCCGGCAACCTCCTTGCCGGGGCCTCCCGCTGGGCTTTCTTGGCGGAGCCCTCGCTACCGGACTTCTCGACAACCAGTACCTCTGGGTTTTTCTTCTTCTTGCCGTTCCGCCGCTGGCCTCTCCTTGCCGGGGCGGTACCTTCACTGTCGGAGTCTCCTTCTCCAACACTTTCTCCGGGGAGCCGCCTCCCCTCCTCAGCGCGTGCACACTTGTCGGCCAGGGCGTAAAGCTCGCTGACCTCCTTGATTTTGCACATCGCCATCTCCTCCCGCATCCTGCGGTTACGCACGTTCTGGTGGAACGCGCTGATCACCGCGGCGGGGTGGACGTCTGGGATGTTGTAGTGCACATGGCTGAACCTCTGGATGAACTTGCGCAAAGGCTCCCCCTCCTTCTGAACAAGCAGATGAAGGTCGCTCGCCTGGCCATGGGGTTTGTGGCCGCCCGTGAAGGCGCCCACGAACTGATGGCATAGATCTGGCCAGGAGGAGATGGAGCCGTCCGGCAAGTGCATGAGCCAGGATCTGACGTTGGGCTTGAATACCAGCGGGAAGTAGTTGGCAAGGATCTTATCGTCCCGTCCCCCAGCAGCCTGCACCGCAATGGTGTAGATGCTGAGGAACTCAGACGGATGCGACTTGCCGTCGTACTTCTCGGGCACGTCGGGCTTGAAGTTCTTTGTGCTGGGCCACTGGACTTGCCGCAGCTCGCGGGTGAACGCAGGGCAACCCACCGAATACGGCAGTTCGCCTGGTTCCCCCGGCGCGTGCATGTCTCCAGTGGGCCCAATGCGCTGGTCTGATTGACGCCGCACCTCTCTTCTGCGCTCGATGCGGGTTCGAGCGTCTTCTTCCCTTCGTTCGTGAAGGACTTGGCGTTGGTCGCGGCGAGTTCGCGGGTTCGACGACGCGGTAGAATCGTCGTCGAGGTGAGCCCGGCGAGTCGGCGACCGGGGCTTCTGGGGCGGGGAGTGCACGGTGGTCGCACCCCCGCCATGCTTGGCGCCATCGGTTCTCGCCTGGGTGACTGGCCGCGGCTGCGACGCGCTATGCTGCCGTGGAGTGTCACCGTTGGCGAAACCGATGAGGCTCTGGATGGTTGCCCTCCAGCCGTCGAGCTTGTCCGCCGTTGGAGGGTAGTCTAGGAGCAGCTGAGCTCGCGCGAGAGCTTCCGCTGGGGTGGCGGGCAGAGGCGGCGAGCGGCGCGAGGAGCGGGATGTGCTCGAACTCCTAACCACGTTAGAAGGAGCAGCACCCGGCCCAGGCAGCCGCGCGACGCTCGTCCCGGCACGCTGGATCGCATGCCGGCCCTGAGCGCCCTGGGATCCACCAGCGTGGTCGGGTCCAGCGAGCGTATGGTACCATGGGTACCATGACGCTGCTAGTTTCGCGCCTCCTGAGCGGGGCGCGGGGCGAGCTCGAACGCTGCGGGAGCAAGAACTGGCTCGACGGTGCCCGTTCCTCCGCCGGCGTCCTCCCCACCACCCGTCTGCTCCGTGGGCGGTGGGTTCGACGCTGACGGGGCGGTCACCTCCGGAGCTTTCTTCTTCGGCGCCATGCCGGCGCAAACGATGAGAGTCTGGCTCGCGTGGACGCCGGATCTGATTCGCACAACCTCGATGCACCCCCTACCTGGCGCGCCAAAGTTGTCGGGGATATCTGGCCTCCACGAGCACCTATGGGGACGGAGCCCCTTGTCGGTTCGACGGGGGCGGAGGATGCACAAAGAGCAGATCGAGGCGACACACACACAACGATTTTACCCAGCTTCGGGCCGCATGGATGCGTAAAACCCTACTGCTGCATGTCTGGTTGATTCGGGTTCTTGCTCTGGAGCGCAAGAAGCTACAGTAAGTTGGAGCTGGATGTAGGCGAGGGCCTATTGGGTCCGATCGGTCCAATGGGTCCGATGGGTCCGATCCTCCCCCTCAACGCGCGCATGGGCGTCCTTTTATATGCCAAGGGGTTTCCCACAGGGAGCGACGCAGGTGAGGGTAAAAATGGCAAGGGATTGTGTGAATAGTGGCCGCACAGTGCTATCGCACCTAACTCTGACGGCGGGGGACAAAGGCATTAAATGCCCGTCTGGATCGCCTGAACAGTGCCGAGGCGGACCGTTAGGAGCGCCTCCGCTCGCCACGGGGGCGACTAAGCCAACGTCGCATGCCACCGCGTGTCTCAGGTTGCGCGGCATCCCGCCACGTGTCTCCGGGGGAGCCCCAGAGCGACGCGTGGGCAGGTGAGCTGGAGCGCAGGCCTGATGTGGTGGTTTGCCGCGGCAAGTGGCTTGCCGCGGCAGTTGCCTTGCCGCACCTGGGAGCGCGCCGCTCGCCAGGCCTTGCCGGGGCGCGCGGAGCGCCGCGGCGGGCTTCTCTTGGGGTGCCTTGGCTTGGCCGTCCCGGCGAGCTCCTCCCGCCGGGACCTTGGTGCTTCGGCTTAGTCGTCCCGGCAAGCTCCTCTTGCCGGGGCCTTGTCGCCTTGGCCCGGCAAGCTCTTCTTTGCCGGACCTTGCCTTCTCGACCCGGCAAGCTCCTCTTGCCGGGGCTTGGTCTTCTAGGCTCGATCACTTGGCCTTCGTCCGGCCCGAAAAGGGCCGTGGAGGCTCTTGTCGCTCCCCTGGCAGGCCTTGTCGCGGGAGGCTACTACTGCCCGTGCACAAGTTCGGGGTACTAAGGTACCCCTACTTTAGTACACCGACAGTCCCACTCTATGTCAACATAAAATAAATTTGGAGAAAGATGCCAAACCAGTTATTAATCATCAGCGATGGTTAAATCCTAAAATGAAAGAATTGGTAAGAAAGGAAATACTAAAGCTCCTTGAGGCAGGTATAATTTATCCCGTTGCTGATAGTCAGTGGGTAAGTCCTGTCTATTGTGTCCCTAAGAAGGGAGGTATTACTGTCGTTCCTAACGATAAAGATGAATTGATTCCGCAAAGAATTATTACAGGTTATAGGATGGTAATTGATTTCCGCAAATTAAATAAAGCTACTAAAAAAGATCATTACCCCTTACCTTTTATTGATCAAATGCTAGAAAGATTATCCAAACATACACATTTTTGCTTTCTAGATGGTTATTCTGGTTTCTCTCAAATATCTGTGTCAGCTGATGATCAAACTAAGACCACTTTTACTTGCCCTTTCGGTACTTTTGCTTATAGACGTATGTCTTTTGGTTTATGCTATGCACCTGCTACCTTTCAAAGATGCATGATGGCTATATTCTCCGACTTTTGTGAAAAGATTTGTGAGGTTTTCATGGACGATTTCTCCGTTTATGGATCGTCTTTTGATGATTGCTTAAGAAACCTTGATCGAGTTTTGCAGAGATGTGAAGAAACTAACCTTGTCTTGAATTGGGAGAAGTGCCACTTTATGGTTAATGAAGGTATTGTCTTGGGGCATAAAATTTCTGAAAGAGGTATTGAAGTTTATAAAGCTAAAGTTGATGCTATTGAAAAGATGCCTTGTCCCAAGGACATCAAAGGTATAAGAAGTTTCCTTGGTCATGCCGGTTTTATAAGAGGTTCATTAAGGACTTCTCAAAAATTTCTAGGCCTCTGACTAATCTCTTACAAAAAGATATTCCTTTTGTCTTTGATGATGATTGTGTAGAAGCATTTGAAATACTTAAGAAAGCATTGATTTCTGCACCTATTGTTCAGCCACCTGATTGGAATCTACCCTTTGAAATTATGTGTGATGCTAGTGATTATGCTGTAGGTTCTGTTCTAGGACATAGAGTTGATAAGAAATTAAATGTTATCCAATATGCTAGTAAAACTCTAGACAATGCCTAGAGAAATTATGCTACTACTGAAAAAGAATTTTTAGCAGTTGTATTTGCTTGTGATAAGTTCAGACCATATATTGTTGATTCTAAAGTAACTGTTCACACTGATCACGCTGTTACTAAATACCTTATGGAAGAGAAAGATGCTAAACCTAGACTTATTATATGGGTTCTCTTGCTACAAGAATTTGATTTGCATATTATCGATAGAATGGGAGCTGAGAACCCCGTTGCAGACAACTTGTCTAGGTTAGAGAATGTTCTTGATACCCAGTACCTATTGATGATAGCTTTCCTGATGAACAATTAGTTGTCATAAATGCTTCTCGCACTGCTCCATGGTATGCTGATTATGCTAATTACATTGTTGCTAAATTTATACCACCTAGTTTCACATACCACCAAAAGAAAAAGTTTTTCTATGATTTGAGACATTACTTTTGGGATGACCCACATCTTTATAAAGAAGGACTAGATGGTGTAATTAGACGTTGTGTACCTAAGCATGAACAGGAACAGATCCTACACAAGTGTCTGTCGGCGTTCTGGGAACGGGGGTCCCCAGACTTGCCTGCCTGCGGCCTGCGGCGTGGCTCAAAGGGGGCCCAGCACGGCCCATCTTCATCAACACAAGACCCAAGACCCTCGCGAGGGGCCAAGCCTCACGGGGCGGATGACACGGTGCTTCCTCAGGCACGGCCTCATCAGGCTGGCTCATGAGGAGGCGGAGAGATCAAGGCGGGGTACCTCACGAGGTGCCCATGACGCAAGCCATGACGACCAAGGGCACCAGGCGGGCGCCAGGCGGGCGCCAGCCTGTGCAATGTCCTCCCTTTCCTCTTTGGTGTAAAGGGGGCAAGCGCAGGCGATAGGATCAAGCAAAGGCATCCATTTCGGTGCAACGAGACCAAGACCAGTCCAACGGTGGGAAGAGGTCATCGTGGAGCCCAGAACGGCGTCACCATAGGGCCTTTGGCAGGCGAGGACCAACTTTAGTCAGGATAAGTGTACCAGATGTTCCCCTTCGAATTGGCCAATTGTTGGCGCCCTTCCCGCTCAATATTTGGGAAGAGGCCCCGGGCCTTTGCCTATAAATAGGACTAGCCACCCCCAGGGTAGAGGCATCTAGAGATCATCGAGCAGTCTAGCAATTGGATCAGAGAGAGAGAGAAGGGCGGCTGAACTCCCCTAGCAGTTCATCGTCCCAGCTAGAACAGGCCCTCGCGAGGCCGTTCTTCCTGGTACTGTTCATCATCATCAGCCCAAGAGGCAATCCACCCACCACACTGGAGTAGGGTATTACACCACATCGGTGGCCCGAACCAGTATAAACCCTGTGTATTTTGTGTTGTTCTTTCGGTAGTTAGATCTTTGTGAGATAAAGAGGTAGAGGGCATAATCTCCGCGCGCACCCCAGAGTTCGAACCTTAAGGGTCTGCCGGAACCCAAAATCCGACATTTGGCGCGCCAGGTAGGGGTGCGCCAGAATTTTTCTTCCACCGCTTTGTTCTTCTCCGACCGTCGCGTCCATGTCCGACGCCCGTCGAGCCCGCGTCGCCCAGGTGGCTCCCGTCGGTGGGCGTCTTCGTCGTTCCCCGTCGCCCGCCACCAACGCCGCCACTGGCCCGGCGGGGAACGAGCATCAAGCGTCATCCCAGCATCTGCCTGTGCGACAAGGTGACCGCACCGCTACATCAACACCCCCGGTCGTCGCGGCCCTCCTGGGCGGCTCGCAGGCGCCGCCCACAAGTCGCCACGTCAAGTCGTTTGTCCGCTGGGTCGGCGCCGTTTCCGCACGGCAGGGGGCTCCCACGGACCAGGTGGCGCGCGAGGTCGGTCTGACCTTCAGCTTGGAGGACCACCCCGCCAACTTGGCTGGCTCGGGCGCGCTCCCCATGTTGTGCACCCCCACCATCTGCCAGGTAGCTGTCACCAGAACCCTTGTCGACGGCGGCGCCGGCCTCAGTGTGCTTTCGGTTGAGACCCTCAATCTCCTCTGCATACCCCTGGAGCGGCTGCAACCCAGTCGGTCTATCTTGGGCGTTGGGGGCGGGTCATCCAGCTCCTTGGGACACATCCGGCTCCCAGTAACCTTCGGCACCTACGACAACTTCCGCACGGAAATGGTCGACTTCGACATCGCCCCCATCGGCCTTCCTTACAACGCCATCCTCGGCTACCCAGCGCTGGCCCAGTTCATGGCCGCCACGCACCTGGCGTATAACCTCATGAAGATGCCCGGGAGCAGCGGTGTCCTCACCGTGCACGGGGACACCGAGGACGCCCTGCGGGTACTCAAGCTCGCCTTCAAGACGGCGGCCTCGGCACAGCCCGCCGACGCGGGGACCCCCGAGCCCAAGGGGGCTGCGCCAGCCAAGAAGAAGCAGTTGTTCACCCACGACAAGGCAGAAACCAAGCAGATACCTATCGACGAAGGCGGGTCTTCCAGTGCCACTTTCACCATAGGCGCCAACCTCGAGCCTGAGCAGGAGGAAGCTCTGATCAGGTTCCTGCGCGCGAATAAGAAGGTATTCGCTTGGGAGCCTGATCAGTTGTTAGGGATCCCCCGGAGCGTCATCGAGCATCACCTCAACGTGTGCCCGAACGTGCGCCCCGTGAAGCAGAAAGCCAGGCGGCAGTCCGCAGAGAAGCAGGCCTTCATTGTCCAAGAAACCCGCAAGTTAGAGGCTGCTGGGATCATTCGCGAGGTCCGATACCCGGATTGGTTGGCCAACCCTGTCGTTGTGCCCAAGAAGGGGGGAAAGGAACGCATGTGTGTCGACTTCACCAACCTCAACAAGGAATGCCCGCAAGATCCGTTCCCGCTCCCCCGCATCGATCAGATCGTCGATTCCACCGCGGAGTTCGACCTGCTCTGCTTCCTGGACGCCTTCTCTGGGTATCACCAAATCAAGATGGCGGTAGAAGACATCGAGAAGACCACCTTCTTAACCCCATGCAGGGTGTACTGCTATACATGCATGCCATTTGGGCTGCGTAACGCAGGGGCGACCTTTCAGCGGCTGATGTACATCACCTTGGGCCCGCAGCTCGGGAAGAATGTCGAAGCTTACGTTGACGACATTGTGGTGAAATCTCGGGAGGCCAAGACCCTGATACAAGAACTGGAGGAGACCTTCGCGAGCCTCGATGCAGTGAACCTACGGCTCAACCCAGAGAAGTGTGTGTTCGGGGTCCCCTCAGGCAAGCTCTTGGGCTTTCTCGTGTCCCATCGGGGCATCGAGGCTAACCCGGAGAAGGTCAAGGCGGTCGAGGACATGAGCCCGCCGAAAACCCTCAGAGAAATGCAGTAGCTCACCGGACGCGTGACCGCGCTAGGGTGCTTCATCTCCAAATTGGGGGAGCGAGCACTGCCTTTCTTCCAGCTGATGAAGAAGAAGGGGCCTTTTGAATGGACTGAAGAGGCAGATAAGGCGTTTCAAGATCTCAAGAGGTACCTAACCAGTCCCCCAGTCATGGTGGCTCCGTGTCCTCGAGAGCCCCTGCTGCTCTACCTCGCTGCCACTCCCTACTCTGCCAGCGCAGCCCTAGTGGCGGTTAGGGAAGAGCGCCAAATCAAAGCCACATCAGCAGCCCGAGAGAAGGTAAGGCAGGAACAAGGAAGGCCCACGGGAGACGTAACTACGGCTGAGGAAGATCAGCCGTCGAAGAGTGCACCGGAAGCAGGAGAGGCCACTCACCTGGACGGACGACCTCCCAAGGCCACATCACCTCGCGAAGCGCCCTTGCCTCCGGAGGGCGCCGCGAACACTGATGCTCTCGGCCTTGTTGAGCACCCGGTCTACTTTGTCAGCACGGTGTTACGGGACGCGAGGGCACGGTACCCCATGCCTCAGAAGCTCCTCCTCGCACTACTGGTGGCCTCGCGCCAGCTGCGTCACTACTTCCAAGGGCATCCCATCAAGGTCGTCTCGTCATACCCCTTGGAGAGGGTGCTCAGGAGCCCTAACTCAGCCGGACGGGTCGCCGAGTGGAAAATAGAACTGCAGGCGTTCCAGCTCGAGTTTAGCACGATCAGGGTCATCAAAGGAGCAGCGTTAGTGGATTTCGTGGCAGAATGGACGGAGGCACCAGGCCTCGAGAACAACGAGGATCGGTCCCTCTCCCTAGGGAGTGAGGCGCCTGAAGGCTGGGTCGTGTACTTCGATGGGGCGTTCTCCAGGCACGGCGCTGGGGCAGGTGCGGTGCTGATATCGCCCACTCAGGACAAGCTCTACTACGCCGTACAGCTCTGTTTCCAGCAAGGCGAAAAGGTCTCTAACAACATAGTGGAGTATGAGGGTCTGATAGCGGGGTTGAAGGCCGCAGCAGCTCTGGGGGTGAAGCGCCTCACCGTCAAGGGCGATTCACAGCTTGTCAAATTCTCCAACAAGGTGTATGAGCTAGGGGATGAGCACATGGAGGCCTATCTAGCGGAGGTCCGCAGGATGGAGAAGCAGTTCTGGGGGTTGGAATTGAGGCATGTGCCCCGTGGCACCAATCAGGAAGCCGATGACATCGCTAGACGCGCATCCAGGCGGTTGCCTCAGGAGCCTGGCATCTTTGAAGAACGGCTCTTCAAGCCCTCAGCCCAGCCGTCGTTATCAAACACTACTCAGCCTCGGGAGGAACTCCCCCAGCCACCTGCCTCAGGAGCCCCGGCCTGCGGCCCTGCCTCATGGGCACGCCTGCTCCTGACTATGGAACCTCAGGAGGAATGCTGGATCACGAAACTCCGGAGTTATTTAACACAAGGGGCCCTGCCAGAACAGGAGGAAGAAGCGGAGCGTGTGGCGCGGCAAGCCACGGCATACTGCATCAGGGACGGAGAGCTCTATCGGAAGCGGCCGAACGACGTATCCCTACGCTGCATTACCAGGGAGCAAGGGAAGGAACTGTTGGAGGACATACACGCGGGGACTGTGGGCATCACTCGTCATCACGGACCCTCGTCGGCAAAGCATTCCGCAGCGGGTTCTATTGGCCCACCGCACTCAACGACGCTGTCGAGCTGGTGAAGGCTTGTGAGGCCTGCCAATTTCACGCCAAACAGATCCATCAGCCGGCGGGAGGCTTGCAGATTATACCCCTTTCATGGCCATATGCAGTTTGGGGGCTGGACATTCTGGGCCCATTCCCTCGGGCGCCAGGGGGCTACCGCTACCTCTATGTCGCCATTGACAAATTCACCAAGTGGGCAGAAGTGGAGGTTGTCCGCACCATCCCCGCGGGTTCCACGGTCAGGTTCATCAGGGGCATTGTGAGCCGGTTCGGGGTGCCGAACCGCATCATCACAGACAACGGTTCGCAGTTCACCAGTAACCTCTTTAAAACATACTATGCTAACCTTGGAACGCAGATATGCTACGCTTCGGTGGCACACCCGCGAAGCAACGGCCAGGCCGAACGAGCCAATGTGGAGGTCCTGAGGGGCCTCAAGACAAGGACATTCAAGAAGAAGCTGGAGGCCTGCGGCAGAGGTTGGTACGATGAGCTCCAGTCCGTGTTGTGGTCCATCCGCACGACCGCGACCAAGCCAACCGGGGAGACCCCATTCTTCCTGGTCTACGGAGCCGAAGCAGTCCTCCCTCACGAGGTCAGACATCGCTCCGCGCGGGTCCTAGCGTTCGATGAGGCGCAACAGGACGCCATGCGGGGGATGGACCTCGTGCTGGGGGAGGAACGCCGCCGAGAAGCCGCGCTGCGAGCGGCGAGGTACCAGCAGGCGCTGCGACGATATCACTGCCGCAGCATCCGCCCCAGGACCTTCGAGGTAGGAGATCTCGTGCTCAGACGGGTTCTCTCCAGGGAAGGGCTACACAAGCTCTCTCCCATGTGGGAGGGCCCGTTCAAGGTTGTTCATGTTTCCAGGCCAGGCTCCATGCGCTTGGAGACTCAGGAAGGGGAGCCGATCCAGAACGCGTGGAACATCCAACACCTCCGGAGGTTCTACCCCTAAAAGGCCCGGAGCCTATGAAGAAGGCGAACGCCTGTGAAGATTAACCCTTATTGGAAAAGGCCCTGAGCCTGTGAAGAAGGCAAACGCCTGTGAAGATTAACCCTTTTTGGAAAAGGCCCTGAGCCTGTGAAGAAGGCAAACACCTATGAAGATTAACCCTTTTTGGAAAAGGCCCTGAGCCTGTGAAGAAGGCAAACGCCTGTGAAGATTAACCCTTTTTGGAAAAGGCCCTGAGCCTGTGAAGAAGGCAAACGCCTGTGAAGATTAACCCTTTTTGGAAAAGGCCCAGAGCCTGTGAAGAAGGCAAGTGCCTGTGAAGCTCATTACCCCCGAGAAGAAAGGCCCAGAGCCTGTGAGGAAGGCAAGTGCCTGTGAAGCTCGTTACCCCAAGAAGAAAGGCTCGGAGCCTGTGAAGAAGGCCAATGCCTGTGAAGCTCGCCACCCGTGACACTCTCACGTAATAATGAGTGGGGCTGTACACGCCCCGGAGTCTCAGGAGCGCCGGCCTTAGGCCCTGGGGCTCCCTCCCACGCCCAGTGGCAGCACTTAGCTCCGCGCTGGTGAGAAGACGTCGAACACTAGATTAGGTGTCGGATGCGGCTTTTTCATTTGCTTTCCGCAGTTGGTTCGCTTTGTTTCCAGTTGAAGTTTTATTGAAATTATTGCCGTCATTGGTTTTTATTTCGTTGATTTTCACTCCCCCATTTTGATTCCTCTTGCAAAAAGTCTCGCGAGGGGGGGCAGCCAAACGCCCTCGCGAGGGTTCCTGGTCTAATCGTTCTAAGGTTTCGCGACCCGGGTCCATTACGGGAGCATCCTCCAGTCCGTGCCCCTCGGGCACCGCGACACACGCACAGGGCCTGGGTCGGTCGCCCCCCATGGCTGGGGCCGGGAACTATTTACGTGCAGACACACAGCTGAAAAGCGCGAAAGCTAAATCAAGGTAGTTGTTAACAGCAATAACCTCCAACACGCCCCCACGGGGCTCCATGCAGCTGTTCTCTTTTACGCAGGAAACAAAAGGAAAAGAAAGGACGAGCCCGACGCAGCTCGCCTCGCTCCGGCCAGCCGAGGCGACCTGGGATGCCTCCAGGGCTCAGGCGGACTCCCTCTCGCGCTTCACCGAGGCGCGGCGACGGGCGGACGAATCGCCGCCCCCCAAGCAAGCGCGACGGTGTGGGGGCTGGGTGCGGCCACCACTGGAGGAGTCGTCGGAAGAAGAGTTGGTGAAGCTTGGGGAGCATCGAGCGCTGTCTCCTCCATCATCGTTGGGGCGGGGCCCCTAGCCACGGTCGTCGCCCTCGGGCAGCATCCAGCGCGGCGACCATCTTCCCCAAACACCCTCACATAGAGGGTGGCGTCGCCGTCGAAATTGAAGTGCAGGGTGCACCGCTGACTCAGGCCGCGCGCGCGGGCAAACGTTTGCCAGCCACGAGTCAGGGCCCCGTTTCCAGAAGGGGAGACCTCAAGCGAAACCCAGGAGGCCCTGCTGCAACAACCATCAGCCTGGAGCCAGAAGCCGCACCGGGCGCTGGCCGGCAGCTCGCCGATGAAGAAGCGGGGGAGCTGGAGCCAGGTGTTGGTCGGGTCCGCCGACCACACGACGAACTCCGGCAGCACCTCCGCCGAGCGAAAGCGCGGCCTGGGGGGCCGCGCAGTCACGGCCTGCCTCCCCTTGGCAGCCGAGCGCTCACCACCACGCGGGGAACCACCCCTGTGGCCACGGGAAGCCGCAATGGGGACCGCGGGATGCTTGCAGGGACGACCCCGGCCGCGCTTGGCCGGGGGGGGAAGTCGGGCCGTGCCCGGCAGGCCTTTCCCTTCTCTGCGACTGAGAACCTCTTCGGAGCCATGAGAGCGGCGAGTGGCCAAGGAGAAGAAGAAGAGAAGCAGGAAGGGGCGAACTGGCGGGGCTCGCGCGGCCCCGTACTTATAGCCGGAGAAGACCAACCGCCGAGCACCACGATCGTAGGTAATAATGACCCATATGTATGCATGCAGGGACTAGTCAAGTCACGCAGTTGCCAAGGCCTCGTGGGGAAGCGGAGACACCCACGTCCAATCAACCGCCACGCGGCGCCCAAGGCCGCAGGCTGTTAGGGCCCGCGGCGCTTCGCCCTTGCCCTTTCGCTCCTCGGCATGGCCAAGTCCATGCGCGCCTCGGGCCCGGCGGCTACTGTCGGCGTTCTGGGAACGGGGGTCCCCAGACTTGCCTGCCTGCGGCCTGCGGCGTGGCTCAAAGTGGGCCCAGCACGACCCATCTTCATCAACACAAGACCCAAGACCCTCGCGAGGGGCCAAGCCTCGCGGGGCGGACGACATGGTGCTTCCTCAGGCACGGCCGCATCAGGCTGGCTCATGAGGAGGCGGAGAGATCAAGGCGGGGTACCTCACGAGGTGCCCATGACGCAAGCCATGACGACCAAGGGCGCCAGGCGGGCGCCAGCCCGCGCAGTGTCCTCCCTTTCCTCTTTGGTGCAAAGGGGGCAAGCGCAGGTGAGAGGATCAAGCAAAGGCATCCATTTCGGTGCAACAAGACCAAGACCAGTCCAACGGTGGGAAGGAGGTCATCGTGGAGCCCAGAACAGCGTCACCACAGGGCCTTTGGCAGGTGAGGACCAACTTTAGTCAGGATAAGTGTACCAGATGTTCCCCGTCGAATTGGCCAATTGTTGGCGCCCTTCCCGCTCAATATTTGGGAAGAGGCCCTGGGCCTTTGCCTATAAATAGGACTAGCCACCCCCAGGGTAGAGGCATCTAGAGATCATCGAGCAGTCTAGCAATTGGATCAGAGAGAGAGAAGGGCGGCTGAACTCCCCTAGCAGTTCATCGTCCCAGCTAGAACAGGCCCTCGCGAGGCCGTTCTTCCTTGTACTGCTCATCATCATCAGCCCAAGAGGCAATCCACCCACCACACTGGAGTAGGGTATTACACCACATCGGTGGCCCGAACCAGTATAAACCCTGTGTCTTTTGTGTTGTTCTTTCGGTAGTTAGATCTTTGCGAGACGGAGAGGTAGAGGGCATAATCTCCGCGCGCACCCCAGAGTTCGAACCTTAAGGGTCTGCTGGAACCCGAAATCCGACAGTGTCACTCCGAGGCTTATGGAGGGCACCACGCTAGAGATAGAACTGCACATAAGGTATTGCAATCCGATTTTTCTTCAAGGATGCCTGTAAGTTGGTCTTATCTTGTGATGAATATCAAAGAATTGGTAATATTAGTAGACGTCAAGAAATGCCTATGAATTATTCACTTGTTATTGAACCATTTGATGTTTGGGACTTTGATTATATGGGACCGTTTCTTGCCTCTAATGGATATACACATATTTTAGTTGTTGTTGATTACTTTACTAAGTGGGTAGAAGCTATTCCAACTAGTAGTGCTGATCATAACACTTCTATTAAGATGCTTAAAGAAGTTATTTTTCCGCGGTTTGGAGTCCCTAGATATCTTATGACTGATGGTGGTTCACATTTTATTCATGGTGCTTTCCGTAAAATGCTTGCTAAATATGATATTAATAATAGAATTACATCTCCTTATCACCCACAGTCAAGTGGTCAAGTAGAATTGAGTAACAGAGAGCTCAAATTAATTTTGCAAAAGACTGTTAATAGATCTAGAAAGAATTGGTCCAAGAAACTTGATGATGCATTATGGGCCTATAGAACTGCATATAAAAATCCTATGGGTATGTCTCCGTATAAAATGGTTTATGGAAAAGCATGTCACTTACCTCTCGAACTACAACATAAGGCATATTGGGCCATTAAAGAGCTCAATTATGATTTCAAACTTGCCGGTGAGAAGAGGTTATTTGACATTAGCTCACTTGATGAATGGAGAACCCAAGCCTATGAGAACGCCAAGCTGTTTAAAGAAAAGTTAAGAGATGGCATGACAAAAGAATACAAAAGCATGAGTTTAATGTAGGTGATTATGTATTATTATACAACTCTCTTTTAAGGTTTTTTGCAGGAAACTTCTCTCTAAATGGGAAGGTCCTTACGTTATCGAGGAGGTCCATCATTCTGGTTCCATAAAAATCAACAACTTCGAAGGAACAAATCCGAAGGTGGTGAACGGTCAAAGAATCAAACACTATATCTCAGGTAATCCTATAAATGTTGAAACCAATGTTATTGAAACCGTGACCCCGGAGGAATACATAAGGGACACTTTCCAGAACGTTTCAGACTCCGAAAAGGAATAGGTATGTGGTACAGTAAGTAAACCGACTCCAAAACAGTTCTAAAGGAAAATTTTCTCCGTTTTGGAATATTTAGAAAAATAGAAAAATAAGAAGCAGTCCGAGAAGGACACGAGGGCTCCACGAGGGTGGAGGGCGCGCCCTACCCCCCTGGGCGCGCCACCCTGCCTCGTGGGCACCTCGTGCACTCTCCGGACTCCGTTTTCTTGCACAATACGTATTTTGGTCGGTAAAAATTCATTATATAATCTCCCGAAGGTTTTGACTCATGTATCACGCAGTTGTCCTCTGTTTTTGTTTCGAGCTGTCTCTGTAGCAGATTTGGAGTAAGATGTCATCTCAGGATTCCGACGGAGAGAGCTATGTCTCACACCTTGTTGCTGACCCAAAGACCTATGGGGATCTATCTCCTTGTGGTCGAACTACGGATGAGGAAGAGGATGCTCATTTGATGAGGATCAATGATTCAAGTTCGGAGGAGGAGGATGTCCCTCTACCTCAACCCGGGGATATGCACGTGAAATTCAAGAAATCTAGTCTCCCTAAAAGGGCTAAACTATCTAACAACCAATCTATTCGTTCTCGTCTTCGGCAGAAAAGCAAAGGAGATTTATGTGACAAGATCTTGAAGCTGGAATTGGAGGTCGATGATTTAAAGGAGGAAATTGCTCTTCTGAAGTACAATATGAAGAAGCTAAAGACACAAATATCATCATCAACAACCCCATCATCACCACCTCCGAAGAAGGAGACATAATCACATGGGTATGGGCACTCCCCTTGGCAACTGCCAAGCTTGGGGGAGGTGCCCCGGTATCATATCACCATTGCACTCCTATCTTTACATTTTTCTTAGTTCGATCCTTTTAGTAGTACCTTGATCTAGTAGAATAAAGTTTATGGCATGATCTAGTTTTGAGTTTTTCTTTATGATCCCTCTGTGTAATCGAGTCCGTGAGTTATATAATAAAGATTAGTGTTGAGTCAAGGGCTTGATTATCTTGTTATGATCTTGAGTGAATAAAAGAAAAAAAAGAAAAAAAAAGAGATCATATTGATCTTATAGAGAGTAATGACTTCACATAGAAAGAGTATGGTGATTAAAAGTTGTTGAGAGTAGACAAACATAGCTTTGGTCATCGTTGCAATTAATAGGAAGTAATAAAGAAAGAGAGGTTTCACATATAAATATACTATCTTGGACACCTTTTATGATTGGGAGCACTCATTAAAATATGACATGCTAAAGAGTTGATGTTGGACAAGGAAGACAACGTAATGGGTTATGTTTTCTCATATCTAAAATAAAGTATATTGTCATGGATCATCCAACATGTTGAGCTTGCCTTTCCCCCTCATGCTAGCCAAATTCTTCGCACCAAGTAGAGATACTACTTGTGCCTCCGAATTCCCTTAAACCCAGTTTTGCCATAAGAGTCCACTATATCTACCTATGGATTGAGTAAAATCCTTCAGGTAAGTTGTCATTGATGCAAGCAATAAAAATTGCTCTCTAAATATGTATGATAGATTAGTGTGGAGGAAATAAACTTTATACGATCTTGTGATGTGGAAGAAATAAAAGTGACGGACTGCATAATAAAGGTTCATATCACAAGTGGCAATATAAAGTGATGTTCTTTCGCATTGATATTTTGTGCATCCAACCATAAAAGCGCATGGCAACCTCTGCCTCCCTCTGCGAAGGGCCTATCTTTTATTATTATCTTCTACCTTATGCAGGAGTCAAGGTGATCTTCACCTTTCCCTTTTACATTTTATCCTTTGGCAAGCACAATGTGTTGGAAAGATCCTGATACATATATCTAATTGGATGTAAGTTAGCATGAACTATTATTGTTGACATTACCCTTGAGGTAAAAGGTTGGGAGGCGGAACTATAAGCCCCTATCTTTCTCTGTGTCTGATTAAAACTCCGTAACCACAAGTATTGCGTGAGTGTTAGCAATTGTGAAAGACTAAATGATAGTTGAGTATGTGGACTTGCTAAAAAGCTATGACATAGACTCTTTCCGATGTTATGATAAATTGCAATTGCCTCAATGACTGAGATTGTCATTTGTTAGTTCTCAATAAAGTTTCTGATTCATACTTGACATTGAGAATAGATTATTACTTGAGCATAATAAATCATATGACTTTATCCATATATGTTGTTGTTATGAGAATAACCATGATGCCCTCATGTCCGTATTTTATTTTATCGACACCTCTAACTCTAAACATGTGGACATATTTATCGTTATCGGCTACCGCTTGAGGACAAGCAAGGTCTAAGCTTGGGGGAGTTGATACGTCCATTTTGCATCATGCTTTTATATCGATATTTATTGCATTATGGGTTGTTATTACACATTATGACACAATACTTATGCCTATTCTCTCTTATTTTACAAGGTTTACATAAGGAGGGAGAATGCCGGCGGCTGGAATTCTAGGCTGGAAAAGGAGCAAATATTAGAGACCTATTCTGCACAACTCCAAAAGTCCTGAAACTCCACGGAAGTTATTTTTGGAAATAATAAAAAATATTGAGCAGAAAAAATACCAGAGGGGGCCCACACCCTGGCCATGAGGGTGCGGGGTGCGCCCTACCCCCTTGGGTGCACCCCCTGCCTCATGGGCCCACTGGTGGCCCTCCGGTGCCCATCTTCTGCTATATGATGTCTTTCGTCTGAAGAAAGATGAGAAGCAAGCTTTCGGGATGAGAATCCGTCACCACGAGGCGAAACCTTGGCGGAACCAATCTAGGGCTCTGGCGGAGCTGTTCTGTCGGGGACACTTCCCTTCGGGAGGGGGAAATCATCACCATCGTCATCACCAACGCTCCTCTCATCGGGAGAGGGCCAATCTCCATCAACATCTTCACCAGCACCATCTCCTCTCAGACCCTAGTTCATCTCTTGTATCCAATTCTTGTCTCTAAGTCTGGGATTGGTACCTGTAGGTTGCTAGTAGTGTTGATTACTCCTTGTAATCAATGCTAGTTGGTTTATTTGATGGAAGATCATATGTTCAGATCCTTTATGCATATTAATACTCCTCTGATTATGAACATGAATATGCTTTGTGAGTAGTTACATTTGTTCCTGAGGACATGGGAGAAGTCTTGCTTTAGTAGTCATGTGAATTTGGTATTCGTTCGATATTTTGATGAGATGTATGTTGTCTCCCCTCTAGTGGTGTTATGTGAACGTCGACTACATGACACTTCACCATTACTTGGGCCTAGAGGAAGGCATGGGAAGTAATAAGTAGATGATGGGTTGCTAGAGTGACAGAAGCTTAAACCCTAGTTTACGCGTTGCTTCGTAAGGGGCTGATTTGGATCCATATGTTTCATGCTATGGTTAGGTTTACCTTAATACCCCCTCCGTCCCAAAATAAGTGTCTTGAACTTAGTACAAATTTGTACTAGAGCTAGTAGAAAGTTAAGACACTTATTTTGGGACGGATGGATACTTCTTTTGTAGTTGCGGATGCTTGCAATAGGGGTTAATCATAAGTGGGAGGCTTGTCCAAGTAAGGATAGCACCCAAGCACCGGTCCACCCACATATAAAATTATCAAAGTACCGAACGCGAATCATATGAACGTGATGAAAACTAGCTTGACGATAATTCCCATGTGTCCTCGGGGGCGCTTTTCTCTATATAAGAGTTTGTCCAGGCTTGTCCTTTGCTACAAAAAAGATTGGGCCACCTTGCTGCACTTTATTTACTTTTGTTACTTGTTGCTCTTTACAAATTATCTTATCACAAAACTATCTGTTACCTATAATTTCAGTGCTTGCAGATAATACCTTGCTGAAAACCGCTTATCATTTCCTTCTGCTCCTCGTTGGGTTCGACACTCTTACTTATTGAAAGGACTATGATAGATCCCCTATACTTGTGGGTCGTCAGCCGGCAGCTGGAATTCTGGGCTGGAAAAGGAGCAAATATTAGAGACCTATTCTGCATAGCTCCAAAAGTCCTGAAACTTCACGGAAGTTATTTTTGGAATTAATAAAATGGCGAAAGAATCCATCAGAGGGGGCCCACACCCAGGCCACGAGGGTGGGGGCGCGCCCTACCCCCTGGGCGTGCCCCCTTGCCTCGTGGGCCCCCTGGCAGGCCTCTGGTGCCCATCTTCTGCTGTATGAATTCTTTCGTCCGGGGAAAAATCATAAGCAAGCTTTCGGGAAGAAACTCCGCCGCCACGAGGCGGAACCAATCTAGGGCTCCAGCAGAGTTGCTCTGTCGGGGAAACTTCCCTCCGGGAGGGGAAATCATTGCCATCGTCATCACCAACGATCCTCTCATCGGGAGGGGGTCAATCTCCATCAACATCTTCACCAGCACCATCTCCTCTCAAACCCTAGTTCATCTCTTGTGTCCAATCTTTGTCCCAAAGCCTCAGATTGGTACCCGTGGGTTGCTAGTAGTGTTGATTACTCCTTGTAGTTGATGCTAGTTGGTTTATTTGGTGGAAGGTCATATGTTCAGATCCATTATGCATATTAATACCCCTCTGATTATGAACATGAATATGATTTGTGAGTAGTTACGTTTGTTCCTGAGGACATGGGAGAAGTCTTGCTATAAATAGTCATATGAATTTGGTATTCGTTCGATAGTTTGATGAGATGTATGTTGTCTTTCCTCTAGTGGTGTTATGTGAACGTTGACTACATGACACTTCACCATTATTGTGGCCTAGAGGAAGGCATTGGGAAGTAATAATTAGATGATGGGTTGGTAGAGTGATAGAAGCTTAAACCCTAGTTTATGAGTTGCTTCGTAAGGGGCTGATTTGGATCCATATGTTTCATGCTATGGTTAGGTTTACCTTAATAATTCTTTTCTAGTTGCGGATGCTTGCAATAGGGGTTAATCATAAGTGGGATGCTTGTCCAAGAAAGGGCAGTACCCAAGCACCAGTCCACCCACATACCAAATTATCAAAGTAACGAACGCGAATCATATGAGCGTGATGAAAACTAGCTTGACGATAATTCCCATGTGTCCTCGGGAGCGCTTTTCTCTATATAAGAGTTTGTCCAGGATTGTACTTTGCTACAAAAAGTATTGGGCCATCTTGCTGCACTTTATTTACTTTCATTACTTGTTACCCATTACAAATTACTTTATCACAAAACTATCTGTTACCGATAATTTCAGTGCTTGCAGAGAATACCTTGCTGAAAACCGCTTATCATTTCCTTTTGCTCCTCGTTGGGTTTGACACTATTACTTATCGAAAGGACTATGATAGATCCCCTATACTTGTGGGTCATGAGAGTGCTTACCCCCTTTCTGAAGCTTCCAAGCACATTCTTCATGAGATGATCTTTGGTAGTGAGCTTGGACGCAATCTTGGCGGCACGACACTCCAATTCCTCCTCAAGAGAGAGTTGAGGAGCGGTAACTTGATCATCTTGAGCTTGATCTTGATCTTGAGGTTGCTCTTGAACTTGCTCGGTGAACTTGACCTTGGGAATCACTTGGTGGTTCACCACCATCTTGAGGTTGATCTTGCCCTTGGTCTTGTTCATTTGGTTGAGGGCCTTCACTTTCTTCTTCGGAAGCGTGTGGGTATTGGGTTGGTGATGGTTCCACTTGAGTGGAACATTGTAATTCTCCTTCGGCCACAAGGGGTTCCTTAATCGGTAGGATATAACCAACACCCATTCTTCTCATGGCTTGGGGAGGAATTTCATCACCTACATCACAAGTACCACTTTTCTCCACTTGGGAGCCATTATTCTCATCAAACTCCATGTTACATGTCTCCTCAATGAGTCCGAAGGACTTGTTGAGGACACGGTAAGCATGAGAGTTTGTAGCATAACCAACAAATATGCCCTCATGAGCTCTAGCCTCCAATTTAGACAAACGAACACCTTTCTTGAGAATGAAACACTTACAACCGAACACCCGGAAGTACTTGAGGTTGGGCTTGTTGCCGGTGAGTATCTCATATGGAGTCTTGTTCAAGCCTTTGCGGAGATAGAGCCAATTGAATGCATGACAAGCGGTGTTGATGGCTTCGACCCAAAAGTTGTATGTAGACTTGAACTCCGCCATCATGGTTCTTTCCGCGTCCATCAAGGTCTAGTTCTTCCTCTCCGCTACACCATTTTGTCGAGGGGTGTAAGGTGCAGAATATGGATGCTTGATCCCCTCATCACTAAGAAACTCATCCAAGGTGTAGTTCTTGAACTCGGTGCCATTGTCACTTCTTATCGTCAAGATCTTTGCATTGTGTTGACGTTGAGCTTCATTTGCAAAGTCGATGATGGTTTGTTGGGTCTCACTCTTCCTCTTGAAGAAATATACCCAACTGTATCTTGAATAATCATCCACAATTACCAAGCAATACTTTCTACCCCAAGACTATCAAAGTATGGAGGCCCAAAGAGATCCATGTGAAGGAGCTCCAAGAGCCTCTTCGAGTAGATGATAGTCATGGGGGGGTGAGCCTTCTCATGTAGCTTTCCTTCGATACAAGCACTGCAAGCACGATCTTTGTCAAAACTAACATTTCTTAGTCCACGGGCATGGTCCCCCTTGATAAGACTTTGCAAAGATCTCATACTGACGTGGGCTAAATGGCGATGCCAAAGCCATCCCACGTCAACTTTAGCCATTAGGCATGTCGTGGTCTTAGTGGGTCGCTCCAAAAAGTTAATCACATAAAGACCATTCTTGACATGCCCAACAAAGGCTACTTTAAAAGTCTTGCTCCACAAGAGGGCCACGGTATCAATATCAAAGAAGGTGGCAAAGCCCATGAGTGCAAGTTGACGAACGGAAAGTAAGTTGTATGCAAGGGACTCAACAAGCATGACTTTCTTGATTGCGAGATCATGAGAAATGACAACCTTGCCAAGACCCAATACCTTAGAAGATGAGGCATCACCCCACTTGACATTGGTGGGCATAGATGAAACCTTGTGCACGTCCACCACCAAGTCCTTGCTTTCGGTCATATGATTTGTGGCTCCACTATCGAGCAACCATGACCCCCACCAGAAGAAAAACACCTACAAGAGATCAATGCTTGGTTTTAGGTACCCATTCTGTAATGGGTCCTTTGATGTCAGTAACTAGGGTCTTAGGAACCCAAATACACCATCCAATGTACTCATAAGGAGAACCAACAAATTTGGCATAAACATGTCCATCACTAGCGTGGCATAACACATAAGAAGGGTTAAAGTCGCCAGCTTTGTTGGAAGGAGTGGCATTGCCCTTCTTGACACCACCACCCTTCACATTGTTCTTCTTCTCCTTAGAAGCACCCTCTCCCTCCTTCACAAAAGTTTGCTTGAGAGGAGGAGGTCGTTTGGCCTTGTCATTCTTCTTCTTATTCTTGTACTTGGGTACGAACCCAATTCCCTCCTTGCCCACAACTTCCTTTTGATTGCTCAAAAGGTCGTTAAGGTTCTTCTCACCTTGTATGAAAGACACAAGGCCTTTCTCAAGTTGCTCCTTCAACTTGGCATTCTCCTCCACAAGATGCACATGCTCACAACTCGGGTTAGTAGCATTTGCATTATCGATTAAAACCATATGAGGAAATGTGGCTTTCTCCTTGGTTAGCTTCACTTGGAGTTGATTATGAGACTCTTTGAGGCTAGCATCATCATTCTTGAAGGCCTTGTGAGCCCTGTCAAGTATATCAAACTCCTCCTTGAGTCTAGCATGGTAAACCCCAAGTTTGGACTTCTCGGAATTGAGCACACGAGATACAACAAGAACATGATCAAGATCTTTCTTTAATTTAGCATGATCATCGTTGGCTGACTCCTCAAGAGCCAAACGATGACCACGCTCTTCCTCAAGCGCATTAGAGAGATCGGATATCTCATCGGCATAGTCACGACTATACCCTTCCATCTTAGAGATGGTTTCTTCATGAGCCTCGATCATGTCATTGGCTTCACCAAGTTGTTCCAAGAGAGCAACGAAGTGCTTCTTGGATTTACCCTTGAGCTTACTCATAAAAGACTCAAACTCATTTTCCTCCTCCTTCGTCCCCTCACTTTCATCAATGCAAATCCGTCAAGGAAGGACTAGTAGTGATGGTAGTTTTGATGTTGGGTGTTACCTTGTTTGTGGCTTTAGCCATGAGGCACTTGGTGGTGATGTTCTCGTTGGGTGAATCGAAGAGGGACACCCGTGGAGTTGTTGCAATGGCAACGGAGGCCATGGCAACCCTCTCACCATCTTCATCATCATCATCATCCTCTTCTTGTGCCACCAACCCCTTGGGAGGAGTCTTCTTGGTGAAGTTGTTCTTGTTGGGGAAGGACTTGGCCTTGTCTTTTCGGATAAGCTTGCCACCATTGCCTTCCCTCTTCTCGTATGGGTACTCTGCAACAAAGTGGCTCACATTGTCACAATTATAGCATGTCCTCACATGTTGCTTTCCCTTGGCGCCACTTGAGTTATTCTTGTTGAAGTTGGGCCTTGAGTTCTTCTTGCTCCAAAATTTCCGTGAAGCGAGAGCCATGTGCTCATGATAGGCATATTTGGTATCTTCGGGGCAACACTCCTCTTCTTCCTCTTCACCCTCTTCTTCCACACTAGCCTTGGCCTTCAAAGCAAGGTTGGGCTTCTTTACTCGTTGACAACGCAACACCGCATTGTCGGTGGTCTTGTCCAAGATCCTCATTGCAACAAACTCGAGGACAAGGCGTGAAAGTCCGGCCTTTGACGGATGACGGAGGACATGGCCTTATGGTACGGCATTATGGCCTTGAGAAACTTGTGCTTGATCCAATTGTCATCCGTATCCTTGCTCCCATGATCTCGGAGTGAGACCGCGAGAGTGGTTAAACTTCGGTAAAGCTCTCGAGGTTCTTCATCTTCAATCATTGCAAACTCATCGGCTTCATCTTGCACCACTTCAAAGTTTGAGCGTTGAATGCTTGCGCTTCCCTTGTAAATGGACACAACATGTTGCCATGCTTCCTTAGCCACGGTGAAAGGTTGGAGGTGCACAATATCTTCAGGTGGAATTGCTTCTTGGAGAATGAAGAGAGCGGGCTCGTTGAATTGATGACCCACGGCTTCTCTAGGAGTGAAGTTGCTTGGGTCGTGCGGGTAGAAACCTTGCTCAATAATTCTCCAAAGATTAGTAGAACTATGATTTAAATGACGTTTAAAGCAATACACCCAAGAGGCAAAATCCTCATTTTTACAAGCTTAGGAGGAGGACTAACATGATTCATATGCGTGGAGGGAACCGGTCCTCCATAAGTAAGAGGAGGTTCAACATGGGCAAAGATGCCATTCCCACTTCTACCACTAGTCAAAGGAACTTTATCACTAGTAGCTTCCTCCTTGTCGGAGTTAGCATCCGTCACCTTGTTAGTGGGATAGACCACTTCCAATGGTGCGGTGGATAATTTAAGACCATCAAATAAAATTATTATGCATGCCTTTGACCTTGGCCGTCATGGAGGTTTTCGATATGTCCAACGCCACATTGAACTTCTCATGAGAGACCGATGATCCCCCTTCAGCCGCAAACAAAGTGGGACTCGCACCGGGGTACTCCTCCACCTCGTCTGTGGTGTCAACCATACTCTTCAGACGACAAAGTCCTTAATAAAGAGACGAGGTTGTGATACCAATTGAAAGGATCGATATGGTTGACTAGAGGAGGGTGAATAGGTAACTAACTATTTTTATCTTTTCTGGACCAAATTAAACTTAGCATCAAAATAGGTTGTCCAGATGTGCAACTAGGTGAGCAACCTATATGATGCAACAACAACAAGCACACAAGCAAGCAAGGGATACAACACAATAAAAGCTTGCACAAGTAAAGATAAGAGATAACCAAGAGTGGAGCCGGTGGATACGAGGATGTGTTACCGAAGTTCCTGCCCTTTGAGAGGAAGTACATCTCTGTTGGAGTGGTGTGGAGGCACAATGCTCCCCAAGAAGCCACTAGGTCCACCGTATTCTCCTCACGCCCTCACACAATGCGAGATGCCGTGATTCCACTTTTGGTGCCCTTGAAGGCGGCGACCGAACCTTTACAAACAAGGTTGGGGCTCTCTCCACAACCGAATTGGAGGCTCCCAACGAAACCACGGAGCTTCACCATAATGGAATATGGCTCCGAGGTGACCTCAACCATCTAGGGTGCTCAAACACCCAAGAGTAACAACATCCGCAAGGGATTAGTGGGGGAATCAAATTTCTCTTGGTGGAAGTGTAGATCGGGGCCTTCTCAACCAATCCCTAGAGAATCAACAAGTTTGATTGGCTAGGGAGAGAGACCGGGCAAGAATGAGCTTTTGAAAGGCAATGGAGCTTGGGGGGAAGAGGTCAACCCTAGGAAGAAGAAGAACCCCCCTTTATATAGGGGAACCAAAATCCAACCGTTTCCTGCCCATGCCCGCAGCTAAGCGGTACTACCGCTTAGGCGGTACTACTCCGCTCAGGCCTAAAAATACACATAGTGTATCTATGGTAGTGCCACCAGAGCGGTAGTGCCGCTGACCCCGGCGGTATTACCGCCTAGGGTTTTAGACCTAAGGAGGCAGCGGTAGTAAAGGGTGCCAGGGGCGGCGGTACCGTGCGAAGCAGTACTACTGTCCTAGTGCCGCTCTACTACCGCTTGGAGCAAAGTGGGAATATAACCCCGCACAGAGGAAAACCCCGCAAGCGGTAGTGGAGACGATAGTATGGGTTGTAGTACCACTGGAGCGGTACTACCATGCTACTACCGCCCTACTACCGTGAATTACAGACCGACAACAGAACGTTGCACGCTTGGGGACACCCTAAGCGGTAGTGCCATGGAAGTACCCAGTGGTACTATCGTGGGCACTAGCGGTACTACCGCTGGCAAGATGCTAAAAACACCACAGAAAACATGGAAAGGCTCCACAGAAGGGAAAGGAGGCTGTGGGTGCATATGGGGTTGTGTACGTGTTGATTCCACCCATACCTTTTCGAAGCGGACCCCCTCTTAATAGTACGGCTTTCCTACGACTCAGATTCACCAAAAAGAAACGTCTATAACCGCCGTCTTCGATAGGCTCCGAGGGGCATCGGATCCTCTAGTGCCTAGACATGAGATATTTGAAATGCTCAATGCACACGATTAGTCCGCAAATGCATTGTCATCAATCACCAAAACCACTTAGGGAGAAATATGCCCTTACAGAGAGAAAAGGCATACGAATTGCATCATAAAGTATAATAATAGTCCATAATGCAATAAATATCAACATAAAAACATGATGCAAAATGGACGTACCAATCCACAAAGCACATAAGAAGAAGATTAAAATATGTGAGAAAATCAAGAAACTGTGGAGTGATAGCGTTGGATTATATCCAGACGGCTAAAAATCTTGTAGACCCTTTTACGAGATGACTATCATGGATTGCGATAGAAAATGCATCGAGGGAGATGGGTATGAGACCCACGTAAGTTGCCATGGGGGTAACCCAACCTATGTGATCGGAGATCCCGTGAATTAGGACCTGGGAAAACTACCCAACGGTCAACTGAGGAGAGTATCCTTAATAAACCCACTTCATTGGAGATGCAATAATACTCTCATATTCTGTAAGGCAGGCTGACTTTTGTCTTAATGTGTTCCAAAGCTTGTGTAAGCAAGATGCTAACCTACAGAGCAATCTATGGAGGAACACACCTATGTGAGCCCGACTGCTGGTCACAGTCTATGGGATTGGATAATCTCTAGGAAACTCATAAGAAGGTAAGGAGTATGACTAATAAGCTCCAACCATGGGGTTTAGCCTTCGATAGCCACGTATCAGTTGACAATAGGCGAAACTTCTGCATACCAAGTTGACATTTCAAGGTATAGTCCATTGTTCACTTGTGAAGATGTTTAATCATATTTCTCTAGGTAGAAGTTCGATTTAACAGTCTTTAGTGAAAATTCTGGTATATGAAACATTGTTTGGAACAGTTGATAAACTTATGTGCCTCGAGATCTGATGGGGAATTGATGGATTATGGATGGGCTTAGGCCCATATAAGACAATAATCCCTGGTTAATCTCTAAGGCCCATGAATGTGCATGGCAAGTGGTGGGAAGTTTAGTACCATACTGCTACAGTAAGAAGAGTGGGACCTCTTTATAAGGGCTGCTCTACCATTTGCTATTGGGAGCTTGAGAATAGGAGTTGTACACGCGCGCTCCTTGATACGTCACCAACGTATCTACTTTTCCAAACACTTTTGCCCTTGTTTTGGACTCTAACTTACATGATCTGAATGGAACTAACCCGGACTGACGTTGTTTTTAGCAGAACTGCCATGGTTTTATTTTTGTGCAGAAATAAAAAGGTCTCATAATGACCTGAAAATCCACGGAGACACATTTTAGAATTAATAAAAAATACTGGCGAAAGAATCAGCATCAAGGGGCCCACACCCTGTCCACGAGGGTGCAGGGCGCGCCCCTGCCTTGTGGGGCCCCTGGGACTCCAGCGACCTCAACTCCAACTCCATATATTCATGTTCGAGGAGAAAATAATCACATAGAAGGATTCATCGCGTTTTACGATACGGAGCCGCCGACAAGCCCTAATCTTCCTCGGGAGGGCTGATCTGGAGTCCGTTCCGAGCTCCGGAGAGGGAATCAGTCGCTATCGTCATCATCAACCATCCTCCATCCCCAATTTCATGATGCTCACTGCCGTGCGTGAGTAATCTCATCGTAGGCTTGCTGGACGGTGATGGGTTGGATGATATTTACCATGTAATCGAGTTAGTTTTGTTAGGGTTTGATCCCTAGCAACCATTATGTTCTAGGATCGATGTTGCTATGACTTTGCTATGCTTAATGCTTGTCACTAGGGCCCGAGTGCCATGATTTCAGATCTGAACCTATTATGTTTTCATGAATATATGTGAGTTCTTGATCCTATCTTGCAAGTCAATAGTCACCTACTATGTGTTATGACCCGGCAAACCCGAAGTGACAATAATCGGGACCACTCCCGATGATGACCGTAGTTTGAGGAGTTCATGTATTCACCAAGTGTTAATGCTTTGGTCTGGTACTCTATTAAAAGGAGGCCTTAATATCCCTTAGTTTCCAATAGGACCCCGCTGCCACGGGAGGGTAGGACAAAAGATGTCATGCATGTTCTTTTCCAGAAGCACGTATGACTATATTCAGAATACATGCCTACATTACATTGATGAACTGGAGCTAGTTCTGTGTCACCCTTTGTTATAACTGTTGCATGAGGAATCGCATCCGACATAATTATCCATCATTGATCCATTGCCTACGAGCTTTTCACATATTGATCTTTGCTTAGTTACTTTTCCGTTGCCACTGTTACAATTGCTACAAAAACTGCTACTCTTACTTTTGCCACCGTTACCGTTACTTCCATACTACTTTGCTACTAAATACTTTGCTGCAGATATTAAGTCTTTCAGGTGTGGATGAATTGACAACTCAACTACTAATACTTGAGAATATTCTTTGGCTCCCCTTGTGTCAAATCAATAAATTTGGGTTGAATACTATACCCTCGAAAATTGTTGCGATCCCCTATACTTGTGGGTTATCAAGACTATTTTCTAGCGCCGTTGCCGGGGAGCATAGCTCTATTCTTTGAGTCACTTGGGATTTACATCTGTTGATCACTGTGAGGAACTTGAAAGATGAAAGAACCAAGATTTTTCCCTCAACTACAAGGGGAGGTAAGGAACTGCCATCTAGCTTTGCACTTTATTCACCTTCTGTTTTGAGTAAACTTGTGACACATACACCTTTTATTGAGTCTGATATGTCACATGTTATTGATGATGTCACTTCTGCTATGCATGATGCTTATGATGAAACTACTTCTATGCTTGATAATACTGTGCCATTAGGTGAATTTCTTGATGAACAACTTGCTAGGGTTAGAGAGAATGAAATTATTGAAACAGATAATATTGATGAAAGTGATGATGAAGATTCTCCGCCTAGATATGAATTGCCTGATGTGCCTGAGGGTTATGTTATGGATGAAGAAACTGCTAGAGACCTTTTTGCTTGCAAAGATAGATATGATCTTAAGAAACTATTAGCTAAGCCGAAAGAAAAGTCTTTGAATGCTAGAATGAAATATGACCCTGCTTTTGCTACTTCGCCTATCTGTATTTATGATAAGGATTATGATTTCTCTGCCGATCCTGAGTTGATTACTTTGGTTGAATCTGATCCTTTTTATGGCTATGAATCTGAAACTATTGTGGCACATCTTACTAAATTGAATGATATAGCCACCCTATTCACTCACGAGGAAAAAAATCGTTACTACTATATCCTTAAGTTATTTCCGTTCTCATTAAAGGGTGATGTTAAAACATGGTTTAATTATCTTGCTCCTGGTTGTGTGCGTAGTCGCCAGGATATGATTTATTACTTCTCTGCTAAATATTTCCCTGCTCATAAGAAACAAGCTGCCTTAAGGGAAATATATATTTTTGTGCAAATTGAAGAAGAGAGTCTCCCACAAACTTGGGGGAGGCTTCTCCGATTACTTAATGCTTTGCCTGATCATCCTCTCAAGAAAAATGAAATACTTGATATCTTTTATAATGGACTAACCGATGCTTCAAGACACCACCTGGATAGTTGTGTTGGTTGTGTTTTCAGGGAAAGAACTGTTGAGCAAGCTGAATTGCTATTAAATAATATATTGAGTAATGATAATGATTGGACACTTCCTGAACCAACTCCTAAGCCAACTCTGAAGAAAAGGGGTATTCTCTTTATCAGTCCTGAAGATATGCAAGAGGCAAAGAAATCTATGAAAGAAAAGGGTATTAAAGCTGAAGATGTTAAGAATTTACCACCTATTGAAAACATAGATGGTCTTAATAACCCGACACAGGTAGTAAAGGTAAATTCTCTCTATAGATTTGATGAAGGTGATATTCCTCATAATAAATCTGCTAGCCAATGCTTGGATGAGTTTGATAATTTTATTGTTAAACAAGAAAATTTTAATGCCTATGTTGGTAGACAATTAAAACGTAATGCTTATATGATTGAACGCTTGAGTGATTATATGTCTAGAGTTAAAGGTGACCTTAAACTTATTAGTAAACATGCTTCTATGGTTACCACTCAGTTAGAACAAGTGCTTAAAGCACAAGATGATTTGCTCAATGAATTAAACAATAAGAAAAATGATAATGATGTTAGAGTTGTGACTAGAGGGGGTAGAATGACTCGGGAACCTTTGTATCCTGAGGGCCACCCTAAGAGAGTTGAGCAAGATTCTCACAGAACTAATGTTGATGCACCTAGTCCTTCTAAGAAGAAGAAAAAGAAAAATGATAGGACTCTGCATGCTTCTAGTGAACCTGTTGTTGACACACCTGAGAATCCCAATGACATATCTATTTCTGATGCTGAAACACAATCTAGTAATGAACATGAACCTAGTGATAATGTTAATGATGATGTTCATATTGATGCTCAACCTAGCAATAACAATGATGTAGAGATTGAACCTGCTGTTGATCTTGATAACCCACAATCAAAGAATCAATGTTATGATAAGAGAGACTTCATTGCTAGGAAGCACGGTAAAGAAAGAGAACCATGGGTTCAGAAACTCATGCCTTTTCCTCCTAAACCATCCAAGAAAAAGGATGATGACGATTTTGAGCGCTTTGCTGAAATGATTAGACCTATCTTTTTGCGTATGCGTTTGACTGATATGCTTAAAATGAATCCTTATGCTAAGTATATGAAAGATATTGTTACAAATAAAACAAAGATACCGGAAGCTGAAATTTCCACCATGCTTGCCAATTATACTTTTAAAGGTGGAAATACCAAAGAAACTAGGAGATTCAGGAGTACCAACTATACCATGCTCCATTAAAAGAAACTATGTTAAAACTGCTTTATGTGATCTTGGAGCCAGTGTTAGTGTTATGCCTCTCTCTTTATATTGTAGACTTGATTTGAATAAGTTGACACCTACTGAAATATCTTTGCAAATGGCCGATAAATCAACTACTATACCTGTCGGTATTTGTGAGGATGTGCCTGTTGTGGTTGCAAACGTTACTATTTTAACGGATTTTGTTATTCTTGATATTCCCGAGGACGATAGTATGTCGATTATCCTTGGTAGACCCTTTTTCAATACTGTAGGGGCTGTTATTGATTGCAACAAAGGCAATGTCACATTTCATGTTAATGGTAATGAGCATACGGTACACTTTCTGAGGAAACAATCTCAAGTCCATAGTATCAATTCTATTGGAAAAATTTCAACGATTACTATTGGAGGTTTTGAATTCCCTCTTCCTACTGTCAAGAAGAAATATATATCCTTATTGTTGGGGACATGCATATCCCCGTTGAGGCAACCTAGTGTTATTCAAAAAAATTCCGGTTTCATGCGATTCGGAAAGAGTTTGTTAACAAGACTTGATCAACCTTGTTAGTGGATTCCTTTTGATGAGCACGAGATGGATGAAGTTAGAAAGCACAACTCTCTGTACCCTCCTTTTACTTTCTGTTATTTAGATTAAATAAAGCAAAAATAGTATTTTCTGTCTGTTTTCTGAATTATCCTTGCAATAAAAAAATACCCCCAAAATAAAAGTTCTCCAAATGTCCTGAAAATGAAATATGAATTTTTGTAGAATATTTAAGAATAGCTGGCACTGAGAACACACCAAGGGGACCCACCGTCTGGCCACGAGGGTATAGGGCGCGCCCCCTGCCTCGTGGACCCCCTCCACTTATTCCAGCACCCACTCACTTCGTCTTCCTCCAGAAAAAAATCCTCCCATAGCTCAAACCCGTGTTCTAGCTCATCTTGCTGCCATTTTCGATCTCTTTGCTCAAAGCTCCATTCACAAAACTGTTTGGGGAGATTGTTCTTCGGTATGTGACTCCTCCAGTGGTCCAATTAGTTTTTGTTCTAGTGCTTTATTTATTGCAAATTTTATTGCCAAGGTGACCCTGTTCTTGAGCTTGCATGTCAAATTTATATGGTCCAAAGTAGTATTAATGCATGATATAGCTTCTAGGCACTTGTGGGAGTAGTTGCTATCAATCTTGTTGAGTTTGGTTCACTTTTATTTTGAGTCACTAAAATTTCAGAAATTTTCAGAGGGAGAAAATGTTGAAGAGATTGTTGAGAGGCTCTTCGAGCCGAAGCTCGAAGGATAAGCAGAATGAGGAGAATAAAAAGCCCAAATACAATCTTCCTCACACTGCGGAGGTTCGGCCGTGCGAATAGCCTTGTGAAGAGTTCCTGAGAGCCGCCGGAATTTACGATGACTTTTATTACTTGGCTGAGAATGCAGGCCTCACCGACTTCCTCCACGACCAGCGCGAACAATATCTCTACTCAGTAATATTTTCGTGCAAAATTTTTATTTCCATGCTAAGAAATTGCCACCTTCAGTGGCGTTTCACTTATATGATGAGGTTAAGGATATGTCACTTCATAAATTTTGTCAGGTTTGCAAAATACCCTTTGTGGGCAGCATCGAGGAACCACACCGTAGTGATGTGGATGAATTTATTGATAGAATTGTTGTAGGGGAAACGAGGAAAGTTTCAGATGCAAGAATTACTAGTATACATTTTCCTGTTCTATGTTACTTTGCAATATTTGCTAGTAGATGCTTAATTGGTCGCGGGAATAGTGGAAATCTTAGTGCTCTTGATCTTGTCATTTTGTGCCATGCTTTGTTTCGTGATACAACTTTCAGCTTAGGCGCTATTATTGCTAAACGATTAAGTCTGAACCGTACAAATGGTGTCGGTGGGAAACGACACCTATGGGATCACAAGAATCCCTACAGCGGTTGCGGGGCACGGGGTGGAGAGAAGAGCGGGTCTAACAGAGAGCACGCGGTTCGTTTATCCAGGTTTGGGCCGCGAGGATGCGTAAAATCCTACTCCTGCTTTGGTGGATGTATTCTGTGTTCTTGAGCTAGCTACGGGGTGTAACGAGCTCCAAAAAGCCGAATCCTTCTCCCGTGCGCCATGGGCCTACTTTTATAGGCGAAAGGGGCTGCCACAGTGGCACGCAGGAGGTGAAAAGGTCTACAGTGGCACGATGTTATCCCTCATATTACAGGACAAGGTGCATTTAATGCATCGCTTAGGTGTCCTCTCACTTTATCGGGGATGGGGGCGAGGCCCGCCCCGTCCATCGCCGCTCCTCCAAGCTTCGACACGCGCCCTGGCCAACGATGCATGCGGTGCCATGTAGGCAGGCAGGCAGCTGAGGTGGCGCGGTGGTGAGGCCTCCACGATGGGCTGCATGCTGCTACGTAGGTGCCAGCCTAGCTGGTTGGGTCGGCAGCTGCATGCAAACGGCGGCGGAGACTTGTCTGGTGCGGGCCTGACGGTGGCCCTGCTGGTGCGCTTGGCGAGGGCCTTGTCGGGTGGCCCGGCAAGGGTCTTGCCGTGGCGCGTAGGCGTCCCCGACAAGGATCTTGCCGGGGGTCTTGTGGGTTTCTTCGGTGAGGATGGTTGCCTTCCTATCCTTAGTTGATCTTGACTATCCTTTGTCTTCACAAAGATCTGCATGCCACCACAGAGGTGCCTTCCCGAGCCCTGGCCCCACGCTAATTATGGCGCTGGGGGCCGTGGGCTCAAGGGTGGCTCACTCCATTGGTGTGGGGCGAGCTGCCCCGGCAAGGGCCTTGCCGGGGCTGCCGATGCTGCCCGGCAAGGGTCTTGCCGGGGGGAACCTGCTTCGTCCCTCTGCTCTTTGTGGTCTTGGCCTTGGCGTTGCTCTGGCTATCTTGGGCTTCGGTCTTACCTTAGCTCACCTCCCTCACTCTGCTTGGTGTGGTCGCGGGCGTGGCTCTAACTGCCCGTGCACAGGTTAAGGGGTACGAAAATGTGCCCCTAGTTTTGTACACCGATAGGAGCCCCCGGGCCTGGGCCACACATAAGCGCGACACGTTGTTGGGTCAGGCCCAAAATGGTGTGCGAGCAGGTGGGGTGGTTTTTGCTGTGGTAAGATTTTTCGCGCACCGTGCTTTCCACGACCCGCGCGCGTGGCGCGGCGTGGAGGGGCGTGCGTGACGTGGGCGGCATGCGTGGGGCTATTTTCACACGCATGCGTCACATCGCAGTAAAGAGGCGGCTCGCGCCTTCCACGTAAAGGGAGGGGGCGTGGAGGCGCGGCCCAGTTACTGAATGGGGCTGAGGCGCGGTCTTCAAGGCGTCCACTCCCCATGATCACGGGGTGGGGAGAGGTCTCTTCACCTGTCCCCTTGGTTCTGCACGTCTGCCACGCGTCTTTCATGCGCTCGGGGTGGCAAACGGTGGAGGCGGGAGACCGGGCCGTCGCTGGTTGGGGTAGCGGGTCGGTCCTGGTTCCCCGCGCCTCCCATGTCTTGATTGGCCGAGCGAGGCGGCCGAGCCCCAACCCCGTTCCTTTATAAAGAGCGGGAGGGGGATGGCATCCCGCATTCTTCCTTCTTCTACCTCCCTTTGCTTCTGCTCCTCCCTTTAATTCATCGTGGAGAAAGGGAATCCCGGTCCTTCGACCATGGCGGCGAGGGTCGCCGCTCGACAACGCGTCCCTCCTCCTCCCGCGCCCGTGGTGGCAGAGCCGGCCGCGAGGGGAAGGGGGAGGGAGCGAGGCCGTGGGCGAGGCCGGCGCAGAGGCCGCAGTGCTCGGGGAAGAGGAGGGCGGGGCGGTGCGCCAGCTTCGGCCCCCACCCATGGTGCCTTTCCTGATGGAAAGCCATGTTGGAGACCAGCCCTGCGAGTTCTTCGTTAGGCTGCGCCGGCCTCCGCGTCGCCGTCTTCTTCTTCCCGCCCCGTTTGCTCGGGAGATGGAGCATGACCGGCCCCAATCCCTCAGATTGCACATGAGGGGTTGTGGGAACGGGGGCACGCGGATCGACGTCAACTTCCCGGCTCCTTGAGTCATGTACCTCCGTCGTGGGTGGAAGACGTTCGCTCGCATCCACAGCTTGACGGCGGGGCTCATCCTTTAATTCAAAATTGATGGAGGACGGCCTACTCTCCGTCAAGGTCTTCGGGGAGTTCGGGACTCACCTGAAGTGCTGACTGGAGAGCTCCTCCGACGGAGATTCTCGCGATGGAAGCTCTTCCTCGAGCAAAATTGACGAGGAGGACAGCAGGGCGGATAGCGGGGATGAGTCCGACTAGGCGCCGGACGCCCTACGCCAGGGCGGGTGCGGCAGCAGCAGCATTTGCACCTGGCCTCTCCTCCGGCAGGGGTTTGCCGGGGGCAGGGCCAGCTCCTTGAACTCCTCGGGGCCGTCTCCTTGGGCGGCTGGTGTCGGAAGGCTGCGGAAGAGGAAGAGGGCGGGCGGCAAGGCCGTCAACTCGGAGTACACGGGCACCGACGCCTTCGTCGCGTACCGCCGATCCTGCCGCCTTGTCTTCCAGCTCTTTTCCCAGCACCGTCATCACCGGCCTGCCCGTGGGCGGTCGCCGAGGTGTCCTCTCGGTGTCTTCTGCTGCTCGTAGCTTGCCTAGGCGCCCCTTTCACCCTTTTCGCCTCCTTGACCTGCCTCCTGAGGAGAGGGACAAGAAAGGGATTACGGGCATATTATCTCTTTTTAGTCTTGTAAGCCTGTGGGCCTTTGTTAACCTGAGAACTTGCAACCCCTTTGTTCATGTTTTTCATTTCGTATGGACTGTACCTATACGGGATGTTTTTTAATGAAAAAGGGATGTTTGTCGGGTTTTTCGTTCGTAGGTAAAACCCACGACAAGGAGTAAATCCTTGTTACCTTTAATATAAACGTTTTCTCACCCGGCAACAGGCCTTGCCGTCTCCCCACTTCGCTCGACCTTTCTCACGCCCTTGGCGGAAGCAGGGATGAGGTGGGCTTAGGCTCCTCGTTTCATTTCCTTGCTGCCGCGACTACGACCAAACTCGGTCCCAGGAAACGAGTCCTAGGGTCCAGAATGAGGGGAGCATGGTAGCCTAAGGATAAAACGAGGTTTCACATACCTCAGTCCATAACGAAACGCATGATAAGGGATAGAAAACTTATCTGAGTCTGCAGCCCCCGGGAACCTTGGCTTTTCGCGGGTGGATCTTCACTCTTGTAGCCCCCGACAATACTGACTTGCCGGGGCCTGGACGCCGGTCCACCCCCCTTCTTCTGAAGCAGCTCGACAAGGATATTCATGTGTCCTGTGAACCAAAGAAGTCAAAGAAGAACAGAGAGACGCGCACTCGACCTCTAAGCTAGGGGTTAGCCGCCGCTAAGCACTACCAACCCTAATCGAGGACGAGACTCGACCTAGCATGCATGCTATAACTTAGGGCGCCAGCGCTTCATTTATTCTCGCTCAGGGTCTGCGCCTTGCTTTGTACAAAGGGTCACATGCCTTGCGGCAAAGCTCGTACAAAAGGTGGCTTGCCGGGAGGCCCGGCAAGCCGCGCCTTATGGGTAAAACTTGCGAAGATGCTCAATGTTCCAGGAGTTGCTCACTGGTACGGCATCCTCGGTCTCCAGGCAGACTGCGCCAGGCCTGGTGACTCGTATTACCCGATAAGGGCCTTCCCACTTTGGTGTCAACTTGTTGGAATTCTTGGCCGACTGAACGCGCCGAAGAACAAGGTCACCTTCCTCAAGGCTTCGGGCATGAACCTTGCGGCTATGGTAGCGGTGCAAGGCTTGCTGGTAGCGTGCCGCTCTCACAGCCGCCCGAAGATGATCTTCCTCAAGGAGCGTCGCGTCATATTGGCGAATGGCTTTTGCTCAAGCTCATCATAAGCGAGCACTCGAGGTGACCCGTATATGAGTTCCGTGGGAAGAACTGCTTCTGCCCCGTATACCAGAGCAAAAGGTGTCTGGCCGGTGGCTCGATTTGGCGTCGTCCTGATCGACCAAAGAACCGCCGGCAGTTCATCAATCCAGCGCCTTCCGCTCTTGTGCAGCTTGTCAAAAGTCTTTGTCCTCAGGCCTCGCAACACTTCAGCATTTGCCCTCTCCGCTTGGCCGTTGCTCCGTGGGTGTGCCACGGAAGCAAAACATACCTTGCTGCCGAGGTCTTGAATGTATTGCATGAAGGTGTGGCTTGTGAAC
Source organism: Aegilops umbellulata (assembly GCA_032464435.1). NCBI lineage: Eukaryota > Viridiplantae > Streptophyta > Magnoliopsida > Poales > Poaceae > Aegilops > Aegilops umbellulata. Next base: position 296,827,643 of record CP136056.1, read on the forward strand.
TGTGTGCCGTTGTCGGTGATGACTCTATTTGGCACACCAAAACGGCAGACCAGTCCTTTGAAAAACTTGACAGCCGACTGAGCGATCACCTTTCTCACTGCTTCCACCTCTGGCCACTTTGTGAACTTGTCGATTGCAACGTACAAGTACTCAAAGCCCCCGACAGCGCGGGGGAAAGGGCCTAGTATGTCGAGCCCCCAGACCGAGAATGGCCAGGAGAGAGGGATTGTTTGAAGGGCTTGAGCTGGTTGATGAAGCTTCTTTGAATGGAACTGGCATGCTTCACACTTGGTGACTAGTGTCGTCGCATCCTGGAGGGCGGTGGGCTAGAAGAAACCTTGCCGGAACGCCTTCCCGGCAAGGGCCTTTGACCCTATGTGGGAGCCACATATGCCTCCATGTATCTCGGCCAACAGCTCGAGTCCTTCCTCCCGGGGGATGCACTTGAGTTTCACATTGTTCGGCCTTCTTCGGTACAGGATGTCATCGACGAACTGGTACAGGGCGGACCGACAGGCTACTTTCTCCGCTTCTTCCTGCTCCTCAGGAAGCTCCCCTGTTTGGAGGAATTGGACGGTATGTTGCGCCCATGTCGGAGCCTGAGGCTCGACGACAAGGACCAAAGGCATCTCTTCCGCCATGGGAGCGGCTGTCTCTACGGCCAGGGCCTGGCGCCCCGCCGGAGTCAGTTGCTCTCGGGCAGGCTCAGTGTCCGCGGCAGTACCCTTGCCGGCGGCCTGGGGGGATCGGTAGGAAAGTACTTGACAGGACCTGATTTTCTTCGCTTGTTCTGCCCTGCTGATGGATTGACGGATGGTTGAGTTAACCGGAGCAAAAAGGTACCTGGTTCCACAGGTAGCTTGAATGCGGCACGCTTTGACAGGTAATCGGCGTGTCGTTCTCCGCTCGGGGGACGTGCTCCGCCTGGATACTGTCAAAGCGTTCCTTCAGCTTCCTCACCTCATCTACGTATGCCTCCATCAGTGGGCTCTGATAATCTTTGTTGACTTGCCTGACAACGAGCTGCGAGTCACCCCTGACGATGAGCTTCTTAACCCCGAGGTCTGCCGCGATCCTGAGACTGGCAAGCAATCCCTCGTATTCGGCGGTGTTATTGGTGGACATCTCCCTGGGGAAGTGCATCTGGATCACGTACTTGAGGTGCTCTCCCGTGGGTGCGACGAGCAGCACACTAGCACCGGCGCCTTGCAGCGAAAAGGCTCCATCAAAGTACATGATTCAGTTGCAGTCTGCTTCCTTGCCGGGAGAGTAGTCTCCTGGATCTCTTCGTCAGGCATCGGGGTCCATTCCACGATAAACTCCGCCAAGACTCTACTCTGAATTGTCGAGGTGCTCTCAAACTTTAAGCTGAAGCTTGACAACTCCAAGGCCCATTCCACAATCCTTCCGGTTGCGTCAGGGTTGTGCAGTATCCGTTGCAATGGGAGGCGGGTGACGACACTGATCTCGTGGGCCTAGAAGTAGTGACGCAGCTTCCTCGAGGCCATAAGGAGGCCGAAGAGCAATTTTTGCACACCGGAATACCTTGACCTAGCCCCCTGCAAGAGGGAGCTGACAAAGTAAAACGGGTGCTGCATCATCTTTTTCTTGGGCACCACTTCACTTGACCGCGCGGGCATCACCTTGGTGGCACCAGGCTCTGTCGGGGGCCGCGCCTTGTCGGCACCAAGCCCTGCCAGGGGAGTCTTCGGCTTGCCATCCGCTGGTCCTGCCGCCATTGCTGCCTCCTCGTCGACCTCCCTCTACGCCACTAGTGCGGCGCTGACCACTTGATTCGTCGCCGCTAGATACAGCAGCAACGGCTCTCGTGGTTTAGGCGCAACTAGTGTTGGCATGGAGGAAAGGTATTTCTTCAGGTCCTGCAGTGCGGCCTCGGCTTCAGGGGTCCACTCCATTGGGCCCGCCTTTTTCAAGATCTTGAAAAAGGGAAGGGCATGCTCGGCGGACTTGGAGATGAACCGGCTCATGGCGGCAACGCAGCCGGTGAGCTGATGCACATCCTTGATCCGCTTGGCCGCCTCGATCTGCTCAATAGCCTTGATCTTGTCTGGGTTTGCCTTGATCCCGCGCTATGACACGAAGAACCCGAGAAGCTTGCCGGATGGGACGCTGAAGACGCACTTCTCAGGGTTCAACTTGAGGTTGATCTTGCGCAGGTTGGCAAACGTCTCCTATAGATCTTGTACAAGAGTCGGCCCGTCCTTGGTTTTGACCACTATGTCATCCATGTAGGCTTCCATATTTCTATGGAGCTGAGGTTCAAAACCAATTTGGACTGCCCTCGCAAACGTTGAGCCAGCACTCTTCAACCCGAAAGGCATCCGTAAAAAAGCAATACGTACCACATGGGGTGATGAACGATGTCTTCTCTTCATCTTCTCTTGTCATGAAGATCTGGTGGTAGCCTGAGTAGGCATCGAGGAATGATAACAGATCACACCCGGTCATGGAGTCAACAATTTGGTCGATGCACGGCAATGGGAAGGGGTCCTTAGGACAAGCCTTATTGATATCTATGTAATCAATACACAGCCTCCACTTCCCATTCGCCTTGCGCACCACTACCGGATTGGCCAACCACGTCGGATGGAGCACTCCTCTCACCAAACCTGCCGCTTCTAACTTCCTGATCTCCTCCGTGATGAACTCCTGCCTCTCCAGAGCCTGCTTTCTGACCTTCTGCTTGACGGGCCGCGCGTGGGGGCAGACAGCTAGGTGGTGCTCAATCACCTCCCTGGGAACACCGGGGATGTCGAAGGCTTGCCACGCAAACACATCGACATTTGCCCACAGGAAGGTGATGAGCTCGCCTTCCTATTTGCTATTGAGGGTGGAGCCTATGATAAAGGCCTCTCCCGTGCCGTCCTCCGTGACGGGCACCTTCTTGGTCTGCGGTGGCTCGGCTCTGGATCTCTTGCTCTTGTCGGCACAGCTCTCTGGCACGTCCTCAACGGTAGCACAACACCCCGAAGAGGTGCGGTTACCGGAGTGGGTGTGAGAGCTCTTGTCGGGCTCCTTCTTTCCTCCCGGGCCTTCGGCGGCAGGAGCAGGTGCCTTGACGGCAGCTGCTGCAACTGCATCCCGGTAGAGTTGTTCGGTGCAGATCAGCGCGTCCTTCTTGTCGGAGGGGACGGAGATGATGGTCAACGGCCCGGGCATATTTAGCATGTTGTAGGCGTAGTGTGATACCGTCATGAACTTGGCTAGTGCCGGGCGGCCGAGGATCCCGTTGTAGGGCAAGGGGATCTCGGCCACGTCGAAGACGATCATCTCCGTCCGGTAGTTCAACTCCCCTCCGAATGTCACGAGCAGTGTGACTTTTCCCTTTGGATGACTTCTCCCCGGATTAACCCCCTGAAACGTGCCTGTTTCCTTGAGGTCTCCGTCAGGGATTTGCAACCTTTTGTTCACGACAGGCGAGATCAGGTTCAGGCCGGCCCCGCCGTCAACCAACATCTTGTTCACCCTGAGGTTGCGTATTGTTGGCGAAACCAACAACGGCAAACACCCAGCCGCGGTAGTGCGATCAGGGTGGTCCTCGACGTCAAAGATGAGGGGAGTGCTGGACCACTTTAGAGGTTTCTGAGCGCCGAACGACGGCTCCGTCGCGGTAACCTCTCGCGCCCACTGCTTTGTTGGAAATATGCCCTAGAGGCAATAATAAAAGGATTATTATTATATTTCCTTGTTCATGATAATTGTCTATTGTTCATGCTATAATTGTGTTATCCGGAAATCGTAATACATGTGTGAACACATAGACCACAACACGTCCCTAGTGAGCCTCTAGTTGACTAGCTCGTTGATCAACAAATAGTCATGGTTTCCTGACTATGGGCATTAGATGTCATTGATAACGAGATCACATCATTAGGAGAATAATGTGATGGACAAGACCCAAACCTAAGCATAGCACAAGATCGTATAGTTCGTTTGCTAGAGCTTTTCCAATGTCAAGTATCTTTTCCTTAGACCATGAGATCGTGCAACTCCCGGATACCGTAGGAGTGCTTTGGGTGTACCAAACGTCACAACGTAACTGGGTGACTATAAAGGTATACTACGGGTATCTCCGAAAGTGTCTGTTGGGTTGACACGGATCGAGACTGGGATTTCTCACTCCGTATAACGCAGAGGTATCTCAGGGCCCACTCGGTAATGCATCATCATAATGGGGTCAATGTGACCAAGTGGTTGGTCACGGGATCATGCATTACAGTACGAGTAAAGTGACTTGCCGGTAACGAGATCGAACGAGGTATTGGGATACCGACGATCGAATCTCGGGCAAGTAACGTATCGATTGACAAAGGGAATTGTATACGGGATTACTTGAATCCTCGACATCGTGGTTCATCCGATGAGATCATCATGGAGTATGTGGGAGCCAACATGAGTATCCAGATCCCGCTGTTGGTTATTGACCGGAGAGTCGTCTCGGTCATGTCTACGTGTCTCCCGAACCCGTAGGGTCTACACACTTAAGGTTCGGTGACGCTAGGGTTGTATAGATATGAGTATGCAGTAATCCGAAAGTTGTTCGGAGTCCCGAATGAGATCCTGGACGTCACAAGGAGTTTCGGAATGGTCCGGAGGTGAAGAATTATATATAGGAAGTGCAGTTTCGGCCATCGGGAGAATCGGGGACACCGGTATTGTACCGGGACCACCGGATGGGTCCCGGACTCCCGGGGGTCCACCGGGTGGGGCCACCCATCCCAGAGGGCCCCATCGGCTGAAGTGGGGAGGGGAACCAGCCCATAGTGGGCTGGTGCGCCCCCCTTGGGCCCCCTGCGCCTAGGGTTGGAAACCCTAGGGTGGGGGGCGCCCCACTTGCCTTGGGGGGCACTCCACCCCCCTTGGCCGCCGCCCCCTTGGGAGATCCCATCTCCAGGGCCGGAGCCCCCCCTGGGGACCCTATATATAGAGGGGGGAGGGAGGGCAGCCGCACCCATGCCCCTGGCGCCTCCCTCTCCCACTCCAACACCTCCTCCTCCTCCATAGAGCTTGGCGAAGCCCTGCCGGAGTACTGCCTCTCCACCACCACCACCACGCCGTCGTGCTGCTGCTGGAGCCATCTTCCTCAACCTCTCCCTCCTCCTTGCTGGATCAAGGCGCGGGATACGTCATCCGCTCAGTACGTGTGTTGAACGCGGAGGTGCCGTCCGTTCGGCACTAGGATCTCCGGTGATTTGGATCACGACGAGTACGACTCCTTCATCCCCGTTCTCTTGAACACTTCCGCTCGCGATCTACAAAGGTATGTAGATGCACTCCGATCACTCGTTGCTAGATGAACTCATAGATAGATCTTGGTGAAACCATAGAAAAAATTTATTTTCTGCAACGTTCCCCAACAGTGGCATCATGAGCTAGGTCTATGCGTAGTTCTCTTTGCACGAGTAGAACACAATTTGTTGTGGGCGTAGATGTTGTCAACTTTCTTGCCGCTACTAGTCTTATTTTGCTTCAGCGGTATTGTGGGATGAAGCGGCCCGGACCGACCTTACACATACGCTTATGTGAGACAGGTTCCACCGACTGACATGCACTAGTTGCATAAGGTGGCTAGCGGGTGTCTGTCTCTCCCACTTTAGTTGGAGCGGATTCGATGAAAAGGGTCCTTATGAAGGGTAAATAGAAGTTGACAAATCACGTTGTGGCTTTTACGTAGGTAAGAAAACGTTCTTGCTAGAACCCTATTGCAGCCACGTAAAACTTGCAACAACAATTAGATGACGTCTAACTTGTTTTTGCAGCAAGTGTTCTGTGATGTGATATGGCCAAAGTTGTGATGAATGATGAATGATATATATGTGATGTATGAGATCATGTTCTTGTAATAGGAATCACGACTTGCATGTCGATGAGTATGACAACCGGCAGGAGCCATAGAAGTTGTCTTTATTTTTTGTATGACCTGCGTGTCATTGAGAAACGCCATGTAAATTACTTTACTTTATTGCTAAACGTGTTAGCCATAGTAGTAGAAGTAATAGTTGGCGAGCAACTTCATGGAGACACGATGATGGAGATCATGGTGTCATGCCGGTGACAAGATGATCATGGAGCCCCAAGATGGAGATCAAAGGAGCTATATGATATTGGCCATATCATGTCACTATTATTTGATTGCATGTGATGTTTATCATGTTTTTGCATCTTGTTTACTTAGAACGACGGTAATAAATAAGATGATCCCTCATAATAATTTCGAGAAAGTGCCCCTAACTATGCGCCGTTGCGATAGTTCGTTGTTTCGAAGCACCACGTGATGATCGGGTGTGATAGATTCCAACGTTCACATACAACGGGTGTAAGACAGATTTACACATGCAAACACTTAGGTTAACTTGATGAGCCTAGCATGTACAGACATGGCCTCGGAACACAAGAGACCAAAAGGTCGAACATGAGTCGTATGAAAGATACGATCAACATGGAGATGTTCACCGATGATGACTAGTCCGTCTCATGTGATGATCGGACACGGCCTAGTCGAGTCGGATCATGTTTCACTTAGATGACTAGAGGGATGTCTAATCTGAGTGGGAGTTCATTAAATAATTTGATTAGATGAACTTAATTATCATGAACTTAGTCTAAAAATCTTTGCATAAATGTCTTGTAGATCAAATGGCCAACGCTCATGTCAACATGAACTTCAACGCGTTCCTAGAGAAAACCAAGCTGAAAGATGATGGCAGCAACTATACGGACTGGGTCCGGAACCTGAGGATCATCCTCATAGCTGCCAGGAAACAATATGTCCTAGAAGCACCGCTAGGTGAAGCTCCCATCCCAGAGAACCAAGAGTTATGAACGCTTGGTAGCAGCGTGCTGATGATTACTCCCTCGTTCAGTGCGGCATACTTTACAGCTTAGAACCGGGGCTCCAAAAGCGTTTTGAGCAACACGGAGCATATGAAATGTTCGAGGAGCTGAAAACGGTTTTTCAAGCTCATGCCCGGGTCGAGAGATATGAAGTCTCCGACAAGTTCTACAGTTGTAAGATGGAGGAAAATAGTCCTGTCAGTGAGCACATACTCAAGATGTCTGGGTTGCACAACCGCTTGTCCCAGCTGGACATTAACCTCCCAAACGAGGCGGTCATTGACAGAATCCTTTAGTTGCTCCCACCTAGCTACAAGAGCTTTGTGATGAACTACAATATGCAGGGGATGGAAAAGACCATTCCTGAAGTATTTTCAATGCTGAAATCAGCGGAGGTAGAAATCAAAAAGGAACATCAAGTGTTGATGGTCAATAAAACCACCAAGTTCAAGAAAGGCAAGGGTAAGAAGAACTTCATTAAGGACGGCAAGGATGTTGCCGCGCCCGGTAAGCCAGTTGCCGGGAAGAAGTCAAAGAATGGACCCAAGCCTGAGACTGAGTGCTTTTATTGCAAAGGGAAGGGTCACTGGAAGCGAAACTGCCCCAAATACTTAGCGAACAAGAAGGCCGGCAACACTAAAGGTATATGTGATATACATGTAATTCATGAATACCTTACCAGTGCTCATAGTAGCTCCTGGGTATTTGATACCGGTGCCGTTGCTCATACTTGTAACTCAAAGCAGGAGCTGCGGAATAAGCGGAGACTGGCGAAGGACGAGGTGACGATGCACGTGGGGAATGGTTCCAAGGTCGATGTGATCGCCATCAGCACGCTACCTCTACATTTACCTACGAGATTAGTTTTAAACCTCAATAATTGTTATTTAGTGCCAAGTTTGAGCATGAACATTGTATCCGGATCTCATTTAATACGAGATGGCTACTCATTTAAATCCGAGAATAATGGTTGTTCTATTTATATGAGAGATATGTTTTATGGTCATGCTCCGATGGTCAATGGTTTATTCTTAATGAATCTCGAACGTGATGTTACACATATTCATAGTGTGAATACCAAAAGATGTAAAGTTGATAACGATAGTCCCACATACTTGTGGCACTGCCGCCTTGGTCACATTGGTGTCAAGCGCATGAAGAAGCTCCATGCTGATGGACTTTTAGAGTCTCTCGATTATGAATCATTTGACACATGCGAACCATGCCTCATGGGCAAAATGACCAAGACTCCGTTCCCCGGAACAATGGAGCGAGCAACCAACTTATTGGAAATCATACATACTGATGTTTGTGGTCCAATGAGCGTTGAGGCTCGCGGAGGATATCGTTATGTTCTCACTCTCACTGATGACTTGAGTAGATATGGGTATGTCTACTTGATGAAACACAAGTCTAAGACCTTTGAAAAGTTCAAGGAATTTCAGAATGAGGTAGAGAATCAACGTGACCGGAAAATAAAGTTCTTACGATCAGATCGTGGAGGAGAATATTTAAGTTGCGAATTTGGCACACACTTAAGGAAATGTGGAATCGTTTCACAACTCACGCCGCCTGGAACACCTCAATGTAACGGTGTGTCTAAACATCGTAATCGCACTCTATTGGATATGGTGCGATCTATGATGTCCCTTACTGATTTTACCGCTATCATTTTGGGGATACGCTCTAGAGACGGCTACATTCACTTTAAATAGGGCACCGTCTAAATCCGTTGAGACGACACCGTATGAATTATGGTTTGGGAAGAAACCTAAGCTGTTGTTTCTAAAAGTTTGGGGATGCGATGCTTATGTCAAGAAACTTCAACCTGAAAAGCTCGAACCCAAGTCGGAAAAATGCGTCTTCATAGGATACCCTAAGGAAACCATTGGGTATACCTTCTACCTTAGATCCGAAGGCAAGATCTTTGTTTCCAAGAACGGATCCTTTCTGGAAAAAGAGTTTCTCTCGAAAGGAGTATGTGGGAGGAAAGTAGAACTCGATGAAGTACTACCTCTTGAACCGGAAAGTAGTGCAGCTCAGGAAAATGTTCCTGTGGTGCCTACATCCACTAGAGAGGAAATTAATGATGATGATCAAGGTACTTCGAATCAAGTTACTACTGAACTTCGTAGGTCCATAAGGACACGTTCCACACCAGAGTGGTATGGCAACCGTGTCCTGGAAATCATGTTGTTAGACAACAGTGAACCTTCGAACTATGAAGAAGCGATGGCGGGCCCAGATTCCAACAAATGGCTTGAAGCCATGCAATCCGAGATATGATCCATGTATGAAAACAAAGTATGGACTTTGACAGACTTGCCCGATGATCGGCGAGCGATAGAAAACAAATGGATCTTTAAGAAGAAGACAGACGCGGATGGTAATGTTACAATCTATAAAGCTCGACTTGTCGCTAAGGGTTATCGGCAAGTTCAAGGGGTTGACTACGATGAGACTTTCTCTCCCGTAGCGAAGCTGAAGTCCGTCCGAATCATGTTAGCAATTGTCGCATACTATGATTATGAGATATGGCAAATGGACGTCAAAACGGCATTCCTTAACGGTTATCTTAAGGAAGAACTGTATATGATGCAGCCGGAAGGTTTTGTCGACCCTAAGAATGCTAACAAGGTATGCAAGCTCCAGCGATCCATTTATGGGCTGGTGCAAGCATCTCGAAGTTGGAACATTCGCTTTGATGAGATGATCAAAGCGTTTGGGTTTATGCAGACTTATGGAGAAGCCTGTGTTTACAAGAAAGTGAGTGGGAGCTCTGTAGCATTTCTCATATTATATGTAGATGACATACTTTTGATGGGAAATTATATAGAACTTTTGGACAGCATTAAGGCCTACTTGAATAAGAGTTTTTCAATGAAGGACCTTGGAGAAGCTGCTTATATATTAGGCATCAAGATCTATAGACATAGATCAAGACGCCTCATAGGTCTTTCACAAAGCACATACCTTGATAAGATATTGAAGAAGTTCAATATGGATCAGTCTAAGAAGGGGTTCTTGCCTGTGTTGCAAGGTGTGAAATTGAGCTCAGCTCAATGTCCGACCACGGCAAAATATATAGAAGAGATGAGTGTCATCCCCTATGCCTCAGCCATAGGGTCTATTATGTATGCCATGCTGTGTACCAGACCTGATGTAAACCTTGCCATAAGTTTGGTAGGAAGGTACCAAAGTAATCCCGGCAAGGAACACTGGACAGCGGTCAAGAATATCCTGAAGTACCTGAAAAGGACTAAGGACATGTTTCTCGTTTATGGAGGTGACGAAGAGCTCGTCGTAAAGGGTTACGTCGATGCTAGCTTTGACACAGATCTGGATGACTCTAAGTCACAAACCAGATACGTGTATATGTTGAATGGTGGAGCACTAAGCTGGTGCAGCTACAAGCAGAGCGTCGTGGCAGGATCTACATGCGAAGCGGAGTACATGGCAGCCTCGGAGGCAGCACATGAAGCAATTTGGGTGAAGGAGTTCATCACCAACCTAGGAGTCATACCCAATGCGTCGGGGTCGATCAAACTCTTTTGTGACAACACTGGAGCTATTGCACTTGCCAAGGAGCCCAGGTTTCACAAGAAGATCAGGCACATCAAGCGTCGCTTCAACTCCATTCGTGAAAATGTTCAAGATGGAGACATAGAAATTTGTAAAGTGCACACGGATCTGAATGTCGCAGATCCGTTGACTAAACCTCTCCCTAGAGCAAAACATGATCAGCACCAGAACTCTATGGGTGCTCGATTCATCACAATGTAACTAGATTATTGACTCTAGTGCAAGTGGTAGACTGTTGGAAATATGCCCTAGAGGCAATAATAAAAGGATTATTATTATATTTCCTTGTTCATGATAATTGCCTATTGTTCATGCTATAATTGTGTTATCCGGAAATCGTAATACATGTGTGAACACATAGACCACAACACGTCCCTAGTGAGCCTCTAGTTGACTAGCTCGTTGATCAACAGATAGTCATGGTTTCCTGACTATGGGCATTAGATGTCATTGATAACGATATCACATCATTAGGAGAATAATGTGATGGACAAGACCCAAACCTAAGCATAGCACAAGATCGTATAGTTCGTTTGCTAGAGCTTTTCCAATGTCAAGTATCTTTTCCTTAGACCATGAGATCGAGCAACTCCCGGATACCGTAGGAGTGCTTTGGGTGTACCAAACGTCACAACGTAACTGGGTGACTATAAAGGTATACTATGGGTATCTCCGAAAGTGTCTGTTGGGTTAACACGGATCGAGACTGGGATTTCTCACTCCGTATAACGGAGAGGTATCTCAGGGCCCACTCGGTAATGCATCATCATAATGAGCTCAATGTGACCAAGTGGTTGGTCACGGGATCATGCATTACAGTACGAGTAAAGTGACTTGCCGGTAACGAGATTGAACGAGGTATTGGGATACCGACGATCGAATCTCGGGCAAGTAACGTACCGATTGACAAAGGGAATTATATACGAGATTACTTGAATCCTCGACATCGTGGTTGATCCGATGAGATCATCATGGAATATGTGGGAGCCAACATGAGTATCCAGATCCCGCTGTTGGTTATTGACCGGAGAGTCGTCTCGGTCATGTCTACGTGTCTCCCGAACCCGTAGGGTCTACACACTTAAGGTTCGGTGACGCTAGGGTTGTATAGATATGAGTATGCAGTAATCCGAAAGTTGTTCGGAGTCCCGGATGAGATCCTGGACGTCACGAGGAGTTTCGGAATGGTCCGTAGGTGAAGAATTATATATAGGAAGTGTAGTTTCGGCCATCGGGAGAATTCGGGGTCACCGGTATTGTACCAGGACCACCGGATGGGTCCCGGCCTCCCGGGGGTCCACCGGGTGGGGCCACCCATCCCGGAGGGCCCCATGGGCTGAAGTGGGGAGGGGAACCAGCCCATAGTGGGCTGGTGCGCCCCCCCCCCCTTGGGCACCCCCTGCGCCTAGGGTTGGAAACCCTAGGGTGGGGAGGCGCCCCACTTGCCTTGGGGGGGCACTCCACCCCCCTTGGCCGCCGCCCCCTTGGGAGATCCCATCTCCAGGGCCGGCACCCCCCTGGGGACCCTATATATAGGGGGGAGGGAGGGCAGCCGCACCCATGCCCCTGGCGCCAACCTCTCCCACTCCAACACCTCCTCCTCCTCCATAGAGCTTGGCGAAGCCCTGCCGGAGTACTGCCTCTCCACCACCACCACGCCGTCGTGCTGCTGCTGGAGCCATCTTCCTCAACCTCTCCCTCCTCCTTGCTGGATCAAGGCGCGGGAGACGTCATCCGCTTCGTACGTGTGTTGAACGCGTAGGTGCCGTCCGTTCGGCACTAGGATCTCCGGTGATTTGGATCATGACGAGTACGACTCCTTCATCCCCGTTCTCTTGAACGCTTCCGCTCGCGATCTACAAAGGTATGTAGATGCACTCCATCACTTGTTGCTAGATGAACTCATAGATAGATCTTGCTGAAACCATAGAAAAAAAATATTTTCTGCAACGTTCCCCAACATGCTTGAGCTGGCGGTGAGAGGCATGCAGCGAGGCGCCACCATCGATGCACATGGCCTCCGTATCCTTTTGGAACCCTTGCTCACCGGACTCGTCGTCCTCGTCGTGATCGTCGTCTTCTTGTTTCTTGTCACGGCCCCGGGCGGGCCTCTCCTGCTGGTTGTCCTTGTCGGGGCGGCCTCCTTGGCCGCCACGCTTCTTGTCGGATCCCTCAGCACCATTCTGGTCCTTCTCCTTGTCCCGCCTTTCGTACTCAGCCTTTTGCTTCTCAGCAAGCAGCTCGACTTGTCGGAAGTTCTAGAGAGCGTGGCCCTTGGTGCGGTGGATCTTGCAGTATTGCTTGCCGGAGCTTCCTAGCTTGTCGGTAGCCGCCAAGGCCCGGCAGGCAGCGCACCCGGCAATCTCCTTGCCGGGGGTGTCTGCCTTGACCTTCTTGCCGGCACCGGTATCGTCAGTTCCCTCAATGGCAAGCACGGCCTTGCCTTTGCGTTTCTTGTTGCGAGGCCGGCCCTTCTTTGTCGGGGCGGCGGCGTCCTCATCGGTAGAGTCGGTTTCCGCGTCGGCGTCTTCGCCGGGGTACTTCCTTCCCTCTTTAGCCCGGGCACACCTGTCGGCCAGAACGTAGAGCTCGGCCACATCCTTAACCTTGGTCATCGCCAGCTCCTCGCGCATCTTGCGATTGCGCACTTTTTGATGGAACGCGCTAATCACAGCGGCGGGATGAACGTCGGGTATGTTGTACTGCACCCGGCTGAATCTCTAGATGTACTTGCGCAAGGTCTCTCCTTCCTTCTGGGGAATGATATGCAGATCACTAGCCTGGCCATGAGCTTGGTGGCCTCCTGTGAAGGCGCCAACGAACTCGTGGCACAGATCTGACCAGGAGGAGATGGAGTCCGCCGGCAAGTGCATCAACCAAGACATTACATTGGCCTTGAGCGCCAGTGGGAAGTAGTTGGCGAGCACCTTATCGTCGCGAGCCCCAGCGGCCTGCATCGCGATGGTGTAGATGCCGAGGAACTCGGACGGATGGGTCTTGCCGGTGTACTTCTCGCCGACGTCATGCTTGAACGTGCGGTAGGACGGCCACTGGAACTGCCTCAGCTCACGGGTAAAAGCCGGGCAGCCCACCTCGTAAGGTAGGCCCCCGGGGGCCCCCGGTGCCGGGTGGTCGGCAGCGGGTCCTGTCCGCTTGTCCAACTGGCGGCGCGTTTCGCGTCGCCGCTCGACGGTGGTTCGAGCGTCTTCGTGAGCTTGCTCCCGAAGGACCTGGCGCTGGTCGCGGAGGGTCCGCGGGTCGGACGACGCTATGCAGATGTTGTCACCAGCGTCGTCGCGACAGGCCGACGCTCGCGGCGGCTGACGAGGAGGAGGAGAGTGCACCGTGGCCGCAGCTCCCCCGGTCCTCCCAGCGCCAGCATGTGGCGGTTCGGTGGAGCGCCGACCCGAGGGCCCCGCCGATCGCAGATCGTCTTTATTCGCGACAGCGACGAGGCTCCGGATGGTGGCCCTCCACTCGTCGAGCTTCTCCGCAGCAGGAGGGAAGTCGAGGAGCAGTTGTGCGCGCGCCAAGGCTTCCGCTGGCGTGGGTGGCGGTGACAGCTGAGTGGATCGCAGCGCGCTTCGACTTCTAACTATGTTAGGAGGAGCTCTGTCACGACCCAGCAGCTACGCGCCATCCTCGCCAGTGCTTCCGCGAGCGTGCTGCACTCCTCCGTCTTGCTGGCGACACACAGGGCTCTTCCCATGGCGGTGCCCGGGGTCACCAACATGGTGACGCTGCTCGGCGTGCACCCCATGGGAAGAACGCGCGGTGGTCGCCGGTGCATGCGTCCGGGAGGTCGCCGCGCCGCCCGGAGTCGGCGCAACAACACCCCCGGAGGGCCCCGCGCCGCCGGCAGGGGGCAAAGCTCCGTCTTTGGGTTCGGCGGCGTGGGGCCGGTCGTTTGGTGCACGAACGACGCCATTTGCCAGGCTCCGACTGCTTGGGTGGTGCTGGTGTTCACGGGCCGCGGCCCAAGTCCTGTCCGCGACCGGACCGCTGCTCGTTCGCACCGGCACGGGCCGCACGGCCCCCAACGAGCCGATCGCCGTGGCCGTCTTCTTCCTAGGGGCCATGGCGACGAAGAACCGCTAGGCTAACTACCAGACCAGATTCTCACAAACGCGCCCCTACCTGGCGCGCCAAAGATGTCGGTGGGAAACGACACCTATGGGATCACAAGAATCCCTACTGCGGTTGCGGGGCGCGGGGTGGAGAGAAGAGCGGGTCTAACAGAGAGCACGTGGTTCATTTATCCAGGTTCGGGCCACGAGGATGCGTAAAACCCTACTCCTGCTTTGGTGGATGTATTCTGTGTTCTTGAGCTAGCTACGGGGTGTAACGAGCTCCAAAAAGCCGAATCCTTCTCCCGTGCGCCATGGGCCTCCTTTTATAGGCGAAAGGGGCTGCCACAGTGGCACGCAAGAGGTGTAAATGTCTACAGTGGCACAAGGTTATCCCTTGTATTACAGGACAAGGTGCATTTAATGCATCGCTTAGGTGTCCTCTCACTTTATCAGGGACGGGGGCGAGGCCCGCCCCGTCCGTCGCCGCTCCTCCAAGCTTCGACACGCGCCCTGGCCAACGATGCATGCGGTGCCATGTAGGCAGGCAGGCAGCTGAGGTGGCGCGGTGGTGAGGCCTCCACGATGGGCTGCATGCTGCTACGTAGGTGCCAGCCTAGCTGGTTGGGTCGGCAGCTGCATGCAAACGGCGGAGGAGACTTGTCTGGTGCGGGCCTGACGGTGGCCCTGCTGGTGCGCTTGGCGAGGGCCTTGTCGGGTGGCCCGGCAAGGGTCTTGCCGGGTGGCCCGGCAAGGGTCTTGCTGTGGCACGTAGGCGTCCCCGGCAAGGATCTTGCCGGGGGTCTTGTGGGTTTCTTCGGTGAGGATGGCTCCCTTCCTATCCTCAGTTGATCTTGACTATCCTTTGTCTTCACAAAGATCTGCATGCCACCACAGAGGTGCCTTCCCAAGCCCTGGCCCCACGCTAATGATGGCACCGGGGCCGTGGGCTCAAGGGTGGCTCACTCCGTTGGTGTGGGGCGAGCTGCCCCGGCAACGGCCTTGCCGAGGCTGCCCGGCAAGGGTCTTGCCGGGGGGAACCTGCTTCGTCCCTCTGCTCTTTGTGGTCTTGGCCTTGGCGTTGCTCTGGCTATCTTGGGCTTCGGTCTTACCTTAGCTCACCTCCCTCGCTCTGCTTGGTGTGGTCGCGGGCGTGGCTCCGACTGCCCGTGCATAGGTAAAGGGGTACCAAAATGTGCCCCTAGTTTTGTACACCGACAAAGGGCCCCATCTTCGGAGGCATCTTTGCTTCACGCCTTGCTGAACACTTTGAGATACCTATTAGGCATTATGAGAAAGAGGAAAAGTTGTTGCCCCTTATTTTTCTAGATTATAAGAGTATGGTAGCACATGATTTTATTGTTAAAAATAAGAAGAAGATGCTTAAGTATAATTTGATATTTGATAAAACTCAGTGTGAGACTATTACCTTGCCTGCACCCTCTTTGTTTAACATACTTTCAGGCACGTACCTCATCTTACCCGAGGCCATTTATCCATACTGGAGGCTGACACAAGTCCCAGAGCCAGAGTCTGAGCCACCAATTGACCCTTATCGACAGTCTGTTTATCAGCGGGATCCGGAGGAGATCACCAACCAGTGGCACCCTGAGGGCCCTCCTCAGTACACCGGAGAGAGTAGGTGCGATCAATGGGCATAGACCAACTTAGGCCAAAAGCCCAAGCTTGGGGGAGTACGTATTTCTCACTAATATTACATTCATGTTCACACACTCATTCTAGTTGTCGGTGCTCATACTGTTTCATTGTACTATCCATGCTAGTTTATTTTCTGTTCTAAGCCTTCTTCTTGTGTGTATGAAAAACCTTAAGAAAAACCAAAAAAAAATAGTTGTAGCTTTTAGTTAGTTTACTTTCCATGGCTGCAGTAGTAGTAATTAAAAGAAAACCCAAAAAGATTTCTCGTTCTTCTTTTGCTTGTTGGGAGCTTTCCCGTGTAAATAGTTTTATTTCTTTTCTTATTGTTTGGGGGTCGAGAGGAGAAGACCATGATGAAAATGTTGAGTGGCTCTCATATGCATTATTGTTGATATAACCAAGAGCCCATATTACCTTGTGTTCTCCCTTGTATTAAATGCTTGCAGATTATAGCTTAGTCCAATGCACGTGCACTATTATTATTATCCACACCGTTCGGTCGTGCGAGTGAAAGGCAATAATGACGATATATGATGGACTGATCGAGATGAGATAAGCCGGTATAAACTCGACCTATCTTGTTTTTGTAAATATGATTATTTCATCGTTCCTGATTCAGCCTATTATGAAAGAAACATGTTTGCAATGACAATTAGAGATTATAGTTGCTGATGCCATGCTTAATTTGCTAGGAGTTTATAATGGTTTACCTTGCATGCCAACATGCTATTAAAATGGTTGTGATATGGTATGATAGGGTGGTATCCTCCTTTGAATTATTCGAGTGGCTTGACTTGGCACATGTTCACGCATGTAGTTGAAACAAAATCAACATAGCCTCCACGATATTTATGTTCATGGTGATTTATATCCTACTCATGCTTGCACTCATTGTTTATTAATCTTAATGCATGTTCATGACTGTTGTTGCTCTCTACTTGGTCGCTTCCCAGTCTCTTTCTGGCCTTCACTTGTACTAAGCGAGAATACTGCTTGTGCATCCACTTCCCTAAAACCTCAAAGTTATTCTACATGAGTCCACCATACCTTCCTATATGTCGTATTTACCTGCCGTTCCAAGTAAATTTGTATGTGCCAAACTCTAAACCTTCAAATAAAATTCTGTTTTGTATGCTCGAATAGCTCATGTATCAACTAGGGCTGTCTATATCTTCCATGCTAGGTGGATTATTCTCACGATGGGTGGACTCCGCTCATCACTCACGAGAAAATGGCCGATAACCGGGATGCCCAGTCCCATGCTCAAATCAAAATAATTGAAACAAAACTCCCCCGGGATTGTTGTTAGTTGGAGGCACCCGTTGTTTCGGACAAGCCATGGATTGATGTTTGTTGGTGGTGGGGGAGTATAAACTTTACCATTCTGTTTGAGAACCACCTATAATGTGTGTAGCATGGAAGATATCGAGATCTCTTGGTTGCTATGTTGGCAATGAAAGTATGCCACTCAAAATATTATTTATCTCTGTTTCAAAACTCGAGCTCTGGCACCTCTACAAATCCCTACTTCCCCCTGCGAAGGGCCTATATATTTACTTTTATGTTGAGCCATCATCCTCTTATTAAAAAGCACCGGTTGGAGAGCACCGCTGTCATTTGCATGCATTGTTATTAATTTACATTGAGTATGACTATGACTGGATCTCTTTTACCATGAATTACAATGTCTAGTCAGTCCTTGATCTTCAGGGATGCTCTGCATTTATGTTTTGCGGTCTCAGAAAGGGCTAGCAAGATACCATCTTATTATATCATGTTATGATTGTTTTGAGAAAGTGTTGTCATCCGAGATTTATTATTATTGCTCGCTAGTTGATTATGCCATTGATATGAGTAAACATGAGACCTAACTGTTATTGTGAATATGGTTAGTCCATAATATTTGCTGAAAACTTGAATGTTGACTTTACATATTTGCAACAACAAGATCAAAAAGAGTTTGTAAAAGTTTTTCTTTATCACTTTCAGTTTGTCAACTGAATTGTTTGAGGACAAGCAAAGGTTTAAACTTGGGGGAGTTGATACGTCTCCAATGTATCTATTTTTCCAAACACTTTTGCCCTTGTTTTGGACTCTAACTTGCATGATTTGAATGGAACTAACCCGGACTGATATTGTTTTCAGCAGAACTGCCATTTTGCAGAAATAAAAAGTTCTCGGAATGACCTGAAAATCGACAGAGACACGTTTTGGAATTAATAAAAAATACTGGCAAAAGAATCAGCATCAGGGGGCCTACATCCTATCCACGAGGGTGCAGGGCGCGCCCCCCTGCCTCGTGGGCCCCCTGGGACTCCACCGACCTCACCTCCAACTCCATATATTTACGTTCGAGGAGAAAAAATCAGAGAGAATGATTCATCGCGTTTTACGATACGGAGCCACCGTCAAGCCCTAATCTTCCTTGGGAGGGCTGATCTAGAGTCCGTTTGGGGCTCCGGAGAGGGGAATCCGTCACCGTCGTCATCATCAACCATCCTCCATCACCAATTTCATGACGCTCACCGCCGTGCGTGAGTAATCTCATCGTAGGCTTGCTGGACGGTGATGGGTTGGATGAGATTTACCATGTAATCGAGTTAGTTTTGTTAGGGTTTGATCCCTAGTATCCATTATGTTCTAAGATTGATGTTGCTATGACTTTGCTATGCTTAATGCTTGTCACTAGGGCCCGAGTGCCATGATTTCAGATCTGAACCTATTATGTTTTCATGAATATATGTGAGTTCTTGATCCTATCTTGCAAGTCAATAGTCACCTACTATGTGTTATGACCCGACAACAACGAAGTGACAATAACCGGGACCATTTCCGGTGATGACCGTAGTTTGAGGAGTTCATGTATTCACTAAGTGTTAATTCTTTGGTCTGGTACTCTATTAAAAGGAGGCCTTAATATCCCTTAGTTTCCAATAGGACCCCGCTGCCACGGGAGGGTAGGACAAAAGATGTCATGCAAGTTCTTTTCCATAAGCACGTATGACTATATTCGAAATACATGCCTACATTACATTGATGAATTAGAGCTAGTTCTGTGTCACCTTATGTTATAACTGTTGCATGAGGAATCACATCCGACATAATTATCCATCATTGATCCATTCCTACGAGCTTTTCACATATTGATCTTTGCTTAGTTACTTTTCCGTTGTCACTGTTACCATTGCTACAAAAACTGTTACTCTTACTTTTGCCACCGTTACCTTTACTTCCATACTACTTTGCTACTAAATACTTTGCTGCAGATATTAAGTCTTTCAGGTCTGCTAATACTTGAGAATATTCTTTGGCTCCACTTGTGTCGAATCAATAAATTTGGGTTGAATACTATACCCTCGAAAACTGTTGCGATCCCCTATACTTGTGGGTTATCACTCCTCCGCCGTCCGTCTCACCTCGTCATGACGCGCGCACGCCGCGGGTTACGGGAATGAGCCGAGCCGAAGCTTATTTTTACTGGTCAGGAATGGTTAATTAATCTCGGATTAATTAACGAGTTGCTTACGGAAGTGCCACTGTTCAAGACGTTGGACAGTGGGTTGTTCGCGGACTCGGTCGTGGGCCTGAGCCCAGGCCCATCTACCCGACGGCCTATATAAGAAGGCGCTGGCCAGTAGTGAATCCTAACTCAGTTCACTCACTCCCTCTCGCACAACCCTAGCCGTCATCTACTGTTCCTCTCTCTATGCTGCCTCCGGCGATCCCATCCCGACGACCACGTGCACGGTTGGTCGGGAGAGCAGGCTCCGGAACCCTGTCGTTTGAGATCCTGCCCCGGAGAATGGCAATAAGGTTTTTGGGGAGCGTCTCAACGCGACTGCTCCCGATCCGTCCCCGTCTTCGTCCGCTTCTGCTTCCACTACTTCCCGTGCATCGACTCCATGGGTGATGACGAAGCCGCCAAGAAGAAGGCCTCGGCCTCGGCCGAGGCTGCCGCCGCCGCCGCCGCGTTGGTCTGGCCAACATGAGGGTATGACTCGTTCATCCTTTATTTGCTCGTTCATGTGCTAGCCGTATATATATGATGTTCATAGTAGTTTCGGTTCTATGTACTGTACGTGCTCAGATGCTTAGGTATCGGGATGAGATGCATATCGTATTTGCCATATTAGTGTATACTTGTGGATTAGATTAGTCGGAGAAGTGCTAATATTTCCAACATTGTAAACCATAATGCTCCCGTAAACGACATTTTCCATCACTGTTCCATTGGTGATTTAGCAAGCAAAAAAGGCAAGGTGATGGACCGTGTGTTGGCGCCCGCCCGCCGCATGCGTACGTGTACCGCCAGTTCCCATCACGGTAGTGCCTTCCCATCCGATCCGGTGGAGTACGCAGGGCACTGTGCGTTCATGATACCGGCGGTTAAGTACACAATCTTTCGGTGCGGCTTCAATACGCCTCGCATCTTTCTCTTTCCGCCATGGGTCACGACACGACCCGCAATCGCCAACGCCAACAGGCCACCACCGGACCGCCCGTTGCCTCGGATCACCACCTGACCACCCTTTCTGCTCTACTCGACAAATGTCGCCGTCGCATCCAATCCAAAGCTGGGTTAAGGTTGGGTTGGTCGCACTCATATTCATAGACGCCCCCACGCTCCCTCCTAGTAGTATGCACCCGCTTTACCGCAGGCTCCTCTTCATCAGTCTAGCTAGCATTAGCTTGCTTAGAGTAGTGGTTAGCACTGGATCCCATCATGACCACCCTTGTTAATCATGGTGGCGGTAAGTTGCAGTGCCATGCTACTTAGTCCCAAATGCAATGATAATATATTTTGTTTGATGATAAAAAGGGGACGACACAGTCGTTCATGGGGATGGGGCCCATACGTAGCTCGTTGCCTTTCTGACTAGCCTAATCATCATCGCCGGGAAAGAGAATTAGGAGCTGGAGGAGTTGGCATAATCCAGTCCAAGGATTGTTATCATCTGCATAGACTGTGTCCATCTGGTTGCATCACATGGTGGGTAATACAGTACGTATTATACGATAACGACACGAGCTGGACGCGTTCTTGTTCCCCCGTTTCCATTATGGAAAATGTGCGCGGCACGGATTGCGGGAGCTGGCCACCCGCGCCTGAAAACGCAGGCGGCTTTGTTTTAGTTTAATCGACGACCGACGGAAATCACGAAATGGATTCCAACACGCATAGAGGCGCGCGCACTGCATCGACCGAGATAGCAAGGCGAGGCGACCAGAGCGATGTGTGGGCACGCGATCCGCCCACATCGTGTCTCGCACCTCCACGAATCTTGGCTTCGGGTTCACGACATTTGCCTCCCATTTGGACTCTGATTTACGATGGACGTCACGGGACGGCCTCGAGCCCATCGATTTGCTGGTTGCAGCACGGAATGTGTACATCCATCGACAACGTACATCCATCCGTATGCACGATGATGAACAGAATCTCAGTACAGCTAGCCGGACCACAAAATTGATCTTCATGGTTTTTCTTTTCTTTTCTTTTTTAGATAGAAACAGGATCTTCATCTAATCTTTTAGATAGTACTAGTAGGCTTATCAGCTCTCAAACTAGTCAGCGGGCACATCTCACGTCGGTCATTGGCTAATTTTGCTGCACAGCACAGCCTACGCCAACGCATACTCTCCCTAATTTTATCATCTTGGTCGATCGGTGGCTTATCTGCCGACGGTTTAGCAAGTCTTCCCAAGCTACCGTTGTTTAGACAAAGAAAGACCATGACTAGCAAGCCAGGTTAGGTTAGGTGCATGCTTGTTGAGAATTTGAGATCGATGGCGCAACAATTTTAAAAACAAGGTAACATGTCGCCAGGCTAGAAAAAAAGCCATTGCTGACAGTTTCATGCTCCTAATCATAATTAATTAAACAAGAGAGATGCATGGACATGGACATGGACTGGGAGCCAGTTAACTCTGCGAGCCTTTGCTTTGTTTTATGTGGCAGAGCTCTTTTTCCAGCATGTGCCGGGGGAATTATCGATCGCTGCTGGTTCTTGCTCTTGCAGCGCCATCTGAGAGTGATCGTCGATCTCTTCACATGCCCTGCACTAGTTAGTTGGAGCAGCATTTGTTTATGCGCCACTTGATTCTACAGCCCAGTAGATTACTAGCTGTTTAATCTTGGCGTGGAATTTACAACGGTGTAACTGGGATAGCATCTCCACATATATATATATACAGTCGCTTTCGGCCAAATAGGTGCGGGTGTTTATCACTCACTCTTTCAACAA
Organism: Aegilops umbellulata; assembly: GCA_032464435.1. NCBI lineage: Eukaryota > Viridiplantae > Streptophyta > Magnoliopsida > Poales > Poaceae > Aegilops > Aegilops umbellulata. The sequence continues at coordinate 296,850,051 of CP136056.1, forward strand.
CGCGAGATTTTCCTTTCGTGTTGGTTTCAATCAAAACTAGAGGCTAAGCGCGCTTCACAGCGCCGTACTTCACATGTGCGATCAAGTCCTTTATATTTAGTAGATTATTGTGATTGATTATTATTATTATTGGATTTTATCTATGTTGGCTTTTATTTTAATTATGTTCTAGCGGTATTTGTTTCATTCGTACATCGTGTCAGGTTGTTATTGAAGGCATTATTTCTTTCAAGAGGAGAATGAAGTTGTTTGATGCATGATTGTGTTTTCTTTACATGTTCCGGCTCTGATGTCAGCCGGTGGTAGTCGTTTGAGCCTCTTGGTAGCTCCTATTCCACATTGAAACCGTGGAATTCTTGCTATAAGGTTCACATGGGCCGGCCCATAAAATTTCCGCTCGCTCAGCATGGCTCTCTGTTCCTCTCGCTCGCTTAGCTCTTTTTTTCGCTTGCCCCACGGCTAGCTTAGAAACATCGCCTATCTTTTTTTATTTAAAATATTAGTAAAAGATGTTCAAGAATTTAAAAAGTATTGTGCATTTCGAACCATGAATTTTATAAAATGTTCATGAATTTACAATATACTTATGGATTTCATTAGAATAGTCACAAATTAAATGACTTCCTGAAATTAAAAAATGTTCACAAATTTTAAAATGATTGTGAACTTTAGAAATATCTATGGATGAAATAACTATTTATTAATCTGAAAATATGATTATTTTTTTGCTTTTATATGTTGACAAATTTTAATAAGCACACATGAATTAAAGTGTGTAGAAATATAAAAAGAAGGAGAAATAAAATTAACAGCACACGACCTTACATGTGGGGCCCAGAGTGATCCCACAACCCCCGAAGCACCAGAATGTTTCAAATCATAGGAGCTTACAGTATCTCTATATAGATATCGATGTTTGAAGTGATATACAAATATGCCAGTGAGACTCCCGCCTCAACATGTCAATATTGGCCTTCTTCTCGCAGCAATTAGGAGGAAGAGGGTCATTCTCGTAATGAAGCCTCCCTGTTCATCTAAAAAAGACTTTGGAGCTTTGCTCCTGCATCTATGTCGACGACCCAAATGAGGCAGGACAATAGGCCTTACTTGATTTGTTGGATCAGTGCTCAGGATGGGAATGGGTCGGGTCGCTGACCCGGCCCGAAAAGTCAAGGCCAATGGGTCGTGTGGATCGGCCTCAAACCATAGTTGGGTCAGTGGAGCCGGCACCGACTGACCCAAATGGGTCAGCAGGGTCGACCCACCTCCGAGGCGTGAGTTAGCAGCTAGTTACTCGGGCATGTGTTTTGTTGCAGTGGGGTCGTTAGTTCGTTAGTGCCCGCGGGAATTCCTTTGAATGTGTAACGTGCATGCATGTAGGATCTGCTAGCAGGCCCGCGTCGTGCGTGCGGACATGGCCGGGCCGGGCGGATCACAGCGCGCCAGCAGGCGCGTGTGAGCACGGCCTTGCGTATGCATGCACCCGTAGCTGCAACATATCTGATTACCTTTTTTTTAATTGACATATCTGATTTATTTATTTTTAGTAGAAATTGACATATCTGATTACCTGTGATACAAGATAAGAACTAGAATTTGGGCCGACCCGAGATACCCATTGGGCCAGCAAGGCCACTGGTTTTTTGAAAATGGGTCGACCCGTGGCCTCATAAATTGGCCTTGAGACCATGAGGGCCAGGGCCAGGTCGGCCCGTTCCCATGGATCAGTGCTACTCCTTTGCACTGTGGTTTGAAATTGTTAGAGAATGTTGCTGGCGTTCATGGTTCCTTTGTCTAGTTTTTGTGGCATCTTCCTCGTGTTGACTGAAGGGCATGAGACTTAGAGAAGAAAGAGCTTTAGGATCTTTTTTTTAGAAGAATGCTCAAGCGCATTAATTAAGGAATCTTTTTTTGAGAAACACCTGCAGCACTAAACACGAGGCCCACTCAGAAGCCCAGAGCCCACGAACCACCTCGCCAACTCGTCCCCCACGGCGGCCGGCGGCCCCGGCCGAACCGCGAAGACTCGAGCATCGGCGACCGTTACGCGCAACCGGCGGCACGCCTCGCACGGATCATCGCCGTTGCTCCAGACTTGAGAGTGTACAGTGCCCTCTACCCTGTGCCCCGGCTGTTTACCCTCCGATCGATCCATCGGCTCACCGTCAAAATGTCAATCTCGCTCCGCCTCGCCGTCCCGCTCCCGCCGTCGGCGCAGGCACCCACGCCCGCCGGGGCCTGGGCCCGAGAGCCGGCGGAAATGCCGTCACCGTCTCCCCGGCCGTCTTACGGCCGCCGCGCGCGCTCAGGTCCGCGGCCGCACACCCACACGGTGACGGTGACACGGGTTTCGTAGTCTCGTGCAACTCCCGAACAAATTAAGAAACGCCGCATAGCTCGCATCGCCCAGGCCGGGGGCTCTTGCAGCTCTTGGATCTCACAAGACAAGAGTCCTAGTCTTACGGGTTCATGGGTTTTCTGGCGATCTGCAGGGGAGACGCGTGGTGGCGCCGCCGGGGAGACGCCGCCGTGTGCTGCGCGTCGGCGCACATCAGCACCGAGGCGCTGCAATGGGTGTCCGTCGGGGCCGCCGCGTGAGTAATCAAGAAAATAAGCCAGCCTCAGCCTTCCTTTCTTCTTTCTATGTGCATACCTACATGTTTATTTACCAGTAGTAATTGTAGTACTGTATGTATACACGACTTGATCAGTTTGCGAACATAGTTATAAGAGCTGTTCATGTTAGGTTACGGTTTCGGATTATGCAGTTAGATCATTCGTAACAAGGGTGAGTGAGTGAACAATGAAAACAGATGGCTTGGATGCAATTCAAATGTCCATTTCTGTTTCAGTCGTAAGCATGCTTCCATTAATTCTGACCATGAAACTGTAATCTGTTCAGCTCTAAGTCTAAGGCTGTGTGTGTGTGTGTGTTACTTTTGTCGTATGCAGTGTACTGATGCTTGCTAAAGGCACAGCCATACACAAATCTTTCCTCGTCCCTTTGGCTGCTCTACAAGCACCTCAAGACGTCATCTCATGGACAAAGTAAGATGCCAACATTTGGCATAAGATAATAAGAACCATTTCACTTACACATATTTACATCATCTGCATCACGCTTATCCCCCTCCTGTTCTTGCTCTGATTCCGGTGAGGCGTATGATAAAGCCTTGCTCCTCTCAACTTGTGGAGGTGTGGAGAAGAATTGCAGGATGCTGAGAAGCTGCAGAAAACAAAGGAAGTTCCTTTTTTTTTGCAGGTGAACAAAGGAAGTGTGTTGCATGATCCTAGTCCTACATAAGCTGCAGCTTTTTCCTTATTGAAAGCAACTTCTGATTCACCTACTGCTTTAAGCTTTTAAGCATTTCATGTAGTATGTATGGCATGATGTTGTGAATGTGATATATGGTCAGTCAAAGTTTCCTCTCTATCATTCCAATATGGATGTACACGATGGGTCGTTAGTCAAAGTTTTCTTGGCAAGATTCAGTAGCTCTTCATTTATGCATGTTGAGCAAAAAGAAAAAAGCTTCACGGACTGCTAACAGATGCCATCTTCCAAATTTCGAAAGTCATAGCAGCAGCGTGCGTGGAATGCCATCTTTTCAGATATTTGGAAGGGAACATGATACCAGGATGGCACAGACTGCAATAATAAAAGGTTACAGACTTACAGTGCTTCAGATTCTGAAAAAAAAAATCACGATAGCAAGAGATCTTTGGGAGAAAGGAAAATGGAACTTAGAGAAAAACAGAAAAATCGTGATTTCTTACGCTTTGCAGATGATAATTTGCTTTGTTAGTCTTTTATTTATATATATGCAGATACTTCCTTCCGAAAACCTGAAGTAGCAAACAATCTGTTCCCTTGGACTCACACAAAAAAAAACATCTGAAATCGCTATAAATTCTAAAACCCAGCACAAATCATACAGAAAAACTCCAACACGTATGATGAGTAAGACAAAATCGATTTGTGTCCTGCAGAATTTCTATGAAGCTTCAGAAGAACAACGCTAGCAAATTACGTGTATTTTTTCTTGCAAAGTTCAAGAAACCATGACATGACATAGTTTGTTATTACTGTACCTGTCGATGGAAAGGCGAAAAAAAGAGAATTAGCTTTCCCGCAACGCGAGTAGTACGTATAATAAAACAGGGGATTGATTCGCGCTGTCGTCTTTGTTCGGGGACCGGACCAGATGGGCAGGCGGAATGGCAGATCCGCACGCAGCATATATCGAACTGCCACCACCTCCCCTTGCCCCGCGGCCCGCGCCCGCGACTCTCCACTCTCCTTCCACTGCACCCTGGTGTAGTGTTGGTGGCATCTCAGCTCCGATCGCCTGCGACTCCCCTACCCGCCCCGCTCTACGCTGTCTCCCTGCCCGGTATATCCCGCGGCTACCTTCCTTCCTCCGCGTGCCTCGTCTCCTGTCGATTCGCCGTAGCTTCTACCCGCGGCGGATAATTGATGTAAATATTTTCTTTTCCTACAGAACTAATTTACACCTTCATATCATCTTCCCATAAAAAATACGACTTCTCCAATATAACTATTATAGAGTACGTTATAATAATCTAGCATGTCCCAGCAAAAAAAAGTGGTGTACAAAAGGTCGATCAAGATCAGCTTACAACCTTTTCTTGCATTTGATGTATCAAGATCAGCGGAGTAATACTTATTGAGATGCATGCCTATTCTTTCCTAAGCTGGTTCAATTGTAAGGGGCTCTGGTTTAGTTGTATGGAACTTCTTTCCTAGATTTTTTGTTGTTCTTTAACGTCATAAATAACCGCTCTGGTTTTTTTAGGGGAAAATAAATAATCTCTCTGTTTACCTGTGTGCTAACTGATTTTGTGTATAATTCAAAGTTATGGCCCTCTTCTTTCATATAATTAATTCTATTGATGTATATCATCATAACCCGTTAACCTATGCATACACATATAGGTCAGCTAATTCTGCAGGACATATGGCCCTCTTCTTTCATATAATTAATTCTGCCAGGAGGGTGCTCGTCAGGGCTGTCCTAAGCTCGCTGCCAACCTTTGCAATCACAGTGTTGCGGGTACCCAAAAAATTCCTCAAGGAAGTGGACAAATTTCGCCGTAAATTCCTCTGGGCGCAAGATGAAGAATTGACAGGCGGCAAATGCAAAGTCATTTGGTCCAAAGTTTGCTCGCCCACGGAGTACGGCGGCCTCGGCATTCTCGACCTCGAGAAATTCAGTAGGGCTCTGAGACTGAGATGGCTGTGGCATTCTTGGAAGAGTCCAGATCGGCCATGGGTGGGGATGGAGGTGCCTTGTGATGAGAGCGACAAGGTGGCGTTCAGCGCAATGACAATGATCACCATCGGTGACGGACTCACGGCCACCTTTTGGGGCTGTGCCTGGGTTGGTGCTGAGCCCCTCAAGGCGTCCTTCCCGCGCCTGTTCAAACACTCGAGAAGAAAGAATAGGATTGTACAGGCGGCACTGCATGACAATGCTTGGATTAAGGACTTGGCGCATGGCAACGTAAACCCCTTGCTTCAGGAGTTCTTGAACTTAGAGAGATTGATAAGAACTGCTAGAACGAGTATGAGGCTGGGACAGCCCGACGAGATCAGATGGAAATTCACGGTGAACGGGATCTACATCGCGTCATCAGCATATCAGGCACAGTTTCATGGATTGGTCCAGACTCCATTCAAGAAAACCTTTTGGAGTGCCAGGGCTCCTGGTCGGCTCAAGATCTTTGCCTGGTTACTGCATCTTGATCGGCTATGGTGCAATGACAGGCTGCAGAGACAGGGATGGGAAAACCAATACTTCTGCCAACTTTGCTTTCGACGTCTTGAAAGCTCGGTTCATTTGTTCTGGCACTGCGAGCTGTCCGGGACGATCTGGGAGAAGGTGGCAACGTGGCATGGCTGCCAAGCTATGCACCCAGGACTGTGGTCCTCCCTTCAACGCCCAACAGACATCGTTGAGATGATCACCAGCAACACCGCGAAGGGAAGCAGGAAGGGCATCACGGCCATCGTCATGCTCGTGCTCTGGGAAATCTGGTTGGAGCGACACCACTGCACTTTCAGAGGCAAGGTGGCTCAGAGGGCCGACATTCTGGCCGCCATCAGGCGTAGCATTGAGCTGTGGCGGCAAGCGGGAGCCCAATGCCTAGCGCAACCATTTGCAGAGCCACTGGCTAAGTTGCAGCACAAACCCAATCGGCCTCCTGTGCCTTTTCTTTCCCTTCTTCTGTATTTTTTCTCTTGATCCTTGGATCATCCCCCCCCCCCATGTTTAACTTTCCCGCTGCTTCCTGCTTAATATATGAATGCCAACAATTTGCTGGATCTTTCAAAAAAAAAGGAAAAAAATCTGCAGGACATGGAATTGTTAGTTTTCTGAATATTTTGGGGTTTTTCTCTTTTTCTCTGAGTAATGTGGGAATTTGTAATGCGAAGGAGATGCCTTGAATCCCATTTGCTGTTGATAGATATGTAGTGCAAATGTTGCAATTCCCTTATCTGAATTAGGACCTAGGACAAAGCATCAACAAGGTGTGAACCATATAGGCTGTTTGGGCCTTGCGGTAACAATGAAGGCATGAAAGTTCGAAAGAATATGACACATTGACTTTGCTCGTAAAACAGATATGTTCAGACTTACGTGGGTGGATCTTAAGCTGCTTTTGACTAAGTGTATTATTAAGCCACTTGATCTGATCAGTTTATTGTGTGCATTTGAAATTCCCGCCAACATAGCACAATAAATATTCATGGTGACGTATGAAGACACTTATATGTGTTGAGTATGTGTTTTGTATTGCACGTGTATTGGAGTTGTGGCTCACCTCCTAGTCTTGTATAATTGAGGTAGAGACCTTCCCTTGTATTATATATACGTGCACCAGCACCCCATCAATACAACGTTTTATTATATTGCAAATCTCTCCTCCAACATGGTATCAGTTTTTTAGGTTATTTTTCTCGCTTCCGCTCCGCCGCCGCCGCCGCCGCGCCTCTCCTCGCGCCGCCGCCGCCGCCGCTCCAAGCCGCCGCCACCCGCGCATCCCGTCGCGCGCAACGCAGTCGTTCCAAGCCGCCGCCGCCGCGTCTCCTAGTCGCCGCTGGCGCCGCCCTTCTGCCGCCGCCGCCGCGCGACCTTTCCCGCGCCGCCGCTGCCACCCCACCACCGCCGCCGCCGCGCGCTCCTCCCGCGCCGCCGCCGGGCCCAGCGCCGCCGCGCGACTCCCGCGCCGCCGCCGCCCGCTCGCGCCGCCGCGACCCAGCGTCGCAGCCGCCGCCATCGCCCGACTCCCGCGCCACCGCCGCTGCTAATCCGCCACCGCGCGACTCCTACGCGCCGTCGCCGCCGCTACCCCGCCGCCGCGCGACTCCTCCGCGCCGCCACCGATGGCGTTCACCGGCCTGTCCGCCGCCGCCTCTGCCGTCCCGCCACCAGCGCCCTCCGGTGCGGCCCCGGCGCCATACGGCGCGGTCGCCGCGTACGGCGCATCCGGCGTCACCCACATGCAGCCGTCCCCGCCAATGGCCGGCGGCCCTGCTCCGCCTGCCCCGACGATGGCCTTTCCAGGCTGGTGTTACCCGTCGACCGGCACCGGCTACGGTACCCTCCCTGTGCCGCCGCCGGCCCAGGGCGCCGGCTGTTGGGGAACGTTGCAGAAAATTAAAATTTTTCCTACGGTTTCACCAAGATCCATCTATGAGTTCATCTAGCAACGAGTATTCAGATTAGATAGCATCTACATACCACTTTGTAGATCGCAACGGAAGCGTTCAAGTGAACGTGGATGAGGTAGTCGTACTCGCCGTGATCCAATTCACCAATGATCTAGTGCCGAACGGACGGCACCTCCGCGTTCAACACACGTACGGAAAGCGTGATGTCTCCTCCTTCTTGATCCAGCAAGGCAAAGGAGAGGTTGGGGAAGAAGGCTCCAGCAGCAGCACGACGGCGTGGTGATGGTGGAACTGCAGTACTCCGGCAGGGCTTCGCCGTGCACTTACGGAGGAGGAGGAGGTGTTGGAGAGAGGAGGGGGGCGCCAGGGCTTATTGTGCGGCCACCCCTCCCTCCCCTCCCTTTATATAGGCGCATGAGAGGGGGGGGGAGGGCGCAGCCTTGCCCCTTCCTCCAAGGAAGGGGTGCGGCCAAAGGGGGGGGAGGAGTCCATCCTCCCCAAGGCACCTCGGAGGTGCCTTCCCCTCTTTGGACTCTTCCCTCTCCAAGTCTCCTTGGCGCATGGGCCCTTGGGGCTGGTGCCCTTGGCCCATATAGGCCAGGGCGCACCCCCTATAGCCCATGTGGCCCCCGGGGCAGGTGGACCCCCCCGGTGGACCCCCGGGACCCCTCCGGTGGTCCCGGTACAATACCGATAACACCGAAACTTGTCCCGATGGCCAAAATAGCACTTCCTATATATAATTCTTTACCTCCGGGCCATTTCGGAACTCCTCGTGACGTCCGGAATCTCATCCGGGACTCCGAACAACATTCGGGTTACTGCACATACATATCTTCACAACCCTAGCGTCACCGAACCTTAAGTGTGTAGACCCTATGGGTTCGGGAGACATGCAGACATGACCGAGACGGATCTCGGGCAATAACCAACAGTGGGATCTGGATACCCATGTTGGCTCCCACATGCTCCACGATGATCTCATCGGATGAACCACGATGTCGAGGATTCAATTAATCCCGTATACGATTCCCTTTGTCAATCGGTATTTTACTTGCCCGAGATTCGATCGTCGGTATCCCAGTACCTCGTTCAATCTCGTTATCGGCAAGTCACTTTTCTCGTACCGTAATGCATGATCCTTGTGATCAAACACTTTGATCACCTTGAGCTCATATGATGATGCATTACCGAGAGGGCCCGGTGATACCTCTCCGTCAAGCGGAGTGACAAATCCCAGTCTCGATTCATGTCAACCCAACAGACACTTTCAGAGATACCCGTAGTATACCTTTATTGTCACCCAGTTACGTTGTGACGTTTGGCACACCCAGAGCACTCCTACGGTATCCGGGAGTTACACGATCTCATGGTCTAAGGAAAGGATACTTGACATTGGAAAACTCTAGCAAACGAACTATGCGATCTTATGCTATGTTTAGGATTGGGTCTTGTCCATCACATCATTCTCCCAATGATGTGATCCCGTTATCGATGGCATCCAATGTCCATAGTCAGGAAACCATGACTATCTGTCGATCAACAAGCTAGTCAACTAGAGGCTCACTAGGGACATATTGTTGTCTGTTATTCACACATGTATTACGATTTCCGGATAACACAATTGTAGCACGAATAAATACAATTATCATGAATAAGGAAATATAATAATAATGCTTTTATTATTGCCTCTAGGGCATATTTCCAACAGTCTCCCACTTGCACTAGAGTCAATAATCTAGTTACATTGTGATGAATCGAACACCCATAGAGTTCTGGTGCTGATCATGTTTTGCCTTAGGGAGAGGTTTAGTCAACGGATCTGCGACATTCAGATCCGTGTGCACTTTACAAATTTCTATGTCTCCATCTTGAACATTTTCACGAATGGAGTTGAAGCGACGCTTGATGTGCCTAGTCTTCTTGTGAAACCTGGGCTCCTTTGCAAGTGCAATAGCTCCAGTGTTGTCACAGAAGAGCTTGATTGGCCCCGACGCATTGGGTATGACTCCGAGGTCGGTGATGAACTCCTTCACCCAAATTGCTTCATGTGCCGCCTCCGAGGCTGCCATTGTTGGAAATATGCCCTAGAGGCAATAATAAAAGCATTATTATTATATTTCCTTATTCATGATAATTGTCTTTATTCGTGCTATAATTGTGTTAACCGGAAATCGTAATACATGTGTGAATAATAGACAACAAACATGTCCCTGGTGAGCCTCTAGTTGACTAGCTCGTTGATCGACAGATAGTCATGGTTTCCTGACTATGGACATTGGATGTCATCGATAACGGGATCACATCATTAGGAGAATGATGTGATGGACAAGACCCAATCCTAAACATAGCATGAGATCGCATAGTTCGTTTGCTAGAGTTTTCCAATGTCAAGTATCCTTTCCTTAGACCATGAGATCGTGTAACTCCCGGATACCGTAGGAGTGCTTTGGGTATGCCAAACGTCACAACGTAACTGGGTGACTATAAAGGTATGCTACGGGTATCTCTGAAAGTGTCTGTTGGGTTGACATGGATCGAGACTGGGATTTGTCACTCCGCTTGACGGAGAGGTATCACCGGGCCCTCTCGGTAATGCATCATCACAATGAGCTCAATGTGACCAAAGTGTTTGATCACGGGATCATGCATTACGGAACGAGAAAAGTGACTTGCCGGTAACGAGATTGAATGAGGTATTGGTATACCGACGATCGAATCTCGGGCAAGTAAAATACCGATTGACAAAGGGAATCGTATACGGGATTAATTGAATCCTTGACATCGTGGTTCATCCGATGAGATCATCGTGGAGCATGTGGGAGCCAACATGGGTATCCAGATCCCGCTGTTGGTTATTGCCCGAGAGCCATCTCGGTCATGTCTGCATGTCTCCCGAACCCGTAGGGTCTACACACTTAAGGTTCGGTGACGCTAGGGTTGTAGGGATATGTATGTGCAGTAACCCGAATGTTGTTCGGAGTCCCGGATGAGATCCCGGACGTCACGAGGAGTTTCGGAATGGTCCGGAGGTAAAGATTTATATATGGAAAGTCATCATACGGACATCGGGACAAGTTTCGGGGTTATCGGTATTGTACCGGGACCACCGGAGGGTCCCGGGGGTCCACCAGGTGGGGCCACCTATCCCGGAGGGCCCCATGGGCTGTATAAGGGAGGGAACCAGCCCATAGGGGGCTGGTGCGCCTCCCCCCCCATGGGCCCATGCGCCTAGGGTTTGGGGGGAGGGAAACCCTAAAGGGGGCGCCCCCCTTGCTTGGGGGGCAAGCCCCCTTCCCTGGCCGCCGCCCCCCCTAGGAGATCTCATCTCCTAGGGCAGGCGCCCCCCTTGGGGGTTATATAAAGGGGGGGGAGAGAGGGGGCTGATCACCCATTGCCCTGGCGCCTCCCTCTCCCTCTCCAACACCTCCTCCTCCTCCATTGAGCACGGCGAAGCCCTGCCGGAGTACTGCAGTTCCACCATCACCACGCCGTCGTGCTGCTGCTGGAACCTTCATCCCCAACCTCTCCTTTGCCTTGCTGGATCAAGAAGGAGGAGACGTCACGCTTTCCGTACGTGTGTTGAACGCGGAGGTGCCGTCCGTTCGGCACTAGATCATCGGTGAATTGGATCACGGCAAGTACGACTACCTCATCCACGTTCACTCGAACGCTTCCGTTGCGATCTACAAAGTGGTATGTAGATGCTATCTAATCTGAATACTCGTTGCTTGATGAACTCCTATATGGATCTTGGTGAAACCGTAGGAAAAATTTTAATTTTCTGCAACGTTCCCCAACAGTGGCATCATGAGCTAGGTCTATGCGTAGTTCTTCTTGCACGAGTAGAACACAATTTGTTGTGGGCGTAGATGTTGTCAACTCTTCTTGCCGCTACTAGTCTTATCTTGCTTCAACGGTATTGTGGGATGAAGCGGCCCGGACCAACCTTACACGTACGCTTACGTGAGACCGGTTCCACCGACGAACATGCACTAGTTGCATAAGGTGGCTGGCGGGTGTCTGTCTCTCCTACTTTAGTTGGAGCGGATTCGATGAAAAGGGTCCTTATGAAGGGTAAATAGAAGTTGACAAATCACGTTGTGGTCTGAACGTAGGTAAGAAAACGTTCTTGCTAGAACCCTAATTCAGCCACGTAAAACTTGCAACAACAATTAGAGGACGTCTAACTTGTTTTTGCAGCAAGTGCTTTGTGATATGATATGGCCAAAGTTGTGATGTATGATGAATGATCTATATGTGATGTATGAGATGTTCATGCTATTGTAATAGGAATCACGACTTGCATGTCGATGAGTATGACAACCGGCAGGAGCCATAGGAGTTGTCTTTATTTTTGTATGACCTGCGTGTCATTGAGAATCGCCATGTAAATTACTTTACTTTATTGCTAAACGAGTTAGCCATAGTAGTAGAAGTAATAGTTGGCGAGCAACTTCATGGAGACACGATGATGAAGATCATGATGATGAAGATCATGGTGTCAAGCCGGTGACAAGATGATCATGGAGCCCCAAGATGGAGATCGAAGGAGCTATGTGATATTGGCCATATCATGTCACGTTTATTATTTGATTGCATGTGATGTTTATCATGTTTTGCATCTTGTTTACTTAGAACGACGGTAGTAAATAAGATGATCCCTCATAATAATTTCAAGAAAGTGTTCACCCTAACTGTGCACCGTTGCGACAGTTCGTTGTTTCGAAGCACCACGTGATGATCGGGTGTGATAGATTCTAACGTTCACATACAACGGGTGTAAGACAGATTTACACACGCAAAACACTTAGGTTGACTTGACGAGCCTAGCATGTACAGACATGGCCTCGGAACACGGAAGACCGAAAGTTCGAGCATGAGTCGTATAGAAGATACGATCAACATGAAGATGTTCACCGATGTTGACTAGTCCGTCTCACGTGATGATCGGACACGGCCTAGTTGACTCGGATCATGTAATACTTAGATGACTGGAAGAGGGATGTCTATCTAAGTGGGAGTTCATTAAATAGTTTGATTGAATGAACTTTATTATCATGAACTTAGTCTACATATTTACAATATGTCTTGTAGATCAAATGGCCAACGTAGTCCTCAACTTCAACGCGTTCCTAGAGAAAACCAAGCTGAAAGACGATGGTAGCAACTATACGGACTGGGTCCGGAACCTGAGGATCATCCTCATAGCTGCCAAGAAAGATTATGTCCTAAGAGCACCGCTGGGTGACGCACCTATTCTCCCTGCACAACAAGACGTTATGAACGCTTGGCAGTCGCGATGCGATGATTACTCCCTCGTTCAGTGCGGCATGCTTTACAGCTTAGAGCCGGGGCTCCAAAAGCGTTTTGAGAGACATGGAGCATATGAGATGTTCGAAGAGCTGAAAATGGTTTTCCAAGCTCATGCCCGGGTTGAGAGATATGAGATCTCCAACAAATTCTTTAGCTGTAAGATGGAGGAAAATAGCTCTGTCAGTGAGCACATACTCAGAATGTCTGGATTGCACAACCGCTTGACTCAACTGGAAGTTAATCTTCCGGAAGAAGTGGTCATTGACAGAATCCTCCAGTCGCTTCCACCTAGCTACAAGAGCTTTGTGATGAACTACAATATGCAGGGGATGGTAAAGACCATTCCTGAGGTGTATGCTATGCTGAAATCAGCAGAGGTAGAAATCAAGAAAGAGCATCAAGTGTTGATGGTGAATAAAACCACTAAGTTCAAGAGGAGCAAGGGTAAAAAGAACTTCAAGAAGGACGTCAAGGAAGTTGCCGCGCCCGGTAAGCAAGTTGCCGGGAAGAAGCCAAAGAATGGACCCAAGCCCGAAACTGAGTGCTTTTATTGCAAGGGAAGTGGTCACTGGAAGCGGAACTGCCCCAAATACTTAGCGGACAAGAAGGCCGGCAAAACCAAAGGTATATGTGATATACATGTAATTGATGTGTACCTTACCAGTACTCGTAGTAGCTCTTGGGTATTTGATACCGGTGCAGTTGCTCATATTTGTAACTCAAAGCAGGAGCTGCGGAATAAACGGAGACTGGCGAAGGACGAGGTGACGATGCGCGTCGGGAATGGTTCCAAGGTCGATGTGATCGCCGTCGGCATGCTGCCTCTACATTTACCTACGGGATTAGTTTTAAACCTTAATAATTGTTATTTAGTACCAAGTTTGAGCATGAACATTGTATCCGGATCTCGCTTAATTCGAGATGGCTACTCATTTAAATCCGAGAATAATGGTTGTTCTATTTATATGAGAGATATGTTTTATGGTCATGCTCCGATGGTTAATGGTTTATTCTTGATGAATCTCGTACGTGATGATACACATATTCATAGTGTGAGTACCAAAAGAGTTAAAGTTGATAACAATAGTCCCACATATTTGTGGCACTGCCGCCTTGGTCACATAGGTGTCAAACGCATGAAGAAGCTCCATGCAGATGGACTTTTAGAGTCTCTTGATTATGAATCATTTGACACGTGCGAACCATGCCTCATGGGTAAAATGACCAAGACTCCGTTCTCAGGAACAATGGAGCGAGCAACCAACTTATTGGAAATCATACATACCGATGTGTGTGGTCCAATGAGTGTTGAGGCTCGCGGTGGCTATCGTTATGTTCTCACCCTCACTGATGACTTGAGTAGATATGGGTATATCTACTTAATGAAACACAAGTCTGAGACCTTTGAAAAGTTCAAGGAATTTCAGAATGAGGTTGAGAATCAACGTGATAGAAAGATCAAGTTTCTACGATCAGATCGTGGAGGAGAATACTTGAGTCACGAATTTGGCACACACTTAAGAAAATGTGGAATAGTTTCACAACTCACGCCGCCTGGAACACCTCAGCGTAATGGTGTGTCCGAACGTCGTAATCGCACTCTATTAGATATGGTGCGATCTATGATGTCTCTTACCGATTTACCGTTATCTTTTTGGGGCTATGCTTTAGAGACTGCCGCATTCACTTTAAATAGGGCTCCGTCGAAATCCGTTGAGACGACACCGTATGAATTATGGTTTGGGAAGAAACTTAAGCTGTCGTTTCTAAAAGTTTGGGGATGCGATGCTTATGTGAAGAAACTTCAACCTGAAAAGCTCGAACCCAAATCGGAAAAATGCGTCTTCATAGGATACCCAAAAGAAACTGTTGGGTATACCTTCTACCTCAGATCCGAAGGCAAGATCTTTGTTGCCAAGAATGGATCCTTTCTAGAGAAAGAGTTTCTCTCGAAGGAAGTAAGTGGGAGGAAAGTAGAACTTGATGAAGTGTTAACTCTTGAACCGGAAAATGGCGAAACTCAAGAAATCGTTCCTGAGGTGCCTGCACCGAATAGAGAGGAAATTAATGATTATGATCAAGATACTTCTGATCAAGCTCCTACTGAAATTCGAAGGTCCACAAGGACACGTTCCGCACCAGAGTGGTACGGCAACCCTGTCTTGGAAATCATGTTGTTAGACAACGGTGAACCTTCGAACTATGAGGAAGCAATGGCGGGCCCGGATTCCGACAAATGGCTGGAAGCCATGAAATCCGAGATAGGATCCATGTATGAAAACGAAGTATGGACTTTGACTGACTTGCCCGTTGAACGGCGAGCCATAGAAAATAAATGGATCTTTAAGAAGAAGACAGACGCGGATGGTAATGTGACCATCTATAAAGCTCGGCTTGTCGCTAAGGGTTATCGACAAGTTCAAGGGGTTGACTACGATGAGACTTTCTCACCGGTAGCGAAGCTGAAGTCCGTCCGAATCATGTTAGCAATTGCCACATACTATGATTATGAGATATGGCAAATGGACGTCAAAACGGCATTCCTTAATGGTTTCCTTAAGGAAGAATTGTATATGATGCAGCCGGAAGGTTTTGTCGATCCTAAGAATGCTGACAAGGTATGCAAGCTCCAACGCTCGATTTATGGGCTGGTGCAAGCATCTCGGAGTTGGAACATTCGCTTTGATGAGATGATCAAAGCGTTTGGGTTTACACAGACTTATGGAGAAGCCTGTGTTTACAAGAAAGTGAGTGGGAGCTCTGTAGCATTTCTCATATTATATGTAGACGACATACTTTTGATGGGAAATGATATAGAACTCTTGGACAGCATTAAGGCCTATTTGAATAAGAGTTTTTCAATGAAGGACCTTGGAGAAGCTGCTTATATATTAGGCATCAAGATCTATAGAGATAGATCGAGACGCCTCATAGGTCTTTCACAAAGCACATACCTTGATAAGATATTGAAGAAATTCAATATGGATCAATCTAAGAAAGGGTTCTTACCTGTGTTACAAGGTGTGAAATTGAGCTCAGCTCAATGTCCGACCACGGCAGAAGATATAGAAGAGATGAGCGTCATCCCCTATGCCTCAGCCATAGGTTCTATTATGTATGCCATGCTGTGTACCAGACCTGATGTAAACCTTGCCGTAAGTTTGGTAGGAAGGTACCAAAGTAATCCCGGCAAGGAACACTGGACAGCGGTCAAGAATATCCTGAAGTACCTGAAAAGGACCAAGGAAATGTTTCTCGTTTATGGAGGTGACGAAGAGCTCGTCGTAAAAGGTTACGTCGACGCTAGCTTCGACACAGATCTGGATGACTCTAAGTCACAAACCGGATACGTGTATATTTTGAATGGTGGGGCAGTAAGCTGGTGCAGTTGCAAGCAAAGCGTCGTGGCAGGATCTACATGTGAAGCGGAGTACATGGCAGCCTCGGAGGCAGCACATGAAGCAATTTGGGTGAAGGAGTTCATCACCGACCTCGGAGTCATACCCAATGCGTCGGGGCCAATCAAGCTCTTCTGTGACAACACTGGAGCTATTGCACTTGCAAAGGAGCCCAGGTTTCACAAGAAGACCAGGCACATCAAGCGTCGCTTCAACTCCATTCGTGAAAATGTTCAAGATGGAGACATAGAAATTTGTAAAGTGCACACGGATCTGAATGTCGCAGATCCGTTGACTAAACCTCTCCCTAAGGCAAAACATGATCAGCACCAGAACTCTATGGGTGTTCGATTCATCACAATGTAACTAGATTATTGACTCTAGTGCAAGTGGGAGACTGTTGGAAATATGCCCTAGAGGCAATAATAAAAGCATTATTATTATATTTCCTTATTCATGATAATTGTCTTTATTCGTGCTATAATTGTGTTAACCGGAAATCATAATACATGTGTGAATAACAGACAACAAACATGTCCCTGGTGAGCCTCTAGTTGACTAGCTCGTTGATCGACAGATAGTCATGGTTTCCTGACTATGGACATTGGATGTCATCGATAACGGGATCACATCATTAGGAGAATGATGTGATGGACAAGACCCAATCCTAAACATAGCATAAGATCGCATAGTTCGTTTGCTAGAGTTTTCCAATGTCAAGTATCCTTTCCTTAGACCATGAGATCGTGTAACTCCCGGATACCGTAGGAGTGCTTTGGGTATGCCAAACGTCACAACGTAACTGGGTGACTATAAAGGTATGCTACGGGTATCTCTGAAAGTGTCTGTTGGGTTGACATGGATCGAGACTGGGATTTGTCACTCCGCTTGACGGAGAGGTATCACCGGGCCCTCTCGGTAATGCATCATCACAATGAGCTCAATGTGACCAAAGTGTTTGATCACGGGATCATGCATTACGGAACGAGAAAAGTGACTTGCCGGTAACGAGATTGAACGAGGTATAGGTATACCGACGATCGAATCTCGGGCAAGTAAAATACCGATTGACAAAGGGAATCGTATACGGGATTAATTGAATCCTTGACATCGTGGTTCATCCGATGAGATCATCGTGGAGCATGTGGGAGCCAACATGGGTATCCAGATCCCGCTGTTGGTTATTGCCCGAGAGCCATCTCGGTCATGTCTGCATGTCTCCCGAACCCGTAGGGTCTACACACTTAAGGTTCGGTGACGCTAGGGTTGTAGGGATATGTATGTGCAGTAACCCGAATGTTGTTCGGAGTCCCGGATGAGATCCCGGACGTCACGAGGAGTTTCGGAATGGTCCGGAGGTAAAGATTTATATATGGAAAGTCATCATACGGACATCGGGACAAGTTTCGGGGTTATCGGTATTGTACCGGGACCACCGGAGGGTCCCGGGGGTCCACCGGGTGGGGCCACCTATCCCGGAGGGCCCCATGGGCTGTATAAGGGAGGGAACCAGCCCATAGGGGGCTGGTGCGCCTCCCCCCCATGGGCCCATGCGCCTAGGGTTTGGGGGGAGGGAAACCCTAAAGGGGGCGCCCCCCTTGCTTGGGGGGCAAGCCCCCTTCCCTGGCCGCCGCCCCCTAGGAGATCTCATCTCCTAGGGCAGGCGCCCCCCTTGGGGGTTATATAAAGGGGGGGAGAGAGGGGGCTGATCACCCATTGCCCTGGCGCCTCCCTCTCCCTCTCCAACACCTCCTCCTCCTCCATTGAGCACGGCGAAGCCCTGCCGGAGTACTGCAGTTCCACCATCACCACGCCGTCGTGCTGCTGCTGGAACCTTCATCCCCAACCTCTCCTTTGCCTTGCTGGATCAAGAAGGAGGAGACGTCACGCTTTCCGTACGTGTGTTGAACGCGGAGGTGCCGTCCGTTCGGCACTAGATCATCGGTGAATTGGATCACGGCAAGTACGACTACCTCATCCACGTTCACTCGAACGCTTCCATTGCGATCTACAAAGTGGTATGTAGATGCTATCTAATCTGAATACTCGTTGCTTGATGAACTCCTAGATGGATCTTGGTGAAACCGTAGGAAAAATTTTAATTTTCTGCAACGTTCCCCAACAGCCATGTACTCTGCTTCACATGTAGATCCCGCCACGACGCTTTGCTTGCAACTGCACCAGCTTACTGCCCCACCATTCAAAATATACATGTATCCAGTTTGTGACTTAGAGTCATCCAGATCTGTGTCGAAGCTAGCGTCGACGTAACCTTTTACGACGAGCTCTTCGTCACCTCCATAAACGAGAAACATTTCCTTGGTCCTTTTCAGGTACTTCAGGATATTCTTGACCGTTGTCCAGTGTTCCTTGCCGGGATTACTTTGGTACCTTCCTACCAAACTTACGACAAGGTTTACATCAGGTCTGGTACACAGCATGGCATACATAATAGAACCTATGGCTGAGGCATAGGGGATGACGCTCATCTCTTCTATATCTTCTGCCGTGGTCGGACATTGAGCTGAGCTCAATTTCACACCTTGTAACACAGGTAAGAACCCTTTCTTAGATTGATCCATATTGAACTTCTTCAATATTTTATCAAGGTATGTGCTTTGTGAAAGACCTATGAGGCGTCTTGATCTATCTCTATAGATCTTGATGCCTAATATATAAGCAACTTATCCAAGGTCCTTCATTGAAAAACTCTTATTCAAGTAGGCCTTAATGCTGTCCAAGAGTTCTATATCATTTCCCATCAAAAGTATGTCGTCTACATATAATATGAGAAATGCTACAGAGCTCCCACTCACTTTCTTGTAAACGCAGGCTTCTCCATAAGTCCGCGTAAACCCAAATGCTTTGATCATCTCATCAAAGCGAATGTTCCAACTCCGAGATGCTTGCACCAGCCCATAAATCGAGCGTTGGAGCTTGCACACCTTGTCAGCGTTCTTAGGATCGACAAAACCTTCCGGCTGCATCATATACAATTCTTCCTTAAGGAAACCACTAAGGAATGCTGTTTTGACGTCCATTTGCCATATCTCATAATCATAGTATGCGGCAATTGCTAACATGATTCGGACGGACTTCAGCTTCGCTACCGGTGAGAAAGTCTCATCGTAGTCAATTCCTTGAACTTGTTGATAACCCTTAGCGACAAGCCGAGCTTTATAGATGGTCACATTACCATCCGCGTTTGTCCTCTTCTTAAAGATCCATTTATTTTCTATGGCTCGCCGTTCAACGGGCAAGTCAGTCAAAGTCCATACTTCGTTTTCATACATGGATCCTATCTCGGATTTCATGGCTTCTAGCCATTTGCCGGAATCCGGGCCCGCCATTGCTTCCTCATAGTTCGAAGGTTCACCGTTGTCTAACAACATGATTTCCAAGACAGGGTTCCTGTACCACTCTGGTGCGGAACGTGTCCTTGTGGACCTTCGAATTTCAGTAGGAGCTTGATTAGAAGCATCTTGATCATCATCATTAATTTCCTCTCTAGTCGGTGCTGGCACCTCAGAAACGTTATCTTGAGTTTCGCCATTTTCCGGTTCAAGAGGTAACACTTCATCAAGTTCTACTTTCCTCCCACTTACTTCTTTCGAGAAAAACTCTTTTTCTAGAAAGGATCCATTCTTGGCAACAAAGATCTTGCCTTCGGATCTGAGGTAGAAGGTATACCCAACAGTTTCTTTAGGGTATCCTATGAAGACGCATTTTTCCGATTTGGGTTCGAGCTTTTCAGGTTGAAGTTTCTTGACATAAGCATCGCATCCCCAAACTTTCAGAAACGACAGCTTAGGTTTCTTCCCAAACCATAATTCATACGGTGTCGTCTCAACGGATTTCGACGGAGCCCTATTTAAAGTGAATGCGGCAGTCTCTAAAGCATAGCCCCAAAAAGATAGCGGTAAGTCGGTAAGAGACATCATAGATCGCACCATATCTAATAGAGTGCGATTACGACGTTCGGACACACCATTACGCTGAGGTGTTCCAGGCGGCGTGAGTTGTGAAACTATTCCACATTTTCTTAAGTGTGTGCCAAATTCGTGACTCAAGTATTCTCCTCCACGATCTGATCGTAGAAACTTGATCTTCCTATCACGTTGATTTTCAACCTCACTCTGAAATTCCTTGAACTTTTCAAAGGTCTCAGACTTGTGTTTCATTAAGTAGATATACCCATATCTACTTAAGTCATCAGTGAGGGTGAGAACATAACGATAGCCACCGCGAGCCTCAACACTCATTGGACCGCACACATCGGTATGTATGATTTCCAATAAGTTGGTTGCTCGCTCCATTGTTCCTGAGAACGGAGTCTTGGTCATTTTACCCATGAGGCATGGTTCGCACGTGTCAAATGATTCATAATCAAGAGACTCTAAAAGTCCATCTGCATGGAGCTTCTTCATGCGTTTGACACCTATGTGACCAAGGCGGCAGTGCCACAAATATGTGAGACTATTGTTATCAACTTTTACTCTTTTGGTATTCACACTATGAATATGTGTATCATCACGTACGAGATTCATTAAGAATAAACCATTAACCATCGGAGCATGACCATAAAACATATCTCTTATATAAATGGAACAACCATTATTCTCTGATTTAAATGAGTAGCCATCTCGAATTAAGCGAGATCCAGATACAATGTTCATGCTCAAACTTGGCACTAAATAACAATTATTGAGGTTTAAAACTAATCCCGTAGGTAAATGTAGAGGCAGCGTGCCGACGGCGATCACATCGACCTTGGAACCATTCCCGACCCGCATCGTCACCTCGTCCTTCGCCAGTCTCCGTTTATTCCGCAGCTCCTGCTTTGAGTTACAAATGTGAGCAACTGCACCGGTATCAAATACCCAAGAGCTACTACGAGTACTGGTAAGGTACACATCAATTACATGTATATCACATATACCTTTGGTTTTGCCGGCCTTCTTGTCCGCTAAGTATTTGGGGCAATTCCGCTTCCAGTGACCACTTCCCTTGCAGTAAAAACACTCAGTCTCGGGCTTTGGTCCATTCTTTGGCTTCTTCCCGGTAACTTGCTTACCGGGCGCGGCAACTTCCTTGCCGTCCTTCTTGAAGTTCTTTTTACCCTTGCCCTTCTTGAACTTAGTGGTTTTATTCAGCATCAACACTTGATGCTCCTTCTTGATTTCTACCTCTGCTGATTTCAGCATAGCATATACCTCAGGAATGGTCTTTACCATCCCCTGCATATTGTAGTTCATCACAAAGCTCTTGTAGCTAGGTGGAAGCGACTGGAGGATTCTGTCAATGACCGCTTCATCCGGGAGATTAACTTCCAGTTGAGTCAAGCGGTTGTGCAACCCAGACATTTTGAGTATGTGTTCACTGACAGAACCATTTTCCTCCATCTTACAGCTAAAGAATTTATCGGAGACTTCATATCTCTCGACCCGGGCATGAGCTTGGAAAACCATTTTCAGCTCTTCGAACATCTCATATGCTCCATGTCTCTCAAAACGCTTTTGGAGCCCCGGCTCTAAGCTGTAAAGCATGCCGCACTGAACGAGGGAGTAATCATCACAGCGTGACTGCCAAGCGTTCATAACGTCTTGTTCTGCAGGGAGAATAGGTGCGTCACCCAGCGGTGCTCTTAGGACATAATCTTTCTTGGCAGCTATGAGGATGATCCTCAGGTTCCGGACCCAGTCCGTATAGTTGCTACCATCGTCTTTCAGCTTGGTTTTATTTAGGAACGCGTTGAAGTTGAGGACTACGTTGGCCATTTGATCTACAAGACATATTGTAAAGATTTAGACTAAGTTCATGATAATAAAGTTCATTTAATCAAATTATTTAATGAACTCCCACTTAGATAGACATCCCTCTTCCAGTCATCTAAGTATTACATGATCCGAGTCAACTAGGCCGTGTCCGATCATCACGTGAGACGGACTAGTCAACATCGGTGAACATCTTCATGTTGATCGTATCTTCTATACGACTCATGCTCGACCTTTCGGTCTTCTGTGTTCCGAGGCCATGTCTGTACATGCTAGGCTCGTCAAGTCAACCTAAGTGTTTTGCGTGTGTAAATCTGTCTTACACCCGTTGTATGTGAACGTTAGAATCTATCACACCCGATCATCACGTGGTGCTTCGAAACAACGAACTGTCGCAACGGTGCACAGTTAGGGTGAACACTTTCTTGAAATTATTATGAGGGATCATCTTTTTACTACCGTCGTTCTAAGTAAACAAGATGCAAAACATGATAAACATCACATGCAATCAAATAATAAACGTGACATGATATGGCCAATATCACATAGCTCCTTTGATCTCCATCTTGGGGCTCCATGATCATCTTGTCACCGGCTTGACACCATGATCTTCATCATCATGATCTTCATCATCGTGTCTCCATGAAGTTGCTCGCCAACTATTACTTCTACTACTATGGCTAACGCGTTTAGCAATAAAGTAAAGTAATTTACATGGCGATTCTCAATGACACGCAGGTCATACAAAAAATAAAGACAACTCATATGGCTCCTGCCGGTTGTCATACTCATCGACATGCAAGTCGTGATTCCTATTACAATAGCATGAACATCTCATACATCACATATAGATCATTCATCATTCATCACAACTTTGGCCATATCATATCACAAAGCACTTGCTGCAAAAACAAGTTAGACGTCCTCTAATTGTTGTTGCAAGTTTTACGTGGCTGAATTAGGGTTCTAGCAAGAACGTTTTCTTACCTACGTGAAAGCCACAACGTGATTTGTCAACTTATATTTACCCTTCATAAGGACCCTTTTCATCGAATCCGCTCCAACTAAAGTAGGAGAGACAGACACCCGCCAGCCACCTTATGCAACTAGTGCATGTTAGTCGGTGGAACCGGTCTCACGTAAGCGTATGTGTAAGGTTGGTCCGGGCCGCTTCATCCCACAATACCGCTGAAGCAAGATAAGACTAGTAGCAGCAAGAAGAGTTGACAACATCTACGCCCACAACAAATTGTGTTCTACTCGCGCAAGAAGAACTACGCATAGACCTAGCTCATGATGCCACTGTTGGTTTCGTTGCAGAAAATTAAAATTTTTCCTACGGTTTCACCAAGATCCATCTATGAGTTCATCTAGCAACGAGTATTCAGATTAGATAGCATCTACATACCACTTTGTAGATCGCAACGGAAGCGTTCAAGTGAACGTGGATGAGGTAGTCGTACTCGCCGTGATCCAATTCACCGATGATCTAGTGCCGAACGGACGGCACCTCCGCGTTCAACACACGTACGGAAAGCGTGACGTTTCCTCCTTCTTGATCCAGCAAGGCAAAGGAGAGGTTGGGGAAGAAGGCTCCAGCAGCAGCACGACGGCGTGGTGATGGTGGAACTGCAGTACTCCGGCAGGGCTTCGCCGTGCACTTACGGAGGAGGAGGAGGTGTTGGAGAGAGGAGGGGGGCGCCAGGGCTTATGGGTGCGGCCACCCCTCCCTCCCCTCCCTTTATATAGGCGCATGAGAGGGGGGGAGGGCGCAGCCTTGCCCCTTCCTCCAAGGAAGGGGTGCGGCCAAAGGGGGGGGAGGAGTCCATCCTCCCCAAGGCACCTCGGAGGTGCCTTCCCCTCTTTGGACTCTTCCCTCTCCAAGTCTCCTTGGCGCATGGGCCCTTGGGGCTGGTGCCCTTGGCCCATATAGGCCAGGGCGCACCCCCTATAGCCCATGTGGCCCCCCGGGGCAGGTGGACCCCCCCGGTGGACCCCCGGGACCCCTCCGGTGGTCCCGGTACAATACCGATAACACCGAAACTTGTCCCGATGGCCAAAATAGCATTTCCTATATATAATTCTTTACCTCCGGACCATTCCGGAACTCCTCGTGACGTCCGAGATCTCATCCGGGACTCCGAACAACATTCGGGTTACTGCACATACATATCTTCACAACCCTAGCGTCACCGAACCTTAAGTGTGTAGACCCTACGGGTTCGGGAGACATGCAGACATGACCGAGACGGATCTCGGGAAATAACCAACAGCGGGATCTGGATACCCATGTTGGCTCCCACATGCTCCACGATGATCTCATCGGATGAACCACGATGTCGAGGATTCAATTAATCCCGTATACGATTCCCTTTGTCAATCGGTATTTTACTTGCCCGAGATTCGATCGTCGGTATCCCAGTACCTCGTTCAATCTCGTTACCGGCAAGTCACTTTTCTCGTACCGTAATGCATGATCCTTGTGATCAAACACTTTGATCACCTTGAGCTCATATGATGATGCATTACCGAGAGGGCCCGGTGATACCTCTCCGTCAAGCGGAGTGACAAATCCCAGTCTCGATTCATGTCAACCCAACATACACTTTCAGAGATACCCGTAGTATACCTTTATAGTCACCCAGTTACGTTGTGACGTTTGGCACACCTAAAGCACTCCTACGGTATCCGGGAGTTACACGATCTCATGGTCTAAGGAAAGGATACTTGACATTGGAAAACTCTAGCAAACGAACTATGCGATCTTATGCTATGTTTAGGATTGGGTCTTGTCCATCACATCATTCTCCTAATGATGTGATCCCGTTATCGATGGCATCCAATGTCCATAGTCAGGAAACCATGACTATCTGTCGATCAACGAGCTAGTCAACTAGAGGCTCACTAGGGACATATTGTTGTCTGTTATTCACACATGTATTACGATTTCCGGATAACACAATTATAGCACGAATAAAGACAATTATCATGAATAAGGAAATATAATAATAATGCTTTTATTATTGCCTCTAGGGCATATTTCCAACACCGGCTGGGCCCCGCACCACCCGCAGGCTCTCCCCGCTGGCCATCGGGGGTTCATCGGCGCGCCTTACAGTCAACCGGCACCGGCTACGGCACCCTCCTTGTGCCGCCGCCCCTCGGTGGTTATGGCCCGCCCGCTTCGGCGCCGCCCTACGGGGGCCTCTCACCGCCGCCGGTACCTGCGCCATGGGACCCCGCCCTCCTCGCCGCCCAGCACTCTGCGCCGTCGCCGAGTAGCTCTATCGGCGGAGGCGACTGGTACATGGACTCAGGTGCTACCGCGCACATGACAGCTCATCCCGGTAACCTAACCTCCTCCACTCCCATTCACACACCCACTCGTATCACCGTCGGTAATGGCTCCTCCTTACCTATTACTCATATCGGTAGCGCTAGTTTTCCCTCCACTTCCACACCCATTCATATGTCTAATGTTCTCGTTTCACCAGACTTAGTCACGAACCTAGTTTCCGTTCGTCGTCTTACTCGTGAGAACCCACTTACTATTGAATTTGACGGCGTTGGCTTTTCTGTGAAAGACGCCCATACCCGGATGGTTCTTCACCGTTGTGACAGTCCCGATGAGCTCTACCCCGTGCACGTCGGCGCCTCCACTTCCACACCTGTCGCCTTTGCCGCCGGCGTCGACCTTTGGGACGCTCGCTTGGGTCACCCCAACCACACCGTGTTACGTCAAATTCTTAGGAGCTTCTCTTTCTCATGTAATAAGCTCGACGAGCACTCTTGTGAGGCATGACGCTTAGGCAAACATGTTCGTCTTCCCTTTAGTGCGTCCTCCTCAGTTTCCACTTTTCCGTTTCAATTACTTCATAGTGATGTTTGGACATCTCCCGTTGCGAGTAACACGGGCTATCTCTACTACTTGGTGATTTTAGATGATTATTCTCATTATGTGTGGACTTCTCCTCTTCGTCGTAAATCTGATGCCTTAGCCACACTCACCGCCTTTTATTCCTATGTCACCACCCAGTTCGGTCGTCCAATACTTGCACTCAAAACTGATAACGGAAAAGAGTTTGACAACATTGGTCTTCGCACACTTCTCGCCTCTCATGGCACCATCTTCCGTCTGACTTGCCCCTACACTTCACAGCAGAACGGCCGTGCCGAGCGCATTCTCCGCACTCTTAATGACTGTGTTCGCACGTTACTCTTTCACTCAAACGTGCCCGCTCGGTTTTGGCCTGATGCTCTCGCCACCGCCACCCTCTTAGTTAACATTCGTCCGTGTCGTCCTCGGTGGAACTACGCTCCTCACCACCTTCTCTTCGGTACACCACCGTCCTATGATGGTCTCCGCATCTTTGGGTGTCTCTGTTATCCCAGCATCGCGTCCACCATGCCACACAAGCTCGCACCCCGATCCGTCCCATGCATCTTCCTTGGCTACCCTCCCAACACCAAAGGTTACCGGTGCTATGATCCTGTCACTCATCGCGTGTACACCTCGAGGCACATGTATTTTGTCGAGACGGTGTTCCCTTTTTTTAGGTCCCTCCGGCTGCGGATTCCTCGGCGCCGGCCCCCGCGCCCACTAACTGGAGCGATGCGCGGCAGCACCCCCCGGCGCCCCCCCGGCCCGGCGCCTTCTGCCGCCATCTCCCGGGTTCTCGACTCCCTCTTACGAGGTCGAGTCGGTGGGCACACCGCCTGCCACTCCGGCTGGCGCCGCCACCCCTGCGACGGCCTCGACCTCGACCTCGCCCGCCGCCGCGGGATCGGCCGACGCTGCTGCCGCCGCGGCCCCTGCTGTCGCGGCCCCCGCCGCCGCCGCCTCTGCTGCCGGCGCTATCGCGGCACCTGCCGCCGCACCGGGTGTCGCCGCACCGGGTGCCACCGCAGCCGTGCCCCCTGCCGCCGCGGCACCCGCCGGCCCTGCTGCCCCGCCACTTGGCGTGACTACTCGTGCCCGAGCAGGAGTGCTCCGGCCCAGTACGCGCTACTCCGCCGACGAGTATGTGTGCACCGCCTCGACGTCGACGCCATCACCCGTCCCCACTTCAGCTCGTGCTGCCCTTCGGGATCCCCACTGGCTAGCTGCGATGCAGGAGGAGTTCGACGCCTTACAGCGCAACCGCACGTGGCAGCTTGTTCCGCGACCCCCTCGTGCCAACATCATCTCTGGCAAGTGGGTGTTTCGCCACAAGACTCGCCCCGACGGTTCTCTGGAGCGCTACAAGGCTCGATGGGTGGTTCGTGATTTTCGGCAGCGCGCGGGCGTGGATTTCACCGACACTTTCGCCCCGGTTGTGAAACCGGGCACGATCCGTGCTGTCCTTCAGCTGGACGTCTCACGCGCCTAGCCTGTGCATCAGTTGGACGTTTCCAACGCCTTCTTGCACGGCCATCTCGCCGAGTAGGTGTTCTGTGAGCAGCCTACTGGTTTCGTCGACACCGAGCACCCCGATTTCGTGTGCTTGCTCTCCCGCTCTCTGTACGGGTTGAAGCAGGCGCCTCGGGCTTGGTACCAGCGTATCGCCGCCTTCGTGCAGTCTCTGGGCTTTCGGTCCACTCGCTCCGATGCCTCACTTTTTGTGTATCATCAGGGAGCTGACACTGCATATCTGCTGCTCTACGTCGACGACATCATCCTTACGGCGTCCACCCCCGATCTCCTTCAGCGGCTGACTGCTCGTCTTCGTGATGAGTTCGCCCTCAAGGACCTGGGGCCCCTGCACTACTTTCACGGCATCGAGGTGAACCGCTGGGCTGACGGTTTTTTCTGCATCAGCAGAAGTATGCCCACGAGCTCCTTGAGCGTGCCGGTATGCTTAACTGCAAGCCGGCGCCCACTCCCGTTGACACGAAGGCGAAGGTCTCTGCCCTGGAGGGGTCTCTCGCGTCTGATGGAGCATTTTATCGCTCTATTGTCGGTGCTTTACAGTACTTGACGCTGACTCGCCCCGACCTGCAGTACGCTGTTCAGCAGGTGTGCCTCCATATGCACGCCCCGCGTGACTCTCACTGGACTCTGGTGAAGCGTATTCTCCGTTACATACGCGGCACCATGTCCTTGGGGCTCACCCTGACGGCCTCCGCCTCCACCGACCTCGTGGCCTACTCGGATGCTGACTGGGCTGGCTGTCCCGACACGCGACGCTCTACGTCAGGCTACTGCGTCTACCTTGGCCCTCGTTGATCTCTTGGTCATCGAAGCGGCAGCCCACGGTCTCCCGCTCCAGCGCCGAGGCAGAGTATTGCGCCGTGGCCAACGCCGTGGCCGAGTGCTCTTGGATACGTCAGCTGCTCCAAGAGTTGCTTTGTGATGTTCACAAGGCCACTTTTGTCTATTGCGATAACGTCAGCGCGGTCTACCTCTCCGCCAACCCGGTGCACCATCGACGGACGAAGCATATTGAGCTCGACATTCACTTCGTGCGCGAGCAGGTTGCCCTTGGCCGTGTTCGAGTTCTCCACGTGCCGACGTCGCAACAGTTTGCTGATGTGATGACTAAGGGATTGCCTACTCCCGTCTTCGAGGAGTTTCGGTCCAGTCTCTGTGTCTCCGGCGACGCTCCGACTGCGCGGGGGGGGGGGGTGTTGAGTATGTGTTTTGTATTGCACGTGTATTGGAGTTGTGGCCTACCTCCTAGTCTTGTATAGTTGAGGTAGAGGCCTTCCCTTGTATTATATATACGTGCACCAGCACCCCATCAATACAACATTTTATTGTATTGCAAATCTCTCCTCCAACAATATGTTCTCTCCCTTTTGTTCATATGTTGTCTGCTGTAAACAATTTAGGTTTGTACCATGAATGCGGATTATAATTCACGAAATTTAACTCCTCTCTGGCAGCTTAATTTCACTATGTCTGGAATGTCATCTGATGATGCAAGTGCTGAAGTGAGGCTTGCAGGAGAAGTTTCTGGTGAAAAGGTAGAAGAAACTCAAGATCAGAATGAAAGCAGTGGCATGCCCTCGCCACAAGAGGAGGTTCTGTTTTTACAGGGTACCACTTTTTGGGGGTGATCTTGGCCTCTTGGGAGTATATTATTCATGTTATCTTTGTTCCAAACTTGTATGGGTACTCACAGGAGGCAGCAATCAAGAAAAAATATGGAGGAAAAATGCCCAAAAAGTCACCACTTATATCGAAGGTCAATGTCATTGTCTTATAATCTCTTCATTTCCCTTTCAAATTAAATTATGCAACCTTTATATAAAGTAACACAGGTGTAGAATTAATTTTATTTTAAATTAAATGGTATAACCTTAATTCGGAATATCAGGACCATGAGCGGGCATTCTTTGATTCTGCTGATTGGGCTTTAGGAAAGGTAAGCCTTAAATCTCTTGAAAAGCTAATCTAGTGTGATATCTACATCTCAAAAAACCTAAATAGGAAATGCATTTATAACAGTTTTACTTCTTGGTTTGTTTGCTGCAGCAAGGTGGAAGTCCCAACAAGCCCAAAGGGCCCCTTGAAGCTCTTCGACCAAAACTCCAGGTCTCGATACTAATGCTCTTCAGATGCAAACTTCAGCTTATGCTTTCAGTATTCTGTTTTTACTCTTTAGTATGAGATGTATAGTTGAATTATCTGTGCTCCTTATACTGTAAAATAAGTGGATATTCTGATCACGCAGTTTTAGCTTAGCTCTACAAAGCATTGCTTGAAGCTTGACAACAAGTCTTTCATTACTAAAGATCAATGTTGAAGTCAACTTGCAATACTATGCTGTGCCAAGTTCATCTCTTCACTTGTGTTTCCTGACCTTTCAGCCTACTCAACAAAATGCTCGTGCCCGCTGATCTTCCTATGCATCTGCAGACAATGATGGTACTCCTTATCTGCGCATCTCAAGCAGTGAACTCCTTGCATTTTATGCTCAATGTAGTCCCAGTCTCACACAGCATTGTCTTTTTCCCCCCTGCAGAGAGTTTGAGTTTGCCTGCCGAGGAGCTGATCCAGAATGATGATCCAACTGAAGACAATAACAAGGAATAAGCATAATATGCATCGTGCTTTTTATAGGGGAAAATCGCGGTTCTGCTGTCATGATACCAAAACTGTGCCTTGTTAAATAACTAGCACCGGTACTTATAGTATGCCTGAGGTTGAGCTCTGCAGTTTTACCTGCGGTATATCTGGCTTCTTCCACATTGAGCTATGCCTGAACCGGCTAGGAATGAACATTTCATGATGGTGGTGTTGTAGTGCCGGATGTGTAAGAAGAAAATAATAACAATGAAACTTCAGATCTTAACAACACTTTCAAGCAACTGTGACTTCTGCTGATTTATATCTAATGGGGCAATATATATAACATCATGTCTAAACTGTGCAGCGCCAAGGCAAAAATAATGTAGAAACCAACTCCCACAAAATGGTAATTGAAAGCCTTGACAAACCGTTGTTTTTTAGCTCTTCACACACGACTTGGTTTGGAGGTGTTGAGACCGAAAAGAACATAAAGATAGGTCCGATGATAATGGAAAGTACATTAGTGAACGCAGTATAAGCCTCAATCATGCTGACCATGTCCAAACTTGTGAAGAGGTGTTGTGTTAGCAATCTCACCGGGACATTGGCAATTGCACAAAAGACTTAATTGGTTAAGCAACTCAGGAACAAACATGTTAGCCTGGCTAGAGTTTACAGCATTATCAGGAATTTCTTTGGGACCCTAGAGAATGTGCACCAAACGATCGCTTAAGACCGTATGCAGCAACTAAGCCGTGAACGATCAGAGTTCACATATATCGTGCAAGTTGGTGATGAAAGCCTAAGACACTATGCTACGAAGACAACGGACATTTCTGATGACATGAGGGCTGCTGATCCAGTGTTACATACAGCGTGAAAGTTGATGCTGAACGCAAAATACAGACGCTCATCCGGACTACGGTGCGGCCAGGTTGATGTCAACTTGTAAAGGATTGCGGGGTAGGCTGTTGCTAGTTGAGCATCCAGGTATACTTGCTTGAAGGTCTGTCTCAACTAGAGGCTGGTTCACCCGGATCTTCTTGTGATGTCCTACCCAAAAAAGAGGTGTCATGACTTGTGACCAAGAGATAGGATAATTTGTATCCTATGTCATGTCTTAATAATGAAAATGGACCATTGTCTGAAATCTGTTGTGTACAAGCTCTACCTGCTCCAGTGGGCTCAGGTGCATCCCGTTTGTGAGAGAGTGAATTCTGCTCGGTTGAACTCTCTGGTACACCCAACGAGAAAAACAAATCAGTACCCTACCGTAATTGGGGGGGGGGGGGGTGAACTAACAGGGAACCATAAGAACAGTGGTAATGTATTAAAAGTTTAAAACCCTATGACTACATCGTGCCCCAGTAAATCAGGATTGACGTGTTGTAGGTGTGCTAACCGTGTTTCCTTGAGAAGCAAAAATGTTGCTTGTTAGTTATGCAAGAGGGGGTGGAAACTCTGAAACAAAAAAGCTCTAGTGCTTCTCACCATGAATTGTGTGCGGCGACCTCAGTAAACATTCGGTTCGTCCCACCGCTCTGCAGCAACAGCGGTTCTCAGATATATAGCCAAGAAGCTTGTCCGCAAAGGTAGACATCGCCACTTCGCAACTTCGTCTAATTTCAGATATATTTTCCATCATGTGTGTATTATGTTCTTCCAAAATGGTCATAAGCGGGTGGTCTGCCTGCATCTGCACTATTAGTTACATATAAACAGAAGGAGCGAAATTCGATGTAACATGAAGAAATCACAACTAATAATAAGAAATTAATGACTCACAAACGACGGGTATTTCAATCGGAGATGGTTGGAGAAATCTTGTCCAGTTTCAGTGAAGCTGCTTCGTAGCATAGGAGTAATTGGGTTGTGTTGGTGCTTTGTGCCAACAAAACCTGGGGCATGATGGGGCAGGTCAGAAGCTACATCTGCTCGGTGAGTGTGGCTTTCATAGTGGACTCTGGAGTAGCAAACATCTTGAGCGCGCCTAAACTGGCATGTAAAACAGGAAGGGATAAAAAACATGAACGTGTACATGACCACTGCATGTGTTCAGCAACTGAACCGAACACTATTCTGTCATTCTGTGAAAGCACATACTGTCTGTATGCAAATTTAAATGGGAGAGGTCTCACACTAGCTCCAGCGAATGATGTATCTCCGTCCACGTTGCTAGTGATCACTTCTATCATCTTCTTAACCGACTCGTAGTCAAAAAGACTAATCCTTGGTAGATGGTCTTTTGTCTTGGAAAGTGGACCAAGATCAAGATTGTCCAAGTAGAATACCTGCACGACATTTGCACATTCAAATATTATGGTCTGAGCTGAACAGAATTATGATTACACAAAAATAATAGGAAGAAACAAGGACCTGAAGAAACAGGTGGCAGCCAACAAGATGTACGGTGATGTTCCGGTTGCGGATATCAGTTTTCAACTTTCCGACAGCTCTGTTCAAATGCTCAAGTACATAAGCACACCAATTAAATTCTTTAATTTGCGAGATATCGTTGAGTGCGGCCCAGAAATCTATGGTGATGTAGTCATGCTTAGTCGATGGAGCCAACAGGTGGCCAACAACAAAAATAACAAAGGCTATCTTGAAGCAATCTATCTGGACCTTGCTGGAATCTGCATTGATGTCATCTCTCAGGAGATAAGCCTCCGCGGCCTTTAGACTGTGCGCGCCTTTGCTCAAATAGGCAGAAGCTCGCATGAACTCTTTGCAGGCTTCAGACGGCTCGGTTGTATCGGGGCATATCGATCTGGTGCCGCATGGCAGACTGAATACCTTCTGGACATCATGGTCCTGGATCTGCAGAACCCTTTGCTCGTCTATTTTCAGTGTGCTGGACTCGACGTCGACTCTTTCCATTAGCCACGCGCTGAATTTCAAATTCAACTTTGCCAGCATCTTGATCCCCAGCATCCCACCAAAGCCTATCTCCTCGACCAAATCCCTCTTGAACTTGTTAAACTTGCCGACGAGCGAGCACACCTTCTGCACCGAAATCCTTGACGTGACAGAAGGTGCGGATCCAGGAGCGCCTGTTGCTTCCCCTGGATCAGCATCTGCTATGTCGGCAGCTCCGTGATCCTTGCCGCCATTCTCTGTGGCTGTGGCGGCGTCTCGCTGATCTTGTTCCAATGTGGCATGCGGTGCCGGCTGCTCCAGTGGCGTCACCATGTGATGAACTAACTAACAGATGGCACACGAGTAAATTTTGCCTACTCCTCTAGAACAAGGCGCTGCAAAAAAAAAAAAGGATTTACGAGTGGGCGTGTGATCGATCCATTGGTTTGAAGTTTAAACTAGCTGATAACGAAAGGAGGAACTCTGAACAAATGGACAGAGAGCATTTCTCATACCCGGCAGTAAGAACCTACTTAGATTCGTAGGACCATGAGTACCTGAAGGGGCTGGGACCGGGGCCGTACCTGGCCAAGGCAGCAGATCGGCCGGCGTCTCCAAATGACCACCTTGAGCCGGCGACCACCCTCACTAAGTTCTCCGTATCTCAATTGCCATGGATTGCGAGCAGATGAGAGGGGTTTGCGAGCAGGGGTGTGTGGTGTGATGGAGGGTGGGTGGACAGATGGGGGTTGGAGAACCACCGTAATAATTGTTTTTTTCTAGGGACACCTTAATAATTGTTGGATGATACGGGGGTTAAGGGCATCCCAAACACTAGCCTGCAAAACGAAAAACCGCATTCGTCCGCGGATAAGGGACCGATCTGCAGACACAGATAAGAAAACCAGTCATCCAACACTATTTGAATAACATTGAATTATTACGGTTAAAATTACTTATAGTGAAGAGGAGCACATGGAGGCTCCGCTCCCTGTAATCCACACGTACATTACTGTCTCGAGATGGGTGCAATTAATGCAATTTAAGTTACTTCTCTTCAATACAAGAAGTATTGCAACGCCCTACAGCGGGGACCACTCACGTTTGCGCAAGACGGAGGGCACCATAGGACAGCACCATAAATAAAATATACAATCATACCAACCAGGATCATGATTAATCCATAGGACAAAACAGATCTACTCGAGCATCATAAGATAATCACATATCATTGGGAAATAATATATAGTGTTGAGCACCATGTTTAAGTAGAAATTACAGCGGGGAGAAGGGTTGTTACACCGCTACATAAAGGGAAAGAAATTTGGTGTTGACGGAAGCAAGGTTGTTGATGTAGATCGATGTCCCGATCATTGCCCCGCGGCGTTCCTGTGCCACCGGGAGAGAGGGGGAGAGAGCCACCCTCCTTCTTCTTCTTCCTTGGCCTCACCCCTAGATGGGAGGAGGGTTCCCCCTCTGGTCCATGGCCTCCATGGCGACGGAGGGGCCCCTCCGAGATTGGATCTGTCTCTCTGTTTTTTCCTGTTTCGCGCTCCTCAGATCTGGCCGAAATCCGTTTCTTATATTTTCGGAGATCCCTAACTCCGATAGTGCTGAGATTTTAACACGATGTTTTCCGGATATAAGCTTCCTTGCGCCCAAAGTAGAGCTCCAACCGACATACAAGGAGGGCACAACCCACCACCGCGCGCCTATGTGTCTTATGGTCACTGTGGGCCTCCGTTTGCGTTGATTTCACCTCCCAAAATTCACAAATATTCGAAAATAATTCTCCGTAAAATTTTATTGCATTTGGAGTTCGTTTGATATAGATAGTCTACAAAACAAAAAACATAAAAAAAACAGGAACTGACACTAGGCACTAGATCAATAGGTTAGTCCAATAAATCATATAAAATGTTTCCAAAAATATGTGAAAGTTGTATAATATTAGCATGGAACAATAAAAAATTATAGATACGACGGAGACGTATCAGCATCCCCAAGCTTAATTCCTGCTCCTCCTCAAGTAGGTAAATGACAAAAAAGATAATTTTTTATGTGGAATGCTACCTAGCATAAACTTGATCATATATCTAATCATGTCATGAATATTAAGACACAAATGATTCAAAGCAATAGCCTATAATTTGACATAAATACATTAATACTGAGGCATCCCAACAAACAATCTTGTCTTTCAAAATATCAACGCTAAAGAATGCTATCCCTAGCCCATCATGCTCAGTCATTGATCCATTCACGAAACACACTCGAATATTAGCCACATCAATGCACAAGTATGATCATAGTGATCCCTAGTTGGTGCTTTATAAGAGAAGATGGAGACTCAAATAAAAAAATTGCATAAAAATAAATAGATAGGTCCTTCGCAGAGGGAAGCAGAGATTTGTAGAGGTGCCAGAGCTCAAAGCAAAAAAATTGAGAGATAAAAATATTTTGAGAGGCATGCTTTTCCTGTCAACACTACGACCGAGAGTTCCCAACATCCTCCATGCTAGACACATTATAGGCGGTTCCCAAACAGAAAATAAAGTTCATATCCTTTCCACCATTCTTTCACAATCCATGGCTGGCCGTATCCACGGGTGCCTTCCATACCAACACTTTCCAAGGAATTTTGTTGTTATTATTTTTGATTCATTGTGGGACTGGACATCCCTATTACCGCCATACTCTCGTGCAATGACAAGTGAATAAACACTTATCGTGAGAATAACCCACCTAATTATGGAAGACATCGGCCACCCCTTGCCGCCACATGAGCGGTACGGGCACACAAAACGGAAATTTATTTTGAAAATTAGAGTTGGCACATACAAATTTACTTAGAACATCACGGAAATACCGCATATAGGTAGGTATGGTGTACTCATATGGCAAAACTGAGTTTAAGGATTTTGGATGCACAAGTAGTATTTCTACTTATTACAAGTGGAGGCTAGCAAAAAGATTGAGAAGCAACCAGCCAAGAAAGAAAAATTCTCAAAAATGAGCATTAAGCACACTAACACCGAATAATGCACCACAAGTAGGATGTAATTTCATTGCATAACTATTGAATTTTGTGCTTGCATAGGGAATCACAAACCTTAACACCAATATTCTTACTAACCACAACCATTTACTAGTATCTCCCACATATTATCATCTCTATATCGCAAAACTATTGCAAGGAATCAAACATATCATATCCAGTGATCCATAAGTTTTATGTAGGATTTCATGACTAACCATGCAAATGACCAATTCCTTTTGACTCTCTAAAAAGATATAAAGCAAGAGAGTTTAATTATTTCTACAAAAGTTCATGCTCTAATAAATATAAGTGAAGCAAAAGAGCATTCTACAAATAACGGTTTTCTATGTCATGGTGCATAAAATAAAAATGAAAATCAACACAAAAGACGCTCCAAGATTTACACATATCACATGAACGAAATGAAAACGAAAACACATACCGATACTTGTTGAAGAAAGATGGGATGCCTTCTGGGGCATCCTCAAGCTTAGACGCTTGAGTCTCCTTGGATATTTACTTGGGGTGCCATGGGCATCCCCAAGCTTGAACTCTTGCCTCTCCTCCTTCTCCTTGTATTGAGACCTCCTCGATCTTTGATCACTTCATCCACACAAAACTCAACAGAAAGCTCGGTAAGATCCGTTAGTATAATAAAGCAATTTACTACTTTAAGTATTGTTGCAAACCAATTCATATTTTGTTTTTGCATTGTAGCTATTGTATTATAACTTTTCCACGACTTATACCACCAATAGAATCGATAGTTTCCAATGTTTGGAATATCGCTAATCGTTATCGTCTCGGTCGGCTGGAGATTTGAGATTAATCAGAAATCGGACGATTAATCGATTTTATCGGTAGACTATTTATCAGTCAGTTTTTTATACAAGACAGAGATTTCAAGCACTGATAAGACAAAAACAGAAACAATCTTCACTTAAACAGTACGCCTTTAAATAGGAGAATACTACAGAAGTACAAAATACTACAACCGTGCATATAATAGTATTGTAGAATTACAGAACAAACAAAATTAGAACAACACTACAGCAGCACATGTACTACTTTTGCATGTCTCAAACAATGCATATATAATAGATATTACATAACAGATAACACATAATAGTAGACAGTAGTACAACAGTGCTTATAATAGCTAGTCTTGCTGCTTTGCAAGCAAATATGGTGATAACAAGGTCCAAAAAAGTTCAAATAAGGTTTAACAAGGTCATAAGAAAGTGCAAAAAACATAAATAACATAGTTCTTGCTACTTTGCTAGCACACAACCAAACATCAATCAGCACATAGTCCTTTGCTCTCTGATTCTCTCACAACTCGCAACAAAAAGTCCAAAATAAAGTGCTAGGCCGCTAGCAAAACTCAGACATTGTCATTGTCATAGGATTCAAGGTTGCATCTAGTCTTCCTCACCATTGTCATTGGCTTCTTCTATCCCAACCCCATCATCATCAGACTCGAACTCTATCTCATCCTCGCACAATGTCAGATTCATCATCGAAAACGAACTCTTCCACTTCATGTAGTTCTCTCACCCTAAGAATTCTACAAGGCTCCATTGCATTGTCATCTTCCATTGC
The DNA here is from genome assembly GCA_032464435.1 of Aegilops umbellulata. NCBI lineage: Eukaryota > Viridiplantae > Streptophyta > Magnoliopsida > Poales > Poaceae > Aegilops > Aegilops umbellulata. The sequence goes on from CP136056.1 coordinate 296,887,729, forward strand.
CTCCATCTCATCATCAATGTAAGCATCTTCACATATCCAATCTTGGCACTACAAAAAAAAAATACACTCCCGTGATGATACGTGTTTGTCACAGTAGGTCGCTTTTTTTGTCATGCATGTACATCCATGACAAATTTATGACAGAATCAAGATAGTCATACCTGTGCTGTCGTAGAAGTGTTCCATGACATTACCAAAATCATCATCACGGAAGTGTCCACTTCCATGACGATAAATCACGCGCCACAGAAGTGCTTTTGTCAGGGGTGACCGACACGTGGCATCCACCGTAACGGAACGCCGTTAAGCTATCGGGTCGGGTTTTGGATCCGATAACCCGTTAACAGCCCCGACCAATGGGAAATTTCCACGTGTAAAATTCTTATTGGCCGGACGAAACACGTGTCAGCTCGTGAGTGGGTCAGATAGGCGCCTATGATACGTCGACACGTGGCAGGGCCCAACAGAGGCCCATTCCTGTGAAAAGGCCGGCCCGTTTGACTTGGTCAAAAGCTGGTGGGCCGGCCCATGGAAAGCCTGTTAACGGCCTGTTCGAATATAGCTCATTTATAGCCCGCTAACCCAAGGCCCGTTACGCCCTATCCGAATTAGGCCCAGTAGCGTCATCTGGGCCATCCAATATGATTCCAGTCCATTTTCACTTCTGGCCCATGTATGGCCCATGACGTCTTTCGACCCATATGAGGCCCTATGTAACTCTTGGCCTACTAACGGCCCGTAATGAACAGTGTATCACTTTACACCCATTAACGGTCCGTGGTGAAACTGGCCCGTAATGAACAATGTATCACTTTATACCCATTAACGGCCCGTTATTCCGTTGGGCCGTTTCTAGCCCATGTTATCTTTCGGCCTTCTCAGAGCCCATTTATTCTTGGGCTCATTTCTAGCATTCGTTTACTTACGGCCCGTTATTGTCATTTTCTGCTTGTGGGCCAAATTCAGCCTGTGGTTATAGTCGGCCCGTCTGTGGTCCGTTAATACGTTGGGCCGATTTCATAGCGTCATCAAATACAGCCTATTAACGATGGCCCATTATGGTCGGCCCACGAACGGACGATTCCAACTCTAGCCCGTTTACGGCCATAATGCGGTCTGTTTGGCCCATGTTTGGCCAATCGATTATACTGCCCGTATAAGGCTCATTGATAATACGGCCCGCAGAAGGCCCATTGTTTCTACGACCCGTAGAAGGCCCATTGTTTCTACGGCCCGTAGAAGGCCCACTGTTTCTACGGCCAGTAGGAGGCCCAGTGTCACTACAGTAAATACTAGCCCATGGTTATTGTGGCCTAGTTTTAAAAATAGGTTATTGCAGCCACTAGCTAACCGCGGAAAAAGAAGTGCAATGACTACAAGCAAACAAATAAACAAGACAACAAGGAAATAAATACGTAAGCAACTAATGCTAGGCTATCACGGCTATTACACATATTACATCCACTGGGCATCAAAGTTCGCCACCAGTGCAAATATAGGGAACGAATTAGCATATCATATACACTGGTTGTCAAAGTTGGCGACCAACGCAAATAAACGCCGCAGCAAAACAAATCCAGAACTGAAACCACTTCAGAAGATCTCAAGAAACAATATCCTGGGTACCCATAATGATGGCAAGATGCTTAGCAAGCTTATTAACTTTCTCTTGTTTGGCGCTTAAATCCTCCAGCGCTTGCTGTTGCACCAGAAAATATGCATCTGAATTCTGCAGGGACTTCCTCAGTCCTTCAGCTTCCTATCGCAGCACATCTGATCGATGTCTTTCAACTTGAAGTTGAGACTCAAGAAGACGAACTGAGTCAGGCAGCGAGTTCGAAGAGCTTGTGCCAGCAGTAGTGGCCAGTAACTCGAACACTACATCAAGACAGGACTTTTGGGTTCCCTCATTGTCGTCAAGATAGTTTTTATCAGCTTTCTTGGAGACCAACAGGGATGTCTCACTATCTTGAACCTTATCTGCATTACTTCCTTTACCATTGGATAACGCGGTACTGTTCTCCAATATTTTGTCCGCATTCTAAAAGAGAAACAAGCAGACACATCACATGTTTACCATGTTGTATATGAAACTCATTTTGGTAAATGAGTTCAGTAGTAAAGTGGACAGGATAACAACACGAAGCAAACATATATCTATGTACCATGGTCACTTTATGGTCTATATCATTCTAGTTTTTGTTGCCAAATCAAGATAGAGACATAGTTCAAATAATATTTGTTCAAGACAAAGCAGAATAGACAGAATATAAGTGTGGGTAACTATAGAGCAATAACAACACTTGTAATGTGCATGACATGAGAACATAACTGTTTATTCAATTGAAACTGAAATCAACATAGAGCAGGTTACAACAGCAAACCAGTTAAAGAAACAGGTTCAAAACATACCTGTTGTGCCACTGGAGTTTCAATTCCATCCTTCAAATTTGAAAATAGTTGGTATGAGTAAATACAGTCATGCAAGAGCAAAGGAGTATGAACCATAGCTACAGAATCTGACCTGAGAACAAATCTTCTTCTCCTTTACGTTGAGTTGGGATTCAGAGTGGTGGTCCTCGTGATTTGGGCACTGCAGTTCCCTTACTAACTGCTCGTGTTTGGGTGCTCTATGGTGGAGATGGTGTTGTGTCAACTGGAACTGGGTTACTACTTGCCGGGGTTGGGGTTAGAAGGGGTGTAGCTGGTTCTCTGTCCAACTGGGTAGGGGTACAATCTGCGAGAGTCTGGGTTATGTGCGGTGGATCTGGTCCTTGGGCAAGTACAACCGTGGTTCTATCTGCATCAACTGGTAGCACTATCTTTTCCGAAGACCGTGTTGTTACTCCCTTAGATACTGCCATCACGCTCTCCAATTCAAATGTCTGATAAACAAGAAAAGTAATTGAAAGTATAGACATTGTATGATAGACAGGTGCAATGGATAGTGGGGAATAAAAGAGGGCATGAAATAATTCATATTTATGTTGTCTAACCAAACAAGATAGCATGACACAATTTCACATATATGATGGCTAACTAAGCAGGATAGCATGACACAATTTCACATTATGATGGATAACTAAAAAAGATGGAAAGACATAGTTCAAAATATGAGACTATGTAAACAGGATGACATGACATAACTATATAATGTGTTTATTAAATAGGTTGGCATGCCATAATTCACATACATTCACGGATAGAATGCCATAATTCAAAATATGATGACTGTAAACACTAAACAGGATGAGATGATATAACTATATGATGTCTTTATTAAATGGGTTGCCATGCCATAATTCAGATAGATGATGTGTATGTACTATGTAAACATGATGGCATGATATAATTCTAATATATGATTTATATAGTAAGCAAGTAAGCAGATGGCAATCCATATATGATGTAAAAACTAAGCAATGCAAGACAACATGCATGACATGGGTAATATAACCCTGCCAAGTTTGAGCATAGACCTCAGCGGGAAAATAGGGCTGGTCATCAGTCTCTGAATCCTCCCCTGAGGAGCTCTCTGTAACCAGCAAGATGTCTGCTTCAGCAGGTAGCATTGTCTGCTCTGAATACCTTGTTTTCACTCCAGATACTTCCATCACCGCTTCAAATGGATGATGCACAGGAAGAGCAGTTGAATATACAAACGTTGTCGACAAATGGAACACGTAATACAAAAAAATGATAGCATGATATAATTCACATACATGATGATTGGCTAAACAACATGGCATTGCATAATTCACATATATAATGCCTTTGCAACAAGATAGCATTGTATAATTCACATATATAATGTCTTGCAACAAGATGGCAATGCATAATTCACATATATGGTAATTAGACACTGAACAGGTGGCATTCACACAAAGCATGTCTAAACTAATCAAATGACATAGCAATGCGAGACACCATACGCATGATATGAGCAACATAACCCTGCCAAGTTAGAGCATACACCTCGGGGGGGGGGGGGGGAATAGGACTGGTCATCTGTCTCTGAATCCTCCTCTGAGGAGCTATCCGTAACCAACGAGATATGCGCTTCGTCAGATAGCATAGTCTGCTCTAAAGACCTTGTTTTCACTCCAGAATTTGCCATCACCATGTCAAATGGCTAATGCACACGAAGAGCAGTTGAATGTAATAACATTTTTGACAAATGTAATATGTAACCAAAAAAAGGATGGCCTGATATAATTTACATATAATATGACTGGCTAAGCAGGATGGCATTGCAAAATTCACATATATGATGCCTGGCTAAACAAGATGGCGTTGCATAATTCACATAAACGATGAATAAACTAAACAGATGGCATTCGCACAAAAGATGTCTAAACTAAGCAGATGACATATTTGATGTATAAAGTAAGCAATGCAAGACACCATATGCATGATATAACCAACATCAGCATTCCAGGTTAGAGCGAAGACCTCAGGGGGTAAATAGGAGTTGTCTTCTCCTTCTGAATCCCCCTCAGAACAGATATCTTCCTCTCGATTGTAATCCGAAATGCGTGGAGGGGGGGCTGCCTTTGCGCCTACCATGGAGCGACGTCTGCATGAAATTTTATTGCCAGCAAGGCTCGTCTCTTTTGCTCTACATGTTCAATTCCATTGTTTACAATAACTGTCATGCATAGGAATAAAACATAGTGAGATTATGTAAGGAGTGCATGCAGAAATCCAGAGTGATGGTAGCAACCTGTGGATAAACCCAAAACCAATAATAGCAGGCAGATAATGGCTTCAGTTAAAAAATACAGATAATGGCTTCTTTACTGTTTGTTTCCCACCCAACATGAAACTCATAGTAGACACCGTAGATTAACCAGATAGTAGATAGATACTATTGATAGCGGCCCCGATATGTACCCCACAACCATTTAAAAATTCAAGTTTGACCATTAGTTTGGAGCTAACTCAGAGTCTAATCGGTGAACAGGACGATAAAGTAGCATGTAATATTAAGCGATGCATAACGTAAGCACACACTAAAGAGTGAGACCTCTCTTGCGGACCCGTGTAGTCCTCGAGGTCATCTGCTCGGTTGATGATGGTAGTGCAGTTTTCATGGCTGCCAGCGGCGGGGGAAGAAGATCTGAGGCGGCGAAAGATAGTCCGGAGGCCGGATCCCTGCTGTGCTGGACCCTTCCATCGTTGGAGCAGCTGAGCTGGGGTGGACGATGGTGCAGCAGGAGCGGGACAAACCACACAAGGTTTTCTTTGACAACTATCTGTAAGAGAAGTAATTCTGTAAGGGCTCGTTTGAATTGGAGGATTCCAACAATGCAGGGACAGGAAATAGACATGAATAGGATAGGAATGCACGTGCAAAACAGAGAATTTAAAAACACAGGATTTCTGCCAATCTGGGTGTTTGATTCACAACACCCGGAAGATCACAGGATGCAAAGAAGCATGGTGACATTAAGTCAAACCACAAGAAAATGTACGGTTATAATGCTATTATGCTACTATCTCTTAGTCTTGTGCTTCATGAATAGGAATTTGAAAAGGAGGACAAGTGAAAATTAAAATTCCTACGTTTTTTCTTCCAAGGAGACACTAAAGGAACAAATCCGTGTGCTCAGTGGACAATATATATAACATGTAGAGTAAAAAAGAGATGCAACAAGTGTAGAACCTCTTTGGCGAAGCCATGTCGATCTCAGCGTGATTGGGTTGGCCGGTGAGGATGCTCCGGCTGACTTGTCTGTCGGAGGAGGGGAAGAAGATCTTAGGCGTCTGGAGATGGAGCCCGAGGTACTGCTCCGTTGTGATGGAGGGTTTCGTCGTTGGAGCAGCTCCGGTGAGTTGTACGACGCCGAGGCTGAAGCAGGACAAGAGAGACAACGAACAACGTTAACCTGAGTGGAATTCTAATAGCATCTCCAATACATGACGTAAAATACATAACAACAAAGTGCTAGATGTAAAATACATCAGCCGCTCATCTCTGAACTTAACTGCCGAAACTGAACTTAACTGTCGAAACTGAACTTAACTGTCGAAACTGAACTTAACTGTCGAAACTGAATTTTGCTGTCAAAACTGAATTTTGCTGTCAAAACTGAACGCACTAGCAAGGTGAGGCTACACATCGGTCGACTGCCTTTTTCATCTCTAGTCAGTCGATTTTGCAGCCGTTGGATACAAAATCAAGGGCCTGCAGTTCATCTTCAACCTCCACCCCCCTGAGCCGGCCAAACAGCAGCCCCCCGCCGCCCGCGGCCGGTAGTGCGCCGCCCCGCCCGCCCCGAAAACACTCCCCACCGCCGGTCCGCTGCCGCCCCGGCCATCCCTCTAGGCCACCCCGTGCCGAGCTTTTTCTCCGGCGATCCCCATGCCAGCGCCCCGCCAACGCCCCGCCACCGCCGGTGACCACCGCCCCCATCCTGAACCCTAAGACAGATAGTGGGGTATCTCTCCGGCGAGCCCCCTCCCTGCTGCGGCTGGTTCTTCCTTCACCCCGGCGAGCCCCCCCACCACCTGAAAATCGATTGACCCAAAATTCGATTCAGTCGACTGAAGTGTAGCTAAATCGGAGCAGCATCGCAAGCAAGAGCAAGAGCGAGAGCAGCAGCGCGAGCAAGAGCAATAGCAAGAGCAGACCCGGCAGGGGACCGAGAGCAAGAGCAGAGCAGCAACGCGAGCGAGAGCTAAAGCAGCAGCAGGTCCTACTGATGTGGACGTCGCCGCCGAGGGAGCGACGCCGTGGAGGAAGTGGCCGGCGACGCCGCCGTGGATGGAGCTGCGCCGTGTCGGCTCGGGACCGAGCGCTGGCAGCACCGTCAGATCGAATCAAGAAGAAAATGCGGCGATTAGTGTACAACCTCTTTGGTGGCGCCGATTAGGCCGCAGCTTCATCCGAGGAAACGGTGATGGTGATGCTCTTCCGGTGGTGCAGGTGAAGACGACGGTGTGGGAATGGAGGTGGCGCGAAAGATGAGGGGAACGTCGGGGCAGCTCCTTGGAGGTGGAGGACGGGGTGGCTGAACCGGCAGGACGATGAGATCGATGACGGATCCTCATCCGGTATGGTGGATGAGGGACGTCGAGGTGTTGCTGTGGACGACGTCGTCGGGGAAGAGGCTCCGGCTGGGTGGCGGATGGAGCAGGGTGTGGGGTTTCATCGCGGGTTTTCGCGGCCTCGGTGTACGAATGGGTGGGCGGATGGGATGGCAGTGGGGAACCATGGCTTAGAGTCGCGCTTGTCCGAAATGTGGGGTAAGTTACGAAAGTACCCCCACCGATTTTAGGCGGTTCTTTCGGTTCAGGGGTACCACGGGCATTTCGTGTGTCTGGATTTCACATGAGGTGGGAGTTTTCGCGCGCGTTGTAATTTCGGAATAGCAAGGCGCGGGTTGAGATGGAGGGAGTTGTCAGAGCACAACGAGACAAAGATATATCTTAAATATTTCAGGCTAACAAGGCGAGGGTTGAAATTTTCGGACAAGCCTAACGTGTACTGTCCCAAATCAATGCGCCCTACAAATGTCATTAAAAACTTTGAATTCATGTTATGTTCAAATTAAAATATTTCGCTACGTGTATAATGCATGCAACCTACTACTCAAATGAACGTTTTAGTGCATTCCAAACGTATATACTACCGCTTCAATATGAACTAAATTTGAATTCGTTTCTCTATTTGAATAAGATCTACAGTAATGATTGTTGTGAAGTCAAAGCGTTTGAATTCGTTTATCTGTTTTAATAAGATCTACAATCATCATTATTGTCAAGTTAAACCATCATTTGTGTATTATCTTCACAGCACACCACATGATTAGTCTCGAGTTACATATGAACTATGTGTACTTGTAGGATCGGAAGTATGTCTAGAGGGGGGGGGGGTGATTAGACTACTTGACCAAATAAAAACTTAACCTTTTCCCAATTTTAGTTCTTGGCAGATTTTAGCTATTTTAGGACAAGTCAAGCAATCATCACACAATTCAAGCAAGCATGCAAAGAGTATATAGGCAGCGGAAAGTAAAGCATGCAACTTGCAAGAATGTAAAGGGAAGGGTTCGGAGAATTCAAACGCTATTGGAGACACGGATGTTTTTCCCGTGGTTCGGATAGGTGGTGCTATCCTACATCCACGTTAGTGGAGACTTCAACCCACGAAGGGTAACGGTTGCGCGAGTCCACGGAGGGCTCCACCCACGAAGGGTCCACGAAGAAGCAACCTTGCCTATCCCACCATGGCCATCGCCCATGAAGGACTTGCCTCACTAGCGGTAGATCTTCATGAAGTAGGCGATCTCCTTGCCCTTACAAACTCCTTGGTTCAACTCCACAATCTTGTCGGAGGCTCCCAAGTGACACCTAGCCAATCTAGGAGACACCACTCTCCAAGAAGTAACAAATGGTGTGTTGATGATGAACTCCTTGCTCTTGTGCTTCAAATGATAGTCTCCCCAACACTCAACTCTCTCTCACAGGATTTGGATTTGGTGGAAAGAAGATTTGAGTGGAAAGCAACTTGGGAAAGGCTAGAGATCAAGATTCATATGGTAGGAATGGAATATCTTGGTCTCAACACATGAGTAGGTGGTTCTCTCTCAGAACATATGAGTTGGAAGTGTAGGTGTGTTCTGATGGCTCTCTCCACGAATGAAGAGGAGGTGGAGGGGTATATATAGCCTCCACTTAAAATCCAACCGTTAGACACAATCTACCAATCTCGGTGGGACCGAATCAACAAACTCGGTCGGACCAAAATGGTAAACCTAGTGACCGTTAGAGATTTTCGGTGGGACTGACATGCATCTCGGTAGGACTGATGTGGTTAGGGTTTGGGCATAACGTAATCTCAGTGAGACCGATTACACAAACTCGGTGAGACCGATTTGGTAATTAGCTAACCAGAGAGTTGGTCAGGCAAACTCGGTGGGACCGATTTGCTCTTTCGGTGAGACCGAAAAGTTACAAAAGGGAAACAGAGGGTTTGCATGGCAATCTCGGTGGGACCGATCCGCTCTTTCGATGAGACCGAAAAGTTACGAAAAGGAAACAGAGAGGTTGCAATCCCATCTCGGTGAGACCGAGATCCCTATCGGTGAAACCGATTTGCTAGGGTTTGGCAGTGGCTTATGACATATGAGAAACTCGGTGGCGCCGGATAGAAAGAATCGGTAGGACCGAGTTTGGCTTAGGGTTTAGGTCATATGTGGATATGGGAAAGTAGTTGAGGATTTTGGAGCATATCATTAAGCACATAAGGCAAAGAGCTCATTAAGCAACACCTCATCCCTCCTTGATAGTATTGGCTTTTCCTATAGACTCAATGTGATCTTGGATCACTAAAATGTAAAATGAAGAGTCTTGAGCATTTGAGCTTGAGCCAATCCTTTGTCCTTTAGCATTTTGAGGGTTCCACTTTCACCATCCATGCCATGCCAATCATTGAGCTTTCCTGAAATAATTGTCTTGGAATTGCATTAGCTCAATGAGCTATATGTTGTTATAAATTACCAAAACCACCTAGGGATAGTTGCACTTTCAATCTCCCCCTTTTTGGTAATTGATGACAACATATAGATCAAAGCTTCGACAAATGATAAAGAATGAATTACATCATCGCTTTGAGAAGTATGTGATAAGTAAGAGCTCCCCCTAAATTTGTGCATATTTAAAATTTTGCTTTGGATTGCAAATGCACAAAGAGTTAGAGTCATGGGTTACTCTTCCATGTCATATACATCTTGGTGGAGCGCTCAAAATGATAAATAATGAAATACATGCACTCATCACCAAGGTAAAGGTGAATGACCACATAAGATAGATAAGATATATCAAGCATGCATAAATGTAGCTTATGATCAAACACATGATGATCAATGTCTCACAAAGCATATCAAAGTATCTCAACCAAAAGCAAATAATGTACCAAAGACCATCAAATAACACAAGAGAGAAAAGCAACACTCTATCATATGTTTGTTTCCGGCTTATTCTGCAAGCCAAATCCTTTTGTTTTTGTTTTGGTTTGTGGTATTCGAGTTGCTTCGAAGTCAAGTGTTGATTCCATACCTACCCTAAACGGTGTTCTCATATTGCTATGTGAATACTAATCCTTCTTGATCATCAAGATTATCATGCCAATTCTTTTCCAACCGGTGTGTCTCTCTTCAAGTGGATCCGATCACTTCAACATTCGCAAGATCAATTATCAGTTCTTCTCAACGGTGTTTGCTTCATCCGTTCCAAGTTGTCTTTGTTTTCCCGCCCTACCACCCTTATTTCTCCAAGGATGCAGATTTTCTTAATCAAGTATCCTTTTTATTGATGGAAGTTTCTTCATTCTTTCCTTCAATGCTCTTATCCGGTGATTCTCATGAAGATGCTAAAGAAGCTTCAAGTCTATTATTCTTCATTCTTTTCTCCTCCGGTGGACTCAAGTCAAGCTTTCGGTGTTGATCATATTCCTTTTCTCATTTCAAATGTTTTCTCATGCCGGTGTATCTCTTAATCATCCACTTCTCGCTATTCAATTGTTCCGGAGTGCCGAAGATAACTCAGAAGATTTGTGTTTCCATTCTTAATCCGTTCAAGTTATTTCGAGATTGTTATCTCATTCAAGCCATTTAAATCAACCGGTGCAATCTCCCTTTCAAGTAATCGTTCAACGGTGTTTCTTTTGAGTGGGCCCTAACTCACAGGTCTTTTCCCAGGATCTTACCTGACTCTTCTGATCTTCCCGGAGCTATTCTCAAATTCTTTTCAAAGATCGATGTAAGAATGAAGTATCATCAGTCATTTGTCTTTCTCCAAGATCTTCCAAATTCTTTACATCGTTGGCTCAACCTTTCCAATTTTAATTCCGGAGTGCCTCAACAATTCATGGTGGTGTTTCTCATCATCATTCTCAACATTTGAAGACCGAAGAAGAGTTTCTCTTAAATCTTGCTCCATTCTCTTCAAGATTCATGGTTCTAGCTTGATGCCATCCTCTCATAATTGTTTTCGATTGTGAGAATTTGTTTTCACCCATCCGGAGCATTTCAGGAGCCTTTTCAGTTTGATTCTCCGAAGGCCATCATTTCAGAAGAATTATTCATTCTCAGCTTCGTCTATCGTTCTCCAAATCTTACCGGTGCATCTTTCAATATTCTCTAATCAGTTCATGATCTCTTCGTTCTCATGTATCTAAATCCTAGTAAGCATCTTCGTTCATTTGCTAATTCTTCCCGGTGTTTCCTTATCTTTTCTTTGTCCATTTTAAATTCTTACGATGGTTCGTTCAAGATCCTTCTTCCTTCGTTATCATATAGATTCATTCGTTCTTTCCAAATCCTACCGACGGATCGTTGAAGAATTTTATCAAGTTTGTGCTATATCTCTGTTGATCCTTTCTACGATAATAAGTGGTATGTCAAATCCATTGCTTGTCATCAATTTAATTGGTGAAGGATGCGCATAATGTAATTCTTATTCTTGTTTCATCCAAGTGATTAATTCCTTCTTCCGGAGTTCGTAATGGTATCAATTTCTCAGTTCTAAGTTGTTCATCTCTTATTTCCGGAGTTTTTTCATCATATCACATTCTCGGCCCGAGATGCTTCATCTTTTCTTTCCGGAGTTCAAAGTATTCTCGGTTATATCATTTCAAAGCTTCATCTTATCACTGCAAGGCTTCACCTTGTGTTTTCAACTTCTCTTTCTTTTACCATCCTTTTCTTACCGGAGTTCTTCATGGAGGCTCTACATGGTGCTTCGTCAAGGATTCTTTTAATTCTTCAATTGTTCATCAAGATTTGTCTCGGAGTTAAGATCCGCCAAGTTATACTCTAAAATAAACATGGTGTTCAACACATGTCTTGTTTTGAGGAGTTCAAGTTTTCTTCATCTTGCATTCCGAAGCGCAATTCTTTCTATCAATATCTTTTGAGGTGGTCTTATGTAATTCTTGACAATTTCGCTTCGTGTTTCATGATTCACAAGTTTTTAAGAATGAGATATTTAAATCCATCATTTTCTCTTCGTTAAGGAGATCATTTCAACCTATCAATCCCACCATTGGAGTTATCTTGGTAAAGATTTCACCTAAAGCCTTCCCTAGGGAATGTTGCTAATTACGGTGCTTATTAATGATCCATGTTTCTCCTTCTCTTCTCGGTGAAAGAGTTTTCATCTCCGTGTTGCTCTCAAGCAATCAATTGTTTTCCATAGTGGCATGTATTTCACCTCAAGTTTTGAGATGTCTCCATAAGCCCACGAGGATCATATCCTTTCATTGTTGGTTTTCCAACAACTCCGTTCAATCCTACTTCGTAAAGATGCTCTTTCAAATTCATTTATGGTAGGAGATGTTGGTTTCATTCTTCGTTCTATTCATCCCAACTATCTAACTATCATGCATTGTTTTCGGAGGCATTGTGATGTTGCTCTTTTCACCCATCACCTCGTTTTGTAAAGATCATGTTCTTTTCTTGATTATCCATTTAACCGGAGTGTTGTGTCATCTCTTCAAGTTCTTTTCATCTTATCAAGTTTTCCTTCTTCTTGCAGTCGGGGTGCTGCCCAAATTATATCAATCTTATTCCTTCTCTGTCTAGTTTTAACCGAAGTGGTTTCAATATTTATCTTATCACTAAACCTCTTGGTTCTCGTCGTATCCCATGTTCCTCTTTTCTAACGGAGTGTTTTCAACTTTGTTCATCTTCGTTGTTTTCTTTCTTTCATTTTGTTCAACCTCTCAAGGTTCGTGGTTTCACTCGTTCGTCAAAGAAGCAACTTAGTTTTGCCTCTTCTCTTTCTCCTTCCATTTCTCTCCGGTGCCATCCTAGATCTCGGGACGAGATCCTCTCGTAGTGGTGGAGTGTTGTAACGCCCCGAGACCGACGCTCCAGATGCCTCCATGTTTTTCGTTTTCGTCGTGTGTATTTATTTGTTTGTTGCATTCATCATCGCATCATTCACATTGCATCGGCACTCTGTTGCCGTCATGTTTTTAAAACTTGCATTCGTTCGTCGTTGCCGTTTCTTCCTTTGCCTTCATCACCCTCTCTCTGACTGCTTTGTCTTCATTGGCCTTTCGTCAAACCCCTCGCGTGCGCGTCCGAAACGTCTCCGAACCCGACCCGGGCAGTCATGACCGATGGGTCCAGATCATCCCCTAACATCTACAAAACATCTCCGGTTTCTTACTTGGGCTGCCTAACCTATTTATTCTCGACCGCTCGATTTTGATCGGACGGACCGGATTAGTCCCTAACCTAATCCGCAGGCTATATATATAGGTCCAACCCTAAATCCTAGGGGCTTGTCCCATCCACCAAAACCCCACGCCGCCGCCACTCTCATTGTTTTCAGCACCGAGCCAACCACCAGCCAGATCCCTGCCTTCCCGCAGCTTCCCTCGCTTTGGATCGGGCTCCCGAGCGCCTCGCCGCATCGCGCCGGCCGGCCGCCGACGACCCTAGGCCAGGCGCCCTGCGCCCGCGACCCTCGCCCGAGCCGGCGACCTCCAGCAGCTCCTCCCCGTCGTTTTCCCCGAGCAGGAGCTCATGCCCGAGCTCCTCCGTCACTAGCAGCTCCACGGCGTTGCCTCCCTGCCGGCCCCGACCTTGCCTCGCCGCTCCGGCGAGTCCATGACTACCAGATGAGCGCCGCCCCCTTCTTCTCCTTCCCGTGCTCTTCCCATTTTCCCCTCTCTCATATCTCTCTGTTCTCCCTTTTCTCTGTCGACAGGAGCACCCCGCGCCATGGCCTCGCTGAGCTCTGCCCGCATCAGCGCCCAGCCTGCTTCCTCCTCGGATCAGCCGCAGCTGAGCCGCCCTTCGGACCAGTGCGCCCAAGCCCCCTCGATCCAGCCGTCTAGGAGGTCGCCGCCGTGGGCACCAGGGGCTCCCCCGTGCGCCTCCTCCCTCCGTCGCATCATCAGCCGCACACGAGCTCGATCAGGAGAGGAGCTTCCGATCATGCACGCCTCTGCCTCATCTCTGACCACCGCCGGTCTTCGTCGACGCCGCCGGCGTCCACCACCACCTGCGCCCGAGCCTCCCCTCGAGCTCCACTGCCTCCGTGCCGCAAGTCGCCGCCATTCCCGGCTGCCTTGTCAGCCCCGTCATTCAAGACGGGCACCAGCAGGAGCTTTTGACGCCTTGCTCCGTCACCGTCTTGCGAGCATGCCAGCGCTCTCCATCTCGTCCTGTCCCGCTCGCTGGTAACGCGCCGTCGCTCTGCAACGAGCGTTGACTCCCCTCGCGCACCACTTCTTCTCCGCATCGCCATGAACCTCCCCACTCGCTCCCGCCGCGTCTGTCACCTGCAGGAGCCAGGGTCGCTGCCTCCTTCAGTTCATCAAGCTGCCCGTCAAGTTCGCGTCCGGCCCCGATCTGGACCGGATCTCCTCTGCTCCGCCGTCATGGCCACGGATCCGGTCGGTTCCCGTGCACCTTCGCCCCGCCAAGTACCTCGTCGCGCCGCCCTTCGTCGAGTCCACCGTCGCCGGCCTCTGCTTCCCCTGCAACGAGCAGCAGCCGCTGCATCTTCTCTGCATCGAATCCCGCTCGGTTCAGCCCGCTCCGTTGACCTCGCCAGCAAGGCCTAGCGCCTGCGTCCAGCCGGACCGGCCAGTTTTGGCCCGATGTGAGCAGATTCCCCGCGCCCTGGGCCAGATCTCAGTTTCGGCCCGTATAGTGTTTTTTTCCTGCCTGCGATTTTAGCTAATTATCCAGAGTTGGCAGATTTGCAGAAAAGCCCTTCATGTTCATGCATTAATATCTCACAAACCATGCATCGGGTTAAAACAATTTATATATGAAAAGTGCTTAGAAATTCATCTAGTTTCATAATATGCCACTTCAATCCATGTTTAAAATGTTTAAACTTGCTGTTTGCATTAATTTGCATAAATGCCATGTTAAAATGATTTATTTCATAACTAATTAACCGTAACTCGGAATTTAATAAATTATATATGTATATGGGGTAGAAAAATGCCTAGTTTAACATGGTGCACTTTATTTTGCCGTTTAACAACATTAAAATTGTGTTTAGGGCAGAACAGTACCTAATCCATAAATATGCACATGGGGATTTTCCGGAAATATTGTTGTGTTCATAATCGAGAGAGAACTAAATAATTGATGTGGTGTTTCGTCAATATGCAACTCGTTGCATATTGAGCTCCCTTTAATTCGTAGTGTTGGTTGTTGCATTTGCCATGCCATGAATCATTAAACCGGACATGCATCATACTTGATTGCGCATCATGCCATGCTTATGTGGTGGTTGTTTACTATGTTGTTTGTTTCTTTCCGGGTTGCTTATCTCGTTAGCTTCGGTTTCGTTCCGGAGTTGTGAGGATTCGCTCGACTACGTCCGTTTGTCTTCTTCTTGGACTCGTTCTTCTTCCTTGCGGGATCTCAGGCAAGATGACCATACCCTCGAAATCACTTCTATCTTTGCTTGCTAGATGCTCGCTCTTTTGCTATGCCTATGCTGCGATACCTACCACTTGCTTTTCATGCCTACCATATTGTTAAACCAAGCCTCTAACCCACCTTGTCCTAGCAAACCGTTGTTTGGCTATGTTACCGCTTTGCTCAGCCCCTCTTATAGCGTTGTTAGTTGCAGGTGAAGATGAAGTTTGTTCCTTGTTGGAACATGGAGATGCTGTTCCTTGTTGGAACATGTTTACTTGTTGGGATATCACAATATCTCTTATATTATTAATGCATCTATATACTTGGTAAAGGGTGGAAGGCTCGGCCTTATGCCGGGTGTTTTGTTCCACTCTTGCCGCCCTAGTTTCCATCATATCGGTATTATGTTCCCGGATTTTGCGTCCCTAACGCGGTCGGGTGATTTATGGGACCCCCTTGACAGTTCGCTTTGAATAAGACTCTTCCAGCAAGGCCCAACCTTGGTTTTACCATTTGCCTCACCACCACCTATCCCTTTCCCTTGGGTCGGCCAGCCCGAGGGTCATCTTTATTTTAGCCCCCCGGGGCCAGTGCTTCTCTAAGTGCTGGTCCAAACCGAGCGATGTCCGACGCCCCCTGTGCAATCAGGGTCTATGCCAACCCGACGTCTTGCTCATCCGGTGTGCCCTGAGACCGAGATATGTGCAGCTCCTATCAGGATTTGTCGGCACATCCGGGTGGCTTTGCTGGACTTGTTTTATTACTGTCGAAATGTCTTGTAGCCGGGATTCCGAGACTAATCGGGTCTTCCCGGGGAGAAGGAATATCCTTCGTTGATCGTGAGAGCTTATAAGGGGCTAAGTTGGGACACCCCTGCAGGGTTTGAACTTTCGAAAGCCGTGCCCGCGGTTATGTGGCAGATGGGAATTTGTTAATGTCCGGTTGTGGAAAACCTGAAGTTGACCTTAATTAAAATACACCAACCGTGTGTGTAACCGTGATGGTCTCTTCTCGGCGGAGTCCGGGAAGTGAACACGGTGTTGGAGTTATGCTTGACGTAAGTAGTTTCAGGATCACTTCTTGATCATAGTTGTTCGACCGTGCTTTTGCCTTCTCTTCTCGCTCTCATTTGCGTATGTTAGACACCAGATATGCTAGTCGCTTGCTGCAGCTCCACCTTACTACCCCGTCCTACCTTTAAGCTTAAATAGTCTTGATCTCGCGGGTTGAGATTGCTGAGTCCCCGCGACTCACAGATACTTCCAAAACCAGTTTGCAGGTGCCGATGAAACCGTGCATGTGACGCACCCGAGCTCAAGGAGGAGCTCGATGAAGATCTTGTTCATTGTGTTGTTTCGTTTCAGTTGATCAGTAGTGGAGCCCAGTCGGGACGATCGGGGATCTGTGTAGCATTTGGGGTAGTCTTCTTTTATTTTGGTTCCGTAGTCAGACCTTGATTGTATCTGTATGATGTAATGCTTTACTCATGTATTGTGTGAAGTGGCGATTGTAAGCCAACTATGTATCTTTTTCCCTTATGTATCACATGGGTTGTGTGAAGATTACCTCACTTGCGACATTGCTTTCAATGCGGTTATGCCTCTAAGTCGTGCTTCGACACGTGGGAGATATAGCCGCATCGAGGGCGTTACATCTGTTGATGCTGATGGAGTTGGAGCTGAAGTGGATGCTGGAGCAGGTTGGGTTGATGCTGCGGCTGGAGCTGAGGAGGTTGCTCTTGTGTCAGGAACTGGCACTGCACTAGACCTCTGAGCTCGTGGAACTCTAGCAAATGCATCTGTAGTTGTCTTCCCTCTCCTCTCCTGCATGTCATCCTGGAGCTGCACCACTGCTGTCTGTATCTCTGTCACCTTGATATCCAAGTCATAGAACTTCTGTTCTACGATCCTCTCTAAGCTCGCCTGGTTCTGAGTTAGGTTGGCCAAACCTTTCTCAATGCGCAGGGTGGATGCAATCAGGTAACTAAGCTGCTCTTGCTTGGTCTTCAAGAAGTATTCTGATGCCTCCTCTTGAGTTGGCATCCTAGCAGCTTTCTCCTTTCTAGCCTTCTCCTTTTGTGCTTGGGCATGGGCTGAAGATGGTTCATCCATGTTCATCACAACTTCATTGTCTTCAAACTCAGGATGAATAGGAAGATGTTCCTTATCCAAAAGATATATGCCAGTGCCCATCTTGGAGTTGATCAGTTCTTGGATCTGAGGAGCATATCCACAGCTTCTCTTCTGGTCTGCTGCTGTCCTATTGATTGTCTCTATCATCAGGCTCATGACCTTGAACATCTGAGGCACATCAAAGATATGAAGCAGGTTGATAGCATGGCCTCTGACCATCTTGTGATCTCCAGACATTGGTAGCAGAGTGTGCCTTAAGATCCAGTTGATTGTTGGCAATCCTGACAGAAGATAATGTACAGATCCATACTTGAAAGTTTCAAGTGCCTTATCAGGGATCTCCTTGTACATGTTGATCATTGAGTTGTGGTCCATCTTCTTCTTGGAATAGACATCCAAGTCATCTTCACTTTCTTCTGGGGCATTGATCAGTTGAGCCCATTCTGCAACAGTTGATTGGTACCTCGTACCTTCAGACATCCAGACAATCCTCCCATCTGGGTAAAAGTGTGATGTGGAGTAGAACTGCATGATAAGTTCCTCGTTCCACTTTGTGAGCTTTTGCCCAACAAAGTCTGCTACTCCACAAGCGTTGAAGCTGTCCTCCACTCCTGGGAAGTGCTCTTCATTGTCCTTTATGTATTGCCAATTGACCCATTTCATGTCACAGACAATTGGCTTCTTGTCTAACAGGATTGTCTCATAGAAGTCCTGCTATTCCTTAGTGTGGAACCTGTAGTCTACAGCAGTTCTTCTCCTGGTAGCATAGGGATCTTCTGCTCTCCATTTTCTCAATCCAGAGTCTCTCCTGATATTCATATCCTCAGCCACAGGATGAGCATCATTGTGGTCTGGGATGTTGGGCTTCAATTTCCTCAAGACTTGTCCTTCTTCTTCTTCAGCAACATTAGGCACTGGGGCCTTGTTCTTCTCAGCAGCTGGAATATTTCTTGTATTCCTCTTGGGTTTTTGCTTTGGAGCTGTCTTAGGGGCTTCCTTGGGCTTGGATGCAGCTCCCCCTGATCTAATGGCATCACCCATCAGCTTGGGTGCCTTGGGTGCTGGTGCAACACCTTCCTCTTCCTCTTCTTCATCAGAAGAATGTTGTTCAAACTCAGCCATAGGATCTACTTTCTTGCACCATCTGCCTCTTTTCCTCTCTTTCTTTTTCTTGCCCTGGCCAATATCTTCTCCTTCAGATTCCATAGTGAACTTCATTGTTTCCTCAAGCACAGCCTTCCTAGGCTTAGAGGTTGGAACTCTTCTAGCAGGTGCTTTCTTGTGCATTCCTGGTTTGGTGGCTGCAGCTGAGCCATACTCTTTCTTCAGCACAACTCTCTTGGAGGTTGCCTCCTCCTCTGCCACATAGTCTTCATCCTCTGAATCTGAAGTTCTTTTCTTTCTCTGTCTGGTGGCAGCCTTTAGCAGATTGCTTGGAGTGCTCCTGCTGCCATCATCTGAGGAACTTGAGGGACTAGTGCCCTCACTCATATGCACAAGCTACTCTGACTGATTCTGACTGTCACTCTGGTCTGACATGTTGAACAAGCTGACTGCTGACTGCTGACCCTGTGAATAGTTTATAGATGAGGTAGAATGGATGAGCATCACAAAAAGCAGAGATTTTTGCAAAAGAATGATTCAAAAACTTAGTTTTAGTTTCCCATAGAAAGCATTTCGGATCTACCAATTTCTAAACTCGGTGATACCGAAGCAGCATTTGGAACCTAAACTAGTGATCTCGGTCAGACCAAGTCACAGTTCGGTGGCAACGAGACTGCTAGGGTTTCACAAAGTTCAAAAATCGGTCACACCGATTAGTTACACTCGGTCAGACCGAGTTTCACTTGTGCAATGGCATAGGCCAAATCGGTGGGACCGAGTTTTTCAACTCGGTGGTTCCGAGATGGTTTCGGCAGAAACCTAACCCTAAATTTTTCGAATCAGACCTAATCTACGAGTTCTTTGACTGGATAGAAGTTTATCAAACGTGGCAAGAATCATTATGATCACAATGTGCTAGGAATCGGATTGGGAATAGCACAAAGATCGAGTCCATACCCTAGTTCGGCGGAGACTCGCTACGGCGGCAATGGCGGAGGTGATTTCCGTTGACGGCGACGGAGACCAGTGACTGGAGGCTGCTGGTGGCGAGAAGACGATCCGAAGACCACGTCGACAGAGGGAGCTATGGCGCGGGCGAAGAGGTTCGGAGAAATTTCCACATTTTTGCCCGTGACTATATATAGCCCGACCCTCTCGGTGTGACCGAGTGGAACGACTCGGTGGTACTGAGATGCAAAACTGTATACAGTTATTGCAACTCGGTGCGACCGAATAGTTCAAGTCGGTTGCACCGAGACTGAAAACATAGATCAACTTGATGATCTCGGTAGGACCGAAAGTGGGGTATCGGTCAGACCGAGAATCACAAAGAGGTTTTGGAAGTTTAAGTCTATGACGAATCGGGGACTCCGAGTGCTCCTCACACAGAGTGGTTCGAATTTGACTTGATCAATTTTGTGATGTAGCATGAATAGAGTTTGAGATGAGAAAAGCATAGATAGCTAGAGGAGGTTCTTAGGCATTCTTGTCCATCCACTTGGCAAAAGAAAAGATAAAGCCAAACAATCAAAACAACAAGTGGATGTCCTCGAATGAGTAAAATATGCAACCAGCATGCTCACACAATAAAATGGCAATAGAAATATGTGACAAAGCATGCACAATCAATTCTAGCATTTATCAAGCAATTGGCGATGACTAGGTCATCTATATATGAGTATATTGACTTAGGAGTCAAATGAGAACATTTGATCATAGGTCATACTCATCGTTTAAGCTCAAGTGGGGCTACCACTTTTACATAAAGCATTGTTGTGTTCACATTATTAGAGTTGCTTTAGCTCAAGTCTTAGAGTAAAGCTCCCCCTAGATGTGATATCCCCCCTTAAGAGGGATGAACTAACCTTGGGTTTTGTCGATGATGACTTCATGTAGATGTTGAAGATGTGGATGCTCAATATTGATGTAGATCACTTGGAGCTATCCTTTTGAGTGAATTTCACTTTCAATACCTACATGGGTTAGTCCCACAAGGAACAAGCAAGTATATCCATAGACACAGAGTGATGCACATACAAGAAGATGTCTATGAAAGCTTTTAGATTACCTTGTCCCTTGACTTACCAACAAGAGGGTTTGTGACTCCTTGAACTAGTGCAAGATGTGGAAGTTGATTGCACTTGTTCTTGCCAAAATGATAAGAATGAAGTATGTTGGCGGAGTCACCCTCAAGAACTGTCTAGTTCTTCTTCTTTTGGATCCACACCATCTTGATGGGAATCCTTGGAGTTGTAGTCGTACTTTATGAAGTGGAACTTGAAGTAGTCTTGGGAATCCACTTGACTAAGGTCTTAGGAGCTTCTTCAAATGCATCTATTTCCTCTTGAAGCTTGTCCTTGCCTTTTTGCTTGTAGTCTTGTGGTGGAAGATCATCTTGAGTTTGTGTCCCCTTGAAAGAAGTTGGATCATACTTCTCTTGTCGAGGAACAAAATTTGTCTTGGGGTATTGATCTTCTTCCCACTCAACTCCATTGGCATTGAACTTTCGTTCAAAACCAACACCTTGATTCTTCCGGTGCCTTCCTTGCTTGCGTACAATCTCCTCGAATTGCTTACTTCCGGCAAGGCTTTTGTACACTCCTTTCTCTATGATTTCCTTCAATGTGCTATTTTCTTGCTCAAGTGTAACTTGGCTAAGAGAATCATTAGTGGAATCAAGAGAACTACTAGAAGCAACGATATTGGATTTAACGTGATCATTGTTACTACTAGAGGAAGAATCTTTCTTGTTTTTGTTACTAGACTTGACTTGAGGCATGTAAGTGGATAAGAGTAAACGTTTGGCAATGTAAGAAGAACTTTTCTTGCGGAGATCATCATTGATTGCCTTTAAAAACTCATGCTCTTGCTCAAGATTGAGCTTTTCAAAGCGTAACTTCTCATGAGCCCTTAATAGTTCTCGATGATCTTCGAAGATAGTTTCATGAGCTAACTTAAGAGTGTTTAGTTCTTTAGTTAAAGCCTCAATTTTCTCCTTATCATTGTCATTCGTTTTAGCATGATTAATTGACGTTTCATCGTAGGATTCATCACTAGAGTTGTCAACAAGTAAATCATCATCGCCTAACAAGTCATCTTCATCACTATTGAAATCAACATACTCAGGGTGAGTTACCTTAGGACCTTTGGCCATGAAGCATCTTCCAATTCCTTCATTGGGTGAATCGAATATGTCGTAGGAGTTGGTTGACACAAGTGCTAGTCCGGCAACACCTTCATCTTGAGTATATTCCGAGTCGGAGTGATAATTTCTCTCGGAGTGGTTGTCGGAGTCGGAGCCGGATACCCATTCACCAACATGAGCTTGATGTCTTCGTTTTGTGTAGCTCCTTGATGATTTTTCATTCCTTTCCAAATCCTTGCTTCTCCGTGAGTGTCTTCGTTCATAACGATCATCTCTACTCCTTCTCTCTCGTGATGGTGATTCCTCTCTTTTGCTTCTTCTTTTTGGAGAATCTTCTCTTCTTTTGTAGGGAGCCGTACACTCATTGGAATAGTGTTCGGGTCCTCCACAATTGTAGCAGTTTCGCTCTCGACTAGAAGATCTTTTGTCATTGTAGGACCTTGACTTGGAGCTTCTATCTTTGCTTCTACTCTTGTAGAACTTGTTGAAGTTCTTCACCATTAAGCTTAGTTCTTCATTGAAGTTTTGTTTCTCACTTGATGAAGTGGGGGCTTCACATGAGGCTTTATAAGCACCACTTGATTTGTTGTGAAGTTCTTCTTTGTCCTTGAGCGACATCTCATGAGCAACAATTCTTCCAATGACTTCCGTTGGCTTGAGATTTTTGTAATTGGGCATCATTTGGATCAATGTACACACGGTATCATATTTTCCATCCAAGGCTCTTAGGATCTTCTTGATGATGAATCTGTCGGTCATCTCTTCACTCCCTAAGCCGACAATCTCATTTATGATGAGAGCAAGCCTAGAGTACATTTCTGCGACACCTTCACCATCCTTCATTTTGAACTTGTCAAGTTGACTTTGAAGCACATCCAATTTAGATTCCTTGACGGAGTCGGTACCTTCGTGCATATCAATCAAAGTATCCCAAATTTCCTTTGCATTCTCAAGACGGCTTATTTTGTTGAATTCTTCGGGGCACAATCCGTTGAAGAGAATATCACAAGCTTGAGCGTTGTATTGTAGCATCTTCAACTCATCCGCGGTAGCTTCACGGTTTGGTTCTTTCCCTTCGAAGAAGTCACCTTGCAAACCAACACACACAATCGCCCAAATGGCAGGGTTATGTCCAAGAATATGCATTTTCATTTTATGCTTCCAACTAGCAAAGTTAGTGCCATCAAAGTAAGGACCTCTACGGTGATAATTTCTCTCACTAGACACCATACTCTCCTAGGTTGTGAAACCAAGGCAATGACCACCAAAAGCTATGGGAATCAAAGCAAATGGAGACCAAAGCTCTGATACCACTTGTAGGATCGGAAGTATGTCTAGAGGGGGGGGGTGATTAGACTACTTGACCAAATAAAAACTTAACCTTTTCCCAATTTTAGTTCTTGGCAGATTTTAGCTATTTTAGGACAAGTCAAGCAATCATCACACAATTCAAGCAAGCATGCAAAGAGTATATAGGCAGCGGAAAGTAAAGCATGCAACTTGCAAGAATGTAAAGGGAAGGGTTTGGAGAATTCAAACGCTATTGGAGACACGGATGTTTTTCCCGTGGTTCGGATAGGTGGTGCTATCCTACATCCATGTTAGTGGAGACTTCAACCCACGAAGGGTAACGGTTGCGCGAGTCCACGGAGGGCTCCACCCACGAAGGGTCCATGAAGAAGCAACCTTGTCTATCCCACCATGGCCATCGCCCACGAAGGACTTGCCTCACTAGCGGTAGATCTTCACGAAGTAGGCGATCTCCTTGCCCTTACAATCTCCTTGGTTCAACTCCACAATCTTGTCGGAGGCTCCCAAGTGACACCTAGCCAATCTAGGAGACACCACTCTCCAAGAAGTAACAAATGGTGTGTTGATGATGAACTCCTTGCTCTTGTGCTTCAAATGATACTCTCCCCAACACTCAACTCTCTCTGACAGGATTTGGATTTGGTGGAAAGAAGATTTGAGTGGAAAGCAACTTGGGAAAGGCTAGAGATCAAGATTCATATGGTAGGAATGGAATATTTTGGTCTCAACACATGAGTAGGTGGTTCTCTCTCAGAACATATGAGTTGGAAGTGTAGGTGTGTTCTGATGGCTCTCTCCACGAATGAAGAGGAGGTGGAGGGGTATATATAGCCTCCACTTAAAATCCAACCGTTACACACAATCTACCAATCTCGGTGGAACCAAATCAACAAACTCGGTCAGACCGAAATGGTAAACCTAGTGACCGTTAGAGATTTTCGGTGGGACTGACATGCATCTCGGTAGGACCGATGTGGTTAGGGTTTGGGCATAACGTAATCTCGGTGAGACCGATTACACAAACTCGGTGAGACTGATTTGGTAATTAGCTAACCAGAGAGTTGGTCAGGCAAACTCGGTGGGACCGATTTGCTCTTTCAGTGAGACCGAAAAGTTACAAAAGGGAAACAGAGAGTTTGCATTGCAATCTCGGTGGGACCGATCCGCTCTTTCGGTGAGACCGAAAAGTTACGAAAAGGAAACAGAGAGGTTGCAATCCCATCTCGGTGAGACCGAGATCCCTATCGGTGAAACCGATTTGCTAGGGTTTGGCAGTGGCTTATGACATATGAGAAACTCGGTGGCGCCGGATAGAAAGAATCGGTAGGACCGAGTTTGGCTTAGGGTTTAGGTCATATGTGGATATGGGAAAGTAGTTGAGGATTTTGGAGCATATCATTAAGCACATAAGGCAAAGAGCTTGCCGGGGTTTTCCTGGGCTCCCCGAGCACCTATGGGGACGGAGCCCCTTCTCGGTTCGGCGGGGGGCGGAGGTCGCGCGAAGAGCGGATCGAGGCGAGGCACGCGGGGGAAGGTTTTTACCCAGCTTCGGAGCTCTCCGGAGAGATAACACTCCTACTGCTGCTTTGTGGATTGTATTGAGTTCTTGCTCGGGAGCGTCGAGTGCTACAGTACACTCGAGCAGCTAACGAGACCGAGCGCTTCTCTGAGGATCGATCCCCCCCTACGTTGTGCATGGGCCTCCTTTTATATGTTCAAGGGGTCTCCATCAGGTGGCAACGTAGGTAAGGGCAAAAGTGTAAATATGCTGCGGTAGGTACAACTACCTACATAGTGCATCATACCTAACCCTGACGGCAGGGGACAAAGGCATTAAATGCCCGTCTACGTCGCCCAGACGGTGCAGAAAAGGGACCGTCAGGGGCGCCATCGCTCGCCACAATGGCGGTCCTGTCAGTGCTGCATGCCATAGTGTACCCCTGGCTGCACAGCCTCCCGCCACGTACGCTGGGAAGGGTCCCGGAGCGACACGTAGGTGGGTGAGCTGGAGCGCGGGTACAGAGTGGCTGCCTGTCGCGGCAAGTGCCTTGCCGCGGCCATTGCCTTGTCGCGCCCGGGAACTTGTTGCTCGCCGGGTCCTGCCGGGACGCGTGGCTTGCTGCGGCAGGTTTCTTTGAGATGCTCTTGTTGGGCTTCCCGGCAAGCTCCTCTTGCCGGGGTCTTGTACCTTGAATGGCCTTCCCGGCAAGCTCCTCTTGCCGGGGACTTGTCTCCTTGACTTAAATACTTTGTTCTCGAATGGCTCCAAAGGAACCATAGAGAGCCTTGGTGATCACCTGGCGGGCCTTGCCGCGGGGTGCTGCGAGTGCCCGTGCACAAGTTAGGGATACTAGAGTACCCCTACTTTAGTACACCGACAGGAGCCCTCGGGCCTGGGCCACACACGGTGCCGGGCGCTGTTGGGCCAGGCCCAAAACAGGGCACGGGCACGCACGGCCTGGGTCGCGTTGCACCTTGCTCCGCATCCACCACGCCCTCCCGAACGGCACGCGTCGATTGCAGCGTCGTGGGGGAGGTCGTGGGTGGTTCCTTTACTCGGAAATGGCGAAACGTCCGCCCCCTGGCGGTTCGTATCTTCCTCATAAACGGAGGGAGGCGTGGAGGCGTGGTCTTCGAGGCGTCCACCCCCCACGATCACGGGGTGGGGAGAGGTCGCCTCATCCGTCGCCTCAACTCTGCCCTCCCGCCACGCGGCCTCCATGCGCTTGGAGTGGCGAACGGTGAAGGCGGGTCGCCACGGGTCGAGGCAGCAGGTCGGGCCCAGTTCCCTGCGCCTTCTGCGTCTCGATTGCCTGAGCGGGGCGGCCGAGCCCCCACCCCGCTCCTTTATAAGGAGCAAGACGGGGGGGGGGGGGGACGGAAGCCCGCATTCTCTCATCTCCTCCTTTCTTCAGCTTCTGCTCCTCTTTCTTCCATCCGCCATGGAGAAAGGGAACCCTGGTCCTTCGACGGTGGCGACGAGGGTTGCCGCAAGGCAACGCGTTCCTCCTCCCTCCGCGCCCGTGGCGGCAGAGCCAGCCGCAAGGGGAAGATGGAGGGGACGAGGCCGCGGGCGAGGTCGAGGCGGTCGGGGTAGAGGCGGATGAGGCAGCTCGCCGGCCTCGCCTCCGCCAGAAGATCCTCTCCCGGTGGCGGACCATATCGGGGACGACCCTTGCGAATTCTTCGTCAGGCTGCGTCGGCCGCCTCGTCGTCGCCTTCATCTCCCGACTCCATTTGTGAGTGTGATGGAGTTGGATCCGCCCGAGACACTGAGGTTGCATATGAGGGGCTGCGGAATTAGCGGTACGCGAGTCCGCGTCGACTTCCTGGCCCCTGATGTGATGTATCTTGGTCAAGGGTGGAAGACGTTCACCCGCATCCACAGCTTGACGGCGGGCCTCACCCTCCATTTTAAGCTGATGGAGGGCGGTCTCCTCTCCGTCAAGGTCTTCGGGTGCTTCGGGACTTGGGCACGGTGCTGCATGGAGAGCTCCTCCGATAGCGAAGGCTCCTCCTCGGGCGGAAGTGGCGAGGAGGACAGCGACAGCGACGACGATGGCGGCGGGCGGCGGGATGACGGGTCCGACTAGGTGTCGGGCGCCGCTCCGCGTGGCACCGGCGACCCCATCATCCGCGTCGCTGGCTCCTGGAGCTTCTCGGGGTCGTCTCCTTGGGCGGCTGGCGTAGGGAGGCCGCGGAAGAGGAAGAGGGCAGGCGGCAAGGCCGTCAACTCGGAGTACGAGGGCGCGACGCCCTCGACAACGTGCTGACGTCCTGCCGCCTCGTCTTCGAGCCCTGCCTCTGGCGCCGCCGTCACCATGCCGCCGAGATGTTCTGTTGGTGTCTTCTGGCACCCATAGCTCATCTATGCGCCCCTTTTGCCCTTTTCGCCTCCTTGACCTGTCTCCTAAAGATAGGGACAAGAGAGGGGTTACGGACACCTTATCTCTTTTTAGTTTGTAAGCCCTCGGGCCTTAGTTGCGTTTAAAACTTGTAATCCCATTATTCATGTTCTTCATCCTCTTATGAACTGTACCTGAGTGGAATGCTTTTTAATGAAAGGGGGATGCTTGCCGGGTCACTTGTCTCGCGGGTGGAACCCACGTCAAGGAGCGAATCCTTTATATCTTTTAAGATAGACACTTTCTTTCCCGGCAGCAGGCCCTGCCTTCTTCCCACGTCGCTCGCCCTTTCTCACGCTCTTGGCGGAGGCAGGGAGGAGGCGGGATCAGGCTCCTCGCTTCGTCCCTTAGCTGTCGCGACTACGACCTTACCTGGCCCTGGGGACGGGCCCTAGGGCCTAGAGTTAAGGGAGCATGGTAACTTTTAGGAAGAAACGAGGTTTCGCATACCTCAATCCATAAGTGAATGCATGATAAGGGATGAAAAACTTATCTGAGATAGTAGCCCCCGGCAACTCTGGTTCGCCGTGGGCTAATCCTTGCACTTGCAGCCCCCGGCATTATTGGCTTGCCGGGGTCTTGCAGCCCCCGGCAATACTGGCTTGCCGGGGTCCAGATGTTGGTCCGTCCTCCTTCTCCTTTTCGTCCTCAAGTGGTCCGGCAAGGATATGGTGAGTCCTGCAAACCAGGGAAACGAAATAGCGGCAAAGGGACGCACGCTCGACCTCTAAGTTAGGGGTTAGCCACTACTAAGCACTATCAACCCTAACCAAGGACGAGACTCGACTCAGCATGCATGCTAAAACTCAGGGCGCCAGCGCTTTATCTTCGCTCAGGGTCTGCGCCTGGCTTTGTACAAAGGATTACATGCAACAGCGGCAAGACTTGTACAAAATGGTGGTTGCCGAATAGGGTCCGACAACCGCGCCTTACGGGTAAAACTTACGAAGATGCTCGATGTTCCAGGAGTTGCTCACCGGAATGCCATCCTCGGTCTCAAGGCGGACAGCGCCAGGCCTCGTGACTCGTTTCACCCGGTAAGGGCGTTCCCACTTCGGCGTCAACTTGTTGGAATTCTTGGCGGAATGAATACACCGAAGAACAAGGTCGCCTTCCTCGAGACTTCTGGCTTTAACTTTGCGGCTGTGGTAGCGGCGCAAAGCTTGCTGGTATCGAGCAGCTCGTACAGCAGCCTGAAGACGGTCTTCCTCAAGGAGCAGTGCGTCATCTTGTCGCAGCTGCTCTTGCTCAAGCTCATCATAAGCGAGCACTCGAGGTGACCCGTATACGAGTTCCGTGGGGGTAACTGCCTCTGCTCCATAGACTAGAGCGAAAGGTGTCTGGCCAGTGGCTCGATTTGGCGTCGTCCTGATCGACCAAAGAACCACCGGTAGCTCCTCCATCCAGTTTCTTCCGCACCTGTGCAGCCTGTCGAAAGTCCGGGTCTTGAGTCCACGCAGCACTTCAGCATTTGCCCTCTCTGCTTGACCGTTGCTCCTGGGGTGAGCAACAGAAGCGAAGCAGACCTTGGCGCCAAGGTCTTGGACGTACTGCTTGAAGTTGCGACTCGTGAATTGTGTACTGTTGTCGGTGATGATCCTGTTAGGGATTCCGAAGCGGCAAACAATCGACCTGAAGAACTTGACTGCTGACTGTGCTGTCACCTTCCTCACTGGTTCCACTTCTGTCCACTTTGTGAACTTGTCGATTGCGACGTACAAGTACTCAAAGCCCCCGACTGCTCGGGGGAAAGGGCCGAGGATGTCGAGCCCCCAGACCGAAAATGGCCAGGATAAAGGGATTGTCTGGAGAGCTTGAGCTGGTTGGTGTATCTGCTTGGAATGGAACTGGCACGCTTCACACTTGGTTACTTCTGCAGTTGCATCCTGGAGGGCTGTCGGCCAAAAGAAACCTTGCCGGAACGCTTTGCCGGCAAGTGCTCTGGCGCCAATGTGATGACCACATATGCCTCCATGCACCTCTGCCAACAACTTCTGTCCATCTTCCCGGGGAATACACTTCAATTTCACTCCGTTGAGCCTTCTTCTGTACAGTGCGTTGTCAACGAACTGGTACATACTAGACTGCCGGGCTACTCTTTCCGCTTCTTCTGGCTCTTCGGGAAGTTCTCCTGACTGGAGGAAACGGACGATCTGCTGTGCCCATGCTGGAGCCTGCGGCTCGACAACAAGGACCAAAGGCATATCTGCTGCTGCGGGAACATCCGCTTCTACGTCGAGAACCCACGGTTCAGCCGGAGCTTGATGATCCCCGGCAAGTTTGCCGGAGCGAAACTTGTCGGGAGCGTCTGCTTCAACGAAACAAACCTTGGGGCTTATCGGAGCAGACTGCTCCTCAGCACTCTTGGCGTTGATCTTGGGGACCTTCTTGGCGGCGGCTTCGAGAAGCTCAGCCGGAAGATAGTCACCAGAAATCAACTTCCTCTTCCTGCTCTGTCCAGTTGGTGGCGTCATGGATGGTTGAGTCAGCTTGAGCACAAAGATCCCTGGTTCCACAGGTAACTTAAATGCCGCGCACTTTGACAGGCTGTCAGCGATGTCGTTCTGAGCTCTAGGAACATGTTCCATCTGTAGGCCGACAAAGCGCTCTTCCAGCTTCCTCACTTCATCAACGTAAGCTTCCATCAACGTACTCTGATAATCCTTGTTTACTTGGCGGACGACAAGCTGCGAGTCGCCCCTGACAATGAGCTGCTTGATCCCAAGGTCTGCCGCGATCCTGAGACTGGCGAGCAATCCTTCATACTCTGCAGTATTGTTTGTTGCTTGCTCCTTGGGAAAGTGCATCTGGACCACGTACTTGAGGTGCTCTCCGGTGGGTGCGACAAGCAGCACGCCAGCACCGGCGCCTTGTAGCGAGAACGCGCCATCAAAGTACATCAGCCACTCTTTGTTTGCTTCCTTGACGGGGATGCTCGTCTCTGGGGTTTGTTCGTCAGGTGTTGGCGTCCACTCTGCTATGAATTCTGCCAATGCTCTGCTTCGAATAGTTGAAGTGCTCTCAAACTTGAGGCCAAAGCTCGATAGTTCCAATGCCCACTCAACAATCCTGCCTGTTGCTTCTGGATTCTGTAGTATCCTCTTCAGCGGAAAGCGAGTGTGTCGGGACACCGATCCTGAGCCACATCGATCTAGCATGTAACACATCATATCACTTTGCGGCCTCACGCACGGTATTCCCACGGGTGCCACCTTACCTGGCCCGGGACCGTTTGCGCCTTTTGGCTCACGTATATGATAGTGTCGCTAGCATCCATATGACAAAGAACCCGGGCCGACATGGCTAGTCGTGAACCCAAAGCGGCACTAACCCATGGGGACAGGCATACATGAATCAACCTCGAGCATGTCGGTCAACAGCGTGTGAATCCGGGCTGTAGCACTGGGCTAACAGGACTCCGGTAACCCGGGCTGTAGCAGGCTAGGCAGGACTCCGGATGTCACCGCGTGACATTTCCCCGAAGGGACAGACACAGGAACGAAGTGAAACACATGCCGGCCAGTCAAGTGTCCCGAGCAGTAGTGCTGGGCTAGCAGGACTCCGGTGAACCGGGCTGTAGCGGACTACTATCGCTCAGAAGCACTAGACTACATTTCCCCATATGATAGGCTTCCAAGGATAAACAACTAGATAGTCGGATCCCACACATACCAAGCATTTCAATCATACACACAATATGCTCGATATGTGTAAATACAACATGGCATCACAACAAGACTCTACGACTCAAAGTATTTATTCATTAGGCTCCGAGGAGCAAGATATTACAAACATGGGTCTCATGACCCAACATTCAGAGCATACAAGCAACAAGCACATGCGGAAGCTTAACTTGTCTGAGTACAGACAACTACAAATGAAAAAGGCTGAGAAGCCTGACTATCTACCAGATCCTGCCGAGGGCACAAGATCGTAGCTGAGGTAACAAGCTAAACGTCGAAGTCCACACGGAACTACTAGCGAGACTGACGTCTCTCTGCAAAAACATAAAATAGGCAAACGTGAGTACAAATGTACCCAGCAAGACTTACATCAGAACTATCTACACATGCATCAGTATCAAAAGGGGGTGGTGGAGTTTAACTGCAGCAAGCCAGCTTTGACTCGGTGGCTATCCTGAACTACGACTGCAAGTAACTCTTTTGAGGTGGCGCACACGAGTCCACATATTCACCATATCAATACACCACTATGGATCCGCTCCCGTCTCCCTACGGGGACGCCATCCATAGCACTCACGCTTATCTTGCGCATTTTAGAGTATCCACTTTCACTTGTCTATGAACTGTACAAGGGGTCCAAGTTTCCATATCCGAGGAATCCGGCTATTCGAATAGATAATGATAACCCTGCAGGGGTGTACTTCTTCACACACGCTCTCGCCACTTATCGCCCTGTACACGTCATGTACCTCGGCAACCTTCAAGCGGAAGCCGGGCGAGGGAGTCGGCCACGACCTGACTAACCACACAAGTCTCTCGTCCAGGTTTATCGCCTATTCGGGTTCCATCCGCAAGGAGATCCGGCCGGGGTGTCGCTCACGGCCCCAAACGATGTGTGCAGGGTTCTCAAGCCCACCAAACGGGCGGCGCTTGGTCTACCCGGCCATGGTGCCTAGTCTGTCCCAAGCCCACCTGTACCGGGTGCCACTTGGTAGACTACTAACACTACCTACAAACACCAGAAACTAGTTGCAACTCCTGGACAGAGATCGAGTTGGTTAATAAGCCGAGAGGGGTCGAGTTACCGGAACCCAATGTGTGGTAGTAACTGTTCATGGATCACAAACACAGAACTCAGTTCCTGAGGACGGCTGCAATGAGACAACCCACCATGTACTCCTACATGGCCTCTCACCGCTACCTTTACCAAATCGTGTTCACACACTTAGCTCTCAACAGTAGGACATGTTCACCACATTCCAATTCATTCCCGATGAATCAGACCCGACTCAACTCTAAGCAGTAGCAGGCATGACAACAAGCATGAATGAGTAGGCACAACAGGGCTCAAACAACTCCTACTCATGCTAGTGGGTTTCATCTATTTACTGTGGCAATGACAGGTCATGCAGAGGATAAGGGGTTCAGCTACCGCAGCAAGTAACAGATGATTCGTTGTTGTCCTAATGCAGTAAAAGAGAGCAGGAGCGAGAGAGTGGGATTGTATCGGAATGAACAAGGGGTTTTTGCTTGCCTGGCACTTCTGAAGATAATATAGTTCTTCATCGGTGTCATCGATCACGTCGTAGGAAACATCGCCGACTAAGAGGGGACGGTTACCGGCAAACAAGGAAGAAACACAATCAATGCCTTGCAACAATATGATGCATGAATGTGACATGGCAATATGCTGTTGATTGTCCTGATGCAACTAGCAACAAGTTAAATGGAGTTGGTTTGAACCCTAGGTTCAAATTCAAACTCCATATGTGAAGGTTTAAATGCCATTTATGTAATTTGGCCTAAACAGCAGCCATAAGTGGTTCTAACATGCATGAAAATGGTACAGATGGATAGACTGGATTTTTCTGATAATTTTTCATATATAAATTATTTCATTTGGAGTTACGGTTTAATTTCTATGAATTTTAGAAGTTAGCACTATTTTCTGGAATTTCCTAGATAAAAATAAATCCAGAAAATGTATAACTACGTCAGCATGACGTCACTATGATGTCAGCAGTCAACAGCGGCTGACCAGGTCAAACCTGACGTGTGGGGGCCACACGTCAGTGCCACATGGCTATTTAGCTCGCTGCCAGGTGGGCCAGGTCAACGGCCACGTCAGCAGGGTAAACTTTGACGCGTGGGTCCCGCTGGGTTAATCTAAACTAAACAGAAAATGAGGCCCGGGGTTAATTAGGGCGTGGGGCCCATATGTCAGCGGCTGTGGGGTTAGATTAGCAGCGTCATTAGCCACTAATGAAGGTGCCATGTCGGCCCGCCGGCGTTCAGCCGCCGGCGACCATTTGCCGCGGCGGACATGCGTCGGGAAAGCGCTAGGGGCCGCCGTTTGGCACGCGGGGAGCATCTACAGGGAGCTGGCGAAGGGGCGCATCCAGTGGTGGTGGCGAGTGGAGCTGGGGTGGTCTGTGGCGGCGGCGATGGCAAGTTGGGCGGCGGCCAGAGTTCGGAATACACGGGCGCGGGGTTTCAGCGCGAGCTTAGAGCAACGGTGTGGCGCGTTCGCTTCCTGGGGACGCGTTGAGCATGTTGGTGATGCCAGGGCGAGCGTGAGAGCGCACGAGCATGGAGCTCGTCGGCCATGGCGGCGGCCGGAGCTCGGAGCTCGTGGGCAAGGTGCCACAGCACGGAAAAGAGCAAAACGAGGGAGGGGAAAGAGTCAGTGGCTCACGGCGGTTGCGACGGTGGCCTCGAGGAGCTCGGGGAGGGGCTGGTGACGGCAGGAGGTCGCCGGCGATCTCAGTGCCCCGGGGTTGAAGAAGACGATGGCGACGGCGATGCAGTGCTCCTCCGGTGGCGTGGCTCGGGGTGGAAGAAATAGGGGTCGAGGCGGGGCTTTGGGAGGCGTCGGGGGGTCTGGCGGTGGCTGTGGCCACGGGGAAGCTCATCGGCGGTCTCGGGCGCTCGGGGTCGGTCGTGGGAGAGAGAGCAGAGGAGGGAGAGGGGCGCGAGGGAGAGCGAGAGGGGTCCAGGGAGAAGTCGGGCCGATGCACGTGGCGCTCGGGGCTGACTCCAGCAGCGGCAAGCAGGCAGGAGGTGGCCGTGCGCGTGCCGGCGTGCGATGGCCACGCGCCTCGGTCCTTCTGGCAGAGGAAGGAGAAGACACGGGAGCCCTGGTGGGCTGGGCCGCCAGCTGGGCCACCAGGTGGGCTGGAAGGCCAGGTAAGTTCTCTCTCTGCTCTAGTTTCTGTTTTATTAAGGTTTTTTATTATTATGTAAACTTTAGGACTTTATTTAAAATGCCAGGGCATTACCAAAAATCATGAAACTGCTCCATGTCACTGTTTGGAATGTTTCCAACAGTAAACATCTCAGTTTGTGATTATTTGAGCATTTAAAATATTTTATAGTATTAAAGTGCCCAAATTCAAATAGAATATGATTTAATTCAGAGCCCAAATGGTCTTGGAAAAATGTGCATCACCTCTGGTTACTGTTTACAGCATTTTCCATAAATGATGAACATTTTTGAAAGCCATTTGGATTTACTGGAAATATTTTCTTGGTTGAACCTATTTGAATTGCTTTAGTGCTAGGGCTTGGTCATCCCCACTTCAAAATTTCCTTTGAAATCAAACATGATGCATGAATGCAGATGCCACTAACTACAAACAATTCTGGGGCTGTGACAACTCACCCCCACTAAACAAGAATCTCGTCCCGAGATTTAAGTCGTGAGGTAGGAAGACAGAGGGGTCGCAACTATCACAATCTTCTCGATCCAACTGTCCTTCTCGAAGATGTTGATTCATTGCATCACCTTGATCTTGACGTTTTGTTTTGAGAACTACATCCAACATGACAATGAGAGGAAAGAGAATACTCCAGAAGGATCGATCTTCTCGAAGATCAAACCACTCAGGATCAACTCATCGAGTGAGACATTGAAACATCTCTCGAACTGGGAGGCAAAACATGCATGAAGAGGGACGGAAGAAACAATTTGACGAGGTGACAAGGTAGCGAGGAAAAATTGCCATGATCCATAACGGGGCACCTTGGGAAAGGTGACTCGTAGAATTATTCCCTTAAGTGGCAAAAAGAATTACTTTTGATACAGAGATCATTGAAACTCTTTATACCAGCCTAAGGAAAAACACAATTGATCACTTGAATGAATTCGAAAGAATGGCACACTCAGTTTGGAGGGCAAACTAGAGTTAGGGACAACTCGGCAATGGAAGGCACAATCTAATTGATACCGAGGATATAACACAATGACTGAGTGTGCTCTCAAGAACTTGAGCATTTCCATATTCATCAAGGTTCTACCAACATCCGTGTCAAGGATCCTGGCAACACAACATACTACCATGATGAATAGTGATGGACGATGCAGATGCAAAGGATGATAACACATTCTCAGATTTTTCCTTAGCAATGCCAAAGAAGCAAATCTGGATGATCGACCGAGAGACATTTAGCACTCCGCTTCTAATGTTCTCCTTGATGTACTGGTTACCATGATCAATGCTTAAAGGCATCAACATGGCCATCAGGTAAAGGTCGGACTTCGGGAGCACAAAAATCCATAAGGAACAACTTGTGGAATAAGTCATACCAAATCCTCATGGACAAGATGGTCGAATTGCTCGTTCAAGATACTACAATAATAGATCTTCCGGCTAGGTGTGTTGGCCAGAACATCAACCTCGTCGGGACCTACATCATAGATCTTGGAATGTTCCAGCCATCATATCTGTCTGAGATTCAGATCTGGCTGGTAACAGGATTTTTCAGACATGATGTCTGGAAAAGAATGGTTGCAACACAAGTCGACGAGATAACGTTGCGAGATTCTCAGAAAATGAACTACGATAGCAGGCTCCAAAACATGAGCGGGTTTTGCTACATACATGTGAACATGATGTCCAGGACAAGCAAGATCACGTAGAAGTCTTACAACAAAACACTACCGAGTTCAGGTGGGAAACCATCATCGAGGATATCGAAGTCCTTGAATAAGTCTTGATCTTAAGAAGGAGCTTCTTTTACTTGAACAATCAATCAGTGGCTTGGTGTGCTAGGGACACATATAGAATGAAGGTTGCAAGTCTCCAGACTACAGAGTACTTTGCACGTATGCATGACTGACATTGGGATGGTTCCAGAGGAAGCAAAACAAACCTTTCTCAAATTCATGGCGGCAACTTACACCAAATGCACATGAATTCGAGGAAGTCACTTCTTCCATCCAAGCATAACCTTCATGAACGGAACATGAAGGCATTGCTTACAAAGTTTACAACGCTAGGTTGATGTTCAACATGAATCATGGGGGAGACAAAATGCTGCTGATGGGCTCAACAACAACTCATCGGTATTTCCATATCACTGGACTTCCACCATCATGTGAACACGGCAATAGCATTGGTCAGACCAAAAGATGTAATGGTGTATGCTCGAGGGATCAACCACGGGTAAGACAACATTACGAACATCGTTGGTTCTGATTTGACTTGACGATAGCCCATACTCAAGTCAAAGTTTTGACAAGTCAATAGATCCAACAACTGATCACAAGGACCAATCGATGAAGATATTATCTTTCTTCAACACACACACACAAAAGGATATTCCTTAACATGAACTAAGTCGGACAAGCTTTTATCTTCCAACTCTCCAAGTTGTTGTTTAGCTTAACCAACCAGCTCAGGGATATCCAATACGGATTCTTGGAGAAGGGGTGGTTTACAGGAAAACCAACTGATCATGAACTCAACATAGCGGTCAGGTGACAACCAGGTAATACTTCCGAGAAGATCTTCGGAAAATCACGAACCACCGATATGTTTCTAAGCTCGAGAACAATCTTGCCTTTCAGAGCAAGACGATATGATCAAATAAGCAAGGGATTGAATAATCCTAACTCATTGATCGAAGAGTGCACTAGAAATAAGGACTAGGTAGCACGATCAATCTTAGGGTGATGATTTAATAACCAACACGCTAAGAATGAGAATATTGTCCATTTACTGCCAAGCAAGGAGTTGCTCGGAGTATTGATTTCACACATCATAATTCACTTGTCGTCATTCCGGTTACAACAACACGAGGGCCGAGGAATGAATGACGATGGTGAGAGTATCACTAAATCAACAATTCATAAGAGGTGGTGCAATTCTCATGACATTCTTGACATAAGGATGGTAACACTCCAGGGTAGAACAGAGCAAAAGCTGGATTGGCATTTTGACCTGCGGAATACATCTGCTTTGACCCAATCCTAGATATGGATGAGGTACTGGAGTTTGTTTCTCCTAGTCATTCCGGAATAGAACGACTTGACGGGCCACAAGAATAATAGGCATCGATGAACGAATGCACGCATGCTCTTGACTATCAATTGATAGACGAAGGTCAGAAAACGACTAAGGAGGGACAACTCAAGGAACATATGATCTTCTGAGTTGTGGATGCACGGATTAGTATGTCAAACGAGTTCAACGGATTTCTTCTGGATAATCCATGCGGAGAGGTAGGACGGGCAGATTCACAATTATGGATGGAGAACTCCTCAAGAGTACTCTGGTTGTGATCTTTTGGTTCAACAGAACTTCTGCCATAAGCAGTTCATGGTATTTGGAAGAATGATATACCACGGACCTCGATGACTATCGCAAAGGTTACTAATGTCCTAAAGGAACTAGCAAGCACTATCAACATGAAGTAACTAGGATGAATCTCGGGTTTGAAAACCCAGGAGTAGAATACCTACTACTAAACGGCATCACGGGATGCTTTCGAGAATGGTGGCCAGAATCATCACACCGGAAACACATAGCATTGCTAGATTACTAGATGAACCCCTAAGACACCTAGGGTCATAATAATAGCTCCAACATATATGTCGAGGTAATAAAATACCTCAACTCACCGATTAGTGTGCTTATTCTGACCAAAAGGACATCGGGAATGGAAGGAAAGGATTTGCAAATGCATCAGACTAGTTAGAAACCTGGGATGACTCGGGCAGCATAACGGCTGTAAATGCTCAGAAAAAGATTTGAGACATTCGCAACAGTTTGCATAGACACTCAACAACATCATATCAAAGTTCTGAGGCCAGTTATCAACATATGGAAGTAGTAGAAACTGAACTGAGGTTTGAACTCAACAATCATAGGCAACTACAGTTTAGTAACACGTCATCCTGAAAGATAGATGAGAAGCCCTAGTTCTTAATCCCCGTAGAAGAGAAGAGGATGACTCAGATCAGAAGGCCATGAGGTATAAGGAGTAAAAAGAGCCTTACGTTCCCTTCCACAATCAATTCCCTTATATAACTAAAGCATTTCTAGACTCAACTTCGACCAGTTTGGCTTGGTAATCCTACAGGCAGTCAGGCTCTCATACCAACGCTGTCGGGACCCCGATCCTGAGCCACATCGATCTAGCATGTAACACATCATATCACTTTGCGGCCTCACGCACGGTATTCCCACGGGTGCCACCTTACCTGACCCGGGACCGTTTGCGCCTTTTGGCTCACGTATATGATAGTGTCGCTAGCATCCATATGACAAAGAACCCGGGCCGACATGGCTAGTCGTGAAGCCAAAGCGGCACTAACCCATGGGGACAGGCATACATGAATCAACCTCGAGCATGTCGGTCAACAGCGTGTGAATCCGGGCTGTAGCACTGGGCTAACAGGACTCCAGTAACCCGGGCTGTAGCAGGCTAGGCAGGACTCCGGATGTCACCGCGTGACATTTCCCCGAAGGGACAGACACAGGAACGAAGTGAAACACATGCCGGCCAGTCAAGTGTCCCGAGCAGTAGTGCTGGGCTAGCAGGACTTCGGTGAACCGGGCTGTAGCGGACTACTATCGCTCAGAAGCACTAGACTACATTTCCCCATATGATAGGCTGCCAAGGATAAACAACTAGATAGTCGGATCCCACACATACCAAGCATTTCAATCATACACACAATATGCTCGATATGTGTAAATACAACATGGCATCACAACAAGACTCTACGACTCAAAGTATTTATTCATTAGGCTCCGAGGAGCAAGATATTACAAACATGGGTCTCATGACCCAACATTCAGAGCATACAAGCAACAAGCACATGCGGAAGCTTAACTTGTCTGAGTACAGACAACTACAAATGAAAAAGGCTGAGAAGCCTGACTATCTACCAGATCCTGCCGAGGGCACAAGATCGTAGCTGAGGTAACAAGCTAAACGTCGAAGTCCACACGGAACTACTAGCGAGACTGACGTCTCTCTGCAAAAACATAAAATAGGCAAACGTGAGTACAAATGTACCCAGCAAGACTTACATCAGAACTATCTACACATGCATCAGTATCAAAAGGGGGTGGTGGAGTTTAACTGCAGCAAGCCAGCTTTGACTCGGTGGCTATCCTGAACTACGACTGCAAGTAACTCTTTTGAGGTGGCGCACACGAGTCCACATATTCACCATATCAATACACCACTATGGATCCGCTCCCGTCTCCCTACGGGGACGCCATCCATAGCACTCACGCTTATCTTGCGCATTTTAGAGTATCCACTTTCACTTGTCTATGAACTGTACAAGGGGTCCAAGTTTCCATATCCGAGGAATCCGGCTATTCGAATAGATAATGATAACCCTGCAGGGGTGTACTTCTTCACACACGCTCTCGCCACTTATCGCCCTGTACACATCATGTACCTCGGCAACCTTCAAGCGGAAGCCGGGCGAGGGAGTCGGCCACGACCTGACTAACCACATAAGTCTCTCGTCCAGGTTTATCGCCTATTCGGGTTCCATCCGCAAGGAGATCCGGCCGGGGTGTCGCTCACGGCCCCAAACGATGTGTGCAGGGTTCCCAAGCCCACCAAACGGGCGGCGCTTGGTCTACCCGGCCATGGTGCCTAGTCTGTCCCAAGCCCACCTGTACCGGGTGCCACTTGGTAGACTACTAACACTACCTACAAACACCAGAAACTAGTTGCAACTCCTGGACAGAGATCGAGTTGGTTAATAAGCCGAGAGGGGTCGAGTTACCGGAACCCAATGTGTGGTAGTAACTGTTCATGGATCACAAACACAGAACTCAGTTCCTGAGGACGGCTGCAATGAGACAACCCACCATGTACTCCTACATGGCCTCTCACCGCTACCTTTACCAAATCGTGTTCACACACTTAGCTCTCAACAGTAGGACATGTTCACCACATTCCAATTCATTCCCGATGAATCAGACCCGACTCAACTCTAAGCAGTAGCAGGCATGACAACAAGCATGAATGAGTAGGCACAACAGGGCTCAAACAACTCCTACTCATGCTAGTGGGTTTCATCTATTTACTGTGGCAATGACAGGTCATGCAGAGGATAAGGGGTTCAGCTACCGCAGCAAGTAACAGATGATTCGTTGTTGTCCTAATGCAGTAAAAGAGAGCAGGAGCGAGAGAGTGGGATTGTATCGGAATGAACAAGGGGGTTTTGCTTGCCTGGCACTTCTGAAGATAATATAGTTCTTCATCGGTGTCATCGATCACGTCGTAGGAAACATCGCCGACTAAGAGGGGACGGTTACCGGCAAACAAGGAAGAAACACAATCAATGCCTTGCAACAATATGATGCATGAATGTGACATGGCAATATGCTGTTGATTGGCCTGATGCAACTAGCAACAAGTTAAATGGAGTTGGTTTGAACCCTAGGTTCAAATTCAAACTCCATATGTGAAGGTTTAAATGCCATTTATGTAATTTGGCCTAAACAGCAGCCATAAGTGGTTCTAACATGCATGAAAATGGTACAGATGGATAGACTGGATTTTTCTGATAATTTTTCATATATAAATTATTTCATTTGGAGTTACGGTTTAATTTCTATGAATTTTAGAAGTTAGCACTATTTTCTGGAATTTCCTAGATAAAAATAAATCCAGAAAATGTATAACTACGTCAGCATGACGTCACTATGATGTCAGCAGTCAACAGCGGCTGACCAGGTCAAACCTGACGTGTGGGGGCCACACGTCAGTGCCACATGGCTATTTAGCTCGCTGCCAGGTGGGCCAGGTCAACGGCCACGTCAGCAGGGTCAACTTTGACGCGTGGGTCCCGCTGGGTTAATCTAAACTAAACAGAAAATGAGGCCCGGGGTTAATTAGGGCGTGGGGCCCATATGTCAGCGGCTGTGGGGTTAGATTAGCAGCGTCATTAGCCACTAATGAAGGTGCCATGTCGGCCCGCCGGCGTTCAGCCGCCGGCGACCATTTGCCGCGGCGGACATGCGTCGGGAAAGCGCTAGGGGCCGCCGTTTGGCACGCGGGGAGCATCTACAGGGAGCTGGCGAAGGGGCGCATCCAGTGGTGGTGGCGAGTGGAGCTGGGGTGGTCTGTGGCGGCGGCGATGGCAAGTTGGGCGGCGGCCAGAGTTCGGAATACACGGGCGCGGGGTTTCAGCGCGAGCTTAGAGCAACGGTGTGGCGCGTTCGCTTCCTGGGGACGCGTTGAGCATGTTGGTGATGCCAGGGCGAGCGTGAGAGCGCACGAGCATGGAGCTCGTCGGCCATGGCGGCGGCCGGAGCTCGGAGCTCGTGGGCAAGGTGCCACAGCACGGAAAAGAGCAAAACGAGGGAGGGGAAAGAGTCAGTGGCTCACGGCGGTTGCGACGGTGGCCTCGAGGAGCTCGGGGAGGGGCTGGTGACGGCAGGAGGTCGCCGGCGATCTCAGTGCCCCGGGGTTGAAGAAGACGATGGCGACGGCGATGCAGTGCTCCTCCGGTGGCGTGGCTCGGGGTGGAAGAAATAGGGGTCGAGGCGGGGCTTTGGGAGGCGTCGGGGGGTCTGGCGGTGGCTGTGGCCACGGGGAAGCTCATCGGCGGTCTCGGGCGCTCGGGGTCGGTCGTGGGAGAGAGAGCAGAGGAGGGAGAGGGGCGCGAGGGAGAGCGAGAGGGGTCCAGGGAGAAGTCGGGCCGATGCACGTGGCGCTCGGGGCTGACTCCAGCAGCGGCAAGCAGGCAGGAGGTGGCCGTGCGCGTGCCGGCGTGCGATGGCCACGCGCCTCGGTCCTTCTGGCAGAGGAAGGAGAAGACACGGGAGCCCTGGTGGGCTGGGCCGCCAGCTGGGCCACCAGGTGGGCTGGAAGGCCAGGTAAGTTCTCTCTCTGCTCTAGTTTCTGTTTTATTAAGGTTTTTTATTATTATGTAAACTTTAGGACTTTATTTAAAATGCCAGGGCATTACCAAAAATCATGAAACTGCTCCATGTCACTGTTTGGAATGTTTCCAACAGTAAACATCTCAGTTTGTGATTATTTGAGCATTTAAAATATTTTATAGTATTAAAGTGCCCAAATTCAAATAGAATATGATTTAATTCAGAGCCCAAATGGTCTTGGAAAAATGTGCATCACCTCTGGTTACTGTTTACAGCATTTTCCATAAATGATGAACATTTTTGAAAGCCATTTGGATTTACTGGAAATATTTTCTTGGTTGAACCTATTTGAATTGCTTTAGTGCTAGGGCTTGGTCATCCCCACTTCAAAATTTCCTTTGAAATCAAACATGATGCATGAATGCAGATGCCACTAACTACAAACAATTCTGGGGCTGTGACAACTCACCCCCACTAAACAAGAATCTCGTCCCGAGATTTAAGTCGTGAGGTAGGAAGACAGAGGGGTCGCAACTATCACAATCTTCTCGATCCAACTGTCCTTCTCGAAGATGTTGATTCATTGCATCACCTTGATCTTGACGTTTTGTTTTGAGAACTACATCCAACATGACAATGAGAGGAAAGAGAATACTCCAGAAGGATCGATCTTCTCGAAGATCAAACCACTCAGGATCAACTCATCGAGTGAGACATTGAAACATCTCTCGAACTGGGAGGCAAAACATGCATGAAGAGGGACGGAAGAAACAATTTGACGAGGTGACAAGGTAGCGAGGAAAAATTGCCATGATCCATAACGGGGCACCTTGGGAAAGGTGACTCGTAGAATTATTCCCTTAAGTGGCAAAAAGAAT
Organism: Aegilops umbellulata; assembly: GCA_032464435.1. Lineage (NCBI taxonomy): Eukaryota > Viridiplantae > Streptophyta > Magnoliopsida > Poales > Poaceae > Aegilops > Aegilops umbellulata. The sequence continues at coordinate 296,930,429 of CP136056.1, forward strand.
TACTTTTGATACAGAGATCATTGAAACTCTTTATACCAGCCTAAGGAAAAACACAATTGATCACTTGAATGAATTCGAAAGAATGGCACACTCAGTTTGGAGGGCAAACTAGAGTTAGGGACAACTCGGCAATGGAAGGCACAATCTAATTGATACCGAGGATATAACACAATGACTGAGTGTGCTCTCAAGAACTTGAGCATTTCCATATTCATCAAGGTTCTACCAACATCCGTGTCAAGGATCCTGGCAACACAACATACTACCATGATGAATAGTGATGGACGATGCAGATGCAAAGGATGATAACACATTCTCAGATTTTTCCTTAGCAATGCCAAAGAAGCAAATCTGGATGATCGACCGAGAGACATTTAGCACTCCGCTTCTAATGTTCTCCTTGATGTACTGGTTACCATGATCAATGCTTAAAGGCATCAACATGGCCATCAGGTAAAGGTCGGACTTCGGGAGCACAAAAATCCATAAGGAACAACTTGTGGAATAAGTCATACCAAATCCTCATGGACAAGATGGTCGAATTGCTCGTTCAAGATACTACAATAATAGATCTTCCGGCTAGGTGTGTTGGCCAGAACATCAACCTCGTCGGGACCTACATCATAGATCTTGGAATGTTCCAGCCATCATATCTGTCTGAGATTCAGATCTGGCTGGTAACAGGATTTTTCAGACATGATGTCTGGAAAAGAATGGTTGCAACACAAGTCGACGAGATAACGTTGCGAGATTCTCAGAAAATGAACTACGATAGCAGGCTCCAAAACATGAGCGGGTTTTGCTACATACATGTGAACATGATGTCCAGGACAAGCAAGATCACGTAGAAGTCTTACAACAAAACACTACCGAGTTCAGGTGGGAAACCATCATCGAGGATATCGAAGTCCTTGAATAAGTCTTGATCTTAAGAAGGAGCTTCTTTTACTTGAACAATCAATCAGTGGCTTGGTGTGCTAGGGACACATATAGAATGAAGGTTGCAAGTCTCCAGACTACAGAGTACTTTGCACGTATGCATGACTGACATTGGGATGGTTCCAGAGGAAGCAAAACAAACCTTTCTCAAATTCATGGCGGCAACTTACACCAAATGCACATGAATTCGAGGAAGTCACTTCTTCCATCCAAGCATAACCTTCATGAACGGAACATGAAGGCATTGCTTACAAAGTTTACAACGCTAGGTTGATGTTCAACATGAATCATGGGGGAGACAAAATGCTGCTGATGGGCTCAACAACAACTCATCGGTATTTCCATATCACTGGACTTCCACCATCATGTGAACACGGCAATAGCATTGGTCAGACCAAAAGATGTAATGGTGTATGCTCGAGGGATCAACCACGGGTAAGACAACATTACGAACATCGTTGGTTCTGATTTGACTTGACGATAGCCCATACTCAAGTCAAAGTTTTGACAAGTCAATAGATCCAACAACTGATCACAAGGACCAATCGATGAAGATATTATCTTTCTTCAACACACACACACAAAAGGATATTCCTTAACATGAACTAAGTCGGACAAGCTTTTATCTTCCAACTCTCCAAGTTGTTGTTTAGCTTAACCAACCAGCTCAGGGATATCCAATACGGATTCTTGGAGAAGGGGTGGTTTACAGGAAAACCAACTGATCATGAACTCAACATAGCGGTCAGGTGACAACCAGGTAATACTTCCGAGAAGATCTTCGGAAAATCACGAACCACCGATATGTTTCTAAGCTCGAGAACAATCTTGCCTTTCAGAGCAAGACGATATGATCAAATAAGCAAGGGATTGAATAATCCTAACTCATTGATCGAAGAGTGCACTAGAAATAAGGACTAGGTAGCACGATCAATCTTAGGGTGATGATTTAATAACCAACACGCTAAGAATGAGAATATTGTCCATTTACTGCCAAGCAAGGAGTTGCTCGGAGTATTGATTTCACACATCATAATTCACTTGTCGTCATTCCGGTTACAACAACACGAGGGCCGAGGAATGAATGACGATGGTGAGAGTATCACTAAATCAACAATTCATAAGAGGTGGTGCAATTCTCATGACATTCTTGACATAAGGATGGTAACACTCCAGGGTAGAACAGAGCAAAAGCTGGATTGGCATTTTGACCTGCGGAATACATCTGCTTTGACCCAATCCTAGATATGGATGAGGTACTGGAGTTTGTTTCTCCTAGTCATTCCGGAATAGAACGACTTGACGGGCCACAAGAATAATAGGCATCGATGAACGAATGCACGCATGCTCTTGACTATCAATTGATAGACGAAGGTCAGAAAACGACTAAGGAGGGACAACTCAAGGAACATATGATCTTCTGAGTTGTGGATGCACGGATTAGTATGTCAAACGAGTTCAACGGATTTCTTCTGGATAATCCATGCGGAGAGGTAGGACGGGCAGATTCACAATTATGGATGGAGAACTCCTCAAGAGTACTCTGGTTGTGATCTTTTGGTTCAACAGAACTTCTGCCATAAGCAGTTCATGGTATTTGGAAGAATGATATACCACGGACCTCGATGACTATCGCAAAGGTTACTAATGTCCTAAAGGAACTAGCAAGCACTATCAACATGAAGTAACTAGGATGAATCTCGGGTTTGAAAACCCAGGAGTAGAATACCTACTACTAAACGGCATCACGGGATGCTTTCGAGAATGGTGGCCAGAATCATCACACCGGAAACACATAGCATTGCTAGATTACTAGATGAACCCCTAAGACACCTAGGGTCATAATAATAGCTCCAACATATATGTCGAGGTAATAAAATACCTCAACTCACCGATTAGTGTGCTTATTCTGACCAAAAGGACATCGGGAATGGAAGGAAAGGATTTGCAAATGCATCAGACTAGTTAGAAACCTGGGATGACTCGGGCAGCATAACGGCTGTAAATGCTCAGAAAAAGATTTGAGACATTCGCAACAGTTTGCATAGACACTCAACAACATCATATCAAAGTTCTGAGGCCAGTTATCAACATATGGAAGTAGTAGAAACTGAACTGAGGTTTGAACTCAACAATCATAGGCAACTACAGTTTAGTAACACGTCATCCTGAAAGATAGATGAGAAGCCCTAGTTCTTAATCCCCGTAGAAGAGAAGAGGATGACTCAGATCAGAAGGCCATGAGGTATAAGGAGTAAAAAGAGCCTTACGTTCCCTTCCACAATCAATTCCCTTATATAACTAAAGCATTTCTAGACTCAACTTCGACCAGTTTGGCTTGGTAATCCTACAGGCAGTCAGGCTCTCATACCAACGCTGTCGGGACCCCGATCCTGAGCCACATCGATCTAGCATGTAACACATCATATCACTTTGCGGCCTCACGCACGGTATTCCCACGGGTGCCACCTTACCTGACCCGGGACCGTTTGCGCCTTTTGGCTCACGTATATGATAGTGTCGCTAGCATCCATATGACAAAGAACCCGGGCCGACATGGCTAGTCGTGAAGCCAAAGCGGCACTAACCCATGGGGACAGGCATACATGAATCAACCTCGAGCATGTCGGTCAACAACGTGTGAATCCGGGCTGTAGCACTGGGCTAACAGGACTCCGGTAACCCGGGCTGTAGCAGGCTAGGCAGGACTCCGGATGTCACCGCGTGACATTTCCCCGAAGGGACAGACACAGGAACGAAGTGAAACACATGCCGGCCAGTCAAGTGTCCCGAGCAGTAGTGTTGGGCTAGCAGGACTTCGGTGAACCGGGCTGTAGCGGACTACTATCGCTCAGAAGCACTAGACTACATTTCCCCATATGATAGGCTGCCAAGGATAAACAACTAGATAGTCGGATCCCACACATACCAAGCATTTCAATCATACACACAATATGCTCGATATGTGTAAATACAACATGGCATCACAACAAGACTCTACGACTCAAAGTATTTATTCATTAGGCTCCGAGGAGCAAGATATTACAAACATGGGTCTCATGACCCAACATTCAGAGCATACAAGCAACAAGCACATGCGGAAGCTTAACTTGTCTGAGTACAGACAACTACAAATGAAAAAGGCTGAGAAGCCTGACTATCTACCAGATCCTGCCGAGGGCACAAGATCGTAGCTGAGGTAACAAGCTAAACGTCGAAGTCCACACGGAACTACTAGCGAGACTGACGTCTCTCTGCAAAAACATAAAATAGGCAAACGTGAGTACAAATGTACCCAGCAAGACTTACATCAGAACTATCTACACATGCATCAGTATCAAAAGGGGGTGGTGGAGTTTAACTGCAGCAAGCCAGCTTTGACTCGGTGGCTATCCTGAACTACGACTGCAAGTAACTCTTTTGAGGTGGCGCACACGAGTCCACATATTCACCATATCAATACACCACTATGGATCCGCTCCCGTCTCCCTACGGGGACGCCATCCATAGCACTCACGCTTATCTTGCGCATTTTAGAGTATCCACTTTCACTTGTCTATGAACTGTACAAGGGGTCCAAGTTTCCATATCCGAGGAATCCGGCTATTCGAATAGATAATGATAACCCTGCAGGGGTGTACTTCTTCACACACGCTCTCGCCACTTATCGCCCTGTACACATCATGTACCTCGGCAACCTTCAAGCGGAAGCCGGGCGAGGGAGTCGGCCACGACCTGACTAACCACATAAGTCTCTCGTCCAGGTTTATCGCCTATTCGGGTTCCATCCGCAAGGAGATCCGGCCGGGGTGTCGCTCACGGCCCCAAACGATGTGTGCAGGGTTCCCAAGCCCACCAAACGGGCGGCGCTTGGTCTACCCGGCCATGGTGCCTAGTCTGTCCCAAGCCCACCTGTACCGGGTGCCACTTGGTAGACTACTAACACTACCTACAAACACCAGAAACTAGTTGCAACTCCTGGACAGAGATCGAGTTGGTTAATAAGCCGAGAGGGGTCGAGTTACCGGAACCCAATGTGTGGTAGTAACTGTTCATGGATCACAAACACAGAACTCAGTTCCTGAGGACGGCTGCAATGAGACAACCCACCATGTACTCCTACATGGCCTCTCACCGCTACCTTTACCAAATCGTGTTCACACACTTAGCTCTCAACAGTAGGACATGTTCACCACATTCCAATTCATTCCCGATGAATCAGACCCGACTCAACTCTAAGCAGTAGCAGGCATGACAACAAGCATGAATGAGTAGGCACAACAGGGCTCAAACAACTCCTACTCATGCTAGTGGGTTTCATCTATTTACTGTGGCAATGACAGGTCATGCAGAGGATAAGGGGTTCAGCTACCGCAGCAAGTAACAGATGATTCGTTGTTGTCCTAATGCAGTAAAAGAGAGCAGGAGCGAGAGAGTGGGATTGTATCGGAATGAACAAGGGGGTTTTGCTTGCCTGGCACTTCTGAAGATAATATAGTTCTTCATCGGTGTCATCGATCACGTCGTAGGAAACATCGCCGACTAAGAGGGGACGGTTACCGGCAAACAAGGAAGAAACACAATCAATGCCTTGCAACAATATGATGCATGAATGTGACATGGCAATATGCTGTTGATTGGCCTGATGCAACTAGCAACAAGTTAAATGGAGTTGGTTTGAACCCTAGGTTCAAATTCAAACTCCATATGTGAAGGTTTAAATGCCATTTATGTAATTTGGCCTAAACAGCAGCCATAAGTGGTTCTAACATGCATGAAAATGGTACAGATGGATAGACTGGATTTTTCTGATAATTTTTCATATATAAATTATTTCATTTGGAGTTACGGTTTAATTTCTATGAATTTTAGAAGTTAGCACTATTTTCTGGAATTTCCTAGATAAAAATAAATCTAGAAAATGTATAACTACGTCAGCATGACGTCACTATGATGTCAGCAGTCAACAGCGGCTGACCAGGTCAAACCTGACGTGTGGGGGCCACACGTCAGTGCCACATGGCTATTTAGCTCGCTGCCAGGTGGGCCAGGTCAACGGCCACGTCAGCAGGGTCAACTTTGACGCGTGGGTCCCGCTGGGTTAATCTAAACTAAACAGAAAATGAGGCCCGGGGTTAATTAGGGCGTGGGGCCCATATGTCAGCGGCTGTGGGGTTAGATTAGCAGCGTCATTAGCCACTAATGAAGGTGCCATGTCGGCCCGCCGGCGTTCAGCCGCCGGCGACCATTTGCCGCGGCGGACATGCGTCGGGAAAGCGCTAGGGGCCGCCGTTTGGCACGCGGGGAGCATCTACAGGGAGCTGGCGAAGGGGCGCATCCAGTGGTGGTGGCGAGTGGAGCTGGGGTGGTCTGTGGCGGCGGCGATGGCAAGTTGGGCGGCGGCCAGAGTTCGGAATACACGGGCGCGGGGTTTCAGCGCGAGCTTAGAGCAACGGTGTGGCGCGTTCGCTTCCTGGGGACGCGTTGAGCATGTTGGTGATGCCAGGGCGAGCGTGAGAGCGCACGAGCATGGAGCTCGTCGGCCATGGCGGCGGCCGGAGCTCGGAGCTCGTGGGCAAGGTGCCACAGCACGGAAAAGAGCAAAACGAGGGAGGGGAAAGAGTCAGTGGCTCACGGCGGTTGCGACGGTGGCCTCGAGGAGCTCGGGGAGGGGCTGGTGACGGCAGGAGGTCGCCGGCGATCTCAGTGCCCCGGGGTTGAAGAAGACGATGGCGACGACGATGCAGTGCTCCTCCGGTGGCGTGGCTCGGGGTGGAAGAAATAGGGGTCGAGGCGGGGCTTTGGGAGGCGTCGGGGGGTCTGGCGGTGGCTGTGGCCACGGGGAAGCTCATCGGCGGTCTCGGGCGCTCGGGGTCGGTTGTGGGAGAGAGAGCAGAGGAGGGAGAGGGGCGCGAGGGAGAGCGAGAGGGGTCCAGGGAGAGGTCGGGCCGATGCACGTGGCGCTCGGGGCTGACTCCAGCAGCGGCAAGCAGGCAGGAGGTGGCCGTGCGCGTGCCGGCGTGCGATGGCCACGCGCCTCGGTCCTTCTGGCAGAGGAAGGAGAAGACACGGGAGCCCTGGTGGGCTGGGCCGCCAGCTGGGCCACCAGGTGGGCTGGAAGGCCAGGTAAGTTCTCTCTCTGCTCTAGTTTCTGTTTTATTAAGGTTTTTTATTATTATGTAAACTTTAGGACTTTATTTAAAATGCCAGGGCATTACCAAAAATCATGAAACTGCTCCATGTCACTGTTTGGAATGTTTCCAACAGTAAACATTTCAGTTCGTGATTATTTGAGCATTTAAAATATTTTATAGTATTAAAGTGCCCAAATTCAAATAGAATATGATTTAATTCAGAGCCCAAATGGTCTTGGAAAAATGTGCATCACCTCTGGTTACTGTTTACAGCATTTTCCATAAATGATGAACATTTTTGAAAGCCATTTGGATTTACTGGAAATATTTTCTTGGTTGAACCTATTTGAATTGCTTTAGTGCTAGGGCTTGGTCATCCCCACTTCAAAATTTCCTTTGAAATCAAACATGATGCATGAATGCAGATGCCACTAACTACAAACAATTCTGGGGCTGTGACAGAGTGACAACTGTGATCTCATGTGCTTGGAAGTAATGGCGTAGCTTTCTCGAGGCCATAAGAAGGCCGAAAAGCAACTTCTGCACACCAGAGTACATCGACCTAGCCCCCTGCAGAAGGGAACTTACAAAGTAGACTGGGCGCTGCACCATTTTCTTCTGTATCCCTTCGCACATCTGCGCAGATCTACCTTCGTCGGGACCAGAGCTCGTCGGGGAAGCCCCTTGCTTGTCGCTGGACGCGCTTGCCGCGGTTGCTGGCTCATCATTTGCCTCTCTCTCCGCTACTAACGCAGCACTAACCACTTGATTGGTTGCCGCCAGATATAGCAACAACTTCTCTTGTGGTTTAGGTGCGACAAGTATTGGAGTGGAGGACAGGTATCTCTTCAAGTCCTGCAGCGCAGCCTCCGCTTCCGGAGTCCATTTCATTGGACCTGCCTTTTTCAAGATTTTGAAAAACGGCAGGGCGCGCTCAGCAGACTTAGAGATAAACCTGCTGAGAGCCGCCACACAGCCAGCAAGTTTTCATACATCCTTGACGCGCTTCGGTGCTTCGATCTGCTCAATGGCCTTGATCTTGTCGGGATTGGCTTCAATCCCCCGCTGGGACACAAAGAACCCGAGAAGCTTGCCGGAAGGGACTCCAAACACGCACTTCTCGGGGTTGAGCTTGAGGCTGATCTTACGCAGATTTGCAAAAGTTTCTTCTAGATCTTGAATCAGAGTTGACTTGTCCCTGCTTTTGACCACTATATCATCCATGTAGGCTTCCACATTTCTGTGTATTTGTGGCTCAAAAGTAGTATGGACGACCCTTGCAAATTTTGAACTAGCATTCTTCAAACCGAAAGGCATCCGTACAAAATAGTACGTGCCACCTGGAGTGATGAACGCGGTTTTCTCCTCATCCTCTTCTGCCATGAAGATCTGATGGTATCCTGAGTATGCGTCAAGAAACGAAAGCAAGTCGCATCCGGCTGTGGAGTCGACAATCTGGTCAATGCGCGGCAAGGGAAATGGGTCTTTGGGACAAGCTTTGTTAACATCGGTGAAGTCGATGCAAAGTCTCCATTTCCCGTTCGCCTTGCGCACGACTACAGGATTGGCCAACCACGTAGGATGGAGCACTCCTCTGACGAGGCCTGCTGCTTCCAACTTCTTGATCTCTTCGGCGATGAACTCTTGGCGCTCCACCGCTTGTTTCCTTACTCCCTGCTTGACAGGTCGCGCGTGAGGACAGATGGCGAGGTGGTGCTCGATTACTTTCCTGGGAACGCCGGGGATGTCAGACGGTTGCCACGCAAACACGTCGACATTCGCCCGCAGGAAAGCAACGAGCGTGCTTTCCTATTTAGGGTCGAGAGTGGCACTGATGGTGAAGGTACCACCAGTGCCGTCCTCCTTGGCGGACACCTTCTTGGTTGCTGGCGGAGCTGCCATTGTCTTCTTACACTTGCCGGTGGAGCTCGATGGTGCGTCCTCGACGGTAGCGCAGCACTCCGAAGAGGTGCGCTTGCCAGAGTGGCCATCAGAGCTATTGCCGGACCTGGTCTTCTTCTTCCCCCCGGGAGCTTCAGCGGCGAGTGTCTCGCGATCCGCGGCGGCTGCTGCTTCCCGGTAGATCTTGTCGGCATAGATGAGAGCGTCTTTCTTGTCGCCATGTACAGAGATGACACTTAACGGGCCTGGCATCTTCAGCATGTTGTACGCGTAGTGAGAGGCCGCCATGAACTTGGCGAGCGCTGGACGGCCGAGAATTCCATTGTAAGGCAATGGAAAATCGGCGACGTCGAAAGTGATCCTCTCAGTCCTGAAGTTCAACTCACTGCCAAATGTCACCGGCAGCGTGATCTTCCCCTTCGGCTTGCTCCTTCCCGGGTTGATTCCTTGAAACGTGCCGGTCTCTTCGAGCTCGCTGTCATGGACTTGGAGTCTCCGAAGTACAGCGGAGGAGATCAGGTTCAAGCCGGCCCCGCCGTCAACTAGCATCTTAGTGACCTTGAGGTTGCGGATAGTTGGTGAGACCAACATCGGCAAACACCCGACAGCAGTTGTGCGATCGGGGTGGTCCTCAATATCAAAGATGATAGGCGTGCTGGACCATTTCAGAAGCTTGCGTGACTCGACGGGTGGTTCTGCTGCATTAACTTCCCGCACCCACTGCTTGAGTTGGCGGTGTGAAGTATGCAGAGAAGCACCGCCGTCAATGCATAAAACTTCTGTGGCTTTCTGGAACTCCTGCTCGCTGGTCTCGGCGTCATCCATGTCCTCGTCGTCATCGTCATCTTCATCCTTGTCGCGGCGGCGGGGAGGTCTGTCGCCTTGCCGCTGCTTGGTGTTGCCGCGGCGTCCCCCCTGGCCAGTGCGCTTCGTACCAGATCCTCCAGCACCTCCTTGGGCCTTCTCCTTGTCGCGTCGCTCGTACTCGGCCTTTTGCAGCTCAACGAGCTGTTCGACCTTCTTGCAGCTCTGGAGGTCATGGCCTTTGGTGCGGTGAATCTTGCAGTACTGCTTGTTGGTGCCATCCTGCTTGTCGGCGGACGCCACAGCCTGGCAGTTGGCGCATGCGACAACCTCCTTGCCGGAGCCATCAGTCTTGGCTGTCTTGGCGCCACCTTGCTTTTCCTCTTCCTGTTGTTCCGCCGCCTGTTTTTGCTTGCTGGGGCGGCATCGTCACTGTCAGATCCTGCGGTTCCTACGTTCTCTCCGGGGAGTTTCCTTCCTTCCTCAGCACGTGCACATCTGTCGGCCAGGGCATACAGCTCGCTGACGTCTCTGATCTTGCACATCGCCATCTCCTCCCGCATCCTGCGGTTGCGCAACTTCTGATGGAACGCACTGATGACCGCGGCAGGGTGGACATCTGGGATGTTGCGTTGCACTTGGCTGAATCTCTGGATGTACTTACGTAGAGGCTCCCCTTCCTTTTGGGCAAACAGGTGAAGATCACTCTCCTGGCCATGGGGTTTGTGGCCGCCTGTAAAGGCACCGACAAACTGATGGCATAGGTCCGCCCAGGAAGATATGGAGTTTTCCGACAAGTGCATGAGCCAGGACCTGACGTTGGGCTTGAGCACCAGAGGGAAGTAATTGGCGAGGATCTTGTCGTCCCGCCCCCCGGCAGCCTGCACCGCAATGGTGTAGATGCTGAGGAACTCCGACGGATGCAGCCTGCCGTCGTACTTCTCTGGTACGTCTGGCTTGAAATTCTTCGTGCTGGGCCACTGGACTTGCCGCAGCTCACGGGTAAACGCAGGGCAACCTACCGCGTACGGCAGGTCGCCTGGTTCCCCTGGCGCTTGCATATCGACAGTGGGGCCAGCGCGTCGGTCTGATGGACGCCGCGTTTCTCTTCGGCGCTCGATGCGGGTGCGGGCGTATTCTTGCTGTCGTTCATGAAGAACGTGGCGCTGATCGCGAAGAGTTCGCGGATCTGAGGAAGCAGTGGAGTCGCTGTCGTGGCGGACCCGGCGAGTCGGCGATCTTGGCCTTTGGGGCGGAGAGTGCACGGTGGTTGCACCCCCACCGGTTTTGTCGCCATCGGCTCGCACTTGGCTGGCCCGCCGCGGCTGCGATGTGGTCGCTGGCCACGGAGTGTCGCCGTTGGTGAAGCCGATGAGACTCTGAATGGTGGCCCTCCAGTCGTCGATCTTGTCTGGCGCTGGAGGGAAGTCTAGGAGCAGTTGAGCTCGCGCTAGAGCTTCTGCTGGGGTGGCGGGTAGCGTTGGCGAACGGTGCGAGGAGCGGGATATGCTCGGACTCCCAACGATGTTGGAAGGAGCAGTATTCCGTCCAGGCGACCGTGCCTCGCTCGCGCCAGCACGTCGGCGTGCATGTTGGCCTTGAGCGTCCCGGGATCCGCTAGCTCGATTTGGGTCCAGCGAGCGTATGGTACCGTGAGTACCACGACGTTGCCGGTCCTGCGCCTCTTGAGATGGGCGCGGTGCGTCTATGGACGCCCGGTCGTCGGGGGAGCCGACTACGCCGCCAGCGGGCAGCGCGGTCTTGTCCTTGGACTTGTTGGCACCATGGGCTCCCTCGTCGGCGCCCGTTCCACCGCCGGCGTTCTCCCCGCCGGCCGTGTGATGCGGCGGCGGTGGATTCGACGCGGACGGCGCAGCCGCCTCCGAAGCCTTCTTATTCGGCGGCATGTCGATGAAGTCGATGAAGATTCAGCTCGCATGAATGCCGGATCAGGTTCACACAACCTCGACGCCCCCTACCTGGCGCGCCAGAGATGCCGGGGTTTTCCTGGGCTCCCCGAGAACCTATGGGGACGGAGCCCCTTCTCGGTTCGGTGGGGGGCGGAGGTCGCGTGAAGAGCGGATCGAGGCGAGGCACGCGGGGGAAGGTTTTTACCCAGCTTCGGAGCTCTCCGGAAAGATAACACTCCTACTGCTGCTTTGTGGATTGTATTGAGATCTTGCTCGGGAGCGCCGAGTGCTACAGTACACTCGAGCAGCTAACGAGACCGAGCGCTTCTCTGAGGATCGATCCCCCCCTACGTTGTGCATGGGCCACCTTTTATATGTTCAAGGGGTCTCCAACAAGTGGCAACGTAGGTAAGGGCAAAAGTGTAAATATGCTGCGGTAGGTACAACTACCTACACAGTGTATCATACCTAACCCTGACGGCAGGGGACAAAGGCATTAAATGCCCGTCTACGTCGCCCAGACGGTGCAGAAAAGGGACCGTCAAGGGCGCCATCGCTCGCCACGATGGCGGTCCTGTCAGCGCTGCATGCCATAGTGTACCCCTGGCTGCACAGCCTCCCGCCACGTACGCTGGGAAGGGTCCCAGAGCGACACGTAGGTGGGTGAGCTGGAGCGCGGGTACAGAGTGGCTGTCTGCCGTGGCAAGTGCCTTGCCGCGGCCATTGCCTTGTCGCGCCCGGGAACTTGTTGCTCACCGGGTCCTGCCGGGACGCGTGGCATGCTGCGGCAGGTTTCTTTGAGATGCTCTTGTTGGGCTTCCCGGCAAGCTCCTCTTGCCGGGGTCTTGTACCTTGAATGGCCTTCCCGGCAAGCTCCTCTTGCCGGGGACTTGTCTCCTTGACTTAAATACTTTGTTCTCGAATGGCTCCAAAGGAACCATAGAGAGCCTTGGTGATCACCTGGCGGGCCTTGCCGCGGGGTGCTGCGACTGCCCGTGCACAAGTTCGGGATACTAGAGTACCCCTACTTTAGTACACCGACAGGAGCCCCCGGGCCTGGGCCACACACGGTGCCGAGCGCTGTTGGGCCAGGCCCAAAACAGGGCACGGGCACGCACGGCCTGGGTCGCGTTGCACCTTGCTCCGCATCCACCACGCCCTCCCAAACGGCACGCGTCGATTGCCGCGTCGTGAGGGAGGTCGTGGGTGGTTCCTTTACTCGGAAAGGGCAAAACGTCCGCCCCCTGGCGGTTCGTATCTTCCTCATAAACGGAGGGAGGCGTGGAGGCGTGGTTTTCGAGGCGTCCACCCCCTGAAGGAAATATGCCCTAGAGGCAATAATAAAGTTATTATTTATTTCCTTATATCATGATAAATGTTTATTATTCATGCTAGAATTGTATTAACTGGAAACATAATACATGTGTGAATACATAGACAAACAGAGTGTCACTAGTATGCCTCTACTTGACTAGCTCATTAATCAAAGATGGTTATGTTTCCTAACCATGAACAAAGAGTTGTTATTTGATTAACGAGATCACATCATTAGTTGAATGATCTGATTGACATGACCCATTCCATTAGCATAGCACCCGATCGTTTAGTATGTTGCTATTGCTTTTATCCATGACTTATACATGTTCCTTTAACTATGAGATTATGCAACTCCCGTTTACCATAGGAACACTTTGTGTGCTACCAAACGTCACAACGTAACTGGGTGATTATAAAGGTGCTCTACAGGTGTCTCCGAAGGTACATGTTGGGTTGACATATTTCGAGATTAGGATTTGTCACTCCGATTGTCGGAGAGGTATCTCTGGGCCCTCTCGGTAATGCACATCACATAAGCCTTGCAAGCATTGCAACTAATGTGTTAGTTGTGAGATGATGTATTACGGAACGAGTAAAGAGACTTGCCGGTAACGAGATTGAACTAGGTATTGGATACCGACGATCGAATCTCGGGCAAGTAACATACCGATGACAAAGGGAACAAACGTATGTTGTTATGCGGTCTGACCGATAAAGATCTTCGTAGAATATGTAGGAGCCAATATGGGCATCCAGGTCCCGCTATTGGTTATTGACTGGAGACATGTCTCGGTCATGTCTACATTGTTCTCGAACCCGTAGGGTCCGCACGCTTAAGGTTTCGATGACAGTTATATTATGAGTTTATGAGTTTTGATGTACCAAAGGAGTTCGGAGTCCCGGATGAGATCGGGGACGTGACGAGGAGTCTCGAAATGGTCGAGACATAAAGAATTATATATTGGAAGCCTATGTTTGGACATCGGATGCATTCCGGGTGAAATCAGGATTTTACCGGAATACCGGGAGGGTTACCGGAACCCCCCGGAAGCATAATGGGCCAACATGGGCCTTGGAGGAAAGGTGAGAGGGCAGCCCTAGGGGCTGCGCGCCTCCCCCCTTCCCTAGTCCTATTAGGACTAGGAGAGGTGGGCGCCCCCTCTCTCTCTTTCTCTCCCCCTTGGAGCAATCCTAGTCCAACTAGGATTGGGGGGGGGGGGAATCCTACTCCCAGAGGGAGTAGGACTCTCCTAGCGCACCAAACCTGGCCGGCCAGCCCCTCCCCCTTGGATCCTTTATATACGGGGGCAGGGGGCACCCCAAAGACACACAAGTTGATCTACGGATCGTTCCTTAGCCGTGTGCGGTGCCCCCTTCCACCAAATTCCACCTCGATCATATTGTTGCAGTGCTTAGGCGAAGCCCTGCGCCGGTAACACATCAAGATCGTCACCACGCCGTCGTGCTGACGGAACTCTTCCCCGACGCTTTGCTGGATCGGAGCCCGGGGATCGTCATCGAGCTGAACGTGTGCAGAACTCGGAGGTGCCGTACGTTCGGTGCTTAGATCGGTTGGATCGCGAGGAGAACGTACGACTACTTCCTCTACATACGACTACTTCCTCTACGTTGTGTCAACGCTTCCGCTTCGGTCTACGAGGGTACGTAGACAAACATTCTCCCCTCTCGTTGCTATGCATCACCATGATCTTGCGTGTGCGTAGGAAATTTTTTGAATTTACTGCGTTCCCCAACAGTGGCATCAGAGCCTAGGTTTTATGATTTGATGTTATTTGCACGAGTAGAACACAAGTGAGTTGTGGACGATACAAGTCATACTGCCTACCAGCATGTCATACTTTGGTTCAGCGGTATTGTTGGACGAGACGATCCGGACCAACCTTACGCGTACGCTTACGCGAGACCGGTTCCCTCGACGTGCTTTGCACATAGATGGCTTGCGGAAGACTGTCTCTCCAACTTTAGTTGAACCGAGTGTGGCTACGCCCGGTCCTTGAGAAGGTTAAAACGGAGTCTATTTGACAAACTATCGTTGTGGTTTTGATGCGTAGGTAAGATGAGTTCTTGCTTAAAGCCCGTAGCAGCCACGTAAAACTTGCAACAACAAAGTAGAGGACGTCTAACTTGTTTTTGCAGGGCATGTTGTGATGTGATATGGTCAAGACGTGATGCTAAATTTTATTGTATGAGATGATCATGTTTTGTAACCGAGTTATCGGCAACTGGCAGGAGCCATATGGTTGTCGCTTTATTGTATGCAATGCAATCGCGATGTAATGCTTTACTTTATTGCTAATCGGTAGTGATAGTCGTAGAAGCATAAGATTAGCGAGACGACAACGATGCTGCGATGAAGATCAAGGTGTCGCGCCGGTGACGATGGTGATCATGACGGTGCTTCGAAGATGGAGATCACAAGCACAAGATGATGATGGCCATATCATATCACTTATATTGATTGCATGTGATGTTTATCCTTTTATGCATCTTATATTGCTTTGATTGACGGTAGCATTATAAGATGATCTCTCACTAAATTATCAAGAAGTGTTCTCCCTGAGTATGCACCGTTGCGAAAGTTCTTCGTGCTGAGACACCACGTGATGATCGGGTGTGATAGGCTCTACGTTCAAATACAACGGGTGCAAAACAGTTGCACACGCGGAATACTCAGGTTTAACTTGACGAGCCTAGCATATACAGATATGGCCTCGGAACACAGAGACCGAAAGGTCGAGCGTGAATCATATAGTAGATATGATCAACATAGTGATGTTCACCATTGAAACTACTCCATCTCACGTGATGATCGGACATGGTTTAGTTGATTTGGATCACGTGATCACTTAGAGGATTAGAGGGATGTCTATCTAAGTGGGAGTTCTTAAGTAATATGATTAATTGAACATTAATTTATCATGAACTTAGTCCTGGTAGTATTAGCATATCTATGTTGTAGATCAATAGCTCGCATTGTTGCTTCCCTGTGTTTATTTTGATATGTTCCTAGAGAAAATTGTGTTGAAAAATGTTAGTAGCAATGATGCGGATTGGATCCGCAATCTGAGGTTTATCCTCATTGCTGCACAGAAGAATTTTGTCCTTGATGCACCGCTAGGTGACGGACCTTTTGCAGGAGCAGATGCAGACGTTATGAACGTTTTGCTAGCTCAATATGATGACTACTTAATAGTTTAGTGCACCATGCTTAACGGCTTAAGAATCGGGACTTCAAAGATGTTTTGAACGTCATGGACCATACAAGATGTTCCAGGAGTTGAAGTTAATATTTCAAGCAAATACCCGAGTTGAGAGATATGAAGTCTCCAACAAGTTCTATAGCTAAAAGATGGAGGAGAATCGCTCAACTAGTGAGCATGTGCTCAGATTGTCTGGGTACTACAATCGCTTGAATCAAGTGGGAGTTAATCTTCCAGATAAGATAGTGATTGACAGAATTCTCTAGTCACCATCACCAAGTTAGTAGAACTTCGTGATGAACTATAATATGCAAGGGATAACGGAAAATATTCCCAAGCTCTTCGCGATGCTAAAATCGACGAAGGTAGAAATCAAAGAAAAACATCAAGTGTTGATGGTTGACAAGATCACTAGTTTCAAGAAAAGGGCAAAAGGAAAGAAGGGGAACTTCAAGAAGAACGGCAAGCAAGTTGCTGCTCAAGTGAAAAAGCCCAAGTCTAGTCCTAAGCCTAAGACTAAGTGCTTCTACTGCAAAGAGACTGGTCACTGGAAGCGGAACTACCCCAAGTGATTGGCGGATAAGAAGGATGGCAAAGTGAACATAAGTATATTTGATATACGTGTTATTTATGTGTACTTTACTAGTGTTCATAGCAAACCCTCAGTATTTGGTACTAGTTCAGTTGCTAAAATTTAGTAACTCGAAACGGGAGTTGCAGAATGAACAAAGACTAGTTAAAGGGCAAGGTGACGATGTGTGTTGGAAGTGGTTCCAAGATTGATATGATCATCATCACACACTACCTATACTTTCGGGATTAGTGTTAAAACTAAATAAGTGTTATTTGGTGTTTGCGTTAAGCATGAATATGATTTGATCATGTTAATTGCAATACAGTTATTCATTTAAAGTTAGAGAACAATTGTTGTTCTGTTTACATGAATAAAACCTTCTATGGTAATACACACCAATGAAAATAGTTCATTGGATCTCGATCGTAGTGATACACATATTCATAATATTGAAACCAAAAAGATGCGAAGTTAATAATGATAGTGCAACCTATTTGTGGCACTGCCGTTTAGGTCATATTGGTGTAAAGCGCATGAAGAAACTCCATGCTGATGGGATTTTGGAATCACTTGATTATGAATCACTTGATGCTTGCGAACCATGCCTCTTGGGCAAGATGACTAAAACGCCGTTCTCCGGAACAATGGAGCAAGCAACAGATTTATTGGAAATCATACATACTGATGTATGTGGTCCGATGAATATTAAGGCTCGCGACAAGTATCATTATTTTCAGAACTTCACAGATGATTTAAGCAGATATGGGTATATCTACTTAATGAAACATAAGTCTGAAATGTTTGAAAAGTTCAAAGAATTTCAGAGTGAAGTGGATAACCATCGTAACAAGAAAATAAAAAGTTTCTACGATATGATCGCAGAGGTAAAATATTTGAGTTACGAGTTTTGGCCTTCAGTTAAAAACCGTGTGGAATAGTTTCACAAATTCATGCCACCTGGAACACCACAGCATAATGGTGTGTCCGAACGTCATAACCGTACTTTATTGGATATAGTACAATCTATGATGTTTCTTACCGATTTACCAATATCGTTTTGGGATCATGCATTAGAGACAACTGCATTCACGTTAAAAGGGGCACCATCTAAATCCGTTGAGACGACACCGTATGAACTATGGTTTAGCAATAAACCTAAGCTGTCGTTTCTTAAAGTTTGGGGCTGCGATGCTTATGTGAAAAAGCTTCAACCTGATAAGCTCGAACCCAAATCGGAGAAATGTGTCTTCATAGGATATCCAAAGGAAACTGTTGGATACACCTTCTATCACAGATCCGAAGGCAAGACTTTTGTTGCTAAGTTCGGAAACTTTCTAGAGAAAGAGTTTCTTTCGAAAGAAGTGAGTGGGAGGAAAGTAGAACTTGATAAGGTAATTGTACCTTCTCCCTTATTGGAAAGTAGTTCATCACAGAAAACTGTTCCTGTGACTACTATACCAATTAGTGAGGAAGCTAATGATGATGATCATGTAACTTCAAGATCAAATTACTACCGAATCTCGTAAGTAAACCAGAGTGAGATCCGCACCAGAGTGGTACGGTAATCCTGTTCTGGAAGTCATGTTACTAGACCATGACGAACTTGCGAACTATGAGGAAGCGATGACGAGCCCAGATTCCGCAAAATGGTTAGAGGCCATGAAATCTGAGATATGATCCATGTATGAGAACAAAGTATGGACTTTGATGGATTTGCCCAATGATCGGCAAGCCAAAGAAAATAAATGGATCTTGAAGAGGAAGACGGACATTGATAGTAGTGTTACTATCTACAAAGCTAGAATTGTCGCAAAAGGTTTTCGACAAGTTCAAGGTGTTGACTACGATGAGAGTTTCTCACTCGTATCTATGCTTAAGTCTGTCCGAATCATGTTAGCAATTGCCGCATTTTATGAAATCCAGCAAATGGATAAACAAAACTACATTCCTTAATGGATTTATTAAATAAGAGTTGTATACGATGCAACTAGAAGGTTTTGTCGATCCTGAAGGTGTTAACAAAATATGCAAGCTCCAGCGATCCATCTATGGACTGGTGCAAGCATCTCGGAGTTGGAATATACGCTTTGATAAGTTGATCAAAGCATATAGTTTTATACAGACTTGCGGTGAAGCCTATATTTACAAGAAAGTGAGTGGGAGCACTACAGTATTTCTGATAAGTATATGTAAATGACATATTATTGATCGGAGATAATGTAGAATTATTCTGTAAAGCATAAAGGAGTATTTGAAAGGAGTTTTTCGAAGAAGGACCTCGGTGAAGCTGCTTACATATTGAGCATCAAGATCTATAGAGATAGATCAAGACGCTTGATAAGTTTTTCAATAATTACATACCTTGAAAAGATTTTGAAGTAGTTCAAAATGGAACAGTCAAAGAAAGAGTTCTTGCCTGTATTACAAGGTGTGAAATTGAGTAAGACTCAAAGCCCGACCACGGCAGAAGATAGAAAGAGAATGAAAGTCATTCCCTATGCCTCAGCCATAGGTTCTATAAAGTATGCCATGCTGTATACCAGACCTATTGTATACCCTACCCTGAGATTGGCACGGGAGTACAATAGTGATCTAGCAGTAGATCACTGGACGGCGGTCAAAATTATCCTTAGTGGAATAAGGATATGTTTCTCGATTATGGAGGTGACAAAAAGGTTCGTCGTAAAAGGTTACGTCGATGCAAGTTTTGACACTAATCTGGATGACTCTAAGTCTCAATCTAGATACATATTGAAAGTGGGAGCAATTAGCTAAAGTAGCTCCGTGCAGAGCATTGTAGACATAGAAAATTGCAAAATACATAATGGATCTGAATGTGGCAGACCCGTTGACTAAACTTCTCTCACAAGCAAAAGTCACACTATAGTACTCTTTGGGTGTTAATCACATAGCAATGTGAACTAGATTACTGAATCTAGTAAACCCTTTGGGTGTTGGTCACATATCGATGTGAACTATTGCTGATAAATCACATGGCGATGTGAACTAGATTATTGACTCTAGTGCAAGTGGGAGACTGAAGGAAATATGCCCTAGAGGCAATAATAAAGTTATTATTTATTTCCTTATATCATGATAAATGTTTATTATTCATGCTAGAATTGTATTAACTGGAAACATAATACATGTGTGAATACATAGACAAACAGAGTGTCACTAGTATGCCTCTACTTGACTAGCTCATTAATCAAAGATGGTTATGTTTCCTAACCATGAACAAAGAGTTGTTATTTGATTAACGAGATCACATCATTAGTTGAATGATCTGATTGACATGACCCATTCCATTAGCATAGCACCCGATCGTTTAGTATGTTGCTATTGCTTTTATCCATGACTTATACATGTTCCTTTAACTATGAGATTATGCAACTCCCGTTTACCATAGGAACACTTTGTGTGCTACCAAACGTCACAACGTAACTGGGTGATTATAAAGGTGCTCTACAGGTGTCTCCGAAGGTACATGTTGGGTTGACATATTTCGAGATTAGGATTTGTCACTCCGATTGTCGGAGAGGTATCTCTGGGCCCTCTCGGTAATGCACATCACATAAGCCTTGCAAGCATTGCAACTAATGTGTTAGTTGTGAGATGATGTATTACGGAACGAGTAAAGAGACTTGCCGGTAACGAGATTGAACTAGGTATTGGATACCGACGATCGAATCTCGGGCAAGTAACATACCGATGACAAAGGGAACAAACGTATGTTGTTATGCGGTCTGACCGATAAAGATCTTCGTAGAATATGTAGGAGCCAATATGGGCATCCAGGTCCCGCTATTGGTTATTGACTGGAGACATGTCTCGGTCATGTCTACATTGTTCTCGAACCCGTAGGGTTCGCACGCTTAAGGTTTCGATGACAGTTATATTATGAGTTTATGAGTTTTGATGTACCAAAGGAGTTCGGAGTCCCGGATGAGATCGGGGACGTGACGAGGAGTCTCGAAATGGTCGAGACATAAAGAATTATATATTGGAAGCCTATGTTTGGACATCGGATGCATTCCGGGTGAAATCAGGATTTTACCGGAATACCGGGAGGGTTACCGGAACCCCCCGGAAGCATAATGGGCCAACATGGGCCTTGGAGGAAAGGTGAGAGGGCAGCCCTAGGGGCTGCGCGCCTCCCCCCTTCCCTAGTCCTATTAGGACTAGGAGAGGTGGGCGCCCCCTCTCTCTCTTTCTCTCCCCCTTGGAGCAATCCTAGTCCAACTAGGATTGGGGGGGGGAATCCTACTCCCAGAGGGAGTAGGACTCTCCTGGCGCACCAAACCTGGCCGGCCAGCCCCTCCCCCTTGGATCCTTTATATACGGGGGCAGGGGGCACCCCAAAGACACACAAGTTGATCTACGGATCGTTCCTTAGCCGTGTGCGGTGCCCCCTTCCACCAAATTCCACCTCGATCATATTGTTGCAGTGCTTAGGCGAAGCCCTGCGCCGGTAACACATCAAGATCGTCACCACGCCGTCGTGCTGACGGAACTCTTCCCTGACGCTTTGCTGGATCGGAGCCCGGGGATCGTCATCGAGCTGAACGTGTGCAGAACTCGGAGGTGCCGTACGTTCGGTGCTTAGATCGGTTGGATCGCGAGGAGAACGTACGACTACTTCCTCTACATACGACTACTTCCTCTACGTTGTGTCAACGCTTCCGCTTCGGTCTACGAGGGTACGTAGACAAACACTCTCCCCTCTCGTTGCTATGCATCACCATGATCTTGCGTGTGCGTAGGAAATTTTTTGAATTTACTGCGTTCCCCAACACCCCCCACGAACACGGGGTGGGGAGAGGTCGCCTCATCCGTCGCCTCAACTCTGCCCTCCCGCCACGTGGCCTCCATGTGCTTGGAGTGGCGAACGGTGGAGGCGGGAAACCGGGTCGCCACGGGTCGAGGCAGCAGGTCGGGCCCAGTTCCCTACGCCTTCTGCGTCTCGATTGGCTGAGCGGGGCGGCCGAGCCCCCACCCCGCTCCTTTATAAGGAGCGGGATGGGAGGGGGGGGACGGAAGCCCGCATTCTCTCATCTCCTCCTTTCTTCAGCTTCTGCTCCTCTTTCATCCATCCGCCATGGAGAAAGGGAACCCTGGTCCTTCGACGGTGGCGACGAGGGTTGCCGCTAGGCAAAGCGTTCCTCCTCCCTCCGCTCCCGTGGCGGCAGAGCCAGCCGCAAGGGGAAGAGGGAGGCGACGAGGCCGCGAGCAAGGTCGAGGGCGAGGTCGAGGTGGTCGGGGAAGAGGCGGACGAGGCAGCTCGCCGGCCTCGCCTCCGCCAGCAGATCCTCTCCCGGTGGCAGACCATATCGGGGACGACCCTTGCGAGTTCTTCGTCAGGCTGCGTCGGCCGCCTCGTCGTCGCCTTCGTCTCCCGACTCCATTTGCGAGTGTGATGGAGTTGGATCCGCCCGAGACACTGAGGTTGCATATGAGGGGCTGCGGAATCAGCGGTACGCGAGTCCGCGTCGACTTCCCGGCCCGTGATGTGATGTATCTTGGTCGAGGATGGAAGACGTTCACCCGCATCCACAGCTTGACGGCGGGCCTCATCCTCCATTTTAAGCTGATGGAGGGCGGTCTCCTCTCCGTCAAGGTCTTCGGGTGCTTCGGGACTTGGGCACGGTGCTGCGTGGAGAGCTCCTCCGATAGCGAAGGCTCCTCCTCGGGCGGAAGTGGCGAGGAGGACAGCGATAGCGACGACGAGGGCAGTGGGCGGCGGGATGACGGGTCCGACTAGGTGTCGGGCGCCGCTCCGCGTGGCACCGGCGACCCCATCATCCGCATCGCTGGCTCCTGGAGCTTCTCGGGGTCGTCTCCTTGGGCGGCTGGCGTAGGGAGGCTGCGGAAGAGGAAGAGGGCAGGCGGCAAGGCCGTCAACTCGGAGTACGAGGGCGTGACGCCCTCGACAGCGTGCTGACGTCCTGCCGCCTCGTCTTCGAGCCCTGCCTCCGGCGCCGCCGTCACCATGCCGCCGAGACGTTCTGTTGGTGTCTTCTGGCACCCGTAGCTCATCTAGGCGCCCCTTTTGCCCTTTCCGCCTCCTTGACCTGTCTCCTGAAGATAGGGACAAGAGAGGGGTTACGGGCACCTTATCTCTTTTTAGTTTGTAAGCCCTCGGGCCTTAGTTGCGTTTAAAACTTGTAATCCCATTATTCATGTTCTTCATCCTCTTATGAACTGTACCTGAGTGGAATGCTTTTTAATGAAAAGGGGATGCTTGCCGGGTCGCTTGTCTCGCGGGTGGAACCCACGTCAAGGAGCGAATCCTTTATATCTTTTAAGATAGACACTTTCTTTCCCGGCAGCAGGCCCTGCCTTCTTCCCACGTCGCTCGCCCTTTCTCACGCTCTTGGCGGAGGCAGGGAGGAGGCGGGATCTGGCTCCTCGCTTCGTCCCTTAGCTGCCGCGACTACGACCTTACCTGGCCCTGGGGACGGGCCCTAGGGCCTAGAGTTAAGGGAGCATGGTAACTTTTAGGAAGAAACGAGGTTTCGCATACCTCAATCCATAAGAGAATGCATGATAAGGGATGAAAAACTTATCTGAGATAGTAGCCCCCGGCAACTCTGGTTCGCCGTGGGCTAATCCTTGCACTTGCAGCCCCCGGCATTACTGGCTTGCCGGGGTCTTGCAGCCCCCGGCAATACTGGCTTGCCGGGGTCCAGATGTTGGTCCGTCCTCCTTCTCCTTTTCGTCCTCAAGTGGTCCGACAAGGATATGGTGAGTCCAGCAAACCAGGGAAACGAAATAACGGCAAAGGGACGCACGCTCGACCTCTAAGTTAGGGGTTAGCCACTACTAAGCACTATCAACCCTAACCAAGGACGAGACTTGACTCAGCATGCATGCTAAAACTCAGGGCGCCAGCGCTTTATCTTCGCTCAGGGTCTGCGCCTGGCTTTGTACAAAGGATTACATGCAACAGCGGCAAGACTTGTACAAAATGGTGGTTGCCAAACAGGGTCCGACAACCGCGCCTTATGGGTAAAACTTACGAAGATGCTCGATGTTCCAGGAGTTGCTCACCGGAATGCCATCCTCGGTCTCAAGGCGGACAGCGCCAGGCCTCGTGACTCGTTTCACCCGGTAAGGGCCTTCCCACTTCGTCGTCAACTTGTTGGAATTCTTGGCGGAATGAATACGCCGAAGAACAAGGTCGCCTTCCTCGAGACTTCTGGCTTTAACTTTGCGGCTGTGGTAGCGGCGCAAAGCTTGCTAGTATCGAGCAGCTCGTACAGCAGCCTGAAGACGGTCTTCCTCAAGGAGCAGTGCGTCATCTTGTCGCAGCTGCTCTTGCTCAAGCTCATCATAAGCGAGCACTCGAGGTGACCCGTATACGAGTTCCGTGGGGGTAACTGCCTCTGCTCCATAGACTAGAGCGAAAGGTGTCTGGCCAGTGGCTCGATTTGGCGTCGTCCTGATCGACCAAAGAACAACCGACAGCTCCTCGATCCAGTTTCTTCCGCACTTGTGCAGCCTGTCAAAAGTCCGGGTCTTGAGTCTACGCATCACTTCAGCATTTGCCCTCTCTGCTTGACCGTTGCTCCTGGGGTGAGCAATAGAAGCGAAGAAGACCTTGGCGCCAAGGTCTTGGACGTACTGCATGAAGTTGCGACTCGTGAATTGTGTACCGTTGTCGGTGATGATCCTGTTAGGGATTCTGAAGCGGCAAACAATCGACCTGAAGAACTTGGCTGCTGACTGTGCTGTCACCTTCCTCACTGGTTCCACCTCTGGACACTTTGTGAACTTGTCGATTGCGACGTACAAGTACTCAAAGCCCCCGACTGCTCGGGGGAAAGGGCCGAGGATGTCGAGCCCCCAGACCGAAAATGGCCAGGATAAAGGGATTGTCTGGAGAGCTTGAGCTGGTTGGTGTATCTGCTTGGAATGGAACTGGAACGCTTCACACTTGGTTACTTGTGCAGTTTTCAAGATTTTGAAAAACGGCAGGGCGCGCTCAGCAGACTTAGAGATAAACCTGCTGAGAGCCGCCACGCAGCCGGCAAGTTTTTGTACATCCTTGACGCGCTTCGGTGCTTCGATCTGCTCAATGGCCTTGATCTTGTCGGGATTGGCTTCAATCCCCCGCTGGGACACAAAGAACCCGAGAAGCTTGCCGGAAGGGACTCCAAACACGCACTTCTCGGGGTTGAGCTTGAGGCTGATCTTACGCAGATTTGCAAAAGTTTCTTCTAGATCTTGAATCAGAGTTGACTTGTCCCTGCTTTTGACCACTATATCATCCATGTAGGCTTCCACATTTCTGTGTATTTGCGGCTCAAAAGTAGTATGGACGACCCTTGCAAATGTTGAACTAGCATTGTTCAAACCGAAAGGCATCCGTACAAAATAGTACGTGCCACATGGAGTGATGAACGCGGTTTTCTCCTCATCCTCTTCTGCCATGAAGATCTAATGGTATCCTGAGTATGCGTCAAGAAACGAAAGCAAGTCGCATTCGGCTGTGGAGTCGACAATCTGGTCAATGCGCGGCAAGGGAAATGGGTCTTTGGGACAAGCTTTGTTAACATCGGTGAAGTCGATGCAAAGTATCCATTTCCCGTTCGCCTTGCGCACGACTACAGGATTGGCCAACCACGTAGGATGGAGCACTCCTCTGACGAGGCCTGCTGCTTCCAACTTCTTGATCTCTTCGGCGATGAACTCTTGGCGCTCCATCGCTTGTTTCCTGACTCTCTGCTTGACGGGTCGCGCGTGAGGACAGATGGCGAGGTGGTGCTCGATTACTTTCCTGGGAACGTCGGGGATGTCAGACGGTTGCCACGCAAACACATCGACATTCGCCCACAGGAAAGCAACGAGCGCGCTTTCCTATTTAGGGTCAAGAGTGGCACTGATGGTGAAGGTACCACCAGTGCCGTCCTCCTTGGCGGACACCTTCTTGGTTGCTGGCGGAGCTGCCATTGTCTTCTTACACTTGCCGGTGGAGCTCGATGGTGCGTCCTCGACGGTAGCGCAGCACTCCGAAGAGGTGCGCTTGCCGGAGTGGCCATCAGAGCTCTTGCCGGACCTGGTCTTCTTCTTCCCCCCGGGAGCTTCAGCGGCGAGTGTCTCGCGATCCGCGGCGGCTTATGCTTCCCGGTAGATCTTGTCGGCACAGATGAGAGCTTCTTTCTTGTCGCCATGTACAGAGATGACACTTAACGGGCCTGGCATCTTCAGCATGTTGTACGCGTAGTGAGAGGCCGCCATGAACTTGGCGAGCGCTGGACGGCCGAGAATTCCATTGTAAGGCAATGGAAAATTGGCGACGTCGAAAGTGATCCTCTCAGTCCTGAAGTTCAACTCACTGCCAAATGTCACCGGCAGCGTGATCTTCCCCTTCGGCTTGCTCCTTCCCGGGTTGATTCCTTGAAACGTGCCGGTCTCTTCGAGCTCGCTGTCATGGACTTGGAGTCTCCGAAGTACAGCGGAGGAGATCAGGTTCAGGCCGGCCCCGCCGTGAACTAGCATCTTAGTGACCTTGAGGTTGCGGATAGTTGGTGAGACCAACATCGGCAAACACCCGACAGCAGTTGTGCGATCGGGGTGGTCCTCAATATCAAAGATGATAGGCGTGCTGGACCATTTCAGAAGCTTGCGTGACTCGACGGGTGGTTCTGCTGCATTAACTTCCCGCACCCACTGCTTGAGTTGGCGTGTGAAGTATGCAGAGAAGCACCGCCGTCAATGCATAAAACTTCTGTGGCTTTCTGGAACTCCTGCTCGCTGGTCTCGGCGTCATCCATGTCCTCGTCGTCATCGTCATCTTCATCCTTGTCGCGGCGGCGGGGAGGTCTGTCGCCTTGCCGCTGCTTGGTGTTGCCGCGGCATCCCCCCTGGCCAGTGCGCTTCGTACCAGATCCTCCAGCACCTCCTTGGGCCTTCTCCTTGTCGCGTCGCTCGTACTCGGCCTTTTGCAGCTCAACGAGCTGTTCGACCTTCTTGCAGCTCTGGAGGTCATGGCCTTTGGTGCGGTGAATCTTGCAGTACTGCTTGTTGGTGCCATCCTGCTTGTCGGCGGACGCCACAGCCTGGCAGTTGGCGCATGCGGCAACCTCCTTGCCGGAGCCATCAGTCTTGGCTGTCTTAGCGCCACCTTCGTTGCCGGATTGCTCGACAACTAGCACATCTTTGCTTTTCCTCTTCCTGTTGTTCCGCCGCCTGTTTTTGCTTGCTGGGGCGGCATCGTCGCTGTCAGATCCTGCGGTTCCTACGTTCTCTCCGGGGAGTTTCCTTCCTTCCTCAGCACGTGCACATCTGTCGGCCAGGGCATACAGCTCGCTGACGTCTCTGATCTTGCACATCGCCATCTCCTCCCGCATCCTGCGGTTGCGCAACTTCTGATGGAACGCACTGATGACCGCGGCAGGGTGGACATCTGGGATGTTGCGTTGCACTTGGCTGAATCTCTGGATGTACTTACGTAGAGGCTCCCCTTCCTTCTGGGCAAACAGGTGAAGATCACTCTCCTGGCCATGGGGTTTGTGGCCGCCTGTAAAGGCACCGACAAACTGATGGCATAGGTCCGCCGAGGAAGATATGGAGTTTTCCGGCAAGTGCATGAGCCAGGACCTGACGTTGGGCTTGAGCACCAGAGGGAAGTAATTGGCGAGGATCTTGTCGTCCCGCCCCCCGGCAGCCTGCACCGCAATGGTGTAGATGCTGAGGAACTCCGACGGATGCAGCCTGCCGTCGTACTTCTCTGGTACGTCTGGCTTGAAATTCTTCGTGCTGGGCCACTGGACTTGCCGCAGCTCACGGGCAAACGCAGGGCAACCTACCGCGTACGGCAGGTCGCCTGGTTCCCCTGGCGCTTGCATATCGACAATGGGGCCAGCGCGTCGGTCTGATCGACACCGCGTTTCTCTCCGGCGCTCGATGCGGGTGCGGGCGTCTTCTTGCTGCCGTTCGTGAAGAACGTGGCGCTGATCGTGACGAGTTCGCGGATCTGAGGAAGCAGTGGAGTTGCTGTCGTGGCGGACCCGGCGAGTCGGCGATCTTGGCCTTTGGGGCGGAGAGTGCACGGTGGTTGCACCCCCACCGGTTTTGTCGCCATCGGCTCGCACTTGGCTGGCCTGCCGCGGCTGGGATGTGGTCGCTGGCCGCGGAGTGTCGCCGTTGGCGAAGCCGATGAGACTCTGAATGGTGGGCCTCCAGTCGTCGATCTTGTCTGGCGCTGGAGGGAAGTCTAGGAGCAGTTGAGCTCGCACTAGAGCTTCTGCTGGGGTGGCGGGTAGCGGTGGCGAACGGTGCGAGGAGTGGGATATGCTCGGACCCCCAACGATGTTGGAAGGAGCAGTATTCCGTCCAGGCGACCGTGCCTCGCTCGCGCCAGCACGTCGGCATGCATGTTGCCCTTGAGCGTCTCGGGATCCGCTAGCTCGATTTGGGTCCAGCGAGCGTATGGTACCGTGAGTACCACGACGCTGCCGGTCCTACGCCTCTTGAGATGGGCGCGGTGCGTCTATGGACGCCCGGTCGTCGGGGGAGCCGACTACGCCGCCAGCGGGCAGCGCGGTCTTGTCCTTGGACTTGTTGGCACCGTGGGCTCCCTCGTCGGCGCCCGTTCCACCGCCGGCGTTCTCCCCGCCGGCCGTTTGATGCGGCGGCAGTGGATTCGACGCGGACGGTGCAGCCGCCTCCGAAGCCTTCTTCTTCGGCGGCATGTCGATGAAGTCGATGAAGATTCAGCTCGCGTGAACGCCGGATCAGGTTCACACAACCTCGACGCCCCCTACCTGGCGCGCCAGAGATGCCGGGGTTTTCCTGGGCTCCCCGAGCACCTATGGGGACGGAGCCCCTTCTCGGTTCGGCGGGGGGCGGAGGTCGCGCGAAGAGCGGATCGAGGCGAGGCACGCGGGGGAAGGTTTTTACCCAGCTTCGGAGCTCTCCGGAGAGATAACACTCCTACTGCTGCTTTGTGGATTGTATTGAGTTCTTGCTCGGGAGCGCCGAGTGCTACAGTACACTCGAGCAGCTAACGAGACCGAGCGCTTCTCTGAGGATCGATCCCCCCCTACGTTGTGCATGGGCCTCCTTTTATATGTTCAAGGGGTCTCCAACAGGTGGCAACGTAGGTAAGGGCAAAAGTGTAAATACGCTGCGGTAGGTACAACTACCTACACAGTGTATCATACCTAACCCTGACGGCAGGGGACAAAGGCATTAAATGCCCGTCTACGTCGCCCAGACAATGCAGAAAAGGGACCGTCAGGGGCGCCATCGCTCGCCACGATGGCGGTCCAGTCAGCGTTGCATGCCATAGTGTACCCCTGGCTGCACAACCTCCCGCCACGTACGCTGGGAAGGGTCCCAGAGCGACACGTAGGTGGGTGAGCTGGAGCGCGGGTACAGAGTGGCTGCCTGCCGCGGCAGGTGCCTTGCCGCGGCCATTGCCTTGTCGCGCCCGGGAACTTGTTGCTCGCCGGGTCCTGCCGGGACGCGTGGCGTGCTGCGGCAGGTTTCTTTGAGATGCTCTTGTTGGGCTTCCCGACAAGCTCCTCTTGCCGGGGTCTTGTACCTTGAATGGCCTTCCCGGCAAGCTCCTCTTGCCGGGGACTTGTCTCCTTGACTTAAATACTTTGTTCTCGAATGGCTCCAAAGGAACCATAGAGAGCCTTGGTGATCACCTGGCGGGCCTTGCCGCGGGGTGCTGCGACTGCCCGTGCACAAGTTCGGGATACTAGAGTACCCCTACTTTAGTACACCAACAGAGCTCATTAAGCAACACCTCATCCCTCCTTGATAGTATTGGCTTTTCCTATAGACTCAATGTGATCTTAGATCACTAAAATGTAAAATGAAGAGTCTTGAGCATTTGAGCTTGAGCCAATCCTTTGTCCTTTAGCATTTTGAGGGTTCCACTTTCACCATCCATGCCATGCCAATCATTGAGGTTTCCTGAAATAATTGTCTTGGAATTGCATTAGCTCAATGTGCTATATGTTGTTATAAATTACCAGAACCACCTAGGGATAGTTGCACTTTCAGTACTCCTATATGAACTCCAACTAGATTTTTTGAATCCACTTTATTTTGATTTCAAATCACATTACATTTCTAGCTCTAGCTAGATCTTCATAATCTAAACCATGTCTCATATGTATAATGTGTTTATCACATTATGTATGGTGCCCCGCCCCCTACGCCTACAAGTATTTAGATGTGAGTTGCAAACACCACACATTACCACAAATTCAAATAAAATGTGAGAATGTTCGATATATAGTATTCTTTAGATTGTTTGATATTTAGTTGTAAGCTGCGAACGCCACACATTATCACAAATTCAAATAAAATGTGAGATTGTTTGATGTATAGTATGGTTTTGATTGTTCGGCATTTAGCTGTGAGTTGCAAACGCCATGCATTATCACATTATGGTATAACATGTGCACAACACG
Source organism: Aegilops umbellulata (assembly GCA_032464435.1). Classification (NCBI taxonomy): domain Eukaryota; kingdom Viridiplantae; phylum Streptophyta; class Magnoliopsida; order Poales; family Poaceae; genus Aegilops; species Aegilops umbellulata. The sequence goes on from CP136056.1 coordinate 296,960,663, forward strand.
TGTATCACCGCTATATTCATGCATGCAATGTTTAAAACACTATGATCTCCTATTCAAATATATGGATCCACTTTCATATCAAATTATGATCTTTGTTAGTCTCTTACACCCACACAATCCTCTAACCTTTGTAGCTACCACTAACTTTCTCTTGTGCATGCACATGCCCTCCTCGCCCTCCCCCTCCCTCGGCATTCTATCCACCTGGCACATTCATTTTTTTCTTTAGGTCGTTCTCCCAGAGTCTCCACAACTCCTTTCCGACACACACCGATCGATAAACCTCTCCAGTGGTGCCTGCCTACAACATACAAACACACCTTCAATCTCCTCCTTTATGTGTCCTTGCCTCGTGTCTCTCATACGGTCAGACACACGTGTAAACTCTCGCCCCTCTTTTCATCGCTCTCACAACCGCACACTCCCCCCTATCTAGCTAGTAGTTGGGCTTCTCGCACCACCTCTAGCTCCATTCTCTCTGTCTATCCGTCTCGCTGGGCCTTATTTGCCTCTAATAGATGGATATACACCGACCGATCTCTCTCTATACATATAGCTAGCTAGGTCCTTATAACTCGTTTTTACCCACAAGTCAATCGATCTACCTCATTAGTTGTGTCTCTCCCTTCCTCCGACAAACAACAATTGATCTACTGATCTAGTTAGGTTTGCTTACCAAACACATGGTTCCCCTTCATCATCTATGGATGCGTCCCGGCAGATCTATCACGCACAGGCACACACAGAAACACATCCCCACTCTTATTGATAACATTGCAGTTCCACCCTCAGTTTGTCTAGTAGGCCTCTCCCACCATCTTTGAGAAGCAACTCCATCACCCATCCAACACTCTACCCCTCTCCCTCCTTCTCTCCCTCCCTCTCTCCCTCCTCTCTCTCTCTCTCTCTGTCCCATCATATTTCCCGTCCTTCAGTTATGTATGGATGTCGACCTATCTCCCTCAAGACATAGCTGGGTCTCTCCTTCTCAACACATATACGAGTCGTTCTACCTCTATAGTTAGGCCTCTGCTATGGCCGGACGAAAAGCTCGAAGCTCGCGAGCATAATGATCGCTCGATAGTTCGGCTCGTTTTGGCTCGTGCTCATTAGTTAATGAACCAAGCCAAACAATGTTTTTTGCTCGTTAATATTAACGAGCTTAACGAGCGAGCAAATGAGTTTCACGAGCTAACTCGTTTAGCTCGGTAATTTTTAAAATTTTGACATGAGACCCCTAGTTCAAATCAACCCACTAACAAAAGAGTTGCTATTTAGCCCAGCCTAGGGGCCTAGCACCCCAGCCCACTTCAGCCATTCTCCTAGACCTAGGAGCTAGCCGCTAGGAGACCTTAGAGTCAACCAAGAACCAGCCACAAGGAACCAAACGACCTTGTTTAATTTATGTCGTTGTGATTTTTTTGATGGGATTATGGGATTCTTCTGTGTTGCTTACTACCTTAACGTCCTTGTTTAATTTATTCTACTATGAATTTTCATAGAATCACATGGGATTCTTCTGTGTTGTTTAATACCTTAACGAGCACTCGTGAACACTCGCGAGCATATTGAGCCCATAACAAACTGAGCTGAACAGAGGTTTTAGCTCGTTAATATTAATGAGCTTAATGATAACGAGGTTAAAGATAACAAGCTTAATGATAATGAGCCAACCAAGCCGAGCAGCTCGTTAATCTAGCACTAGCCTCTGCCTACCCCTCCCACCACCCCCTCCCCCCCACACACCGATACATCGAGCGCTCTAGTCATGTCTCCCTGCCACACACAAACTTGATGTGTGCCCTCTAACGTTCCGGTAGGCTAGTCGCCCTATATCTTTGAATTGTACACACAAACAATTTCGATGGCTCTCTTCATCGATCTCGCACCCACCCACTTGATCCTCTCTTTGACTCTATCGATAGCTATGACCCCTCCCTCTCTTCTCGTGGATTGCCCGACCCTCTATGTATGATATGGATAGGCCTCCATTTCACACACATTGCATGCAAAATTTTGTTTGAGATGTCATCGACACATATTCCCACAAATAATTCACGAAATCAACCCCCACCCCACCCCCACCCCAAAACACGAACGCGGTTTGTATCTCTCACACACACCCCCATGTAGGTGGGGGACGTGCACGAAGAGAAGAGGTGCATGCACGGCGCACGTACTCCCATCTCTTTCCCAACCACACCCGCGCGGGTACACGGTGGAGCTCATTTCTGTACGAAAAAGGCAGCCCACGTGGTAATTTGGCACGTGTACTGGTTGTCCACTTGGTGGAGGGAGGATCGTCTACCACGGGTGAACAAACAAATTGCGACTTGACGCGTTATGTTAAATTAAAAAAAGAGGCAAACCATGTGGGGCCTACCTTAGAGGCAAGGCTCTATACACTGGAGTACTTTTGATGTGCCCCGTCAACTCGCAGAACGAGGAGAAGCTTGCTTAGTACGCCGTCTCCCCCGCCCATGGGCGCGGTGGCTCGCAGGATGAGGTGAAGCTTGCTTACCATGCCTTACACCCGCTCCCTTGCCCACGCGCGTGGTGGCTCGCAGCCCGAGGAGAAAATTTTACTACTCCCTCCGTTTACTCCTCGTCCCTACTACCTTGGTTATAGAGATTATACTATCATATTGTTTGGAATATATATGTCCTTTAGTAGATTTCAATATGAACTACTAGTACATACTCCAAACACTAATGTATATAGACGTATTTTAGAGTGTAGATTCACTCATTTTGCTCCGTATGTAGCACTCTCCCTCACCCCTCGACCCTCGCCCACGTGGTGGACGTGCAACAATTCATTCAGTCTCATATAGCCAGAACGATATATACTGCACTACCATTATTGCTCGACTTCCCGAAGAGGCAAAGAGCCAATCGCAAGGTTAATATCTTGGAGATGCCAAGCGCAAGGTTATAGGAGAACGAGTAGTAGGTGCCGCATCATTTATAAATAAAGTTTTTTTCTTCAGTGGCACGTACGCAATATGATAGGTTCATATGGAGAGAAAAGGAAACCGCTCCACTATATACATAGTCAGGACGGGCCAGCCTACACGGTTGCTTGCTGGGGTTGCTCTCTTCACACTCTCTCGCACAAAACGACTGTGGCCACATCTCTAACATCCCGGCGGATCACGTTCGCTTGGGGAAGGGGTGGATGCTTAGTGTAGATGCGGTGGCTGTCGTGGTTCTAAGTCTGACAGTAGTGTAGGGGGGTTAGTATGGAGAGGCTAGATTTTAGCTATGTAGAAGCTGTAAACACACAAAGATGTACGAGTTCAGGCCCTTCTCAGAGGAAGTAAAAGCCCTACGTCTCGGTGCCCGGAGGCGGTCGACTGGATTACAAGTGTGAGAATGACAGGGGTGCGAACCCTTGATACTGAGGAGGGGGGTGGCTTATATAGAGTTCGCCAGCCCTCTCCTGCCCTCAGTAATGCATGGTTTAAGGTACATTAAGGTCGGGCGTTACTGGTAACGCCCCTAATAAAGTGCTATGATGACCATAAAGGCTACTTAATGACCGACCGTTTGCCTGCAGAGTGACTTTAGATCTCCTGGTAGTCGAGTGGTTGGCTTTGTGGTCGACTGATAGCTTCTTGGTCGAGTGTCTTGAACCCGTCGAGTGGGTACCTTCAGGTCGATTGGAAGGTGACTTCTTCTAAGGATGTCCTTGGGTAGGGCTCTTAGGACAGGTCCGTGCCCCTACCCTAGGTACATAGCTTCATCATTAGCCCCCGAATGGATCGTGGTTAGAGTGAGAAAAGGGTTGGAGATCTTTCCGACTGGTTCTTTGTGCTACATGGGTGCCTTGTTTTGGATCAATCGTCACGGATGACGTCATCAACCTGTTTCAGTCACCTTGATCCATTCCAGGTCTTTCGTCGAGTGAATTTCCTTGTCTGTGACATTCCGAATGATGGTGTGAAAGGGATCTTCTGCTTGACGAATTGTTCTGCAACCTGCGGATTTCGCGGGATTTGAATTTCGGGAAGCGCGCGGGACGGGAGCGGCCGCGGTAATCGGATGTGATAAGACGGAAGCTCCTCGATTCCCGCGCCACCTTTTTCGCCACGTACTGCGCGCGCGTCTGCTGTGGGATTTGACGGGATAGCCTGGGCCTACCAGTCAGCCACTCGGAAGCGACTTCTTATAAGCCGCCAGCTTGGGGTTTTCGAACAGCGTGCTCTCTCCTTTCTTTCTCCCTTCGCAAGGCCTTCCGCCACCTCCGTTCTCATCCTAGCGCCGCAGGCCCATTCGAGATTTGCCGGCGACGATGGGGAAGGACAAGACGTCCGCTCTGGAGCACGCGAAGAAGGCGGCGGCCCAGGGGAAAGGGAAGAAGTCCGCTCGGGGCGGATCCTCCTCAAGGACTGCTCTGCCCAGAAGCTGGATCCAGGGCGACTGGATGCCGACGGTGATTCGGCAGGAAGATCTCGATGATATGGTTGAGGGAGGAGTCATTCCCCACGAAGCCGCGCATCTCCCGGGGAAGGAAGTCGAGCCCCAACCTCTTGATGGTGAGTGTGTCCTCCTCGCCACCCACATCGATCGCGGGTTTTCTCTGCCGCCTCATCCTTTTTTCCGGAGCTTTCTGAACTTCTTCGGAGCACAGCTCCACCACTTCACTCCCAATTCTATTGTGTATCTTGCTGCTTTCATTTCCTTGTGTGAGGGTTTCCTGGGTTGCCGCCCTCATTGGGGACTCTTTAAGCATATCTTCACCTGCCGTTCCCAATCGGTCAAGAAGGCCAAGTCGAGTGACGAAAGAACGCAGGTGATCCAGCTATGCGGAGGCCTTGCGATCCAGACGAGGGGGAAAAGTTCCTTTCCATCTATCACTTTTCCCGAGTCGGTCCGTGGTTGGCAGGCGACCTGGTTTTACTGTAAAGACCAGGCGACCCCAGGACAGTCGACTGGGCTTCCCCCTTTCTCTCTAGACCGAGCTCAGAAACCCGCTTCTCTGAAAGTGGCGCCGGAGGAGAAGGCGCAAGTCAAAGTGTTGGTTGGTCGAGTGGTTCAGCTTGTCCGCGAGGGCGTGACGGGAATGGACCTGCTGGAGGTCTTCCTTCAGAGGCGCATCCAGCCGCTTCAGGCCCGTGACCACCCGATGTGGCTGTACTTGGGTCTTGAAGACACCACTCGGATCCACCCAGAGGAGGTCACCGACGAGATTTTGGAAGGGTGGCTGTCGAGTATCACAGGAAACAAAGACAACCCCCGAGGAGCCAGGAGGGTTCCTCCACTCGACAACACATACGAAGTGGACCAGGTCTGCCCTTATGTTCTTGATTGGGATCTTGCTTTCTTCGTTGGTCTTCTTTGAGTTGGTCGACTGACTTTTGTTTTGTCTGTTGTTTCCCAGGAAACTACGGAGATGTACTCGACGCCCAACGGGGCACAGGAGCCGACCGAGGAAGGGGAGGCGAGCGGAGGTGAGAGCGGAGACGAACACGGCGAGTGGGAATCCGGTGGCGAAGGAGAGGGAGACGACGACGTCGACTCCAGCGAAGAGGAGGAGGAGGAAGTTGAACCCCCCCGCTCGGAGAGGCGATCCAAGCTTACGCACAATCCCGAGGGAACGTGGTAAGGCGACTGCTCCTGTTGGGCAGTCGTCAAAACGCCCTCGGACCTTTTCTCCTACGCCGACTGAAAAGGCTCCCAAGCACCCACGCGCGACGCCATCCAAGCCGCCCAAGGCTCTGCCCAAGATGAAGATGACTGTCCCCACCATTTCTGGGTAATAGTAAGACTTGTTTTCCTTTGCCGACTATGGACAGATCTTTGGTCGATTCATTGAGCCAACTGACTGACTTCCGAAATTTGTAGTGCTGCTACTTCTGAGATTTCTGCCAAGGACGGAGATCAAGAGATGGAAGATGCTGTTACTTCCAACCCAGGTACGATTACTGATGTTCTGCCTTGAGTCAAATGAATATTTCTTGTAACTCTGGTCGATTGACTTTTCTTGCAGCTCCCCCTCATGTTATCAACCTACCAAACGACGAAGACGACGAGCCACTGAGAGTAAGAAGGAACCGGAGGGCGTCGACTGGCAAGACCCCCCAATCTGCTCCGGTGTCTGAGGCTGTAGCTCGGGACGGTGGTGATACCACTCGGACTTCTGTGACTTTCGCTGAGCCTCTGATGAGCGTGCGGCCTTCGGCGTCGACTGCAAATCGGCCTTTGCTTTTTGCTACATACCCTGTCCCGGAGGACCAAGTGGGTGCTGCAAAAGAGGCTATACGCCAGGCGGGAATCATGATGGAGCAAGTGAAAGTGGTTCGGGACGCCAGCCAAGCAGCGTATTACGCGAGCTCAGCTCTTCAGAGCAACGTCCAGGTCAGTCGACTCAACACTTGGTCTGTTGCAATATGCTGTTCGAAGAATCTCTTTTCCGAAGATCTTCATACCTGTACACCCACTGGGTGTGTCCTTTTGGACGAGTGGGGGCACGCTAAGTGCACCCACTGGGTGTAGTCCCTGAGACTACGGTGGACTGCTGGCAGTCGACTGTAGTCTTTATATTGCGTTGCTGTATTTGTACTTCTTCACTCGGTCTGGTCGGGCCATGTCGAATGGAACTGTATCCGGTCGATTGCGGGCAGTCGACTTTTTTTTGGTCGAACCAGTGGGGGCACGCTGAGTGCACCCACTGGGTGTAGTCCCCGAGACTGCTGTCGAATGTTTTGATTCGGCTGTAGTCTTAGAAACGCTATCATTGTCTCTTGGTTACTCGGAAGCAACCTATCCTTGACGTTTCTCGACTGGTTTTTCGCAGAAATCCTGTGAACTTGCGGCTCGCTTCATTGAGTTGAAGGACCAACAGATCCAGCTCAACCTTGACTTAAAACTTGCTCAAGAGAACTTGCAGAAGGCTCGAGAAGAGGCAAAAGGTATGGCTGGTGAGGTTTTCCATTCTTGACAAGTGACTTTTTTCTTTTTGTCAATCCTTGATGTTGATCGCACTCGACGTACCGCAAATCAACTGGGGGAAGCTCTGAAGAAGAAGGATCAAGATCTTGCCGAAGCACAGAAGGAGGCCCTGAACAAAACAAAGCTTGCTGAGGAAAAGCTGGCTTCAGTCTCTACTCTTAAACAGGAGAACTCCAGACTGAAAGCTGCTCTCGACGCAGCTAATAAGGAAGTCAGCCGACTGAAGAACGACAAGATTGCTCTGAATGACAAGGCAGGCGAACTGGCGGGGTAGAAGAACGATCTTGAGGTTTATCTCGGGGGACTTGCCAAGAAGTTGTTCATCATGCTCGAAGGTAACAATTTTCACCCGACTAGCTTGCTGTAACCAAACTCGTGTAGAGCCGCTGCCTTATACTTGAATTGTTATTTGTAGAATTCTGCCAGAACTTTGAAGAGGAGACCAGTCGACTGGAGCCAAGCTTGGACCCCGCCAATTCGCTCGTGAAGGACGAGGCTGCTATGAATGTGCTCCGCCTGGAGTCCCGCATTACCAACGTGGTTGATTATCTGGCTCGACTGAAAGTTGCAGTGTCGCGGATCGACACATCTCTCTGGCCCAGGGCGACGCTTTCGAATGATCTCGAGTCCCTGATGACTCGACTGAATGACGTCCTTGGTCGAGTGACGGAATGGAAGAAGTCCTCTGCAAGGTGTGGTGCTGATGTTGCCCTATCTCTGGTTCGCGTCCACTGCAAGGAGGTGCGAGAGGAGAAGTTGGCTGCCATTCAGGTTGCCAATACCAGGAAGCTCAGCTTTCAAGACTTCATGGAGACTTTCATTGCTGCCGCCACCCGTATCGCCGACGGGATTGATTTGGACGAGTTCGTCGCCCATTCCAGCCCTACGCCTGAGGAATGAAAAACTTTAATGCTTCCCTTTAAATTTGCCTCGGAATGCCGAGTGGATTCTGTAACCGTTAAACTCTGTCGAGCCGGGGGCTCGAGTACTTTTGATCTGAGGTCTGGGACCTTTGGGTCTTATCCGAACTTGATTTGCAGTTAAATATCTTCATGAATTATCTATCGAGTGGAACTTGATCTTCACTCGAAATAACTTCGTATTTGTGGTGCAGCACCGAAGGAAAAGGTAACAGTCAATTCGCATCTTGCCGTCCTTGCGGATTGGGACGTGTTCCGTACTTAGGCGAGCACTGGGCTGCAGCTAAGCCTCCGACTGGGAGGTCTGCTCACCACTCGGTAGGATTTTTAAACACTTAGGCGAGCACTGGGCTGCAGCTAAGCCCCCGAGTGGGAGGTTTGCTCTCCACTCGGTAGGATTTTTAAACACTTAGGCGAGTACTTGGACTGCAGCTAAGCCCCCGAGTGGGAGTCTGGCTAACCACTCGGTAGGATTTTTATATACTTAGGCGAGCACTGGGCTGCAGCTAAGCCCCCGAGTGGGAGGTTTGCTCTCCACTCGGTAGGATTTTTATACACTTAGGCGAGCACTGGGCTGCAGCTAAGCCCCCGAGTGGGAGGTTTGCTCTCCACTTGGTAGGATTTTTAAACACTTAGGCGAGCACTGGGCTGCAGCTAAGCCCCCGAGTGGGAGGTTTGCTCTCCACTCGGTAGGATTTTTAAACACTTAGGCGAGTACTTGGACTGCAGCTAAGCCCCCGAGTGGGAGTCTGGCTAACCACTCGGTAGGATTTTCATATACTTAGGCAAGCACTGGGCTGCAGCTAAGCCCCCGATTGGGAGTCTGGCTCACCACTCGGTAGGATTTTTATATACTTAGGCGAGCACTGGGCCGCAGCTAAGCCCCCGAGTGGGAGTCTGGCTCACCACTCGGTAGGATTGTTTTTGCAAACTTAGGCGAAACAGATTCGCAGCTAAGCCACCCACTGGGGGATTTTGTACATAAACAAAAGTGACAGCAATTACAGGTAGAACTGGGACACTCTTGTCTTTGATAAAAATAAACTACAGAAGTTTTTCTTATTACATCTCATCCGAGTGAGAACTTAAGTGTAAAATGGGCGGAGTAGTTCCGCGTTCCAAGCTCGAGGCTCGTCGATCCGGCGATCAACATTGTAGAGGTGATATGCTCCGTTGTGGAGGACTCTGGTGACGATGAAGGGACCTTCCCAAGTAGGAGCAAGTTTGTGTGGTTTCTGTTGATCCACTCGGAGGACCAAATCTCCTTCTTGGAAGGCTCGACTCTTCACGTTTCTGGCATGGAATCGATGCAAGTCTTGCTGATAGATGGGTGATCTGATCATAGCCATTTCTCTCTCCTCCTCTAGGAGGTCGACTGCGTCTTGTCGGGCTTGCTCTGCTTCATCCTCGGTATAAAGCTCGACTCGGGGTGCATTGTGAAGTAGATCACTCGGCAGGACTGCTTCGGCTCCATAAACCAGAAAGAACGGAGTTCTTCCAGTCGACCGGTTCGGGGTGGTCCTCAATCCCCATAGAACTGACGGAAGCTCGTCGACCCAAGCACCTACTGCGTGCTTGAGGTCACGCATCAGTCGAGGCTTTAGTCCTTTGAGAATCAGACCATTTGCCCTTTCAGCTTGTCCATTCGACTGGGGATGTGCGACCGACGCGTAGTCGACTCGTGTGCCTTGAGAGGCGCAAAACGCTCTGAACCTGTCTGAATCGAAATTCGACCCATTGTCTGTGATGATGCTATGTGGGACTCCATATCTGAATGTTAGCTCCCTAATGAAACTGATAGCAGTGCTAGCATCTAGATTCTTGATAGGCTTAGCTTCAATCCACTTGGTAAACTTGTCGACTGCTACAAGCACATGTGTGAATCCGCTCCTGCCTGTTCTCAGTGGTCCAACCATGTCCAGCCCCCAAACAGCAAAGGGCCAGACGAGTGGAATCGTTTTCAAGGCTGACGCTGGCTTGTGTGACATGTTGGAGTAGAACTGGCAGCCTTCACACTTGTCAACTATCACTTTCGCCATTTCATTTGCTCTGGGCCAGTAAAAACCCGCTCGGTATGCTTTAGCCACAATGGTCCGAGAGGACGCATGGTGGCCACAGGTCCCCGAGTGGATATCATCAAGGATTATCTGACCTTCTTCTGGCGTTATACACTTCTGACCAATTCCAGTCGCGCTTTCTCTGTACAACTGTCCCTTTATGACGGTGAAGGCTTTGGATTGACAGACGATCTGTCGAGCCTCTTCCTCGTCTTCTGGGAGTTCTTTCCTCAAGATATACGCAATGTACGGTACTGTCCAGTCGGGAGTGATTGCCAAGACTTCCATGATTAGGTCGACCACAGCAGGAATTTCGACTTCAGTCGGATCTTTGGCACTTTTCGGCTGCGGGGGTTCCTCTGTAAAAGGATCCTCCTGGACTGATGGCGAGTGGATGTGCTCCAAAAACACATTGCTGGGAATGGCTTCTCTCTTGTTGCCTATCTTTGCCAAATCATCAGCTGCTTGGTTTTTCAGTTGGGGGATGTGATGAAGCTCTAACCCCTCAAACTTCTTTTCCAACTTTCTTACTGCATTGCAATAACCAGTCATGGCTGGGCTTCTGACGTCCCACTCCTTCATCACCTGATTAACCACCAAATCTGAGTCGCCATAGACCATGAGGCGACGGACGCCGAGTGAAATGGCCATGCGCAACCCATACAAGAGTGCTTCATATTCTGCTTCGTTATTGGAGGAATCGAAGTGAATCTGGAGAACGTATCTGAGCTTATCTCCTCGAGGGGAAACCAAAACTACCCCAGCACTGGAACCATTCAGCATCTTAGACCCATCGAAGAACATGGTCCAGTGCTCCGAGTGAACCTGAGTCAGAAGTTGCTGTTCAATCCACTCGGTGACGAAATCTGCGTTAGCTTGGGAATTGATAGCCTTCTTTGCTTCGAACTTGATATCTAAGGGAAGGAGTTCAATCGCCCACTTCGCCACTCGACCAGTTGCATCTCTGTTGTGTAAAATCTCTGACAGCGGAGCGTCGCTGACGATGGTAATGGAATGATCAGAGAAGTAGTGTGCAACCTTTTTCGTGGTCATGTAAATCCCATATACAAGCTTCTGGTAATGGGGATATGTTTGCTTTGAAGGAGTCAAAACTTCGGACACATAATATACTGGGCGCTGAACTCTGAAGGCCTTTCCTTCTTCTTCCCGCTCGACCGTAAGTACCGTACTGACAACTTGTCCCGTGGCTGCAATGTAAAGCAACAGAGGCTCTTTACTGATTGGGGCAGCAAGCACCGGATGGGTGGAGAGCAGAGCTTTGAGGTCTGCAAGCGCTGCATCAGGTTCTGGAGTCCACTCGAACTTGTCAAACTTCTTCATCAGTCGGTAAAGAGGCAACGAATTTTCACCGAGACGAGAAATGAATCGACTTAGAGCGGCCAAGCAACCTATAAGTTTCTGGACATCGTGCACATGCTCGGGACGCTTCATCTAGAGTATGGTGCCAACTTTTTCGGGATTGGCGTCGATTCCCCGTTCGGAAACGAGAAAACCGAGCAACTTTCCACCTGGAACTCCAAATGTGCACTTTGATGGATTGAGCTTGATATCATACCTCCTGAGGTTGGCAAAGGTCTCGGCCAGGTCAGTCAGTAGGTCGGAACCTTTCCGTGACTTGACCACAATATCATCCATGTATGCTTCCACATTCCGACTGATCTGAGTGAGTAAACACTTCTGAATCATCCTCATGAACGTGGCTCCAGCATTCTTGAGGCCGAAGGGCATGGTGACATAGCAGAAGCATCCGAATGGAGTGATGGAAGCTGTTTTGATCTCGTCGGGTCCATACAGACGGATCTGATGGTACCCTGAATAGGCGTCTAGAAAAGACAAACGCTCACACCCCGCGGTCGAGTCGACTATCTGGTCGATGCGGGGGAGAGGGAAATGATCTTTCGGGCAGGACCGATTGATATGCTTGAAGTCAATGCACATACGAAGTGACTTGTCCTTCTTGGGGACCATGACAACATTGGCGAGCCACTCGGAGTGGTAAATCTCTCTGATGAACTCTGCTGCTAGTAGTCAAGCCACCTCCTCGCCAATGGCTTTCCTCTTCTGGACGGCGGACCATCGAAGATGTTCTTTCACAGGCTTAAATTTCGGGTCGACTCGCAGACGGTGCTCAGCCAGTCCCCTGGGAACTCCAGGCATGTCAGAAGGCTTCCATGCGAAGATGTCCCAGTTCTCACGGAGGAACTGGATGAGCGCTTCTTCCTATTTGGAGTCGAGCGTTGTTGAGATGTGAGTCGGAGCTGCACTGGGATCAGACGGGTGAATGTGGACTGGCTTCGTCTCGCCGGACGACTGAAATGCTGACTCTGAAGCAGGCTTCTTGGCTCATAGCAATTCACTCGGATCTGCAGTCTTCTGGTACTCCTGCAACTCAACCACTACCATCTGGGTTCAGCAATCTTTGAACCCTTCTGAAAATACTCTTTTGCTTTCTTCGGGTTGCCCGTAACAGTGATCACACCTCTAGGGCCAGGCATCTTCAATTTGAGATACACGTAGCACGGTCGAGCCATGAAGCGTGCATAAGCTGGTCTGCCCAAAATTGCATGATAAGCACTTTGGAAGTCCACAACCTCAAATGTCAACTTTTCCTTGCGGTAATTCTTCGAATCACTGAAAACCACATCAAGAGCAATCTGGCCGAGTGACTCGGCTTTCTTTCTGGGAATGACTCCATGGAAGCTCATGTTACTGGTACTGAGCCTGGACATCGGAATGCCCATCCCTTTCAACGTTTCTGCATACAGAATATTCAGGCCACTGCCACCATCCATCAGGACTTTAGTCAGTCGAGTGCCCTCAACAACTGGGTCGACCACCAAAGCTTGCCTCCCAGGGGTGTCAATGTGCGTGGGGTGATCGGACTGGTCGAATGTGATGGTAGTCTGAGACCACTTCAGGTAACTGGGTGTTGCCGGGGCAACCATGTTTACCTCACGGTTAATGACTTTCAGTCGACTTTTGCTTTCAACATCAGCAAAAATCATCAAGGTGGAATTGACTTGGGGGTATCCATCATCACTATCTTCCTTGTCCTCAACTTTGTCCGACTCTTTTTCCTTGTCTTTGGACTGTTTGCCCTGAAACTGCTGGATCAGGAGCCGACACTGTCGAGTGGTATGCTTTGGGTAAATGAGTTTACCCTCCTCATCTTTCTTGGTGTGAATGTGACATGGCAGATCCAAAACATCATTTCCATCTTGATCTTTAACTTTCTTGGGGTTCCAGGGCCCCTTTGGTTTTCCCTTGAATTTTCCCTGGGTTATGGCCAGGGCCTCCCCAGGAGCGGCTGGCTCGGCCTTCCGCTTCTGTTTCCGACTGGAATTGCCTCCGGTTTCCTGGGTGACTGCTTTCTGCTTGCCACTCCGGAGTCGATCTTCATCTTCACCATTAGCGTATTTGGTGGCAATTTCCATCATCCGATTCAGAGACATTTCTCCGGTCCGACCGAACTTCAGGTTCAGCTCTCTGTTCTTGACGCCTTCTTTAAAGGCACAAACTGCTTGGTGATCTGGTATATTCTCAACTATGTGATGCAAAGTGATCCACCTCTGGATGTAATCCCTTAGAGTTTCACTCGGTTGTTGCACGCAAGACCGCAATTCTGTAAGGCCTGCCGGTCGCTTGCATGTTCCTTCAAAAGTCGTGACAAACACTCGGGAGAGGTCCTCCCAGGTGTAGATGCTGCTGGGCGCTAACTGATTCAGCCACGCTCTGGCTGAGCCCTCTAACAGGAGAGGCAAATGTTTCATAGCCACCTCATCATTGCCGCCGCCAATCTGGACAGCCACTCAGTAATCTTCGAGCCAAGTGTCAGGCTTAGACTCGCCGGTGAACTTGCTGACTCCAGTCGCCAACCTGAAGTTGGGAGGAATCACTGCGGCCCTGATGGCTCGACTGAAACATTCTGGCCCCGAAACATGTACTCTGCTGCTGGTAGGCGCATCTCTGTCATGGCCTTCTCGGTGAGCCCTGTTCCTGTCGACCAAACTTTGAACGAGGATGGATCTCGCATCAAAGCCTGGTCCCCTGGGGTCGACTGGAATCCTCCGCCCAACACTGTGAGGGCGTCTGTCATCCTGCTATCGAGGCGCATATGACCCACTCCTCGGGGGAGGGGTTGTGTGACGCCCCCGATTCAATCATACACTAATCATGCACGCAAATGTGTACGATCAAGATCAGGGACTCACGGGAAGATATCACAACACAACTCTACAAATAAAATAAGTCATACAAGCATCATAATACAAGCCAGGGGCCTCGAGGGCTCGAATACAAGTGCTCGATCATAGACGAGTCAGCGGAAGCAAAAATATCTGAGTACAGACATAAGTTAAACAAGTTTGCCTTAAGAAGGCTAGCACAAACTGGGATACAGATCGAACGAGGCACAGGCCTCCTGCCTGGGATCCTCCTAACTACTCCTGGTCGTCATCAGCGGGCTGCACGTAGTAGTAGGCACCTCCAGAGTAGTAGGAGTCGTCGTCGAAGGTGGCGTCTGGATCCTGGGCTCCAGCATCTGGTTGCGGCAACCGGGTAGAAGGGAAAGGGGGGAAAAGGGGAGAAAAGCAACCGTGAGTACTCATCCAAAGTACTCGCAAGCAAGGAGCTACACTACATATGCAGGGGTATATGTGTAAAGGGCCATATCAGTGGACTGAACTGCAGAATGCCAGAATAAGATGGGGATAGCTAGTCTTATCTAAGACTACGCTTCTGGTCGCCTCCGTCTTGCAGCATATAGAAGAGAGTAGACTGAAGTCCTCCAAGTAGCATCGTATAGCATAATCCTACCCGGCGATCCCCTCCTCGATGCCCTGTTAGAGAGTGATCACCGGGTTGTATCTGGCACTTGGAAGGGTGTGTTATATTAAGTATCCGGTTCTAGTTGTCATAAGGTCGAGGTACAACTCCGGGTCGTCCTTTTACCGAGGGACACGGCTATTCGAATAGATAAACTTCCCTGCAGGGGTGCACCACATAGCCCAACACGCTTGATCCCATTTGGCCGGACACACTTTTCTGGGTCATGCCCGGCCGCGGAAGATCAACACGTCGCAGCCCCACCTAAGCACAACAGAGAGGTCAGCACGCCGGTCTAAACCTAAGCGCGCAGGGGCATGGGCCCATCGCCCTGAGCACACCTGCACGTTGCGAACGCGGCCGGAAGCAGATCTAGCCCCCTTAATACAAGAGTGAGCTTACGATCCAATGCGGCGCGCGCCACTCAGTCGCTGACGTCACGAAGTGCTTCGGCTGATACCACGACATCGGGATACCCATAACTACTCCCGCGTAGGTGGTTAGTGCGTATAGACCAAATGGCCAGACTCAGATCAAATACCGAGATCTCGTTAAGTGTGTTAAGTATCCGCGAACGCCGACCAGGGCCAGGCCCACCTCTCTCCTAGGTGGTCTGAACCTGCCCTATCGCTCCTCCACAAAGTAATAGTCGAGGGCCGTCGGGAACCCAGGCCCACCTCTACCGGGATGGAGCCACCTGCCCCTTCAGCCCCCATCTCCGAACAGTATCACAGGTAACAGTGTAAAGTATATAGCATATGCCCGCGATCACTTCCCGAAGTGATCACGGCCCAGTAATATAGCATGGCAGACGGACAAGAGTGTAGGGCCACTGGTGGAACACTAACATCCTATACTAAGCAGTAGGATTGCAGGTAAAGGTATCAACAGCAGTATCAAAAACAGGCTATGCATCAGGATAGGAATAACGAAAGCAGTAACATGCTACACTACTCTAATGAAAGCAGTATAGAGAAGAGTAGGCGATATCTGGTGATCAAAGGGGGGGCTTGCCTGGTTGCTCAGACAAGAAGGAGGGGCCGTCGATGTAGTCGATCACAAGGGTACCGGCATCGGTCTCGGAGTCTACCGGAAAGAAGTAACGGAGGGGGAACACAATAAATAACAGAGCAATCAAATGTAACACAAAGCAAGACACGACAATACGCGGTGCTAGGTGTGCCCTAACGCAGTACTAGGTGATACCGGTGAAGGGGGGAAACAACCGGGAAAGTATCCCCGGTGTTTCGTGTTTTCGGGCAAAGGAGCCGGAGGGGGAAAGTTGCGAGTTTGCTATGCTAGGTATGCGTGGCGGACGAACGGGCTGCGTATCCGGGTTCGTCTCGTCGTTCTGAGCAACTTCCATGTTGAAAATATTTTAATCCAAGTTACGGATTAAAAGTTATGATTTTCTAAAGATTTTATTAATTTTTGGTATTTAATTAATTATTTAAATTAATTCGAAAATGAATTAATGACATCAGCATGATGTCATGCTGACGACAGCAGTCAACAGAGTTGACTGGGTCAAACTGACATGTGGGTCCAGTGGGACCCACCTGTCATACACTGTTTAGATTAATTAGGTCTTAGCTAATCTAATCACTGTTCAATTAACTAACTAGTTAATTAGATTAATTTAATCAGGATTAATTAACTTAATTAATTAATTAATTAATTATATATATATATATTTTTAATTCCTTTTTTAAACCCTTTTATTTTCGTTATTAGGGGCTGGGCCCCACGTGTAAGTGGCAATGGGGTGGGGTTTGCTTAATGCTACCCACCCCGGTTAGTGGCCGGAGCACACCGGCGCGGGCCGGCCTCACCAGGGAGGCCGCCAAGCGCACGACACGTCGAGGGCGCGGCTGGATGCCGGAGTTGGCCGCCGGCGCGGCGGTGGCCTGCGGGGCCAGAGGTGGAGGCGGGGCACGGGACGAGCAGAGGCGGCGCGGTAGCAACGCAGGCGCGGTCCGGCGCGGTTGGCGAGGGAGACCGCAGCCGGGGCGAGGCGGGCACGCGCGCGCGTGGTCAAGCGGCGGGAGTGGCATGGCCGGTAGCGGGGCGGCGCAGGGATGCGGGGGTTCACGGCCAGGACCCGCCAGGAGAGCCAGGTGCGGGGCGGCACGCGCGCGGCGGCCGTGGGGCTGCAGCGACGACCGTGGCGGCGGTGTGCGTGCGTGGAGGAGGTCGGAGGCGCGAGGCGGGCGACTGGCGACAGCGAGCAAGCAGCGCGGAGCCAGCAGACGAGCGTGGGGAAAGAGGAGGGGAGGGCCTCACAGGGGGGTGCAGGGACCGTGGCAGCGGGGGGGGGGGGGGGTGAGGTGGATGACGGGGACGACGAGGTCGACGCGGAAGCAGGCCGGTGGCGGGGGGGGGGGGGAGGGAGCTCCGGGCGTCGACGCGGTCCTGGCAGCGACGGTGACGACGCGACGCAGGGGAGGAAGTCCGGCGAGGAGGCGTGGACGAGGCAGAGGACGAGGACGAGCGGCGGGGTAGCGGGGAGGCTTAGGGCGGCGTCATGACGGCGAAGGGGGCGGCGGTCGTCTCGGGCGAGGGGGGGATGGGGGGTTGATCCCTCCAGATCGGATCGGGAGGGGGGAAATGGGGCAACAGGGGGGTTAGGGTTTCCGGGTGAGGGGGGTTATGGAGTGTGGTGGGGCGCGGCTGGGCCGGCCAGGTGGGTGGCCCAATGGCCTGCTGGGCCGGAGCCTAGTGTGGGGGGGTGTTCCCTTTTTTTCTATTTTGTTAGTTTTCTTTTGTTTTCCTTTTCTGTTTTTTGTGTTTTCTTTCTTTTATTTATTTTATGTTCTGTTTTATTTCATTTTCAATCATTTAGACATTTTATAAAAATGTGTTTGCTGCACTATAATTACCTATGCCAATTTTGGCACAGCCCAAACATTTTAGTTTAATATTTTGAAAACTTTTGTCGTTTGACTTATTTAGGATTTAAATTTGAAACGGTTTCGAATTAACTCGAGATTAACTACAGTGACAGAGGTGACGTGGCATCATTAACACGGATTTACTGTAGCTTAATTATCCGGGCGTCACAATTCTCCTCCACTACAAGAAATCTCGTCCCGAGATTTAGGAGGGGAGTAAGGGGGAAAGTTCTGGTTACGATATTCTAACGGATCTTCTCGAAGAAGTTAATCCCTTTCGTTGATGTCTTCAATTCTTTATTCCAATGCATCATGATAAACTTGTCATCATTTCTTCGGGAACTCCATCGTACTTACGAAAGGATAAGGGGCAGCTCAGCTACGACATAATGCTTTTGAGGGAAACAATCTGGGGTTAACCCATGAATGAGTATAAGATCATCTCTCGAGTTGAACATATGAAATACATCGAGAGTAAGGTACGAAGGTACAATAAGAGGTTCCAAGCAGATAGATAGTTGCTCGAAGTCTGAACCAGAGTGAGAAAGGTGTTCAGAGTAGCGAGAGTAAGTATTGCGTCTGATACCAGAATAGATCACTAGGACGGTGGCCCGTGAATTACATACGAGGCCACGTGCGAGGAATAACTTTGACAATAAGGTGTACAGGGGAGTCAGGTTTCGATCCTGTGGAACTGTGGGTTATGGGCCTACCATACGGGATAAAGGTAGAAGGAGTGGTGACACCTTGCACGGTCATGATAGCAAGGCATGTCAGAGGGTAGCCCGTTAGTTATGTCGAAAACAACGTCGGTACCAAGGGCGAGGGACGAAGAGAACCATTTTCCCGCTCGTTGAACGGGGCGGACCAATAGGCAAAGTTCTCGTCCATCGGTGGTAACCGGGGTGCTATCGACAAATGCAACAGGGTCTTACTGACACGGTTGTACACCTAGGTGTGTACATAAGCAGAAGAATAATACTTCTTAGATCATAGAGATCACCAGAAAGGTTAAACAAATAATGGTAAGGAAAAGGTGATCATCAGATTAAATAGAACAATGGATAGGAAAATGTGTTTAAACACATTGTTCAGGGGGTATAACCTTCCCAAGGACAAACAGAGCATGATGTCCATGACAGGGTATAATTGTAGAAAACCATTTATGTAAGGGAAATAAATTTCATGTCATTACCCATACAACGGTGTTTGGATAATTGAGCAGGAAACACTTAGCATCGGGTTCAAATATTCCTGTTAAAACTTGGGGTACCATAGACATGCTTCGAGATAGCATTGACAAGGTATTCAAGCAAAGGTTAGATTTTGGGATACAAAAAGGATCCATTAGGAACAACTTATAGATTTAGTCTTATAATTTCCTCATGGAAGAATGGATAGCATTGGTAAAAGTAAAATTATAACAATAGGTCCTCCGGTCAGGTGTGCTAGGCATGGCATCACATTACCGAGTCGTAAAAAGACCAACGTTATAACTCTTGGAAAATGTTCCAACCATCATATTTGGCCGAGATTCAAATTTGATTGGTGTCAGGATAACTCAGACTCGGGGACTGAACTATGGGAGTGAGTTCCGAAACGAGAGTTCATCATTAAACTAAGGGAAGGATGAGGAGGTGGCTGATGGACTCAGCGACAACTC
The DNA here is from genome assembly GCA_032464435.1 of Aegilops umbellulata. Classification (NCBI taxonomy): domain Eukaryota; kingdom Viridiplantae; phylum Streptophyta; class Magnoliopsida; order Poales; family Poaceae; genus Aegilops; species Aegilops umbellulata. Next base: position 296,979,993 of record CP136056.1, read on the forward strand.
ATCGAGATTTCCAAAAGGATGGATTTCCACAATTATGTGAACAAGGAAATATCATTTGTCGGAACAAATGATATAATGATGTATGCTCGAGGAAAACATACACAACTGAACAATGATAGGAGGGTGCACCCAGGAATTTGGACTAGGTAGCACGATCAATGTTCGAATGATGATTAAATAAGCAATAGACTTAGAATGAAATTGTAGACCACTAACTTCAAAGCAATAGGGTTGCTAGAAGTTTAGAATTTACACATCACAGACCATTTGTCGGTATTCCGGTTAGAAACAACACGGAGACCAAGAAATGAACGCAAAAGGCGAGAGATATTACTATACCAAGAATTCTCAAGAGGTGGTAAAATTACCACGACATTCTTGACATAAAAGGTGGTAATAATCCAAGGTAAAGAAGAACAAATGCTGGATAGCAAGGATCTCAAGGTATAACACAAAACACGAATAAGTTTGTGTTGAACGGAAGGCAATAAAGTGGTCGGTGATAACACAAACCATTGAGGGGTGAGGATGGTATTTCTCATCAAGAATTCGATATATATCTTGGAAGAGCTCAGGATGTTGATGATGACCACGACACATTTGTCGAGAGATTTCATGAAGATGTAATCGGTCAGCGATGACAACAAGCAAGAGGAAGGATGGAGCAAAAAGTTATTGAAACCACGGATATAACACAACCTCGGTATCAAGTATTGTTGTTCAAGAAAATAATATATGACAAGGAAGATCGACGTAAGCTTAGCTCAGCGTCAAAAGTGTGCTCCGGGAAGAAAGGCCACATAACACTGTTAAGATTTAGCACGATAATGATATAGCCGATCAGGATAGGAACGACATGATCGGGTACAAACTCGTAAGTAAAGAATATCGGCAGGAGTTGTTGAACCGTAACGCGGACTCGGTTTAGTTATCGGGGGCTTCGAGTATTTGACCACTCGGAGCCCGTGAAAAATTGGAATCCGTGAGAATGTAGCACTTGATGAAGAACTCATAAGAAGTTATGCAGTTCCATTATAATCTCGAGATACCAGGGGGGTAATACTCGACGACAGATCAAAGTAGAGGTTGGACGGGTGCATTGATCTGCAGAGGACAAGTGGTTCTACTTGTCCGAGAAAAGGATCAAAGATGATCAATCATGGTCGGAACCACGGTCGCAAAGGACCAACATAGTTACTAGATGAACTTATAACAAGGGGACCATTATTAATACAAGAAGCTTTCATGATAGATTCCACATCGGGTCCATGGGCATGAACACAAAGTTCAAGGTCGACTCCCACTTCTCCAAAGCAGAATCTTACATTCACTTCTCGTTTTGAAAATGGCATTAGTGTTGAGTATTTTACCTGGTGCAATACCAGATAAATATGCCATGTGAAATCTTTCGGTTTTGCACAGATTAGGGAAGGCATTGGTTCAACCCATCGGGGCTTCTTAGGAACATATACCGCAAGCTTCAAGAGTAGATATCACCAGCTCGAAAACAGGGCATGGTTGGCCAAGTGGATGATACAATTTACCAAGGGCATTATGTATCAGGTAAAGAACTCATAAGAATTTTGGTTGTGAAGGACATTGTCGGATAATAACCCGGCAATGGGTACGGCGGTCCACGACGGGGCTGATGTGAGTATCGGTACTCAATCTAAGGAAGAAGGAATGCCAAGGCATCGGATTATGGAAACAACCGACTAATTCAAAGCTTAATGCTAAGAAATTTTATGATTTCCAAATCAAGGGATCAGAAGCAATCGTGCTGATCGAAAATGAATAAGTTCAATAGACTTGGAAACACAAACGATCAAGGCATTGATTGGTCAAGATCCAGCTCGTATCCAAATGATGTCTGAGCCGGAAGTATGAATCCTAGGATTCGACTGAGGAATGCGAGCATCCTCAACATATAGAATCAACGGACTTAAAATGATAAAGGCAAGGGAGGCCAATAAGATTACGAAACTTATGGGATTATCCATAATGCAAGCAAGCGAGAATTTCAAGAGCAATAGGCTGCTCGGGATTTTCGGAAGATCGAATGATATTTTGAAGTCTTCGGCGTAACACATGATCAACAGGGAATGAGCGGATACTCGATAAGTGCGAGAATTATCCGTAGGGGTATTCAGGTGACAAAGTACAGCAAAGCAGTAAGCTCAAAGGATTCTCGAAACAACATAGAGTATTTTGGGACATCTTGTAATTGCAAGATCAACGGGGAATGATTGTATGAATGGAAAGTGTATGCAGTTTTCATAGGGGTTGACGGTGGAAGGAAATCGCAAATGCGATGTCACAAAGACTAGAGAGAACATCATTGAGTAACTTCGGAATCTTCTAGTGCATCAGGCGATCATCTGGAGTGAGGGGCTCTCCGGGAGAAAGTACTTTCGAGAACCTAAAGTTAGTTTTGTTTTTAGCAAAATCATTTAACCTGAATAGAAGAGATATCAGAATCCCAGAGTATAGGTCGAGGAATAAAAGATCCTACTACCACCCAATGGCGACATGGGCCCGTAAGGCACACAGCCATGTTACTAAAAGTTTTTGCAATGTCTAGACTCGACTTCGGCCAAGGAGTGTGGAAGGGGGATTCCTACAGGCAGTCGGCTCTGATACCAATTTGTGACGCCCCCGATTCAATCGTACACTAATCATGCACGCAAATGTGTACGATCAAGATCAGGGACTCACGGGAAGATATCACAACACAACTCTACAAATAAAATAAGTCATACAAGCATCATAATACAAGCCAAGGGCCTCGAGGGCTCGAATACAAGTGCTCGATCATAGACGAGTCAGCGGAAGCAACAATATCTGAGTACACATAAGTTAAACAAGTTTGCCTTAAGAAGGCTAGCACAAACTGGGATACAGATCGAACGAGGCGCAGGCCTCCTGCCTGGGATCCTCCTAACTACTCCTGGTCGTCGTCAGCGGGCTGCACGTAGTAGTAGGCACCTCCAGAGTAGTAGGAGTCGTCGTCGAAGGTGGCGTCTGGATCCTGGGCTCCAGCATCTGGTTGCGGCAACCGGGTAGAAGGGAAAGGGGGGAAAAGGGGAGAAAAGCAACCGTGAGTACTCATCCAAAGTACTCGCAAGCAAGGAGCTACACTACATATGCAGGGGTATATGTGTAAAGGGCCATATCAGTGGACTGAACTGCAGAATGCCAGAATAAGAGGGGGATAGCTAGTCTTATCGAAGACTACGCTTCTGGTCGCCTCCGTCTTGCAGCATATAGAAGAGAGTAGACTGAAGTCCTCCAAGTAGCATCGTATAGCATAATCCTACCCGGCGATCCCCTCCTCGATGCCCTGTTAGAGAGCGATCACCGGGTATCTGGCACTTGGAAGGGTGTGCTATATTAAGTATCCGGTTCTAGTTGTCATAAGGTCGAGGTACAACTCCGGGTCGTCCTTTTACCGAGGGACACGACTATTCGAATAGATAAACTTCCCTGCAGGGGTGCACCACATAGCCCAACACGCTTGATCCCATTTGGCCGGACACACTTTTCTGGGTCATGCCCGGCCGCAGAAGATCAACACGTCGCAGCCCCACCTAAGCACAACAGAGAGGTCAGCACGCCGGTCTAAACCTAAGCCCGCAGGGATCTGGGCCCATCGCCCTGAGCACACCTGCACGTTGCGAACGCGGCCGGAAGCAGATCTAGCCCCCTTAATACAAGAGCGAGCTTACGATCCAATGCGGCACGCGCCACTCAGTCGCTGACGTCACGAAGTGCTTCGGCTGATACCACGACGTCGGGATACCCATAACTACTCCCGCGTAGGTGGTTAGTGCGTATAGACCAAATGGCCAGACTCAGATCAAATACCCAGATCTCGTTAAGCGTGTTAAGTATCCGCGAACGCCGACCAGGGCCAGGTCCACCTCTCTCCTAGGTGGTCTGAACCTGCCCTGTCGCTCCGCCACAAAGTAATAGTCGGGGGCCGTCGGGAACCCAGGCCCACCTCTACCGGGATGGAGCCACCTGCCCCTTCAGCCCCCATCTCCGAACAGTATCACAGGTAACAGTGTAAAGTATATAGCATATGCCCGCGATCACTTCCCGAAGTGATCACGGCCCAGTAATATAGCATGGCAGACGGACAAGAGTGTAGGGCCACTGGTGGAACACTAGCATCCTATACTAAGCAGTAGGATTGCAGGTAAAGGTATCAACAGCAGTATCAAAAACAGGCTATGCATCAGGATAGGAATAACGAAAGCAGTAACATGCTACACTACTCTAATGCAAGCAGTATAGAGAAGAGTAGGCGATATCTGGTGATCAAAGGGGGGGCTTGCCTGGTTGCTCAGACAAGAAGGAGGGGCCGTCGATGTAGTCGATCACAAGGGTACCGGCATCGGTCTCGGAGTCTACCGGAAAGAAGTAACGGAGAGGGAACACAATAAATAATAGGGCAATCAAATGTAACACAAAGCAAGACACGGCAATACGCGGTGCTAGGTGTGCCCTAACGCAGTACTAGGTGATACCGGTGAAGGGGGGAAACAACCGGGAAAGTATCCCCGGTGTTTCGTGTTTTCGGGCAAAGGAGCCGGAGGGGGAAAGTTGCGAGTTTGCTATGCTAGGGATGCGTGGCGGACGAACGGGCTGCATATCCAGGTTCGTCTCGTCGTTCTAAGCAACTTTCATGTTGAAAATATTTTAATCCAAGTTACGGATTAAAAGTTATGATTTTCTAAAGATTTTATTATTTTCTGGTATTTAATTAATTATTTAAATTAATTCGAAAATGAATTAATGACATCAGCATGATGTCATGCTGACGACAGCAGTCAACAGAGTTGACTGGGTCAAACTGACATGTGGGTCCAGTGGGACCCACCTGTCATACACTGTTTAGATTAATTAGGTCTTAGCTAATCTAATTACTATTCAATTAACTAACTAGTTAATTAGATTAATTTAATCAGGATTAATTAACTTAATTAATTATATATATATATATATATTTTTATTCCTTTTTTTAAACCCTTTTATTTTCGTTATTAGGGGCTGGGCCCCACGTGTAAGTGGCAATGGGGTGGGGGTTTGCTTAATGCTACCCACCCCGGTTAGTGGCCGGAGCACACCGGCGCGGGCCGGCCTCACCAGGGAGGCCGCCAAGCGCACGACACGTCGAGGGCGCGGCTGGATGCCGAAGTTGGCCGCCGGCGCGGCGGTGGCCTGCGGGGCCAGAGGCGGAGGCGGGGCATGGGACGAGCAGAGGCGGCGCGGTAGCAACGCAGGCGCGGTCCGGCGCAGTTGGCGAGGGAGACCGCAGCCGGGGCGAGGCGGGCGCGCGCGCACGCATGGTCGAGCGGCGCGAGTGGCATGGCCGGTAGCGGGGCGGCGCAGGGATGCGGGGGTTCACGGCCAGGACCCGCCCGGAGAGCCAGGTGCGGGGCAGCACGCGCGCGGCGGCCGTGGGGCTGCAGCGACGACCGTGGCGGCGGTGTGCGTGCGTGGAGGAGGTCGGAGGCGCGAGGCGGGCGACTGGCGGCAGCGAGCAAGCAGCGCGGAACCAGCGGACGAGCGTGGGGAAAGAGGAGGGGAGGGCCTCACAGGGGGGTGCAGGGACCGTGGCAGCGGGGGGGGGGGGGGGTGAGGTGGATGACGGGGACGACGAGGTCGACGCGGAAGCAGGCCGGCGGGGGGGGGGAGCTCCGGGCGTCGACGCGTCCTGGCAGCGACGATGACGACGCGACGCAGGGGAGGAAGTCCGGCGAGGAGGCGTGGACGAGGCAGAGGACAAGGACGAGCGGCGGGGTAGCGGGGAGGCACCGGGCGGCGTCGTCACGGCGAAGGGGGCGGCGGTCGTCTCGGGCGAGGGGGGGATGGGGGGTTGATCCCTCCAGATCGGATCGGGAGGGGGGAAATGGGGCGACAGGGGGGTTAGGGTTTCCGGGTGAGGGGGGTTATGGAGTGTGGTGGGGCGCGGCTGGGCCGGCCAGGTGGGTGGCCCAATGGCCTGCTGGGCCGGAGCCCAGTGGGGGGGGGTGTTCCCTTTTTTTTCTATTTTGTTAGTTTTCTTTTGTTTTCCTTTTCTGTTTTTTGTGTTTTCTTTCTTTTATTTATTTTATGTTCTGTTTTATTTCATTTTCAATCATTTAGACATTTTATAAAAATGTGTTTGCTGCACTATAATTACCTATGCCAATTTTGGCACAGCCCGAACATTTTAGTTTAATATTTTGAAAACTTTTGTCGTTTGACTTATTTAGGATTTAAATTTGAAACGGTTTTGAATTAACTCGAGATTAACTACAGTGACAGAGGTGACGTGGCATCATTAACAGGGATTTACTGTAGCTTAATTATCCGGGCGTCACAGGTTGGCACTCGACGCCGATCATCGCGATCGAGTCGGTGATCATACTGCTCATTTCTTCTATACTAATCATGTCGGTCTCCACGTCCCTCATGCCTCGGGGGCGATCTTGGGCTGTGAGCCGACTGCACTGTATCTGCTGCAACAGACCGACTGTGGATCCTATTCCGCGACTGAGAAACAGCGGAATTCTGATTTCCTGCTGCCCGGAGCAACGCTCTGATCTGCAACAAGCCTCTGCCAGCCTCTGACTAGGAGGGCTGAATTGATTCTGCTATTCGGGCCGCGGCTGCCAAATTTTGAACGGGAGTTCGATATACCTGCGTAGGCGGGAAGAGCTGACGTCGACTGGACTCGGGAGCCCGCTGACGCGCTCTCTCATCGTGTGCTCGCTGGAGATTATCCAGTCGAGTGCGCTCGGCCAAGTTAGCCAAGCGCGCATCCTCCAAGGCCCGGGCCTCGGGGGTTTCTCCTACGATAGGAGTGTGGAGTGCATCCATGTTCCGGCGGCGAAGCTCCTCTCGCTGCAGCGATGTGAGAGGCTCGGGGAGATAGTCTTCGTGGGGATGCGCCGAGTCGCCCCCACTCGCGCCTCCGTCGGTACGGGGAAAACCGGGAGGACTGCGAGTCCCATCAATTGCCAAAACCTCCGCCGCAGGGTCACTGCTGTCGCATTCGGATGCGGTCTCTGCGGAGCCAGTCGACAGATCAAACAGGCCGTAGAGAGATTCGTCGGGCTCGATTGCCGCGACTTGAGGGGTGGCCGTCTGGCGAGCCACCGCATGCTTCACCCACCTCTGAAGTCTCGACGGACCGAGCGCTTGCATTGGCGAGAGACAAGGTGGGGAGATGAGACGGGAGCCGACCGATACTGGGTCGACGGCTGCCGCAGGAGGACGCCACGAACACATGCGTGGAAATGCGTCGCCCCGCGGACGGGGAGCGTGTCGATGTCGAGTGGAGCCTCCTGAAGCCAAGCGGAGTCGTCAGCGATGAACGTGAGCGTGCCGAGACGGATCTCGCGGCCCTCCACCAAAACTCCGCACGAAACCATGATCAAGGCGATCAGAAAAATCGCAACTCCTACAATCAAGCGCTAAGATTCCTGCCCCACGGTGGGCGCCAACTGTCGTGGTTCTAAGTCTGACAGTAGTGTAGGGGGCTTAGTATGGAGAGGCTAGATCTTAGCTATGTAGAAGCTGTAAACACACAAAGATGTACGAGTTCAGGCCCTTCTCAGAGGAAGTAAAAGCCCTACGTCTCGGTGCCCGGAGGCGGTTGACTGGATTATAAGTGTGAGAATGACAGGGGTGCGAACCCTTGATACTGAGGAGGGGGGTGGCTTATATAGAGTTCGCCAGCCCTCTCCTGCCCTCAGTAATGCAGGGTTTAAGGTACATTAAGGTCGGGCGTTACTGGTAACGCCCCTAATAAAGTGCTATGATGACCATAAAGGCTACTTAATGACCGACCGTTTGCCTGCAGAGTGACTTTAGATCTCCTGGTAGTCGAGTGGTTGGCTTTGTGGTCGACTGATAGCTTCTTGGTCGAGTGTCTTGAACCCGTCGAGTGGGTACCTTCAGGTCGATTGGAAGGTGACTTCTTCTAAGGATGTCCTTGGGTAGGGCTCTTAGGACAGGTCCGTGCCCCTACCCTAGGTACATTGCTTCATCAGTGGCCGTCGCCGACGGCGAAAAACCACTGTCGGCACGTCCCGATCAGGGGTCCCCGCCGTTCTCTCTCACAAAGCCGGTGAGGTTGCCTTCGTCCCTTGCTCACTGCCGCTACGTGGGCAGTTGCCGCCTCCCGCCGCCCTCCTCAAGGTTGAGCTACGTCCCTCAGGTACAACTCCCTTGACAGCCGGCTTGCACCACTGCTCCAGCTGCCCACATCACTCCCTGTGGATATTTCTCTACTTCTTTGCCCCGCACATACCTCTACTGGCTTCTACGTATTGTATTTGTGATGAGTTTATGTCTCATCAACTAGTCCCAGTAATCTTATTCTAATCACACTTGTTCAATTTCTTTGCCACAGGGATGCTCATCTCGATTTTGGTGAAACTGCACAAAATGATCCGATGGTCAAAAGGTTGCAAACTTCATTTATTAGGAAGCTCGAACATTGCCAGCAAATTGAAGCCTGGTCAGGGTTCACGGTTCAAGGGCTAGGGACTGCATGGATCATTTTTTTCATTAGCTACCTCTGTTCCAAAATAAGTGTCAACCTTAGTAGTAGTACAACTTTGTACCAAAGTTTGCACAAAGTTGAGAAACTTATTTTGGAACGGAGGGAGTACATATTTGCTATGATCTGTCAATCATTGAGATGCAATAGCATGCATGTTAGTCTCCTTTGTATTTTATGAAATGTTGCAACGGGCAACCTTGGACGCAAGATACATGTAACAGAAGCTGGAAGCTTCATAGCATTGTACAAATTTATCTCGCTGATAAATTACAGTACGTACTATACTAGTACTTCCTCCGTTCCTAAATATAAATCTTTGTAGAGAATTCACCATGAACCACATGCGAATCACTGAGCATGCATGTTTTCACTGCTCTTGCACGCCTCCGCTGTAAGAATGGAGAAAATTGTAATCTAGTAGGTATACCTCGTTTCGCCGAAAGCGTGGGACATCCAGTAGTCCTACGACCTCAGTAGTAAAGACCTATGAGCCGTAAAATCACATAGACCCAGCAGTAAGTTGGACGGACGAAGCAACCATCACTCTTGCGCTAGTGAGAGGTCGCGTCCGCTCTGCTCGGGCATGAATGCGGCATCGATTCTTTGGAGCGGCGCTGACCGTTTCGGGAGGGAAGCGCGCGCGGGCGATGGAGGGGCTTTGGGTGGGCCAGGCTGGTCAGGAGCGGCCGTGGTAGCTGTCCGCATGTCCCTACCGGACACGCCCGAAAACGAGAGGATGCACCGACTCTCGCGGCTAAAATCGTACACTACACAACATCTCTCTGTAGGAGTAGGTCGATCTGTCGCTCTCTCTAACACACACACATGGTGTTAAACACACACGCACACGCACGCACCTTGGTCCCGTTGCACCTTCTAACATGACTTATTACACCTAGACGGAGGGAGTAGTAAGTATACGAGATACGGTGGCACACTGACTTAAGTTGAATACAAGTGCCCAAAATTTGTGTGCATGTTATAATAAGGATTCAGGAATGTATAAAAGGTTATTTCCCTCTCGTCGAACATAACGGGAGGGTTGTGTAGCTGGTTAGCCTGTTCGCTCATCAAACTTGAGGTTTCGGGTTCGATAACTACACTTGAGCATAATTTGTGCCAGGAGGATTCTTTGACTGGTCAAAATGTTTTCCAGGGTTTGCACGCTTCACACTCTCTCTCCAGTATATATATACACGCTGGAGCCTCAGCGCTTGTAGTTGCTCTCTTCACACTCTCTCGCCCTCTCCCGCTGGAGCCTCAACGCTTGTAGTTGCTCTCTTCACACTCTCTCGCCCCCTCCAGATCTAAACAAGACTTCGTTGCCTCTCTCTCCCCTCATTGCTGCTCAAAGAGCCGGCAGGATCCGTCCGCCGGGAAGGGAAGGAGTCTTAACACTATCGCTGTCGGCGAGGGACTACCGGTGCAGCTGTTCACTTTCCACCCAGCGGTGGCGCAGGAGGGCCTCCGACCCCTTCTTCTTCGTCGCCGTCCCGTCGCCCGCCGAACCACGCCCCAAGAACCTTAAGGTATAATTTACTTACTCCACATGCATTGCTCTAGCTGCATGTATAACATGAATCTAGGACGCGGTTCAAAGAGGAAAGGAGTGGGAAAAGTTGTATATAGCATGAATCTCGGACGTGGTTCAAAGAGGAAATGAAGGGGGAAAGTTGTATAGCATTAATCTAGGACATGGTACAAAGAGGAAAGGAATGGGGGAAAGTAGTGGGGAAAGTTGTATCGCATAAATCTAGGACGTGGTTCAAAAAGGAAAGGAAGGGGCGAAAGTACTAGTTCAAAAAGGAAAGGAAGGGACAAGGCTGTAGAGTTTGAGCAGGACTAGATTTGCTGCGCTCACATAGGGAAAGGCGTATGATAACAAAACTGGGACCAACACGGACTGACACGGAGTTTTTTTAGTCCCTACACCAAAATGTCCCTGTAAACAAACACCCTCTAATAATGCCGCTGCAACATTGATGCAATGCCACAGTTAAAAGCAAATTACATGTTTAATGAATTTTATTGTTAATATAATCTCTATGTTAATATTAATCAATGCCACCGTTTGAGAAATGCTACCGTCTTGCTTTCTTTCCCATTTAGATAAGGTAGATGCTTCTTTTTGTTGGCTTCTGTGTCATCCACCGTTATTGACCACTAATTGTTTCCTTTGCACCTCTGTGTAAACAGGGTTATCTGCTTCACCTTGTTGCCATTGTGACCTTTTGTTGCACTGCACAAAACACTCTTGTTTTAAGAGTGTTTTGTGCAGTTCAACCAAAATGTCACATCGACAATGTTGCTTGATTGCTTGATCTTAGTGCAACTGCACAAGAGGAGATCTTACTTCCTATCCGTTAAGGCGAATTTGGTTTAGATCTTCTTCTTGTGAGTTGTTTGAATTCCGCATCATGAGAGGTCAGTACTAGCCTTCTTTCACATGATTCTGCAGTGTGTATTCATATGTTGTGCTACTTGTACGATAATGTTGCTTGATTTTAGTGAACTACACAAATGGAGACAAGACTTCCAATCTGTATGTGCACCGTAATATCCCATTGAGGTAAGATAAGAATATTTCACAACTGCTGGCCTGTATTTTGCCACTTTCATCAGAAAATTATGTTTAGTACTATACTTGTGTTCCCTAATTGACATGCCAAATCTTACATTGAAGGCGAAGCTTGTTTGTTATTGAACCAATTGATGAAGGGGAAGAACAAGGGGAAGAAAAACAAAAATCAACTCCCGGTGCAGTAATGAAGCACTGGAACTGTGATGGCACAAGTAATGATATAGTTTTGCATCTTAATTTATTGCTATGGCTGGAACGAGCAATTGTTTTGCCACTGATTTGATTCCACTCTTAATGTAATATGTAATTATCTCTACTTGTGCAAATAGGGATCTTCTTTGAAGATACCATATATTTTAGTGGAACTGCACAAGAACATGTTGGGAACATTAAACTAATCGAGGAGTATATAGTAAGCTTGGGCACCACCGTAGATAGCAACAGATGGTTCCGGAGAAATGCTTCATCTGTATGCTCTACACAATAAGCCTCCTGACAAAGGTTGGTACTCGCCCACTGATTCCATCCATATGATTGAGCTTTGTCATCTCTATTGGTGTTGTGCTACTGTTTAGATACTGTCATGAAAAATTGGTATTGTCCTTGAGAAGTGCTTCATCTGTGCTGTTTTAAATATTTCCTTTCCTTTTTTTCGAGCAAACAGTGATGCTAGCATTTAGTAGTCCTCTTGCCGTTGCACAAGAGGATCATCTTCCTCTGAAGAAGAATATGGAGTACGTGAAGTGACTAGTTCCGATTATGCCAGGATGAAGAAGCCCTGTCTATCTTATCATCAGAAGGAGCAGTTGAAGGATGGTTACATTACTCCCCACAAGACCAAACTAACTTCAGCTCAGAAGGACTGACAAAATCTCCATTTTTTTGCTATTGTTCTAGGATTCTTTCTGGTGAGTTCCATTTTTCTAAAAGTGTGCTCTACATGGACCATGTATGTGTGTGTTGAAACTGTCAATTCATAGTACAGTTTGCTCTATACTAATCACTTTTTTGTATTTGTGCAAACAGGGGTGCTCAGCTTGATTTCAATGGGAACTGCACAAAATGTTCATGAATACATCGAATCATTCATTTCCATCACAAGAAAGGAGGTGCCAATAAGTTCAAGGCGTTGCAACATATAAGGGCGAAATCATACAAGCTACGCGCGAATTTGGTTGATTTTGGTGGAACTGCACAACAAGAACAACTGGTTTATTTAGCACGAGGTGCTATGTCACTGTCCGAAATGATGGCAAACCCTGCCCATTCCACAATCGCAGGCATTTGATATTTTGGAATGGGACAACCTTGTCAAATTTTGCTTATTGATTTTAGCAAGACATGCGTTTGATATTTTCGAATGGGACGCCCTTTGCTGTCAGCAGCGGCGATCAATTTTTTCTTTATTCTTTAGTTGTGAAGTAAATATTGCCTCTGACATGTGAGTCGCTGAGATGCATAATCATCGATTGTTTTGAATGTTCTCTACGGGTTGCCAGGCCTGTGTGTTTGATTACAATGTACAGAAACACTAAAAAGCTGCTCAAACTCTTTGTACTCCTTCTGTTCCTTTTTACTTTGCACATTGTGTAAGTGCATACTTTTTTGTATAAGATTGGTCAAAGTAGAGATACTTTGACTGCAGACAAAACTTGTATGCAGACTAGAAAGGACCGGAGGGAGTACATGTGAAACTGTTGCAAATGAGGTGATCACCCTGGGAATAATGCTAGTACGTATTGTTTTGCATGTTCATCCAATGCCAGTGATACAGGAATTCGAACTAATCGAAATAAATTCATTCATACACGGCCGGATTTCATATAAACATGCCGGATTTCATTACATTTCAACTATAAAGGGGTGCGCTAGATGTATAATTAATTAACCGGCCTAGCTTGTCATAGCGATTAGGGCAACTAGGAGCCCAATGATCAGCATTGTTATTCTCCAGCACAACTCCCCGACTCCACGTCATCGCCAAGAAGCTAACCGGCCGTCAATGGTCAACCTGCCTAGCTTGGCTTCAACAGGAGGGTAGCAGCGGTGGCCTTACTTGGACCCGAGTGGCGGCGACCTACCGTGTTCTACTCTTCCTCATTTTCTGTGTGGCGCGGCCTCGTTGGCAGCGGGGCGGGGCCTCGGTGGAGCCGGCGATGTTCTCTGTCTCGTTGCCGGCGGGCGGCGCCTCAGCGGAGCGGTGGAAATCCTCCCCCGCGTTGCCGGCAGGGTGGGGCCTCGGCTGAGCCGGCGATGTCCTCTGCCTCATTGTTGGCGGGGCGGGGCCTCGGCGGAGCCGGCGGTGTCCTCTGCCTCGTTGTTGGTGTCGTGGGGCCTCGGCAGAGCAGGGCCTCGTCAACGCCAGCGGAGCGGGGCCTCGTCGAAGCCGGCATTGTCCTCTGCCTCATCCTCGGTCTCGCCAAACAGCGCCTCGCCCGCTTCATCGCCCTCTTTGCTAGCCTCTTTGTAGGCGGCCGCAGCCTCCGCCACCCGCATGCGGTACCGCCAGCGCTCGAGGTGGCCCTTGCGGGCGGAGCGGTACGAGTCGAACAACGCCTCCTGCTCCGCCCGCTCCGCGGTGATCTGCCTCTACACCTGCAGGTGCTCCTGGAGGAGATGGTGGTTGTAGGCGGCGTCGGCCTGCGCCTCCCGGAATTGCTCCTGACGCATCTGCCTCACACTGTGCATATATTGGGCACGGGCCTCGCCGATGGTCATGGTGCAATGCACCAGCGAGGATGGCGCGGAGGAGGGGGTTGGCGCCGGATCGTCGACTACCATGTTCTCCATTGGGACGTCGTCATCCTCCGGCTGCCTGCCGGCCAGCCGGTCGACAGCAATGGCTGCCATCTCCTTGTGGTCTGTCGTCCGCCCATCCCGAAGAGCGCTGGAGCGCGAGGAAGCCATGGTGGGCAGTAGTGGTGTGGACAGGAGAAAGGGAACGGATGCGGATGACTGCGGCTATGGCCGGCGCAACAGTTTATATAGCAATGGTGGGCGGGCGGAGGGACGGACGTGTGGCGCCGGAGTAGCCGCCTCGGAAACCGCCTATCATTAATGTGGGCGGCAGATGGACGGACGGACGGCACTTGTGTCGTTTGAAGGCGGAGCAATCGCCTGCACCGGGAAGCGGGGCGGGCGGCATTGACTGTTTCGGGCGGAAAGCGCGCGCGGGCGAGGAGATGACTTTACTTGGAGAGGATGACAATGGGGACCCACCAGGTCCATCGCTTCACGTACGCAAGTGCCTCCTTATTATATATATATGTATAAAACTATACTCCCTCCGTCTAGGTGAATAAGTCATATTAGAAGGTGCATCACGACCTAGGTGCAAGAAGATTGGTGGAAAAGAAGAATATTTCTCTCTTCTAAACACAACATTTAATCACAACAGTTAAGAGGATACCTTATTAGCTACCCATGCAGGCCATCGTAATTCATAGCATGCAAAGCGCTTTTATTTCTTACCTAATAACAGCATGGACATGCTGCATGCATTGGTCCTTGCCCGAGCAAAAAAAGGGAGGGAAGGGGTTTCCACGGGAGACAACGAGGCAGAGGTGAAAGCGCTCGCTGGAGTAATTTATTTGCTTCCCCCTGGTTTCCTGACATCATGGTCCCAAACCATTGTCAACCTATGTAGTAGTCAATAAACGAGAGAATTGCACAAGAAGCGGCCGACAGCTGGGACCAAGCAGCTCGAGCAGTATTTGTGTTTTTGAGGTGTGAGCACTGCAGAGTTTTTTGATGTTTAACCCAGATATCATTTTTTCTCCTCTGAACAACAACGAAAACATCGCTGCAGGTATTAACTGGGCGGGCTGTGGCCCGTCTAGCCCAGGCCAGATATCCAACCCAGATATTAACTTTTTTCAAGTTGAAAATGGCTAGCCCAGTTATACTTTTTTTAGGAATACCCAGGCAAGGTCAAGTTGTTATTCTCCGCCCTGCTGGGCTGCAAATCTTTCCTAGGAGGGATGCATTAGGCTTAACAAGAAAATGGGCTTTAAGAAATAATAAATGGGATGTAATTATAAAAACTGGGCAGTAACTATAAAAATGCACCAAACACGTGATTACTTTATAAAATATTATTTTTGGATATTGAAATTTTTTAATTTCATTAATTTTTGCGAGCGCAATGTTTTGTTGGGTTTTTACGTAATATAAATTTATCTAATCTGACTAGAAATTTCGGGATAAAAATATTTCGGATCCCATCAAAATGTGGGAAATTTTATTGAACTCTATTTTGAACGGTTGGTTGAAATGGGCTGTTTTTTTAACAAACTATAAATGGGCTGTAGTAAATTCCATTAGAATTCAAAAATGGGCTATAAGTTCTCTGCCACACACTTCTGGCCTTACTAAGTTGATGCGTCCCCTAAAAAAACAAAGTTGACGCGTATGCAAGGCTTTGTCAACTTATAGTCAACACACGGTTCTAGCAGCAGTGGCCGTTGGATGTCCATCCAACGGATGCCGTGCTTCTTCTTCAATCTCGGATATTCTAGCTTCACCCGCCCAAAAAATGATTCCTCCCCCTGACATCTGGGGTGCACCGTTTCGGAAGCTGACCTGTGGGCCTACTAAGTTGACGTACCAAGGGCTTTGTCAACTTAGTCAATATAAACGATTCTAACTATAGTGACCGTACGATGTCCATCCAACGGCCGTAGTGCTTCTTCAACCTCTGGTCTTCTTGCTCCATCCGCCCAAAGCAGCGCCGGTCGTGCCGCCTGCTCCTGCCTCCCGTGGCCAGCTATGCTGCCGCGGAGGCCTCACCACCCCCTACTATTCCCACCGCTGGCCAGGCCCTGAGGCCGAACGAGTGAACCCTCATACTCCTCTCCGCGTGGGCATCCACTGCTGCGTCTTCACCGGCTCCGCGTTGTCCCCTTCCTAGGCCTCGCCGTCATACACCGCCCTGGTGCTCTCGGCGCGGCGTGGTCAATGTGGTCAAGGAATGACTTCCATCGGACGTGGACATTACGTGGAGAGGCTGACTGCTGGGTCCACGGCGGCAGCAAGGAAGTGCCTCCTTATTACGCGGAAAATAATGATTCCTCCACCTGACAGCAGGGACCCACCAGACGGGCCACCATATTTCGCGAAAAAACGTTTCCCCCTGACTGCTGGGACCCACCAGCTACACCTTCGCACGCAAGGAAGTGTGTCCGGGCAAAAAAAAACGATTCGCCCCCCTGACTGCCGGGACCCACCAGCTACATCTTCGTACGCAAGGAAGTGCGTCCGGGCAAAAAAAAAGAAAAGCAAAACGATTCAACCCCCTGACTGCTGGGACCCATCGGCCCCCCGACTGCTGGGACCCACCAGTTACATCTTCGCACGCAAGGAACTGCATCCAGGCAAAAAAAAAACGATTCGCCCCCTGACCGCTGGGACCCACTAGCTACATCTTCGCAGGCAAGGAAGTGCCTGACAGTGAGGATCCACCTGGTCGAAGCGTACGTAGCGTTGTCATTCTGGTCACGAACGTGTACGTACATACTGGTCGATGTAGAGGCGCGCGCGTGTCGTAGTAGAGGCGCACACGTAGCATGTACACGTACGTACAACGACCAGGGTGCAAGAAAGAAAATATGGCCACGTATGTGTACATACGGGCGGGGTCTCGAACGCCTACTCGCGCATACGTACGACGAGGGCTCGTGTACATGGCTGGGTTGGAACAGAGAAACAACATCGTCGTCGTGTTCATGGGTCGGAACGGAATGCGTGGTCGTGTTCATCGGGAGGGCTTGGACGGAAGAGGCGATGGAAACAAGGCCTGTCGTACCGCACAACGGAGGAAACGGACCTCCTACGGTCGAAACGGGGGTCCTATTGATCGGGAGGGGTGTGGCGTACCGCAAAACGGAGGAAACGGACCTCCTACGGTCTAAACGGGGGTCCTGTTGATTGGAGGGGTGTGGCGTACCGCAAAACGGAGGAAACAGACCTCCTACGGTCAAAACGGGTGTCCTGTTGATTGGGAGGGGTGTGGCGTACCGCAAAACAGAGGAAACTGACTTGTGTTGGAGCGCTATGGTCGAAACGGGGGTCCTGTTCATCGGGAGGGGTGTGGCGTACCGAAAAACGGGACTCCACGGGATACTATTCATCTCCACCGTCGACCCCCTCCAGCATCCACGAGCTACTGTTCATCCACCGTCGATCTCCTCCAGCCTCCACGGGCTCCTGTTCATCCAGTCTCCACCGCGCGCTACTCCACCGGCTACTGTTCAACCACCCCTCCACCGTCTACTGTTCATCCAGCCCTCCACACCACGGGGTCCTGTTCAACCACCCCTCCACGGGCACCCCTCTACCGTCTACTGTTCATCCTGCCCTCCACGGGGTGGTCCTGTTCATCCAGCCCTCCACGGGGTCCTGTTCATCCAGCCCCAACTGGCTCGATCGATCGGGGTCCTGTTCATCCAGAGGCAACACCACGGGGTCCTGTTCATCCACCCCCCACCAGGAACTGTTCATCCAAACCCCCCCACAACACTCACTGTTCATCCAGAGGCAGCATCGACCGGCTTCAGTTAGCAGCAGTAGCCAAGGAATCGCTCGATCGGGTTCAGTTAACAGCCATCGGTCGATCGCTCGGGTTCAGTAACGCGTAGCCTGTAGTGCAATCGCTCGGGTTCAGTTAGATCCCAACGCCTCGCTCGGGTTCAGTTAGAGCACAACACCTCGCACACACGCGCGTACGTGTACGAGAGAAACGCACATCGCTCGGCCGCCGACCTCCCACCGTAACCGGGAACTCCCCAAAAATTTCCTCCCCCTCGCTTCTACCACGGTTTTTTCCGTCATGGACGGCCCAAAGAATGTCATGCAGCTGTGTCTCCGGCCCGCCCAGGACGGAAAGCCCATTTTCTGTCATGATTTTTTGTCATAGAAGTAGGAGCCCACCACATATATGATGATACCGGGTTTTGTCACAATTATCATCATAGAAGTGTCATATGTATGACAGAATTTTTTTTCGTTCGGCCCAAAATGTCACGGATGTGTCTTTTTTTGTAGTGTGGGCAGTGGAAGCATCTTCACCAAGGAGGACATCACAAGATGATCAGTACTTATTTCTCTTGTCTAGCATTCTTCCATTGAATTGAATATAAACTAGATCATCCCTACGACGCACATCTCGTTTATTTCTCCTCTTTGCATCTACCTACAAATTGCAGAGTGAAGCTTAGAGATTCACATCTTGTCAAAAACAAAGCAAGGATCAGATTTGAGTATTTGCAAGTTGAGAATTACTTGTTCAAAAATGCTCCAATTTCTTTCACATTCGGATGAACTTGTGGTCAAGTTGAGTATCCTCAAAGCCACGTGCATCAATGTAGGAGTTTGTAGTCCATAAGTTGCCCACCACTCCCCTACATTATAGAAAATTGTAACTATAATGCACCAGCCCAAAACTTTGAAAAATGCAATATGGCAAAATTATCATTGAGAACAAGCTTACCAACATTGTAATTTTCATTGGTAATGGCTTTTGTGGCAGCCACCTTCCCAAACATGCGTTCCTTCTTCTTAAACTTGGGCAAGTCTGTGTTAAGCACTTTATCCTGCTTGTCATCATCATCATGATAAAATTGTTCAATAACATCCATCAGTCCGGACATGACTTCTGCATCAGTAAAGATGCTTGTAGTAGCATAGCTATAAAAAGGATTCAAGGCATATGCTGCCATGTGCAATGTGGTATCTAGCCTCCCATTCATCTTGCTCTCAATGGCTGTTGTGATCACCTTGTAATCCTTCTCCGAACTTTCAACCGCAAGCATTATTGCCTTATTTGTTTCTATTATTTGTCCATACATAGAGGCCATGGTCTGTCCATCACTATCAGCCAACCGAAGTAATTTCACCAAAGGCTCGAAAACTTAGCATTCCAACATAAAACATAGACAAGCACAATATTAGTATTTAACTATTGTGGCGTGATGAAACAGGATGAAACAAGACATAACTTGTAGTTCATCTAACCATACCTTGATGCAAAGAGAAACATTTTTCCAAAATGCCCTACTCATTATTGTGGCATGAGCCACCTTCCCTTTCTTTGTTCTTGTGTGCTTGCAATCTTCCCAAGTCTCACTACAACACATATCCGTTAGTTGCTTCCTCTTAGCAACAAGACTTTGCAATGTAAGAAATGCCGAAGCAAATCTAGTTACTCCCGGCCTAACATGTCTCTCTTTTTTGTATGATGTCTCATCAATGCCAATGTTGCATGGTGTGCATAAAGAAAACATGTCATATCCTTGGCTTTGGTTATTGCAGGAGCAAACTGCTTCAACTTCCCAATTGCTTCTACCATCAACTTGATTGTGTGAGTTGCACACGAGGTCCAAAATATCTTGGGACTTTTACTTTTGAACATCACCTTTGCTCCCATGTTATTTGATGCATTATCCGTGACTATTTACACAACATTATCATCCCCTACAAAACATCATTGCAAAACACACTAATCAAATCATAATATCCAACATACAAGCACACGATGAAAACTTGAAAAACAATGAATGAGAGCAAATTAAAAAGTTCAGATCAGTACCAAATTTCTCAATGCACTCATCCACATAATTGAAGATGTATAGACTTGTGTGTGCATCGGCCGATGCCTCCTTTGATCCAAGAAAGACCGTCCCCAACTTGCAATGTACACACAAGTTCATGATGCTCCTCCTTTTCTTGTCTATCCAAACATCTGTCATGATAGAGCACCCGGTATCCGCCCTCTCAACATCATGTAGCTTCAACAAATCCTTAGTCCTTTTCACCTCTTGCAGCAACATCTTCCCTCGGATCATATATTGAGAAGGTTGCCTCCAATTAGGACCATAACAACCAAGAGCCTCACAAAACTGTTTGAAGTCATCATCATTTATAGCATTGAAGAGAGCTTTTTCATGGCTTATTCCACTGATAGAATCGATAGTTTCATCAAGCAAAACAACGCATCAAACATAATATGTCTTAAACAGGACAGTCTGTAGCAATCTGAACATCTACCATACTTCTGGTACTCCAAAAATTCTAAAAAATTAGGACAGAATAAAAAATTATAGCAATACTGTGCAAAAAGTTTCAGGAACTTTCGATGTTCCAGGAAAAAATGTAAAATCGCGTCCTACAGTCAAAGCTTCTGTTTTTGCACCGCACATACCAACAAGCATTCTAATCATCCTAAAGGCAAATCTTGGCACATTATTTTTATGATACAATGGATTTGTACAAGGGGATAATTATTTTTGTTGAAAAGTTTATGTACTCGAGATTCACGAAGTTTCCATGGGCATGAACAAAGTTCAAGGACGTCCCCCACTTCAACGGTGTTCGTCATTCTCACTTTCACTTTTCTTTTTTTGAAGTTTTAAGTTCCCCTCTATATTTTTTTGTTTTTAAACTTTATAAAATCACTCGACAGAAATAAATGACTCTCTAAAACTTCCGGGTTGTCTCCCCGGCAGCACTTTCTTTAAAGCCATTAAGCTTCTCAAGTAATGGATCCACCCGGATCACAAGGTATATCAAAGCCAATTTTAATTAACAATGATTTATAATTTAGTAGTGAGCACAAAGCAACATAAATCATGCAATGACGAAGTCTAATTCTCTTTCTATGCATCGGCATGCCATACAAGAACAATTCATGCACATCATGTAATGGCTAATACATTGCATAAGCAGTTTCTTGCAATTCTATCATGTTGGAAACATAGATTGGAGGAGATGTAGTTCCTCTCTCATAATAATTGCAAGTAGGAGCAGCAAGCACATGCATACTATATTCATAAAAATCATCTTGTGCAGCGGTAAAAGGCAACCCATCAATGTAATCCTTAATAAGAGAAAACTTCTCCGATATAGTGTAGTTGGGAGAATTCAAAAAGATAATAGGACTATCATGTGTGGGTGAAATAGCAACAATTTCATTCTTAACATAAGGAACTATAGCAAATTCATATCCATAAGCATAATTCAAATTGGCATCATGGCCACAAGCATAGCAAGCATCAATTTCATCAAAAAGGGATATTTCGAACGAATCAATGGGATCATAGCAATGATCATAGCAATCATCCTTCGGTAAGCATGAAGGGAAATTAAAAAATGTATGAGATAAAGAGTTACTCTCATTAGAAGGTGGGCACGGGTGATCAATCTGCTCTTCCTCCTTTTGTTCTTCGCTCTCATTCTCATCTTTCTCATCCAATGAGCTCATAGTTTCATCAATTTCTTCTTCCATGGACTCCTGCAAAATATTAGTCTCTTCTAGGACAGCGAAGACTTTCTCAATAAACGCATCAATATCGGCATTGAATTTATAATTTTCATAGCAATATTCAAGGATGACAGAATTTTCAGGTCTATAAAAAGAATCATCATAATCTTCATACTTTTCAAACAGAGATTCAGTTTCATAAGCACCCTTAAAAGCAACAAATTCCTCTATTCGTTCCACATCATAATAATCATATCTACCATTCGCATAAGAAGCCAAGGTTTCATTATCACTAAATTCACATGAAAAGGGAAGGTGTGGAGCCTTCATCCTAGAGCAACAAGTATAATCATATCTAGAGCATATATTCCGAGTATACCAATGCAACATATGAATTCGATCCCATAATAGTTTTCCTTTTTGTGTCAAGCGATAATCCCTAAAGTATTCACATTGATCCAACGTGTCACCAATTATCAAGTTGAATGGGGTTTTATCAGGATTATCAAAGTAGTGTTTAATATATTTTTACATAACGAGCATCGAGGGTTTTAGGAGGTTCCCCATCTCCATGAGTAGCAAGTACACCTTTTTTTGGTATTTCATGTTCCATATCCATAACTGAATATTTAAAATAACTTAGAATAGAAAATAAAATCTACTTAATGATAAAGCAAACAAGCACACACTAGAATATTTACCCCACGCTATTGCTCCCCGGCAACAGCGCCAGAAATAGGTCTTTATGAGCCACAAGTATAGGGGATCAATTGTAGCCTTTCTTGGTAAGTAAGAGTGTTGAACCCAACGAGGAGCTAAAGGTAGAATTTATATTCCCATCAAGTTCTACCGACCACCGATACAACTCTACGCATGCTTAATGTTTGCTTTACCTAGAACAAGTATGAAACTATAAGTACTTTGTAGGTGTAAAGGGATAGGTTTGCAAGATAATAAAGAACACGTAAATAAAAGCTAGGGGCTGTTTAGATAAAGAAACAATCAAGTTAGTTTTAGTAGAGAGGTTTTATTCACAAGAAAGTTATTTGTCCGTAGGCAATCGATAACTAGACTGGTAATCATTATTGTAATTTTATATGAGGGAGAGGCATGAGCTAACATACTTTCTCTACTTGGATCATATGCACTTATGATTGGAACTATAGCAAGCATCTGCAACTACCAAAGATCATTAAGGTAAAACCCAACCATAGCAATAAGTACCAAGTCCTCTTTACTCCCATACGCAACAACCCACTTACTCGGGTTTGTGTTTCAGTCACTCACGCAACCCACTATAAGCGAATCATGAAAATATTGCAGCACCCTACAGCGGGAATCCCTAACGCTTGCGCGACACGGAGGGCACCATAGGACATCACCAAAATAAAACAATCAACTCAAACCAATCACGATCATCAATCAACCCATAGGACAAAATAGATCTACTCAATCATCATAGGATAGTCACATATCATTGGATAAAAATATATAGTTCTGAGCACCATCTTTAAGTAGAGATTACAACGAGGAGAAGAGGTGTTACACCGCATCATAGAGGGGGAGAAAGTTGGTGTTGAAGGTAGCGAGGTTGTTGGTGTAGATTGATAACCCACAAGTATAGGGGGTCGCAACAGTTTTCGAGGGTAGAGTATTCAACCCAAATTTATTGATTCGACACAAGGGGAGCCAAAGAATATTCTAAAATATTAGCAGTTGAGTTGTCAATTCAACCACACCTGTAAGACTTAATATCTGCAGCAAAGTATTTAGTAGCAAAGTATGGAAGTAACGGTAACGGTGGCAAAGGTGACAGTAGCAGTTTTGTAGTAATTGTAACAGTGGCAACGGAAAAGTAACTAAGCAAAGATCAATATGTGAAAGGCTCGTAGGCAATGTATCAGTGATGGATAATTATGTCGGATGCGATTCCTCATGCAACAGTTATAACATAGGGTGACACAGAACTAGCTCCAATTCATCAATGTAATGTAGGCATGTATTTCGAATATAGTCATACATGCTTATGGAAAAGAACTTGCATGACATATTTTATCCTACCCTCCCGTGGCAGCGGGGTCCTATTGGAAACTAAGGGATATTAAGGCCTCCTTTTAATAGAGTACCGGACCAAAGCATTAACACTTAGTGAATACATGAACTCCTCAAACTACGGTCATCACCGGGAGTGGTCCCGATTATTGTCACTTCGGGGTTACCGGATCATAACACATAGTAGGTGACTATTCACTTGCAAAATAGGATCAATAACTCACATATATTCATGAAAACATAATAGGTTCAGATCTGAATTCATGGCACTCGGGCCCTAGTGACAACCATTAAGCATAGCAAAGTCATATCAACATCAATCTCAGAACATAGTGGATACTAGGGATCAAACCCTTACAAAACTAACTCGATTACATGATAAATCTCATCCAACCCATCACCGTCCAGCAAGCCTACGATGGAATTACTCACGCACGGCGGTGAGCATCATGAAATTGGTGATGGATGAAGGTTGATGATGATGACAGCAACATATTCCCCTCTCTGGACCCCCGAACGGACTCTAGATCAGCCCTCCCGGGAGAGTTTAGGGGTTGACGGCGGCTCCATATCATAAAACATGATGAATCCTTCTCTCTGATTTTTTTCTTCCCGAACGTGAATATATAGAGTTGGAGTTGAGGTCGGTGGAGCCTCAGGGGGCCCATGAGACAGGGGGGCGCCTAGGGGGGTAGGCGCGCCCCCACCCTCGTGGACAGGGTGTGGCCCCTTGGTCTTGATTCTTTTGCCAGTATTTTTTATATATTCCAAAAATATTCTCCGTGAAGTTTCAGGTCATTCCGAGAACTTTTATTTATGCACAAAAATAACACCATTGCAATTCTGCTGAAAACATCGTCAGTCCGGGTTAGTTCCATTCAAATCATGCAAGTTAGAGTCCAAAACAAGGGCAAAAGTGTTTGGAAAAGTAGATACGATGGAGACGTATGAACTCCCCCAAGCTTAAACCTTTGCTTGTCCTCAAGCAATTCAGTTAACAAGCTGAAAGTGATAAAGGAAAATTTTACAAACTCTATTTGCTCTTGTTGTTGCAAACATGTAAAGCCAGCATTCACGTTTTCAGCAAAGATTATGAACTAACCATATTCACAATAACACTTAGGTGTCATGTTTACTCATATCAATGGCATAATCACCTAGCGAGCAATAATAATAAATCTCGGATGACAACACTTCCTCAAAACAACCATAATGTGATACATGCTACCTCTTGAGCACTGCGTTGGTTTTCCCTTGAAGAGGAAAGGGTGATGCAGTAAAGCAGCATAAGTATTTCCCCCAGTTTTTGAGAACCAAGGTATCAATCCAGTAGGAGGCCATGCACGAGTCCCTCGCACCTACACAAACAAATAAATCCTCGCAACCAACGCGATAAGGGGTTGTCAATCCCTACACGGTCACTTACGAGAGTGAGATCTAATAGATATGATAAGATAATATTTTTGGTATTTTTATGATAAAGATGCAAAGTAAAACAGAAGGCAATAAAAATAACTAAGTGTTGGAAGATTAATATGATGGAAAATAGACCCAGGGGCCATAGGTTTCACTAGTGGCTTCTCTCGAGAGCATAAGTATTACGGTGGGTGAACAAATTACTGTTGAGCAATTGGTAGAATTGAGCATAGTTATGAGAATATCTAGGTATGATCATGTATATAGGCATCACGTCCGAGACAAGTAGACCGACTCCTGCCTGCATCTACTACTATTACTCCACACATCGACCGCTATCCAGCATGCATCTAGAGTATTAAGTTCATAAGACCAGAGTAACTCCTTAAGCAAGATGACATGATGTAGAGGGATAAACTCATGCGATATGATATAAACCCCATCTTGTTATCCTCGATGGCAACAATACAATACGTGCCTTCCTACCCCTACTATCACTTGAAAAGGACACCGAAGATTGAACCCAAAGCTAAGCACTTCTCCCATTGCAAGAAAGATCAATCTAGTAGGCCAAACCAAACTGATAATTCAAAGAGACTTGCAAAGATAACCAATCATACATAAAAGAATACAGAGGAGATTCAAATATTGTTCATAGATAAACTTGATCATAAACCCACAATTCATCGGTCTCAACAAACACACCGCAAAAGAAGATTACATCGAATAGATCTCCACGAGAGAGGGGGAGAACATTGTATTGGGATCCAAAAAGAGAGAAGAAGCAATCTAGCTAATAACTATGGACCCGAAGGTCTGAGGTAAACTACTCATACATCATCGGGGAGGCTATGGTGTTGATGTAGAAGCCCTTCGTGATCGATGCCCCCTTCGGCGGAGCTCCGGAAGAAGCCCCAAGATGGGATCTCACGGGTACAGAAGGTTGTGGCGGTGGAATTAGGTTTTTGGCTCCGTACCTGGTAGTTTGGGGATACGTAGGTATATATAGGAGGAAGAAGTACGTCGGTGGAGCAACGTGGGCCCCACGAGGGTGGAGGGCGCGCCTGGGGGGGGGGGGGTAGGCGCGCCCCCTACCTCGTGCCCTCCTGGTTGATTGCTTGACGTAGGGTCCAAGTCCTCTGGATCACGTTCATTCCAAAAATCACATTCCTGAAGGTTTCATTCCGTTTGGACTCCGTTTGATATTCTTTTTCTGCAAAACTCTGAAATAGGCAAAAAACAACAATTCTGGGCTGGGCCTCCGGTTAATAGGTTAGTCCCAAAAATAATATAGAAGTGTACAATAAAACCCGATAAAGTCCAAAACAGAATATAATATAGCATGGAACAATAAAAAATTATAGATACGTTGGAGACGTATCAAGCATCCCCAAGCTTAATTCCTGCTCGTCCTCGAGTAGGTAAATGATAAAACCAGAATTTTTGATGTGGAATGCTACTTAGCATAATTTCGATGTTAATTCTCTTAATTGTGGTATGAATATTCAGATCCGAAAGATTCAAGACAAGAGTTTAATATTGACATAAAAATAATAATATTTCAAGCATACTAACTAAGCAATTATGTCTTCTCAAAATAACATGGCCAAAGAAAGTTATCCCTACAAAATCATATAGTCTGGCTATGCTCTATCTTCACCACACAAAGTATTTAAATCATGCACAACCCCGATGACAAGCCAAGCAGTTGTTTCATACTTTTGGTGTTTTCAAACTTTTTCAATCTTCACGCAATACATGAGCGTGAGCCATGGACATAGCACTATATGTGGAATAGAATGGTGGTTGTGGAGAAGACAAAAAGGGAGAAGATAGTCTCACATCAACTAGGTGTATCAACGGGCTATGGAGATGCCCATCAATAGATATCAATGTGAGTGAGTTGGGATTGCCATGCAACGGATGCACTAGAGCTATAAGTGTATCAAAGCTCGAAAAGAAACTAAGTGGGTGTGCATCCAACTCACTTGCTCACGAAGACCTAGGGCATTTTGAGGAAGCCCATCATTGGAATATACAAGCCAAGTTCTATAATGAAAAATTCCCACTAGTATATGGAAGTGATATCATAAGAGACTCTCTATCATGGAGATCATGGTGCTACTTTGAAGCACAAGTGTGGTAAAAGGATAGTAACATTGTCCCTTCTCTCTTTTTCTATCATTTTTTTATTCGGGCCTTTTCTTCTTCTTCTTCTTTTTTATGGCCTCTTTTTTTTAGTCCGGAGTCATCCCGACTTGTGGGGGAATCATAGTCTCCATCATCCTTTCCTCACTTGGGACAATGCTCTGAAAATGATGATCATCACACTTTTATTTACTTACAACTCATAAATTACAACTCAATACTTAGAACAAAATATGACTCTATGTGAATGCCTCCGGCGGTGTACCGGGATATGCAATGAATCAAGAGTGACATGTATGAAAGAATTATGAACGGTGGCTTTGCCACAAATACAATGTCAACTACATGATCATGCGAGGCAATATGACAATGATGGAGCGTGTCATAGTAAACGAAACGGTGGTAAGTAGCATGGCAATATATCTCGGAATGGCTATGGAAATGCCACGATAGGTAGGTATGGTGGCTGTTTTGAGGAAGATATATGGTGGGTGTATGATACCGGCGAAAAGTGCGCGGTATTAGAAAGGCTTGCAATGGTGGAAGGAAGAAAGTGCGTATAATCCATGGACTAAACATTAGTCAAAAAGAACTCATATACTTATTGCAAAAATCTACAAGTTATCAAAGCAAAGTATTACACGCATGCTCCTAGGGGGATAGATTGGTAGGAAAAAGACCATCGCTCGTCCCCGACCGCCACTCATAAGGAAGACAATCAATAAATAAATTATGCTCCGGCTTCATCAGATAACGGTTCACCATACGTGCATGCTACGGGAATCACAAAATTTAACACAAGTATCTCTCAAATTCACAACTGCTCAACTAGCATGACTCTAATATCACCATCTTTATATCTCAAAACAATTATCAAGCATCAAACTTCTCATAACATTCAAGACACTCATAAGAATTGTTTTACTAATCTTAGATGCCTATCTTTGTTAAAGCAAACTAGCATGCTGTTTTGTAGGATTCTCAAAATAATCTAAGTGAAGCATGAGAGAACAATAGTTTCTATAAAATAGATCCACCACCGTGCTCTAAAATATATAAGTGAAGCACTAGAGCAAAACTATATAACTCAAAAGATATAAGTGAAGCACATAGAGTATTCTAATAAATTCCAATTTATGTGTGACTATCTCAAAAGGTGTGTACAAAAAGGATGATTGTGGTAAACTAACAAACAAAGACTCAAATAATACAGGACGCTCCAAGCAAAACACATATCATGTGGTGAATAAAAAGATAGCTCTAAGTAAAGTTACCGATGGAAGTAGACGAAAGAGGGGATGTCTTCCAGGGCATCCCCAAGCTTTGGCTTTTAGGTGTACTTAGATTATCATGGGGTTCCATGGGCATCCCCAAGCTTAGGCTCTTGTCACTCCTTGTTCCATAATCCATCAAATCTCTCACCCAACACATGAAAACTTCACAACACAAAACTTAGCAGAAAATCTCGTGAGCTCCATTAGCGAAAGAAAACAAAAGACCACTTCAAGGTACTGTAATGAACTCATTATTTATTTATATTGGTGTTAAACCTACTGTATTCCAACTTCTCTATGGTTTATAAACTCTTTTACTAGTCATAGATTCATTAAAATAGGCAAACAACACACGAAAAACAGAATCTGCCAAAAACAGAATAGTCTGTAGTAATCTGTAACTAACGCAAACTTATCGAACTCCAAAAAATCTACCAAAATAGGAAGACCTATACAATTTTTTTATTGATCAGCAGCAATTGGAATCAATATTTTATCACGTTCTGGTGATTTTTAACAATTATTTTCGTGAACAGAAAGTTTCTGGAATTTTCAGCAAGATCAAATAACTATCATCCAAGAAGATCCTATAGGCTAAAATTGGCACAAACACTAATTAAAACATAAAAAGAAATATAACCAGAGGCTAGATCAAAGATTTATTCCTAAACAGAAGGAAAAAGCAAAAAAAAATGTGTTGCCTCCCAACAAGCGCTATCGTTTTACGCCCCTAGCTAGGCATAATAGCAAGGATAGATCTAGGTATTGCCATCTTTGGTAGGCAATCCATAAGTGGCTATCATAATAGATTCATAAGGTAATTTTATTTTCTTTCTAGGGAAGTGTTCCATGCCTTTACTTAACGAAAATTGGAATCTAATATTCCCTTCCTTCATATCAATAATTTCACCAATCGTTCTAAGGAAAGGTCTACCAAGAATAATAGGACATGAGGGATTGCAATCTATATCAAGAACAATAAAATCTACGGGCACATAATTCCTATTTGCAACAATAAGAACATTATTAATTCTTCCCATAGATTTCTTGATGGTGGAATCCGCAAGGTGCAAGTTTAGAGAGCATTCATCAAAATCATGGAAACCTAGCAAACCACATAAAGTCTTTGGAATTGTGGAAACACTAGCACCCAAATCACACAAAGCATAGCATTCATGATCTTTCATTTTAATTTTAATAGTAGGTTCCCACTCATCATAAAGTTTTCTAGGGATAGAAACTTCCAACTCAAGTTTTTCTTCATAAGATTGCATCAAAGCATCAACGGTATGTTTGGTAAAGGCTTTATTTTGACTATAAGCATGAGGAGAATTTAGCACGGATTGCAACAAGGAAATACAATCTATCAAAGAGCAATTATCATAATTAAATTCCTTCAAATCCAAATTAGTGAATTCATTAATATCTAGAGTTTTGATCTCTTCTATCCCACTTTTACCAATTTTTTGCATCAAGATCTAAAAACTCCGAATTTTTGGAACGCCTTCTAGGTAAAGGTGGATCATAATCAGTCCCATCATTATCAAGATTCATATTGCAAAACAAAGATTTAATAGGGGACACATCAATAACTTTTAGATCTTCATCTTTATTTTCATAGAAACTAGAAGAACACGCTTTCACAAAATAGTCTTTCTTAGCACGTATCCTAGCGGTTCTTTCTTTGCAGTCATCAATGGAAATTCTCATGGCTTTGAGAGACTCATTGATATCATGCTTAGGAGGAATAGACCTAAGTTTTAAAGAATAAACATCAAGAGAAATTCTATCAACGTTCCTAGCCAATTCATCAACTTTAAGCAATTTTTCTTCAAGCAAAGCACTGAAATTCTTTTGTGAATTCATAAATTCCTTAACACTAGTCTGAAATTAATAAGGTATATTATTAAAATTTCCATAAGAATTTTTGTAGGAATTACCACAATTATTAGAGGAATTACTAGGATAAGGCCTAGGATTAAAGTTTCCTCTATACGCGTTGTTACCAAAATTATTCCTAGCAACAAAATTCACATCCATAGATTCATTATTATTCTCAATCAAAGTAGACAAAGGCATATCATTAGGATTAGAAGAAACACTCTTATTAGCAAATAATTTCATAAGTTCATCCATCTTTCCACTCAAAACATTAATTTCTTCTATCGCATGCACTTTTTTATTAGTGGATCTTTCGGTGTGCCATTGAGAATAATTAACCATAATATTATCTAGGAGTAGAGTAGCTTCTCCTAAAGTGATTTCCATAAAAGTGCCTCCCACGGCCGAGTCTAAAAGATTTCTAGAAGCAAAATTCAATCCAGCATAAATTTTTTGTATAATCATCCACAAATTCAGACAATGCGTAGGGCAGTTACGTATCATTAATTTCATCCTCTCCCAAGCTTGTGCAAGATGCTCATGATCAAGTTGCTTATTCATAATATCGTTTCTAAGAGAGATAATCTTAGCGGGAGGAAAATACTTAGAGAGAAAAGCATCTTTGCACTTATTCCAAGAACCAATACAATATTTAGGCAAAGACGAAAACCAAGCCTTAGCACGATCTCTAAGCGAAAAAGGAAACAGCTTCAATTTAACAATATCATTATCCACATCTTTCTTCTTTTGCATATCACACAAATCGGCGAAGCTATTTAGATGGGTAGCGGCATCTTCACTAGGAAGGCCGGCGAATTTACCTTTCATGACAATATTCAACAAGGCAGCATTGATTTCACAAGATTCAGTATCGGTAAGAGGAGCAATCGGAGTGCTAAGAAAATTATTATTGTTGGTATTGGTGAAATCACACAATTTAGTATTATCCTGAGCCATCGTGACAAGCAAGCAATCCAACACACGAGCTAACAAGAGGTGAGCGAAAAAAATGAACGGAAAAGAGAGGGCGAATAAAATGGCAAGGGTGAAGTGGGGGAGAGGAAAACGAGAGGCAAATGGCAAATAATGTAATGCGAGATATAAGGGTTTGTGATGGGTACTTGGTATGTTGACTTTTGCGTAGACTCCCCGGCAACGGCGCCAGAAATGGCTCTTTGATGGGAAATCAAATCTTGACTTGACTTTGTGTAAGCCTCCCGGGCAACGGCGCCAGAAATCCTTCTTGCTACCTCTTGAGCACTGCATTGGTTTTCCCTTGAAGAGGAAATCGTGATGCAGTAAAGCAGCGTAAGTATTTCCCTCAGTTTTTGAGAACCAAGGTATCAATCCAGTAGGAGGCCACGCACGAGTCTCTCGCACCTACACAAACAAATAAATCCTCGCAACCAACGCGATAACGGGTTGTCAATCACTTACGAGAGTGAGATCTGATAGATATGATAAGATAATATTTTTGGTGTTTTTATGATAAAGATGCAAATTAAAATAGAATGCAATAAAAATAACTAAGTGTTGGAAGATTAATATGATGGAAAATAGACCCGGGGGCCATAGGTTTCACTAGTGGCTTCTCTCGAGAGCATAAGAATTACGGTGGGTGAACAAATTACTGTTGAGAAATTGATAGAATTGAGCATAGTTATGAGAATATCTAGGTATGATCATGTATATAGGCATCACGTCTGAGACAAGTAGACCGACTCCTGCCTACATCTACTACTATTACTCCACACATCGACCGCTATCCAGCATGCATCTAGAGTATTAAGTTCATAAGAACAGAGTAACGCCTTAAGCAAGATGACATGATGTAGAGGGATAAACTCATGCAATATGATATAAACCCCATCTTGTTATCCTGGATGGCAACAATACAATACGTGCCTTGCTGCCCCTACTGTCACTGGGAAAGGACACCGCAAGATTGAACCCAAAGCTAAGCACTTCTCCCATTGCAAGAAAGATCAATCTAGTAGGCCAAACCAAACTGATAATTCGAAGAGACTTGCAAAGATAACCAATCATACATAAAAGAATTCAGAGGAGATTCAAATATTGTTCATAGATAAACTTGATCATAAACCCACAATTCACCGGTCTCAACAAACACACCACAAAAGAAGATTACATCGAATAGATCTCCACGAGAGAGGGGGAGAACATTGTATTGAGATCCAAAAAGAGAGAAGAAGCCATCTAGCTAATAACTATGGACCCGAAGATCTGAGATAAACTACTCACACGTCATCGGAGAGGCTATGGTTTTGATGTAGAAGCCCTCCGTGATCGATGCCCCCTCCGGTGGAGCTCCAAAACAGGCCCCAAGATGGGATCTCACGGGTACAGAAGGTTGCGGCATTGGAACACTACAAAAAAGACACATCCGTGACCTTTTGGGCCGAACGATTTTTTTTTCTGTCATACATATGACACTTCTATGATGATAATTGTGACAAAACCTGGTACCATCATAGATGTGGTGGGCTCCTACTTCTATGACAAAAAATCATGACAGAAAATGGGCTTCTCGTCCTGGGCGGGCCGGAGACGCAGCTGCATGACATTCTTTGGGCCGTCCATGACGGAAAAAACCGTGGTAGAAGCGAGGGGGAAGAAAATTTCAGGGAGTTCCCGGTTACGGTGAGAGGTCGGGGGCCGAGCGATGCGCGTTTCTCTCGTACACGTACGCGCGTGTGTGCGAGGCGTTGGCTCTAACTGAACCCGAGCGAGGCGTTGGGCTCTAACTGAACCCGAGCGGTTGCACTGCAGGCTACACGTTACTGAACCCGAGCGATCGATCGATGGCTGTTAACTGAACCCGATCGAGTGATTCGTTGGCTACTGCTGCTAACCGAAGCCGGTCGATGGGATGAACAGTGAGCGTTGCGGGGGGGGTGGGGGGGTTGGATGAACAGTGAGTGGTGGCGTTGCCTCTGAATGAACAGGACCCCGTGGTGTGGTGGAGGGTTGGATGAACAGTAGACGATGGAGGGGTGCCCGTGGAGGGGTGGATGAACAGGACCCCGTGGTGTGGAGGGCAGGATGAACAGTAGACGGTGGAGGAGTGCCCGTGGAGGGGTGGTTGAACAGGACCCCGTGGTGTGGAGGGCAGGATGAACAGTAGACGGTGGAGGGGTGGTTGAAAAGTTGCCGGTGGAGTAGCGCGGTGGAGGCTGGATGAACAGGAGCCCGTGGAGGCTGGAGGAGGTCGACGATGGATGAACAGTAGCTCGTGGAGGCTGGAGGGGGTCGACGGTGGAGATGAACAGTATCTCGTGGAGTCCCGTTTTGCGGTACGCCACACCCCTCCAGATGAACAGGACCCCCGTTTCGACCGTAGCGCTCCAACACAAGTCCGTTTCCTCCGTTTTGTGGTACGCCACACCCCTCCCGATCAACAGGACCCCCATTTCGACCGTAGGAGGTCCATTTCCTTCGTTTTGCGGTACGCCACACCCCTCCCGATCAACAGGATCCCCGTTTCGACCGTAGGAGGTCTGTTTCCTCCGTTGTGCGGTACGCCAGGCCTCGTTTCCATCGCCTCTTCCGTCCAAGCCCTCCCGATGAACACGACCATGCATTCTGTTCCGACCCATGAACACGACGATGACGCTGTTTCTCTGTTCCGACCCAGCCATTTCGAGCCCTCGCCGTACGTATGCGCGAGTAGGCGTTCGAGACCCCGCCCGTATGTACACATACGTGGCCGTATTTTCTTTCTTGCACCCTGGCCGCTGTACGTACGTGTACATGCTACGTGCGCGCCTCTACATCGGCCAGTATGTACGTACACGTTCGCAACCAGAATGAGAACGCTACGTACGCTTCGACCAGGTGGGTCCTGACTGTCAGGCACTTCCTTGCCTGCGAAGATGTAGCTAGTGGGTCCGAGCAGTCAGGGGGGCGAATCATGTTTTTTTGCCCGGACGCACTTCCTTGCGTGCGAAGGTGTAGCTGGTGGGTCACAGTAGTCAGGGGGGAACCTTTTTTGCGTGAAATACGGTGGCCCCCGGTGGGTCCCTGCTGTCAGGTGGAGGAATCATTATTTTCCGCGTAATAAGGAGGCACTTCCTTGCTGCCGCCGTGGACCCAGCTGTCAGCCTCTCCACGTACAGTCCATGTCCGATGGAAGTCGGTCTTTGACCACGTTGACCACGCCCCGCCGAGAGCACCAGGGCGGTGGACGACGGCGAGGCCTAGGAAGGGGACGACGCGGAGCCGGTGAAGACATGGCAGTGGATGCCCATGCGGAGAGGAGTATGAGGGTTCACTCGTTCGACTGCGGTGTGAGGCTGCCGTCGCCGCAAGGCCTGGCCAGCGGTGGGAATAGTAGGGGGCGGTGAGGCCTCCGCGGCAGCACAGCCGACCACGGGAGGCAGGAGCATGCGGCACGACCGGCGCTGCTTTGGGCGGCTGGAGCAAGAAGACCAGAGGTTGAAGAAGCACTACGGCCGTTGGATGGACATCGTATGGTCAATGGAGCTAGAATCGTTCATATTGACTAAGTTGACAAAGCCCTTCGTCCCCGTCAACTTAGTAGGCCCACAAGTCAGCCTCCCACCAAGGTGGGTCCCAGCTAGCCGAGGGAGTATTCATTTTTTGTGCGTAATAAGGAGGCACTTCCGGTGGGTCCGAGCTGACAGCGGGGGGAACGTTTTTTTCGCAAAATACGGTGGCCCGTCCGGTGGGTCCCTGCTATCAGGTGGAGGAAACATTATTTTCCATGCAATAAGGAGGCACTTCCTTGCTGCAGCCGTGGACCCAGCTGTCAGCCTCTCCACGTACAGTCCACGTCCGATGGAACTCGATCCTTGACCACGTTGACCATGCCGCGCCGAGAGCACCAGGGCAGTGGACGACGACGATGCCTAGGAAGGGGACGACGTGGAGCCGGGGAAGACGCAGCAGTGGAAGCCCGCGCGGGGAGGAGTACGAGGGTTCACTGGTTCGGCTGCGGTGTGAGGCTGCCGTCGCCGCAGAATGACAGGGGGTGTGGGTGAGTAGAGGGATGGCCTGGCCAGCGGTGGGAGTAGTACGGGGCGGTGAGGCCTCCGCGGCATCACAGCCGGCCACGGGAGGCAGGAGCACGCGACACGACCGGCGCTGCTTTGGGCGGCTGGAGCAAGAAGACCAGAGGTTGAAGAAGCACTACGGCCGTTGGATGGACATCGTACAATCACTGCAGCTAGAATCGTTTATATTGACTAAATTGACAAAGCCCTTGGTACGCGTCAACTTAGTAGGCCCACAGCTCGGATTTGGCAGAGAACATATAGCCCATTTCCGATTTGTAAGAATGTACAACCCATTTTTTAATTCTAATGGAATTTACTACAACCCGTTTACAGTTTCTTAAAAGTACAACCCAACTTCTAGCTAGGACAACGATTAATAATTTCAAACAACCGCTCAAAACAGAATTTAAAAAAAAAATCCCATATTTTGATGGGATCCGAAATATTTTTATCTAAAGTTTCTAGTCAGGTTAAATATAATTTTAAAATAAAGTTGTATTACGTTAAAATCCAACGAAATATTGCGCGCACAACAAGTAATGAAATTAAAATTTTCAAATTCCACAAATATTATATTTTTCAAACTAATTACGTGTTTGGTGCACAGTAATTGTCCACTTATTATAATTACATCCCATTTATTATTTCTTAAAGTCCATTTTCTTGTTAATCCTAATGCATATCTCCTAGGAAAGTTTGCAGCCCAGCGTGGTGGAGAATAACAAGTTGACCCGGATATTGTGTACAACTATCGGCCCAGTTGCATTGCTGATATTGAAAAAAAGCTATTTTTATACACACATTTAAAAAAATGTATAGATAAGGAACATTTTTTATACACACATTTAACAATTTTTAAATACATGATTAACACTTCTTAAAACATATTTTTTAGTCAACAGTGGGTCCACAGCGGGCGGAGGAGGTCACAATATACATATTTTTTAAATACATGATTAACACTTTTTAAAACATATTTTTTAGTCAACAGTGGGCCCACAGTGAGCGGAGGAGGTCACAATACACATATTTTTAAAATACATGATTAACACTTTTGCAAGAACAATCAGCCCACAGCGAGCCAATTAGCTCTAGTCAGCCCACAGTGGGCTGACAGGGGCCAGTCGGCCAGCTGTAGGCCGACTGGAATCCAATCGGCCGGCTGTGGGCCGACTAGGCCCAGTCGGCCTGCAGCGGGCCGATGTTGTATTATTTTTGAAAAAAATTTACCCAGCGTAATATTTATGAAAATTAATAAAAAATGTATTATTTAAAAAATAGCGAAAAAGGCCTGTGTAGTACAGTACAACATAACATGGTTACTCAGCCAACATTCAGCGACGCCGGAAAGGCCCAAACAAGGCTTCTGTATAACTTTTTGAAGTCACTGAGCTCAATTAATAGCTTAAGAAAAAAGCTAGATTACAGTGGAACCTAATTAAAAGCTGTCACGAGCAAATAAATAATTCAACGGGTCCCTCTTGTGCATGTGCGTGTGTGTGTGTGTGTGTGTGTGTGTGTGTGTGTGAGAGAGAGAGAGAGAGAGAGAGAGAGAGACCCATCGGCCGATGCTCGTAAATACATCTTTCAGCCATATGCATTGCTGATGCTCAGTAAAAACTTATATAGTTGACACAATCATATAGAACATCATAGCACACTGAACTTGCATAGAAAAATTTCACGCAGGCGGCACAATCAGGATGAAAGCAGTGGATCGCTACGGGAAGGGCTATGTTGAAACCAACGAAGTCGTACATAACGGTTCATCGTCTTTATCAATGACGGAGAAATATCTTGAATGTTGTGCAAAGAAAATAGACAAACAACACAATAAGTTCTGCTAGCACATTAAGTTGACGTACAGCCCTTTCTAAAAAAAGTTCAGGTACAAAATTAGAATAGGTCACAATCAAATGTACTGGCATATCAATGCTTCACACCCATAGCTCGGATTTAACTAGTATCTAACAAGATTCAGTTGTTACCTCAAATTAGAGCACATCCAGGCAGCCAGCCCTGCCTCTTCTCCCAAAGAAGCAGTGGCCTCCGCCGTGCGATGGAGTAGGCCCTGTGCCATCCATCGTTCCGAGCAACACAGGGAAAGTCTGACGTTGACTCCTGTAATGGACGTCGTCGACGGACCCTGGCACCAGCAGCGGCGGCAGGACTTCGATTGATGGATTGACCACTTCTTCGACATGCACGAACACTCGATACAGGTATATCCCTAACGTGGTCCGCGGCGGCCTTGGTGGCGACGAATAGTACAACCCCGATTCCTGCACCGGTATCTCAACACCAATCACCTTCGGTATGGTGGACGGCTTCTTCATCCATGCCATAACCGTCAGAGCCCAGCAGTCTGGAGGAACAATCATACTTACGAGCTCACCTCCAAGGTTGTTGATAAGCTCGTTCATGGACTCACTGTTCCAAGCACGTCGAGGCATGCCGTGGAAGGTAAGCTTTGTTAAAAACTCAAGCTTAGAGGGCACCGAGCCCCATCCTGGGTGCCACCGATCAAAGCTCACCAGCGCGCCATCGCAGAAGAAACGCCGGGAAGATTCGAACACACGACTGCAGTCGAAAGTTGTCCGGAACCTGACGAAGAAATCAGCCGGTGGCGGACATACTTTGACGAGCAAGTCCCTTATTTGGATGCCGTGCGCAATGCCAAGAGCTTTGACAAGGTCATCCGGCGAGACGGGAGGCCGGTCGCCGTTGATGGTTACCATCAGCACTTTGCCGGCAAACTGGTCGTCAAGCGCCGCCATGCCACTGTTGAGCGACAGCATGCAGCAACCAAAGGCAGGACGGACCTCAGGATCTCCGGCTCGGAGATCCGCGTTGACCGGCGACATGATAGTGCGCTTGAGTACAGGGAGTACAGGAGGGGGATTTGGGGGAATTGGAGTAGGAATCGAGATTCCAGAGGTGGGGGAGGGGCGGGAGACTGGGGATGAAAAGGTAGCATGAATTTCGAGCACGCGCCAATATGCTCTCGGCGCACAAGCGCACGAAAACACCGGTGGCGCCCACATGTCGGCCTAAGAGTCCTTATTCTTTCGCTTTTGGAGAGCCCGACCTTTTTTTCCAGGATCTTTTGAGAGACCGGCCTGAGATTCATAATTGACCTGTTTGGCATTGCGTTACTACTCGGCCCATATTCAACGACACCTCACTGGCCCAAACAAGTGTACATCATCGAAAAGACACTGAGCTCAAATTATATAACTTGAAAAAAGGAGATATACTCTGAACACTGGAGAATGGTGATGCCCATTTAGCCCACCAGTAGTTCGAGACAATAAACAGTTCGAAACAACGATATATACAACATTCAAACACTGACTAGTGACTACTACTGACATAAACAGCAAGACATGATAGTTCATAAGAAGTCTTGATACACCACCAAAACGCACCCATCTGCAGCGCTCAGACTCTCGTGATCCAGACGAGAATGACATTCTAAACAGAAGCAACTATTACATAGTAAGAGTGACATAGACGAGGATGACCAAATGACAAGGAATATGCATAACAAAAGAAAGAACTACCCATCCAGAACCAGCAGCAAAGACAACAAAGTCATTCGAAGAGATGATCCAACACCATCATAATTTGCAGCCCCGCTTCAGCGACCAGTGATCCGGAGACACCGGTACTCCACCCTTTCGATGCAACAGCCCAATTACCTATCAACCTGAAGGCTCGAACCACATCACTGCCTGTCATAATTGATACAGACAAGGATCAAAGTTAATCCGGATGCCTTTGTCATTCTTACCTTCTTTTGGCTGCAGGCTGTATCGTTGACAATCAGGGGAGTTTGCTCCCGAACTCCTATGGCTCGCCGTGTAGACACAATTTTCCATAGCAAACAGAGCCTCTCTTCCATCAAGTTCCTTGCCCACGGTGATCTCCTGGTTAATCGGATAATTGAGTCCGAGAAACAAAGAGTGTGAACCAAGGCTGTTTACCCGCCTCCAACTAAAAAATCCTAAAGGCCCCAACAAGCTGGTATCCTGCTCATAGACGTAACAGCCACTGTCCGGATACTCACGTATTACACGGTGCTTGTATACAATGGGTTTTTTGCAATATAACTTTTCCGGCTCATGTGTCCGAATGATCATCAGTCTTTTGCCGTCGTCTGCTCGAGCGAGGAACCAGTTGTGCTTCCCTGCTTTTGGCAAAGGTGGTGTGATTACAAAGGGCAGTAACTATAGGGACACTGCATCATATCAAAAAGGATAGGCATTGTTAATGTAAGATCAGCATTGTTCAGAGTATGAGTAGGATAATGCAAGAAACAACATTGATATGTCCCTGATGGAACTGGGAGGAAAATGCAGGGAAATGTATACTGGGTTCGAAAATATAGAAGCGCCATGCATGGTTATACTCATGTTATCTCGCAATCGATTCTTCACAGGAAACTACCATGTCATGCATGTTATGTAATCATGTTCTGTCCTCACAAACAAATTCTTCAAGGTAACTAACAGACCATGCATTGTTATATACTCGTGTTCTGTGGGCAAAATTTTTGTGAGGATATTATTCTAGCCATTGATTGCTGAAGGGCGAATATAGGTATGTACACATGGTAAGCATTGCAGGATTTCACTACTTCCAAATATAGAGTTCTCCATATGCACAATTACTTGGTTAGATGAAACCAACAGTGTGGTGCATGTTTCTAAGTCATGAAAATGAGGAAACTAATATGAGAGGAAACAACTTACACGCGCCGTCCCAGCAATACGTGGTGCCATCTGCTTTGTCGATCGCATAGATGATGCCATTGTGTTCAATAGCATCACAGAAGTGTGTATCAGCTTTGATGATGATCCACTACGAGCCGAGTTGTCTCCAGCTAAAGAAGGCACCGGCGTAAAGATAGGCGAGTCCGCAGTCGAACAAGGCAATTAGCTTGAAGTCTGCATAATTCCCATGTCGTGCGGGCACTTGGCAGATTACAATCTTCTGCAAAACAAGGTCCGTCCAACTGACGTAGTAATCTAGATGACTTGGACCGCGATGGTAATACTCTATATAATCCAATGGAGGAAGGATAATCTCATAGGAGGTTTGGAAGTTCACGAGCACCAACTCTTTACCGTCTTCTATGAAGGCAGCCATCCAGTGGGAGTTCATGCCGACCCAGTACATACCTGCCAAGAAGTTTCGGGCGATGGTGATCGGATCGATGTCGAGGGAAATGATGTACGGCGACCCACTACATACCTGCAAAGAAGTTTCGGCTAATGGAGATCGGATTGAAGTCGAGGGGCATCATGCACGCCTCCGTATCATGGTGAGTGAATCTCGCAAGACCAGATAGCAGCAAGCAGGGTGTCTTGAAAAGCTTAGGCCTCACTTCGACGATGGCCATGTGCATGTCCCTCGAGCATGCAGCCAGCCCCATGGCGCTCAACATATCCATACACGAACAACAGAGGTCGAGGATGTCACTTGCGAGATTGCTCCAATCGCGACTCATATGGATGCTGCGCAGTTCGCGTTCGGCCATGGTGTAGTTTGGAAGGGGGCTTGATTTATGGGGGAGAAGGATGTCAGTGCTGGAGCGGCTAGCAAGGGAATAGTGGTACTAGGGAGGCGAGTGAGGCGACGGTACACGGGGGCATAGTGAGATGGAGATGGAGAAGGAGATGGAGATGGAGTGGTGCTATGGGAGCGGAGAGGGAGACAAGGCGAGGCGCCAATGTGCTGTACAACGGCGGTGACAGACTGCACTGTGCAGAGGGTGAGGCTGACTTTGGTAACCCGAACACGCCGCCTGGACTAGTGTCAGGCGCAGGGTGTTGTCACTTCACTGTGAGGACCGGATGAATATTATTTTGACCATCAAGTGTACCACAGTTGTACTACTACTACTACTACTACTACTACTACTACTACTACTACTACTACTACTACTACTACTACTACTACTACTACTACTACTACTACTACTACTACTACTACTACTACTACTACTACTACTACTACTACTACTACTACTACTACTAGGTACATGAGTACTCCAGTATTGTATAGCGTAAATAGGTCTCCCGTGCTAGCATGCCTGTTCACTTCATCGTTCAGGTATCATCCATATTGCGAGCAGAACCAAATTCTCGTGCATGCAGTGGTCGTTCTGGTGCATCAAGGACGGCATGCAGATCGTTCCACACTTGAGAAGAGGAAAAATGGAAAGGTAGAACGCGGCAGCAGAGGAAGAGAACACTGGCTAACGAGGCTGGGAGGGGATCGAGCAGGAAGTTAATGCTCCACGCCTAAAGGTTTTGGGAAAACCTGATTTTCATGAGGTGACTTATACTCACCTAAACGGAGGGAGTATTCCTTAACCATAGAATGTTGTGTCTCCCACTCACGCGCTCAAAAAAAAACTACGACACATTTTTTATCTGTTTGCATAGGTCCCACCTATCAGGAAGGATGGGCACATACATGAACAGGTACTCGCATAGCCTTTTCGTTTAGTCTACCTAGTTGTCTAATCAACTGACTGCACGCCACTTCTCCCATTTACTCCTTCTCCATCAGGAACCGATTCTCCTCGGCTTCTTCACCTCCCCTTCATCTTCATTTGCATCCAAACCCCATTGCGTTCACATTGTTTTAACCTCTTTAAATAATCATCTACTACTTTAGTTAGACTAGCCATCTAATCCTAATTCTCCAAACCATAGCCCTCCGTTCCAGCGGTTCCAAATGGCGAAAGAGATCGAGATGCAGGTTTTTAGGTCCAACATGTCCTCTTCGAAGGCTCGATGCGCATAGTTGCCACCGTCACCGTCCACCCAAGGGTTGTTCGGCAGTGGATCAACAATGTATCCAACTCCCTCGAAAGGTAGATACGAGGGTCATTGGTCTCGACGCAGAGTACGGAGCGTGCCCCTAGGAAGATCCAGCGCGCCGCCGTCCTTCAGCTGTGCCTCGAAGATGAAGTTTTGGTGTACCACATCATACACTCGCCCTCCATACCAGGTGAGCTTCACGATTTCTTGTCTCGGGAGGACGTTTACTTCTGTGGGGCAGCCATCGAAGGGGA
Source organism: Aegilops umbellulata (assembly GCA_032464435.1). Taxonomy (NCBI): domain Eukaryota; kingdom Viridiplantae; phylum Streptophyta; class Magnoliopsida; order Poales; family Poaceae; genus Aegilops; species Aegilops umbellulata. Next base: position 297,022,280 of record CP136056.1, read on the forward strand.
CAAACAGAAGCTGGAGCCGTACAACCTTGATTTGAAAAGCATGACTGACCTACAAACCAGAATCAAAATTCCTGTAGAAGTTTGTGATAAATAGACACCATCCCTATTCGACGTAGCAAATTTTGTGCTCGGTACAAATCTTCAGAAGGGTGACGAGACGGTGGCATTAAGGTCGTCTAGATGGGAGAATTATCCCTTGACGTACGAGCGCATAAAATATGCTGCCCTCGATGCCCGTGTGAGTTTTTGAGATAGCTGCAAGGTCCAAAGAGCTTGTTGCGAAGCCGTCTCCCACAGAGAATCAGAAGAAGAAGAAGAAGAAGAAAGAAGAAGAAGAAGAAGAAGAAGAAGAAGAAGAAGAAGAAGAAGAAGAAGAAGAAGAAGAAGAAGAAGAAGAAGAAGAAGAAGAAGAAGAAGAAGAAGAAGAAGAAGAAGAAGAAGAAGAGAAGAAGAAGAAGAAGAAGAAGAAGAAGAAGAAGAAGAAGAAGAAGAAGAAGAAGAAGAAGAAGAAGAAGAGAAGAAGAAGAAGAAGAAGAAGAAGAAGAGAAGAAGAAGAAGAAGAAGAAGAAGAAGAGAAGAAGAAGAAGAAGAAGAGAAGAAGAAGAAGAAGAAGAAGAAGAAGAAGAAGAAGAAGAAAGAGAAGAGAAGAAGAAGAAGAAAGAAGAAGAAGAAGAAGAAGAAGAAGAAGAAGAAGAAGAAGAAGAAGAAGAAGAAGAAGAAAGGAGAAGAAGAAGAAGACCCCCTCCCCTCCCCTTTTCTTCCCTCAAAAAAAAGAAGAAGAAAAAAAAAAAGAAAAAAAAAAAGAAGAAGAAGAAGAAGAAGAAAGAGAGAGAAGAAGAAGACAGAAGAAGAAGAAGAGAAGAGAGAAGAAGGAAGAAGAGGCTGCACCAGTAGGAGGGCATTATGGATGGATGAACTATTTCCTCTCTTGTAAAAAAATTATTCCCTCTCGGTGTATATTGATATAGATGGACTATTTCGATGGTGTGCTGTCTTTCGAATAGAGTAGTAGCGTGGGTCCGCATTGACTATAAGGAACTATTTATCCGCATATATAGCTTTCTCTGCTACTCCTTCCAGTGATCGGTATGCAGTGCATGTGTCTATAGGCATGATAGCTTGTCCATGGAAGTTCAACTACGGCGACCATCATGTTTCATCTCGCGATTCCCACGACGCCTCTCCAACCAACGGCACCACGCCCCCCGACATGCGCCTCACCCCTCTCGGCCGCACCGCCCCTCTGCCTTTGTGTGCATGACATGTGGGCCACCTAAAATGCGGCAAGCATCAAGTTTCTACCACAGCCACCTGCGATTCCCACGACGCTGCTCGAACCCATGAAACCACACGTCCCCCGACCTGCGGCTCACCCCTCTTGGCCCCATTGCCCCTCTGCCTACGGGAGCATTACATGTGGACCAGTCACCTATCGGGTCCACATGTTATTGACTCAAAGGTAGGTGTAGTAAGGCACTAAAGCTCAATCCCGACGGCCCTGAGAGGGAAATGTAACTCCTGCGCCAGGGCTTGTGGTGCTCCCACAGCACGAACTCGTGCCAAACACGAGATTTGTTTCTTTACTATACATGCACGCAACGATTTAATGGACATTGTAATCTCAACATGTGATGGGGAACTCTAAATTTGAATTTGAAACTTACAAAACGAAAAGATTCAAAACAAATAAACTGGGAGAGAGGGAGTATATCATAGGATGTGTCCCATACAAAATAAGTCCCCTGGTTTGTCACCGCGAAGATGCGGTTAGAAAGGAGGACAACGTCTTCCTACTCGTACGGCAACAAATCGGCCGCAGACAGCACGGTCCGCCTTTGACCGCCATGTGCAAGGTTCGTGCTTTCTTATTCAATCTCAGTGTGGTTCCATCGTACCAATTCATGCGGTGGCCCGTTGCATGGCTGATCCCAATGTTGGACAAAGGTTCTACGGGAACGGTGTCACCATTGTAAATGTCGTGCAAATTCATGTTGGTACCCTCCCGTACATATGCAAGCCAATCTCCACTCGCACCGAGCCTAACCTGTGAAACAGTGGGCAGGGGGAGAATTAGGAAATGGACACGGAAGTAGTATTTAGAATGCATTTACTACGTGATCAAACTCATCTTACCTGCTCATCGGAGGAAATCCGAGTGCCCCTCAACATCGGCATCTCAAGGGGCGTCAACTTGCAACTACGGCCACGCCGCACTGGAGAGACCCCCAAGGAAACATCCTCGTGCGTTCCACTGGAACATCAAGATGCATTTGTATGAGTAGTTTATCTTGTGAGAGAAAAGGATGATTGAGGGAAGGCCTCTAGAGATAGAAATGGACACTACTACTACCAATGTGCTGGCCCGTGCGTTGCAATGGATCCAAAGTAGTAGAATAATACTTGTTCACGTGCTTGAAATATAAACAATCTAGTTTTGATATACTTGTCCATGGAAGTTGAACCACGGCGACCATCACGTTTCTTGTTTGTACCACTGCCACACCCACACGCGATTCCCACGACGCCGCTCCAACCCACGGCACGACGTCCCCCGACGTGGACATGGATCCTCTGACGTGGCTATCACTGCCTTGCCCTGCCTTTCCTTCGCTGACAGGTGGGACCCACGCTTATGGGTCCCACATGTCAGTGACAGAATGGTAGGATTGTTCGCGCCAGGGGATCCTCATCCCCCCGACGTGCCCCTCATCCCTCTCGGCCCCACCGCTCCTCTGCCTTTGTGTGCATGATATACTCCTAATATATTACTCCCTCCGTACCTAAATATTTGTCTTTTTTGAGATTTCAAATGGACTATCACATACGGATTATATAGACATATTCTAGTGTTTCTAGCAAGATGCCCGCGCGTTGCACGAAGTTGATGGAAAAGGTAAGCACAACTTATAAATTGACGGATCGAGTACTAGTTATAGTGATGCATATAATTAAGCAAAGGGATCACACATGACGGTATTGACTGGAACAAGAATGCAACAACACAATAAGAATTAAGGCCACGATGATGCGATCGCAGTGGTGGTTACAGAAGGCAAGAAGAAAGATGGATCCACGAACGTACGACCTCCTCCTCCTCAACTTAGTGCGCCGGGCCACCGACCGGCGGCTAAGGAGCGGCGGCTTTTGTGGCGAGGTCGAGGTGCTTCTCAGCAAAGGCATCCAAGGCTTCCAGGCGGCTGAGGAAGGCCAACCTCGTAGCATCCTCACTGGCATTGTAGATACCTATGTACACGATTTGCTCGTAAACGTGGATGTGTAGGTCGACGAATTCTTGCAGGGCGAGGCGCCTCGCGGCGAGCGCGGCCTCCAGGTGGACATTCTTCGTGGCGTCGGCGGGCAGTTGCAGGGCCACCAGTGCTTGAAAGAGGTTCTGGCCATGGAGGCCGGTTAGGGTGGCAGGCAATGAGGAGCCCGGGCGCGCGGGCTGGAGGAGTATGGCGATGTCGTCCGCGAGCTTCTTGATGACGGTGAACTTGTTGCTGGTGTTAACGATCATCTGGTCCAACTGAGAGTCGTAGTTGGCGTCGATGGCGGCCATCCACCAGCCGGTCTCCAACACCGTCTTGAGACGATCCTCGGCGCCATGCCACAGGCCGGCGTCGTGGACCATCTGGCGCAGCCGCTGGCCGCTCATGCGCATCGCCGCCATGGGTCTGGAGTGAGCTCTTTTGTGCTTAGTGTAGGTGCTTTGGCAAATGCTTAGGTGCGTACGATGTGGTAGATGCATTGGAATGGAGGGGCGCCTTTATATGAGGGCAATGAGGGAAAACTGTGTTGCATTCACATCGTGCAACCTCTTTTCCCGGACCTCCTCCCATTACTTCCCTCATGCATTAATTGAGGAGGATGCATTGGACGTTCAACATATCGGGAACCGCTACTCCCTCCCTCGTCTGCATTAAAGCCGTATCGGGAACTGCGCCACCCGCATTCAAATCGAATACTCCCTCCGTCTAGGTGAGTATTAAGTCATCTTACGAAAACCAAATAGTAAACACATAGGCGTGGTGCATTAACTCTCACGTTGTTTCTTATGCTAGCCATAGTGGGAGTAACTTAGGTAGTAACTTAACACATACCAAGACAATTTTGCTTATGTGGCAGCTTTTTAATGAGGAAAGAGGTGCTTGTGGTAACATAATATGTTACTGTAACATAGCGCTTTAGTCGCTTCGACAGAGATGCGAGAAGACGAGGGAGTAGGCTGCTGCAAACGTAGGGCTGTGTGATTTGATAGCGAGTTACTACTGGACAGGTGGGGCCCCGTGATTTGACTTGCCATTATCATTTTAACCACGGCGCTACGACCGACATGAGTCTCCCAAATTTCTGACCACCTCCATACAGGTGCCTCTCCCAATGCTCCACCATGTAGTAGAGGCTGGCTCTTGCATGAGAGCCCACTTCTCCACTTTTTCCTTGCCTCTATTTCCTCCACATATGCAAAAATGCCATGTAAAGCGCACTATTGTACTTACTTTTACTTGCTCCTACAGGTGCTTAAGCTTGCCACATAGGCATAAAGTCTCATGTGGCAAGTTATTCAAGAAGAGAGAGACTAGTTTGGTGACCCAAGGAAGAAACGGTGCTGAGCGCGTGTACCTAGGTGAAAAGACAATTTTGAGTCTATAGCTAATTAAATGAAGCAAACTTAGCAACACCATTTCATTGGAAGAGGTCACTCCTTGGCAAATGCAATAAATACTAGTACTCCATGTGTCCCATAATATAAGAACGTTTTTGGCAATACACTAGTGTCAAAAACGTTCTTATATTATGGGACGGAGGGAGTACGAAGAAAGAGATAGAGAGGAGTAAATAAATACACTTATAGCCAATCTTGTTGTAGTATGAGTGACTAAGTGATGACTATGTATAACATGCCAAACATCAGATAGCCTAACACACCATGTTAAATCTCCAAGGGCGCGACCGCACGAGCGACGCGACGGTCGTGGTAGGCGCGACCACGATACGGGCTGTTGGCAGCCCTTGGATCTGAGATCAAACGTTCGCATGCTAAGTTGCTGAAAATTTGTAGAATAACCCTCCAGGATAGGATATTCACCCATAGGTCTAGAATCACGCCATGCTACCGTTCGATCTCAGATCCAAGGGCTCTCGGAAGCCCGTATCATGGGAGAATGGAAAGCCACTACCCTGCCGTTCGCACGCTGGCAGTTCGCTCCTACTCGTCCCCGCACGTCCTTCAATACTACGGCGGTTCGCTCCTAGTCGTCCCGTCCATTCACATTACGGCAGTTCCACTAATCCTAACCCTCCTCCCAAATCCATGGTGTCCCAAACTCCAGGATCGGAGGTGAGTACAAGGTTAGAACCATCACCAGCGATGAGTTCGACGTCATCTACACCCGTTCTTCTGCGACGGTGAAAGGATGCCTTTCTCGCTTCAGACGCATGTTTGAAAACTCAGATGATGAGTGGGTCGCTGGGCTAGATGTTGAGTACACCACAGTCGTGGGATGAGAGAAGGATCTAAAGGATGAAGAGAGGAAGAAGCCCGCCGTGATCCAGGTTTGCGTGCATGACTTATGCTTGGTCTACCACATATGCCATGCCGACGTTGAGTGCCAGGATTTTAAGGACTTCTTCGGGAGCAACCTAGTCAAATTCGTTACTGTAGACTTTGGTAATGACAAAGAAATCCTGGGTCGGATAGGCCTCGTTGTAGGCAACCCCTTCGACCTCCAGAAGAATGGCCGGTGCCCTCTCGTCAGCCTTCAATGCTGACCCTCGCAGGAGCCATGGTTCATCCTTCGTACGGTAAACTGGTGAAACCTCCATACACGTTTCATCGTCATGCATGGCAGTGGAATGTACTAGACATAGACCACATCCAGTACGCTGCAATGGATGGCTACCTTTGCTTTAATATCTACAAGGGTTGGATGAAGAGCAACAACCAAGTGTGCGGTTCAAGCAAAGAAGTATCAGCCAAGAGGAAGAGGGACAAGGACGAAGTCGAGGACGTGGACAAGGACTCCGAGTAAGGTGGCAGTGTCGTTGCTCATGGTGGTTCTAATGCAGTGTCTACCGGAATAGTTGCAAAGTTTAATTTCAGGTGTGCTTAATTTAATTTGAGGGGTGTGTTGTGCTGAGCCCCCAGCAGAACTATGTTATGTTTCTTCTTGTTACTTTAACTCTTCAGTACATACATACAAGTATTTCTTACATTTCATCTTTTAGTTGGTACAGTACTACCACTCATTTCTTCACATTATATACGTACAATATATATGGCCTACATCATATAGCCAGCAGTTTAGTTGTCAAGAATTTCAGGGTGCTTAGTTTTGTCAAAGAATTCCAGGGTGCTTAGTTTTATTTGAGGGGTGGGTTGTGCACTTGTGCTCGACACCATTATTGTGACAAGCCTTTTTAATAGTACTATATGCATAATTTGGCGATGAGCGCTCTCTATATGTACCACCTTTTTTTAATTTCAAGTTTTGCTCCATGGCGCAAACCATCGATACTACTACTATACAAAAGTGGAGTATATACATTTTTTAAAAGGCTAGAGGGCGGGGCAGTCTAGCTCGGTCGGTTTCACGAGAGGCGAGGGCCTTTGTGATTTGACGGCTCATTACTATTGTCAAATTGAATAGTACTGCACCGCCCGCTGCACATCCGACGCCTCCATTAAACCCCTCCGTTAAACTCGCATGCAAACCGAGAATCCTACTCCGGCCACACGTCCGTTCATGAGCGGGCCAGAATTAAACGCAACACCAGCCGAGCTCCTCCCGTCCGCCCTCTAAACAAGGCCAGACGCTGGCCAAGCTCCTACCGTACACCGTCTATTTACATGAGGCCAGACAGAGAGCGGGCAAGAATCGCACCCCTCCGCCGCTCCCCCATCTCCTCCTTCGCCATTTTCTCCACTCCTCCGATGGCTTCCGATGAGCCGTTCTCCAGCATATTACCCGGCTGGGTGGCCCGCCGTGCCCTCCGGATACGGGCGAGGCAGCTCCGTGCTTCACCAACCTTGCTTGGCCCGACGGAGCCAGTTTCCGCCCCAAGCAGGCGCGTGGTTCAGCAACTTGCCGCTCTAGTTCAGCTCGATGAGGAGTGGCGAGTTGCTCCACACCGGTACGGCGGCGAGCATGCCGGTACAGGCGCCGTCGCTGCCGCGTCGTACCGCGCCACCAGTGTGTGCGGTGGCCGCGCCTCCCGTGTCTGTGGGCGCGCCTCCCGTGCCTGCGGCAGCGCCATGCAGGCAGAGACAGAAGCCAGGTGCGTGGAGAGCGACGAGTCAGTGGCCAGCTTCTCCGTGTCCGCCGCCATCATCTAGGAGAAGTAGAACACGGGAGGCCGCCGCCACTTGGGACCCAGAAGGCCACCGCCGAGGCGACGACCGCGGATTCAGGTGGTTTCTTTGCTGCTTCGTCTCTTTAGAGGACCTTCGTCGACCCCGCAAGTGTCTGACGGACATGAGGAAGACAAAGGGCCGCGGGTGGCCATTTAGATTATGTACTCCCTCTCAGCTGGCGGGGAATTTTTGTTCTAAGAATGGATAAATTGTATGTATCTATAACTAAAATAAGTCTAGATACATCCATTTCTAGGACAAGTATTTCCGGACGGAGGGAGTATTAATTATACAAGAGAGCCGGATTGGCACCTCTTAGTTCATGTAAATGTAATGAAATCCGTGATGTTTATATGAAGATCCGGCGTTTTATACGAAATCCTTCATGCTTATATGAAATCAGTCCGTGTTTGCACGAATTTCATCTGGTTGGTTAGAGTTGTAAAAATGTATGCCGCTGGCGTTTGATGTCGTCCTCTGCTTAAGGAAGCGGGAGGAAATTTGCCGGTTACCGTTGGAGATGCTCTTTATGCTGGAAATAATAGAGTGACATCCAATCCATTTGAGCTAATTGCCTGTATGATTGTCCCTCTATAAAAAGTTAATTGCATGTACAGTGTACACGTGACTTGTAGGGTGGCTACAGGTTCGTACAGAAAGTTAAAAAGAACTAAGTCCATCCTTAATCTTGTATTCTAAGTACTCTGTGGGTTCCAATGTCAGTACAGTGGCGAAAGAAGTATATATCAAATAAGTAGAGTAATATATAATATAAAAATATAAAGTTAAAAGATAGAATACGAACTCATGTCATCGCGTTGCGAGCATCCGGCGCTAACCAGCCCAACACATTTTTGTTGTAGACCATGCTGGAGATATATCTCCATGTCTACTCTTATATATACTCCATTCGTTCCTAAATATTTGTCTTTTTCAGATTTCAAATGGACTACCACATACGGATGTGTATGTAGACATATTTTAGAGTGTAGATTCACTCATTTTGCTCCGTATGTCTTTTCAGGAAGGGGTCAGATTTGTCCTTGATTTATTTATGAGGTATCTAGATGGCACTGCACCGCCAAGAAAAGAGGGTAACATCAAAATTATGGACTACTTTTTTGAGTATGTTGGTAAGGTCCGGTCATAGTCACTTGTTGAAATCTCTAAAAAGACAAATACTCCCTCCGTCCGGAAATACTTGTCACCAAAATGGATAAAAGGAAATGTATCTAGACGTATTTTAGTTTTAGATACATCTCTTTTTATACATTTTGATGACTAGTATTTTCGGACGGAGGGAGTAGAAAAAGAATTGGTGATGATGGTGTGCATGCCATCCTGCAATATAGGTCGTCAGATTTATATCTAACGGATAGGAAAGAAACTATGGCAATTTTGCAAAAATATACCCACACGTCTCTCCACATTTGCAAATAAGGCCTTCCCTCGTTCAACCTTTTCTCTCACAAGATAAACTACTCATACAAATGCATCCTGATGTTCCGTGCAACGCACGGGCAGCTAGCTAATTTCTTTTAAAATAGTTGCTGTGATAATTGGGTTGAAGTGATATATTTTATGTCTGCCCTGAATGACTTCAGATTCACTAGTAGTAACAAAGAAAAGGTTGCCTTGTTAATTAACAGAAAACAGGGTGAAAACTATCACATGAGGGCGGTAAAAACAAGGCACACTAGGTTCAGCGTCATCGTCACTACAGCTGTGCGCACGTGAGAAGTCTACATATCGAGGGGGCTACCGAGCGAGGCACCGAGACACAATGTTTGAGAGAGAAACCAACTGACAGATTATGATCAGATCGAGTTGTCACCCTTCTGCTGTCATTGTTGGGGGGGGGGGAGGGAGAGAAAGACGTATTGAGAGTGTGTGCGGTAGATACAGAGGCACAACTAGCGAGTGTGTGTGTGTGTGAGAGAGAGAGAGGAGTAGAAGATTATTATCAAGATCGATGTGCCACCCTACTCCTTCGGTGTCGGGTAGTGTGTGTGTGTGTGTGTATGTTTGAGAGAGAAGCTAGTCGATAGATTAGTATCAAGATCGAGGTGTCACCCTACTCCTTCGGTGTTGGGAAGTGTGGGTGTGTGTGGGGGGGGCACTGACACTCACATATCTCTACTCTTATAAAAAACAGAGTTGGTGATGATGGTGTTCCTGCCATCCTGCAATATAGGCCATCCGATTTATATCCGACGGACAGGAAGGAAACTATGGCAATTTTGCAAAAAGATACCCACACCCCTCTCCGCATTTGCAAATAAGGCATTCCTTCATTCATCATTTTCCCCCACAAGATAAACTTCTCATACAAATGCATCTTGATGTTCCGTGCAACGCATGGGCATCTTGCTAGTAGGGAGAAGGAGTTTGTGTGACACATATCTAGCTATATTAAGGGATAGCTAGATAGCTTATGTGTGAGAGACATTAGTGGCTGTGGGTGGGCGGAATTAAAGGGGTGGGCGTGTTAGACATAGAGAGCGTGTGTGTTTCTGTGTGAAATACTTGTAGGACGGGGTAGAAAGACGAATTTAACCCTGACGGAGGGAGAGAAATACACGAAGTGCACGTGTGTGATTCTGATGCCCACAGGCAAATGAGATATGTATGCGTGTGAGAGAGATTGAACAATTCATTGACGTATCACTATCTAGCGATCGTGGAACGTGCATCGCTTGAACATAAGTCAATATCTACTTCATATCATGGCCAAAGGTACAATATCAATTCAACGCTATAAAGATTGGACACTCACATATCACATTTTTTTCTATTTAAATAAGCCTTTTTAGTTGTGCGTGCCAAAGTTACAGTGATGTTTCTTCAAACAACCAATGTAGCTATCATGAACATGCACCATTGTTACTCTTGCATTCAAATTCATTAGTCTTGGATGATTTAAGTTTCTATTTTGAAGTAATATATGTAATATTCATATATGAATTCAACGGGTACACAATTTATGAAATGGAGGCTATGTAATCATATGAGGTAACACTTTTAAGTAGCTGACTACAATATCCATTTCTTTTTGTGCGCCTCTACACTAAAACGTCAATGCATTATGTTTAAAGTAAATAACCAATGGCACTAAATTATCTATTTACACGAGAAATACATAGGCTGATCGTTTGATCCCCTTTTTTGTGAACGCGCCACTACACCCGTACGATTGGCCGCGCCCGTGTGAACGTCCAAGTTATCGGCACATCATCCCGAGTTATTGTCTTTTTTCTAGGGTGGACTTCACACCAGTTATTAACTGCTGACGCGTGCCCAGTGTACACAGTCTAGCATGACCTTCCCGCTAGCACGGTCCAAAATTAGTTGAAACTGGATACGAACGATCCCACGGGCGGCAAAATCTCCCGCCTCCTTCTAAAATTTCCGCCACCTTAGTCTTTAGCATGCGAAATCCCCCGTTTGTCCATGGTGCACGGAGACCAACAGTTACAATACCGCCCTCATCTACATGATAGGTCGGGGCTGCTTTGGTAACTTCCGGTTCCCCCACTACACGACACCCCCATTTCCTCTCCCCCTCCCGCAAAAACGACTAACTACACGGCACGCCGTCCGTACTTCATCCCCCTTTGTCCCCTCCCCTCTCGAAACCCTAGACTGCTCATCCACCGGCGTACCATAGCCCATTCACTGCCAGCGGCGTCCACCTCGCCGGATCTGCTTCTGCGGCCACATCTACCCCTCCCACCTCCCCTAGAAACAAGTAGACTGCTCATCCACCACTGTACCATAGCCCATTCAGTGCCGGCCTTGTCCACGGCGCCGGATCTGCTTCGCCAGTACTCTCGTCAACCGCCGCGCATCTGTAGCGGCTCATTCGTACTCCCCACCGGAGACGCTTCGTCCACACCCCCTGGAGCCGCCCCACCGACACCCCCGTCGACGGCCTCTGATCCTCTTCGCCGACACCTTCCTCAACCCTACCGGAGCCGCTTCGCCGACACCTTCCTCAACCCTACCGGAGTAGCTTCGCCTATACCATTCTCAACCCTACCGGGGCCGCTTTGCCAACTCACAAGTCCACGGCCTCAGATCCGCTTCCTCGCACCATCATCCAACCTACCGGAGCAGCTTCTGACGCCCCATCCACGGCCGCAGATCCGCATCGTCGACACCACCCTTAACCCAACCACCGGAGCAGCTTTTGACACCCCGTCCACGGCCGCAGATCCGCATCGTCGACACCATCCTTAACCCAACCACCGGAGCAGCTTCACCTACGCCCTCATCCACGGCCATAGATCCGCTTCGCCCACACCGTAGTCCACCCTACCGGAGCCGCTCCACAAACACCCTAGTCGACGGTTCTAGATCTCCTTACCGGACCCCGACAGCCAGCGCAACGTCATCACCCTCGATGTTTCTAACCTGATTCCCATAGTCTGGAGAGATGCCAAGCACCCGCCACGGCCTAGGTACTTGTCACCTTTAAACCCGTCCAGCATCACCTGCCTGATGTACTTCAAATATACTGACCGGTCGCTGTTACCTGTTATGCAGCTGGCAAAAACTACAAGGACGATGTTTCTTTTGGATCTAACAGCTTGGCCAACCAAGATCCTGGACTGAGGCATTGCTATGATCTTGTAAGTGCGTCTCTCTCTCTTGTATTGTTCTGTGCTTGCAAACATGCTTTGCTAGGATTTTCAACCAGTAATCCCTTTGTGCAGACAATGATTTCTACTACTGGCTGCTAAATTAGATATGTAGATGTCATACATGATACTACCTCGTACCTCCGTTCCTAAATATAAGTCTTTCTAGAGATTCCACTATAGGCTACATACGGAGCAAAATGAGTGAATTTACACTCGAAAATGCATCTATATACATTTGTATGTGGTCCATACTGGAATCTCTACAAAGACATATATTTAGGAACAGGGGACATTACACAAAATCATAGGTGGCATGTAGGAATTCCAGTGCACTACATTAGGCTCCCTTAGAGTGCTTGCTAGTCCAGCATACAAAGTCACGGCTAGTTTATGGTACGCACACAATTGTTAATCGGTGGTTTAAATATGCGCAAGGGATATGCAATGTAGTATCATGTAGAGATGTCTGAAATTAGACATGTCAACTTGCAGATAGGGTTACACAATGAAAAAGTACAAGATGTATGTGGCAATTTCATGGAACATCGCAAAAAAAAGGGGAGGCAGCGGTGAGCCTATACAGTGTGCTATGGTACGTCACTCCTCCATTGCAATCATCGTGACATGTTATTTGTATGCCAGTTGTATTAGCCAAGTTTCTTAGGGACAATTATTATGAGTTATCCTAAGAAAATAAGCACCTGTGAATATAAGTCCCATGTAATAAGCCAACCAGTTCTTTTCATTGCGTTTTCAGCTTATCTTTGTTATGATCAGTGGAAAGTCTAGATTGCATTATATTTTTTTCATTTTGCTACCCATATGGAAATTAATTTGACTTGCAAACATCACAAATTGAACCCAGTGTAGTAATTAATATGATAGGAAAACAAACCATCACTATTTGCTCAAAATGCAAATACAAAGATACCATCTACTTGGCACAATCTACTTTGGTCAATGTTTTCCATAGAGACCCCATTGCCTAATTTAAACAAAGAACGCATGACCCACATTTAAATGAAGAACAATTATTTATTGAAATTCGATGGTCCAAGTGGCTGGTTATTATCGTATAGCAGCACCACCTGAAAGCATCATATAGCAGCAGCAGCAGCTCATAGCAACTCATCATATAGCAGCAGCAGTCTGCAATTCATCATATACCAGCAGCAGCTCATAGCAATTCATCATATAGTAGCACCAGGAGCAGTTCATAGCATTTCATCATATAGCAGCAGCAGGAGCAGCTCATAGCAATTCATCATATAGCAGCAGCAGGAGCAGCTTGTAGCAACTCATCATATAGCAGCAGCAGGAGCAGCTTGTAGCAACTCATCATATAGCAGCAACAGTTCATAGCAATTCATCATATAGCAGCAGCAGCTCATAGCAACTCATCATACAGCACCAGCAGCTCATAGCAATTCATCATATAGCAGCAGCAGGAGCAGCTCATAGCAATGCATCATATAGCAGCAGCAAAAGCAGCTCATAGCAATTCATCGTATAGTGGATCAGAATGAAAATTTGGCAAAAAATCAGAGGAGATCCTCACCTTGTTGGATGAGCTCATCCTTCAACAGCACCTCAAGGCCATGGCCTGGGAGGAGGGGAGGGGGAATAAGGTGCCTTCTGCCGCAGTGTGGCATCAGCCGTAGTTGTGCAGCGCCCGCTGGAGTAGTGTGTTGGACGAACCACATTGGAGCAGCTACTGGAGACCATGAGAATGAGGGGCGGTGCCAGAGGGAGGACAAGCCAGGGAGATTTGCCCCTACCCGCCGGCCATGTAGCCTAGCTGGACATAGCATCATCGAGGACAAGGCCAGATGGGACCAGTGGTGACGGCTCGCTGGAGGAACCCTAGTGCTGCAGGCAGGGGATCGAGGTAGAGGGAAAGGGGAGAGGAGATGCAAGCGGGCAGGGCAATGAATGCTTGTGTGTTTTTTTTACTTAAGGGCCAGGTGTGACACGGGCATCAGCAGTTGCATTTTGAGTGTAATATAGGCAGACAACAGAGTCATTTCACTATTCCCCTTCCCTTCAATTTTTAGTGAGGTTCTACCCGAAACACCCCCCCTCTAAAGCGAAATTAGTTAAGCCCAAGCCCATAACTCAAAAATGACTTCTTTACATCTTTTATGGCTTATTTTGACAATATGCTCTGAAAAGGCGGAATCGTACTGGCCCTTAACCTGCAATTCAATTGTGCGTGCAATGATGAATCACTCCTGCCTACTATCTGTACATTTAGGCATCACCATACATGGCATAACCTAATACATGTGCATTCCATTGTAGAATCTGGAATATGCAATGTTTATGTTAGTTCATACGTTGCACAAGATGTTTAAATGCCCCTTAAATATGGTCAGTCAAGTGATGGTCTTTAAGCCTCCTTCTTTGCTTCTTTTGTTGATAAAGATTTGCTCACACTTCTGTTCAATTGCTTGTTTGCATTAGCCAGCCATACTAGGATTGTTCGCTTTGATTACTTGTTGTTCTTGACCTAACACTCTAACAGAGCTTGTCAATGATTTAAACACTAAGGGTTGCTGCAGTGGGGCCTTGTCTAACTCATAGGTGACATAAAGGTTTGGCTGTACACTACATTAGGCTCTCCAAGAGTACCTGGAGATCCAGTTCGAAGGTATGCCTAGCTTTTACGTAGTGCAGACATAGTAAATGCTCATTTCATTGTGTGCAAGTGCAAGAGATGCGGCATGTTTCATTATGTGGTGTTGTTTTGTTATAATCTCATCCTTTTGTGTTCACAGACAGGAAAGTATGCATATTTATCTTCCAAGGAGACGAGTAACTAGTTTGTGTCACCTTGCAGAGGGGGGTGCAATGAAGATAAGATTGAGGATTTCCAAGTACAAGATGTTACGAAGGAGCCTTGCAAGAGAAGTAGGAGCTGCGCTGAGCCTCTTCAACCTGCTAAGGTAAGTCACTGTATGCAACTCAACAGTTCAATTCCTTGTTTGTTTCAGGCATAGTTAATTTTCTCTTTTCAATTGCTTTATTTGTCCTCAGTTAATGAGATCCCCAAATAATCATGCCTGATGTTCGGTACTTGTATCACTATTAGTTGACATAATTAAAGGCCTTACCATTTAATTGCACTGCCGAAGTGTGCCTGAAGCTTTGAAGTCTATTAACCAACTATTATTGCATGAGGCTCACAATCTAGTTTATACTACGCTAATGATTGCATAGTTTTGCCTGATGTAGTATGTTTGTATGAAACCCTCTGCTGTTCATTATGCTCCCTAAAACTTTAATTGAGGCACAGAATGGCCAACTACTTGCTTACTTATACGCAATGTGTTGTCTAAATTTGTAACTTGTCTGTGTTTTCGATTGGGCCCCAACATCATGCTCCTCTGGTGAGCTAAGATGGATTTCTGTATGCAGGCTGCACAGACTATCTTTTTTATAATTTTTAAAATATCACCTGCTTAAGCTTCATGACGTGTAACATTTTTTTAAAGTGACATGTAACATTATTGTTAGTCCTGTTTTGCCATGTAGTACAAAATAGTGTCTTGTTCGCTTCATTGTTGTAACTATATTTTTGCCCTAGTCATGTGTACTTACAGAAACATTTCAGGATGAAGTGACATCAACACAAAGATCTGCGGGCAGTGCGGCATGGCCGTTATCTAATGATTATGGATTGGAATGAGAATGGGCTGATGTTCTTGAGCATCAACTAGAGGTGGCAAGACAACGTGTACATGATTGTCAACTTATAGACAACGTAGACATGCAGGTATTAGATGCAGGAGTCAAAAAAATGAAACAAGACACCGAGGTAACCATGAAGGAATTAGAGATTTTGCAGACTGAAATTTGTGCTATCTGAATCTGGCCAATCCTATTTTCTGAAGAGATTATAGTCCAAATGGAGTTAAGTTGATGCGCGTCCATTATGTATGAGTTGTATTTGCCCAGTGTATGTAATTTGCTGTTTGTGTATCTTTATTATCACCTGTGCCGAACCATAATGCCCAGTGGGTATAATCGGCTGTAATTTCTTTATTGTATAGTGTAGGATTATTCTACCTTTCTATGCCTTGATCTCTTTGTTGTAATAGTGTAGTCTTTTTAGAGGTGATAGTATTGAGTAGGATAATTCTTTGAATATGCTATATTGTTCAAACGGGGGCCAATACGCCCGACCATGGCCCTTCACGGGCCGTCGGATCCATGGGCCTTCTACGTTTCATAGGTTCCATGGGCCTTCTACGTCTCGTAGGATCCATGGGCCTTCTACGTCTCGTAGGATCCATGGGCCTTGTACGTCTTGTAGGATCCATGGGCTGCCGGCTCATTTATGGGTCTTGTACGGGCCTTTAATGGGCCGTAGACGGGCTTTTAATAGAAATCATACCTTTTATGGGCTGACCATAACGGGCCATTAATAGGACGTATTTGGTGATGCTATGAAAATGGCCCAACAGACTAACGGTCCACAAACGGGCCGACTGTAACGACGGGCTGAATTTGGCCCACAGGCAGAAAATGACAGTAACGGGCCGTAAGTAACCGAATGCTGCAAATGAGCCCAAGAATAAATGGGCCCTTAGAAGGCCGAAAGTTAACTTGGGCTGGAAACGGCCCAACGGAATAACGGGCCGTTAATGGGTATAAAGTGATACACTGTTCATTACGGGCCAGTTTCAGCACGGGCCGTTATTGGGTGTAAAGTAATACACTGTTCATTACAGGCCAGTTTCAGCACGGGCCGCTAATGGGCCAAGAGTTACAAAGGGCCTCATATGGGCCGAAAGACGTCATGGGCTATACATGGGCCAGAAGTGAAAACGGGCTGGAATCATAGTGGACAGCCCAAATGACGCTACTGGGCCTAATTCGGATAGGGCATAACAGGCCTTGGTTTAGCGGGTTGTAAATGGGCTATAAGCGAACAGGCCGTTAACAGGCTTTCCATGGGCCGGCCCGCCAGCTTTTGACCAAGTCAAACGGGCCGGCCTTTTCACAGGAATGGGCCACTGTTGGGCCATGCCACGTGTCGACGTATCATAGGCGCCTATCTGACCCGCTGACGAGTTGACACGTGTTTCGTCCGGCCAATAAGAATTTTACACGTGGAAATTTCCCATTGGTCGGGGCTGTTAACGGGTTATCGGATCCAAAACCCGACCCGATAGCTTAACGGCGTTCCGTTACGGTGGATGCCACGTGTCAGTCACCCTTGACGAAAGCACTTCTGTGACGCGTGATTTATCGTCATGGAAGTGGACACTTCCGTGATGATAATTTTGGTAATGTCATGGAACACTTCTATGACAACACATGTATGACTATCTTGATTCTGTCATAAATTTGTCATGGATGTACATGCATGACAAAAAAGCGACCTACTGTGACAAACACGTATCATCACGGAAGTGTATTTTTTTGTAGTGGAATTAGGTTTTTGGCTCCGTGTCTGGTAGTTTGGGGGTACATAGGTATATATAGGAGGAAGAAGTACGTCGGTGGAGCAACATGGGGCCCACGAGGGTGGAGGGCATGCCTGGGGGGGTGGTAGGCACGCCCCCTACCTCGTGCCCTCCTGGTTGATTGCTTGACGTAGGTTCCAAGTCCTCTGGATCACGCTCGTTCCGAAAATCACATTCCCAAAGGTTTCATTCCGTTTGGACTCCGTTTGATATTCTTTTTCTGCGGAACTCTGAAATAGGCAAAAAACAGCAATTCTGGGCTGGGCCTCCGGTTAATAGGTTAGTCCCAAAAATTATATATAAGTGTATAATAAAGCCCGATAATGTCCAAAACAGAATATAATATAACATGTAACAATCAAAAAATACGTTGGAGACATATCAATATAACAAGATGGTATCTCGCTAGCCCTTTTTGAGACCGCAAAACATAAATGCAGAGCACCTCTGAAGATCAAGGACTGATTAGACATTGTAATTCATGGTAAAAGAGATCTAGTCATAGTCATACTCAATGTAAATTAATAATAATGGATGCAAATGACAGCGGTGCTCTCCAACTGGTGCTTTTTAATAAGAGGATGATGACTCAACATAAAAGTAAAGAGATAGGCCCTTCGTAAAGGGAAGCAGGGATTTGTAGAGGTGCCAGAGCTCCATTTTTGAAACAGAGATAAATAATATTTGAGTGGCATACTTTCATTGTCAACATAACAACCGAGAGATCTCGATATCTTCCATGCTACACACATTATAGGCGGTTCCCAAGCAGAACGGTAAAGTTTATACTCCCCCACCGCCAACTAACAACAATCTTGGGGGAGTTCTGTTTGCAATTATTTTGATTTAGTTTAAGCATGGGACTGGGCATCCCGGTGACCAGCCATTTTCTCGTGAGTGAGGAGCGGAGTCCACTCCTCTTGATAATAACCCGCCTAGCATGGAAGATACAGACAACCCTAGTTGATACATGAGCTATTCGAGCATACAAAACAAAATTTCATTTGAAGGTTTAGAGTTTGGCACATACAAATTTACTTGGAACGGCAGCTAGATACCGCATATAGGAAGGTATGGTGGACTCGTATGGAATAACTTTGGGGTTTATGGAAGTGGATGCACAAGTAGTATTCCCGCTTAGTACAAGTGAAGGCTAGAAAAAGACTGGGAAGCGACCAACTAGAGAACGACAACAATCATGAACATGCATTAGAATTAATTAACACTGAGTGCAAGCATGAGTAGGATATAGTTCACCATGAACATAAATTCGTGGAGGCTATGTTGATTTTGTTTCAACTGCATGCGTGAACATGTGCCAAGTCAAGCCACTCGAATCGTTCAAAGGAGGATACCACCCTATAATACCACATCACAACCATTTTAATATCATGTTGGCAAGGTAAACTATTATAAACTCCTAGCTAATTAAGCATGGCATGAGCAACTATAATCTCTAATTGTCATTGCAAACATGTTTCATTCATAATAGGCTGAATCAGGAACGATGAACTAATCATATTTACAAAAACAAGATAGGTCGAGTTCATACCAGCTTTTCTCATCTCAATCAGTCCATCATATATCGTCATTATTGCCTTTCACTTGCACGACTGAACGGTGTGGATAATAATAACAGTGTGCGTGCATTGGACTAAGCTGGAATCTGTAAGCATATAATACAGGGGAGAAGACAAGGTAGTATAGGCTCTATGTTAAATCATCAATAATGCATATGAGAGCCGCTTCAACATTTTCATCATGGTCTTCTCCTCTCGACCCCCAAAGAAAAGAAAGGAAATAAAACTATTTACACGGGAAAGCTCCCAACAAGCAAAAAGAAGAACGAGAAATCTTTTTTGGTTTTCTTTTAGTTATTACTACTACAAACATGGAAAGTAAACTAGCTAAAAGCTACAACTATTCTTTTGGTTTTCTTAAGGTTTTCAAACACACAAGAAGAAAGCGAGAAAAATGAAAATAAACTAGCATGGATAGTACAACGAAAAAGTATGAGCACCGACAACTGGCATGAGTGTGTGAACATGAATGTAATGTCGGTGAGAAATGCGTACTCCCCCAAGCTTAGGCTTTTGGCGTAAGTTGGTCTATGCCCATGGATGGCGTGGCGGATATCCGAAGTTGTAACTGGGGTCGTACTGAGATGCAGCCGCTACTGCCTCACGAGCTGCAGCTTGGAGGCGAGTTGCTTCCGCCTTCCTCTCGTACTCGTTTGCCTCCTCCCTGGTTATGATATATCTCCCCTTTGCCTGAAAGTCAAAGAAAGTAGGAGCAGGGAGAGCAATATGGACAGCTCGACGTCTGTCAAAGATTAGTCGGTATTGGAGAGGTTGTTCATTCCTCTCAATAAACTGATGGCGAACCATAGCATTAAAATCTAGATAAGCAGGAGGCAACTCCATATCATTTTCATGTATTGGTACCTCAAGATAATTAGCTAAACGGGTTGCATAAATTCCACCAAACAAATCTCCACTTATACTGTTGTGATGCAACCTTCGTGCAATGATAGCCCCCAAGTTATATTGTTTATCTCCTAATACTGCACTCTTGAGAACACTAAGATCGGGAACGCACATGTGACATGCCTCATCCTTACCGTTAATACATCTACCTATAAAGAGAGCAAAATAATGTATGGCAGGAAAATGGATGCTCCCTATGGTAGCTTGCGTGATTTCTCTAGATTCCCCCACAGTTATACTAAGAAAGTCTTTATATTCAGATTTGTGAGGTTCATTAACATTGCCCCACTGTGGGAGTTTGCAAGCAATACTAAAATCTTCTACCATGGTATAAGATTTATCATAAAGATCAAATAGGACAATGTGAGAATTGCGTGATGATGTAAATTTAAACCTTCTCACAAAGGAATCAGTTAGGTAGTAATACTGGGGGCACTTATCTGACACGAAGCCCTCAACTTCAGCATTACACACATACGCGTCAAATTCCTCCTTAATACCTGCTTGGACCATAAAATCTTCTGACGGCCATTCACAAGGCCGCATTTGAGCTTCTCTTGGTAGTTCATAGTCCGGCTCACGTATCGCGAGCCTGGGTCCTTGCTTCTTTGAGGAACCACCTTGGTACATTTTCCTAAACATATTTCTTCCTCTGAAAAATTTCTGAAATTTTTAGTGACTCAAAATAAAAGGGAACTAAACTCAACAAAATTGGTAGCAACTACTCCCACAAGTGCCTAGAGACTATATCACGCATTAGAACACCTTGGGACCAAATAAATTTGACATGCAAGCTCAAGAACAGGGTCACCTAAGAAGAATAAATTTGCAATAAATAAAGCACTAGAACAAAAACTAATTGGACCATTGGAGGAGTCACGTACCAAAGAACAATCCCCCAAAGCAGTTTTGTGAGTGGAGCTTTGAGCAAGGAGATCGAAAATCGCAGCAAAACGAGCTAGAACACGGGTTTGAGCTATGTGGTGATTTTTTCTGGAGGAAGACGAAGTGTGTGGGTGCAGGAATAAGTGGAGTGGGGCACGTGGGGCCCAAGAGGTAGGGGGCGCTCCCAGGGGGTACGGCACGCCCTGCACCCTCGTGGTCAGGTGGTTGCCCCCTCTGGTGTGTTCTCAGTGCCATATATTCTTAAATATTCTACAAAAAATCATATTTCAATTTCAGGGCATTTGGAGAACTTTTATTTTCAGTGTATTTTTTTATTGCACGGATAATTCAGAAAACAGACAGAAAATACTAATTTTGCTTTATTTAATCTAAATAACAGAAAGTAAAAGGAGGGTACAGAGAGTTGTGCTTTCCAACTTCATCCATCTTTAGCAGAGAAGTAATAAATCATATCATGGGGACTACGCACACAACCAGGATCAAGAGAATTAAACCATGTCTTAGCATCACCCTTTAATGAGAATGGAAATAATTTAAGGATGTAGTAGTAATGAATTTTTTCCTCGTGAGTGAATAGGGTGGCTATATCATTTAATTTAGTAAGATGTGACACAACAGTTTCAGATTCATAGCCATAGAAAGGATCAGATTCAACCAAAGTAATTAACTCAGGATCAACAGAGAAATCATAATCCTTATCAGAAATGCAGATAGCTGAAGTAGCAAAAGCAGGGTCATATTTCATTCTAGCATTTAAAGACTTTTCTTTCAGCTTAGGTAATAATTTCTTAAGATCATATCTATCATTGCAAGCAAGAAAATCTCTAGCAGTTTCTTCATCCATAACATAACTGTCGGTGTCAAAACCGGCGGATCTCGGGTAGGGGGTCCCGAACTGTGCGTCTAGGCGGATGGTAACAGGAAACAAGGGACACAATGTTTTACCCAGGTTCGGGCCCTCTTGATGGAGGTAAAAGCCTACGTCCTGCTTGATTAATATTGATGATATGGGTAGTACAAGAGTAGATCTACCACGAGATCAAGGAGGCTAAACCCTAGAAGCTAGCCTATGGTATGATTGTTGTATGTTGAGATTCTTTTCTATGGACTAAAACCCTCTGGTTTATATAGACACCGGAGAGGGTTAGGGTTACACAAAGTCGGTTACAATGGTAGGAGATCTGAATATCCGCATCGCCAAGCTTGCCTTCCACGCCAAGGAAAGTCCCATCCGGACACGGGACGAAGTCTTCAATCTTGTATCTTCATAGTCCTGGAGTCCGGCTGAAAGTATAGTTCGGCTATCCGGACACCCCCTAATCCCGGACTCCCTCAGTAGCCCCCAAACCAGGCTTCAACGACGACGAGTCCGACGCGCAGATTGTCTTCGGCATTGCAAAGCGGGTTCTTCTCCAAACTCTATGTACCTGTTGAATAATGTCCGGTTTTTGTAATGTGGCGCTCCTTGGCTTCTTCGCCCAATAATGGCGGCCTTCCATGTGTCGAACAAATACGAAAAGTCTGGGTGTTTTTACATTCACACCCCTGGCCGCCTATTTAAAGAGATGGGGATTTAGATCCAAACCACACCTTCTCCCTTCCGCGAGCAGTCATCAGAGCGCATCTAGCAAAGGTCCATTCCATCATGGCCAACCATCGCAACTCCTCCTCTCGCCCATCCAGCCCTAGGCCTGGAGACTGCGAGAGGTGCTCCATCCCGCATAGCGAGCTAGTATCGCTTCAGACCAAGGGATTCCTCCCGCTGGCCTATATGGTTCCGGTTCGAGCCGGACTCGCCACCTATAATGGCGGAGAGCAAGCGGAGAGCGCCCCCAATCCCTCCAAAGGAGACCGGGTATGCCTCGTCCCTTAACTAATAAGAGGACTCGGATTTCCAATTCATCCGTTTCTCCGGGGGCTTCTGGAGTCCTACGGCCTCCAGCTGCACAACCTCACGCCCGCCTCTATATTGCATATCGCGGGCTTCGTTGCCCTTTGCGAGCTGTTCTTGGGTGTTGAGGCTCATTTCACGCTATGGAAGAGGCTATTCTGCCTGGTGCCCCTTTCTCAGGAGGGGGCAATATATCAAGTGGGCGGAGCCGAAGTGTGGCGCATCGCCGGGACCGGATGTCTATCCGGAACCCCGAAGAAGGCGTCCGAGGACCGGCCTTCAGAATGGTTTTATATGGAGGATGTCCCACTATCGGATCCTATCCGGATCGGCCTCCCAAAATTCAATAGTGCTCCCTTAAAGAAATGCCTAAGCTGCCGTCCGCGGAGCTCTCAGAAGGAAAGTGATAGGGACGTCCTTTACCTGATGGGTCGGATAAGACTATTGGCTCATTCCGGACTAACCATGATTGGAGTCATGGCCGCATGCATTATGCGGGGGGTGTAGCCACTTCGGTATAGAGGCCACCCCATGTGGGATTTTAACGGGGAAGATGACGCCACCCGTTACGGTCGTAAGGGGCCGAACTCGGCTGCTGCTCTGATAAAGATCTTGTCCTCTTTGTACAAGGGAGAAGAGGAGGAATTCCTCCGCGTCAACCCCCAGGGTGGGTTTACTATGTACAACCCTCCCAGTTGGGTAAGCGGACAATTTTGCTCGCCCATCCGTTTCATATTCCCATGATTAAATATGTAGTCTAACGACTTCAACGCAGGAACTGCGTCAGGAAGTAAAGGATATAAACAGCCGTCCTCCACAGCCCGAGGATCCAGAACGGTCCCTTGATCCGGACCACGAAGAGGTTCCAGACATAGCTGTGGAGCTGATTGACGGGGTATTTCATCAACTGAGCAAGGATGATACCTTGGTGGCCATTACGGCCGATTACCCAGGGTTAATCCCGGCCTCCCAGGTAACAGAGACCGGAGTCTCATCACTTTGGGAAGGAATCCATCCTCACGCATTTCAGTTTCCCAGACAACAACCGTGTTTTGCAGGGGAGGTTTCCGAGGCGGGAGGCCGAGCCCGCGGCGGCTAGCCAACGAGGCTCCGCGGGATCCCGTGGGGTAAAAAGGAATGTAGTCTGGACTGAGACGCCGGCGCAAAGGTATAGCGCACCATCTTTTTCCCAGGTGTTATTCCTTCAGGGCATATTAACGCTCGTGCTCTCTTCAGGATGAAGAGACGTCGCCGGACTATATCCGGAGAGGTTGCCAATCGCGCCTCCACCAGCCAGGCTCCAAAGCCTGGCCCGGAAGCGGAGGCGAACACAAGGCGCACACCAAACGCTCCTCCGACAGAGGATGCGGACAGGCTGTCTGCTACCAATTCCGAGGTGGAGCGTGCCATGAACCACAGGCGTCGCCGGACAGCTCTTCACGATGCTTGTTTTTCCCAAGAGGCATTGGATGCCTTCAATTCGGGAGATGCGTACCTCCGTGCCGCTCAAAATGGTTTAACCAGAGCCACGGAGCAATATGTAAAAGACATACGGGTAAGAAATTTTTTGGTAAATATATATATACCAGTAGCCCCCGAGACTTGAAACAGTTAGAATAACTGATTTAAGGATCATTTGTTATGCAGGCTCTTACAGAAAAGAATACCCTACTATCCCAGGAGCTGGAAGAGTGCAAAGCCCAACTTGAGGCCGCACTAGCCGCGGCCGGGGAGCCCAAGGAGACCCACTCTGGTAATTTACGCTTCGAAAGATAAATATTTTGCGAAGTGCGGCGTGGGTGCAAATCTGACAAATCATATTGCAGATGGCGCCGGACTGGATCCGGAAAAGCAAGAACTTCTCCGCCAGTTAGAGACTGGGGAGAGCGTGCTGACAAAGGTGAGGCAGGAGAAGAATGATCTTCAGGATGCCAACACCAAGCTGGGCGTTGAACTAAAAGATGTTCGTGCCCAGCTGTCGGACTCCACTAAGGAGAATCAACGGCCTTGACGCGGCATATATAGTAAGTGCTTAAACGAACTCTGGAAAAAAAAAATCAGCGAGGAAGTCAAATAGCAGAGTTATGTCTGTAGGTATGCTAATAGGTCGTCCTGCAGAGGAGATGCCCAGTTCAACGGGTGACCTTTTTCCCGAGCTCTCGCGACTGCACGAGCGAGTTCGGCAGGCGATGCAAGGAGTTGCCCAAGCCTTATGGCCATCCCTCCCCAGGCTCGAGGGCCTTGGAGAGCTTGCAGAGAAGCTGAAGGGAGCGCGGCGGCGCTTCCGGTTGTGGAAGACGCGAGGGAGGCCTGGGCCATGGTGAAGACGCGGTACACAAAGGCTGACCCAAACCACATGGCCGAGGTCGGACCTGTGGGGCCTGATGGGAAGGAGATCCATGTAAGCTTAGTATACGGCCAGGTAGAATTGGCCGCAAAGTATTCCCAGCAGGACTATAAATTAGACAGCCTGCTAGATGGTATTGAAGAGGAATTCAATCAGTCAGAGTGACTATGTAATTTTTAATTGACATGTGTAATGCCTTCTAGCCGGATTGTAGATCGTTTGTCGTTGCCGACCTTTTCGCTTCGACCTCGGGACCTGACGGTCCGGAGTCTGTCCGAATACCCTAGCGGTTATGTAGGAACCGGGGTATGCATGGAGACCAGGCGTAGGGGTCATTAGTGCTTTATCAGACAAGTGCCCAACTAGTTATGTTATATTACATGGTTAGTATGAAACATCTTCCAGAGAGAATAGTTCCGTTAGGGGTTCCTTTCTCTGGGAGGCATGCCCTAAAGTGCATGTCCGGACTGCAAACGTAGGAAAAGCATATGGGGGCATATTTATAAATAAGTAAAAAAGGTCATCTTTTAGTTCACCGACCGAATATTCCCTTAAGAACGCTAGCTTTCGGCTTCACCCAGTCTGAGGTACACATCCGGCTGATCCGGCAGTAACAATCGCAGAGGTGCTCCCTTTACCACCTAGCCGAACAATCGGGAACGTAGGGGTAAGCATAGGAGCCAGGCAACCCAACTTGGCCAAAACTTAAGTCATATTGATGCATATAATGGTGAAGAAAAGGTACATGCGGAAGTTTGACACATGTTTTGGGCGTGAAGCCCGTATAAATAAGCTTCTGTTTAAAGAAGCCCCCAGATGCAGTGAGCGCGAGTAACGCGTCACTTGTTGAGCCTTTAATGGCCATAAGAGAGAAAGAAGAAAAAAAAAGAAAGGGTGGAAGGACAAAAATATAAGACAGAAAATGTAAAAAATGGACAGAGGAAGGAGACGAACACAGAGTCCGGCGCTAG
The DNA here is from genome assembly GCA_032464435.1 of Aegilops umbellulata. Lineage (NCBI taxonomy): Eukaryota > Viridiplantae > Streptophyta > Magnoliopsida > Poales > Poaceae > Aegilops > Aegilops umbellulata. The sequence continues at coordinate 297,048,349 of CP136056.1, forward strand.
GCGTAGAATCTTCGGAGACGGGCTGCGTTCCATGGGTTCGGCTCGAGTCGGTTATCCGAGGCATCTCGCAGGCGGTACGCTCCACCAGTTAGGACTTGGTCGATTATGAAGGGACCTTCCCACTTGGGCTTGAGTTTGTCCTCTTTCTTGTCCGGCAGGCATAGAACTAATTCCCCAACGTTGTAATTTTTGGCCCGCACTTCTCTGCTTTGATATCTTCGAGCCTGCTGTTGATAGAACGCGGAACGGGCTTTTGCCATGTCGTGCTCCTCCTCCAAGGCGTCCAGACTGTCCTGCCGATCGAGCTCGGCTTCTCTTTCTTCGTACATGCGCACTCGAGGTGAGTCATGAATATGTCGCAAGGCAGAACTGCCTCTGCTCCGTACACCATAAAGAATGTGTGTATCCGGTGGTGCGATTCGGCGTGGTCCGCAGCCCCCAGAGTATGGAGTCGAGCTCCTCTACCCAGTGCGTGTTAGATTCCTTGAGGGACCGCACTAATCTGGGTTTGATGCCGCTCATGATAAGACCATTTGCACGTTCGACCTGGCCGTTAGTTTGTGGGTGATAGACGGAAGCATAGTCAAGCTTGATGCCCATGTTTTTGCACCAGAGTTTTACCTCGTCAGCCGTAAAGTTCGTGCCGTTATCAGTGATGGTGCTGTGGGGGACGCCGTAACGGTGTACGACCCCGGATATAAATTCTATCACCGGTCCGGATTCGGCCGTCTTAACAGGCTTGGCTTCTATCCATTTGGTGGACTTATCCACCATGACCAGTAAGTATTTTTTCTTGTTAGTTCCCCCTTTAAGGGGTCCAACCATGTCAAGCCCCCAGACCATGAAGGGCCAAGTGATGGGGATAGTTTGGAGGGCGGTAGGTGGCATATGGCTTTGGTTTGCAAAAATCTAGCAACCGACGCATCGTTGGACCAAGTCCTGAGCGTCTGCCCGGCCCGTCGGCCAATAGAAGCCTGTACGGAAAGCTTTGCTTACAAGGGACCGAGCTGCGGCGTGATGACCACCGAGTCTGGCATGAATTTCAGCCAGCAAGTTCCGCCCTTCCTCTTCGGAGATGCACCTTTGAAGGACTCCGGTAGTGCTTTTCTTATAAAGCTCTCCCTCATGGACTTTATAGGCCTTGGATCGCCGCACTATGCAGCGTGCCTCATTTTGGTCCTCTAGGAGTTCCTGCCTATTAAGGTAGGCTAGGAATGGTTCTGTCCACGGGGCGATGACGGCCATTATTACGTGGGCGGAAGTTGTAATTTCATTGGCAGAGCCGCCGATTATGTCAGATTGTTCGGTGCTGGACAGTGCGGATGGGTCTGGGCTGTCATTACCAGGCTCCCCTTCCCATACTACGGATGGCATGAACAGCCTTTCCAGGAAGATGTTGGGGGGGACTGCATCGTGTTTTGCGCCGATGCGTGCCAGGACGTCTGCCGCCTGATTGTTTTCCCGGGCTATGTGGTGAAATTTGAGCCCCTCGAACCGGGCTGACATTTTTAAGACGGCGTTGCGATAAGCTGCCATTTTTGGATCCTTGGCATCGAAGTCTCCATTTATTTGGGATATCGCGAGGTTTGAATCCCCGCACACCTCTAGGCGTTGAATGCCCATGGATACTGCCATCCGGAGACCATGTAAAAGGGCCTCATATTCGGCTGCATTGTTGGAGTCCGTGTACATAATCTGGAGTACATATTGGACAGTGTCTCCTGTGGGGGATGTCAAAATGACGCCGGCCCCTAGACCGGCCAACATTTTGGAGCCGTCGAAATGCATGATCCAGTTTGAATATGTGCCGTACTCTTTAGGGAGTTCGGGCTCCGTCCATTCTGCGATGAAGTCGGCCAAAACTTGCGACTTGATAGCTCGCCGTGGCTTATAAGTTATGTTGAACGGGAGGAGCTCGATGGCCCATTTTGCAATCCGGCCCGTTGTGTCGCGGTTGTTTATAATATCATTGAGTGGTACTTCCGATGCTACTGTGATTGAACACTCTTGAAAGTAGTGTCGTAGCTTCCGGGATGCCATGAATACTGCGTATGCAATCTTTTGATAATGTGGGTACCGCGATTTACATGGAGTGAGGACAGTGGACACGTAGTAAACCGGCTTTTGAAGGGGGAATTTGTGTCCGTCCATTTCCCGCTCGACGACGAGTACTGCGCTGACAACTTGATGGGTTGCTGCAATGTACAATAGCATTGGTTCGCCGATGTTTGGCGCGGCCAGGACTGGGTTTGTTGCCAATATGGCTTTTATTTCATCGAGTCCGGCCGTGGCGGCATACGTCCACTCGAAGTGTTCGGTGCGCCGAAGGAGGCGATAGAGGGGTAGTGCCTTTTCTCCCAAATGGGAGATAAAGCGGCTTAGAGCTGCCACGCATCCGGTTAATTTTTGTATTTGTTTGAGGTCCTTTGGGATATCCAATTGTGACAAAGCTCGGATCTTGGCTGGATTTGCTTCGATTCCTCTATCGGATACAATGAAGCCAGGAGCTTTCCGGCTGGAACACCGAATACGCATTTTTCCGGGTTTAGCTTGATGTCATATGTTTGGAGGTTATCAAATGTAAGCCTCAAGTCGTCTACTAGAGATTCAACATGTTTTGTTTTTACGACCACATCATCCACGTATGCCTCCATTGTTTTGCCGATCTGGTTTCCCAGACATGTCTGAATCATGCGCTGATATGTTGCGCCGGCGTTTTTGAGCCCAAAAGTCATTGTGTTGAAGCAGAATGGACCGTATGGGGTGATGAATGCCGTTGCGGCTTGGTCTGACTCTGCCATCTTGATTTGATGGTAGCCGGAGTATGCGTCGAGGAAACACAACGAATCGTGTCCTGCAGTGGCGTCGATAATTTGATCGATGCGGGGGAGGGGGAAGGGATCCTTTGGGCAAGCCTTGTTAAGGTCTTTAAAATCAACACACAGGTGCCAGGATTTGTCCTTCTTTGGTACCATCACCAAGTTTTCTAGCCAGTCCGGATGTTTTATATCTCTGATGAATCCGGCCTCCAGTAGCTTGGCTAGCTCCTCTCCCATGGCCTATCTCTTGGGTTCAGAGAAACGCCGAAGGGCTTGTTTGACAGGTTTGAATCCTTTTAGGATATTTAAGCTGTGTTCGGCCAGCCTGCGTGGGATTCCTGGCATGTCTGAAGGGTGCCAGGCAAAAATGTCCCCGTTCTCACGTAGGAACTCTCGCAGTGCGGCATCTACATCAGGGTTTAATCGTGCGCCGATGGAAGCTATTTTATTGGGGTCCGTTGGATGGACCTGGAATTTAACTATTTCATCCGCTGGTTTAAAGGAGGTGGACTTGGATCTTTTGTCGAGTATCACATAGTCCCTGTTTACCATGGAGCGCAACACAGTCAGTTCCTCAGCCGCTAGGGCTTCGGACAGTGCCTCAAGGGCCAATGCGGCTGTCTTGTTTTCGGCGCGGAGTGCTATGTCCGGATCACTAGCGAGAGTGATGATTCCGTTTGGCCTGGGCATCTTGAGCTTCATGTACCCGTAATGGGGTATTGCTTGGAAGATTGTAAACGCTTCCCGCCCTAGCAGAGCGTGGTATTCGCTACTGAACGGGGCCACCTAGAATGTGACCTCTTCGGACCTATAATTATCCGGCGTGCCGAACACCACATCTAGTGTGATTTTCCTGTACAGCGCGCTTCCCGACTGGGGATTATTCCTCTAAAGGTTGTGCTGCTTCGCTCAATGCGGTTCCAATCTATTTCCATTTTTTGAAGGGTTTCCTCATAAATGAGGTTCAATCCGCTGCCTCCGTCCATGAGTACCTTGGTGAGGCGAAATCCGTCCACTATTGGACTGAGGACCAATGCGGCTGGTGCTCGAGCTGTTCGGAATTTAGGTTCATCACTGGCATTAAAAGTAATAGCCACGTCACTCCATGGGTTTATTGTTGCTACTTGATAGACTACAGCGAGGCTGCGGAGTGTTCTTTTTCTCATATTATTTGATGCGAAAGTCTCGAAGACTGTTAAGACTGTACTGGAGTCCCTGAGGTGGCTTTCTGCGGCCTCCGGAATTAGGAGATCTTTGCCCCTTTTGGCCACCTGCCGGAGTATCCAACATGCTCTAAGGCTGTGAGTTGGTGTGGCGTCCTCTGTACTATGAATTTTACAGGGTCCATTAAGCCATCCCTCCAGTACGGTTCCATGCCATGTAGAGGGTTTTGGTTTTTTGGTTTTTAACCCGGGTGTCTGATGATGATGCACCCTTTTATTTCGGACGAGGTTTCTATTCAGGGCCGGATTGTCCCAAAATTTAATTTCGGTTTTCCAGGCGCTTTCCATCGCACAGTACTTTTGTACTATGGACGCCAAGTCAGCGAAGCGTGTAATATCACGACGACCTGTGGCGTTGAGGATTCCCTTGTCCGTGCAATTATTGCAGAAGATTGAGATTGCGTCTTCCTCGCTGCAGTCCTTTATCCTATTCATAACCAGGAGGAACCTTGCCCAGTAATGATGTACTGTTTCTTCGGGCTTTTGCCTGATTTGGGATAGATCGCTTATGTTCGGGTGGGTGGATGGAATTAAATCTGAAACCTCACCCAATCTGAGACTCAGAGGCCAAGGAGTTTCCAAACTCTAAAGTTTGGATTCTTGGATGTTGTCCAGTGAATCTAACCCGTTGCATGATTCTAAGTTCAGGTCTTGAGTTACATCCTCCCCTCCGCGGATATCCGGCTTGGAGGGATCGGGAATCCGGACATAGCTAGTCCTTAAGATAGATGAAGGGTCGCCGCACTTTTCCTCTACCACGGCAACATGATGGGTGACTTGGGGAGAATTAATCTTTTAGATCGGGTTTAAGCCCAACCTGGTCATAATCCGTAGTGACCCCCAAGGCGGCGATGCGATCCAACAGCTCGTTTACGGAAGAGAGCTCCATTGGATCCAACTGCTCGACGAGTTCCGAGCTGACGTGAAGATTGCTTTTGATGACCCGAGAGGTCACCGTCGGCGCAACGGTCGAACAGGCGGTCATGAGATAACCACCTAGCCGGAGAGTTTGGCCGACAGCCAAGGCTCCCTTAGTAACGGCGCCATCTTTAAAGACAGGAAGAGGCATCCTTCCTGATTGCGACGGCATAGAGGAACTCTCAATGAAAGCACCAATGTCGGTGTCAAAACCGGCGGATCTCGGGTAGGGGGTCCCGAACTGTGCGTCTAGGCGGATGGTAACAGGAAACAAGGGACACAATGTTTTACCCAGGTTCGGGCCCTCTTGATGGAGGTAAAACCCTACTTTCTACTTGATTAATATTGATGATATGGGTAGTACAAGAGTAGATCTACCACGAGATCAAGGAGGCTAAACCCTAGAAGCTAGCCTATGGTATGATTGTTGTATGTTGAGATTCTTTTCTACGGACTAAAACTCTCCGGTTTATATAGACACCGGAGAGGGTTAGGGTTACACAAAGTCGGTTACAATGGTAGGAGATCTGAATATCCGCATCGCCAAGCTTGCCTTCCACGCCAAGGAAAGTCCCATCCGGACACGGGACGAAGTCTTCAATCTTGTATCTTCATAGTCCTGGAGTCCGGCTGAAGGTATAGTTCGGCTACCCGGACCCCCCTAATCCCGGACTCCCTCAATAACCCTCAGGCACAACAGCCAATTCATATCTAGGGGGAGAATCTTCATCATCACTTTCATCAATATTATCAGTTTCAATAATTTCATTCTCTCTAGCCCTAGCAAGTTGTTCATCAAGAAATTCACCTAGTGGCACAATATTATCAAGCATAGAAGTAGTTTCATCATAAGTATGATGCATAGCGGAAGTGGCATCATCAATAACATGCGACATATCAGAATTAATAGCAGAAGCAGGCTTAGGTGTCGCAAGTTTACTCATAACAGAAGGTGAATCAAGTGCAGAGCTAGATGGAAGATTCTTACCTCCCCTCGTAGTTGAGGGATAAATGTTGGTTTTTCGTCTTTCAAGTTCCTCATAGTGACCAGCAGAAATAAATCCCAAGTGACTCAAAGGATAGAGTTATGCTCCCCGGCAACGGCGCCAGAAAATAGTCTTGATAACCCACAAGTATGAGGGATCGCAACATTTTTCGAGGGTAGAGTATTCAACCCCAATTTATTGATTCGACACAAGGGGAGCCAAAGAATATTCTCAAGTATTAGCAGTTGAGTTGTCAATTCAACCACACCTGTAAGACTTAATATTTGCAGCAAAGTATTTAGTAGCAAAGTAGTATGAAAGTAACGGTAACGGTGGGAAAGGTGACAGTAGCAGTTTTGTAGTAATTGTAACAGTGGCAACAGAAAAGTAACTAAGCAAAGATCAATATGTGAAAAGCTCGTAGGCAATGGATCAGTGATGGATAATTATGTCGGATGCAATTCCTCATGCAAGAGTCATAACATAGACTGACACAGAACTAGCTCCAATTCATCAATGTAATGTAGGCATGTATTCCGAATATAGTCATACGTGCTTATGGAAAAGAACTTGCATGACATATTTTGTCCTACCCTCCCGTGGCAGCGGGGTCCTATTGGAAACTAAGGGATATTAAGGCCTCTTTCAATAGAGTACCAGACCAAAGCATTAACACTTAGTGAATACATGAACTCCTCAAACTACGGTCATCACCGGGAGTGGTCCCGATTATTGTCACTTTGGGGTTACCGGATCATAACACATAGTAGGTGACTATTGACTTGCAAGATAGGATCAAGAACTCACATATATTCATGAAAACATAATAGGTTCAGATCTGAATTCATGGCACTCGGGACCTAGTGACAAGCATTAAGCATAGCAAAGTCATAGCAACATTAATCTCAGAAGATAGTGGATACTAGGGATCAAACCCTAACAAAACTAACTCGATTAAATGATAAATCTCATCCAACCCATCACCGTCCAGCAAGCCTATGATGGAATTACTCATGCACGGCGGTGAGCATAGTGATGGAGGAAGGTTGATGACGACGACGACGATGGATTCCCCTCTCCAGAGCCCCGAACGGACTCCAGATCAGATCTCCCGAGGGAGTTTAGGGCTTGGCGGCGGCTCCGTATCGTAAAACGCGATGAATCCTTCTCTTTGATTTGTTTCTCCCCGAACGTGAATATATAGAGTTGGAGTTGAGGTCGGTGGAGCCTCAGGGGGCCCACGAGACAGGGGGCGCGCCCAGGGGGCTAGGTGCGCCCCACCCTCGTAGACAGGGTGTGGGCCCCTGGTCTTGATTATTTTGCCAGTATTTTTTATATATTCCAAAAGTATTCTCCGTGAAGTTTCAGGTCATTTCGAGAACCTTTATTTCTGCACAAAAATAACACCATCGCAATTCTGCTGAAAACAGCGTCAGTCCGGGTTAGTTCCATTCAAATCATGCAAGTTAGAGTCCAAAGCAAGGGCAAAAGTGTTTGGAAAAGTAGATATGATGGAGAAGTATCATAGATCGCCGTCACAATCCTTTCCCCGGTGGCGTTCCGGCGCCACCGAGGGAGAGGGGCAAAGAGACCCCCTCCTTCTTCTTCTTCCTTGACCTCCCCCTAGATGGGAGGGGGCTTTCCCCTCTGGTCCTTGACTCCATGGCGGCGGAGGGGCGGGATCCCCTCCGAGATTGGATCTATCTCTCCGTTTCTCTTGTGTCTCATGATCCCGTTTTCTGGCCCTTCACCGTTTCTTAAATTCCCGGAGATCCTGAACTCTGATTGGGCTAAACTTTTGAGTTAATATTGTCCAGGATATTATCTTTCTTGCGGTAACAGAAGGGCACCAACCGCCTTACGGGGTGGCCACAAGCTTGCATGGCGCGCCTTAGTTAGGGGGCACGCCCCTTGAGCTTGTGGGCTCCTCGGGCATCGTCACGGGTTGATTCCGCTTCCCAAAAATCACATACATTCCAAACTAATTCTCCGTAAAAAAATTACCGCGTTTGGACTTTGTTTGATATGGATATTCTATGAAACAAAAAACATGCAATAAACAGGAACTGGCACTGGGCACTAGTTCAATATGTTAGTCCCAAAAATAATATAAAATGTTGGCAAAAGTATATGAAAGTTTTAGAATATTGGCATGAAACAATCAAAAATTGTAGATACGACAGAGACGTATCACACGGCGGACGCCAACGCCGCCTGGTAGGCAGCCTCCTCATCTTCCGGCTTGACCTTCGGGAGCGGCGGAGGGTTGGTGTGGTGCTCGTGGATGCCGCGCTGGTGTTGCTCCTCGTGCTCAAGGGCAAACCAGACCTCCCATTCGGGAGATTCCAACGTATAGGACGACAGCCGGCACTGTTGCGGCGTTAGGAGCTCCCGACGCCTACGCACCTCCTCCGCATGCGTTCGTCGCGATCATGGCACCGGGATCCGCCGCGGATCCAGATGCAAGTCATGAGGCAGCGTCACATCTGGCTACGGCAGTGGCTGCCTGTACTGCTAGTGCCACTGCGCCTGGTGCACGAGGATGTGCAGTCGCTGTCTCATGGGACGGGCAGGCGGCGGAGGAGGAGGAGGAGCTACCGAACGAGGTCTTCCCCTTGTTCTTGCCGGGAGCGTTGAAAAAACCCATGACGCGCGCTTGGGTTTGCTTGTCACCGGCAAGGGAGCACGTGGAGGAGGGCTAGATGTGGACGGGCGGTGGAAGTGGATGAGGCCACCCCCACCCCCCGTACGCGTGGATTAAAAAAGGATGACCCCACATAGCTTCCAAACGCTGGTGTGTGGACCCGCGATAGGTGGCTGCGTTAAATACGACCACTTGTGATGGTTGGCCGGCCGACATGTGGGGTTGCAGCAGACGCTGAGGGAGTCCTGGACTAAGGAGTCCTCGGGCGTCTGGCCGGTTAGACATGGGCCGGACTGATGGGCTATGAAGATACAAAGACCGGACCCTCTCCCATGTCCGGATGGGACTCTCCTTGGCGTGGAAGGCAAGCTTGGCATCCAAATATGAAGATTCCTTTCTCTGTAACCGACTTTCTACAACCCTAATCCCCTCCGGTGTCTATATAAACTGGAGGGCTTAGTCCGTAAGGACAATCATAGTCATACAGGCTAGACTTTTAGGGTTTTAGCCATTATGATCTTGAGGTAGATCAACTCTTGTAGTACTCATATTCATCAAGATCAATCAAGCAGGAAGTAGGGTATTACCTCCATAGAGAGGGCCCGAACCTGGGTAAACATTATGTCCCCCGTCTCCTGTTACCATCAACCTTAGACGCGCAGTTCGGGACCCCCTACCCGAGATCCGCCGGTTTTGACACCGATATTGGTGCTTTCATTGAGAGTACCGCAGCGTCATCATCAAGAGGTTTGATGGCCCCGTCAATCATCTACAACAATGTTGTCCAGGGAGAAGTCTTCCTCCCGGGACAGATCTTCGTATTCGGCGGCTTCACACTGCGGGCCAACTCGCCTGGCCATCTAGATCAGATCGACAGCTACGCCCCTGGCCATCAGGTCAGATTTGGAAGCTTGAACTATGTCGCGGATATCCGCGAAGACTTGATCTTTGACGGATTCGAGACCACGACAGCCGCTCCCTGTCACCGCGATGAGCATTTCTTAAATCTGTCATCGGACCATACCCAGGAGATAGCGCCTGTAACTGCTCTGGCCCTAGATCTGGAGCAAATCGCGCCATCTGAGGACGGGAGGCTCAACCCCGCCACGGAAGCCGCAGACTCAGCGGCGTCAGAGCCGCACACAGACCCAACCTCGAGTGGAATATGTGTCACCGGAACCTCGGACTCATTTTCGGCTACAAGTTCCGAACCATGTGCGTCCGCGTATCAGCTTTGCGGACATCTTTCGGCACTCGCCTTTAGGCGACGTGCTAAACTCATTAAAAACACTCTCCTTAGCAGGGGACTCACAACCGAATTATATCCGGTTCGAACTGGAGGCTGATGACATAGAATTTCGCTTCCTACCCACCGCCCACTTCATAGCCACTTCCGAAGACTTAACCGACATGCTCGATTATGGCTCCAAAGACATCGATGGTATGGACGATGATGCTGAAGAGGAGCAGGGCCTAAACCCCCCGTTTGCCGAGCGCTGGACGACCACTTCTTCGTACGACGTGTACATGGTGGATACACCTAAAGAGAACAATGGCGATAATGAGAAGGATCCAGTCAAGGATAAACCTCCTGAGATACAGCCAAAACGCCGACGTCACCGGTGCCGCTCTAAGTCACGCCGCAGAAAAGACAGCGATACCGACACAAGAGAAAACAATACTCTAGACGATACCAAAGACAATGAAGACCCCGTTGAGGCAACTTACGAACAGGATGAACGGGAAGACGGTCAAGTTAGCCCTGATGAACAGGCCATACACGAAGACTCGGAGGACAGTAATTATCTTCTGCTCTCCGAGGACGAGGTGAGCCTTGGCAACGAGGATTTTATCGTGCCTGAGTAACCTCTTAAGCAGGAGCGCTTTAAGCGCCGTCTAATAGCCACTTCAAGGAGCCTGAAAAAGAAGCAGCAGCAGCAGCTTCAAGCTGATCAAGATCTGCTCAACGATAGATGGAATGATGTCCTGGCAGCTGAGGAATACGACCTCAAGCACCCAGCCAAAAGTTACCAAAGCCCAGATTGCTGCCTCAGTTCGATGATGAGGCGCTGGAGCCCGTACCATCATCGCGCAATGCGGCTGACCGACCACCACGTGGTCGGGACAAAGCGGCAACTCAAGCCGAACACCAGCCCTTCCCACCACACTGTAAAGGTAGAGATAAAACATCTCGGGGACATACATATGACCTGCGGCAGGACTTGGATAGTAAAGCAGGTCAGAACAGATCGATCGATGGATCACGGGGACGTGCCCTGACACGCGACAACGGCTACCTAGCCGGACGCAACAATCATACTCACGCCCGGGCCGAGAATCGCAGACGGACTCCATCCGAGCTACGTCGCGACGTGGCCTGATATAGAGGTGCCGCACACCCCCTTTGCTTCACTGATGAGGTAATGGAGCATGAATTCCCAGAAGGGTTTAAACCCGTAAACATCGAATCATATGATGGGACAATAGACCCCGTAGTATGGATCGAGGATTTTCTTCTTCACATTCATATGGCCCGCGACGATGATCTCCATGCCATTAAATACCTCCCACTAAAACTCAAAGGACCAGCCCGACACTGGTTGAACAGTCTGCTCGAAAACTCCATCGGCAGCTGGGAGGACTTGGAAGAGGCCTTCCTTGACAACTTCCAAGGTACATATGTTCGACCTTCGGATGCCGACGACTTATGTCACATAATTCAACAGCCCGGAGAGTCAGCCAGGAAATTCTAGACTAGGTTCTTAACCAAAAAGAACCAAATCGTCGACTGTCCAGATGCCGAAGCCGTGGCGGCCTTTAAACACAGCATCTGGGACGAATGGCTCGCCCGACACCTCGGCCAAGAAAAGCTGAAGTCCATGGCAGCCCTTACGACACTTATGTAACGCCCTCGATGCGGCTATATCTCCCACGTGTCGAGGCACGACTTAGAGGCATAACCGCATTGAAAGCAATGTCGCAAGTGAGGTAATCTTCACACAACCCATGTAATACATAAGGGAAAAGGATACATAGTTGGCTTACAGTCGCCACTTCACACAATACATAAATAAACATCCATCATTCAATTTACACTCAAGGTCCGACTACGGTACCAAAATGAAAGAAGACTACCCCAAATGCTACACAGATCCCCGGATCACCCCAACTGGGCTCCACTACTAATCATCAGGAAAAGACACATAGTAACGGCCACGTTCCTCGTCGAACTCCCAAGTGAGCTCGGTCGCGTCATCTGCACTGGCATCGTTGGCACCTGCAACTGTATTGGTAGAATCTGTGAGTCACGGGGACTCAGCAATCTCACACCCGCGAGATCAAGACTATTTAAGCTTAAAGGTAGGACAGGGTAGTGAGGTGGAGCTGCAACAAGCGACTAGCAAATCTGGGGGCTAACATACGCAAAGGAGAGCGAGAAGAGAAGCAAAGCACGGTCGTGAAGCTAGAAGTGATCGAGAAGTGATCCTAGAACAACCTACGTCAAACATTACTCCAACACCGTGTTCACTTCCCGGACCCCGCCGAGAAGAGACCATCACGGTTACACACGCGGTTGATGTGTTTTAGTTAAGGTCAACTTCGGGTTTTCTACAACCGGACATTAACAAATTCCCATCTGCCACATAACCGCGGGCATGGCTTTCGAAAGATAATACCTTGCAGGGGTGTCCCAACTGAGCCCATTATAAGCTCTCACGGTCAACGAAGGATATTCCTTCTATCGGGAAGACCCGATCAGTCTCGGAATCCCGGACTACAAGACATCTCGGCAGTAATAAAACAAGTCCAGCAAAGCCGCTCGATTGTGCCGACAAATCCTGATAGGAGCTGCACATATCTCGGTCTCAGGGCACATCCGGATAAGCGAAGCGTACAGGTACCAACATAACCCAAGTTGCCAAGGGACGGTCTGGCACGGTGCTCTAGTTTGGACCAACAATCGAAGGAGAACTGGCCCGGGGGGTTAAAATAAGATGACCCTTGAGTCTGCAGAACCCAAGGGAAAAAGGCTTAGGTGGCAAATGGTAAAACCAATGTTGGGCCTTGCTGGAGGAGTCTTATTCAAAGCGAACTGTCAAGGGGGTCCCATAAATCACCCAACCGTGTAAGGAACGCAAAATCAAGGAACATAACACCGGTATGACGGAAACTAGGGTGGCAAGAGTGGAACAAAACACCAGGCATAAGGCCGAGCCTTCCACCCTTTACCAAGTATATAGATGCATTAATTAAATAAGAGGTATTGTGATATCCCAACAAGTAAACATGTTCCAACAAGGAACAACAAGTCCATGTTCCAACAAGGAACAAACTTCATCTTCACCTGCAACTAGCAACGCTATAAGAGGGGCTGAGCAAAGCGGTAACATAGCCAAACAACGGTTTGCTAGGACATGGATGGTTAAAGGCTGACATGGCAATATGGGTGGCATGAAATAGCAAGTGGTAGGTATCGCAGCATAGACATAGCAAAAGAGCGAGCATCTAGCAAGCAAAGATAGAAGTGATTTCGAGGGTATGGTCATCTTGCGTGCAAGGTTCTCAGAGTTGTCGAGAGCTTGGTCCTCGTAAGCATTCTCAATAGGTTCCTCGTTCACGTACTCGTCTCCCGGCTCTACCCACAACAAGAACACAAGCAAAGGGGACAAACATCAATCACGATGCAATGCACAAGCAACATGATGCAAAACATGACATGATATGCGAGATGTGATATGCAATGCATATGTGTGCTTCGGAAGGAAAAGATGAACAAGGCATAATCTTGGCAAAAGAACTATGCCACTGGATAGGTGAGGTGATATCGGTTGAAATCGATATAAAGATCACCGGAATCGGATGCACGGTTTGCAAATGACAAGCAGAGCAAGAATGACAATAATCTGCCATTTACAGCATGATGCTACCTAGTAAGCAACAAGAATTTAAGCTACTGCACCCAAAATTATCAACAAAGCATATTACAGTAATCTACTCAAGATGCTTGACAAAAGATGAACACTGAGCTACGGCTAAATCACACCATAACAGGTTCAAACAAGCATGGAAAAAGTGCAAAACATAACAAGTTCACAGACTTAGTGAAAATAACATGCCAGAAACTAACATCAGGATGACATGTTTAGAGCAAGCAAACGACATGCTACATGATCAGGACATAGCAAAGTAAGGCATGGCATGAATCTACTCAAAGCACTCAACAAAAGTCCCTTACTGATCATAAGCCAAAAAGGATCAGAAAATATGATAACACCCATGTAAATTAAGCAAGTTTCGTTACAGGTTTCAGACTTGGCAGAAAACTGGGCATGTCAAAAACAGATAACAAGTAGGCCTGTTCGTGAGCTCGATGAACTCACTACAGATCATTGCATAATAAACTAAGCATACATACATCAATAAGACATGGCATAGAAACTAGACATGGCAAGAATAACATCATAGCATGCAAGGATCAACTACAACAATCTTGGAAAAATCGAATAACATGTAAACAATCTGCGAGTAACATTTTATAGCAAAAGTAGAGATCAATTGACTCAAGCTATAGCACTCCATAAATACAAACAAAGGCATGTATTGATATAGCCCATCCATATGATCAAAACACTCTTACTGATCATGCTCAAAAGAGGCATAGATCTCTCTGAAACAACATGAACACATGGCATAAAAATAACAGTAGGCAGGGACTTAGTGAAATTACTAAGTCTCTGAAATCAGCAACATTAAGTACCCTAGTTCGCATGCTTGTGCTAGTCACCACAAAGATCACAAAAATACATGGAATAAATCTCTGGAAAGATAACATAGCATATTACAAAACACATGTAGGACTCAACTTCATAGGGTGCACACATCAATCATGGCAAAAATGACAAAAGTGCATGTTCTCCTGAGAATCAGAAACTAACATCACATAGCCCTCTTCTAACAGAATTTCGGGCACGAAGATGACCCCAAATGCAAATGATGCAATGGAATGAAATGATGTACTCATCGAGGCGAACAATTTGACATATTATACGTACGAAACGGAGCAATATGCAGCAAGTTATGATGCGATGAACATGTGACAATAATGCAAAATTCCCGGGACTTAGAATATTTCGGGGGGAGAGGAAAAGTCAACCGCGTGTGGCAGATCTGGATCGGGGCTGCTCCGGCGACTCCGGCGGAGGCGCGCTGCGGCGAGGGGCACGGGGCCGGCGCGGGAGGCGGCGGCGGCGGCGCGGGACGGGGCCGGCAAGGCGCGGCGCGGCGGGGTCGGCGCCGGGCGGCGGCGGAGCCCGGCGGGAGCGGGCGCGCGGGAGAAGGCGGCCGGCGCGGATCCGCGGCGGCGCGGCGCTCGGGAGGCGCGGGCAACAGGCGGCGGGGACACGCGGGGGGGCGCGGCGGTGGATCTGGGCCCGGGCGAGCCCGCTACGGGCTCGCCGGGCCGGCGGCGGGGAGACGGCGATGTGGGCGCGCGGGCCACGTGGCGGCGCGTGGTTCGTCCGGTGGCGCGGGCGGACGTGTCCGTCCGTCCGGATTTTTGTCCGGCGGCGGCGGGGGGGGGGGGGGGAATAGACTAGGGTAAGGGTGGATTGGACCCGTGATTTCGGAGGGGGAGGTATATTTATAGGTAGATGGGGCTAGGAAGCTCCAAATGGAGTGCGGTTTTCGTCCACACGATCATGATCGAACGGCGATGGACATGGGAGTGTCTTAGATGGGTTATTGGGCTATTTTGGAGGGGTTTTGGGCTGCAACACACACGAGGCCTTTACGGTTACCCGGTTAACCGTTGGAGTATCAAACGACCTCCGGATGACCCGAAACTTGACATGCGGTCTACCGGTGCTATACCAAGGCCGCTTGACAAACCTCGGTCCATTCCAAGAAAGTTTAATACCCGATCACGGCGAAATGTAAAAGGGGACGCCGGGGAACATAGGAGCGCCGGATTGCAAAATGGACAACGGGGAAAATGCTCGGATTCATGAGACGAACACGTATACGAATGCAATGCACATGATGACATGATATGAAATGCATGACATGAACAAAATGCAAAACGAAGGGAAACCCAACCACGAGGGAAATATCATGTCACAAAGCCGAAAATGGCAAGAGTTGGATTACAAATATGGCAAGTTACAACCGGGGTGTTACAACACTCCACCACTACGAGAGGATCTCGTCCCGAGATCTAGGACTGAAAGAACTCCGGATATTCGGAACATAGGTGGTCCTCACGCTCCCAGGTGGCTTCTCGGTCTGAATGGTGTGACCATTTCACTTTCAGGAATTTGATTGACTTGTTGCGAGTCTTGCGCTCAGTTTCTTCAAGAATAGCAACGGGGTGCTCATGATAGGACAAATCTTCTTGAAGATCAATCTCTTCGAAGTTGATGGTGCGCTCAGGCGTCTTGAAGCACTTGCGAAGCTGTGACACGTGGAAGACATCGTGCACATTTGCAAAGTTGGAGGGAAGCTCAAGTTGATAGGCGAGATCGCCTCGTTTGCCGATGATCTTGAAAGGGCCCACGTATCTAGGGGCAAGTTTCCCCTTGATAACGAAGCGATGAGTTACTTTCATTGGAGAGACGCGGAGGTAGACATGGTCTCCGATCTCGAATGCCAAATCACGATGTTTGTTATCGTAATAGCTCTTCTGGCGCGACTGCGCGGCTTTGAGGTTCTCACGAATGACCTTGCACATAGCCTCAGCCTCTGAGATCAAATCGTTCCCAAGCAATTGGCGTTCACTGGTTTCAGACCAGTTGAGAGGAGTACGACACTTTCTGCCATAGAGAATCTCGAATGGGGCTTTGCCCGAGCTGGCTTGAAAGCTGTTGTTGTAAGAGAACTCGGCATAAGGAAGAAAATCCTCCCACTTCATGCCGAAAGAGACAACACAAGCTCTGAGCATATCTCCAAGAATTTGGTTGACACGCTCGACTTGTCCACTAGTCTGAGGGTGGAAAGCTGTGCTGAAGCGAATATTGGTGCCCATGGCCTTCGAAAAGAATCCCAAAACTTGGAGGGAAAGATGCTGCCACGGTCTGAAGAGATCAATTGTGGAATGCCATGCAAGGAGACAATTCTGGATGTGTAGAGCTGTGCCAGCTGCGCTGCTGTGATGGACTCTTTGATAGGAAGAAAATGAGCCACTTTGGTGAGCTTGTCGATGACGACGAAGATAGCATCATTTCCACGCTTGGACTTAAGAAAACCAGTCACGAAGTCCATTTCGATATGATCAAACTTCCATTCTAGAATAGCAAGAGGTTGGAGTAGACCAGCTGGTCGTTGGTGTTCTGCTTTCACCCTTCTGCAGACATCACATTCATTCACGAATTGAGCAATCTCTCGCTTCATTCGAGTCCACCAATACGACTGCTTGAGGTCATGGTACATCTTCGTACTTCCAGGATGAATTGACAGAAGAGAATTGTGCGCCTCGTTCATAATGACTTTACGAAGATCACCCTTTGGAACCACGATCCGGTCCTCGAAGAAAAGAGTATCTCTGTCATCAACTCGATAGCACTTGTATTTGGAAATGCCCTTGTCAATACCACGTTTCACCTTCTTCACCATGGTATCCAACAGTTGAGCCTCACGAATCTGATCTTCCAAAGTAGGAGAGATGATGAGGTTGGCAAGAAAACCTTGAGGGACAACTTGGAGATTCAACTTGCGGAAAGCTTCACAAAGATCCGGTTGAAAGGGCTTGAGGATTAAGCTGTTGCAATAAGCCTTCCTGCTCAAAGCGTCTGCAATCACGTTAGCCTTGCCTGGAGTATATTCAATACTCGGATTATACTCTTGAATCATTTCGACCCATCGAGTTTGCCTGAGGTTGAGGTGAGGCTGAGTGAAGATGTACTTGAGACTCTTGTGATCAGTGAAAATGTCCACTTTCCTTCCCAACAGGAGATGCCTCCATGTTATTAGTGCGTGGACAACTGCCGCCAACTCAAGATCGTGAGTGGGGTAGTTCTTTTCGTTGGGCTTGAACTAACGAGAGGTATAGGCCACAATCTTCTTCTCTTGCATTAAGACGGCACCGAGGCCTTGAAGAGAAGCATCATAGAAAACTTCATAAGGCTTGGATTCGTCAGGAGGAGTCAAAACTGGAGCAGTGACGAGTTTCTCTTTGATAGTGTTGAAAGCCACGTCACACTCAGGAGACCAGACATACTTCACATGCTTCTGGAGGAGGTTGGAAAGAGGCTTTGCAATCTTAGAGAAATTCTCAACGAATCTTCGGCAATAGCTTGCAAGTCCAAGAAAACTGCGAAGCTGCTTGACATTCTGAGGAGGTTCCCAATTCAAAACTGCAGACACCCTCTCTGGATTAATAGCGATGCCCTTGGCAGAGATGATATGACCAAGATAAAGAACTTCATCAAGCCAGAATTCACATTTGGAGAACTTCGCATATAATTTATACTCTCTGAGCTTGTCGAGCACCAATCGCAAATGTTTGGCATGATCCTTCTTATTCTTGGAGAAAACCAAAATATCATCGAGATAGACCAAGACAAATTCATTGATGTAGGGGTTGAAGATGAAATTCATCAAGCGAGTGAATGCTGGAGGAGCATTGACAAGGCCGAAAGACATGACAGTATATTCATAAGAACCAAAGCTTGTTCTGAATGCTGTCTTGGGAATATCTTCTTCACGAATGCGA
The DNA here is from genome assembly GCA_032464435.1 of Aegilops umbellulata. Taxonomy (NCBI): domain Eukaryota; kingdom Viridiplantae; phylum Streptophyta; class Magnoliopsida; order Poales; family Poaceae; genus Aegilops; species Aegilops umbellulata. Next base: position 297,066,645 of record CP136056.1, read on the forward strand.
ATTTGATGATAACCCATATGAAGGTCAAGCTTGGAGAACACTTTAGCACCTTTAAGTTGCTCGAATAGCTCATTGATGTTGGGAAGTGGGTACTTGTTCTTGATAGTCTTCTTGTTCAATGGACGGTAATCGACGCAAAGTCGGTCCGTGCCATCCTTCTTCTTGACAAAAAGAACACCACAACCCCAAGGAGAAGAACTTGGTCTGATTAGACCCAGACGCTCTTGTTCGTCGAGTTGTTTCTTCAATTCCTTCAACTCATCTGGTCCAAGCTTGTAAGGACGCTTGCAAACGGGTTCCGTGCCAGGCTCAAGATCGATAACGAATTCAACTGGCCGGCGGGGAGGCATACCCGGAAGCTCTTCTGGAAAGACATCTTGGTACTCACAAATGACTGGAATCTAAGAGATAGCATCCAATTCACCATTCTCATTGAGAGAAAACAACCGAATGGTATCATCACGAGAGGCATAGATGATCACATCGTCAGAAGAGTGAGTCAATTGAATTTCCCTGGCAGCACAATCAAGCTGAGCCTTGTGCTTATAGAGCCAGTCCATCCCGAGAATAAGATCAATATCAGAGTCACCAAGCACCATTGGAGAAGATAGAAATTTATAGTCGCCCATATTGATAGAGACATCAGGAACTATCGAGTTTGCTCTCATTGACTTCCCCGGAGAAATAACACCCAAAGGTTTATCCAGGTAAGACCAAGAAAAATCATTCTTTGCAAAGAACGATCTTGACATGAAACAATGCGATGCACCAGTATCAAATAAGACTTTTGCAGGAATATCATTAACAGGAAGGTTACCCATGATCACTTCAGAAGAATCCTCCGCTTGAGCTGCATTCAACATGTTCACCTTTGCAGACTTAGGATTATGCTTGACCACTGCATTGCTGGAAGATTTCACAGGAGGAGGAGGCGGAAGGCGCCTTTGGTTGAAGCACTTGTTCGCATAGTGACCATTCTGCTGACATTTGTTACAAGTCACCTCTGAGAGCGGACGGTGATAAGGAGCACTTGGCCTTGGAGCTTGGTTCTGAGACTTGTTCCGATAGCCAGGGTTGGGTGGGTGGGAAGATCCACGACCACCTGAGTTCTTCTGCTGATAAGGCTGACGGAACGGAGGAGGAGGCACTACTAGAAAAACAGCTACTAATGGCGCACCTATTTTGGCCATTAATGGCGCATCACCGGTGCGCCATTACTAGCACGCCATTAGTAATTTTTACTAATGGCGCACCACTGGTGCGCCATTAGTATCTGGTATACTAATGGCGCACCAGTGGTGCGCCATTAGTATAGGCCACGGTGCGCCATTAGTATGCCTCCCAGGGGCCATGTATACCCAGGTGCGTTGGCATACTAATGGCGCACGACAACGAGATGCGCCATTAGTAACTTTCGCATACTAATGGCGCACTGTTTAGTGATGCGCCATTAGTGATGCGCCATTTTGAATCTAGATCTGGATCGTGATTTTTTGCCCATTTTTTGCTCGTTTTTTTGCTCGTTTTTTGGCACGACATTATTTCAAATTTTGTTCCTGTTTTTGGATCTTGTATGTTCTTTTGTCGTGTTCTTTTGCCGGAGAGGAGGGAGGAGGAGCTCGCCGGAGAGAAGGGAGGAGGAGCTCACCGGAGAGGAGGGAGGAGGAGCTCACCGGAGAGGAGGGAGGAGGAGCTCACCGGAGAGGAGGGAGGAGGAGCTCACCGGAGAGGAGGGAGGAGGAGCTCACCGGAGAGAAGGGAGGAGGAGCTCACCGGAGAGGTGGGAGGAGGAGCTCACCGGAGAGGAGGGAGAAGAAACCGTGAGGGGAGGGGAGGGGAGGAGAGGAGGGAGGAGGAGGTCGCCGGAGAGGAGGGAGGAGGAGGTCGCCGGAGAGGAGGAGGAGGTCGCCGGAGAGGTCGCCGGAGAGGAGGAGGAGGAGGTCGCCGGAGAGGAGAGGAGGAGGGTAAGGGAAGATGGAGTGGAGGAGAGGAGGAGATGGAGTGGAGGAGAGGAGAGGAGGAAATGGAGTGGAGGAGAGGAGGAGATGGAGTGGAGGAGAGGTGGAATGGAGGGGAGGAGGTGCGCCCAGCCATATATACGACATACTAATGGCGCACCACGGGCAGGTGCGCCATTAGTAACTTTTTTTTTATTTTGTTGACTTATTTTGAATTTTGAAGGCGGGAAGATACTAATGGCGCACCACGGGCAGGTGCGCCATTAGTAACTTTTTTTTTATTTTGTTGACTTATTTTGAATTTTGAAGGCGGGAAGATACTAATGGCGCACCATGGGCAGGTGCGCCATTAGTAACCTTTTTTATTTTGTTGACTTATTTTGAATTTTGAAGGCGGGAAGATACTAATGGCGCACCGTGGGCAGGTGCGCCATTAGTAAGTTTGAATTTTTTTGAATTTTTTTGCCTCTGGAGATCTTAAAAGCCCCATATCTTTTTTTCTGTTAGGTTTTTGAGGATTTTGGAAATGTTTAACGGGGTTCCCCCCGGTTAAATTTGGATGTAACTTTTCGAGTAGATGATTTTTCATATAAAAAACTTTTTCATCCGAGTTAGTATGCAAAAGTTATGCCCATTTTTACAAATTCTCGCGAGATTTTGCAAATGAAGTCGAAATTCATATTTGCAAATTTTCCCAACAACTAGACCACATATCACATGGGAAACTTATTTTCTTTTATTTTTTTGACATTTTCATCATTTTCTTTTATTTTTTTTAAAACTGAAAAGGCGATCCACGGGGGGGGGGGGGTGCATTTGGTGGAAGTGGTGGCCAAGTTACTAATGGCGCACCGTGGCATGGTGCGCCATTACTAGTTTGAACTAGTAATGGCGCACCACCCCCGCGGTGCGCCATTAGTAGTTTTGGAAAAAAATCAAAAAAAAGTTTTACAATTTTTTTTTTACTAATGGCGCACCGTGGATGTGGTGCGCCATTACTAGTTCAACTAGTAATGGCGCACCATGCCACGGTGCGCCATTAGTAGTTTTGAAAAAAAAATTAAAAAAAATATTTTTACTAATGGCGCACCGTGGATGTGGTGCGCCATTAGTATTTGGACACTAATGGCGTACCAACACATGGTGCGCCATTAGTATATAGTAATGGCGCACCACATGTCTGGTGCGCCATTAGTGTCAATTCCATCTATAGCCCTTTTCCTAGTAGTGAGGAGGCAACCAGAACTGCTGTTGCTTAGCTGCCACAAGTGAGGAAGAAGAAGACTGAACTGCGTCTCTGACTCTCTTCTTAGATGCCTCACACTTGAGCTGAGCAGCTTCTTGTTTCAGCGCCATGTTGTAGAATTCATCATACTTTAACGGCTCGAAAAGCACGAGAGCAAGTTACAGATCTTCTCTGAGACCACGCCTGAATTGGTAGATCATACTCTTCTCATCAGGGATGTCTTGCCTCGCAAAATGAGAGAGCTTCTGGAACTGAGTGTTGTATTGATAGACATACATGTTGCCTTGCTTGAGATTGCGGAATTCCTCATGCTTACTCTCAACAACACTTTCTGGAATGTGGTGAGCTTTGAAGTCACGACAGAAATCATCCCAGGTAATGACACGACCTCCTCTGGAATCTTTGTATTGCTGGAACCATTCAGCAACTTGATCTTTGAGTTGAAAAGAAGCAACCTTGACAAAGTCCTCAGGTCTGACATTGCTGCACTCGAAATGCTTGCTGATGTCCACGAGCCAATCATCGGCGTTTGTGGCCTCGACACAGTAGCTGAAGGTCTTTGGCTGATTAGCAAGGAACTGATTGAGAGAAGCGAAGTGCGGCTGATTGTTGCCTTGGCCTTGATTCCCTTGATTACCTTGCCCTTGGTTGCGATCTTGCAAGAGCTGAATCAGAATCTGAGCGTTGGCATTTGTGGCAGTCATCAGGGCTTGCCATGCCTCCGGAGGCGGAGGTGGTGGCGGAGGGTTAGCCTGACTTCCTTCATTGCGTTCCGGATTCTAACGCGTTGGCGGAGCCATCCTGAAGAGGGTGACATCCATTAGCATCTTGAAAAATATATATTCAAGCTGAATCAAAGGATCGAAATTGCAACATATAGTCTTCACAATAAACATTTGAACAAGAATGAACGAATGAATTCCAAAGTAATTCATCACACTTCCATAAGTTGAGAAGCCACTTAGAAAAAGGTATGGAATAAAATCAACAAGGTACGGATGTGAACAAATACTTGGTAAGGATTACCCAATCACGAACCAAATATCTGCGGGAAGAAATACTAGAGCTACATGAATTCCCACTTATAAACTCCCGAAACTTTCTGGTTATAAAATCAGGTGTTGGGGATACAGGGGACACAAAAATATATCACCCAAACTAAAAATACCTAGATCCAGCTGTATCCATCCTTCAACACATAACCAAGAAACCTTCGGAAATCATCTACCTCAACCTTCGAAAAGCATCTGTTATACAAGTCATGGCAATACTCCCGCACTCGCCTCAGTACTGGGCTATCAGGGTTATCTCACCAACAACTGTACAAAAGAGATTTTCGATGTCGGCGTACTAAACTCAGGTATTCCAGAACTGCAACGATAAAATTATGACGACAACACCTCGGAGCTCAACTCCCCGGGACACCTCCTCTAAAACCCCTGCTGACGGGAGGCAACCAAGACAATGTTGTCATCATAAAACCATCGGAACGATTCTAAGATACCCGCGTGATCCTAATTTTTTTTGTGAAATTTGAGAAGAGAAGAGTCAAAACACTACGTCAGGATGCCTTACCAGAGCGATGAGGAGACTGGGAAGTAAAAAAGAATTCCTAATCTTTCCGATATATAATTCCTAAATGACTCAAAACATTTTTCTAGACACAACTCGGCCACTAAAAATGATCAATCAGTGGGGGCTCCTAAGGTCGGGGAAGGCTCTGATACCAACTTGTAACGCCCTCGATGCGGCTATATCTCCCACGTGTCGAGGCACGACTTAGAGGCATAACCGCATTGAAAGCAATGTCGCAAGTGAGGTAATCTTCACACAACCCATGTAATACATAAGGGAAAAGGATAGATAGTTGGCTTACAGTCGCCACTTCACACAATACATAAATAAACATCCATCATTCAAGTTACACTCAAGGTCCGACTACGGTACCAAAATGAAAGAAGACTACCCCAAATGCTACACAGATCCCCCGATCACCCCAACAGGGCTCCACTACTGATCATCAGGAAAAGACACATAGTAACGGCCACGTTCCTCGTCGAACTCCCAAGTGAGCTCGGTCGCGTCATCTGCACTGCATCGTTGGCACCTGCAACTGTATTGGTAGAATCTATGAGTCACGGGGACTCAGCAATCTCACACCCGCGAGATCAAGACTATTTAAGCTTAAAGGTAGGACAGGGTAGTGAGGTGGAGCTGCAGCAAGCGACTAGCAAATCTGGTGGCTAACATACGCAAAGGAGAGCGAGAAGAGAAGCAAAGCACGGTCGTGAAGCTAGAAGTGATCAAGAAGTGATCCTAGAACAACCTACGTCAAACATTACTCCAACACCATGTTCACTTCCCGGACCCCGCCGAGAAGAGACCATCACGGTTACACACGCGGTTGATGTGTTTTAGTTAAGGTCAACTTCGTGTTTTCTACAACCGGACATTAACAAATTCCCATCTGCCGCATAACCGCGGGCACGGCTTTCGAAAGATAATACCCTGCAGGGGTGTCCCAACTTAGCCCATTATAAGCTCTCACGGTCAACGAAGGATATTCCTTCTACCGGGAAGACCCGATCTCGGAATCCCGGACTACAAGACATCTCGGCAGTAATAAAACAAGTCCAGCAAAGCCGCCCGATTGTGCCGACAAATCCTGATAGGAGCTGCACATATCTCGGTCTCAGGGCACATCCGGATAAGCGAAGCCTACAGGTACCAACATAACCCAAGTTGCCAAGGGACGGTCCCGCACGATGCTCTAGTTTGGACCAGCAATCGAAGGAGAACTGGCCCGGGGGGGTTAAAATAAGATGACCCTTGAGTCTGCAGAACCCAAGGGAAAAAGGCTTAGGTGGCAAATGGTAAAACCAATGTTGGGCCTTGCTGGAGGAGTCTTATTCAAAGCGAACTGTCAAGGGGGTCCCATAAATCACCCAATCGTGTAAGGAACGCAAAATCAAGGAACATAACTCCGGTATGACGGAAACTAGGGTGGCAAGAGTGGAACAAAACACCAGGCATAAGGCCGAGCCTTCCACCCTTTACCAAGTATATAGATGCATTAATTAAATAAGAGGTATTGTGATATCCCAACAAGTAAACATGTTCCAACAAGGAACAACAAGTCCATGTTCCAACAAGGAACAAACTTCATCTTCACCTGCAACTAGCAACGCTATAAGAGGGGCTGAGCAAAGCGGTAACATAGCCAAACAACGGTTTGCTAGGACATGGATGGTTAAAGGCTGACATGGCAATATGGGTGGCATGAAATAGCAAGTGGTAGGTATCGCAGCATAGACATAGCAAAAGAGCGAGCATCTAGCAAGCAAAGATAGAAGTGATTTCGAGGGTATGGTCATCTTGCCTGCAAGGTTCTCAGAGTTGTCGAGAGCTTGGTCCTCGTAAGCATTCTCAACAGGTTCCTCGTTCACGTACTCGTCTCCCGGCTCTACCCACAACAAGAACACAAGCAAAGGGGAGAAACATCAATCACGATGCAATGCGCAAGCAACATGATGCAAAACATGACATGATATGCAAGATGTGATATGCAATGCATATGTGTGCTTCGGAAGGAAAATATGAACAAGGCATAATCTTGGCAAATCAAGTATGCCACTGGATAGGTGAGGTGATTTCGGTTGATATCGATATAAAGATCACCGGAATCGGATGCACGGTTTGCAAATGACAAGCAGAGCAAGAATGACAATAATCTGTCATTTACAGCATGATGCTACTTAGTAAGCAACAAGAAATTAAGCTACTGCACCCAAACATATCAAATAAAGCATATTACAGTAATCTACTCAAGATGCTTGATAAAAGATGAACACTGAGCTACGGCTAAATCACACCACAACAGGTTCAAACAAGCATGGCAAAAGTGCAAAAGATAACAGGTTCACAGACTTAGTGAAAATAACAACATGCCAGAAACTAACATCAGGATGACATGTTTAGAGCAAGAAAACAACATGCTACAGGATCAGGACATAGCAAAGTAAGGCACGGTATGAATCTACTCAAAGCACTCAACAAAAGTCCCTTACTGATCATAAGCCAAAAAGGATAACAAAATATGATAACACCCATGTAAATTAAGCAAGTTTCGTTACAGGTTTCAGACTTAGCAGAAAACTGGGCATGTCAAAAGCAGATAACAAGTAGGCCTGTTCGTGAGCTCGATGCACTCACTACAGAGTATTGCATGATAAAGTAAGCATACATACATCAAGAAGACATGGCATAGAAACTATAAATGGCAATAATAACATCATAGCATGCAAGGATCAACTACAACAAGCTTGGCAAAATCGAATAACATGTAAACAATCTGCCAGTAACATTTTATAGCAAAAGTAGAGCTCGATGGACTCAAGCTATAGCACCCCATAAATACAAACAAAGGCATGTATGGATAGAGAAAATCCATATGCTCAAAACACTCTTAATGACCATGCTCAAAAGAGGCATAGATCTCTCTGAAACAACATGAACACATGGCATAAAAATAACAGTAGGCAGGGACTTAGTGAAATTACCAAGTCTCTGAAATCAGCAACATTAAGTACCCTAGTTCGCATGCTTGTGATAGTCACCACAAAGGTCACAAAAATACATGGCATAAATCTCTGGAAATATAACATGGCATATTACAAAACACATGTAGGACTCAACTTCATAGGGTGCACACATCAATCATGGCAAAAATGACAAAAGTGCATGTTCTGCTGAGAATCAGAAACTAACATCACATAGCCCTCTTCTAACAGCATTTCGGGCATGAATATGACCTCAAATGCAAATGATGCAATGGAATGAAATGAATCAGTAACACGCTTCACACTCCGAGAATTCTATCGCAAACAAACAATAACATACATAAGCAACAAGCAAAGATTCACAAGCAAAACTAAAATAAGAGAGGTTGATCAGAAATTTCAACTTAAGAAATCCGGTTCGCAAGAAGAATCAAATCAAACGGAGCAACGAAACTCAAACGTCGAAAGAAACAAGATCCATTTACTAATTTGAACTAAGGTCAAATTTTACAGTACCAAAACCTTGTTCAAGTTGATTAAACAGAAAGAGGGTCTCGAGACGAAGATCTAGGCGCTTGAATCGCCTGATTCAAACTAACGAGTGAAAAGATAAACAGAAATTAAGATCGAATCAGAAATCGCGATCGAAAATAATCGCAGATAAATCTGATAAAAAGAAAACTGACGAACAGACTAGCGAACGAGCGTTCGTTAGCTTAACTAATGGGTGAAAATCATTCGTTAAAACGAACGTATGGACGAACGTCCGCTAAATAGAAGAACCAAGAAAAACCGGCGAACCGATCTAAAAAACGAACTAGGGTTTCTAATAAAACGAATGGTTTTATAAAAAACCGGGCTCGGATCCGGCGCGATACCTCTGGCGAGGGGCTCCGGCGAGGCGGGGTTGGGCGGCGGGGCTGTCACGCCCAAGATGCGACCCTATCCTAAAGGAACTCGAAGGTCCCACCAAGGATATAAGCGCATCTTGAAGACGCTTTTGCAAGGTGGATATCATTACATCAACATTACATAATAGTGGGGATACAAACAAGACATACACAGCCACATGAATACAACAATACAACATATACAAGAGAACAACATCCAACTACGGATGAAACATAAACAGAAACTCAAACGACATCCACCCTGCTAGCCCAGGCTGCTGACCAGGAACCTATCCCTCAATCGAAGAAGAAGAAGAAGAAGAAGAAGAAGAAGAAGAAGAAGAAGAAGAAGAAGAAGAAGAAGAAGAAGAAGAAGAAGAAGAAGAAGAAGAAGAAGAAGAAGAAGAAGAAGAAGAAGAAGAAGAAGAAGAAGAAGAAGAAGAAGAAGAAGAAGAAGAAGAAGAAGAAGAAGAAGAAGAAGAAGAAGAAGAAGAAGAAGAAGAAGAAGAAGAAGAAGAAGAAGAAGAAGAAGAAGAAGAAGAAGAAGAAGAAGAAGAAGAAGAAGAAGAAGAAGAAGAAGAAGAAGAAGAAGAAGAAGAAGAAGAAGAAGAAGAAGAAGAAGAAGAAGAAGAAGAAGAAGAAGAAGAAGAAGAAGAAGAAGAAGAAGAAGAAGAAGAAGAAGAAGAAGAAGAAGAAGAAGAAGAAGAAGAAGAAGAAGAAGAAGAAGAAGAAGAAGAAGAAGAAGAAGAAGAAGAAGAAGAAGAAGAAGAAGAAGAAGAAGAAGAAGAAGAAGAAGAAGAAGAAGAAGAAGAAGAAGAAGAAGAAGAACTCCATAACAAGTAAACACCGCTCTCGCGTCATGATCATCGCAAAATCTGTACCTGCAACTATTGGTGTACTAATCTCTGAGCCACGAGGACTCAGCAATCCCATTACCATGGGTATCAAGACTAGCAAAGCTTAATGGGAAAGGAAGGGGTAAAGTGGTGAGGTTGCAGTAGCAGCTAAGCAATGTATGGTGGCTAACTTACGCAAATAAGAGAGAGAAGAGAAGCAAAGCAAGCGGTCGTCAACTAGTAATGATCAAGAAGTGATCCTGAACTCCTACTTACGTCAGACATAACCCAGAAACCGTGTTCTCCTCTCGATCAACCCCGAAAAGAGACACTCACGGTTACGCACACGGTTGGTGTATTTTAAAAGAGTTTACTTCAAGTTTACTACAACCGGATATTAACAAATTCCCATCTGCCACATAACCGCGGGCACGGCTTTCGAAAGTTCAAACCTTGCAGGGGTGTCCCAACTTAGCCCATGATAAGTTCTCGCAATCAACGAAGGATATTCCTTCTCCCGGGAAGACCCGATCAGTCTCGGAGTCCCGTTTACAAGACATTTCGACAATGGTAAAACAAAACCAGCAAGACCGCCCGATGTGCCGACAATCCCGATAGGAGCTGCACATATCTCGTTCTCAGGGCAACACCCGATGAACACTACGTACGGCAACCGAAGATACCCCAAGTTTCCTAGGGGCGGCACCGCAAGTGGCTCTAGTTTGGACCAACACTTAGACAAGCATTGGCCCGGGGGGGCTAAAATAAAGATGACCCTCGAGAGAGCGACTCCCAAGGGAAAAGTAGGTGGTGGAGGCAAAGGGTAAAACCAAGGTTGGGCCTTGCTGGAGGAGTTTTATTCAAAGCGAACTGTCAAGGCGGTCCCATAAATCACCCAACCGCGTTAGGGACGCAAAATCCGGGAACATAATATCGATATGACGGGAACTAGGGCAGCAAGAGTGGAACAAAACACCAGGCATAAGGCCGAGCCTTCCACCCTTTACCAAGTATATAGATGCATTAATAATATAAGAGATATTGTGATATCCCAACATAAACATAATCCAACATGGAGCAATCTTCATCTTCACCTGCAACTAGCAACGCTATAAGAGGGGCTGAGCAAAAGTGGTAACATAGCCAAACAACGGTTTGCTAGGAAGGATGACGAAGGTTAGGGGTTCATGGCAATTTGGGAGGCTTGATAAGCAAGTGGTAGGTAACGCAGCATAGCAATAGAACGAAGCAACTAGCATAGCAATGATAGTAGTGAGATCCAAGGTGACGGTCATCTTGCCTGAAATCCCGCTAGAAGAAGAATGAGTCCATGAAGAAGATGAAGCCATGTAGTCGAACGAATCCTCACAATCGCAACGAAATAGGAACTATCGGGAAGGAGCACAACCGGAAAGAAGCAAACAACAAGGTAAACACACAACACATAAACATGACATGATGCGCAACCAAGTATGATGCATGTGCGGTTTAAAGAGGCATGGCATGGCAAAGTGCACAAACAATACTACAAATTAAGTGGAGCTCAATATGCAACGAGTTGCATATTGACCAAACACCACATCAATTATTTAGTTCTCTCTTGTTTATGTACCCAACAACATTAAAAGTGATTAAACATAGCAAGGGGTGAAGCATAAGTAAACTAACTATTTAGACAAGTTTAAATGAGGCCGGAACAACAAACAACAATTCCGGAAAATCCTCAAGTGCATATTTCGAATTTGGTACTGTTCTGCCCTAAACACAATTCTAATGTTGTTAAACAGCAAAATAAAGTGCACCATGTTAAGCTAGGAATTTTTCTACCCCATTTACATATAAAGTTTATTAAATTTGGAGCTACGGTTATTTAGTTATGAATAGAACCATTTTAGCAAGTCATTTATGCAAATTAAATCAAACAGCGATTTGAACATTCTAAACATGGATGAAAACAACAAATTACAAAACTAGATGAAATTCTAAGCATGTCGCAAATATAGTTTGTTTAGTTTGGATGCATGCATATTTAGCTATAGACAAGGTAAAACAGTGGCAACTCTGTAAATAAGAATGCATTGGGAAAATGCTAAAACACTCAGACTGGGAAAAAAATATGCACGGGCCGGATTGCAGCAACCTGCAGTGGCCCATGAGGATTTGGCCCGAGTGACAGTGTGTGCAGAGAGAAAAACAGTGCAAAAAATTGGGGCGCCATGTTAAGCTAGGAATTTTTCTACCCCATTTACATATAAAGTTTATTAAATTTGGAGCTACGGTTATTTAGTTATGAATAGAACCATTTTAGCAAGTCATTTATGCAAATTTAATGAAACAGCGATTTGAACATTCTAAACATGGATGAAAACAGCAAATTATGAAACTAGATGAAATTCTAAGCATGTCGCATATATAGTTTGTTTAGTTTGGATGCATGCATATTTAGCTATAGACAAGGTAAAACAGTGGCAACTCTGTAAATAAGAATGCATTGGGAAAATGCTAAAATACTCAGACCGGGATAAAATATGCACGGGCCGGATTGCAGCAACCTGCAGCGGCCCATGAGGATTTGGCCCGACTGACAGTGTGTGTAGAGAGAAAAACAGTGCAAAAAATTGGGGCGCCTGGGGCTCGAACCCATGACCTTCAGCTTACAGATTAGTGCCCTGACCGAACTTGAACGAAACCAAAGGCCAGGCCCTTCTTCTCCGTCGTTCACAGAGGAATTGGGTGACGACGCCGGCGAGCAAGACGGCGACCGTCGGATCAGAGGAGCACCTGCGGAGGTGCGGGATACTTGCGAGGGTGCGGGGTGCCGAAACGTGCGCGTGCAAAGGCTAGGTGCGTGGGAAGACTCGAGGACGAGCTCGAGGTCGCCTCAGTCATGGCGGCTGCAAGACGAAGCAGGGCCACGGGCTCGCGATCGAGCGCGGGAGTGCGCGTGCGGAGAGCTGCGGAAGGAGGCATGTGTGGATGCGTAGCTGGGGTGGCTGGGCGTGTGGCGAGGAGGCCGCGGGCGAGGCTGGGCTCAGCCCGTCCATGGCGGCCTACTGAACGGATGGCGCCGTGTGCGGGTGTCGGTGTACTAAAGTAGGGGTACCTTAGTACCCCCGACTTGTGCACGGGCAGTTGTAGCACCCTGCGGCGAGGCCCGCCCAGGAAACGCCAAGAGAAGACCAAGCATTCAAGACAAGGCCCCCGGCAAGAGGAGCTTGCCGGGCCAAGAAGACAAGACCCCGGCAAGAGGAGCTTGCCGGGACGACTAAGCCCATGTAATACCATCCAAGAACAAAGTATACGAGACAGAAGATCGAGACCCCGACAAGAGGAGCTTGTCGGGAAGGCCGAACCCAGGCACCACAAGAGAAGCCCGCCACGGCGCGCCATGCGCCCCGGCAAGGCCTGATAGCCGGCAAGCTATCAGGCACAGGAAGACGACCCCCACGGCAAGCCACTTGCCGCGGCAAATCGCCACCTCAGGACTGCGCTCCAGCTCACCCGCCCACGCGTCGCTCCGGGGTTTCCCCCAAGGGCACGTGGCGGGGCACCGCGCAGCCTGGGGTATGCGGTGGCATGCAGCCACCACTGTGGCGAGCGGTAGCGCACCTAACGGTCCGCCTCGGTGCTGTCCAGGCGACCGTGACGGGCATTTAATGCCCTTGTCCCCTACCGTCAGATGTAGGTATGATAACACTGTGCCGCACTGTAGCGCCACTGTTCCCGCACTGTTACAACTTCCACCCCTTTTACACTTTTACCCCTTTTCTCTTACGTTGACACCTGTCGATGACCCCTTTGCGCTATAAAAGGAGGCCCGTGTGCAACGTAGAGGGGGTTCGGAGATTCGGAATCCAGACAGCCATACGCTCGGTGTAGCTAGCTCTCCAAGCTCCCGAGCTCCCCAGTTCAATACAACCAAGCAGGAGTAGGGTTTTACGCGTCCATCGCGGCCCGAACCTGGGTAAACCGCCCATGTGCTCGCCTCGATCTGCTCTCCGTGCTCCCTCCGCCCCCCTCACCGGACAACGAAAGGGGCTCCGACCCCATAGGTGCTCGCGGGGGACGCCGTCCACCCCGACATCTTTGGCGCGCCAGGTAGGGGGCCATGGAGCGCGTGCTACGGAGGCATTCTTTCCCACGGGCTCGTGTGCGGCCCTCCTCGAGTATCCACTCGCGCAGAGACTGGGCAAGAAGCAGCTGCTCCTTGAGGAGGACCGCCTTCTGGCCGCTGGGCGAACGATTCGCCTCCAGCGAACTCTGCGCCGCTCCCGTAGCCGCAGAAGTTAGCGCCAGAAGTCACGAGAAAGGCGACCTCGTTCCCCGGCGCGCCTCTTCCGCCGGGGTGCCGAACGAGTTGGCGCCGACCGTGGGAGGAATCTTGCCAGCGCGGTTGCCGGAACCCGTTCCGCCAACCATCCTCTCTGCCCAAGTCTTGCCGCAGTTGCATGTGATCCTTGGCGCAGAGAGGGGCGCGGATCCCCAAGCATAGCTACGCCTAGCTCCGGAGGGTCGTGAGGCCCTGCGCCTTTGCCTACCACCAGGATGGGCTGGATGCTGCCCAAGGAGGTTTTACCCTACCGGGCGGCAAGCGATAAGAAAAGATAAGTTGCCGGAGCTCGAGCAATTGCCCCATCAATTTTTAAGAGTTATCTCCCTCGAACGACCGAGCCTTGGTTGAGAGGCCTGAGCGCAGAAGGACCGGCACGAGACTGGTTGCGCCCTCATTTCGTTTCGAGTCCGCTCAACGACTTGAGTGTGCTACACCCCGAGTAGCGTCCTCACTTTGTTTCGAGCTCGCCCGGCACCCTAAGCGTGCTGCGACCGCAGTCGCACCTCTTACTTTGCCTTGAGCCTGCTCAACAATCTGAGTGAGCGGCAACCAGCCGCGGCGAGGTTTCTTGCCGGTGGTAGCCCCGCCAGCGGGTCGCTGACGTCCCGCACTCGGCGCCCGTGGCAAGGCGGAGGCCTACGCCGGCAAGTCCCCGAAAACGTAGGGCGGAAACAAACAAGGCGCCGGTCAAGTAGAGGAGATAACAGTGCGATGCATTGCCTAAGATAAAAAGTTATATTACAAAATGCCTTACTGCTGCTCTAACCAGCCGTTTCCATGGCATATTTAACAGCGGCAGGGAAAGGAGATAAAAGAAAGGGGCAGGCGGCCTAGTCCACGCGGTCGCCCTCGATCCTCTTGACCCCGGCCGCCTTCTTGACGATAGGGGCGATGAGGGCCTGGATCCCCGTCAGGTCTGCGTTCTCCAGCAAGGGCCTGAGGACGTTAGTAAGCCTGATGTCGGGGTTGCGGAAAACGATCTTCACCAGCACCCTCTCGAGGGCCCCGGAGATGGCCTCCCGCGTCTCGTCGGCCAGCTCCTTCGGAAGCAACGTTCGGAGGTGCTGGAGCGCCTGCACCACCCCCTGGAAGAAGGAAGTGAGCTTGGCGCTGGGCACGACGTCCTCGTCGGTGAGGGACTGGTGGCCCTCGATCCCCAGCAGCGTCAGCTCCTTGTCGATGGTGGCGGCGATGTCGACGAGGCCCTCCGTCCACCGCTCCACCGTATCCCCGAAGGTGTTCTGGGAAACGGCGGCGCGCCTCAGCAGCTCCTCGTTGCCGTCGACCTCCTTCCGTAAAGCCGCCTCCCGCTCCTTAGCGCTGTCCAGCGCCTTGCCGAGCGCCTCCAATTTCAGTTCCAGAGTGGAGTTGGAGTTCTTGGCGGCGTCAAGCTCCTGGATCTTCTCGGCGAAGCGACCCTGAAGCTCACCGAGGGTGAGCGCACCCTTCTCGCGCTCCTGCCGGAGCGCGGCGAGCTCCTCGTCCTTCGCCTTGAAGTCGGAATCGAGCCGCGCCTCCGCACCTCCCTCCACTTAAAGAGGGAACGGGCGTTTCGCCCCCACGACGCCGCGATAAGCGCGCGCCGCCTGGGGAAGGTGCGACGGATGCGGAGTTAAGGAGCAGCGCGACCAAGGCCACGCGTGCCCGTGCACTGTTAGGGCCTGGCCCAACGACGCTCGGCACCGTGTGTGGCCCAGGCCCGGGGGCTCCTGTCGGTGTACTAAAGTAGGGGTACCTTAGTACCCCAGACTTGTGCACGGGCAGTTGTAGCACCCTGCGGCGAGGCCCGCCCAGGAAGCGCCAAGAGAAGACCAAGCATTCAAGACAAGGCCCCCGGCAAGAGGAGCTTGCCGGGCCAAGAAGACAAGACCCCGGCAAGAGGAGCTTGCCGGGACGACTAAGCCCATGTAATACCATCCAAGAACAAAGTATACGAGACAGAAGATCGAGACCCCGACAAGAGGAGCTTGTCGGGAAGGCCGAACCCAGGCACCACAAGAGAAGCCCGCCATGGCGCGCCATGCGCCCCGGCAAGGCCTGATAGCCGGCAAGCTATCAGGCACAGGAAGACGACCCCCGCGGCAAGCCACTTGCCGCGGCAAATCGCCACCTCAGGACTGCGCTCCAGCTCACCCGCCCACGCGTCGCTCCGGGGTTTCCCCCAAGGGCACGTGGCGGGGCACCGCGCAGCCTGGGGTATGCGGTGGCATGCAGCCACCACCGTGGCGAGCGGTGGCGCACCTAACGGTCCGCCTCGGTGCTGTCCAGGCGACCGTGACGGGCATTTAATGCCCTTGTCCCCTACCGTCAGAAGTAGGTATGATAACACTGTGCCGCACTGTAGCGCCACTGTTCCCGCACTGTTACAACTTCCACCCCTTTTACACTTTTACCCCTTTTCTCTTACGTTGACACCTGTCGGTGACCCCTTTGCGCTATAAAAGGAGGCCCGTGTGCAACGTAGAGGGGGTTCGGAGATTCGGAATCCAGACATCCATACGCTCGGTGTAGCTAGCTCTCCAAGCTCCCGAGCTCCCCAGTTCAATACAACCAAGCAGGAGTAGGGTTTTACGCGTCCATCGCGGCCCGAACCTGGGTAAACCGCCCGTGTGCTCGCCTCGATCTGCTCTCCGTGCTCCCTCCGCCCCCCTCACCGGACAACGGAAGGGGCTCCGGCCCCATAGGTGCTCGCGGGGGACGCCGTCCACCCCGACAGCGGGTGTTGGAAATATGCCCTAGAGGCAATAATAAAATGGTTATTATTGTATTTCCTTGTTCATAATAATTGTCTATTGTTCATGCTATAATTGTATTAACTTGAAACCATAATACATGTGTGAATACATAGACCTCAACATGTCCCTAGTAAGCCTCTAGTTGACTAGCTCGTTGATCAATAGATGGTTATGGTTTCCTGACCATGGACATTGGATGTCATTGATAACGGGATCACATCATTAGGAGAATGATGTGATGGACAAGACCCAATCCTAAGCATAGCACAAGATCGTGTAGTTCGTTTGCTAAGAGCTTTTCTAATGTCAAGTATCATTTCCTTAGACCATGAGATTGTGTAACTCCCGGATACCATAGGAATGCTTTGGGTGTACCAAACGTCACAACGTAACTGGGTGGCTATAAAGGTGCACTACAAGTATCTCCGAGAGTGTCTGTTGGGTTGGCACGAATCGAGACTGGGATTTGTCACTCTGTATGACGGAGAGGTATCTCTGGGCCCACTCGGTAATGCATCATTATAATGAGCTCAATGTGACTAATGAGTTAGCCACAGGATCATGTGTTACAGAACGAGTGAAGAGACTTGCCGGTAACGAGATTGAACAAGGTATAGGGATACCGACGATCGAATCTCGGGCAAGTAACATACCGATAGACAAAGGAAATTGTATACGGGATTGATTGAATCCCCGACATCGTGGTTCATCTGATGAGATCATCGTGGAACATGTGGGAGCCAACATGGGTGTCCAGATCCCGCTGTTGGTTATTGGCCAGAGAGCTGTCTCGGTCATGTCTGCATGATTCCCGAACCCGTAGGGTCTACACACTTAAGGTTCGGTGACGCTAGAGTTGTTATGGGAATTAGTGTGCAGTTACCGAATGTTGTTCGGAGTCCTGGATGAGATCCCGGACGTCACGAGGAGTTCCGGAATCGTCCAGAGGTAAAGAGTTATATATGGGAAGTCCTATTTTGGCCACCGGAAAATGTTCGGGATTTTTCGGTATTGTACCGGGAAGGTTCTAGAAGGTTCTGGAGTGGGGCCCACCTGGATGGGGGGACCCACATGAACGTGGGTAGTGTGCGCAAGGCCCCACACCCTTGGTCAAGGTGCACCAAGATCCCCCCTTAGAAGGAATAAGATCCCGAAGGGATAAGATCAAGATCCCTAGAAAGGGGGGATAACAATCGGTGGGGAAGGGAAATGATGGGATTTCTTTCCCCCACCTTTGCCAACGCCCCAATGGACTTGGAGGGCAAAAAACCATCCCCCTCCACCCCTATATATACGTGGGAGGCGCATGGGAGCCGTACCCCTTCCGCTGGTGCAGCCCTCTCCCTCCCCAACACCTCCTCCTCCGTAGTAGTGCTTGGCGAAGCCCTGCCGGAGAACTGCAAGCTCCACCACCACGCCGTCGTGCTGCCGGAGCTCTCCCTCAACTTCTCCTCTCCCCTTGCTGGATCAATAAGGAGGAGACGTCCCGGGGCTGTACGTGTGTTGAACGCGGAGGCGCCGTTGTTCGGCGCTTAGATCGGAATCAACCGCGATCTGAATCGCTACGAGTACGACTCCTTCATCCTCGTTCTTGTAATGCTTCCGCATCGCGATCTTCAAGGGTATGAAGATGCACTCCCCTCTCTCTCTCTCTCTCTCTAGTTGCTAGTCTCTCCATAGATTGATCTTGGTGATGCATAGAAATTTTTTAATTTCTGCAACGATCCCCAACAGCGGGTGTGCGGCAGGGTGCAGCGACCGCCTGGTGTGCGGGCAGAAGCAGCGACCGGCAAGGTGCGCAAGTGCAGCAAGGGGCGGCAGCAGGGTGTGTGGTTGCGCGGAAACAGAGCATCGACTTGGTTCAAAATGGCCCTGGCGAACATGCCTCAGTCAAGATCAAAACGACGGCTAATGATGGAAATCAAGTTCGGGAAGAGCTGGGGAGGAGCGGCTGCTCACCATGGGCTCGAGGGTCACGATGTGGAGGCCGGGTACGCGACGACGGAGGCGTGAGGAGGCACTGATCGCGGAAGGGTTCCGGTGCACGAACTTGAAGCAGGGGAAGAAGAGGATGCGGGCATCGCGGCCTTGGCTTCCCTTGGCGAGATGGTGTCCGATCCATGACGTAGAGGAAGTAGCCGACATCGAGGAAGAAGATGGCCGGGGTCGCGGGGCGTGGGGAAGAAGGAGAGCATGCCGGCGATGAAGCGCGATGCTCCGACGCTCTCTCGGTCTCTGACTCTTGAGGAGGAAGGAGAAACAGGGGAAGGGAAAGGGTGGCGGCGGCGAGAGGGGGGAGAGGAAAACCCTAGGGCGAGGCCCGGGGCGGCTTTATAGAGGGGCACGCGGGCAAGGGCGCCGCGGTGGCCATGTGCCCCGTCCTTTTACTATGAGAGAGAGAGAGCTGCGGGAGGAGGAAGAAAAGGTGAGGAGTGAGGGAATGACAGGTGGGGTCGCCTAGGTGATCCTGTAGAATTTACCAGCGAGAGGGAGAGAAGGGGCACGCTGGCGCTGGCTGGGCTCCAGGAAGGAGGAGGCCCAAGTGCAGCGCCCCGGCTAAGGCCCTTTTCCTTTTAAACAAACCCTCTGGCCAAATAAAACCAAAGATGCAAAAGAGAAAAGGCCACGGAGTTTGAGAAGAATTAGGCTAAGAACAAAATATCCCCGAACGTCAGGAATTATGCAGCATTTGAATAAAATGCTCTGGCAATTTGTAGAGACTGCAAATTCAATCAAACTTGAAAATAATTCAAGCTTGAATAAATCCTTAGCCCAACCAAAACACTTCCGAAAGACTTGAAAACTGGGGGAGGTGGTCTTGGCATGGTGTAGGGAATAAAGAAATATAGTGAACATTAATCTGGAGCAGAAAATGTCAAAAGAGAAATAATTGAAAGAAAGGGAAGAGGAGAAGTTTGGATGGGATAGAAACTTGGGTGAACTTGATGAATTGTTGCTGGTATGTGCATGGAACAAAAATGAGGTGGAGATAAGAATAAGAGGGGTTCACACAAGAACACACAACAAAACTTAAATATGCAAAACAAGGCATGATGATCATGATGCAATGCAATAGAATGGCAAGAGGCACATCACATCACGAAGCATAGAACAAACCAAGGATGGTGCAATGCAATATAATACAAGATGAACATGATGCAAGAAGCAAAATAACAAGGCACTCAACATGATCATGGCATAAACTTATAATGATGAAATATGCAAAACAATTATGATAATGCAACAAACATAATAAACACACGGCAACAACTACAAAAAAATGGAAGGCAACTGGAGCATCGGTCTCGGGGCGATACAACACTCCACCACTACGAGAGGATCTCGTCCCGAGCTCTAGGATGGCACCGGAGGGAAAACGGGGGAGCAATAGGTAAAAAAAAGTTGCTTCTTTGACAAACGAGTGAAACCAAAGAACCTTGAGAGGTTGAATGATACGTCTCCGTCGTATCTACTTTTCCAAACACTTTTGCCCTTGTTTTGGACTCTAACTTGTATGATTTGAATGGAACTAACCCGGACTGACGCTGTTTTCAGCAGAATTGCCATGGTGTTGTTCTTTGTGCAGAAAACAAAAGTTCTCGGAATGACCTGAAACTCCACGGAATATATTAGAATAAATAATAAAAAATCCTCGCCAAAGATGAAGACCAGGGGGCCCACACCCTGTCCACGAGGGTGGGGGCGCGCCCCTCCCCCTGGGCGCGCCCCCCTACCTCGTGGGCCCCCTGGATGCCCTCCGATGCCCTCGTGGGCCCCCTGGATGCCCTCCAACTCCATATATTGGCTTTCGGGGAGAAAAAAATCAGAGAGAAAGTTTCATCGCGTTTTACGCTACGGAGCCGCCGCCAAACCCTAATCTCTCTCGGGAGGGCTGATCTGGAGTCCGTTCGGGGCTCCGGAAAGGGGGATTCGTCGCCGTCGTCATCATCAACCATCCTCCATCACCAATTTCATGATGCTCACCGCTGTGCGTGAGTAATTGCATCGTAGGCTTGCTAGACGGTGATGGGTTGGATGAGATTTATCATGTAATCGAGTTAGTTTTGTTAGGTTTTGATCCCTAGTATCCACTATGTTCTGAGATTGATGTTGCTATGACTTTGCTATGCTTAATGCTTGTCACTAGGCCCGAGTACCATGATTTCAGATCTGAACCTATTATGTTTTCATGAATATATGTGAGTTCTAGATCCTATCTTGCAAGTCTATAGTCACCTACTATGTGTTATGATCCGGCAACCCCGAAGTGACAATAATCGGGACCACTCCCGGTGATGACCATAGTTTGAGAAGTTCATGTATTCACTATGTGTTAATGCTTTGTTCCGATTCTCTATTAAAAGGAGGCCTTCATATCCCTTAGTTTCCAATAGGACCCTGCTGCCACGGGAGGGTAGGACAAAAGATGTCATGCAAGTTCTTTTCCATAAGCATGTATGACTATTTACGGAATACATGCCTACATTATATTGGTGAACTGGAGCTAGTTCTGTGTCACCCTATGTTATGAATGTTACATGATGAACCACATCCGGCATAATTATCCATCATTGATCCGGTGCCTACGAGTTTTCCATATACTGGTTTACGTTTATTTACTTTTCCGTTGCTACTGTTACAATCACTACAAAAATACCAAAAACATTACTTTTGCTGTCTTTACTTTAGTTACCGTTACCACCACTATCATATTACTGTGCTACTAAACACTTTGCTGCAGATACTAAGTTTCCAGGTGTGGTTGAATTGACAACTCAGCTGCTAATACTTGAGAATATTCTTTGGCTCCCCTTGTGTCGAATCAACAAATTTGGGTTGAATACTCTACCCTCGAAAACTGTTGCGATCCCCTATACTAGTGGGTTATCAAGACCTTTTTCTGGCACCGTTGCCGGGGAGCATAGCTCTATTCTTTGAGTCACTTGGGATTTATATCTGCTAGACACTATGAAGAACTTGAAAGACGCTAAGACAAAAATTTATCCCTCAACTACGAGGGGAGGTAAGGAACTGCCATCTAGCTCTGCACTTGATTCACCTTCTGTTATGAGTAAGCTAGCGACACCTAAGCCTACTACTGCTATGAATTCTGATATGTCGCATGTTATTGATGATGCCACTTCTGCTATGCATGATACTTATGATGAAACTACTTCTATGCTTGATACTACTGTGCCACTTGGTGAATTTCTAGATGAGCAAATTTCTAAGTCTAGAGAAAGAGAAATTAGTGAACCTGAACACGATGATGTTAGTGATGATGAACCTATGCCTGTTATTCCTAATAATGAATCTTATGAAGCTATTCTTGCTTGTCCGGATAAACCTGAACGTAAGAGGTTACTAATTAAGTGGAGTAAGGAATCTTTTAGAGGTAAGATGAGACCCGACCCTGCTTTTGCTACTTCACCTATCTGTGTTCCTGATCAGGATTATTATGATATTACTGTTGATCCAGATATAATTACTTTGGTTGAATCTGATCCTTTTTATGGCTATGAATCTGAAACTGTTGTGGCACATCTTCGTAAGTTAGATGAAATAGCTGCCCTGTTTACTAATAATCTGAGATCGCACCACTTTTATATACTCAAAATATTTCCGTTCTCATTAAAGGATGATGCTAAGAAATGGTTTAATTCTCTTGATCCTGCCTGTGTGCAAAGTCCACAGGATATGATTTATTACTTCTCTACTAAATATTTCCCTGCTCATAAGAAACAAGCTGCTTTGAGGGAAATATACAATTTTGTGCAAATTGAACAAGAGAGTCTCCCACAAGCTTGGGGAGGCTTCTCAAGTTACTTAATGCTTTGCCTGATCATCCTCTTAAGAAACCTGAAATATTTGATATCTTTTATAATGGACTAACTGATGCTTCCAGAGATTACCTGGATAGTTGTGCTGGTTCTCTTTTCAGGGAAAGAACACCGGATGACGCTGAAATTTTATTGAATAATATGTTGGCAAATGAAAATAATTGGGCACCTCCTGAGCCACCTCCCGAGCCAACTCCTGAGCCAGCTCCTGAGCCAATTACTGAGCCTATTCCTAAACCAACTCCGAAGAAGAGAGGTGTTCTATTTCTCAGTCCCGAAGATATGCAAGAGGCAAAGAAATCTATGAAAGAAAAAGGTATTAAAGATGAAGATGTTAAGAATTTACCTCCTATTGAAGAAATACATGGTCTTAATTTACCGCCTGTTGAAGAAGTATATGATCTCAATTACTTATTTACTGAAGAACCTCCCAATATCCCGACACAGGTAGTAAAGGTAAATTCTCTCTATAGATATGATAAAGTTGAAGTCCCTCGTACTAAAATTGCTAGTCAGTGCTTGGATGAGTTTGATGACTTTATGTTTAAGCAAGATGACTTTAATGATTATTTTGGTAGACAATTAAAGCGGAATACCTTTATGATTAAACGCTTGAGTGTTTATATGGATAATATTAGAGGTGAACTTAAACTTGTTAGCAAACATGCTTCTATGGTTACCACTCAAGTAGAACAAGTACTTAAAGCTCAGAAAGAAATGCTTGATGAAATGAATAGTAAGAAAAATGATTATGTTGTTAGAGTGGCTACTAGAACTGGTAGAATGACTCATGAACCTTTGTATCCTGAAGGCCACCCTAAGAGAATCGAGCAAGATTATCAAAGAAATAATATTGATGCACCTAGTTCTTCTAAAAGGAAGAAAAAGAAAAATGATAGAACTGTGCAAACTTCTAGTGAACCTATTGCTGAACCACCTGATAATCCAAATGATATCTCTATGTCTGATGCTGAAACACAATCTGGTAATGAACATGAACCTGGTGAAGATGTTAATGATGATGTTCATGATGATGCTCAACCTAGTAATGATAATGATGTAGAAGTTGAACCTGCTGTTGATCTTGATAACCCACAATCAAAGAATCAACGTTATGATAAAAGAGACTTCGTTGCTAGGAAACATGGTAAAGAAAGAGAACCATGGGTTCAGAAACCCATGCCTTTTCCTCCGAAACCATCCAAAAAAAAGGATGATGAGGATTTTGAGCTTTTTTGCTGAAATGATTAGACCTATCTTTTTGCGTATGCGATTGACTGATGTGCTCAAAACAAATCCTTATGCTAAGTATATGAAGGATATCATTACTTATAAAAGAGAGATACCAGAGGCTGAAATTTCCACCATGCTTGCTAATTACACTTTTAAGGGTGGAATACCAAAGAAACTTGGAGATCCAGGAGTACCTACTATACCATGCTCCATTAAAAGAAATTATTTTAAAACTGCTTTATGTGATCTTGGAGCCGGAGTTAGCGTTATGCCTCTCTCTTTATATCGTAGACTTGACTTGAATAGGTTGACACCTACTGAAATATCTTCGCAAATGGCTGATAAATCAACTGCTATACCTGTCGGTATTTGTGAGGATGTGCCTGTTGTGGTTGCAAACGTTACTATTTTAACGGACTTCGTTATTCTTGATATTCCCGAGGATGATAGTATGTCTATTATTCTTGGAAGACCTTTCCTTAATACTGCAGGGGCTGTTATTGATTGCAATAAAGGCAATGTCACTTTTCATGTTAATGGTAATGAGCATACGGTGCACTTTCCGAGGAAACAACCTCAAGTTTATAGTATCAACTCTATTGGAAAAATTCCATCGATTATATTTGGAGGTTTTGAATTTCCTCTTCCTACTGTCAAAAAGAAATATGATATACTTATTGTTGGGGATGTCCATATCCCCGTTGAGGTAACATAGTGTTATTCGGAATTTCTCCGTTTCCATGATTATCGGAATGAGTTTGTTAACAAGACTTGATCAACCTTGTTAGTGGATTCTTTTTTGATGAGCATGAGATGGATGAAACTAGAAGCACAACCTTCTGTACCCTCTTTATATTTTCTGTTCTTTAATAGAAATAAAGTAAAATAGTATTTTTCTGTCTGTTTCCTGACTTATCCGTGCAATATAAAAATATCCCAAAAATAAAAGTCCTCAGAATGCCATGCCAATTTAATATGACTTTTTCGGGAATATTTAAGGATTTTTAGTGCAAAAATTACCGCGGGGGGAGCTGCCACCTGGTCACGAGGGTGGAGGGCGCGCCCTACCCCCTGGGCGTGCCCCCCTGCCTCGTGGGCCCACGGTGGCCCTCCTCCACTTATCCCTGCACCCATCTTCTTCCTCTGCCTCACACAAACCCGAAAAACAAACTCAAGCTCGTGTTCCAACAACTTTTGCTGCGATTTTCGATCTCCTTGCTCAAAGCACCTCCCACAAAACTGCTTGGGGAGATTGTTCCTTGGTATGTGACTCCTCCATTGGTCCAATTAGTTTTTGTTCTAGTGCTTTATTCATTGCAAATTTGTGCTGCATAGGTGACCATGTTCTTGAGTTTGCATGTCAAATTTATATGGTTACAAGTAGTTCTAATGCTTGATATATGCTCTAGGCACTTGTATGAGTAGTTGCTATCAATCTTATTGAAGTTGGTTCACTTTTGTTTGAAGTTACTAAAAATTTCAGATTGTTTCAGAAATAATGAAGAGACTTTTGAGGGGCTCGTCGTGCCGAAGTTCTAAGGAGAAACAAAAGGAAGAAGAACAGAAGCCCAAATTTAATCTGCCTCGTATCACGGAGGTCCGGCCGTGTGAATGGCCTTCCGATGACTCCTTGAGGAGTGCTGGGATTTATGAAGATTTCTATCTATTGATGGAGAACGCCGGCCTCACCAACTTCCTCCATGACCAACGTCATCAGTATCTCTAACTCACAAATACTTTCGTGCAGAACTTCTACTTTTTCCCTCCGAAATCACCTCCAACAGTAGAGTTCCATTTATATGATGTTGCTAGGGAGATGACATTAGCTGCATTTTGCGAGGTTTGCAAAATACCTTTTTGAGGGTTCTTTAGATGAACCACACCATAATGAAGTGGAAGCTTATATGGATACTATCACTGTGGGAGAAACCAGGAAGGTTTCTGATGCAAGAATTACTAGCATGCATTTCCCTGTTTTACGCTACTTTGCCTTATTTGCTAGTCGTTGCTTGATTGGTCGCGGGAACTGTGGGAACCTTAGTATTCCTAATATTATTATTTTGCTCCATGGTTTATACCGCAATAACTCTGTTAGTATGGGTCGAATTGTTGCTAGACGGTTGAATATGAACCGTACTAAGGGCCCCATCTTTGGAGGCATTTATGCTTCACGCCCAGCTGAACATTTTGAAATACCTATTAGGCATGAGGAGAAAGAAGAAACAGCGCTGCCCCGTGCTTATTTAGATTATAAGAGTATGGTAGCGCATGATTTTCTTGTTAAGAATCACGAAGGGGCGCTTAAATACAAATTGTACTTTGATAAACATCACCCTGAGACTATTACTTTGCATGCTCCCTCTTTGTTTAACTTGTCTGCAGGTACTTACATTGTTCCGTGGGCGGCTGTTCAAGCCTATCGGAATCCTGCACCAGCCTCGGAACCGGAGCCTCCACGAATGTCTGTTTATTCTTGGGATCCTAAGGCGGTTGCCAGCCAGTGGCAGTCAAAGTCCTCTTCATCACATTATGATCCCAACTATTCTTCATCGTAGTACGGCCCCAGCTTCACCTACGAATATCAGCCAGGTTATCCCTGGCAATAGACCAACTTAGGCCAAAAGCCTAAGCTTGGGGGAGTACGTATTTCCCACCGACATTACATTCATGTTCACACACACTCATTGCTAGATGTCGGTGCTCATACTCTTTCATTGTAGTATCCATGTTAGTTTAAATTTATTTTTCTAGCTTTCTTCTTGTGTGTTTGATAAACCTTAAGAAAAAAATTAGTTAGTCTACTTTCCATGCTTGTAGTAGAATTAAAAAGAAAACCCAAAAATATTTCCCGTCCTTCTTTTGCTTGTTGGGAGCTTTCCCGTGTAAATAGTTTTTATTTTTCTTTTCCTTACTTTGGGGGTCGAGAAGACTATATTGAAAATGCTTAGTGGCTCTTATATGCATGATTGTTTATTTAACTTAGAGCCCATATTACTTGTCTTCTCTCTTGAGTTGAATGCTTGCAGATTCCAGCTTAGTCCAATGCACGTGCACTCTTATTATTATATACACCGTTCAGTCGTGCAAGTGAAAGGCAATAATGATGATATATGATGGACTCATTGGGATGAGAAAAGCTGGTATGAACTCGACCTCTCTTGTTTTTGTAAATATGATGATTCATCGTTCCTGATTCAGCTATTATGAAGTAAACATATTTGCAATGAAATTTAGAGATTATAGTTGCTTCTGCCATGCTTGATTAGCTTTGAGTTATAATGGTTAACCTTGCGTGCTAACATGCTATTGAGATGATTATGATGTGGTGTGATAGGATGGTATCCTCCTTTAAATGAATTGAGTGACTCGACTTGGCACATGTTCACGCATGTAGTTGAATCAAATCAACATAGCCTTCATGATATTTATGTTCATGGTGGATTATATCCTACTCATGCTTATATTCGGTGTGAATTAATTTTAATGCATGTTTACGACTGTTGTCGCTCTCTCAGTTGGTCGCTTCCCAGTCTTTTGCTAGCCTTCACCTGTACTAAGCGGGAATACTGCTTGTGCATCCAAACTCCTTAAACCCCAAAGTTGTTCCATATGAGTCCACTATACCTTCCTATATGCGGTATCTACCTGCCGTTTCAAGTAAATTTGTATGTGCCAAACTCCAAACCTTCAAATGAAATTCTGTTTTGTATGCTCGAGCAGCTCATGTGCAACTATGGCTGCCTATATCTTCCATGCTTGGTAGGTTATTCTCAAGAGGAGTGGACTCCTCTCCTCATTGACGAGAAAGGGCCGGTAACCAGGATGTCCAGTCCCATGATCCAAAAAGATCAAAGCAAATCAAAATAATTAAACAAAACTCCCCCTGGGACCCGTTGAATGTTGGAGGCACTCGTTGTTTCGAGCAAGCCATGGATTGATGCTTGTGGAGGAGGGGGAGTATAAACCTTTACCATTCTGTTTGGGAACTGCCTATAATGCATGTAGTATGGAAGATACAGCCATCTCATAGTTGTTGCGTTGACAGTGAAAGTATGCCGCTCAAAATATTATTTATCTCTATTTCAAAAATCGAGCTCTGGCACCTCTACAAATCCCTGCTTCCCTCTGCGAAGGGCCTATCTATTTACTTTTATGTTGATTCATCACCCTTCTTATTAAAAAGCACCCGCTGGAGAGCACACTGTCGTTTGCATTCATTATGATTGGTTTATATTAGGTATGACTTGACTGGATCTCTTTTACCATGAATTACAATGTTTCGTCAGTCCTTGATCTTTAAAGGTGCTCTGCATTTATGTTTTGCGGTCTCAGAAAGGGCTAGCGAGATACCATTTTGTTATATCATGTTATGATTATTTTGAGAAAGTGTTGTCATCCGAGTTTTATTATTATGGCTCGCTAGCTAATTATGCTATTGATATGAGTAATTGTGAGACCTACGTGTTATTGTGAGTATGGTTAGTTCATAATAATTGCTGAAACTTGAATGCTGGCATTTCATGTTTACAACAACAAGAGCAAACAGAGTTTGTAAAAGTTTTTCTTTTTCTCTTTCAGTTTGTCAACTGAATTGCTTGAGGACAAGCAAGGGTTTAAGCTTGGGGGAGTTGATACGTCTCCGTCGTATCCACTTTTCCAAACACTTTTGCCCTTGTTTTGGACTCTAACTTGTACGATTTAAATGGAACTAACCCAGACTGACGCTGTTTTTAGCAGAATTGCCATGGTGTTGTTTTATGTGCAAAAAACAAAAGTTCTCGGAATGACCTGAAACTCCATGGAATATCTTAGAATAAATAATAAAAACTCCTCGCCAAACATGAAGACCAGGGAGCCCACACCTTGTCCACGAGGGTGGGGGCGCGCCCCTCCCCCCTGGGCGCGCCCCCTACCTCGTGGGCCCCCTGGATGCCCTCCGACGCCAACTCCAACTCCATATATTCGCTTTCGGGGAGAAAAAAATCAAAGCGAAAGTTTCATCGCGTTTTACGATACGGAGCCGCCGCCAAACCCTAGTCTCTCTCGGGAGGGCTGATCTGGAGTCCGTTCGGGGCTCCGGAAAGGGGGATTCGTCGTCGTCGTCATCATCAACCATCCTCCATCACCAATTTCATGATGCTCACCGCCGTGCGTGAGTAATTGCATCGTAGGCTTGCTGGACGGTGATGGGTTGGATGAGATTAATCATGTAATCGAGTTAGTTTTGTTAGGGTTTGATCCCTAGTATCCACTATGTTCTGAGATTGATGTTGCTATGACTTTGCTATGCTTAATGCTTGTCACTAGGGCCCGAGTGCCATGATTTCAGATCTGAACCTATTATGTTTTCATGAATATATGTGAGTTCTAGATCCTATCTTGCAAGTCTATAGTCACCTACTATGTGTTATGATCCGGCAACCCCGAAGTGACAATAATCGGGACCACTCCCGGTGATGACCATAGTTTGAGGAGTTCATGTATTCACTATGTGTTAATGCTTTGTTCCGGTTCTCTATTAAAAGGAGGCCTTAATATCCCTTAGTTTCCAATAGGACCCCGCTGCCACGGGGGGGGGGGGTTAGGACAAAAGATGTCATGCAAGTTCTTCTCCATAAGCATGTATGACTATTTACGGAATACATGCCTACATTATATTGGTGAACTAGAGCTAGTTCTGTGTCACCCTATGTTATGACTGTTACATGATGAACCACATCCGGCATAATTATCCATCATTGATCCGGTGCCTACGAGTTTTTCATATACTGGTTTACGTTTATTTACTTTTTCGTTGCTACTGTTAGAATCACTACAAAAATACCAAAAACATTACTTTTGTTGTCTTTACTTTAGTTACCGTTACCACCGCTATCATATTACTGTGCTACTAAACACTTTGCTGCAGATACTAAGTTTCCAGGTGTGGTTGAATTGACAACTTAGCTGCTAATACTTGAGAATATTCTTTGGCTACCCTTGTGTCGAATCAACAAATTTGGGTTGAATACTCTACCCTCGAAAACTGTTGCGATCCCCTATACTTGTGGGTTATCATTGAACAATTTCGAGAAAAGAATACAACGAAGATGAACGAAATTGAAAACACTCCGTTAGAAAAGAGGAACAAGGAACACTATGAGAACCTTATAGGTTGAAAGACCAAAGAAAAAGGGTTACAATGGACAAGAAGTACATGCAAGCACTCCGGGTGAAACGAGATGTACGAGGAACAATAAAGAACAATTACGACAACACTCCGGTTGGAAATGGAAGGCATAGAATATGAACTTGGCAAAATGAAAGCACTTGGATGAGACTCTACTTAAAAGAGGAATGATAGACACAACACTCCGGTTAAATGGATAAGCACGAAAATAACACTATCTTCACAATTCGAGATGATGAGCGAAGAGAGCAACATCACATTGCCTCCAGAAGAAGGAATAGAAGATTCATTATTGGAATAAAAGAATGGAGAAGGAAATGCCAATTTCTGCCACAACTGAGCTTGGAAAGCACCTTTCCAAGAAGGTTATAACAGAGTTGTTGGAAAACCAACAACGAAAGAATAAGCTTGTAGTGGGCTTAAGGAATACTTCTCAAAATTATGAGGTTAAATCCTGCCACTAACGAAAACAATAGATTTGATGGATATGAACAAGGAGACGAGAAATTTATTTCACCAAGAACTTGGGTCATTTATAAGCACCATAACTAGCTCACTACAAGCCTTAGGGAAAGATTTAGGTGACAATGACACAAGATAACTCCAATGAAGAGATTGATGGATTTAAAATACCTCATTCTTGACGACAAGTGAATCATGGAACATGAATGGAAATTGTCAAGAAGGACATAACACCACCTCAAAAAAATATTGTAGAAAGAATTGTTGGAAATATGCCCTAGAGGCAATAATAAATAGGTTATTATTATATTTCCTTGTTCATGATAATCATTTATTATCCATGCTAGAATTGTATTGATAGGAAACTCAAATACATGTGTGGATACATAGACAACACCATGTCCCTAGTAAGCCTCTAGTTGACTAGCTCGTTAATCAATAGATGGTTACGGTTTCCTGACCATGGACATTGGATGTCATTGATAATGGGATCACATCATTAGAAGAATGATGTGATGGACAAGACCCAATCCTAAGCATAGCACAAGATCGTGTAGTTCATATGCTAAAGCTTTTCTAATGTCAAGTATCATTTCCTTAGACCATGAGATTGTGCAACTCCCGGATACCGTAGGAATACTTTAGTGTGCCAAACGCCACAACGTAACTGGGTGGCTATAAAGGTGCACTACGGGTATCTCTGAAAGTGTCTGTTGGGTTGGCACGATTCAAGACTGGGATTTGTCACTCCGTGTGACGGAGAGGTATCTCTGGGCCCACTCGGTAGGACATCATCATAATGTGCACAATGTGATCAAGGAGTTGATCACGGGATGATGTGTTACGGAATGAGTAAAGAGACTTGCCGGTAATGAGATTGAACAAGGTATCGGGATACCGATGATCGAATCTCGGGCAAGTACAATACCGCTAGACAAAGGGAACTGAATACGGGATTGATTGAATCCTCGACATTGTGGTTCATCCGATGAGATCATCGTGGAACATGTGGGAACCAACATGGGTATCCAGATCCTGCTGTTGGTTATTAACTGGAGAACATCTCGGTCATGTCTGCATGGTTCCCGAACCCGTAGGGTCTACACACTTAAGGTTCGATGACGCTAGGGTTATAAAGGAAGTTTGTATGTGGTTACCGAATGTTGTTCGGAGTCCCGGATGAGATCCCGGACGTCATGAGGAGTTCCGGAATGGTCCGGAGGTAAAGATTTATATATGGGAAGTCATCATACGGCCATCGGAATAATTCGGGGGGTTGCTGGTATTGTACCGAGACCACCGAAGGGGTTCCGGGGGTCCACCGGGAGGGTCCACCTGCCCCGGAGGGCCCTATGGGCTGTATGTGGAGAGGGACCAGCCCCTTAGTGGGCTGGGCGCCTCCCCCCTAGGGCCCATGCGCCTAGGGTTTGGGGGAACCCTAAAAGGGGGGCGCCCCTTGCCTTGGGGGGCAAGGAAAACCCCCTGGCCGCCGCCCCCTCCTCAGATGGGATCTGAGGGGGCTGGCCCCCCTCTCCCTTGCCCCTATATATATGTGGGGGGTGGGAGGGCAGCCGCTCCAATGCTCTGGCGCAGCCCTCCCCCTCTCCCAAGTCCTTATCCTCTCCCGTGGTGCTTGGCGAAGCCCTGCAGGATTACCACGCTCCTCCACCACCACCACGCAGTTGTGCTGCTGCTTGATGGAGTTTTCCTCAACCTCTCCCTCTCTCCTTGCTGGATCAAGGCATGGGAGACGCACCGGGCTGTACGTGTGTTGAACGCGGAGGTGCCGTCCGTTCGGCACTAGGATCTCCGGTGATTTGGATCACGACGAGTACGACTCCTTCAACCCCGTTCTCTTGAATGCTTCCGCTTAGCGATCTACAAGGGTATGTAGATGCACTCTATTTCCCCTCATTGCTAGTTTCTCCATAGATAGATCTTGGTGACACGTAGGAAATTTTTGAATTTCTGCTACGTTCCCCAACAGTGGTATCAGAGCTAGGTCTATTGCGTAGATTCTTTACACGAGTAGAACACAAAGTAGTTGTGGGCGTTGATTTTGTTCAATATGCTTACCGTTACTACTCCAATCTTGATTCGGCGGCATTGTGGGATGAAGCGGCCCGGACCGACCTTACACGTACACTTACGTGAGACAGGTTCCACGACTGACATGCACTAGTTGCATAAGGTGGCTAGCGGGTGCCAGTCTCTCCCACTTTAGTCGGATCGGATTCGATGAGAAGGGTCCTTATGAAGGGTAAATAGCAATTGACATATCACGTTGTGGTTTTGCGTAGGTAAGAAACGTTCTTGCTAGAAACCCATAGCAGCCACGTAAAACATGCAAACAACAATTAGAGGACGTCTAACTTGTTTTTGCAGGGTATGCCATGTGATGTGATATGGCCAAAAGGATGTCATGAATGATATATGTGATGTATGAGATGATCATGTTCTTGTAATAGGAATCACGACTTTCATGTCGATGAATATGACAACCGGCAGGAGCCATAGGAGTTGTCTTAATTTATTTATGACTTGCGTGTCAAACATAAACGTCATGTAATTACTTTACTTTATTGCTAACCGTTAGCTGTAGCAGTAGAAGTAATAGTTGGCGAGACAACTTCATGAAGACACGACGATGGAGATCATGATGATGGAGATCATGGTGTCATGCCGGTGACGATGATGATCATGGAGCCCCGAAGATGGAGATCAAAAGGAGCAAAGTGATGATGGCCATATCATGTCACTATTTGATTGCATGTGATGTTTATCATGTTTTTGCATCTTATTTGCTTAGAACGACGGTAGTAAATAAGATGATGCCTCGTTAAAATTTCAAGAAAGTGTTCTCCCTAACTGTGCACCGTTGCGAAGGTTCGTCATTTCGAAGCACCACGTGATGATCGGGTGTGATAGATTCTTTCGTTCGAATACAACGGGTGTTGACGAGCCTAGCATGTACAGACATGGCCTCGGAACACATGCGAAACACTTAGGTTAACTTGACGAGCCTAGCATGTACAGACATGGCCTCGGAACACGGAGGACCCAAAGGTCGAACATGAGTCGTATAGAAGATGCGATCAACATGAGATGTTCACCGATGATGACTAGTCCGTCTCACGTGATGATCGGACACGGCCTAGTTGACTCGGATCATGTAATCACTTAGATGACGAGAGGGATGTCTATCTGAGTGGGAGTTCATAAGATGAACTTAATTATCCTGAACATAGTCAAAAGATCTTTGCAAATTATGTCGTAAGCTCGCGCTTTAGTTCCACTGTTTAGATATGTTCCTAGAGAAAAAATATAGTTGAAAGTTGACAGTAGCGATTATGCGGATAGTAGAAAGCTTATGTCCTTAATGCACCGCTCAGTGTGCTGAACCCCAAACGTCGTTTGTGGATGTTGCGAACATCGGACATACACGTTTAGATAACTACGTGATAGTTCAGTTAAACGGTTTAGAGTTGAGGCACCAAAGACGTTTTCGAAATGTCGCGGAACATATGAGATGTTTCGAGGGCTGAAATTGGGATTTCAGGATCGTGCCCACGTCAAGAGGCTTAAGACCTCTGACTTTCTTAGCCTGCAAACTAAGGGAGAAAAGCTCAATCGTTGAGCTTGTGCTCAGATTGTCTGAGTACAACAATCACTTGAATCGAGTGGGAGTTGATCTTCCAGATAAGATAGTGATGTTTCTCCAAAGTCACTGCCACCAAGCTGCTAGAGCTTCGTGATGAACTATAACATATCAGGGATAGATATGATGATCCTTGAAATATTCGCGATGTTTGACACCGCGAAAGTAGAAATCAAGAAGGAGCATCAATTGTTGATGGTTAGTGAAACCACTATGTCGGTGTACTAGAGTAGGGGTACCCTAGTATCCCGAACTTGTGCACGGGCAGTCGCAGCGTCCCGCGGCAAGGCTTGCCAGGTGATCTCCAAGGTCCTCCTTGGTTCCTTTGGAGCCACTCAAGAACAAAGTATTTAAGCCATGGAGACAAGTCCCAGGCAAGAGGAGCTTGCCGGGAAGGCCACTTAAGGCACAAGGCCCCAGCAAGAGGAGCTTGTCGGGAAGGCCAACCAAGGCATCCCAAGGTACTTACCGCGACGCGCCATGCGTCCCGGAATGACCCGGTGAGCGACAAGTTCCCAGAAGCGACAAGACAACAACCGCGGCAAGGCAATTGTCGCGGCAAGCAACCACTCTGTACCCGCGCTCCAGCTCACCCACCAACGTGTCGCTCTGAGGCACTTCCAGGCGTACGTGGCGGGAGGCTGTGCAGCCAGGGGTGCACCGTGGCAAGCAGGCGCTGACAAGATCGCCATCGTGGCAAGCGGTGGCGCCCCTGACGGTCCCTTTTCTGCACTGTCTGGGCGACATAGATAGGCATTTAATGCCTTTGTCCCCTGCCGTCAGGGTTAGGTATGATACACTATGTAGGTAGCTGTACCTACCGCAGCACCTTTCCATTTTTGCCCTTGCCTACGTTGCCACCTGTTGGAGACCCCTTGAGCATATAAAAGGAGGCCCATGCACAACGTAGGGAAGGGGGAGACGAACAGTAGATCACTCGCGCTCGGTCTCATTAGCTGCTGGTGTGTACTGTAGCACTCAGCGCTCCTGAGCAAGAACTCAATACAATCCACAAAGCAGCAGTAGGAGTATTATCTCTCCGGAGAGCTCCGAAGCTGGGTAAAAACCCCTCGTGTGCCTCGCCTCGATCCGCTCTTCGCGCGGCCTCCGCCCCCCGCCGAACCGAGAAGGGGCTCCGTCCCCATAGGTGCTCGCGGAGCCAGAATCCCCGGCATCTTTGGCGCGCCAGGTAGGGGGCGTCGAGGTTGTGTGAACCTGATCCGGCGTTCGCGCGAGCTACGTCTTCATCGACTTCATCGAAATGCCACCGAAGAAGAAGGCTTCGGAGGCGGCTGCTCCGTCCGCGTCGAACCCACCGCCGCCGGAGCAAACGGCTGGTGGGGAAGGCGCCGGCGGAAGAACGGGCGTCGATGAGGGAGCCCACGGTGCCGCCAGGTCCAAGGACAAGGCGGCGCTGCCCGTCGGCGGCGTAGCAGGCTCCCACGACGACCGGGCGTCCGTGGATGCTCCGCGCCCATCTCAGGAAGCGCGGGACCAGCAGCGTCGTGGTACTCACGGTACCATACGCTCGCTGGACCCAAATCGAGCTGGCGGATCTCGGGATGCTCAAGGCCAGCGTGCACGCCAATGTGCTGGCGCGAGCGAGGCACGGTCGCCTGGACGGAATACTGCTCCTTCTAACATCGTTGGAAGTCCGAGCATATCCCGCTCCTCGCACCGTTCGCCACCGCTACCCGCCACTCCAGCAGAAGCTTTGGCGCGAGCTCAACTGCTCCTAGACTTCCCTCCAACGCCAGACAAGATCGACGACTGGAGGGCCACCATTCAGAGTCTCATCGGCTTCGCCAACGGCGATACTCCACGGCAGGCGACTGCGTCGCAGCCGCGGCAAGCCAGCCAGGCGCGACCCGATGGCGACAAGACCGGTGGGGGTGCAACCACCATGCACTCTCCGCCCCGAAAGCCAAGATCGCCGACTCGCCGGGTCCACCACAACAGCGACTCCACCGCTTCATCAGATCCGCGAACTCGTCGCGATCAACGCCAAGTTCTGCACGAACGACAGCAAGAAGACGCTCGTACTCGCATCGAGCGCCCAAGGGAAACGCGGCGTCAGTTAGACCGACGCGCTGGACCCACTATCGACATGCATGCGCCAGGGGAACCAGGCGACCTGCCGTACGCGGTAGGTTGCCCTGCGTTTACCCGTGAGCTGCGGCAAGTCCAGTGGCCCAGCACGAAGAATTTCAAGCCAGACGTACCCGAGAAGTACGACGGCAAGTTGCATCCATCGGAGTTCCTCAGCATCTACACCATCGCGGTGCAGGCTGCCGGGGGGCGAGACGACAAGATCCTTGCCAACTACTTCCTGCTGGTGCTCAAACCCAACGTCAGGTCCTGGCTCATGCACTTGCCGGAAAACTCCATATCTTCATGGGCAGACCTATGCCATCAGTTTGTCGGCGCCTTTACGGGCGGCCACAAACCTCATGGCCAGGAGAGTGACCTTCACCTGCTTGCCCAGAAGGAAGGAGAGCCCTTGCGCAAGTACATCCAAAGATTCAGCCAAGTGCAACGCAACATCCCATATGTCCACCCTGCCGCGGTCATCAGCGCGTTCCACCAGAACGTGCGTAACCGCAGGATGCGAGAGGAGATGGCGATGTGCAAGATCAGAGATGTCAGCGAGCTATATGCTCTGGCCGACAGGTGTGCATGGGCTGAGGAAGGGAGGAAACTCCCTGGAGAGAATGCAGGAACAGGAGGATCTGACAGCGATGATGCTGCCCCGGCAAATAAAAACCGGCGGCGGAACAACAGGAAAAGGAAAGGCAAAGAAGTGCTAGATGTTGAGCAGTCCGGCAGCGACGGTGGCGCCAAGAAAGCCAAAGATGGTAGCTCCGGCAAGGAGGTTGCCACATGCGCCAACTGCCAGGCTGTGGCGGCCGCCGACAAGCAGGACAGCACCAACAAACAGTACTGCAAGATCCACCGCACCAAGGGACATGACCTCCAGAGCTGCAAGAAGGTCCCCAAGATCAACGCCAAGAGTGCTGAGGAGCAGTCTGCTCCGACAAGCCCCAGGGTTTGTTTCGTTGTAGCAGACGCTCCCGACAAGTTTTGCTCCGGCAAGCTTGCCGGGGAACGTCAAGCTCCGGCTGAGCCGCAGGTTCTCGCCGTAGAAGCGGATGTTCCCGCAGCAGCATATATGCCTTTAGTCCTTGCTGTCGAGCCACAAGCTCCAGCATGGGCACAGCAGATCGTCCGTTTCCTCCAGACAGGAGAACTTCCCGAAGAGCTAGAAGAAGCGGAAAGAGTAGCCCGGCAGTCAAGTATGTACCAGTTTGTCGACAACGCACTGTACAGAAGAAGACTCAACGGTGTGAAATTGAAGTGTATTCCCCGGGAAGATGGACAGAAGCTGTTGGCAGAGATACATGGAGGCATATGTGGTCACCATATTGGCGCAAGAGCGCTTGCCAGCAAAGCGTTCCGGCAAGGCTTCTTTTGGCCGACAGCCCTCCAGGATGCAACTGCACAAGTAACCAAGTGTGAAGCGTGCCAGTTCCATTCCAAGCAGACACACCAGCTAGCTCAAGCTCTCCAGACGATCCCTTTATCCTGGCCATTTTCGGTCTGGGGGCTCGACATCCTCGGCCCCTTCCCCCGGGCATTCGGGGGCTTTGAGTACTTGTACGTCGCAATCGACAAGTTCACAAAGTGGCCGGAAGTGGAACCAGTGAGGAAGGTGACAGCACAGTCAGCAGTCAGGTTCTTCAGGTCGATTGTTTGCCGATTCGGGATCCC
Source organism: Aegilops umbellulata (assembly GCA_032464435.1). Lineage (NCBI taxonomy): Eukaryota > Viridiplantae > Streptophyta > Magnoliopsida > Poales > Poaceae > Aegilops > Aegilops umbellulata. The sequence goes on from CP136056.1 coordinate 297,104,332, forward strand.
TAAAAGGATCATCACCGACAACGGTACACAATTCACGAGCCGCACCTTCATGCAGTACGTCCAAGATCTTGGCGCCAAGGTCTGCTTCGCTTCTGTTGCTCACCCCAGGAGCAATGGTCAAGCGGAGAGGGCAAATGCTGAAGTGCTGCGTGGGCTCAAGACCAGGACTTTCGACAGGCTGCACAAGTGCGGAAGAAACTGGATCGAGGAGCTGCCGGTGGTTCTTTGGTCGATCAGGACGACGCCAAATCGAGCCACTAGCCAGACACCTTTCGCTCTAGTCTATGGAGCAGAGGAAGTTATCCCCACGGAACTCGTATACGGGTCACCTCGAGTGCTCGCTTATGATGAGCTTGAGCAAGAGCAGCTGCGACAAGATGACGCGCTGCTCCTTGAGGACGATCGTCTTCAGGCTGCTGTGCGAGCTGCCCGCTACCAGCAAGCTTTGCGCCGCTACATAGCCGCAAGGTTAAAGCCAGAAGTCTCGAGGAAGGCGACCTTGTTCTCCGGCGCGTTCATTCCGCCAAGAATTCCAACAAGTTGACGCCGAAGTGGGAAGGCCCTTATCGGGTGAAACGAGTCACTAGGCCTGGCGCTGTCCTCCTTGAGACCGAAGATGGCTTTCCGGTGAGCAACTCCTGGAACATCGAGCATCTTCGTAAGTTTTACCCGTAAGGCGCGGTTGTCGGACCCTGTCCGGCAACCACCTTTTTGTACAAGTATTGCCGCTGTTGCATGTAATCCTTTGTACAAAGCCAGGCGCAGACCCTATGCATAAATAAAGCTCACGTGCTCCGCACACCTTGTCAATTTCATGCTTTTTTGCATGAATTATCTGACACTTTGTGCAGCGAACACCCCCGGTAAGCAATAACGAGCCATAAGGCTCCATATCATTATTTCCTCTACTTTATTTTTCTCAAGGGAATGAAGGCTCCTTCGCCCACAAGTTTGCCGGGGGAAGGGGAAGATAATGGTATGGACCAGGCGTCGTTCAAGAAAGTTTCGCCTTGCCGGGAAGCAAACGACAAGAAGAGCTAAGTGCCAAAGTTTGAGCAATCAGATTTTTTAAATTTGAAGTTATTTTCCTTGAACGACCATGCTTTGTATGGAAAACCTGTGCGCGAAGGAACCGACTCGTGGCTAGTTGCGCCCTTACTTTGTTTCGAGTTCACTCAACAGTTTAAGTGTGCTGCGGATAGAGTCGTACCCTTACCTTGTTTCGAGTTCACTCAACAACTTAAGCGAGCTGCGACTAGTTACGACAAGGTTTCTTGTCGGCAACGGCACTGCCAGCAGGCTGCTTACGTCTCGCACTCAGCGCTCGCGGCAAGAGTGCCTGCGCCGGCAAGTTCCCTAAAAGTGTAGGGCAAAACATACAAAGGAAGGAATCAAGTAAAGGAAATAACATTGCAATTGCTACCCAAAACAAAGTCATATATTACAAGATAGCTTGTCGCGACCCTAATAGACTACTTTCATAACATAATTAGCAGCGGCAAGAAAAGAAGAAAACGGGCGGCCTAGTCCACACGATCGCCCTCAACACTCTTGATCCCGCTCACCTTGTCCACAATGGGTGCGACAAGGTCCTTGAGCGCCTCCAGATCAGCTTCCGCCGGTAGGGATCTGAGGACATTGGTGAGGTTGAGGCCCGGGTTGCGAAAGGCTACCTTCACCAGCACCTTCTGAAGAGCTCCCGCGCAGATCTTGCGTGACTCGTCGGCCAGCTGCTTTGGGATCCTTTCCCGGAGTCGCTGGAGGGTCGTCGCCACGCCTTTGAAGAACAGAGTGAGCTTGGCGCTGGATGGGAGGGTCTCATCGGAGGGATACCCGAGATCCCCCATCCCCAGCTGCGTCAGCTCCTTGTCGATGTCTGCGGCAGCATTCACAAGACTCTTCGTCCACTGCTCCACAGTCTCTCTAAAATCATTCTGGGTGGCGGCTATGCTCTCCAGCAGCGCCTTGTCGGCCTTGATCTCCTTCTTCAGGGATGCCTCCTGCTCCCTGGCGCCGTCCAGCGTCTTGGTCAAGGCAGCCAGCTTCAGCTCAAGATCGGCGTTGGACTCCTTGGCGGCACTGAGCTCCTTGATCTTCTCGGCGAGACGACCCTGCAGCTCGCCAAAGGTGTAGGCGTCCTTCTCGCGCTCATGCTTGAGCGCGGCAAGCGCTTCACCGCTCGCCTTAAGATCAGCCTCCAGCTGCGCCACCTTCGTCTCCAGCTCCTTCTTGGCGGCCTCGGCAGCTGCGGCAGCATCCTTTGCTTCCTTGAGGGCTTCGCCGAGTGTTTGGTCGCGCGCGGCGAGCTCCTCTTCGTGGCTTTCCAGGCTGGCCTTCAGCTGCACCAATTCGCCCTCCCGCGCAGATAGCCCCTCGGCGGCAAGCCGCTGTTGCTCTGCAACTTCTGCCTTCTCGAGGATGAAGGCCTTCTGTGCCTCATCAATCTGCACACGCTCCGCCGCCAGCGACTGGAGAGCTGCCTGGTTGAGACCCCGGAGCTCCTCCGCGCGCTTCTCCATGTCCACCCCCGCCTTCGCGACAAGCGCTTCGCGGGACTCCAGTTTGGCTTGTCGAGCGCGGTAGAGCAACACCAGCTTCCACAGCAGTCGCTCCTCCTTAGGCTCGTCGCTGCTACTGCCTGGCGCGTCGACCAGCGTCAGCCCAGCGGAGGCGAGCACCTCCATGTCAAAGCTTTCTCCTTCGACCGGCGCCCTGGACGTTGACGCCCAGGGGAGGTTGATGAAGACGCCATCGCCGACCTTCAAGTAGACGCCTGGCTGGGGCTCTTCGGAGCCTGGCGCTGTGTCAGCGGCGGGGGGATCGGCGGTCGGTGTAGCACCTGTCGCTCCTGCGGTCTCAGGGTCGTCAGTGTGATTGCCAGACCCCTCGTCGGCTCCTGCGGCGGCAGCCCTGGCGGCCTCTTCGCCGGCAGGATCATCAGCGCCGGCCGCTTCTTCGGTGGCGGCGGCATCGTCAACAGCGACCTCGGTCTCCATCGGCTCCACAGTAGATGGATCTGACGGCTGGAAAAGGAAGAAAAGTCAAGCAAATATCCAAAAAGAAGAACCCAAGGGAAATTTAGAAGCAAGGAGTACCTGTACCAGGCTCGGTAGTTGGGATCTCCGCTGCCGGGGGGTCGCTGGTACTGTCCCTTGCCGAAGACTTCTCCCCTGCCGGGGAGCTATCCCTCGTCGGAGACTTCTCCCTTGCCGGGGAGCTCTCCCTTGTCGGAGACTTCTCCCTTGCCGGGGAACTCTCCCTTGTCGGAGGATTCTCGTTTGCTGGAGAACTCTCCCTTGGCGGCGTAGTCGAAGCAGATGGCATGTCAGGGGCGGCGTCCGGACGCTCCTGGTGGGGCTGCTCTGCTCCTACACAAGCCAACAGTCAGATATCAGCAAGCAAAGAGTATCCATGCGCGCCTAACAGCGGGAAGTAAACCATATACTTACGCCGGGGGATGCGCTGGGGGCTGCTCTGAAGAACAGCTGTCGGGTCCAGCGAGTTTGTCTCGGGCGCACCCCCTGCTGGCACGGTGGGATCATCCTCGATGACAATCACCGGGACCTTTGCTCTCTTTGCCATTCTCTGGGCCAGAGTCCTAAAAAGGAATAAGTTCAGAGTAAAGCAAATGAGATACAAGACAAGACATCAAGTATTGAAGACATGCAAGTACAACAAGAATCTTACTCTTCTTCTTCCTCGTCGGAGCTGAGCGCAGAGAAGTCAAAGCCTGGACCACCTCCGGCGCGAGGAGGCGTAGGAGTAGGATCCCTTGGCCGCTTGGTGGGAGCTGGAGCGGCGGATCGGGAAGACCCCGCTCCAGTTGCCGCTGCAGCGTGGGGTGCTTCCGCGGCAACAGAAGTTGCCGCGGTGGAGCGTGTCGTGCGGCGCGGCGGGGGTTGACTCGTCCGCCGCTCCGCTACGTCCCCGGCCTTGCGAAGACGCCTTCTTGGTGGAGCCGGGGGCTCTGCTTGCGGGGCCGAGGGCTCTGCTTGGGGAGCCGGGGCTCTGCTTGTGGAGCCGGGGGCTCTACTTGTAGAACCGGGGGCTCTGCTTGCGGCAAGCTATCCGAAGATGAAGAAGAAGAGGAGCCGATCTCCAACGAGCCGCTCGTATCCTTGGCGGGCCCGCTCGGCCCGACGTCGTGCTCGGTGGACCTCTTCTCGCCGGCAAGCTCCTCTCGGTCGGCAAGGCTTGCCGCCTCTGCTGCCTCTGCCTCCACCACGGTGAACCCAAACTCGCCCGCAGCGGCGGCTGCCGCCGCCTCTTCCATCCTGGTGGCGATACGCTTGAGCTCATCATCGGTGGTGTCCCGGGTGAGGCCCCTTTTCTCGTCGGCGTCGATCAGCACTTCTATCAAGTTGTCGAAGAACGCCCGCACGACATCATCTGCAGGCTCTATCCAGGCTGGATCAATTCCATGCGAGTCGCACAGCGGCATCATCGCACGGATGCGGTCGGGCGCGGAGTTGTTGCACAGCGGAACGACGCCCCGCGGCAACCTGAACTCTTCGTGATGCTGTGGGTCGTGCTTGAACAGCTCCTGGAGCATCGCATTGAGCTCCAGGACAGTGAAGTTGAAGTTGAGGCCCGGCCGCAACCTCATGATATCCGCCGCATTCTGGAACTCCCAGGCGGGTCTCCTCCACTCCTGCAGGGGGGCGATGCGGCGGCGGAGGAAATCTGCGCCAACCGCTCCTACAGTAAGCCCGGCAAGCCTGAGGCGTAGGATCCGGGCGACGGCAATCTTCAGTCTGTCGTCTTCCGGGGCAAGGCTACTCCAATCACTGCCACGCACTACTAGGGTTTCGTGCAGAGCAGTAAACGGCTGCGGGTTCTCCTCGACAATCAGGCACCAGTCCGCCCTCCACTCTTCCCACTTGCTGCGGAACTCTCCATCCAGATAAGCATCCTTCTTGCCGGCTTTCGAGATCCAGGCGATTCCGCCGGATAAAGGCTCTCCTTTCTCAACCCGAGGCGAGAAGAAATGGCAGAAAAGGGCTACGTTTGGATGGATCCCGACAAAGTTTTCGCAAAGATGTGCGAAAACTGCCATGGTCAGGACAGCATTGGGGGTGAAGTCAAGGAGGTGGAGTCCGTAGGTGTTCATGATGTGTCAGGACCCCGATCCTAAGCCACATCGATCCAGCGTGTAACACATCATATCACTTTGCGGCCTCACGCACGGTACTCCCACGGGTGCCACCTTACCTGGCCCGGGACCGTTTGCGCCTTTTGGCTCACGTATAAGATAGTGTCGCTAGCATCCATATGACAGAGAACCCGGGCCGACATGGCTAGTCGTGAACCCAAAGCGGCGCTAGCCTATGAGGACAGGCATACATGAATCACATCGAACATGTCGGTCATCAACGTATCTATTCGGGCTGTAGCACTGGGCTAACAGGACTCCGGTAACCCGGGCTGTAGCAGGCTAGGCAGGACTCCGAATAACAGCGCGTGACATTTCCCCGAAGGGACAGACATAGGAACGACGTGAAACACATGCCGGCCAGTCAAGTGTCCAAGCAGTAGTGCTGGGCTAGCAGGACTCCGGTGAACCGGGCTGTAGCGGACTACTATCGCTCAGAAGCACAAGACTTACATTTCCCCATATGAGAGGCTGCCAAGGATAAACAACTAGATAGTCGGATCCCACTCATACCAAGCATTTCAATCATACACACAATATGCCCGATATGAGTAAATACAACATGGCATCACAACAGTACTCTACGACTCAAGTACTTTATTTAGAAGGCTCCGAGGAGCCATACATATCATCCATACAGATAGGGGTCACATGACCCAACAGTCAAGTCATACAAACATACAAGCACATGCGGAAGCAAAGTAGTCTGAGTACAGACACTAGAAAGAAAGAAGGCTTGACGAAGCCTGTCTATCTACAACGACCCTTCACAAGTCTTGGATCACCACCTGGTGATAAGTCACTCGTCAACGTCGAGGTCTACATAGAACCCATCAGAGGGGTTTGTGCAGTCGTCTGAAAAACATGATTAAAGCAACATGAGTACGGAGGTACTCAGCAAGTCTTACAACAGGAACCTACTATACATGCACATTCTCAAGAAGGTAGTGGGGTTATTGCAGCAAGCCAGCTTTGACTCTTGGCTAAGCTATCCTACGATAGACACCACTTGTAAATCATTTGTCGCACACGAGTCCACTAACACCAACACAATACTCCACCGTGGATCCTCTCTCGCCATCCTGCGAGAGGGCCATCCGCGGTACTCACACTTATCTTGAGAGTTTTAGTAGTATCCATTTAACTTGTCTATGAACTGATATAGGCAACCCAGAAGTCCATTACCGCGGACACGGCTATTCGAATAGATCATTTGTAACCCTGCAGGGGTGTACTTCTTCACACATGTTTCCACCACTTAGCGCCTGCACACGACATGTGCTCGGCAGACTTCAAGCGAAAGTCGACGTGGGTGTAGACCACGACCTACCTAAACACTCAAGTCTCTAGTCCAGGTTTATCGCCTATTCGGGTTCCATCCGCAGGGAGTCCGGCCGAGGTTTCCACTAACGGCCCCGAACGATGTGAACAGGGTTCCCGAGACACCAAACGGGCGAGTCGGTACACCGTGCCACGTGCCTACCGCAACACAGCCCACCCCGATGGTCAGCGCCGCGTGCGGCCCCCAGCATACTACAAACACCAGAAACTACTTGCAACTCCTGGACAGAGGACAAGGGTGGATAAGAAGTCGAGCGGGGTCATATTTCAGGGCCCAATGTGTGGTAGTAACTGTATCATGGATCACAAACACAGATCTCAGTTCTTAAGGACGGCCTCAATGAAACAACCCACCATGTACTCCTACATGGCCTCTCATCGATTCCTTTACCAAATCGTGTTCAACACTTCACTCTTGTCACCGACACAACCTTTCACTCCAGTTCATCATCCCGATGAGCCAGACCTGACACAACTCTAAGCATAGCAAGCATAGCATGGTAGGAACACACACATATATTGGCTCAATCAACTCCTACACATGCTAGTGGGTTTCATCTAGTTACTGTGGCAATGACAGGTCATGCAAAGGAAGTGGGTTCAACTACCGTAACACACAGCAGTTTGAAACGCGTTGTCTTAATGCAGTAAACGAGAGCAGAAGCGAGAACATGGGTTTGTATCGGAATGATCAATGGGTTGCTTGCCTGATGGAGTGGTCGTGGGATACTGCCCTTCAGTTGGATACTCGGAGATATCCTCGGAGGCAGAACCTACCACGAAGAACACATCGGAACACAATCAATACATGACGATATGCAACAATATGATGCATGCTATGACATGGCAATATGGATGTGCCCTGACCTAGTGCAAGTTAAAACCAGAAGGGAATGAACCCATTTGAACCAAAGATTCAAATGGTAGCTCATTTATGAAGATCATATTAGTGTATCAACTTGTAATGCCTAAACAGTGGGTTTAACTTGTTCTGACATGCATGAAACCAGTACCAATGGATAGGTTGGATTTTTCTGATAATTTTTCATATATAAAACTTTGCATTTGGAGTTATAGATAATTTTCTATGAATTTTTGAAGTTTGAACTAATTTCTGGAATTTCCTGTGCAAAAATAAATCCAGAAAATTAATTGTGGCATCAGCATGAGGTCATGCTGACCTCAGCAGGTCAACAGACCCGGTCCAGGTCAAACCTGACGCGTGGGTCCCGCGTGTCAGGGTCATTAGCTTAAACAGATTAGATTATTTCTAATCCTGGATTAGTTAGCGGGCGGGGCCCACATGTCATAGACCCAGGGGGTCAAACTGGGCCCACCCGTGGTCAAAAAGGGGTCAGCGGGTCAACTCCGCCGGTGTTGAGCCGCCGGCGACGTCCAGACGCGGCGGAGGAAGTGCAGATTCGCGCTCCGGCGACCAAATCGACGGCGGAGCACGTCTACGTGATGCGGGAGGTGAGCCGCATCGAGTGGTGGTGGTAGTTGGCCTCGGGGTCGCCGGAAATGACGCCGGCGACGAGTTTGGCGGCGGCCAGGCTCGGGTGAGCTCGGACTCGTCGCTAGAGGGCAAGGCGAGGCGCGTGGAGTGCCTTGTGGGACTCCTGGAGATGCGGTAGGGCCAGTGGACAAGGTGGCGTGGCCGTTAGGTGGCCGGAGCCTCGTCGGCGACGAGCTCCGCGGCGGCGGGTGCGGTTGAACTACGTGCAGTCGCTCTGGTGCATGAGAAGCAGAACGGAGGGGATGGGAAGCTAGCTAGGCTCACCGCGGTTGCGATGAAGCTGGCGGCGAGGTCGGGGACGAGCCGGAGCAAGCGGGGCGACGATGGCGATCTGGGCGGCCGAAGGTTGAAGACGGGCTCGAGGAGGCCGTTCGCAGGCTCCCGGCGAGGCGTGGCTTGGCGGAGCGCTCGGGGAGGAGGTGGCGGAGCTGCAGGACATAGTGGAGCAGCACGGGGGCGACGAGGGGCGTGGATTCACGGCGGCGTGGGCGCGGCATCGTCGGCCATGGCGGTGAGGGAGCGAGGGAGAGAAGCAGGGGAGGAGTGGACGTGTCCACTGGGTCGGGGGCACGACGTGGAGGACGTCCAGCGCGTCGGGCGGCGAAGCGGCGAGCAGGTGGCGCCGTGGCGAGCTCGCGCTCGTCGGCGTCACCACCCTGCCTGCCTGGCGGGGACGAAGCAGCTGGCTGGCTCGGGCCAGCACAGTGCTGGGCCGCCAGGTGGGCCGGCTGGTGGGTTTGGCCAGGTAAGTTCTTTTCTGATTTTTGTTTCCTTTTCTATTTCTTTTGTCACTTTGTAGACTTATTAAAAATACTAGCACAACTCCAAAAATCACCAAACTTCTTCTGGACCTTGATTAGAATATTTCCAATCAGGAACATTTTAGTTTGGAGATATTTGAGCATTTGAAATGTTTTATAAATTTTAAATTCCCGAATTCAAATACTAATGCATTAATTCAATGACCTTCTGTTGACCTAGAAAAATATGCACCATTTTTGCCAGAGGTTTCAACCCAAGACAAAGAGGGTGAACTTTTTAGAAGGGCATTTCAGGTTCATTGAAAATATTTTTAGTAAACCCTAGTTGATTTCAGGAGGGGTGCTGGGGGTTCTGGCTTCCCCATTTCAAATTTCTGTCAAAAGAAAACATGATGCACACTCTAATGCATGAGCTAGGTGGGATGTGACAACTCACCCCCACTCAAAAGAATCTCGTCCCGAGATTTAGGATCTGTCGGAAAGAAGGTGGGGTACTCAAGTCGAAGACGATCCTCCCTTTCCCATGTAGCTTCTTGCTCGGAATGGTGTGACCATTGAACCTTGAGAAACTTGATATTGTGGCGTCGAGTGGTACGCTCGGCTTGATCAAGGATACGAATGGGGTATTCTCGATAAGTGAGGTTATCTTGGAGATCAAGCGTTTCGTGGTCCACTCCGCGGATAGGATCCGAGAAGCAACGCCTGAGTTGAGAAACGTGGAAGACGTCATGAACTCTGGAGAGATGCGGAGGCAGTTCCAGCTGGTAGGCAACTTCCCCTCGTTTGGCAAGAATGCGAAAAGGTCCAATGTAACGAGGAGCCAATTTACCTTTGATACCGAATCGATGGGTTCCCTTTAAAGGTGTAACCCGAAGGTATGCCATCTCGCCGACTTCATAAGCCATGGGCTTATGCTTGCGGTCATACTGACTCTTTTGTCGAGACTGGGCGGTTTTCAACTTCTCACGAATAATGCGAACCTGCTCTTCTGCATCCTGGATCATGTCCGGGCCAAAGAGTTGTCTCTCGCCGGTTTTTGACCAGTTAAGAGGCGTCCGACATTTTCGTCCATAAAGAACTTCGAAAGGAGCTTTACCCAAGCTAGCTTGATAACTGTTGTTATAAGCGAACTCGGCGAATGGGAGGCACTTCTCCCAATTCATACCGAACGAGATGACAGAAGCTCGGAGCATATCCTCCAGAATTTGATTGACTCGTTCTACTTGACCGCTTGACTGAGGATGGAAAGCGGTGCTAAAGGAGAGACGAGTCCCCATTGCATTTTGGAAACTTTCCCAAAATCGAGAGGTGAAAAGACTTCCACGGTCTGAATTAATTTCCAATGGAACACCATGGAGAGATACTATTCGAGAGATGTACAAATCCGCTAGCTGGCTAGCGGTTATACTCTCGCGAACAGGTAAGAAGTGGGCTACTTTGGAAAGACGATCGACAACAACGAAGATAGCATTATTCCCTCTTTTGGTTCTGGGAAACCCGGTAATGAAATCCATACCGATTTTATCCCATCTCCATTCAGGAATCTCCAATGGTTGAAGGGTGCCAGCGGGCCGTTGATGCTCTGCTTTGACACGACGACAGACGTCGCAACTAGCAATGTATTGAGCGATTTCTCTCTTCATCCTAGTCCACCAAAACCTCTGGCGTAGGTCTTGATACATCTTAGCACTACCGGGATGAATGGTGAGAGGGGATTCATGAGCTTCCTTAAGGATCAATTGACGTAAATGTTGCTTCTTGGGAACCACCAAGCGGTTCTCGAAGAAGACAACACCTCGTTCATCCATGGAAAAACATTTAGCAACTCCGCTAGCGATGTTTTCCTTAATCCGAGATATGCCCTTATCGCGCTTCTGGGCAGCTATGATTTGATCCGTAAGGTTAGGTTTCGCCACCAGGGTGGAAAGGAATCCTCGAGGAACAATGTGAAGGTTAAGCTTATGAAATTCCTCGTGGAGAAATGGTTGACCTTGTTGTAACATCAGATTGTTACAATAAGATTTACGACTTAGTGCATCAGCCATGACATTGGCTTTGCCTGGGGTGTAGGTTATTCCTAAGTCGTAATCCGAGATCAACTCGACCCAACGTCTTTGCCTGAGATTCAAATCCGGTTGGGTGAAGATATATTTCAAACTTTGGTGATCAGTGTAAATTTCGCAACGGTTACCCAGGAGGTAATGTCGCCAGGTTTTGAGTGCATGGACTACTGCTGCAAGATCTAGATCATGAGTAGGATAATTATCCTCATGTGGACGCAACTGTCGAGATGCGTAGGCAATCACATGATGATCTTGCATGAGTATGCAACCTAGTCCTTGTCGCGAGGCGTCGCAATAGATAACAAAGTCCTTAGAGAAGTCTGGTGGTACCAGTACGGGAGCAGACGTCAGGCGTCTTTTCAGTTCCTGAAAGCTGAACTCGCACTGTGGGGTCCACTCGAACTTTTTATCTTTCTTGAGGAGTTCAGTTAGAGGCTTAGCAACTTTGGAGAAATTCTCGACGAAGCGGCGGCAATAGCTCGCTAAACCAAGAAAACTCCGAACTTGTTTGACCGTTTCAGGTGGAGTCCAGTCAAGGACAGCTTGAACTCGCTCGGGATTGACAGCAATGCCCTTGCCAGAGATTACATGGCCCAGATAGGTCACTTCTGGCAACCAGAATTCGCACTTGGAGAATTTGGCATAAAGGCGATGCTCTCGAAGTTTCATCAATACTAGCCTTAGATGTTCGGCATGTTCTACCTCATTCTTGGAGTAGATGAGTATATCATCGAGGTATACCACGACGAATTTATCCAAGTACTCCATGAAGATCGAGTTCATTAACCGAGAGAAGGTGGCTGGAGCATTGGTTAAACCGAAGGACATGACGGTGTACTCGTATTGGCCGTAACGAGTGACGAAAGCCGTTTTGGGAATGTCCCCATTCTTGATTTTGATTTGATGGTAGCCCAACCTCAAATCCATCTTGGAGAAGACTGAGGATCCTGCGAGCTGATCATACAGGTCGTTGATCCTGGGGAGCGGATACTTGTTCTTCATAGTGACCAAATTGACAGGTCGGTAATCTACAACCATCCGATCCGTTCCATCCTTCTTCTTGACGAAGAGGACGGGGCAAGCCCATGGAGATGAACTAGGACGGATGAAACCTTTTTGCAAGGACTCATCGAGTTGTTTCTTAAGCTCAGCTAGTTCTAGGGGTGCCATCTTATAAGGTCTCCTAGAGATTGGGACGGTTCCTGGAACAAGGTCTATCACGAACTCGACATCTCTGTCAGGTGGAACACCTGGCAGTTCCTCTGGAAAGACATCCGGGAAGTCACGGACTACCGGAATATCTTCGAGGTCTGGAAGGGGATTGGCATTTAGAGAGTAGAGCTGACGCTCCGATACTCGGGTCAAAACATTGACTGTCTTGCCCGATGGATGGGTAAGTTGAACAGTTCTAGTTGAGCAGTCAATCTTGGCGTAATGAGCTGACATCCAGTCCATACCCAAGATGATGTTTATGTCTGAGGACTTGAGAGCTATTAGTGACGCAAGGAAGACCAATCTGTCAACAAGAATTTCATTTCCATGGCTAATCCTAGAGGTTTGCCACTTAGAACCAGGGGTTTGAATTACCATGGAGGTAGGCATGTCACAAAAAGTGGTGTTGCACAAACAAGCATAGCTCTCAGAAATAAATGAATGAGATGCTCCAGTATCAAAGAGAACAGTTGCCGGATGGCAATTAACAAGGAGCGTACCGAGAACGACGTTGGGGTTCTCTTGAGTTTCTTCAGCTGAAACGTAGTTGACATGGCCACGAGCAGTGGTGGCTGGCTTGGCGACAAGCACCTTTGCTGTCGACTTACCACGTCCAACAGACTTTCCGAACTGGCTGGGGTTGTTCTGGGGACACTCACGGATGTAGTGGCCCGGCTCACCACACTTGAAGCAAGTTATCATATTGGGGCGTGGAGCAGTATTGGCAGTGGGGCCACCAAAAGTCTTGGGCGGCACATACTGTTGGTTGGGACGAGGCGCCTCAAAAGATGGCCTCGGGGTATACCTGGGTGGCATAGCAGAATTTGGGATCCAGACCCGGCGCTTCTGAGATCCAGAGCCGGATGAAGATCCATAGTCACGGGAGTGCTTGCGTGAAGCTTCAAAATCATTCTGCCCTGTCTCGGCACTGATGGCCTTATTGACTAGCTTCGGGAAGGAAGTGCATTCATGCAGACGAAGGTCACGATGGAGCTCAGGGCTAAGTCCCTTGCGGAACCTTGCCTGCTTCTTGGCATCGGTGGATACCTCTTCGGGAGCATAGCGTGCAAGCTTACCAAACTCGCGACTGTATGCATCCACAGTCAGCTTCCCCTGGGTGAAGTTACAAAACTCCTCCCTCTTGCGATCCATGAGGCCTTCCGGGATATGATGCTCACGAAAAGCGGCACTGAAATCAGCCCAAGTAGTGAGTTGGCCGACTGGGCGCATAGCTTCATAATTCTCCCACCAAAGGCTGGCAGGACCTTCAAGGTGATAGGCAGCAAAGGTGACTTTATCATCTTCAGCCACGTTGGCAGAACGTAGCTTGTGGGCGATGCTGCGGAGCCAGTCATCCGCATCGAGAGGTTCGATGGAATGATTGAACTTTGGCGGGTACAGCTTGACAAAGTCATTGATGGACACTGGATTGATCCTCTGCTGGCGTGCAGTGTTCTGCTCAATCCACTCTAACAAGCGGTTGGTGTCGCGCCTGTTGCGCTCTGCCTCCAGCATCACTTTGGCCAGAGAAGGTGGTTGAGGAAGACTTTCCTCTCTAGGTGCACTAGCTTCTCCCTGCTCCGGAGCAGCAGGGTTGCTGCGGGTGTTGACCATCCTAGGAAAACAAAACAATGATTTAAACCAGGATGGCAAAATCTGGCCAAGGAAGTGCGGAATGTAATGGATAACAAGGAATGCAGAGATGATCATCCGTGTGACATGGTAATATAGAAACTGCCATATATATACCAACGGTCATACACATCATACATAGTTTAGTACAAGCTCAAGCTGAAGTACAACTAAGACGAAAGACGTTACATCTCATCGGAGGCATTCCAAGCTCCTATACATTATTTTTCTACACCTCCGGAATTGATACACACTAAGTTATATTCCACAATCACGCAGGACGGTGGACATACAACTATTACAATACTAGCGAGACTACTACTAGCTCAGACGGCTCCGTAGAAGTCCTCATAGAAGTCACCACCCAGACCTGGAAGCGGAACATGGTCATCTGGGAACAGACGGTCCTGCGGTGCTTGTGGACCATAGGGACTTGGGTGCGGCCTCGGTCCAACAAATGGCGGCAGAAGAGGCCCACGAGGAGGGGTGATGCCTCCCACCTCACGCCATTCCATGAAGTCTGGCAGACTAGCCCGCACAGGGTACAAGTCTCTCGTGTCCATGTATCCGGCTTGCACAGCAGGTGCAAACCTCGTCAAGGTGGCCCAATGATCAGCACGAGCATTAAAGAGCTCCATACGCAAGGCCCGGTTTTCATGGTCCTTATCTTCCAACATCTCAGTAGTGGTGCAAAGGAGTGAGTCCTCATGGGATGCATCACTGTACATGCCCTGAAGGTAACCATGCGCCCCAGGGAGGGATGCTGGCATGTAGCGAAATTCAGTGTTGCTCAACAAGGCAGTTCTAGCTCGCATAATGGTCATCATCGAGTAGGCTGCATCTTGAACGGACATCCCAATAGTGATCCCGAGTCCATAAGAACGGTGGAGTGGTTCCGTGGCTCCGGAATATGATGGATATATCCTGACCGTGCACAGATATTGGCTCTGGTTAAAATCTCTAAACTGCTCTTCGACGGTGTATTCAGGGTACCATCGGTAACCTGCCTCAACCATCACTCGAACCAACATGGCGGTATGACCACATATACCGATGCAACGGGTCAGACGAACCACTTGGTTTTGGGGACGGGTAGCCATCTGAAAGCACAAAATAGTGCAAAGGCATTAGAATTTCTGGATGAAATTGGACAGCATAACGGCTGTAAATGCTCAGAAAAAGACTTGAGACATCCACAACAGTTTGCGAAACCACTCAACAACATCATATCAAGGTTCTGGTTCAATTGGCAACATACTAAACTTTAGTAGAACTGAACTGGGTTGTATCCAACAATCCTATAAGTTACTGCGGATTTAGTAGCACGTGAACCTGATAGAGAGAAGAGAGCCTAGTCCTTAACCCACGTAGAATGAGAAGAGAATGACTCAGAATAGAGGGCATAAGGTAAAGGAGTAAAAGAGCCTTACGTTCCCTCCCACAATCAATTCCCCTACATATAACTAAAGCATTTCTAGACTCGACATCGACCAATTTGGCTTAGCGAACCTACAGGCAGTCCGGCTCTGATGCCAACGCTGTCAGGACCCCGATCCTAAGCCACATCGATCCAGCGTGTAACACATCATATCACTTTGCGGCCTCACGCACGGTACTCCCACGGGTGCCACCTTACTTGGCCCGGGACCGTTTGCGCCTTTTGGCTCACGTATAAGATAGTGTCGCTAGCATCCATATGACAGAGAACCCGGGCCGACATGGCTAGTCGTGAACCCAAAGCGGCGCTAGCCTATGAGGACAGGCATACATGAATCACATCGAACATGTCGGTCATCAACGTATCTATTCAGGCTGTAGCACTGGGCTAACAGGACTCCGGTAACCCGGGCTGTAGCAGGCTAGGCAGGACTCCGAATAACAGCGCGTGACATTTCCCCGAAGGGACAGACATAGGAACGACGTGAAACACATGCCGGCCAGTCAAGTGTCCAAGCAGTAGTGCTGGGCTAGCAGGACTCCGGTGAACCGGGCTGTAGCGGACTACTATCGCTCAGAAGCACAAGACTTACATTTCCCCATATGAGAGGCTGCCAAGGATAAACAACTAGATAGTCGGATCCCACTCATACCAAGCATTTCAATCATACACACAATATGCCCGATATGAGTAAATACAACATGGCATCACAACAGTACTCTACGACTCAAGTACTTTATTTAGAAGGCTCCGAGGAGCCATACATATCATCCATACAGATAGGGGTCACATGACCCAACACTCAAGTCATACAAACATACAAGCACATGCGGAAGCAAAGTAGTCTGAGTACAGACACTAGAAAGAAAGAAGGCTTGACGAAGCCTGTCTATCTACAACGACCCTTCACAAGTCTTGGATCACCACCTGGGTGATAAGTCACTCGTCAACGTCGAGGTCTACATAGAACCCATCAGAGGGGTTTGTGCAGTCGTCTGAAAAACATGATTAAAGCAACATGAGTACGGAGGTACTCAGCAAGTCTTACAACAGGAACCTACTATACATGCACATTCTCAAGAAGGTAGTGGGGTTATTGCAGCAAGCCAGCTTTGACTCTTGGCTAAGCTATCCTACGATAGACACCACATGTAAATCATTTGTCGCACACGAGTCCACTAACACCAACACAATACTCCACCGTGAATCCTCTCTCGCCATCCTGCGAGAGGGCCATCCGCGGTACTCACACTTATCTTGAGAGTTTTAGTAGTATCCATTTAACTTGTCTATGAACTGATATAGGCAACCCAGAAGTCCATTACCGCGGACACGGCTATTCGAATAGATCATTTGTAACCCTGCAGGGGTGTACTTCTTCACACATGTTTCCACCACTTAGCGCCTGCACACGACATGTGCTCGGCAGACTTCAAGCGAAAGTCGACGTGGGTGTAGACCACGACCTACCTAAACACTCAAGTCTCTAGTCCAGGTTTATCGCCTATTCGGGTTCCATCCGCAGGGAGTCCGGCCGAGGTTTCCACTAACGGCCCCGAACGATGTGAACAGGGTTCCCGAGACACCAAACGGGCGAGTCGGTACACCGTGCCACGTGCCTACCGCAACACAGCCCACCCCGATGGTCAGCGCCGCGTGCGGCCCCCAGCATACTACAAACACCAGAAACTACTTGCAACTCCTGGACAGAGGACAAGGGTGGATAAGAAGTCGAGCGGGGTCATATTTCAGGGCCCAATGTGTGGTAGTAACTGTATCATGGATCACAAACACAGATCTCAGTTCTTAAGGACGGCCTCAATGAAACAACCCACCATGTACTCCTACATGGCCTCTCATCGATTCCTTTACCAAATCGTGTTCAACACTTCACTCTTGTCACCGACACAACCTTTCACTCCAGTTCATCATCCCGATGAGCCAGACCTGACACAACTCTAAGCATAGCAAGCATAGCATGGTAGGAACACACACATATATTGGCTCAATCAACTCCTACACATGCTAGTGGGTTTCATCTAGTTACTGTGGCAATGACAGGTCATGCAAAGGAAGTGGGTTCAACTACCGTAACACACAGCAGTTTGAAACGCGTTGTCTTAATGCAGTAAACGAGAGCAGAAGCGAGAACATGGGTTTGTATCGGAATGATCAATGGGTTGCTTGCCTGATGGAGTGGTCGTGGGATACTGCCCTTCAGTTGGATACTCGGAGATATCCTCGGAGGCAGAACCTACCACGAAGAACACATCGGAACACAATCAATACATGACGATATGCAACAATATGATGCATGCTATGACATGGCAATATGGATGTGCCCTGACCTAGTGCAAGTTAAAACCAGAAGGGAATGAACCCAATTGAACCAAAGATTCAAATGGTAGCTCATTTATGAAGATCATATTAGTGTATCAACTTGTAATGCCTAAACAGTGGGTTTAACTTGTTCTGACATGCATGAAACCAGTACCAATGGATAGGCTGGATTTTTCTGATAATTTTTCATATATAAAACTTTGCATTTGGAGTTATAGATAATTTTCTATGAATTTTTGAAGTTTGAACTAATTTCTGGAATTTCCTGTGCAAAAATAAATCCAGAAAATTAATTGTGGCGTCAGCATGAGGTCATGCTGACCTCAGCAGGTCAACAGACCCGGTCCAGGTCAAACCTGACGCGTGGGTCCCGCGTGTCAGGGTCATTAGATTAAACAGATTAGATTATTTCTAATCCTGGATTAGTTAGCGGGCGGGGCCCACATGTCATAGACCCAGGGGGTCAAACTGGGCCCACCCGTGGTCAAAAAGGGGTCAGCGGGTCAACTCCGCCGGCGTTGAGCCGCCGGCGACGTCCAGACGCGGCGGAGGAAGTGCAGATTCGCGCTCCGGCGACCAAATCGACGGCGGAGCACGTCTACGTGATGCGGGAGGTGAGCCGCATCGAGTGGTGGTGGTAGTTGGCCTCGGGGTCGCCGGAAATGACGCCGGCGACGAGTTTGGCGGCGGCCAGGCTCGGGTGAGCTCGGACTCGTCGCTAGAGGGCAAGGCGAGGCGCGTGGAGTGCCTTGTGGGACTCCTGGAGATGCGGTAGGGCCAGTGGACAAGGTGGCGTGGCCGTTAGGTGGCCGAAGCCTCGTCGGCGACGAGCTCCACGGCGGCGGTTGCGGTTGAACTACGTGCAGTCGCTGTGGTGCACGAGAAGCAGAACGGAGGGGATGGGAAGCTAGCTAGGCTCACCGCGGTTGCGATGAAGCTGGCGGCGAGGTCGGGGACGAGCCGGAGCAAGCGGGGCGACGATGGCGATCTGGGCGGCCGAAGGTTGAAGACGAGCTCGAGGAGGCCGTTCGCAGGCTCCCGGCGAGGCGTGGCTTGGCGGAGCGCTCGGGGAGGAGGTGGCGGAGCTGCAGGACACAGTGGAGCAGCACGGGGGCGACGAGGGGCGTGGATTCACGGCGGCATGGGCGCGGCAGCGTCGGCCATGGCGGTGAGGGAGCGAGGGAGAGAAGCAGGGGAGGAGTGGACGTGTCCACTGGGTCGGGGGCACGACGTGGAGGACGTCCAGCGCGTCGGGCGGCGAAGCGGCGAGCAGGTGGCGCCGTGGCGAGCTCGCGCTCGTCGGCGTCACCACCCTGCCTGCCTGGCGGGGACGAAGCAGCTGGCTGGCTCGGGCCAGCACAGTGCTGGGCCGCCAGGTGGGCCGGCTGGTGGGTTTGGCCAGGTAAGTTCTTTTCTGATTTTTGTTTCCTTTTCTATTTCTTTTGTCACTTTGTAGACTTATTAAAAATACTAGCACAACTCCAAAAATCACCAAACTTCTTCTGGACCTTGATTAGAATATTTCCAATCAGGAACATTTTAGTTTGGAGATATTTGAGCATTTGAAATGTTTTATAAATTTTAAATGCCCGAATTCAAATACTAATGCATTAATTCAATGACCTTCTGTTGACCTAGAAAAATATGCACCATTTTTGCCAGAGGTTTCAACCCAAGACAAAGAGGGTGAACTTTTTAGAAGGGCATTTCAGGTTCATTGAAAATATTTTTAGTAAACCCTAGTTGATTTCAGGAGGGGTGCTGGGGGTTCTGGCTTCCCCATTTCAAATTTCTGTCAAAAGAAAACATGATGCACACTCTAATGCATGAGCTAGGTGGGATGTGACATGATGTCACAAAAGAATTCAGAAAAGGGCGGGCAGAGCCTGCAGTAGAAGAACAAGGCGAAGAAGGGATACCCAGTGGGATACTTATCCCAAGCAGTGGCTGGGAGTACCTTCGTGCGCGGATGCGCTCGCGTCCCCGTCGGCCAGAAGAGGTAGAAGTCCTCCTTCAGCTCTGCCGCCTCAAGCCTCGGAGGGAAGATTACCCGCTCCTTTCACAGCGCCGCGAGCCGCTGCGCCTCGGCCGACTTCGCCTTCTCGGCTTTCGGAGCCATGGCGGGAATGGAGAGGAAGGACGACGGCGTTGGTGGTGCTGGTGGCGATGGGGGCGGGGCGCTGCTCTCCTTCGGCTTTGGGGAGAAGGGGAGTGGCGGAGATTCTCGAGGAGGGAATAGCAACGGGCAGATGGGCGAACTGCCCCTGTTCCCCCTGCTTATAAGGAGGGAGGGGGCGGACGGTCCGTCTTTCCGAATAAAGAACCACCCACGACCTCTCCAACGACGCCACGATTGATGCGTGCCGTTCGGGGAGGGCGCGGTGGGTGCGGAGTAAGATGTGACGTGACCCAGGCCGCGCGTGCCCGTGCCCTGTTTTGGGCCTGGCCCAACAGCGCTCGGCACCGTGTATGGCCTAGGCCCGGGGGCTCCTGTCGGTGTACTAGAGTAGGGGTACCCTAGTATCCCGAACTTGTGCACGGGCAGTCGCAGCGTCCCGCGGCAAGGCTTGCCAGGTGATCGCCAAGGTCCTCCTTGGTTCCTTTGGAGCCACTCAAGAACAAAGTATTTAAGCCATGGAGACAAGTCCCCGGCAAGAGGAGCTTGCCGGGAAGGCCACTCAAGGCACAAGGCCCCGGCAAGAGGAGCTTGCCGGGAAGGCCAACCAAGGCATCCCAAGGTACTTACCGCGACGCGCCACGCGTCCCGGCAAGACCCGTGAGCGACAAGCTCCCGGAAGCGACAAGACAACAACCGCGGCAAGGCAATTGCCGCGGCAAGCAACCACTTTGTACCCGCGCTCCAGCTCACCCACCAACGTGTCGCTCTGAGGCACTTCCAGGCGTACATGGCGGGAGGCTGTGCAGCCAGGGGTGCACCGTGGCAAGCAGGCGCTGACAAGATCGCCATCGTGGCAAGCGGTGGCGCCCCTGACGGTCCCTTTTCTGCACTGTCTGGGCGACGTAGATAGGCATTTAATGCCTTTGTCCCCTGTCGTCAGGGTTAGGTATGATACACCGTGTAGGTAGCTGTACCTACCGCAGCACCTTTCCATTTTTGCCCTTACCTACGTTGCCACCTGTTGGAGACCCCTTGAGCATATAAAAGGAGGCCCATGCACAACGTAGGGAAGGGGGAGACGAACAGTAGATCACTCGCGCTCGGTCTCGTTAGCTGCTGGTGTGTACTGTAGCACTCAGCGCTCCCGAGCAAGAACTCAATACAATCCACAAAGCAGCAGTAGGAGTATTATCTCTCCGGAGAGCTCCGAAGCTTGGTAAAAACCCCTCGTGTGCCTCGCCTCGATCCGCTCTTCGCCCGGTCTCCGCCCCCCGCCGAACCGAGAAGGGGCTCCGTCCCCATAGGTGCTCGCGGAGCCAGAATCCCCGGCACAGTAGTTTCAAGAAGGGCAAGGGCAAGAAGGGATACTTCATGAAACGGCAAATGAGCTGCTGCTCTAGTGGAGAAACCCTAGGTTGAACCCAAACCCGAGACTGAGTGCTTCTGTCCTAAGGGGAACAGCCACTGGAGCAGAATTACCCTAGATACTTGGTAGATGAGAAGGCTGTCGATAGATGTATGTTGGATATACATTATGTGAATGTGTACTTTACTAGTACTGCTAGTAGCATCAGGGTATTAGATACCGGTTCGGTTGCTAAGTGTTAGTAACTCGAAATAAAAGCTACAGAATAAACAGGAGACTAGCTAAAGGTGAGCTGACGAGATGTGTTGGAAGTGTTTCCAAGGTTGATATGATAAAGCATCGCACACTCCCTCTACCATCGAGATTGGTGTTAAACCTAAATAATTGTTATTTGGTGTTTGCGTTGAGCATAGACATGATTGGATTATGTCTATCGCAATACGGTTATTCATTTAAGGAGAATAATGGTTACTCTGTTTATTTGAATAATACCTTCAATGGTCTTGCACCTAAAATGAATGGTTTATTGTATCTCGATCATAGTGATACACATGTTCATGCCAAAAGATATAAGATAGTAATGATAGTACCACCTACTTGTGGCACTGCCATGTAAGTCATATTGGTATAAAACGCATGAAGAAGCTCCATGTTGATGGATCTTTGGACTCTCTCATTTTTGAAAAGATTGAGACATGTGAACCATGTCTATCGGTATATACGCATGAAGAAACTCCATGCAGATGGACCGTTTGGACTCACTTGATTTTGAATCGCTTGAGACATGCAAATCATACCACATGGGCAAGATGACTAAAAGCTTCGGTTTCAGTAAAATGGTACAAGAAAGCAACTTGTTGGAAGTAACACATTTTGATGTGTGCAGTCCAATGAGTGCTGAGGCACGCAGTCGATATCGTTATGCTCTTACTTCACAGATGATTTGAGTAGATACTGAGTATATTTACTTGATGAAACACAAGTCTGAATTATTGAATGGTTCAAATAATTTCAGAATGAAGTTGAAGATCGTCGTGACAAGAGGATAAAATATCTATGATATGATCATAGAGATGAATATCTGAGTTGCGAGTCTGGTACACAATTGACACATTGTGGAAATTGTTTCACGACTAGTACCGCCTGGAACACCAAAGTGTGATGGTGTGTCCGAACATCATAACTACACCCTATTGGATATGATGCATACCATGATGTCTCTTATCGAATTACCACTATCGTTCATGGGTTAGGCATTAGAGACAACCGCACTCACTTTAAATAGGGCACCACGTAATTCCGATGAGATGACACCGTATGAACTATGGTTTAGAGAAACCTAAGCTGTCATTTCTTAAAAGTTTGAGGCTGCAACGCTTATGTGAAAACGTTTCAGGCTGATAAGCTCGAACACAAAGCGGATAAATGCATCTTCATAGGACACACAAAACAGTTGGGTATACCTCCCGTCTCAGATCCGAAAGCAATAGGGATTCTTTCTCAAATCGGGTCCTTTCTCGAGGAAAAGTTTCTCTCGAAAGAATTGAGTGGGAGGATGGTGGAGACTTGATGAGGTTATTGAACCGTCACTTCAACTAGTGTATAGCAGGGCACAAAGAGTTGTTCCTGTGGCACCTACACCAATTGAAGTGGAAGCTTATGATAGTGATCATGAGACTTCGGATCAAGTCACTCCCAAACCTCGTAGGACGAAAGGATGCGTACTACTTCACAGTGGTACGTAATCCTGTCTTGGAAGTCATGTTGCTAGACAACAATGAACCTACGAGCTATGGAGAAGCGATGGTGGGCCGGGATTCCGATGAATGGCTCGAGGCCATAAAATCCGAGAGAGGATCCATGTATGAAAACAAAGTGTAGACTTTGGCAGAACGGCTCGATGGTCGTGAGTCTGTTGAGTACAGATGGATTTTAAAAGGAAGACGGACAATGATGGTAAATGTCACCATTAAGAAAGCTCGACTTGTCGTTAAGATGTTTCCCGACAAGTTCAAGGAGTTGACTACGATGAGACTTTCTCACTCGTAGCGATGCTAAGAGTCTGTTGGAATTATATTAGCAGTCACTGCATTATTTGTGAAATCTTGCAGATAGGATGTCAAAACATTGTTTCCTCACGATTTTCTTGAGGAAAGGTTGTATGTGATACAACCAGAAGGTTTTAACAATCCTGAAAGATGCTAACAAGCATGCGAAGCTACATCAATCCTTTTAAGGACTGGAGTAAGCATCTCGGAGTTGGAATATACGCTTTGATGATGATCAAAGATTTTGGGTTTATACAAAGTTTATGAGAAACTTGTATTTCCAAAGAAGTGAGTGGGAGCACTATAGAATTTCTGATGAGTATATGTTGTTGACATATTGTTGATCAGAAATGATGTAGAATTTCTGGAAAGCATATAGGGTTATTTGAAAAGTTTTTTTCAATGGAAAACCTGGACTAAGCTACTTGAACATTGAGCATCAAGATCTATAAGGATAGATCAAAATGCTTAATGGTACTTTTCAAATTAGCACATACCTTAACATGATCTTGAAGGTGTTCAAGATGGATCAGTCAAAGAAGGAGTTCTTGCCTGAATTGTAAGGTATGAAGTTAAGACTTAAAGCTCGACCACGGCAGAAGAAAGAGGAAGGATGAAGGTCGTCCCCTATGCTTTTGTCATAGGCTCTATACAGTATGCCATGCTGAGTACCGCACCTGATGTGTGCCTTGCTACATGTCTGGCAAGAGGGTACAAAGGTGATCTAGGAGTAGGTCACCAGATAGCGGTCAAAATTATCCTTAGAGGAATAAGGATATGTTTCTCGGTTATGGAGGTGATAAAGAGTTCGACGTAAGGAGTTACATCGATGCAAGCTTAACACCTATCCGGATAGCTCTGAGTAGAGTAAACCGGATTCGTATAGTAGAACAGTTGTTTGAAATATAGCGTAGTAGCGACATCTACAAGATGACATAGAGATTTGCAAAGTACATACGGATCTGAATGTTGTAGACCCGTTGACTAAAACCTCTCTCACAGACATAACATGATCAAACCAAGAACTCATTGAGTGTTAATCACATAGTGATGTGAACTAGATTATTGACTCTAGTAAACTCTTTGGATATTGGTCACATGGAGATGTGACCTGTGAGTGTTAATCACATGGCGATGTGAACTAGATTGTTGACTCTAGTGCAAGTGGGAGACTGTTGGAAATATGCCCTAGAGGCAATAATAAATAATAAATAGAATTGTATTGATAGGAAACTCAGATACATATGTGGATACATAGACAACACCATGTCCCTAGTAAGCCTCTAGTTGACTAGCTTGTTGATCAATAGATGGTTACGGTTTCCTGACCATGGACGTTGGATGTCATTGATAACGGGATCACATCATTAGAAGAATGATGTGATGGACAAGACCCAATCCTAAGCATAGCACAAGATCATGTAGTTCGTATGCTAAAGCTTTTCTAATGTCAAGTATCATTTCCTTAGACCATGAGATTGTGCAACTCCCGGATACCGTAGGAATACTTTGGGTGTGCCAAACGCCACAACGTAACTGGGTGGCTATAAAGGTGCACTACGGGTATCTCTGAAAGTGTCTGTTGGGTTGGCACGAATCGAGACTGGGATTTGTCACTCCGTGTGACGGAGAGGTGTCTCTGGGCCCACTCGGTAGGACATCATCATAATGTGCACAATGTGATCAAGGAGTTGATCACGGGATGATGTGTTATGGAATGAGTAAAGAGACTTGCCGGTAACGAGATTGAACTAGGTATCGGGATACCGACGATCGAATCTCGGGCAAGTACAATACCGCTAGACAAAGGGAATTGAATACGGGATTGATTGAATCCTCGACATCGTGGTTCATCCGATGAGATCATCGTGGAACATTTGGGAACCAACATGGGTATCCAGATCCCGCTGTTGGTTATTGACTGGAGAACGTCTCGGTCATGTCTGCATGGTTCCCGAACCCGTAGGGTCTACACACTTAAGGTTCGATGACGCTAGGGTTATAAAGGAAGTTTGTATGTGGTTACCGAATGTTGTTCGGAGTCCCGGATGAGATCCCGGACGTCACGAGGAGTTCCGGAATGGTCCGGAGGTAAAGATTTATATATGGGAAGTCATCATACGGTCACCGGAATAATTCGGGGGGTTGCCGGTATTGTACCGGGACCATCGAAGGGGTTCCGGGGGTCCACCGGGAGGGTCCACCTGCCCCGGAGGGCCCTATGGGCTGTATGTGGAGAGGGACCAGCCCCTTAGTGGGCTGGGCGCCTCCCCCTAGGGCCCATGCGCCTAGGGTTTGGGGGAACCCTAAAAGGGGGGCGCCCCCTTGCCTTGGGGGGCAAGGAAAACCCCCTGGCCGCCGCCCCCTCCTCAGATGGGATCTGAGGGGGCCGGCCCCCCTCTCCCTTGCCCCTATATATATGTGGGGGGTGGGAGGGCAGCCGCTCCAATGCTCTGCCGCAGCCCTCCCCCTCTCCCAAGTCCTTCTCCTCTCCCGTGGTGCTTGGCGAAGCCCTGCAGGATTGCCACGCTCCTCCACCACCACCACGCCGTTGTGTTGCTGCTGGATGGAGTCTTCCTCAACCTCTCCCTCTCTCCTTGCTGGATCAAGGCATGGGAGACGTCACTGGGCTGTACGTGTGTTGAACGCGGAGGTGCCGTCCGTTCGGCACTAGGATCTCCGGTGATTTGGATCACGACGAGTACGACTCCTTCAACCCCGTTCTCTTGAACGCTTCCGCTTAGCGATCTACAAGGGTATGTAGATGCACTCTCTTTCCCCTCATTGTTGGTTTCTCCATAGATAGATCTTGGTGACACGTAGGAAAATTTTGAATTTCTGCTACGTTCCCCAACAAGAATTGCACTTCGGAAAGCAAGATGAAGAATGCTTGAACTCCTCAAAACAAAACATGTGTTGAACACCATATTTATCTTTGAGTATAGCTTGGCGGATCATAACTTCGAGAGAATTCTTGAAGAACAATTGAAGAATGAAAGGAATCCTTGATGAGCCACCATGTTGATCCTCCATGAAGAACTCTGATAATAAAAGAATGATCAAACGGAAGGGAAAGTTGAAAAGAACTCCGGGAGAAGCCTTGCAATGATTAGATGAAGCTTTGAAATGATATAATTGAAATAACTTGGAGCTCCAGAAAGAAAAATGAACAAATGAGATCAAGAATTTTGATGAATCTCCGGAATAAGGAATTAATCACTTGGATGAAACAAGAACAAGAATTATGTTATGCGTATCCTTCACCAATTTAAATTGATGACAAGCAACGAATTTGGCATACTACTTATTCTCGTAGAAAGAATTAAGAGAGATATAGTGCAAACTTAAGAAAAGTCTTCAACGATCCGCCGGTAGGATTTGGAAAGAACGAATGAACTGATATGACGACCAAGGAAGAGGAATGCTGGAGGAACCACCGTAAGGATTAAAAAATGGCTGAAGAAAGAGAATGAATCACCGGTAAGAATTAGAAAAGCACGAAGATACTTGAGGGAATGTAAACAGAAGAGAACGTAGAGATCGCGAACTGAATGAAGAATACTTGAACAAAGCACCGGAAGGATATTGAGACAAACGAAGGGGCACAGATGTAGAATAATTGGAGAACGGATTTGAAAACTTAGAACGCAAGAAATATTCTGAAAAGATGACCTCCGGATGATCGAGATGGCCCCTGAAATACTCCGGATGATTTAAAAGAATTACACGACTGGAAACAATTTGATAGGGTAACATCGAGCTAGCACCACGAATCTTCGGGAGAACGGACAAGATTTAGAAGAAACTCTTCTTCGGTCTTCAAAATTGAGAAAGGCGGCAAAAAATAACGCCAAAATTGTTGAGATACTCTGGGAGAATGAAAAGACGAAAGATTGACCCGAACATGAAAGGATTTGAAAACGATCTTGGAGAAGGCATCTGACTGATGGAATCCATACTTACATCAAACTTCGAAAGAAAGGATTTGAGAAAAGCTCCGGAAAATTAGAAGAGTCAGGTAAGATCCCGGGAAAAGACCTGTGGGTTAGGGTCCACTGAAAAGAAACACCGTTGGAAAGGATTTTTGAATGAGAAATGATGCACCAGAACGATTGAAGATTTGAATGAGGTGACAACCTCGAAATAATTGAATGCAAACACGAATCTTCTGAGATGACTTCATCACTCCGGAACGATTAAATGACGAGAGGTGAACGAGCAACATGAAACATTTGAGCCGAGGGAACGAATACGATCGACAACGAAAAACTTGAATTGGATCCACCGGAAAGAAAACAAGACGAACATTGATGAACCAGACGATAATTCACCGGTTGAGACAATTGAGGAAAGACTGAAGATACTCCACACGAATAAAATTGATGCTCGAATAGAGGCTTAGACTCCAGAATAAAAAGGATTGGGAGGGCGAAAAAAAAACAAAGGCAACTTGGGAGGGAGAACTGACGAATAACTTGAAGAGAAAAGCACCAGTTGAAATGATTGAGGAGAGAATGCAAAGGTTTCGCACGAGTAGGATGGATACTCGATTATGGACTCCGGTTTCGAAAAGAAGAAGGGTGGGCGGGTGGGAAAAAACAAGGACAACTTCGGACAGGGAAACAACGTCAGAAGAGAAAGAACTGACGACTGATCTCGCGAAAGACACAGAGGTTTGAATCAATTCGATGGGAATAACACCGGACAAAAGAGGATGGACAACGAACGAAAACTAACCGCGTGATCCTAAAGAAAAATTTGAAGGGGAACAGGAGTAGTTCAAAACACCTACGTCAATATTCCTTACCAGAGCGACGAAAGGGCAGATGAGTAAAAAGAAGTCCTACTCTCCGAAATAACTAGACTCCGAAAAAGTTTTCTTCTAGACTCGACATCGGCCAAACTATACGATCAATCAAGGGGGCTCCTAAGGTCGGTCGAGGCTCTGATACCAACTTGTCACGCCCAAGATGCGACCCTATCCTAAAGGAACTTGAAGGTCCCACCAAGGATAGAAGCGCATCTTGAAGACGCTTTTGCAAGGTGGATATCATTACATCAACATTACATAATAGTGGGGATACAACCAAGACATACACAGTCACATGAATACAACAATACAACATATACAAGAGAACAACATCCGACTACGGATGAAACATAAACAGAAACTCAAACGACATCCACCCTGCTAGCCCAGGCTGCCGACCAGGAACCTATCCATCAATCGAAGAAGAAGCAGAAGAAGAAGAAGCAGAAGAAGAAGAAGAAGAAGAAGAAGAAGAAGAAGAAGAAGAAGAAGAAGAAGAAGAAGAAGAAGAAGAAGAAGAAGAAGAAGAAGAAGAAGAAGAAGAAGAAGAAGAAGAAGAAAGAAGAAAGAAGAAGAGAAGAAGAAGAAGAAGAAGAAGAAGAAAGAAGAAGAAGAAGAAGAAGAAGAAGAAGAAGAAGAAGAAAGAAGAAGAAGAAGAAGAAGAAGAAGAAGAAGAAGAAGAAGAAGAAGAAGAAGAAGAAGAAGAAGAAGAGAAGAAGAAGAAGAAGAAGAAGAAGAAGAAGAAGAAGAAGAAGAAGAAGAAGAAGAAGAAGAAGAAGAAGAAGAAGAAGAAGAAGAAGAAGAAGAAGAAGAGAAGAAGAAGAAGAAGAAGAAGAAGAAGAAGAAGAAGAAGAAGAAGAAGAAGAAGAAGAAGAAGAAGAAGAAGAAGAAGAAGAAGAAGAAGAAGAAGAAGAAGAAGAAGAAGAAGAAGAAGAAGAAGAAGAAGAAGAAGAAGAAGAAGAAGAAGAAGAAGAAGAAGAAGAAGAAGAAGAAGAAGAAGAAGAAGAAGAAGAAGAAGAAGAAGAAGAAGAAGAAGAAGAAGAAGAAGAAGAAGAAGAAGAAGAAGAAGAAGAAGAAGAACTCCATAACAAGTAAACACCGCTCTCGCATCATGATCATCGCAAAACCTGTACCTGCAACTGTTGGTGTAGTAATCTGTGAGCCACGAGGACTCAGCAATACCATTACCATGGGTATCAAGACTAGCAAAGCTTAATGGGAAAGGAAGGGGTAAAGTGGTGAGGTTGTAGCAGCGGCTAAGCTGGTGGCTAACTTACGCAAATAAGAGCCAGAAGAGAAGCAAAGCAAGCGGTTGTCAACTAGTAATGATCAAGAAGTGATCCTGTAGGATCGGAAGTATGTCTAGAGGGGGGTGATTAGACTACTTGACCAAATAAAAATCTATCCTTTTCCCAATTTTAGTTCTTGGCAGATTTTAACAATTTTAACATAGGTCAAGCAATCTCACACGATTCAAGCAAGCATGCAATAGAGTATATGAGCAGCGGAAAGTAAAGCATACAACTTGCAAGAATGTAAAGGGAAGGGTTTGGAAGATTCAAACGCAATTGGAGACACGGATGTTTTTGGCGTGGTTCCGATAGGTGGTGCTATCGTACATCCATGTTGATGGAGACTTCAACCCATGGAGGGTAATGGTTGCGCGAGTCCACGGAGGGCTCCACCCACGAAGGGTCCACGAAGAAGCAACCTTGTCTATTCCATCATGGCCGTCGCCCACGAAGGACTTGCCTCACTAGCGGTAGATCTTCACAAAGTAGGCGATCTCCTTGCCCTTACAAACTCCTTGGTTCAACTCCACAATCTTGTCGGAGGCTCCCAAGTGACACCTAGCCAATCTAGGAGACACCACTCTCCAAGAAGTAACAAATGGTGTGTTGATAATGAACTCCTTGCTCTTGTGCTTCAAATGATAGTCTCCCCAACACTCAACTCTCTCTCACAGAATTTGGATTTGGTGGAAAGAAGATTTGAGTGGAAAGTAACTTGGGGAAGGCTAGAGATCAAGATTCATATGGTAGGAATGGAATATCTTGAGCTCAACACAGGTGTAGGTGGTTCTCTCTCAGAACATGTGTATTGGAAGTGTAGATCTGTTCTGATGGCTCTCTCCACGAATGAAGAGTGGGTGGAGGGGTATATATAGCCTCCACACAAAATCTAACCGTTACACACAATCTGCTAAACTCAGTGGGACCGAATCACTAAACTCGGTCGGACTGATTCAGCAAACCTAGTGACCGTTAGGATTTTCGGTGGGACTGAGATGCAACTCGGTAGGACCGATATGGTTAGGGTTAGGGCATAACGTAATCTCGGTGTGACCGATTTCACAAACTCGGTGAGACCGATTTTGGTAATAAGCTAACCAGAGAGTTCGTCAGGTAAACTCGGTGGGACCGATTCGCTCTTTTCGGTGAGACCGAAATGTTACGAAAGGGAAACAGTGAGTTTACATTGCAATCTCGGTGGGACCGATCGCTCACTTTGGTTGGACCGAAACGTTACGAAGGGAAACAGAGAAATTGCAATCCCATCTCGGTGAGACCGAGATCCCTATCGGTCAGACCGATTTGCTAGGGTTTGTGGCAGTGGCTATGACATGTGAAACTCGGTGGCTCCGGATAGAAAGAATCGGTGGGGCCGAGTTTGACTTTAGGTTTGGGTCATATGTGGATATGGAAAGGTAGTTGAGGATTTTGGAGCATATCACTAAGCACATGAAGCAAGAGGCTCATTAAGCAACACCTCATCCCTCCTTAATAGTATTGGCTTTTCCTATGGACTCAATGTGATCTTGGATCACTAAAATATAAAATGTAGAGTATTGTTCTTGAAGCTTGAGACAATCCTTTGTCCTTATGATTTTGAGGGATCCACTTTCCTCATCCATGCCATGCCATCCATTGAGCTTTTCTGAAATATTCATATTGCAATAATGTTAGCTCAATGAGCTATATGTTGTTAGGAATTACCAAAACCACCCAGGGATAGTTGCACTTTCAATCTCCCCCTTTTTGGTAATTGATGACAACATATAGATCAAAGCTTCGACAAATGATAATAAGAATGGAATATATCGTCGCTTTGAGAAGTATGTGATAAGTAAGAGCTCCCCCTAAATTTGTGCATATTTAAGATTTGCTTTGGACTGCAAATGCACAATGATTTAGGATCATGGGTTACTCTTCCATGTCACATACATCTTGGTGGAGCGCTCAAAATGATAAGAATTAAATGCATGCACTCATCACCAAGCAAAGTGAATGATCAACATAAAGATAAACTGATAATAACATCCAACAAGCATTAAGTGTAGCTTATGATCAAACACATGATCATCAATGTCTCACAAAATTACGGCATAGTATCTCAAGCACTTAAAAGCAAATAAAGTTCAACCAAAAGACAAGAGAGAACAAATGCGGACTCTCTCTCTCGAAGCCTATGATCTATACATTTTTCTCCCCCTTTGGAAAAAAGTTACCAAAAAGTTCATAGAAAATGCATAGGACTAAACGACTCTCAGGCATGGTCTTCAGTTGGTGGAGTGCGGATAACGCCAAGGACGAAGGCTTTGGTAGAAGTGGTTGGAGCTGCTGGGGTAGGAGCTGGAGCTGGTGGAACTGAAGTTGTAGTTGGTGTAGAAGTGGTGGCTCTGGTGTCAGGAACTGGCACTGCAGATGATCTTTGAGCTCTGGGCACCGTGGCAAATGCATCAGTTGTGGTCTTGCCCTTCCTCTCCTGCATATCTTCTTGTAGTTGTTCCACAGCAGACTGGACCTCTGTCACCTTCACATCTAGGTCATAGAACTTTTGTTCCATGATTCTTTCCAAACTCTCTTGGTTTTTAGTCAGGGTGGCCAGTCCTTTCTCAATCCTCAGAGTGGATGCTATCAGGTAACTGAGCTGCTCCTGCTTGTTCTTCAAGAAATACTCAGATGCCTCCTCTTGAGTTGGCATCTTGGCAACTTTCTCCATCTTTGCCTTCTCCTTCTTTGCTTGAGCATGTGCAGATGATGGTTCATCCTTGTTCATGACAACCTGATTGTCTTCAAAGTCTGGATGGATGGGCAGGTGTTCCTTGTCCAGCAGGTATGTGCATGTGCCCATATTTGAGTTTATCAGCTCTTGAATTTGTGGGGCATATCCACAGCTCCTCTTCTGATCAGTTGCTGTCCTCTTAATGGTCTCTACCATGAGGCTCATCACCTTGAACTTCTATGGCACATCAAATATGTGGAGCATGTTTATTGCATGGCCTCGGATCATCTTGTGATCACCTGACTTGGGCAAGAGGGTATGCCTCAGAATCCAATTGATAGTGGGCAGCCCTGACAGAAGATAATGCACTGAGCCAAACTTGAAAGTATCAAGTGCCTTGTTTGGGATCACCTTGTACTTGTTGGACATGGAATTGTGATCCATCTTCTTCTTGGCATATATGTCCAGGTCATGTTCCTGCTCTTCCGGGGCATTGATGAGTTGTGCCCACTCAGCAACTGTTGACTGATATCTGGTTCCTTCTGACATCCACACAATCCTGCCATCTGGATAGAAGTGTGTTGTGGAGTAGAATTGCATGATTAGCTCTTCATTCCATTTTGTGAGCTTCTGCCCAACAAAGTCTGCAACTCCACAACCCTTGAAGCTGTCATACACTCCAAGATAGTGCTCTTCATTTTCCTTGATGTATTCCCAATCTACCCATCTCATGTCACATACTATAGGTTTCTTATCTAGCAGCACTGTCTCATAGAAATCCTGCTGTTCCTTGGTGTGAAACCTGTAATCCATAGCAGTTCTTCTCCTTGAAGCATATGGATATGCTTCTCTCCACTTCTTCAGCCCTGAATCTCTTCTAATTTTCATGTCCTCAGCCACAGGATGAGCATCATTGTGGTCTGGGATCTTGGGCTTAAGCTTCCTGAGCACTTGACCTTCTTCTTCTTCAGCAATGTCAGGCACTGGGGCCTTGTTCTTTTCAGTAGCAGATATGTTTATGGTGTTTCTCTTTGGTGCACTCTTGGGTTTAGATGCAGCTTTGGGTGCTTCCTTGGGCTTGGATGCAGTAGCCCCTGACCTTATGGCATCTCCCATGAGTTTCTGTGCCTTAGGTGCTGGTGCAGCAACCTCTTCTTCCTCTTCCTCATCTGAGGAATGCTTTTCAAACTCAGCCATTGGATCAACCTTCTTGCACCATCTGCCCCTTTTTCTTTCCTTATTTTCCTTCATAGCCTCATCTTCTCCAGTTGACTTGGAGGGATTCTGAGAGGATGCTCTGGCTTTGGACATTGGTTGTCTCCCTGCTGTCCTTTTGATTTTCAGTCCTGGCTTTGTGGCTGCAGCTAAACCAGACTCTTTCTTGAGCACCTTTTTCTTGGATGTGGCTTCCTCTTCTGCCACATAGTCCTCATCCTCTCATTCAGAGGTTCTCTTCTTGCTTGCTCTAGTGGCAGCTTTAGGCAAATTGCTTGGGGTGCTCCTGCTACCCTCATCAGAACTGCTAGAGGGACTAGTGCCCTCACTCAAATGAGCCTGCTCCTCAGATCTATTCTGGCTATCACTCTGATCAGACATGTTGAAGTTCAGACTGCTGATCCTGTGAATAGTTTATAGATGAGATAGAGTGGATGAGCATCACAAAATGCAGAGATTTTTGCAAAAGAATGAGTAAAAAATTTAGTTTTAGTTTTTCACAGAAAGCATTTCGGATCGACCGATTTGCAAACTCGGTGATACCGAAGCAGCTATTGGAACCAAAACTAGTGAACTCGGTCAGACCGAGTCACAGTTCGGTGGCACCGAGACTGCTAGGGTTTCACAAAGTCCTGAACTCGGTCTCACCGATTTGTAATTCTCGGTCAGACCGAGAACCACATGTGCAATGGCCATGGCCGAATCGGTGGAACTGAGTTCCGCAACCCGATGGGTCCGAGATGATTTTGGCGGAAACCTAAACCTAAATTTTCGAATCTCAACTATTCTAAGGATTGTTTTGACTGGATAGGAGTGTTTCAATCGTAGCAAGATTCATAAAGAACACAATGTGCTAGGAATTGGACGGGGAATAGCACTGTGATTGAGTCCATACCCTAGTTCGGCGGCGGACTCACTACGGCGGAAATGGCGGAGACGAAATTCCGTTGACGGCGGCGGAGACCAGCGACTGGAGGCGGCTGGCGATGAGGAGGACGATCCGGAGACCCAGGTAGAGCGAGCTATGCGCGGGCGAAGAGGTTTCGGAGAAATTTCCAAAATTTTGCCCGTGAGTATATATAGCTCGACCCTGTCGGTGTGACCGAGTGGAACAACTCGGTGGCACCGAGATGCATAACTGTTGACAGTTATAGCAACTCAGTGTGACCGAAAAGTTCAAATCGGTTGCACCGAGGTGAAAACCTAGATCGACTTAGTGATCTCGGTATGACCGAAATGGAGGAATCGGTCAGACCGAAAAGCACAAAGAAGTTTTGGAAGTTTAAGTCTATGACAAATCGGGGACTCCGAGTGCTCCTCACACAGAGTGGTTTGAATTTGACTTGATCAAATTTTGTGATGTAGCATGAATAGAGTTTGAGACGAGAAAAGCATAGATAGCTAGAGAAGGTTCTTAGGCATTCTTGTCCATCCACTTGGCAAGGAAAAAGAAAGCCAATCAATCAAAACAACAAGAGGATGTCCTTGAATGAGTAAAATATGCTCTCAACATGCTCACACAATAAAATGGCAATTGAAGTATGTGGCAAAGCATGCACAACCAATTCTAGCATCTATCAACCAATTGGCGATGACTAGGTCATCTATATATGATTATATTGACTTAGAGGTCAAATGAGAACATTTGATCATAGGTCATACTCATCGTTTAAGCACAAGTAGGGTTACCACTTTTACATAAAGCATTGTTGTGTTCACATCATTAGAGTTGCTTTAGCTCAATTATTTGAGTAAAGCTCCCCCTAGATGTGATATCCCCCCTAAGAGGGATGAACTAACATTGGGTTTTGTCGATGATGACTTCATGTAGATGTTGAAGATATGGATGCTCAATGTTGATGTAGATCAATTGGAGCTATCCATTGGAGTGAATTGCACTTTCAATACCTACATGGGTTAGTTCCACAAGGAACAAACAAGGATATCCATAGACACAGAGTGATGCACACACGAGATGATGTCTATGAAAGCTTTTAGGTCACCTTGTCCCTTGACTTACCAACAAGAGGGTTTGTGACTCCTTGAACTAGTGCAAGATGTGTAAGTTGATTGCACTTGTTCTTGCCAAAATGATAAAAGTGAAGTATGTTGGCGGAGTCACCCTCAAGAACTCTCTAGTTCTTCTTCTTTTGGATCCACGCCATCTTGATGGGAATCGTTGGAGTTGTAGTCGTACTTGATGAAGTGGAACTTGAAGTAGTCTTGGGAATCCACTTGACTAAGGTCTTAGGAGCTTCTTCAAATGCATCAATTTCCTCTTGAAGCTTGTCCTTTCCTTTTTGCTTGTAGTCTTGTGGTGGAAGATCATCTTGAGCTTTTGTCCCTTTAAAAGAAGTAGGATTATACTTCTCTTGTTGAGGAAAAAACTTTGTCTTGGGGTATTGATCTTCTTCCCACTCAACTCCATTGGCATTGAACTTTCGTTCAAAACCAACACCTTGATTCTTCTTATGCCTTCCTTGCTTGCGTACAATTTCCTCGAATTGCTTACTCCCGGCATGGCTCTTGTACACTCCTTTCTCTATAATTCCCTTCAATAGGCTATTTTCTTGCTCAAGTGTAACTTGGCTAAGAGAATCATTAGTGGAATCAAAAGAACTACTAGAAGCAACAATATTGGATTTAACATGATCATTGTTACTACCTTGTTACTAGACTTGACTTGAGGCATGTAAGTGGATAAGAGTAAACGCTTGGCAATGTAAGAAGAACTTTTCTTACGAAGATCATCATTGATTGCTTTTAAGAACTCATGCTCTTGCTCAAGGTTGAGCTTTCAAAGCGTAACTTCTCATGTGTTCTTAAAAGTTCTCGATGATCTCCTAAGATAGTTTAATGAGCTAACTTAAGAGTGTTTAGTTCTTTAGTTTGAGCCTCAATCTTCTCCTTATCATTGTCATTCGTTTTATCTTGATTAGCATGATTAATTGACGTTTCATCATAGTATTCATCACTAGAGTAGTCAACAAGTAAATCATCATCACCTAACAAGTCATCTTCATCACTATTGAAATCAACATACTCGGGGTGTGATACCTTTGGGCCTTTAGCCATGAAGCATGTTCCAACTCCTTCATTTGGTGAGTCAAATATGTCATAGGAGTTGGTTGACACATGTGCTAGACCGGCAACACCTTCATCTTGAGTATATTCGGAATCGGAGTGATAACTTCTTTCGGAGTGGTTGTCGGAGTCGGAGCCGGATACACATTCACCAACATGAG
This sequence comes from Aegilops umbellulata, assembly GCA_032464435.1. Lineage (NCBI taxonomy): Eukaryota > Viridiplantae > Streptophyta > Magnoliopsida > Poales > Poaceae > Aegilops > Aegilops umbellulata. The sequence continues at coordinate 297,140,595 of CP136056.1, forward strand.
CTTGATGTCTTCGTTTTGTGTAGCTCCTTGATGACTTTTCCTTTCTTTCCGAATCCTTGCTTCTCCGTGAGTATCTTCGTTCATAACGATCATCTCTACTCCTTCTTTCTCTAGATGGTGATTCCTCTCTTCAGCTTCTTCTTTTGGGAGAATCTTCTCTTTTCTTGTAGGGAGCCGTACACTCATTGGAATAGTTTTCGGGTCTTCCACAATTGTAGCAGTTTCACTCTCGACTAGAAGATCTTTTGTCATTGTAGGACCTTGACTTGGAACTTCTATCTTTGCTTCTACTCTTGTAGAACTTGTTGAAGTTATTCACCATTAAGCTTAATTCTTCATTGAAGATTTGCTTCTCACTTGATGATGTGGGGGCTTCACATGAGGCTTTGTAAGCACCACTTGATTTGTTGTGAAGTTCCTCTTTATCCTTGAGTGACATCTCATGAGCAACAATTCTTCCAACGACTTCCGTTGGCTTGAGATCTTTGTAATTGGGCATCATTTGGATCAATGTGCACACGGTATCATATTTTCCATCCAAGGCTCTTAGGATCTTCTTGATGATGAATCTATCGATCATCTCTTCACTCCCTAAGCCGACAATCTCATTTGTGATAAGAGCAAGCCTAGAGTATATTTCAGCGACACCTTCACCATCCTTCATTTTGAACTTGTCAAGTTGACTTTGAAGCACATCCAATTTGGATTCCTTGACGGAGTCGGTACCTTCGTGCATATCAATCAAAGTATCCCAAATTTCCTTTGCATTCTCAAGATGGCTGATTTTGTTGAATTCTTCGGGGCACAATCCGTTGAAGAGAATATCACAAGCTTGAGCGTTGTATTGCAGCATCTTCAACTCTTCCGCGGTAGCTTCACGGTTTGGTTATTTCCCATCGAAGAAGTCACCTTGCAAACCAACACACACAATAGCCCAAACGGCGGGGTTATGTCCAAGAATATGCATTTTCATTTTATGCTTCCAACTAGCAAAATTAGTACCATCAAAGTAAGGACCTCTATGGTGATAATTACCCTCGCTAGACGCCATACTCTCCTAGGTTGTGAAACCAAGGCTATGACCACCAAAAGCTATGGAAATCAAAGCAAATGGAGACTAATGCTCTGATACCACTTGTAGGATCGGAAGTATGTCTAGAGGGGGGGGGTGATTAGACTACTTGACCAAATAAAAATATATCCTTTTCCCAATTTTAGTTCTTGGCATATTTTAGCAATTTTAACATAGGTCAAGCAATCTCACACGATTCAAGCAAGCATGCAAAATAGTATATGAGCAGCGGAAAGTAAAGCATACAACTTGCAAGAATGTAAAGGGAAGGGTTTGGCGGATTCAAACGCAATTGGAGACACGGATGTTTTTGTTCCGATAGGTGGTGCTATCGTACATCCATGTTGATGGAGACTTCAACCCACGGAGGGTAATGGTTGCGCGAGTCCACGGAGGGCTCCACCCACGAAGGGTCCACGAAGAAGCAACCTTGTCTATTCCATCATGGCCGTCACCCATGAAGGACTTGCCTCACTAGCGGTAGATCTTCACGAAGTAGGCGATCTCCTTGCCCTTACAAACTCCTTGATTCAACTCCACAATCTTGTCGGAGGCTCCCAAGTGACACCTAGCCAATCTAGGAGACACCACTCTCCGAAGTAACAAATGGTGTGTTGATAATGAACTCCTTGCTCTTGTGCTTCAAATGATAGTCTCATCAGCACTCAACTCTCTCTCACAGGATTTAGATTTGGTGGAAAGAAGATTTGAGTGGAAAGCAACATTGGGAAGGATAGAGATCAAGATTCACATGGTAGGAATGGAATATCTTGAGCTCAACACAAGTGTAGGTGGTTCTCTCTCAGAACATGTGTATTGGAAGTGTAGATCTGTTCTGATGGATCTCTCCACGAATGAAGAGTGGGTGGAGGGGTATATATAGCCTCCACACAAAATCTAACCGTTACACACAATCTGCTAAACTCGGTGGGACCGAATCATTAAACTCGGTCGGACCGATTCAGAAACCTAGTGACCGTTAGGATTTTCGGTGGGACTGAGATGCAACTCGGTAGGACCGATATGGTTAGGGTTAGGGCATAACGTAATCTCGGTGTGACCGATTACACAAACTCGGTGAGACCGATTTTGGTAATAAGCTAACCAGAGAGTTGGTCAGGAAAACTCGGTGGGACCGATTCGCTCTTTTCGGTGAGACTGAAATGTTACGAAAGGGAAACAGAGAGTTTACATTGCAATCTCGGTGGGACCGATCGCTCACTTCGGTTGGACCGAAACGTTACGAAGGGAAACAGAGAAATTGCAATCCCATCTTGGTGAGACCGAGATCCCTATCGGTGAGACCGATTTGCTAGGGTTTGTGGCAATGACTATGACATGTGAAACTCGGTGGCTCCGGATAGAAAGAATTGGTGGGGCCGAGTTTGACTTTAGGTTTGGGTCATATGTGGATATGGAAAGGTAGTTGAGGATTTTGGAGCATATCACTAAGCACATGAAGCAAGAGGCTCATTAAGCAACACCTCATCCCTCCTTAATAGTATTGGCTTTTCCTATGGACTCAATGTGATCTTGGATCACTAAAATATAAAATGTAGAGTCTTGTTCTTGAAGCTTGAGCCAATCCTTTGTCCTTATGATTTTGAGGGATCCACTTTCCTCATCCATGCCATGCCATCCATTGAGCTTTTCTGAAATATTCATCTTGGAATAATGTTAGCCCAATGAGCTATATGTTGTTAGGAATTACCAAAACCACCTAGGGATAGTTGCACTTTCAGATCCTGAACTCCTACTTACGTCAGACATAACCCAGAAACCGTGTTCTCCTCTCGATCAACCCCGAAAAGAGACACTCGCGGTTACACACACGGTTGGTGTATTTTAGAAGAGTTTACTTCAAGTTTACTACAACCGGATATTAACAAATTCCCATCTGCCACATAACCGCGGGCATGGCTTTCGAAAGTTCAAACCCTGCAGGGGTGTCCCAATTTAGCCCATGATAAGCTCTCGCGATCAGCGAAGGATATTCCTTCTCCCGGGAAGACCCGATCAATCTCAGAATCCCGTTTACAAGACATTTCGACAATGGTAAAACAAAACAAGCAAGACCGCCCGATGTGCCGACAATCCCGATAGGAGCTGTACATATCTCGTTCTCAGGGCAACACCGGATGAACACTACATACGGCAACCGAAGATACCCCAAGTTGCCTAGGGGCGGCACCGCAAGTGGCTCTAGTTTGGACCAACACTTAGACAAGCATTGGCCCGGGGGGGCTAAAATAAAGATGACCCTCGAGAGGGCGACTCCCAAGGGAAAAGTAGGAGGTGGTGAGGCAAAGGGTAAAACCAAGGTTGGGCCTTGCTGGAGGAGTTTTATTCAAAGCGAACTATCAAGGGGATCCCATAAATCACCCAACTGCGTTAGGGACGCAAAATCCGGGAACATAGTACCGATATGACGGAAACTAGGGCGGCAAGAGTGGAACAAAACTCCAGGCATAAGGACGAGCCTTCCACCCTTTACCAAGTATATAGATGCATTAATAATATAAGAGATATTGTGATATCCCAACATAAACATAATCCAACATGGAGCAATCTTCATCTTCACCTGCAACTAGCAACGCTATAAGAGGGGCTGAGCAAAAGTGGTAACATAGCCAAACAACGGTTTGCTAGGAAGGATGACAAAAGTTAGGGGTTCATGGCAATTTGCGAGGCTTGATAAGCAAGTGGTAGGTAACGCAGCATAGCGATAGAACGAAGCAACTAGCATAGCAATGATAGTAGTGAGATCCAAGGTGACGGTCATCTTGCCTGAAATCCCGCTAGGAAGAAGAACGAGTCCATGAAGAAGATGAAGCCACGTAGTCGAACGAATCCTCACAATCGCAACGAAATAGGAACTATCGGGAAGGAGCACAACCGGAAAGAAGCAAACAACATGGTAAACACACAACACATAAATATGACATGATGCGCAACCAAGTATGATGCATGTGCGGTTTAAAGAGGCATGGCATGGCAAAGTGCACAAACAATACTACAAATTAAGTGGAGCTCAATATGCAACGAGTTGCATATTGACCAAACACCACATCAATTATTTAGTTCTCTCTCGTTTATGTACCCAACAACATTAAAAGTGATTAAACATAGCAAGGGGTGAAGCATAAGTAAACTAACTATTTAGACAAGTTTAAATGAGGCCGGAACAACAAACAACAATTCCGGAAAATCCTCAAGTGCATATTTCGAATTTGGTACTGTTCTGCCCTAAACACAATTTTAATGTTGTTAAACAGCAAAATAAAGTGCACCATGTTAAGCTAGGCATTTTTCTACACCATTTACAGATAAAGTTTATTAAATTTGAAGCTACGGTTATTTAGTTATGAATAGAACCATTTTAGCAAGTCATTTATGCAAATTAAATCAAACAGCGATTTGAACATTCTAAACATGGATGAAAACAGCAGATTATGAAACTAGATGAAATTCTAAGCATGTCGCATATATAGTTTGTTTAGTTTGGATGCATGCATATTTAGCTATAAACAAGGTAAAACAGTGGCAACTCTGTAAATAAGAATGCATTGGGAAAATGCTAAAATACTCAGACCGGGAAAAAATGCACGGGCCAGATTGCAGCAACCTGCAGCGGCCCACGAGGATTTGGCCTGAGTGACAGTGTGTGCTGAGAGAAAAACAGTGCAAAAAATTGGGGCGCCTGGGACTCGAACCCATGACCTTCGGCTTACAGATTAGTGCCCTGACCAGTGCGCTGCTGACGGATGTTTGTGCAACAGTAAGGGCGTGGCCGAACTTGAACGGAACCAAAGGCCAGGCCCTTCTTCTCTGTCGTTCATAGAGGAATTGGGTGACGACGCCGGCGAGCAAGACGGCGACCGTCGGAGCAGAGGAGCACCTGCGGAGGTGCGGGATACTTGCGAGGGTGCGGGGTGCCGGAACGTGCGCGTGCAAAGGCTAGGCGCACGGGAAGACTTGAGGACGAGCTCGAGGTCACCTCGGTCATGGCGGCTGCAAGACGAAGCAGGGCCACGGGCTCGCGATCGAGCGCGGGAGTGCGCGTGCGGAGAGCTGCGGAAGGAGGCATGTGTGGATGCGTAGCTGGGGTGGCTGGGCGTGTGGCGAGGAGGCCGTGGGCGAGGCTGGGCTCAGCCCGTCCATGGCGGCCTGCTGAACGGATGGCGCCATGTGCAGGTGTGCGGCAGGGCGCAGCGACCGCCTGGTGTGCGGGCAGAAGCAGCGACCGGCAAGGTGCGCAAGTGCAGCAAGGGGCGGCAGCAGGGTGTGCGGTTGCGCGGAAACAGAGCATCTACTTGGTTCAAAACGGCCCTGGCGAACATGCCTCTGTCAAGATCAAAACGACGGCTAATGATGGAAATCAAGTTGGGGAAGAGCTGGGGAGGAGCGGCTGCTCACCATGGGCTCGAGGGTCACGATGTGGAGGCCGGGTACGCGACGACGGAGGCGTGAGTAGGCACTGATCGCGGAAGGGTTCCGGTGCGCGAACTTGAAGCAGGGGAAGAAGAGGATGCGGGCATCGCGGCCTTGGCTTCCCTTGCGAGATGGTGTCCGATCCATGACGTAGAGGAAGTAGCCGACGTCGAGGAAGAAGATGGCCGGGGTCGCGGGGCGTGGAGACGAAGGAGAGCACGAGGGCGACGAAGCGCTATGCTCCGACGCTCTCTCGGTCTCTGACTCTTGAGGAGGAAGGAGAAACAGGGGAAGGGAAAGGGTGGCGGCGGCGAGAGGGGGGAGAGGAAAACCCTAGGGCGACGCCCGGGGCGGCTTTATAGAGGGGCACGCGGGCAAGGGCGCCGCGGTGGCCATGTGCCCCGTCCTTTTACTGTGTGAGAGAGAGAGAGAGCTGCGGGAGGAGGAAGAAAAGGTGAGGAGTGAGGGAATGACAGGTGGGGTCGCCTAGGTGATCCTGTAGAATTTACCAGCGAGAGGGAGAGAAGGGGCACGCTGGCGCTGGCTGGGCTCCAGGAAGGAGGAGGCCCAAGTGCAGCGCCCCGGCTAAGGCCCTTTTCCTTTTAAACAAACCCTCTGGCCAAATAAAACCAAAGATGCAAAAGAGAAAAGGCCACGGAGTTTGAGAAGAATTAGGCTAAGAACAAAATATCCCTGGACGTCAGGAATTATGCAGCATTTGAATAAAATACTCTGGCAATTTGTAGAGACTGCAAATTCAAACAAACTTGAAAATAATTCAAGCTCGAATAAATCCTTAGCCCAACCAAAACACTTCCAAAAGACTTGAAAACTGGGGGAGGTGGTCTTGGCATGGTGTAGGGAATAAAGAAATATAGTTAACATTAATCTGGAGCAGAAAATGTCAAAAGAGAAATAATTGAAAGAAAGGGAAGAGGAGAAGTTTGGATGGGATAGAAACTTGGGTGAACTTGATGAATTGTTGCTGGTATGTGCATGGAACAAAAATGAGGTGGAGATAAGAATAAGAGGGGTTCACACAAGAACACACAACAAAACTTAAATATGCAAAACAAGGCATGATGATCATGATGCAATGCAATAGAATGGCAAGAGGCACATCACATCATGAAGCATAGAACAAAGCAAGGATGGTGCAATGCAATATAATATAAGATGAACATGATGCAAGAAGCAAAATGACAAGGCACTCAACATGATCATGGCATAAACATATAATGATGAAATATGCAAAACGATTATGATAATGCAACAAACATAATAAACACACGGCAACAACTACAAAAAAATGGAAGGCAACTGGAGCATCGGTCTCGGGGCGTTATAGGGGCGGCGGCTTGTAGCGGCAAGGCGACGGCGGCGTGGAGCGGCGAAGCGGCGGCGGCTTGCGGCGGCGAGGCACGGGGCGGAGGAAGGCGGCGGCGCGGGCGGCTGCAGGCGGCGGGGCAGGCGAGGGGCTGCGGCGGCGACGACTTGGGGCTCCAGGGGGGCCCCGAGGTGGTATTTAAAGGGGGGGGAAGAGGCGGCGGCGGCTCCGACTTGGGGAGGGGGTCGGGCGGCGGCGGCATCGGACTATCCTGAGTCCGGCAGCGGCACGGGACGAAGGCGGTGGCGCGGGCGAGCTGGCCTGGCTCGGCTGGGCTTCGGCCCAGTCGGGCACAGGGAGTTTTTTTTTTAAATAATTCCGCCGACAGAAAAAAAAACCTATAAAATAAAGTAAAAAACATAAAAAAGCCAAAACAAATTTACACCGTCTAAATGAAATATTTAGAACGAGATGAACAATTTCTTGGCCCTAAAATGCAATTTTGAAAACGTGCAATTTTTCTAATGCAAATAAAATCCGAATATAATCAAATAAAATCAATTAAATGATTTTAATATTTCTCCTCCAATATTTCAATTATTTTGGAGAAGTCATATTATCTCCTCTCATATATTTTAATATGAAATATTTTTCAGAGGGAAAATAATAAAATAAAAAATCCTCGTTTCATTATTTGATGAAAATCAAATATGAAAACTGGGAAATCCCCAACTCTCTCCGAGGGTCCTTGATTTGCTTAGGATTTCGAGGATTGCGAAACGAAAGTGTACGAAAGTATCATATGCATGAATGACCTATGTATAACATTCCAAATTGAAATTTTGGGATGTTACAAGACATGACCGACACTCATCTCCGGTCAATAACCAATAGCGGAACCTGGATGCTCATATTGGCTCCTACATATTCTATGAAGATCTTTATCGGTCAAACTGCATGACAGCATACGTTGTTCCCTTTGTCATCGGTATGTTACTTGCCCGAGATTCGATCGTCGGTATATCAATACCTTGTTCAATCTCGTTACCGGCAAGTCTCTTTACTCGTTCCGTAATACATCATCTCGCAACTAACTCATTAGTCACAGTGCTTGCAAGGCTTTATAGTGATGTGCATTACCGAGAGGCCCGAAGATACCTCTCCGACAATCGGACTGACAAATCCTAATCTCGAGATACGCCAACCCAATAAGTACCTTTAGAGACACCTGTAGACCACCTTTATGATCACCCAGTTACGTTGTGACGTTTGGTAGCACACAAAGTGTTCCTCCGGTAAACGGGAGTTGCATAATCTCATAGTCATAGGAACGTGTATAAGTCATGAAGAAAGCAATAGCAGAATACTAAACGATCAAGTGCTAAGCTAACAGAATGAGTCAAGTCAATCACATCATTCTCCTAATGATGTGATCCCATTAATCAAATGACAACTCATGTCTATGGTTAGGAAACTTAACCATCTTTGATTAACGAGCTAGTCAAGTAGAGGCATACTAGTGACACTATGTTTGTCTATGTATTCACACATGTATTATGTTTCCAGTTAATACAATTGTAGCATGAATAATAAACAATTATCATGAAATAAGGAAATAAATAATAACTTTACTATTGCCTCTAGGTCATATTTCCTTCAGTCTCCCACTTGCACTAGAGTCAATAATCTAGTTCACATCGCCATGTGATTTAACACCAATAGTTCACATCACTATGTGATTAACACCCATAGTTCACATCGCCATTTGACCAATACTAAAAGGGTTTACTAGAGTTAGTAATCTAGTTCACATCGCTATGTGATTAACACCCAAAGAGTACTAAGGTGTGATCATGTTTTTGCTTGTGAGAGAAGTTTAGTCAACGGGTCTGCCAAATTCAGATTAGTATGTATTTTGCAAATTTCTATGTCTACAATGCTCTGCACGGAGCTACTTTAGCTAATTGCTCCCATTATCAATATGTATCCAGATTGAGACTTAGAGTCATCTGGATCAGTGTCAAAACTTGCATCGACGTAACCCTTTACGAAGAACCTTTTGTCACCTCCATAATCGAGAAACATATCCTTATTCCACTGAGGATAATTTTGACCGATGTTCAGTGATCTACTCCTAGATCACTATTGTACTCCCTTGCCAAACTCAGTGTAGGGTATACAATAGATCTGGTATACAGCATGACATACTTTATAGAACCTATGGGTTAGGTATAGGGAATGACTTTCATTCTCTTTCTATCTTCTACTGTGGTCGGGTTTTGAGTCTTTACTCAATTTCACACCTCGTGACACAGGCAAGATCTCTTTCTTTGACTGTTCCATTTTGAGCTGCTTCAAAATCTTGTCAAGGTATGCACTTATTGAAAAAACTTATCAAGCGTCTTGATCTATCTCTATAGGTCTTGATGCTCAATATGTAAGTAGCTTCACCGAGGTCTTTCTTTGAAAAACTCCTTTCAAATACTCATTTATGCTTTCCAGAAAATTCTACATTATTTCCGATCAACAATATGTCATTCACATATACTTATCAGAAATGTTGTAGTGCTCCCACTCACTTTCTTGTAAATACAGGCTTCACCGCAAGTCTGTATAAAACTATATGATTTGATCAAATCATCAAAGCGTATATTCTAACTCCGAGATGCTTGCACCAGTCCATAGATGGATCACTGGAGCTTGCACATTTTGTTAGCATCCTTTGGATCGATAAAACCTTCAGGTTGCATCATATACAACTCTTCTTCCAGAAATCCATTCAGGAATGCAGTCTTTACATCCATTTGCCAAATTTCATAATCATAAAATGCGGCAATTGCTAACATGATTCGGACGGACTTTAAGCATCGCTACGGGTGAGAAAGTCTCATCGTAGTCAACTCCTTGAACTTGTCGAAAACCTTTTGCAACAAGTTGAACTTTGTAGACACTAACACTACCATCAGCGTCAGTATTCTTCTTGAAGATCCATTTATTCTCTATGGCTTGCCGATCATTCGGCAAGTCAACCAAAGTCCACACTTTGTTCTCATAAATGGATCCCATCTTCGATTTCATGGCCTCAAGCCATTTCGCGGAATCTGGGCTCATCATCGCTTCCTCATAGTTCGTAGGTTCGTCATGGTCAAGTAACATGACCTCCAGAACAGGATTACCGTACCACTCTGGTGCGGATCTCACTCTGGTTGACCTACGAGGTTCGGTAGTAACTTGATCTAAAGTTACATGATCATCATCATTAGCTTCCTCACTAATTGGTGTAGGAGTCACAGGAACAGATTTATGTGATGAACTACTTTTCAATAAGGGAGCAGGTATAGTTACCTCATCAAGTTCTACTTTCCTCCCACTCACTTCTTTCGAGAGAAACTCCTTCTCTAGAAAGGATCCATTCTTAGAAACAAATGTCTTGCCTTTGGATTTGTGATAGAAGGTGTACCCAACTGTCTCCTTTGGGTATCCTATGAAGACACATTTCTCCGATTTGGGTTTGAGCTTTTCAGGATGAAAACTTTTTTCTTATAAGCATCGCAACCCCAAACTTTAAGAAATGGCAACTTTGGTTTCTTGCCAAACCACAATTCATACGGTGTCGTCTCAACGGATTTAGATGGTGCCCCATTAAACGTGAATGCAACTGTCTCTAATGCACAACCCCAAAACTATAGTGGTAAATTTGTAAGAAACATCATAGATTGCACTATATACAATAAAGTACGATTATGACGTTCGGACACACCATTATGCTGTGGTGTTCGAGGTGGCATGAGTTTTGTGAAACTATTCCACATTGTTTTAATTGAAGGCCAAACTCATAACTCAAATATTTTTCTCTACGATCAGATCATAGAAACTTTATTTTCTTGTTACAATGATTCTCTACTTCACTCTGAAATTCTTTGAACTTTTCAAATGTTTTAGACTTATGTTTCATCAAGTAGATATACCCATATCTGCTCAAATCATCTGTGAAGGTCAGAAAATAACGATACCCGCCGCGAGCCTCAACACTCATCGGATCGCATACATCAGTATGTATTATTTCCAATAAGTCAGTTGCTCGCTCCATTGCTCCGGAGAACGGGGTCTTAGTCATCTTGCCCATGAGGCATGGTTTGCAAGCATCAACTGATTCATAATCAAGTGATTCCAAAAGCCCATCAGCATGGATTTTTTCATGCGCTTTACACCAATATGACCTAAACGGCAGTGCCACAAATAAGTTGCACTATCATTATTAACTTTGTGTCTTTTGACTTCAATATTATGAATATGTGTATCACTACAATCGAGATCCAACAAACCATTTTCATTGGGTGTATGACCATTGTAGGTCTTATTCATGTAAACAGAACAACAATTATTCTCTAATTTAAATGAATAACCATATTGCAATAAACATGATCAAATCACATTCATGCTCAATGCAAACACCAAATAACATTTATTTAGGTTCAACACTAATCCCGAAAGTATAGGGAGTGTGCGATGATGATCATATCAATCTTGGAACGGCTGCCAACACAAATCGTCACTTCACCCTTAACTAGTTTATGTTCATTCTGCAACTCCCATTTTGAGTTACTACTCTTAGCATCTTAACTAGTATCAAATACCACGGGGTTGCTATAAACACTAGTAAAGTTCACATCAATAACATGTATATAAAATATACCTTTGTTCACTTTGCCATCCTTCTTATCCGCCAAATACTTGGGGGAGGGGGTTCCGCTTCCAGTGACTAGTCCCTTTGAAGTAGAAGCACTTAGTCTCAGGCTTAGGTCCAGACTTGGGCTTCTTTCACTTGAGCAGCAACTTGCTTGTCGTTCTTCTTGAAGTTCCCCTTCTTCCCTTTGCCCTTTTCTTGAAACTAGTGGTCTTGTTAACCATCAACACTTGATGCTTTTCTGGATTTCTACCTTCGTTGATTTCAGCATCACGAAGAGCTTGGGAATCGTTTCCGTTAACCCTTGCATATTATAGTTCATCACGAAGTTCTAGCAACTTGGTGATAGTGGCTAGAGAACTCTGTCATCACTATCTTATCTGGAAGATTAACTCCCACTTGATTCAAGTGATTGTAGTACTCAGACAATCTGAGCACATGCTTACTGGTTGAGCTATTCTCCTCCATCTTGTAGGCAAAGTAATATCCAAGGTCTCGTACCTCTCGACACGGGCATGAGTATGAAATACCAATTTCAACTCTTGGAACATCTTATATGCTTTGTGGCTTTCAAAACGTCTTTGAAGCCGCGATTCTTAGCCGTAAAGCATGGTGCACTAAACTATCAATTAGTCATCATACCGAGCTTTGCCAAACTTTCATAACATCTGCATATGATCCTGCAATAGGTCCGTCACCTAGCGGTGCATCAAGGACATAATTCTTCTGTGCAGCAATGAGGATAACCCTCAGATCACGGATCCAATCCGCATCATTGCTACTAACATCTTTCAACATAGTTTTTCTCTAGGAACATATCAAAATAAACGGGGAGCAACATCACGAACTATTGATCTACAACATAGATATGCTAATACTACCAGGACTAAGTTCATGATAAATTAAAGTTCAACTAATCATATTACTTAAGAACTCCCACTTAGATAGACATCCCTCTAATTATCTAAGTGATCACGTGATCCAAATCAACTAAACCATGTCCGATCATCACGTGAGATGGAGTAGTTTCAATGGTGAACAGCACTATGTTGATCATATCTACTATATGTTTCACGCTCGACCTTTCGGTCTCAGTGTTCGAGGCCATATCTTCATATGCTAGGCACGTCAAGTTTAACCTGAGTATTTCGCGTGTGCAACTGTTTTGCACCTGTTGTATTTGAACGTAGAGCCTATCACACCCGATCATCACGTGGTGCCTCAGCACGAAGAACTTTCGCAACAGTGCATACTCAGGGAAAACACTTTTATCTTGAAATTTAGTGAGAGATCATCTTATAATGCTACCGTCAATCAAAGCAAGCTAAGATGCATAAAAGATAAACATCACAGGCAATCAATATAAGTGATATGATATGGCCATCATCATCTTGTGCTTGTGATCTCCATCTCCGAAGCGCCGTCATGATCACCATTGTCACCGGCGCGACACCTTGATCTCCATCGTAGCATCATTGTCGTCTCGCCAAATTATGCTGCTACGACTATCGCTACCGCTTAGTTATAAAGTAAAGCATTACGGGGTGATTGCATTGCATACAATAAAGCGACAATCATATGGCTCCTGCCAGTTGCCGATAACTCGGTTACAAAACATGATCATCTCATACAATGAAATATAGCATCATGTCTTGACCATATCACATCACAACATGCCCTGCAAAAACAAGTTAGATGTCCTCTACTTTGTTGTTGCAAGTTTTACGTGGCTGCTACGGGCTGAGCAAGAACCGTTCTTACCTACACATCAAAACCACAACGATAGTTCGTCAAGTTAGTGTTATTTTAACCTTAGCAAGGACTGGGCGTAGCCACACTCGGTTCAACTAAAGTTGGAGAAACTGGCACCCGCCAGCCACCTGTGTGCAAAGCACGTCGGTAGAACCAGTCTCGCGTAAGCGTACGCGTAATGTCGGTCCGGGCCGCTTCATCCAGCAATACCGCCGAACCAAAGTATGACATGCTGGTAAGCAGTATGACTTGTATCGCCCACAAATCACTTGTGTTCTACTCGTGCATATAACATCTACGCATAAAACCTGGCTCTGATACCACTACTGGGGAACGTAGTAATTTCAAAAAAATTCCTACGCACACACAGGATCATGGTGATGCATAGCAACGAGAGGGGCGAGTGTGTCCACGTACCCTCATAGACCGAAAGCGGAAGCGTTAGCACAACGCAGTTGATGTAGTCGTACGTCCTCACGGTCCGACCGATCCAAGTACCGAACGTATGGCACCTCCGAGTTCAGCACATGTGCAGCTCGATGACGTCCCTCGAACTCCGATCCAGCCGAGATTTGAGGGAGAGTTCCGTCAGCACGGCGGCGTGGTGACGATGATGATGTTCTACCGACGCATGGCTTCGCCTAAGCACCGCTACGATATTATTGAGGTGGACTATGGTGGAGGGGGGGCACCGCATACGGCTAAAAGATCAATGATTAATTGTTCTGTCTATGGGGTGCCCCTGCCCCCGTATATAAAGGAGCAAGGGGGGAAGAGGTGGCCGGCCAGGAGAAGGCGCGCCAGGAGGAGTCCTACTCCCACCGGGAGTAGGACTCCCTCCCTTCCCAGTTGGATTAGGAGAAGGCGGGAAGGAGGAGGGAGAGAGGAAGGAAAGGGGGGCGCCGCCCTCCCTCCTTGTCCAATTCGGACTAGAGGGGGAGGGGCGCGCGGCCTGCCCTGGACACCCCTCCTTGCTTCCTCTTGAGCTTGCGTTGGATTTCCCCGAAGAGGAGAGGATGGTGCAGCAAAGTAGCGTAAGTATTTCCGTCAGTTTTTGAGAACCAAGGTATCAATCCAGTAGGAGGCTACGCGCGAGTCCCTCGTACCTACACAAAACAATAGCTCAACGCAACCAACGCGGTTAGGGGTTGCCAATCCCTTCACGGTCACTTACGAGAGTGAGATCTGATAGAGATGATAGATAATATTTTTGGTAATTTTTTGATATAAAGATGCAAGGTAAAATAAAAGGCAAAGTAAAAAGCAAAGCAATAATAAAGTGATTGGAGATTGATATGATGAGAATAGACCCGGGGGCTATAGGTTTCACTAGTGGCTTCTCTCAAGAGCATAAGTATTTCTATGGTGGGTGAACAAATTACTGCTGAGCAATTGACAGAATTGAGCATAGTTATGAGAATATCTAGGTATGATCATGTATATAGGCATCACGTCCGAGACAAGTAGACCGACTCCTGCCTGCATCTACTACTATTACTCCACTCATCGACCGCTATCCAGCATGCATCTAGAGTATTAAGTTAATGAAAACAGAGTAACGCATTAAGAAAGATGACATTATGTAGAGGAATAATTTCATGCAATATGATAAATACCCCATCTTGTTATCCTCGATGGCAACAATACAATACGTGCCTTGCTGCCCTTTCTGTCACTGGGTAAGGACACCGCAAGATTGAACCCAAAGCTAAGCACTTCTCCCATTGCAAGAAAAACCAATCTAGTAGGCCAAGCCAAACTAATAATTCGAATAGACTTGCAAAGATAACCAATCATACATAAAAGAATTCAGAGAAGATTCAAATATTTTTCATAGATAATCTTGATCATAAACCCACAATTCATCGGTCTCAACAAACACACCACAAAAACAAGATTACATCGAATAGATCTCCACAAGAGAGGGGGAGAACTTTGTATTGAGATCCAGAAAGAGAGAAGAAGCCATCCAGCTACTAACTATGGACCTGAAGGTCTGAGGTAAACTACTCACACTTCATTGGAGAGGCTATGGTGATGATGAAGAAGCCCTCCATGATGGATGCCCCCTCCGGCGGAGCTCCGGAACAGGCCCCAAGATGGGATCTCGTGGGTACAGAAGGTTGCGGCGGTGGAATTAGGTTTTTGGCTCCTAACACGTCTCCAACGTATCTATAATTTTTGATTGCTCCATGCTATATTATCTACTGTTTTGGGCAATATTGGGCTTTATTTACGACTTTATTTTTGGGACTAACCTATTAACTGGAGGCCCAGCCCAGATTTGCTGTTTTTTGCCTATTTCAGTGTTTCGGAGAAAAGGAATATCAGACGGAGTCAAAACGGAACGAAATCAACTGGAGAAGTTATTTTTGGAAGGAAAGCTACAGGATAGACTTGGACCCCACGTCAGGAAAGGAGGGAGCTGGCCATGAGGGTGGGGGCGCGCCCACTCCCTAGGGCGCGCCCCCTGCCTCGTGGGGCCCCCGAAGCTCCACCGACGTACCTCCTGCACCCATATATACTCACGTACCCTAAAACTTCCAGAACAGAGAATAGATCTGGAGTTCCGCCGCCGCAAGCCTCTGTAGCCACCAAAAACCTCTCGGGACCCTGTTCCGGCACCCTGCCGGAGGGGGGAACCCTCACCGGTGGCCATCTTCATCATCCCGGCGCTCTCCATGATGAGGAGGGAGTAGTTCACCCTCGGGGATGAGGGTATGTACCAGTAGCTATGTGTTTGATCTCTCTCTCTCTCTCTCGTGTTCTTGATTTGGCACGATCTTGATGTATCGCGAGCTTTGCTATTATAGTTGGATCTTATGTTTCTTCTCCCCCTCTTCTCTCTTGTAATGGATTGAGTTTTCCCCTTGAAGTAATCCTACCGGATTGAGTCTTTAATGATTTGAGAACACTTGATGTATGTCTTGTCGTGCGTATCTGTGGTGATAATGGGATATCACGTGATTCATTTGATGTATGTTTTGGTGATCAACTTGCGGGTTCCGCCCATGAACCTATGCATAGGGGTTGGCACACGTTTTCGTCGTGATTCTCCGTTAGAAACTTTGGGCACTCTTTGAAGTACGTTGTGTTGGATTGAATAGATGAATCTGAGATTGTGTGATGCATATCATATAATCATACCCACGGATACTTGAGGTGACATTGGAGTATCTAGGTGACATTAGGATTTTGGTTGATTTGTGTCTTAAGGTGTTATTCTAGTATGAACTCTAGGGTTGTTTGTGACACTTATAGGAATAGCCCAATGGATTGATTGGAAAGAATAACTTTGAGGTGGTTTCGTACCCTACCATAATCTCTTCATTTGTTCTCCGCTATTAGTGTCTTTGGAGTGACTCTTTGTTGCATGTTGAGGGATAGTTATATGATCCAGTTATGTTATTATTGTCGAGAGGACTTGCACTAGTGAAAGTATGAACCCTAGGCTTTGTTTCCTATCATTGCAATACCGTTAACGCTCACTTCTACCACTTGTTACCTTGTTGTTTTTATATTTTCAGTTTACAAAAACCTATATCACCATCTCTTCGCCGAACTAGTGCACCTATACAATTTACCATTGTATTGGGTGTGTTGGGGACACAAGAGACTCTTTGTTATTTGGTTGCAGGGTTGTTTGAGAGAGACCATCTTCATCCTAGGCCTCCCATGGATTGATAAACCTTAGGTCATCCACTTGAGGGAAATTTGCTACTGTCCTACAAACCTCTGCACATGGAGGCCCAACAACGTCTACAAGAAAAGGTTGTGTAGTAGACATCAAGCTCTTTTCTGAAGCCGTTGCCGGGGAGGTTAGTTCTTGAAGGTATATCTTTAGATCTTGCAATCGAATCTTTTTGTTTCTTGTTTTAGCACTAGTTAGTTTATAAATGAAAACTACAAAAAAATGGAATTGAGTTTACCTCATACGCTTCATCTTTTTAATATCTTTCATGAGTATGATGGAAAAGAAAATTGTGCCAAAGTGTTAGAAGAAGAATGCATTAAATTGTTTGGCACTAAATCTTTGAATGATGAGCATGATTGCAATGTTGTTAGTATGAACTCCTTGAATATCCATGGTACTAATGATGATTGCACTAGTTATGATGAAAATGCCTCCTATAAACATGTTAATTTTTGTGGAGTGTATTGGGCTTGGAAGTACACACCAAGTAGGGAAGATAGATATTGCAAGAGGCATAAGTACTTAGAAACCAAATTGTTGCAAGAAGAGCTAGATGAATGTGCTGAAAGATTCAATATTTTTCGTGCCCCTTGTGAACTTTGCAATGAACATGGTCATTTAAAGCTCCAATGCTATTTGTTTCATGATCAAGTCGTGTCCAAATATTGTGATAATTTGATTACCCTTGAGCATCATAAAGAACTTAGCCTTCTTTTGGGTTATGAAGAAATGAAACGTACAACTGAGGGTATTCCAAAATTTAATCTTGATAAAATTCTTGATTTTGATCTAGAAAAGATTTATATGTATTGTGCGGTGAATTGCATTGAAAATCCTTATATTGCCAATTACATAAAGAAAAGAAAACAAATATAAGATGAAGAGAATGCTAATGAAAGGGAAGAGACTTCCCAATATCCTCCTATTATTTCTTATGATGAATCAGGTAACGAGGAGGAGCCTTCTATTCAACCAATCTCATTAATAAGGAGATCCAAAAGGAGGATTGAACCCACACATGATGTGGTGAAGAAGAAGAAAAGAAAAAGGAAGATAGGTAAAAAGGTATCTCTCCCAAATAAGGTTGCCCCTATTATTGTTGTGCCTCATGAAAATGAATCAAAAATAATTGTGGAAGATGATGCACTTGACGATGATCTAGGTATGCCTATTGATTATTGTGATGATTATGATTGGGAAGATAATGATACTTCTTATGATCTTGAAAATCTTTTTGGCACTTTCTTGGAAGAATATGATAATAATGTTTGCTATACTATTGGTGCTATCCGTATTATTAATGATGAGAGTGATTATGCTTATGATATGAAAAGGCCCAAGCTTGGGGAAGCTATGTTTGATGAGAATGACATATTTGAAAATATATTTGCTGTAATTAATCTTTGTCCCAAGCTTGGGGATTCTATGTTTAATAATGATAATATTTTTAGCCACCCAAATTTTGATATGCAAAGTTGTTATGATGATAGCATGCCTTCTACCTATGATGATTATATTGATGAAAGTGGGTTTGGAAGAGTGTCAACTTTAGGAAGTAGTGATCCCACAATATTGGAGGATGTTGAATCTTATAATATTTATGAAAGTGGATTTGGAGAGGTCATGACTTTATTTAGTGATGTATCCACTATTTCGGAAGAGGTTTCAATCGATTATGATGAGAACAAAGTTGCTACTTATGATGATTATTGTGATAAAAATTATGCTATAAAGAGTAGTGATGATTATATTTATAAAACTTGTCATGATTATGAGTACACTTTCTCTGAACATTACTCTTTTAATGTGGAAACAATTTATTGTATTCAAGTCTCTTATGATACTCCCACTATTCCGAATGAGAAGAATTTTGCTTATGTGGCGAGTAATAAAATTTCTATGCTAGTAGATCATGAAAAGAATGTTTTAGGTGCTGGTTATATTGTTGAATTCATTCATGATGCTACTGAAAATTATTATGAGGGAGGAATATATGCTTGTAGGAATTGCAATAATATTAAGTTTCCTCTCCATGTGCTTAAGATTTTGAAGTTATGTTTGTTTTGCCTTCCTATGCAAGTTGATTCTTGTTCCCATAAGTTGTTTGCTCACAAAATCCCTATGCATAGGAAGTGGGTAAGACTTAAATGTGCTAGTCATATTCTTCATGATGCTCTCTTTATGTTTCAATTCTTATCTTTTATGTGAGCATCATTGAAACCATCATGCCTAGCTAGGGGCGTTAAACGATAGTGCTTGTTGGGAGGCAACCCAACTTTATTTTATTTTCTTGCTTTTTGGTTCTGTTTAGGAATAAATAATCCATCTAGCTTCTGTTTAGATGTGGTTTTGTGTTTTAATTAGTGTTTGTGCCAAGTAGAACCTTTGGGAAGACTTGGGTGAAGTCTTTATGATCATGCTGTAAAAAGCAGAAACTTTAGCGCTCACAAAATTAGCTTCAACTTTTTACTGGAGAGTGCTATTTAGTTGATTATTTTTGCAGATGATTACTAGACAAATTCCTCAGGTCCACCAATTTATTTCAGAGTTGTTGGAGTTCCAAAAGTTTGCGTTAGTTACAGATTACTACAGACTGTTCTGTTTTTGACAGATTCTGTTTTTCGTGTGTTGTTTGCTTATTTTGATAACTCTATGCCCAGTGAAATAGTTTATAAACCATAGAGAAGTTGGAATACAGTAGGCTTAACACCAATATAAATAAATAATGAGTTCATTACAGTACCATGAAGTGGTGTTTTGTTTTCTTTCGCTAACGGAGCTCACGAGTTTTCTGTTAAGTTTTGTGTTGTGAAGTTTTCAAGTTTTGCGTAAAGATTCAATGGACTATGAAATAAGTGTTGGAAATATGCCCTAGAGGCAATAATAAAATGGTTATTATTATATTTCCATGTTCATGATAATTGTCTGTTATTCATGCTATAATTGTGTTATTCGGAAATCGTAATACATGTGTGAATACATAGACCACAAACATGTCCCTAGTAAGCCTCTAGTTGACTAGCTCGTTGATCAACAGATAGTCATGGTTTCTTGACTATGGGAATTAGATGTCATTGATAATGGGATCACATCATTAGAAGAATGATGTGATGGACAAGACCCAATCCTAATCCTAGCACAAGATCGTGTAGTTCGTTTGCTAAAGCTTTTCCAATGTTAACTATCATTTCCTTAGACCATGAGATCGTGTAACTCCCGGATGCCGTAGGAGTGCTTTCGGTGTGCCAAACGTCACAACGTAACTGGGTGACTATAAAGGTATACTACAGGTATCCCCGAAAGTATCTGTTGGGTTGACACGGATCGAGACTGGGATTTGTCACTCCGTATGACGGAGAGGTATCTCTGGGCCCACTCGGTAATGCATCATCATAATGAGCTCAATGTGACCAAGTGTTTGGTCACGGGATCATGCATTACGGTACAAGTATCGTGACTTGCCGGTAACGAGATTGAACGAGGTATAGGGATACCGACGATCGAATCTCGGGCAAGTAACATGACGATTGACAAAGGGAATTGTATACGGGATTACTTGAATCCTCGACATCGTGGTTCATCCGATGAGATCATCGAGGAGCATTGGGAGCCAACATGGGTATCCAGATCCCGTTGTTGGTTATTGACCGGAGAGTCGTATTGGTCATGTCTGCGTGTCTCCCGAACCCGTAGGGTCTACACACTTAAGGTTCGGTGATGCTAGGATTGTAGAGATATTAGTATGCGGTTACCCGAAAGTTGTTTGGAGTCCCGGATGAGATCCCGGACGTCACGGGGAGTTCCAGATTGGTCTGGAGGTAAAGATTTATATATATAGGAAGTCCGGTGGGTCCATCAGGTGGGGCCACCCATCCCGGAGGGCCCCATGGGCTGAAGTGGGAGGGGGAACCAGCCCCTGGTGGGCTGGTGCGCCCCCCTTGGGCCTCCCCTGCGCCTAGGGTTGGAAACCCTAGGGGTGGGGGTGCCCGACTTGGCTTGGGGGGAAGCCACCCCTTGGCCGCCTCCCCCCTTGGAGATTGCATCTCCTAGGGCCGCCGCCCCTCAAGGCCTCTATATAAAGAGGGGGGAAGGGAGGACAGCCGCACCCTTGCTCCTGGCACCTCCCTCTCCTTCCGTAACATCTCGCCTCCCCGCTTGCGCTTGGTGAAGCCCTGCCGGGATCCCTCTACTTCCACCACCACGCCGTCGTGCTGCTAGATCTCCATCAACCTCTCCCTTCCCCTTGCTGGATCAAGAAGGAGGAGACGTCTTCCCCAACCGTACGTGTGTTGAACGCGGAGGTGCCGTCCGTTCGGTACTTGGTCATCGGTGATTTGGACCACGGCAAGTACGACTCCATCAACCCCGTTCTCTTGAACGCTTCTGCTCGCGATCTACAAGGGTATGTAGATGCACTCCTCTCTCTCGTTGCTAGATGACTCCATAGATTGATCTTGGTGAAGTGTACAAAAATTTTATTTTCTGCAACGTTCCCTACAGTGGCATCATGAGCTAGATCTATGCGTAGTTTCTATGCACGAGTAGAACACAAGATGTTGTGGGCGTCGATTTTGTCAATTTACTGGCCGTTACTAGTCTTATCTTGATTCGACGGCATTGTGGGATGAAGTGGCCCGGACCGACCTTACACGTACGCTTACGTGAGACAGGTTCCACCGACTGACATGCACTAGTTGCATAAGGTGGCTAGCGGGTGTCTGTCTCTCCCACTTTAGTCGGATCGGATTCGATGAACAGGGTCCTTATGAAGGGTAAATAGAAATTGGCATATCACGTTGTGGTTTTGACGTAGGTAAGAAACGTTCTTGCTAGAACCCTATTGCAGCCACATAAAAACATGCAACAACAATTAGAGGACGTCTAACTTGTTTTTGTAGCATGTGTCGTGTGATGTAATATGGCCAAAAGATGTGATGAATGATATATGTGATGTATGAGATTGATCATGTTCTTGTAATAGGAATCACGACTTGCATGTCGATGAGTATGACAACCGGCAGGAGCCATAGGAGTTGTCTTAATTTATTTATGACTTGCGTATCAACATAAAGATCATGTAATTACTTTACTTTATTGCTAAACCGTTAGCCATAGTAGTAGAAGTAATAGATGACGAGACAACTTCATGAAGACACGATGATGGAGATCATGATGATGGAGATCATGGTGTCATGACGGTGACGAAGATGATCATGGCGCCCCGAAGATGGAGATCAAAGGAGCAATATGATATTGTCCATATCATGTCACTATTTGATTGCATGTGATGTTTATCATGTTTTGCTTCTTATTTGCTTAGTACGACGGTAGTAAATAAGATGACCCCTCTTAATAATTTCAAGAAAGTGTTCCCCCTAACTGTGCACCGTTGCGAAAGTTCGTTGTCTCGAAGCACCACGTGATGATCGGGTGTGATAGATTCTAACGTTCACATACAACGGGTGTAAGCCAGATTTACACATGCAAAACACTTAGGTTGACTTGACGAGCCTAGCATGTACAGACATGGCCTCGGAACACAAGAGACCGAAAGGTCGAACATGAGTCGTATGGAAGATATGATCAACATGGAGATGTTCACCGATGATGACTAGTCCGTCTCACGTGATGATCGGACACGGTCTAGTTGAGTCGGATCATGTATCACTTAGATGACTAGAGGGATGTCTAATCTGAGTGGGAGTTCATTAAATAATTTGATTAGATTAACTTAATTATCATGAACATAGTCTGAAAACTTTGCAATATGTTTTGTAGATGAAATGGCCCACGCTAATGTCAACCTCAACTTCAACGCGTTCCTAGAGAAAACCAAGCTGAAAGATGATGGCAACAACTATACGGACTGGGTCCGGAACCTGAGGATCATCCTCATAGCTGCCAGGAAACAATATGTCCTAGAAGCACCGCTAGGTGAAGCACCCATCCCAGAGAACCAAGACTTTATGAACGCTTGGCAGCAGCGTGCTGATGATTACTCCCTCGTTCAATGCGGCATGCTTTACAGCTTAGAACCAGGGCTCCAAAAGCGTTTTAAGCAACACGGAGCATATGAGATATTCGAAGAGCTGAAAATGGTTTTCCAAGCTCATGCCCGGGTCGAGAGATATGAAGCCTCCGACAAGTTCTACAGTTGTAAGATGGAGGAAAATAGTTCTGTCAGTGAGCACATACTCAAAATGTCTGGGTGGCACAACCGCTTGACTCAGCTGGGAGTTAATCTCCCGGATGACGCGGTCGTTGACAGAATCCTTCAGTAGCTCCCACCGAGCTACAAGAGCTTTGTGATGAACTTCAATATGCAGGGGATGGAAAAGACCATTCCTGAGGTGTATTCAATGCTGAAATCAGCGGAGGTGGAGATCAAAAAGGAACATCAAGTGTTGATGGTGAATAAAACCACTAAGTTCAAGAAAGGCAAGGGTAAGAAGAAGGACGGCAACGGAATTGCCGCGCCCGGTAAGCCAGTTGCCGGGAAGAAGCCAAAGAATGGACCCAAGCCTGAGACTGAGTGCTTTTATTGCAAGGGAAAGGAACACTGGAAGCGGAACTGCCCCAAATACTTAGCGGACAAGAAGTCCGGCAACACTAAAGGTATATGTGATATACATGTAATTGATGTGTACATTACCAGTACTCGTAGTAGCCCGTGGGTATTTGTTACCGGTGCGGTTGCTCATATTTGTAACTCAAAACAGGAGCTGCGGAATAAACGGAGACTGGCGAATGACGAGGTGACGATGCGCGTCGGGAATGGTTCCAAGGTCGATGTGATCGCAGTCGGCACGCTACCTCTACATTTACCTACGGGATTAGTTTTAAACCTTAATAATTGTTATTTAGTGCCAGCTTTGAGCATGAACATTGTATATGGATCTCGTTTAATGCAAGATGGCTACTCATTTAAATCCGAGAATAATGGTTGATCTATTTATATGAGAGATATGTTTTATGGTCATGCCCCGTTGGTGAATGGTTTATTCTTAATGAATCTCGAACGTAATGTTACACATATTCATAGTGTGAATACCAAAAGATGTAAGGTTGATAATGATAGTCCCACATACTTGTGGCACTGCCGCCTTGGTCACATAGGTGTCAAACGCATGAAGAAGCTCCATACAGATGGACTTTTGGAGCCTCTTGATTTCGAATCATTTGACACGTGTGAACCATGCCTCATGGGTAAAATGACCAAGACTCCGTTCTCCGGAACAATGGAGCGAGCAACCAACTTATTGGAAATTATACATACTGATGTGTGCGGTCCAATGAGTGTTGAGGCTCGCGGTGGCTATCGTTATGTTCTCACTCTCACCGATGACTTAAGTAGATATGGGTATGTCTATTTGATGAAACACAAGTCTGAGACCTTTGAAAAGTTCAAGGAATTTCAGAATGAGGTAGAGAATCAACGTGACCGAAAGATAAAATTCTTACGATCAGATCGTGGGGGAGAATATTTAAGTCACGAATTTGGTACGCACTTAAGGAAATGTGGAATCGTTTCACAACTCACGCCGCCTGGAACACCTCAGCGTAACGGTGTGTCCGAACGTCGTACTCGCACTCTATTGGATATGGTGCGATCTATGATGTCACTCACTGATTTAACGCTATCATTTTGGGGATACGCTCTAGAGACAACTACATTCACTTTAAATAGAGCACCGTCTAAATCCGTTGAGACGACACCGTATGAATTATGGTTTGGGAAGAAACCTAAGCTGTCGTTTCTAAAAGTTTGGGGATGCGATGCTTATGTCAAGAAACTTCAACCTGAAAAGCTCGAACCCAAGTCGGAAAAATGCGTCTTCATAGGATACCCTAAGGAAACCATTGGGTATACCTTCTACCTCAGATCCGAAGGCAAGATCTTTGTTGCCAAGAACGGGTGCTTTCTGGAGAAAGAGTTTCTCTCGAAAGAAGTAAGTGGGAGGAAAGTGGAACTTGATGAAGTATTGCCTCTTGAACCGGAGAGTACCGCAGCTCAAGAAAATGTTTCTGTGGTGCCTTCACCGACTAGAGAGGAGGTTAATGATGATGATCATGAAACTTCAGATCAAGTAGCTACTGAACTTCGTAGGTCCACAAGGACACATTCCGCACCAGAGTGGTACGGTAACCCTGTCTTGGAAATCATGTTGTTAGACAACAGTGAACCTTCGAACTGTGAAGAAGCAATGGTGGGCCCAGATTCCAACAAATGGCTTGAAGCCATGCAATCCAAGATAGGATCCATGAATGAAAACAAAGTATGGACTTTGACAGACTTGCCCGATGATCGGCGAGCGATAGAGAATAAATGGATCTTTAAGAACAAGACGGACGCGGATGGTAATGTCACCATCTATAAGGCTCAACTTGTCGCTAAGGGTTATCGACAAGTTCAAGGGGTTGACTACGATGAGACCTTCTCACCCATAGCGAAGCTGAAGTCCGTACGAATCATGTTAGCAATTGCCGCATACTATGATTATGAGATATGACAAATGGACGTCAAAACGGCATTCCTCAACGGCTTTCTTAAGGAAGAATTGTATATGATGCAGCCGGAAGGTTTTGTCGATCCTAAGAATGCTAACAAGGTATGCAAGCTCCAGCGCTCCATCTATGGGCTGGTGCAAGCATCTCGGAGTTGGAACATTCGCTTTAATGAAATGATCAAAGCGTTTGGGTTTATGCAGACTTATGGAGAAGCCTGCGTTTACAAGAAAGTGAGTGGGAGCTCTGTAGCATTTCTCATATTATATGTGGATGACATAGTTTTGATGGGAAATGATATAAAACTTTTGGACAACATTAAGGCCTATTTCAATAAGTGTTTTTCAATGAAGGACCTTGGAGAAGCTGCTTACATATTAGGCATCAAAATCTATAGAGATAGATCGAGATGCCTCATAGGTCTTTCACAAAGCACATACCTTGATAAGATATTGAAGAAGTTCAATATGGATCAGTCCAAGAAGGGGTTCTTGCCTGTGTTGCAAGGTGTGAAATTGAGCTCAGCTCAATGTCCGACCACGGCAGAAGATAGAGAAAAGATGAGCGTCGTTCCCTATGCCTCAGCCATAGGGTCTATCATGTATGCCATGTTGTGTACCAAGCCTGATGTAAACCTTGCCGTAAGTTTGGTAGGAAGGTACCAAAGTAATCCCGGCATGGAACACTGTACAGCGGTCAAGAATATCCTGAAGTACCTAAAAACGACTAAGGACATGTTTCTCGTATATGGAGGTGACGAAGAGCTCGTCGTAAAGGGTTACGTCGACGCTAGCTTCGACACAGATCTGGATGACTCCAGGTCACAAACCGGATACGTGTTTATTTTGAATGGTGGGGCAGTAAGCTGGTGCAGTTGCAAGCAAAGCGTCGTGGCGGGATCTACATGTGAAGGGGAGTACATGGCAGCCTCGGAGGCAGCGCATGAAGCAATCTGGATGAAGGAGTTCATCACCGACCTAGGAGTCATACCCAATGCGTCGGGGCCGATCACTCTCTTCTGTGACAACACTGGAGCTATTGCACTTGCCAAGAAGCCCATGTTTCACAAGAAGACCAGGCACATCAAGCGTCGCTTCAACTCCATTCGTGAAAATGTTCAAGATGGAGACATAGATATTTGCAAAGTACATAGGGATCTGAATGTCGCAGATCCATTGACTAAACCTCTTCCACGAGCGAAACATGATCAACACCAGAATTCTATGCGTGTTCGATTCATCACAATGTAACTAGATTATTGACTCTAGTGCAAGTCGGAGACTGTTGGAAATATGCCCTAGAGGCAATAATAAAATGGTTATTATTATATTTCCATGTTCATGATAATTGTCTGTTATTCATGCTATAATTGTGTTATTCGGAAATCGTAATACATGTGTGAATACATAGACCACAAACATGTCCCTAGTAAGCCTCTAGTTGACTAGCTCGTTGCTCAAAAGTGTCGGTGTACTAAAATAGGGGTACCTTAGTACCCCGAACTTGTGCACGGGCAGTCGTAGCACCCCGCGGCAAGGCTTGCCAGGCGATCGCCAAAACTCTCCATGGTCCCTTTTTGGACCATCCAAGAACAAAGTATTCGAGCCAAGGCTCCGGCAGGAGGAGCTTGCCGGGAAGGCCACCCGAAGAGAGCAAGGCCCCAGCAAGAGGAGCTTGCCGGGACGGCCGCTCGAAGCACAAGGCCCCGGCAAAAGGAGCTTGCCGGGAAGGCCGACCAGGGCACGACAAGAGACTTGCTGCGACACGCCATGCGTCCCGGCAAGGACCGGTGAGCAACAAGCTCCCGGGCGCGACAAGGCATCAACTGCGGCGAGGCGCTTGCCGCGGCAAGTCACCACCCCGCACCTGCGTTCCAGCTCATCCACCCACGCGTCGCTCTGGGGCCATTCCAGGCGTACGTGGCGAGAGGCTGCGCAGCCAGGGGCATGCGGTGGCGAAGCAACGCTGACATGGTAGCCGTCGTGGCAAACGGTGGTGCCCCTAACGGTCCCTTTTCTGCACTATTTGGGCGACCCAGACGGGCATTTAATGCCCTTGTCCCCTGCCGTCAGAGTTAGGTATGATAGCACTGTGCAAACAGCTGTACCCAACACAGCGTTTTCCAGTTTTACCCCCGCCTATGTTGCCACCTGTGGGTAACCCCTTGCGCATATAAAAGGAGGCCCCATGCGCAACGAGAGAAAGGAGGGGAAGAAAAGGAAGAAAGGAGGCCACTCACGCTTGGTCTGGTTAGTTGCCTGAGTGTACTGTAGCACTCAGCGCTCCCGAACAAGAACACAATACAAACCACAAAGCAGCAGTAGGGTTTTACGCATCCGTGCGGCCCGAAGCTGGGTAAACCCCTTGTGTGCATCGCCTCGATCCGCTCTTCGCGCGACCTCCGCCCCCCGCCGAACCAGAAAGGGGCTCGGTCCCCATAGGTGTTCGTGGAGGCAGATTTCCCCCGACATCTTTGGCGCGCCAGGTAGGGGAGCGTCGAGGTTGTGTGAACCTTATCCGGCGTCTGCACAGGCTAGATCTCCATCATCCTCATCGACATGCCACCGAAGAAGAAGGCTCCGGAGGTGGCTGGTCCGTCCGCGTCGAACCCACCGCCCCTGGAGCAAACGGGTGGTGGGGACGGCACCGGCGGCGGAACGGGCGTCGCCGAACCAGCTCATGGTGCCACGGCGTCCGAACATACGCCGACACCTCTCGGCGCAGGTAAGCCCTGGTATGACCAGGCAACCTTTCGCTCTATTCCATGGAGCGGGGACAGTTAGCCCCACAGATCTCGCATACGGGCCACCTCGAGTGCTCGCTCATGCTGAGCTCGAGCAAGAGCAGCTGCGACGAGATGACGCGCTGCTCCTCGAGGAGGACCGTCTTCAGGCCGCTGTGCGAGCTGCTCGCTACCAGCAAGCTTTGCGCTGCTTTTATAGACGCAAAGTTAGTGCCAAAAGTTCCGAGGAAGTGGGAAGGCCCTTACCGGGTGAAACAAGTCGCTAGGCCTGGCGCTGTCCGCCTTGAGACCGAAGATACCACTCCGGTGAGCAACTCATGGAACGTTGGTCATCTTCGTAAGTTTCGCCCGTAAGGCGCGGTTGTCGGACCCCGTCCGGCAACCACCCTTTTGTACAAAGTCTTGCCGCTGTTGCATGTGATCCTTTGTATAGAGCCAGGCGCAGACCCTGTGCACAGATTGAGTTCATGTGTTCCGCGCATCTTGTCGATCTCATGCTCTTTATTCTTTGCATGCATTATCTGACACTCTGTGCAGCACTGACCCCCGGTAAGCGATGACGAGCCTCATGTTTCACCTTGCCAGAAAGCGACGTTGTCGGGCAGCGAGCCACGGAGAAGCTAAGTTGCCAAAGTTTGAGCAATCAAGTTTTTAAATTCTAAAGTTATCTTCCTCGAATGACCGTACTTTGTATGGAAAACCTGTGCACGGAGGAACCAGCTTGTGGCTAGTCGCGCCCTTACTTCGTTTCCAGTCCGCTCAACGATTTAAGTATGCTGCGACCAGACTCGCGCCCTTACATTATTTCGAGCTTGCTCAGCGACTTGAGTGTGCTGCAACTGCAGTTGCGCCCTTATTTCGCTTCGAGCCTGCTCAACAACTTAAGTGAACCGCGGCTAGTCACGACAAGGTTTCTTGCCGGCAACGGCACCGCCAGCGGGCTGCTGATGTCCCGCACTCAGCAAGTGTGCCTACGCCGGCAAGTTCCCTAAAAGCATAGGGCAATAACATACAAAGGAAGGAATCAAATAGAGGAAGTAACAGTGCATTCACTACCTAACATAAAGTTATATTACAAGATAGCTTGTCACAGCCCTAATGAATTGCTTTCATAACTCGGCCAACGGCGACAAGAAAAGAAAAGGGCGGGCGGCCTAATCCACGCGGTCGCCCTCGATCCTCTTGATCCCGGCCACCCTTTCCATAATGGGCGCGACGAGGGCCCTGATCTCCTCCAGGTCAACATCTGACGGCAGGGATCTGAGGACGTTGGCGAGCTTGAGGCCTGGGTTGCGGAAGACGATCTTCACCAACACCTTCTCAAGGGCTCTAGCGCAGGCATCGCGCGTCTCGTCGGCCAGCCGCTCTGGGATTGCATCCCGGAGTTCCCGAAGGGCCATCGCCACGCCTTTAAAGAACGAAGTGAGCTTGGCGCTGGGTGGGAGGTTCGCGCCGGAGGGATACTCGTGACCCTCCATCCCCAACAGCAACAGCTCCTTGTCGATGGAGGCGGCGATGTCCACCAGACCCTCCGTCCACTGCTCCACCGCCGCCCTGAAGTCGTTCTGGGTAACTGCGGCGCTCTCCAACAGCGCCTCGTTGTCCGCAATCTCCTTCCACAAGGCCGTCTCTCGCTCCTTGGCGCTGTCCAGCGTCTTGGACAAGGTGGCCAGCTTCATCTCGAGATCGGCATTGGAGTCCTTGGCAGCGTCAAGCTCCCTGATCTTATCAGCGAAGCGTCCTTGTAGCTCGCCGAGGGTATAAACACCCTTCTCGCGCTCTTGTTTGAGCGCGGCGAGCTCCTCGCCGCTCGCCTTAAGATCAGTGTCGAGCTGCGCCACCTTCGTCTCCAGCTCCTTGGCGGCCTCGGCGGCTGCGGCAGCATCTTGCGCTTCCTTGAGGGCTCCGCCAAGCGCTTGCTCACGCGCGGCGACCTCCTCCTCGTGGCTGGCGAGGCTGGCTTTCTGCTGCACCAGCTCGCCCTCCCGCGCGGACAGCCCCTCGGCGGCAAGCCTCTGCTGCTCTTCGGATTTGGCCTTCTCGAGGATGAAGGCCGTCCACGCCTCGTCGAGTTGCCTCCGCTCCTCCGTCAAGGATCGGAGGGCCTCCTGGTTGAGCTCCCGGAGCTCCTCGGCGCGCTTCTCATGTCCACTCCCGCCTTCGCGACAAGCGCTTCCGGGCGCTCCACCTTGGCTTGTCGGGCGCGGTAGAGTAACACCAGCTTCCGGAGCCGCCGCTCCTCCTCAGGCTCGCCTCCGCTGCTGCTTGGCGCATCAACCAGCGTCAGCCCGGTGGAGGCGAGCACCTCTCCATCCAAGGTCTCCCCCTCGACCGGCGCCCTGGAAGTCGACTCCCATGGGAGCTTGTTGAAGATATCATCGCCGGCCTTCAGGTAGACGCCTGGCTGGGGCTCCTCGGGGCCTGACGCTCCGGCGGAAGCAGGATCGGCGGTCGGCGCAGCGCCTGGCGCCCCTGCGGGCCCAAGGCCGTTTGTGCGATCGCCGGCCCCCTCGCCGGCGGCCGCTGCGGCAGCCTTGGCGGCCTCTTCGCCGGCCAGATCTTCGGCACCGTCCGCCTCTCCGGTGGCGGCCACGTCGTCGGTATGGCCGCGCGCGTCCTCCTCGATGACGACCACGGTCTCCATCAGGTCCCTGGTAGGCGGGTCTGAAGGCCGAAAGAGGGAGAGAAGTCAAGCAACTATCCAAAGAAGGAAATCCAAAAAAAAAGAGAAGAACCCCAGGGGAGTTTCGAGGCAAGAAGGTTACCTTCGCCAGGGTCTGCGGTCACGGTCTCCGTCGCCAAGGGGTCGCCGGTGCTGTCCCTTGCCGGGGACCGCTCCCTCGCCGGAGACTGCCCCCTTTCCGGAGACTGCTCCCTTGCCGGAGACTGCTCCCTTGCCGGGGATTCCTCCCTTGCCGGGGAACTCCCCCTTGGCGGTGTAGTTGTAGCGGGTGGCGCATCGGGGGCGGTCTCCGGACGCTCCTGGTGGGGCTGCTCTGCTCCTACGCAAATCAACAGTCAGATATCAAAAAAACGAAGAGTACCCAGGCGTGCCCAACGGCAGGAAGCAAAATCATATGCTTACGCTGGGGGCTGCTCTGAGGATTATTTGGTGGGTCCGATGAGGTCATCTCGGGCGCACCCCCTGCCGTCACGGTGGGCTCGTCGTCAAGGATGACCACCGGGACCTTGGCTCTCTTTGCCGCCCTCTGAGCTAGAGTACTGAAAAAAAGTAAATTCAGAGGAAAGCAAATGAGATGCGAGACACAACTTCATGAATTAAAGAAATACAAGTACAACGAGGATCTTACTCCTCTCCCTCTTCCTCGTCGGAGCTAAGCGCGGAGAAGTCGAAGACTGGCCCGCTTCTGGCGCGAGGAGGCAGAGGAGTAGGCTCCCTCGGCCGCTTGGCGGAGGCAGTGGTGGCGCTAGCCCGAGACGGCCATGCCCCGGCCGCCGCCGTGGCGCGAGGGGCGGCAGGAGCAGATGCAGCGGCCTGCGAAGACCCCGCTCCTACTGCCACAGCGGAGCGTGTCACGCGGCGCTGCGGCTGTTGGCTCGTCTGCCGCCCCACCACGTCTCCGGCCTTGCCGAGACGCCTCCGTGGTTGAACCGGGGGCTTCGCCCGCAATGAGCTGCCCAAAGGTTGGGAGGAAGAGGCGTCCGTCTCCGGCAAGCCGCTCGTGTCCTCGGTGGGCTTGTCCGCCTCGATGCCGTGCCCAGCAGGCTCTTCCTCGCCGACAAACTCCGCTCGATCGGCAAGGATTTCCGCCTCTGCTGCGTCCGCCTCTGCCAATGTGAATCCAAATTCGCCCGCGGCCGTGGCTGCCGCCGCCTCTTCAATCCTGGAGGCGATGCGCGCCAACTCCTCGTCGGTGGTGTCCCGGGTGAGGCCCTTCTGCTCGTCGGGGTCAACTGGCACCTCCACCAAGTCGTCGAAGAACGCCCGCACGACATCGCCGGCGGGCTCCTGCCAAGTGGAGTCGATCCCGTGCGAGTCGCACAGCGGCATCATTGCAAGGATGCGGCTGAGCGACGAATTGTTGCACAACGGGACGACGCCTCGCGGCAGCCTCAACCATTCGGGGTGATCGGGGTCGTGCTTGAACAGCTCCCTGAGCGTCCCGTCAAGCTCCAAGACAGTGAAATTGAAGTTGAGGCCAGGGCGCAGCCTCACGATGCCCGCCGCATTTTGGAACTCCCAGGCGGGTCTATCTTTCTCCTGCAGGGGAGCGATGCGGCGGCGGAGGAAATCTGCACCAACGGCGCCAACTGTGAGCCCGGCACGCCTAAGCCGCAGGATCCGGGTAACGGCGATCTGCAGCTTGTCGTCGTCCGGAGCAACGTCGCTCCAATCCCTGCCGCGCACCACAGGAGTTCGGCGCACGGCAGTGAATGGCTGCGGGTTCTCCTCGACGATCAGGCACCAGTCTGCTCTCCATTCCTCCCATTTGCTGCGGAGCTCTCCCTCCAGATAAGCATCCTTCTTGCCGGGCTTCGAGATCCAGGCGATTCCGCCGGAGAGGGGCTCTCCTCTCTCTACTCGAGGCGTGAAGAAGTGGCGGAAGAGGGCTACATTTGGATAGACTCCGACAAAGTTTTCGCAAAGATGTGCGAAAATTGCCATGGTCAGGACAGCATTGGGGGTGAAATCAAGGAGATGGAACCCGTAGGTATTCATGATGTCGCAAAAAAATTCAGAGAAGGGCGGGCAGAGCCCGCAATAGAAGAACAGAGCAAAGAAGGGATACCCGGTCGGATACTCCTTCTGGGCGGCGGTGGGAAGGACCCTCGTGCGCGGATGCGCTCGCGTCCCCGTCGACCAGAAGAGGTAGAATTCCTCCCTCAGGTCCAACGCGTCGAGCTCAGGGGGGAAGGTTGCCTGCTCCTTTCGCAGCGCCTCAAGCCGCTGCGCCTCGGCCGACTTCACAGCCTTCCCTTTACCCTTGTCGACCTTCGGGGCCATGGCGGAAGCAGGGAGGGAGGTCGACGGCGTCGGTAGCACTAGTGGCGACGGAAGGGGCGGGACGCTGCCTCTCTTGGGAAGTGGCGGAGATTTTCGAGGAATCGCAACTGGCGGGTGGGCGACTGCCCCTGTTTCCCCTGCTTATAAGGGGGAGGGGGGCGTTTCGCCTTTCCGAATAAACAAATCACCTGCGATGTGACGCATGCCCACGGGGCTCAGCCCCGCGCACGCCGCCCACATCACGCACGCCTCTCCCCACGATGCCGCGTTCGACGCGTGCCGTTCGGGGAGGACGTGGTGGATGCAGAAGAAGATGCAGCGTGACCCAGGCCGTGCGTGCCCGTGCACTGTTTTGGGCCTGGCCCAACAGCGCTCGGCACCGTGTATGGCCCAGGCCCGGGGGCTCCTGTCGGTGTACTAAAATACGGGTACCTTAGTACCCCGAACTTGTGCACGGGCAGTCGTAGCACCCCGCGGCAAGGCTTGCCAGGCGATCGCCAAAACTCTCCATGGTCCCTTTTTGGACCATCCAAGAACAAAGTATTCGAGCCAAGGCCCCGGTAGGAGGAGCTTGCCGGGAAGGCCACCCGAAGAGAGCAAGGCCCCGACAAGAGGAGCTTGCCGGGACGGCCGCTCGAAGCACAAGGCCCCGGCAAGAGGAGCTTGCCGGGAAGGCCGACCAGGGCACAACAAGAGACTTGCTGCGACACGCCACACGTCCCGGCAAGGACCGGTGAGCAACAAGCTCTCGGGCGCGACAAGGCATCAACCGCGGCGAGGCGCTTGCCGCGGCAAGTCACCACCCTGCACCTGCGTTCCAGCTCATCCACCCACGCGTCGCTCTGGGGCCATTCCAGGCGTACGTGGCGAGAGGCTGCGCAGCCAGGGGCATGCGGTGGCGAAGCAACGCTGACAGGGTAACCGTCATGGCAAACGGTGGTGCCCCTAACAGTCCCTTTTCTGCACTGTTTGGGCGACCCAGACGGGCATTTTAATGCCCTTGTCCCCTGCCGTCAGAGTTAGGTATGATAGCACTGTGCAAACAACTGTACCCAACACAGCGTTTTCCAGTTTTACCCCCACCTACGTTGCCACCTGTGGGTAACCCCTTGCGCATATAAAAGGAGGCCCCATGCGCAACGAGAGAAAGGAGGGGAAGAAAAGGAAGAAAGGAGGCCACTCACGCTCGGTCTGGTTAGTTGCCTGAGTGTACTGTAGCACTCAGCGCTCCCGAACAAGAACACAATACAAACCACAAAGCAGCAGTAGGGTTTTACGCATCCGTGCGGCCCGAAGCTGGGTAAACCCCTTGTGTGCATCGCGTCGATCCGCTCTTCGCGCGACCTCCGCCCCCCGCCGAACCAGAAAGGGGCTCGGTCCCCATAGGTGTTCGTGGAGGCAGATTTCCCCCGACAAAAAGATAGTTGTGGTTTCCTGACTATGGGCATTAGATGTCATTGATAAAGGGATCACATCATTCGGAGAATGATGTGATGGACAAGACCCAATCCTAAGCCTAGCACAAGATTGTGTAGTTCGTTTGCTAAAGCTTTTCCAATGTTAAGTATCATTTCCTTAGACCATGAGATCGTGTAACTCCCGGATGCCGTAGGAGTGCTTTGGGTGTGCCAAACGTCACAACGTAACTGGGTGACTATAAAGGTATACTACAGGTATCCCCGAAAGTATCTGTTGGGTTGATACGGATCGAGGCTGGAATTTGTCACTCCGTATGATGGAGAGGTATCTCTGGGCCCACTCGGTAATGCATCATCATAATGAGCTCAATGTGACCAAGTGTTTGGTCATGGGATCATGCATTACGGTACGAGTAAAGTGACTTGCCGGTAACGAGATTGAACGAGGTATTGGGATACCGACGATCGTATCTCAGGCAAGTAACATACCGATTGACAAAGGGAATTGTATACAGGATTACTTGAATCCTCAACATCGTGGTTCATCCGATGAGATCGTCGAGGAGCATGTGGGAGCCAACATGGGTATCCAGATCCCGCTTTTGGTTATTGACCGGAGAGCTGTCTCGGTCATGTCTGCGTGTCTCCCGAACCCGTAGGGTCTACACACTTAAGGTTCGGTGACGCTAGGGTTGTAGAGATATTAGTATGCGTAACACGAAAGTTGTTCGGAGTCCCGGATGAGATCTCGGACGTCACGAGGAGTTCCGGATTGGCCCGGAGGTAAAGATTTATATATAGGAAGCCCAGTTTCGGCCATCGGGACAGTTTTGGGGGTCATCGGTATTGTACCGGGACCACCAGAAGGGTCCCGGGGGTCCACCGGGTGGGGCCACCTATCCCGGAGGGCCCCATGGGCTGAAGTGGGAGGGGGAACCAGTCCCTGGTGGGCTGGTGCGCCCCCCTTGGGCCTCCCCTGCGCCTAGGGTTGGAAACCCTAGGGGTGGGGGGCGCCCCACTTGGCTTGGGGGGGGGGAAGCCACCCCTTGGCCGCCGCCCCCTTGGAGATTGCATCTCCTAGGGCCGGCGCCCATCCCCAAGGCCTCTATATAAAGAGGGGGGAGGGAGGGCAGCCGCACCCTTGCTCCTGGCGCCTCCCTCTCCCCTCCGTAACATCTCTCCTCCCCGCTTGCGCTTGGCGAAGCCCTGCCGGGATCCCGCTACTTCCACCACCACGCCGTCGTGCTGCTGGATCTCCATCAACCTCTCCCTTCCCCTTCCTGGATCAAGAAGGAGGAGACGTCTTCCCCAACCGTACGTGTGTTGAATGTGGAGGTGCCGTCCGTTCGGCACTTGGTCATCGGTGATTTGGACCACGGCGAGTACGACTCCATCAACCCCGTTCTCTTGAACGCTTCCGCTCGCGATCTACAAGGGTATATGGATGCACTCCTCTCTCTCGTTGCTAGATGACTCCATAGATTGATCTTGGTGAAGCGTAGAAATTTTTTATTTTCTGCAATGTTCCCCTACAATAAGGAGTGGCAAGAGCCTAAGCTTGGGGATGCCCAAGGCAACCCAAGGTAATATTCAAGGATAACCAAGCATCTAAGCTTGGGGATGTTGGAAATATGCCCTAGAGGCAATAATAAATAGGTTATTATTATATTTCCTTGTTCATGATAATCGTTTATTATCCATGCTAGAATTGTATTGATAGGAAACTCAGATACATGTGTGGATACATAGACAACACCATGTCCCTAGTAAGCCTCTAGTTGACTAGCTCGTTGATCAATAGATGGTTTCGGTTTCCTGACCATGGACATTGGATGTCATTGATAACGGGATCACATCATTAGGAGAATGATGTG
Organism: Aegilops umbellulata; assembly: GCA_032464435.1. Lineage (NCBI taxonomy): Eukaryota > Viridiplantae > Streptophyta > Magnoliopsida > Poales > Poaceae > Aegilops > Aegilops umbellulata. The sequence goes on from CP136056.1 coordinate 297,177,064, forward strand.
ATGGACAAGACCCAATCCTAAGCCTAGCACAAGATCATGTAGTTCGTATGCTAAAGCTTTTCTAATGTCAAGTACCGTTTCCTTAGACCATGAGATTGTGCAACTCCCGGATACCGTAGGAGTGCTTTGGGTGTGCCAAACGTCACAACGTAACTGGGTGGCTATAAAGGTACACTACGGGTATCTCCAAAAGTATCTGTTGGGTGGCACGAATCGAGACTGGGATTTGTCACTCCGTGTAAACGGAGAGGTATCTCTGGGCCCACTCGGTAGGACATCATCATAATGTGCACAGTGTGATCAAGGAGTTGATCACGGGATGATGTACTACGGAACGAGTAAAAGAGACTTGCCGGTAACGAGATTGAACAAGGTATCGGGATACCGACGATCGAATCTCGGGCAAGTATCGTACCGATAGACAAAGGGAATTGTATACGGGATTGATTAAAGTCCTTGACATCGTGGTTCATCCGATGAGATCATCGTGGAACATGTGGGAGCCAACATGGGTATCCAGATCCCGCTGTTGGTTATTGACCGGAGAACGTCTCGGTCATGTCTGCATGTCTCCCGAACCCGTAGGGTCTACACACTTAAGGTTCGATGACGCTAGGGTTATAAAGGAAGTTTGTATGTGGTTACCGAATGTGGTTCGGAGTCCCGGATGAGATCCCGGACGTCACGAGGAGTTCCGGAATGGTCCGGAGGTAAAGATTTATATATGGGAAGTCCTATTTTGGTCACTGAAAGAGTTTCGGGTTTTATCGGTAATGTACCGGGACCACCGGGGGGGTCCCCGGGGTCCACCAGGTGGGGCCACCAACCCCAGAAGGTTGCGTGGGCCAAGAGTGGTGAGGGACCAGCCCCTTAGTGGGCTGGTGCGCCTCCCACCAAGGCCCAAGGCGCAGGGGAAGTGGGACGAGGCAAACCCTAGGTCCAGATGGGCCTTAAGGCCCACCCTAGGGGCTCCTCCCTCTTCTCCCCTCCCTTGGCCGCCACCCCTTGGCCATCTAGGGCTGCCGCACCCCCTAGGGGTGGTAAACCCTAGAGGGGGCGCAGCCCTCCCCTTCCCCTATATATATGAGGCCTAGGGGGCTGCCCACAATACGCGATTCAATCTCTCTTGGTGCAGCCCTGCGTCTCTTCTTCCTCCTCTTCTATGGTGCTTGGCGAAGCCCTACAGGATAGCCACGCTCCTCCACCACCACCACGCCGTTGTGCTGCTGTTGGATGAAGTCTTCCTCAACCTCTCCCTCTCTCCTTGCTGGATCAAGGCTTGGGAGACGTCACCGGGCTGTACGTGTGTTGAACGCGGAGGTGCCGTCCGTTCGGCACTTGGTCATCGGTGATCTGAATCACGACGAGTACGACTCCATCAACCCCGTTCACTTGAACGCTTCCGCTTAGCGATCTACAAGGGTATGTAGATGCACTCTCCTTCCCCTCGTTGCTGGTCTCTCCATAGATAGATCTTGGTGACACGTAAGAAATTTTTTGAATTTCTGCTATGTTCCCCAACAGTGGCATCATGAGCTAGGTCTATTGCGTAGATTCTTTGCACGAGTAGAACACAAAGTAGTTGTGGGCGTTGATTTTGTTCAATATGCTTGCCGTTACTAGTCTTATCTTGATTCGGCGGCATCGTGGGATGAAGCGGCCCGGACCGACCTTACACGTACTCTTACGTGAGACAGGTTCCACCGACTGACATGCACTAGTTGCATAAGGTGGCTAGCGGGTGCCAGTCTCTCCTACTTTAGTCGGATCGGATTCGATGAAAAGGGTCCTTATGAAGGGTAAATAGAAATTGGCATATCACGTTGTGGTTTTGCGTAGGTAAGAAACGTTCTTGCTAGATACCCATAGCAGCCACGTAAAACATGCAAACAACAATTAGAGGACGTCTAACTTGTTTTTGCAGGGTATGCCATGTGATATGATATGGCCAAAGGATGTGATGTATGATATATGTGATGTATGAGATGATCATGTTCTTGTAATAGGAATCACGACTTGCATGTCGATGAGTATGACAACCGGCAGGAGCCATAGGAGTTGTCTTTAATTTATTTATGACCTGCGTGTCAACATAAACGTCATGTAATTACTTTACTTTATTGCTAACCGTTAGCTGTAGTAGTAGAAGTAATAGATGACGTGACAACTTCAAGAAGACACAATGATGGAGATCATGATGATGGAGATCATGGTGTCATGCCGGTGACGATGATGATCATGGAGCCCCGAAGATGGAGATCAAAAGGAGCAAAGTGATGATGGCCATATCATGTCACTATTTGATTGCATGTGATGTTTATCATGTTTATACATCTTATTTGCTTAGAACGACGGTAGTAAATAAGATGATCCCTTACAACAATTTCAAGAAGTGTTCTCCCCTAACTGTGCACCGTTGCTACAGTTCGTCGTTTCGAAGCACCACGTGATGATCGGGTGTGATAGATCCTTACGTTCACATACAACGGGTGTAAGACAGTTTTACACACGCAAAACACTTAGGGTTAACTTGACGAGCCTAGCATGTACAGACATGGCCTCGAAACACAGAAGACCGAAAGGTCGAGCATGAGTCGTATGGAAGATACGATCAACATGAAGATGTTCACCGACGTTGACTAGTCCGTCTCACGTGATGATCGGACACGGCCTAGTTGATTCGGATCATGTAATCACTTAGATGACTAGAGGGATGTCTATCTGAGTGGGAGTTCATAAGATGAACTTAATTATCCTGAACATAGTCAAAAAGATTTTGCAAATTATGTCGTAGCTCGCGCTTTAGTTCTACTGTTTTAGATATGTTCCTAGAGAAAATATAGTTGAAAGTTGATAGTAGCAATTATGCGAACAGTAGAAGGCTTGTGTCCTTAATGCACCGCTCGGTGTGCTGGACCTCGAACGTGGTCTGTGGATGTTGCGAACATCTGATACACGATTTGATGACTACATGATAGTTCGGTAATGATAAATGGTTTAGAATTGAGGCACCGAAGACATTTTATGTCGCGGAACATACGATATGTTTCGAGGACTGAAATTGGGATTTCAGGCTCGTGCCCACGTCAAGAGGTATAAGACCTCCGACGATTTTCTTAGCCTGCAAACTAAGGGAGAAAAGCTCAATCGTTGAGCTTGTGCTCAGATTGTCTGAGTACAACAATCACTAGAATCGAGTGGGAGTTGATCTTCCAGATAAGATAGTGATGTTTCACCAAAGTCATTGCCACCAAGCTGCTAGAGCTTCGTGATGAACTATAACATATCAGGGATAGATATGATGATCCTTGAAATATTCGCGATGTTTGACACCGCGAAAGTAGAAATCAAGCAGGAGCATCAATTGTTGATGGTTAGTAAAACCACTAGTTTCAAGAAGGGCAAGGGCGAGAAGGGATACTTCATGAAACGGCAAATCAGCTGCTGCTCTAGTGAAGAAACCCAAGGTTGAACCCAAACCCAAGACTGAGTGCTTCTGTAATAAGGGGAACAGCCACTGGAGCAGAATTACCCTAGATACTTGGTAGATGAGAAGGCTGTCGGTAGAAGTATATTGGATATACATTATGTGAATGTGTACTTTACTAGTACTCCTAGTAGCATCAGGGTATTAGATACCGGTTCGGTTGCTAAGTGTTAGTAACTCGAAATAAAAGCTACGGATTAAACGGAGACTAGCTGAAGGTGAGCTGACGATATGTGTTGGAAGTGTTTCCAAAGTTGATATGATCAAGCATCGCTCGCTCCCTCTACCATCGAGATTGGTGTTAAACCTAAATAATTGTTATTTGGTGTTTGCGTTGAGCATAGACATGATTGGATTATGTCTATCGCAATACGGTTATTCATTTAAGGAGAATAATGGTTATTTTTTGAATAATACCTTCAATGGTCTTGCACCTAAAATGAATGGTTTATTGAATCTCGATCATAGTGATACACATGTTCATGCCAAAAGATATAAGATAGTGATGATAGTACCACCTACTTGTGGCACTGCCATGTAAGTCATATTGGTATAAAACGCATGAAGAAGCTCCATGCTGATGGATCTTTGAACTCACTCATTTTTGAAAAGATTGAGACATGTGAACCATGTCTGTTGGTATATACGCATGAAGAAACTCCATGCAGATGGACAATTTAGACTCACTTGATTTTGAATCACTTGAGACATGCAAATCATACCACATGGGCAAGATGACTGAAAGCTTCGGTTTCAGTAAAATGGAACAAGAAAGCAACTTGTTGGAAGTAACACATTTTGATGTGTGCAGTCCAATGAGTGCTGAGGCACGCAGTGGATATCGTTATGCTCTTACTTCACAGATGATTTGAGTAGATACTGAGCATATTTACTTGATCAAACACAAGTCTGAATTATTGAATGGTTCAAGTAATTTCAGAGTGAAGTTGAATATCGTCGTGACAAGAGGATAAAATATCTATGATATGATCATAGAGATGAATATCTGAGTTGCGAGTTTGGTACACAATTGAGACACTGTGGAAATTATTTGACGACTAGTACCGCCTGGAACACCATAGTGTGATGGTGTGTCCGAACATCATGACTGCACCCTATTGGATATGATGAATACCATGATGTCTCTTATCGAATTACCACTATCGTTCATGGGTTAGGCATTAGAGACAACCGCACTCACTTTAAATAGGGCACCACGTAATTCCGATAAGATGACACCGTATGAACTATGGTTTTGAGAAACCTAAGCTGTCATAAAGTTTGGGGCTGCGACGCTTATATGAAAAAGTTTCAGGCTGATAAGCTCGAACCCAAAGCGGATAACTGCATCTTCGTAGGACACCCAAAACATTTGGGTATACCTCCTGTCTCAGATCCAAAAGCAATAGGGATTGTTTCTAGAATCGGGTCCTTTCTCGAGGAAAAGTTTCTCTCGAAAGAATTGAGTGGGAGGATGGTGGAGACTTGATGAGGTTGTTGAACCGTCACTTCAACTAGTGTGTAGCAAAGCACAGGAATTGTTCCTATGGCACCTACACCAATTGAAGTGGAAGCTTATGATAGTAATCATGAGACTTCAGATCAAGTCACTCCCAAACCTCGTAGGATGACAAGGATGCGTACTACTTCAGAGTGGTACGTAATCCTGTCTTGGAAGTCATGTTGCTAGACAACAATGAACCTACGAGCTATGGAGAAGCGATGGTGGGCCCGGATTCCGATGAATGGCTCGAGGCCATATAATCCGAGAGAGGATCCATATATGAAAACAAAGTGTAGACTTTGGAAGAACTACTTTATGGTCGTAAGACTGTTAGGTACATATGGATTTTAAAAGGAAGACGGACAATGATGGTAAATGTCACCATTAAGAAAGCTCGACTTGTCATTAATATGTTTTCCGACAAGTTCAAGGAGTTGACTACGATGAGACTTTCTCACTCGTAGCGATGCTAAGAGTCTGTTGGAATTATGTTAGTGATCACTGCATTATTTATGAAATTGTGCAGATAGGATGTCAAAACATTGTTTCCTCGACGATTTACTTGAGGAAAGGTTGTATGTGATACAACCAGAAGATTTTTGTCAATCCTGAAAGATGCTAACAAGTATGCAAAGCTCCAGCAATCCTTCTAAGGACTGGAGTAAGCATCTCAGAGTTGGAATGTACGCTTTGATGATATGATCAAAGATTTGGGTTTATACAAAGTTTATGAGAAACTTATATTTCCAAAGAAGTGAGTGGGAGCACTATAGAATTTCTGATGAGTATATGTTGTTGACATATTGTTGATCAGAAATGATGTAGAATTTCTGGAAAGCATATAGGGTTATTTGAAGAGTGTTTTCAATGGAAAACCTGGATTAAGCTACTTGAACATTGAGCGTCAAGATCTATAAGGATAGATCAAAATCGCTTAATAGCACTTTCAAATGAATACATACCGTGACAAGATTTTGAAGGAATTCAAAATAGATCAGCAAAGAAGGAGTTCTTGGCTGTATTACACATGTGAGTATTGAGTAAGACTCAAGACCTGACCACGGCAGAATAGAGAGAAAGGACGAAGGTCGTCCCCTGTGCTTAGACATAGGCTCTAAAGTATGCTATGTTGTACCGCACCTGAAGTGTGCCAAGCCATGAGTCAGTCAAGGGGTACAAGTGTGATCCAGTAATGGATCACAGGACAACGGTCAAGGTTATCCTTAGTAACTAGTGGACTAAGGAATTTTCTCGATTATGGAGGTGGAAAAGAGTTCGTCGTAAAGGGTTACGCCGATGCAAACTTTGACACTGATCCAGATTATACTAAGTAGTAAATTGGATTCGTATAGTAGAACAGTTATTTGGAATAGTTCCAAATAGAGCGTGGTAACTGCATCTAGGAGATGACATAGAGATTTGTAAAGGACACACGGATCTGAAAGGTTCAGACCCGTTGACTATAACATCTCTCACAAGCATAACATGATCAAACCAAAAACTCATTGAGTGTTAATCACATAGTAATGTGAACTAGATTATTGACTCTAGTAAACTCTTTGGGTGTTAGTCACATGGGGATGTGACCTTGGGTGTTGGAATCATTGCAATCACATATCGATGTGAGCTGGATTATTGACTCTAGTGCAAGTGGGAGACTGTTGGAAATATGCCCTAGAGGCAATAATAAATAGGTTATTATTATATTTCCTTGTTCATGATAATCGTTTATTATCCATGCTAGAATTGTATTGATAGGAAACTCAGATACATGTGTGGATACATAGACAACACCATGTCCCTAGTAAGCCTCTAGTTGACTAGCTCGTTGATCAATAGATGGTTTCGATTTCCTGACCATGGACATTGGATGTCATTGATAACGGGATCACATCATTAGGAGAATGATGTGATGGACAAGACCCAATCCTAAGCCTAGCACAAGATCATGTAGTTCGTATGCTAAAGCTTTTCTAATGTCAAGTATCGTTTCCTTAGACCATGAGATTGTGCAACTCCCGGATACCGTAGGAGTGCTTTGGGTGTGCCAAACGTCACAACGTAACTGGGTGGCTATAAAGGTACACTACGGGTATCTCCGAAAGTATCTGTTGGGTGGCACGAATCGAGACTGGGATTTGTCACTCCGTGTAAACGGAGAGGTATCTCTGGGCCCACTCGGTAGGACATCATCATAATGTGCACAGTGTGATCAAGGAGTTGATCACGGGATGATGTACTACGGAACGAGTAAAAGAGACTTGCCGGTAACGAGATTGAACAAGGTATCGGGATACCGACGATCGAATCTCGGGCAAGTATCGTACCGATAGACAAAGGGAATTGTATACGGGATTGATTAAAGTCCTTGACATCGTGGTTCATCCGATGAGATCATCGTGGAACATGTGGGAGCCAACATGGGTATCCAGATCCCGCTGTTGGTTATTGACCGGAGAACGTCTCGGTCATGTCTGCATGTCTCCCGAACCCGTAGGGTCTACACACTTAAGGTTCGATGACGCTAGGGTTATAAAGGAAGTTTGTATGTGGTTACCGAATGTGGTTCGGAGTCCCGGATGAGATCCCGGACGTCACGAGGAGTTCCGGAATGGTCCGGAGGTAAAGATTTATATATGGGAAGTCCTGTTTTGATCACCGAAAGAGTTTCGGGTTTTATCGGTAATGTACCGGGACCACCGGGGGGGTCCCCGGGGTCCACCAGGTGGGGCCACCAACCCCAGAAGGTTGCGTGGGCCAAGAGTGGTGAGGGACCAGCCCCTTAGTGGGCTGGTGCGCCTCCCACCAAGGCCCAAGGCGCAGGGGAAGTGGGAGGAGGCAAACACTAGGTCCAGATGGGCCTTAAGGCCCACCCTAGGGGCTCCTCCCTCTTCTCCCCTCCCTTGGCCGCCACCCCTTGGCCATCTAGGGCTGCCGCACCCCCTAGGGGTGGGAAACCCTAGAGGGGGCGCAGCCCTCCCCTTCCTCTATATATATGAGGCCTAGGGGGCTGCCCACAATACGCGATTCAATCTCTCTTGGTGCAGCCCTGCGTCTCTTCTTCCTCCTCTTCTATGGTGCTTGGCGAAGCCCTGCAGGATAGCCACGCTCCTCCACCACCACCACGCCGTTGTGCTGCTATTGGATGAAGTCTTCCTCAACCTCTCCCTCTCTCCTTGCTGGATCAAGGCTTGGGAGACGTCACCGGGCTGTACGTGTGTTGAACGCGGAGGTGCCGTCCGTTCGGCACTTGGTCATCGGTGATCTGAATCACGACGAGTACGACTCCATCAACCCCGTTCACTTGAACGCTTCCGCTTAGCGATCTACAAGGGTATGTAGATGCACTCTCCTTCCCCTCGTTGCTGGTCTCTCCATAGATAGATCTTGGTGACACGTAAGAAAATTTTTGAATTTCTGCTACGTTCCCCAACAGGGGATGCCCCGGAAGGCATTCCCTCTTTCGTCTTCGTTCATCGGTAACTTTACTTGGAGCTATATTTTTATTCACCACATGATATGTGTTTTTCTTGGAGCGTCATTTTATTTTCTTTAGCTTTGCTTGCTGTTTGAATAAAGTACCAAGATCTGAAATTCTTAAATGTGGGAGAATCTTCACATAGTTGCATAATTATTCGGCTACTCACTGATACTCACTTATATGTTTCGGAGTAGTTTGTCGTTTGCTCTAGTGCTTCACTTATATCTTTTAGAGCACGGTGGTGGATTTGTTTTATAGAAACTATTGATCTCTCATGCTTTACTTAGATTATTTTGAGAGTCTTGAATAGCATGGTAATTGCTTGAATAATCCTAATATGCTAAGCATACAAGATTTGTAAGAATTCTTATGAGTGTGTTGAATACTAAGAAAAGTTTGATGCTTGATGATTGTTTTGAGATATAGAGGTGATGATATTAGAGTCATGCTAGTTGAGTAGTTGTGGATTTGAGAAATACTTGTGTTAAAGTTTGTGATTCCCGTAGCATGCATGTATGGTGAACCATTATGTGATGAAGTCGGAGCATGTTTTATTTATTAATTGTCTTCCGTATGAATGGCGGTCGGGGACGAGCGATGGTCTTTTCCTACCAATCTATCCCCCTAGGAGCATGCGCGTAATACTTTGCTTTGATAACTCGTAGATTTTTGCAATAAGTATATAAGTTCTTTATGACTAATGTTGAGTCCATGGATTATACGCACTTTTCCCATCCTTCCACCATTGCTAGCCTCTCTAATACCGCGCACCTTTCGCCGGTATCATACACCCACCATATACCTTCCTCAAAACAGCCACCATACCTACCTATCATGGCATTTCCATAGCCATTCCGAGATATATTGCCATGCAACTTTCCACCGTTCCGTTTATTATGACACGCTCCATCATTGTCATATTGCTAGCATGATCATGTAGTTGACATCCTATTCGTGGCAAAGCCACCGTTCATAATTCTTTCATACATGTCACTCTTGATTCATTACATATCCCGGTACACCGCCGGAGGCATTCATATAGAGTCATATTTTGTTCTAAGTATCGAGTTGTAATTGTTGATGTCGGTGTCAAAACCGGCGGATCTCGGGTAGGGGGTCCCGAACTGTGCATCTAGGCGGATGCTAACAGGAGACAAGGGACACGAAGTTTTACCCTACGTCCTGCTTGATTAATATTGATGATATGGGTAGTACAAGAGTAGATCTACCACGAGATCAAGGAGGCTAAACCCTAGAAGCTAGCCTATGGTATGATTGTTGTATATTGTCCTACGGACTAAAGCCCTCCGGTTTATATATACACCGGAGAGGGTTAGGGTTACACAAAGTCGGTTACAATGGTAGGAGATCTAAATATCCGCATCGCCAAGCTTGCCTTCCACGCCAAGGAAAGTCCCTTCCGGACACGGGACGAAGTCTTCAATCTTGTATCTTCATAGTCCAGGAGTCCGGCTGAAGGTATAGTCCGGCCATCCGGACACCCCCTAATCCAAGACTCCCTCAGTAGCCCCTGAACCAGGCTTCAATGACGACGAGTCCGGCGCGCAGATTGTTTTCGGCATTGCAAGGCGGGTTCCTCCTCCAAGTACTTCATAGAAGATTTTGAACACAAAAGACAGTGTCCGACTCTGCAAAATAAGTTTCCACATATTGCCATAGAGAGAATAATATTTACACAAATCTAATCTGCTAACGTATTTCGTAGCGTGACATCACACCACGGCCAAGTCTTTATTCGAATCGTTTTCACTCCCTCACCTCAGCGCATTTCGCGAGGCGGTTTCCTTGGCACGTCTTGTCAAAGCAGAGATCGTGTCCCCTTATTTACGGGATTCTCATCAATACGGACATGGGTAACCCAACCGCGCCATTTATCACGGCGCTTGGGAGATAAGCGAGTTTTACCAGGATGGTGGGGACGCTTAGCCGCATCCGCCCATATAAAGGGATAAGGATCCACCTTTTTACCTACGCCTTCTTCCTCCTTTGCCTATCCATCTTCCGCGCACTCGAGCTCCAGCGCTCAAGCCCGCACTTCCCACCTCAACCTTCTCCAGCCATGTCCAGAGCGGGAGGCAAGTGGATGGTCTCCTCCGTCACGGAGGGACATGTCAAAAAACTAAGGAAAGCCGGATACTTGTCTAACGACATCGCGCACCGGCTTCTCGAAGAGGGGCAGCTCCTCCCCACCCCAAGGCCCCATGAGAGGGTAGTGTTTCTCCCCCACTTCCTCCGCGGACTGGGCTTTCCTCTCCACACATTCGTCCAGGGGCTCATGTTCTACTACAGCCTAGATTTCCACGATCTGGCCCCGAACTTCGTCCTCAATATCTCGGCGTTTATCGTCGTGTGCGAGGCTTTCCTCTGCATCCGCCCCCATTTCGGCCTATGGCTCAAGACTTTCAACGTCAAGCCTAAGGTGGTGCGCGGCAACCAGGCGAAGTGCGTAGGTGCCATGGCGGGCAAGATAGCCAACGTCCTATGGCTCGAGGGCTCCTTTGTGGAGACCTTGAAGGGGTGGCTATCGGGGTGGTTTTACATCACCGAGTCGTTCGACCTCGAGTGGGTCGCAGCCCCCGAGTTCCGGTCCGGACCCCCTACGCGGCTCACGTCTTGGAAAGAGACGGGCCTTTCGTGGGGCAATAAAGGAGAGGTAACCGGACTGCAAAAATGCATCCAAACCTTGGTGAACAAGCAGCTCAAGCTTGTCAACGTAGTCCAGGTTATGCTCATCCGCCGGATCCTCCCGTGTCAACAACGGGCTTTCAATCTATGGGAGTTCGACCCGGCGCAGCACCAAACCCTGAACAGGCTCTTCGATACTACGTATGAAGACGCCTGGAAGGTGCTATTCAAAGGCGTCGAGGCTCCCGCATCCGCTTCCACGGACCGCGGATTCAGCACGCAGCGTCCCGCTAGTGCGGTAAGCTATTTTTACCTTTTATAGGAAGTTGGTTTTCCATAGTTGGACTCTATGCGGGATCTAAACTCCCTTTCCTTTGACAGGATTGGCAGGCGAAGTCCGGACAGATCGACTGTCCGGCCCCTTTGCCCGAAGACCCAGCCGATGCTCACTTAGTGAAGCTGCTGGCTCCGGCACCTTACGTGGTGCCGGAGAAGAAGGCCAAGAAGAGGGCCACAGGGACTTGAAAGAGTTCCCGGCGCCAGGAGGTGTCGGATTCATCATCCGACGAATCCGAGACGCGCTCCTCCCGTGAAAACGAGGAGGAGGAAGAAGAAACCTCTCCCCCTCCAGCGGGTGGAGGGAAGAAAAGGAAGGCCGCCCCAACCGGGGAGGACGGGGGGTCCAACAAGGAGAAGGCCCTTCCTCCGGACTACCCCACCGACGCTGACGACGACGAGGAGGAGTGGCCGCGCAGGGCCAAGCGTCCGGCGGAATCGTAAGCATCCGGACACCCGAGTAATTCATAGCATTCCTTTATTGCACAACCTTTCCTTATGTCAAATATGATTAGGCAGTCCGCCCAAGGCCGGGCTCGACGAGTCGTCGAGCGGCTCCCTGGATTCATCGGACGTGAATTCACTTCCGTCCGCTACCTCCCCCCGCCCTACGGGTGATGCCGAGGTGGCATCCCAACAGGCTCCAAGCCAGGAGGAGGTGGTCCTGGAGACGACACAAGGCGACCTCCCGGACTCTAGGAGTAAAGGGGATAAAACCTCCCAGGGCTCCGAGTCCGGCTTTAAGCCGGACACTGCGTCGGAATCGTCAATGGTTCCGGACCGCAGTAGGCAAACTCCTTCCAAGAGGAGCAAGCCTACTGAGCCGGCGGCCCCCGTCCAACCGGAGACGCCGGACAATCTGTTGGAGGTGCTTAACAGCATCTCCATCGATGAGGAGCACCGTACTATTATGAGTGCGGTGATCCAGAAGGTTCAGTCCGCCAAGAGCGGACTGAATGAAGCTTGTGCCAGCCTTCTAACAGGCTTCGAGGTAAGTACAAAATATATAAAAAAAATTACCGCATAGACAATAGCCCCTGATGCTCTGTTTGGCGTTCGGAAAGGAAAGCCGAATAGAGGATCTAATAAAATTCGCAGGAGTCTAACAGAAAAAGAGTCAATATGCGTATGCAGGCTTTGCTGCTGGCGACCGCCGCACTGACTGCGGAGGTGGGCACACTGAAGCAGGGCCTCGAGCGGACCGAGCAAGAGCTCGGCCTTGCCAAACGGCAGCTCGAGGAGAAAGAAGGTAAGAAATACCTTATAGAAAAATAAAAAATATAAAAGTGCAATTGCAAAAATATGACAAGATTAACATGATAATTGTAGGGGCCACAACTGAGGTGGCGACCCTCAAGCAAGCGCTGGCCGAGGCCGAGAAGAAAGCGGCCGCGGAGCGCACCAAGCGGGAGAAATATGAGGCGCAAGTTGGCGAGGTACGACAAGAGCTCCAGGTTCTCATGGAAAAACATGAGAGTTTGGAGCTTGACTCGAAGACGCGAGCGTCCGAGCTCGCGATGGCTATTGAAAATGCCAAATCTGCCAAGGCCGAATCCTAGAAGGCCCTCCAGGAGTTGGATGCGGTGAAGAAGATAGCGGCGGGTAAGGCATTCTTTATGCAAAGCAGACATGTAAAAGTGAGCTTCTTGTTACTTACCCGAATCCAGAGCTCTCCAGGAGCATTCGCAGATCTTCCCCGTAGCGTGTCTGATGCCGCCGCATTCTACCGAGCCGAATAGGGCAGCTCGACGAAGAAGGTGTTCTGGTCTCAGTATGCTGAGGCCGGACACCCTGTGCCCCTGAGCGACCAGCTGAAGCAGCTGGTCGAGCTCCACAAGGCGGCCGAACAGGGCATGAAAGGCCTCATAGTTTGGCTGTGGCCTGGAGAGGCTCTGCCTGGGAGCTACTTTGGGCTGGTGCGGCGGCTGGTGGAGGCCTGTCCAAGGCTCGAAGTCATCAAGCGCTACGTCTGCATCGAAGGTGCCCGTAGGGCCCTTGCCCGCGCTAAGGTGCACTGGGGCAAGCAGGATGCTGAGAAGCTTGTGAAGGACGGGCCACCGCCGGGGAAAGAGCATCGCAAGCTCGAGAATTATTACAAGGACGTTCTGAAGGGTGCCCGCCTAATGCCGGATGAATGTTCCAGAAATGTAATTTTGGAGTAAACTCACTCGTTTTATCCTGTGCATTGAAAACTTGTTCATGTGCGCTTAAGCAATGCGTTTTGAATTTAAAATATTACCTTCTGTGCGGCCGTTTATCAAATTTGAGAGATGGCGAGTCGTCGGCTTCTACCCCCATGCCACTAGTGCTGGGGTGTTCGGGATAAACCTGAGCGCTCTTCTTCCCATGTTTGGGTCCTTCGAGGGAGGCGCTCAGCACAACGAACAAGGCAATCGGACTATAGTGCTTGAACACTCTCACTTAGCCATAGAATTCTATAATTTTAAATTTTGGTGAAGCCCCTAGTGTTCGGAAGAACGAGTTCGGGGCGCTATCCACGCCTTTGTCCGGACAAAGACGACTCCTCGCTCTAAGCGGCATAAGTCTTTAGGGACTTGAAAAACCTCTCGAACAACGACCAGTCTCTCGCTTCATCATGACAGTCAGTTTTAGCTTTCTCAACTGAGGTGCTCCGCCCAGCTCAACTGGGGCACAATCGTAGTAGTTCTCCTAGTGCTACCTTAGCCGATACAATGGAACATAAGGCACCAAAACATAGGAGCCGGGCAAACCCAACTATTGACCCAAGACATGATTCGGAGCCGATGCATATAATGCTATAAGTTCGGGGTGCCGCACTTGTTAAAGTGTTCGGACTTCTCACACCATATTAGGGGGGTACTGAAGCCCCTGGCGTATTGACCGTACCAAAGTGTATGGGTGCAACATGTCGTTAATGAACATATATCTGTAAAAAACAGTAATGCAAAAGTAGACAAAAGCTATGCATTGTTTATAGAAAGGCTGCGATCAAAGCAGAACGATACAAATAGTGCGATAAGCAAAAGCCAGACTATTTAACATGTCCTTTCCAGGGGCAGGCTGCGGAATAGTACGCAAAACAGGTATACTGCTCGTGATAGAGACCACCTGGGAGTTCTATAATGCGGCGTAGCTTTTCTGCTTCTCTGGTCTTGCATCGTTTGAGCGGCAGTTGGATTGCCGAACAGGTCTTCCGAAGTATGGAGTCCTGAAAATAAGAGAAAATAAAGAAATCGGCAGCCCCTAGTGCGGTTTAAGCCGTGTTTCGGGCGTGCCGTGATGGTGCCCCTCCCCTTGTGCCCATGGTACTTCGAGAGCGTAGTTATGTACGCAAGGCACTGGTTTCGCTAGTTCGCGAGGGCTGGGGTTGGGGCCGCGTTGCTACGCCTGCTCGGAACGTGCCAGGTGGTCTTGTTGTAGGTTACGCCGGGCGCGCTTGACGATGTTCGGACGTTTAACGGCCGGACTAGAGAGCTGCCTTGAGAGGCTGCTTTGTACTTCCGCTGCGAGGGCCGCCGTGTGCTCCTCCGTTCGGAGGGAGCGTTCGGTGTTTCCATTGACCGTGATTACTCCTCGAGGGCCTGGCATCTTGAGCTTAAGGTATGCATAGTGCGGCACCGCATTGAACTTTGCAAATGCGGTTTGCCCAAGCAGTGCGTGATAGCCACTGCAGAACGGGACTATGTCGAAGATTAACTCCTCGCTTCGGAAATTATCCGGAGATCCGAAGACCACTTCAAGTGTGACTGAGCCTGTACAGTTGGCCTCTACACCTAGTATGACGCCTTTAAAGGTCGTTTTGGTGGGCTTAATCCTCGAGGGATCTATGCCCATTTTCCACACTGTATCCTGGTAAAGCAGGTTCAGGCTGCTGCCGCCGTCGATAAGGACTCTTGTGAGATGAAATCTGTCAATAATTGGGTCTAGAACCAACGCGGCGAATCCGCCATGACGGATGCTAGTGGGGTGGTCCCTTCGATCGAAGGTGATCGGGCAGGAGGACCATGGGTTGAACCTTGGGGCGACTGGCTCCATCGCATATATGTTCCTTAACGCACGCTTCCGCTCCCTCTTGGGGATGTGGGTTGCGTATATCATGTTCACCATCCGCACTTGTGGGGAAAACCCTTCTGTCCACTGTTGTTCGGCGGCCGGGGCTCCTCCTCGTCATCGCTACACAGCCCCTTGCCTCTATTTTCGGCATTTAGCTTGCCTGCCTGCTTGAACACCCAACAATCTCTGTTGGTGTGATTGGCTGGCTTTTCGGGGGTGCCATGTATCTGGCACAAGCGGTCGAGTATTCGGTCCAAACTGGACGGGCCCTGAGTATTTCTTTTGAATGGATTTTTCCACTGACCGGATTTATAGCCTCTGAATCCGGCATTGACTGTTGTATCCTCGTTGTAGTCGCTGTTAACGCGATGCTTTTGCTTGTTCCGACGCGACCTGCCATTGTTATCCTTGGTGTCCGAATTACCAAGGTTCTTGGTCAAGTTATTGCTATGAGCTAGCTAGCTGTCTTCTCCCGCGCAAAAGCGGGTCATGAGCGTCATGAGTGCTGCCATGGATTTCGGCTTTTCCTGTCCAAGGTGCCGGGCAAGCCACTCGTCGCGGATATTATGCTTGAAGGCTGCTAGGGCCTCAGCGTCCGGACAGTCGACTATTTGGTTTTTCTTTGTTAGGAACCGTGTCCAGAATTGCCTGGCCGATTCCTCTGGCTGCTGAATTATGTGGCTTAGGTCATCGGCGTCTGGTGGTCGCACATAGGTGCCCTAAAAATTGTCGAGGAATGCGGCTTCCAGGTCCTCCCAACACCCGATTGATTCTGCTGGCAAGCTGTTAAGCCAATGCCGAGCTGGTCCCTTGAGTTTGAGTGGGAGGTATTTGATGCCGTGTAGATCGTCGCCGCGGGCCATGTGGATATGAAGGAGATAATCCTCGATCCATACCGCGGGATCTGTTGTGCCATCGTATGATTCGATGTTCACGGGTTTGAAACCCTCAGGGATTTGATGATCCATTACTTCCTCTGTGAAGCATAGGGGGTGTGCGGCGCCTCTGTATTGGACTATATCACGATGCAGCTCAAATGAGCTTTGTCTATTGTGTCCGGCCCAGCCGGATTTATTATATCCGGAGTGACGATCACCGTCACGTGCCGTGGGGCGTCCACATGATCCATAGATCGATCTTGTTTGCTTTGCCTTGTCCTCCAATATATCTTGCAGGTCTGGTGCATTTTCCCCATGCCTTAAAATGTTTTGAACGGCGCCGGGGTGCGGCTTGAGTGGAGGGCCGAGAGGCCTCTCTGTCGCGGCCACGAGGTGGCCGATCGGCCGTGTCATGCACTGGTGATGTAGTTTTAGGTGCTTCCTCCTCTAATCGGGGTAGCAACCTGCGCTTTGGGTAGCTCTTGGAGGGGCGTTCGAGTTCATACTCTTCGGCCGCAAGGACTTCAGTCCATCTATCGGCTAGCAAATCTTGATCAGCTCTAAGTTGTTGCTATTTTTTCTTGAGGCTGCTTGCCGTGGTCATAAGCTTGCGTTTGAAATGCTCTTGTTCAACGGTATCCTCTGGCACGACGAATTCGTCGTCGTCGAGGCTTGCCTCGTCTTCAGACGGAGGCATATAATTATCATCCTCGACCTCTCTGTCTACCGCTCTCTCGTGAGGGCTGGTTTCTCCATCCTCCTGCGCTGAATCTTGCTGGAGGGGGTGTTCTTCCGTGCTATCCGGAGTATTATTATCATCCTCCGTTGTTCCATCGCCATCTCCTTCTTTTGGGGTATCCACCATGTATATGTCATACGACGAGGTGGCTTTCCAGTGCCCTATAGGTGCTGGTTCTTGGTCGTCTCCTACATCGGCGTCCATACCGTCAATGTCTTCGGAGTCGAAGTCGAGCATGTCGGTTAAATCATCGATAGTGGCTATAAAGTGGGTGGTGGGTGGGCTTTGAATTTCTTCATCGTCCGTATATCAACCTTGCTGACCGCAGTTCGGCCAAGGCTCTCCTGATAAGGAGAGAGACTTTAATGACTTCAGATCACCAAAGGGCGAGTGCTGAAAGATGTCTGCGGCGGTAAACTCCATGATCGGCGCCCAATCGTATTCGATCGGCAGGGGCACAGAGGGCTTGGAGTCCGGAGAGGAGTCCGGCCCTACGGAGTCACGGGCCTTGCGGAGTGCGGGGCTAGTGGTCGGCTCGATCGCCGTTGGGATCGCAGCCTCCGAGGCGGCGTCCAACCACTCGTCCTCGATCGGCGCAGTTGGTTCCGAATCAAGGGTCCGAACCGATGCATGCGTAGCCTCCAGGGCACTGTTCAGCGGTAGAGCTAGATCATTCCCATCGCGACAGTGCGGCGCGCTCGGCTGTGGCTCGAATCCGTCGAAGATCAACTCCCCGCGGACGTCAGCCGTGTAGTTTAAACTTCCAAATCTGACCTGATGGCCAGGGGCGTAGCTTTTGATCTGCTCCAGATGGCCAAGCGAATTGGCCCGCAGTGCAAGCTGGCGAAGACGAAGATCTGTCCTGGGAGAAAAGTCTCACCCTGGACTGCATCGTTATTGATGATCGGATGAGCCATCGGGCCTAAAAGCGACGACACAGAGGAACTCTCAATGAAAGCACCAATGTCGGTGTCAAAACCGGCGGATCTCGGGTAGGGGGTCCCAAACTGTGCGTCTAGGCGGATGGTAACACGAGACAAGGGACACAAAGTTTTACCCAGGTTTGGGCCCTCCCGATGGAGGTAAAACCCTACGTCCTGCTTGATTAATATTGATGATATGGGTAGTACAAGAGTAGATCTACCACGAGATCAAGGAGGCTAGACCCTGGAAGCTAGCCTATGGTATGATTGTTGTATATTGTCCTACGGACTAGAGCCCTCCGGTTTATATAGACACCGGAGAGGGTGAGGGTTACAAAAAGTCGGTTACAATGGTAGGAGATCTAAATATCCGCGTCGCCAAGCTTGCCTTCCACGCCAAGGAAAGTCCCTTCCGGACACGGGACGAAGTCTTCAATCTTGTATCTTCATAGTCCAGGAGTCCGGCTGAAGGTATAGTTCGGCCATCCGGACACCCCCCTAATCCAGGACTCCCTCAGTTGAGTTGTAAGTAAATAAAAGTGTGATGATCATCATTATTAGAGCATTGTCCCAGTGAGGAAAGGATGATGGAGACTATGATTCCCCCACAAGTCGGGATGAGACTCCGGACGAAAAACAAAAAAAAAAGAGAAAAAAGAGGCAAAAAAAGATAAGGCCCAAATAAAGAAAAAGAGAGAAGGGACAATGTTACTATCCTTCTATCACACTTGTGCTTTAAAGTAGCACCATGATCTTCATGATAGAGAGTCTCTCATTTTGTCACTTTCATATACTAGTGGTAATTTTTCATTATAGAACTTGGCTTGTATATTCCAATGATGGGCTTCCTCAAAATGCCCTAGGTCTTCGTGAGCAAGCAAGTTGGATGCACACCCACTTAGTTTCTTTTGTTGAGCTTTCATATACTTATAGCTCTAGTGCATCCGTTGCATGGCAATCCCTACTCACTCACATTGATATCTATTGATGGGCATCTCCATAGCCCGTTGATACGCCTAGTTGATGTGAGACTATCTTCTCCTTTTTGTCTTCTCCACAACCACCATTCTATTCCACATATAGTGCTATATCCATGGCTCACGCTCACGTATTGCGTGAAGATCGAAAAGGTTTTGAAAATGTCAAAAGTATGAAACAATTGCTTGGCTTGTCATCGGGGTTCTGCATGATTTAAATACTTTGTGTGGTGAAGATAGAGCATAGCCAGACTATATGATTTTGTAGAGATAACTTTCTTTGGCCATGTTATTTTGAGAAGACATAATTGCTTTGTTAGTATGCTTGAAGTATTATTATTTTTATGTCAATATAAACTTTTGTCTTGAATCTTTCGAATCTGAATATTCATATCACAAGTAAGGAGAATTATATTGAAATTATGCCAACTAGCATTCCACATCAAAAATTATCTTTTTTATCATTTACCTACTCGAGGACGAGCAGGAATTAAGCTTGGGGATTTTTGATACGTCTCCAACGTATCTATAATTTTTGATTGCTCCATGCTATATTATCTACTGTTTTGGGCAATATTGGGCTTTATTTTTCACTTTTATATTATTTTTGGGACTAACCTATAAACCGGAGGTCCAGCCCAAATTTGTTGTTTTTTTGCCTATTTCAGTGTTTCGAAGGAATATCAGACGGAGTCGAAACGGAATGAAATCAACTGGAGAAGTTATTTTTGGAAGAAAAGCTACAGGATAGACTTGGACCCCACGTCAGGAAAGGAGGGAGCTAGCCACGAGGGTGGGGGTGCGCCCACCCCACTAGGGCGTGCCCCCCTGCCTCGTGGGGCCCCCGAAGCTCCACCGACGTACCTCCTGCACCCATATGTACTCACGTACCCTAAAACTTCCAGAACAGAGAATAGATCAGGAGTTCCGCCGCCGCAAGCCTCTGTAGCCACCAAAAACCTCTCGGGACCCTGTTCCGGCACCCTGCCGGAGGGGGGAACCCTCAGCGGTGCCCATCTTCATCATCCCGGCGCTCTCCATGACGAGGAGGGAGTAGTTCACCCTCAGGGCTGAGGGTATGTACCAGTAGCTAAGTGTTTGATCTCTCTCTCTCTCTCGTGTTCTTGATTTGGCACGATCTTGATGTATCGCAAGCTTTGCTATTATAGTTGGATCTTATGTTTCTTCTCCCCCTCTTCTCTCTTGTCATGGATTGAGTTTTCCCCTTGAAGTAATCTTATCGAATTGAGTCTTTAATGATTTGAGAACACTTGATGTATGTCTTGCCGTGCGTATCTGTGGTGACAATGGGATATCACGTGATTCACTTGATGTATGTTTTGGTGATCAACTTGCGGGTTCCGCCCATGAACCTATGCATAGGGTTTGGCACATGTTTTCGTCGTGATTCTCTGGTAGAAACTTTGGGCACTCTTTGAAGTACTTTGTGTTGGATTGAATAGATGAATCTGAGATTGTGCGATGCATATCGTATAATCACTACAGGAATCAGCTACTTTGCCGTCTGCCATGGCGGACGGCAAGGGCATGAACAGCGGACGGCAAAGGCCTTTGCCGTCAGCTGCGGACGGCAAAAGGCTCCGGCAACGTTGGCTACGGTAAACAGCTACTTTGCCGTCTGCCACTGATGGCAAAGTCTTTGCCGTCCGCCGCAGACGGCAAAGAGAGCAGGGCTGACGGCAAAGAGAGCGGACGGCAATAATTGCGCTGTCAGTCCGTTAAGTGGCTAACGGCAGCTCTTTGCCGTCTGCCACTGATGGCAAAGTCTTTGCCGTCTGCTACTGATGGCAAAGTCTTTGCCGTCTGCCACTGATGGCAAAGTCTTTGCCGTCCGCCACTGATGGCAAAGTCTTTGCCGTCTGCCACTGATGGCAAACTGGCCAAATGGGTCAGCCTCCCAGGAAGCACAGCTGCCTGCCACGTGGCCTCTTTGCCGTCCGCTGCTGACGGCAAAGAGCTCTTTGCCGTCTGCCACCGACGGCAAAGAGCTCTTTGCCGTCAGCAGCGGACGGCAAAGAGGCTGCATATTGGGTTTTTTTTCTGTTTTTTATTAAATCCCACAATTTGCACAGAAAATATATATGACATATAGATATATTTCACAGGCATTCATAAGCAAGTTCATGTATTTCACAGGCATTCATAAGCAAGTCCATAAGCAAGTTCCATCCGTACATATTACATAAGCAAGTTCCATCCATCATTTCATACATAAACAAGTTCCATCCATCATTTCATACATAAAGAAGTTCCATCCATACATAAACAAGCACTCCATAGCTAAGGTGACTAGAATGAGAAGACAAGAACAAGAAGAGTAGAACAAGCACTCCATCCAGCACATAATGAAATCTGCAAAATGGCAAAATAAGAAAGTTAGAAATGGATCTTTTTTAGCTCACTTAGGTGAAATGGATCGTTTTTGAGGCAACTAAGGTGAAATGGATCGTTTTTTAGCTCACTTAGGTCAAATGGATCGTTTTTGAGCTAACTTAGTTGAAATGGATCGTTTTTGAGCTAACTTAGTTGAAATGGATCGTTTTTTAGCTAACTTTGTTGAAATGGATCATTTTTTAGCTAATTTAGTTGAAATGGATCGTTTTTGAGCTAACTTAGGTGAAATGGATCATTTATGAGCTAAATTAGTTGAAATGGATCTTTTTGAGCTAACTTGGGTGAAATGGATCATTTAAGAGCTAATTTAGGTGGAATGGATCGTTTTTTAGGTAACCTAGGTGAAATGGATCGTTTATGAGCTAAATTAGTTGAAATGGATCGTTTATGAGATAACCTAGGTAAGATTGGTCATTTTGGAGTTAACCTAGTTGAAATGGGTCATTTTAGAGCTAACTTAGGTAAAATGGATCGTCTATGAGCTAACTAAGCTAATTATGCAATTTTTGACATAAGTAAGCTAAGTACAGATCGTTTTAGAGCTAACTTAGGTAAAATGGATGGTTTTGGAGGTCAGTAAGCTTATTAAGTCATTTTGGAGGAGAAGAAGCTAAGTCTAGGTCATTATGGTAAGCATTGGAGGAAATAAAGCTAAGTCTAGGTCTTTATGCATGTGTTAAGCAAAACACTAGATAAACTTACCAAGATCCAGGAGGTGTAGGAGCGTGGTGGCTCGTGTCGGTAGCTGGAGAAGGATCGTGCGATGCTTGTCTGGAGTTACGCTGCACCAAAGATCATTTCCAATGTCTTGTTAGCATGATGACACTCAAATGTTAAGACTAGCAAGTAATGTCCTTTCAAATAAAACTCACCGTGGTCCCAGGAGCAATCACTGGCATCGGCGGAGCGGTCTGACCTGCCTTCTCGCACACAGACTGCACATTTGGTTTTGACGACTCAGTCATACTAGTTAGTAATGAGACAAACACTACATGAATGTTTTGGCTAATCTGCAGAAGAAACTTACCACAAGGAGCTCGTACATGGCCCTTGCCTGCATGTCATTCCGTGCCCTCTCCTCCTCCATCATCTTTGCCGTCCTCTCCTCCAACTCCCGCTGCCTCTCCGCCGCCTCCGCCAGAAGTTTCTCTGTTCTATCTCTCTCACTCTGTATAGCAGCCTGCAACACCACTCACATGACAATTTGTAATCATTGATGGAAGCGCACACAATGTAATGGAGAAAGATAACTGAGTAGGTATCACTAACCTTGATGGCGAGTTGCACTGGCCATTCACGAGGCCTTATCTCAGGAGCGGAGCTCGACTGACGCGCCTTGATCTCCGGGAGAGTGCTAGGACAACGGATAAGTCCATCTCCAATGGCTATGGAGCCATGGGACCTCCCGCCACCAGATATCATCAACAGCTCTGGATCAATGGGACCCTGGCTCGGGTTAAAGTCCTCCCCTTTCCTCGCCTTCCCCTCATCTCTATATCTCACGAGCTTGTTGTGGGAGGAGATGTTGGTGAAGTTGTTTGCATCATCGAGGTCAGACTGAGAGAAAGCCTTGACTTTCTTGAAAGAGGCAGTGTGGGCCATGGCATACAGGTCGTACACCTCTGGCACCTTATCCGCCTTATTGTAGCATGCCTGAAAGAGAGAAACAATGAAAATTAGTAATTAAAGGGCTCAAGCTAGCATGATGAATGAATTGCATGAATCATGAAGCAAACCACATACCCAGTTGCGCCCGAACTGATATAAGTTGGAGCTGCCTTGATGGTGTGGCACACCTTCCATTTGGGCACGTTTGTCCTTGGCCTCCTTGTGGAGGGCTAGCCATCGTTGTGAGCACCACTCATCGACCAACACCTCCCAACAATCCATCCGATCCGCACACCATCTCGGAGGCGCCTAAGTTAGCAAATAGAAACTTGAGCGCTACCGCTAACAATTACTAAATGAAGGAACTTAAGTAGAGAAGGCCTTAAGAATTACCTTCATGTACTGCTCCTTACTCAGAAACTTATCGCGGCACGCCGGCTTGGTCTTCTTGATACCACGCAAGGCGTAGTAGTCTCGAACAGCCTGCACCCGAGCCTCGTGCCGTAAGTTCTGGAGTAGGCGCTTGCAGACGTTCTCGATAACATGTGCCGCGTCCTCCTCGTATCCCTCCTCACACCTGTAGAATGTCTGCGATCAAATGAGACAATATTGATTAGTACAATTAATAACTAGCTAGTTGAAGATTTTTAAATGTGTAAAGGAGAAATTACCCAGAACTTTCTGATCACCATGTCTGCCCTCGTGTCGCACACGACACCATCGATAATCTCATCCGGCGGGGCCGGGGCAGCCACGTAGTGCTCCCAGCTCAATCCAAGCTCTGGAAGCCGACCCTCACCAGGCAACGTGACAAACCCCGGGAAGTTTTGCCGGCAAAGAACTCCAAGGACGGAGTTGGGCCGGCGGACACTATGATGGTGGTCCCAACCCCTGCAGCATGACAAGGCCAACGCATTAGTTATTTGAAAAAACGTGAATGCACAAGGTACAAAAATATTAAATGCACTTACGTACCTCTCCCCATCAGGGAAAATCAACCACCTCTGCTCACGGGTCACCGGCACGGACGGGAGCCGTGTAGCACCACGCTGGTAGACGGTGCCCCCCTCCTCCTCAAGATCAGTCGGCTCCCCGCCATCATCAGCATGGCCACTCGGCTCCTCGGGCTGATCCGGCCAGGTACCCCATCCGGACGTGTGCTCCTCCGGGGTCACGTGGGTCGAACTCTCGGGGGCCGAAGGCCAGTCGACCCGAGGCTCGTGGGCCCAAGACCCGTGGACCGGAGGCTCGTGGACCGGAGTCCGTGTAGCCTCCTCCTCTGACGAGTCCACCCTAGCAGTCACGTGCTCGGGTGAAACGGCTGGGGGTGGCGGCGAGGAAGGCGCCGTAGCAGTCACCCTACTTCCTCTCCCACGACCACGTGCCCCACCTCCTTTCTTCCTACCTCGTCCCCTGCTGGGCACCGCGGTCGACGAAGAAGGGCCCGGCGGTGTGGCCATACTGTCCAGCAACGCTCGGCGGAGAGGTGCGTCTGAAATGGAAGACCTCAGACCACGCTCCCGACCAGCGCCCACCATCTTTCAACACCTGCCATGACAAACAGTAAACGAAATTAGTACAACATAAAAAAAGACCGACATGAATAATAATATTTGTATCACTTAAGTGTATCATCATCAAGTACAACATAAAAAAATGTAATACCTGACACTACTAATAATCTCGATCAGTATCATCAATAAATGCATAATCATCATCATCACTATAATCAATGACGGGCTCATAGGGTTCATTGGCATCAACATGTGCAAGACCACCTTGACGTAATCGGTCAAGCATTGACAGGTCATCCGCAGCAGTAACCTCTTCTTGTTCCGGCTCTTCTTGTTCCTCCTCTGGGGTGATGTCGGATTCATTGTCGCTGTCTACTTCAATGTTTTGGGGTGAAGAATAGCGGTTCTTGAAACGCTTTTTGGAAAGACGTGTCTCTTGGAAGAATTCTCCTTCATATGTGTCTGGGTTAATGTGAGGTTCATAATCTTCTTCCTTTGGGGGAGAAAGTCTAGCACGTGGCGGCACTTCATAAACGACATCCCAACCTTTCAGATTTGGATTAGTTTGGCAGGCCCACGGTAGATAGAATACTTGGGTCGCCTGTTGAGCCATAATATAGACATCTGGAACATCTAAATGAGTGCTTTGGTTGATTTCAACTAGCCCTACATGTTCATGAGTCCTTCTAGTCTCCTTCGGCTGAAACCAATAACATTTGAAGACTACGACATTCGGTGGATTTTCACCATAGAACAGAAGTTCATAAATTGCTTCAACTCTCCCATAATACTCGGTACCTCCTTCGCCGATAGCAGATACACAACAATTTGTTGACTTTCGGTCGGCCATAGATAGCTCTTTGCCATAGGTACGAAAGCGATACCCGTTGATGTCGTACTTGTCAAATGAACGAACCTTATAGTCAAAACCATTAGCGACTTGTCTCAATTCGGCGTCCATAGACTCTGAATTAGCCTACAAGTTTAATATGAAAGGATTGTTGCACTATGCACAAATTAGCGAATGAAATGAAACTGTCTAATAGAAGTTACCGTTTGTTTGAACCAAGAGATGAAACCGGGATAGCCACCTCCTTGCTTTGCGAGAAGCTCATACTCTTGGACGGAATCCTTTTGGATCTCCGCTCCATACGAGAATATGGTGACGTATCGACTGTATGACATATCCAGGAATAAGAGTAGTTCAAAGGAAATAGAAGTTGCGAAACAATGTACCGAGAACTTACTCGATGTACGGCCGCACTTCTATCAGGTTGTTGAAGATATACAACGAAATGCTCCGCCATTCTTCGTTATCCAAAGATACTGGATGTGAAACACTAGCTGCTGCGAGATTCCCTTTGAATAGGCTGAGGTTGGATCCACCTTTTTTAGGCTCGTCAGCATTGTACCGAGGCTTCGGATTATGCAAATGACGATTTTTGGCTTCGTAGTGCGCTGTTACGAAGTTTGCCGCCTCCTCTGTGATGAATGCCTCAGCCATCGATGCTTCAATTCTACGTTTATTTTTACATTTTTCTCGAAGCGTCTTCTGCATCCTCTCAGTTGGGTAGCACCAACGATTTTGCACGGGCCCACCCAATCTTGCCTCGGTCGGGAGATGCAAAATCAAATGCTGCATTGGATTAAAGAAGCCCGGTGGAAAGATCTTCTCTAACTTGCAGATCAACTCCGGCGCCAACTCTTCCATTTCTTCTAGCACGCCAGGCGATAGTTCTTTCGCACAAAGAACACGGAAGAAATAGCTGAGTTCTGCCAGTACTAGCCATTCATCCTCAGGGATGAAGCCACGCAACATCACCGGCATTACCCGCTCAATCCATATGTGCCAATCATGACTCTTGAGACCAAATATCTTCAGTTTATCAAGATTCGCTCCCCTCTTTAGATTCGCTGCATACCCATCGGGGAACATCAACCGTTGTTGCACCCACAAGAGAATTTCCCTCATAGCTGGCCTTCCAAGATTGAACCATGCCTTTGGCTTTGTCCAGTTCTGCTTTCCTTTCGGTTCTTTCATGTTTTGTAACGGCCTATCACATAGCGCCTCCAGATCGACTCTAGCCTTAGTATTATCCTTTGACTTCCCATCTATGCCGAACAATGTACCAAAAAGTGCCTCAGCGATATTCTTCTCAGTGTACATCACGTCGATGTTGTGTGGGCAAAGGAGGTCTTTGAAGTAAGGCAGATCCCATAAGCATGTTTTGTGAGTCCACGCGTGCTTAGTATTATACCCCTTGAAGTACCCTGAACGTTGTGGATCTGGCTCCAGAGCGTTTAACTGATCCAGGGTCTGTTGGCCTGTCAATGCAGGTGGTGCAGAGTTTTTGACAACTTTACCCCTGATGAAGTTCTTCTTGTCTTTCCTGAACTTATGGCGAGGATCCAGGAACTGTCTATGCATGTCGAAGCAAGAAAACTTGCGATCGGCCTGAAGCCAACGAAACTCAAGAGCTCCCTTGCATGTGGGGCACGGGAACCTTCCATGCACACACCAGCCAACGAATAGCGCATACGCCGGCAAGTCATGCGTCGAGTACATGTACCAGACACGCATTATGAAGTTCCGTTTGCTAAAGGCGTCGTATGTCTTGAACCCATTATCCCAGGCTTCTTGCAATTCGTCCTTAAGCGGCTGCATGTACACATTCATATTTTTGCCCGGATAGTTGGGTCCTGGAATTATCAACGTCAGGAAAATGTTCTTTCTTTGCATAATCTGTCCGGGGGGGAGATTGAGTGGAAAGACAAATACGGGCCAACAACTGTATTGGGCTGCCGTCATACCAAACACACTGAACCCATCCGTGCTGATGCCGACTCAAGGATGCCTCGGATCTGCCGCTTTGTCAGCATGTAATTCATCAAACTTTTTCCACGCAACACCATCCGATGTGTGTACCATCATCAGATTCCCATCTGCATCTAGTTCGGTTCTTTTGCCTGTTTTGTGCCATGTCATCTGTCTGGCCGTCTCTTCGACCATGAAAAGACGTTGAAGTCTTGGTATGATTGGCATATACCGAAGAACACTAACGGGGATTTTGGTCTGTGTCTTCTCACCCATACCGTTGTCTACCACAATATACCTGGAAGACTTGCAAATGGGACAATAGTTCAAGTCCGCATAGCCAAGCCTAAATAAGGCACATCCTTTCTCACAGGCATGTATCTTCTCATAGGGCATCTTCAGTGCACGGAGGATTTTGTCCGACTGGTACAGGTTTGCAGGCATTACATGGCCTTTGGGTAGAAAGCGTCCAAATACTGTCATAATTGCGTCATAGCATTCTCTGCCCAAGTTGAACTGAGCCTTCAGAGCCATTACTTGTGAGATGGCATCCAACTGACAAAGCTCAGTGTGCTCGTGTAGCGGACGTTTCGAAGACTCCAACATTTCATTGAAGGCCTTTGCAGATTCCTCCATCTCCTCGTCCGAATCCCGAGCATCATCATAGCCTTGCACCATGTTTTCCATCCCGGTACCATGCTCGTCAGTGCGACGACGATCCACCTCAGCTCGGTCACGTTGGGCAGACTCACCATGAAATGTCCACACCGTATAATCGGGCGTAAAACCACTCTTCTGCAGGTGTTTGCCCATTTCAGCCTCTGTCTTCTTTTCCCAATTGCCGCACCGGAAACAGGGGCACCAGGTTTTCTTTTGGCCATTTGCAAATGCGGCTTGCACAAACCCCTTAGTTTTTGTGAACCATTCAGCGCTCCATTTGTTCTGACCAGTGTGACCGGTATACATCCAAGCACGGTCACTCATCTTGACTTTCAGAGCTACTGGACACACAACAATTATATATGTAATTCACCATGTATATATTCATCAGTTGATCTACTTTGTCAATTTTATTACGTCCATGCAACCTACACTCTAATAGGTAATGATAGATCCTAATCCCACCCGTGTATGTGTAGATTGGGTTCATTTTCCCATGCTATGCTCCGGATCCGACGCAAAATTTCGGCAGCACCTCCCCGCTGTTCTCCTGATACACGTCTCTGCAATAAACAGAGAGGATGTGTACCCGGAGAACAACAGGGGAGGCACTGACGAAATTTATGCGTCGGATCCGGAGCAAAGCATATGGGAAAACGAACCCAATCTACACATACTCGGGCTGTCCATGGATAGCGTTGGACAATTCGAAAGAATCAAGGTTATAAATATGCAAATGCATGCATATTTATAACTATGACGCTTTCGAACGGGAGACACATATTGGTTACGCATACTGATGATTCCAGACACATATATAGCTAGCTATCAAGTTTCATCGGAATAGATCAAATAATTAATGGGGGAGGAGGACTTGTCATTTGTGCTCACCCACGAACGAAGGGGCAGAGCTCGTCAAACGCACGGCGAGGTCGTCGAACACCAAACCTCGCAGCGATGAAACAACTGCACATTTAAAACTACACGATCAACACAATTATATATGATGTTTTTCATAACAAAATCGAAAAATATATGACCTAACTAATAATTCACAAATATATGACCCCGTCGGCCTCTGGAAGGCCAAAGAACACCTTAATTTTCGGGAGGTGTCGGTGGTCGGGGTGCCCTGTCGGTGTCGGGGTGCCGTGTCGGGGTCGGGGTCTCGGGGTCGGGGTGTTGGGTCGGGGTGCCGGGTCGGGGTCGGGGTGCCGTGTCGGTGTCGGGGTCGGGGTGTCGGGTCCGACTCGCGGTCGGGGTCAGGGTCTCGGGGTCGGGGTGTCGGGTCGGGGTGCCGGGTCGGGGTCGGGGTGCCGTGTCAGTGTCGGGGTCGGGGTGTCGGGTCAGGCCCGGGGTCTCGGGGTCGGGGTCTCGGGGTCGGGGTGTCTGGTCGGGGTGCCGGGTCGGGGTCGGGGTCCCGTGTCGGTGTCGGGGTAAAGGTGGGTGTGGTGTCAGGGTGTCGGTGTCGGGTTGTCGTGTCGGTGTCGGGGTCTCGGGGTCGGGGTGTCGGGTTGGGGTCGGGGTGCCGTGTCCGTGTCGGGGTCGGGGTGTCGGGTCAGGCTCGGGGTCGGGGTGTCGGGGTCGGGGTCGGGGTGTCGGGGTCGGGGTCGGGGTGTCGGGGTCGGGGTCTAGGGGTCGGGGTGCCGGGTCGGGGTCGGGGTGCGGTGTCGGGTCGGGGTGCCGTGTCGGGTCGGGGTGCCGTGTCGGGGGTTTTTCCTTTTTTTTTCCTTTTCTTCTTCTTCCTTTTCTTCCTTTTCTTCCTTTTTTTCCTTCTTCTTCTTCTTCTTCTTCTTCCTCCTTTCCTTTTTCCTCTTCTTCTGCTCCTCCTCTCCTCTTTTTTCTTCTTCTTTTTCCTCTTCTTCTTTTTTCTTCTCCTCCTCCTCTTCTTCTTCTTCCTCTTCTTCTTCTCCTCCTCTCCTCTTTTTCTCTAAAACTAGACCTAAAACTAAATCTAAACTAAACCTAAAACTAAACCTAAAACTAAATCTAAACTAAAACTAAACCTAAAACTAAACCTAACACTAAATCTAAACTAAAACTAAAAAGAAAAAAAACAGAAAAAAACAGAAAAAGGAGGCCGGGCTCACCTTTACCAGCGCCGGTGGAGGAGGGGGCGGGGCGGTGGAGGAGCTGGCCGGGGCGCGGGGCGGCCTGGGGCGGCGGGGGGGCGGGCCCGGCGCGGTGGGGCGCGGGGCGGCGGGGCGCCGGGGCGGCGGGGGGCTGGGGCGCCCGGGCGGCGGGGGGCTGGGGCACCGGGGCGGCGGGTGGGGGGCGACGGGGCGGTGGGGGCCGGGGCGGCGGCGCGCGGCGGGCGGCGGCGGGGGCAAGAGTCGGCGGCGGGTGGCGGGCGGCGGCGGCGGGGGTGCGTAGTGGGGCGCGGGGCGGGATGGGGCGTTGAGAACAGAGGCGGGCGGGGGGCACGGGCCGTTAGATACTGCCCTCTTTGCCGTCCGCCTGTCTTTGCCGTCCGCCACTTTGGCTCTTTGCCGTCCGCTGGCGGACGGCAAAGAGGTGGCCCGTTAAGTTTTTCCCAAACGGGCGGGGGGTGGGGGCCACCTCTCTCTTTGCCGTCCGCCAGCGGACGGCAAAGATTCTTTGCCATCTGCCAGCAGACGGCAAAGATCTGGCGGACGGCAAAGAGCTTCTTTGCCGTCTGCCAGTTCTTTGCCGTCGGCTTTTTGGTAGCTGATGGCAAAGAGCTGCTTTGCCGTCAGCTAGCAGACGGCAAAGAGCTGGCAGATGGCAAATTAGCTGATTCCAGTAGTGAATCTTACCCACGGATACTTGAGGTGACATTGGAGTATATAGGTGACACTAGGGTTTGGGTTGAATTGTGTCTTAAGGTGTTATTCTAGAACGAACTCTAGGGCTGTTTGTGACACTTATAGGAATAGCCCAATGGATTGATTGGAAAGAATAACTTTGAGGTGGTTTCATACCCTACCATAATCTCTTCGTTTGTTCTCCGCTATTAGTGTCTTTGGAGTGACTCTTTGTTGCATGTTGAGGGATAGTTATATGATCCAGTTAGGTTATTATTGTCGAGAGCACTTGCACTAGTGAAAGTATGAACCCTAGGCCTTGTTTCCTATCATTGCAATACCGTTCACGCTCACTTTTACCACTTGTTACCTTGTTGTTTTTACATTTTCAGTTTACAAAAACCTATATCTACCGTCCATATTGCACTTGTATCACCATCTCTTCGCCGAACTAGTGCACCTATACAATTTACCATTCTATTGGTTGTGTTGGGGACACAAGAGACTCTTTGTTATTTGGTTGCAGGGTTGTTTGAGAGAGACCATATTCATCCTACGCCTCCCACAGATTGATAAACCTTAGGTCATCCACTTGAGGGAAATTTGCTACTGTCCTACAAACCTCTGCACTTGGAGGCCCAACAACGTCTACAATAAGAAGGTTGTGTAGTAGACATCCGCTCCGTATCTGATCGTTTGGGGGTACGTAGGTATATATAGGAGGAAGGAGTACGTCATTGGAGCTTCGAGGGGCCCACGAGGCAGGGGGCGCGCCCTAGGGTGGGCGCCCTCCACCCTCATGACCGCCTCATGGCTTTCTTGACGGATGGTCCAAGTCTCCTGGATCATATCTGGTGAGAAAATCACGTTCCCGAAGGTTTCATTCCGTTTGGACTCCGTTTGATATTCTGTTTCTTTGAAACACTGAAATAGGCAAAAAAACAGCAATTCTGGGCTGGGCCTCCGGTTAATAGGTTAGTCCCAAAAGTAATATAAAAGTGGAAAATAAAGCCCAATATAGTCCAAAATAGTAGATAATATAGCATGGAGCAATCAAAAATTATAGATACATTGAAGACGTATCACTCCTCTTATCCACTAAGGCCCATGTAGGCCCATTAAACCCCCGGGGGGGGGGGGGTTCCGGTAACCCCCGGTACTCCGGTAAAATCCTGATTTCACCTGGAACACTTCCGATATCCAAATATAGGCTTCCAATATATCAATCATTATGTCTCGACCATTTCGAGACTCCTCGTCATGTCCGTGATCACATCTGGGACTCCGAACTATCTTCGCTACATCAAAATACATAAACTCGTAATATAACCGTCATCTAACTTTAAGCGTGCGGACCCTATGGGTTCGAGAACTATGTAGACATGACCGAGACTCATCTCCGGTCAATAACCAATAGCGGAACCTGGATGCTCATATTGGCTCCTACATATTCTACGAATATCTTTATCGGTCAAACCGCATAACAACATATGTTGTTCCCTTTGTCATCGGTATGTTACTTGCCCGAGATTCGATCGTCGGTATCTCAATACCTAGTTCAATCTCGTTACCGGCAAGTCTCTTTACTCGTTTTGTAATACATCATCTCGCAAATAAATCATTAGTCACAGTGCTTTCAAGGCTTTATAGTGATGTGCATTACTGAGAGGGCCCAGAGATACCTCTCCGACAATCGGACTGACAAATCCTAATATCGAAATATGCCAACCCAACAAGTACCTTTGGAGACACCTGTAGAGCACCTTTATAATCACCCAGTTACGTTGTGACGTTTGGTAGCACACAAAGTGTTCCTCCGGTAAACGGGAGTTGCATAATCTCATAGTCATAGGAGCATGTATAAGTCATGAAGAAAGCAATAGCAGAATACTAAACGATCAAGTGCTAAGCTAACGGAATGGGTCAAGTCAATTGCATCATTCTCCTAATGATGTGATCCCGTTAATCAAATGACAACTCATGTCTATGGTTAGGAAACTTAACCATCTTTGATTAACGAGCTAGTCAAGTAGAGGCATACTAGTGACACTATGTTTGTCTCTTGTATTCACACATGTATTATGTTTCCGATTAATACAATTCTAGCATGAATAATAAACATTTACCATGAAATAAGGAAATAAATAATAACTTTATTATTGCCTCTAGGGCATATTTCCTTCATGAAGTAGAGAGGTTGCATATATGGACGCATCCGGGTTTTTGAGTACTCACAATTCGGCCAGGGGTTTGTTTCGGGGGCGCGGCTCTAGGCTGCTGTCAACGTCCCACGCGGAGTTATCCGTGAGGGAGACCTTCCCCCTCTTGGACGCCTCTGCCTCTAGATTTGTGGAGCCTGCCTCTTCTTCCTTCCCCCTTGCTACCTCTTGAGCTTGCGTTGGTTTTCCCCGAAGAGGAGAGGATGTTGCAGCAGAGTAGCATAAGTATTTCCCTCGGTTTTTGAGAACCAAGGTATAAATCCAGTAGGAGGCCATGCCATTCATCATGGGGATTAGATAAATTTTCAAAATCATAAGAAGAATCACCCCATTCATGATCATTGCAACAAGTAGTAGACATAGCAAAACTAGCATCCCCAAGCTTAGGGTTTTGCATATTATTAGCACAATTGACATCAAGAGAATTTATAATAAAATCATTGCAATCATGTCTTTTATTCAAAGATCTATCGTGAAGCACTTCATCACAATTTTCAGATTTACGGATTTCAGGCAAAAGCTTATAAAGATAATCTAGTGCATCCAAATCACTAGGAATTGGTTCATCATAATTGGATCTCTTAAAAAGATTGGCCAGCGGATGAGGATCCATAGATATTAGCTTCTCTGTTAAGGAATAAATACCCAACTATTTCAACCAAACAAGCAAACGAGCCAAGTAAGTCATCAAGGCAAACGAAAAGGCAAACGGAAAAAGAGAAGGAGATTGGGAAAGAGAGGGCGAATAAAACGACAAGGGTGAAGTGGGGGAGAGGAAAACGAGAGGCAAATGGCAAATAATGTAATGCGAGAGATAGGGATTGTGATGGGTACTTGGTATGTTGACTTTTGCGCAGACTCCCCGGCAACGGCGCCAGAAATTCCTCTTGCTACCTCTTGAGCTTGCGTTGGTTTTCCCCGAAGAGGAGAGGATGATGCAGCAGAGTAGCATAAGTATTTCCCTCAGTTTTTGAGAACCAAGGTATCAATCCAGTAGGAGGCTACGCTCAAGTCCCTCGTACCTGCACAAAATTATAGCAACTCGCAACCAACGCGATTAGGGGTTGTCAATCCCTTCATGGTCACTTACGAGAGTGAGAACCGATAGATAATGTTTTTGGTATTTTTCTTGGTATAGAGAGGCAAAGTGAAAAGTAAAAGGCAAAGTAAAAAAGCAAAACAAGATTAAAGTGATGGAGATTGATATGATAGGAATAAATCCGGGGGCCATAGGTTTCACTAGTGGCTTCTCTCAAGAGCATAAGTATTCTACGGTGGGTGAACAAATTACTGTTGAGCAATTGACAGAATTGAGCATAGTTATGAGAATATCTAGGCATGAGCATGTATATAGGCATCACATCCGTGACAAGTAGTACGAAACGATTCTGCATCTACTATATTACTCCACTCATCGACCGCTATCCATCATGCATCTAGAGTATTAAGTTAAAACCAGAGTAACGCTTTAAGCAAGATGACATGATGTAGAGAAATAAATTCATGCAATATGAAATAAACCCCATCTTGTTATCCTCGATGGCAACGATGCAATACATGCCTTGCTGCCCCTTCTGTCACTTGGAAAGGACACCGCAAGATCGAACCAAAGCTAAGCATTTCTCCCATGGCAAGAACTACCAATCTAGTTGGCCAAACCAAACGGATAATTTGAAGAGACTTGCAAAGATAACCAATCATACATAAAAGAATTCAGAGAAGATTCAAATATTATTCATAGATAGACTTGATCATAAACCGAAAATTCATCGGTCTCAACAAACACACCGCAAAAAATAAGAAGATTACATCGAATAGATCTCCACGAGAGAGGGGGAGAACTTTGTATTGAGATCCAAAAAGAGAGAAGAAGTCATGTAGCTAATAACTATGGACCCGAAGGTCTGAGGTAAACTACTCACACTTCATCGGAGAGGCTATGATGATGTAGAAGCCCTCCGTGATGACGGCCCTCTCCGGCGGAGCTCCAGAACAGGCCCCAAGATGGGATCTCGTGGATACAGAAAGTTGCGACGGTGGAATTAGTTTTTTGGCTCCTGTTCTGATCGTTTGGGGGTACGTAGGTATATATAGGAGGAAGGAGTACGTTGGTGGAGCTTCGAGGGGCCCACGAGGCAGGGGGGCGCGCCCCCCACCCTCGTGACCGCCTCTCTGATGCCTTGGCGTAGGGTCCAAGTCCCCTGGATCACGTTGTGTGAGAAAATCACGTTCCCGAAGATTTTATTCCGTTTGGACTCCGTTTGATATTTTGTTTCTCCGAAACACTGAAATAGGCAAAAAAAAAAACAATTCTGGGCTGGGCCTCCGGTTAAAAGGTTAGTCCCAAAAATAATATAAAAGTGGATAATAAAGCCCAATATAGTCCAAAAAAGTAGATAATATAGCATGGAGCAATCAAAAATTATAGATACATTGGAGACGTATCAGGCATCCCCAAGCTTAATTCCTACTCGTCCTCGAGTAGGTAAATGATAAAAAGAGAATTTCTGATGCTGAGTGCTACTTGGAATAATTTCAATGTAAAACTTCTTAATTGTGATATGAATATTCAGATTCGAAAGATTCAAGATAAAAGTTCATATGGACACAAAAATAATAATACTTCAAGCATACTAATAAAGCAATTATGTCTTCTCAAAATAACATGGCCAAAGAAAGTTATCCCTACAAAATCATATAGTCTGGCTATGCTCCATCTTCACCACACAAAGTATTTAAATCATGCACAACCTCGATGACAAGCCAAGTAATTGTTTCATACTTTAACATTTTCAAAACTTTTTCAACCTTCACGCAATACATGAGCGTGAGCCATGGATATAGCACTATATGTGGAATAGAACGGTGGTTGTGGAGAAGACAAAAAGAGGGGAAGATAGTCTCACATCAACTAGGTGTATCAACGGGCTATGGAGATGCCCACTAATAGATATCAATGTGAGTGAGTAGGGATTGCCATGCAACGGATGCACTAGAGCTATAAGTATATGAAAGCTCAACAAAAGAAACTAAGTGGGTGTGCATCCAACTCGCTTGCTCACGAAGACCTAGGGAATTTTGAGGAAGCCCGTCATTGGAATATACAAGCCAAGTTCTATAATGAAAAATTCCCACTAGTATATGAAAGTGACAACATAGGAGACTCTCTATCATGAAGATCTTGGTGCTACTTTGAAGCACAAGTGTGGTAAAAGGATAGTAGCATTGTCCCTTCTCTCTTTTTTCTCTCATTTTTTTTCGTCCGGAGTCTCATCCCGACTTGTGGGGGAGTCATAGTCTCCATCATTCTTTCCTCACTTGGGACAATGCTCTAAAAAATGATGATCATCACACTTTTATTTTTCTTACAACTCAACAATTACAACTCGATACTTAGAACAAGATATGACTCTATATGAATGCCTCCGGCGGTGTACCGGGATATGCAATGAATCAAGAGTGACATGTATGAAAGAATTATGAATGGTGGCTTTGCCACAAATACGATGTCAACTACATGATCATGCTAGCAATGTGACAATGATGGAGCGTGTCATAATAAACAGAATGGTGGAAAGTTGCATGGCAATATATCTCAGAATGGCTATGGAAATGCCATGATAGGTAGGTATGGTGGCTGTTTTGAGGAAGATATATGGTGGGTGTATGATACAGGTGAAAAGTGTGTGGCATTAGAGAGGCTAGCAATGGTGGAAGGATGGGAAAAAGTGCGTATAATCCATGGACTCAACATTAGTCATAAAGAACTCATATACTTATTGCAAAAATCTAGAAGTTATCAAAGCAAAGTATTACGCGCATGATCCTAGGGGGATAGATTGGTAGTAAAATACCATCGCTCGTCCCCGAACGCCACTCATAAGGTGGACAATCAATAAACACCTCATGCTCCGACTTCGTTACATAACAGTTCACCATACGAGCATGCTACGGGAATCACAAACTTCAATGCAAGTATTCTTTAAATCACAACTACTCAACTAGCATGACTCTAATATTATTACCTCCATATCTCAAAACAATTATCATGCTTCAATCTTTTCTTAGTATTCGACGCTCTCAAAAGAAAATTTCACAAATCATGAATACCAAGCATATTAATATTAAGCAATTTACCATGCTATTAAGACTCTCAAAATGATCTAAGTGAAGCATGAGAGAACAATAGTTTCTTTAAAACAAGTCCACCACCATGCTCTAAAATATCTAAGTGAAGCACATAAAGCAAAATTATCACGCTCAAAGGATATAAGTGAAGCACATAGAGCAAAACCTGCATAGCTCAAAAGATATAAGTGAAGCACATAGAGTATTCTATCAAATTTTAATTCATAAATGGCTCTCTAAAAGGTGTGTAAAGAAAGGATGATTGTCGCACAATAACAAACAAATACACAAATAATACAAGACGCTCCAAGCAAAACACATATCATGTTGGTGAATAAAAATATAGCTCCAAGTAAATTACCGATGGAAGTGGACGAAAGAGGGGATGCCTTCCGGGGCATCCCCAAGCTTTAACTTTTTGGTGTCCTTGGATTATCTTGGGGGTGCCATGGGCATCCCCAAGCTTAGTCTCTTTCCACTCCTTGTTTCATAATCCATCAAAAGAATTCACCCAAAACTTGAAAACTTCACAACACAAAACTCAATAGAAATCTCGTGAGCTCCGTTAGAGAAAGAAAAAACATAAAACCACTTCAAAGTACTGGAATGAACTCATTATTTATTTATATTGGTGTTAAACCTACTGTATTCCAACTTCTCTATGGATTATAAACTATTTTACTAGCCATAGATTCAACAAAATAAGCAAACAACACACGAAAAACAGAATCTATCAAAAACAGAACAGTCTGTTGTAATCTGTAACTAACGCAAACTTCTGGAACTCCAAAAAATCTACCAAAATTAGAAGACCTAGATAATTTGTCTATTGATCAGAATCAATTGGAATCAGAATTTTATCACGTTCTGGTGATTTTTAATAATTCAGGCACTAAGCGCAAAGTTTCTGGAAATTACAGCAAGATCAAATAACTATCATCCAAGAAGATCCAATAGGTCTAGCTTGGCACAAACACTAATTTAAACACAAAACCACATCTAAACATAAGGTAGATATATTATTTATTACTAAGCAGCAAGGAAAAATATTGGGTTGTCTCCCAACAAGCGCTTTTCTTTAAAGCCTTTTTAGCTAGGCATTGAGATTTCAATGATGCTCACAAGAAAGGCAAGAATTGAGGCACAAAGAGAGCATTATAAAACATGTGACAAACACACTTTAGTCTAACATACTTCCTATGCATAGGCATATTATAGGCAAACAAATTATTGTAGCAAGCAAAAACTAGCATATGCAAGGAAGCGGAAAGGAACAATAGCAATCTCAACAGAACGAGAGGTAATTTAGTAACATGAAATTTTCTATAACCATATTTTCCTCTCTCATAATAATTACATGTAGGATCATAAGAAAATTCAACAATATAGCTATCACATAACATATTCTCAACACGATCCACATGCATGTAAAGTTGACACTCTTCCAAAATAGTGGGATTATCATTAACTAAAGTCATGACCTTTCCAAACCCACTTTTATCAAAAATTTCGTAAGATTGAATATTCTCAAAATATGTGGGATCTAAAGTTGACACTCTTACAAACCCACTTTCAATATTATTGCGAACAATATTATCAATCTCATATTCATCATGGGGATTAGATAAATTTTCAAAATCATAAGAAGAATCACCCCATTCATGATCATTGCAACAAGTAGTAGACATAGCAAAACTAGCATCCCCAAGCTTAGGGTTTTGCATATTATTAGCACAATTG
Organism: Aegilops umbellulata; assembly: GCA_032464435.1. Taxonomy (NCBI): domain Eukaryota; kingdom Viridiplantae; phylum Streptophyta; class Magnoliopsida; order Poales; family Poaceae; genus Aegilops; species Aegilops umbellulata. Next base: position 297,215,934 of record CP136056.1, read on the forward strand.
ACATCAAGAGAATTTATAATAAAATCATTTCAATCATGTGTTTTATTCAAAGATCTATCGTGAAGCACTTCATCACAATTTTCAAATTTACGGATTTCAGGCAAAAGCTTATAAAGATAATCTAGTGCATCCAAATCACTAGGAATTGGTTCATCATAATTGGATCTATTAAAAAGATTGGCAAGCGGATGAGGATCCATAGATATTAGCTTCTCTGTTAAGGAATAAATACCCAACTATTTCAACCAAACAAGCAAACGAGCCAAGTAAGTCATCGAGGCAAACGAAAAGGCGAACGGAAAAAGAGAAGGAGATTGGGAAAGAGAGGGCGAATAAAACGACAAGGGTGAAGTGGGGGAGAGGAAAACGAGAGGCAAATGGCAACTAATGTAATGCGAGAGATAGGGATTGTGATGGGTACTTGGTATGTTAACTTTTGCGCAGACTCCCCGGCAACGGCGCCAGAAATTCTTCTTGCTACCTCTTGATCTTGCGTTGGTTTTCCCCGAATAGGAGAGAATGATGCAGCAGAGTAGCGTAAGTATTTCCCTGAGTTTTTGAGAACCAAGGTATCAATCCAGTAGGAGGCCACACTCACGTCCCTCGTACCTGCACAAAACGATAGCAACTCGCAACCAACGCGATTAGGGGTTGTCAATCCCTTCATGGTCACTTACAAGAGTGAGAACTGATAGATAATGTTTTTGGTATTTTTTTGGTATAGAGAGGCCAAGTGAAAAGTAAAAGGCAAAGTAAAAAAGCAAAACAAGATTAAAGTGATGGAGATTGATATGATAGGAATATATCCGGGGGCCATAGGTTTCACTAGTGGCTTCTCTCAAGAGCATAAGTATTCTACGGTGGGTGAACAAATTACTGTTGAGCAATTGACAGAATTGAGCATAGTTACGAGAATATCTAGGCATGATCATGTATATAGGCATCACGTCCGTGACAAGTAGACCGAAACGATTCTGCATCTACTACTATTACTCCACTCATCGACCGCTATCCAGCATGCATCTAGAGTATTAAGTTAAAAACAGAGTAACGCTTTAAGCAAGATGACATGATGTAGAGAGATAAATTCATGCAATATGAAATAAACCCCATCTTGCTATCCTCGATGGAAACGATGCAATACATGCCTTGCTGCCCCTTCTGTCACTGGGAAAGGACACCTGAAAGTGCAACTATCCCTGGGTGGTTTTGGTAATTCCTAACAACATATAGCTCATTGAGCTAACATTATTCCAAGATGAATATTTCAGGAAAAGCTCAATGGATGGCATGGCATGGATGAGGAAAGTGGATCCCTCAAAATTATAAGGACAAAGGATTGGCTCAAACTTCAAGGACAAGACTCTACATTTTATGTTTTAGTGATCTAAAATCACATTGAGTCCATAGGAAAAGCTAATACTATTAAGGAGGGATGAGGTGTTGCTTAATGAGCCTCTTGCTTCATGTGCTTAGTGATATGCTCCAAAATTGTGATGCCCTCGATTCAATCGTACACTAATCATACACGCAAATGTGTACGATCAAGATCAAGGAATCACGGGAAGATATCACAACACAACTCTAGACACAAATTGAAATAATACAAGCTTTATATTAAAAGCCAGGGGCCTCGAGGGCTCGAATACATAAGCTCGAAAACACAAGAGTCAGCGGAAGCAACAATATCTGAGTACAGACATAGATTAGACAAGTTTGCCTTAAGAAGGCTAGCACAAAAGCATCTATGATCGAAAAGGCAAGGCCTCCTGCCTGGGAGCCTCCTAACTACTCCTAGTCGTCGGCGGCCTCCACGTAGTAGTAAGCATCGATGGTGACATCTGGCTCCTGGGCTCCGACATCTGGTTGCATCAACCGAAAGAAGAAGAAAGGGGAAAAGGGGGAGCAAAGCAACCGTGAGTACTCACCCAAAGTACTCGCAAGCAAGGATCTACACTACATATTCATTGGTATCAATGAAAAGGGGTAGTATATGTGGACTGAACTGCAGAATGCCAGAAGAGAAGGGGAAAGCCTAGCCTATCGAAGACTAGCATCTTCTGGAAACCACCATCTTGCAGCAACAGGAAGGAGTAGAGTAGCATAAAGTAAAGTAGTAGTGGTGTTATCAACCTCGGCCAGAGATCCTTTCTCGACTCCCTGCGAGAAACAAATCCCAAAGCCATACTATCCAGTTATCATCACAATCCAATTCTCATCACCATCCAGTTCTCATCACAAGTATCCAGTTCTAGTTGTATCGATCGGGATACAACTCCAAGTGTCTGTTACCGTAGGACAGGCTATCGATAGATGTTTTCTTCCCAGCAGGGGTGCACCAACATACCCACCATGCTCGATTAACTCCGGTCGGACACACTTTCCTGGGTCATGCCCGGCCTCGGCCAAACAATACGCCGCAACCCGACCTAGGCTTAATAGAGAGGTCAAGCACGCCGGACTAAGCCTATGCCCCCAGGGGTCATGGGCCATCTCCCCGGGAACTCCTGCATGTTGCGTACGCGGCCGGTGAGCAGACCTAGCTACCTTCCTAAAAAGGAAGGAGCATACCAGTCCAACCCGGCGCGCGCCACTCAGTCGCTGACGCCTATTAAGCTTCGGCTGATGCATACGACGCAGAACGCCCATACTATGCCCATGTGATGGTTAGTGCTATCAGGCCAGAGGCCCCTCGGATCAAATATCCAAATCGTAGTGGATTAGGAACGCGCGGTAACAAGCAGAGACTCACGAAAGATGTGACCCCGTTGCCCCGTCTCGAGGGCTTGCGGCAAGGGCTAGGAATGCCCGGCCACGCCTCGTAATTATCTCACGGGCACCTTCCAGGTCCGCCTGACTCCACATCACTCGCAATGAAGCTCGCGCGGGTACCCCTCAGGGTCGACCCGTCTTTCCAAGTAACAGTGGTAAAGTCCAAGTATCCGTGTGTCCAAACATCAAGTGGAAAACCCGAGGAATCACCCCCGATGAATTCCACCAGATGTAAACATCAAGGTGATCGTAAGAGGAACCACCCTCAAAATTCACACTTGAGGGGTTGCACGACAGAGCCGTATCGGAAGTGGTTAAGGAGGAAAATCATCCTCGATGACCACGAACGAATAGCTACACTACAGGTTAACATCAGAAGTGTTGTAGAGGGTTCACCCTCGGCACTCGATAGTAACCCAGTAGTGTCGAGCAACTAAGGGGAAAGTGATGTGTGGTGTTGGGGCCTGGTCTTCAATGATGAAGCAGGGGCAACAAGGACAAGGTGGGGGTCACTGATGGATCACTAACCAACCTATACTAAGCAGTTTAGGATAAGCACGTAAGATACAAAAGCAGGCTATGCATCAGAATAGGAGCAAACAATAACAGTAGCAAAATCTAATGCAAGCATGATAGAATGGAATGGGCGATATCGGGATGATCAAAGGGGGGGCTTGCCTGGTTGCTCAGACAAGAAGAAGGGGTCGTCGTCGACGTAGTCAATCACAGTGGCATCAGCGGCAGTCTCGGGGTCTACCGAAGAGAAGAGGGGGAAGATAGAGTAAATACATAGTAAGCAAGTGCATAACAGGACAACAGGCAGAGCTAGACGTGTTCTAACGTGGTGCTACACGGTACCATGGGAGGGGGGAAACATCCAGGAAAGATTTCCCGATGTTTGCATTTTTCGGACAGATGAAACGGAGGGGGGAAAGCTGCAGGTTCTCTATGCTAGATATGTGTGGAGGACGAACGGACCGCGTATCCGGATTCGTCTCGTCGTTCTGAGCAATTTTCATGTAGAAAACTTTTTCATCCAAGCTACGGATTATTTAGTATGAATTTTCAAAGTTTTAAACATTTTCTGAAATTAATATTAATCCGAATTAAAAGGTGAAATTGCTATGTGCACCCAGCAGAGTGCACACAGCAGGGCCACCAGAGGCTGACAGCGGACCCCGTTGATCAGGTCGACTGTTGACCAGTTGACTGGTCAACTAGGCAGGGGACCCACATGTCAGTTTCTGTTAGTGCAGACTAATTGAATAATTAGGTAATTAGTAGGTTAATTAATAGTATTAATTAAGTTAATTCATTTAACTAACTTTTGCTTTTCTTTTAACAACTTTATGTTATAGCTATTTTAGGCCAGTTTAACAATTTGCAAAAAAAATTGGACCACCACCAATATTGTCAAAAGAATAATTGCCACATGATGAACATTTTTGTTTTCATGTCTGAGCATTTTGAATTTCACCCAGAATTTGAATTTGGATTCAACTGGAATTCGAAAGAACATGAGACAATAATGATCAAACACATGTTTAGCAAAAAGATTAACTTAACCCCAGGGGTTACTGTAGCATCATTACACCGGGGTGTTACAAAAATCCTCAACTACCTTTCCATATCCACATATGATCCAAACCAAAAGTCAAACTCGGCCCCACCGATTCTTTCTATCCGGAGCCACCGAGTTTCATTTGTCATAGCCACTGGCACAAACCCTAGCAAATCGGTTTCACCGATATGGATCTCGGTCTCACCGAGATGGGATCACAATTTCTCTATTTCCCTTCGTAACGTTTTGGTGCAACCGAAGTGAGCGATCGGTCCCACCGAGATTGCAATGTAAATTCACTGTTTCCCTTTCGTAACATTACGGTCTCACCGAAAAGAGCGAATCGGTCCCACCGAGATTACCTGACCAACCCTTGGTTAGCTTATTACCAAAATCGGTCTCACCGAGTTTGTGTAATCGGTCACACCGAGATTACGTTATGCCCAAATCCTAACCATATCGGTCCTACCGAGTTGCATTTCAGTCCCACCGAAAATCCTAACGGTCACTAGGTTTGCTGAATCGGTTCGACCGAGTTTAACGATTCGGTCCCACCGAGTTTGGCAGATTGTGTGTAACGGTTAGATTTTGAGTGGAGGCTATATATACCCCTCCACCCACTCTTCATTCGAAGAGAGAGCCATCAGCACAGATCTTCACTTCCAATACACATTTTCTTAGAGAGAACCACCTACCCTTGTGTTGAGCTCAAGATATTCCATTCCTACCATATGAATCTTGATCTCTAGCCTTCCCCAAGTTGCTTTCCACTCAAATCTTCTTTCCACCAAATCCAAATCATGTGAGAGAGAGTTGAGTGTTGGCGAGACTATCATTTGAAGCACAAGAGCAAGGAGTTCATCATTAACACACCATTTGTTACTTCTTGGAGAGTGGTGTCTCCTAGATTGGCTAGGTGTTACTTGGGAGCCTCCAACAAGACTGTGGAGTTCAACCAAGGATTTTCTAAGGGCAATGAGATCACCTACTTCGTGAAGATCTACCGCTAGTGAGGCAAGTCCTTCGTGGGCGACGGCCGTGATGGAATAGACAAGGTTGCTTCTTCGTGGATCCTTCGTGGGTGGAGCCCTCCATGGACTCGCGCAACCGTTACCCTCCGTGGGTTGAAGTCTCCATCAACGTGGATGTACGATAGCACCACCTATCGGAACCACGCCAAAAACATCCGTGTCTCAAATTGCGTTTGAATCCTCCAAACCCTTCCCTTTACATTCTTGCAAGTTGCATGTTTTACTTTCTGCTGCTCATATACTCTTTGCATGCTTGCTTGAATTGTGTGGATATTGCTTGACTTGTGCTTAGATAGCTAAAATCTGACAAAACTAAAATTGGGAAAAGGATAGATTTTTATTTGGTCAAGTAGTCTAATCACCCCTCCTCTAGACATACTTCCGATCCAACAAGTGGTATCAGAGCTTTGGTCTCCATTTGCTTTGACTTCCATAGCTTTTGGTGGTCATAGCCTTGGTTTCACAACCTAGGAGAGTATGGCGTCTAGCGAGGGAAATTATCACCATGGAGGTCCTTACTTTGATGGTACTAATTTTGCTAGTTGGAAGCATAAAATGAAAATGCATATTCTTGGACATAACCCCGCCGTTTGGGCTATTGTGTGTGTTGGCTTGCAAGGTGACTTCTTTGATGGGAAAGAACCAAACCGTGAAGCTACCGCGGAAGAGTTGAAGATGCTGCAATACAACGCTCAAGCTTGTGATATTCTCTTCATCGGATTGTGCCCTGAAGAATTCAACAAAATCAGCCGTCTTGAGAATGCAAAGGAAATTTGGGATACCTTGATTGATATGCACGAAGGTACCGACTCCGTCAAGGAATCCAAATTGGATGTGCTTCAAAGTCAACTTGACAAGTTCAAAATGAAGGATGGTGAAGGTGTCGCTGAAATGTACTCTAGGCTTGCTCTTATCACAAATGAGATTGTCGGCTTAGGGAGTGAAGAGATGACCGATAGATTCATCATCAAGAAAATCCTAAGAGCCTTGGATGGAAAATATGATACCGTGTGCACATTGATCCAAATGATGCCCAATTACAAAGATCTCAAGCCAACGGAAGTCATTGGAAGAATTGTTGCTCATGAGATGTCACTCAAGGATAAAGAGGAACTTCACAACAAATCAAGTGGAGCTTACAAAGCCTCATGTGAAGCCCCCACGTCATCAAGTGAGAAACAAACCTTCAATGAAGAATTGAGCTTAATGGTGAAGAACTTCAACAAGTTCTACAAGAGTAGAAGAAAAGATAGAAGCTCCAAGTCAAGGTCCTACAATGACAAAAGATTTTCTAGTCGAGAGCGAAACTTCTACAATTGTGGAAGACCCGGACACTATTCCAATGAGTGTACGGCTCCCTACAAAAGAAGAGAAGATTCTCCCAAGAGAAGGAGTAGAAGAGAAGAATCACCATCTAGAGAAAGAAGGAGTAGAGATGATCGTTATGAACGAAGATACTCACGGAGAAGCAAGGATTCGGAAAGAAAGGACAAGTCGTCAAAGAGCTACACAAAACGAAGACATCAAGCTCATGTTGGTGAATGGGTATCCGGCTCCGACTCCGACAACCACTCCGAGAGAAGTTATCACTCCGATTCCGAATATACTCAAGATGAAGGTGTTGCCGGTCTAGCACTTGTGTCAACCAACTCCTACGACATATTTGACTCACCAAATGAAGGAGTTGGAACATGCTTCATGGCTAAAGGCCCAAAGGTATACGCCTCGAGTATGTTGATTTCAATAGTAATGAAGATGACTTGTTAGGTGATGATGATTTACTTGTAGACAACTCTAGTGATGAATACTATAACCAAACGTCAATTAATCATGCTAATCAAGATAAAACGAATGACAATGATAAGGAGAAGATTGAGGCTCTAACTAAAGAACTAAACACTCTTAAGTTAGCTCATGAAACTATCTTAGAAGATCATCGAGAACTTTTAAGAACACATGAGAAATTACGCTTTGAAAAGCTCAACCTTGAGCAAGAGCATGAGTTCTTAAAAGCAATCAATGATGATCTTCGTAAGAAAAGTTCTTCTTACATTGCCAAGCGTTTACTCTTATCCACTTACATGCCTCAAGTCAAGTCTAGTAACAAGAACAAGAAAGATTCTTCCTCTAGTAGTAACAATGATCATGTTAGATCCAATATTGTTGCCTCCAGTAGTTCTCTTGATTCCACTAATGATTCTCTTAGCCAAGTTACACTTGAGCAAGAAAATAGTCTATTGAAGGGAATTGTAGAGAAGGGAGTTTACAAGAGCCTTGCCGGGAGTAAGCAATTCGAGGAAATTGTACGCAAGCAAGGAAGGCACCGGGAGAATCAAGGTGTTGGTTTTGAACGAAAGTTCAATGCCAATGGAGTTGAGTGGGAAGAAGATCAATACCCCAAGACAAAGTTTGTTCCTCAACAAGAGAAGTATGACCCTACTTCTTTCAAAGGGACACAAGCTCAAGATGATCTTCCACCACAAGACTACAAGCAAAAAGGCAAGGACGAGCTTCAAGAGGAAATTGATGCATTTGAAGAACTCCTAAGAACTTAGTCAAGTGGATTCCCAAGACTACTTCAAGTTCCACTTCATCAAGTATGACTACAACTCCAAGGATTCCCATCAAGATGGTGTGGATCCAAAAGAACAAGAACTAGAGAGTTCTTGAGGGTGACTCCGCCAACATACTTCACTCTTATCATCTTGGCAAGAACAAGTGCAATCAACTTCCATATCTCGCACTAGTTCAAGGAGTCACAAACCCTCTTGTTGGTAAGTCAAGGGACAAGGTAACCTAAAAGTCTTCATAGATATCATCTTATGTGTGCATCACTCTATGCCTATGGATATCCTTGTTTGTTCCTTGTGTGACTAACCCGTGTAGGTAGTGAAAGTGCAATTCACTCCAATGGATAGTTCCAATTGATCTACATCAACATTGAGCATCCACATCTTCAACATCTACATGAAGTCATCATCGACAAAACCCAAGGTTAGTTCATCCCTCTTAGGGGGGATATCACATCTAGGGGGAGCTTTACTCTAAGAATTGAGCTAAAGCAACTCTAATGATGTGAACACAACAATGCTTTATGTAAAAGTGGTAACCCCACTTGTGCTTAAACGATGAGTATGACCTATGATCTAATGTTCTCATTTGACTCCTAAGTCAATATACTCATATATAGATGACCTAATCATCGCCAATTGCTTGATATATGCTAGAATTGGTTGTGCATGCTTTGCCACATATTTCAATTGCCATTTTATTGTGTGAGCATGTTGAGTACATATTTTACTCATTCGAGGACATCCACTTGTTCTTTTGATTGATTGGTTTTCTTTTCTTGCCAAGTGGATGGACAAGAATGCCTAAGAACCTTCTCTAGCTATCTATGCTTTTCTCATCTCAAACTCTATTCATGCTACATCACAAAATTTGATCAAGTCAGATTCAAACCACTCTGTGTGAGGAGCACTCGGAGTCCCCGATTTGTCATAGAATTAAACTTCCAAAACTTCTTTGTGCTTTTCGGTCTGACCGGTTTCCCCATTTCGGTCATACCGAGATCACTAAGTCGATCTAGGTTTTCACCTCGGTGCAACCGATTTGAACTGTTCGGTCACACCGAGTTGCCATAACTGTCACAGTTATGCATCTCGGTGCCACCAAGTTGTTCCACTCGGACACACCGACAGGGTCGGGCTATATATACTCACGGGCAAAATTTTGGAAATTTCTCCGAAACCCCTTCGCCCGCGCATAGCTCGCTCTGCCTCCTGGGTCTCCGGATCGTCCTCCTCGTCGCCAGCCGCCTCCTGTCGCTGGTCTCCGCCGTCGTCAACGGAATTCGTCTCCGCCGTTGCCGCTGTAGCGAGTCCGCCGCCGAACTAGGGTATGGACTCGATCACAGTGTTATTCCCCGTCCAATTCCTAGCACGTTGTGTTCTTTATGATTCTTGATATGTTTAAAACAATCCTATCCTGTCAAAACAATCCGTAGAATAGTTGAGATTCGAAAATTTAGGTTTAGGTTTCCGCCGAAACAATCTCGGACCCACCGGGTTGCGGAACTCGGTTCCACTGATTCGGCCACGGCCATTGCACATGTGGTTCTCGGTCTGACCGAGAATTACAAATCGGTGAGACCGAGTTCTGGACTTTGTGAAACCCTAGCAGTCTCGGTGCCACCGAACTGTAACTCGGTCTGACCGAGTTCACTAGTTTTGGTCCCAAAAGCTGCTTCGGTATCACCGAGTTTGCAAATCGGTTGATCCGAAATGCTTTCTGTGGAAAACTAAAACTAAGTTTTTGACTCATTCTTTTGCAAAAAATCTCTGCATTTTGTGATGCTCATCCACTCTATCTCATCTATAAACTATTCACAGGGTCAGCAGTCAGAGTTTGCAACATGTCTGATCAGAGTGATAGCCAGAACAGATCTAAGGAGCAGGTACATATGAGTGAGGGCACTAGTCCCTCTAGCAGTTCTGATGAGGGTAGCAGGAGCACCCCAAGCAATCTGCCTAAAGCTGCCACTAGAGAAAACAAGAAGAGAACTTCTGAATCAGAGGATGAGGATTAGGTGGCAGAAGAGGAAGCCACATCCAAGAAGAAGGTGCTCAAGAAAGAGTATGGCTCAGCTGCAGCCATCAAGCCCGGAATGCTGAAAAAGGCACCTGCAAGAAGAGTTCCCACTTCTAAGCCTAGGAAGGCTGTAACTGAAGAAACCATGAAACTTGTCATGGAATCTGAAGAGGAAGCAAGTGTCCAAGATAAGAAGAAGAAGAGAGTCAGAACTACCACTGCCAGAGTTATTGGCAAACCCTCCATGAGGAGAGACTCAGATGAAGAAGAGGAAGAAGAGGTTGCTGCACCAGCACCCAAGGCACAGAAGCTTATGGGTGATGACATAAGGTCAGGGGCTACTGCATCCAAGCCCAAGGAAACACCCAAAGCTGCACCTAATCCCAAGAGTGCACCTAAGAGGAACACCAGGAACATATCTGCTGCTGAAAAGAACAAGGCCCCAGTGCCTGATGTTGCTGAAGAAGAAGAAGGACAAGTGCTCAGGAAGCCCAAGCCCAAGATCCCAGACCACAATGATGCTCATCCTGTGGCTGAGGACATGAAAATTAGAAGTGATTCAGGGCTGAGGAAGTGGAGAGGAGAAGATCCATATGCTTCAAGGAGAAGAATTGCTGTGGACTACAAGTTTCACACCAAGGAACAGCAGGACTTCTATGAGACAGTGCTGCTGGATAAGAAGCCCATAGTGTGTGACATGAGATGGGTTGATTGGGATTACATCAAGGAGCACGAAGAACACTATCCTGGAGTATATGACAGCTTCAGTGCTTGTGGAGTTGCAGACTTTGTTGGGCAGAAGCTCACAAAGTGGAATGAGGAGCTCATCATGCAATTCTACTCCACAGCACACTTCTATCCAGATGGCAGGATAGTGTGGATGTCAGAAGGAACCAGATATCAGTCTACAGTTGCTGAATGGGCACAGCTGATCAATGCCCCAGAAGAGCAGGAAGATGACTTGGACATCTATGCCAAGAAGACGATGGATCACAATTCCATGTCCAACATGTACAAGGAGATCCCAAGCAAAGCACTTGACACTTTCAAGTTTGGCTCAGTGCATTTCCTTCTGTCAGGGCTGCCCACTATCAACTGGATTCTGAGGCACACTCTGTTGCCCAAGTCAGGTGATCACAAGATGATCCGAGGCCATGCAATAAACTTGCTTCACATATTTGATGTGCCACAGAAATTCAAGGTGATGAGCCTCATGGTAGAGATCATTAAGAGGACAGCAGCTGATCAGAAGAGGAGCTGTGGATATGCCCCACAAATTCAGGAGTTGATCAACTCAAAGATGGGCACAGGCATATACCTGCTGGACAAGGAACACCTGCCCATCCATCCAGACTTTGAAGACAATCAGGTTGTCATGAATGAGAATGAACCATCATCTGCACATGCTCAAGCAAAGAAGGAGAAGGCAAAGATGATATGCAAGAGAGGAAGGGCAAGACCACAACTGATGCATTTGCTAGAGTGCCCAGAGCTCAGAGATCATCTGCAGTGCCAGTGCCTGACACCAGAGCCACCACTTCTGCACCAGCTACAGCCTCAGTTCCACCAGCTCCAGCTCCTACCCCAGCAGCTCCATCTACTTCTACCGAAGCCTTCGTCCTTGGCGTTATCCGGACTCCACCAACTGAAGACCAAGCCTGAGAGTCGTTTAGTACTATGCATTTTCTATGAACTTTTTGGTAACTTGTTGCCAAAGGGGGAGAAAAATGTATAGATCATAGGCTTTGAGAGAGAGAGTTTGCATTTTGTTCTCTCTTATCTTCTTGGTTGAACTTTATTTGCTTTGAGTGCTTGAGATACTATGCCTTAATCTGTGAGACAGTGATGATCATGTGTTTGATCATAAGCTACACTTAATGCTTGTTGGATGTTATTATCAGTTTATCCCTTGGTGATGAGTGCATGTATTTCATTCTTATCATTTTGAGCGCTCCACCAAGATGTATGTGACATGGAAGAGTAACCCATGATTCCAACTCTTTGTGCATTTGCAGTCCAAAGCAAATCTTAAAACATGCACAAATTTAGGAGGAGCTCTTACTTATCACGTACTTCTCAAAGCAACGATATATTTCACTCCTATTATCTTTTGTCGAAGCTTTGATCTATATATTGTCATCAATTACCAAAAAGGGGGAGATTGAAAGTGCAACTATCCCTGGGTGGTTTTGGTAATTCCTAACAACATATAGCTCATTGAGCTAACATTATTCCAAGATGAATATTTCAGGAAAAGCTCAATGGATGGCATGGCATGGATGAGGAAAGTGGATCCCTAAAAATTATAAGGACAAAGGATTGGCTCAAACTTCAAGGACAAGAATCTACATTTTATGTTTTAGTGATCTAAAATCACATTGAGTCCATAGGAAAAGCCAATACTATTAAGGAGGGATGAGGTGTTGCTTAATGAGCCTCTTGCTTCATGTGCTTAGTGATATGCTCCAAAATCCTCAACTACCTTTCCATATCCACATATGATCCAAACCAAAAGTCAAACTCGGCCCCACCGATTCTTTCTATCCGGAGCCACTGAGTTTCATTTGTCATAGCCACTGCCACAAACCCTAGCAAATCGGTTTCACCGATAGGGATCTCGGTCTCACCGAGATGGGATTGCAATTTCTCTGTTTCCCTTCGTAACGTTTCGGTCCAACCGAAGTGAGCGATTGGTCCCATCGAGATTGCAATGTAAATTCACTGTTTCCCTTTCGTAACATTTTGGTCTCACCGAAAAGAGCGAATCGGTCCCACCGAGTTTACCTGACCAACCCTTGGTTTGCTTATTACCAAAATCGGTCTCACCGAGTTTGTGTAATCGGTCACACCGAGATTACATTATGCCCAAACCCTAACCATATCGGTCCTACCGAGTTGCATTTCAGTCCCACCGAAAATCCTAACGGTCACTAGGTTTGCTGACTCGGTCCGACCGAGTTTAACGATTCGGTCCCACCGAGTTTGACAGATTGTGTGTAACGGTTAGATTTTGAGTGGAGGCTATATATACCCCTCCACCCACTCTTCATTCAAAGAGAGAGCCATCAGAACAGATCTTCACTTCCAATACACATTTTCTGAGAGAGAACCACCTACCCTTGTGTTGAGCTCAAGATATTCCATTCCTACCATATGAATCTTGATATCTAGCCTTCCCCAAGTTGCTTTCCACTCAAATCTTCTTTCCACCAAATCCAAATCCTGTGAGAGAGAGTTGAATGTTGGGGAGACTATCATTTGAAGCACAAGAGCAAGGAGTTCATCATCAACACACCATTTGTTACTTCTTGGAGAGTGGTGTCTCCTAGATTGGCTAGGTGTTACTTGGGAGCCTCCAACAAGATTGTGGAGTTGAACCAAGGAGTTTGTAAGGGCAAGGAGATTGCCTACTTCATGAAGATCTACCGCTAGTGAGGCAAGTCCTTCGTGGGCGACGGCCGTGATGGAATAGACAAGGTTGCTTCTTCGTGGACCCTTCGTGGGTGCAGCCCTCCATGGACTCGCGCAGCCGTTACCCTCCGTGGGTTGAAGTCTCCATCAACGTGGATGTACAATAGCACCACCTATCGGAACCACGCCAAAAACATCCGTGTCTCAAATTGCGTTTGAATCCTCCAAACTCTTCCCTTTACATTCTTGCAAGTTGCATGCTTTAATTTCCGCTGCTCATATACTCTTTGCATGCTTGCTTGAATTCTGTGGAGACTGCTTGACTTGTGCTTAGATAGCTAAAATCTGCCAAGAACTAAAATTGGGAAAAGGATAGATTTTTATTTGGTCAAGTAGTCTAATCACCCCCCCCCCCCCTCTAGACATACTTCCGATCCTACAACACCGCAAAATCGAACCCAAAGGTAAGCACTTCTCCCATGGCAAGAACTACCAATCTAGTTGGCCAAACCAAACGGATAATTCGAAGAGACTTGCAAAGATAACCAATCATACATAAAAGAATTCAGAGAAGATTCAAATATTATTCATAGATAGACTTGATCATAAACCCACAATTCATCGGTCTCAACAAACACACCGCAAAAAAGAAGAAGATTACATCGAATAGATCTCCACGAGAGAGGGGGAGAACTTTGTATTGAAATCCAAAAAGAGAGAAGAAGCCATCTAGCTAATAACTATGGACCCGAAGGTCTGAGGTAAACTACTCACACTTCATCGGAGAGGCTATGATGATGTAGAAGTCCTCCTGATGACGGCCATCTCCGGCAGAGCTCCAGAACAGGCCCCAAGATGGGATCTCGTGGATACAGAAAGTTGCGGCGGTGGAATTAGGTTTTTGGCTCCTGTTCTGATCGTTTGGGGGTACATAGGTATATATAGGAGGAAGGAGTACGTCGGTGGAACTTTGAGGGGCCAACGAGGCGGGGGCACGCCCTAAGGGGGTGGACGCCCCCCACCCTTGTGACCGCCTCTCTGATGCCTTGGCGTAGGGTCCAAGTCCCTGGATCACGTTCGGTGAGAAAATCACGTTCCCAAAGATTTTATTCCGTTTGGACTCCGTTTGATATTCTGTTTCTCCGAAACACTGAAATAGGCAAAAAAACAGCAATTCTGGGCTGGGCCTCCGGTTAAAAGGTTAGTCCCAAAAATAATATAAAAGTGGAAAATAAAGCCCAATATAGTCCAAAACAGTAGATAATATAGCATGGAGCAATCAAAAATTATAGATACGTTGGAGACGTATCACCCCCTCAGGGGGAGAGTTGCTTTCTTCCTCCTCATCGTCGTCGTCTTCAGCGGCGAAGGAGTGAGTCTCGTTGTCTTCGGACGTCACGTCCGAAGCTCCCTTGCGGCGGAGGCCACTTCTGGCCCCCTTGGTCTTCTTCTTGGCCTTCTTCTCCGTTGCCTGGTAAGGCGCCAGGACCAGCATCTTTGTCAGAAGCGGGATGGCCGGTTCCTCGGGCAGCGGAGCCGGACACTTAATTTGCTCCGCTTTCTTTGTCCATCCCCGAAAAAAATAAATAGTGAGGTTTATGTATCTTCCTTCAATAAGCAAGTAAAGGATACACCTTGAAACGCGAAAGACTTACCGCACTGGTGGGATGGGCCAGGTCGTGCCCACGGTCCTCGGTCGTCTCCGGCGGCGTCTCGTTGCCCTTGAAGAGCACCTTCCAGATATCTTCATACATAATTCGGAAGAATCGTTGCAAGGTCTGGTTCTCGGCCGGATTGAACTCCCATAAATGGCAAGTCCGGCTTTGGCATGGAAGGATCCGGCAAACTAGCATCACCAGGATCACACTGACGAGCTTGATGTTCTTATCCACCATGCTCTGCATGCACGTCTGTAGCACTATTAGCTCGTCCAACTAAGACCAATTCAGGCCCTTCTCTAGCCAGGAGGTGAGTCGCATTGGGGCTCCGGACTTGAATTTAGGAGCCATGGCCCAGGTGGCGTCGCGGGGAACTGTGATATAGAACCATAGTTTCTGCCACTCTTTGATGGTCTCCACAAAGGTACCTTTGGGTCATGTGACGTTGGGCATCTTGCTCAACATGGCACCTCCGCACTCTGCGTGTTGGCCATCCACCACCTTTGGCTTCACGTTGAAGATTTTAAGCCACAGTCCGAAGTGGGGTGGAATGCGAAGGAAGGCCTTGCACACGATAATAAATGCCAAGATGTTGAGGAAAGAGTTTGGGGCCAGATCATGGAAATCTAGCCCATAATAGAACATGAGTCCGCGGATGAAAGGGTGGAGAGGAAACCCTAACCCGCGGACGAAATGGGGGATGAACACCACCCTCTCATTGGGGTTCGGGGTGGGGACGATCTGCCCCTTGGCCGGAAGCCGGTGGGCGATTTCTTTGGCCAGGTACCCGGCCTCCAGAAGCTTGGTGATGTCCTTCTCCCTGACAGAGGAGGCCATCCATTTGCCTTGCGCTCCAGATCCGGACATGGTCGAGCACTTTCTTGAGGCGGAAAATATGAGGACTTGGGCGCTGGAGCTCGAGAATGGGAGGGCAGAGAGAGAAAAGGCGTGGGTGAAAGAGAGGAATCCTTATCTCCTTATAAAGGCAGTGAATATCAAGCGCCTCCCCACTCACCTCAAAACTCGCCTATTCCCAAGGGTCGTGCAGACGGCACGGTTGGATTACCCACGCCCGTATTGATGAGAAATCCCGCAATAAGGGGACACAATCTCTGCTTCGACAATACGTGCCAATGAAAACTGCGTCTCGAAACGTGGAATGGCAGGACGAAAACGGTTTGAAATAATGACCAGGCAGAGACGTGATGTCACGCTACAAAAGTTGTCAGCAGATTGGACTCGTAAAATATTATACTCTCTACGGATGTGCGTGGTACTTATGTTGCAGAGCCGGACACGTTGGTTGCGTTCGAAGGCTATTTTGGAGTATTTGGAGGAGGAACCAGCCTTGCAATGCCGAAGACAATCTACACGTCGGACACCTCGTCATTGAAGCCTGGTTCAGGGGCTACGAAGGGAGTCCTGGACTAAGGGGTCCTCGGGTGTCCGGCCTATTAGACATGGGTCGGACTGATGGTCTGTGAAGATACAAAGACCGAAGACCCTCTCCCATGTCCGGATGGGACTTTCCTTGGCGTGGAAGGCAAGCTTGGCGTCTAAATATGAAGATTCCTTTCTCTGTAACCAACTTTGTACAACCCTAATCCCCTCTGGTGTCTATATAAATTGGAGGGCTTAGTCCGTAAGGATAATCATAGTCATACATGCTAGACTTTTAGGGTTTTAGCCATTACGATCTCGAGGTAGATCAACTCTTGTAATACTCATATTTATCAAGATCAATCAAGCATGAAGTAGGGTATTACCTCCATAGAGAGGGCCCGAACCTGGGTAAACATTGTGTCCCCCGTCTCCTATTACCATCAACCTTAGACGCACAGTACAGGACACCCTACCCAAGATCCGCCGGTTTTGACCCCGACAGACGCCAAAGGGACGCGTGACGTGTTCGCTTTGTGTCCGCGCTGACGCATTTGGGCCTGAAATGCGTCAGAGCGGACACATTTTGGGGTGGAGTCGACGCTTTGGGCCGACGTTTCGACGAAATGGGTCGCTTTGTTGGAGTTGCTCTAAATAAATTAAAAGGTAAACGAAAAACGAGCGGACATGTAGATCTGTCGATGGCACCAGCGAGTGCACGCTACCTAGCAAAGCTCACGGGGGCATGTTTGTGGGTGACTTAGGGCATGTACAATGATCGATAAGATAGTCTTATCTTAAGTCTTGCATGTAAATTATAGATGACAAAAAAACATGTCTATAATGGATTATCTCTTAGCCTTATCTTTAATAACTAGTTATTCCTAAAAACGTGGTGAGACATATTGTGCTAAGAGATCATCTCTTGTCTTCTCTTAAATAAGAGAGGACAAGTCTTATGATTTCTCTCTCCTCCATCTTATTATTTATCCTACGTGACATTGCTAAGATAGAACCATTATACATGCCCTTAGTTTTCCAGCTCGGTGCAAGCGACGAATAGACGTGCCCCGTTAAGCCAGGGCTCCCCTATATCTTGCTTATAGTGAGATGCAGCGAAGCCTCGTCTTAAGGCGAGCGCTAGGCCACAGGTCACAACCTAGTTTTTTCTTTTATGTTTGTTTCTTTTTAGTTTTGTTTATACTTCCATATCTATATAACTCTATGTAAAAAGTTTAAAATATTAATCAAGCATATGAAAAATGTTCAATGTGTATAAAAACTTTTTTCATGTATACGAAAAATGTATAAAAAATATACAATGTTTATGAAAAAATTGAGCATGTACTTCAAAAAAAATCTTAATCAAGCATTTGGAACAAAATATCTGGTATTTCACAATTGTTAATTGTCGGATTCAGGGGTTCTGGCAGACCCTTAAGGTTCGAACTCTGGGGTGCGCGTGGAGATCATGCCCTCTACCTCTCCGTCTCGTAAGGATCTAGCTACTGCCAGAACAACGCAAGAGACACAGGGTTTATACTAGTTCGGGCCACCGTTGTGGTGTAATACCCTACTCTAGTTTGTGGTGGGTGGATTGCCTCTTGGGCTGACGAGGAAGAACAGTACAAGGAAGAACAACCTCGCGAGGGTCTGTGCTTGGCTAGGGGATGAACTACTAGCGGGAGTTTGATCGCCCTTTTCTCTCCCTCTCTCTCTCTACTTGCTCTAGGTACTGAACCAGAGTGGATTCTAGATGCCCCTACCCTGGGGGTGGCTGGCCCTATTTATAGGCAAAGGCCCTGGGCCTCTTGCCAAATATTGAGCGGGAAGGGCGCCAACAATTGGCCAATTTGAAGGGGAACATCGGGTACACTTATCCTGACTAAACTTAGTCTTCCCCTGCCAAAGGTTCTGGTGATGAAGCCGGCTTGGGCTCCACAGTGACTTCCTCCTTGTCGTGGAGCTGGTCTTGGTCTCGTTGCACTGAAATGGATGCCTTTGCTTGATCCTCTCGCCTACGCTTGCCCCCTTTGCACCAAAGAGGAAAGGGAGGACACTGCGCGGGCTGGCACCCGCCTGGCACCCTTGGTCGTCATAGCTTGCGTCATGGGCACCTTGTGAGGTACCCCACCTTGATCTCTCCGCCTCCTCGCGAGCCAGCCTAGGGAGGCGGTGCTGGAGGAAGCGTCGTGTCGTCCGCCTCGCGAGGCTTGGCCCCTCGCTAGGGTCTTGAGCCTTGTGTTGATGAAGATGGGCCACGTTGGGCCCCCACTCGAGCCACGCCGCAGGTCGCAGGCAGGCAAGTCTGGGGACCCCCGTTCCCAGAACACCGACAGTAGCCCCCGGGCCGAAGGCACGCACGGACTTGGCCGTGCCGAGAGGCGAAAGGGCAAGGGCGAAGCGTCGCGGGCCCTAACAGCCTGCGGCCTTGGGCGCCGCGTGGCGGTTGATTGGACGTGGGCGGCACTGTTTACCCACGCTCCCTTATTCTGCGCCGCGCTAGGTTTCCCCGCAGTCGTACACAGCCGCTCTTCTCCCTGTTGCTTGACCGTCTCCTGCTCTTCCTCCCTTCGAACTCAGACCCTTGCTTCCGATCCCGTCTCACATCTTCTTTCTTCCGCCCGCCGCCATGGCTCCAAAGAAAGGGAAGGGGAAGAAGCCTGCGGCTCCATCTCGCCCGCTGCCGCCGGTGGCGCCTGCTGTCGCCCGCTCAATCATACTCAACCTGGAGTGTCTGGACAAGCTCAATCCGGCTCTGGCCACCGCCTTCAACGAGTGCGGGAGGACGACGGCGTGGCCTACGTGTCACCTCCCCACTGATAGGATAATCACCGAGGTCCATTACTTCGTCGACGCCTTGTGGGCGGGTTTGGTGCCTCCCTTCTCCGATTTCTTCAACGCCGTCCTTGATCATTATCAGATCCACATGATGCATATGGGTCCTGAGTCCATAGCTCTTCTTTCTGTCTTCGCTTTTGTTTGTGAGGCGATGGTGGGCATCCCTCCTTCTGTTGCCCTGCTGCGCCACTTATTCTCCTTGCATCTTGTCGACCCCACGCAATGCTCGGCATGCGTGAGCTTCGTGGCTTCGTCCAAGACCGCAGCCTCTGGTATCGACTTCAACCTCCCTCCACCTCCAGCCGAGTTCCGCGAGCGGTGGTTGTACATTGATGTCGGGGTGCCCAGCCCCCGGCTCGCGAAGCCGACATCGCATGTTGTGCCTAATTCGGGCTGGGGCCAGGAGACGCTCGTAAGTCCCCGGCTCGCCTTCGTCTGGCATCGCTTCATGTCCTTGAAGAAGCTTGGCGTAACGGCGCCCAAAGTGGTGAAGGGGTTCCTATCGCGCCGCATTGCCCCTCTCCAACGCCATTCTCGTAGAATGTGGGCCTTCAGCGGGCATGGTGACCGCATGAGGCTTCAGGGAGAAGACCTGACGCCCGAGGTGCTGAGGAGGGTGCTCTTGGTCCTGACAGGCGATCCCAACCCCGGGGGTGTCCGGCAGGGGGAGCCTTGCTGTACCTCTGCCACAATAGGGATGACTTCGTGAGGCGGATGCCCCCTTTCGACGAGTGGGGGCTACGCCCTGTCGGACTCCAGGGGCCTCGCGAGAACCCTGTGGTGGTGATTTCCCTTCTGGTCGGCCTGGGTGAATCCTCCTTGAGTGGTGGCGCAGGGAGGCAGGAGACAGCGGGGGTCGAGGGAGCCGCGGACGATGTGACCGCACATGGCGATGCTCTTGACGGGGCAGCTCACGAGGTCCGCGCTCCCGAGGCCACAGGCGAGGCGCCGCCGCCTCCGGTGTTTGAGGCCGAGGCTCCTGAGCCCCCGGTCGGGATCTCTGATGAGGCAACTGCCCGCGCGTTCTAGGCATGCGCCCTTGACGCGAGTGGCCTTGGCGCTCCGTCCTCTTCGCAGGCTGGTTCCTATGCATCTCTCCTGGGCCGTTTCCGTGTGGACTTTGAGGCCCTCCAGAGAAAAAGGGAGGCCTTGGGCGACGACTCCCACTGCTGCTTGCTGAAGCGCCGGAATTACTTCGCTGTCGATGAGTAAGTCTTCTCCCTTTCTGTTCCTTATCCTGCTTGCCGCATCCGCTGATCCTTGCCCTGCAGGCCTCTGCCTACTGAGCTCGATGAAGTCATCGGGCCGACGCCCTCCTTGACTCCGTCTCCTCCACCACCCCTGGGTGTCTCGAGCGGCACTGCCCTTGTGGTTTGGGCAGGTGACGGCGCGGACCGCCGCGTAGCGCGCGGCGACTCTCCCGCCCCTGCGATCTCCTTCCGCGGGCCTTCCCTCGACATAGGCAGCCTGCCGTGGGCTCCCCGTTTGGTCGCGGGCTGCGACCGGCTGAGGCACCTCTGGGGCCCTTCTCCTGAGGTCAGGCTGGACTCAAGTCGGGCTTCTGATGCGGCGCGGCCATCCGTCGGGAAGGCGCCAGCCCCCAGCCCCCTGCCCGGGGCCGGAGCGATGATCCGAGGTTCTCGACGCCTGCTTGGGGCGGATGATGGCGCGGCAGACGTGCTTGAGCGTGCTCGGGAGCGCCGTGCCCGTCGCCACGAATTCCTTCGGAGGGCGAGTGGCGCCGTAGACCTGCTTGGGCAGGAGCTTGTTGAGGAAGACGCGCGCCTGGAAACTGAGGGCTTGCGCCTGGCTGTCGAGCGGCGCGAGCTGGAGGCAGCCGCTGCCCTCGCGTGTCGTCAGTGCGTCCTTGATGACGAAGAGGCGAAGGCGTCACTGGAGGCCTCTCTGGCGGCTCGGTCCCAGGCCGTTGAGGAGGCCCGAGGAGCAGACCGACGGCGAGGGGCAGCAGAAGAACAGGCTCGGGAGCTCTTGGCCTGCTGTCGCTCGTTGGAGGAGCAAGCGGAGCTGCGCGAGGCAGCCCTTGCATCCATGAAGGTGGCTTCTGGCGACCCGGCTGAGCTTTGGAAGCGCGAGGAAGCGTTGGTGCTGGAGGCCGCCGAACGCGCTCGCGAGCTCGAGCAGCTGGAGACGAGGGAGCGCCTGGTGACGCAGGCGGAAAACAATGTCGCCGCGCGAGAAATGCGCGTCCTGGAGGAGGTTTGTCGTCGGGTGGCGACAGCACGCCAAGACCTCGAGCGTGAGTTCGAGGGGAAGCTGGGGATGATCTGAGTCGAAGCTGAGGGTAGAACCGCCGCCTTAAGGGCCCAGTGAGATGAGGCGACGCGACGAGCGGACGCCTCCCGGGTCGCCCTCGAGGCAGCGCAGAAAGAGCTGGCCTCCTCCCAGGCCGAGGTGCTCCGCCTACGCCAGCGTGTGGAAGAGGCCATGGCCGTTGAGCGTCAGAATGCCGACGAGATACGCCAGCGGCAAGTCCTGGAGCACCAGCACGGCCCCATGCTCACCAAGCTCCAAGATAGGGCCAACATTGCCCTGGGCAACATCTGTGAGGCTGCCGTGGGCGAGCCGCACACGATTAACTACGCCGGCAACCTGCAGTTCTTCACCACCGTGGTGACACAGCTGGAGGCACGGTTGGCCAGAGCCGATAGGTTGGTGGAGGAGAGGAGCCGCGCCCTGCTCGGGCGCGCCTTCTCCCGCGTCTTCAGCCATCTTCGAAACATGGATCCCCACTTCGACTTTAACGCCGCCATCGCCCCAGTTCCCCAAGCTGTTCGAGGCGACCTGGCTGAATGGGTGGAGAGCAGCGTAGATGCTCTCGTCCGGGCCTTCACTTCGGATGATGACGGCGTGATCGTGGGCGCCGACGGAGGTGGCGTGGTGGAAGACCCCAATGCCGCTGACGGGGGCGCAAACAACGAAGGTGAGTTCAGCGACACCAGCGACAGCTCGGGAGGCGCCTCCGAGGATGCATTGGGGGATTTGTCAGATTGACCATGTGCTATCCTCGCCTTTTTACCCTGCATAGATAGAACTCAGGCGCTTCGCCCGACGGTTGTGAGAGCATTTTGGGAGGCGAAGCCCCTCATGTATGAACTTGTATCTAATGTATCTGCAGTGATTAAATCGTACGAGTGTCCAACGGTAGGCTGGTTCGCCCTTGTCCTTTGCTGGCTCCGGAGCTGCCTTCTGGAGGGCGTCACGCCCCGGGTGCTGGGTAGTTGAAACCTCGGGAGGCGGGGTCGTTACTGAAAGGAAACCCCACAGGCGTGGGCCGTCTTTGCAGGCTCCGGACCTTTTCTCGAACGAGACGTCTTCACAGGCGTTCGCCCTCTTCACAGGCTCCGGGCCTTTTCCTCGAGCGAGACGTCTTCACAGGCATTTGCCTTCTTCACAGGCTCGGGCCTTTTCCCGACAGGGATGGCTTCACAGGCGTTCGCCTTCTTCACAGGCTCCGGGCCTTCTCCCGAGAGGGATGGCTTCACAGGCATTCGCCTTCTTCACAGGCTCCGGGCCTTCTCCCGAGAGGGATGGCTTCACAGGCATTCGCCTTCTTCACACGCTCCGGGCCTTCTCCCGAGAGGGATGGCTTCACAGGCATTCGCCTTCTTCACAGGCTCCGGGCCTTCTCCCGAGAGGGATGGCTTCACAGGCATTCGCCTTCTTCACAGGCTCCGGGCCTTCTCCCGAGAAAACGATCCCCGCAGGCACCAATGGTCACCTCGCGAGGGAGCGGCAGCGGCAATCTGGGCCGTGCTTAAGCTAGGCCTGGTCCGGCTCGCGAGAGGAGGCAGCTGTGATGAGATGGTGACCAGAACGCGGGAAACGATTCAAACAAGACCAAACACCCCTTCCCCGAACGCACGCAAAGCTCAGATTCGAATTCAACTTAAATCCAGCGGGGGAAAAAGGTTACAACCAAAGAAAGAAGGCAATGAAAGCAAACAAAAAGGCCGCGTCCGGAACCTAATCTAGTCTTCGACGTCTTCTCACCAGCGCGGAGCTAAGTGCTATCCACTGGGCGTGGGAGGGAGCCCCAGGGCCTGAGGCCGGCACCCCTGAGACTCCGGGGCGTGTACAGTCCCACTCATTATTACGTGAGAGTGTCACGGGGCGGCGAGCTTCACAGGCACTGGGCCTTCTTCACAGGAACCGGCCTTGCTTCATATCGCCAGACGAGGGCCCCGCCTTGCGCCACACTCTAGTGCCACCAACGACGACCGGAAACCAGGACGCCGCCGGTGGGGTAGAGCGGTCGCCAGCGGTTCCCCCAACGACCACGGGTCCTCCGCCAGGGGCAGGCCCTCAGGCGCCTCCCCAGCGGAGGGCCTATCTTCCAAGAACGCCTTGCTCTGAACGCCGCGGTGGTGATGTAGGATCTCTGCCCCTTTCCTGCAGCCCCCTCTGTCCTCCTCCCGATGGGTAGGAGACCGCAGGGGCGGGGCAGCTGCTTGTCGCGGCGACCTGCATCTCCTGTGACCCATGATTAGCGTATGCCTACTCTTGAGGAATTAATGGTACCCGATAGTCGTTGCCTCCAGTGTGACCGACGGAGCCGTCATGGGGTTCCTGGAGGGGCTCGGCCTCTGGTGTCTCGTCCTCCCAGCTGGGGCTGAAGAGTGAGCCCTGTTCGCCCCCGTGAGCGTGCCCTTGGTCCATCATGTGGGGCATGTATTCCTCTGGTGCCGCCATCCCGAATGCTGTGCTGTAGTGCTCCATGCGCCATGCAGCGTTGCTTGTCGTGCCCACCGCGGGGTGGTAGCGCGGTTGGCCGCCGGCGCCGTGGGCCGCACTGAGGCCCTCTCCTTGACGCGCCGGGGGCGGGGGTAGCGCCACCGCCAGTCTGGTGCCGGCGGATTCGCCGGTGTTGGGGTAGTCTTGAGGCCCGCGCGGGTGCGCGGGGCCCCCTCGTGCGCCGCCCTGAACTTGAGGCGGAAGCTGGACGCAGAAGGGGTGAGCCCCCGAAGCGGCAAATCCCAGGAGCTCGGCGACCCGCTCCAGCAGCACGTCGCGGCCGCCTTCCAGTAGCCTGCACTGCAATAGCTCCCGTGCTACCGTGAGCGCGGCCCTTGAGTTTGCCTGTTCTCGGCGGGTGTACGGTATCGTAGCCGCGGCGTGGTTGGAGGCCCTCGCCACCGACCGCGCCTGTCGCGGTGTGAGGGTCGCAGAAGCTTGCCCGCGTCGCCTGCGGCCCGCAGCGCCCTGCGGACCGGGAGCTGCCTGTGGCGCGGGGTCGCCCGGAGCGGGAGGCTCCGCGCAGATGGGCCACGCCGCCCATGGGCCTTGGTTGCCCGCCTGGTCGCCGGACATGATGACGACGACGTAACGGGAGACGGAGCGATGGGAAGGCAGATTCCGGTGCACCCCTACCTGGCGCGCCAAATGTCGGATTCGGGGGTTCCGGCAGACCCTTAAGGTTCGAACTCTGGGGTGCGCGCGGAGATCGTGCCCTCTACCTCTCCGTCTCGTAAGGATCTAGCTACTGCAAGAACAACGCGAGAGACACAGGGTTTATACTAGTTTGGGCCACCGTTGTGGTGTAATACCCTACTCTAGTTTGTGGTGGGTAGATTGCCTCTTGGGCTGACGAGGAAGAACACTACAAGTAAGAACGACCTCGCGAGGGTCTGTTCTTGGCTAGGGGATGAACTGCTAGGGGGAGTTCGATCGCCCTTTTCTCTCCCTCTCTCTCTACTTGCTCTAGGTACTGAACTAGAGTGGATTCTAGATGCCCCTACCCTGGGGGTGGCTGGCCCTATTTATAGGCAAAGGCCCTGGGCCTCTTCCCAAATATTGAGCGGGAAGGGCGCCAACAATTGGCCAATTTGAAGGGGAACATCGGGTACTCTTATCCTGACTAAAGTTAGTCTTCCCCTGCCAAAGGTTCTGGTGATGACGCCGGCTTGGGCTCCACAGTGACTTCCTCCTTGTCGTGAAGCTGGTCTTGGTCTCGTTGCACCGAAATGGATGTCTTTGCTTGATCCTCTCGCCTGCGCTTGCCCCCTTTGCACCAAAGAGGAAAGGGAGGACACTGCGCGGGCTGGCGCCCTGGCACCCTTGGTCGTCATAGCTTGCGTCATGGGCACCTCGTGAGGTACCCCACCTTGATCTCTCCGCCTCCTCGCGAGCCAGCCTAGGGAGGCTGTGCTGGAGGAAGCGCCGTGTCGTCCGCCTCGCGAGGCTTGGCCCCTCGCGAGGGTCTTGAGTCTTGTGTTGATGAAGATGGACCACGTTGGGCCCCCACTCGAGCCACGCCGCAGGCCGCAGTCAGGCAAGTCTGGGGACCCCCGTTCCCAGAACGCCGACATTAATAAAGCATTTGAAAATGTTAAATGTGTATGAAAAAAGTTTTTCATATATACAAAAATATAACAAATGTGTATGAAAATAAGTTGATCAAGTATTTAAAGAATGTTAAAACGTGTAATAAAAAATGTTCTTGGTGTATGCGAAAAATACACACCAAATTAGACATCACAGAACATCGATTTTAAAATTTTGATTCTATATTTAAAATTGAAACCTGCTTATAATGTTAGTGACGTATACGAAAAAGGTACACTATGTGTGCAATATATATATATATATATATATATATATATATATATATATATATATATATATATATATATATATATCCATTAGGAAAACGTTTCCCGTGCGTTGAAAAATATTGACCATGCATTCAAAAAATACATTAATTGTATTAAAATATATATTTGAAAACTATATAACAAAAATGTACAATGTGTATGAAACAGGTAGAACATAGAAAATATGAGTTTTTTTAAGTGTTGACCATCTATTTAAAAAATGTTAAACATGTATAGCAAATATGTTTCTGATGTAGACGAAGAATATTGAATGTGTACTAAAAAATGGATATATGTTTAACAAAAAAGAATCTGATGAAAACAACAAAGAGGCAAAGAAAAATGAAAAATACCCAATAAAAAGCATAAATAAAAACAAGGAAAGTCCAAAAATGAAAAACTGAAGAAAATCAATGCAAAAGAATGGAAACATAGAAACTGAGAAAGAATCGATGAAAATCAAGAAATAGAAAAATAAAAATAAAAAAAGAAATAAATAAAAACAAAAAACATTGTGAAAACCAAGAAAGACACAAAGAAAAACAAATAGAAAAGGTTAATAAAACCCAGTGAAAAACCATGAAAGGAATGAAGAAACCCGATGGAGAAATATAGAGAAGACAAAAATAAAATAAAAGCATAAAAAAGATAATAAGACAAAATGAGCGAAAACCTGTGCCAAAAAAAAGAATCAAAAGAGAAAACAAGAAAATCAGAGAAATGAGAAAGAAACAAAAAACGAGTATATGAAGAAAAAATCGAAAAATTAATGAAGAAACAAAGAAACCTGAAAAAAAATGAAGAAAAAAACCGAAGGGAACTAGCTAATCGGTCGCGAGGAGCGAACTAGAGAAGTGATAGCGAGCGAGCGAACAAAATTGGATGACCGGATATTAGCGTGAAGGAGAATCCTTCAGGCGAGCTCGTCAAATCTCGCTATAAGCGAGATATTGTTCTCGTGTTAAGCGAGGACTCTCCTCCAACGAACTAGTGAGGTCGACGTGATAAAAACAAGTTAAGAGGGCCAGATTAGCATGGCCCGAATATTTCACCAGGATTCCTTTTCTTAACGGGATATTATCTGAATTCTAGTAGGACACTCGAACAAATTTAAGTCAGGTTTCTTTGGTATGCCTTCTTTCCCTTCATATTCTATCTGAGGAAATCATGAAACTGATTTACCTGCTTTTCAAGTCAGCCAAAAAAACAACTTCTCAAGTTTATCTTTCATGTCTTATTTTTGTTGTGAATAATAATTATGCTTAGAAACACGGTACAAAGACTAACGCTCATATATACGCATTCTCACCCCTATCACCCCGGCGTTGGCAGTTAGTCGGGCGATCACCTTCACGTCGACGCACTCCACCCTGATTTGCGCCTTCGCCGCCTGGTGTCCCTCCTTCTCAATCAACACACACATGTACTCTTGCTCTGCTTTCTCCAATGAGAGGAATCATTGTGGTTGTTGGCGACGCCCTCGGATTCACCCGCCATGGCCGCTACAGGCGGCGTCGCCTCCTAATTGTTGCTATCTGACGATGACGAACTGATGGGGATGACTTCCGTAGAGGCAACCCCTCACACTCATCCCATGACATACGACGGGCCATGGCGATTCGAAAAACGATGATGGTAAAAATGAGGTGGCAACAACGACGATTTGGGAGAAATGAGGGTAGCGGGGGAAGGATTTAGGGGTTGGGTGGGGCCCCAACGTGAACTTATAGGTGTGGGGGGGTTCAATTTAGTGGCTCGTTGTCGATTGAGCCATTTTTCGAGTGAGAGAAGCAAAGAGGAGGTTTGAGGAGAATGGTTGCGATCTACTCAAATTTGAGCAGAAAATGCATCATTTGAGGGTTAACTCCTCATATTTGATAAGTTATAGGTATAAGGTTCGGTTAGCTGGGGTTAACTGTTGTAACCGAACCCTCAAACCTATAACTCCACAAAAATTTGAGGATTTTTTAGGAGTTGTGTCAAAAAAAAATCTGGCTCAAATTTGAGCAGCCAACACCAATTCTCCGTAAATCTTGTACAAGCTCCTCTCTTTGGAAAAAAATGGCACAAAAATCGACGCACCGAACTGATAGACTTCCCGCCGCTCTAAGCTCTCACCGGTGCTTCACCCAATCCCTAGATCTTCCCTGCCACCGCCCATTTTCCCCAAAGTCGTCGGAATCTAGCCCGAAATTACCGCCATCACCCAAAACTGTCGCTGCCGCTCGATTCGCCATCATCATCACTAGAATTGTCGTTTATGCTAGATTTGCCACCATAGTCGCCCGTTTCTATGTGGTGAGGCTTATCCCCAACCACCGCTTCACCTACTCATGCCAACAGCTCCCGCCAGTTGTCGTGTTGGACGACGATGACGAGGTTAAGGAGGAGAAAGAGGAGGGAGAGGGGGATCCACCTCACGTCGGGGCGCCGTGGTGCCACTCCAACCATGGGAGGAGGATGAGGAGGAGCACTGAGCTGCGGCTCACCGCCGAGCACGCAATCCTCTCCTCGCCGACCACGGGCGGTGGCGGAGCACCGCACCGCCGTGCGCAGGGCATCACTGTTGTAGTGCAAGCTCTAGGGTGGCCCGATCTTCATGAATTGGAGGTGGTTTGAGGAAGAACACGAAGAGAATCACACGGGAAAACACACAAATCAACACACATAGATGCAAATAGAAATACACATAAACAGACACTTGATCCAAATAATCCAAAGAGAGAGATGGAACAAGATAGAGTTCTTCCCCAAGTCATAGGACAAGGGGCTTGATGATTCACTTGAGTAATCCTTCTCCCTTAGGAGGTCGTGGGACCTATGATGATATCTTTCTCCCTTAGGAGGCCTTGATGATATAGAGAGATCCTTCTTCCTTAGGAGGGCTTGATCCTCTAGAGGAGGTAAAATGAGCAAAGCTCTCTCAATATCTTTAGGTTTACTTTGCTAACCCTGGAAAGTAGGAGGGGAAGGGGTATTTATAGTGCTAGGGGAGAAAGGGTAGGTAAGGGGCATAAATGGAAGGTACATGGGTTGTTGTGCCCAACAACTGCTCGCAGGAAGTGGCTCGGATGTCCCGAGAGGAGTCTAGATGTTCGGGTCAGTGTCGTAGGGCCGGATGTTAGGTAGTGGCTCGGATCTCCGGGTTGGCTGGCTGAATCTCGTGTTGCTTTTGGCCGGATTTCTGGCCGAGGTCTGGATGTCCGAGAACTCATGTAGGGGTCGGTTGTCCGGACCGGGGGTAGATATCCAACCACTGAAGCAACCTTCCGTCTTCTTCTCGCTCTTCTTCTGTATTTGTTTCCATGCCTCCCATGTGAATGGTATATGTGTACTCTTGTGTTTGGACTCCTCGATAAGTGTGAAGCTCCACTCGACACTATGCGTGTACACTAGGCACCTCCCGGGCTGCTCCGACTTCACGATGGAATGGCGAGACCCATAAGAGACTTGTCGAGCACGTCGGGTATGAACCGACAACAGAAGCACTGCCGCGCCCCTGCACCGATGGCCATCCTCATCGTTACCAAACTGGACGCCGCACCACCACACTGCCGGCCGGGCACCTGCTGACCGCAATGCCGTAGCGTCTAGCACATGGAGAGCACGAACGAGATCCAATGTTCTTCATGGCGACGCCCCAAATAGGGAAGCGACGATGCCGACGCCGTCGCCCGGACCGACCGGGCCTTAGGCTTTCACCCAAGAGTTGGATCCGAGGAAGTGCACGGGGTGGACTTCACAGCGGCGCCTCCAAGGAGGTAGCACGACGTCCACGGACGCCGAAACAGTCGGCAGACCAAAGCCCAGCAAGCTTTCGCCCGGAGCACCACCCAACACCACAGCCCCACGCACCGCACCTCCGCTAGCCTGCGCACCTCCCACGGAGCCACTGTGTCGTGACCATGAAGGAGCTACCACAAACCTCGTCGACGGCCAGAAGACGCCACCGAGCCAGATCTAGCCGAAATTGGCCAGATTTGGCATCCCCGCCACTGCAATACCACAGATGCCACCAAAGGTCGGCACGCCTCCGGCCAGCGCAAAGCCGAGCCCCATAGAGCAGGAAGAGGAGGGCTATGCCCGCCCCGATTCGCCGAAGATGAGCATCCGGGCGGAAGAACCGGAACCCGCCAACGAAGCAACTGCGGCTACCACCCACGAGAGACACATCTAGGGGCAACCATATCGGAGAAGAGCCGCAGGACGAGCCCCAAAGGCCTACCGGCGCCACTGCCGAGGCCACAGGCCCACCTGGAGCGGTCGAGCCGCGTAGCCGAGAGGGGATTGAACCTCCCCCACCTCGCGTGCCCGCCGCAAGGGGAGGAGAAGAAGACCCCGCCGTACGTGTCTCTTACATGGTGATGCCCATAGGATGCTCCGCGCATCAATCACCGCTACAACTGCGGTTGTTGTGACTCTCGAGACCAATGATAAGTGCGTGTCGAAGATGTCCAGGGGCGCCCACGACGACGAGATATCGTGCTTCGGTAGGCAGACGGTGATAAACCTTGACTCCGACCCTAATCAGTGCTCGTTTCAGCTTAAATTTAAGTTGTTTTAGCTTTAATTGAACTTTAAGTTAGTGCTACTAGTTATTTATGAACCTATGATGTTGTGTTATGAACTAGTACTACCTAAAATTATGCACCACGTGGTCTTAGTCTAGTTTCAATTTTTTTTCGAAATGGAGGCAAAAGCTTTGCCTCATCTCATTAATTAAGAAGAGTTTTGAAATACATGACCGACCGTCCATGGACGGTCTCAATTCGAAAGTCTACTCTCGTGGCACAAGAGAACTCAAATGCTTGGCCCCCGCCAACCCCCAAAGCCTGGCTTCGGTCTTAAATCTAGATGTGATTACATATGGCATGGAGGACACATTCCTAAACACTCGTGTTCCGCTCGTTCCAAATTTCCCATGAAACCAACATGACGACAGATGCGAGGCCCTTTCTCACATTGGTATTGATGCCCACCATGTGGTGCCACCAGTCCTTGACGTTGTCGAAGCTGCTCCAGTCGGCGATGTCCACATTGGTCAAGCCCATCCAAGTCTTGATCTCTGCCCAAATGCGCTTCGTGTATTGACACCGGAAGATGATGTGCGCCGCCGTCTCTGGCTCCCTCTTGCATAATTGGCATAGGTTATAGTTTGGCCATCCTCTTCGTTGAAGCCTGTCCGTGGTCCAAACCCGGTCCTGAATGATAAGCCAAGCAAAGAATTTGTGCTTTGGCGGCGCCCAATTGTTCCACACAGCCGACTTCATTTGTGATGTAGTGGAGTCCCCAAGTTGAGCGTTGTAAGCCGAGGATGCCGAGTATTCACCGGAAGGCGAAGACTTCCAAACGATCTCATCGTCCACATCCTCATCGAGAAAGACCTCCTGTAATCCGACCCAAAGCTCATAATATTCAAGGAAGTGTTGAACTGTGAGTCCAGAATTCATGTTGATATTGACAATCCATCTGTTGAGATCCAAAGCCTTATGCACAGTGTCCTTCTTGTGTTTGGAAATTGCAAAAATGGAGGGAGCGATGTCCTTTGGCTTGCGACCCCCAAGCCAAGGGGAATGCCAGAAAGAGGCATTTTGCCCATTACCAACGGTGATGGCAGTGCAGTCATAAAAAAGTGTCTAGTTTCAATTTTGAGTTTCGGATGACAGGTTTGTGCACAATTGGATTTAAAGAGTTAAATTTGAGGGTTCGGATAGCTCCATACAATTTTTTTTAATTTCACCTATTTAAGGAGGTAAGATTTCAGAAGAAATTTGAGGGGGAATCTTTTGAGCCCTAACCCACCCAATCTAGCCAGAAGTTGCCATTTCGTTTTTCGCTTCTCATTGCCTGATCAAAAAGCAAATTGTTTTGACTTGTAAATCTAAATCTTGGACCCTGTTTTGCTTCCTCCACACGGAGGTTGCATGTTAGGCTAGAATCCACCGGCGTGGAAGAACTCCATCATCAAGCAACCAAGAAGAGAAAAGAAAAATCTCGAGAATGAAGTATGTGGCAGACGAGATTACACGCCGCGCGTAGGTAAAAGCAAGCGCGCTTTGCGATTGGTCCGTCCGTGTACGCGGATGGGATGGTTATGGGCTACGTATGTGGCAAGTGTATCCATTGATTTGCTTTCCATAAATTGTTTCCATTATTGTTCTCATCATTGAGGCGAGATGGGCGACCTGTGTGACACATATATACTAGTGACACACGACCTCGAGTCGACCAAGGGTGATTTCATGTGTGGTCGATAGCGTGATGCGCTGCCTGCATAAATTTCCAGCACGTTATTGTCATCCAAATTACGCTGACAAGCAACCTCTATATAGCTATACATTCATACACGCCTAACTTGTTTCTAAATTATTCACATCCCTTTCTCGCAGAGTAGCTACTTCCGAGCAATTATCACAGAAATCATGCGTGGGTGACAGCAAAATTGCATGCTTGGACAATGGAATTATGGGTGATTAAACAAGATCATCACGATCGACGGTAACCAAGGGCTTGTTCGAATGGAGAATTGGTACTCCCTCCGATTCATATTGCGGCTGCATGTGCAATTGGTACCTGTTGCTGTTTTAGTACAATATAAAGTTATAATAAGGAGTCATACTGATGTAATAATTATTTTTGAAAAATTCCCGGCTGTGACCTCGCGTGAGCTCCTAGCGGCCCTCACCTAGCCCCTCTCGCGGGTGGCCACTCTAGCCCCGGCGCCCACCCTCCTGCCCTCGCCGTTGGCCACTCCGGCTCCGGTGCCCACTCTCTCTTCCCCATGGCTTCCCCTGCTGCCTCTGGCGGCTGGCCCCGGGCCCTTCGGTGGACTGAATCCAGCCCCTCTTTTGCTGGGAGCAGTGCCCGTCGGCCCTTGCCGGCCTCCTTTCGCGCGGCCCTCTGCGCTCCGCCGCCCCTCCCGTCGCCCCAGCCCTCCTCTGCTCCGGTGGTCTGCCCGGACCCCGCGCCCCGCGCTCGGCCCCGGTCCGAGATCCACCGCGTCGTCGAGGCCCCGCTTGCAGCGGTCGATGCGCCCGCTGGCGGCTGGGAGGTGCCCCGTGGGCATCGTCGGAGGGCCCTGCGCCTGTAGCGTCAGCGGCGCCCCCATGCTGCCCGCTCGCGCCGCTCTCCCCGCGATGGCCCCGGTGAGTGCCCTCGGTGCCTGGGGAGGGACGGCCACCCCCTGTCGGAGTGCCGCAAAGATGTCCGGTGCCGCCGCTGTCAGTTCTTCGGGCACATCGCCCGTAACTGCGACCGGTCGCGCTCCTCGGCCTCTCCCTCCGACGCTCCTCCCTCCAAGCGCCCCCGGGCATCCTCGCCCCACTCCTCCGCCACGCCCGTGTTCTCCGGGTCGGGCGGCTCCACTCCGGTCTTCTCTGATGCGACCCTGGTGTGCTTGGGTTCTGGCGGCTCGACACCCGTGCTCTCTGTTGGGGAACGTAGTAATTTCAAAAAAATTCCTACGCACACGCAAGATCATGGTGATGCATAGCAACGAGAGGGGAGAGTGTTGTCTACGTACCCTCGTAGACCGACAGCGGAAGCGTTATGACAACGCGGTTGATGTAGTCGTACGTCTTCATGGCCCGACCGATCAAGCACCGAAACTACGGCACCTCCGAGTTCTAGCACACGTTCAGCTCGATGATGATCCCCGGACTCCGATCCAGCAAAGTGTCGGGGATGAGTTCCGTCAGCACGACGGCGTGGTGACAATCTTGATGTTCTACCGTCGCAGGGCTTCGCCTAAGCACCGCTACAATATTATCGAGGATTATGTTGGAGGGGGCACCGCACACGGCTAAGAGAACGATCACGAAGATCAACTTGTGTGTCTAGAGGTGCCGCCCTGCCCCCGTATATAAAGGAGCAAGGGGGAGGCCGGCCGGCCCTTGTGGGTGCGCCAAGGAGGAGGAGTCCTCCTCCTATAGGAGTAGGACTCCCCTCTTTCCTACTCCTACTAGGAGGGGGAAAGGAAGGGCCCCTCTCCTAGTCCAATTCGGACCAGAGGGGGAGGGGGCGCGCGGCCCACCCTGGCCGCCCCTCTCTCTCTCCACTAGGGCCCATAAGGCCCATTACTTCTCCCGGGGGGTTCCGGTAACCCTCCGGCACTCCGGTTTTCTCCGAAATTACTCGGAACACTTCCGGTGTCCGAATATAGCCGTCCAATATGTCGATCTTTATGTCTCGACCATTTCGAGACTCCTCGTCATGTTCGTGATCACATCCGGGACTCCGAACAAACTTCGGTACATCAAAATATATAAACTCATAATGAAACTGTCATCGTAACGTTAAGCGTGCGGACCCTACGGGTTCGAGAACAATGTAGACATGACCGAGACACGTCTCTGGTCAATAACCAATAGCGGAACCTGGATGCTCATATTGGCTCCTACATATTCTATGAAGATCTTTATCGGTCAGACCGCATAACAATATACGTTGTTCCTTTTGTCATCGGTATGTTACTTGCCCGAGATTCGATCTTCGGTCTCTCAATACCTAGATCAATCTCGTTACCGACAAGTCTCTTTACTCGTTTCTGTAATACATCATCTCGCAACTAACTCATTAGTAGCAATGCTTGCAAGGCTTATATGATGTGTATTACGGAGAGGGCCCAGATATACCTCTCCGACAATCGGAGTGACAAATCCTAATCTCGAAATACGCCAACCCAACATGTACCTTTGGAGACACATGTAGAGCTCTTTTATAATCACCCAGTTACGTTGTGACGTTTGGTAGCACACAAAGTGTTCCTCCGGTAAACGGAAGTTGCATAATCTCATAGTCATAGGAACATGTATAAGTCATGAAGAAAGCAATAGCAACATACTAAACGATCGGGTGCTAAGCTAATGGAATGGGTCATGTCAATCACATCATTCTCCTAATGATGTGATCCCGTTAATCAAATGACAACACCTGTCTATGGTTAGGAAACATAACCATCTTCGATTAACGAGCTAGTCAAGTAGAGGCATACTAGTGATGTTTAGTTTGTCTATGTATTCACACAAGTATTATGTTTCCAGATAATACAATTCTAGCATGACTAATAAACATTTATCATGATATAAGGAAATAAATAATAACTTTATTATTGCCTCTAGGGCATATTTCCTTCAGTCTCCCACTTGCACTAGAGTCAATAATCTAGATTACACAGTAATGATTCTAACACCCATGGAGCTTTGGTGCTAATCATGTGTTGCTCGTGGAAGAGGCTTAGTCAATGGGTCTGCTACATTCAGATCCGTATGTATCTTGCAAATCTCTATGTCTCCCACCTGGACTAGATCCCGGATTGAATTGAAGCGTCTCTTGATGTGCTTGGTTCTCTTGTGAAATCTGGATTCCTTTGCTAAGGCAATTGCACCAGTATTGTCACAAAAGATTTTCATTGGACCCGGTGCACTAGGTATGACACCTAGATCGGATATGAACTCCTTCATCCAGACTCCTTCATTTGCTGCTTCTGAAGCAGCTATGTACTCCTCTTCACATGTAGATCCCGCCACAATGCTTTGTTTAGAACTGCACCAACTGACAGCTCCACCGTTTAATGTAAACACGTATCCGGTTTGCGATTTAGAATCGTCCGGATCAGTGTCAAAGCTTGCATCAACGTAACCATTTACAATGAGCTCTTTGTCACCTCCATATACGAGAAACATATCCTTAGTCCTTTTCAGGTATTTCAGGATGTTCTTGACCGCTGTCTAGTGATCCACTCCTGGATTACTTTGGTACCTCCCTGCTAGACTTATAGCAAGACATACATCAGGTCTGGTACACAACATTGCATACATGATAGAGCCTATGGCTGAAGCATAGGGAACATCTTTCATTTTCTCTCTATCTTCTGCAGTGGTCGGGCATTGAGTCTTACTCAACTTCACACCTTGTAACACAGGCAAGAATCCTTTCTTTGCTTGATCCATTTTGAACTTTTTCAAAACTTTGTCAAGGTATGTGCTTTGTGAAAGTCCAATTAAGCGTCTTGATCTATCTCTATAGATCTTAATGCCCAATATGTAAGCAGCTTCACCGAGGTCTTTCATTGAAAAACTCTTATTCAAGTATCCCTTTATGCTATCCAGAAATTCTATATCATTTCCGATTAGTAATATGTCATCTACATATAATATCAGAAATGCGACAGAGCTCCCACTCACTTTCTTGTAAATACAGGATTCTCCAAAAGTCTGTACAAAACCAAATGCTTTGATCACACTATCAAAGCGTTTATTCCAACTCCGAGAGGCTTGCACTAGTCCATAAATGGATCGCTGGAGCTTGCACACTTTGTTAGCTCCTTTTGGATCGATAAAACCTTCCGGCTGCATCATATACAACTCTTCTTCCAGAAATCCATTCAGGAATGCAGTTTTGACATCCATCTGCCAAATTTCATAATCGTAAAATGAGGCAATTGCTAACATGATTCGGACAGACTTAAGCATCGCTACGGGTGAGAAGGTCTCATCGTAGTCAATCCCTTGAACTTGTCGAAAACCTTTTTGCGACAAGTCGAGCTTTGTAGACAGTAACATTACCGTTAGCGTCAGTCTTCTTCTTAAAGATCCATTTATTCTCAATTGCTTGTCGATTATTGGGCAAGTCAACCAAAGTCCACACTTTGTTCTCATACATGGATCCCATCTCAGATTTCATGGCTTCAAGCCATTTTGCGGAATCTGGGCTCACCATCGCTTCTTCATAGTTCGTAGGTTCATCATGATCTAGTAGCATGACTTCCAGAACAGGATTACCGTACCACTCTGGTGCAGATCTTACTCTGGTTGATCTACGAGGTTCAGTAGCAACTTGTTCTGAAATTTCATGATCATCATCATTAGCTTCCTCACTAATTGGTGTAGGTGTCACAGAAACCGGTTTCTGTGATGTACTACTTTCCAATAAGGGAGTAGGTACAGTTACCTCATCAAGTTCTACTTTCCCTCCCACTCACTTCTTTCGCGAGAAACTCCTTCTCTAGAAAGTTTCTGAATTTAACAACAAAAGTCTTGCCTTCGGATCTGTGATAGAAGGTGTATCCAACAGTTTCCTTTGGATATCCTATGAAGACACATTTCTCCGATTTGGGTTCGAGCTTATCAGGTTGAAGCTTTTTCACATAAGCATCGCAGCCCCAAACTTTAAGAAACGACAACTTTGGTTTCTTGCCAAACCATAGTTCATAAGGCATCGTCTCAACGGATTTTGATGGTGCCCTCTTTAACGTGAATGCGGTCGTCTCTAAAGCATAACCCCAAAACGATAGCGGTAAATCAGTAAGAGACATCAAAGATCGCACCATATCTAGTAAAGTACGATTACGACGTTCAGACACACCATTACGCTGTGGTGTTCCGGGTGGCGTGAGTTGCGAAACTATTCCGCATTGTTTCAAATGTACACCAAACTCGTAACTCAAATATTCTCCTCCACGATCATATCGTAGAAATTTTATTTTCTTGTTACGATGATTTTCAACTTCACTTTGAAATTCTTTGAATTTTTCAAATGTTTCAGACTTATGTTTCATTAAGTAGATATACCCATATCTGCTTAAGTCATCTGTGAAGGTGAGAAAATAACGATATCCACCACGAGCCTCAACATTCATCGGACCACATACATCTGTATGTATGATTTCCAACAAATCTGTTGCTCTCTCCATAGTACCGGAGAACGGTGTTTTTGTCATCTTGCCCATAAGGCACGGTTCGCAAGTACCAAGTGATTCATAATCAAGTGGTTCCAAAAGCCCATCAGTATGGAGCTTCTTCATGCGCTTTACACCGATATGACCCAAATGGCAGTGCCACAAATAAGTTGCACTATCATTATCAACTCTGCATCTTTTGGCTTCAACATTACGAATATGTGTGTCACTACTATCGAGATTTAATAAGAATAGACCACTCTTTAAGGGTGCATGACCATAAAAGATATTACTCATATAAATAGAACAACCATTATTCTCTGATATAAATGAATAACTGTCTCGCATCAAACAAGATCCAGATATAATGTTCATGCTCAACGCTGGCACCAAATAACAATTATTTAGGTCTAATACTAATCCCGAAGGTAGATGTAGAGGTAGCGTGCCGACCGCGATCACATCGACTTTGGAACCATTTCCCACGCGCATCGTCACCTCGTCCTTAGCCAATCTTTGCTTAATTCGTAGTCCCTGTTTCGAGTTGCAAATATTAGCAACAGAACCAGTATCAAATACCTAGGTACTACTGCGAGCATTAGTAAGGTACACATCAATAACATGTATATCACATATACCTTTGTTCACCTTGCCATCCATCTTATCCGCCAAATACTTGGGGCAGTTCCGCTTCCAGTGACCAGTCTGCTTGCAGTAGAAGCACTCAGTTTCAGGCTTAGGTCCAGATTTGGGTTTCTTCTCTTGAGCAGCAACTTGCTTGCTGTTCTTCTTGAGGCTTCCTTTCTTCTTCCCTTTGCCCTTTTTCTTGAAACTAGTGGTCTTGTTGACCATCAACACTTGATGCTCCTTCTTGATTTCTACCTCCGCAGCTTTCAGCATTGCGTAGAGCTCGGGAATTGTCTTATCCATCCCTTGCATATTATAGTTCATCACGAAGCTCTTGTAGCTAGGTGGAAGTGATTGGAGAATTCTGTCAATGACGCAATCATCTGGAAGATTAACTCCCAATTGAATCAAGTGATTATTATACCCAGACATTTTGAGTATATGATCACTGACAGAACTATTCTTCTCCATCTTGCAGCTATAGAACTTATTGGAGACTTCATATCTCTCAATCCGAGCATTTGCTTGAAATATTAACTTCAACTCCTGGAACATCTCATATGATCCATGAAGTTCAAAACGTCGTTGAAGACCCGATCCTAAGCCGTAAAGTATGGCACATTGAACTATCGAGTAGTCATCAGCTTTGCTCTGCCAGACGTTCTTAACGTCGTCAGTTGCATCAGCAGCAGGCCTGGCACCTAGCGGTGCTTCCAGGACGTAACTTTTCTGTGCAACAATGAGGAGAATCCTCAAGTTACGGACCCAGTCCGTGTAATTGCTACCATCATCTTTCAACTTTGCTTTCTCAAGGAACGCATTAAAATTCAACGGAACAACAGCACAGGCCATCTATCTACAATCAAACATAAACAAGCAAGATACTATCAGGTACTAAGTTCATGATAAATTTAAGTTCAATTAATCATATTACTAAAGAACTCCCACTTAGATAGACATCCCTCTAATCCTCTAAGTGATCACGTGATCCAAATCAACTAAACCATGTCTGATCATCACGTGAGATGGAGTAGTTTCAATGGTGAACATCACTATGTTGATCATATCTACTATATGATTCACGCTCGACCTTTCGGTCTCCGTGTTCCGAGGCCATATCTGTTATATGCTAGACTCATTAAGTTAAACCTGAGTATTCCGCATGTGCAACTGTTTTGCACCTGTTGTATTTGAATGTAGAGCCTATCACACCCGATCATCACGTGGTGTCTCAGCACGAAGAACTTTCGCAACGGTGCATACTCAAGGAGAACACTTTTACTATGATAATTTAGTGAGGGATCGTCTTATAATGCTACCGTCAATCAAAGCAAGATAAGATGCATAAAAGATAAACATCAAATGCAATCAATATAAGTGATATGATATGGCCATCATCATCTTGTGCTTGTGATCTCCATCTCCGAAGCATCGTCATGATCACCATCGTCACCGGCGCGACACCTTGATCTCCATCGCAGCATCGTTGTCGTCTCGCCAATCTTATGCTTCTACGACTATCGCTACCGCTTAGTGATAAAGTAAAGCATTACAGGGCGATTGCATTGCCTACAATAAAGCGACAACCATATGGCTCCTGCCAGTTGCCGATAACTCGGTTACAAAACATGATCATCTCATACAATAAAATTTAGCATCATGTCTTGACCATATCACATCACAACATACCCTGCAAAAACAAGTTAGACGTCCTCTACTTTGTTTGTTGCAAGTTTTACGTGGCTGCTACGGGCTTAAGCAAAAACCAATCTTACCTACGCATCAAAACCACAACGATAGTTTGTCAAGTTGGTGTTGTTTTAACCTTCGCAAGGACCGGACGTAGCCACAGTCGGTTCAACTAAAGTTGGAGAAACTGACGCCCGCTAGCCACCTGTGTGCAAAGCACGTCGGTAGAACCAGTCTCGCGTAAGCGTACGCGTAATGTCGGTCCGGGCCGCTTCATCCAACAATACCACCGAACCAAAGTATGACATGCTGGTAAACAGTATGACTTATATCACCCACAACTCACTTGTGTTCTACTCGTGCATATAACATCAACACATAAAACCTAGGCTCTGATACCACTGTTGGGGAACATAGTAATTTCAAAAAAAAATCCTACGCACACGCAAGATCATGGTGATGCATAGCAACGAGAGGGGAGAGTGTTGTCTATGTACCCTCGTAGACTGACAGCGGAAGCGTTATGACAACGCGGTTGAAGTAGTCGTACGTCTTCACGGCCCGACCGATCAAGCATCGAAACTACGGCACCTCCGAGTTCTAGCACACATTCAGCTCGATGACGATC
Source organism: Aegilops umbellulata (assembly GCA_032464435.1). Classification (NCBI taxonomy): domain Eukaryota; kingdom Viridiplantae; phylum Streptophyta; class Magnoliopsida; order Poales; family Poaceae; genus Aegilops; species Aegilops umbellulata. The sequence goes on from CP136056.1 coordinate 297,256,410, forward strand.
CCTGGACTCCGATCCAGCAAAGTGTCGGGGATGAGTTCCGTCAGCACGACGGCGTGGTGACGATCTTGATGTTCTACCGTCGCAGGGCTTCGCCTAAGCACCGCTACAATATTATCGAGGAATATGGTGGAGGGGGGCACCGCACACGGCTAAGAGAACGATCACGAAGATCAACTTGTGTGTCTAGAGGTGCCCCCTGCCCCCGTATATAAAGGAGCAAGGGGGAGGCCGGCCGGCCCTTGTGGGTGCGCCAAGGAGGAGGAGTCCTCCTCCTAGTAGGAGTAGGAGGACTCCCCTCTTTCCTACTCCTACTAGGAGGGGGAAAGGAAGGGGGAGAGGGAGAAGGAAAGGGGGGTGCCGCCCCCCTCTCCTAGTCCAATTCAGACCAGAGGGGGAGGGGGCGCGCGGCCCACCCTGGCCGCCCCTCTCTCTCTCTCTCCACTAGGGCCCATAAGGCCCATTACTTCTCCCGGGGGGTTCCGGTAACCCTCCGGCACTCCGGTTTTCTCCGAAATCACTCGGAACACTTCCGGTGTCCGAATATAGCCGTCCAATATATCGATCTTTATGTATCGACCATTTCGATACTCCTCGTCATGTCCGTGATCACATCCGGGACTCCGAACAAACTTCGGTGCATCAAAATATATAAACTCATAATGAAATTGTCATCGTAACGTTAAGCGTGCGGACCCTACGGGTTCGAGAACAATGTAGACATGACCGAGACACGTCTCTGGTCAATAACCAATAGCGGAACCTGGATGCTCATATTGGCTCCTACATATTCTACGAAGATCTTTATCGGTCAGACCGCATAACAATATACGTTGTTCCCTTTGTCATCGGTATGTTACTTGCCCGAGATTCGATCGTCGGTATCTCTATACCTAGTTCAATCTCGTTACCGGCAAGTCTCTTTACTCATTTCTGTAATACATCATCTCGCAACTAACTCATTAGTAGCAATGCTTGCAAGGCTTATATGATGTGTATTACCAAGAGGGCCCAGAGATACCTCTCCGACAATCGGAGTGACAAATCCTAATCTCGAAATACGCCAACCCAACATGTACCTTTGGAGACACCTGTAGAGCTCCTTTATAATCACCCAGTTACGTTGTGACGTTTGGTAGCACACAAAGTGTTCCTCCGGTAAACGGGAGTTGCATAATCTCATAGTCATAGGAACATGTATAAGTCATGAAGAAAGCAATAGCAACATACCAAACGATCGGGTGCTTAGCTAATGGAATGGGTCATGTAAATCACATCATTCTCCTAATGATGTGATCCCGTTAATCAAATGACAACACCTGTCTATGGTTAGGAAACATAACCATCTTCGATTAACGAGCTTGTCAAGTAGAGGCATACTGGTGACGTTTAGTTTGGCTATGTATTCACACAAGTATTATGTTTCCGGATAATACAATTCTAGCATGAATAATAAACATTTATCATGATATAAGGAAATAAATAATAACTTTATTATTGCCTCTAGGGCATATTTCCTTCACTCTCCGGGTCACCCGTGTTCGCCGGGTCTGCTGGAGGTGCCGCGTCGGTGCTCTCTGGGTTGTGGTCCGCCCCCCGTCGTCGGTTGCGCCCTCCGCCGCCGTCTCCCCCCTCCGTCCTCGTCGGGTTCCCCTGCTTTTGATCCTGGCTCTGCAGATACCCAGGCCATCTCTGCCAAGACGGGACATCCCTCCCGCAGGCCGGCCAGTGTCGTGTGTTACCTCCCATGGTCTGCCCCCATTGTGGAGGCCGAGGCCGCACTGCAGCAGCGCGCGCTCATCATCATCGTCGCCGACGCCCGCTCCGGCATCTCCGTCGAGGATGTCGCGGCTCTGCTCCGCGCCAAGTGCCCCCTGGCTCCTGATGCGTTCTCCCTGCACCGTCGCTGCCCTGATGAGTTCCTCATTTGCTTCCGCGCCGCAGCTGATCGCGCGCGTGTCGCCTCGTCCATCTTCCGCTACCGGCGCTTTCGCCTGTTGATCCACCCCTGGAGCGACTCCGCCGGTGCTGAGCCGGTCACCGCGCGCTTCTTCGTCTTTCTGGAGGTGGGCGGGATCCCTGACCATGCTTGGGAGCGAGCTACCGCTGAGACTCTGCTCTCCCCATTCTACGACATCGACGCTCTCGCTCCCGAGACGGCCAGCATGGCGGATATGTCGGCTTTCCGGCTCTCCGCCTGGACTCTCAACCCCGAAGCCATTCCTCGCCCGTCTGAGCTCCTCCTCACCACGCCGAGCGCGGCGGTGGAGCCGGCTGACCCGAACCTGGTGTTTTGTTTTGGTCACGCCATGCTGCGCTTCCCGGTTTCCATCCGTGTTTCCGCTTCTGAGGACTACCACCTTCCTGTCGGCCATGCTCCCGGCCGCGCTCCCGATGGTGGTGACCGTGATCCTGCGGGGACTTCACCCCCTCCCCGCTGCTCCCGCCTCCCTATCCCCGTCGCCATGACTTCTACCCGCGCGCTGCTGGCGGCTCTGCTGCGGGTGGGAGCCATCATCGCTGGCGCTCCTCCCCTCCTGCGCCTCGGGGCTGGCAAGGCATTTTGGGCCCACACCCTTCTACGGTCTGCACGCGTCGTGGGCCACCTGTGTCCAGCCGCCTGATCTTCCCCCCTTGGCAAAAGTCGCGGAGTTGCCGCATCCGGCGTGTGGTCCCTCCCCGTGTTCGGCCGCCTCCTCTCCCACCTTCCCTGCTTTGGATTCAAACAGGGTCAACAGGATGGACCTGGTCACCTTGGACCCGTCCCCCTCTGAGGGCGTGCAGCTTGGCGACATCAGGATGGCAGATCCTGAAGGAAATATGCCCTAGAGGCAATAATAAAGTTATTATTTATTTCCTTATATCATGATAAATGTTTATTATTCATGCTAGAATTGTATTAACTGGAAACATAATACATGTGTGAATACATAGACAAACAGAGTGTCACTAGTATGCCTCTACTTGACTAGCTCATTAATCAAAGATGGTTATGTTTCCTAGCCATGAACAAAGAGTTGTTATTTGATTAACGAGATCACATCATTAGTTGAATGATCTGATTGACATGACCCATTCCATTAGCATAGCACCCGATCGTTTAGTATGTTGCTATTGCTTTTATCCATGACTTATACATGTTCCTTTAAACTATGAGATTATGCAACTCCCGTTTGCCGTAGGAACACTTTGTGTGCTACCAAACGTCACAACGTAACTGGGTGATTATAAAGGTGCTCTACAGGTGTCTCCGAAGGTACATATTGGGTTGGCGTATTTTGAGATTAGGATTTGTCACTCCGATTGTCGGAGAGGTATCTCAGGGCCTTCTCGGTAATGCACATCACATAAAGCCTTGCAAGCATTGCAACCAATGAGTTAGTTGCGAGATGATGTATTACGGAACGAGTAAAGAGACTTGCCGGTAACGAGATTGAACTAGGTATTGGATACCGACGATCGAATCTCGGGCAAGTAACATACCGATGACAAAGGGAACAACGTATGTTGTTATGCGGTTTGACCGATAAAGATCTTCGTAGAATATGTAGGAGCCCATATGGTCATCCAGGTCCCGCTGTTGGTTATTGACCGGAGACGTGTCTCGGTCATGTCTACATTGTTCTCGAACCGTAGGGTCCGCACGCTTAGCGTTACGATGACAGTTTATGAGTTTATACATTTTGATGAACCGAAGGAGTTCGGAGTCCCGGATGTGATCACGGACATGACGAGGAGTCTCGAAATGGTCGAGACGTAAAGAATGATATATTGGAAGCCTATGTTTGGACATCGGATGCATTCCAGGTGAAATCAGGATTTTACCGGAATACCGGGAGGGTTACCGGAACCCCCCAGGAGCATAATGGGCCAACATGGGCCTTGGAGGAGAGGTGAGAGGGCTGCCCTCATGGGCTGCGCGCCTCCCCCCCTTCCCCTAGTCCTATTAGGACTAGGAGAGGTGGGCGCCCCCTCTCTCTCTCTGCCCCTTGGAGAATCCTAGTCCAACTAGGATTGGGGGGGAATCCTACTCCCAGAGGGAGTAGGACTCTCCTGGCGCGCCAGGCTTGGCCGGCCAGCCCCTCCCCCTTGGCTCCTTTATATACGGGGGCAGGGGGCACCCCAAAGACACACAAGTTGATCTACGGATCGTTCCTTAGCCGTGTGCGGTGCCCCCTTCCACTAAATTCCACCTCGATCATATCGTTGCAGTGCTTAGGCGAAGCCCTGCGCCGGTAACACATCAAGATCGTCACCACGCCGTCGTGCTGACGGAACTCTTCCTCGACGCTTTGCTGGATCGGAGCCCGGGGATCGTCATCGAGCTGAACGTGTGCCAAGAACTCGGAGGTGCCGGAGTAACGGTGTTGTGATCGGTTGGATCGCGAGGAGAACGTACGACTACTTCCTCTATGTTGTGTCAACGCTTCCGCTTCGGTCTACGAGGGTACGTAGACAACACTCTCCCCTCTCGTTGCTATGCATCACCATGATCTTGCGTGTGCGTAGGAATTTTTTTGAAATTACTACGTTCCCCAACAGTGGCATCCGAGCCTAGGTTTTTATGGTATGATGTTATTTGCACGAGTAGAACACAAGTGAGTTGTGGACGATACAAGTCATACTGCCTACCAGCATGTCATACTTTGGTTCAGCGGTATTGTTGGACGAGACGATCCGGACCAACCTTACGCGTACGCTTACGCGAGACCGGTTCCCTCGACGTGCTTTGCACATAGATGGCTTGCGGAAGACTGTCTCTCCAACTTTAGTTGAACCGAGTGTGGCTACGCCCAGTCCTTGAGAAGGTTAAAACGGAGTCTATTTGACAAACTATCGTTGTGGTTTTGATGCGTAGGTAAGATGAGTTCTTGCTTAAAGCCCGTAGCAGCCACGTAAAACTTGCAACAACAAAGTAGAGGACGTCTAACTTGTTTTTGCAGGGCATGTTGTGATGTGATATGGTCAAGACATGATGCTAAATTTTATTGTATGAGATGATCATGTTTTGTAACCGAGTTATCGGCAACTGGCAGGAGCCATATGGTTGTCGCTTTATTGTATGCAATGCAATCGCGATGTAATGCTTTACTTTATTACTAAGCGGTAGTGATAGTCGTGGAAGCATAAGATTGGCGAGACGACAACGATGCTACGATGGAGATCAAGGTGTCGCGCCGGTGACGATGGTGATCATGACGGTGCTGCAGAGATGGAGATCACAAGCACAAGATGATGATGGCCATATCATATCACTTATATTGATTGCATGTGATGTTTATCTTTTATGCATCTTATCTTGCTTTGTTTGACGGTAGCATTATAAGATGATCTCTCACTAAATTATCAAGAAGTGTTCTCCCTGAGTATGCACCGTTGCGAAAGTTCTTCGTGCTGAGACACCACGTGATGATCGGGTGTGATAGGCTCTACGTTCAAATACAACGGGTGCAAAACAGTTGCACACGCGGAATACTCAGGTTTAACTTGACGAGCCTAGCATATACAGATATGGCCTCGGAACACAGAGACCGAAAGGTTGAGCGTGAATCATATAGTAGATATGATCAACATAGTGATGTTCACCATTGAAACTACTCCATCTCACGTGATGATCGGACATGGTTTAGTTGATTTGGATCACGTGATCACTTAGAGGATTAGAGGGATGTCTATCTAAGTGGGAGTTCTTAAGTAATATGATTAATTGAACTTAAATTTATCATGAACTTAGTACCTGATAGTATCTTGCTTGTCTATGTTGTGTAGATAGATGGCTCGTGCTGTTGTTCCGTTGAATTTTAATGCGTTCCTTGAGAAAGCAAAGTTGAAAGATGATGGTAGCAATTACACGGACTGGGTCCGTAACTTGAGGATTATCCTCATTGCTGCACAGAAGAATTACGTCCTGGAAGCACCGCTAGGTGCCAGGCCTGGTGCAAGAGCTACGCCAGATGTTGTGAACGTCTGGCAAAGCAAAGCTGATGACTACTCTATAGTTCAGTGTGCCATGCTTTACGGCTTAGAACCGGGACTTCAACGACGTTTTGAACACCATGGAGCATATGAGATGTTCCAGGAGTTAAAGTTAATATTTCAAGCAAATGCCCGGATTGTGAGATATGAAGTCTCCAATAAATTCTATAGCTGTAAAATGGAGGAGAACGGTTCTGTCAGTGAGCATATACTCAGAATGTCTGGGTATAACAATCACTTGATTCAACTGGGAGTTAATCTTCCGGATGATTGCGTCATTGACAGAATTCTCCAATCACTACCACCAAGCTACAAGAGCTTCGTGATGAACTATAATATGCAAGGGATGACCAAAACTATGCCCGAGCTCTTCGCGATGCTGAAAGCCGCGGAGGTAGAAATCAAAAAGGAGCATCAAGTGTTGATGGTTAACAAAACCACTAGTTTCAAGAAAAAGGGCAAAGGGAAGAAAAAGGGGAACTTCAAAAGAACAACAAGCAAGTTGCTAATCAAGAGAAGAAACCCAAGTCTGGACCTAAGCCTGAAACTGAGTGCTTCTATTGCAAGCAGACTGGTCACTGGAAGCGGAACTGCCCCAAGTATTTGGCGGATAAGAAGGATGGCAAGGTTAACAAAGGTATATATGATATACATGTTATTGATGTGTACCTTACTAATTCTCGCAGTAGCACCTGGGTATTTGATACTGGTTCTGTTGCTAATATTTGCAACTCAAAACAGGGGCTACGGATTAAGCGAAGATTGGCTAAGGATGAGGTGACGATGCGCGTGGGAAATGGTTCCAAAGTCGATGTGATCGCGGTCGGCACGCTACCTCTACATCTACCTTCGGGATTAATATTAGATCTAAATAATTGTTATTTAGTACCAGCGTTGAGCATGAACATTATATCTGGATCTTGTTTGATGCGAGACGGTTATTCATTTAAATCAGAGAATAATGGTTGTTCTATTTATATGAGTAATATCTTTTATGGTCATGCACCATTAAACAATGGTTTGTTCTTACTTAATCTCGATAGTAGTAATACACATATTCATAATGTTGAAGCCAAAAGATACAGAGTTGATAATGATAGTGCAACTTATTTGTGGCACTGCCGTTTAGGTCATATCGGTGTAAAACGCATGAAGAAACTCCATACTGATGGACTTTTGGAGTCACTTGATTATGAATCACTTGGCACTTGCGAACCGTGCCTTATGGGCAAGATGACTAAAACACCGTTCTCCGGTACTGTGGAGAGAGCAACAGATTTATTGGAAATCATACATACTGATGTATGTGGTCCAATGAATGTTGAGGCTCGTGGCGGATATCGTTATTTTCTCACCTTCACTGATGATTTAAGCAGATATGGGTATATCTACTTAATGAAACACAAGTCTGAAACATTTGAAAAGTTCAAAGAATTTCAGAGTGAAGTAGAAAATCATCGTAACAAGAAAATAAAGTTTCTACGATCTGATCGTGGAGGAGAATATTTGAGTTACGAGTTTGGTCTACATTTGAAACAATGCGGAATAGTTTCGCAACTCACGCCACCCGGAACACCATAACGTAATGGTGTGTCCGAACGTCGTAATCGTACTTTACTAGATATGGTACGATCTATGATGTCTCTTACCGATTTACCGCTATCTTTTTGGGGTTATGCTTTAGAGACGGCCGCATTCACGTTAAATAGGGTACCATCAAAATCCGTTGAGACGACGCCTTATGAACTGTGGTTTGGCAAGAAACCAAAGTTGTCGTTTCTTAAATTTTGGGGCTGCGATGCTTATGTGAAAAAGCTTCAACCTGATAAGCTCGAACCCAAATCGGAAAAATGTGTCTTCATAGGATACCCAAAGGAGACTATTGGGTATACCTTCTATCACAGATCCGAAGGCAAGATTTTTGTTGCTAAAGTCGGAAACTTTCTAGAGAAGGAGTTTCTCTCGAAAGAAGTGAGTGGGAGGAAAGTAGAACTTGATGAGATAATAGTATCTACTCCCTTATTGAGAAGTAGTATATCACAGAAATCTGTTTCTGTGACACCTACATCAAATAGAGAGGAAGCTAATGATAATGATCATGAAACTTCAGATCAAGTCTCTACTGAGCTTCGTAGATCAACCAGAGTAAGATCCGCACCAGAGTGGTACGGTAATCCTATTTTGGAAGTCATGTTACTAGACCATGATGAACCTACGAGCTATGAAGAAGCGATGGTGAGCCCAGATTCCGCAAAGTGGCTTGAGGCCATGAAATCTGAGATGGGATCCATGTATGAGAACAAAGTGTGGACTTTGGTTGACTTGCCCGATGATCGGCAAGCAATTGAGAATAAATGGATTTTTAAGAAGAAGACTGACGCTGATGGTAATGTTACTGTCTATAAAGCTCGACTTGTTGCAAAAGGTTTTCGACAAGTTCAAGGGATTGACTACGATGAGACTTTCTCACCCGTAGCGATGCTTAAGTCTGTCCGAATCATGTTAGCAGTTGCCGCATTTTATGATTATGAAATTTGGCAAATGGATGTCAAAACTGCATTCCTGAATGGATTTCTGGAAGAAGAGTTGTATATGATGCAACCAGAAGGTTTTGTCGATCCAAAGGGAGCTAACAAAGTGTGCAAGCTCCAGCGATCCATTTATGGACTGGTGCAAGCCTCTCGGAGTTGGAATAAACGCTTTGATAGTGTGATCAAGGCATTTGGTTTTATACAGACTTTTGGAGAAGCCTGTATTTACAAGAAAGTGAGTGGGAGCTCTGTAGCATTTCTGATATTATATGTGGATGACATATTACTGATCGGAAATAATATAGAATTTCTGGATAGCATAAAGGGATACTTGAATAAGAGTTTTTCAATGAAAGACCTCGGTGAAGCTGCTTACATATTGGGCATTAAGATCTATAGAGATAGATCAAGACGCTTAATAGGACTTTCACAAAGCACATACCTTGACAAAGTTTTGAAAAAGTTCAAAATGGATCAGGCAAAGAAAGGGTTCTTGCCTATGGCACAAGGTGTGAAGTTGAGTAAGACTCAATGCCCGACCACCGCAGAAGATAGAGAGAAAATGAAAAATGTTCCCTATGCTTCAGCCATAGGCTCTATCATGTATGCAATGCTGTGTACCAGACCTGATGTATGCCTTGCTGTAAGTTTAGCAGGCAGGTACCAAAGTAATCCAGGAGTGGATCACTGGACAGCGGTCAAGAACATCCTTAAGTACTTGAGAAGGACTAAGGATATGCTTCTCATTTATGGAGGTGACAAAGAGCTCGTCGTAAACGGTTATGTCGATGCGAGTTTTGACACTGATCCGGACAATTCTAAATCACAAACCGGATACGTATTTACATTAAACGGTGGAGCTGTCAGTTGGTGCAGTTCTAAACAAAGCGTCGTGGCGGGATCTACATGTGAAGCTGAGTACATAGCCGCTTCGGAAGCAGCTAATGAAGGAGTCTGGATGAAAGAGTTCATATCCGATCTAGGTGTTGTACCTAGCGTATCGGGTCCAATGAAAATCTTTTGTGACAATACTGGTGCAATTGCCTTGGCAAAGGAATCCAGATTTCACAAAAGAACCAAACACATCAAGAGACGCTTCAACTCCATCCGGGATTTGGTCCAGGTGGGAGACATAGAGATATGCAAGATACATACGGATCTGAATATTGCAGACCCGTTGACTAAGCCTCTTCCACGAGCAAAACATGATCAGCACCAAGACTCCATGGGTGTTAGAATCATTACTTTGTAATCTAGATTATTGACTCTAGTGCAAGTGGGAGACTGAAGGAAATATGCCCTAGAGGCAATAATAAAGTTATTATTTATTTCCTTATATCATGATAAATGTTTATTATTCATGCTAGAATTGTATTAACTGGAAACATAATACATGTGTGAATACATAGACAAACAGAGTGTCACTAGTATGCCTCTACTTGACTAGCTCATTAATCAAAGATGGTTATGTTTCCTAGCCATGAACAAAGAGTTGTTATTTGACTAACGAGATCACATCATTAGTTGAATGATCTGATTGACATGACCCATTCCATTAGCATAGCACCCGATCGTTTAGTGTGTTGCTATTGCTTTTATCCATGACTTATACATGTTCCTTTAAACTATGAGATTATGCAACTCCCGTTTGCCGTAGGAACACTTTGTGTGCTACCAAACGTCACAACGTAACTGGGTGATTATAAAGGTGCTCTACAGGTGTCTCCGAAGGTACATATTGGGTTGGCATATTTCGAGATTAGGATTTGTCACTCCGATTGTCGGAGAGGTATCTCAGGGCCTTCTCGGTAATGCACATCACATAAAGCCTTGCAAGCATTGCAACCAATGATTTAGTTGCGAGATGATGTATTACGGAACGAGTAAAGAGACTTGCCGGTAACGAGATTGAACTAGGTATTGGATACCGACGATCGAATCTCGGGCAAGTAACATACCGATGACAAAGGGAACAACGTATGTTGTTATGCGGTTTGACCGATAAAGATCTTCGTAGAATATGTAGGAGCCAATATGGGCATCCAGGTCCTGCTGTTGGTTATTGACCGGAGACGTGTCTCGGTCATGTCTACATTGTTCTCGAACCGTAGGGTCCGCACGCTTAACGTTACGATGACAGTTTATGAGTTTATACATTTTGATGAACCGAAGGAGTTCGGAGTCCCGGATGTGATCACGGACATGACGAGGAGTCTCGAAATGGTCGAGACGTAAAGAATGATATATTGGAAGCCTATGTTTGGACATCGGATGCATTCCAGGTGAAATCAGGATTTTACCGGAATACCGGGAGGGTTACCGGAACCCCCCAGGAGCATAATGGGCCAACATGGGCCTTGGAGGAGAGGTGAGAGGGCTGCCCTCATGGGCTGCGCGCCTCCCCCCCTTCCCCTAGTCCTATTAGGACTAGGAGAGGTGGGCGCCCCCCCTCTCTCTCTCTCCCCCTTGGAGAATCCTAGTCCAACTAGGATTGGGGGGGGGGGGAATCCTACTCCCAGAGGGAGTAGGACTCTCCTGGCGCGCCAGGCTTGGCCGGCCAGCCCCTCCCCCTTGGCTCCTTTATATACGGGGGCAGGGGGCACCCCAAAGACACACAAGTTGATCTACGGATCGTTCCTTAGCCGTGTGCGGTGCCCCCTTCCACTAAATTCCACCTCGATCATATCGTTGCAGTGCTTAGGCGAAGCCCTGCGCCGGTAACACATCAAGATCGTCACCACGCCGTCGTGCTAACGGAACTCTTCCTCGACGCTTTGCTGGATCGGAGCCCGGGGATCGTCATCGAGCTGAACGTGTGCCAAGAACTCGGAGGTGCCGGAGTAACGGTGCTGTGATCGGTTGGATCGCGAGGAGAACGTACGACTACTTCCTCTACGTTGTGTCAACGCTTCCGCTTCGGTCTACGAGGGTACGTAGACAACACTCTCCCCTCTCGTTGCTATGCATCACCATGATCTTGCGTGTGCGTAGGAAATTTTTTGAAATTACTACGTTCCCCAACAGATCCGTCCCCCTCTGCGGACGTGCCGCTTGGCGACATCAGGGTGGCAGACCTGTCGCCTGTCCCCTTGGTCGCTGGCCCGCCCCCTCTGGCCGCTCTGCATGGCGTGTGCCCCCCTTCCGCTGCCTGCGCGCTGCCCCTCTGCCCGCAGCTTTCCACAGAGATTCCGTCCGGCCCCACCTGCGCAGCTGATCTTGATCCCGTGGTGCCATGCAGCCCATGCATGACAGCGGCCACTGGCGACCCCACGGGCCTGATCCCTTTCGCGCATGTTCTGTCGGGACAGGTGGACCCTGCTTCTGCTCCCAATGTTGAGTGCCCATCCGGCCCCTCCCTGTCCATGCAACCCATGCATGACAGCGACCACGTACCTCGCCCTCCTCCGCCTGCTGTGCTCGCCAACACCGACACAACCCTTGCTGTCTACGTGGATTCGGTCTGCACCGCCATCGCTCCTCCGCTCCTTGCTACCCCATGTCGGCGCCGGCGTGTTGTTCCATTGGATTTCACCCCGCGCAGGAGTGATCGCCTCGCCAAGTCCGATCGCGGACTAAACTCGGAGATGAAGGCCAAGCACGTCCTTTTACGGCGTGTCGGCCTTCTATAGGACGATGAGATCATCTCCAACGCGACCCTCGACAAATATGCCAAGCTCTTCGAGCGCTCGCTCGCCGTCGACGTGATCCAGGCATTTGCTGAATTCTATGGATGGGAGGTGCCTTCGGAAGATTTGCTAGTCGCCTTGCACCAACCATCCCCGTCCGCAATTGTGGCTGCATAGTCATCTACTGGATCACGCCCGCTGTCCGTCCGGTTCTTAACCCTTTTGTAATGGATCACAACCTCAAGTGTATGCTCTGGAATGTGCGTGGACTGAACTCCGGTGCCAAGCGCTCCGCCGTCCGTAGTGTCATCGTCTCCGACTTGCCTTCCATTGTCTGCCTCCAGGAGACCAAGCTCGACGTTGTCACGCTGCCGCTTGTGGTTGATATGCTCGGGCCTTCCTTTGATGGCTTCTTCTTCCTTCCTGCGGACGAGACCCGTGGAGGCATTCTTCTAGCTTGGCGTAGCTCCGTCGTTAGCGTCTCCAACCCTTCCTATGGCACCCATCACCTCACGGCGGCGGTCTCTTCGCTCGCTGGGGACCGGCATTGGTGGCTCACCGGGGTCTATGGGCCTCAAAGTGACTCTGAGAAGATGTGTTTCCTGGCCGATCTGCATGAGGAAAGGGCTAACTGCGCTGGCCCCTAGGTCCTTGGCGGTGACTTTAACATGATCGCTTCCGCCGCCGACAAGAACAACCCACGTCTCAACTTGCGCATGTTGCGGCGCTTCCGGCGTTTCTTGGCCGACTTGGAGCTGCAGGACCTCTACCTCCACGGGCGTCGATATACTTGGTCCAACGAGAGAGATAACCCCATGCTTGTTCGGATTGACCATGTTCTGTGCACCCCCGCGTGGAACGAGGCCTATCCGCAATGCCTTCTTCGGTGTCTCTCCTCGGCTGCCTCCGACCACTGCCCCCTCATGGTGGACTGCACGGCGAGTACCCCCGGGTCGCGTCGGTTTCACTTTGAGAGATTCTGGCCTAAGATGGAAGGCTTTCAACAAACTGTGGCGGAGGGCTGGGCGGAGGATGGCCAGGAGCTGGATCCATTCAGGCGTATTTTCCTCCGGCTCCGTTCCACTGCGCGGCACCTGCAACGCTGGAGCGCTAGGTCCATTGGCAACATCTCCCTCCAGCTCCAGGTTGCCCGCGAGCTCATCGCGCTTTTCAACGCAGCCCAAGACTCCCGCCCCCTCTCCAATGCCGAATCTTGGTTCCGCCGCCGCCTCAAGTGTGCCTACCTCGGCCTTGCATCCCTCGAGCGCTCGATTCTACGCCAGCGCGTCCGGCTCTCGTGGCTTCGCAGTGGCGAGGCTTCCTCCGCCTTCCTGCGCATCCATGCCGTGCAGCGCAAGCAAAAGAACCGGATCCTCTCGCTTCATCGCGGGGAGGAGGTCATCTCTGGGGCCTGCGACCTCTCCAGGGTCGCTTTTGAGCACTTCTCGGCCATGTTGGGGACCGCGGATGCCCGCGCCTTCACTCTTCGTCTCGACTCTATTGATCCCAGGCAATTTGACCTCTCGGCGCTAGACTCCCCTTTTTCCGAGGATGAGGTTTGGCGGGCTATTAAGTTGTTGCCTACTGGCAAGGCGTCGGGCCCGGACGGCTTCTCAGCGAAGTTCCTGCGACACTGCTGGGGCACGATCAAGGGCGACTTCATGGTGGCGTTTGACAAGATCTACCACATGAATGGCCGCGGATTCCAATGCCTGAATGAAGCCTACATCACCCTCCTTGCGAAGCGCCCCGACGCCTCCTCCCTGTCCGACTATCGGCCGATTAGCCTGATTCACCTGGTTGCCAAGCTCGTGGCCAAAGTTATCGCGCTCAGACTCGCCCCGCGGCTTGGTGAGTTTGTGTCGGTCAACCAGAGTGCATTCATAACTGGGCGCTGCATTCATGACAATTTCATGCTCGTTCAACAGACAGCGCGGCACCTCCACCAGGCTGGTGCCCATCGGGTCCTCCTCAAGCTCGACATCTCCCGGGCGTTCGACTCCGTCTCCTGACCCTTCTTGCTCTAGGTCCTTCGCCACCTTGGTTTTGGCCAGAGATGGCGCGAGTGGGTGACTATCCTGTTGTCTACGGCTTCCACGCGGGTCATCATGAATGGCTCGCCGGGGCTGCCGATCCTGCACGCCAAAGGGCTCCGGCAGGGCGACCGGTCTCCCGCATGCTCTTCACGCTGGTCATTGACGTCCTAAACTCCCTTCTGCATCATGCTATCCGAGCCGGAATCTTGCGTCGGCTCACCGATCGGCTGCTCACCTCTAGTGTGTCCCTGTACGCCGATGACGTCGCCATCTTCTACCACCCTGTCGCCAACGACCTTCGAGATGTGCGCACCCTTATGCAGATCTTAGGCGAGGCTTCTGGTCTTCACTCCGACATGGCTAAATCCTCGGCCACCCCCATCCGGTGCTCCACGGAGGAGGTTGAGACCGTGGCTTGCGAGCTCGACTGCCCCGCCGCCTCCTTCCCTCTGGCCTACCTGGGCCTTCCCTTGTCACTCCGCAAGGTGTCTGCCTCTGCCCTCCAGCCCATGGTTGATCGCATGGCTACCAAGCTGTCCACCTGGCGTGCCTCGATGATGTCCAAGGGTGAGCGCCTCGCCCTTGCTAGACACGTGCTCTCTGTCATGCCGACCCACATTATGATGGTCATCGCCCTGTCCGCTTCAACCCTCAAGCAGATCAATCGGATCATCCGGGACTTCCTCTGGCACGGCCGTCGCGACGCCTCTGCTGGTCATTGCTTGGTCAATTGGCAAAAGGTCTGCCGCCCCCTTGCCCTGGGCGGGCTTGGTATCCCCGACCTTCGCCGCTTCGGAATTGCTCTTCTCGCCCGGTGGTGCTGGCTCCAGCGCACGGACAAGGATCGTCCGTGGAGTCATCTTCGGATCCCTGTCGATGCTGAGACAGCCGCCATCTTCCGGGCTTCTTCCTCCTGGTCGCTTGGCGATGGCTGCACTTGCCGTTTTTGGTCGGATCGGTGGCTTGATGGCAGAGCCATCTCGGAGATCGCCCCCACGCTCTCTTCCCTCGTCCCCCGTCGCCGGCGCAGCAGGAGGTCCGTCGCTGAGTGTCTATTCCAGCGCTCCTGGGTTCGGGACATCCAGGGGGCCCTGACCCCCATGGCCATGGTGGAATACATCGACCTCTGGCGGTTGCTCAGCCAGGTTGCCCTAACCTCAGAGCCGGATAGGCTTACTTGGCGTTGGACTACCTCGGGCGTGTACTCCGCCAACTCTTGCTACCTTGCGCTCTTCCACGGATCCACCCACGCACCTCACTGGCGACTCCATTGGAAGGCTTGGGCGCCCCTACGCGTCAAGTTCTTCGCCTGGCTAGCCTTCCAGGATTGCTGCTGGACGGCTGCTCGCCTTGCCAGACACGGGCTCCCCCATGATCCGCATTGCCGCCTTTACGACTAGGAGCCGAAAACTATGCATCACTTGCTTATTGGCTGCCCCTTCTCCCGGCAGATCTGGAACGACATGCTCGCGTGGTGCTCCCTGGTGGTGCCTACCCCTCGGCCTACGGATGACTTCCTGGAGTGGTGGCATTCTGCGCGTTTCAGCTGCCCCGCGACGTCTAGAAAGGGTCTCTCCTCCATGATTCTCCTCATTGCCTGGTCCATTTGGACGCACCGCAATGGGTGCATCTTCGACGGGAAACAGCCATCCACGCTCCTTCTCTCCAGCTCCATTATGGAAGAAGCAAAAACATGGGCCAGGGCGGGGGCCGTTGGACTCGCCAATGTCTTGCCGTAGCGGAGTAGAGCTTAGTGTGGGCTGAGCAACCCACGTCCCTCTCTGCTCGCGATGTGGTGGTCGCCATCCCTGCGTACGACTAACCCCATCGCCTCCCCCCCCCCCCCCCCCCTTCAACTTGTACTCTTGTACTTCCTTTTCTTCCTATCAATGAATGATACGCAAGCCGTTGCGTATTCGCGAAAAAAAGTTATAATAAAGCAGTGACGAATAATATGAATAAGAGGGAGTCGCAGATTTTAAGAAATTCGGTCACCCCTGTGTTACTAACTTGCATGTACTACAGTACTACGTATCATTCTCTCCGATCTGACCCAACAAAAATATCTAGAAAGACCGCTTATGGGTCTGCAGGGATGAGACATTGCCGAGGCAGTAGGAAAAGAACCCCCAAAAAACAGAGCAGGCCCGCATACTTAGCAAGGAAGGATTGAAATTATGCTGGGAAAAGGGTGCACTGAGCATCTGCGCCACTAATCCAGAAAGGTGAGTTGTCACTAAAAGAAGAAATGGAGAGAGGTGAAAGCATACGATGGATGGACTGTCCCTTAGCCATTTAGAGGAGTGCTGGCGTTGCCATACAAAAACACAACGGAAGAAAAAGGAGAGTTTCAAGGCAGGCAGATGCAGTGCAGCGGCACCAAGCAAGCATGGGCAAGGGAAAATGTAGAGGGGTGTGCGTGCCAGTGACACCGGCCGTGTCTGCTCCTTCCTGCGCATGGCCGCTAATCCAGAGAGAGGGGCAACCCGGGCGCGCAAAGCCGACCGATGGCTCTCACCTCTCAGTGTCCCACCTCTTAAAGACAGGATTTTGGTTTTAATTGCGGGTTGGGGCCTTTGCCGAGCTTTGCATGCTGTCCATACAAGGCAGCCAGGTGGGCGGCTATGGATAGGCTCGCCGACGTGGATCCCATGCTACTATATCTGCATGCTGCTGCTCGATTATCTGTCCCTGTCATCTTTGCCATTTCCTTTTTCCCTGTGGAGAGCCACTGTCCTAGTTGCCGTGCCTGTCCGTTATGACAATTGTTTAGGGGCTTTGACTGACGCTGATCTTTGGGTAACACTACTCCACTCCAGTCCAGTGTGCAATGTGTAGTGCGTGCTCCTACTGTCAACCGGTCACTCTTCTCGAGTTGTTTTCCACTAATATGTTGATTGATTGAGGGGAGTACGTCAGAGAATCTCTCAATTATTTAGGAGATCCTGCCGAGCCTGGGAGAGTATCTACTTGCACCCTTTGGTGGTGGAAGCGACCAAAATCGCTCCATGCACGGCTGCACCCAATCCATCGGTACAAAATATGCCTTATGACTTGTACATTAAATATTTCCTGACAAACACTGGGGCTCCTACAATTATACAGTGAGTAATTGCTTCCTTCGCTCTGCTTTAAAGGTGGCGACGGAAACTCCACGAATCAATTCAATTCATTTTTAATGGCGGGAAAGTGACGTTCCCTTTGGATCTTGTGCCAACTGTATGCACAAGTGGGCGCTCCTCTCTTCTTGGACCCTTCACGTTGTTCTGCAGATGCATACACGCACACACTGTAGCACATGATGCATCTCACTGCAGGCTGCACCATGCCGTTGCAGGGCTGCAAGGCCCTACCAACAAAGAGCTCAAAACATTGCTAGGCTATATCAATGCTTTAACATTTCGAAAAAAATATCAATGCTTTAAATACCAAACGATTGTTTTGAAAGTAACATAGGCCAGCAACTCCATTAGATCAACATATCCAAGCATCACTGACATAGGCATGTGTGGCAGTGTGGGGTCTCTAATACATTGCCCATTATCATACGGGAATTATTGGGAGTACTTTAAGTAGTACGTCAGTCTAAGAGTGCTTTGTGCAAGTT
This sequence comes from Aegilops umbellulata, assembly GCA_032464435.1. Taxonomy (NCBI): domain Eukaryota; kingdom Viridiplantae; phylum Streptophyta; class Magnoliopsida; order Poales; family Poaceae; genus Aegilops; species Aegilops umbellulata. The sequence continues at coordinate 297,274,183 of CP136056.1, forward strand.
GCATTATTGAAGGAAAAGTTCCACCTGTTCCTGCAATTATTGTATTACACGAATGCATAAGGTCTCTACAAAATGATCTAGTAGTGTTTTGAGCTGACTATGAGTCAAGAGCTTGATGGTGTGGCTTACTCACTCCCAGAATAAGGTCGACAAACATGCCATATGCAGCACCTGTTTGGTGCTTGAGAAAAATTAATGCACACTGATTTTTATCTCAATTTAGGTTTTTGTGTGTCTGTCTTGCACATGTGTTGTTGAACAATTGCATGGACTATTAAGAAATTTGGTGCTTGTTGTTCTTGAACTCAACCTATCAAGGGTGGTTCGCTAATAGAACCAATTTTTGTTCGGTGCGCACATGTGGGCGATGCTAGTATCTATGTTAAGTAAATAAAAATTCAGACTCTTTTGCAGGAAGAAATGCATACTTTATTATTAAAATACACAAACAATTCTATATGCGTTAGTTGTCGTGGTTCTAAGTCTGACAGTAGAATGGGGGGTAGGAATGGAGAGGCAAGATCCTAGCTCTGGAGTAGTTGTGCACGCAAGGAGTTAACGAGTTCAGGCCCTTCTCGGAGGAAGTAATAGCCCTACGTCTCGGAGCCCGGAGGCGGTCGACTGGATTATATGCGTAAGTGTTACAAAGATGCGAACCCCTGTCCTAGTGGAGGGGGGTGGCTTATATAGAGTTCGCCAGGACCCCAGCCAGCCCACGTTACAAGGGGTTTAATGTACATAAAGAGAGGGGGTTACTGGTAACGCCTGTAATAAAGGACCATGAAGGCCATAAAAGCTACTTATGAGGTGACCGTTTGTAGGCAGCGCCTTTAGATCTTCTTACGGTCGAGTGGTGTCTTCATGGTCGACTGCTTGCGCTTCTTGGTCGAGTACGCTTGTGTCCGTCGACTGGGCTGACCAGGTCGACTGACCTGTTGATACTTCTCAGAACGTCTTTCATTGTAGGAGCCGTGTCCTTGATTGGGTACCTCAGGTACGATAAGTTACCCTACCCTAGGTACGTATCCTCGTCATTAGCCCCCGAATGGGTCAGGGGTTAAGTGAGAATGGGGTCGAGCCTGCGCTTCCGACTCAACCTCCATGCTTCAGTTGCATCTGTCTTCGGATAAATGGAAGTCACGGTGGGGTCTCATTCTTCAGTTTACCTTGATCCATTCAGATGCTCGTCGAGTGGTTTCGGATTACCGTCGAGTGCGTTTACGTGACGAGTCCCTTGGGAGACTTAAGGAAATGGATCTTTTGTCTGACAACCCGTCCTGTCGATCGCGGATTTTGCGGGATTTGAAAATTGAGAAGCGCACCGGACGGAGGAAACCGCGCGAATCGGCTGGATAAGGCAAGGGCGCCTCGATCTCCGCGCCACCTTTTTCGCCACGTACTGCGCGCGCGCCTGTTGCGGGATCTGACTGGGAGGGGCAGGCCCACTGATCAGCCACTCGGGTGTGCCCTTATATAAAGCAATGACTCTGACCTTTTACTGTGCGCCCTCGTTCTTCTTCCTCCTTCCTCCGTAAGCCTCCGCTTCGCTCTCCGCCGCAACCTCGACGCCGCCGCTCGGCCAAGACTTCGTTCGAGACGATGGGGATGGATAAGACGGCGGCGGCGGAACGGGCGAAGAAGGCCGCGGCGAAGGGCAAAGGGAAGAAATCTGGGCGAGGCGGGTCGTCCTCGCGGGCCGCTCTGCCGTCCGGCTGGCTGCAAGGGGATTGGATGCCCTCCATCCTTACTCAGGCAGATATCGACGACATGGTGGAGGGAGGACTCATTCCCCACAAGGCCGCTCGCCTTCCGGGGAAGGAGACGGAGCCAAGACCTCGCGATGGTGAGCGCGTCCTGATAGCCACCCATGTCGACCGGGGGTTTTCTCTGCCCCCGAGTCCTTTCTTTAGGGCTTTCTTGAACTTCTTCGGAGCGCAGCTCCACCATTTTACGCCCAATTCCATAGTCTATCTCGCGGCTTTTGTGTCTCTGTGCGAGTGTTTCTTAGGTTGTCGACCCCACTGGGGCCTCTTCAAGCATATCTTCACCTGCCGATCCCAGTCGGTTAAAAAGCTTAACCCGGACGGGGAGAGGACGCAGGTGATCCAGATGTGCGGGGGCCTCGGGATCCAGACGAGGGGTAAGAGTTGTTTTCCTCCCATGACACTTCCCGATTCTGTGCGCGGGTGGCAGTCGACTTGGTTCTACTGCAAGGACCAGCCGACTCCTGGACACTCGACCGGCCTACCTCCTTTCACCTTGGACCGAGTGCAGAAACCCGCTTCTTTGAAAGTGGTTTCGGAGGAGAAGGCTCAGGTGAAGGAACTAGTCAGTCGAGTGGTTGAGTTGGTTCGTGAAGGCGTGACCGGCATGGACTTGCTCGAAGTTTTTCTCCAGCGACGGATCCAACCTCTCCAGGCTCGGGATCACCCGATGTGGTTGTATTCCGGGCCCGACGACTCCACGCGGATCCACCCGGAGGGGGTCGAGGCTTCTGTGCTGGAGAGCTGGCTGACCAGCATAACCGGGAATAGGGACAACCCCAGGGGTTCCAGGAGGATTGCTCCGCTCGACGGGATGATGCAGACAGATAAGGTACATTTTGCTTCTTCCGACTGAAATTTTCACTCCGTCTAGTCACTGGCTCGCGAAAAGTCGACTGATCCTCGTTCTGCCTGTTGTTTCGCAGGAGATCAATGATATGTACTCAATGCTGAATGGGAACCAGGAGCACGTATCTGAAGGAGGAGGGAGTGGAGGCGAAGGGAGTGAGAATGAAGTTGAAGCCGAGGGCGAAGTCGAGGAGTGGGAGTCTGACGATGACGTAGAGGGGGAGGTCGGCGATGACTCGGATGACGAAGATGAAGAGGTGGAGGTCGACCCTCCTCGACGCGAGAGATGCTCCAAGAACGCTCAGGATCCCGCCGTAGAGCGCGGCCAGTCGAGTGCTCCGGCGGGCCAGTCGTCCAAGCGCCCTCGGACCGCGTCGCCGCCCCCAACTGAGAAAGCGCCCAAGCAGCCTAGAGCCATCCCGACTAAGCCACCCAAGGCCTTGCCCAAGATCAGGGTCGCCATCCCGGTCATCTCTGGGTAAGTGATTGTCTTCACCTTTCTTGAGTCGACTAGAACGGATTCTTAGTCGATTCATTTTCAAATTATTTGTTTGGAATCGTGCAGCGCCGCTACTTCCGAAACTTCCATCCAGAATGCTGATGAGACGATGGAGGACGCCGTCACTTCCAACTTAGGTATGATCCTTGAAATGATCCGACTGTTTAACTGCTGGGTCGATTGGGTATTCATTTCTGAACCTTTGTAGCTCCAACCAACATCATTGACCTTCCGGATGATGAGGAGGAGGCGGAAGCGCCGCTCAGGCCTTTTGGGAGAAGAGGCCGGAGGGCTCCGGTCGACAAGGTTCCTCAGACCGCGTCGACTGCCGAGGCGGTGGTCCAAGGGGGTGACAATACCGCCCGGACTACTGTGACTTTTGCTGAGCCACTGACGACTGCCCGGCCTTCGTCGTCGACTGCCCCTCCACCGGTCGACCCACCCTCGTTCTTCGCCGCCTACCAGACCCCGGAGGATCAAGTGAGTGCTGCCAAGGAGGCTATACGTCAGGCGGGGCTCGTGATGGAGCAGACCAAAGCGGCTCGGGATGCCAGTCAAGCGGCCTATGACATCAGCTCGGTGTTGCAGCAGAACGTCCCGGTTAGTTGATCTTCACTTGCGTTGTACACCCACTGGGTGCCGTTGGTCCGGAATTTCTCATTGGTGGGGGCACGCTGAGTGCACCCACTGGGTGTAGTCCCCGAGGCCACGGTCGACTGCTGGCAGTCGACTGTGGTCTTTGTACTGTCTTTCTGTAGTTGTACCTCGTCGGATGACACTGTACCCGGTCGACTGCTGGCAGTCGCCCCCCCCCCTTTTTTTTTTTTTGAAAACCAGTGGGGGCACGCTGAGTGCACCCACTGGGTGTAGTCCTCGAGGCTACTGTCGAATGTTTTGATTTGGCTGTAGTCTTAGAAGTGTTGTGCTCTTTCTTTCAGTCACTCGGGAGTAACTTATCTTTGATACCCTTTGTCGATTGACTCTTTGCAGAAGTCTTGTGAGCTTGTTGCTCAGCTCGCCGATCTGAAGAATAAGCAAATCCAGCTCAATCTTGATTTACAGTTTGCTCAGGAAAACGTGCAGAAGGCGAAGGATGAGGCAAAAGGTATGGCTGGTGAGGACTCGACGGCTGTCTCTGTCCTCCTGTCTGTTCTCAACCCTGTGCTTATTGTTGCTTCGCAGACGAACTGGAAAAGGCCCTGAAGAAGAAAGATCTTGACCTTGCGGAGGCACAAAAGGCGGCTGCGGAGAAGCTGAAGCTTGCTGAAGAGAAACTTGCTTCGGTCGACCAACTGGAGAGCGAGAACGCTAGACTGAAGTCTGCTCTTGACTCGACCAACAAGGAAGCGAGTCGACTGAAGACTGACAAGAGTACTCTGAACGACAAGCTCGGCCAGCTGGCGGGGAAGCACAAGGACTTTGGGGATTATCTTGGGGGTCTTGCCAAGAAGTTATACCTCATGCTTGAAGGTAACCCTCTTTGCGCGATTAATCTCGTTGTTGTCGACTCACCATTGGGCTACAGTTTTGACCTGTCGAAACTTCTTTCAGAATTCTGCCGAAACTTTGAGGAAGAGACCAGTCGAGTGGAGACCCGCTTGGACCCCATCAACTCTCCCGTGAAGGACGAAGTGGCCATGAATGTCTTCCGGTTGGAATCCCGTGTCGCTAGTGCGGTGGACTACCTGGCTCGACTGAAAGCTGCAGTGTCACGGATCGACTCCGCACTCTGGCCCAAGGAGACGCTTCAGAACGACCTTGAATCCCTGATCAGTCGACTAGGTGAGGTTCCAGGTCGAGTGCAAGAATGGAAGAAGTCTTCTGCTAGGTGTGGCGCTGACGTGGCTTTGTCACTGGTTCGCGTCCACTGCAAGGAGGCGCACGAGGAGAAGCTGGCCGCTCTCCAGGTTGCCAATACCAGGAAGCATAACTTTCAGGACTTCATGGAGACCTTTATCGCTGCTGCCACTCGGATCTCTGATGGGATCGACTTGGACGAATTTGTTGCACCATCCAGTCCTCCGCCGGAGGAGTAAAAAACTAATGTTCTTTGCCTTAAATTTGCCTCGGAATGCCGAGTGGTTTATGTAACCGATAAACTCCGTCGAGCTTATAGCTCGAGTACTTTATTTGCGATCTAGGATTTTTTGGTTTTGTCCGAACTTGGCTCGACGTTGAATGCCTTCGTGACTTGATCTGCCGATCTACTATTCGTTGTTCCCTCAGAGGCTGCCTGGTTTGCACGATGCTTATCGCCGCGATGGTGTCTTGTCAACCTGGCTTGGGCGAGTATCGGGTTATAGCTAAGTCCCCGAGCGGGAGGTCTGCTCTTCACTCGGTAGGAGTCCAATTACTTTAGTCGAGTGCTTGGACTGCAGATGAGCCCCCCGAGTGGGAGGTTCGCTCTCCACTCGGTAGAATTTCGATTCCTTAGGCGAGTACTTGGACTGTAGCTAAGCCTCCGAGTGGGAGGTTTGCTCTCACTCGGTAGGATTTCAATTACTTAGGCGAGTACTTGGACTGCAGCTAAGCCCCCGAGTGGGAGGTTTGCTCTCACTCGGTAGGATTTCAATTACTTAGGCGAGTACTTGGACTGCAGCTAAGCCCCCGAGTGGGAGGTTTGCTCTCACTCGGTAGGATTTCGATTACTTAGGCGAGTACTTGGACTGCAGCTAAGCCTCCGAGTGGGAGGTTTGCTCTCACTCGGTAGGATTTCAATTACTTAGGCGAGTACTTGGACTGCAGCTAAGCCCCCGAGTGGGAGGTTTGCTCTCACTCGGTAGGATTTCAATTACTTAGGCGAGTACCTGGACTGCAGCTAAGCCCCCGAGTGGGAGGTTTGCTCTCACTCGGTAGGATTTCGATTACTTAGGCGAGTACTTGGACTGCAGCTAAGCCCCCGAGTGGGAGGTTTGCTCTCACTCGGTAGGATTTTGATTACTTAGGCGAGTACTTGGACTGCAGCTAAGCCCCCGAGTGGGAGGTTTGCTCTCACTCGGTAGGATTTCGATTACTTAGGCGAGTACTTCGACTGCAGCTAAGCCCCCGAGTGGGAGGTTTGCTCTCACTCGGTAGGATTTTGATTACTTAGGCGAGTACTTGGACTGCAGCTAAGCCTCCGAGTGGGAGGTTTGCTCTCACTCGATAGGATTTCAATTACTTAGGCGAGTACTTGGACTGCAGCTAAGCCCCCGAGTGGGAGGTTTGCTCTCACTCGGTAGGATTTCAATTACTTAGGCGAGTACTTGGACTGCAGCTAAGCCCCCGAGTGGGAGGTTTGCTCTCACTCGGTAGGATTTCGATTACTTAGGCGAGTACTTGGACTGCAGCTAAGCCCCCGAGTGGGAGGTTTGCTCTCACTCGGTAGGATTTTGATTACTTAGGCGAGTACTTGGACTGCAGCTAAGCCCCCGAGTGGGAGGTTTGCTCTCACTCGGTAGGATTTCGATTACTTAGGCGAGTACTTCGACTGCAGCTAAGCCCCCGAGTGGGAGGTTTGCTCTCACTCGGTAGGATTTTGATTACTTAGGCGAGTACTTGGACTGCAGCTAAGCCCCCGAGTGGGAGGTTTGCTCTCACTCGGTAGGATTTTGATTACTTAGGCGAGTACTTGGACTGCAGCTAAGCCCCCGAGTGGGAGGTTTGCTCTCACTCGGTAGGATTTTGATTACTTAGGCGAGTACTTGGACTGCAGCTAAGCCCCCGAGTGGGAGGTTTGCTCTCACTCGGTAGGATTTCGATTACTTAGGCGAGTACTTGGACTGCAGCTAAGCCCCCGAGTGGGAGGTTTGCTCTCACTCGGTAGGATTTTGATTACTTAGGCGAGTACTTGGACTGCAGCTAAGCCCCCGAGTGGGAGGTTTGTTCTCACTCGGTAGGATTTCGATTACTTAGGCGAAACGGATTCGCAGCTAAGCCCCCGAGTGGGAGGTTTGCTCTCACTCGGTAGGATTTTTCAAACTTAGGCGAAGCGGATTCGCAACTAAGTCACCCACTGGGGGAAATTTAGACAGACAGAAAAAAGAAATAGCAGTCTTTTTCTTGAAACAAAGGAATTATAGAGGTACTTTTATTACATCTCAGTCGAGTGAGTTTTTAAGTGTAAAAAGGACGGAGCAGGTCCGCATTCCATGCTCGAGGCTCGTCGATCCGTCGATCGATGTTGTAAAGGTGATACGCTCCGTTGTGCAAGACTTTGGTGATGATGAAAGGGCCTTCCCAGGTCGGGGCAAGTTTGTGAGGTTTTTGCTGATCCACGCGGAGGACCAAATCTCCTTCCTGAAAGGCTCGACCCTTCACATTCCTGGTGTAAAACCGACGCAACTCTTGCTGGTAGATGGTCGAGCGGATTAGAGCCATCTCTCTTTCCTCCTCTAAGAGGTCGACTGCATCTTGTCGGGCCTGTTCTGCTTCTGCTTCGGAATATAACTCGACTCGAGGCGCGTTGTGGAGCAAGTCGCTTGGCAAAACTGCCTCGGCTCCATAGACCAGAAAGAACGGCGTTCTTCCAGTCGACCGGTTAGGGGTGGTCCTCAACCCCCATAGAACTGACGGAAGTTCGTCGACCCAGGCGCCTGCTGCGTGTTTGAGATCACGCATTAATCGGGGTTTTAGTCCTTTGAGGATGAGGCCATTCGCGCGTTCGGCCTGTCCATTCGTCTGAGGGTGAGCAACTGAAGCGTAGTCGACTCGAGTGCCCTGAGAGGCGCAGAAGGCTTTGAATCTATCATTATCAAAGTTTGATCCGTTATCTGTGATGATGCTGTGCGGAACTCCATATCTGAATATCAATCCTCTGATAAAACTGATGGCAGTGCTTGCGTCGAGGTCCTTTATGGGTTTTGCTTCTATCCACTTCGTGAACTTGTCGACTGCGACCAACAGGTGGGTGAAGCCACTCCTACCAGTTCTCAGTGGTCCGATCATATCCAGACCCCAAACAGCGAAAGGCCAGACGAGTGGAATGGTCTTCAAGGCGGAGGCGGGCTTGTGAGACATGTTGGAATAAAACTGGCACCCCTCGCACTTGTCGACTATATCCTTTGCCATTTCATTCGCCTTTGGCCAGTAGAAACCCGCTCGGTATGCTTTAGCCACGATGGTTCGAGAGGACGCGTGATGGCCGCAGGTCCCCGAGTGGATGTCTTCGAGAATTATCTGTCCTTCTTCAGGCGTGACGCACTTCTGACCGACTCCAGTCGCGCTTTCTCTGTATAGCTGCCCTTTGATTACTGTAAAGGCTTTGGATCGACGGACGATCTGCCGAGCCTCTTCTTCATCTTCTGGGAGCTCTTTTCTTATGATATACGCAATGTACGGCACTGTCCAATCGGGAGTGGTGGCCATAACTTCCATAATCAGGTCGACCACAGCTGGTATTTCTACTTCGGTCGAGTCAGAGGCGCTTTTTGGTTGTGGAGGCTCTTCTGTGAAAGGATCTTCTTGCACTGATGGTGTGTGAATGTGCTCCAAACACACATCCTTAGGGATTGCCTCCCTTTTGGACCCTATCTTCGCCAAATCATCTGCAGCTTGATTTTTCAGTCAGGGTATATGATGGAGCTCCAACCCCTCGAATCGTTTCTCCAGCTTTCTCACTGCGCTGCAATATCCCGTCATGGATGGGCTTCTGACGTCCCACTCCTTCATCACTTGATTAACAACCAGATCTGAGTCGCCGTAGACCATGAGGCGACGGACGCCGAGTGAAATGGCCATACGTAATCCGTATAGAAGCGCTTCGTACTCTGCCTCATTGTTGGAGGAATCAAAGTGAATCTGGAGGACATACTTGAGCTTGTCTCCTCGGGGGGAAACCAGTACAACCCCCGCACTGGATCCGTTCAGCATCTTGGAACCATCGAAAAACATAGTCCAGTGCTCCGAGTGAACTTGAGTCGGAAGCTCCTGCTCGGTCCACTCGGCGAGGAAATCAGCTATTGCCTGGGACTTAATAGCTTTCTTTGCTTCGAACTTGATATCAAGAGGAAGAAGTTCAATTGCCCATTTCGCCACTCGACCGGTCGCATCTCTGTTATGAAGAATCTCTGATAATGGAGCGTCGCTGACGACGGTGATAGAGTGATCGGAGAAATAATGAGCAACCTTCTTCGTGGTCATGTAAATCCCGTAAACGAGCTTCTGATAGTGGGGATATCTTTGCTTCGACGGGGTCAGAACTTCAGAGAGATAATACACTGGGCGTTGAACTTTGAAGGTCTTTCCTTCCTCTTCCCGCTCGACCGTAAGAACGGTACTAACGACTTGTCCCGTGCCTGCTATGTAAAGCAACAATGGCTCTTTGCTGACAGGAGCAGCAAGCACCGGCTGGGTGGAGAGCAGAGCTTTTAGCTCTGCGAATGCTGCATCAGCTTCTGGAGTCCATTCGAACGTGTCTGACTTCTTCATCAGTCGGTAAAGAGGCAACGCCTTTTCACCGAGCCTGGAGATGAATCGACTTAGGGCGGCCAAGCATCCAGTAAGTTTCTGGACGTCGTGCACACGCACGGGGCGTTTCATCCGGAGTATGGTGCCAACTTTTTCAGGGTTAGCGTCGATTCCTCGTTCGGAAACAAGAAAACCGAGTAACTTTCCTCCAGGGACTCCAAATGTGCACTTCGACGGATTGAGCTTGATATCATAACTCCTGAGATTGGCAAAAGTTTCAGCTAGGTCAGTCAGCAGGTCGGAACCTTTTCGTGACTTGACCACTATGTCATCCATGTACGCTTCTACATTCCGACTGATTTGAGTGATTAGGCACTTCTGAATCATTCTCATGAATGTAGCTCCGGCGTTCTTGAGACCGAAAGGCATGGTAACATAGCAGAAACACCCAAATGGGGTGATGAAGGCTGTTTTTATTTCACCGGGTCCATACAGATGGATCTGATGGTATCCAGAGTAAGCATCTAAAAAGGATAGCCTCTCGCATCCTGCAGTCGAGTCGACTATTTGATCGATGCGAGGAAGAGGGAAATGATCTTTCGGGCAGGCCCGATTGATATGCTTAAAATCGATGCACATGCGCAACGACCTGTCTTTCTTAGGGACCATTACAACATTAGCGAGCCACTCGGAGTGGAAGATCTCGCGAATGAATTTTGCTGCTAGGAGTCGGGCCACTTCTTCGCCAATGGCCTTTCTCTTCTGAACGGCGGACCGTCGGAGATGCTCCTTGACTGGTTTGGCCTTTGGGTCGACTCGGAGGCGGTGCTCGGCCAGTCCCCTGGGCACACCTGGCATGTCAGCAGGCTTCCATGCGAAGATGTCCCAGTTCTCACGGAGGAACTGGACGAGCGCTTCTTCCTATTTGGGGTCGAGTGTAGTGGAGATGTTGGTTGGAGCCGCATTTGGATCGGTCGGGTGGATGTGGACTTGCTTGGTCTCACCAGTCGACCGAAATGCTGATTCTGTGGCGGGCTTCTTGGCTCGTAACAATTCACTCGGGTCTGCAGTCTTCTGATACTCTTGTATCTCTATCTTGGCCATCTGAGCGTCAGCAATTTTGGCGCCTTTCTGAAAGCACTCCTCTGCCTTCTTCCGATTGCCGACGACGGTGATTACACCTTTGGGGCCAGGCATCTTCATCTTGAGGTATACGTAGCATGGCCGAGCCATGAAGCGAGCATAGGCTGGCCTCCCAAGAATGGCGTGGTACGCACTCTGAAAATCCACGACCTCAAAGGTTAATTTTTCTTTCCGGAAATTCTTCGAGTCACCAAAGACGACGTCGAGAGCGATTTGGCCGAGTGACTCAGCTTTCTTCCCAGGGATGACTCCGTGGAAGCTCATGTTGCTGGGGCTGATCCGGGACATCGGAATGCCCATCCCCTTCAACGTCTCTGCATACAACAAGTTTAGCCCACTGCCGCCGTCCATCAGAACCTTGGTCAGTCGAGTGCCTTCAACAATTGGGTCGACCACCAACGCTTGCCTCCCTGGGGTGGCAATATGAGTCGGATGATCGGACTGGTCGAAGGTGATGGCGGTTTGGGACCACTTCAGGTAATGGGGCGTCACTGGAGCGACCGTGTTTACTTCGCGATTGATGACCTTCAGTCGACTCCTACTTTCGACATCAGCGAAAATCATCAGAGTGGAATTGATTTGAGGGTATTCTTCGCCGCTGTCTTCTCTGTCTTCAACTTTGTCCGACTCTTTCCCTTTGTCCTTGGCTTGTTTCCTTTGGAACTGTTGCATCAGGAGTCGACATTGTCGAGTGGTATGCTTAGGGTAAATGAGATTTCCCTCTTCATCTTTCTTCGTGTGAATGTGGCATGGTAAGTCCATCACATCGTTCCCGTCCTGGTCTTTCACTTTCTTGGGGTTCCAAGGGCCCTTGGGTTTCCCCTTAAACTTCCCTGGGGTCACAGCTAAGGCTTCCCCGGGGGCGACTGGCTCGGCCTTGCGCTTCTGCTTCCGACTGGAGTGTCCTCCGCCGGTCTCATTAGCGGCTGCCTTATACTTGCCACTCCGGAGTCTATCTTCTTCTTCTCCGTTCGCGTACTTGGTGGCGATTTCCATCATTCGACTCAGGGTCATATCTCCGGTTCGACCAAACTTCAAAGTTAACTCCCTGTTTCTGACACCTTCCTTGAAGGCGCAAACTGCTTGATGATCGGATACATTCTCGACCGTGTGATTCAGAGTGATCCATCTCTGGATATAATCCCTCAGGGTTTCACTCGACTTCTGAACACATGACTGCAATTCTGTCAACCCCGCCGGTCGCTTGCAGGTTCCTTCGAACGTCCTGACAAACACCTGGGCTAGATCTTCCCAAGTATAAATACTGCTGGGAGCCAACTGATTCAACCACGCTCTGGCTGATCCTTCCAACATGAGGGGCAAATGCTTCATGGCCACCTCGTCATTGCCGCCTCCGATCTGAACAGCCACTCGGTAATCCTCGAGCCATGTGTCCGGCTTGGATTCTCCGGTGAACTTGCTGACTCCAGCCGCCAACCTGAAGTTGGGAGGAATCACTGCAGCTCTGATTGCTCTGCTGAAACACTCGGGACCTGAGACGCGAACTCTGCTGCTGGACGGGGCGCCTCCGTCACGGTCTTCTCGGTGAGCTCTATTTCGGTCGACCAGGCCTTGAACGATGATGGATCTCGCATCAAAGCCTGGTTCCCTGGGGTCGACCGGGACCTTTCGCCCAGTACTGAACTGGCGTCTGTCTTCTTGCCGTCGAGGAATGTACGACCCGGCTCTTGGGGGAGGAGAAGGCACTCGACGTTGATCGTTGCGATCGAATCGGTGCTCATATCGCTCGTGCCCTTGGTACTGATTCTCGTGCCGGCCTTTGTGTCCTTCACGCCTCGGAGGCGACCTCGGACTATGAGCCGACTGAAAGGAATTCGCAGTGACGGATCGACTGTGAATCCTGTCGCGCGACTGTGACACGGCTGAATTCTGGTCACCCGCTGCGCGAAGCAAATCTCTGATCTGCAACAGACCTCTCCCTGCCTCTGATTGTGAAGGCTGGATCGACTCCGCTATGCGAGCCGCAGCTGCCAAATTCTGAATCGGAGTACGGTATACCTGGGTCGGTGGCTGGAAAACGCGGCGACGGCTGGACTCGGGAGCGGGCGGTCGTGCGCGCTCGTCGAGTGCTCTCTGGAGATCCTCCAATCGAGCACGTTCAGCAAAATTGGCCAAGCGCGCCTCCTCCAGGGCTCGCGCCTCAGGGGTTTCTCCAACGATAGGAGTGTGAAGGGCGTCCATGTTCCGGCGACGGAGTTCCTCCCTCTGCACTGAGGTAAGGGGCTCGGGCCTGTACTCTTCGTGACCCCGCGCCGGAATCCCCCCTGCGGCAACCTCTTCGGTTTGGGGGAATCCGGGGGGGCTACGTGGTCCGTCGACCATTAGTACTTCCGCCGCTGGGTCACTGCTGTCGCACTCGGACGCAGTCTCTACGGAGCCAGTCGACAGGTCGAACAGGCCGTAGAGTGACTCGTCGGGCTCGATTGCCGCGACTTGGGGGATGGCCGACTGGCGGGCCAGTGCGTGCTTCACCCACCGCTGGAGTCTCGACCGACCGGTGCGCTTGCGCCGGTGGGAAGCTGATGACGATGATGATGATGATGACGGCGCAACGAATGCCGACCCGTACTGGGTCGACGGTTGCCGCAGGAGGACGCCGCGGACGCATGCGCGAAAATGCGTGGCTCCGCGGGCGGGAAGCGCGTCCACGTCGAGTGGAGCCTCCTGCAGCCAAGCAGAGTCGTCGACGATGAAGGAGAGAGCGCCGAGACGGATCTCGCGGCTCTCGACCATGACTCCGCTCGAAAACATGATGTGGGTTGAAAGAATCTCAACTCCTCCAACAAATCGCTAGAACACCTGCCCCACGGTGGGCGCCAACTGTCGTGGTTCTAAGTCTGACAGTAGAATGGGGGGTAGGAATGGAGAGGCAAGATCCTAGCTCTGGAGTAGTTGTGCACGCAAGGAGTTAACGAGTTCAGGCCCTTCTCGGAGGAAGTAATAGCCCTACGTCTCGGAGCCCGGAGGCGGTCGACTGGATTATATGCGTAAGTGTTACAAAGATGCGAACCCCTGTCCTAGTGGAGGGGGGTGGCTTATATAGAGTTCGCCAGGACCCCAGCCAGCCCACGTTACAAGGGGTTTAATGTACATAAAGAGAGGGGGTTACTGGTAACGCCTGTAATAAAGGACCATGAAGGCCATAAAAGCTACTTATGAGGTGACCGTTTGTAGGCAGCGCCTTTAGATCTTCTTACGGTCGAGTGGTGTCTTCATGGTCGACTGCTTGCGCTTCTTGGTCGAGTACGCTTGTGTCCGTCGACTGGGCTGACCAGGTCGACTGACCTGTTGATACTTCTCAGAACGTCTTTCATTGTAGGAGCCGTGTCCTTGATTGGGTACCTCAGGTACGATAAGTTACCCTACCCTAGGTACGTATCCTCGTCATTAGTAAATTGCATTGGGGTAAAACATGCTACAATTATATACAAAAGATTTCACTGGAATTACTTGACGTATTTTGATGATTTTTTTTTAGTTTTCTCTTGATACCATAGTTTTAAAGAAAATACTTTCTGGTGTTTGGGTCTAGTAAAAATCATTGCTTTACAAAACTATAGTTTCTCTAATATAAGAGCATATACAGCCGGGCGTCTCAAACCCTCTCATATGCCCGGGCCGACGGCCCTCTCAGTGACCGGTCAAAAAAACCCGACGTAGATGGGCGCCTGAAACCAATCTTAAACGCCCGGGCTGACTAACACCCCTATATCCAGCCCAAATATGGGGCGGGTCTGGGGAGGCCCGGGCATGACCGGTCGTGTCCACCATGTCAGACCCGGCCCACGCTAGCCCACCCGACCCCACATATATTCATCCCCGGACCAAACCCTAGCCACTCCACTCCACTCCGCCACCCAAGCTCTGGTCCGGCGATCTCCCGCCTTCTCCAGCATAGCGGGCAGCGGATCTGACTCTGACCAGTTTGGATCCATCGACTGGGGTGTCTGTCGGGGTTACGATCCTGACAATGAGTACTAGGGGCATGAATAAGGGGCAGAGCCTAGCTACGGCGCAGGTGTAACACTCGGTGTTTAACGAGTTCAGGCCCTTCTCGGCGGAGGTAACAACCCTAAGTCTCGTGCCCTGAGGCTTATCTTGATTTGATGGGTATATATGGTTACAAAGGTTGCTCGTGCCCGATTATGGAGGGGGTGCGGCTTATATAGAGTGCACCGCAACCCCACATCCTCCACGTTGCCTGGACATTAAATGACACTGAATGCATCAGTTACAGGTGTGATAAGCCTCTACTACGGCAGTTACAGATAACGATAGTCTTAACTATGTTTAATGGATGACTTAGGATTTCTCGACCGTTCGCCTCCATCGCCCGAGTGATGGTTCGTCAGCCGAGTGGCGGATGGTCGTCCGAGTGCTGTCGAGCTGGTCGAGTGGACTTCCTGATGTATGCATCCGAATGCTGGCATGGTCCAGGGACCACCCCATGGTGGTGATGGGCCCCATGTGGGTCCCAAATGATGGGTCCTTGACCCTACCTGTAATAGGTGACCTCATCAGTGTCGCCCCGTGCAGGTGAGGCAATGGTCGTCCGCATTGCACTCCGCCGCTTCCGGGAGGACAGCGCCCGACCGACAGATGGCTTTGTTCGGCGCAAGTCGATTGCGTCGGCGCATCGCGCGCTCGGACCCGCCGAGACAGGATCATCGCGGTCCTCCTGGGAGCCTTCCAATCTCCCTTTTCCCATCACCGGTCCGCGTATATATGAGTGCTACCAGGACCGGTCTGCCCGTCATGGGAAGGAAAGGATGAGGGCAGCGGAGGCGGCTGATGCGGCGGGCGGGAGACCACAAAGAAGGAAGCCATCTGCCACTACTAGGGAAAAGCCTAGAAGCAGCGCGGGTTTTAGGTATAGCAGTAGCGCGGGGTCCTGCGCTACTGATACGACGCTATAGCTAACCTGTAGCAGTGGCGCGTGTCTGCCCGCGCTACTGCTATACACTCTACTAATAGCTCTAGTGCTCTTTATTAGACCGCGCGGGTTGTAGCAGCAGCGAGCAATATGGAAGCGCACTACTACTAATAGCTCTAGTGCTCTTTATTAGACCGCGCTACTGCTAGTGGCACTCTGCTGCTAACTTTTCTCCATTCGCTACTGCTAATTTTTTTTGCATATTTGTTTTGTATTTGAACAGGCTTCATACAATAATCTTTAGCATATCATACACATACAAATGTAACCATATCATCAAATCATGTCATCATCATAATCATCATCCAACACAAAGTGGTCTCTCGTCATCATCTCAAAAATAGCAATACAAGTCTCGATTACTTGCAACTACATCGTCATCCATCTAAACAATGATATACGCGAGAAGAGCTATCACTATGAGTGAGAGCGGAACTATGCAGTACATGAGTTCGTATCCCTCTCTCGCATTAGCGTGAACCTAAACTAACTACTGGTTGTCGCTCGGAAACCAAAAACCGGTACACCTGGGGCCTGATACTCCGGCCACTCGTCGTATACTCCTGGCGTTGCACTTCTTCGTCATCGATGATCTATGCACCTGCATCGTCACATGAGTCGATATGCAACATACATAGTTGAGCAACAGAAAGAGACAAACTTGGCAAAAATAGAAGCAACATATCATAAGCATAAATAACAAGGTTCATCGTACCCAAATGCCCTAACCAGAGTGATCTTCGCTAGTTGAGGAGGACGGTTTAATTACATCACAAATAAAAATTTGTCGTGCATAACTCAAAGTTTCGTCATTCAGAAAGTATGGACTAAACGGACACATTGTCATATATCGACAATCAATCCAACATGTCGTTCCATCCAACCAAGTCAGGGAGATAGTCCCCGAGCTTAGTGAAAGGCTTCAGGTGGAGACGCTGAGAGGCTACGCGTGTTTGGACTTCTTCCCGCGACATTTGCCCTTCCTCGTAGAACAGGCCTGTTTTGTCGAGGACCTCCTTCACGATGACTTGGGCAAGTTCATGCTGGATGTGATACAACTCAGCTCGAAGTCGATGATCCGGGATATCTCCTACATTCTTTGCCCATTGCAGAATATGGGCATCGCCAAATTTAGGTGACATGCGAAGGTCCTGATGATCCCGTCTGTACTACAGCATGTGGTGTAGGACATAGAATCCATCACTAAGAGAATCACTCGGTTGCTGGATGCAGCAGAAGTCGGTCTTATGGACAAAGGCGGGCCTGCCGTCCCTTTTCTTCTTGTCCTTGACCTCTCCACCCCGTACGCCGTAGTAAAACATAGCACTGTCGAGAACAGACTTGATGTGAGTGTAATTTTTTTGTTCGTGTTCTTTGACAAGTCCAAGTAAAGAGCGTGGGAGTATCGGGTGTAAAGGATGATGAGGACGGCGCGCCCGCCGCTGCGCAAAATAAGTACACCTCAAATTAATTAGCCTCCATCGTGCAAATGAATGATTGAAATCGAAGGAAGGATCTCCGCGCGGATGACTTACAGGGGATGATAAGGCACGAGAATCGCTTCCTTGTCCTTATTAGCGACCATGAAATCAACAATATAGTCCCTCGCGTATTCACGGTGCTCTGCGCAGACTGCCAAGAAGCCCTCGTGCATGTAGTACGGTCAGCGACACACATATAAGGTATCTGCTCAATCCAGATGATGTAGTTCATGTACAAGGCATAAAGGCGGACAAACGTAAAATCCAGCTTCTTCAAGTGAAACATGTCGAAGATGTAATTGAATTGAAGGAAGAACCGCGGGGCATGAGTGGACGTACGACCTTTGTCGCGACACGTTAACCACATAGAGTGGGTATCCTGGATTTTCTGAGGCAGTGAGGTTTTTCTCTCTCCGCAGCACATCGTCATGAAGTCTCCTTAGATTGTCGTGTGTGGCCTCGAACGCCGCCTTAGGTAGGATTGGTTCACCGGCGACATGCCATTTTGCCGCACCGGGGATAGGTATACGGTCTTGAACACGAGGCTGCTGAGGCGGCTGGATCATAGAAGCAGCTTTGTTGCCTTTCCTCCATCTCTTCCTATGCTTCTTTCCTACTGGAAGTTCGTCTATAATATGCTCAGCCTCCGGAGGCGACAATTCATGCACCGACTCATGATGCTCAAACCCTGAGTACTCATCATAGGCGCCAGTACTGATATACTATTCGGTGTTATTGTCATCCTCATCCTCATCTATGGCGACGTGATCAGCGACTAATGGAGCCTCTTCCTCACCTCGTCTGCTATAACCCAGCACAACAGTCGACGCTAATTGGGTAGGTGGGGTGTTGATGTTCATACCTTGCTGAGGCTGCGTGTTCGTGGGTGTGCTCCCGACCGCCTCCAGACGAAGCAAACTCTTTGGCCACAACAGGACCCACCCATTGCAACCACCAAGCCGCCGCGGGGTCTCGTCATCATCCCCCCTAGTACTAGAGGAGCCAAATTCTCGTGGCCCGGTTTGACACTAACCACGGAAACCTTGAAGACTTCAGGGGGGATCGTCCGGTTGTGGAACAATGGTTCCTTCGGCTTCATTATCGTCGCCTTCCCCACGTCCACCTTCTGGTCGCCGATGGTGTACAATATGCTGCACGGGGTTATGTCGGCCTGCAAAGATATGTCTGCGATGTGAGACATCCGAAAGGCAACAGAAACGAGAGATTATACATTTATTGAAGAGGGCCGGTGTGACAGATACCGTGAGGGCGTCGAGCTCAGCCAAAGTCAAAGCACCGCCGAGCACGTCCGTGACGGAGGACGGTCTGCTATGAGCAGGTGCGGGATCCAGTGGAGGAGCCAGTGCGGGAGCAGGTGCATGTGCAGGTGCTGGTGCTGGTGCAACGCTAGTTGAGCTGCTCCCGAAGAAGTCGGCAAGTGGAAAGTCCGCTACATTTTTTCTGGATTTTACCTGCTCCAATTGAAACGGCCGGAACCAAGGCACTAGACATATCTGCAATCACCTATTTTGCGGCAGCTACCGCTGTTGCGACTGTCTTAACTGATTTATTCTCAACCACAATCTCAACCTTCTTGTCGATGTTTTCTTTAGTTAACCACTGTCTTTCCTTTCTCTCCTCCATGGTCTCATGGTAGTACTTCTTCCACGTGATGCCGTCTCCGACACCGTGCACGCGTTCATACGACGGCCGAGTGTCCATCGGGAGTCGTTTCAATATGTTCAACGCCTGGTTGAATGGGGTGTCCCACTTGGGCCTCGCCAACGCCTCAGGCGGCGAGTCGCTTTCGGCCGCAATCCTGTGCTGCTCTCTCTGCAAAAGGAACAAGGATCGTTTACAAATATGACTAAACGTGCAGTCGAATTGATCAGAAACTAAAATTACCAGCAGTCTCATGAACTCCGTCGTGATCGGGTCTGTCTTGAAAACCT
The DNA here is from genome assembly GCA_032464435.1 of Aegilops umbellulata. Taxonomy (NCBI): domain Eukaryota; kingdom Viridiplantae; phylum Streptophyta; class Magnoliopsida; order Poales; family Poaceae; genus Aegilops; species Aegilops umbellulata. Next base: position 297,293,211 of record CP136056.1, read on the forward strand.
TCTTGACTAGGTCCCAATGGTGTCGTGCCCTGAGGATGTCACGCTCTTGCGGGACGGTGAAGTCCGCCAAGGGGTCTGGGATGCCCAAACTTTCGCGTTCCGCGTCCTCCTTTCCCCATATGGACTTCTTCCCGCCGTAACCACGGCTTGTGAGGTGGTGGCGCCCCATGTTCCTATGTTGAAGCCCCTTCATGTACTTCGACTTTTTTTGTCAGCTTCGGCCTCGCAAGCCGCCTTGAATATTTCAAACTGCTCTTGCGTGATTGTAGGATTATCCTTTACAATCTCGGAGTAGGGTTCCTTTTTGTTGACGATCCGATGTTTCACCATTGTTTTCCAGGGAGCCAACGCGTCACTAAACTTGGTCATGGCGTGTTTGTTTATCTTCTTCATTGTCAAGTCCTTATCTGGATTTTCATATTCCTTTTCATCCCGGCCCAAGAACAAGAATATCTCGTGCAATTCTTTAGGAGGGAGGGCCTCATATTATCTATGTTCTTTAGTTTCTCATCGTTGATGGTGGTGGTTGTCCGTACGATGCAGCCTATTTGATTGCCGTAGCACAATCACGCTTCCTCGGGCGTTGTTGGCTAAAAAATGCCGATGTCCATCTCCGTGACCACCAGTCTAGTAGTCATTAGCTGGTTTAGGCGTCGTGGTCTCTTTGCTTTCGGTTCTATACCGGTTCCGCTAGTCTCGGCGCCGGTCTCAGTCTTAGCACCGGTCTCAGTCTCAGCGCCGGTCTGCATGTCGGCCTCAGTCCCCGATGCGACAGGTGGGCCCAGCAACAACATTCGTTGATTGTCAGCAAGGCTAAAAAATTCTCTGCCGCCAGGTAGACGTTGTCGCAATCACCAGAACCCTGTCCTTCATCGTTGCTAATGTTTTCCTATGATTAAATCTAGTCAATTAATCTAGCCTTAATAAAATGAATAATGACATTAAAAAGCCCTATGTTTTTCAGGAACGTTGACTCCTTCTCGGTGCAGCAAATCCCGGGCACTCGATATGTCCTAGTTTATAGCACAAGTCATGCCGGAAATTCAAGGAAAATTTCGTCATGACCTTTGCTAAAAAGTGGACAAATCGAGCGCCTGAAATTTGCCGGAACGGAAATAAATCAACATTCCAGCAAAACATAGGCCTCTCGGCTTCATTCCCTGGAAACAACAAAAGGCCACTTGGGCACAATCGAACCACTTCTATGTTGCATATAACAAGACCACTTAAGAATGTGTACATGAGAAACTACAACAGTAGATAAACATTAGCAAACACAATTGAGGAATTTGTATATATCATGACCACTTCAAATTTGCATCTCCTAGTGTTTGACACTTCAAGAAAATCTACACAAATCTCATGCTCTCTCAAACTCAGTTCAAAAACCAAATATAGATTATATTTAGTTAACTACTGAACTAAATTTTACTCTAAACTAAACCCTACTGCCCTAATTAACATCTAGTTAAACAAACTCAATTCAAAAACTAAACACTACTAAACTAATTAACATCTACATTATCTAATACTTAACATCTATTATTACCCTAACTAAAAAACATCTACTATTAACCCTACTGCCCTAGTTAACTAGTACCACCACTACTACTAATTAACATCTAGTACTACTACTACTACTAAAAAACATTATCTATGAACCCTACTACTAATTAACATCTACTACTACTGCTAATTAACATGGCAGGAAGAAAATGCAGAGAGAGGAGGGGTGGGGGGCTTACAGAGAGGGGAGAGACGGTGGCGGGGAGGTGCTCGGCGACGAAGGCAAGGGCGGGGAGGGCGGGCTCGGGCAGCGGCGTCCTGGGCGGGCTTGGGCGGCGGCGGTGAGGTCGAGGGCGGCCTCGGGCGGCGGCGGTGAGGTTGAGGGCGACCTCGGGTGAAGACGGTGAGGTTGCGGGCGTCGACGTCGGCAGGAGACGGCGGCGAAGTGGGATGACGGCGAGTTGGGGAGACGGCGCCGAAGTGGGGCGAGGGATTTGCGGGAGAATTGGTGGCCGGGTGGAGGAAAACCGTTGGTTAATTCAAACAAAGCGGTAGCGCGTTCCTGAAAACACGCTATAGCTAAGTTAGCTATAGCGCGTTTAAATAAACGCGCTGCTGCTACGCCTTTTCTGTTTTTTTACATTTTATTTTTTTTCCTTTTTCCTTTTTTTATTTCTTTCATTTTCTTTTACTTTTTTATTTGCTTTTCATTTTATTTTATATTCGTTAGCAGTAGCGCGTTTCTACGTAAACGCGCTGCTACAACAATATTAGTGGTAGCGATGTTTCTATAAGACCGCTACTACTATGTGTAGCCTATCGGCTTAGTAGTGGGAATTTTAGTAGTAGCGATTTTACCTCTAGACGCGCTATTGCTATATATGTATCTGTAGCGCTGTTATACTGCACGTGCTACTGCTATGTAGCACTAGCGTGCTTTTTTAACAAGCGCTACTGCTAAAGTTCTGTGTATAAGGTTTTCCCTAGTAGTGTGCGTCTGCATTGTGCGCCCTCGCCCGAGAGCAGAATCGGGCGGTCCATGCCGTGGTCGGACTGTCGCCCAAAGAGGAGAAGGAAGACAACGTCAGGTCGAACAACTCCGGCGACGAGCAGATCCGGCTCGATCCATAAAACATTTTTGACCGCTACTTCCGTGAGAAGGGTGGCAAGGGCACTGGGAAGGCCAAGGGCAGTTGTGGATGATTTTCTCCATATCTAGCATGTAGGTTAAATATGTAAAATTTTGTTAGTCTGATGGCTTATCCTAATGTAGTAGCCGGATAATGTGTGTGATGCATCGTTTACGTAGTTGCATGAGTTTATATGGATTTGAGGTATAGCTAATTGAGATGTCTGGTTGTGAGAGGGGAAATTTGAGGTGTGACCAATGCGTCTGCGGGCATTTGAGTTGCCGGATTTGCCAAGTCCCGCATTCGCGGGCATTTTTCGAATTACTGTATAACATGTCTCATAATAGATGATGTGGAAAGCCATGAAAAGAACTATCTTTACAAACTGTTGTACATTGTCGATCTAAAAAATAAGTGATGTACGTTGTCTAGCTTACTAAGAGCAACTCCAATGGGCCGACCCAAAAGGACGGCGATTTTGTCCACTTTTTGTCCGTTTGGATCGGCTCGACAGACACAAACGCCCGCTTTCGCGTTTGGGTCGGTGCATGCGCCCGATGCTGGCCCGACCCATTTTGACGGCGCGAGAAAAAATACACAAGCATTTCTAAAATAAAAACAACTTAATTAAACATTAAAGCCGGCCACGAAGGCCGGCGAGGAGAGTCCACGCGTCCACATTAGCATTAATGAACATTAAAAAAGGTAAACTAGGAGGCGGTGCGCTGCCCTAGGCATCGTCGTCGTCCTCGGGGTCCATGAGGTCGATGAGCGTCAGCGCAGGGCGGGCCCAGGGGAATGCCGTGTTCTAGAGAGCGTTAATGTCGGGCGCGGGCTGTGCCGCCGCGGCCTGATGCGCCTCCTCCTCCGCCTCGCGCTGCTCGTCCTCGGCGTCGCGCTCGAGCATCTCGGGGTATTCGCCGTGGCGGCGCTCCTCGGCCAGCCATCGCTGGCGCCACTGTTTGAGGTACGCCGCCTCCTGCGCCGGCGTCGCCCCCATCCAGACTGGCGGCACGCTGACCCACTCGCGCGCTACTGTCGTCCAGGAGTAGCGGTCGATGGGGGACGACTCCTGCTCCGGCTCAGCTTTGACAGGGGACGACGGGGCCACCTGCGGCACGACGCAGTCGCCCGCCGCGGAGAGGGCCATGGCGCAGCCTTTTACGCCGCCTCCTCTTCCTCGTTCACTTCCATCCTGCACCGCTTGTCCTCCTTGCTCTCCCGAAAGACCGCCGCAACGGCCGCCTACTATGCGGCCTCCGCCTCCTGGTCCTTCTCATAGACGACGAGCGGCGGCGGCGGCACGCTGCGGTCGACTTCGCGAACGCTGCGTTGCCTCGCCTCCTCGTGCTCGAAGGCGAACCATCGAGCCCAGTTGGGCGAGGCGATGGCGTACGCCGTGTCGTGGTGCTACTCCGACGTCAGGAGCGCCGCTGGCGCCGCACCTCCTCCGCGTGCACCCTAGCCGACCGCGGCGCCGCCAACACTGGGAACCTCTTCGGATCCAGGTGCCAGTCGTGCGGCAGGGGTGGCGTCGGGGTACGGGAGAGGCATGCGGTGCTGCTAGTGCCACTCCGCCTGGTGCACTGGCACGCTGACGCGCTTCCTCGACCGGCGAGCTAGCGCCAGCGAAGGCGGGAGGAACTCAAAGGGAAACGGAATGGCGGGGTCCTTGCCCTTCGACTTGCTATTGCCGGCGCCAGAGAAGAGCCCCATCTGGCTTCACTGGGGTGGCTAGGGTTTGCCGCCGACGGGGAGCAGAGTATGGCTAGATGGGGACGGGGGCTGGCTGGAAGCGGATGAGGACGACCCCGCTGCACGGCCGGCTTAAAAAAGGATGACCGCCGTTGCTGACGTGTGGGCCCGTGGTCATAAATTAAGTTGACCAGGCTGACCGCGGGCAGTTGAACGACCGCCAGGTGGGGCCGCGGCGGATACTGAGTAGACGCGCGTGGCGTCTGTTCCGCGTCCGCGCTGACGCATTTGGGGCGCAAATTTGGGCCGCAAATGCGTCGGCGCGGACGCGAAGCGGACTCGATTTGGGTTTTGGTCGGTGCGTTGGGCCTCCTCTTTTTTCCGCGTCGACTCAAACAGACGGCTGCGGACGAAATGAGTCGCCCCATTGGAGTTGCTTTAATATATCTGGAAACCTCCCGTAAACCGCCTGGTGGCTGGTTAAATTTTGCTGCCTTGTTCCGTGCAATCGGCCATTGGAGACTTTGCGAGAAGTCACACATCAGCACACACCTTTTCCTTTGGCGGCGCCGTCGGAGTCCACCCAATAAACCTAACGTCGCGATCAGCGATTCCGACCGACGACTCGCAAGGCCAGGCCCTCGGGAACTACCCCGTGGTGTTGCATGGCAGACCTGGTAACCCAAGGAGCGGGGGGCGGTAAGAAGGGAGGTAAAGTCGAAGTAGGGTTTAGAGCAAATGAGGGAGTTGATGAAGGGAAACAGACGGAGGTTGGGGCATCTTCGGGTGCGGACGCAGGCGGATCCACGGAGAAGACGGGGCCTGAGTATAAAGATCCAGATCGGGAGGAGGTTGCTAGTGGATGGGATCAATTTGGTCCAGATCCAGACTTGGAAGACGTCTTTGAGGGGCTTAATCTCCATGGCGAGGAAGAAGAGGATCTAGACCTATCTGGGGAGTTTGATGAATTGATCAAGGAGGTACGCTGGTTATGCTTGTTTCGGGTTCATACCATGAGGCCGTTTAGCCACGCCGCTTTGCTGAATTCAATGAGGAATGCATGGCTTGTGCCCAAGGAATCACGTTCAACATTAAGGGGCCGAACTTGTTCTTGGCTCAGTGTCACTACTTGGGTGATTGGAAACGTGTCATGGAGGGAGGGCCTTGGCAATTCCGAAGAGACCCGGTTGTCATAGTGGAATATGATGGCTTCACTAATGTTTCTGATTATGCGCTGGATATGTACCCGCTGTGGGCGAGGATCAAAGGACTGTCGGATGGTCTTACAAGAAAGAGGGAGTTAGCAGAGAAGGTAGCCAAAAAAGTGGGAGAGCCGTCGTTCACGGTGGTAGTTAATGAAGGGAGGATTAACCCTTCTAGCCATCTAAGGGTCAGGGTGTTTGTGAATGTCCAGAAACCATTGGTGAGGTTTGTACGTATTAATCTCAAGGAGATGAAAAGATACCCTGTTACTTATGAGAAGCTACCTGACTTCTGCTTCTTTTGTGGCTGTATGGGGCATGTGGTAGAAGAGTGCGGGGACGGAATCCATGATCCCGCAGTTTGTGAATGGGGGGGACTAGTTGCATTGGAGTAGTGAGCCGGTTATGCCAGGCGCTGGTGGGAGTAAGGAAGAGGTCGGACGGCATCAGGCCAGGGGTTGGAAGGTGTGAGGTGGGCTGGCAGAGGAGGAGGTAGAGGTGCAGGGGGTCCAGGAGGTAGGGGTGGAGTGGAAGTGTAGCAAGCAAGGAAGGAAGATGAAGATGGGTGTATGACGGATGTGGTGGTGAATGCAAACCTTGGAAATATTAATATTGGTGATGATGATAATCGTTCGGCCCGTAAGAGGCTCATGGGGGCGGATGGAGTTGTTATGGTGCGAGGGCAACCAGTGCCAAACCTAGTTGGTAAAGTCCCAAGTACGGTTCTTTTGCTTGAAGGAGGGAATGAGCCAGGGGCAAATGCACTTCCATCGACCTCTACGCCGGGCAAGGCGCCCATTGTGAAGAGAATGAAGCAAGGGGAAGAGGGGGAGGATGATGATACAACTATGAATGAAGAGGCGACCTCCTTCGAGGGGGACCGCCGGGCCCAATGAATGTCTTAAGATGGAACTGCCGGGGAGGGGGGAATACCCGGACAATTCGTGAGCTAGCGACTATCTGTCAGTCGCATTCCCTAGTTTGGTGTTTTTGTGTGAAACAAGACATAAGGCTGAAAAAATGAAGAAGGTGCGAGGGAGGATTGGGTTGAAGGGTTTTGCTGGAGTTGATAGCAATGGTATGAGCGGTGGTCTGGCTTTATTTTGGCATGAGAACTATGAGGTGGAAATTCTGGACAAAGAGGAGCACTACATTGATGCACTTGTCCGAGTTCAGGAGGGGGCAGCTCAATGGCGGATTACATGTATCTATAGTGAACCATGAGTGGAGAACAGGCACATCATGTGGACAAAACTAATGCAATTAAAAAACGTGAACGACCTGCCTTGGCTTGTGGCCGGTGATTTCAATGAGGCTATGTGGGATTTTGAGCATGTGTCTACCTCACAGCGTGGTGAGTCACAAATGGTTGCATTTAGAGATGCCTTGGAGATTTGTGGCCTAGTAGACCTAGGCTTTGTTGGGGTTCCATTCACATATGATAACAAGAGGGGAGGAGGAAGCAATGTCAAAGTTAGGCTGGACAGGGCAGTTGCCACTAATACATGGAGGAACTTGTTCGCCTATGCATCGGTGTTACATATCCCCTCACCATGTTCAGATCATGTAGCTCTTGTACTAAAGGGAGAGGCTGATTCGGGGCCAAATGGAGGAAAGCAGAGAAGATATGAGGTGTTTTGGGAGCGGGATACCTCGCTACCGGAGGTGGTCAGAGAGGCATGGGAAGCAGTGGGGGAGGTGCATAATATGGCACAATTGCGGGATGCTCTGGCTACAACGATGATTGCTCTAAGGGTATGGAGCAAAAAATTGGTAACATCACTCGGGAGTTGGCCAAATCGCGCACACATCTAGAGGAGTTGATGAATATGAACACCGACCAACAATATATCTCTAGAGTGACTGATAAAATGAAAGAGCTTTTGTATCAGGAGGAGATGCTTTGGTTGCAACGATCACGTATCACATGGCTGAAGGAAGGGGACAGAAACACAAAATATTTCCAGAGTAAAGCGGTATGGAGGGCGAGGAAGAATAAGATTCATGAGCTCACTGACAGCGTTGGTGTAGTCCACACCGACCTTACCTCTATCGGGAAACTGGCTAACGCTTATTTTCATAATATTTTTTCAGCAGATCCCTTGCTTAATGCTACCCCTATACTGGCACTAATTGATCTGGTGGTGTCTGAGGAGGATAATGTCAAGTTATGTGCACCTTTCACTGATAAAGGGATTTCGGATGCCTTGTTTCAAATTGGGCCTCTGAAAGCTCCGGGTCCGGACGGCTTCCCTGCTAGATTCTTTCAGCGGAACTGCAGCACTCTCAAGGATGGGGTTTTGACAGTGGTAAAGGACTTTTTCACTACGGGTATCATGCCTGAGGGGGTAAATTCTACATCTATTGTACTTATAACCAAGGTCACCAACCCGTTAAAAATCACAAATTATAGACCCATTAGCTTGTGCAATGTTATCTATAAAGTCATCTCCAAGTGCATAGTGAATAGGATGAGGTCACTACTGGATGACCTCATATCGTGATACGTCTCCGTCGTATCTACTTTTCCAAACACTTTTGCCCTTGTTTTGGACTCCAACTTGCATGATTTGAATGGAACTAATCCGGACTAACGTTGTTTTCAGCAAACTTTCCATGGTGTTATTTATGTGCAGAAACAGAAGTTCTCGGAATGACCTGAAACTCCACGGAACTTATTTTTTGAAAATATAAAAAATACTGGAAGAACAATCCACGTCAGGGGGGCCTCCACCTGTCCATGAGGGTGGGGGCGCGCCCCTGCCTCGTAGGCCCCCTGACGCTCCACCAACCTCAACTCCAACTCCATATATTTGTGTTCGGGGAGAAAAAAATCAAAGAGAAGGATTCATCGCGTTTTATGATACGGAGCCGCCGCCAAGCCCTAAACTCTCTCGGGAGGGCTGATCTGGAGTCCGTTCGGGGCTCCGGAGAGGGGAATCCGTCGCCATCGTCATCATCAACCATCCTCCATCACCAATTTCATGATGCTCACCGCCGTGCGTGAGTAATTCCATCGTAGGCTTGCTAGAAGGTGATGGGTTGGATGAGATTTATCATGTAACCGAGTTAGTTTTGTTAGGGTCTGATCCCTAGTATCCACTATGTTCTGAGATTGATGTTGCTATGCTTAATGCTTGTCACTAGGGCCCGAGTGCCATGATTTCAGATCTGAACCTATTATGTTTTCATGAATATATGTGAGTTCTTGATCCTATCTTGCAAGTCTATAGTCACCTACTATGTGTTATGATCCGGCAACCCCGAAGTGACAATAATCGGGACCACTCCCGGTGATGACCGTAGTTTGAGGAGTTCATGTATTCACTATGTGTTAATGCTTTGGTCCGGTACTCTATTAAAAGGAGGCCTTAATATCCCGCCTCACCAAATGACTAATACAGTGGGGTGATGGCCTTTTGGCGCATCCGGGGAGAGAAGTGCTAATCAAGTAGGTTGCTCATGAAGTAAATATGCCCTAGAGGCAATAATAAAGTTATTATTTATTTCCTTATATCATGATAAATGTTTATTATTCATGCTAGAATTGTATTAACCGGAAACATAATACATGTGTGAATACATAGACAAACAGAGTGTCACTAGTATGCCTCTACTTGACTAGCTCGTTGATCAAAGATGGTTAAGTTTCCTAGCCATAGACATGAGTTGTCATTTGATTAACGGGATCACATCATTAGGAGAATGATGTGATTGACATGACCCGTTCCGTTAGCTTAGCACTCGATCGTTTAGTATGTTGCTATTGCTTTCTTCATGACTTATACATGTTCCTATGACTATGAGATTATGCAACTCCCATTTGCCAGAGGGACACTTTGTGTGCTACCAAACGTCACAACGTAACTGGGTGATTATAAAGGAGCTCTACAGGTGTCTCCAAAGGTACATGTTGGGTTGGCGTATTTCGAGATTAGGATTTGTCACTCCGATTGTCGGAGAGGTATCTCTGGGCCCTCTCGGTAATGCACATCACATAAGCCTTGCAAGCATTGCAACTAATGAGTTAGTTGCGAGATGATGTATTACGGAACGAGTAAAGAGACTTGCCGGTAACGAGATTGAACTAGGTATTGAGATACCGACGATCGAATCTCGGGCAAGTAACATACCGATGACAAAGGGAACAACGTATGTTGTTATGCGGTCTGACCGATAAAGATCTTCGTAGAATATGTAGGAGCCAATATGAGCATCCAGGTTCCGCTATTGGTTATTGACCGGAGACGTGTCTCGGTCATGACTATATTGTTCTCGAACCGTAGGGTCCGCACGCTTAAGATTTCGATGACAGTTATATTACGAGTTTATGAGTTTTGATGTACCGAAGGAGTTCGGAGTCCCGGATGAGATCGGGGACATGACGAGGAGTCTTGAAATGGTCGAGGCGTAAAGATCGATATATTGGACGACTATATTCGGACATCGGAAAGGTTTCGAGTGATTCGGGTATTTTCGGAGGTACCGGGGAGTTACGGGAATACGAGGAAGAAGCAATGGGCCTTGATGGGCCTTAGTGGGAAGGACCAGGAGGTGGCGCGCGCCCCTCCCAAGCCCAGTCCGAATTGGACAAGGGGTTTGGGGCGCGGCCCCTCTCTCCCTTCCTTCCCCTCTTCCCCCCTTTCCCCCCTTCTCCTAGTTGGACTAGGAAACGAGGAAACCTACTCCAACTAGGAGTAGGAATCCTACTCCCTGGCGCGCCCCTCCTAGGGCCGGCCTCATCCCCCTTGCTCCTTTATATACGGGGGCAAGGGGGGCACCCCAGGACACACAAGTTGATCTTCGTGATCGTTCCTTAGCCGTGTGTGGTGCCCCCCTCCACCATATTCCACCTCGGTCATATTATAGCGGTGCTTAGGCGAAGCCCTGCGACAGTAGAACATCAAGATCGTCACCACGCCGTCGTGCTGACGGAACTCCTCCCCGACGCTTTGCTGGATCGGAGCCCGGGGATCGTCATCGAGCTGAACGTGTGCCAAGAACTCGGAGGTGCCGGAGTAACGGTGCTCGGATCGGTCGGATCGTGAAGACGTACGACTACATCAACCGCGTTGATATAACGCTTCCGCTTTCAGTCTACGAGGGTACGTGGACAACACTCTCCCCCCTCTTTGCTATGCATCACCATGATCTTGCGTGTGCGTAGGATTTTTTTTGGAATTACTACGTTCCCCAACAGTGGCATCCGAGCCTAGGTTTTATGTGTTGATGTTAGATGCACGAGTAGAACACAAGTGAGTTGTGGGCGATATAAGTCATATTGCTTACCAGCATGTCATACTTTGGTTCGGCAGTATTGTTGGATGAAGCGGCTCGGACCGACATTCGCGAGAATGGTTCTACCGCCGTGCTTTGCACACAGGTGGTTGGCGGGTGTCAATTTCTCCAACTTTAGTTGAACCGAGGATGGCTACGCCTGGTCCTTGCGATGGTTAAAACAGCACCAACTTGACAAAATATCGTTGTGGTTTTGATGCGTAGGTAAGATTGGTTCTTGCTTAAGCCCGTAGCAGCCACGTAAAACTTGCAACAAACAAAATAGAGGACGTCTAACTTGTTTTTGCAGGGCTTGTTGTGATGTGATATGGTCAAGACGTGATGAGATATAAGTTGTTGGATGAGATGATCATGTTTTGTCGAAGTTATCGACAACTGGCAAAATCCTTATGGTTGTCTCTCTATTGCATAAGATGCAAGCGCCAAATAATTGCTTTACTTTATCGCTATGCGATAGCAATAGTTGCAAGAGCAATTGTTGGCGAGACGACCATGAAACGACACATTGATATAGATCAAGATGATGGAGATCATGGTGTCATTCCGGTGACGATAGAGATCATGACAGTACTTTGGAGATGGAGATCAAAGGCGCAAGATGATCATGGCCATATCATGTCACATATTTTGATTGCATGTGATGTTTATCTTTTATGCATCTTATCTTGCTTTGATTGACGGTAGCATTATAAGATGATCTCTCACTAAATTATCATAGTTAAAGTGTTCTCCCTGAGTATGCATCGTTGCGAAAGTTCTTCGTGTTGAGACACCACGTGATGATCGGGTGTGATAGGCTCTACGTTCAAATACAACGGGTGCAAAACAGTTGCACACGCGGAATACCCAGGTTTAACTTGACGAGCCTAGCATATAACAGATATGGCCTCGGAACACGGAGACCGAAAGGTCGAGCGTGAATCATATAGTAGATATGATCAACATAATGATGTTCACCATTGAAACTACTCCATCTCACGTGATGATCGGACATGGTTTAGTTGATATGGATCACGTGATCACTTAGAGGATTAGAGGGATGTCTATCTAAGTGGGAGTTATTTAGTAATATGATTAATTGAACTTTAATTTATCATGAACTTAGTCCTGGTAGTATTAGCATATCTATGTTGTAGATCAATAGCTCGCGTTGTTGCTTTCATATGTTAATTTTGATATGTTCCTAGAGAAAATTGTGTTGAAAGATGTTAGTAGCAATGATGCCGATTGGATCCGTGATCTGAGGTTTATCCTCATTTCTGCACAGAAGAATTATGTCCTTGATGCACCGCTAGGTGACAGACCTATTGCAGGAGCAGATGCAGACGTTATGAACGTTTGGCTAGCTCAATATGATGACTACTTGATAGTTTAGTGCACCATGCTTAACGGCTTAGAATCGGGACTTCAAAGACGTTTTGAACGTCATGGACCATATGAGATGTTCCAGGAGTTGAAGTTAATATTTCAAGCAAATACCCGAGTTGAGAGATATGAAGTCTCCAACAAGTTCTATAGCTAAAAGATGGAGGAGAATCGCTCAACTAGTGAGCATGTGCTCAGATTGTCTGGGTACTACAGTCGCTTGAATCAAGTGGGAGTTAATCTTCCAGATAAAATAGTGATTGATAGAATTCTCTAGTCACCATCACCAAGTTAGTAGAACTTCGTGATGAACTATAATATGCAAGGGCTGACAAAAGTAATTCCCAAGCTTTTCGTGATGCTGAAATCGACGAAGGTAGAAATCAAGAAAAACATCAACTGTTGATGGTAGACAAGACCACTAGTTTCAAGAAAAGGGCAAAAGGAAGAAGGGGAACTTCAAGAAGAACGACAAGCAAGTTGCTGCTCAAGTGAAGAAACCCAAGTCTGGTCCTAAGCCTGAGACTAAGTGCTTCTACTGCAAAGGGATTGGTCACTGGAAGCGGAACTACCCCAAGTATTTGGTGGATAAGAAAGGATGGCAAAGTAAACAAAGGTATATTTGATATACATGTTATTGATGTGTACTTTACTAGTGTTCATAGAAAACCCTCAGTATGTGGTACTAGTTCAGTTGCTAAGATTAGTAACTCGAAACGGGAGTTGCGGAATGAACAAAGACTAGTTAAGGGTGAAGTGACGATGAGAGTTGGAAGTGGTTCCAAGATTGATATGATCATCATCGCACACTCCCTATACTTTCGGGATTAGTGTGGAACCTAAATAAGTGTTATTTGGTGTTGAGCATGAATATGATTTGATCATGTTTATTGCAATACGGTTATTCATTTAAGTAAGAGAATAAATTGTTGTTCTGTTTACATGAATAAAACCTTATATGGTTACACACCAACGAAAATGATTTGTTGGATCTCGATCGTAGTGATACACATAATCATAATATTGAAACCAAAAGATGCAAAGTTAATAATGATAGTGCAACTTATTTGTGGCACTGCCATCTAGGTCATATTGGTGTAAAGCGCATGAAGAAACTCCATGCTGATGGGATTTTTGGAATCACTTGATTATGAATCACTTGATGCTTGCGAACCATGCCTCATGGGCAAGATGACTAAGACACCGTTCTCCGGAACAATGGGGCAAGCAACAGATCTTTTGGAAATCATACATACTGATGTATGTGGTCCGATGAATATTAAAGCTCGCGACAAGTATCATTATTTTCTGACCTTCACAGATGATTTAAGCAGATATGAACATATCTACTTGATGAAACATAAGTCTAAAAAGTTCAAAGTATTTCAGAGTGAAGTGGAAAATCATCGTGACAAGAAAATAAAGTTTCTATGATCTGATCGCGGAGACGAATATTTGAGTTACGAGTTTGGTCTTCAATTAAAACAATGTGGAATAGTTTCACAAACTCATGCCACCTGGAACACCACGACATAATGGTGTGTCCGAACGTCATAACCGTACTTTATTGGATATAGTACAATCTATGATGTTTCTTACCGATTTACCAATATCGTTTTGGGATCATGCATTAGAGACAGCTGCATTCACATTAAAAAGGGGCACCATCTAAGTCTGTTGAGACGACACAATATGAACTATGGTTTGGCAAGAAACCAAAGTTGTCGTTTCTTAAAGTTTGGGGTTGCAATGCTTATAAGAAAAAGTTTCGTCATGATAAGCTCAAACCCAAATCGGAGAAATGTGTCTTCATAGGATACCCAAAGGAGACAGTTGGGTACACCTTCTATCACAGATCCGGAGGCAAGACATTCATTGCTGAGAATGGATACTTTCTAGAGAAGAAGTTTCTCTTGAAAGAAGTGAGTGGGAGGAAAGTAGAAAACTTGATAAGGTAATTGTACCTTCTCCCTTATTGGAAAGTAGTTCATCACAGAAATCTGTTCTTGTGACTACTACACCAATTAGTGAGGAAGCTAATGATGATGATCATGTAACTTCAGATCAAGTTACTACCGAATCTCGTAGGTAAACCAGAGTGAGATCCACACCAAAGCGGTACGGTAATCCTGTTCTGGAAGTCATGTTACTAGACCATGACGAACTTGCGAACTATGAGGAAGCGATGATGAGCCCAGATTCCGCGAAATGGTTTGAGGCCATGAAATCTGAGATATGATCCATGTATGAGAACAAAGTATGGACTTTGATGGATTTGCCCGATGATCGGCAAGCCATAGAAAATAAATGGATCTTCAAGAGGAAGACGGACGCTGATAGTAGTGTTACTATCTACAAAGCTAGAATTGTCGCAAAAGGTTTTCGACAAGTTCAAGGTGTTGACTACGATGAGAGTTTCTCACTCGTATCTATACTTAAGTCTGTCCGAATCATGTTAGCAATTGCCGCATTTTATGAAATATGGCAAATGGATAAACAAAATTGCATTCCTCAATGGATTTATTAAAGAAGAGTTGTATACGATGCAACTAGAAGGTTTTGTCGATCCTAAAGGTGTTAACAAAATATGCAAGCTCCAGCGATCCATCTATGGACTAGTGCAAGCATCTCGGAGTTGGAATATACGCTTTGATAAGATGATCAAAGCATATAGTTTTATACAGACTTGCGGTGAAGCCTGTATTTACAAGAAAATGAGTGGGAGCACTACAACATTTCTGATAAGTATATGTAAATGACATATTGTGATCGGAAATAATGTAGAATTATTCTGCAAAGCATAAAGGAGTATTTGAAAGGAGAAGGACCTCGGTGAGGCTGCTTACATATTGAGCATCAAGATCTATAGAGATAGATCAAGACGCTTGATAAGTTTTTTCAATGAGTACATACCTTGACAAGATTTTGAAGTAGTTCAAAATGGAACAGTCAAAGAAAGAGTTCTAGCCTGTGTTACAAGGTGTGAAATTGAGTAAGACTCAAAAACCGACCACGGCAGAAGATAAAAGAGAATGAAAGTCATTCCCTATGCCTTGGCCATAGGTTCTATAAAGTATGCCATGCTGTGTACCAGATCTATTGTATACCCTACACTGATTTTGGCAAGGGAGTACAATAGTGATATAGGAGTAGATCACTGGACAACGGTCAAAATTATCCTTAGTGGAATAAGGATACGTTTCTCGATTATGGACGTGACAAAAAGGTTCGTCGTAAAGGGTTACGTCGATGCAAATTTTGACACTGATCTAGATGACTCTAAGTCTCAATCTGGATACATATTGAAAGTGGGAGCAATTAGCTAGAGTAGCTCCGTGCAGAGCATTGTTGACATAGAAATTTGTAAAATACATACGGATCTGAATAAGGCAGACCCGTTGACTAAACTTCTCTCACAGGCAAAACATGATCACACCTTAGTACTCTTTGGGTTTTAATCACATAGCGATGTGAACTAGATTATTGACTCTAGTAAACCCTTTGGGTGTTGGTCACATGACGATGTGAACTATGGGTGTTAATCACATGGTGATATGAACTAGATTATTGACTCTAGTGCAAGTGGGAGACTGAAGGAAATATGTCCTAGAGGCAATAATAAAGTTATTATTTATTTACTTATATCATGATAAATGTTTATTATTCATGCTAGAATTGTATTAATCGGAAACATAATACATGTGTGAATACATAGACAAACAGAGTGTCACTAGTATGCCTCTACTTGACTAGCTCGTTGATCAAAGATGGTTAAGTTTCCTAGCCATAGACATGAGTTGTCATTTGATTAACGGGATCACATCATTAGGAGAATGATGTGATTGACATGACCCATTCCGTTAGCTTATCACTCGATCGTTTAGTATGTTGCTATTGCTTTCTTCATGACTTATACATGTTCCTATGACTATGAGATTATGCAACTCCCGTTTGCCGGAGGAACACTTTGTGTGCTACCAAACGTCACAACGTAACTGGGTGATTATAAAGGAGCGCTACAGGTGTCTCCAAAGGTACATGTTGGATTGGCGTATTTCGAGATTAGGATTTGTCACTCCGATTGTCGGAGAGGTATCTCTGGGCCCTCTCGGTAATGCACATCACATAAGCCTTGCAAGCATTGCAACTAATGAGTTAGTTGCGAGACGATGTATTACGGAACGAGTAAAGAGACTTGCCGGTAACGAGATTGAACTAGGTATTGAGATACCGACGATCGGATCTCGGGCAAGTAACATACCGATGACAAAGGTAACAACATATGTTGTTATGCGGTCTGACCGATAAAGATCTTCGTAGAATATGTAGGAGCCAATATGAGCATCCAGGTTCCGCTATTGGTTATTGACCGGAGACGTGTCTCGGTCATGACTATATTGTTCTCGAACCGTAGGGTCCGCACGCTTAAGGTTTCGATGACAGTTATATTATGAGTTTATGAGTTTTGATGTACCGAAGGAATTCAGAGTCCCGGATGAGATCGGGGACATGACGAGGAGTCTCGAAATGGTCGAGACGTAAAGATCAATATATTGGACGACTATATTCGGACATCGGAAAGGTTCCGAGTGATTTGGGTATTTTCGGAGGTACCGGGGAGTTACGGGAATACGAGGAAGAAGCAATGGGCCTTGATGGTCCTTAGTGGGAAGGACCAGGAGGTGGCGCGCGCCCCTCCCAAGCCCAGTCCGAATTGGACAAGGGGTTTGGGGCGCGGCCCCTCTCTCCCTTCCTTCCCCTCTTCCCCCCTTTCCCCCCTTCTCCTAGTTGGACTAGGAAAGGAGGAAACCTACTCCAACTAGGAGTAGGAATCCTACTCCCTGGCGCGCCCCTCCTAGGGCCGGCCTCCTCCCCCTTGCTCCTTTATATATGGGGGCAAGGGGGGCACCCCAGGACACACAAGTTGATCTTCGTGATCGTTCCTTAGCCGTGTGCGGTGCCCCCTCCACCATATTCCACCTCGGTCATATTGTAGCGGTGCTTAGGCAAAGCCCGGCGACAGTAGAACATCAAGATCGTTACCACACCGTCGTGCTGACGGAACTCCTCCCCGACGCTTTGCTGGATCGGAGCCCGGGGATCGTCATCGAGCTGAACGTGTGCCAAGAACTCGGAGGTGCCGGAGTAACAGTGCTTGGATCGGTCGGATCGTGAAGACGTACGACTACATCAACCACGTTGATATAATGCTTCCGCTTTCGGTCTACGAGGGTACGTGGACAACACTCTCCCCTCTCGTTGCTATGCATCACCATGATCTTGCGTGTGCGTAGGATTTTTTTTGAAATTACTACGTTCCCCAACAGCTCAAGCGCTCCCAGCGTACATCATGGGTGTCTTTAAGCTACTGTTCTCGGTTTGTGATGATCTTACACGCATGGTGCAAATTTTTATTGGGGTTCGGTGAAGGGCAAGAGGAAGGTGCATTGGAAGGGCCGGGATCATATCATGCAGCCCAAGGATAAGGGAGGACTCGGTTTCCGCGATTTCCGAATGTTTAACCAAGCCCTGTTGGCTAGGCAGGCTTGGAGGCTGCTAACCAAGCCGGACAGCCTCTGTGCTAGGGTTTTAAAAGTGCGGTATTATCCAGATGGCAAGTTGGAAGATACAGTTTTTGCTGGTAACGGTTCATCTTCTTGGCAGGCTATATGCCATGGTTTGGAACTGCTGAAAAAGGGACTGCTTTGGAGAGTTGGGGACGGGGCAAGTATAAGGGTTTGGCGGGATAGCTGGATTCCGAGACCTTTTTCATACAAGCCAATTTCCTCGCAAGGACGATCTCCCATTCGGTTCGTCTCGGGACTCCTAAACACAAATGGATCTTGGAATGTTGAGCTCCTTCGGGCTTACTTCGTTGATGCAGACGTACATAAGATAATGAAGATTCGAGCTTCACCTAGACAGGAGGAAGATGTGATTGCATGGGCCCCTGGGAGGCCTGGCATGTTTACAGTTAAATCAGCGTACGAGTTGGCCTTCGACGAGGCCTTCCGCAGTACTGCGTCCGCGTCCAGTTCCTCGCCCTCGGGGAGCCGCACATGCTGGGACTTCATTTGGAAGTGTGACGCCCCTCCTTCTGTGAAGCATTTTGCTTGGCGTCTGGCTAATGATGCACTGCCCACATGGCAGAGGAAACATCGTATTGGACTAGAAACTGCAGGTATTTGCCTGGTGTGTGGATCAGACGAGGAAGATAATTTCCACCCTTTTGTTCGGTGTCAGTTTGGCGCGATCTGTTTTTAGCTATGGCCAAAGTGTGGAGGCTGCCTGATATTAGTTCAATACAAAACACTGGGAAGGAATGGTTGCTCCATGTGCTTAGCCATCTTATTGCTCTTGAACGTACTGTGCTATTGATGATCTTTTGGAGGAGTTGGTGTGATCGGAATGAGTTAGTTCATGCTAAGCCTGCGCCTCCCATGGAAGTTTCGGTAAGATTTCTTCAAAGCTACTTAGAGTCCTTGATCGGTATTAAACAAAACCCAGATGCTGATCCAGGGAAAGGCAAAACATAAATCGAGTTGAGAGACTCAGGGAGAAGGGGCAGAAGCAGCGTCGTTCAAGAGGAACGGAGATGGATGGTACCGGATCCAGGGTGGTGCAAGATGAATCCTGATGGGTCATTCGTTAATTCTGATGAAGCTGGTGCTGGTATGATCTTGCGTGACCTCTTGGCGCTATTAACTTTTTGGCATGTAGGGTTTTGTACTCGTGTAGAGACCCCCTTGAAGCGGAGCTGTGTGCATGCATGGAAGGCCTATCCCTTGCATTGCAGCGATGTGATTTGCCAATTGCTGTAGAGATGGATTGTCTCGAAGCGGTCTCTCTCATATCAAGCCTGGACATGGATCGTTCTGTTTACTCTTCACTTGTTAGAGAGATTAAGTACTTGTTGGGTCTTCGAAAAACTTGTATTTCTCATATCGCTAGAACTTAAAATAAAGCTAGTGATTGCTTAGCTAGTTTTGCTAGAATCCAAGGTAGGACCATGACTTGGCTAGGAGCTGGTCCAGTTGGAGTTTTAGAGATAGCATCATGGATTGTAAGGATGTTGTGATTGAGTAATTCAATGCTATTTCTCCCGCAAAAAAAAACACATCAGCACAATTTACCCACGTCAAATCAGATCGAGAGCTACTCCAGCAGAGAGGCGACGGCACTCTCTCCGTCACTGGCCCACACCAGCTGCCGTTTCGCGTTTGGACGGAGTAGAGCCGCAGCCAAGTCATCGAGACAGCTCCGGCCCTGTCGTCCCTGTCGCACCGAAAAACGACGAGCAGCCAGGCACCGAAATGAAATGGAACTTGGAGCCCCGAAGCGATGGCTGGCTGGATGGATGCAGCGCATGCATGGCTCGCCCGTCTGCCCCAATTTGTGCAAGTGGGGGTGCCACCCCCTTCCAAGCCGCGGGTCGTGCTCTGCAGGCTTCGCTCGCTGTATCTAGCTGCAATAGACTAGAGGCCCCTCGGTCGGTTTCGCCTCGCGCTCACGGCGTCCATGCCTGCCGGAGAGACCGCGGCGGTCAAGGAAGCGCGCGCTACATCGCCTTCTCCTGTGGCGTCGCCTGCGGATCAACGGCGAGCGCAACGTTTAGAAAAGAAGAAGCGCTCGTGTCCGGGCCGTGGGTCACGACGAACCAACCGACGACGAACGTACGGCCCGGGTGGGGTAGCGGACGGCGACGTTGCCTTTTCGAGTAAAAGCGACGGCTCGTCCGATCAATTTGTCCGGTGCCCGCGCGCACATGTGACATGTACGACGGGAGCTGGGTTCGGACTCGGGCAAACCGGATGGATGCACTCCCCTCCCCGGCTAGTTGCCCAAAACAACTCAGCCAAAGCCCAACATGCTCAACACAAGCTAGGTTTTGCTTCCTGGAACACAAACACAAGCGAGCAAGGTTGGTGAGGATCTATGCCATTTTTACTTTTTCTTGTAGAGAAAAGGCAAGAATGCCCGATTTTATAATTAATGGAGCCATCAATTGTCTAGAATACAATGGTGTTTAATACAAAGGCCAAAGGCTTAACAAAAACTGAAGAAGAAAAAAACAAGCACAACTCGCTGACGACCAATCATGAGCAAAGTGACACCGAAGCATAGCACTAGATGAAACCAAGATCGAGCTGCCGGAGTACTCGACGCAAGCAGAACAACAAAGCAACTGCATCGAGATGACAGTAGATCCATTGGAGCGAGATGACCAGGCCGCTTGGAGAAAAACGTTGACTTAGCTACCCACCTCCTCGGGCCAATGCGGGAGGGGAGTCCACATTCCCCCCTTAGTCCAGAACGTGCCACAACACGTGGACACCGACACACTAGCAAGCAGCCTGTAGGCAAGCAAGGCGGGGAGTCGCTGAAGGATGCAGGAGGACCAGCTTGCCACCACCAATTACGTTCAGCGGGAGAGCAAAGCAACACCACCGCCAACAACCACCTCACAGCGGGACCACGACCCCCATCGTTCCCTAGATCGACTCCTCCAGGAAGGGCCGAGACACCAGAGCGCCGCCGCTGTCAGGCCAAGGCTTTCACCCGGGAGCAGGAAAGGGGAGGGGGCGGCCATTGAGGCTCAACACTCCCTCAAGAGGGAGCACGACACTAGAGTGTTAGAGTACAATGTCTTACCCTCTCCCATCAGATCGGTCTTTTGGCTGCATTGGCTAGAGCATACACTTCTACATGGTATCACAGCCAAGAGGTGTTGAGTTCAAGACCCGACTGGTGTAATTAAATTGTAGCCCACTTTCGATCCACGTTTAGGCATAGGAGCCACACGTGAGGGAGAGTGTTGACGTATAAATGTATTGCCTAGTCTCTTCCATCAGATCGATCTGATGGGTGAACTGGTTAGGTGCATAAACTTACAATCAAAAGGTTCAGGGTTCAAAACCCAGTAAACGCAATAAATCATTGCGGCCTGCCCCCGCTTCCGCTGCCCACGTCATAAACACCAAAGGAGCA
Organism: Aegilops umbellulata; assembly: GCA_032464435.1. Lineage (NCBI taxonomy): Eukaryota > Viridiplantae > Streptophyta > Magnoliopsida > Poales > Poaceae > Aegilops > Aegilops umbellulata. The sequence goes on from CP136056.1 coordinate 297,314,395, forward strand.
TAGACGTTATGGGGAGTGTTGGAGTATAATGTCGGACCCTCTCCCATAGATCGGTCTTTTGGTTACACTGGCTAAAGCATGCACTTCTACACGGAGCACCGCCGACGTCTAGGTCGATGCAAAGGGTTTCCCCCGTTCCAAAGAACCCACCACCCCACCCAAAATAGCCAGAGACGCGTCCAGATGGGCGAGGGAGGACCACATCGAGGAGGAAGGAGGTCGGGGAGCAGACCAGAAAGAGGCCATCAAAGCCACCCGTTGCCGTAACAAACCCTTGCCCCCCTCATGCCAACCAGGCTGCCGGAAGGGACGACCGGCACCTGCGAGCACCATCCACCAGAGAGATCGACGCCCACCGTCTCCATTGAGGGTCGTGCACTAGCCGCCAAAGCTCCTTGCACCGGCGCAAGGCAACAATTTTTTTACAGAGTTATCGGACACCGGTGGAGGTTCAAGATTGGAAAATAGGGAGAAGAAGGGGCTCACCCCATGAAATTCAAGGGGGGGGGGGTAGTTAGAAAAGATCTATAAAGTGAGTGTAAAAGTCTATGGATGTAGTGCTATTGGGTGAAGGGGACTCATGGCAAAAATCAGAGGGGGGTTAGTGGGAGGTCAGTGAACGGACTCAACATGAAATTCAGAGGGGGGTTAGTGGGAGGTTAGTGATCGGACTAAGCGCGTAGGGGGCTTCGTAGAAAAATCCTCTATTAGATTTTTGTTAAGTTAACGCCATCGTTGCACATAAACCTTCCTATATAGGTTGGTGGACATACTCAATCATTTATGAAAAGAAAAAGGTGACCGTAAATTAAATTGAACCTGAAGGAGTCGTCAGAACTGATTTTGCAAAAATCTTGAAACTAGACTGATCATCTAGTGAGCATCATTCGTATTTAGTCTCCTTCTTTAAGCAAGCATTACTGTATACACCCTCAGTCCCAAAATATAAGATCATTTTTACACTAACATAGTGCAAAAATGATATTATATTTTAGGACGGAGGGAGTAGTATTTAGTCGGTCGGACCTTGTGAGTCGTGTTAAGCGCAAGATCTGATGGCCAATTGACACGTGCCCAGATCTCCTAGGGTGCCTAATTTCAATGTCCTCGATTTTTTTTGTAGAGGTTAAAGTAAAGGGCTAGTTTGTGTGAGGACCAATATGTGATTAGGTGGCTAGGAAATTGGTTGCATCCTAAACTAGTAAGGATTCAATATTAGATGTTATTTGAGTTGTGAGAGAAAGGGGAAAGATAAAATGCATAATCTCAAATAAAAATTTAGCATGGATTTGTCCTATCCTATAAATTTCTTTAGCCATAGTTGACTTTGTCCATTGGAATTTGTGCCAAAAGATGCCTAATTAACTTTTCTATTTATAAGATATCTATATGTTCATAGGTAAACATTTGTAAATAATGGTACTCCCTCCGATCCAAATTAACTGACACTTTTTTAGTATAACTTTAGTACAAAATTATACTAAAGCAGGGTCAATTAATATGAATACATGATTTGCAATAAAATGGTCATATAAACTTTTATTCCAAGTTTCCGTAAAACTTGTAGTATGTTGTAAGCACTTCTATACTATCGAAATTCGTAAACAAACTAAACCTGAAAGGAACTACCTTAGGAACATGAGGAGTGTCAAACACAACAAGCTAGAGCATGAATCTTATCACTCCACTAAGTCAGACAAGCAGTCGTGTGGAAATGTAGAAAAGTAAGTAGAAGGGAATACATATGTGTATGCCTAACAAAGCAAGAACGACACAAATTCAAGAAAAATAAAGCATTGAAGCTTAGAGAGGCAATAAGTCTGTAAATGATTGTGAACACTATTAAATTCTTGACTATACACAATCAAGTAGAAAAAGATTGCTCGTAAATTTTGAGTTGAGGAAGCACCCAATTTTGAGTGATGTGGATATCCAAGGGGGGCAATAATTACCTCAATGATTTATTCCCATGATTGAGTAGTGTTAAATCATAAGCTATGCATATCATACATAAAAATGATTAATGAATTTTTATTTATTACACCCCTTAGTTTTTTCGATCATAATTGCTAGTACTTTTTCCATACTAACTGTAACGTGATAGATGGTTGTATTTTGTGTGTGTGTACGAGAATAACATGAATGGTAGTCAAGTTGAATTTTGTTTCCGTGTACAAATCACATGTTTAGTGTTAAGAAACAAAGCTTGCGAGTAAACATGTACACATGTCATACATTGACATAGTTGCAGCACATATGATATCGCATTGGCATTATCTCAAGGAAATGAAAACAAGATATACACAATTAGTCTTGATGTCAATTGGCCACTTTCATTTTGGAAATTTTTATTTATCAAAATCAACCGATGGTAGTTTTTGCACATGTAAGTTCCATTTCATTTTTTATTTTTGTACATATTTGTACTCTATATCTAACTTTCATATATACTCCATCGTCCGAAAAAGCTTGTCCCTTAAATGGATGTATCTAGCACTAACTTGGTGCTAGATACATCCATTTAAGGGACAGGCTTGGGACAAGTTTTTTCGGACGGAGGGAGTAGAACTTAGATGTAAAGAGGAAACTTTGACTGAATGCAAATAAGACAACCGCCAACATAGACAGAGCTCGATGTAATAGGCACGAACTATGATTTGGGTATATTATCGGTATCGAGTCAGATTACATTTGTGCAACATGTATAGCATTAAACTAGAAAATGTGTCAGTACAAGATTTCATCCACACATCAGATCCTATTGAACGCTTCCACACACCACTCTCCTCCGAGGCATTTAAGTAATACCAAGATCTCCAGCTTAATTATTACTCAGTAAATTCAGTTGTATGATGCTTTTGATAAGTGGAAATATCCTTGGGCAGCTCGTCCTTTTCATCCATTAAAATGTATAAAAACTTGACCATATGAGAGCATGATGCCCCATCTTCAAGAGAATAAGAAAAATGCTGCTATGCTGAGATATAAATTTTAATTTTGGTTGTTGCTGCATGACGGAGTTATTACGAGGAATCTCCTTCATAAGAAATCTTTTCACTTACCCTCCTATGATTGTGAACTTTGTCGGGTTGATCTGAGGAAACTACTCTTCACCCTTTTTTGGATTACCCTTTCACTTTTAGCTATTGGGACTCCATCCCTGTGCACAAAAATAGAGGGATCTCCGTCTATGATGAGATCATGATTCCAACACAAGCTCTACCACCCACAAATGCTCTTGAGACTTCCATCACGGGCTGCTGGCACATTTGGATGCAAAGAAACGGTAAAAATTTCAAGGCTCAGCCGCCTCTGTTAACTCATGGAGAAGATTCCTAGGAATGATCTATTTTTACTTAGGCACAAGATCAAGAATAAGTTTGAAGGCAATCTTTGCAGCCGAATTGATCAGTTCTTTATCATGTTACAATGGGATTCATTAGGACTGACATTGGATAGTTGGCTAGCTTAGTAGCCTTTTTATTCATTTTTGCCTCTACATATTTTTTTAGAGAAAGGGCATGAAGCCCGACTTCAAATTAATGAAGCCATCAACTGGCTAGGATACAAAGGCCAAAACTTGACGAAAAACTGAAATGACACAGGCAGATCACGCTTGAGACCAGGAGCTACAGGTAGCAAAGCTACAAAACGCCATCGCCTACACTTAGAAACCATAGTCAAGCCGCCGGAGCGCACACTACAGCTAGAGCAGCAGAGCAAAGGCCGACCAGAGATGCCAACGAACGCGGACGGGAGAAGCTGAACTGCATGGAGAGAAACCCAATATTGTCGTCGACCCAAACTGGCCATTGTTGGAGAGAAAACACAATCTCCCCTACGTCCATGCCGTGTCACTACACGAGGATGCAGCACACTGGCCAACAACCCACGGGGGTACCAAACAAGAACCGCTGAAGGATTGCGGACCAGCCAACTCGCCTCCCACATCATCGGCGGCCTAGAGAGCAACGCACAACCATCGCCGCCATCCACCAAACACCACAACTGCAACTTCCACCCATCCCTATGACGACGCCTCCAAGAAGGAACACGCCGTTGGAACGCCGCCACCGTCCAGCCTAAAAGGCCAAGGCTTTCACCTGGGAGCGTGGGGGAGGAAGAGGGGTGGCGAGATTGGAAGATCGACGCGCCCTTAGGAGCCTGCGCTGACAGCGTCGAGGTCAACACATAGTAGACCAGGGGATTCCCCCGTTCCAGAGCTCCCGCCACCTGACGCCCAATAGCCAGATCTGGCCGTAGCAAGGGGAGGAGGACAGGACCCAGATCCGGTGGAGCCAGTAGAGCATCCTGCAACCACGGGGGATCTTTGCCGCCCTACCACCGCCCACACGGCCGGAAGGGACGGCCAGCTCCCATGACGCCATCCACCGACGAGATCCGTGCCGCTACCCCCACTTCTAGAGCCCCTGCGACGGGGCAGGGCAGACGAGCCACACCGCCACCTTCTTCGGAGGCCGCACAACAAGGCCGGCGGAGTCTCCGGCGGCGGCAGGAAGGAAGGAGGGGGAGGGAGTGCGTGTACATATTTGACTTTTCTTTACATATATAGAACCATTGTTTGCGGTTTTCAGTTAAAGAAACTAAAAGAGTGCATTCATCAATAATAAGAAGCAAAGCTAGCTAGACATTATTGATACAATAATAACTCACATGATGTCGTGCATGGTACGTAAATTAGCTGGGACGTCAATTGGAGTTGTTGAGCAGCAACGAGACCCAATACTCGGAGAGATAAATAAAGTACTCCAGTGAATTTAACACGTACTGTTGGTATGGTAGTGATAATTCCGTATTTTGAAATGAAACTTCTTGATGATTTGGATCTTATCTAGTATACTACCTTTACAGGGTTTACTAGTCCTCCTCATATTGTGGGTCATATTGACCATACATTTAACTATTACAGTAGTAAAATAGTAGTATATAAGTTATATGTTGCAAAAATAATATCATTCCAAACTACTAGTACATCCGTCTGGACTTATTAGTCCCTATTGTATGTTGGGACGACTTTGACAATTGATTTAACTATCAAAATGTATGTTATATACCACAAAAATAGTATCATTGGAAGCCTCTTTCGAATGTGAATCAAACAACAAAATTTTGTGACATACAACTTATATTTTATAGTTACATTTACATCCGGCACAAAATACAAAGGGACCAATAAATCAACACGGAGATAGATATTCAAAGACAGATCCAACACTAGTATAATTTGTTGTGACATGCATTAACACCTTACTATTTAAACATGTGGTCAAATTTTGACCCAAAATACGATGAGAACTAGTAAGTCCAGACGGAGGTACTACCTCCTTTCCGGTTTATAGGGCTCAAATCAAAATTCTCACCAACCAAGATAGATGGTGAGTGGTGAAACAATTTTTGTAGTTTGCAAAACCACTCAATTAATGTGCTTATTTTCTTCAAACAATTTTGTTTACCAATGCATTAGGCTAGTCATAGTGGGAGTAACTTAGCAAGTAACATAGCGCACTCCGAGAAAATTTTGCTTATGTGGCATGTAGTTAATGAGAAGTGGTAACATAATATGTTACTGTAACATAGCGCTTTTCAAGACAAGATGAGTCTATAAGCTAATTAATGAAGTCCTCTATGACACTACTACTATGTTACTTTGCACTATGAAGATAGTAACTTAGACTAGTGTCATATGCATGACACTAGTATAAGTTACTCCCCACTATGACCAGCCTTAGTTGCAATGCATGCATGCATAAAGTACATGCATTGATCAATTTTCTCTTAAGGCTGGTCATAGTGGGAGTAACATAGGTAGTAACATACATGCCACATAAGCAAAAAAGATGATGTGTCAGGTAATTAATGAAGAGAGAGGCAAATAGAGTAACATAATATGTTACCATCACATAGCGGTTTCCAATGCAAAATGAGTCTATAAAGCAATAAATGAGGTGATGCATGACACTACATATATGTTACTACCCACTATAGCGGTAGTAACATAGACTAGTAACATATGCATGTTACTAGTCTAAGTTACTCCCCACTATGACCAGCCTAATACTTGCATGCAATGATTTATTGCACCTTGAAATCTGAACATATGATGGGAAATAACAAAATTAAGACTTATAAAATGGGAAAACTAAAATTTTAAGATAAGCCTTATAAACCGAAAATGAGGAGTAGTACTGAGTAGCAGGCGAACATTTCGACCGGGTTTGTTGACAGTGGATAAAGTTGAATAAATCCAAAGCATTTTAGTAGACGAGGGATGAGCTGATGCTGGTCATGATTCCCTCCCATAAAAAGACGATCACATGGGTAGGAAATGAAGAAAGGAAAAGAAGACGGATGATTAACGCTACATCACATGCGAGATCCGATTAGGTTATTTGGCGTCATGTATGTCGGTGAGACCTTATCCTGCTGCTATGAATACTGTTGAGATGAAATGGGAGAAATCCAGATCCACCAACCGATAAGATAATTGCGGTATCTTATCGTATCACGGCCCGGCGCCGCGCACGAAACTTCCCACGCGAACCGAGCCGCCTACTACTCATTTTTACTACTACTCCGTTGGGATAGAAAAAGGTGCGGAAAAGCCGTTGGGTTGAGATAAAAATAACTTACGTTCCACGCACATCCCCGTATTGGCGTGGCTGGCCATGTGACTGACTGATTTAAGTCGCCACAAAATAAGCACGCAAGCTGAACAAAAGTGTGTTATTAACTTATTATATTACTAGTAAAAAAAAAGGTGGTTTTGCCGGTCGCCGTCGTCGCGCCGGCCAAGCCAGAAAAACGCATGCCTGGCCACCACGCCACGCCGCTCCAAACTCAACCGGAGCGGAACGGATCTCCACGAAATCATCCGCGTCGCCCATCACATGGTGACCCACCGCCGCGCGGCTGTCAAAAGAAAGACACTTCTTTTTAACGTCAGTGGTTCCCCGAACGAACCCGATCGCTCGCACCAGACGAACGAGACGAGACGAGACGAGGAGCTCCTTGCCCTTTGCGTTGCCCCACCCCCACCGGGCCACAGGACGAAACCAACGCCACGACAACTCACACCCCCTTCGCCCGCGAGTTGCTCAGTCGCAGCGAGCCGGGCCACAAGACACGAGCGTTCCGGTTCAGGTTGGGGTTGGGGTTGCGCTCCCTCGTTCCATTGTCGATCCGCCCGCCCCGCCACACCGGCCCGGGGACAGACAGAGATCTCTCCCTCGCGCGCGCGTGCCGGCGGTGACAAATGCGGCTTGATTCGCCGGCGGACAAGCGGCGGTGAGCGATGCAGCCGGACCAGCAACAGCACCAGCACCAGCAGCGGAGGAAGGTGAGACCGTGCGCCACGCCAGGGGTTGCTGTTTGTTGCGGGGTGGTTGGCTGCCTTTCGGTGCCCGTGTGGGTTGTTGGCGCTTCGAGATCGGTCTGTTCGTCCGGCGGGTTGGATGAACCTACCTCGCCTCGGGGGAGGATTCTTTTTCTTTTTGATGGGATCCGGGGGGTTCCGGCGCGCACGCCCGTCAGAATTATCTCTTGCCATTGGTATCCTGCAACTTCTCTTCTCCTTCCGTCGACAATTCCTTCCTTCCGTATACTTGAGGTTGATTTCAGCTTCGGGGTCGAACTGAATTCTTTTCTTCCATTTCTTATTGCGAAAAAGGGATCCTTTTCACTCCTGTTTCTGGATCACAATTCATTTCAATTATTAACACAAGGTTCTCTGTTGGATTTCCCTAGTGGTTGCTTTCCTGAAATCTTCTCTGCGGTTGGGCTGCGTCTTTTCTTGCTTTGTCCCTCTATAAAGGAAATGGTATTCTTTTCTAACTTTTCCATTCCATGCTAGTAGCTGAGTACTCGTTGCTTCGTAAAGGATTACTGAGGCCTTTTCAACTCCTGTAATCAACACCAGGGGAAAGAAAAAAAGGGTGATTCAGATGCAACCTAAGAGGTGCCACAAACGCAAATGCGGTATTAGATTCGCTGAGTAGATATGTTTATCTCAACTCGACCCAATTCTGTGGTCTTCTTACCGTCCTTTTTCTTGCAAAAAGTTATAGCCAATCATCTTAATTGTCTCAGTGGATTAGGTTAGGTTGTCATATTCTATGCCCACTTGGAAGGCGTATTGAAATTGATATAGATGGTTTTATGCCCAAGAACACATCCTTAAATAGTCATTCTTGGGCCCTTTGTGCTCGATAAGCGCTGTTTTCCTCATAGCTGGAGGCCAAGGAGTTGTGGCTACCGTCTTTGCGCACCGTGATCCAGAAGCTTATGGAATCCAACTTTTTGTGCTGTATACAACTCTGTGAGTCAGTTGGATGCAGATTACAAGTCTGCTGTTTCAGTGGTCTGTTCGGTATGAAGTGGCCTTTATACAAAATTTGACTCTTGTATTGAGGATTTTTTTTGGGGGGTGGAAAACCTGGGTTTAACTTCTTTTTGTCCTTTATTAAGTTGTTTCATTGAGAGCCTATGTGGCTAGTATGTATTATCACCTGGGGTTTATCCAAAGGATGAGCTGAACCTTTTCTGGTCCTTTACTAAGTTTATTTGCTGGCAGGCTGGGCCATCTGACATTGAGCTCAATGCTTGAGGCAGATATTACTCAGTAAATTGGGCCTTCTTTTCTGTATGCGTGTCTTTTGTTTCAGTTGTGGAAAGGTTCTCCATTGCGCAGTATTAACTCTGTCTTTTTCCACTTCTCTCAGGGTTCATCGGAGATGGACTTCTTCAGTGAATATGGCGATGCTAATAGATACAAAATTCAGGAAGTCATCGGTAAAGGGAGTTACGGTGTCGTTTGTTCAGCTATTGACCAACATACTGGCGACAAGGTGGCAATCAAGAAAATACACAATATCTTTGAGCATTTATCTGATGCTGCTCGGATCCTCCGTGAGATCAAATTACTCCGCCTATTGAGACATCCTGATATAGTTGAGATCAGGCATATAATGTTGCCTCCGTCAAGGAGGGATTTCAAGGATATTTATGTCGTCTTTGAGCTGATGGATACAGACCTCCACCAAGTCATCAAGGCCAATGATGACTTAACCAAAGAACACCACCAGTTCTTTCTCTATCAGATGCTTCGTGCACTGAAATATATTCATACCGGTATGCTACTTTTTTCAAATTGAGATCTGAGTTAGTATACAGTTCTCTATTGTCGTCCTATAATCTTTCTTGAATATCCAGGAGTAGGTATTTTATCCATACCCTATCTGTAGTTCGCTGCTGATACACAATTTGGAGAAATGCACTCACACATAAAATTCACTCTAGTGCCAAAGTTAAAAAGGTACTAGGCGTTAATTGTGCGTTTTGCAACCGCCTTGTGCTTTTCTGAGCAAACCATACACTTAAGCGCAACTATACGCACATTAACCACAATTAAGTGCTAGGCATTTTGCTATCGCCTAGAGCTTAGGCGTGCTTAAGCACCCGCCTTAGGCACGCCTTTTTTAACCAAGTGCTAACCCAATAACCGTGGCCGCCATATTTTAGAGAAAATTGTCCTTTGTCCCACATTAGTTATGTTCTTGTTGATCATTTGTCTTCTGATGATTTTGATATTTGGCCTTTCATTGACCTGAAAAATATCTCCCACTTTGTTTCATGCTTTTTGTCGCGAAATGTACACTTCTTTGTATTTACCTTTAATGTCATCATGAATATTTTCCACTATCCATTGTTGAGCTACTAACATTATCAGCTTCAAAAATCATCCATTTCCAATTTAAAATACATGTTCATTTACCATTGTCTGTGATCTGACTAATATTTATATGATTGCAGCTAATGTTTATCATCGTGATTTGAAGCCAAAGAATATATTGGCAAATGCTAACTGTAAACTCAAAATATGTGATTTTGGGCTAGCACGAGTGGCATTCAATGACACTCCCACGACTGTATTTTGGACGGTATGTAAATTTTGGTAGACTAGAATCACATCCTGTGTTATTTGCCAAATTAGATTTGTATTCAAAGGTAGTCTTTTGGCACTTAATTTTTATCTTCTATTCATCATTGTTTGCAGGATTATGTTGCTACTAGATGGTATAGGGCTCCTGAGCTTTGTGGATCTTTCTTTACTAAGGTAACTAGTCTGCACATCTCTGTTGTGTTTGCTAGGATATCTTGTGCGCTACTTTCCACATAAACATGCCTCATGCAATTGCTGGGCAGGCTATGCTGTTTAATACCACATTATTCTTGCGTACATAGTAATAAAAGAAGATAAATCAGTGTCACAACTCACAACCTATACAAGGTTTCACTATGGTGTTCCATGTAGTCTACAGCTGTGCTGTACAGTGGATATATATATAGATGACATGAGACCAAATTCAAGGTTCATACGACTACTAGATTCTACGTAGTCAGCTGGTCTTGGTAATAAAATGACAATGCAAACCCTTCTAGAGCCTACTGTTTTCACAACTACGGAGTATATGCTACTCCCTCCGTCCCAGTGTAGTGTAAAAACGCTCTTATATTATGGGATGGAGGGAGTAGTTATCATTAATACCTGATCTTTCACTCCTTAAAAGGCTCCGATGTTGAATTCAGGATGCTAAATTGGTTGTTCTATGCAGTATTCACCAGCTATTGACATATGGAGTATTGGTTGCATTTTTGCGGAGATTTTAACTGGGAAACCTTTGTTTCCTGGTAAAAATGTAGTTCACCAGTTGGATTTAATGACTGATCTCTTGGGTACGCCGTCACTGGATACTGTTTCCAGGGTACGCTTTTCCATTCATGATTCATGATCCAAAGTAAGGTATCCATAAATGTCAAGCATCCTAATCCCTTTGCAACTGCAGATCCGGAATGAGAAGGCAAGGAGGTACTTGAGTAGTATGAGGAAAAAACAACCGGTATGTTTTTCTGAGAGGTTCCCCAAAGCAGATCCTGCTGCACTCAAACTTATGCAGCGGCTTTTAGCATTTGACCCCAAGGATAGACCAACGGCAGAAGAGGCAAGTGTTTTTAGATAAAACTTAAGATTCAAAAACAGGTGTTAAAAACTTTGTTATCTAACAATGTTTATGTGCACATCATAATCAGGCGTTAGCTGATCCATATTTTAAAGGCCTTGGGAAGGTAGAGAGAGAACCATCCTGCCAGCCAATATCGAAATTTGAGTTTGAGTTTGAACGGAAAAAGGTGACAAAAGAGGACGTAAAGGAACTTATATTCCGTGAGATATTGGAGTATCATCCTCAACTTCTAAAGGATTACATGAATGGAACTGAAAAAACGAACTTCCTATATCCTAGGTTTTTACCATAAGATCTCCTCGATTTTTTTCCCATTAAATGCCAATTTTCATAACTGATCCGTTCTTGGTTCCTATGTTATTATGAAGTGCTGTAGACAATTTCCGAAGGCAATTTGCTAACTTGGAGGAAAATGGAGGGAAGGGAGGGGCAATCGTTCCATCGGACAGAAAGCATGTTTCGCTCCCCAGGTACCCACTGCAAGATTTTACCAATAGTATATGCTTTTATGTTCTGCTTTTTGTTAAAACAAAGATGCCATTAAATTAAATAAATAGCTCATGTGTGCATGGTTAAAATATAGTTCTTTGGTGATCTCATGGTACTATGGAATCGCTTTACATGACAAAAGATGGTCAGGTAGTCAGGAATTTCAGTTCAAGTTTGATGATTTGGCATGATAATTTCAGAGACTGTCACTCAACTTTGCTTGCTGACATTTAGTTTGCATTTGACAGGACTACTACAGTTCATTCTACACCAATTCCTCCAAAAGATCAGAAGTCTTCCCAAGTTCCCCAAAGGATTCCAACAGGTAGTAGTTTCTCCTAAGTAGAAGTCTAGTGTTCTATTTTCTTCAGATAGCACCAATATGACATGTATATATCCTTTGCTGCAAAATTTGCAGGTCGACCAGGAAGAGTGGTTGGCCCGGTAATACCATTTGAGAATTCATGTGCTATGGATCCTTACAGTCAACGAAGGGTGGCGAGGAATCCAGTACTTCCCGCAGCTGCTACCAATGTATCAGCATACGCATACCACCGAAAGTCAGACAGTTCAGAGAGAGAGTTACAGCAGGAGCTTGAAAAAGACCGCATGCAGTACCAGCCGATGCAGCGTTTCATGGATGCCAAGATGGTCTCCCCTGACTTGAGGTCTACCTCCTATTACATGCCAAAGGGTGTCCCAAAAGCCGATGTAGCAGAAAGGACTGGTTTGCAGCCAAACATGATGCAGGGAATTGCCCCGTTTAATGGTATTGCTGCAGTTGGAGGTAGCTACAATAAGGCCAGTGCTGTTCAGTATGGAGTTTCAAGGATGTACTAAATGATCTAGTGCAATGGCCACTTCCAAAATGCTTGGCTTAGCTGAAGTAATAACATGGAAGAATAGAAGTACTTCCTGAGTTGCCTTATGGGCTGAAGGTTCAGACAGTGGATCGATGATCTTTGATCGAGGAAGTTGATGTCTCGTGAAGAACAAGAAAAAATAAGATCATGCAAAGACAACATCCTGCCTGTTGATCTAGCTGCCAAGGAAAGAGTGACATCTGGTAATTTGCTGCTAAGGGGAAAAGCCGAAGTTGGGGGTACAAGATGATTGAGGTCTATGTACTTTGAAAGAACGGAAACATATCAGAATAATGGAAATGGTGAACTTCTGTACATAAATAACTTGATTTTTCTTTGTATTACTGTCAGTGAGAGCTGTCAGTTTTGCTCCATATTCATGTGGCAATGTGATTTATTTTTCTGGGTTTGAAGCACCTATGCAGTTATGCTTCTGTAGGAGTTCAGCGTTGTACTTTGGAGTATGTTTAGATCTGTAATAGAATAACAAGACCAAACTTCAGGAAGGTAGAATTGTAATGAACTGCTAGTTTTTGGGGTTGTTGGCTCAACCGTGGTACTTATTAAACCAGGGTTGATATAGAAGAACAGTAGAAACATAAAATAGCAAGGTACTGATCATTTCCAAATTAAGTGAATGTCTAGCCTTGTCATAACTTAAACTTTTTAAAGTTTGACCAAGTCAATATACCAACGTTTGCAAGACCACACTACATTCATCATAAAATATACTAGTAGAATGCCCGTGCGTTGCCACGGGCTTTTTAAATTTTGTGTGGTTAGCATAATGAATGTCAATTTTCGCATGTATAAAAGAACAGTTTTTGTAATTTCCAGTCTTCTATTTTTAAATTGGCTTCAGGTCATCTTTTGTGACCGTCGGATCAGCACAAATCGTAGCACTGTTTGGTTTAGAGAAAAGTCTAAGAAAACATTAAATTTGTAGAGCCAGTTTGAATTAAACCCTGAACAATCCTTGAAATTAGCACTCCATACTTATTGATCCCGGTCAATCCTGACCTTCTATGATCTATATCGGTTTGGGACGCTGACAAACAGTGGGATCATAACTTCTCTCACTGACTAAGCGGGTCCACTTGTCACACATCTTCTCCCCACTTGAAGAGCATAGACATGTACATCATGAATATCGACAACCTAAAGCATGCTAATCTCTTCCTTCATCATGCTCATGGAGAGGCAAGTCTCCAACCACTACTAAGAGCATTTCAAGCAGACCCCACATCCCGCCGACCCGCAAAACGCGTTTGCAGTTCGCGGAAAACGCGTTTTAAGGGTCGGTTTTTGCTGCGGCAAAACAGACCCCTCAAACTTAAACTGTAAAATGGAATATTCGTTTATATTCTTTCCCCATGTCTTCTTCTTCCTCTTGTCCGTGTCCATAGTCAGCTAGCTTGCTCCCGCAAAATCGACGAATAACAAATGAAGCGGTAAAAAGTGGAGCCGCAGGATCCATCCAACTCGAATTGATCGAGAGCTAGCTAGCTAGCTCCGCTCGAATCCATCCAGGAGCGAGCTAGCTAGCTAGCCTAGCTCGAATCCATCCAGGAGTGAGCGAGCTAGCTAGCTCCTCCGTCGCCGCGCGCTGTGGCCGGCGCGGCGGACGGGCGAGGCGGCCGGGCGAGCTTCATGGCCAGCCGGACGGGCGGCGGACGAACGACGGACGGGTGCGGCGGCCGGACGAGCGAGCTTCATGGCGTTGGCGGGAGCAGAGATTTCTCAACCGCCAACGTTGACCGGTATTTAGGGCTTTAAAAACGGTGCCTTCAAAACTGTAGATACGAGGGTTTCGGCTTTCGCGTTTACGGGGTCCCTTAAATTTTTTTCAAGGGTTGGGCCATTTTAAGGGGTCTGTTCAGGCCCGTTTTTTCGACTGGAACTGCAAAAAACGGTTATTTTGCGGGTTTGACCACTTATGCGAGGTTTGCTAGAGATGCTCTAAGTTACACAATTATTATGTGCGACAAGTTAGCAATGTTGTGCGCATATTCTTGGGTTTGCATGGGCGTGCGATAGAAAGAGTGAGGAAGAAGATGTAAATGACACATGAGCATCCCGTTTGCGATTGACCTCTTTCCCCATTTTATACAAACTGGTCTAAAGACGGGATTGGCCAGGATTGACAAATATAACGTGCTAGTTTCAGGGATTGAGTATTCAGGATCCGATTTAGACCGGCTCTATAAAGTCGAGGTTTCTTTTTCCAGATTTTTCTCTTCGGTTTATTCGCTCGCTTCCGTCTGTCCCCTGTATGACGCCTGTCTGGTCTGAGTCGTTTTTGTTTCGGAATCAATAACTCCTGAATAACCTGTATTTTTGCATCTCGTCTCGAACACATCCAGAGCCCACTTGATCGAAATGCACGGATCTTAAAAACTCATCCCCGCCACGTCATTCAGAGCCGAGAGTTCGGAATCAGAAGCGGTTTGATATGCAGTTTTTTAGTGTCCATCCCTAGTTGTCATCTCCACCCTATTACTTGTTCATGCTAAAATAACACATGGCAAATTATATCAGTACATTATTTGCGTGCCTTGGAAGACGGCCGAGGTGATGTCGTCAAGGCCCTTCTCCTTGTCGGCTTGAGGCACAGAGCAGAGGAAGACAAGGAGGAGAATGGCGCGGTGCCCATGGCCTTCGTCATATGCGACGATAAATCACCCTGTGAGCATTTTTACCTCCCCATTTTTCTACTACATGATGCTATTGATGGACGCCTAGTGGCCATTGGTGATAGTCTTTTGGTCATGTTTGATGTCATTTTAGTTCGGTTAAACTAAGGACAATAGGTAGGAGTACATGGCAGCTTTTACTATGTTTCTTGCTCCTGGCAAAACTCATGTTATGTGTGTAGTTAGTTTCCTAGTATCTTAGAGATGGCAATTTTCATTACTTTGTGTCATCAATTTTCAGCAAATTAGATGATCAACATGTATGTGCCAATCTGTTTTTGTGAATTGAGATTCAGTACAACACAAAGTGCAACTTAACTTGTGTTCACATGGAATATTCACCATGATTTCTAATCCGACCACTATAAATATACCGCTTTTCCATGGCAACTTTTTGTTCATATGGCTTGTTTTTGAGCTGATGCTATGCTTAAACTGATGCTACTTTAAGAGGTTGTGTTCACATTTTGCTATGCTTATGTTTTGCTCTTCACTGAATTGAGGTTCTGTTCACAGTCTGTGTTCATCTTTTTACAACATTTTTGCCATTATGCTCTGCTATGCTTAAGTTTTAATCTGCAAATTTGCATCATCTTAAGTTCTCATCAACTTAAGCATTTTGCAAATTTGCATCAAATTTTGCTCTCCAACTTTCTATCCACAGACCGCTTTCGTGGCAACTCTCTGTTCACATAGAGCGCACAAGTGGTTTTGATTTATGTGCACTTGTGCATGATTGGATACTCACTGGCATCAACAAGTATGTGATTTCTGGCAGAGTAACCGGCAGGAAACCAAAGGTGTTTGACTTTTGCTCCTACTACATCACAATTAGTCTTTTTAAGTGTTTTTCCG
Organism: Aegilops umbellulata; assembly: GCA_032464435.1. Classification (NCBI taxonomy): domain Eukaryota; kingdom Viridiplantae; phylum Streptophyta; class Magnoliopsida; order Poales; family Poaceae; genus Aegilops; species Aegilops umbellulata. The sequence continues at coordinate 297,330,334 of CP136056.1, forward strand.
CATCCCTTTGTTTTTGTTTTGTCTGTAATGTGTCTCCTTTTTTCAATTTTTTTTTCTATTGGGGAAGTATAGATGCACTTAACTAAAAGCTATTGCGGAGTGCAAATTAAAGGTTAAGGTAGCTTATACAATTGATAAGAACAGAATGCTCAAGTGGGGTTCAGGAACTAACCCGGGATTAGTATCGTCAATATAATTTGGGTTTGTATTTGCTAGACATTTTTTTCATCAATTGCCAGAAGCTAAACTTGAATGCCCGGAATCTACATCAAAATTAAATCAGTTAGTCCCTAATCAGCTAATCTTAATTTTAGCAGTTCAACTACTGCAATGGACTCTTTAGAGTTCAGATTTTATACTGTTAAAGGATGTTAGTTAGATATGAAAATAATCCATGATATGTTGTCGTGTCAATGAAGAGCCCAAGGTCAGAAGACTAATAAGTTTGGGAACCATAAGCAGAATCCAATAAGGTGTGGAGATGTTCATACCTAGGGGTACTCCCAATACCTCTTGATACTGTTTGGTTACTTCACGTTTTCCTTGCCCTAGACAAATCTATGCATTTTTCAAACTTCATCCTCATAAGATAGATGGGCCTTCCAGTATGACATGCGCATATGTGATCTTTTGTTGTTATATTATTAAAATGCACATATGTGAAATCCTCATAAGGTAGGTCTTCTTCATGAGGCTTTCAGTGTGAAATCAGTTTATCCTCACAATATCCCTTTGTTCTTTTGACAAGTTACTTTTGCTTCTCTATCACGTTCCTTCCTATCTTGAATTCTGCCAATAATGATTATTGCTGGATTATTTATTATCTAGTTAGACACAAGCATTTTCTAGTGCACAGGCCCGCGGCACATAGCTGGAGGCGGCAAACCCGGACTCTGCAGGCTCACGATGGAGTGCTCCCGCGTTACCTTCTTCCATTCGCAAGGAGATTCAGATGTACCTCCACATGAGACACGATAGAACCACACAGGTAAATTCTCTTCTTTCTTTGTTGCTCTCATGAGCTTCGATTTCTTTCTTGTTTCCTAGGAGCATGAACTATGCTTGTGGGCATAGAGATAATATGATAGCTCATAGCTATTTTATCCAATCCATGGTCAATAACAAGTTAGAATAAAAATAAAAAATTAGTGTGTGTCAACTATGAAATTGATTAGATTGACTTAAGTGCATAGGGATAATTTTATCGATATTCGATTCAATCCATGGCCAATAACAAGAAAATCAGTGTCAACTATGAATTGATTAAACTGGCCTTAGTACAATAGATAGAACATTTTATATAACAAATCGAGTATCTTAACGAGCGAATGTGAGGAATCTTGTTCTGTGGTGATCGGTCCTTTTGTCGCTCAATCTGCCGCAAGCATGTGTTGGCATCAGTTCATCGAAGAAGACTTGATTTTCTCAGTAATCATAGTAGTGTTAGTGCTCCCAATGATCAGTTGTTGCAGAGCTGAGTTGTACAATTGGGAATCGGTGCAGAACAATTAGCTGTGAACTATGGGCCATTGATTTAGGTATAGGAGGATTAGTTCAGAACTATAGGCCTCTGATTCAGGTACAGGAGGTTTAGTTCAGACTGCTAGACATACTAGGAACCAAAGGGTTTAATTGTAACTTGGAAGTACAAAAAATTCTCTAGAGTGCCAATTTTAAAATCACTACATAAATATATCTTGTGGCTAATGAGTCAGAAATCAAACTGAAGTAAAAAATGCATATGCCTAGGAATTAATTCATGGTTCAATGTTCATCATCTAATAACTACTCCACAATGCGTTCCCTTAGGCCCAAATATGGTGAAGTGTCATGTAGTCGACGTTCACATGGCACCACTAAGGGAATCACATACTATTAAAATATCGAACACATATCAAGTTCACATGATTACTTGCAACACGATTTCTCCCGTGACCTCAAGAACAAAAGCAACTACTCACAAATGACAATCATGCTCAAGATCAGAGGGGTATTAAAAAGCATATTGGATCTGAACATATAATCTTCCATTAAATAAACCATATAGTAATCAACTATAAGATGTAATCAACCACAAGCACCAATCTATAGTTCCGGTACACAGATTGAACACAAAAGATGAACTAGGCTTTGAGATGAGATGGTGATGTTGAAGATGTTGATGGAGATTGACCTCCCCAAAATGGGAGATTTGTTGGTAATGATGATGGCGATGATTTCCCCCTTCGTGAGGGAAGTTCTCCCCGCGGAATTGCTCCGCTGGAGGGCAAAAGTGCTCCTGCCCAAGTTCTGCCTCGAGACGGCGGTACTCCGTCCTGAAAGTCCTCCCCTTATTTTTTCTAGGTCAAAATGACTTATATACCAGAAGATAGGCACTGGAGGTGGCCCTGGATGAGCACAACCCACCAGGGCGCGCCTAGGGCCCAGGCACGCCCTGGTGTCTTCTGCTCACCAGGGTGGCCTCCTCTGGTACTTATTTGCTCCAATATTTCTTATTTATTTCATAAAAAATTCTGGTGAAGTTTCAGCTTGTTTGGAGTTGTGCAGAATAGGTGGCCTGACGCTGCTTTTTCAGGTCCAGATTTCCAGTTGCCGGAATTCTCCCTCTTTGTGTGAACCTTGCATATTATTTGAGAAAAGACATTAGAATTACTCCAAAAAGCATTATTATGCATAAAAACATTATAAATTATAGTAGGTAAATGATGACCCACAAGTATAGGGAATCTATCGTAGTCCTTTCGATGAGTAAGAGTGTCGAACCCAACGAGGAGGAGAAGAAAATGACAAGCGGTTTCAGCAAGATATTCTCTGGAAATACTGGAATTATCGGTGACAGATAGTTTTGTGATAAAATAAATCGTAATGGGTAACAAATAATAAAAGTAAACAAGGTGCAGCAAGGTCTCCCAATCCTTTTTATAGCAAAGAACAAGCCTGGACGAACTCTTATATAAAGTAAAGCGCTCTCGGGGACACATGAGAATTGTTGTCAAGCTAGTTTTCATCATGCTCATATGATTCACGTTTGTTACTTTGATAATTTGATATGTGGGTGGACCAGTTCTTGGGTGCTGCTCTTCCTTGGACAAGTCTTCCACTTATGATTAACCCCTCTCGCAAGCATCCGCAACTACGAAAGAAGAATTAAGATAAATCTAACCATAACATGAAACATATGGATCCAAATTAGTCCCTTACGAAGCAATGCATAAACTAGTGTGATAGCCTGGCTTATTAGGGATGATAGACTACTCATATCAATAAGGAATTCCTTCTTTCCCAGGAGCCCATTCAGACAGAACTCCAAAGTTAAGCGTGCTCAGCTTGGAGTAGTGTCAGGATGGGTGACCGACCGGGAAGTTGCTCCCGGGTGCGCACGAGTGAGGACAAAGTGCGCAGAAAAGACTAGTATTGATCTGTGGGGCCAGTCTAGATCCCGCCAGGAGTAACGACCACCGGCGGGTGTGTCCGGGGCGTTACAAGTTGGTATCAGAGCCGACCCTCGCGGTTACACGGATGGTTGCGGACATGTGCGTGGTCATGTTGTTCATGACGTTTGTGACCCATCGTGGCACCCGGCATGGCACATGTACCGGACTGGAAGCACAGACGTTTGTGCCAAGAGGGAACGTTCCTGTGGCCCGACGAGGACGTCGGTTCCTCTGAGTGGGGGTGTATGTGATATCCTGGCTTATTAGGGATGATAAACTACTCATATCAATAAGGAATTCCTTCTTTTCCGGGAGCCCATTCGGACAGAACTCCAAAGTTAAGCGTGCTCAGCTTGGAGTAGTGTCAGGATGGGTGACCGACCGGGAAGTTGCTCCCGGTGCGCACGAGTGAGGACAAAGTGCGCAGAAAAGACTAGTATTGATCTGTGGGGCCAGTCTAGATCCCGCCAGGAGTAACGACCACCGGCGGGTGTGTCCGGGGCGTTACAACTAGGGTTTAAGCTTCTGTCACTCTAGCAACCCATCATCTACTTATTACTTCCCAATGCCTTCCCCTAGGCCCAAATAAACAAGACTTCTCACATGTTCTCAGGAAGAAACGTAACTACTCACAAAAAATATATATGATCAAGATCAGAGGAGTATTAATTATCATTATGGATCTGAAAATATAATCTTCCACCGAATAAACCAACTAGCATCAACTACAAGGAGTAATCAACACCACTAGCAATCCACAGGTACTAATCTAAGGTTTTGGGACCAAGATCGAATACAAGATATGAACTAGGGTTTGATAGGAGATGGTGCTGGTGAAGATGTTGATGGAGATTGACCCCCTCTCGATGAGAGGATCCTTGGTGATGACGATGGCGATGATTTCCCCCTCCCGGAGGGATGTTTCCCTGGCAGAAAAGCTCCACAGAACAGCCCCGCGGCGCTTCATCCCAAAAGCTTCTCTCTGATTTTTTACAGGTCAAAGCACACCGTATAGCCAAAGATGGGCACCGGAGGCCTTACAGGGGGCCCACAAGGTCAGGGGGCGCGCCCAGGGGGTAGGGTGCGCCCTCCACCCTTGTGGCTGGCTGGTGGCCCCCCTCTGGTACTTTCTTCGTCCAATATTTTTATATATTCCAAAACCATGCTCCGTGAAGTTTCATGACTTTTGAAATTGTGCAGAATAGGTCTCTAATATTTGCTCCTTTTCTAGTCCAGAATTCCAGCTGCCGGCATTCTCCCTCTTCATGTAAACCTTGTAAAATAAGAGAGAATAGGCATAAGTATTGTGATATAATGTGTAATAACAGTCCATAATGCAATAAACATCCATATAAAAGCATGATGCAAAATGGAGGTATCAACTCCCCAAGCTTAGACCTCACTTGTCCTCAAGCGAAAGCCAGAATCAAAAAATATGTCCACATGTCTAGAGATAGAAGTGTCGATAAAATAAAATACGGACATGAGGGCATCATGATCATCTTTAGAACAACAAAATATAATGGCATATAAGTTCCTTATGATAAAGTAACAATTGATTCACAAGGTAAAGTATGAATCAGAAACTTCAGTGAAAACTAACAAACTATGATCTCAGTCATTGAAGCAATTGTAATTTATCATAACATCAGAAAGAGTCAATTTACAAGAGCTTTTCAGCAAGTCCACATACTCAATTATCATTTCATGTTTCACAATTGCTAACACTCACGCGATACTTATGGGTTTAAAGTTTCAATCGGACACAGAGAAAGATAGGGGCTTATAGTTTTGCCTCCCTTACCTCAAGGGTAATGTCAATAATAATACTTTATGATAACCTACGTCCGGATGGATATATATATATATATATATATATATATATATATATATATATATATATATATATATATATATATATATATCTGGATCTCTCCAACATATAGTGCTTGCCAAAGGAAAAAGTATAAAAAGGAAAGGTGATGATCACCGTGACTCTTGTATAAGGGTAGAAGATAAAATTAAAAGATAGGCCCTTCGCAGAGCGAAGTAGAGGTTGTCATGCGCTTTTATGGTTGGATGCACAAAATCTTAATGCAAAAAATGTCACTTTATATTGCTGCTTGTTATAAGGACCTTTATTATGAAGTCCGTCGCTTTTATTTCTTCCATATCACAAGTTCTTACAAAGCTTATTTTCTTTAGACTAATAAATCATACATATTTAGAGAGCAATTTTTATTGCTCATCGATGACAACTGACTTGAAGGATCTTACTCAATCCATAGGTAGGTATGGTGGACTCTCATGACAAAACTGGGTTTAGGGATGTTTGGAAGCACAAGTAGTATCTCTACTTGGTGCAAAGAATTTGGCTAGCATGAGAGGCAAAGGCAAGCTCAACATGTTGGATGATCCATGACAATATAACTTCTATTCGGATATAAGAAAACATAACTCATTATGTTGTCTTCCTTGTCCAACATCATCTTTTTATCATGTCATATTTTAACGAGTGCTCACAATAAGATGTCCAAGATAGTATATTTGTATGTGAAACCTCTCTTTCTTTATTACTTCCTATTAATTGCAACAATGACCAAAACTATGTTTGTTAACTCTCAATAACTTTTATTCATCATACTCTTTATATGTGAAGTCATTACTCTCCATAAGATCCATATATGACCTTTTTATTTCTTTTTGTTCTTTCTTTTATTTAATTCCCTCAAGATCATAGCAAGGAAGCAAAGCCCTTAACTCAAAACTACTCTTTATTATATATCTCAAGGACTCGATTACATAGAGGGATTATAAATCAAAACTCAAAGCTAGATCATACTAAAAACTTTATTCTACTAGATAAAGATATAACCAAAAGGATCGAACTAAGAAAAGCGATAAAGATAAAGATGTGATGGTTATACAATACCGGGGCACTCCCCCAAGCTTGGCAGTTGCCAAGGGGAGTGCCCATACCCATGTATTTAGATCTCTTTCTTCGGAGATGGTGATGATGGAGTTGTTGATGAAGTAGGCTTGTCATCCATCATCCAAGGCATAGGCTCACCATCATAGAAAGATGAACGAGTCTCCGAGATCCTTAAATCTGCAGCCAAACTCGTCCTCTTAAATCTGTATTTATACTCACAGTTTTGGTTTTGCAGGTCATAGATCTGGGCTTGTAGGTGCTCGATTTTCTCTTGAAGCTTGAAGATGGCTGATGTCTACTATGCAACTTTATTCTTGAAGACTCGTGTTGGGCCTCCAAGCGCAAAGTTTTGTAGGACACTAATTTTTTCCCCTCAAGTGGATGACCTAAGGTTTATCATCCATGGGAGGCGTAGGATGAAGATGGTCTCTGTCAAACAATTCTGCAACCAAATACAAGAAATCTCTTGTGTCCCCAACATACCTAATACAATGGCAAGTTGTATAGGTGCACTAGTTCGGAGAAGAGATGGTGATAGAAGTGTAATATGGATTGTAGAAATATATTTTTATAATCTGAATAAATAAAAACATCAAGGTAGCAAATAGTAAACGGGCACAAAAACGGTATCGCAATGCTTAAAAATGAGGCCTAGGGTCCGTACTTTAACTAGTGCGACCTCTCAACAGTGCAAATATAATTGGATCATATAACCATCCCTCAACGTGCGATGAAGAATCACTCCTGTCTAGCGAAGAATAAATTGTTTGAAGGGTACAAAACCACCTTTGATAGAAGCGAGGGTCCCGATCTTTCGATGAGATGATAACTATCGATTTGGTGGAGACGGCTTTGACGATCCGACTACAAACGTGCACGACGTTGCGCCTTAGCAATCGCTAAACCCAACTCCGAGAGGTTATTGACCACGCAGGAGCACGATCAACCTGACCACGAAGGTCTATTCCTGCAAGCAAGCGAAGAACAAGGAAGAATATGGTAAATCAATCTGAATATTGTGAATATGGATGAAGTATTGATTAAAGTGGGGTTTCATAAGCGGTCTTGGTCTGGTCGTTGGACACAAACGAAGTACACGAAGTTGCAGCGATGGCTAACTTTTAACTAAATAAAACCCAAGGAAAAAGCTACTAGATGGATCTACTTATATAGGAGTAAGGGGTGGTGACCAAGGAGGTGGGAGGACGTCCCAAGGCAGCCTAAAACCAACCCTAGGTCGTACAAGGCTCATGGGCCCAAGTGGAGGTGATGCAACACCTTTGGACTTGTTGTTTGACTTGGATTCTGCTGCAGCGTCAGATTGTTTTGTCCATATCTCAACGCTCCGGACGAATTTAAAGGTGACTCCAATTGGAGTGGAAAGAGGACGAAATCTACTTTCCAACAAAAAAAGAATCACCCAATTCGGAGTCCGTATGAAAAAGTTATTGCCGTTTTGAGTCAGGTATGTCTGTGCAGTCCGAATCTGAATCCAGAACGTGAGAGACTTGGACTCTATCTTCTCTTGGCCCAAAAGTGACATGAAGGGACTTTTTGAACAGCACCTAAACTTCTCTTTTTCCCTTATCTTCATATATGGATTGTACAAATGTCCCATACACCTGCAATTAGACAAAACACAAAAGTGTGTGAAGTATTTTTGTTCTGGATAATATAAATAGATTATTGAATAGTTGACACTAGAAATGACCTGACAAATATGCATGTATGCAATATTTTTGGTCGTATCCAAGGTAGTCATGTCCTCATCATCCTCCCCTTCTTGAAAATAAAGCCGTCCTCGGCGTTGCTTTATCTGAAATGTGGCTAACAAAAGAGACAAGGTGTACATGTTGTATATGTATATGTCATCAATTTTTACTTCCCGTGGAGTTTGCACATATGACACATGTATACATGAGTAACTTTCATAGTGAATAAAATATAAAGCCAAAATATTATCACAAGAAGTAGAAGGCATGAAAGTATTGCAACTCAGTTTGCACATATAAGTGAAGCTTTTATACATATGAAAAGATTGACCATATTCATCATTAAACCATCCCAATATTGGTGAATAAACCTTACTTGCATAAAATTTACATGCTACAACATGCTTAAATAAGCCAACATGCAATAAGTCATTTGACACAGAATTATCACCAAGATTAGAGGTCATATCAAAATGATTAAACATTGGTGCTTTTGCATCAACAGTTAATTCATTGGGTGCACTCAAAATTGTGGGTATTTCAGTTGTTTGATCACATGACGCATTCATGACAGTAACATGATTCTATAAAATAGGTGATACGCTCAAATCAACAGGTAACTCAACACATAATGTATTCAAGTTAACTAGGCATGCATCATTCTCATGTGACGTTATATCATCAATACCTTTACAGTTACCTTGTCGCAAAGATGTAGCTGATGTAGGTACGGATGATGGCAATGTACCATACTCTTGAGATGATGTCGCGCTCACAATCTGAGGTGTGGCTGCTCTAGTAGGTGCAACGGTGGAGGAACCAAGCGGTGGTGGTGAGCATGAACTAGAATAGTAGTTGTTGTAGTCACCCAGTGCATCCTCCTGTAACTGTCTCTCAAAGGTACAAGCACGAACATACATACCAGTAATGCAACGAGGAATATACTGAAATCGTGCCTGAATATCATGGTTCAAACCACCAAAAAAATCTATTCATTGTATCATCCTCAGATTCTTCTATGTCACAATGATGCATATAAGATTTGAACTCTTGGTAGTAAGCATGAACAGTGTTGTTGCCTTGTTTAAATTGTTCAAATTTGCGAAGCAATTCACGACGATAGTAAGGAGGGAAAAATTGTTGTCTCATTACATCTTTCAAATCTTTCCAAGTTGTGGGTTGGTTATCGATGTTTTTCTTACAATGCACACTCCACCAAGCAGAAGCAAAACCAGTAAATGCTCTAGTGACAGCTCGTACTCGCTCAAGTTCAGAAAAGTCATGGTGACTAAAAACTTGTTCTACTTCAAGCTCCCAAGCTAGATAAATAGCAGGATTAAATCTACCCTCAAATGACGGTAAAGAGATAACCTGACCATGTGCTTGTGTGTGTTGTCCCAACTCTCGTGATGGTGATGATGTGTCCGTCGTCCAAGAACTTCTGTCTCCGAAACCTGTCATGATTAGTAGAAACAAGAAACAAAATTCGAGAATAATGTTCCTATGAACTACTAGGATGTGGTTGTAAAGTGCTCACAGTAAAGCAAATATCAATATCTTACAAGTTCTTACCATGTGGCAGGTGGTGACAGGCAACCAGCGGTATCAAATAACTCTGAAGATTGTGTAAAGCGATTGCCAGGGGAACATACGTATACACGGTGTAGAAATATGTGGAGCTTGGAAGGCCAATATGTGGTAGCAAAATATCAACAATAATCAATTCAGAGATGCAATGTTGAATAAACGCTCAACGACGGTACTGTGGTGGTCCTAGGCTAGACCGTGCTAGAGACGCGAGCCTAGAACACTAAAAAAAATCACGGCGCGACGCGTAACAAAGGCGGAGCACACTCTGAATATCTTTTTTTCTCTCCTTTTTTCACGGAATTTTTTTCACTTTTTTTTCCTCTTTTTTTCTTTTTTTTTCTCTCACTTTTTTTTGTTTCTCTTTTTTTCACAAACAAGCTAGATAAGATGCATATTGGATCTAGTGATGACGCGAACGACCTCAAGTATGATTATGACAATGAATGATGGGGAGTACGTGGTGGAAATTGATGGATGGCGGTGGTGGACAGCGGATGCAATAATGACGCGGTGGTGGTATATGGCAACGACAATGAAGATGGTGCGGCGGTGGCGTGACAAACTGTGAACAGAACTCGAAACTCTAAAGGACTAGACACTAAGACCAGCAACTTGACACGACGATGTAACCGCAAATTCAAGAAAGCAAAACACTAAAAAGATTATGCAAAGGCTCAGACTGGCTTGGACAAAGGATGAACAGATCTAACTTTTTTGTGTGGCTTTTTCTTGGACAATAAGTAAGAAAATAAATCTAATCTAGGGATAGCTGGAAATTCTCACCGAGCAACCTGAAAACTGATACCACTTGACAGAAGCGAGGGTCCCGATCTTTCGATGAGATGATAACTATCAATTTGGTGGAGACGGCTTTGACGATCCGACTACAAACGTGCACGACGTTGCGCATTAGCAATCGCTAAACCCAACTCCGAGAGGTTATTGACCACGCAGGAGCACGGTCAACCTGACCACGAAGGTCTATTTCTGCAAGCAATCGAAGAACAAGGAAGAATATGATAAAGCAATCTGAATATTGCGAATATGGATGAAGTATTGATTAAAGTGGGGTTGCATAAGCGGTCTTGGTCTGATCGTTGGACACAAACGAAGTACACGAAGTTGCAGCGATGGCTAAATTTTAACTAAATAAAACCCAAGGAAAAAGCTACTAGATGGATCTACTTATATAGGAGTAAGGGGTGGCGGCCAAGGAGGTGGGAGGACGTCCCAAGGCAGCCTAAAACCAACCCTAGGTCGTACAAGGCTCATGGGCCCAAGTGGAGGTGATACAACACCTTTGGACTTGTTGTTTGACTCGGATTCTGCTGCAGCGTCAGATTGTTTCGTCCATATCTCAACGCACCGGACGAATTTAAAGGTGACTCCAATTGGAGTGGAAAGAGGACGAAATCTACTTTCCAACAAAAAAAGAATCACCCAATTCGGAGTCCGTATGAAAAAGTTATTGCCGTTTTGAATCAGGTATGTTTCTGCAGTCCGAATCTGAATCCAGAACGTGAGAGACTTGGACTCTATCTTCTCTTGGCCCAAAAGTGACGTGAAGGGACTTTTTGAACAGCACCTAAACTTCTCTTTTTCCCTTATCTTCATATATGGATTGTACAAATGTCCCATACACCTGCAATTAGACAAAACACAAAAGTGTGTGAAGTATTTTTGTTCTGGATAATATAAATAGATTATTGAATAGTTGACACTAGAAATGACCTGACAAATATGCATGTATGCAATATTTTTGGTCGTATCCAAGGTAGTCATGTCCTCATCATCCTCCCCTTCTTGAAAATAAAGCCGTCCTCGGCGTTGCTTTATCTGAAATGTGGCTAACAAAAGAGACAAGGTGTACATGTTGTATATGTATATGTCATCAATTTTTACTTCCCGTGGAATTTGCACATATGACACATGTATACATGAGTAACTTTCATAGTGAATAAAATATAAAGCCAAAATATTATCACAAGAAGTAGAAGGCATGAAAGTATTGCAACTCAGTTTGCACACATAAGTGAAGCTTTTATACATATGAAAAGATTGACCATATTCATCATTAAACCATCCCAATATTGGTGAATAAACCTTACTTGCATAAAATTTACATGCTACAACATGCTTAAATAAGCCAACATGCAATAAGTCATTTGACACAGAATTATCACCAAGATTAGAGGTCATATCAAAATGATTAAACATTGGTGCTTTTGCATCAACAGTTAATTCATTGGGTGCACTCAAAATTGTGGGTATTTCAGTTGTTTGATCACATGACGCATTCATGACAGTAACATGATTCTATAAAATAGGTGATGCGCTCAAATCAACAGGTAACTCAACACATAATGTATTCAAGTTAACTAGGCATGCATCATTCTCATGTGACGTTATATCATCAATACCTTTACAGTTACCTTGTCGCAAAGATGTAGCTGATGTAGGTACGGATGATGGCAATGTACCATACTCTTGAGATGATGTCGCGCTCACAATCTGAGGTGTGGCTGCTCTAGTAGGTGCAACGGTGGAGGAACCAAGCGGTGGTGGTGAGCATGAACTAGAATAGTAGTTGTTGTAGTCACCCAGTGCATCCTCCTGTAACTGTCTCTCAAAGGTACAAGCACGAACATACATACCAGTAATGCAACGAGGAATATAATGAAGTCGTGCCTGAATATCATGGTTCAAACCACCAAAAAAATCTATTCATTGTATCATCCTCAGATTCTTCTATGTCACAATGATGCATATAAGATTTGAACTCTTGGTAGTAAGCATGAACAGTGTTGTTGCCTTGTTTAAATTGTTCAAATTTGCGAAGCAATTCACGACGATAGTAAGGAGGGAAAAATTGTTGTCTCATTACATCTTTCAAATCTTTCCAAGTTGTGGGTTGGTTATCGATGTTTTTCTTACAATGCACACTCCACCAAGCAGAAGCAAAACCAGTAAATGCTCTAGTGACAGCTCGTACTCGCTCAAGTTCAGAAAAGTCATGGTGACTAAAAACTTGTTCTACTTTAAGCTCCCAAGCTAGATAAATAGCAGGATTAAATCTACCCTCAAATGACGGTAAAGAGATAACCTGACCATGTGCTTGTGTGTGTTGTCCCAACTCTCGTGATGGTGATGATGTGTCCGTCGTCCAAGAACTTCTGTCTCCGGAACCTGTCATGATTAGTAGAAACAAGAAACAAAATTCGAGAATAATGTTCCTATGAACTACTAGGATGTGGTTGTAAAGTGCTCACAGTAAAGCAAATATCATCTTACAAGTTCTTACCATGTGGCAGGTGGTGACAGGCAACCAGCGGTATCAAATAACTCTGAAGATTGTGTAAAGCGATTGCCAGGGGAACATACGTATACACGGTGTAGAAATATGTGGAGCTTGGAAGGCCAATATGTGGTAGCAAAATATCAGCAATAATCAATTCAGAGATGCAATGTTGAAGAAACGCTCAACGACGGTACTGTGCTGGTCCTAGGCTAGACCGTGCTAGAGACGCGAGCCTAGAACACTAAAAAAAATCACGGCGCGACGCGTAACAAAGGCGGAGCACACTCTGAATATCTTTTTTTCTCCTTTTTTCACGGAATTTTTTTCACTTTTTTTCTCTTTTTTTCCTCTTTTTTTCCTTTTTTCTCTCAATTTTTTTTCTTTCTCTTTTTTGTCACAAACAAGCTAGATAAGATGCAGATTGGATCTAGTGATGACGCGAACGACCTCAAGTATGATTATGACAATGAATGATGGGGAGTACGTGGTGGAAATTGATGGATGGCGGTGGTGGACAGCGGATGCAATAATGACGCGGTGGTGGTATATGGCAATGACAATGAATAGTGTACGAAACCACCTCAAAGCTATTCTTTCTGTTCGATCTATTCAAGAGTTCGTACTAAAATAACATAAAGCTATTCTTTCCGTTCGATCTATCCTAGAGTTCGTACCAAAATAAAACCAAAGCAAATTCATATTCATAATACTCAATCCAACATAAAGAACTTCAAAGAGTGCCCCAAGATTTCTACGAGAGAAATAAAGACAAGAACGTGCATCAACCCCTATGCGTAGATTACCCCAATGTCACCTCGGGAATCCGCGAGTTGAGTGCCAAAAGATATATCAAGTGAATCAATACGATACCCCATTGTCACCACGAGTATTCGATTGCAAGGCATATATCAAGTGTTCTCAAATCCATAAAGGTATTCAATCCGATAACAACGACATCTCAAAGGAAAAAACTCAGTTCATCACAACAAGATAGAGAGGGGAAAACACCATATGATCCGACTATATTAACAAAGCCCGCGATACATCAAGATCGTGCCATCTAAAGAACACGAGAGAGAGAGAGAGAGAGATTAAACACATAGCTACTGGTACAAAACCTGAGCCCTGAGGGTGGACTACTCCCTCCTCATCGTGGTGGCCGCGATGATGAAGATGGCCACCGGAGACGATTCCCCCCTCCGAAAGGGTGCCGGAAAGGGTCTAGATTGGTTTTTGGTGGCTACAAAGCCTTGCGGCGGCGGAACTTTTGATCTAGGTTAACCCCGAGGGTTTTCGGAATATTTGGGAATCTATAGGGTAAAGAGGGGGTGCGGGAGGCCATCGAGGTGGGCACAACCCACTTGGGCGCGGCTGGGCCCCCAGGAGCGCCCTGGTGGATTGTGCCCCCCTCGGGGCACCCCCAGGTACTTCTCTGGCCCATTGGTGGTCTTTTGGTGCATAAAAAATCAACAAAAAGTTTTGCGGTGTTTGGACTCCGTTTGATATTTATTTCCTGCGATGTAAAAAAGCAAGCAAAAAACAGCAACTGACGCTGGGCACTGGGTCAATAGGTTAGTCCCAAAAAATGATATAAAGTTGCTACAAAATGATTGTAAATCATCCACGAATGATAATATAATAGCATGAATACTTCATAAATTATAGATACCTTGGAGATGTATCAGCACCCCAAGCTTAATTCCTACTCGTCATCGAGTAGGTAAATGATAAAGTAAATAATTTATGAAGTGTGAATGCTAGCAAACTGCACAAGTTTGATCAATGAAAATTTCAATCACTTTTCCTAGCATCATAACAGCAATTCTTTCTCATAAAATTTCTCATGTTAAAGTAGCAACCAATTCACATGTTAAGGTTCAAACAACGAATTCTCTTGAAACTCAACAACCTATGTTCTTAGTCACCAAGCAATTGCAATTCAACTTATTCAACAAAGTTTAAGTAAGAGCTCCACATACTCAACCATCTTATAGTCTTCTATGATTGCTAACACTCACCACATACACATGAGCAAAACGTCTCAACCAGACACATAGAAAGATAGGGGCTTATAATTTCGCCTCCCAATGTATTCACCTCAAGGGCGATGTTAACAATAATAACTCATGCTACCCATATCCAACTTGATATATGTGCCTAGTTCTTTCCTCACCACATGATTCTTGCCAAAAGAGAAAAATAAAAAGGAATAGAAGGAAAAACTTTGACTCTTGCATGAATGTAAATACATAAAAGTAAAAGATAGTGTCGGGTGTGGGGTTCCGACAAACCCTTCAGGTTTGAACACTGGGGTGCACGCGAAGTCTTTCCCTCACCGATCTACGCCCTAGCTCGCTAAGATCTCGCGGACGAACTCGACGAACTCGCAAGACAAAGAGACACGAGGTTTATACTGGTTCGG
This sequence comes from Aegilops umbellulata, assembly GCA_032464435.1. Lineage (NCBI taxonomy): Eukaryota > Viridiplantae > Streptophyta > Magnoliopsida > Poales > Poaceae > Aegilops > Aegilops umbellulata. The sequence goes on from CP136056.1 coordinate 297,345,722, forward strand.
GCCACCATTGTGGTGTAATACCCTACTCCAGTGTGGTGGTGGTGGATTGCCTCTAGGGCTGATGATGAATAGTACAAGGGAAGAACAACCTACTGAGGTTGAGGTGTTCTTGCGGCTAGGGCAGGCTCTCGATCGGGTTGGATCAAGCCAAGATGAGATCATCTCTACTATGGTGGCTAGCTCTACTTATATAGGCCCTGGTCCTCTTCCCAAATATCGAGCGGGAAGGGAGCCAACAACGGCGGGCAAATTTGAAGGGGGGCAGCTAGTACAAGCTATCATGACAAAAGTGGTCTTCGCCTGTGAAAAGCTCTGGTGGTGACGCCGTCTTGGGCTCCATGATGACCTCCGTCTTGCCGTCCTCCTGGTCTTGGTCTCATTGCACCAATATAACAACCCTTTCCTGATGCCTCGGTACTCTTCGCCTGCGCTGGCCTCCTTAGCACCAAAGAGGAAATAAGGACGCTGCGCGCGCTGGCGCCTGCCTGGTGTCGTTCTTCATGGCTCACGTCACGAGAGCCTCGTGAGGTTTGCCCTGCCTTGATATCTCCGCTCCTCGTGAGCACGCCTGGCTAGGCCACTCTAGAGGAGGCCTTGCGTCGTCCGCCTCGCGAGGCTTGGACCTTCGCGAGGGTCTTGGATGCCTTGTTGATGAAGATGGGCCGTACGGCCTGCTGTCTTAGCCACGCCGCAGGTCGCAGGCGGGCAAGTCTGGGGACCCCCGTTCCTGGAACACCGACAGTAGCCCCCGGGCCCAAGGTGCGCTCGGGCTTGGCTTCACAGCGAAGCCAAGGGTCAAGTTCGGAGCACAGCGGGCCCCAAAAGCCTGCGGCCTCGATCGACGCGTGGCGGCTGATTGGATGTGGGCGCCTCCGCTTCCCCATGCTGCCTCGGTGACTGCACGCTTTGACAAGTGCCTGCGACATTCAAGGAAATCCATCATTACCTGCGATCGTGGGAGACGCCGGTTGGCCTTCTTCCGCTTTAAATGGGGGGGGGGGCGGAGCCCCCGTCGCCCATCTCTTCCTCGCTTGCTAGTTGTTTCCTACCCGCTCCACTGCTGACAACAATGGCGCCTATCAGAAGGTTCTCTGCCGAAGAGAAAGGAAAGGCTCCCCGTGATGATCCAGGGCCACTTCCGCCGAACAAGAGGTCGATCCATCGCCGTGAAGAAGTGGCGATGCAGGTGGTGACGAGGCCTTGGTGCGAGCGGCCTCCTCTGGGTATCCGGTACCCTTGTACGCCCGAGCCAAAGGCTCAGGAGGATGGGGCGACGAGCAGCGCCGCCTGTGCCGCGTCCGGGGTCGCCGCGCCACGGCTTCGCGCGCCGTCGCCGGCGGAATCCATGTCGCGGACTCCTCGCGCGAGCTAGTGCTGTGGGCGCCGATGCCTCCAAGCTCCTAGATCCGCTTCCCGCGGTTCTTCTCCAACGTGATGCCGCAGAGGGGGCCCCTTGAGCTCTGGTTGCAGCACGCCGACTGCAGTGCTCCGGTGACCGGAGCGGAGATCGAAGCGGTCCCCACCGGCAAGATCTTCATGACCCGTGGCTGGGGGCAGATCGCACGGGTCTGCTGTGCGAGGGGAGCCCTCGCGATCCACTTCGAGTATGATGGCGCTTCCATGCTCTTCTTCAAGGTAATCGATGCCGAGGGCCGCTGCCTAGAGTGCTGCTCCGGGGGGGGGGGGGGGAGCGCCAAGCTGACGCGCGCTTCGCTTGCAGCCACTCTAGCGGTAGCAGCCATTGGGAGTTCAGCAGTTCTCCTGAGCTCTATGAGACTCTGGAGATGAGCGATGGCAGCTACGTGCCCCAAGCTCTCGTCGCTCTCGGAGCAGAGCTGTGGCGTCCGGCCGTCGCCACTGCTGATCTGGATGGGGTTGGCGTCGGCCTCCCGTGGCCCACTGTTGATGATGGCGTCCGCCACGGGAGGGTGTAGATAGGATCCCCCTTAGTTTTGGCCTTGTTCCCTACGAAGGATTATGAATTACCCCGTGGGGGCATGTAAGGGTCTGTAACACCTTTTGCGCTTATCTTCCTTGTTTTGAAAACTTGGCGAACACGTGTCCCGTTAAGGCTCGGTCCCCTGTTTCTTTCCGCGTGATAGCTTGTTGCTCTGTGCTGACAGGCCCCGGTCCCCAGGCGGCTACAACTGTCGCTGGTATGCCTGGTCATGTGCCGTGGTCAAGGCCAGGAGGTGTGTGGCCCGAGGTCCAGTAAGAGCCCCTGAGACGCGATGCTCAGGAGGTCCCCTTTAGCCCTCAAGCAGCCATGGTAAGGCAAGAGAGGGAGTTGATGTGGCCGCAACGGGGTCGCGGCAAGGCGAGGGTGACCACCAGGCCCCAACATCTAGCCGATCCGAGAGTGGGACTTATCTTGTCGACTTCGCGACGACTCCTGACGGTGCGCTAGGCCTACGCGCCAACTTGCGCGGCGTAGCCAGGCCGGCCCCACACGAGTTTCCTTCCCCTCAAGCCCTCCTTAGTGCTCTACGTCCTCAGGTCCCGGCCCTCGAGCGAGCTCAGCCGCCGCTGGTATGCCGGGTCGCGATGCCGTGGGCAAGGCCAGGGGGTGAGGGCTGGAGAGCCTGTAAGAGCTCCTGAGTCGCGATGCTTAGGAGCCCCCCTTTTAACGCGCAAGCGAATTGCATGAGAGAAAAGGAGGCACGCGGTGCCGCCTGCTACCCTTGCCATGGGATCCCTGTGACAGGCACAAAAACATGGTTTGCCGTTGGTTGCTCTGGATGGGGTGAAGGCACTGAGGGCCTGGTGAGGTGACGTGCGTGGGGCGTGCCGCGAGCCAGAGCTCGACTGCACAGATTTGACGACGTGGCAGGGACAGACCCATGCACCAACGCCGTGCCTGTGAGGCTCCGTGGGAGGTGATGATTGAGCAGGCGATAACCGTAGGCAGGTTAAACATGAACAACAGATCAAGATGGATAAATGCAGGAAGATGCATGCCACCGGGTCTGGCCCGAGCGGCTTGGGGATGATGCAGCCCAAGTGGTGCCCCCAGCAAGGTAAGCTAAAGACATAAGCGAAAGGGACACATGCCGTAGGGACGGACCCACGCGGCCTGGGAATAATGCTGCCCGAGGGGCGCTCCCAGCTAAACGAGCTCGGAAGGTGTCACCTGGTTCTGTAGACGAAGTAGAGTCGGTGTAGCTGAAGGCATGCGCCAAAGGAAGGACTCCCCACGAGCCTTGGGAGGCCCTGGGGCTCGGGAGGTTCTCTAAAGACCGTCTCCATCTCCTCCAGGACGGCGCGGTACCTGGCCTCCTGAGCCGCCAGGACACGCCGCATGTTGCGCTGATATGTCGACGCCACGCTCGGCAAGCCGAAGGGCATGCGAACGTAGTTGTGTGGCGGGCCCTCACAGCGGCCCACACGCGAAGGCCAGAAGCACCGCTGGGACGTAGCCCTGGTGAGCCCTGGGACGTCGATGCAGACATGCAGCCCAGCATCCTCGCCAGGATGGGGAGCTGCACCTCATGAGCGGCTGTCGCCGCGCATGGCTCTTGCATCTTGCAGTTCCTGAGTGGTCTTGGCGATGAACTCCTGAGTGGTGGGCGGTCCTCGCCCTGTGTTCTCCTGAGGGAGACGTGCCGCGAAGCACGCCGCCAAGTGGTACCCAAGAGCCTCCCTCGTGAGGTTGGAAGGTCTGAGGCCCTCCAGAAGAGAGCCCCCGAGCCCTGCCCGAGGAGGGCGTCGGACGCGCCTTCCTATGCGACAGAGGGAGGCACCCCTGGGACGGGCGCTGATCCTGATGAGACTCCTGCCGCGACGCTATCCTCCTGAGGTCCTGCGCGGTGCAACTGCTTCTTCTTGGGAATGGCCTTCGGAGGGCCCTCACTTCTGCTGTCGGGGTCGTCAATTGCTGCAGCCTGGAAGGCGCGCTCGAGGGAGCACACCGCATCTCTTTATTCACATGGGACCGTGATGATTCCGCCGCTTCTCGGCATCTTGAGGACGTTGTAGCCGTGATGGGTGACTGCCATGAACTTGGCCAGGGCCGGATACCCGAGGATGGCGTTGTACGGCAGGCGGATGTGTGCGACGTCGAAGTCGATGAGCTCAGTGCGGTAGTTGTCACGCGTGCCGGAGGTGACGGGCTGGCAGACCTGCCCTATCGGTGTGGTGGAACCATTGGTCACTCCTGAGAAAGGCTTGGTAGGCTGGAGCTGCTCGTATGGCACTTGGAGGTTGTCAAACGTGTCCACGGATAGGACGTTGAGCCCAGCACCGCCGTCGATGAGGGTCTTGGTGACCTGCACATTGCTGATGACTGGGGAGCACAACATAGGGAGGGCGCCAGCGGTGGCTGCGCACTTGAGTTGATCGGCCGAGTTGAAAGTGATGGCGCATTGGGACCACTTGAGCGGGCGCGTGGCCTCGAGCTTGGGGAGCACCGCATTCACCTCGTGAGCGAACTGTTTGAAGATGCGCTGAGATGCTGGGGCCTAGGCGCCGCCCAAGATGCAAGCGATCGCACGCGACTCCTGAAGTCCCCAGCCCCCTCGTCCTGGTGGTGGTCATCGTTCCTTCTTGGTGGCGGCAGTCGGGGAAGACCGGTGTTGCCCTGAGGGCGATCCTCATGAGGTGGGTCCCTCCAAGAGCCCTCACAAGGTAGGTCCTGCCAGCAGTCCTCGCGAGGCCTGTCGCGCCATTCCTGGCATGGGCCACGGTTGTCCCAGCGTCCGCCTCCATGTCCTCCTCCTCGGTCGTATCCCCGGTCGTTGCGCTTGGGGCATCGACCGAAGCGCCCTTCTCGTATGGCTCTGAGCTCTTGACAGCCACTGGTGTTGTGGGTGTTCAGGTTGTGGAAGGCACAGAAAGGTCGGGTGCACTTAGACGACTCGGGCATATCTATGCCCCGCTTGGTGTCGGGCTCCGCTGCGAGCACAACTGCCTCCTTGCACTTTACGTCCTTGGCCTTGGCTTTCTTCTCCTCTGCACCCGCGGCTGGCAGTTCTAAGAGAGAGAGACGCCCCTCCTCAACTCTTGCGCACTTGGTCGCCAGGTTGAACAGCTCCTGGGAGGTGCAGAGTTCCTCGTGGATAGTGAGCTCTTCCTTCATCTTACGTCACGGATGCCGTCGGAGAACGCAGAGATGATGGCCTCATCCGTCACCTTGGAGATCTTGAGGCGAGTATTGTTGAAGCGCCGGATGTACTTCTAGAGGGTCTCTCCTGGTTGTTGTGTGACGCGGCGTAGATCACCCGCGGCCGGCTGGCGGTCGCGAGTGCCCTGGAAGTTGGCGACGAAGCGGTCGCGCATTTCGTCCCAGGAGGAGATCGAGCCGTGCTGCAGGTTTAGGAGCCAGGAGCGATCTCCATCCTTGAGAGCCATGGGAAACCAGTTCACCATGACTTTCTCATCGCCGTTGACCGCTTTGATGCTCAGCTCATAGAGCTGGAGGAACTCCGCAGGGTCGGTGGTGCCGTCGTAGCGAGGAGGCAGATCCGGCTTGAACTTGCCTTGCCAGGCGACGCTACGCAGCTCGGGGGTGAAGGCGCGGCAGCCAGCCATGGTTGCCGGGGCCCGCTTCGGAGGTGGAGCTTGGTCTTGGCGAGGTCCATGCGGCGCCGCCATGAGCGGCACACGGTCTTGACGAGGTGGCGCGGGGAGCGCAGGTGCAGCTTCTCGCGGTTGCCGGATTTCTTGGCAGCTTCTCTCTTCGCGCACGGGCACCGGGCGGGGTGGATCACGCCGCGGAGCCGTGCGCCGTGGTGCCAAGGCACCGTATTGAGGCAGTGGTGGCGGAGGTGCTCCATGGGTCTCGTTGCCCATGGCTTGTTGAGGGTGGGGCAGAGAGAGGGACGGCGCCGGAGAGCCCCCTGCGGCGCGGACGAGCTCGGCGACGCAGTCGAGCCACTCCTCGTAGAGGTCGTCGACTGGGCGGTAGCGTAGGAGTTCGTTCGCTATGAGGAGCGCGGCCCGCGCCTCCATGGGAGCGCGCCAAGCGTGAGACGAAGAACCGGCAGGGGTCAGCGATGGAGTGGCGGTGTGGCCGTCCTGCCGCACCGAAGGGTGCTGTGAGGACGCGTGCTGCTCGTTCCCCGCTGGGCCGGTGGCAGCATTGGCGTCGGGAGACGGAGAACGACGAGGTGGCCCGCCGACGGGAGCCGTCCGAGCGACACGAGCGGTGAGGGCAGCCCGACGCTCAGCTCGAGCACGGCGAGCGTCCGCCATGGAGACGACGGAGTGACTGATCGACGCGAGGGAGGCTACGGCACACCCCTACCTCGCGTGCCAAATGTCGGGTGTGGGGTTCCGGCAAACCCTTAAGGTTCGAATACTGGGGTGCGCGCGAAGTCTTTCCCTCGCCGATCTAGGCCCTAGCTCGCTAAGATCTCGCGGACGAACTCGACAAACTCGCAACACAGAGAGACACGAGGTTTATACTGGTTCGGGCCACCATTGTGGTGTAATACCCTACTCCGGTGTGGTGGTGGTGGATTGCTTCTAGGGCTGATGATGAACAGTACAAGGGAAGAACAACCTCCCGAGGTTGAGGTCTTCTTGCGGCTAGGGTAGGCTCTCGATCTGGTTGGATCAAGACAAGATCAGATCATCTCTACTATGGTGGCTAGCTCTACTTATATAGGCCCTGGTCCTCTTCCCAAATATCGAGCCGAAGGGAGCCAACAACGGTGGGCAAATTTGAAGGGGGATAGCTAGTACAAGCTATCCTGACAAAACCGGTCTTCGCATGCGAAAAGCTCTGGTGGTGACGCTGTCTTGGGCTCCACGATGACCTCCGTCTTGCCGTCCTCCTGGTCTTGGTATCATTGCACCAATATAGCAACCCTTGCCTGATGCCTCAGTACTCTTCGCCTGCGCTGGCCTCCTTAGCACCAAAGAGGAAATAAGGACGCTGCACGCGCTGGCGCCTGCCTGGTGTCGTTCGTCATGGCTCACGTCACGAGAGCCTCGCGAGGTTTGCCCCGCCTTGATATCTCCGCTCCTTCTGATCACGCCTGGCTAGGCCACTCCAGAGGAGGCCTTGCGTCATCCGCCTCGCGAGGCTTGGACCCTCGCAAGGCTCTCGGATGCCTTATTGATGAAGATGGGTCGTACGGCCTGCTGGCTTAGCCACGCCGCGGGTCGCAGGCAGGCAAGTCTAGGGACCCCCGTTCCCAGAACGCCGACAGATAGGCCCTTCACAGAGGGAAGCAGAGGTTGCCATGCGCTTATTTGTTTGTATGCTCAACCCCTTAGTGCAAAAGAACGTCATGTTATATTGCCCCTTATGATATCAACCTTTATTATGCAGCCTGTCGCTTTTATTATTTGCCATCACAAGTTCGTACAACGCTCAATTTTCTCTTACACTAAATGATCTAACACTTTTAGAAGCAATTTTTATTGCCTTATTGCACCGATGACAACTTATTTGAAGGATCTTGCTCAATCCTTAGGTAGGTATGGTGGACTCTTGAAGATAAGATTTGGGTTTAAGGGTTTTTTTGGATGCACAAGTAGTATATCTACTTGGTGCGGAATTTTTGGCTAGAAAAGATGGGGGGCAAGCACACATGTTGAAGGATCTATGACAATATAACTTCTATGTGAATATGAACAAACATTAACCATTACGTTGTCTTCCTTGTCCAACGTCAACAATTTTGGCATATAATATTTTGATGGGGGCTTACAATCACAAAAGATTTCCAAGATAGTATTTGACTCCTCAGTCAAAATATTGAGCTAAAGCACCACATGTTGAAGTGCTCACAACCTCAAGTTCATAGTATTAATTCTATTAAAAAATGTCAACTATTACTATTGGAGGTTTTGAATTCCCTCTTCCTACTATCAAAAAGAAATATGATATTCTTATTGTTGGGGACATGCATATCCCCATTGAGGTAACCTAGTGTTATTCCAAAATTCTGCGGTTTCATGTCATTCGGAAGAAGTTTGTTAATAAGACTTGATCAACCTTGTTAATGGATTCCTTTTGATGAGCACGGGATGGATGAATTTAGAAGGCACAACTCTCTGTACCCATATTTTACTTTCTGTTATTTAGATTAAATAAAGCAAAAATAGTATTTTCTATCTGTTTTTTGAATTATCCTTGCAATAAAAAATGTCTTGAAAATAAAAGTTCTCCAAATGCCCTAAAAATTTAGTATGGTGTTTTAAAGAATATTTGTGAATTTCTGGCACTGAACACACACCAGGGGGCCTCACCTGCTGACCACAAGGGAGGAGGGCGCGCCCTACCCCCTGGGCGCCCCCGACCTTGTGGACCCCACATGGGTCCCTCCACTTATTCCAGCACCCATCCACTTCGTCTTCCTGCAGAAAAAATCACTCCATAGCTCAAACTCGTGTTCTTACTCATTTTGCTGCCATTTTTTTTATCTCCTTGCTGAAAGATCCATTCACAAAACCGCTTTGGTGAATTGTTCTTCGGTATGTGACTCCTCCAATGGTCCAACTAGTCTTTGTTCTAGTGCTTTATTTATTGCAAATTTTTGTTGCTGTGGTGACCTTGTTCTTGAGCTTGCATGTCAAATTTATATGGTCCAAGGTAGTTTTGATGCATGATATAGCCTCTAGGAACTTGTAGGAGTAGTTGCTATCAATTTTGTTGAGTTTGGTTCACTTTTATTTTGAGTCACTAAAAATTTCAGAAATTTTTCAGAGGAAGAAAAATGTCAAGGAGAATGTACCAAGGTGGTTCTTCAAGGAAGCAAGCGCCGAGGCTCGCGATATGCGAACCGGACCTTGAACCACCAAGGGAGGCTCAAGTACAACCTTGTGAATGGCTATCGGATGAATTTATGGTCCGTGCAGGTTTCAAGGATGAGTTCTATGCATACATACAAAATGCCGGCCTTGAGGACTTCTTGTCAGACAAGTGTCTACAATATTATCATCTCACTGATTCCTTTGTGCAGAGGTTTGAGTTTTCATCTAAGCGCAATACTCATACTGTCATGTTTGATCTCTATGATGAATCTTATACCATGGACCTAGAATATTTTTTTGATGCATACAAAATTCCATAATGGGGTATTCTTAGTGAGCCTCACTAATCTGAATACAATGATTTCCTCGCTAGCATCACCGTGGGAGAAACTAGAAATATCACGCAGGCTTCCATGGGAAGCATTCATTTCCCTGCCATACATTATTTCGCGCTCTTTATAGGAAGATGCATTAATGGTAAACATGATCATAGCCACCTTTGCGTTCCAGATCTTGGTGTCCTCAAGTGTGCGGTGTTAGGTGATAAGAGATATAGCTTGGGGGCTATTATTGCGAGGAGGTTACATCTTAATGCTAAGGATGGAGATTTATTTGGTGGGATTTATGCAACTCGTTTAGCTAATTATTTAGGTGTACCCATAAGAGGGTATGATATTGAGTTGCCACCTACTTTTCTGGATTATGATGCCATGGTACGCTACCAGTTTCTTAAGAGGAACGAACAGTCCCTCCAGTACCGACTAATTTTTGATAGACGGTGCGCCATCCATGTTACTCTTTGATACGTCTCTGTCGTATCTACTTTTCCAAACACATTTGCCCTTGTTTTGGACTCTAACTTGTATGATTTGAATGGAACTAACCCGAACTGACGCTGTTTTCAGCAGAATTGCCATGGTGTTATTTTTTGTGCAGAAATAAAAGTTCTCGGAATGACCTGAAACTTCATGGAGAATATTTTTGGAATCAATAAAAAATACTGGCAAAAGAATCAAGGCCAGGGTCCCACACCCTGTCCACGAGGGTGGGGGGCGCGCCCCCTGCCTCGTGGGCCCCCTGGTGCTCCACCGACCTCAACTCCAACTCTATATATTCACGTTCAGGGAGAAAAAATCAGAGAGAAGGATTCATCATGTTTTACGATACGGAGCCGCCGCCAAGCCCTAATCTCTCTCGGGAGGGCTGATCTGGAGTCCGTTCGGGGCTCTGGAGAGGGGAATCCATCGCCATCGTCATCATTAACCTTCCTCCATCACCAATTTCATGATGCTCACTGTCGTGCATGAGTAGTTCATCCGTAGGCTTGCTGGACGGTGATGGGTTGGATGATATTTACTATGTAATCGAGTTAGTTTTGTTAGGGTTTCATCCCTAGTATCCACTATGCTCTGAGATTGATGTTGCTATGACTTTGCTATGCTTAATGCTTGTCACTAGGGCCCGTGTGCCATGATTTTAGATCTAAACCTATTATTTTTTCATGAATATATATGAGCTCTTGATCCTATCTTGCAAGTCTATAGTCACCTACTATGTGTTATGATCCGTTAATCCCGAAGTGACAATAATCGGGACCATTACCGGTGATGACCGTAGTTTGAGGATTCCATGTATTCACTAAGTGTTAATGCTTTGGTCCGGTACTCTATTAAAAGGAGGCCTTAATATCCCTTAGTTTCCAATAGGACCCCGCTGCCACGGGAGGGTAGGACAAAAGATGTCATGGAAGTTCTTTTCCATAAGCACGTATGACTATATTCGGAATACATGCCCACATTACATTGATGAATTGGAGCTAGTTCTGTGTCACCCTATGTTATAACTATTGCATGAGAAATCGCATCCGGCATAATTCTCCATCACCGATCCAATGCCTACGAGCTTTTCACATATTGCTCTTTGCTTAGTTACTTTTCCGTTGCCACTGTTACAATTACTACAAAGCTATCACTGTTACTTTTGCCACCGTTACCGTTACTTCCATACTACTTTGCTACTAAATACTTTGCTGCAGATATTAAGTTATCCAGGTGTGGTTGAATTGACAACTCAACTGCTAATACTTGAGGATATTCTTTGGCTCCGCTTGTGTTGAATCAATAAATTTGGGTTGAGTACTCTACCCTCGAAAACTGTTGCGATCCCCTATACTTGTGGGTTTTCAAGACTATTTTCTGGCGCCGTTGCCGGGGAGCATAGCTCTATTCTTTGAGTCACTTGGGATTTATATCTGCTGGTCACTATGAGGAACTTGAAAGACGAAAGAACTAAGATTTTTCCCTCGACTACGAGGGGAGGTAAGGAACTGTTATCTAGCTCTGCACTTGATTCACCTTCCGTTTTGAGTAAGCTTGCGCACCTAAACCTGCTTCTGCTATTAATTCTGATATGTCGCATATTAGTGATGATGCCACTTCTGCTATGCATTATACTTATGATGAAACTACTTCTATGCTTGATACTACTGTGCCAGTAGGTGAATTTCTTGATGAACAACTTGCTAGGGCTAGAAAGAATGAAATTATCGAAACTGATGATATTGATGAAAGTGATGATGAAGATTCTCCCCCTAGATATGAATTGCCTGTTGTGCCTGAGGGTTATGTTATGGATGAAAAAACTGCTAGAGACTTTCTTGCTTACAATGATAGGAATGATCTTAAGAAATTATTAGCTAAGCTGAAAGAAAAATCTCTGAATGCTAGAATGAAATATGACCCTGCTTTTGCTACTTCACCTATCTGTGTTACTGATAAGGATTATGATTTCTCTGTTGATACTGAGATAATTACGTTGGTTGAATCTGATCCTTTCTATGGCTATGAATCTGAAACTGTTGTGGCACATCTTACTAAATTAAATGATATAGCCACCCTGTTCACTAAGATGAGAAAACTCGCTACTACTATATCCTTAAATTATTTCCATTCTCATTAAAGGGTGATGCTAATGTATGGTTTAATTCTCTTGATCCTGGTTGTGTGCGTAGTCCCCAGGATATGATTTATTACTTCTCTGCTAAATATTTCCCCGCGCATAGGAAACAAGCTGCCTTAAGGGAAATATATAATTTTGTGCAAATGGAAGAAGAGAGTCTCCCACAAGGTTGGGGGAGGCTTCTCCAATTACTTAATGCTTTGCCTGATCACCCTCTCAAGAAAAATGAAATACTTGATATCTTTTATAATGGACTAACCAATGCTTCGAGAGACCACCTGGATAGTTGTGCTGGTTGTGTTTTTAGGGAAAGAACAGTTGATCAAGCTAAATTGCTATTGAATAATATGTTGACTAATGAACGTAATTGGACACTTCCTGAGCCAACTCCTAAGCCAACTCCGAAGAAAAAGGGGTATTCTATTTCTCAGTCCTGAAGATATGCAAGAGGCAAAGAAATCTATGAAAGAAAAATGTATTAATGCTGAAGATGTTAACAATTTACCTCCTATTGAAGAAATACATGGTCTTAATTTGCCTCCTGTTGAAGTAATACATGGTCTTGATAACCACACACAGGTAGTAAAGGTAAATTCTCTCTATAGATTTGATGAAGGTGATATTCCTCTTTATAAGTCTGCTAGCCAATGCTTAGATGAGTTTGATAATTTTATTGTTAAACAAGAAACCTTCAATGCTTATGTTGGTAGACAATTGAAATGAAATGCTTAAATGATTGAACACTTGAGTGATTATATGGCTAGCGTTAAAGGTGAACTTAAACTCATTAGTAAACATGCTTCTATGGTTACCACTCAAGTAGAACAAGTGCTTAAAGCTCAAAATGATTTGCTCAATGAATTAAATAATAAGAAGAATGATAATGCTGTTGGAGTTATGACTAGAGGGGGTAAAATGACTCAGGAACCTTTGTATCCTGAGGGCCACCCTAAGAGAATTGAGCAAGATTCTCAGAGAACTAATGTTGATGCACCTAGTCCTTCTAAAAAGAAGAAAAAGAAAAATGATAGGACTTTACATGCTTCTACTGAATCTGTTACAGACACACCTGAGAATCCCAATGATATTTCTATTTATGATGTTGAAACACAATCTGGTGATGAACATGAACCTAGTGATAATGTTAATGATGATGTTCATGTTGATGCTCAACCTAGTAATAACAATGATGTAGAGACTAAACCTGCTGTTGATCTTGATAACCCACAATCAAAGAATCAATGTTATGATAAGAGAGACTTTATTGCTAGGAAGCACGGTAAAGAAAGAGAACCATGGGTTCAGAAACCCATGCCTTTTCCTCCTAAACCATCCAAGAAAAAGGATGATGAGGATTTTGAGCGCTTTGCTGAAATGATTAGACCTATCTTCTAGCGTATGCGTTTTACTGATATGCTCAAAATGAATCCTTATGCTAAGTACATGAAAGATATTGTTACAAATAGAAGAAATATACCGGAAGCTAAAATTTCCACCATGCTTGCTAATTATACTTCTAAAGGCGGAATACCTAATAAACTAGGAGATCCAGGAGTACCAACTATACCATGCTCCATTAAAAGAAACTATGTTAGAACTGCTTTATGTGATCTTGGAGCCGGTGTTAGTGTTATGCCTCTCTCTTTATATCGTAGACTTGATTTGAATAAGTTGACACCTATTAAAATATCTTTGCAAATGGCCAATAAATCAACCGCTATGCCTGTCGGTATTTGTGAGGATGTGCCTGTTGTGGTTGCAAACGTTACTATTTTAACGGACTTTGTTATTATTGATATTCCCGAGGACAATAGTATGTTGATTATCCTTGGTAGACCCTTTTTGAATACTGTAGGGGCTGTTATTGATTGCAACAAAGGCAATGTCACTTTTCATGTTAATGGGAATGAGCATACGGTACACTTTCTGAGGAAACAACCTCAAGTTCATAGTATAAACTCTATTGGAAAAATTCCATCGATTATTTTTGTAGGTTTTGAATTTCCTCTTCCTACTGTCAACAAGAAATATGATATTCTTATTCTTGTGGATGTGCATATCCCCGTTGAGGTAACCTAGTGCTATTCGAAAATTCTCCGGTTTCATGCGATTTGGAATGAGTTTGTTAACAAGACTTGGTCAACCTTGTTAGTGGATTCCTTTTGATGAGCATGAGATGGATGAAGTTAGAAAGCACAACCTTCTGTGCCCTTCTTTTACTTTCTGTAAATTAGGTTAAATAAAGCAAAAATAGTATTTTCTGTCAGTTTTCTGAATTATTCATGAAATAAAAAATACCCCGAAAATAAAAGTTCTCCAAATGCCCGGAAATGAAATATGATTTTTTCTGGAATATTTGAGAATATCTGGCTCTGAGAACACATCAGGGGGAGCAGGCACCTGGCCACGAGGGTCCAGGGCGCGCCCCCTGCCTCGTGGGCCCCTGGTGGCCCCCTCCACTTATTCCAGCCACCACACACTCCTTCCTCCCAAAAAAAATCATCAACCAGCTCAAGCACGAGTTCTAGCTCATCTTGCTGCCATTTTCGATCTCCTTGCTCAAAGCCCCATTCACAAAACTGCTTTGGGGGATTGTTCTTCGGTATGTGATTCCTCCAATGGTCCAATTGGTTTTTGTTCTAGTGCTTTATTCATTGCAAATTTATGCTGCCTAGGTGACCCTGTTCTCGAGCTTGCATGTCAAATTTATATGGTCCCAAGTAGTTCTAATGCATGATATAGTCTTTAGGCACTTGTGGGAGTAGTTGCTATCAATTTTGTTGAGTTCGGTTCACTTTTATTTTCAGAAATTTTTCAGAGGAAGAAATATGTCTAGGAAATTGTTCCAAGGTGGTTCTTCAAGGAAGCAAGGACCCAGGCCCGCAATGCGTGAGCCGGACCATGAACTACCAAGGGAAGCTCAAGTGCGGCCTTGTGAATGTCCGTCAGAAGATTTCATGGTCCGAGCAGGAATTAAGGAGGAATTTGACGCATATGTGCGTAATGCTGAACTCGAGGGCTTCATGTTAGATAAGTGCCCTCAGTACTATCACCTAACTGATTCCTTTGTGAGAAGGTTCAAATTTTCATCTTCACGTAATTCTCACACTGTCCTATTTGATATCTTTGGCCAATCTTATATTATGGACTTAGAGGATTTTAATACTGCTTGCAAACTTCCACAATGGGGTAGTGCTAGTAAACCTCGCAAATCTGAGTTTAGAGATTTTCTTGCTAGTATTACAGTGGGGGAATCTAGAGATATAACACAAGCTACCATAGGGAGCATTCATTTTTCCTGCTGTAGATTATTTTTCTCTCTTCATAGGTAGGTGCATAAATGGTAAGGATGAAGCATGTCACATGTGTGTCCTTGATCTTAGTGTTCTCAGGAGTGCTGTTTTAGAAGATAAACAATATAACTTGGGGGCCATTATTGCACGGAGGTTGCATAATAATGGTTTAAGTGGAGACTTGTTTGGTGGAATTTATGCAACCCGTGTGGCTAATTTTCTTGGGATACCCATACATGAAAATGATATGGAATTGCCTCCCACTTATCTAGGATATGAGACTATGGTTCACCATCAGTTTATTGAGAGGAACAAACAACCTCTCCAGTACCAACTAATGTTTGACATGCGCCACATTTTCCATGTTGCTCTCCCTGCTCCTACTTTTTTTGACTTTCAGACAAAAGGGAGATTTATTATAACCAGGGAGGAGGCGAACGAGTATAAGAGGAGGACGGAGACAACTCGCCTCCAAGCGGCAGCTCATGAGGCGATAACTGCTGCATCACAGTACAACCCCAATTACAACTTTGGATATCCCCCAGGCCAGCCATGGCCCTAGACCAACTTAGGCCAAAAGCCTAAGCTTGGGGGAGTACGTATTTCTCACCGACATTACATTCATGTTCACACACTCATGCTAGTTGTCGGTGCTCATACTTTTTCATTGTAATATCCATGCTAGTTTATTTTCCTTTTTATGCTTCCTTCTTTTGCGTTTGGTAAACCCTAAGAAAAACAAAAACAAAATTTAGTTGTAGCTTTTAGCTAGCTTACTTTCCATGCTTGTAGTAGTAATAATTAAAAGAAAAACCCAAAAAGATTTCTCATTCTTCTTTTGCTTGTTGGGAGCTTTCCCGTGTAAATATTTTTATTTCTTTTCTTGTTCTTTGGGGGTCAAGAGGAGAATACCTTAATGAAAATGCTGAAGTGGCTCTTATATACATTATTGTTGATTTAACCAAGAGCCATATTACCTTGTCTTCTCCTTTGTATTGAATGCCTACAGATTCCAGCTTAGTCCAATGCACGTGCACTATTATTATTATCCACATCATTCGGTCGTGCGAGTGAAAGGCAATAATGACGATATATGATGGACTGATTGAGATGAGAAAAGCTGGTATGAACTCGACCTCTCTTGTTTTTGCAAATATGATTAGTTCATCATTCCTGATTCAGCCTATTATGAATGAACATGTTTGAGATGACAATTAGAGATTATAGTTGCTTATGCCATGCTTAATTAGCTAGGAGTTTATAATGGTTTACCTTGCGTGCCAACATGCTATTAAAATGGTTGTGATGTGGTATGATAGGGTTGTATCCTCCTTTGAACGATTCGAGTGACTTGACTTGGCACATGCTCACGCATGTAGTTGAAACAAAATCAACATAGCCTCCACGATATTTATGTTCATGGTGGATTATATCCTACTCATGCTTGCACTCAATGTTTATCAATTTTAATGCATGTTCATGACTGTTGTTGCTCTCTAGTTGGTCGCTTCCCAGTCTTTTTCTAGCCTTCACTTGTACTAAGCGGGAATATTGCTTGTGCATCCACTTCCATAAACCCCAAAGTTATTCCATATGAGTCCACCATACCTTCCTATATGCGGTATCTACCTGCCGTTCCAAGTAAATTTGTATGTGCCAAACTCTAAACCTTCAAATGAAATTCTGTTTTGTATGCTCGAATAGCTCATGTATCAACTAGGGTTGTCTGTATCTTCCATGCTAGGCGGGTTATTCTCAAGAGGAGTGGACTCCGCTCCTCACTCAAGAGAAAATGGCTGGTCACCGGGATGCCCAGTCCCATGCTCTAAGCAAATCAAATCGAAATAATTGCAAACAAAACTCCCCCAGGGCTGTTGCTAGTTGGAGGCACTCGTTGTTTCAAGCCAGCCATGGATTGATGCTTGTTGGTGGTGGGGGATGAGTGAGTCCTGGACTAAGGGGTCCTCGGGCGTCCGGCCTGTTATCCATGGGCCGGACTGATGGGCTGTGAAGACATGAAGGCCGAAGACTGTACCCGTGTTCGGATTGGACTCTCCTTGGCGTGGAAGGCAAGCTTGGCGACCAGCTATGAAGATTCCTTCTTATGTAACCGACTCTATGTAACCCTAGATCCCCCCGGTGTCTATATAAGCCGGAGGGGTTAGTCCGGAAAGGATATATTCATTACCATAGTCATGCATGCTAGACTTCTAGGGTTTAGCCATTACGATCTCGTGGTAGATCAACTCTTGTAACACTCATATTCATCAAGATCAATCAAGCAGGAAGTAGGGTATTACCTCCATAGAGAGGGCCCGAACCTAGGTAAACATCGTGTCCCCTGTCTCCTGTAACCATCGATCCTAGACGCACAGTTCGGGACCCCCTACCTGAGATCCACCGGTTTTGACACCGACATTGGTGCTTTCATTGAGAGTTCCACTGTGCCGTCGACGGAAGGTTCGATGGCCCCTTCGGTCGTCTATAGTGACGTTGTCGAAGGAGAAACCTTCCTCCCCGGACAGATTTTCGTGTTCGGCGGCTTCGTACTGCGGGCCAACTCGCTTGGCCATCAGGAGCAGATTGATAGCTACGCCCCTAGCCACCAGGTCAGATTTGGAAGCTTGAACTACGTCGAGGATATCCGTGGAGACTTGATTTTCAATGGATTTGAGACCGCGGTGATCGCTCGCCCTCGCTTCGATGAACATGACTTAAATTTGTCATCGAACCAGATTCAGGAGATGGTTCCTGTAACTGCTACGGCCTTAGATCCGGAGCAGATGGCACCATCCGAAGCCACAGAGTCCGCGGCGTTGGAGCCGCACATAGACTCAACACCAGGGAATATCTGCGTCAACAAAATTCCACACTCATTTCCGGCTATAAATTCCGAATCGCATACGCCTGCATACACCGAGCTGGATCGGTCATCGATCTTCGAGTTCAGCGCCGCAGACATCTTCCAGCGCTCGCCCTTGGGCGATGTGCTAAATTCCTTGAAAAACCTATCCTTGGTAGAGGACTCACAGCCGAACTATGTCCGGTTCGAACTAGAGGTTGATGATGGGGAATTTCGCTTCCCACTCGCCACCCACTTCATAGCCACTGTCGAGGACTTAACCGACAAGCTTGATTCTGGCTCCGAAGACATCGACGGTGGACGGCGATGCCGACAAGGAGCAAGGCCAAGATCCGCCATTCACTGGATGTTGGACGACCACCTCTTCGTACGATGTGTACATGGTTGACACACCTAAAAAAGCTATCGACGATGACAAAGAAGATCCAGTCGCGAATAAACCACCGATGCCCTAAACGCCGCTCTAAGCCACGCCGCTCAAAAGATGGCAACACTGGCACCGGAGAAAATAGCACTCCGGACGACCCCGAAAACAATGAAGACCCTGTTGGAGTAGCATCCGAACAGGAAGAACAAGGCAACGGGCAAGTTAACCATGATAAACAGGCCATGCCCAGTGACCCGGATGACGATAGTTATCGTCCACTCTCTGAGGATGAGGAGAGCCTCGGCAGCAAGGATTTCATCATGCCTGAGGCACCCCTTGAGCAGGAGCGCTTCAAGCGCCAGCTAATAGCTACTGCAAAAAGCCTGAAGAAAAAGCAGCAGCAGCTTCAAGCCGATCAAGACCTACTCATTGATAGATGGACTGATGTCCTAGCAGCCGAAGAGTACGGCCTCAAGCGCCCAACCAAGAGTTACCCGAAGCACAGACTGCTACCTCAGTTCGATGAGGAGGCACCAGAGCCCATACCTCCCTCGCGCAATGCGGAACGACCACCACGTGGTCGGGATAGTGTGGCGGACCGACCACCACGCGGTCGGGATAAAACGACAATTCAGGCCGAACAACAGCCCACCCCACCGCCTCATAAAAACAGAGACAAAATAGCTCGGGACTATACATACGACCTTCGGCAGGACCTGGACAGTAGAGCAGGACACACCAGATCAATCTATGGATCGCGAGGACGCTTCTCGACTCGGGATGACGGCTACCTATTCGGACGTGACAAACCTAGTCACGCCCGGACCGATAACCGCAGACGAACTCCATCGGAGGTGCGCCGCGACGCGGCCTGATATAGAGGCATTGCACACCCTCTCTGCTTCACAGATGAAGTACTGGATCACGAATTCCCCGAGGGGTTCAAGCCCGTCAATATTGAATCATACGACGGAACAACCGATCCCGCAGTGTGGATCGAAGATTTTATTCTCCACATCCATATGGCCCAAGGAGACGACCTCCACATCATCAAATACCTCCCACTAAAATTAAAAGGGCCAGCTAGACACTGGCTAAATAGCCTGCCTGACAATTCCATCGGCAGCTGGGAGGACTTGGAAGAAGCTTTTCTTGACAACTTCCAAGGTACTTATGTCCGGCCACCAGATGCCGATGACTTAAGTCATATAGTCCAACAACCCGGAGAATCAGCCAGAAAATTCTGGACTAGGTTCCTAACCAAAAAGAACCAGATTGTTGACTGTCCGGATGCCGAAGCCCTAGCAGCCTTCAAACACAGCATCCGTGATGAATGGCTCGCCCGCCACCTCGGCCAAGAAATGCCGAAATCTATGGCAGCCCTCACAACACTCATGACCCGCTTTTGCGCGGGTGAGGACAGCTGGCTCGCTCGTAGCAAAAAACAGCCAGCGAGGCAGGCCCCTCCGAGGCCAAGAACAGCACCGGCAAGCTCCGACACAATAGACACAAATGCCAAAGCAATGGCGATAACACCGATGACACCACAGTTAACGCCGGATTCAGCGGCTCCAAGTCCGGCCAACGGAAGAAGCCCTACAAAAGGAACAGTGAGGGACCATCCAGCCTGGACCGCATATTCGATCGTCCGTGCCAGATACATGGCACCCCAGACAAACAAGCCAATCATACCAACAGAGATTGTTGGGTTTTCAAACAGGCTGGCTAGTTAAATGCCGAGAACAAAGAAAAGGATCACAAAGTGAGGACGAGGACGAAGAGCTCTGACAGCCAAACACTAGGGGCAGAAGAAATTCCCCCCTCAAGTCAAAACGATGAACATGATATACGCTACGCACGTCCCCAAAAGAGAGCGCAAGCGCACGCTCAGGGACGTCTACGCGGTAGAGCCAGTCGCCCCAAAATTCAATCCGTGGTCGTCATTCCCGATCACCTTCGATCGTCGAGATCACCAAACTAGTATCCGCCATGGCGGTTCGGCCGCACTGGTCCTCGACCCAATCATTGACGGATTTCACCTAACACGAGTCCTAATGGACGGCGGTTGCAGCCTCAACCTGCTCTATCAGGATACAGTGCGGAAGATGGGCATTAATCCCTCACGAATCAAACCCACAAAGACTACCTTTAAAGGAGTCATACGAGGCATAGAGGCCCGTTGTACGGGATCAATCACGCTGGAGGTGGTCTTCGGTTCTCCAGACAACTTCTGAGGAGAAGAGTTAATCTTCGATATCGTCCCGTTCCGCAGCAGCTACCACGCACTGCTCGGACGAACCGCGTTTGCTAGATTCAATGCAGTGCCACACTATGCTTATCTCAAGCTCAATATGCCCAGTCCACATGGTGTCATAACAGTCAATGGCAACACTGAATGCTCCCTCCGAATAGAGTAGCACATAGCCGCCCTAGCAGCAGAGGTACAGAGTGGCCTTCTCAAGAAGAACCGTAATCCGGCTGCCGAGCCACTGGACATCACTAAGAGAGTCCGGACCACACTGCAACAGGACGGTTCGGCTCGTCAAGAGCTCGATTAGCAATTCAGCCTCCGTCCCAGTCCCGATAAGGTAGCGGCATCCGCACCACGCGTACATAATTACGCACTCAAAATCCCATGGGCATTGACGGAGGCACAACTAGCTTGTAGTTCGGCTACACCGATCCCGGACTCATTGGTATCTTTACTATTCCTGTTTTCCTTCTCTTTTCTTTCAGGTATCTTTTATACAGGCCTCCTTCGATGGTCTGATTACCGGTCCTGTCAAAGGACAAGTATACAGGGGAAGCTCTAGACGACAGTCCAACGATTACTCTACCTGTTTTGAGTACTCGAATGCAGCTGCCCATTGGTTATGTCATGTTAAATAGCCGGTTGCTTATCGCACTATTTGTATAAATGCGCTTTGAAGCTTTAACCCAACTATAACGGAAACAATTCATGGCCCAAATCAAGGGGCCCCAGATACTACCTCTTCTCTCTTTCTGTTTTCCTTTGCCATTAATTACTTGTATTCTCGCACCTGTGCACTTTGGTACGTTCCATATTCGCTAGGGGCTTCTCATCGGCCCATAATACGGCAACAAAGTCCAAACACTTCTTAAAGATAAGTTCGGCACCCCGAATTTAGCATTGGCTCCGAATCATGTCTTTTGTCAATAGTTGGGTTGCACGGCTCCTGTGCTTGCTACCCTACGTTTCGCTACATCGGCTAGGGTAGTAAAGGGAGAACTACTGCGATTGTGCCCTGGTCTAAACCGGATGAGCACCTCAGTAGAGAAAGCCGAAAACTAACTGTCATGATGCAGCGAGAGCCGGTCAGTTGTTCGGAGGTCACAAATTGTTGGAGATTTTTTCCCGCATTTTGCGAAGGATCGGTACTTCCCGATCAGACGCTGACAACACTCTGATTCGTATACCAGGGGCTGCGCCTATGTTTTATTATAAAACTCCTACGGCTAAGTGAGGGCGTTTAAGCCGCATAGTCTGATTGCCTGGTTCGTTGCGCTAAACAACTCCTTCAAGGACCATATAATTGGATCAAGATTGTTTAGATTCCATCCCGAACACCTCCGTACTACCTACGTGAGGGCAGAAGCCAATGACTGGCCAACCCTCAGATTCCATACAACACGGCCGCACAGGGGGAAACAATCAAAACATAACAAACATTATATTACAAACCGGATTTGTTTTCATCATACAAGGCAAAGACAAAAACGAATGTATTCATTCGAAAATAATGTCTTGCCCGCACTGCGCTGCTACAAGTTGAGATCCCTCCAGGACATCCGCAAAATATCGCTCGGGTGTGCGGTGCTCCTTGCCCTCTGGCGGCCCCCTGGCCACCTCGACGGCGTCCATCTTCGCCCACCACATCTTGCAGCGAGCGAAGGCCATGCAGGCACCTTCGATGCAGACTGATCGTTTGACGACGTCTAGCCGCGGACAATCCTCCATCACCCGCTTCACGAGGCCAAAATAACTACTAGGTATAGCTTCGGTTGGCCACAACCGGATTATTAAATTCTTCATGGCCAGTTCGGCCACCCTATGCAGCTCGACCAACTGTTTCAGTTGATCGGCAAAGGGCACCAGATGTTCTGGCATAGCATACTGCGACCAGAACAGCTTCTCCGTGGAACTCCCTTCTCCGGCACGGAAGAACTCCGCAGCATCGGACATGCTGCATGGCAAATCCGCAAAAGCCCCTGGGCAACTCCGGATCCGGGTTAGTAAAATGTACTTCTTCTCCGCATAGTTGCTTTGCATGTTAAAAGCCTTACCCACTGCAATCTTCTTGGCCTCCTGGATCTCCTGGAGAGTGCCCTAGGCCTCATTCTGTGTGGCCTCCGTGCTCTGGCGAGCCTTGGTAAGTTCGGTCTCTTGAACCGACGCTTCGCGCTCCAAAGCCTCACACTTCTTCACCGCATCCTGGAGCTCCTGCTGGATCTTGCCGACCAGGGCCTTGAGCTTCTTACGGGCGGCTTGCTGCTGGACAGCCTTCCCTCGGCTTCAGTCAGGGAATTTTTCAGGGCCTCGACCTTGGTCGCCGCCCCTACACATATTATGACACTCCGGTCAATACTCATCGCTTACTCTTTCCGAATACACAGCAAGTCGTTACTCACCTTGCTTCTTGTGGAGCTGAATCTTCACCTCGCCGAGCTTGTTGTCGGTTCGCTCCAACCTCTGCTTCAGTTCAGAGACTTCGGCAACATGCGAGGTTGCAGGCAACAACGACGCCTGTTTAATTACAAAATTAGTCTCCTACAAAGGGTTGATCCTCTGTCCGGCCTTTCTTTCTGAACACCGGACAGAGTCTCAGGGGCTACTATCAGCATGGTGTGTTCTCTTTCTACGTGACTTACCTCAAAACCTGTCAACAGGTTTTTGCAGGCCTCATTTAGTCCGCTCTTGACGGACTAAACCTTCTCGATCACGGTACCCATAAGGATACGGTGCTCATCCACAATGGAGGTGCCTTGTAGTGCCTCCATCAGGTTATCCGGTGCCCCTAGTTGGACAGGGGCCATCGGTGGAATTGGCGCACCCCCTCCTTCGAAGGAAGGCGCGTGCTGGATTCTGGGGCCGTATCGGTCCCCAGAATCGTATTCGGCTGAGGGCCGAACTGAATACGTCCCTCTTCGCCAGTCTCCATGGGGATCTGCTCCCCCATGTGTCCGACAGCGGATGTCTTGCCTTGCGGCGCCTCCTGGACAGGGTCCTGGGCCCCTCCCCGGCTTGGAACGGTCCTCCAGGACAACACTTCGGTGTCGTCCTTGGCCTCAGGGGAATAAGCGGGCGGCGACGACATACTGGCCATTTCCACCGAATCCAACGAACCTCCATATGAGGATCGCTAGATGCTGCCACGGGCCGGATTGCAATGGCACAATTAACCACGTCATAACAATAAAAGGAGAGGCCGGGTACACTTATGTATGAGAGTCATAGTAGTTACGATGCAGCCCGAGGCTTAGTGAGGAGGCGTCGCTCTGGACTGCTGTCAACGTCCCACGCGGTGTTGACCGCAGGGGTGTGCTTACCCTTCTTGGGCATTCCAGCCTCCAGATTCGTGGAGGCCCCCCTCTTCTTCTCCTCGGGGGAGGGTTCTTCTCCACCTCCTCCTCCTCTGCCTCGTCGTCGTCCTCAAGGACGGAGGAATGGGCTTCCTTGTCTTCGTACGTCACGTTCGAAGTGCCCTTGCGACGGAGGCCACTTTTGGCCCCCTTGGCCTTCTTCTTGGCCTTCTTCTCTGGTGCCTTATATGGCGTCGGCACCAACATCTTCGCCAGACGCGGTATGACCGGTTCTTCAGGTAGCAGAGCTGGACACAGGATCTGCTTCGCCCTCTCCATCCAATTCTGAGAAATCAATGATAAACTCACACATCATCCTCGAAACAATTAAGTAGGGGATACGTAAAAAATAACATACCTCGCTGGCGAGGTGTTTACAATCGTGCCCATGATCTGAATCTGTGGCTGAAGGTTTCTCGTTGCCCTTAAAGAGCAACTTCTAGGCACCTTCGTGAGTGGTTTCGAAGAGCCTCTCCAGGGTTTGGTGCTTCTTCGGATTAAGCTCCCCAAGAGGGAGACTTCTGCGCTGGCACGGGAGGATCCGGCGAACTAGCATCACCTGGATTACATCGACAAGCTTGACGTTCTTGGCTATCATACTCTGAACGCGCGTCTGCAGCGCTATGAGCTCATCGGGCGAACACCAGTTCAGACTCTTCTCGACCCAGGAGGTGAGTCGCATGGGAGCACTGGAGCGGAATTCGGCAGCCGCGGCCCAGGTGGTGCTGCGGGGTTCTGTGATGTAGAACCATTGTTTCTGCCACTCCTTTACTGTCTCCACGAAAGTACCTTTCGGCCAGGAGACGTTGGACAGCTTACTCACCATGGCTCCTCCGCACTCCGCGTGCTGGCCATCCACCACCTTCGGCTTCACATTGAAGACTTTGAGCCATAACCCGAAGTGGGGTTGAATGCAGAGGAAATCCTCACACACGACGATAAACGCCGAAATGTTGAGGAAGGAGTTCGGGGATAGATCATGGAAATTTATCCCGTAATAATACATCAGCCCGCGGACAAAAGGGTGGAGTGGGAACCCTAGTCCGCGAAAGAAATGAGGGATGAAAACCACCCTCTCGTTGGGCTTCGGTGTGGGGACGATTTGTCCCTCGGCCGGCAGACAGTGGGTGATTTCCTTCGCCAAATATCAGGCCGCCTGAAGCTCATTAATGTCCTCCTCCTTGACGGAGGAGACCATCCACTTGCCCTGACCTCCGGATCCTGACATGGTTGAGTGCTAGCTTGAGTGGAAAGGATATGGGAGCTTGGGCGCTGGAGCTCGAGTTTGGAAGGGCGGAGACAAAGAAAAGGTGTGAGAGAGGAAGAGGGAATCCTTATCCCCTTAGAAAGGCAGTGAATATTGAACGCCTCCCGACTTGTCTTAGAATTCGCCTATTCCCAAGGGCTGTATAAACGGCATGGTTGGGTTACCCATGCCCACATTGGTGAGAATCCCGTGATAAGGGGACACGATCTCTGTTTTGACAAGACGTGCCAATGGCAACCGTGTATCGGGACATGGGGCGTCGAACACAAAAACGGTTTGGAATTATGACCGGTCAGACGTAATATCGTGCTACAAATAGTTGTCAGCGGATGGAACTCGTGTAAAATTATATTCTCTCTGCGGTTGTGTATGGTGTGTGTGACAGGTCTGGATACTATCATCGCATCCGGTGACTATCTTGGAGTTCGGATAAAAGGGAACCCGCCTTGCAATGCCGAAGACAATCTGCGCGTCGGTCTCCTCGTCATTGAAGCCAGGTTCAGGGGCTACTGAGGGAGTCCTGGACTAAGGGGTCCTCGGGCGTCCGGCCTGTTATCCATGGTCCGAACTGATGGGCTGTGAAGACATGAAGGCCGAAGACTATACCCGTGTCCGGATTGGACTCTCCTTGGCGTGGAAGGCAAGCTTGGCGACCAGCTATGAAGATTCCTTCTTATGTAACGGACTCTATGTAACCCTAGATCCCCTTGGTGTCTATATAAGCTGGAGGGGTTAGTCCAGAAAGGATATACTCATTACCATAGTCATACAGGCTAGACTTCTAGGGTTTAGCCATTACGATCTCGTGGTAGATCAACTCTTGTAACACTCATATTCATCAAGATCAATCAAACAAGAAGTAGGGTATTACCTCCATAGAGAGGTCCCGAACCTGGGTGAACATTTTGTCCCCTGTCTCCTCTAACCAACGATCCTAGACGCACAGTTCGGGACCCCCTACCCGAGATCCGCCGGTTTTGACATTGACAGGGGAGTATAAACGTTACCATTCTGTTTGGGAACCGCCTATAATGTGTGTAGCATGGAAGATATCGAGATCTCTTGGTTGTTATGTTGACAATGAAAGTATGCCGCTCAAAATATTATTTATCTCTATTTCAAAATCGAGCTCTGGCACCTCTACAAATCCCTGCTTCCCTCTGCGAAGGGCCTATCTATTTACTTTTATGTTGAGTCATCACCCTCTTATTAAAAAGCACCAGCTGGAGAGCACGGTTGTCATTTGCATGCATTACTATTAATTTATATTTGGTATGACTGGATATCTTTTACCATGAATTACAATGTTTAGTCAGTCTTTGATCTTCATAGGTGCTCTGCATTTATGTTTTGCGGTCTCAGAAAGGGCTAGCGAGATACCATCTTGTTATATCATATTATGATTGTTTGGTGAAAGTGTTGTCATCCGAGACTTATAATTATTGCTCGCTAGTTGATTATGCCATTGATATGAGTAAACATGAGACCTAAATGTTATTGTGAATATGGTTAGTTCATAATCTTTGCAGAAAACTTGAATGCTGGCTTTACATATTTGCAACAACAAGAGCAAACAGAGTTTGTAAAAGTTTTTTCTTTATCACTTTCAGTTTTTCAACTGAATTGCTTGAGGACAAGAAAAGGTTTAAGCTTGGGGGAGTTGATACGTCTCTGTCGTATCTACTTTTCGAAACACTTTTGCCCTTGTTTTGGACTCTAACTTGCATGATTTGAATGGAACTAACCCAGACTGACGCTGTTTTCAGCAGAATTGCCATGGTGTTATTTTTGTGTAAAAATATAAGTTCTCGGAGTGACCTGAAACTTCATGGAGAATATTTTTGGAATTAATAAAAAATATTGGCGAAAGAATCAAGGCCAGGGGGCCCACACCTTGTCCACGAGGGTGGGGGGCGCGCCTACCCCCTGGGTGCGCCCCCTGCCTCATGGGCCCCCTGGTGCTCCATCGACGTCAGCTCCAACTCTATATATTCATGTTCGGGGAGAAAAAAATCAGAGAGAAGGATTCATTGGGTTTTACGATATAGAGCCGCCGCCAAGCCCTAATCTCTCTCGGGTGGGTTGATCTGGAGTCTGTTCGGGGCTCCAGAGAGGGGAATCCGTCGCCATCGTCATCATCAACCTTCCTCCATCACCAATTTCATGATGCTCACCACCGTGCGTGAGTAATTCCATCGCAGGCTTGCTGGACAGTGATGGGTTGGATGAGATTTACCATGTAATCAAGTTAGTTTTGTTAGGGTTTGATCCCTAGTATCCACTATGTTCTGAGATTGATGTTGCTATGACTTTGCTATGCTTAATGCTTGTCACTAGGGCCCGAGTGCCATGATTTCAGATCTGAACCTATTATGTTTTCATGAATATATGTGAGTTCTTGATCCTATCTTGCAAGTCTATAGTCACCTACTATGTGTTATGATCCGTTAACCCCGAAGTGACAATAATCGGGACCATTACCGGTGATGACCGTAGTTTGAGGAGTTCATGTATTCACTAAGTGTTAATGCTTTAGTCCGGTACTCTATTAAAAGGAGGCCTTAATATCCCTTAGTTTCCAATAGGACCCCGCTGCCACGGGAGGGTAGGACAAAATATGTCATGCAAGTTCTTTTCCATAAGCATGTATGACTATATTTGGAATACATGCCTACATTACATTGATGAATTGGAGCTAGTTCTGTGTCACCCTATGTTATAACTATTGCATGAGGAATCACATCCGGCATAATTCTCCATCACCGATCCAATGCCTACGAACTTTTCACATATTGCTCTTTTCTTAGTTACTTTTCCGTTGCCATTGTTACAGTTACTACAAAACTATCACTGTTACTTTTGCCACCGTTACCGTTACTTCCATACTACTTTGCTACTAAATAATTTGCTGCAGATATTAAGTTATCCAGGTGTGTTTGAATTGACAACTCAATTGCTAATACTTGAGAATATTCTTTGGCTCCCCTTGTGTCGAATCAATAAATTTGGGTTGAATACTCTACCCTCGAAAACTGTTGCGATCCCCTATACTTGTGGGTTCTCACTCTTCCTTCTCCTTCCTTCTTTAACTTTCATGTGAATGGGAAATATTTCATAACTAGAGAGGAGGCAAACGAGTATGAGAGAACAATAGAGGCTGCTCGCCTCCATGCAGCATCCCTTCACGCAGTAGCCGATGCATCTCAGTACAACCCTGGCTACAACTTTGGATATCCACCAAGCCAGCCGTGGCCTTAGACCAACTTAGGCCAAAAGCCTAAGCTTTGGGGAGTACGTATTTCTCACCGACATTACATTCATATTCACACACTCATCTCATTTGTCGGCGTTCATACTTTTTCATTGTATTATCCATCTAAGTTTATTTATTTTTCCCGCTTTCTTCTTGTGTGAGTTTGAAAAACCAAAAAAAATAGTTGTAGTTAGTTTACTTTCTATGCATTCTTAGCTGTAGTATTAATAGAAAACCGAAAAAGATTTCTCGATCTTCTTTTGCTTGTTGGGAGCTTTCCCATGTTAATAGTTTTTATCGTTCTTGTTTTACTTTCTTCAGAAAAACAAAAACTCCAAAAATATTTCAGTGTGTTTCTTTGAAATTCTTTTCTTTTCTTCTGGGGTTGAGAGGAAAAGACCATGATGAAAATGTTGAGTGGCCCTCATATGCATTATTGTTGATCTAACAAAGAGCCCATATTACGTTGTCTTCTCCTTTGAATAAATGTTTGCAGATTCCAGCTTAGTCCAATGCACATGCACCATTATTATTATCCACACCGTTCGGTCGTGCAAGTGAAAGGCAATAATGACGATATATGATGAAATGATTGAGATGAGGAAAAGCTTGTATGAACTCGACCTATCTTGTTTTTCTAAATATGATCAGATCATTGTTCCTGATTTAGCCTATTATGAATGAAACATGTTTGCAATGATAATTAGAGATTATAGTTACTCATGCCGTGCTTAATTAGCTAGGAGTTTATAATGGTTTACCTTGCGTGCCAACATGAAAATTAAAATGGTTGTGATGTAGTATGATAGAATGGTATCCTCCTTTGAATGATTCGAGTGGCTTGACTTGGCACATGTTCATGCATGAAGTCGAAACAAAATCAACATAACCGCTACGATATTTATGTTCATGGTGATTTATATCATACTCATGCTTGCACTCAATGTTGGTTAATCTCAATGCATGTTTATGACTGTTGTCGCTCTCTAGTTGGTCGCTTCCCAGTCTTTTTTTAGCCTTCACTTGTACGAAGCGGGAATACTGCTTGTGAATCCACTTCCATAAACCCAAAATTGTTCCATATGAGTCCACCATACCTACCTATATGCGGTACTTACCTGCCGTTCCAAGTAAATTTGCATGTGCCAAACTCTAAACCTTCAAATGATAATTTGTTTTGTATGCTCGAAACGCTCATGTACCAACTAGGGCTATTCATATCTTCCATGCTAGATGGGTTATTCTCACGATGAGTAGACTCCACTCATCATTCGCAAGAAAATGGCTGGTAACCAGGATGCCCAGTCCCATGCTCAAATCAAATCAAAATATAATTGCAAACACAACTCCCCCAGGACTGTTGTTAGTTGGACGGTACCTGTTGTTTCGGACCAGCCATGGAGTGTGCTTGTTGGTGGTGGGGGAGTATAAACTTTACCATTCTGTTTAGGAACCTCCTATAATGTATCTAGTATGGAAGATACCGAGGTTTCTCGGTTGTTATGTTGACAATGAAAGTATACCGCTCAAAATATTATTTATCTCTATTTTAAAAACTCAAGCTCTGGCACCTCTGCAAATCCCTGCTTCCCTCTGTGAAGGGCCTATCTATTTACTTTTATTGCTGAGTCATCATCCTCTTATAAAAAGCACGAGTTAGAGAGCACCACTGCCATTTGTATGCATTGTTATTAAATTATATTGAGTATGACTGTGACTGGATCTCTTTTACCATGAATTACAGTGTCTAGTCAGTCCTCGATCTTCAGGGGTGCTCTGCATTTATGTTTTGCGGTCTCAGAAAGGGCTAGCGAGATACCATCTTGTCATATCATATCATGATTGTTTTGAAAAAGTGTTGCCATCCGAGATTTATTATTATTGCTCACTAGTTGATTATGCCATTGATATGAGTAAATGTGAGACCTAAATGTTATTGTGAGTATGGTTAGTGTTGGGAAACGTAGCATGTAATTTCAAAAAAAATCCTACGCTCACGCAAGATCTATCTAGGAGATGCATAACAACGAGAGGGAGAGGTGTGTCTACGTACCCTCGTAGACCGAAAGCGGAAGCGTTTGACAACGTGGTTGATGTAGTCGAATTTCTTCTCGTTCCGACCGATCAAGCAATGAACGTACGACACCTCCGAGTTCTGCACACGTTCAGCTCGATGACATCCCTCAAACTCTTGATCCAGTAAAGTGTCGAGGGAGAGTTCCGTCAGCACAACGGCGTGGTCACGGTGATGGTGAAGTAATCCGCGCAGGGCTTCGCCTAAGCACTCGAAGATATGATCGAGGGTGTAAACTATGGGGGGGGGCACCGCACATGGCTAGGAAATTATCTGTTGTGTACTAGGCGCCTCCCCTCCTCATATATATAGGTGAGAGGGAGGGAGCAGCAGACATAGGAGGCTCCCAAGTAGGAGGAATCCTACTTGGAGTCCCTCCCAAGCCGCGCGCCCCCTGCCATATATACCCGAGGTTGAAGGAAAGAGGGGGGGAGGGAAGGAAGTAGGAATCCTAATCCACACTTTCCTTTCCCTCCCCTGTTTCCTTCTCCTCCTCATAGGGCTGGCCTCTACAGGGGCGCACTAGGGCTGGTGCGTTCCCTCACTTGGCCCATAAGGTCCATATCTTTGCCGGGCGTGCCCGAAACTCCTTGCGGGTGACATGATAAGTACCCGGTACCTCCAGAACACTTCTGGTGTCTGAATACCATCGTCCTATATATCAATCTTTACCTCTCGACCATTTTGAGACTCCTCATCATGTCCATGATTTCATCCGGGACTCTGAACAACATTCTCACCAAATCACATAACTCATATAATACTAAATCATCATCGAACGTTAAGCGTGCGGACCCTAACCAACAGCGGAACCTGGATGCTCATATTGGTTCCCACATATTCCACGAAGATCTTTATCGGTCGTACCGTAATGACAACATACGTTATTCCCTTTGTCATCAGTATGTTACTTGCCCGAGAGTTGATCGTCGGTATCTACATACCTAGTTCAATCTTGTTACCGGCAAGTCTCTTTACTCGTTCCGTAATACATCATTCCGTAACTAACTCATTAGTCACATTCTTGCAAGGCTTATTATGATGTGTATTACCGAGAGGGCCCAGAGATACCTCTCCGATACTCAGAGTGACAAATCCTAATCTCGATCTATGCCAACCCAACAAACACCTTCGGAGATACCTGTACAACATCTTTATAATCACCCAGTTAAATTGTGATGTTTGATAGCACACAAGGTATTCCTCCGGTATCCCAGAGTTGCATAATCTCACAGTCAAAGGAATATATATATATATATATATATATATATATATATATATATATATATAGGGATTGACTATTCGTCACCCTGGGTGAGGAATAGTTATTCTTCACCCCCACTATTTTACCACCAATGCACTATAATTTTACGTTTCGTAAGTTTTGTCTTATTTCCGACGTAAAAAGAGATCGTAAGAAAATATACAATCGCCGTAAAAAATATTTTATGTTATGTAAAATTACAAACGTAAAAACATAGTGTAAAATATACATGAACTCCAAATTTTCTTGTCTTATGACCTATATTTTCTTTTCTTATACCAAATTTTACGTAGTGAATCAATAGGAATTTAACTATTTGAATTCCAAACGTAATTTAATTATGAAGTGACCGTAAGATTACCTCGGGTGAAGAATAACTTATTCTGCACCCTGGGTGATGAATAGCACCACTATATATATATATGACATGAAGAAAGCAATAGCAATAAAATTGAACGATCAATATGCTAAGCTAACCGATGGGTCATGTCCATCACATAGTTCTCCTAATGATGTGATCCCATTCATCAAATGACAACACATGTCTATGGTTAGGAAACTTAACCATCTTTGATTAACGAGCTAGTCTAGTAAAGGCTTACTAGGGACACAGTGTTTTGTCTATGTATCCACACATGTATCAAGTTTCCGGTTAATACAATTCTAGCATGAATAATAAACATTTATCATGATATAAGGAAATATAAAATAACAACTTTATTATTGCCTCTAGGGCATATTTCCTACAGTCTCCCACTTGCACTAGAGTCAATAATCTAGTTCACATCGCCATGTGATTTAACACCAATAGTTCACATCTTTATGTGATCCCATGGTTCATATCGTCATGTGACCAACACCCAAAGGGTTTACTAAAGTCAATAATCTAGTTCACATCGCTACGTGATTAAGACCCAAAGAGTACTAAGGTGTGATCATGTTTTCCTTGTGAGAGAAGTTTTAGTCAACGGGTCTGCCACATTCAGATCCGTATGTATTTTACAATTTTCTATGTTTACAATGCTCTGCATGGAGCTACTCTAGCTTATTGCTCCCACTTTTAATATGTATCCTGATCGAGACTTAGAGTCATCCAGATCGGTGTCAAAGCTTGCATCGACGTAACTCTTTACGACGAACTCTTTGTCACCTCCATAACCGAGAAACATTTCCTTAGTCCTCTAAGGATAATTTTGACCATTGTCCAGTGATCTACTCCTGGATCACTATTGTACCCCCTTGCCAAACTCATGGCAAGGTACACAATAGGTCTAGTACACAACATGGCATACTTTATAGAACCTATGGCTAAGGCATAGGGAATGACTTTCATTCTCTCTCTATCTTATGCCGTGGTCAGGCTTTGAGTCTTACTCAACTTCAGACCTTATAATACAGGCAAGAACTCCTTCTTTGACTGATGCATTTTGAACTCCTTCAAAATTTTGTCAAGGTATGTACTCATTGAAAAAACTTATCAAGCGTCTTGATCTATCTTTATAGATCTTGATGCCTAATATATAAGCAGCTTCACCGAGGTCTTTCATTGAAAAATTCTTATTCAAGTATCCTTTTATGCTATCCAGAAATTCTATATCGTTTCCAATCAACAATATGTCATCTACATATAATATCAGAAATGCTACAGAGCTCCCACTCACTTTCTTGTAAATACAGGCTTCACCATATACAACTCTTCATCAAAGCGTATATTCCAACTCCAAGATGCTTGCATGAGTCCATAGATGGATCGCTGGAGTTTGCACACTTTGTTAGCATCTTTAGGATTGACAAAACCTTTTGGTTGCATCATATACAACTCTTCTTTAAGAAATCCATTACGGAATGCAGTTTGTAATCCATTTGCCAGATTTCATAAAATGCAGCAATTGCTAACATGATTCGGACAGACTTAAGCATCGCTACGAGTGAGAAAATCTCATCGTAGTCAACACCTTGAACTTGTCGAAAACATTTTGCGACAAATCAAGCTTTATAGATAGTTACACTACTATCAGTGTCCGTCTTCCTCTTGAAGATCCATTTTTTTCAATGGTTTGCCGATCATTGGGCAAGTCCACCAAAGTCCACACTTTGTTCTCATACATGGATCCTATCTCAGATTTCATGGCCTCAAGCTATCTGTCGAAATCTTGGCTCATCATAGGTTCTTCATAGTTCGTAGGTTTTTCATGGTCTAGTAACATGAACTCTAGAATAGGATTACCGTAACACTCTGGTGCGGAACGTGCTCTGGTTCACCTACGAGGTTCGGTAATAACTTGATCTGAAGTTTCATGATCATTATCATTAGCGTCCTCTCTAGTTGGTGTAGGCATCACGGGAACGGTTTTTTGTGATGAGCTGCTTTCCATTTCGAGAGAAGGTACAATTACCTCATCAAGTTCTACTTTCCTCCCACTCACTTATTTCGAGAGAAACTCCTTCTCTTGAAAGGATCCATTCTTAGCAACAAAGATCTTGCCTTAGGATCTGTGGTAGAAGGTGTACCCAACAGTTTCTTTTGGGTATCCTATGAAGACGCACTTCTCCGATTTGGGTTCGAGCTTATCAGGCTGAATCTTTTTCACATAAGCATCGCAACCCCAAACTTTAAGAACCTACAGCTTAGGTTTCTTGCCAAACCATAGTACATACGGTCTCGTCTCAATGAATTTAGACGGTGCCCTATTGAATGTGAATGCAGCTGTCTCTAATGCATAACCCCAAAACGATAGTGGTAAATCGGTAAGAGACATCATAGATCGCACCATATCTAACAAAGTATGGTTACGATGTTCGGACACACCATTACGCTGTGGTGTTCTAGGTGGCGTGAGTTGTGAAACTATGCCACATTGTTTTAAATGAAGGCCAAACTTGTAACTCAAATATTCACCTCCGCGATCAGATCGTAGAAACTTTATTTTCTTGTTACGATGATTCTCCATTTCACTATGAAATTCTTTGAACTTTTCAAATGTTTCAGACTTGTGTTTCATTAAGTAGATATACCCATATCTGCTCAAATCATCTGTGGAGGTCAGGAAATAATGATACCCGCCGCGTGCCTCAACACTCATCGGACCACATACATCGGTATGTCTTATTTCCAATAAGTCATTAGCTCGCTACATTGTTCCGTAGAATGGAGTTTTAGTCATCTTGCCCATGAGGCATGGCTCGCAAGTATCAAATGATTCATAATCAAGTGATTCCAAAAGCCCATCTACATGGAGTTTCTTCATGCGCTTTACACCAATATGACCTAAACGCCAGTGCCACAAACATGTTGCACTATCATTATCAACTTCGCATCTTTTGGCATCAATATTTTGAATATGTGTATCACTACAATCGAGATTCAATAAACCCTTTATATTGAGTGTATGACCATAGAAGGTTTTATTCATGTAAACGGAATAACAATTACTTTTTGACTTAAATGAATAACCGTATTGCAATAAACATGATCCAGTCATATTCATGCTCAACGCAAACACCAAATAACATTTATTTTAGGTTCAACACTAATCCAAAGGTAAACGGAGTGTGCGATGGTGATCTTATCAACCTTGGAATCACTTCCAACACACATCGTCACCTCGCCCTTAACTAGTATCTGCTCATTGTGCAACTCCTGTTACGAGTTATGAATCTTAGCAACTGAACTGGTATCAATTACCCAGGGGCTACTATGAACACTAGTAAAGTACACATCAATAACACGTATATCAAATATACCTTTGTTCACTTGCCATCCTTCTTATCCGCTAAGTTTTTGGGGCAGTTCCGCTTCCAGTGACCATTTCCTTTCCAGTAGAAGCACTCAGTTTCAGGTTTGGGTCTAGCTTTGGGCTACTTCACGGGAATGGCAACTTGCTTGCCATTCTTCTTGAAGTTCCCATTCTTTCCCTTGCCCTTTTTCTTGAAACTAGTGGTCTTGTTAACCATTAATACTTGATGCTATTTCTTGATTTCTACCTTCGCCGATTTTAGCATCGTGAAGAGCTCAGGAATTGTTTTCGTCATCCCTTGCGTATTATAGTTCATCACGAAGTTCTAGTAACTTGGTGATAGTGACTAGAGAACTCTGTCAATCACTATCTTATCTAGAAGATTAACTCCCACTTTTTTCAAGCGATTGTACTACCCAGACATTCTGAGCACATGCTCATTGCTCGAGCTATTCTCCTCCATCTCGTAGGCAAAGTACTTGTCAGAGGTCTCATACCTCTCGACATGGGCATGAGTCTGAAATACCAATTTCAGCTCTTGGAACATCTCATATGCTCTGTGGCATTCAAAACATTTTTGAAGTCCCGGTTCTAATCCGTTAAGCATGGCGCACTAAACTATCAAGTAGTCATCATACCGAGCTTGTCAAACGTTCATAACGTCTACTTCTGCTCCTGCAATAGATATGTCACCTAGCGGTGCATCAAGGACATAATTCTTCTGTGTAGCAATGAGGATAATCCTCAGATCACGGACCCAGTCCGCATCATTGCTACTATCATCTTTCAACTTAGTTTTCTCTAGGAACATATCAAAAATATATAGGAGCTATATCGTGAGCTATTGATCTACAACATAGATACGCAAAACTATGAGGACTAAGTTCATGACAAATTAAGTTCAATTAATCATATTACCTAAGAACTCCCACTTAGATTGACATCTCCCGAGTCATCTAAATGATTACGTGATCCAATTCAACTAAACCATGCCCGATCATCACGTGAGATGGAGTAGTCTTCAATGGTGAACATCTCTATGTTGATCATATCTACTATATGATTCAAGTTCGAACTTTCAGTCCCCAGTGTTCCGAGGCCATGTCTATACATGCTAGGATCGGCAAGTTTAACCTGAGTATTTCGCATGTGCAAAACTGTGTTGCACCCGTTGTATGTGAACGTAGAGCTTATCACACCCGATAATCACTTGGTGTCTCAGCACGACGAATTGTCGCAACGGTGCATACTCAGGGAGAACACTTATACCTTGAAATTTTAGTAAGGGATCATCTTATAATGCTATCGCCATATTAAGCAAAATAGGATGCATAAAGGATAAACATCACATGCAATCAAAGTATGTGACATGATATGGCCATCATCATCTTGTGCCTTTGATTTCCATCTCCAAAGCACCATCATGATCTCCATCGTCACTAGCTTGACAGCTTGATCTCCATCATAGCATCGTGGTCGTCTCGCCAACTATTGCTTCTACAACTATCTCTAATGCATAATGATAAAGTAAAGCAATTACATGACGTTTGCATTTCATACAATAAAGCGACAACCATAAGTCTCCTGCCACTTGCCGATAACTTTTACAAAACATGATCATATCATACTATAACGTATATCACATCATGTCTTGACCATATCACGTCACAACATGCCCTGCAAAAAGAAGTTAGACGTCCTTTACATGGCTGCTACGGGCTTCTAGCAAGAACCGTTCTTACCTACGCATCAAAACCACAACGGTGATTTACCAAGTTTGTTGTTTTAACCTTCAACAAGGACCGGCCACAGTCAAATTCGATTCAACTAAAGTTGGAGAAACAGACACCCGCCAGCCACCTTTATGTAAAACTAGTTGCATGTCTGTCGGTGGAACCGGTCTCATGAACATGGTCATGTAAGGTTGGTCCGGGCCGCTTCATCCAACAATACTGCCGAATCAAAACAAGACATTGGTGGTAAGCAGTATGACGATCACCACACACAACTCTTTGAGTTCTACTCGTGCATATCATCTATGCATAGACCTGGCTCGGATGCCTCTGTTGGGAAACGTAGCATGCTATTTCAAAAAAATTCTACTCTCACGCAAGATCTATCTAGTAGAACGAAAGCGGAAGCGTTTGACAACGCGGTTGATGTAGTGAACTTCTTCTCGTTCCGACCGATCAAGGACCGAACATACGGCACCTCCGAGTTCTGCACACATTTCGCCCGATGCCGTCCCTCGAACTCTTGATCTAGTAAAGTGTCGAGGGAGAGTTCCGTCAGCATGACGGCATGGTGACGGTGATGGTGAAGTAATCCGCACAGGGCTTCGCCTAAGCTCTACGAAGATGTGACCGAGGGTGTAAACTATGGAGGGGGCGCTAGACACAGCTAGGTAATTGTCTGTTGTGTGCTAGGCGCCTCCCCTCCTCATATATATAGGTGGGAGGGAGGGAGGAGCAGCCATAGGAGGCGCCCAAGTAGGAGGAATCCTACTTGGAGTCCCTCCCAAGCCGCGCGCCCCCTGCCATATATAACCAAGGTGGAAGTAAAGAGGCGGAGGGGGAGAGGGAAGGAAGTAGGAATCCTAATCGACACTTTCCTTGCCCCCCCTCTTTCCTTCTCCACCTCATAGGGCTGACCTCTATCGGGCGCACCACGGCTGATGTGTTCCCTCACTTGGCTCATAAGGCCCATATGTGGGGAGCCGACTCATAGGTCGTGATCACCGGATGCATGTGTACAGTGATCCCAGAGATCAATGCTCACTTAACACACATAAGCCGAATAACAAGAGTCTTACATCCATACATACCGTCTTACACAAATTATGACCATTATGGTCAAGTCTTCATAAACTCGCAGCAAAAATCATCAACGATAGCATGGACCCATGCCATCCTCCTTAACTCTACAAGAATTCTGACTGGGAAGTGTCCTAGCTCGCATGTTCGTCACCAAAGAACTCTTCATCTTATTCCTGTTCTTCCAAGCCTGGCCAAGTAAATAGCCATGGACAAGCTAATGAGTACGTTTGAATGTACTCGCAAGCAACCAAAGAGTGATAACAAAATAATTATGCAAGGCTCTACTGCTAAATTGGCATTTTTGCGGAAAGCTAGTTTTTCTCATGCAGGTATGATCATCACTTATCAAGGACATGAATGCGTCCGCAACAAGTATTAGGAGGTTACAAACATCAACATCGAGAAAGAGTTATGAACAACTCATGCTCGAGCTCATCGTGACTCCCTTATGAATCATATCAACAAGATTACCAAACCGTGTTGTTTGTCAGAAACATATGGACATAGTCTAAGCAGCACCACCCAACTGTCCTTGGCCGTGGACACGACTATTCGAATAGTTTGACACTCTGCATAGATTGCACACTTTACCCACAAGATCCGGGAAGCTTTCGTGTCATCCACGACCCACGGTACCTCATGTACCCGGGGTAAGCACCTGATCACTACCTTTCCCTAGCCGTGACTAACATAGAGTCCACTCGATTGGCAACAACCCCTGTCCCATAGTCATGTTTTAGTTCAGTGGAGCCACACTCCCATATCTATCACATAACGTGATCACAGGGGTACCAACGGTGTGTTCGATGCCCTGTGAAAATAGTCATGGCCGCCTATCCAAGCACGACCTTGTCCGGAGAGTGACCACGGCACTCCCGTCACTAGTAATGTGGGCATCCATGCTAGCACGAACTAGGTAATCAATAATTCCCTTTCCCATATAAGGGTAGAGTGGTTGCGCATGTTTGGTTGGGACAGCCGGCAAATCTTAAATCTAATCCATCTCTATAAACAACACTTTCATCAAGCCTGAGTACAGTACCTCTCCAACAAGTAGTGACCTAGTTCATCATCATCTCCCAGGGGCATTAGTGGAACCCACTTGGCTATTTGCAAGTATGTCCAACCACACTTGTTCCTTAATTACCATGCATAACTCTGACCCATTTTGCTTAGCCAACTACCATTGCATATTTCTACAACCCACCGACACAACTCTAAACAAGGATAGAGTCATGAACAATGCAAGTGTCAAAGGGGTATGCAACACAGGCAAACCTAGCAAGGTTACCATTCAAGATATCATGCATTCAACAATCACGGAAAGAAATGCTATTATGATTAAAAGGGTTCATCATGGTCAAAGGGCTGCTTGCCTGGCTCCGCAAGGTCTTCAATCCTTCTGGACCATCCCCGAGTATCCCGTCTATTTCGTCAACTACCGTTGGAAACAATCACAATAAGTAACACACCAAGGCAAAAACAAAAGTGCTCTAAAATGTGAGTTTGACTTTTATAGGATACCCTTGGTGATATAAAAAATGACCAAAGTGATTTCATAGGGATTGGATTAGTAGATATTTTTGAACATTTCAATATGATGGAATCAAGGGATTAATGGATTTGCAAGAAGTGTACAGAAACATTATTTCAAAAAATGAGCAAAGGCACCCATTTAACAAGGAATGATTTTAGAAGCATCTAGGAGTTGGTTTCACTGGATTTGGAGTTCAAATGATTTTCCTATGAATTTGCAAAGTTGGCAATATATGGAGAAATGGACCAATATTTTATGTGGCATAGAAGGTATTAGGAAAAATGTTCAGAAGATAAGTTTTGAACTTATAATTATCAAATAATTTTAATCATTGAATTTAGATTAAATTTGAGCTCTCTATGATTTTCTAAATTTTATCATAGAAATTAAAAAATGGGATTTCATAAATATTTGTGAAGGAAATGCTTCTGGAAAAATGTGCAAATTGCACCATGTGATAGAGCATGATTTATGGAGTCACTAGAAATTTGAATCACCAAACTTGGACTTGAAATGAATTGATTATGGATTTTACAACATTTCTGGAAAAGAAAAGGAAGAAAAGAAATCAACCTTATAAAGCGCACTGGGCGAGAGTTAGCGCCGAAGCACACTGGGCCCGGCCCAGCTTCACAGGAGGGGTGACGTCGAAGACGCCCGCCCAGCATGCGCTTTCGCGCAAGGGAGACGGAGCCGGCCGAGGCCATTTCCACTTAAACGGACGGGCCCGCCTGCTGGGTCGCTGACGTGCGGGCCCCAGCGGCACGTCATCTTCCACCTTCCGCGCGCGCTCTGGCCGCAGGGAGGAGCGGCTCCCGACAGCGATAGCCGGGGCTATAGAGCGTCTCCGGCGATGCTCCGCCCACCGGCGTTCTCAGGTGGATGAGCCACATCCATCGGTGTATGGATCGCTCGCCAAGGAGTGCCGTAGCGGCGACGGCCTGGACTACCGCGGAAGAGGCCGCCGACCATCTTTGGCTTCGAGCACACGACGCTCCTGGGGATGAACGGCGGCGAGGGAAGGGCTTGTGGTGGTGACAAGAGGGTGCGGGGCTGTCCAGGGGGAAGAGAGAGGGGCCGAGGCCTGCGAATATAAGCAGCGGACGACGGCTTGGCTCCACTCTAGGAGGAGGATGGAGGACATGAGAGAGAGAGAGGGTTGGTCCGGGGGGCGTACGGGAGAGAGATAGAGCGAGTGGTGAGGAGAGGAGGGCTCGGGGAGGCTTTATGCAGCCAGCCCGTGGCTCACCGTGGACCAGTGCGTCGGCGAGGTTGTTGCTAGGGGCGGAGCCAAGATTTGAACATACGGGGGTCAAAGTGGACAATGCACGTGCAAAAAATGCGACACAAACGTATATTAAGTTTTTGGTGGGAAACGACACCTATGAGATCACAAGAATCCCTACTACGGTTGCCGAGGCGCAGGGTTGCAAAAAGAGCAGGATTAGTAATCATCACAAGGATCGTTTACCAAGGTTCAGGCCGCGAGGATGCGTAAAACCCTAGTCCTGCTTTGGTGGGTGTATTGAGTGTTCTTGAGCCCTCGAACTAGCTACGGTGACTGAGTAGTTCCAAAGAGCCGAATCCCTCTCCAATATGCCATGGGCCTCCTTTTAAAATCGAAAGGGGCTGCCACAGTGGCACACAGGAGGTGGAAAGGCATA
Organism: Aegilops umbellulata; assembly: GCA_032464435.1. Lineage (NCBI taxonomy): Eukaryota > Viridiplantae > Streptophyta > Magnoliopsida > Poales > Poaceae > Aegilops > Aegilops umbellulata. The sequence continues at coordinate 297,387,116 of CP136056.1, forward strand.
CAATACTATGATCTTATCGCCTATATTACACGACAAGACACATTTAATGCATTGCTAAGGTTCCCTACGCTTTATTGGGGACGGGAATGGAGCCCGTCCCGTCCGTCGCTGCTTCTCCTCGTTCTGACATGCGCCCTGTTCAGCGGTGCATGTGGCGCCATGTAGGCAGGCAAGCAGCTGAGGTGGCGCGGTGGTAGGGCCTTCACGAAGATCTGCATGCCGCCACACATGTGCTTGCTGATCTGGTCTAGGAGCTGCAAGTTGCCACGCGGGTGCCAGCCCAGCTGGTTGGGCTGGCAGCTGCATGCAAACGGTGGTGGAAGCTTGGCTGGTGCGGCTCTGGCGGTGGCCCCGCTGGCGTTCTCGGCAAGGGTCTAGCCGCGTGGCCCGGCAAGGGTCTTGCCGCGATGCGCAGTCGTCCTCGGCAAGGATCTTGCCGGGGGTCTTGTGGATTTCCTCGGCAAGGATCCCGCCGAGGGTTGCCATCTTCTAGTTCTCATCTTGATCTCATATATCTATGTTCTTGACAAAGATCTGCGTGCCACCACAGAGGTGCCTCCCGAGCCCTGGTCCAATCGTAGCCGGTTGGGTTGGAACCGGTGGCTCAAGGGCGGCTCGCTCTGTTGGTGTTTGGGCGTGCTGCCCCGGCAAGGGTCTTGTCGGGGGAAACTGCTCTGTCCCTCTGCTTCTTTGTGTTCTTGTCCTTGGTGTTGCCTTAATCGTCTTGCGTTGGGCTTCGGCTTCTCTCCGGCTTCCCTCCTTTGTCCTTCTACGTGTTGCTGTGGCGCGTGGCTCTGACTGCCCGTGCACAAGTAAAGGGGTACAAAGGTGCGCCCCTACTTTTGTACACCGACAGGAGCCCCCGGGCCTGGGCCACACATAAGCGCGGCACGTTGTTGGGCCGGGCCCAGAACGGTGCGCGGGCAGGAGGGGCGGATTTTACCGTGGTAATTTTCCGTCTGCTGCGCTTCCCCACGACCCGCGTTGAACGCGCAACGTGGGGGAGTGGTGCGTGGCGTGGGCGGCATGCGTGGGGAGGTTCCCACACGCATGTGTCACATCGTGGTTAATGGGAAAAGAGGTGGCCCGCGCCTTACCCGTAAAAGGGAATAACTGCGGGCGCGCTGCTCATTTTACCCCATTGTGCCTTCTCCGATCTCAGAGCCGCCACCCCCTTCTCCTTCCTCCCTAAGCTTCGTTCTTGCTCGCCGTCGCTGCGTCTCCGCCGCCTTCTGTCTCTTGCTCCCCCTAGCCGCCATGGCGCCCAAATCCACCAAGGGCAAGGGAGTGGCCAAGGACGCCGGAGCGGCGGAGCCGCCGGAGAGCACGCTGGCGGTGCAGAGGACACAACTTGCCTACTTCCCTTTGACGGTCGATGTGTTTGAGCTCCGGGAGGCCTTCAAACCCCTGTGGGGGGGTGAAAACAGGGGGAGAGAAGACGAGGCATCCATCTACGCGCGTCATCCCTGCCATCTGCGCCGAGGCCGCCCCAAACCGGTACTCTTTCTTCGTCGACTATTTCTTCTGCGGGCTCTGTCCTCCCTTCTCCGATTTCTTCAGCGACGTCATGCATACCAATGGCTTCCACCTTTTGGACTTTACTCCAAACGTCGTGGCGTGCATGGCTCTTTTTGCGCACCTCTGCGAGGGCTTCATCGGGGTGCATTCCAACCCGGCGCTCTTCCGCCACTATTTCTCCCCTCAGATCCAACCGGGGGCGCCATCTCTGGTTGCATCACCTGGATCCCAAGGTCAGAGGGGGCATACCCAGAGGGCGCCATGACAGAAAGGTGGGAAGAATGGCGGGGCCGGTGGTGCTGGATCAAAGAGAAAGATCCGCCAGCGTTCTGCGAGGTTCGCTGGGTGCCGCCGGTCCGCAGAAGCGATTGGAGCAACGTCGACGCTGCCGACGAGAAGCTCATGATCGCCACCACCAGGATCCTTCGGCTCACTGAGGCCGGGCTCACCCTCGAGATGATCGGGGCGGACTTCATCCGCCGCCGCATCGCTCCGCTGCACGACAAGGGGCGGCTGGCCTGGCTCTTCACGAATGCCGCCGACATCATGATGCTTCGCCCCGGCCTTGACCACAACTTCACGGTGATGGGGCACGCTCACTTTTGCCAGCGGCTCTTTTAGCTTGACGTGGGCCGCAACGGCGAGGTCGAATGGACCGGAAAGGCTGCGAGGGCCTCCGCGAAGGCTGGCAAGGTTGCCAAGGGGCCTTTATTCCGGTTGCCGGCAGGAGTGGTCTCGCTGAGCAACAACTCGCGCCGGACCAACATCATCGCCATGATGCCGCTCTGCAACGCGCATGGCCCTGACCCGATCTGGGTCGAGCCGGAAGACATCCAGGTGTAGCAGTTCTTCGACTCCTTGCATGAGGGGTATGTCACCGATGAGCCGCGACTCATCCAGGACACCACCCAGGTGGAGCTGGACTACATCACCGCCCGAGCGGCGGAGGCAAAGCTTGCCGAGGAGGCCGGCAGCACCGGCAGCGTGGAGGACAAGGCCGCGGCGGAAGCGGAGGAGAAGGAGCTCGCCTAGTGGGCGGAGGCTGCTGGGGAGGCCAGCAGCGCCGACGCCGGGGCTCCTCTTGTCGAAGATGTGGTCGGCAAGTCGTCGGGGAAGGAGGCCGATGAGGAGGAGGTCGTTGCCGTCGACCCTCCATCCACGAGAAGCGGGCGAGTCCTGCGGTGGGCCATCTTTGGCGAGCCAGTCCGGCCCGGCAAGGCTGTCCCGTCGCAGCGGGCCCAGGAAGGGTCCGCACGCCAAACCCGGGGCGCGACGGCGAGGAAGCTCGCGAAGGCCACAGTGGCGAAGAAGAAGGCAACTGCCTCCTCTTCGACCAGGCTTAGCTTGATTCCACCTTCTTCCCCCATCCGGCAGACATCGGCACGGAGGTCGACTTCAACTACGGGTCCCTCAGCCCAAGGAGGAAGAGGAAGGCAACAGAGGAGGAGATGAGCGTCGAGTAAGCAACTTGCTCCTCTCCGCCATCTCTGTTTCCTTAGTCCGTGCCGCATGTCTTGACTTGTTTTCATCCTTGCAGGGACGAGGAGACGCTGGCTTAGAGGGTAAAGAGGGCCAAGGCCTCGGCGGGCGGCCAACCCCCAGCTGGTGCTTCAAGGGCGCCACTGGTGGTGTTGAGCAGCCCGGACAGCAGCCCCCGGCGCAGTCCCTAGCGTAAGTTCACCACTCACCCCTCGTCGGCATGTGTAAGTGGGTATGATACTTTGGCGCTGACCTTGCCGCGTATGCAGGAGGAGAGCAGCAGCAGGAGGAGCCATAGAGGGCCACTCTCAATACGTCGCCCCCATCAACCACACCGCCCCAAGGGGCGTCCCCGACAAGTGCGCCAAGCACCGATCCCACGCACATGGAGGAGGAGGAGAACTTGGGCGCTGGTGGTTTCGCCTCGGCGCCAGATGTTGGCGGGGAGAGGACTTCTGCTTCCCAGCCTGGCACTGGTAAGTCTTTGGCCTTCCGTCCCTGCTCTTTTTCTTCTTTTTGAATTTTTTATCTTGGCTCTACCTCACCCTCTTCTTGATATCCAAATCCTCTCTCAGCGGAGCGGGAGGACCTGGACACCGTCATCGAGGACATGGCCAAGGACATCGCGGCGGAGGCCGAGGAGATCGCCGCCAAGGAAAACGCCAGTGGTGTTGCGGAGGACGCCGCCAAAGGGCCTTCCGGGGAGCCCGACAAGGCTACTACCGAGGAGGCCAGCAAGGGGCCTGCCAGAGAGACTGGCAAGGCCACCACTGAGGAGGAGGTGGTCGATGACCAGCCTTCCTCCTCCGTTGCCTCTGGCTCTGGCTAGTATCTGAGGGTGAGCGACGATCTGTTCGTCCACCTTCCAGGCGTGTCGAGCACCAGAAGGCCCGTAAAGGGAGAGGTGTTCGACGATGAAGTGCTTGCCGCCGCCGGGCTCGAGGTCGTCGACGAGCCGAGCGCTGGTGGCGAAGGCTCCCAGGAGGAGCGGCTCCTCCAGGCCATGGGCGCCAGCTTCCGGAAGCTCCAGGTGCTCCACCATGCCCGCCTGGACAAGGCCAAGTCCAGGATGGCCGTGGCGGAGAAGGTGGAGGCGGACCTCAAGGTGCGCGTTGTCAAGACACAGACTTGGTTCCGCCAAGCCTGTGAAGAGCTGAAGACCGCCCAGGGAGAGCTGGCCAAACGCGAGGTGGAGCTCACCATGCAGCAGGCCGACATCAAGAAGGGCCAAGAGACGGCGGAGAAATTGGCCGCCGCCGCCGAGGCCGCCCGTACCCATCACGAGGCCGCGCTGAACTCCCAGGAGGAGGATCTCGTCAAGAGCGAGGTGGACATCGATGCCAAACTCCGCGCCAAGGATGAAGAGGTGGAGAACCTTGTCTTATAGCAGACCCAAGAGCTGGAGGAGAGCCACAGGGAGGCGCTCGATGCCCAGGCTCTGGTTCACGCCTACAAGGTGAAGGAGCTGGAGGTGGAGCGGGACGGGCTGAAGGAGCAGGCCCTGAAGCTGTCCCAGGAGAAGGACATGCTCAACGGCGCCGTGACGGAGGCGCAGGGCGCGACCATCAGCAGGGCCGGGGAGCTCTCCGAGGCCAACAACTCCATCAAAGACCTTAAGCTGAAGCTGGAGGGCCTCGAGGAGATGCTCTCAGAGGCCAAGGCTCGGGAGGAGACCCTGGCCAAGGATCTGGAGGTCGAGAAGCTACAGCGGAGGAACGAAGCCGCCAGCCACAAGGATTTCGTGGAGGGCGAGAATCGCTGGATCAGCCGCCTCGAGGACGTCGCCGACAGGATCACCACGCAGCTAGCCGCCATGGGGATGCCAAATGTGAGGTACGCCCCAGAGCGCAGTGGGACCACCAACACCAAGCTGACCTTGTTCTTCGAGGGTGTTCTCGGGGCCCTGGAGCAGTTCCACTCCAACAGGGCGGCTTCACTAGCCGACAAGAATCGGAGGCTCTGCCAGGGTGCCATGACCCAAGGTCCTCACCAAGGTGGCGTACTGGAACCCCACCCTTGACTTTGATGCCGCGCTGGACAGCTTGCCGGAGGGTACTGACCTCACGCTGCTCAGGGAGCATATCAAGCCCATCATCAGCCTCATTGACAGAATTCAAAGGGTGGAGGGCCAACGCCTGGACTAGGCACCCCGTTTCTTATCGCCGCTGCAGGTTCATGACCAAGACAATTTCTATCTTCAGTTAGAATCGCAGCAACAATTTGATGTAATATAACTCTGCAGTACTTTGATATTATGCATGTTATTTTCCTGTTCGACCTCTCTCTGTATGTCCACCCTACGTTTATCGGGTAGGCTTGCCGGCGTGTAAACCCAGGGCGGTGTCTTGAGGACGGATCCCCAGTGGCCCGTCGGGTGTGCTTGCTGCCAGGCGAACCACGCTTAACGCGGCCACCCGAACTGTCGATCTTGACTCGAGTCAGAATCGAGAGCGTTGCCAGGTGCGGAAGGCTACCCCGCCACTCTCGACGCGACCGCTTGAGCTATTGAGCGGACTCGAAATAGAACAAGGGCATTGCCAATCGCGGGAGGGCCCCTTTGCGCGCAGGTTTCCCATACATAGGTAGGATCTCCGAGGACGATAACCTTATATACAAAAGGAAATAGCTCAAGGCTTTGAATGACTTAGCTTTCCTGCTTGGTTGCCGCGCTGGCGTCCTTCGCGCTCGCAGGCGGCGCTGTTTTCTCCCAACCATCTTCTTCTTTTAGAAGACATGGCGATGAAGAACTGCTAGGCTAACTACTAGACCAGATTCTCACAATTGCGCCCCCTACCAGGCGCGCCAAAGATGTCGATGGGAAACGACACCTATGGGATCACAAGAATCCCTACTACGGTTGTCGGGGCGCAGGGTTGCAAGAAGAACAAGATTAGTAATCAGCACAAGGATCATTTACCTAGGTTCGGGCCCCGAGGATGCGTAAAACCCTAGTCCTGCTTTGGTGGGTGTATTGAGTGTTCTTGAGCCCTCGAACTAGCTATGGTGGCTGAGTAGTTCCAAAGAGCCGAATCCCTCTCCAGTACGCCATGGGCCTCTTTTTATAATGGAAAGGGGCTGCCACAGTGGCACACATGAGGTGGAAAGGCATACAGTACTATGAGCTTATCGCCCATATTACAGGACAAGACACATTTAATGCATTACTGAGGTGTCCCTATGCTTTATAGGGATGGGAACAGAGCCCGTCCCGTCCGTCGCCGCTTCTCCTCGTTCTAATACGCGCCCTGGCCAGCGGTGCATGCGGCGCCATGTAGGAAGGCAAGCAGCTGAGGTGGCGTGGTGGTAGGGCCTTCACGAATATTTGCATGCCGCCACATATGTGCTTGCTGATCTGGTCTGGGAGCTGCATGTTGCCACGCGGGTGGCAGCCCAACTGGTTGGGCTGGCAGCTGCATGCGAACGGCGGTGGAAGCTTGGCTGGTGCGGCTCTGGCGGTGGCCCCACTGGCGTTCTCGGCAAGGATCTTGCTGGGTGGCCCGGCAAGTGTCTTGCCACGATACGCAATCGTCCCCAGCAAGGATCTTGCTGGGGGTCTTGTGGCTTTCCTCGGCAAGGATACCGCCGAGGGTTTCCGTCTTCTGGTCCTCATCTTGATCTCATATATCTATCGTCTTGACAAAGATCTGCATGCCACCACAGAGGTGCCTCCCATGCCCTGGTCCAATCGTAGCCGGTAGGGTTGGAACCGGTGGCTCAAGGGCGGCTCGCTCTGTTGGTGTTTGGGCATGCTGCCCCAGCAAGGGTCTTGCCGGGGCTGCTGAGGCTGCCGCCGGCAAGGGTCTTGCAGGGGGAAACTTCTCCGTCCCTCTGCTTCTTTGTGTTCTTGGCCTTGGCGTTGCCTTAATCGTCTTGTGTTGGGCTTCGGCTTCTCTCCGGCTTCCCTCCTTTGTCCTCTACGTGTGGCTGTGGCGCATGGCTCTGACTGCCCGTGCACAAGTAAAGGGGTACAAAGGTGCGCCCCTACTTTTGTACACCGACACAAGTCTTAGATATAGTGTTGATATCAAACAAACAATGAAATTTTTTGTTTTGCAATTGCATTGAAATAGCTACTTTTTTATTCACTTAGATGTATATCTACGGCTCTACGCACAATAGGTCCATCAAACCATCAAATGTCATGCCTTGTAGTGATTTCAGTCCTAAAATATATACATGTCGCTCTGCATTCTCATAGTAGAGTGAGTGGTTGAAAAATTGGCTATTGTTAGTTATTGGCATTCTCTTCTTATTCTTGCTTTATGCTATTCTAGACTTTCGGTTACTATATATATCATTTGTAGTTGATTCTATAACTAGTAGTTCGTATAATTCAAATGTAAAATTAATAATATATCTATGTAGCATACCTTAGGTTGAGATTAGACAAACCCACAAGCCATGTTGTGAGAGCCCAGAGGGCCGGGGGAGATGTTTGCCAATTAGTAGATCAGCCTGTGGAGTTGTGGTTTACTCATATCGGCGGCGTGCGGAATCCTTCATCAATCATGTCGTCGCTGATGCTCATGCGACAGGTCTGCCACTCGATGAAGCCCTAGCTCCGCGGCGGCGGTGGCGGAAACGGTCGAGGATGGAGCCAAGCAAAACGGAGGGCAAAGCGATGTGTTGTGTCAATGCCGTGTATATTGGTCCAATCGATCGATAAGTGAGATACATGCAGACCAGGAGATCAACCCGATTGTAGTACATGGTCTGTGGGCTATTAGTTTTGGGCTTGGGCTGTACGTATGAGTCAGGCCTAAATGTCTTTGCTAATGGCCAGATACTAATTAGCAACAGGTGTACAACTAGGATACGTGTGAATTCAACGCTAGTCCCCGCTGAGTATCGCTGAGGGGGGCCGATCGATAGGGGGGTCTAGCCCCCGCTCGTCCTTCCTGTGGCTCCGCCACTGGTTGTTGCCGTCGCTGTATGTCACGGGGGCTCACGTGGGCGTGTCCGGGATGTTTTAGGGGTGGCATACGCATAGAGGAAGGGAGAGAAGGAGCGGGGGAGCGTCAGGGCATCGCGCGTGTGAGCGTGCTCATCGGAGCTCTCAGGCGGCCATGGCGCGTGTGCGAGGGAGGCAGTAGGAGGGAGAAGGAAGAGGGGGACCAAGGTGCTGCGGACGTCAAGGCGCATCATCGAGCGTGCGGGGGAGGGCCGAGGTGGCTGGAGGCATTGGGCAGAGGGCAGCTACAGTCCTTGGCGCACTGTAGTGCGCTTTGGAGCGTGCAAATGGCTGGCATGGCCATTTTGAAAAGGCCAGGGCATGTCCTCTTGCGTCTTGGGGCTTCCTTGGATGCCCTGGGGTGGATATAAGCTAGGTGGGGTGCTGCATATTGAAATGGGAGAGAGAGGAGGTGTTGCCATGGGTGTACAGAGAGAAAAATAGGTCGGTTTTACCCCCCAATAATGGAGCTGTAAACTTGCCATTGTTACTGGAGGTAGAAGGGGACTAGGAGGAGCTGTGGTAAAAAGGTGGAGTCAAGGAGATTTGTGTAGGGGGTGGAACTAGTGACTTTTTGCAATGACCAGAAGGTGTTTGATGCAAGTTTGGGCTACTTGCACTTGTCTCCTGCTTGTGCCACTTGATGGGGGTCATGCACTTGACCATTTGGCAGTGTGGTAGAAATTTGAGCTCATTTGGACAAGGTTCACAATGTAACTTTTGTAAAACCTAGAAATCAACAGAAATGGACTTGCTTAGATCTAGCTAAGCTAAAATCTTCTCCTTGGTTCACCACTAGGTGTAGTGTCATCATTTCGATATTTGAGCATGTCCACAAAAATTGGGATCAAATGGAGAAAGTTGGCAATGTAGAGTTGTTCAAACTTGGATATGGTCAGAGTGGGTTTTGGGGCACTTTTGTGAAACAAAATGATTTTGATTGAGATGAAACTTTGCAAGATCATCAAATTATGCATATATGACTTGCTAGAATTTTGATGGATTTATTTGAAAATATTTCTTATAGAAATATTTCGAATACTTGAAATGTACAGTAATGGTTTTGGAGTGTTTTGTCCAATATTTTGAACATGACCATGTGTTGAAACTCATATATATGGAAAATATATGTCCACTGAGTTTCCATAAATTTTCTTAAATACTTTTGAAACTTTAAAATAATTTTAACTATTAAAGACCATTTCTGGCCTAAAGAAAAAGCCTTTAAATAAAATAGGAAAATAACTTCTAAAATAATAATTTTGTGTTTTTAGGGATTCCTATATCTAATAGGATTCAAATATACGTTTTGAAAGATTTTCATGCCCTATATTAAGTACTTGTAGTTCAATCCTAAATCAAGGGGGTTTTGGAAAACCTAATTTAGAAATTACTTTTTGGCCAAATTATTTTTGTAAGAAAATAATATTCTGTCCTATACACATGGCATGACCAGTGGACAAAGTTTGGGCTCAAGGAGAAGGAGAATAAGAGTTGGAGGATTTATTTGATTTTTAGAGCACTTGCAAACAACAATAAAAAATCCAATCAAGCAAAGTTCAAAACACTCAAAAGTTTTTGTCAAACCATATTTTAGCATGATTATTAGCTTAAGTGTAGTGGCATGAAAATCAGGGTGTGACAGACCTTCCCCCCTTACAAGAATCTCGTCCCCGAGATTCCCAAACTAGGCACGAAAAGGAGTATGGAAACTTGGGTTTGGGGTAGTCTGCACATCCTCATACTGCTTGTGCTTCCGAGTGGTGCTCCATTGAGCCTTGAAGTACTTGATGGTGTGGCTTCGTGTATAGCGTTCTGCTTGATCCAGGTTGCTAATGGGTTTCTAGCAGTAGGTTAGATCGGGTTGGAGGTCGATGGCTCGATGATCGATGTCCTTGTAGAGATCGGGCTAGTTAGGAAGTTGGAAACACTTCCAGAGTTTTGTCGTGTGGAGAAACTTATGCACAATGGGTAACTCAGGTGGTAGCTCCAGCTGGTAGCCGTCTACTCTTCGTCTTGCGGTGATCTTGGAGGGGGGTCGATAAATCTTGGTGTGAGATTCCCTTTGACATGGAAATGCTTGGCTCCTTTGAGAGGAATGGTTTGCAGATACGCACGATCTTCGATGAGGAAGTTCACTTCTTGATGATGGTGGTTGGTATAGTTCTTCCTCCTTGACATGGCGGTCTTCAGATGTTCCCTAACTAGCTGAATGGTTCTTCTTCCGTCTTCGGGTAGGCAAGTAGGTCACCAAATAAAGGTGAAAACCAACTTGTTTAAGTACTCCTTGAAGACTTGTTCATGGGGGTACATAAAGTTGGTTTGGGTATTGGTGGTGGCCATGGTTGAGTATTGGACAAGGTCTTCTTGACCTAGAGCCAAAACCCATTGTCATGATCCGACCATGTTGTGGCTTGGTAGGGCTTAAGAGTTTCAAGGATTCTAATGTGCGGGTGAACGTTTATCATCTTATCCTTAAGCACGGTTTCTGAGATGCCAAATGTTCTATCTAGTCTTCCAAACAAATCACATCATATTACCGAAAGAATCATCCCGTATAGGTCAACTCCAATCATCACTCGTGCTATTCATATCCTCATGACTCCTCGAGGGGAGGTCTAACAAAATCATACATGCCAACTATCCCCAAACTCATATCTATGCAAAAAACCATGGGTAGAACATACAAGCTGCTAAGCTTGAATTAAACACCACAATCCAAGTGTTCACCCTATTCTTCCAAGGTCCAAGATAGTGCATTTCTATCCTAAGGAAACACGTCGTATGCCACTCCAAGATCTTGTTTCCTTCCTATGAATCAACTCCAACAGCCCATTAACTTCCATCAATCACTACATAATCCATTAATTGTACAAATCCAATGTCTTTGGTGTTCCATACGATCTTCTAATGTCCTATAATCCCCAATTACTTGAAAGGGTTGTCCTTACTATAGTCAGTCCACCAATTCCCATTATCATGGTCAAGTAAACTCCAAGGTCAGGCTTATTTAGATCCCTAAATCAACTCTGGCAATTAATCCAATCTCCTAGTTTATCGTCCACCGAGAAACATGGTATTATGATTGAGATCATCAGTCTAAAACCAATTTATTCCGAACCATGTAGACTTACTTAGCATCTATACTCCACTAGGATCACCTATTTAAATCCAAATCTCATGTCCAACAAGAATTCCTACATTTTCCCCCAAGTCATTATCATAATGTCAACTATCTCCTATCAATATTCCCTGGCTAAGTCAAATCCTTATACTTCTGAGAATTTCAACTTGTGATCATAATTATCCTACTAAATCCAATTTACTCAGAGGCAATGAAAGTTATGCTACTTTATTAACATGATCCCACCAAGTTCATATACCAACATGAAAGCATTATAATCCTCCAAAGAGTCTCGGATAAATCCTCAAGATCACTGATATAAACTCATCAAGTCATTTGTCCTTTATTCCTATATCCTCAAATTGGTCTTCCCTATGGCATCGCCAGTTTTGGTGCTATCTTAGGATGATAATGTGCTCGTTCACTATGTCCACTGGTTCCGTAATGAGCCTGGTGTTGTGCAAGGTTACGGAGACTTAACTGGTTCTCTTGCAATTCTGTGGCTTAAGCACATGGTTAAGGATTCAAGCTGGTGTATCTTGCGAAGTCTCGAAGGGTCTAGGGATGGGCTTCTAATCTTGAGGAGTAAACATATCTCTATGGGGTTGCACTTGGTCGAGGAGGCTGTAGCAAAAGTCTTCAGTGCTAGTTGGTTGTCGAAGTAGAATCCTTGGTGTATCTTGTCTTGCCGATCTTCAGTTGAGGAGAGAGAGATGAGAGGGAAAATTAGCATAGAGGAGGGGAATGCCTAAAGGGGGTCCTATAGTGCAAACAAGCAAGTGCTGAAAGGGCCAAACACAAGCATTAAGATAAGGGAGGTGATATAGTCGCGTACTTGTTGCCTAGGGCAAAAGGGCGACTTATATCAAAACACAAAAAATAAAAACAAGCAACACACAATCATGGTTCTATTCGAACCGTCACACAGACTCGACTGTGCATAGGGGGTACACGACTCATCCTACCCTAGGGGTTCTCGGACTCAGTAGTCGTGCTTGCTTCGTGTCCTAGAGGGAAGGACATGCAGTCTTCTAGGTCTTCCTTGGGTGTCCCTACTTCTCTTGTAGTTGTTCGATAAAATGATCCAGGTTGGGCCTGAAGAATCTTCATCAACTTCTCGCCTAATGAACTGACGGGGTGAAGGTGGTTCCTCGTAGTTGGCATTGACTCGTTCTTCTATTGTCTTCTTAATCATGATGATCCCTTTTGCCTTCTAAGGCATCAAGGGTTCTATGTAGGCAATCCTTTATGCAATGATATTAACAAGGCATAATAGAGGTCCAACCTGTCGGACACATTGTTGACAGTATCGTCACCGAGAGCGGGGGATGATGAGAACCATTTTCTTGCTCACTATAGTGAGGCGGACCAAATGGCGAGGTTCTCATCCACTGGTGGTTGCTGATACAACAATGGTAAGGAGAGGGTGTCTCTATTAGCGATATATATCATGATCTTGCATATCTTATGCCCTGTTCATCGTAGGACAAGATTTCATCATCCTAGGGCAGTGACATGGGTGTCATCATCCTATGGGTCTTCATATCCTCATTCCTCAAGATGGTCTCTTCACTTGGCATTGTCTTGTCGTGATGTCGCCAAAATTGTGTTCCGAAGATGTGGGCGAATGTCTGGCAAGGAGTCTTTCTTCTAGGTTATCCACGAGGATTATAAGGAATCTAGTGGTCAGGGGCATAAGGGTACTAGCAACCATTTGAAATAGTTTTGGAGGGGAAGAGGTCAATAAGGAAAATACATCTTGGTTTTTGAAAAACTTAGAAGGGGAGAGAAGTATAGATAGTTTTTGAAAATTAGTATCCTCGAGCTCACTCGGCTAGCGTGGGCGAGCTGCCCCGGCAAGAATCTTGCCGGGGCCGCTCAGGCTGCCCCCCGGCAAGGGTCCTTGCCGGGGAAACCTGCTTCGTCGATCTGATCTTTGTGGACTTGGTCCTTGTCGTTTCTTTGCTTTGTCTTGGGCTTCGGTCTTACCTTGGCTCACCTCCCTCGCTCTGCTTGGTGTGGCCGCGGGCGCGGCTCTGACTGCCCGTGCATAGGTAAAGGGGTACAAAAATGTGCCCCTAGTTTTGTACACTGACAGTCGCCGCCATGAATTGAGCCAGGGCTGGGTACCCGAGGATGGCATGTACAGGGGACCGATGCGTGCGATGTCGAAGTCGACCAGCTTGGTGCGGTAGTTGTCGCGCGTGCCGAAGGTTACGGGAGGCGGATTCGTCCCAGGGTGTGGGCGGAGCCTCCACCAACCCCTGAGAAGGGCTTGCTAGGGCGGAGCCGCTCGAGCGGTACGTGAAGGAGGCTGAAGGCCTCGACAGAGAGCACGTTGAGGCCGGTGCCGCCGTCGATGAGCGTCTTGGTGATGGACACGTTGCAGATGGTGGGCGTGCAAAGCATTGGGAGCACACCCGAGCCGACGGTGGAGACGGGAGGATCCCCTGAGTCGAAGGTGAGGTCGGCCTCGGGCACGGCCCAGCCCGGTGGAGCCCCCGGGCGCTTGGAAGTGGTGCCGATCTGGCGAAGGAACGGTTGATGCGACGATCCTAGGGCGGTGCTTGCAAGCCGCCGAGGAGGGCCGCGACCACGTGGTGCACCGGTGCCGCGTAGTGCGCAGCGAAGAGACCGCGTGGCTCCTCCCAAGATGCCACCGTGGATCCGGGGAGGTGGAGCAGCCAGGCCGCGGTGCGCCAATGAGGGCCATGGGAAGCCATTTGGCCATGACCTTGTCGTCGCCCCCGGCCTTAAGTACGACCTCCTCACATGCCAGCAGGAAAGCCGACGGGTCTGCCGCACCGTCGTAGCGCGGTGGCATCTCCGGCTTGAACTTGGGTGGCCACTGCACCCACCGCAAGGCGGGAGCAAGGACCCAGAGCCACCATGCGTCACTATCAGCACCCGTAGATCCAGCCGGAAGGGCGGCGCCAGCCATGGAGAATGGGCGTGAAGGTGGTGGAGCGTGAATCGATGGAAGAAAAACTCCGGCGCACCCCTACCTGGCGCGCCAAATGTCGGATCTCGGGTTCCGGCAAAACCCTCAAGGTTCGAACACTGAGGTGCGCCGAATCACACCCTCGGCCTCACCGGGATCTCCAAGCGTAGCTCGACAAACTCACAACACAAGAGACACAAGATTTATACTAGTTCAGGCCATCGTTGTGGTGTAATACCCTACTCCAGTGTGGTGTGGTGGATTGCCTCTCCAGTTGAGGATGAACAGTACAAGGGGAAGAACAGCCTCCTGAGGGGAGGTCTTCTTGTGCTTGGTGGGTGTGTGGGTGAACTGGATCTAGTCAAAGATGAGATACTGCTACTATGGTGGCTAGCCCTATTTATAGAGGCCCTGGTCCTCTTCCCAAATATAGAGCGGGAAGGAAGCCAACAACGGCCAATTTGAAAGGGGACAGCTAGTACAAGCTATCCTGAAAAAAGCAGTCTTCGCCTGCCAAAGGCTCTGGTGGTGATGCCGCCTTGGGCTCCATGGTGACCTCCGTCTTGTCGTCCTGCTGGTCTTGGTCTCGTTGCACCGATATGGAAACCTTTTCTTGACGCCTCGGTACTCCTCGCATGTGCTTGCCTCCTTAGCACCAAACAGGAAGCAAGGACACTGTGCGCGCTGGCGCCCGCCTGGTCTCCATCGTCATGACTCACGTCATTGGAACCTCGCGAGGTTTGCTTTGCCTTGATCTCTCCGCCCCTCATGAGCCAGCCAGGTGAGGCTCCTCCTGAGGAGGTCTTGTGTCGTCCGCCTCGCGAGGCTTGGCCCCTCGCGAGGGTCTCGAGTGCTTGCTGGTGAAGATGGGTTGTACGGGCCCGCTCGCAGGGCCACAGGCAGGCAAGTCTGGGGACCCCCGTTCCTAGAACGCCGACAAAGTGAACTTATAAGATAAGTTCAGTGCATTTTACTCTTTTAATTATTTAGTTTGTACACTTTGCTCTCTTCCAATAATTTTGGGCACTTGTATTCGACCTAAGTCAGTGTGCCACCGTATCTTGTACTACTCCCTCTGTCTAGGTGTAAGTCACGTTAGAAGGTGTAGCGGGACCAAGGTGCAAGCAGATTGCAGGAGAAGGAGAAACTTGACCGGTCCTTCCTCCAATCAAAGCCCTAATTTCTGTCTCTAAACGCACCAATTAATCACAACAACTAAGAGATGCCGGTTTAGCTACCATGCAGGGCCACGTATTAACTCGCATGCAAGCCGACTTTGATTTCTTGACTGATCAACGCGTAGTTGCGCTCCATGCATTGGGTTTATGGGGGAGATAACAGGGCAGAGTAAGGGAGCGTTTGGTTACATTGCTTAGTAAGGAAATTGCTCGGCGAGCCCAACTAGCCAGCTTTCGCTTTGCCAACCTTGCCTGCTCAAACAGTTTAGTTCTTTTTCTTACCAGGCTTTCCCCTTGAAAGTCATTGTCATGAGTGGGTCGCCGATTTTTCCGTGCGCGAAGTTTGCCGTCGGAAGGGAGCTGATTTGGATCTCCTGAGCTAGAAAGGTTTTTCTAGTCCACCCAAGCTAGCTGGCCCACAAAAGCTAACATATTTTAACAATTCCAAATGCCTAACCTTGCCCGGCTAGGCTATAACTGTTCTTGCTAAGGATCCAAACGCTCCCTAAGTAACCATGCTTGCTAGCACGAGGCCAGGAGGGGATTGAGATGCGAAGTTAATGGACGAGGCCTAAACATTTTGGGAATATCTGATTTTCGTAAGATGACTTAACACCTAGACGGAGGGAGTACTACTCCTCAGTCCAGGTTTGATGGAATATTTGTCACCTCTTCTCTTCTTGTACGTACTCCATTTGTATCTCACTTCCCGTGGCTTCGCACTCGCACGATATTCCTATTCTATGAACCTGTGTGTGCGTGTGCGTGTGTGTGTGTGTTTAACATCATGTGTGTGTTAGAGAGAGCGACACATCGACCTACTCCTATAGAGAGATGGTGTGTAGTGTACGATTTAGCCGTGAGAGTCAGTGCATCCTCTCGTTTCCGGGCGTCCTGTCGGGACAGTTGCCACGCCCGTTCCTAACTAGCCTGGCCCACCCAAAGCCCCTCCGTCGCCCGCGTGCGCTTTCTGCCTGAAATGGTCAGCACCACTACGAAGAATCGGTGCCGCATTCATGCCTGGGCAGAGCGGACGCGACCTCTCACTGGCGCCTGCATTGAAGGGAGAAGCGGATTCAGGAGTGATGGTTGCTTCGTCCGTCCAACTTACTGCCGGGTCTATGTGATTTGGCGGCTCATTGATCATTATTACTGAGGTGGTACGACTGTTGGATGTCCCACACTTCGGCGAAAAGGAGGTACTAGATTACAATTTTCTCCATTCTTACAGCAAGCAGTGCAAGCAGTGAAAACACGCAGGCTCAGTGATTACATGGCCCAACTCACACTATCACCATATTTTCTAGACACCGTGTGACACCTAACTCTTTACATAGTACTACTATAGTACGTATTGTAATTTCTCAGCGAGATAAATTTGTACAAAGCTATGAAGCTTACAGCTTCTGTTTCATGTATCTTGCACCCAAGGTTGCCCCGTTGCAACATTTCATGAAATACAAAGGAGACTAACATGCATGCTATTGCATATCAATGATTGATGGATCATAGAGAATATGTACTCCCTCCGTTCCAAAATAAGTGTCTCAACTTTATGCAAACTTTAGTACAAAGTTGTACTAGTACTAAAGTTGACACTTATTTTGAAACATAGACAGCTAAAGAAAAAACGATCCATGCAGTCCCTAGCCCTTGAACCATAAACCCTAACCAGGCTTTAATTTGCTGGCAACGTTTAAGCTTCCCAAGAAATGAAGTTTGCAACCCTTTGACAATCGGATCATTTTGTGCAGTTTCACCAAAATCGAGATGAGCATCCCTGTGGCAAAGAAATTGAAGAAGCGTGATTAGAATAAGATTACTGGGACTAGTTAATGAGACATAAACTCATCACAAATTCAGTATGTAGAAGCCAATAGAGGTATGTGCGAGGCAAAGAAGTAGAGAACTATCCACATGGAGTGATGTGGGCAGTTGGGGCAGTGGTGCAAGCTGGCTGTAAGGAAGTTGTACCCGAGGGATGTCGGGACATAGCTCAACCTGAGGAGGGCGGCGGGAGGCGGCAACTGCCCATGTCGCGGCAGTGAGCAAGGGACGAAGGCAACCTCACCGGCTTTGTGAGAGAGAACAGCGGGGACCCTTGATCGGGACGTGCCGACAGTGGGTTTTCACCGTCGGCGACGGCGACCGCATGTACACTAAGCATCCACCCCTCCCCCGGCGGACGTGATCCGCCCGGATGTTAGAGATGTGGCCACAGTCATTTTGTGTGAGAGAATGTGAAGAGAGCTACCCCAGCAAGCAACCGTGTAGGCTCGTCCTCGCTATGTATATAGTGGAGCAGTTTCCTTTTCTCTCCATATGAACGTATTTATATTGCGTACGTGCCACTGAAGAAAAAAACTTTATTTATAAATGACGCGGCACCGTTCATGCGTGGTTCCCGACCCTCCATTATTTATAAGTGAGTAACTAGTACTCCCTCCATTCCAAAATATAGTGCTTCCTCTATTCCCGTTGTCGGCGTTCTGGGAACGGGGGTCCCCAGACTTGCCTGCCCGCGGCCCATGGCGTGGCTAAGCTAGCAGGCCATACGACCCATCTTCATCGACAAGGCATCCAAGACCCTCGCGAGGGGGACGACACAAGACCTCCTCAGGAGTGGCCTGGCCAGGTAGGCTCACGAGGAGTGGAGATATCAAGGCGGGCAAACCTCGCGAGGCTCAAGTGACGTGAGCCATGACGATCGAGATCAGGCGGGCGCCAGCGCGCGCAGCGTCCTTGTTTCCTCTTTGGTGCTAAGGAGGCAAGCGCAGATGAGGAGTACCGAGGCATCAGGCAAAGGTTGCCATATCGGTGCAACGAGACCAAGACCAGAAGGACGGCATGACGGAGGTCATCGTGGAGCCCAAGACGGCGTCATCACCAGAGCCTTTTGCAGGCGAAGACTACTTTTGTCAGGATAGCTTGTACTACCTGTCTCCCTTCAAATTTGCCCACCGTTGTTGGCTCCCTTCCCGCTCAATATTTGGGGAGAGTACTAGGGCCTATATAAGTAGAACTAGTCACCACAGTCGAGGGGGGCCGGACTGGTCGAGTTCTCACCCACAAGTCCACAGAGCACAAGAACGCCTCAACCTCAGGAGGCTGTTCTTCCCCTTGTACTGTTCATCATCAGCCCAAGAGGCAATCCACCACACACACACTGGAGTAGGGTATTACACCACAACGGTGGCCCGAACTAGTATAAATCTCGCGTCTTTCTGTGTTTTCGAGTTCGTTGAGTTCGTCCACGAGATCTTAGTGAGCTAGGGCGTGGATCGGTAGGACGGAAAGACTTCGCGCGCACCCCAGATTTCGAACCTTAAGGGTTTTTCCGGAACCCCACATCTGACATTTGGCGCACCAGGTAGGGGTGCGCTGGAGCTTCCTCTCTGCCAATCAGCTTGCCGGCGCTCCGTAACCACGATGTCCGGCAACCCAAGGGCCGACTCCGACCACTAGGCAGCTTGGCCAGCCCGGGCGGTGACTCCTGCCCATGAAGACCACGACCCTGCACTCCGAGTGGCGCGCGCGCTGCCCAGCGCTGTCGGGTGCGGGCGCCGCGCCCAGGCATCATCCACCCTCACCACACGACAAGCGCGAGCCGCTGCAAGGGCAGCAAGCCACGCCACGACGACGGTACCACACTCGCGGCGGGAGCAGGCAAACATGCGAGCGGCCCTCACAGTGGCGAGAGAGCTGCTACGGTGCCGGCTGATGGAGAGCGGCCGGGACGCGCCGCTGGAGCGCGTTGCCGAGCTGCTGGACGCTGTGGCCTTGGGAGCGCTGCCCTTCTGTTATCGGCTCCCTCCTCAAACCGTTGCGAGGCCTCATGGCGGGCCTCGTCGCAACCATGCGCAGTCAGGCGCGCATGGGGGCTTCGTCAACACCAGCGCGGCCGGTGGCTCTGCCGCCCCCATACCGCCCGCGGCAAGCTCGGGCACAAGCTTCTCCCCCCATGGTCCCAGCGAGATGCCGCACTGCTATCCTCAGGACGTCGCGCTGGGCTAGGCAATATGGAGTGTGGGGCACTACGGCGAGGTGTTTGGGGTAACAGCCCCGGGGGCCTACGTGCCCCGCATGATGGACCAGGAGTACGCGCCAGACGACGACCTTGATTCGTTCCTCGGAAAGGATTGGGAAGAAGGGGCGCTAGGAGCGGAGGCCTTCCAGGAACCGATGGAGGACCGCAACGATCGCACTGGCAACTACGACTACATGGTACCGCTAATCTCTCAGGAGCAAGCTTGCGCTAACCATGGGCTTCCAGTGAACCAGGTTACAGCCTCGGCAGACCACCCAGGCCCAGCGATGCCTCTCCCGCCAGGGGAAGCTCGTTGGGGGTTGCGCGGAGGGAGCCAGGAGCAGGGCCCCTTGCCGCGTCGCGCGATGTCGGGCGACACCCGGAGGTAGTCCCTTTGCCGGGGAGGCTTCGACGTCCCTTCCCCCGGCAGAGGACCTGTGGTCGCCGAGGGCACCGCTGGCGTCCCCTTCTCACCCTTTGTGTCATCCTGGTAGCCGGTCGGCTCAAAGGTGATCGAGGGTGGCACAAGGCGGGGCCCTCGTCTGGCGATATGAAGCAAGGCCGGTACCTGTGAAGAAGGCCCAATGCCTGTGAAGCTCGCGGCTCGTGACACTCTCACGTAATAATGAGTTGGGGTTGTACACGCCCCGGAGTCTCAGGGGTGCCGGCCTCAGGCCCTGGGGCTCCCTCCCACGCCTAGTGGCAGCACTTAGCTCCGTGCTTGTGAGAAGACTTGAAGACCAAAAGACTAGACTAGGTGCCGGACACGTCCATTTGCTTTGGATCTCTCTTTTTATAGCTTTGCTTTCTGGATCTGGATTTAAGTTGAAGCCGAGTTTTATCGATGCGCGCGGGGGATGCCTCTTCTCGTTTGAGCAGTTTCTTGCTTTCTGGATTTTGTTTTGACTATGACTCTTGTCCGTCGCCTTCCCCTCACGAGCCCCTCGCAAGCAGGACCCTTTCTGACAGGCCGACAAGCTCCGCAGGATTCTCGGAAACTCATAGAGCCTGGCGACCCAACTCGAGGCTGGCCCTGACTAAGGTAAATCACAACGAGGAACTCGCCCCTAGACTCATGAGTCCACAAGGGCACAAATTCAATACCGCGAAGGAAAGTAAAGGCTGCAACTTGCTTACATGAGGGGCTCCCCCTCTCAAAATGCTCTCACAAGTTTTCCAAGGGCCACGCCCGAGTTTTTGCGTACAGCGTAAAATGACAGGGGAACGTGGGATCAACCAGATATGTCACTCGCTACATCGCCCTCGGACGCGTCACTCGCGTCGTCGTCATCTCCGTCGGCACCGTCGCCATCGTCAACCACTTCGCCTTCGTCTGCGGCGACCACCACCGCATCGTCATCAGAGCCAAAGGCTATGACCAGCGCGTCCATGTTATCCTCCACCCACTGTGCCAGATCGCTCCAGACGGCCTGCGGTACGGGGGCAATGGCGGCGTCGAAGTCGATGTCGAGGAAGGTGTTCCTGAGGTGGCCGAAGACACGAGAGAACGCGCGCCTGAGCAGACCCCGACCTCTCTCCTCCACGAGCCGACGAGCCCTGTCAGACCGGGTTTCTAGGCGCGTCACCACGTCGGCAAAGAAGGTCAGGTGGCTGGCATAGTCATTTGAGTGGGGGCAGGTGCATTCTCGTCGCAGATGTAGCCCAGGGCGGTATTGGCCCTGTTCCGGAGATCCTGAAGCATAGGAGCATGTCGGCGTTCTGGGAACGGGGGTCCACAGACTTGCCTGCCTGTGGCCCGCGGCGTGGCTCAAAAGGGGGCCCAGCACGGCCCATATTCATCAGCACAGACCCAAGACCCTCGCGAGGGACCGTGGGGGAGGTACGATGAAGCAGCAGGCTCAGCGCGCCACGAAGGCAGGAGCGTCCCTTCAACTGACCCCGCTCCAGAGGCGGCGAGCGGACCCGGGACGCTCGAGGTTGACAGGGAAATCGAGGAAGGGGGAGGCTGTTTCTCAGGAGATGCGGCAACCTCGACGAAAGGAGCCCCGAAGGACCGACGCCAGGAGAAGAAAACAACGTGCAAGAAGCCATAACAGTAAGATACTTACGCGTTGATGGCGATGTACTTTTGTCGCTTCAACAGCCTGAAGATGTTGCTGCCACTGGGGGATTCTTTCCTCTTGCGGAGCTCCTCGTAGTCCACGCAAAGCCGACCGAAGCGTTGGATGTGACGGCCGGTGCGAGGCGAGGCTAAAGAAGAACTTGGAAGGACAGCTTCAGGGGTGCCCGGCTGCAGCGAACGGCCGGACGCCGCCTCACCACAACCTCCAGAGGCTTCCCGGGCCTCGGCCCCAGGAGTCGCACGCCGCGTCTCCTCAGCGGCAGATGCCCCAGGGGAGGGATCACGGCCTCCTGAGGACGACGCCCTAGGATCGCCACGCAGCATGTGCTCCTCAGCACTCGAGCCGCCAGCCGCCGACGGAGCTCGCCCTCCTGCACCCTCACCTGGGGCGAGCTCGGTGCCAGCGGCAAGGAAGCGAACCATGTCAACAGGGTTCTCGCATGGACCCACCAGGCCGATTGGATGCAGCCCCCACTCATCAAAGAAGGGCATGCTCGCGGCAAATGCGGCTTTGTTCTCGCAGCGGTACAGCAAACATCTATTCCTGGGCATGTCGTCCGACAAGTGGACACCCGACAAGACCGTAAGCACCGTTTGCCGCGTTGTAAGAGGAAGCCCCTTCTCCTGAAACCTCATATGGTCCTGACTGCTGTCGGATTTTGGGTTCCGGCAGACCCTTGAGGTTCGAACTCTGGGGTGCGCGCGGAGATTACGCTTCCTACCTATCTGTATCCCTCCACCCCGCAAAGATCTAAGCTACCAGAAGAACAACACAAGAGACACAGAGTTTATACTGGTTCGGGCCACCGACATGGTGTAATACCCTACTCCAGTGTGGTGGTGTGGTGGATTGCCTCTTGGGCTGATGATGAACAATACAAGGAAGAACAGCCTCGCGAGGGTCTGTTCTTGGCTGGGGGGATGAACTACTAGGAGGAGTTCAATCGCCCTTCTCTCTCTTTCTCTTTCTGTTTGTTGCCTATGCCTATCTAACTGATTGCCGGGTTGCTAGATGTCTCTACCCTAGGGGTGGCTAGTCCTATTTATAGGCAAAGGCCCTGGGCCTCTTCCCAAATATTGAGCGGGAAGGGCGCCAACAATTGGCCATTTTGAAGGGGAACATCTGGTACACTTATCCTGACTAAAGTTGGTCCTCGCCTGCCAAAGGCTCTGGTGATGACGTTGGCTTGGGCTCCATAGTGACTTCCTCCTTGTCACGGAGCTGGTCTTGGTCTTGTTGCACCGAAATGGGTGCCTTTGCTTGATCCTCCCGCCTGCGCTTGCTCCCTTTGCACCAAATAGGAAAGGGAGGACACTACGCGGGCTGGCGCCCGCCTGGCGCCCTTGGTCTTCATGGCTTGCGTCATGGGCACCTCGTGAGGTACCCCGCCTTGATCTCTCCGCCTCCTCGCGAGCCAGCCTGATGAGGCCGCGCCTGAGGAAGCTCCGTGTCATCCGCCCCGCGAGGCTTGGCCCCTCGCAAGGGCCTTGGGTCTGTGTTGATGAAGATGGGCCGTGCTGGGCCCCCTTTGAGCCACGCCGCAGGCCGCAGGCAGGCAAGTCTGGGGACCCCCATTCCCGGAACGCCGACAGTAGCCCCCGGGCCCAAGGCGCGCCCGGACTTGGCCGTGCAGGGAGGCGAAAGGGCAAGGGCGAAGCACCGCGGGCCCTAACAGCCTGCGGCCTTGGGCGCCGCGTGGCGGTTGATTGGACATGGGCGTCTCCGTAACCGCGCAAGTTGATAAAGGAGTGGCATCTTCCCAGACTTTGCTTTTTTCGCTCCCTCCGGTTGCTGCTCAGAACCCCTTTCTTGCGCCTCTCATTCCTTCCTCCAAATCTCCATATCTGCTTCGACCGCGTGACCTAGAAGCCATGGTGCCTCGTCATTCCCTGGCCGGAGCTTGGTACTCGTCTGCCTTGGAGTCGCCAAATGTGTCGAAGGCGAGCCTCGCCCGGTTGCGCCGGATGGCGGCGGCGCAGGGCATCGACGGGGCGAAGGTGTTCAAGGCCGGCTCCGCCACCCCTGAGGGTCGAGGGAGCACCTTTTATCCGCTCTTCGTAAGCTCCATTGCTGCCGGCCTGGTGCCTCCCTTCTCCGAGTTCTTCTTCTCTGTCCTCCGCCATTACAACTTACAGGCTCTGCATCTCCACCCCAACTCCGTCCTTCTCCTGGCAATCTTCGCCTATTACTGCGAGGCTCGCGTAGGGGTGCAGCCCTCAGTGGCCTTGCTGCGCCACTACTTCTCCCTCTGGGTCTTTCGCGGTTCTCCTTCCGCGTGTGCGAGCTTCATCGCGTACGGTGGCGCCATTGCCATTTCGAATCCCGGGAAAAGGATTGAGGGCTTCAAGAGCAAATGGGTCTTGGCAAATGCTGGGCGCATTCACCCTCGGCTGATCTTGCCCACGGAGCTGCCCACGAGCTCCGGTGATTGGGGTCGAGCGGAACTCACGGACCCCCGTGCGAAGCCGGTGTTGGAGAAGATGGACGTGGATCTGAGGCCGGCCAGCATGGCGGCTGCGAATCTGACCGGCGCGTCGCTGCTGAGGGAATTCCTGGAGCACCAGCTGGCTCCGCTTCGGCAGTACTCACCTCCGATGTGGAGGCCTCATCCGAGCCCCGCGGCCTTGGGTGACGGAGATCTGGCCGCGGTGCTCCAATCTCTGGTTGCGGTCGATGTGGCGAGGTTGGAGGGCGCTCCGACGCCCTTGTTCCTCCGCGACGACTGGGAGCAGGTGGTGGAGTCCATGCCTGTCTTCAATGGGGACGGGCCCGTGCCCATGGAGGATCCTGAGGAACCGGTGGACGTGTCCTCCGACAACTCCAGCGAAGAGGAGGACGAAGAGGAGCAGGGGAAGGGGCCTGACTCCGAGGCGACTGACGGAGAGTCGAGGGCTCCCCTCTCCCGGTGCAGGCCCCGCGCTCTCCGCCTCTCTCCGAGCGACAACGACGAGGATGATGACGTGCTGGGCAGCGGGCTGATCTCCCATGGGTATGCCCCGGCCCCGGGGCGGTGCGTAGAGCGCCTTCTGCTTCCGAGGCTGACCCTTCCAGCCGGCTGTCAGGCTTCAAGTTTGGCCGGAGGCTGCCTGAGCTCACCGGCGACGACCCGTAAGTGCTTGGCTCTTGTCTTTGTTTCTTGTTCTGCTGCTGAGGCTTGACGTCCGCGTTTCTTGGGTAGGCTGGCGCCCGCGGTGAAGAAGCTGAAGGGGGCTCCTGAGGTTCCATCCGCGGCAGAGCCTCTGCCTGCGGAGGAAGGTGACCGCGACGCACGGGCCTCTCCTGACCGGTCGTCCTCGCGAGGCCTGGCTGACCTGGCTGGGGCGAGCTCAGCCCCCATGGCCCAAGTGACTCCCGAGGTGCCTTTGCCTGCTGTGGCCACCATAGTCGTTGGGGCGCAGCAGACTCCGCCTCAGGATGCTGCGGTCGTGCCGCCGCCTTCTCCTCCTACTCCACCGACTGCTGTCTCTCCGACTCCTCCCGCGGTTCTGGATCATGTTGCTGCCGAGCTGGACCGGCTCCGGCAGGATCTTCTTGGCGCCGATCCTCGCTTGGTGGCCGGGCGCTTGGAGCTGGCTTCAGGATGGATTATGTCACATCCCTAGTTCTGGTATGCACTAGGCTAGCCCTTCATGTGTGCATCATGTTTAAATTTTTCAGAAAGTTGAAATGGGAATGTTCAAACCCTAGCATCAAAAGGAATTCAAATAGGTGCAACCAAAATATTTTTCAATGATTTCAAAATGCCCTTTAAAAATGTTCATCATTTCTGGATCAAGGTGGAAGCATCTACCAAAAATGGTTCACATTTTTGCAGGACATATTTGGGGTTTGAATTAATCCAAACATATTTGAATTGGAGCTATTTAAATGCTATATATATTTTAGATGCTCCAAAAATGTTGGAAATTATTAAGGGTCACTGGAATAATTCAGAAAGCACCCATAATTATTTCCAGGATTTTATGAAATGATTTAGCATTATTACTAAACCAGAACAGAAAAACATAAAATAGAAAAAACAGAAACAGAGAGAATTAGAGAGGACAGAGAGAGAATGACTCACCTGGGCCTTACCTGTGCCGGCCCAGCACTGCTGGCCCAGGCCAGTCATCGCCTACGTCCTGCCAGGAGGACAGCGCGCGCGTGGCCGACGCGCGTGAGCCCGCGCCTCGCCAGCTCCATCTTGCCGCCGAGGGCCTGAACGCCCCCACGAGCGCCACACAACACCTCGGCCCCTCTCACTGCTCCCCCCTTGCTCATCCCCTTCTCTCCCTCGTCTCTCTCTCTCACGGCCGCCCGAACGAGCTCGTCACTGCCGACACCGTTTACCACGGCCACAGCCACCCCCTTGCTCCCCTGACGTGTTCAAGAGCTCCGGGACGTCTTCCTCATCCTCTCCATCGAGCAATGGAACGACGGACACGCCACAACATAGCCAGCATCGCCGTTTCCATCGCCGACCACCGCGGATCCTCGCCGTCGATTCGGGGGCTACCGGGCGTCCCCGACCCCGACCTCGCGCTCGTTGGACTCGCTGTGAGCCTCTGCACCGAACCCCTCTCTCTCCGTTGCCGATTTCATCCTCTAACCACGGCCTCTGTTGAGCCCGAGAGCTCACCGCCGACGAGTTCTCCATCGCCACAGCTAGCAACCTCGAATGACCAAACCGAGCACGTAGTTGTGATCAGCGTGCTCCCAGGAGGCCATAACACCGCTCACCTCGTTGTCTCGTTCACCGTAGCATTGCATCGGTCGAGTCCGAACTCCGGCCGCCGCCGAGGTCGACGCCGTGCCCAACTCCGGCCACCTCGCACCCTCCCCCTGCCACAGTTGGATGCGCACGAGCCCCAGCTCCTCGTAGGTGGGCTCGGCCATCGATTTGGTTGCCGGAGCGCGAATCCCGCGCTGCCGCGTCGCGTCTGGTCGTCGCCGGCGGCTAAACGCCGGTGAGTTGACCCCGTTTGACCCTGGTTGACCCCGTGTGGGCCCAGGTTGACTCCCCTGACTCCATGACAGGTGGGGCCCATCTTCTAATTAAATTAGTTTAGTTCTAACTAAAAACTAGTTAGGCTAATTACACTGACACGCGGGACCCACAGGTCAGGGTTTGACCTGGACCGCATTTGACCAGATGACGTCAGCATGATGCAAGGCTGACGCAGTAATGCTTTTCTGTATTTTAAATAAATCTAAATGATTTATTTATTTCCAGAAAATGTCCTAAACTTCTAAAAATCATAGAAATTCAACCGTAACTCCAAATGAAATAAATTATATATGAAAAATCATCAGAAAAATATGAAGAATCTGTTTATGGCACTTTCGTGTATGTTTGAACAAGTTAACCTCACTGAATATGATAAATCATGATTAGGGCAATTGATGAACTAGCATTTGGAGTTGGAGTTTAACCTTGTTTGAATTCCACTTCAATTAACTTGGCTAGATATTGCATTAGGTGAATTCAGTACCTTAACATGACATGTCATTCATGTGAATGTGCATTGCATTGATTGTGTTCTTTCTCTGTCTGCCGGTGTTGTCCCCCCTCGGTAGACGTATCTTCCGACGATGAATTCGATGACACCGATGAAGAGCTATAATATCTTCAGAAGTGCCAGGCAAGCAAAACCCCCTTGTTCATTCCGATACAATCCCACTCTCTCGCTCCTGCTCTCTTTTACTGCATTAGGACAACAACGATTCAACTGTTACATGCTGCGGTAGCTGAACCCCTTTCCATTGCATGACCTGTCATTGCCACAGTAAATAGATGAAACCCACTAGCATGAGTAGGAGTTGTTTGAGCCCTGATGTGCCTACTCATCCATGCTTGTTTGTCATGCCTGCTACTGCTTAGAGTTGAGTCAGGTCTGATTCATCGGGAATGAACTGGAATGTGGTGAACATGTCCTACTGTTGAGAGCTAAGTGTGTGAACACGATTTGGTAAAGGTAGCGGTGAGAGGCCATGTAGGAGTACATGGTGGGTTGTCTCATTGCGGCCGTCCTCAGGAACTGAGTTCTGTGTTTGTGATCCATGAAACAGTTACTACCACATATTGGGTTCCGGTAACTCGACCCCTCTCTGCTTATTAATCGCCTCGATCTCTGTCTAGGAGTTGCAACAAGTTTCTGGTGTTTGTAGGTAGTGTTAGTAGTCTACCAAGTGGTACCCAGTACAGGTGGGCTTGGGACAGACTAGGTATCGTGGCACGGTGTACCAAGCGTAGATCCACCCGTCGAGGTGGGCTTGGGAACCCTGCACACATTGTTTGGTGCCGTGAGCGACACCCCGGCCGGATCTCCTTGCGGATGGAACCCGAATAGGCGATAAACCTGGACTAGAGACTTGTGTGGTTAGTCAGGTCGTGGCCGAATCCCTCGCCAGGCTTCCGCTTGAAGGTTGCCGAGATACACGACGTGTACATGATGGTAAGTGGCGAGAGCGTGTGTGAAGAAGTACACCCCTGCAGGGTTAACATCATCTATTCGAATAGCTGTGTCCGCGGTAAAGGACTTCTGGGTTGCCTATATCAGTTCATAGACAAGTGAAAGTGGATACTCTAAAATGCGCAAGATAAGCGTGAGTGCTATGGATGGCGTTCTCGTAGGAAGACGGGAGCAGATCCATAGTGGTGTATTGGTATGGTGAATATGTGGACTCGTGTGTGCCACCTCAAAGAGTTACTAGCAGTCGTAGTTCAGGATAGCCACCGAGTCAAAGCTGGCTTGCTGCAGTTAAACTCCACCACCCCCTTTATTGATACCGATGCATATGTAGCTAGTTCTGATGTAAGTCTTGCTGGGTACATTTGTACTCACGTTTGCCTATTTTATGTTTTTGCAGAGAGACGTCAGTCTCGCTAGTAGTTCCATGTGGACTTCGACGTTTAGCTTGATACCACAGCTACGATCTTGTGCCCTCGGCAGGATCTGGTAGATAGTCAGGCTTCTCAGCCTTTTTCATTTGTAGTTGTCTGTACTCAGACATGTTAAGCTTCCGCTTGTGCTTTGACTTGTATGCTCTGAATGTTGGGTCATGAGACCCATGTTTGTAATATCTCGCTCCTCGAAGCCTAATGAATAAATACTTGAGTCGTAGAGTCTTGTTGTGATGCCTTGTTGTATTTACACATATCGAGCATATTGTGTGTATGATTGAAATGCTTGGTATGTGTGGGATCCGACAATCTAGTTTATTCTCGGCAGCCTCTCTTATGGGGAATGTAGTCTAGTGCTTCCTTGAGCCATAGTAGTCCGCTACAGCCCGGTTCACCGGAGTCCTGCTAGCCCAGCACTACTGCTCAGGACACTTGACTGGCCGGCATGTGTTTCACTTCGTTCCTGTGTCTGTCCCTTCGGGGAAATGTCACGCGGTGACATCCGGAGTCCTGCCTAGCCTGCTACAGCCCGGGTTACCGGAGTCCTGTTAGCCCAGTGCTACAGCCCGGATTCGCACGCTGCTGACCGACATGCTCGAAGTTGATTCATGTATGCCTGTCCCCATGTGTTAGTGCCGCTTTGGGTTCACGACTAGCCATGTCGGCCCGGGTTCTCTGTCATATGGATGCTAGCGACACTATCATATACGTGAGCCAAAAGGCGCGAGCGGTCCCGGGCCAGGTAAGGTGGCACCCGTGGGAATACCGTGCGTGAGGCCGCAAAGTGATATGATGTGTTACATGCTAGATCGATGTGGCTTAGGATCGGGGTCCTGACAGATTCGCTCCGACGCTTCGGTTCGGGCGGCGCTGGTCCAGGACTCAACGACTTGTGATGAGGAGAGGCAGGCCACCCTTGAGGCGAAGGCTGCTCGTGACGCAGCTCAGGGGGAGGCGGCTGACGTCCGTGGTCGCTGCAAGGTGCTGGAGGACGAGTTGCAAGGCCTGCGGGACCAGCTCGCGAAAGAGGTCGCCTTCGCCAAGAGCAATAAAAAGGCGTGAAGGCTAGCGAGGTGGCCGTCGAGGTCCGGGAGGCCAAGCTCAAGTAACGTCGCGACCGCCTACGCGTGCTGCAGCAGGAGTTGGGGGCGAGGAAGGTCGAGCTGGACGACAAGGCTCGGGTTCTTGTCGAGGATTGCGTGGCCTTCGCAGACATGGAGGTGAAGGCTCGTGCTTCGCTGAAGATGCTCTACGCCAGCGGCCTGGAGAGCCCACTGGTTGGCTCCGAGGATGGCCCCGCCAAGCTGCTTCCCTTCCTGGTTCGTGCTCTTGAGGATGTCGCCCTTGGCCCCACGACTGAGGCCGAGGCGCGTGTCCTATCTTGTGCAGCGCTGACGCGGGTCTTCACCCACATCCACCTTCGCGACCCCAACGTCGACCTCGACAGCCTGCTGGAGCCAGTGAGCGGCGAGCGTGCTGCTTCCGAGGCCGTGAAGGGTCGCGCGGAGGCTCTGCTGGGGAAGTTCCGGGCCTTCAGCACCAAGCCGAAGCCAGGCGCTGCCGACCCTGCTGCTCCATGAGGTGAAGCCACTCCACGCTGCTCCACCGCCGACAAGTGACTCTGCTGCGGCTCCTGTTCTGCTTTTAATTCCTGCACATGTATCATGCCTTGGGGAGGCGTTTAAACTTGCGTTTGGCGTTGAGATAACAGTGTGGACTATAATATTTGCTTTTAAATTCCTTGAATTTATGCTCTTCCTTCCTACTTGCTTATGTTCTACGCTGGCAGAGCCCGGCCCCGCGCGTACCTCACCCAGCATTAGCCCCGACCGGAAACCAGGACGGAACCAAAGGAGTGAGGGGCTACGGGACAAGTTAGGCTCCTGAGTCGTGATGCTCAAGAGTCCCCCTTGGCGCACAAACAGCAAGTAGGGAGGCGATCGTTAAAGTTTACGCTTTTCCTTCTTACTTGCTTATGTTCTACGCCGGCAGAGCCCGGCCCCGCACGTACCTCACCCAGCATTAGCCTTTCGGAACTAAGGAGTGAGGGGCTACAGGACTAGTTAGGCTCCTGAGTCGCGATGCTCAGGAGTCCCCCTTGTCGCGCGAACAGCAAGTAGGGAGGTGACATGTGGGTGGATCTACCATTCTACGTCTACAGAGCCCGGCCCTGCGCGTACCTCACCCAGTGTTAGCCTTTCGGAACTAAGGAATGAGGGGCTACGGGGCCAGTTAGGCTCCTGAGTCATGATGCTCAGGAGTCCCCCTTGACGCTCAAACGGCCTTCGTACCTTGGATCCGCTCGGGGAGAGACGCGCGACGAACCAGGTCCGGGGGGCCTGGCTGGGTGGCGTACGTCTGGGCGTGACCTAGGCGCAGCCCCCGTGCCCAGCCCCCTCGCGCAGCACTCCCGGGGGGAGGTGTTGCAATGAGGCTAGACACTGAGCTCTGGGCTCCCTGAGGTTGATGCGGCCCCGGGGCCATCCTCAGTTGTTTATCACCAGCGCGGAGCATAGCGCTTTCGTATGTGTACGGGCATAGCCGCTCCTCGGCAGTGTCGTCAGCCAGTGCGGAGCATGGTGCTTCCACTGGTACGTGGGAGGGGGCTCCCCTCCGGGAGGAGCCCCCGGGGCGTGTACAGCCCCGCCCTGACACGTGGCTGGCACGGTAGGGCCTGGCGAGGTGTATCTAGGCACCCGTGAGCTAGCGCGGGACTCACGGGGCCCTACCTCTAGGCGGGTTGCGCCTGGCACTGGGCCTTATCTTGTGATGTGTTCCTGCAAATTGGGTTAGATGCCTACACTCTACGTCCTCGGGTCCCGGCCCTCGAGCTGGTCTCAGCCGTCGCTGGTATGCCAGGTCGTGATGCCATGGTCAAGGCCAGAGGGTGAGGACTGGAGAGCCAGTAAGAGCCCTGAGTCACGATGCTCAGGCACCCCCCCTTTAACATGCAAGTGGTCGACATGGAGAAGAAGAGGTGCCGTGGACCGGCATCAAATAATCAAGCATGGTGGGTTGAATGCATAGCCAGAAATAAACGCGAAAGGGATACATGTCACTGTGTCTGGCCCGAGCGACTTGGGGATGATGCAGCCCGAGGGGCGCCCCCAACAAAGTAAGCTAACGACACGAAATAAAAAGGGATACATGCCGCTGGGACGGACCCACGCGGCCTGGGAATAATGCAGCCCTGGGGGGCGCTCCCAACTGGAAATGAAACTTGAAAGATGTCACCTGATGATGTTGAGGACGAAGCAGTGTTGGTGCAGCAGACTCGGTGGGCTGCGGAAGCCGATCCTCACGAGCCCCCAGGCCCTGGGGCCTCGGGAGGCTCCGGAGGAGCTGGTGGCTCCTCGCGGACCATCTCCATCTCCGCCAGGGCTGCGGAACGCCTGGCCTCTTGAGCTTCTATGATGCCCCTCATGAGGCGCTGGTATGTGGCAGCCACGCTCGGCAAGCCGTAAGGCATGCGAACGTAGCTGTGGGGTGACCTTCGCAGCGCCCCACTCTCGAGGGCCAGAGGCGCTCCAGAGTGGCGACGCGATTGAACCCTGGTATGTCGACGCAGACGCGTATCCCACCATCCTCGCCTGGATGGGGAACCACAGCTGGTAGCCGGCGGCCGCCTCTCATGACTCTTGACTTCTGTAGCTCTTGAATGACCTTGCTGACAAACTCTTGAGGGTCTTGCTCCCCTTGCCTTGCTCCTTCTTGAGGGAAACGTGCTTGGAAACACGCCTCCACGTGGTGCCCAAGCGCCTCCCTCGTGACCTTAGCCAGGTCGGTTGCCCTCTAGGAGAGAGCTCCCGAGCCCTGCCTGAGGAGGGCGCCGGGCGCGCTTTCCTATGCGACGGAAGGAGGTTCCCCCTCGGCAGGCACGGGCCCTGAGGGGCCTGCCTCCTGAGGGACCGGGCCAGACGATGTCTTCTTCTTCTTGGGGGTGGTCTCGGAGAGCCTCCTGCTTCCGCGATCCGGGTCTTCCAGTGATACGGCCTGAAAGGCTCGTTCCAGGGAACACACCGCGTCGTTCTCTTCACAGGGCACCGTGATGACTCCGCCGCTCCCTGGCATCTTGAGGACGTTGTAGCTGTGGTGAGTCACGGCCATGAACTTGGCCGGCGCCGGGTACCCTAGGATGGCGTTGTACGACAGGCGAATGTGAGTGACGTCGAAGTCGATGAGCTCGGTGCGGTAGTTGTCGCGTGCTCCGAAGGTGACAGGGAGGCGGACCTGCCCGATCGGGACCGTGGAGCCGTCAGTGACTCCGAAGAAAGGCTTGGTTGGCCGAAGCTGGTTGTAGGGCACTTGGAGATTGTTGAATGTTTCCACGGACAGGACATTGAGCCCTGCCCTGCCATCGATGAGGGTCCTGGTGACCACCACGTTGCTGATGATTGGGGAACAAAGCATCGGGAGGACTCCTGTTGTGGCTGCACACTTGAGCTGGTCCGCTGAGCTGAACATGATGGCGCATGATGACCACCTGAGAGGGCGTGTGGCTTCGAGCTTGGGGAGGACTGCATTCACTTTGCGGGCGAACTACTTGAAGATGCGCTGAGAGGCTGGGGTTTGAGCTCCGCCCAGGATGCAGGCGATCGCGCGCGGCTCCTGGAAGCCCCCAGCCCCTTCGTCCTGATGGCGGTCCTCATTTCTCCTTGGCTGAGGCGGTAGCGGAGGGAGGCCTGCGTTACCTTGTGGGCGATCCTCGCGAGGCTGGTCCCTCCAGTCTCCCTCGCGAGGCGGGTCTCGCCAACGATCATCACGAGGTTGATCGCGCCACCCTAGCGTGGGCCGCGGTCTTCCCAGCGTCCTACGTTTCTTCCCCCTCCTCGGCCGTAGCCCCGGTCAGCGCGGTCGGGACGACGGCAGATCCTTCCTTCTCGCACGGCTCGGAGCTCTTGGCATTTGTTGGTGTTGTGGGTGTGGAGGTCGTGGTACACACAGTACCGACTGCCCTTGGAAGATTCGGGCTGATCTCTGCCCCGCTTGGTGTCCGGTTCTGCCGCGAGCACGGCAGCCCCCTTGCGCTTCACAATCTTGGCCTTGGACTTCTTCTCTTCTGGATATGCGGCAGGCAGCTCGAGGAGGGAGAGATGCCCTTCCTCAGCCCTGGCGCACTTGGTCGCCAAGTTGAACAGCTCCAAGTGTCGGATTTTGGGTTCCGGCACACCCTTAAGGTTCGAACTCTGGGGTGCGCGCGGAGATTATGCCCTCTACCTCTCCGTCTCGCAAAGATCTAACTACTGAAAGAACAACACAAGAGACACAGGGTTTATACTAGTTTGGGCCACCATTGTGGTGTAATACCCTACTCTAGTTTGTGGTGGGTGGATTGCCTCTTGGGTTGATGATGATGAACAATACAAGGAAGAACAGCCTCGCGAGGGTCTGCTCTTAGCTGGGATGATGAACTGCTAGGGGAGTTCAGCCGCCCTTGTCTCTCTCTCTCTCTCTCTGTTGCCTGCTTCTTTCTAGCTGGTTTCTCGATCTCCCTCTTACCCTGGGGGTGACTAGTCCTATTTATAGGCAAAGGCCCTGGGCCTCTTCCCAAATATTGAGCGGGAAGGGCGCCAACAATTGGCCAATTTGAAGGGGAACATCTGGTACACTTATCCTGACTAAAGTTGGTCCTCGCCTGCCAAAGGCCCTGTGGTGACGCTGTTCTGGGCTCCACGATGACCTCCTTCCCACCGTTGGACTGGTCTTGGTCTCGTTGCACCAAAATGGATGCCTTTGCTTGATCCTCTCGCCTGCGCTTGCCCCTTTGCACCAAAGAGGAAAGGGAGACACTGCGCGGGCTGGCGCCTGCCTGGAACCCTTGGTCGTCATGGCTTGCGTCATGGGCACCTCATGAGGTACCCCGCTTTGATATCTCCGCCTCCTCGCGAGCCAGCCTGATGAGGCCGCGCCTGAGGAGGCGCCGTGTCGTCCGCCCCGCGAGGCTTGGCTCCTCGCGAGGTCTTGGGTCTTGTGTTGATGAAGATGGGCCGTGCTGGGCCCCCTTTCGAGCCACGCCGCAGGCCGCAGGTAGGCAAGTCTGGGGACCCCCATTCCCAGAACGCCGACAGTAGCCCCCGGGCCCAAGGCGCGCCCGGACTTGGCCGTGCTGAGAGGCAAAAGGGCAAGGGCGAAGCGCCGCGGGCCCTAACAGCGTGCGACCTTGGGCGCCGCGTGGCGGTTGATTGGACGCGAGTGCTTCTGCAACCGCGCAGGTTATTAAAGGTGCGGCGTCTGCCCAGGCTTTGCTCTTCTCTTCCTCCGGTTGCTGCTCAGATCTCTTTTCTTGCGCCTATCCTCTCTTCCTTCAAGTTTCCAGATCTGCTTCATCTGCTTGACCTAGGCAGCCATGGCGCCTCACCAGCCTCCGGCCGAAGCTTGGTTCTTGCCTGCTCTGGACTTGCCGAATGTGTCGGAGGCGATCCTTGCCTGGCTGCGCCGGATGGCGGCGGCGTAGGGCATCGACGGGGCGCAGGTGTTCAAGGTCGGCTCCGCCACCCCTGAGGGCCGAGGGAGCACCTTCTACCCTCTCTTTGTAAGCTCCATTACTGCGGGCCTGGTGCCTCTTTTCTCCGAGTTCTTCCTCTCTGTCCTCCGCCATTACAACTTACAAGCTCTGCATCTCCACCCCAAATCCATCCTTCTTCTAGCGATCTTTGCCTACTACTGCGAGGCTCATGTGGGGGTGCAGCCCTCAGTGGCCTTGCTGCGCCACTACTTCTCCCTCCGAGTCACCCGCGGTTCCCCTTTCGCATGCGCGAGCTTCGTCGCGTACGGCGGCGCCATTGCCATTTCGAATCCCGGGAAGAGGATTGAGGGCTTCAGGAGCAAGTGGGTCTTGGTAGACGCCGGGCGCATCCACCCTCGGCTGATCCTGCCCGCGGAGCAGCCCGCGAGTTCCAGCGACTGGTGCCGGGCGGAGCTCACGGACCCCCGCGTGAAGCCGGTACTAGAGAAGATGGATGCGGACCTGAAGCTGGCCAGCATGGCGGCGGCGAAGCTGACCGGCGCGTCGCTGCTGAGGGAATTCCTGGAGCATCAGTTGGCTCCGCTCGCTTCGGCAGTACTCACCTCCGATGTGGAGGCCCCATCCGAGCCTCGCGGCCTTGAGCGACGAGGATTTGACCGCGGTTCTCCAATCTCTGGTCGGGGGCGAGGTGGCAAGGTTGGAGGGCGCGCTCGCGCCCTTGTTCCTTCACGACGACTGGGAGCAGGTGGTGGAGTCCATGCCCGTCTTCAATGGGGACGAGCCCGTGCCCGTGGCGGCTCCCGAGGGACTGGTGGACGTGTCCTCCGGTGACTCCGGCGAAGAGGAGGACGAAGAGGAGCGGGGGAAGGGTCCTGACTCCGAGGCAACCGACGGAGAGTCTGTGCCCGTGGGGGATGGTGATCGTGACGCACGGGCCTCTCCTGCCCGGTCGCCTTCGTAAGGCCTGGCTGAGATGGCTGGGGCAAGCTCGGCCCCCATGGCCCAGGTGACTCCCGAGGTGCCCTTGTCTGCCGCCGCCACCACGACCGTCGGGGCGCAGCAGACTCCGCCTCGGGATGCTGTGGTTGTGCCGCCGCTGCTTTCTCCTCCTGCTCCTCCGACTGCTGTTTCTCCGTCCCCTTCTGCCGTTCTGGAGCATGCCGTTGCTGAACTGGACCGGCTGCGGCAGGATATTCTTGGCGCCGACCCTCGCCTGGTGGCCGGGCGCCTGGAGCTGGCTTCGGGATGGATTCGCTCCGACGCCTCGATTTGGGCGGCGCTGGATCAGGCCTCGACAGCCTGCGACGGAGAGAGGGAGGCTACCCTCGAGGCAAAGGCTGCTCGAGACGCGGCCCTGGGGGAGGTGGTTGAAGTCCGTGGTCGCTGCAAGGAGCTGGAGGACGAGCTGCAAGGCCTGTGGGACCAGCTCGCGAAGGAGGTCCACCTTCGCCAGGAGCAGGAAGAAGACATGAAGGCTTGCGAGGCGGCCATCGAGGGCCGGGAGGCCAAGCTCAAGAAGCGTCGCGACCGTCTAGGCGTGCTGAAGAAGGAGCTGGAGGCGACGAAGGCTGAGCTGGACGGCAAAGCCCAGGTCCTTGCCGAGGATCGCGTGGCCTTCGCGGACATGGAGAAGGAGGCTCGTGCTTCGCTGAAGACGCTTTACGAGAGTGGCCTGGAGAGCCCGCTGGCCGGCGCCGAGGACGGCCCCGCCAAGCTGCTTCTCTTCCTGGTTCATGCCCTTGGGGATGTCGCCCTTGGCCTTGGCCCCACGGCCGAGGCCGAGGCGCGTGTCCTGTCTTCTGCTGCGCTGACGCGGGTCTTTGCCCACATCTACCTTCGCGATCCCAGTGCCGACCTCGACAGCCTGTTGGAGCAGGTGAGCGGCGAGGGTGCTGCCGCCGCTGTCGAAGCCGTGAAGGGGCACGGAGAGGCGCTGCTGGGGAAGTTCCGGGCCTTCAGTACCAAGCCGAAGCAAGGTGCTGCCGGCCCTGCTGCTCCATGAGGCGAAGCCACTCCGCGCTGCTCCACCACCGACAAGTGACTCCGCTACTTCTCCTGTCCTGCTTTTAGTTCCTGCACATGCATCACGCCTCAGGGAGGCATTTAAACTTTCGTTCGGTACTAAGACGACAGTATGGACTGTAATATTTGCTTTTAAATTCCTTGAGTTTTATGCTTTTCCTCCCTACTTGCTTGTGTTCTACGCCGGCAGAGCCCGGCCCCGCGCGTACCTCACCCAGTATTAGCCCCGACCGGAAACCAGGACGGGACCAAAGGAGTGAGGGGCTACGTGACAAGTTAGGCTCCTGAGTCGCGATGCTCAGGAGTCCCCCTTGGCGCACGAACAACAAGTAGGGAAGTGTGATGTAGGTGTATCTTCTGTTCTACGTCTGGAGAGCCCGACTCCGCGCGTACCTCACTCAGCATAGCCTTTCGGAACTAAGGAGTGAGGGGCTACGGAGCCAGTTAGGCTCCTGAGTCGCGATGCTCAAGAGTCCCCCTTGACGTGCAAACAGCGAGCGATGAGGTGAGATTCAAGCGGGACTACCGTTCTACGTCTGCAGAGCCCGGCCCCGCGCGTACCTCACCCAGCATAGCCTTTCAGAACTAAGGAGTGAGGGGCTACGGGACCAGTTAGGCCCCTGAGTCGTGATGCTCAGGGGTCCCCCTTGACGCTCAAACGGCCTTCATACCTTGGCTCCGCTCAGGGAGAGACGCACGACGAACCAGGCCCGAGGGGCCTGGCTGGGTGGCGTACGTCTGGGCGTGACCCAGGCGTAGCCCCCGTGCCTAGCCCCCTCGCGCGGCGTTCCCGAGGGGAGGCGTTGTGATGCGGCTAGACACTGAGCTCTGGGCTCCCTGAGGTTGATGCGGCCCGGAGGCCACCCTCAGTTGTTTATCACCAGCGCGGAGCATAGCGCTTCCGTATGTGTACGGGCATAGCCGCTCCTCGGCAGTGTCGTCAGCCAGCGCGGAGCATGGTGCTTCCACTGGTACGTGGGAGGGGGCTCCCCTCCAGGAGGAGCCCCCGGGGCATGTACAACCCCGCCCTGACACGTGGCCGGCACGGTAGGGCTAGGTGAGGTGTATCTGGGCACCCGTGAGCCAGCGCGGGACTCACGGGGCCCTACCTCTAAGCGGGTTGCGCCTGGCACTGGGCCATATCTTGTGATATGTTCCTGCAAATTTGGTTAGATGCCGGCACTCTACGTCCTCGGGTCCCGGCCCTTGAGCTTGTCTCAGCCGTCGCTGGTATGCCAGGTCATGATGCCGTGGACAAGGCCAGAGGGTGAGGGCTAGAGAGCCAGTAAGAGCCCTGAGTCGCGATGATCAGGTACCCCCCTTTAATGTGCAAGTGGTCAACATGGAGAAGAAGAGGTGCCATGGACAGGCATCAAGTAATCAAGCATGATGGGCGAATGCATAGCTGGAAATAAATGCAAAGGAGATACACGCCACTGGGCCTGGCCCGAGCGGCCTGGGGATGATGCAGCCCAAGGGGCGCCCCAACAAAGCAAGCTAATGACTGAGAAATAAAAAGGGATACATGCCGCAGGGACGGACCCACGCGGCTTGGGAATGATGCAGCCCTGGGAGGGCGCTCCCAGCTGGAAATGAAGCTTGAAAGATGTCACCTGAAGATGTCGAAGATGAAGTGGTGTCGGTGCAGCAGACTCGGTGGGCTGCGGAAGCCGATCCTTACGAGCCCCCAGGCCCAGGGCCCTCGGGAGGCTCCGGAGGTGCTAGTGGCTCCTCGCGAATCATCTCCATCTCCGCCAGGGCTGCGAAACGCCTGTCTTCCTGAGTTTCCATGATGCCCCTCATGAGGCGCTGGTACGCAGCAGCCACGCTTGGCAAGCCGTAAGGCATGCGAACATAGCTGTGGGGTGGACCTCCACAACGCCCCACTTGCGAGGGCCAGAGGTGCTCCATCGTGCCGACCTGATTGAGCCCTGGTACATCGATGCAGACACGCAGCCCACCATCCTCGCCTGGATGGGGAGCCACAACCGGTAGACGGCGGCGACCTCTCATGATTCTTGACTCCTGTAGTTCTTGAACAGCCTTGTTGACGAACTCCTGCTGGTCTGACCTTCCTTGCCTCGCTCCTTCTTGAGGGAAACGTGCTTCGAAGCACGCCTCCACATGGTGCCCAAGCGCCTCCCTCGTGACACTGGCCAGGTCGGTGGCCCTCCAGGTGAGAGCCCCCGAGCCCTGCCTGAGGAGGGCGCCGGGTGCGCTTTCCTATGCGATGGAAGGAGGTTCCCCTTGGGCAGACGCGGGACCTGAGGGGCCTGCCTCCCGAGGGGCTGGCCCGGACGACGCCTTCTTCTTCTTGGGGGTGGTCTCGGGAAGCCTCCTGCTTCCACGATCTGGGTCTTCTAGTGACGCGGCCTGAAAGGCTCGCTCCAGGGAACACACTGCATCCTTCTCTTCACATGCCACCGTGATGACTCCGCCACTTCCTGGCATCTTGAGGACGTTGTAGCCATGATGAGTTACGGCCATGAACTTGGCCAGCGCTGGGTACCCGAGGATGGCGTTGTACGGCAGGCGGATGTGGGCGACATCAAAGTCGATGAGCTCGGTGCGGTAGTTGCTGCGGGCCCCGAAGGTGACAGGGAGGCGGACCTGCTCGATCGGGACTGTGGAACCGTCGGTAACTCAGGAGAAAGGCTTGGTTGGCTGAAGCTGGTCATAGGGCACTTGGAGATTGTTGAATGTTCCCACAGATAGGATGTTGAGCCCTGCTCCACCATCGATGAGGGTCCTGGTGACCAGTACGTTGCTGATGACTGGGGAGCAAAGCATCGGGAGGACTCCGGCTGTGGCCGCACACTTGAGCTGATCTGCTGAGCTGAACGTGATGACGCATGCCGACCACCTGAGAGGGCGCGTTGCTTCGAGCTTGGGGAGGTCTGCATTCACTTCGCGGGCAAACTGCTTGAAGATGCGTTGGGAGGCTGGGGCTTGAGCTCCGCCCAGGATGCAGGCGATTGCGCGCGGCTCCTGGAAGCCCCCAGCCCCCTCGTCTTGATGGCAGTCCTCGTTCCTCCTTGGCTGAGGCGGTAGTGGAGGGAGGCCTGCGTTGCCCTACAGGCGATCCTCACGAGGCTGACCCCGCCAGTCCCCCTCACGAGGCAGGTCTCGCCAGCGGTCCTCGCGAGGTTGATCACGCCATCCTTGGCGCAGGCCGCGGTCTTCCCAGCGTCCTGCGTTTCTTCCTCCTCCTCGGCCGTAGCCCCGGTCAGCGCGGTCGGGACGACGGCCGATCCTTCCTTCTCGCACGGCGCGGAGCTCTTGGCATTCATTGGTGTTGTGGGTGTGGAGATCGTGGTACACACAATACCAGCTGCCCCTGGAGGATTCGGGCAGATCCTTGCCCTGCTTGGTGTCCGGTTCAGCCGCGAGCACGACAGCCCCCTTGCGCTTCACGTCCTTGGCCTTGGGCTTCTTCTCTTCTGGGCCTGCGGCGGGCAGCTCGAGGAGGGAGAGACGCCCTTCCTTAGCCCTGGCGCACTGGGTCGCCAAGTTGAACACCTCCAGGGAGGTGCACAGGTCTTCATGCATCGCCAGCTCCTCCTTCATCTTGACGTCGCGCACACCATCGGAGATGGCTGAGATGATGGCTTCCTCGGACACCTTGGGGATCTTGAGGCGCGCACTGTTGAAGCGCTGGATGTACTTTTGCAGGGTCTCTCCGGGTTGTTGCTTGATGCGGCGCATGTCGCTCACGGCGGGCGGCCGGTCACGAGTACCTTGGAAGTTGGCGATGAAGCGGGAGCGCATCTGGTCCGAGGAAGAGACCGTGCCTGGGGCCAGGTTCAGGAGCCAGGTGCGAGCTCCTTCGTTGAGCGCCATGGGGAACCAGTTCGCCATGACCTTTTCATCCCCGCTGGCAGCTTCGATGCCCAGCTCATAGAGCTGGAGGAACTCTGCAGGGTCGGTCGTGCCGTCGTAGCGAGGAGGCAGGTCTGGCTTGAACTTGCCAGGCCATGCAATGTTGCGCAACTCGGTGGTGTAGGCGCGACAGCCAGCAGTGGCCACGGGAGGCTTTGGTTGAGGGAGAGCTTGGCCTTGTGGGTCCCCATGCGCTGCAGCTGGGAGCAGCGTGGGGTCTTGACGTGCCGGAGCTGGAGCAGGGTCACGACGACCCGGAGCAGGGAGCGCCCGGGCAGCTTCTTGCGGGCGAGGGACTTCTTGGGAGCTCCGTTCTTCCTGGGCTGGCACCTGACGGAGCGGGTTCCGCCCAGGGGCCACGCGCCTTGGAGCCATGGCGTCTTCTTGGAGAGGAGGTGGCTGGTACGCCCCCGGAGCTTCATTGCCCACGCGGGGCAGGGTGCGGCGCAGCGGAGCGGACGGCACAGGAGAGCCCCCTGTGGCGCGGACGAGCTCGGCGACGCGGTCGAGCCACTCTTCGTAGACGTTGTCGACGGGACGGTAGCGTAGGAGTTCGTTTGCCACGATGAGCGCAGCTCAAGCCTCCAAGGGTGCACGGAGCGCAAGGGACGAAGAGCCAGCTGGTGTGAGCAATGGAGTAGCGGTGCGGCGTCTTGCCGCACGGACGGATGCTGAGACGACGATTGCTGCTCGTTCCCGGCGGGCCGGTGGCGGCGTTGATGGCGGGCGACGGGGAACGACGAGGACGCCCACCGACGGGAGCCGTCTGGGCGACGCGGGAAGCGATGGTGGCCCGGTGCTCGGCGCGGGCCCGACGAGCGTCAGACATGGACGCGACGGCCGGAGGAGAACGGAGCGGTGGAAGACAAATTCCGGCGCACCCCTGCCTGGCGCGCCAAATGTCGGATTTCGGGTTCCTGCAGACCCTTAAGGTTTGAACTCTGGGGTGCACGCGGAGATTATGCCCTCTACTTCTCCGTCTCGCAAAGATCTAACTACTAAAAGAACAACACAAGAGACACAGGGTTTATACTAGTTCGGGCCACTATTGTGGTGTAATACCCTACTCTAGTTTGTGGTGGGTGGATTGCCTCTTGGGCTGATGATGATGAACAATACAAGGAAGAACAGCCTCGCAAGGGTCTGCTCTTAGCTGGGACGATGAACTGCTAGGGGAGTTCTGCCGCCCTTCTCTCTCTCTCTCTCTGTTGCCTGAGTCTTTCTAGTTGGTTTCTCGATCTCCCTCATACCCTGGGGGTGGCGAGTCCTATTTATAGGCAAAGGCCCTGGGCCTCTTCCCAAATATTGAGCGAGAAGGGCGCCAACAATTGGCCATTTTGAAGGGGAACATCTGGTACACTTATCCTGACTAAAGTTGGTCCTCGCCTGCCAAAGGTTCTGTGGTGACGCCGTCCTGGGCTCCACGATGACCTCCTCCCCACCGTTGGACTGGTCTTGGTCTCGTTGCACCGAAATGGATGCCTTTGCTTGATCCTCTCACCTGCGCTTGCCCCCTTTGCACCAAAGAGGAAAGGGAGACACTGCGCGGGCTGGCGCCCGCCTGGCACCCTTGGTCGTCATGGCTTGCGTCATGGGCACCTCATGAGGTACCCGGCCTTGATCTCTCCGCCTCGTCGCGTGCCAGCC
The DNA here is from genome assembly GCA_032464435.1 of Aegilops umbellulata. Classification (NCBI taxonomy): domain Eukaryota; kingdom Viridiplantae; phylum Streptophyta; class Magnoliopsida; order Poales; family Poaceae; genus Aegilops; species Aegilops umbellulata. The sequence continues at coordinate 297,429,315 of CP136056.1, forward strand.
TGATGAGGCCGCGCCTGAGGAGGCGCCGTGTCGTCCGCCCCGCGAGGCTTGGCTCCTCGCGAGGGTCTTGGGTCTTGTGTTGATGAAGATGGGCCGTGCTGGGCCCCCTTTCGAGACACGCCGCAGGCCGCAGGCAGGCAAGTCTGGGGACCCCCGTTCCCAGAACGCCGACAACTGCTGAGCAAGTCCCACATTGGGCGGGAATGGCGCTAAAGCGGTGCGACTCGGCGCTTGACGAACTCCTTCACCACCATAGGCGCAGTCATGCCGCGGTCCTTCAACCAACTCAGCCTAGCCCAGACGGGAGTGAGGCGGGGGCTTGTGAGCTCCTGATGGCTCTGGCCGGAGTTCGGAACAACAGACCCCGCCGGAACTTGGAGCAGAGGGCTGAGCATGCCGGTGTCAACAAACACCCATAGTGTACTGAACTCGCTCATGGATGAAGGAAGCTCGAAGTCGATCCCCGCGCCCGCCGTCGCGGCCACGGCCTGGAAGCTCGCGCACCCCGAGCTCTGACAAGGATCAACTAGATGCAACGAGAAGAAATGGCGGAGGAGGGCCATCGAGGGAGCGATGCTCACCATGGCTTCGCACAAGAAGGCGAAGACAACTAGAAGGGTCACAGATTGAGGGTCAAGATGAAGCATGTGGATCTGATAATGCTCGAGCACCGCGTTGAAGAAGGTGGAGAAGGGAGGAACTAGGCCAGCCCAGAGGGCATCAATGAAGATTGGGACCTCAGTGACGGCCCGTGCCATGCGAGTGCGGGACGCGGGCCAAGCCACCGTCTCCCCCCACTCGTTGAAGTCGAAAGCGAGCATTGGACGCACCTTGTCCATGGCCTCGTCGTTAAGCACCCGGGATCGGCCGAGCGCCGGCTCAGTGGCCGAAGGCGCACTTGGCGATGGCAGCGGTTTCTTCCCCTTGTCTGCTTGTTTCGGCACCATGGCAATGAAGCAGGTGGAGCGGAAGTCAGATTGGAAGAGCGAAGCAGAGTCTTGAGGAAGCAGGGAGATTGGGGGAGCAAGGCGCAAGCAGCGGAGGAATAACTGTGTAGGCTGCGGGGGCCGCATAGCCAGGCGGATTCAAAGGTAGCGTGGGGAAGCGGAGACGCCCACGTCCAATCAACCGCCATGCGTCAACCGAGGTTGCAGGCTTTTGGGGCCCGCGACACTCCGTACTTGACCCTTGGCTTCGCCGTGAAGCCAAGCCCGAGCGCACCTTGGGCCCGGGGGCTACTATCGGCGTTCTGGGAACGGGGGTCCCCAGACTTGCCTGCCTGTGGCCCATGACGTGGCTAAGCTAGCAGGCCGTATGGCCCATCTTCATTGACAAGGCATTCAAGACCCTCGCGAGGGGCCAAGCCTTGCAAGGGGGACAACACAAGACCTCCTCAGGAGTGGCCTGGCCAAGCAGGCTCACGAGGAGCGGAGATATCAAGGCGGGGCAAACCTCGCGAGGCTCAAGTGACGTGAGCCATGACGATCAAGATCAGGCGGGCGCCAGCGCGCGCAGCGTCCTTGTTTCCTCTTCGGTGCTAAGGAGGCAAGTGCAGATGAGGAGTACCAAGGCATCAGGCAAAGGTTGCCATATCGGTACAACGAGACCAAGACCAGAAGGACGACGGGACGGAGGTCATCGTGGAGCCCAAGATGGCGTCACCACCAGAGCCTTTTGCAAGCGAAGACTGCTTTTGTCAGGATAGCTTGTACTAGCTGTCTCCCTTCAAATTTGTCCGTCGTTGTTGGCTCCCTTCCCGCTCAATATTTGGGGAGAGGATTAGGGCCTATATAAGTAGAACTAGCCACCACAGTAGAGGGGGGCCGGACTGGTCGAGTTCTCATCCACAAGTCCACAGAGCACAAGAACACCTCAACCTCTGGAGGCCGTTCTTCCCCTTGTACTATTCACCATCAGCCCAAGAGGCAATCCACCACACACACACACTGGAGTAGGGTATTACACCACAACGGTGGCCCGAACCAGTATAAATCTCGCATCTTTCTGTGTTTTCGAGTTCGTTGAGTTCGTCCACGAGATCTTAGTGAGCTAGGGCGTGGATCGGTAGGAGGGAAAGACTTCGCGCGCACCCCAGAGTTTGAACCTTAAGGGTTTTGCCGGAACCCCACATCCGACACCCGTGCTTCAACTTTGACCATAAATTTAACCAACAAGACCGATTGCGGCGGGAGCAAAAATTATACGAGTGAATTCATATTCAAAAGAAGTTTTCAATTATATAATTTTTTCTCCCGTCGCAGTCGGTCTTGTTGGTTAAATTTATGGTAAAAGTTGGACCTCGGGAAGCGCGACACACTATATTTTGGAACGGAGGGAGTACTAGACACGTCAAATTATCACGTGGGCTGCATCATCTTACAGAAATGAGCTCCACCATGTCACGTGTGTGGTTGGGGAAGAAGCAAAAGACGCAACGAGTGCTAATAGTACACTACGTGCGTGGGTGCGTGCACCTCTTCTCTTCGAGCATGGTTATTAAAAGTATAGCCCACTACTATACTACCACGCGGTTATTATATATGGGTAAAGAGTATAGGCAGTAATAATGACTAATAAGCCGTGAAATCACGAGGCCCAGCTTTCTCTATGTTTGACCGAGGAAGCAGCCATCATTTCACTCCTCGTTGAATATCCATCCGCTGCTACCTCCGCGAATAAATAAACATCCCCTTCTACCTCCGTAGCATGTTTAATAATATAGCCATGTCAATCACGACGTAGAAATATCATTCACTGTTACAATAGGGCTGGATCTAAGGCTGGTGATTTTTTTTACTTTGTCTCTTTCTCTTTTTATCTCATTTACTCATTTTACATAGGAGCACATGTAGAGGATGGCTATTCCTTTCGATGGGACTTCTTCATGGGGTTTAAGACTAAGCAAATCCGAATTATGCCCGATTCCCACCACTCTGAATCGTGCCATCTATGATCGGGAGTAGTCTCATTGCAACAATGAGGTCCACTAGGTCTAGCACGTCCTGTAAGAAGAGACTGTCACGCAAAACATACATCCTGTTGCCTTCTTCCTCTTACAATACGTACCACTAGTACGTACGTACTACTACTACTACCACTACTCGTTCTCCTATAAACCTTGTGCTTGGCATCTCCAAAATATTAACCTTGCGCTTGGCTCTTCGCCTCTTCGGGAAGTCGAGCAATAATGGTATTGCAGTATATATCGTTCTGGCTATCTGAGACCGAATGAATTGCTGCACGTCCACCACGTGGGTGAGGGTCGAGCGAGGGTCGAGGGGCGAGGGGCGAGGGAGAGTGCGTACTATTACGTCCGTTTCAATATGGACTACTACTTACGGAGCAAAATGAGTGAATCTACACTCTAAAATACGTCTATATACATCAATGTTTGGAGTACGTACTAGTAGTTCATATTGAAATCTACTAAAGGACATATATTTCAAACAATATGATAATCTCTCTAACCAAGGTTGGGACAAGGAGTAAACAGAGTGAGTAGTAAAATTTTCTCCTCGTCCCGCGAGCGACCACGCGCGTGGGCGAGGGAGCGGGCGTAAGGCGTAGTAAGCAAGCTTCACCTCATCCTATGAGCCACCACGCCCGTGGGCGGGGATGTCGGTGTACTAAGCAAGCTTCTCCTCGTTCTGACAGTTGACGGAACACATCAAAAGTAATACGTACAGAGCATCTCCAGTGTATAGAGCCTTGCCTCTAAGGTAGGACCCACATGGTTTGCCTCTTTTTAACATAACGCGTCAAGTCGCAATTTGTTTGTTCACCCATGGTAGATGATCCTCCATCAAGTGGACAACTAGTACACATGTCAAATTACCATGTGGGCTGCATTTTCATACATAAATGAGCTCCACCATGTACCCGCGTGGGTGTGGTTGGGAAAGAGATGGGAGTACGTGCGCCGTGTGTGCACCTCTTCTCTTTGTGCACGTCCCCCACCTACGTGGGTGTGTGTGAGAGAGATACAAACCTGGACAGATGGTGTGTGCATTCGTGAGTGTTTTTTGTTGGGGGGGGGTGATTTCGTGAATGTATTTGTGGGAATATGTGTCGATGATATCTCAAACAAAAATTTGACACATGCAATGTGTGTGAAATAGAGGCCTATCTATATCATATATAGAGGGGGCGATCTATGAGAAGAGAGGGAGGGGTCATAGATATCAATAGAGTCGAAGAGAGGATCAAGTGGGTTGGTGCGAGATCGATGAAGAGAGCCATCGAAATTGGTGCAAGTCAAAGATATAGGGCGACTGACCTACCAGAACGTCAGAGGGCACATGGCAAGTTTGTATGTGGTAGGGATACATGACTAGATCGCTTGATGTATCGATGTATGTGTGTGTGTGGGGGGGGGGGGGAGGCAGAGACCTAACTAGAGAGGTAGAACGACTCATATATGTGTTGAGAAGGAGAGACCCAGCTATGTCTTGAGGGAGATCGGTCGACATCCATACATAAGTAATGGACGGGAAATAGGTTGGGACAGAGAGAGAGAGAGGGGGAGAGAGAGAGAGAGAGAGAGAAAGAGAGAGGGAGGAAGAGGGGTAGAGTGCTGGATGGGTTATGGAGTTGCTTCTCGAAGATGGTGGGAGAGGCCTACTAGACAAACTGAGGGTAGAACTGCAATATTATCAATAAGAGTGGGGATGTGTTTCTTTGTATGTGTGTGCGTGATACATGTGTCGGGGCACATGCATGGATGATGAAGGGGAACCACGTGTTTGGTAAGCAAACCTAACTAGATCGGTAGATCAATTGTTGTTTGTTGGAGGAAGGGAGAGACATAACTAATAAGATAAATCAATCGACACATGGGGAAAACGAGTTATAACAACCTAGCTAGCTATATGTATAGCGGGAGATCATTCGGTGTACATACATTTGTTAGAGACAAATAAGGCCCAGCGAGACGGATAGACGGAGAGAATGGAGCTAGGAGGTGGTGCGAGAGGCCTAGCAACTAGCTAGATAGGGGGAGGAGTGTGCGATTGTGAGATCGATGAAAAGAGGAGCAAGAGTTTACACGTCTGTGGGACCGTATGAGAGACATGAGGTATGGACATAGAAATGAGGAGATGGAAGGTGCGTGTGTATGTTGTAGGCAGACATTGCTGGAGAGGTTTATCGATCAGTGTGTGTTGGAAAGGAGTTGTGGAGACTGTGGGAGAACGACCTAAAGAAAAAAAATGAATATGCGCGATGGATAGAATGTTGAGGGAGGGGGAGGGCGAGGAGGGTGTGTGCATGCACGAGAGAAAGTTAGTGCTAGCTACAAAGGTAAGAGGGTTGTGTGGGTGTGAGAGACTAACAAAGATCATAATTTGATATGAAAGTGTATTCATATATTTGAATAGGAGATCATAGTGTTATAAACATATGCATGCATGAATATAGTGGTGATACGCGTGCTGTGGTTTTACACATGTTATACCATAATGTGATAATGTGTGGCGTTTGCAGCTTACAACTAAACATCGAACAATTTAAACAATACTATATATCAAACAATCCCACATTTTATTTGAATTTGTGGTAATGTGTGGCATTTGCAACTCACATCTAAATACTTGTAGGCGTAGGGGGCGGAGCACCATACATTATGTGATAAACACATTATACATATGAGACATGGTTTAGATTATGAAGATCTAGCTAGAGCTTGAAATGTACTATGATTTGAAATCAACATAAAGTGGATTAAATAAATCGAGTTCGAGTTCAAATAGTACACATATTTCATATCTAACTCGACAGTAATCATCTGGTGTGATGTGAAGATAATACACAAACGATGGTTTAACTTGACAACAATGATGATTGTAGATCTTATTAAAATAGAGAAACGAATTCAAATGGTTTGACTTCACAACAATCATGATTGTAGATCTTATTCATATATAGAAATGAATTCAAATTTAGTTCATATTGAAGCGGTAGTATATACATTTGGAATGCACTAAAACGTTCATCTGAGTAGCAGGCTGCATGCATTATACACGTAACGAAATATTTTAATTAAACATAACATGTATTCAAAGTTTTGAATGGAATTTGTAGTGCGAATTGATTTGGTATAGTACATTGGACTAGACTCTCTTGTGTGGTGCGAATTGATTTCTTTAAGTTTTTTTGTCGACGGAAGTGCGAATTGATTTGGTATAGTACACGTTAGGCTTGTCCAGAAATTTCAACCCGTGCCTTGTTACCCCGAAATTTTTAAGATATATCTTTGTCTCATTGTGATCCGAAAACTCCCTCCATCTCAACCCGCACCTTGCTATCCTGAAATTACAACGCACGCGAAAACCCCCACCTCCTACGAAATCCCGACACGTGAGATTCTCGTGATACCACTGAACCGAAAGAACCGCCTAGCTCAAATCGGTGGGGGTACTTTCATAACTTACCCCACATTTTGGACAAGCGCGTCCCTAAGCCATGGTTCCCCATCCAATCCCATCTGCCCACCCATTCATAAACCGAGGCGGCGAAAACCCATGAAGCCCCACACCCTCCTCCGTCCGCCACCCAGCCGTAGCCTCTTCCCCGACAATGTCGTCCACAACAACACCTCGACGTCCCTCATCCACCGTACCGGATGAGGATCCGTCGTCAATCTCGTTGTCCTACCGGTTCAGCCACCCCGTCCTCCACCTCCAAGGAGCTGCCCCGATATTCCCCTCCTGTTTCGTGCCACCTCCATTCCTGCACTGCCGTATTCACCTCCACCACCAGAAGAGCGGCATCATCACCGTTTCCTCGGGTGAAGCTGAGGCCTAATCGGCGCCACCAAAGAGGTTGTACACTAATCGCCATATTTTCTTCTTGATTCGATCTTACGGTGCTGCCGGCGCTCGGTCCCGAGCCGACATGGCGCGGATCCATCCACGGTGGCGTCGCCGGCTACTTCCTCCATGGCGTCGCTCCCTCGGCAGCGACGTCCACATCAGTAGGAGCTGCTGCTGCTTTAGCTCTCACTCGCGCTACTGCTCTTCTCTTGCTCTCAGTCCCCTGCCTGGTCCGCTCTTGCTTTTGCTCGCGCTGCTGCTCTCGCTCTTGCTCTTGCTTGCGATGCTGCTTCGATTTAGCTACACTTCAGTCGACTAAATCGAGGTTTGGGTTAGTCGATTTTCAGGGGGTGGGGGGCTCGCCGGAGTTAAGGAGAACCAGCCGCAGCGGGGAGGGGGGCTCGCCAAAGAGGCACCCCACTATCTATCTTAGGGTTCAGGGTAGGGGTGGTGGTCGCCGGCGGTGGTGGGGCGGTGGCATGTGGATCGCCGAATAAAAAGCTCGGCAGGGGGGGGGGGCTAGAGGGATGGCCGGGTGGCGGTGGACTGGCAGTGGGGAGTGGTTTCGGGGCGGGCGAGGCGGCGTAGTGCCAGACGCGGGCGGCGGGGGGGGGGGGTGGCGGTTTGGCCGGTGGTGACTGGCGGCTTAGGGGGGTGGAGGTTGAAGATGAACTGCATGCCCTTGATTTCATATCCAACGGCTGGAAAATCGACTAACCAGAGATGAAAAAGTCAGTCGACTGACGTGTAGTCTCACCCTGATGCTGCTACACGACCAGCTACCCCGGCTCTGGCACGCGCTGCTGCTGCTACTGCTTTTCTGCTACTAGGGCGTTTAGTTTCGACAGTAAATTTCAGTTTCGACAAAAAAATCAGTTTCGACGGTTAAGTTCAGTTTCGACAGTTAAATTCACTTTCAACAGTTAAGTTAAGTGATGAGCGACTGATGTATTTTACATCTAGCACTTTGTGGTTATGTATTTTACGTCATCTATTGGAGATGCTATTAGAATTCCACTCAGGTTAAAGTTGTCTCTCTTGTCCTGCTTCAGCCTCGGCGTCGTACAACTCACCGGAGCTACTCCAACGACGAAACCCTCCATCACAGCGGAGCAGTACCCCGGGCTCCATCTCCAGACACCTAAGATCTTCTTCGCCTCCTCTGACAGCCAAGACAGCCGGAGCATCCTCACCGACCAACCCAATCACGCTAAGATCTACATGGCTTTGCCAAAGAGTTTGTACACTTGTTGCATATCTCTTTTACTCTACATGTTATACATATTTTCCACTGAGCACACGTAGTAACGTGAAATATGATTAGTTTCTCCTACTATATGACAAGCAGTGAGGTACTAGGCAACTTAGCTATCCGTGATGGACTCTCTTGAACGCTATCATTATTTATCTCTGGGCGTTTGAGCTGTGCATTTGTCGATGGGCCTGGGAGTTGAGCTAGTAGGGCAGTGGCCTGGGTCCAAAGTTGTAGAAGTAGCACAAAAATATATTTTTTAGTGTAGGCTTTTCCTTGCTCAAGCCTGCCTACTAGAATCGCCAGTGCTTTAAAGGAAAAGTGAAAGCAAAACATAGGAATTGGAAAGTTTCCCATGGTACTACTATTCATGCATTTGGTCAAAGGAATGGAGCAAAGGAAAACTGTAGGATTTGTTCCTTTAGTGTCTCCTTGAAAGAAAAACTGTAGGAATTTTAATATCCAGTTGTCCTCCTTTCCAAATTCCTATTCGTGAAGCACAAGACTAAGAGATAGTAGCATAATAGAATTATAACCGTACATTTTCTTGTGGTTTGACTTAATCTCACCATGCTTCTTTGCATCCTGTGATCTTCCAATTCTTGTGAACCAAACACCCAGATTGGCAGAAATCCTGTGTTTTTGAATTCTCTGTTTTGCACGTGCATTCCTATCCTATTAATGTGTATTTCCTATCGCTGTGTTGTTAGAATCCTCCAATTCAAACGAGCCCTTACAGAATTACTTCTCTTACATATAGTTGTCAAAGAAAACCTTGTGTGGTGTGTCCCACTCCAACTGCACCTCGTCCACCCCAGCTCAGCTGCTCCAACGACAGAAGGGTCCAGCACAGCAGGGATCCGGCCTCCAGACTGTCTTTCGCCACCTCAGATCTTTTTCCCCGCCGCCGGCAGCTGAGGGAGTCTTGGATTAGGGGGTCCTCGGACATCCGAACTATATACTTTGTGTCAGGACCCCGATCCTAAGTCACACCGATCTAGCATGTAACACATCATATCACTTGCGGCCTCACGCACGGTATTCCCACGGGTGCCACCTTACCTGGCCCGGGACCGTTTGCGCCTTTTGGCTCACGTATATGATAGTGTCGCTAGTATCCATATGACAAAGAACCCGGGCCGACATGGCTAGTCGTGAACCCAAAGCGGCACTAACCCATGGGGACAGGCATACATGAATCAACTTCGAGCATGTCGGTCAACAGCGTGTGAACCCGGGCTGTAGCACTGGGCTAATAGGACTCCGGTAACCCGGGCTGTAGCAGGCTAGGCAGGACTCCGGATGTCACCGCGTGAAATTTCCCCGATGGGACAAACACAGGAACGAAGTGAAACACATGCCGGCCAGTCAAGTGTCCTGAGCAGTAGTGCTGGGCTAGCAGGACTCCGGTGAACTGGGCTGTAGCGACTACTATGGCTCAAGGAGGCACTAGACTACATTTCCCCATAAGAGAGGCTGCCAAGGATAAACAACTAGATTGTCGGATCCCACACATACCAAGCATTTCAATCATACACACAATATGCTCGATATGTGTAAATACAACATGGCATCACAACAAGACTCTACGACTCAAAGTATTTATTCATTAGGCTCCGAGGAGCGAGATGTTACAAACATGGGTCTCATGACCCAACATTCAGAGCATACAAGTCAAAACACATGCGGAAGCTTAACATGTCTGAGTACAGACATCTACAAATGAAAAAGGCTGAGAAGCCTGACTATCCACTAGATCCTGCCGAGGGCACAAGATCGTAGCTGAGGTAACAAGCTAAACGTCGAAGTCCACGCGGGACTACTAGCGAGACTGACGTCTCTCTGCAAAAACATAAAATAGGCAAAAGTGAGTACAAATGTACCCAGCCAGACTTACATCACAACTAACTACATATGCATCGGTATCAATAAAGGGGGTGGTGGAGTTTGACTGCAGCAAGCCAGCTTTGACTCGGTGGCTATCCTGAACTATGACTGCAAGTAACTCTTTGAGGTGGCGCACACGAGTCCACATATTCACCATATCAATACACCACTATGGATCCACTCCCGTCTCCCTACGAGAACGCCATCCATAGCACTCACGCTTATCTTGCGCATTTTAGAGTATCCACTTTCACTTGTCTATGAACTGTTATAGGCAACCCAGAAGTCCTTTACCGCGGACACGACTATTCGAATAGATCATTTATAACCCTGCAGGGGTGTACTTCTTCACACACGCTCTCACCACTTATCACCGTTTACACGACATGTACTCGGCAACCTTCAAGCGGAAGCCCAGCGAGGGTGTCGGCCACGGCCTACCTAAACACTCAAGTCTCTAGTCCAGGTTTATCGCCTATTCAGGTTCCATCCGCAGGGAGTCCAGCCGAGGTTTCCACATACGGCCCCGAACGATGTGTATAGGGTTCCGAGACACCAAACGGGCGCCCGGCTGGCCTGGCCACGTGCCTACCGCAACACAGCCCACCCTTACGGTCAGCGCTGTGTGCGGCCCCCAGCATACTACAAACACCAGAAACTACTTGCAACTCCTGGACAGAGGACAAGGGTGATTAAGAAGCCGAGAGAGTCAATTAAGGATCCCAATGTGTGGTAGTAACTGTTTCATGGATCACAAACACAGAACTCAGTTCCTGAGGACGGCTTCAATGAGACAACCCACCATGTACTCCTACATGGCCTCTCACCAATACCTTTGCCAAATCGTGTTCACACACTTAGCTCACACACAGTAGGACATGTTCAACACCATTCCAATTCATTCCCGATGAACAAGACCTGACTCAGCTCTAGGCAGTAGCAGGCATGACAAACAAACATGAATGAGTAGGCCCATCAGGGCATAAACAACTCCTACTCATGCTAGTGGGTTTCATCTATTTACTATGGCAATGACAGGTCATGCAGAGGATAAGGGGTTCAATTACCGCAGCATGTAACAGTTGCATCGTTGTTGTCCTAATGCAGTAAAAGAGAGCAGGAGCAAGAGAGTGGGTTTGTATCGGAATGAACAAGGGGGTTTTGCTTGCCTGGCACTTCTGAAGATAGTATAGCTCTTCCTCGGTGTCATCGAACTCATCATCGGAACCACGTCTATCGAGAGGGAACAAATACCGGCAAACAAAGAGGAACACAATCAATGCAATGCAACAATTATGATGCATGATAATGTCATGGCAATATGCTATTGATTCTGCTAATGCAACTAGCAATCATATTAAATGAAGTTGATTTGAACCAAGGGTTCAAATTCAAACTCCATATGTGCTTATTTAAATGTCAATTATGCAAATTTCCCTGTACAGCAACCCTAGGTTGTTCAAACATGCATGCAAATGCCCTAAACAGATTCCTTGAATTTTTCTGATAATTTTTCATATATAAAACTTTTCAATCTGAGTTATAGATTATTTTCTATGATTTTTAGAAGTTTTGGTTATTTTCTGGAATTTCCTGAATTAAATTAAATCCAGAAAATCTGAATTAAATTAAATCCAGAAAATAGCTTATTGCATCGGCATGACGTTAGTGTGACATCAGCAGGTCAACACGCCTGGTCCAGGTCAAACCTGACCAGTGGGGTCCACTGGCCAGTGACACAGAGCTGTCTGGGTCACACACATGTGGGGTCAGGTCAACAGCCCCGTCAGCAAGTCAGCACTGACGTGTGGGCTCGGTCAACGCGTGACGTGGCAGGGTCAAACAGACCTGTGGGGCCGGTGTGGTTAGTTTAATCTAAACAAAAACAAAACCAGATTTAATTACGCAGCGGGGCCCATGTGTTAGTGGCATAGGGGGTTGGTTAGTGGGGTGATTAGCCGCTAACTAATCTCATAAGCGGTGGGGGCCACCGATTAGCGGCTCAGGCGACGGCTCATCGCCGGCGACCACTGGTCGCGGCGGAGTCCGCATCACAGGCCATGGGGACGGCGGATGAGGGCATCGGGACGTGGCCCGTGCACTCCCGCATCTGGTGGGGCAGGTGGGAGGCTGCGGGAACGCCGGGGCTCGCCGGAACGGAGCTCGTGGCGGCGCCGGAGTTCGGGTGGTAACGGGCGCGAGGCCCTGGTGGGGTTTTGGACAAGCTGAGCTGCGCATGGGCTTCCTATTTGCTCCACGAGCTCAAGGCCGTGCTCGGACGCGAGGACGGAGACCTACAGCACCGATGGCGACAGGCGCGGCGGCGGCAAGCTTGCGGCCATGGAGGGGGATGGGGCTAGAGCATGCGAACGCAAGGGGGAGAAGAGGGGTTCGGGGCAGGGGCTCACAACGAGTCCAAAAAGCGCGAGAGCAAGGTCGGGGACGGCCGGGTTGCTGCGGATCGACGGAATCGAGCGCTGGTGCCGAAGCTTGAATATGATGGCAGGGACGGCGATGCGGGCCGTCCGGCGATGCTTGGCTTGGCGAGGAAGTATACGACGTCGAGGCGGATCCTTTGGAGACGGCGGATGCTCGAGGGACAGCCGGTGAGTGCAGAGGCAGTGTGCGGCGGCGATGGATGCGTTCGGGTCCGAGGTGCGGAGTGAGAGGGAGAGCAGAGAGAGAAAGAAGGTTCAGGGTGTCCAGGGAAGCTCCACGACGCCAGAGAAGGGCGCAGGGGCGTCGACAGCGCGAAGAAGGAAGTGGAGGCCTCCCAGCGCGCGCGTGCGTCTTCGCCTCTGCCTACTGGCAGAGGAAGACGACGAGCGACGAGGTAGGTGGGCTGGGCTGGCCCCACGGGCCGGCCAGGTGGCTTTGGTGGGCGCCAGGTAAGTTCCAGGTGAGCCTCTGTTCTTTTCCTAATTTTATTTCTCTTTTCTATTTTCTATAATTGTGTTTGGCTTTATTAAAAATGCCAGGGCATTACCAAAAATCATGAAACTGCTCCATGTCACTGTTTGGAATATTTCCAACAGTAAACATTTCAGTTCGTGATTATTTGAGCATTTAAAATATTATTAGCAATTAAATTCCCAAATGCAAATACTATATAATTTAATTTAAAAATCCAGGAATAGCCTATAAATATGTTCATCATTTTTGGAAGAGGTTTTCACCTTTAACAGAAATCATGAACATTTCCAAAGGGCATTCTGGGTTATTGAAAATATTTTTATTGAACCTAGATAAATTCATTTGGTGCTAGGGTTTCGACAATCCCCATTTCAAAATTCTTTGGAATTTAAACATGATGGCATGATGAACAAGCAAAGGCAAACAAGGGCTGAACTGGGGCTGTGACAACTCACCCCCACTAAACAAGAATCTCGTCCCGAGATTCAAGTCGTGAGGTAAGAAGACAGAGGGGCACAAGCTAACACGGTCTTCACAATCCAGGTTGCTCTTCATAGGAACGTTGATTCGATCATCATCTTTGACTCGACGTCTTGCTATGAGAACTCCATCCAACATGACAACGAGAAGAAAAGGAGAATCTAGAGGAGTCGATCTTCTCGAAGATCGAGCAACCGACGATCAACTCACATAACGAGACATAGCGACACCTGTCGAGATGAGACACGATACACACATCAAGAATGATGGAAATGAGCATATGATAAGGTTTACATAAGTAGCGGAATTCCCACACCTAGGAGGGTGGTGAACGGTGTCAACGTAGCGAGGAGTTGGGTTGCCATGATGCCACAACGAGACACCTTAAGGAAGGTAACTCGAAGAACTATTTCCTTAAGTGGCAAAAAGAATTACTTTTAATTCAGAGATCATTGACACTCTTTGTACCAGCCTAAGGCAAACCACAACAATCATTTGTCGGAGTACGAAGGGATGGCATACCCGGACTACAATGGATGATGTGGACTACCTTGTTGAAGACAACGCAATGGATGATTTTGCTTATCATCAAAAATGGACGGGACCCAAGGTAGAATGGCACAATGGCGGTGCAAGTTGGGAACAACATGTAGATGTTGGTAATGTTCCAACCATCATATCCGCCTGAGATTCGGATCTGGTTGGTGTCAGGATAGTTCAGACAACATGTCTGGAAAGGAAAGGTTGCAACATGAATCGACGAGATGATGTTGCGAGATTCTCGGGAAATGAACTACGATAGCAAGCTCCAAAACATGAGCAGGTTTTGCTACACATCTGTGAACACACTGTCCAAGATAAGCATGACCACATAGTAGTCTTATAATAGAACACTACCGAGTTCAGATGGGGAACCATCAACGAGGATATCGAAGTCCTTACGCAAGTCCATGGATTAGATCCCTAGCATAGACTTCTCTTCCTCGAACAAATCCGTCAGTGGCTTGGTGTGCTAGGGATACATACGGAATGAAGATGATCAGTCTATCAAACCACAGAATACTTCGCACATGCATGACTGACTTGGGATGATTCCAAAGGAAGCAAAAACAAACTTTCTCGAATTCACGGCGGCAACTTACATCAAATGCACGTGAATCAAAGTAAGTCACTTCTTTCATTCAAACATATGCTTCATGAACGGAACACGAAGGCATTGCTTACAAAGTTTCCAACACTAGGTTGATGTTCAACATGAATCATGGGGGAGACAAAATGCTGCTGATGGGCTCAACAACAACTCATCGGAATTTCCATATCACTGGACTTCCACCATCATGTGAACACGGTGATAGCATTGGTCAAACCAAAAGATATAATGGTGTATGCTCGAGGGATCAACCACGAGTAAGACAACATTACGAACATCGTTGGTTCTGATTTAACTTGACGATAGCCCATACTCAAGTCTAAGTTTGACAAGGCAATAGATCCAACAACTGATCCCGAGGACCAATCGATGGAGATATCATCTTTCTTCAACACACACACCAGGATATCCCCTAGTGATGAACTAAGTCGGACAAGCTTTCATCTCCCAACTCTCCAAGTTGTTGTTTAGCTTAACCAACTAGCTCAGGGTATCCAACACAGATTCTTGGAGAATGGATGGTTTAGAGGAAACCCAACATGATCACGAACCCAACATAGCGGTCAGGTGACAACCTGGCAATACTTCCGAGAAGATATTCGGAATATCACAAACCACCGATATGTTACTAAGCTCGAGAACGATCTTGCTTTTCAGGGCAAGATGATATGATCAAAAGAGTGAGGGATTGACACAATCCTAACTCATTGATCGAGGAGTGCACCAAAAATAAGGACTAGGTAGCACGGTCAATCTTAGGATGATGATTTAATAACCAACACGCTAAGAATGCAAATATTGTCCATTTACTACCAAGCAACGAGTTGCTCGGAGCATTGATTTCACACATCACAATTCACTTGTCGGCATTCCGGTTACAACAATACGAGGGCCGAGGAATGAATGATGATGGTGAGAAGTATCACTGCATCAAGAATTCATAAGAGATGGTGCAATTCCTATAATATTCTTGACATAAATAGAGTAATACTCCAAGGTAGAACAGACTAGAAGCTGGATTAGCATTCTTAATCTGCGGAATACAATTGCTTTGACCCAATCCTAGATATGGATGAGGTACTGGAGTTTGTTTCTCCTAGTCATTCTAAAATAGAACAACTCGACGGACCGCGGGAATAATAAGCATCGATAACACGAATGCACAACTACTCCTGGCTATCAATTGATAGACGAAGGTCAGAAAAGAACTAAGGAGGGACAACTCAAGGAACATATAACTTTCTGAGTTGTGGATGCATAGATTAGCATGTCGAACGGGTTCAACATATTTCTTCCGGATAACCCATGTAGAGAGGTAGGATTGGCAGAGTCACAATATAGAATGGGGAACTCATCGAGACACTCCCGTTGTGATCTGTTGATCCAACAAACTTCTGCCATAAATGGTTCATAGTATTTGGAAGAAGGAAATACCATGGACCTCGAGGACTAATGCAAAGGTTACTAATATCTTAAAGGAACTAGCAAATACTAACAACATGAAGTAGGGTGAATCTCGGGTTCGAAAACCCAGGAGTAGCATACCTACTACTAAAGGGCATCACGGGATGCTTTTGAGAATGGTGGCCAGAATCATCACACCGGGAACACAAAGCATTGCTAGATTACTAGGTGACTCCCTAAAACACCTAGGTCATAATAATAGCTCCAACATATATGTCGAGGCAATAAAGTACCTCAACTGATCGGTTAGTGTGCTTATTCTGACCAAAAGGACAACGGGAACGGAAATAAAGGATTTGCGAATGCATCAGACTATGTAGAGACCTGGGATGACTCGGACAACATAACGGCTGTAAATGCTCAAAATGATTTGAGACATCCTGCAAAATGGTGGCATAACCACTTAACATCAGAATATCAAAGTTCTGAGATCAACTAAGAACACATGGAAGTAGTAGGAACTGAACTAGGGCTTGAATCCAACAATCCTATAAGTCTATGGATTAGCAACACGTCATCCTGATAGATAGATGAGAAGGCCTAGTTCTTAATCCCCGTAGAAAAGAAGAGGTTGACTCAGATCTGAAGGCATGAGGTATAAGGAGTAAAAAGAGCCTTACGTTCCATCCCACAATCAATTCCCTTACATAACTAAAGCATTTCTAGACATAACTTCGACCAGTTTGGCTTAGTAATCCTACAGGCAGTCAGGCTCTGATACCAACGCTGTCAGGACCCCAATCCTAAGTCACACCGATCTAGCATGTAACACATCATATCACTTTGCGGCCTCACGCACGGTATTCCCACGGGTGCCACCTTACTGGCCCGGGACCGTTTGCGCCTTTTGGCTCACGTATATGATAGTGTCGCTAGTATCCATATGACAAAGAACCCGGGCCGACATGGCTAGTCGTGAACCCAAAGCGGCACTAACCCATGGGGACAGGCATACATGAATCAACTTCGAGCATGTCGGTCAACAGCGTGTGAACCCGGGCTGTAGCACTGGGCTAACAGGACTCCGGTAACCCGGGCTGTAGCAGGCTAGGCAGGACTCCGGATGTCACCGCGTGACATTTCCCCGAAGGGATAGACACAGGAACGAAGTGAAACACATGCCGGACAGTCAAGTGTCCTGAGTAGTAGTGCTGGGCTAGCAGGACTCCGGTGAACCGGGCTGTAGCGGACTACTATGGCTCAAGGAGGCACTAGACTACATTTCCCCATAAGAGAGGCTGCCAAGGATAAACAACTAGATTGTCGGATCCCACACATACCAAGCATTTCAATCATACACACAATATGCTCGATATGTGTAAATACAACATGGCATCACAACAAGACTCTACGACTCAAAGTATTTATTCATTAGGATCCGAGGAGCGAGATATTACAAACATGGGTCTCATGACCCAACATTCAGAGCATACAAGTCAAAACACATGCGGAAGCTTAACATGTCTGAGTACAGACATCTACAAATGAAAAAGGCTGAGAAGCCTGACTATCCACTAGATCCTGCCGAGGGCACAAGATCGTAGCTGAGGTAACAAGCTAAACGTCGAAGTCCACGCGGGACTACTAGCGAGACTGACGTCTCTCTGCAAAAACATAAAATAGGCAAACGTGAGTACAAATGTACCCAGCCAGACTTACATAAGAACTAACTACATATGCATCGATATCAATAAAGGGGGTGGTGGAGTTTGACTGCAGCAAGCCAGCTTTGACTCGGTGGCTATCCTGAACTATGACTGCAAGTAACTCTTTGAGGTGGCGCACACGAGTCCACATATTCACCATATCAATACACCACTATGGATCCGCTCCCGTCTCCCTACGAGAACGCCATCCATAGCACTCACGCTTATCTTGCGCATTTTAGAGTATCCACTTTCACTTGTCTATGAACTATTATTGGCAACCCAGAAGTCCTTTACCGCGGACACGGCTATTCGAATAGATCATTTATAACCCTGTAGGGGTGTACTTCTTCACACACGCTCTCACCACTTATCGCCGTTTACGTGACATGTACTCGGCAACCTTCAAGCGGAAGCCCAGCGAGGGTGTCGGCCACGGCCTACCTAAACACTCAAGTCTTTAGTCCAGGTTTATCGCCTATTCAGGTTCCATCCGCAGGGAGTCCGTCCGAGGTTTCCACATACGGCCCCGAACGATGTGTACAGGGTTGCGAGACACCAAACGGGCGCCCGGCTGGCCCGGCCACATGCCTACCGCAACACAGCCCACCCCTACGGCCAGCGCTGTGTGCGGCCCCCAGCATACTACAAACACCAGAAACTACTTGCAACTCCTGGACAGAGGACAAGGGTGATTAAGAAGCCGAGAGAGTCAATTAAGGATCCCAATGTGTGGTAGTAACTGTTTCATGGATCACAAACACAGAACTCAGTTCCTGAGGACGGCTTCAATGAGACAACCCACCATGTACTCCTACATGGCCTCTCACCAATACCTTTACCAAATCGTGTTCACACACTTAGCTCACACACAGTAGGACATGTTCAACACCATTCCAATTCATTCCCGATGAACTAGACCTAACTCAACTCTAGGCAGTAGCAGGCATGACAAACAAACATGAATGAGTAGGCACATCAGGGCTCAAACAACTCCTACTCATGCTAGTGGGTTTCATCTATTTACTGTGGCAATGACAGGTCATGCAGAGGATAAGGGGTTCAACTACCGCAGCATGTAACAGTTACATCGTTGTTGTCCCAATGCAGTAAAAGAGAGTAGGAGCAAGAGAGTGGGTTTGTATCGGAATGAACAAGGGGTTTTTTCTTGCCTGGCACTTCTGAATATAGTATAGCTCTTCATCGGTGTCATCGAACTCATCATCGGAACCACGTCTATCGAGAGGGAACAAATACCGGCAAACAAAGAGGAACACAATCAATGCAATGCAACAATTATGATGCATGATAATGTCATGGCAATATGCTGTTGATTGAGCTAATGCAACTAGCAACCATATTAAATGAAGTTGATTTGAACCAAGGGTTCAAATTCAAACTCCATATGTGCTTATTTAAATGTCAATTATGCAAATTGCCCTGTACAGCAACCCTAGGTTGTTCAAACATGCATGCAAATGCCATAAACAGATTCCTTGAATTTTTCTGATAATTTTTCATATATAAAACTTTTCAATTTGAGTTATAGATTATTTTCTATGATTTTTAGAAGTTTTGGTTATTTTCTGGAATTTCCTGAATTATATTAAATCCAGAAAATAGCTTATTGCATCGACATGACATCAGTGTGACATCAGCAGGTCAACACGCCCGGTCTAGGTCAAACCTGACCAGTGGGGTCCACTGGTCAGTGACACAGAGTTGTTTGGGTCACAGACATGTGGGGTCAGGTCAACAGCCCCGTCAGCATGTCAGCACTGACGTGTGGGCTCGGTCAACGTGTGACGTGGCTGGGTCAAACAGACCTGTGGGGCCGGTGTGGTTAGTTTAATCTAAACAAAAACAAAACCAGATTTAATTAGGCAGCAGGGCCCATGTGTTAGTGGCATAGGGGGGTGGTTAGTGGGGTGATTAGCCGCTAACTAATCTCCTGAGCGGTGGGGGCCACCGATTAGCGGCTCAGGCGACGGCTCGTCGCCGGCGACCACTGGTCGCGTTGGAGTCCGCGTCACAGGCCATGGGGGCGGCGGATGAGAGCACCGGGATGTGGCCCGTGCACTCCCGCATCTGGTGGGGCAGGTGGGAGGCTGCGGGAACGCCGGGGCTCGCCGGAACGGAGCTCGCGGCGGCGCTGGAGTTCGGGTGGTAACGGGCGCGAGGCCCTGGTAAGCTGAGCTGCGCATGGGCTTCCTGTGAGCTCCACGAGCTCAAGGCCGTGCTCGGACGCGAGGAAGGAGACCTATAGCACCGATGGCGATAGGCGCGGCGGCGGCAAGCTTGCGGCCATGGAGGGGGTTGGGGCTAGAGCATGCGAACGCGAGGGGGAGAAGAGGGGTTCGGGGCAGGGGCTCACAGCGAGTCCAAAAAGCGCGAGAGCAAGGTCGGGGATGGCCGGGTTGATGCGGATCGATGGAATCGAGCGCTGGTGGTGAAGCTTGAAGATGATGGTAGGGACGGCGATGCGGGCCGTCCGGCGATGCTTGCCTTGGCGAGGAAGTATACGACGTCGAGGCGGATCCTTTGGACACGGCGGATGCTCGAGGGACGGCCGATGAGTGCAGAGGCAGTGTGCGGCGGCGATGGATGCGTTCGGGTCTGAGGTGCGGAGCGAGAGGGAGAGCAGAGAGAGAGAGAGAAAGAAGGTTCAGGGCGTCCAGGGAAGCTCCACGACGCCAGACAAGGGCGCAGGGGCGTCGACAACGCAAAGCAGAAGGTGGAGGCCTCCCAGCGCGTGTGTGCATCTTCGCCTCTGCCTACTGGCAGAGGAAGACGACGAGCGACGAGGTAGGTGGGCTGGGCTGGCCAACCGGGCCGGCCAGGTGGCTTTGGTGGGCGCCAGGTAAGTTCCAGGTGAGCCTCTGTTCTTTTCCTAATTTTATTTCTCTTTTCTATTTTCTATAATTGTGTTTGGCTTTATTAAAAATGCCAGGGCATTACCAAATATCATGAAACTGCTCCATGTCACTGTTTGGAATATTTCCAACAGTAAACATTTCAGTTTGTGATTATTTGAGCATTTAAAATATTATTAGCAATTAAATGCCCAAATGCAAATACTATATAATTTAATTCAAAAATCCAGGAATAGCCTATAAATATGTTCATCATTTTTGGAAGAGGTTTTCACCTTTAACAAAAATCATGAACATTTCCAAAGGGCATTCTGGGTTATTGAAAATATTTTTATTGAACCTAGATAAATTCATTTGGTGCTAGGGTTTCGACAATCCCCATTTCAATATTCTTTGGAATTTAAACATAATGGCATGATGAACAAGCAAAGGCAAACAAGGGCTGAACTGGGGCTGTGACACTTTGGTCGGACTGTAGGACTATGAAGATACAAGATTGAAGACTTCATCCCGTGTCCGGGTGGGACTCTCCTTGGCGTGGAAGGCAAGCTTGGAAATTCGGATCTGTAGATCTCCTCCCTTGTAACCGACTCTATGTAACCCTAGCCCCCTCCGGTGTCTATATAAACCGGAGGGTTTAGTCCATAGGACAACAACCGTCATAATCATAGGCTAGCCTTTAGGGTTTAGCCTCTATGATCTCGTGGTAGATCAACTCTTGTAATACTCATATCATCAAGATCAATCAAGCAGGAAGTAGGGTATTACCTCCATCGAGAGGGCCCGAACCTAGGTAAACATTGTGTCCCCCGACTCCTGTTACCCGAGATCCATCGGTTTTGACACCGACATTGGTGCTTTCATTGAGAGTTCCACTGTGCCATCACCATAAGGCTTTATGGCTCGTCTTGTTGTCAAGGATAACATCACCTCTGGGGGAGCCCTGGCTGTAGGACAAACTCTCCGACTAGGCGGCTTCGTCATGACCGCCCGTTCGGCCGTTGCACCGACGATGACTTCTCGGGTCATCAAAAACAGCCTCCACCTCAGCTCGGGATTCGCCGAGAAGATGGATCCAATGCAGCTCTCTTCCTTGAACGAGCTCTTGGATCGCATCGCCGCCTTGGGAGTCGCTACGGACTAAGATCGGATCGGGCTTAAACCCGACCAAAGGGAGATTAACTCTCCGTCGGTCACCCATCAGATAGCGGTGGTGGAGGAGCAACGCAACAATTCTTCCTCTATCTTGAGGACAAACTATGTCCGGATACCCGTCTATGGGAGGACATGGCCCAAGCTTTGAACCTAGAATCAGACAGCGGGCCAGATCTATTGGGCAACATCCCGGAGCCCGAACTGCCAAGCTTGGAAACTCCTCCGCTCTTGGGTCTCAGATCGGGTCAGGGTTCGGACCTAAATCTACCCACCCACCCAGATATAAGTGATCTTTCCCACATTAGACAAGAGCCCCAAGAGACAGTACATCACTACTGGGCCAGATTCCTCCTTGTAATGAGCAAGGTCAAGGACTGTCGCGAGGAAGACGCAATTTCATTCTTTTGCAAAAATTGCACGGACAAGGGAATCCTCAACGCCATAAGTTGCCGTGACATTGCACTCTTTGCTAACTTGGCGGCCATAGTACAGAAGTACTGTGCAATGGAAAGCGCTTGGAAAACCCGAACAAAATTCTGGGATCCTCCGGCTCTCAGTAAACCCCCCGTCCGAACTAAAAGGGTGTATTCTCGTAAGTCACCCGATCCAATTACAAAGAAACAGAAGCCCACTACAGGGCGTGGAACCGTATTGGAGGGATGGCTCAATGGGCCTTGCAAAATTCACAGTACAACGGATACCATACTAACACATAGCCTTAGAGCATGTTGGATACTCCGGCAGGTGGCCAAGAGCGGCGAGGATATCCTCATCAACAATACAACAGAGCACCATCCCGTGGAAAATAACAATATAGTACTGACAGTCTTCGAGACCTTCGCCTCAAACAATAGGCGCAAGCGATCACTCCGCAACCTTGCCGAAGTCTGCCACGTGGCAGCAATAAATCCATGGAGCGATACGGCTATAACCTTCAATGCCAGTGACGAACCTAAATTCCGAACAGCCGGAGCACCAGCCGCCTTGGTCCTTAGTCCAATTGTGGACGGCTTCCGGCTCACTAAAGTGCTCATGGACGGTGGCAGCGGATTAAACCTCATATATGAGGAGACTCTTAGAAAAATGGAAATGGACAAGAGACGCATTGAGCAAAGCAGCACGACCTTCAGAGGAATCATCCCTAGTCGGGAGGCACGATGTGCAGGAAAAATCACACTAGATGTGGTATTTGGCACGCCGGAGAATTATAGGTCCGAAGAAATCACATTCCAAGTGGCCCCGTTCAGTAGCGGATACCACGCCCTTTTAGGGCGGGAGGCATTCACGATCTTCCAAGCTATACCCCATTATGGGTACATGAAGCTCAAAATGCCCGGGCCCAATGGAATCATCCCTCTAGCTAGTGATCCGGACATAGCACTCCGCGCTGAAAATAAAACCGCCGCACTAGCCCTCGAGGTGTTATCCGAAGCCCTTGCGGCCGAAGAACTAACTGCGCTGCGCTCCACAGTGGACAGGGACGACGTGATACTTGACAAAAGACCCAAGTCCACCTCTTTTAAACCAGCAGACGAAATAGTCAAATTCCAAGTCCACCCAACGGACCCTACAAAAACAGCATCCATCGGGGCACAGTTAAACCCCACAGTAGACGCCGCACTGCGGGAGTTCTTGCGCGAGAATTGGGACATCTTCGCCTGGCATCCTTCAGACATGCCAGGAATCCCACGCAGGCTGGCCGAGCATAGCCTTAACATTCTAAAGGGGTTCAAGCCGGTCAAGCAGACTCTTCGGCGTTTCTCTGAGACTAAGCGACAAAGCATGGGAGAAGAGCTAGCCAAGTTACTTGACGCCAGATTCATTAGAGAAATAAAGCATCCAGACTGGCTAGCAAACCTGGTGATGGTAGCAAAGAAGGACAAATCCTGGCGCCTATGTGTCGATTTCAAGGACCTTAACAAGGCTTGCCCCAAGGATCCCTTCCCCCTCCCCCGCATCGATCAAATTATCGATGCTACCGCAGGACACGACTCATTGTGTTTCCTCGACGCATACTCCGGATACCATCAAATTAAGATGGCGGAGTCCGATCAAGCCGCAACGGCATTTATCACTCCATAGGACCCCTTCTGTTTTAACACCATGCCTTTCGGGCTCAAAAACGCCGGTGCAACCTATCAACGCATGATTCAGACATGCCTGGAAACACAAATTGGCAAAACAGTGGAGGCATACGTAGACGACGTGGTCATTAAAACTAGACACGTTGAATCCTTAATAGACGACCTGAGGCTCATGTTCTGCAATCTCTGGACATATGACATCAAGCTCAATCCGGAAAAATGCGTTTTCGGCGTGCCCGTCGGAAAGCTCTTGGGCTTCATCGTCTCCAGTAGAGGAACTGAAGCAAATACGGCTAAAATTCGAGCTCTGTCACAGTTGGATATCCCAACAGACCTCAAGCAAATCCAGAAATTAACTGGATGCATGGCTGCCTTAAGCCGCTTTATCTCCCGATTGGGAGAAAACGCACTACCCCTTTACCACCTTCTTTGGCGCACCGAACACTTCGAGTGGACGGATGCGGCCACGGCCAGATTGGAAGAAATAAAAGCCATCTTGGCCACCAACCCAATCTTGGCCGCGCCAAATATCGGCGAACCAATTATGTTATATATAGCGGCAACACACCAAGTTGTAAGCACAGTGCTCGGCGTCGAACGAGAGGCGGACGGACATAAATTCCCGCTTCACACTACAAAAAAAAGACACATCCGTGACATTTTGGGCCGAACGAATTTTTTTTTGTCATACATATGACACTTCTATGACGATAATTGTAACAAAACCCGGTATCATCATAGATGTGGTGGGCTCCTACTTTTATGACAAAAAATCATGATAGAAAATGGGCTTTTTGTCCTGGGCGAGCCGGAGACGCAGCGGCATGACATTCTTTGGGCCGTCCATGACGGAAAAAACCATGGTAGAAGCGAGGGGGAGGAAAATTTCGGGGAGTTCCCGGTTACGGTGGGAGGTCGGGGCCGAGCGATGCGCGTTTCTCTCGTACACGTATGCGCGTGTGTGTGAGGCGTTGGCTCTAACTGAACCCGAGCGAGGCGATGGGCTCTAACTGAACCTGAGCGATTGCACTGCAGGCTACGCGTTACTGAACCCAAGCGATTGAGCGATGGCTGTTAACTGAACCCGATCGAGCGATTCCTTGGCTACTGCTCCTAACTGAAGCCGATTGATGCTGCCTCTGGATGAACAGTGAGCGTTGCGGGGGGGGGGGGGGGGGTGGATGAACAGTTCCCGGTGGGGGTGGATGAACAGGACCCCGTGGTGTTGCCTCTGGATGAACATGACCCCGATCGATCGAGCCGGTTGGGGCTGGATGAACAGGACCCCGTGGAGGGGTGGATGAATAGGACCCGTGGTGTGGAGGGCAGGATGAACAGTAGCCGATGGAGGGGTGCCCGTGGAGGGGTGGTTGAACGGGACCCCGTGGTGTGGAGGGCTGGATGAACAGTAGACGGTGGAGGGGTGGTTGAACAGTAGCCAGTGGAGTAGCGCGCGGTGGAGGCTGGATGAACAGGAGCCCGTGGAGGCTAGAGGAGGTCGACGGTGGATGAACAGTAGCTCGTGGAGGCTGGAGGGGGTCGACGGTGGAGATGAACAGTATCCCGTGGAGTCCCGTTTTGCGATACCCCACACCCGTCCCGATGAACAAGACCCCCGTTTTGACCGTAGCGCTCCAACACAAGTCTGTTTCCTCCGTTTTGCGCTACGCCACACCCCTCCCGATCAACAGGACCCCTGTTTCGACCGTAGGAGGTCCGTTTCCACCGTTTTGCGGTACGCCACACCCCTCCCGATCAACAGGACCCCCGTTTCGACCGTAGGAGGTCCGTTTCCTCCGTTTTGCGGTACGCCACACCCCTCCCGATCAACAGGACCCCCGTTTCGACCGTAGGAGGTCCGTTTCCTCCGTTGTGCGCTACGCCAGGCCTCGTTTCCATCGCCTCTTCCGCCCAAGCCCTCTCGATGAACACGACCATGCATTCCGTTCCGACCCAGCCGCGTTGCCTCCCGATGAACACGACACATTCCGTTGCCTCCCCATGAACACGACGACGACGTTGTTTCTCCGTTCCAACCCAGCCATGTACACGAGCCCTCGCCGTACGTATGCGCGAGTAGGCGTTCGAGACCCCGCCCGTATGTACACATACGTGGCCGTATTTTCTTTCTTGTACCCTGGCCGCCTCTACTACGACACGTGCGCGCCTCTACATCCACCAGTATATATGTACGTACACGTTCGCGACCAGAATGACAACGCTACGTATGCTTCGACCAGGTGGGTCCCGACTGTCAAGCACTTCCTTGCCTGCGAAGATATAGCTGGTGGGTCCCAGCAGTTAGGGGGGCGAAATACGGTGGCCCGTCCGGTGGGTCCCCGCTGTCAGGTGGAGGAATAATTATTTTGCACGTAATAAGGAGGCACTTCCTTGTTGCGGCCGTGGACCCAGCTGTCAGCCTCTCCACGTATAGTCCATGTCCGATGGAAGTCGTTCCTTGACCACGTTGACCACGCCGCCCCGAGAGCACTAGGGTGGTGGACGGCGGCAAGGCCTAGGAAGGGGACGACGCGGAGCCGGGGAAGACGCGGTAGTGGATGCCCACGCGTAGAGGAGTACGAGGGTTCACTGGTTCGCTGCGGTGTGAGGCTGCCGTCGCCGCAGAATTACAGGGGGTGTGGGTGAGTAGAGGGATGGCCTAGCCCGCGGTGGGAGTAGTAGGGGGCGGTGAGGCCTCCGCCGCATCGCAGCCGGCCACGGGAGGCAGGAGCACGAGGCACGACCGGCGCTGGTTTGGGCGGCTGGAGCAAGAAGAC
The DNA here is from genome assembly GCA_032464435.1 of Aegilops umbellulata. Lineage (NCBI taxonomy): Eukaryota > Viridiplantae > Streptophyta > Magnoliopsida > Poales > Poaceae > Aegilops > Aegilops umbellulata. The sequence continues at coordinate 297,455,805 of CP136056.1, forward strand.
CAAAGGTTGAAGAAGCACTACGGCCGTTGGATGGACATCGTACGGTCACTGGAGCTAGAATCGTTCATATTGACTAAGTTGACAAAGCCCTTCGTCCCCGTCAACTTAGTAGGCCCACAAGTCAGCCTCCCACCAAGGTGGGTCCCAGCTAGCCGGGGGAGTATTCATTTTTTTGTGCGTAATAAGGAGGCACTTCCGGTGGGTCCGAGCTAACAGCGGGGGGAACGTTTCGACTGTACGAGTCCTCGCCGTCGCCGGAGAATAACAGCAGGTGTGGGTGAGTAGAGGGATGGCTAGGCCAGCGATGGGAGTACAGTGGGGCGGTGAGGCCTGCGAGACAGTAGAGCCGACCGCGTTGAGGAGGGAGCAGGCAGTCCTGCCGGCGCCTGTTTGAGCGGCTGGAGCAGGAAGAGCAGAGATTGAAGAAGCACGACGGCCATTGGATGGCCATCCAACAGTCACTGCTTGTGCGTCAACCTTTTTTTAGGAAAGCCTCAAATCTGTGGGAAACAGCATACAGCCCATCTGCCATTATTTCTAATAATTTACGGCCCATTTGCAAATTATTTAGGGTTTTTTCGGAGCCCATATTCTTTTTGTTAGCATTACAACCCATATTGTGGCCATGGTTAAAAAATTATACGAAATTTTGCATATTTCGGTGCGGTCCGAACTGTTTTTAATCCCGAAATTTCGACTCACATTCAAACTGATTTTAAAAATAAATGTACATCAATATAAAATCCAACAATTCTCCACACATAAAAATTAATGTAATTTCAAATCTCGAAATGAAAAAAAGATATTTGAAACTAATTGCCGGTTTGAAGTGTTTTAAAAATATACAGCCCATTTCTCATTACTGATGGGCCATTTTCTCAGCCAGCCGAATGAAAGCTCTCCTCCTCATCTTGAAAGATTTGCAGCCCAACAGGCTTGGCAAAGCGACTTACTTGGCAAATCACAAAAAAACTGGGCTGTGGCCGTGGACCTAGCTGTCAGCCTCTCCACGTACAGTACTCTTCCGATGGAATGTCGTTGACCACGTTGACCACGCCACGCCGAGAGCACCAAGGCGGTGGACGACGGCGAGGCCTAGGAAGGGGACGACGTAGAGCCGGGGAAGACGCGGTAGTGGATGCCCACGCGGAGAGGAGTACGAGGGTTCACTGGTTCGGCTGCGGTGTGAGGCTGTCGTCGCCGCAGGGCCTGGCTAGTGGTGGGAGTAGTAGGGGGCGATGAGGCCTCATCGGCAGCACAACCGGCCACTGGAGGCAGGAGCAGGCGGTCTCCCCGGTGCTGGTTTGGGCGGCTGGTGCAAGAAGAGCAGCGATTGAAGAAGCAGCTGGACCGTTCAATTCAAATCCAACGATTACTGCTGCTAGAATCGTTTGTTGACTAAGTTGACAAGCCCTACGTACGCGTCAACTTAGTAGGCCCACAGGTCAGCCTCCCAACCGGCGTGCCCCAGATGTCAGTGGGAGGAATCTTTTTTTCCGCGTAATAAGGAGGAAGTTGATTGCGTGCGGCCAGGCCAGCGGAGGGAGTAGGGTGGGCCGGGGAAGCTTGCGCGGCATCACAGCGGGCCACAAGAGGAGGGAGCAGGCAGTCCCGCTGGCGCTAGTTTAGGCAGCTAGAGCAGGAAGATCAGAGATTAAAGAAGCATGCCGGCCGTTGGATGGACATCCAACACTAACTGCTGCTAGAATCGTGTGTTCACTAACAAAGTCTTTCGTAAACAAGTCAACCTCGAAATCCGTGGCGTGTATAGCCCATTTGCTATTATTTTTATATTTTTTACTCATTTTCTAATTCATATGGAATTTATTGCAGCCCGTTTTCCATTTTTAGAATTGCTGGCCATTTTCTGGTCAGTACCAGGGTCAAAAAATTAACTAAATATGTGGGAAATTTTGAAAATTCGCAAATTTTTGCTGGGGAACAAAATATTCTTAATCCAAAAATAAATAGCCATAGTAAAACAAATTTAAAAATAAATTAGTACTATGTCATGTTAAATCCAATGAAATACGTATAAGATATCAGTGAAGAACAAAAACAAAAAAAGAAACTTATATCCCATTTGCTATAATTTTTTTGGAATTTTCAACCCCTTTTGATATTACTTTTAACAGACATTGGCCATACTCTTAAGCCAGGCCGGAATGCATCCTTCCTCGTCTTGAAAGATTTGCAGCCTAGTAATTCGGAGAAAACAAATAGGCCTAGCTTGGGTATTCTTCAAAAAGAAATACTGGGCTAGTTATTTTCCCAAAGAACTGGTGCATGAGCATTTAGCTTTATTTATTTATTTATTTATTTACTTATTTATGTTTAGGGGACCATGAGCATGTACCTGGGCCGGATTCATGTGAGAGCCTCCCTTCCAGTTAATTATGGGATTCTCTATTGGGCCCTCATCAGTGGGCTGCATGTTATCAACAAGTGGAAAATGTGTTCCGAGTTTCAAAAAAAGTGTTCCGTACGATAAATAGTATGCGCTACGTACGGTACGGGGCACTAAAGGATCAAACTGTGCAACGACTTCCAAAACATTGTGTTTGTCATTCTAACAACACATTTATTCAACCAACGGACGAAATATACTACTGATTGTACATTGAAAACAGCAGCAGCAGCAACCAGGGCTGGGGTGCAACAGAAGCAGTAAGCAGGCCAGAAGAGTGAAGACGCAGATCTCTCTTCCAAACCAAACATCATCCATCATTACAAAAGGCTATAAAAAAAGAACAAGTGTATGCATCAAACTAAATAAAGTTCCTACTACACCAAGTGTACGCATGTAACTAATTGGCTCAGTTAGACGTTACTATTTATTAAGCTGTGGAGATTAGCTGACGGCTTGAACCAGATGGGTGCCTGACGGGGGAAACTCCAGCCAGCAGGTCGAAGTCTGATACTTGCGACCCTCTCTCCTACTTTGGGCTGCAGAGCGTGACGGCACATATCAGGGTATGGTGCATGCAGAGACGCATGGTACGCTGTGTACACACAATTTTGCCTGATGAACGAGACCGCGCTGCCATCATGATCCTTGCCGTCGGTTATCTCCTGGTTAATCGGATAATTCAGTCCGACAAACAGAGAGCGTGTACCAAGGCTACTTACCAGCCTCCAGTCAAAAATTCCTAAAGGCCCAGAGAAGCTGGGATCCTGCTCAAAGACCTTGCAGTGACTATGATTGTATTCCGTGAAACAACACGTCCGGTACGTGCGAACGATCATCAATCTTTCGCCATCGTCTGATCAAGCCAGGAACCTCCTGCAACTGCCATGCCGCTTTTCTTTGAAAGGTTCTGGGATTAGGAAGGGTAGGGACACCAGGCGGCCTACACCATCATATCAAGTTAGAGTCAAATAAAAAATGGCTCTTGGTTTATTTAATCTTAAGAACAGCATGTTATGAGCATGAATATTTTTTCAGCAAATGTTGACAGTAATATAAGCAAGCCATCATGATATCATAGGAATGTAACATACTGCTGTAACAGCCGTTTGTAGCGATGACTGGAGTAGGCCAGCAATACGTCGAGCCATAGAAGGAGTCGACAACGTAAATGAAGCCCTTGTGTTCAATTGCATCAGAGAACCATGGAGGATGTATGATCCTGCGATGGACGTGCAGATTTATCCACTTACCGCAGTGACCTGTCAGATAGGCGAGACCGCGGTTGAAGAACACAATTAGCCTGAAGTCTTTATAATTCACAGATCTTGTGGGCACTTGGTAGGTTACAACCTTGAGCAAATCAAACTTGGTATCATGTTGGCTACTGTAAGATTCCGAGTATTTTGGGCCGCGGTGCCAAAGCAGTGCAGTGTTAATCGAAGGAAGGGGGATCAATCGCCGGGTGTAGACCTCCACGAGCATCCAGCTGCCGCGACCATCGACGAGCACCATCCAAGACGTGTTCATGCCGACCCAATAGATACCGTTAATGTAGTTGAGGCTGACGGGGATCGGATCGTAGTCAAGGGGGTTGATGCTCGCCATCCTACGATTGTTATGCTGCGTGACATGCCGTTTTTGAAGATCAGGCGGCATCAGCAAGCAAGGAGCTGGCTTAAAAAGCTCCGGCCTGAGGGCTTTGAGTAAACGGTACAACCCCGACGAGCACGCGGCGAGCGGCATGGTACTGAGATTGTCCACACGCGAAACAATGAGCTTGATTACCTCTGTGGGGAGCGAATTCAAGCCACTCTTTCAGCGGACGCTGCTCGGTTCTGCCATTGTTAGTGCTTGGGTTTCGGACGAGGGGGGAGGCGCCTTAGCAGGGATGGAACATTGGACGAGATTATGTGCGGACAAAGATGGAGAAGCGAATATGTGCTGCGGGAAGTGGACAGGTGATAATGAATACAACACGCCGCTTGACTTATGAGAAACATACCAGCAACGTAGGGTCATGTCGATGCCAGACAACTTTCTTGAGTGATCACATTACTGGTACTCCCTACAGTGCTATGCCCTAACTTGCTTGAGTAGAGTAGTAGAGTAGGACTCTGCTCTACTACTAGCACCGGAGGAGTAGTATATTCTAATCTAAAATAGTTACAAACTTCAATGCCCGAGCGTGGAACGACTACGAACCGTGCTCAAAGACCGTGTCTACGTGGTGTTTGGACATGGGCGACAACCTCAACGGCAACGGTGCTGCTCCCGTTGCACCGTATGTGTTTCTGTCCTTCCTATTCGAAATCGTGGTAGAATTCATGTTTCTACTCTGTATCCTACTACTATGCTAGTCCACAGTATTAGTTTCACCTCTGTTATAGCCGTCATGATTTATTTTGTGCTTATTCGGATTAAATCTCGTAGTAACTTGCTCATATATTCAACTGGCGCAACGTCCCCTACAGCCACTCCCGTTTCATGGATGGCCTGGTCGATGTTGGAATTTTGCTAGTAGGCCTTTATAAGGTGAGCTCTTCTACCACTTGTATGATCATGAGAAGAGGAGACCTACACGCGTGGGCGGCGACACTGCTACGCCGAGCATACTTGGACTCTGCGGAGCTGGGACTTTCCCGCCCATGTGGACATGGAAAACCCATGGTGTTATTTGGACTCCAACAATGTGAATGGGGACTCCAAGGAGGTTCACCTGGACATATGCATTTTCAATTTAAGTGTTGATCGTTAGTCTTCGCTCAATGTAATCCGCTGTCTAAGCATGTGGAGACTTCCATGCATGATCTTGCTCTATTGGAGTATCGCGCATGAATAAAAGTGTATCCATTTCCATATATGAATTTTTACTATAGTACTGGTGAAAGACTTATGATGAACCATTTCTTACATATCCTCTGCCCCCTCCCAAGTCATCCTGATTTAATCCCTCCCAAGTCATGCATGGTTAATACTTAAATAGTATAGCCAACTGTTAGCTACAAGAAAGTGCCATGTCATCTGTAGCCAACATGTATAACAATGGATACTCAAAAACTAATTCTTGAAGATCATTTCCTGCAAAGCACAATAAGAGTTATTTCTTCACAAGTTTTGGATGCAGGTTGAATAGTTGAACGCTTTGTTTGCAAAAGATACTTTTTATCTATTTCACCCAGATGTTTATGAGCTCTAGAGATGAAATAATATCCGAACAAACCTATCCAAATGAACTAACCGAGGCATCTCCATCTTAATTTTCTCTTGCAAGTCGTGCGTGGTCCCTTCATCGTGAAAATACTCTGGCCATCGCATTGATTTGCATGCATGGATAGCACCACCATATTTTCAAAGGAGGAGCGAGCTCTATATTGCAGCCAAGGCATGCATGATTTGAGGAATTATTTTTGGGCATGTATGTAGAAAAGGGAGGATAGTAATTTGCATGCGAGGGATTAAAGGAAGGGAGGCCAACTGCTAGGCATTCAAAGGAGGCTGCATGCAAGATTACATGGGATCCAGATACTAGTCCCAAAACCAGTTCCTCTTTTTGCGGACATGCCTTGGTACGAAAGATTGACAAGTTAGGCCCTGTAAAAATGGATGGAGGGAGTAGTAGTATGTGTAGAGGGCGGTGCTGCACGGGAGTCTCACCTCTCACCCCGCTCGTGGCGCGGCAGTAAAGCCATCATATCACAAAACCCAACCACTCCCAGTAATAAGTGGCCTGGTAAAATAAACAGACAAGCAACCATCACATCCCTCCGTCTTTTTTGCATTTCATCTCTCTGCATTTACTTTCTCCGGTTCATCTCGCACACTGAATCCCTAGCTACTACTCCTAGGGTCAGTTCTTTTGGCGGCTTCCCCAGCTTTTCCCACAAGACTAGTCACAGTGGAGAGTAACAATAAGGCGCCTCACTCATTTATTTGGGCTTCTAAACTACTATTCTATCTTGGTTTATTCCTCACCATTGTAATTTGTGCTAAATTTTGACCAAAGATTTAACTGGTTTTTCCTCACCATTGTAATTTGTGCTAAATTTTGACCAAAAATTTGACACAGATTACAATGGGGACCAGTAAACCAGAACGGAGGTAGTAGTTATGGGATTATTAATCTAGAAGCCTAAAATAACTAGCCCCTGGTACTCCTACTAGTAGTAGTACTCAAGTTGGAATTCCAATTGCATGGCAAAACCCGTTAGGCAAAAAATTCGATACAGGGTGTAGGAAGCGGTTTGGGAATTTGCATGCCTTTCCAACCGGTGAGATACTCTGTACAAAGTACGATAGAGAAATAACCACAGAGAAGGAAGCTAAAAGTAAACAATCAAACGAGCATTTTTGCATTTGTTTTGCATTGAATCATTTCACAAGCTTGACTAGTGCTGTTTTTCCACTTTTACAAAAACCACATCGTAATGTTAAAACGTGCATTTGCACGTACATAAGTAATAGTAGTACTCCCTCCGTCTAGGTGTATAAGTCTTCCCTCCTTCTTGGTCACGGTGCACAACCGAAGATGACTTATTGACCTGGACGGAGGGAGTAGCACAGTCTGCAAGCATATATCGAGAGAGACGTGTAGTGTGATAGTATATACTCCCTCCGTCTAGGTGAGTAAGTCATCTTAGATTGTGCACTGTGACCAAGGAGGAGGGGAAAACGAGAGATCTTAATGTTTATTTGCTAATTAATAGCATTGCATGCAATGAACTAACCACTGCATGTCGTGTTTGGTAGTCTCAAGTCATTAAAAGCATGCACACCCACATCTCCTATTGGTTGATATGTCAAGAAACAAGAAACGAGGTAGAAGTTAATGCACCGCGCCTAAGTGTTTTGGGATTATTTGGTTTTCGTAAGATGACTTACACACCTAGACGGATGGAGTAATAAAGTTTGTGCTATATGCACGTACTTGAAAAATGCGTACGAATACACAAGGTTTCCAAACTTTCCTATTTACATACTTAATTGAGGACGCTAAAAATTCCTGAACGTTCGGGATTTATCATTTGCGTCCCAAAACTAATGAGATCGCCTTACGAAACAAAAATTATACTCCTCCTAAAAGCCACGACACTCGTAGGAGCGCTTGCGGCGCGCCACGAGTGCCCTGGTGCGCGGCCGTTTCCTAGCGCGCCGACGCAACGCCTCTTCCTCAGCCTCGCAACTCGCGAGGTGCTGATTGGCGGCTTGCCGGCGGGCGAGCGCGATCTCACCAGTGTGGTGATCCGGCGCCAACAAGTACTCCTCCTCGCTGGAAGCGTGCACCCGGTCCATGTACCGGCAAGCGTAGATGAGGCACTTGGGCCCGACTGCACTCAGGGTGTCGGCACGGGCGTCCTCCGCCACCCTCACGGCCCTGGCACGAGCCTTCTACCAAAGAGCCAATTGCTTGACTCTCTCGGACGCGACATAGGCCTCCCAGGCAGCTTGTTCCGCGGTGCGCTTCTCTTCCTCGGCCTTCTTCTCCGCCTTTATTTTGGCGCGCTCTGTTGGAGGCAAAGCCTCCCACAAGGCGACATCCATTTCTTTCCAAAGCTCCTCAAGGCTGGGGGGCTCGGCGGGCGGCACGACGTTCTCCTCATAGCGGGGAGCCGACGCGTCCTCCGGCGCGCGTGCTGGCGAGATTGGGAACACCGACGCGTCCACCTCGACGCGCCGCGGCGAGGAGCGGAACGTCGACACGTCCTCCTCGACTAGTGGCGGCGCGGAACGGAACGGTGACGCGTCGCGTAGCGGCGAGGAGCGGAACACCGACGCGTCCTCCTCGACTAGTGGCGGCGAGGAACAGAACGGCGACGCGTGACTGTCCGCGCGGTGCTGCAAGGGGCTCCTAGGGCTTGGGAGGGGCGATGCCATGGTGGTCGACGTGGGAGGGAGGGGGAGGAGATTGCGATGAAAGTGAACGTGAGGGGGAGGAGATAGCGATGTCGTGGGAGGCGCAGTATTTATAGCGAGCAATGGCACACCTACGTAAGATATGGACTGAGCTGCAGTGACTTAACTGCAGGTCTAGTTGCATCACTGACATGTGGGCCAGGCCCATGTTGGGCCCATATGTCAGTGAACGAATGCACCTGCAGTTAAGTAACAGCTACGTGGGCATATTTGTTGGAGTAAATTACGGGGGAGCGAAGGGGTGGAAATATTGCTGGTCACAACGGATTGGACGAGCGTGGGGGAGGAGAGTCATGCATGCAGATTTTTTCACACGGGGTGGAGTGGTGGGACCGCCAGAGGGAGAAGGAGAGTTTGGCAGGCATATTATTTCCACACATGGAGAGGAAAAGATTTGGAGACGAACGGGTTTCCTGTAGGTATGGGGAACGGTGCATAATAAGTCATCTTGCATGCCGGGCTAGGTATAGTCTCAAGTCATTAAAAACAAACACTCCCAACACATGTTCATATTTCAAGGTGCACTAAATTATTGCATGTGATGATTAAGGCTGGCCATAATGGTGGTATCTTAGCACACGGGAATTAAAGAAGAGAGGGGGGTTAGAGTAACTAGTGTTCATGCATGCATTGGTAAACACATTTTTTGTGGAGAACGACAGCACTAGTTGAGTACTTTTGCAGACTTCAAAAACTATTCCACAATGTGTCAACATTCACAATGTCAAATCAATATTTTTACACTCATTATAAAACGTAGTTCTTATACTGTAATCAGTACTCCCTCCGTCTAGGTGAGCAAGTCATCTTAGGTTGTGCACTCTGACCAAGGAGGAGGGGAAAACGAGAGATCTTAATGTTTATTTGCTAATTAACAGCATTGCATGCAATGAACTAACCACTTCATGTCGTGTTTGGTAGTCTCAAGTCATTAAAAGCATGCACACACACATCTCTTATTGGTTGATATGTCAAGAAACAAGAAACGAGGTATAAGTTAATGCACCGCGCCTAAGTGTTTTGGGAATATTGTATCGAATGAGTGTACTAGTGTGGCTAGTTAATTAATATAAGGTGGTGTTCAAAAAAAAGTATAAATTTGGTCAAACACTTTGCAAACAGTTGACGGGAGTAAAAAGTACGAGAGGGAGTATCATGCATGCGGAGTAGGCAAATAAAATTGCTTGTCTAAAAAAAGGCAAAAAAATTGCTCATTTATAGCCGGTCGAAGTCTCCAAGGGCGCGACCGCGCGAGGGAGGCGAAGGTCGTGGGAGGTGCGCCATTTGACGAAATAAGTGAAGTTACATCCACGCGCCGGCATGACGTGCGAACAGGCAGCAGCTATACCGCCAGGCCTACGATATGGGTCTAGTAGACATGACATCTAGTGGGTCCCGCATTGTTCTCGAGAACTCTTTGGGGGCTTGCAGCCATTTATCCACCGGGCAAGCCAGCAACCCCACGCCGTTCACACGCCCTACTCATCCCCTTCTTCTACCTTACAACAGTTCGCTCCAAGTCGTCCCGTCCTTTCACATTAGTTTGCTCCCAGTATTTTTTGCGGGGTACAACAGTTCAACTTCTCCTAACCCTCCTCCAAAATCCATGGCCTCCCAAATCTCCATGGTCGCCGCTGAGTACCAGGTTAGAGCCATCACCGGCGATTAGTTCATCGTCATCTACACACGTGGATCCGAGATGGTGAAAGCATGGCTTGCTCGCTTCCTACGCATGTTCAACAGTTCAACGGATGAGTGGGTCGCTGGGCTAGATGTTGAGTACACCACAGTCCTGGGACGAGAGAAGGATCTAAAGGACGAAGAGAGGAAGAAGCCCGCCGTGATCCAGGTTTGCGTACATAATGTTTGCTTGGTCTACCACATATGCCATGCCGACGTTGAGTGCCAGGATTTTAAGAACTTCCTCAAGGACAAAAGAGTGAAATTCGTTACTGTAGGCTTTAAGAACGACAGTGATGTCCTGCGTCGGACAGGTCTCGTTGTAGGTCAGCCCTTCGATCTCCAGAAGGCAAGCCTGGTGTCCTCCTCTCAACCTTCAATGCTGACCCTGGCAGCAACCATGATTGATCCTTCGTATGCTAAACTGAAGAAACCTCATCACGAGTTTCATCATGCATGGGAGTCGAAGACATTAGATGAAGATCACATCCTGTACGCAGCAATGGATGCCTACCTTTGTTTAAATATCTACAAGGGTTGGATGAAGAAGCAGAGCTCAGTGTCTGGTTCAAGCAAAGAAGCGTCGGCGAAGAGGAAGAGGAAGAGGAAGAGGGACGAGGACGAAGTCGAGGACGTGGACTCGGACTCCGAATAGGTGGCAGTGTCGTTGCCCATGCTGGTTCTACTCCAGTGTCAAGCGGACTAGTTGCTTATTAGTTTATTTTCAAGGGTGTGTTGTGCTGAGGCCCCAGCAGAACTATATTTATGTTCTTTCTCGTTATTTGAACTCTTTAGTACGTACAGTAGTACTAGTACTATGTCTTACTACTGTTCTTCTTGCAGTTGGTACTACTGCTCGTATCTTCGTGTTCCTACTGTACTTAATACGTTCGTACTAGTAGTATAATTTGGGTCAGTCGATTTGTGAAAGAAGTTCGACGGAGCGAAGGAAGAAGATGGCAGAAGAGGTGGAAGAAGCCCTTCTAGCCATCCATGTTGCATCAAACGGCTCACATGAGTCGACTGACCCAAATTGCTCCTTCAGATTGCAGGATCCACGTGGCATTCAAGGTCTCGAAGGTAGATTCCGCATCCGCACCAGGTTTGCGGGCTCGACGCGCGCGCGACCGGCTTCCGCCGCGACAGACACCATGCGTGCCTCCTCCGCGCGGGCGGAGACGACAATGACATGCTAGTTCCTCCTCGCCGGCGTGCTGGAGCACGCGCTCGTCCTCCTCTTCGTATGCTGCGTGCATAGATGCGGCTCCACCAGTTGCTCGCGTGCTTGGCAGCGTGGCGGCATCGCGAGGAGGGACTGCAGACGGCGTGAGTGGGCGAGCCTTCGGCTTCATGGCACAGGGATGGCGGCGAGACGGCAGTGATGGGCGAGAAATTGTTGGACGGAGCAGGCGGGCGCCGGCATGCGCAACGGCGGCGGCGGCATATTGATGAGTGCGCGTGTGGGAGCTTACTTTAGTTTTAAATATAAGGTTGGTCAAACTTAAAAGAAAACCGTACTAGTACACGTAAACATTAGACTTAGGCAGCGCTTTTATTAGTTAGTACCACAGCCACGATACGGAATCCTGTGCAAGCGCGTGAACCGCGGCCGTGCGGTCGATCGAACGGTGCGTCACCGTGTCGCGCTCGAAGGACTTCCACCGAACCTTTTTGTGTGTGTGAAAACAATCCTCGAGTATTACTCAACTTTTTTTTCCTGTGAAAGTTCTTGACGCTGCAATATTTCTATATATTTGAACTTAGCTGCAGTTCGTGTTTATTTGGATTTGGACGTTTTAGGTGCGCCCTAGTTTTTTTTAATACTGATTTTGTGTCATCGTGTGTGTGACTGAGAGAGAACGTGTGTATGTGTCCATATGTGTGTTGTGGCGGAAGGGCAATGTGGAGATGGTGTGCTTGTGATACAGACATAGAGAGGTGTGAATGTGCAAATGATCATGCATGAGTGAGACATAGACAGATGCCGATACGTTGTGTATACATGAGAGAACGGTCTTCTAGTTTACTTGTGTGTGTGTGTGTGAGAGAGAGAGAGAGGAGAATCTGTAACACAACAACCATATCTCTCAATTCGTCCGTCCCTCGCATGGTTGCATGCAACACATGCGTCAACGCGCACATTTTGACACCCTCACCCGGCCCCTGCCCACCTCAAGGCCCGCACAATCTCTTCGTGAATACCCATTTCTCTCCTTAGGTTTGTTTTCTCTCGATATCTGACACACACACAGACACAGAGAGAGAGACACACGCAACACAACACACACACACACACACTCCCCCGAGCACACAATTCATCCCCATCCAAGGTTATACGGCGACCACTCTTGCTTGTGCTTCTTTGCACCCCAACATGCACAACACCTCAATCTTCAAAGAGGGAAACGAGCAGATCGAAGACGCGACCACACCGCGCTAGAGAATGCGGGGTCATTTGGAAGAAGGGTGATGTGACGACGGCTGACTGACTCCTCCCCCCGCCCTCTCTCTCTCTTGCACAAAATTACCAATCCCTCTTTCCCCCGCACAAAATTGTCAATCCCTCAACCCACGAGATCCTTCCCCTCTCGTCCATGTTTTTCCTGCTCTCTCATCAAACAGGTTGTCTCTTCTCCTTCCACGTATACAAAATCCAGATGCACACGCATCTCATGTATATTACATGTATGCATCTTTCTCACAGACCTAACTTCTTCCTCTCTCTCTCTCTCTCTCTCTGTCTTGTTAGGTTTGATTCCTACTCTCTCGTCCACATACATACAATCTTTCCCGCCCTATCTGCTCCATCTTCAAAAGCTCACTCTGCACGTTTCATTCACACATTGGGATATGTCAAAATGTTGCTTCTATAATGGCTGATGTAGAGTTATGGTTGTTCTTGTTGCATCCTACAAAGTAATAACTATGAAATGCATTTAGATTCTCATTTGACTGGGATTATGTGAGTTTGAGCATGTTGTGAAGTACTATAGACCTTGTATACATCTTGGGATTCGACAATGATTGTAACTATTGAATTGTATAGACCATTACATTCGAAGTCAATAGCCTAATATATTTATTTCACAATTTCAACAAATGATAGTTCACTACAAACTAAGAAAACAAATGTGTACTCCCTCCGTTTTTATTTAAGTCCACGTATTAGCATTGGTCAAAGTCAAGTTTTGTAAACTCTCAGAAAGATTATAACAAAAAATATTAACATATACAATAACAAATAAGTACCATTAGATTCATTATTGAATGTACTTTCACATCATACATATTTGTTATGGTAATTGTTTATATTTTTCTATAAACTTGGTCAAACTTTAGGAAGTTCGACTTCGGTCAAACTTAATATGCAGAGTTTACTACTACTACTCGCTAGTTTCTTAGCCGAATCACTCAACACGCCACAAGGGGAGTCCAGTGTCACAATATCCCGCGACCCTGATTCGAGCAGTGGGAAGTTACCATCATAGCCTTCGGAACAGGCCTACAGATGACGCTTGGTAGGGGCTGTTTTCTAACTTCAGGTTCACCTGACCTAGCCAACCCCACCCCGGCACCTAGAGTAGTACACCTGAATACTCCCCATTTTCTATCCCCACCGCAAAATACACTTCTCCACGGCACCGCAGCCTTCGTGCTCCTCCCCTTTACATCGGCGCACTCGTCCACCGCAGTGCATATGCCTCATCGACAACCTCATACGCCGCACTGGAGCCGGTCCACCGTCATTGTCGTACACGGAGCCTCTTCCCCGACATCGTCTTCCATGGTCTCGGATCTGCTTCCCGAAAGCCGATGCCAAGCGCAGAAGTACCACCGTCATGGACAATGAACTGACTCCCGTTGCCGACCATGACTCATAGAGGCCGCCGCGACCATCGTTCTCCTCCTCGATTGGTAATGTGTGTATTGAATCACTTAGCAGTACATGTGCAGTTCCAATTTTGTTCATACCTACCCTTCAAATTTCCTGGGTGCTATTGTTCCCGTAAAAGTAATTGGTTATAGCCTCCATTGTCCAACAGAATATCAACTTGTAATTGTGCATCGCTCTTGTATCGCGTTGTGCTTGGGTAGGTTTTTCATCTGCAACCAGTAGTGTGGCAAATGATGGAAAGGTTTTTAGAACTAGCAAAATGCCCATGTGTTGCACGCATCAAGATGCATTTGTATGAGTACTTTATCTTGTTGGAGATGCTCTAACATGGAAGACGAGTGCTTTAATGTTGCCCACAAGATGCGCAAGTATTACTAGTAGTATATTTTTCTTGCCATGTTAAGATTTTAAAACCACGAGTGCGAACATGCAGAGGAGCAATGAAGACCAAACACAGGATATTTGGGACATCTTCAAGGAGCGTGGCAAATTAAAGAGGAGCTGCACCAAACCTGTAAAATGAGCTTTGGTAAGTAACGCCCTTTAAATTACTTTCGTGTAGCCTCGTGTTCTTCGATGTGTATATGTTGTAGTTTCTGTTTCTCTTAAGCGTGGTGTTCTTCGATGTGTAATAAGAAGAGTCTTAATCATCCTAATGCTTTCGTTTTTAGCTTGATGTAGGAAGTGGGTGTTCTCACCTTATACTATGTTTTTATTTATTTTTTCTTTTGAATTCACTTCTCCGAGTTCTGTTTATCTGGCTTCTACTAAATGGATCTAGGTTGCTTTGAGTATTGATCTAAAAATAAGTAACTTCATGTCAGGATGCAGTTCCTGCGAAGAGGGAAGTATGGTCAACCTCGAAATCATGTTTCCAAAATGAGGATGGATTACACACAAGGTGCCAGTTCCCTAATGATGCTGGATTAGACACAAGGTGCAAATTCCCAGATGATGCTGGATTACACACAAGCCAGGTGGAGTCGTCAGTTGTTCGTGTCCTCGTGGCATTAGTAAAGGCTGAAAGAAAGCGTGCAGCAGCCCTTGAGAATGTAACTGAGTTCCTGAAGAAGCGAAAAGAGCAATCAGATGCTCTCTTCACCCGAGCCAAAGAAGAGATGGAAGAAGCCAGAAATAAGCTAGCAGAGGCAGAGCAGGCTAGGCGTCTCCTGCTATCTAAAACTGTTGTCAATACATTTCCTTCATAATAGCTAGGTTCAAATGTTTATCCAGTCAGCATGCCTGTTGTGATGTCCATGCATCTACTGATGTGGCACAAAATGTTTTTTTCGGGTCATGTAATAACAGCAATTACTTTCCAAACAATAACAGACGAAGCATTGGACATGGTATAGTTCACGCGCAAGCCCGACATTCCAAGTTCAACTTCCACATCAAACTCATGTTCACAGATATCTGCACATTCATACATAATGTCCACAACCATGTTTCACTTCAAAGCCCAAAAAAATGTGAGGAGAGTTATAAATAAAGAAAATCCTCTACTAGTTCCTGCTACCAGTGCGAGCACAACAAGTCAAGACCATGCGTAAATTAATTATATTTTAGTCATTTTTTGTGTTCTAAAATGCCTGCCGGCTCGCGGAAGGACGTGTTACCGGCACACGCGCGGATTCAATTAAGGCAGGCAGGGCAGTCTTAAGCTGGTTGCACGCGGCGAGGAGGCGTGCTCAGCCGGGCCTGCAGCGAGTGCGGCCCTCTTGGCCGGCGCGCCGGTTCAATGCCTGCGCTATGAGAGGTCGCGTCCGTGTCAGAGCAATCACTCCCTCCAGTCGTTTTTTGTTTGGGTATAACAAAATCTCATTTTCCATTCACATTTTACAAGTAAAGTTTGTGGACAAACTTTGACCCAAAGTACGATGGGGACTAGTAAACCAGAATGGAGGTAGTAGTTTTTTTTAATCGAAGAAGGGTTTGCCCTTCCAATTTTCATTAAAGAAAACCAGCATCTAAATCTAAACCATAGTATTTTCCCTAGAACTACCAGGTTCAACATCTTGCAACATAAACCCATACAACCTCCATCGAAAAAAAACAAACCATACAACCATACGCCAAGGAGGTACGTAGTTTTGGCGGTTTTGATGAGATAAGGGAGGAATGTTGTTGGTTTCAAGATTCGAGAAGTGGTATATGTCTAATTTCTACTCTTACTAGCAAGATGCCCGTGCGTTGCACGGAACATCAGGATCTTGTGGGAGAAAAGGATGAACGAGGG
Source organism: Aegilops umbellulata (assembly GCA_032464435.1). Lineage (NCBI taxonomy): Eukaryota > Viridiplantae > Streptophyta > Magnoliopsida > Poales > Poaceae > Aegilops > Aegilops umbellulata. The sequence continues at coordinate 297,471,939 of CP136056.1, forward strand.
AAGGCCTTATCTGCAAATGTGGTGAAGAGTGCGGGTAAATTGCCATATTTTCCTTCCTATCCATCAGATATAAATCGGACGACCTACATTATAGGATGGCAGGCCCACCATCATCACCAACTCTATTTTTTATCGCTACTCTTATAATAAGCATTGTCGGTGATGATCGTGTGCCTGCCATCCTGCAATATTGGCCGTCCGATCTATATCTGACGGATAGGAAGAAAATTATGGCAATTTTGCAAAAAGATACCCACACCCCTCTCCACATTTGCAAATAAGGCCTTCCCTCGTTCATCCTTTTCCCCCACAAGATAAACTACTCATACAAATGCATCTTGATGTTCCATGCAACGCATGGGCATCTTGCTAGTTGTTGCAAAAAGCCCATGTGTGTGTGAGAGAGAGGGCGAGTGGAGGAGGACGGAGTGCATGTGTGACAAAGACACAAGGAGTGTATGTGCGATAGGTATCAGCTTAAAATGAGGCGATAGTGTGTCTGTGCACGATCGAGAGGGTGTGTCTCAAGAAAGGAAGAAAAATCTACATAGATACAAGGAGCGGGAGAGAGACATGTATGCGATGGTGGAAGCACAAGTGTGCGGGTGTATAAACCTATCTAGAGGCTAGCTAGTCGATAAATGTTTGTGAGAGAAATATGAGTCGGGGTGCAAAAGCGAGAGTTTTGTGTGTGTGTGTAAGAGAGAGATGGTAGTCGGGAAGGGGTGTGGAAGCAGGAGTTGTGTGTGTGTGTGTGTGTGTCTGTGAGAGAGAGAAGGAGACAGTAGTCGGGGTTGTCTGATTGGTAAACAAGTGAATAATGGCAGTCTGGGATGGAGACGAAAAGGAGACCGCAACAAATGGTGTGTCTACAGGAGAGATAGAGAGAGTAATTTTAGTGGTATGAGTCATATGTAGAGACATATAGGGTGTGTGAGAGAATTCCATAGAGAGAAAGACAACGTGAAAGACGAGTGGAGACTATGTGTTTGGCGGTGAAAAAGAAAGCTTAGGTACCGAGTGATACCAGAGAATAGTAGAGGCGTGAGAGATAATGAAAACCGTGTAATGTATAATGATAGGGAGAGTGTGACACTTGTCAAGGGAGACCTCGAGAGACCATGTTTGCGAGGATAGGAGCAACATGAAGTGAGCATGCGGGTGAGCTGGAGAAAAGAGAGTGATAGCTACCTGAAGGAGCATGCATGCGAGAGAGATGGGCGTGAAAGGAGTGAACAAAAAAGGGATTCAAATATTTGAATTCGAGATGATGATACATGTAATCCATACTCGAACCAAAATTGATCTATCAAACATGCATACTCATATGAATTCACGCACATCTATGTTATTTAATATGTAGATATTACTGATATATACATTTTAGTACTCCCTCTGTTCCTAAATATATGGTGTATAGTTTTTGGCACGGAAATTAAAGAACGCACGTGGAGTGAAAATTTCACAAGTTTTGGGCGAGATTACACCTGACTAATTGACATGACAAAATAGAGGAGCTTACATAATATAAGTAAATGTAATCAAATCCCTAAAAAAATTATCTAAATGAGTGGTGCAACGCAATGCACCTTATATTTCGGATTATTTCTCAAAAATCTATACACCTTATATCAAGGAACGGAGGGAGTAGAACATAATTAGGTTAAATTTTTCTGAATTCAACCTTAAGATTTCGAGATCGTTGTATTTGTAAATCATATTATACATAAAAAATGATGTATATAGAATGTAATTCCAATTGAAAATGGATCCCGCCCGAAAAAAAGAATAGAAACGGGATTCAAATTGAGTTGGCACGGTAAGCGTGCACTCTGCAAAATTTGAACGAAGCGGGGAAAGTCGCAGTAACCGCCCGAAACCAAAATCCGCGAGATGGAAATCACTACTGCCTATCCCTGCCACACAAAGCCTATATGTTGGATTTCTATAGGTTTCGATAGGGGTAGGTTTGTAATTTCACCCAAATGTGACATAACCACCTCTCACCCGGATTCATACAAGGTGGGCGCCAAAACACAGAGCGTCCTTGGCCGAAATCGACTCCCTCCCCGATTCATATTCATACACGGTGGGCGCCAAAAACAAACTCTCGTCGGCAAATATTCGGTGTATGCGAGATTACCGTCCTATCCCCAACCGACTAGTGTTGCTGTGATGTAGTAGAAATTCGAAACGGGGGCTAAGTTTGTAAATTTCCTTGCATTTGAGACAAGAGCGCCCTGAATACATGGTTCCCCCCTTCCTCTCTACCTCCCTTTTCCCCATTCGTACTCCGTGGGCGCCAAAACACCCTCTCCACCCCACCCTCCTCCGTCCGCCGCCGTCCGCCACCCCATCCACCGCCGTCCTCCTCCACCATGCCAGAGCTGATACCCCGATGCCGCCGTCCATTACGAGAGATCGACCTCTCTCATCCACGGCTTTGGACCGGGATCCTTGCATCCCGTCCTCTCGCTTCATCCCCGCCGTCGTCCACCTTGCCGGCGCCGCTCCTACGACCGTCTCGTCCACCGCGCCCCGCCGCCACCGTCTACCCTCCTAGATCTGCTTCCACGCCGTCGACAGCCATCGTTGCCGCAACACCGTCAAATTCTCAGCAGATGCGTACACGGCGCCGCACCAGAGGCAGTACTCTTCCGTATCTGCTCAACTTATTTATCGCAGCATGAAAATAGATCGCCACTGCTTCACTCCGATTTCTTGTCTTGGTTGCGAAGTTGCCTTTGTCCGGTTTGCACCTTCTGATCCGCCATGGCACGCTCAACGCCATACTCGCAATGCTCATGGTTTTCCCCTTTTATATTCCACACTAGTTAAATCACAGTAGACTAAATTTCAAAATTGGGTCAGTCGATTTTTCAGAGCTGGGCGGAGTTCGCCGGTGCGATCGAAGGGGCTCTGGTGGGGACGGTGGTTGTGGGGGGTGGTGGTGGGGCCTCGTCAAACGAAGAAAACTCGACGCGGGTGGGGGCGGGGGTGGGGTGGGGGTGGCGGAGGAACACAGGCAGTGGGGCCGGTGGTTCGGCCGGCGGCCCGTGCGGTGTTCTGTATGGGAAGCACAGTATGTTCCTTGTCAGGAAGGGAAGCAGGGACATCTGCAGTCTAACAGTTGATAGAGCTGGCCTGTACGTGATCGATAGGCTTTCCATTACTAGCGGCAATACAACACCATAATTTCTAGCTAGTTCCACTTTCCCGATTTATATATCCTGGTTATGGTGTACCCCTATTATGTACACTATGATCTACCTAGTTGTGGTATGATCTTGTTATCATGGTTTGGCAATAAACTCTCTATACAGTATATTATGAACCTATCATCTGCCAGCTATCCTTACTTCTGGAGCCTATTTTTTGTGTACTTGTGCCAGATTATATAAATGCACGCACCATATTTGTCGGCGTTTTGGGAACATGGGTACCCAGACTTGCCTGCCTACGGCCTGCGGCGTGGCTCAAATGGAGGCCCAGCGTGGCCCATCTGCATCAACACAAGACTCAAGACCCTCGCGAGGGGCCAAGCCTCGCGAGGCGGATGACATAACGCTTCCTCAAGCACGGCCTCCTTAGGCTGGCTCGCGAGGAGACGGAGGGATCAAGGCGGGGTACCTCGCGAGGTGCCCATGACGCAAGCCATGACGATCGAGGGTGCCAGGCGGGCGCCAGCCCGCGCAACGTCCCCCTTTCCTCTTTGGTGCAAAGGGGGCAAGCGCAGGCGAGAGGATCAAGCAAAGGCACCCATTTCGGTGCAACGAGACTAAGACCAGTCCAACGGTGGGAAGGAGGTCACCATGGAGCCCAGGACGGTGTCACCACAGGGCCTTTGGCAGACGAAGACCAACTTTAGTGAGGATAAGTGTACCAGATGTTCCCCTTCAAATTGTCCAATTGTTGGCGCCCTTCCCGCTCAATATTTGGGAAGAGGCCCAGGGCCTTTGCCTATAAATAGTACTAGCCACCCACAGGGTAAGGGGATCGAATCCAGCATCTAGAGAGAGAGAAGGGCGATCGAACTGCAATGACTTAATAAATTGGCACCAAGGCATTGAGTGCCATTCTGGAAGCAATGAAGCTCGTACGCTCCCCACCTGTTGATTCTTGTTCAGAATATCATCCTAATGACTATTCTAACCTCGAGGAGTCAAAGGCAGATGGCCTTTCTTGTTCACCCATCAAGGTGTTTGTTCTAATTTGGCAAGGTTTTATTGATTGCGCGTATCTTGCATATGTTGTCTTGCATTTCTTCTACTTTGTTGCACCGCCATCTGCTTAGTTTACTCATCATATATGTCGAGATGCCATGCCCATCCATTATCAATACATATTCCATCTGTCATCGTACCATGTTTTTCCACTCAAATGTTGTTCTGGTGCATCAGACATCAAAAAGGAAGAGGGTGATTGCCAAACCTGAAGGAGCACGAGCAAAGTCCTTGAAAAACGTGGTGGTGCCGGAGAAATCATACATCACCCCACTTATATTGGTTGTACAACCAGTGACACAAAACGTAGGACCGACTCCAGCAGACTGTACCCATACTTCACTGGCCACACCACTAGCCCCACCACACAGGACCTGCACTCCAGCAAAAGGTATACCGATTTCATTTGCCATAGCACCAGTTGTACCACAGAAAAATCCCACTCCAGCAAAAAGTACAGCAAGTCCACCGGCCAAAGACCTATCCCAACTGCAGAGACGGCCAATTCCTGCAGAGTGGAACCCCATTCCATTTATTCCCAGTTTAAAAGACAACGCTTTCAATGTTGTTAGGGACTACATGCATATATTCCCATCATGGGAAGATTATTGTGAAGACAAAGACCATTTTCACATCTTCCTGTCCAACTTACGTGTAAGTGCTATTATTCATGGTTATTATTTTCCTGTTTTCTGCTGATTGAACACATCAATGATTTACATTACATTGTTGTAACTAGGCGAGGGTCAATCTGGATAGTCATGACGAGCAAAGCTTCCTTGTGCTTTTCAAGGAAGCATTGCAGCAGTATCGGTGTTACCTGAGGAAATCACACTTTGATGGCAAGTCTATAAACGAATTTCCGGTGAAGTCTCTTGTGCTAAATTTAGAAGACATTGAATGGAAAAACCTTGTTATGCACTGGTCTCGTTCCCAGGATGAGGTACTGTCTATGAAATCACATGACAATTTGAACTTCTACTTGTCCGCATGTGCCTTACGGATCTTTTTTGCAGGAAATCTGCTCGAAGAAGAACTCCGGTTTGACAAACGACAGGATATCACAAATATTCTGCCCGCTGCTTTGCTCTTGTTAGTACCTGTTGTCCTATATCACTGTACTTGCATACATACCTGGTTCATTATGTGACAGCAGTATGCATGATAGCTTGCTTATCAATTGTTCGCTCCAAATTATCTGATCTGTATGAATGGTTACATTAGTGTAGAATATATCCAATGCCAATGTTTTTTTAGCTCTGCATTGCTCTTGTAAGTACATGATGTCCTTTATCAGTATACTTATAATGACAGGTAGTTGTTCATGTACCATCACTCTGCAGCTTATTTTCCTTTGCCCTCCATTTTCTACACATCAGATCTATATTTACTCTTACCATAAGGTTGGTACTGAAGAAGTTTAGCTGTGCATTGCTCTTGGGTGTACCTTTTGCCTGTATCGCTGCACTTACATTTATAGCTTCTTGGTTATGTAGCATAACTCTTCATCTTATCTTAAATATTCTCCATTTTTCGTATATTATCACATCTATATTTACTCTTAACAAAATGTAGAATAAAGGCAATGCTTTTGAAGAAGATTCTGTGGTAAACTTCTTGAATTGCCCCCCCATCAGCATGGACAAGGCCTTTATAGAGCCTGTCTTCACCAATAATGTAAGTTTGTCCATCTCAAGCCTTCAAACTTTGTTGTATATATTTGGTTAGGCATGACTGCAACAGCTGTTTATTTTTGGTGTTTGCATCAAATTGCTTGTTTAAAGTTTATTATATGTAGTTCATAAACAAAAGTTCTTCCTTTCTCAATTTAAGTTTTCAGTTGTACAACCAAGTTCCTTCTTCATACCATGTAAATTAAACTATATAGAGCAAGTGATCTTCTTTTGCACTGCATGTATGCTTCTGTTCTTCATCTGTAATCAAGTGGTGTGGTGAACCTACCCACTACAGCACAATGTCATATTCTGCAATGTCTTAACTATGAACAATGTCATATCATTCTACTATTATTTAAACCGTCTCTTTGTTTGCCAATCTGAAATGGTATAAATTGACAGCACACTAACCATTGATACTTATGAGTTCTTGATCTGTAATCCAGTGGTGTCGTGAAGCTGCCAACTCCTTCACAATGTCATTTCCTGCCATGTCTTGACATGAACAATACCATATTGTGTTAATGCAAATTTAAACTGTGTCACTTTATTCGTCAGTAAGAATTGTGATGAATTGTCAGCACTGATACTTTTATGTGCAAAACCTGTCATCTGTCTGCTTGTTTATCTTTCAGAGTGAGGAAGATACAAGTGTTGAACAAGCGCAATCTCATCATCTTGCTCAGGTGCTTGCCCTGCAGCTCCCCAGCAGGGCTAACCTTTCTTGAACTCTATTGAAGTGTTGTCGGTTTTGTATATTATTTTGTCGGCGTGTTTATTTGCACTGGTGGCGATCTTTGATGCCCAGTGTATGTAATCTGCTGTCTGCTTGTGCTTTATTATCATAGTGGCAAACTTTGATGCCCAGTGGATGTAATATGCCGTGATTTCTTTATTGTATAGTCTAGGTTTTTTTCTTATTCACGATGCTGCAGTTATTTTTACTGTATATATATCCTGTCTTTGTAGTAAACCGGCCAAACCGTAAAATTACGGTACATAATCGGGCCGTCATGCAATCACGATGTAGGTTGGGCCTGAAACGTGCCGATCAGCTCACGGGCCGGTAGCAGCCCGAAATGAACCCCGGCCCATGATTGTGCGAATCAAATCACGGGCTTTTAACAGGCCAAAAAATTGTCTTGGTCCTTGTTTGGCCCAATTAGATATCGGCTACGAGCGGGCCGGATGCAAACCGGGCCGTAGTTAGGCCCAACTATATGACGGGCTTTTAACAGGCTGAAATTAATATATGGCCAAAATGTTAAACGGGCCCTTAACATGCCAAAACTAATATCAGGCCGAATTACTAAGTGGGCCTTTAGCAAGTGGGCCCAAAAGCATAGTGTCCAGTTGACGGGCCGAATCTGATATGAGCCATATTTGAGCCCAAACCTCTTAAAGTGCCGGACCTGATCTGGGGCGTAATTTGGCCCAGAACGTGGTAGGCCTTTAACGGGCCGGACCTCATATGGGCCACTATTAGGCCCGGAGTGTGGCAGACCATTAATGGACCGGATCAAATATGGGCCGACATTTGGCCCAAAACATGGCAGGCAGTTAATGGGCCAGCCTACTAGGGTACTCAAAATCTTGTGGGCCTACAGCTTGGCCGACCCATTAATGTTGGCAAAATCTCGTGGGCCTTTAGCTGGGCCGGCCCATTATGATCCGCAAGAATCTTGTGGGCCTTTACCTGGGCCGGCCCATTAGGGCACACAAAAATCTTATGGGCCATTACCTGGGCCGGCCCATTATGGCCCGCAAAATCTTGTGGGCCTTTAGCTAGGCCGGCCCATTATGGTCCGCAAAATCTCGTGGGCCTTTAGCTAGGCTGGCCATTATGGTCCGCAAAATCTTGTGGGCCTTCAGTTGGGCCGGCCCATTTAAACTTGATGGGTCGGTCGACATGTCAACATATCATAGGCGCGTCTCGCCCATTGGATGAGTTGACACGTGTCTCCTCCCGCCAATGATGATTTTACACGTGGAAAATCCCCATTGGTCAGGGTTGTTAACGGGTTATCGGATCCAAAACCCGATCTGATAGCTTAACGGCGTTCCGTTACGGTGGATGCCATGTGTCGGTCACCCTTGACGAAAGCACTTCTGTGACGCGTGATTTATTGTCATGGAAGTGGACACTTCCGTGATGATAATTTTGGTAATGTCATGGAACACTTCTACGACAGCACAGGTATGACTATCTTGATTCTGTCATAAATTTGTCATGGATGTACATGCATGACAAAAAAAGCGACCTACTGTGACAAACACGTATCATCACGAAAGTGTATTTTTTTTGTAGTGTCAAAAGCCGGTATACTACGTATCCACTGTCCTCACTCCATGCAAATCACGGTACCCACATTATCAAAAGATAGCATACGCGGTCTTCATGGCATCCCGGAAACTACGACACTACTTCCAAGAGTGTTCAATTACGGTGGCCTCAGAAGTACCACTCAATGACACAATAAATAACCGCGACGCCACGGGCCGGATTGCTAAATGGGCTATCGAGCTCCTCCCGTTCGACATAACATATAAACCACGGCGAGCCATTAAGTCATAAGTACTGGCTGATTTCATCGCCGAATGGACGGAAGCCGAACTCCCTAAAGAGTACGGCGCGTACTCCAATTGGATCATGCACTTTGACGGCTCTAAGATGCTGGTTGGTCGGGTGGCAGGCTTCGTCCTGACATCCCCCACCGGAGATATAGTCCAATACGTACTCCAAATATTATACACAGACTCCAACAATGCAGCAGAATATGAGGCCCTGTTGCATGGTCTCCGGATGGCAGTCTCCATGGGCATTCAATGCCTAGAGGTGCGTGGGGAATCGAACCTCACAAAATCCCAAATAAATGGGGACTTTGACGCCGAGGACCCAAAAATGGCGGCTTACCGCAACGCCGTCCTCAAAATGGCAGCTTGGTTCGAGGGGCTCGAATTCCACCATGTGGACCGAGAAAACAATCAAGCGGCGGATATCCTCACCCGCATCGGTGCTAAGCGCGACCCTGTCCCACCCAATATCTTCTTGGAAAGGCTGTTTAAGCCATCCGTGGTATGGGAAGGAGAGACTGGCAACAACAGTCCGGACTCGGCCACAACACCAGATACCAAACACTCTGACGTAATTGGAGGCTCTGCCACCAAAATAATGCCTTCGGCCCACGTGATTATGGTTGGCATCGCCCCGTGGACAGAACCCTTCTTGGCCTACCTAACTAGGCAGGAACTACCTGAGGACCCAAACAAGGAAAGTTGCATTGTGCGACGGTCTAAAGCCTACAAGGTCCACGAGGGAGCGCTTTATAAGAAAAGCGCTACCGGAGTACTTCAAAGGTGCATCTCCGAAGAGGAAGGACGGCAGCTTTTGGCAGAAATTCATGCTGGACTTGGCGGCCACCACGCCGCAGCTCGGGCCCTTGTAAGCAAGGCCTTTCGTACAGGTTTTTACTGGCCGACGACCCGAGCAGACACACAGGACCTCGTTCAAGGTTGCGTCGGTTGCCAGCTTTTTGCAAACCAAAGCCATATGCCACCTACTGCTCTCCAAACAATCCCCATCACTTGGCCCTTTGTGGTCTGGGGGCTTGATATGGTCAGACCCCTTAGAGGGGGAAGCCATAAGAAAAAATACTTATCGGTGATGGTGGATAAATTCACCAAATGGATAGAAGCCAAACCAGTTAAAATGGCCGAATCCGGACTAGTGATAGACTTCATATCCGGGCTTGTACACCGTTATGGCGTCCCCCATAGCATCATCACTGATAACGGCTTGAACTTTACAGCCGACGAGGTAAAAACTTGGTGCAGCAACATGGGCATTAAGCTCGATTATGCCTCTGTCTATCACCTGCAAACTAACGGTCAAGTCGAGCGAGCAAATGGTCTTATCATGAGCGGTATTAAACCCAGATTAGTGCGATCCTTGAAGGAATCAGATACGCACTGGGTCGAGGAGCTCGACTCCGTACTATGGGGGCTGCGGACCACGCCGAATCGCACTACCGAATACACACCATTCTTTATGGTGTATGGTGCAGAGGCGGTACTACCCTGCGACATAATTCATGACTCACCTCGAGTGCACATGTACAAAGAGAAAGAAGCCGAGCTTCCTCGGCAGGACAGTTTGGACTCCCTGGAGGAGGAGCGTGACGCGGCAAAAGCCCGCTTCGCATTCTATCAGCAACAGGCTCGACGGTATCAAAGCAGGGAAGTACGGGCCAAAACCTATAATGTTGGCGAACTCGTTCTACGCCTACCGGAGAAGAAAAAGAAAAAGCTCAAGCCCAAATGGGAAGGTCCCTTCGTTATTGACAAAGTTCTGACCGGTGGAGCGTACCGTCTGCAGGATGCATCGGACAATAGACTCGAGCCAAAGCCATGGAATGCAGCCAGACTCCGAAGGTTCTACGCCTAGTGCCGGACTCTGTGTTCGTCTCCTTACCTCTGTCAATTTTTTTTATATCCGTTATCTGTCTTTTCTTTCTTTCTTTCTTCCCTTTTTCTTCACGGCCTTAAAAGGTTAAAATTTGTCTTGACTACACAATTTTGACGCGCTAGGCGTGCTCATTATACCTGGGGGCTTCTTATACAGAAGCTTAATATAACTATATTTCGGGCTCTACGCCGCCCGCACATGTGTTACTTTTCAACATGTACCTTTTCTTTGCCATTATATGCATCGATATGACTTAAGTTTTGGCCAAGCTGGGTTGCCTGGCTCTTGTGTTTATGCCCTACGTTCTCGTTAATTCGGCTAGGGCATAAGGGGAGCACCTCTGTGATTGTTACTGCTGGGTCAGCCGAATGTGTACCTCAGACTGGGTGAAGCCGAAAGCTTGCGTTCTTAAGGGAATATTCGGTCGGTGAACAAAAGATGACTTTTATTTATTGTAATACATGCCCAGATGTTTATATCATGCGTCTCTTTTCGCAGTTCGGACATGCACATTAATGCATGCGTACCCAGGGAAAGGAACCCTTACCAGAACTATTCTCCCTGGAAGATGTTTCTTACTATCCATGTAATATAACATAGCTAGTTGGGTACTTGTCTGTTCAAGCACTTATGACCCCTACGCCTGGTTTCCACGCGTACCCTGGTTTTTACATAACTGAGCAGGTATTCGGAAACACTCCAGACTGTCGGGTCCAGAGGTCGAAGCGAAAAGGTCCGCCATGACAAATGATTTACAATCCGGCTAGGGACAATATATGTCACTTGAAGTACACTGTCACTTAGACTGACTAAATGCTTCTTCTATACCATCCAACAGGCTGTCTATCCTACAATCCTGTTGGGAATACTTTGTGGCTAATTTCACCTGGTCATACACCAAACTGACGGGGATCTCTTTCCCATCAGACCCCACAGGTCTGACCTCGGCCATGTGGTTCGGGTCATCCTTGGTATATCACGTCTTCACCATGGCCTAGGCTTCCCTTGCACCTTGTCGGCAGGCTGATAACTTCCATAATCGGAAGCGTCGCCGCGCTCCCTTGAACATCTCTACAAGTTCCCCCATGCCTCCTGGTAGGGAGGCGGATGGCCACAAGGCTTGGGCAATGCCCTCACTACTGGAAACAGAGAATTTGCCATCAGCCAGCTCTTTGCCATCTGCCAGCTGATGGCAAAGAACGTCTTTGCCATCTGCTTATAAAAAACAGATGGCAAAAAACTGACAGACGGCAAAGAACATGATTGTCATCAGCCAATTCTTTGCCATCTGCTAGTGGATGGCAAAGATTCTTTGCCATCTGCTAGTGGATGGCAAAGATTCTTTGCCATCTGCCAGCAGATGGCAAAGAGGTTGGCAAATCATGTGGCCGTCAACCGTGTAACGGTGTACCGGCCCCACCTCTTTGCCATCTGCCAGCAGACGGCAAAGATTCTTTGCCATCTGCTGGCAGATGGCAAAGAGATGGGGTTATTTTCTTCCAAAAAAAACTGTGGGGTTATCCCCTCCCTCTCTCTCCCCACCCATTCAGGTAAAAAAAATGACCTTCGCATCTCATCCACACACCAAACAGCCCCCGTCGATGGCGCTCTAGGCTCGCCCGCCGCCACCCTGTCGCCGGCCCCGTCGCTCCCCCGACCTGTCCCCGGCCGCGTCGCTCCCCCGCCCCGTCGCCGGCCCTCCCCCGCCCCATCGCCGGCCCTCCCCCGCCACCCTGTCGCCGGATCCGTCGCTCCCCCGCCCTGTCGCCGGACGCGTCGCTCCCCCGCCCCGTCACCGTCGCTCCCCCGCCCCGTCGCCGGCCCTTCCCGGCCTAACCGTGGGTCAGGCCGGCCGCCGCCGGTGCCAAGCCCACGAGAGACGCCACGACCTCCACCGAGCAGGAGCAGCAGCTCACCTCCTCGTGGCGCGGCGCCTACGAGGAGCCGTCGCCGTCACCATCGGTGTCCTCGACGGAGGAGCAAGATCCCGCGGCGCTGCGCGTGGGGATCATCCGGTTCGGCAACTTCGGGCAGTTCATCGCCAGGGGCATCCAGCGGCAGGGCCACGCCGTGCTGGCCACCTCCAGATCCGACTACTGCTCCGCCCAAGGGATTAGCTTCTTCAGGTGACCAGCCATGCCAACCCACGAACCTATCTTTCTTCGATTCCGATCGGGATGCAACTGCAAGGGGATCGATCGATCATGCTGTGAAATGCTGACAACAACAGAAGCTTGGAGGCGCTGTGCGAGGAGCAGCCGGACGTGCTGCTGGTTTGCAGCTCCATCCTCTCCACGGAGTCCGTCGTCCGCGCCATCCCCCTCGCCAAGCTCCGCCCCGACACCATCGTCGCCGACGTGCTCTCCGTCAAGCAGTTCCCCCGCAACCTCCTCCTCGAGGTACTTACATCAGCTACAAATCTTCAACCCAAACTGTACTTACCATTGATGATCACACCAGTACCAATACCACTAGTTGCACGGGCTAGCTATTTTTTCCTAAACAACAACAACAAATCATTCAGATGGTTTAGACTGTAAGTAAATGGCAACAATGTTCAGTGTGAATATCAACAAAGTATAGTTAAACCTGAATGAGGCACCCTTTCATTTTTTTTATGTTGACCAAGTTATTTTTAGATTCTCTATTTTGACATTTGTTGAAAATAAGGTGAGATCCACCTTTTAATTTATTGAAAGGAAAGTGAATGGCCTCTGATGGATTAGTACCCCGTTGTAGATAACAAAGGAGTATAGGTCAAAACATCCTTGAAGGAGCTAGCGAAGGTGAGTAGTGGCCATAACATAGCAAAAATGTGTCCTAGTTGGACTGAATACAGACAATCAATGGCCTATAAGACCCTATGATCTCTCAGCTCACCATGTGTGCAAAAGGAAAATTAATCCATTAGGTTCATGACATTTCATCTCATATTTTTTCTTATAAGAGGGATTATACAGTTTAATACCCTATGACTCCCAGCTCGGCATGTATGCAAAAAGAAAATTAATCCATAAGTTTCATGCCATTTCTGCTCATATAGTTCTTGATATAAGAGAGATTCTGGAGTTTAGTAGAACACGACGTGCACAATTATGTGTTTCCTGTTTTTTAGTACTATTTATTTTGATTTTACTGTACACGAGGGACCATTTAAACTCTTGTGCAAAAACTCCATGCTCGAAAGAAATAACCTATATTGCCTCCATCTGCTAACTTCTGACTGTTCTGATTTAAAATTTATACCAACTCATGTAGCAAAAAATATAAAAAACCCCGTCACAGAACATAGTTCATGTCAATATCAACAACAGTATATGAAATCCAGAGGTAGATACAAATTATGATCCTTCACAGCTATTGTTATTGTTCTGTAACAAACCAAGAATCGATTGAGCTGAATAATCAACATATTTTATTGCTGCATGCAGAGCGGTGCATAAGCACACTTGATGATTGCACCCTGTTATTGTTGACTGAACTTTGTTCTCTCTCTCAAATAATGTTATCACGAAGATTATTTCATTATGAATCTATGTCCTCTTCCTATAGCTTGCATACCTGACTCCCTGGGATAATATAGCACCTTGCAACATGTGTGATAGTTCAATGATTACTTCATCTTTATAGGCATCAAAGAATGTAGCATATGCCCTGATCTCTTTCCTTTTTTATCTCCTAGGGTACTACCGCATCTGAGTAAATATGCATAACTAAAAAACATGTTCACAGGCAGATTACAGAGTCACCAGAATACTTCCCTCCAAAACAATTCAGCTATATGAAGCAAAAATGTTTTTATAGTGCCTCTTTCAAAGTATCAAACTTAACTGTATTGAAGATGCTAATAACATCGTTTTGATTGCTGTTACAGAAACTGGAGATGTTAGTTCAAATTAGAAAACACAATTCCGAGAGCCAATCTGTCAGACTTGAGACTGTATGTACTCTATGCTTGCCCTCTCTCACTGAAACATACACAACTAAACTTTTGCTAAGTGTTTATGAGCAGAAGAAGCAATGCGTAATGCTCATCTCGACTTTATTGTCAATGCAGTTGCAGAGGCAGTTGGAGAGTGCTGATTTCGATACCAGTGCGTCAATATTCACTCCGGAGCAGATCCAAGGGATTGTTGAGAAATACTCCAGTTCACATATTTCAAGAGGTGAGAGATTTACAGACGCTCCACGTCTACCGTCGGGGCGGCGTGCTCGATCTGCAGAGGACACGACGACGACAGGGGTATGTATCCCCTTGAAAGAAAATCAGTTCATAGAGCTTCTGTTTGAGTTTATTGTTTCTGAATTGTTGTCCCTGTTTCATGTTCACTAGAGAAACAAAAAGGTTACAAATTCATCTAATCTCAATGATCATGAAGAGGGGAACAAGTGATATGTATTCAAATTTGTGGTCTTTCGTCTGCCCATGATCTTTCTGGAGTACAGACATTCTTTTTCATATGCCTGCAACATTTGCGTTGAATTTATATGATGTTGCTCCTTAATTATTTACACTGATTGATGTACAACAATATGAGTGCTGCCCTCTAGAGGAGCATAAAGCTCTAACACTATGCGCTTGCTCAAGTAGATCGAGAGCATCAACGCCCGAAGGAGATATGGAGGGAGAGAAATAAGTATTATCCCCATTATTGCAACGCACAGGCTCTTTCTTTCTCGTTCTAGAATTTTTATAACTGCATTTGGGTGGAATATTTTGGTTTTTAAGTGACATTAATTACATTTCGTTCTGCTAATACTTACTTACCTTTTCTATTTGTTGAGACCAAATTTTGAGAATTAAACCAGTAGTGAATTCAATAGAATCTGAGAATCCAATAGTAAAGAGGGATTTGGCAGTTTACTTTACCTGATACATCAATCCCTTGCTCTAGCTGTTGTCTGTAGTGAAAAAGGGATTATTTGGCTTTTAGCCAATGTCTACCCAATTTATTAGAGCAACATATATATTAGTTGGGCCATTATACCAAATTATTTACGTATTTGTGCTCTTTTCTGTAGCAACATATTTTACTGTGTCTATAACTACCTCCCTGTTGCCAACAATAGTCACTATAGCGCTCTTTTACATGTTTCTTTCCACACCCTGTTTTGATTTCTAACTATCTTCTTTACATAGGGACGAATCACATCACAAGAGATACAAGACCTGTTCCTGACTTACGAAAGACAAAACTTGATACTGGTACATCACTGGCAGTGTGTTAAACTTTGCTATTTCATATACATGGAAAATTTCATTCAGATCTGAGTTGCAATCTGGCCATGTATGCAAAGTGGTTTTTTTCTTCAAATTTTGAAGCACACACATGTATTTATTTTGTACCCGTTGCAACGCACGGGCATTTTTGCTAGTATATATATAATTTATTTTCTCAAGGCAATAAAATTAAAATACCCTTTATACGTATACCTTTTGAGTTGAAGCCTAGTATCATTGTCCTAATAAGTTAGAAGCTTATGCTAATTTAGCATGAGGATAGACTGAATTTTTAGTTTACACACGTGATGCTTATGCCTGTCAGTGCATGTGCTGAAGCAGCCAAATCAACATGTTCAACCTAGTGTTAAAACGTACAGTGGAATCACGTGGAGGATCTTCCGCATCTTTTCCCTATATAAGAAGTCAACTACAGTATGGCGCATTCAGTAAAGTATTTGAAAAATAAGTGACATGCACCTCGAAGTTGTGTTTGCTTCATGCAACTACATGGATATACATTATAGCAATCTCACTACAGGAAAAACTTTGTAAGCTGTGTATGTTTCTTCTCACTACATGACCTTATGAAACATCCTACCTATTTTTAGTTGCATCATAATAATCTTCTTCTTCTAGTCTTCTTCTTCTAACTTTCTTCTTTCCCATTTTACAGATTTGCTTAAGATCACGGAAGCTTGGGTTGATGGAGTGCTTGTATTTAGTTTTTGTTTTGACCTTGTGAAACTTGCTACCTATGGATGAAACTGTGTAATATTGATGAAACTATGTATATGTACGGATGAAATTGCTACTATTGGTAACATGTATTGGATATATGTGTTCATGACTATTGGTAATATGTGTTGAATATGCTATATTGGTCATATAAATATATTTGTGTTTGATTTTCTGTGAAAATGAATTGATATAAGAAAAAACAAAATTAAATGGGGCAATATAGTCACTTTGCCATCTGCTGGCAGATGGCAAAGAGCTTTGCCATCAGCTGACAGATGGCAAAGAGGCCACGTGTCATCTACATGTAAAATTTGGGCTGGCCTATTTGGGCTCTTTGCCATCCGCCAGCAGATGGCAAAGCTCTTTGCCATGTGCTGGCAGACGGCAAAGCATGCAGCCTTTGCCATCTGCTGGCAGACGGCAAAGAGCCTGCAGCCTTTGCCATCTGCTGGCAGACGGCAAAGAGCCTGCAGCCTTTGCCATCTGCTGGCTGACGGCAAAGTATGCCGTTAGCCTTCTAACGGGGCTAACCCCGTTAAGAGGCTTTGCCATCTGCCAGCTGATGGCAAAGCCACAAGCTCTTTGCCATCAGCCAGTAGATGGCAAAGAAGCCTTTGCCGATAGGATCTTAGACAAACTGTTTGCCATCTGCTGGCTGATGGCAAAGCCTTTGCCATCCGCCGACCATGCCTTTGCCATCTGCCATGGCAGATGGAAAATTGCCAGATTCCAGTAGTGCCTGCATCACCTGCCGTACTTGTTCGTGCAGTTGTGAGATCTCTGGCAGAAGATCACCCGCAGACTCGGGCATCTCCTTTGCGGGACGACCCGTCAGCATACCTACAGATATAACTCTATTAGTCGGTTTCTTTGCCAAACTCTATAAAAGTTTGTTCAAGCACTTACTAAAAATGCCACGTCGGAGCCTCTTATTCTCCTTTACGGAGTCAGCAAGCCGGGCTCGAACATCTTTCAGTTCAACGCCCAGCCGGGTATTGGCATCTTGGAGATCATTTTTCTCCTGCCTAACCTGCGTAAGCACGTGCTCGCCAGTCTTTAGCTGCCGTTGAGCATGTTGCTCATCCCCTCGCACGACCTCCGGATTCACGCCGGGGTCATCTGCAGAATCTATTGTTAGATTTGCATGTATGCCGAATACTAACTGGTACATGTCATTCTTTTCGATAGAAACAAGTGTTACCAGATGGGGCCTTCTCGGACTCCTTCATTGCGGCAACTGCGGCCCGTAGCTGGGCTTTGCACTCCTCCAGCTCTCGACGCAACTGGGTATTCTTCTCCGTAAGAACCTACGAAAACAACGATCCTTAAATCAGTTGTGCCAACTGTGTCAAGTCTCAGGGGCTACTTATATACATAATTATTAGATTTTCTTACCCGTATATCCTTTACATACTGGTCCGTGGCTCTGGCAAGACCATTTTGAGCAGCTCGGATGTACACGTCTCCTGAGTTGAAGGCATGGAGTGCCTCTTGAGAGAAACAAGCGTCGCGGAGTACAGCCCGACGACGTCTGTGATTCATGGCACTCTCTACTTTGGAATTCGTAGCAGACAACTTATCTGCACCCTCTGTAGGAGGAACACCCGATGTTGGAGCCCGGCTGGTGGAAGCGTGGCCGGCAGGCTCTCCGGATATGATCCGATGAGAGTTTTTCCTGCCAGGAACCATGGACGTTATTATATTTTAAAAAGACGACAACCATGGAGCGGGGTTCTTTTTCATACCTCTGCGACGACGTCTTAGTCCTGACCACCTTCCTTTTAAGCCTACCCGGTTTCGGTGCCCCTTGTTGGTGAGTCACTGCGGGTTCGTCATGGCGACCTGAGGACCTTCCCTGTAAGACACCATATGTGTGCAGTAGGTGAAGTGCGAAAAAAGGGGATCCTTCTCGGAAGTTGGGACTCTGGTTTTACTTACATGCGATGCAGGGAGCAGTCCAGGATAATCGGCTATGATGGCCACCAAGGCATTGCCGCAGCTTAATTGATAGAACGTCATGTCCATGAGCTCCACAAATGTGTCCGGATCTTCTTCGAGTCCGGGGTCAAGGGCCCTGTCAGGGTCCTCTGGTTGTGGAGACGGGCTGTGGACCTCCCTCACAGCTTTTCGCAGTTCCTGCTATGAAATAGCAAGGTAAATACTCATGACGAAGAATGCGGGAAGGTTCGGAGTAAAAAGTAGCAGCTCACCCAGTTTGGGGGGTTGTACATGGAGAATCCATCCCGTGGCTTAATGCGGATGAACTCCTCTTCCTCTCCTTTGTATAAATCGGACAGTATTTTCGCTAGAGTAGTGAGGGAGTCCGGTCCCTTACGACCGCAACGGGTGGCATCGTCTTCTCCATTGAAGTGCCACATGGGTTGTCCCCGATATTGAGGTGGTTGCACCCCCCGCATTATACATATTGACATAACCTCGATTATAGTCAATCCTGATTTGGCCAGCGTTTTTATCCGGCCCATCAGGTAAAGGACCTCTCCGTTATCTTCCTCCTGGGGGCTCCGAGGGCGCCAGCTGCAGCGTTTCTTCAAAGGGGCGTTGTTGAACTCAGGAAGGCCCATCCGAATAGGGTCCGGAATAGGGACGTCCTCCATATAAAACCACTCCGAAGGCTAGTCTTCGGATGTCTTCTTCGGAGTACCGGACATGTATCCGGTCCCGGTGATGCGCCATATCTCGGCTCTGCCCACTTGATATATTGACCCCTCCTGTGTACGGGGTACGAGGCAGAATAGTCTCTTCCATAGCTCAAAATGAGCTTCGCAGCCCAGAAACAGCTCGCAAAGGGCGACATAGCCAGCGATGTGTAATATGGAGGCAGGAGTAAAGTTATGCAGCTGGAGGCCGTAGAACTCCAGGAGCCCGCGGAGGAACGGATGGATTGGAAATCCGAGTCCCCTCAATAAGTAAGGGACAAGGCATACCCACCTCCCCATGGATGGGTTGGGAAAGTGAAAGTGCAACTATCCCTGGGTGGTTTTCGTAATTCCTAACAACATATAGCTCATTGAGCTAACATTGTTCCAAGATTAATATTTCAGGAAAAGCTTAATGAATGGCATGGCATGGATGAGGAAAGTGGACCCCTCAAAATACTAAGGACAAAAAGATTGGCTCAAGCTCAAAGCTCAAGACTCTACATTTTATATTTTAGTGATCCAAGATCACATTGAGTCTATAGGAAAAGCCAATACTATCAAGGAGGGATGAGGTGTTGCTTGATGAGGTTCTTGCTTCATAGTGCTTAGTGATATGCTTCAAAACCCTCAACTACCTTCCCACATCCACATATGACCAAAACCAAAAGTCAAACTCGGCCCCACCGATTCTTTCTATCCGGCGCCATCGAGTTTAGATGTCATAGCCATTGCCACAAACCCTAGGCAAATCGGTCTCACCGATAGGGATCTTGGTCCCACCGAGATGGTGTTGTAATCTCTCTGTTTCCCTCCGTAACGTTTCTATCCTACCGAGATGAGCGATCGGTCCCACCAAGATTGCAATGTAAACTCTCTGTTTCCCTTCTGTAACATTTCGGTCCCATCGAGTTTACCTGACCAACTCTTTGTTTGACTATTACCAAAATCGGTCCCACCAAGTTTGTGTAATCGGTCTCACCGAGATTACGTTATGCCCTAACCCTAACCATATCGGTCCTACCGAGTTGCATCTCAGTCCCACCGAAAATCCTAACGGTCACTAAATTTGCTAAATCGGTCTAACCGAGTTTCTCAATTCTGTCTCACCGAGATTGGTAAATTGTGTGTAACGGTTAGTTTTTGTGTGGAGGCTATACATACCCCTCCACCCACTCTTCATTCGTGGAGAGAGCCATCAGAACATACCTACACTTCCAATACACATTTTCTGAGAGAGAACCACCTACTCATGTGTTGAGGCCAAGATATTCCATTCTCACCATATGAATCTTGATCTCTAGGCTCCCCAAGTTGCTTTCCACTCAAATCTTGTTTCCACCAAATCCATATCCTGTGAGAGAGAGTTGAGTGTTGGGGAGACTACCATTTGAAGCACAAGAGCAAGGAGTTCACCATCAACACACCATTTGTTACTTCTTGGAGAGTGGTGTCTCCTAGATTGGCTAGGTGTCACTTGGGAGCCTCTGACAAGATTGTGGAGTTGAACCAAGGAGTTTGTAAGGGCAAGGAGATCGCCTACTTCGTGAAGATCTACCGCTAGTGAGGCAAGTCCTTCGTGGGCGATGGCCATGATGGGATAGACAAGGTTGCTTCTTCGTGGACCCTTCGTGGGTGGAGCCCTCCATGGACTCGCGCAACCGTTACCCTTCGTGGGTTGAAGTCTCCATCAACGTGGATGTACGATAGCACCACCTATTGGAACCACGACAAAAACATCCGTGTCTCCAATTGCGTTTGAATTCTCCAAACCCTTCCCTTTACATTCTTGCAAGTTGCATGCTTTACTTTTCGCTGCTCATAGACTCTTTGCATGCTTGCTTGAATTGTGTTAAGATTGCTTGACTTGTGCTAAGATAGCTAAAATCTGCCAAATACTAAAATTGGGAAAAGGATAGATTTTTAATTGGTCAAGTAGTCTAATCACCCCCCCCCCTCTAGACATACTTTCGATCCTATAAGTGGTACCAGAGCTTTGGTCTCCATTTGCTTTGATTTCCATAGCTTTTGGTGGTCATAGCCTTGGTTTCATAACCTAGGAGAGTATGGCGTCTAGCGAGGGAAATTATCACCGTAGAGGTCCTTACTTTGATGGTACTAATTTTGCTAGTTGGAAGCATAAGATGAAAATGCATATTCTTGGACATAACCCCGCTGTTTGGGCTATTGTGTGTATTGGCTTGCAAGGTGCATTCTTTGATGGGAGAGAACCGAATCGTGAAGCCACCGCGGAAGAGTTGAAAATGTTGCAATACAACGCTCAAGCTTGTGATATCCTCTTCAACGGACTGTGCCCCGAAGAATTCAACATAATCGGCCATCTTGAGAATGCAAAGGAAATTTGGGATACTTTGATTGACATGCATGAAGGTACCGACTCCGTCAAGGAATCCAAGTTGGATGTGCTTCAAAGTCAACTTGACAAGTTCAAAATGAAGGATGGTGAAGGTGTCGCTGAAATGTACTCTAGGCTTGCTCTTATCACAAATGAGATTGCCGGCTTAGGAAGTGAAGAGATGACCGACAGATTCATCACCAAGAAGATCCTAAGAGCCTTGGATGGAAAATATGATACCATGTGCACATTGATTCAAATGATGCCCAGTTACAAAGATCTCAAGCCAACAGAAGTCATTGGAAGAATTGTTGCTCATGAGATGTCACTCAAGGATAAGGAGGAACTTCACAACAAATCAAGTGGTGCTTACAAAGCCTCATGTGAAGCCCCCACATCATCAAGTGAGAAACAAACCTTCAATGAAGAATTGAGCTTAATGGTGAAGAATTTCAACAAATTCTACAAGAGTAGAAGCAAAGAGAGAAGCTCCCAGTCAAGGTCCTACAATGACAAAAGATCTTCTAGTCGAGAGCGAAACTGCTACAATTGTGGAAGGCCCGGACACTATTCCAATGAGTGTACGGCACCCCACAAAAGAAGAGAAGATTCTCCAAAAAAGAAGAAGTAGAAGAGAAGAATCACCACCTAGAGAAAGAAGGAGTAGAGATGATCGTTATGAATGAAGACCCTCGCGCAGAAGCAAGGATTCAGAAAGAAAGGACAAGTCATCAAGGAGCTACACAAAACAAAGACATCAAGCTCATGTTGGTGAATTGGTTTCCGGCTCCGACTCCGACAATCACTCCGAGAGAAGCTATCACTCCGACTCGAATATACTCAAGATGAAGGTGTTGCCGGTCTAGCACTTGTGTCAACCAACTCCTACGACATATTTGATTCACCAAATGAAGGAATTGGAAGATGCTTCATGTCCAAAGGTCCAAAGGTATAAGACCCCGAGTATGTTGATTTTAATAGTGATGAAGATGACTTGTTAGGTGATGATGATTTACTTGTTGACAACTCTAGTGATGAATACTATGATGAAACATCAATTAATCATGCTAATCAAGATGAAATGAATGACAATGATAAGGAGAAGATTGAGTCTCTAAATAAGGAGCTAAACACTCTTAAGTTAGCTCATGAAACTATCTTAGGAGATCATCGAGAACTTTTAAGGACTCATGAGAAATTACGTTTTGAAAAGCTCAACCTTGAGCAAGAGCATGAGTTCTTAAAGGCAATCAATGATGATCTTCGCAAGAAAAGCTCTTCTTACATTGCCAAGCGTTTACTCTTATCCACTTACATGCCTCAAGTCAAGTCTAGTAACAAGAACAAGAAAGATTCTTCCTCTAGTAGTAACAATAATCATGCTAAATCCAATGTTGTTGCTTCTAGTAGTTCTCTTGATTCCACTAATCATTCTCTTAGCCAAGTTACACTTGAGCAAGAAAATAGCTTATTGAAGGGAATTATAGAGAAAGGTGTTTATAAGAGCCTTGCCGGGAGTATGCAATTCGAGGAGATTGTACGCAAGCAAGGAAGGCATCGGAAGAACCAAGGTGTTGGTTTTGAACGAAAGTTCAATGCCAATGGAGTTGAGTGGGAAGAAGATCAATACCCCAAGACGAAGTTTGTTCCTCAACAAGAGAAGTATGATCCTACTTCTTTCAAAGGGACACAAGCACAAGATGATCTTCCACCACAAGACCACAAGCAAAAAGGCAAGGACAAGCTTCAAGAGGAAATTGATGCATTTGAAGAAGCTCCTAAGACCTTGGTCAAGTGGGTTCCCAAGACTACATCAAGTTCCACTTCATCAAGTACAACTACAACTCCGAGGATTCCCAGCAAGATGGTGTGGATCCCTAAGAAGAAGAACTAGAGAGTTCTTGAGGGTGACTCCGCCAACATACTTCACTCTTATCATTTTGGCAAGAACAAGTGCAATCAACTTCCACATCTTGCACTAGTTCAAGGATTCACAAACCCTCTTGTTGGTAAGAGGTAACCTAAAGCTTTCATAGACATCATCTTGTGTGTGCATCACTCTATGTCTATGGATATCCTTGTTTGTTCCTTGTGGGACTAACCCGTGTAGGTATTGAAAGTGCAACTCACTCCAAAGGATAGCTCCAAATGATCTACATCAACATTGAGCATCCACTTCTTCAACATCTACATGAAGTCATCATCGACAAAACCCAAGGTTAGTTCATCCCTCTTGGGGGGGATGTCACATCTAGGGGGAACTTTACTCTAAGAATTGAGCTAAAGCAACTCTAACGGTGTGATAACAACAACGCTTTATGTAAAAGTCGTAACCCCACTTGTGCTTAAACAATGAGTATGACCTACGATCAAATGTTCTCATTTGACTCCTAAGTCATTATACTCATATATAGATGACCTAGTCATCACCAATTGCTTGATAGATGCTAGAATTGGTTGTGCATGCTTTGCCACATATTTCAATTGCCATTTTATTGTGTGAGCATGTTGGTTGCATAATTTACTCATTCAAGGACATCCACTTCTTGTTTTGATTGATTGGTTTCTTTTTCTCTTGCCAAGTGGATGGACAAGAATGCCTAAGAACCTTCTCTAGCTATCTATGCTTTTCTCGTCTCAAACTCTATTCATGCTACATCACAAAATTTGATCAAGTCAGATTCGAACCACTCTGTGTGAGGAGCACTCGGAGTCCCCGATTCGTCATAGACTTAAACTTCCAAAACTTCTTTGTGCGTTTTGGTCTGACCGATTCACCCATTTCGGTCATACCGAGATCACTAAGTTGATCTAGGTTTTCAATCTCAGTGCAACCAATTTGAACTTTTCGGTCACACCGAGTTGCAGAAGCTGCTTGCAGTTATGCATCTCGGTGCCACCGAGTTGTTCCACTCGGTCACACCGACAGGGTCGGGCTATATATACCCACGGGCAAAATTTTGGAAATTTTCTCCGAACTCTTTCGCCCGCGCTTAGCCCGCTCTTCCTCCAGGGTCTCCGGATCGCCGTCCTCGTCGCCAGTTGCCTCCTGCCACTGGTCTCCGCCGCCGTCAATAGGAATCATCCCCGTCGTTGCCGCCGTAGCGAGTTCATCACCGAACTAGGGTATGAACTTGGTCACTGTGCTATCCTTATCTGATTCCTAGCGTATTGTGTTCGCCGTGAATCTTGCCACAATTGAAACTATCTTATCCAGTCAAAAACACTCCGTAGATTAGAGATGACTTGAAAATTTAGGGTTAAGTTTCCGCCGAAACCATCTCGGACCAACCGAGTTGTGGAACTCGGTACCACCTATTCGGCTCAGGCCATTGCAATGCGATTCTCGGTCTGACCGAGAATTGAAAATCGGTGTGACCGAGTTCAGGATTTTGTGTAACCCTAGCAGTCTCGGTGCCACCAAACTGTGACTCGGTCTGACCGAGTTCACTAGTTTAGGTTCCAACAGCTGCTTCGGTATCACCGAGTTTACAAATCGGTTGATCCAAAATGCGTTCTGAGGAAAACTAAAACTAAGTTTTTGATCCATTCTTTTGCAAAACCTCTGTATTTTGTGATGCTCATCCACTCTACCTCATCTATAATCTATTCACAGGGTCAGTTGTCAGAGATTGCATCATGTTTGAAGAAAGTGACAGTCAGAACAAGTCTGAGGAGCAGGTTCACATGAGTGAGGGCACTAGTCCCTCTAGCAGCTCAGATGATGGAAGAAGGAGCACCCCAAGCAACCTACCCAAAGCTGCCACCAGGGCCAGAAAGAAGAAAACTTATGAATCTGAGGATGAAGACTATGTGGCAGTTGAGGATGAGGCCACTTCCAAGAAGAAAGTGCTTAAAAAGGAGTATGGCTCAGCTGCAGCCACTAAGCCAGGTATGCAGAAGAAGGCACCTGCAAGATGGATTCCCACTTCCAAACCTAGGAAAGTTGCCACAGGTGAGACAATGGTGTTCACTCTTGAACCCAAGGAAGCTGGAGATGGCAAGAAAAGGAAAGAGAGGGTCAAGAAGACCATGGCCAGAGTTCTTGGCAATCCCTCTATGAGGAGAGACTCTGAAGAGGAAGAAGAAGAAGAGGTTGCTGCACCAGCACCCAAAGCTCAGAAGCTTATGGGTGATGCTATCAGGTCAGGGGCTGCTTCATCAAAGCCGAAAGAAGCACCCAAGGCTGCCTCCAAGCCCAAGACTGCACCAAAGAGGAGTACCAGGAACATTCCAACTGCTGAGAAAAACAAGGCCCCAGTGCCTGAAACTGTTGCTGAAGAAGAAGATGATGAGACACATGTTTTGAGGAAGTTAAAGCCAAAAATTCCAGATCATAATGATGCTCATCCTGTAGCAGAAAACATGAAGATCAGGAAGGACTCATGATTGAGGCTATGGAGAGAGTCAGATCCATATGCCACCAGGAGGAGAACTGCTGTGGACTACAGGTTCCATACCAAAGAACAGCAGGATTTTTATGAGACAGTGTTGCTTGACAAGAAACCAATAGTATGTGACATGAGATGGGTCAACTGGGAGTACATCAAGGAGAATGAAGAACACTATCCAGGAGTATATGAGAGTTTCAAAGCTTGTGGAGTTGATGAGTTTGTGGCTCAGAAGCTCACAAAGTGGAATGATGAGCTTATCATGCAGTTCTACTCCACAGCTCACTTCTACCTAGATGGCAAGATAGTCTGGATGTTTGAAGGCACTAGATACCAGTCAACAGTAGCTGAATGGTCTCAATTGATCAATGCTCTTGAGGAGAATGAAGATGACTTGGATGTCTATTCCAAGAAGAAGAAGGATCACAACTCCATGGCTAGCATGTACAAGGAGATTCCTGATGCAGATCTTGAGACTCACCAAATTGGATCAGTGAAACACCTGCTGTCGGGACTGCCTACTATCAATTGGATCCTCAGGCACACTCTTCTGCCCAAGTCTGGTGATCACAGAATGATCAGAGGCCACTGTCGGATTTCGGGGGTTCCGGCAGACCCTTGAGGTTCGAACTCTGGGGTGCGCGCGGAGATTACGCCCTCTACCTCTCCGTCTCACAAAGATCTAAACTACTGAAAGAACATCACAAGAGACACAAGGTTTATACTAGTTCGGGCCACCATTGTGGTGTAATACCCTACTCTAGTTTGTGGTGTGGTGGGTTGCCTCTTGGGCTGATGAGGATGAACAATACAAGGAGGAACAGCCTCGCGAGGGTTTGCTCCTGGCTGGGACGATGAACTGCTAGCAGGAGTTCAGCCGCTCTTCTCTCTCTCTCTCTTACTGATTCCTTGCTTGCCCAGGTTTTGGATTGCACGATAGCTCTGGGTCTTTTTTTTCTTCCTCCTCTCCCCTGGGGGTGGCTAGTCCTATTTATAGGCAAAGGCCCTGGGCCTCTTCCCAAATATTGAGCGGGAAGGGCGCCAACAATTGGCCATTTTGAAGGGGAACATCTGGTACACTTATCCTGACTAAAGTTGGTCCTCGCCTGCCAAAGGTTCTGTGGTGACGCCGTCCTGGGCTCCACGATGACCTCCTCCCCACCGTTGGACTGGTCTTGGTCTCGTTGCACCGAAATGGATGCCTTTGCTTGATCCTCTCACCTGCGCTTGCCCCCTTTGCACCAAAGAGGAAAGGAGGACACCGCGCGGACTGGCGCCCGCCTGGCACCCCTGGTCGTCATGGCTTGCGTCATGGGCATCTCGTGAGGTACCCCGCCTTGATCTCTCCGCCTCCTCGTGAGCCAGCCTAATGAGACTGTGCCTGAGGAAGCTCCGCGTTGTCCGCCACGCGAGGCTTGGCCCCTCACGAGGGTCTTGGGTCTGGTGTTGATGAAGATGGGCCGTGCTGGTCCCCCTTTAAGCCACGCCGCAGGCCACAGGCAGGCAAGTCTGGGGACCCCCGTTCCCAGAACACCGACAGTAGCCCCCGGGCCCAAGGCGCACACGGACTTGGCCGTGCTGAGAGGCGAAAGGGCAAGGGCGAAGCGTCGCGGGCCCTAACAGCCCGCGGCCTTGGGCGCCGCATGGCGGTTGATGGGACGTGGGCGTCTCCGCTTCCCCACGACGCCTCGGTGATCGCGCGGATTGGACAAGTCCCTGCATGCAGATCGTGTCATGATTACCTGTGATCGTGGAGGCCCACGGTTGGCCTTCGCCGGCTATAAGTACGGCACTGCGCGTGCCCTTCTAGTCCATCTCTCCTTGCTTCTCCTTCTTCTCCATGGCTCCATCGAGGAGGTTCTCGGCTGCAGAGAAGGGAAGGCCCGCCAGGTTGAGCCTGCCTCTCCCCCGCCCAAGCGCGGCCAAGGGCGCCCTCGGAAGCATCCCGTGGCCGTGGCCGCCACGGCAGCTTCCCGCGGCTGTGGAGATGGTTCTCAGCGTGGTGACGGGCGAGCTGCTGCGGTCGGGGGACGCGCTTTGGTCGCGCGCTCCCCTAGGCCGCGCTTTTGCGTTGCGGAGGTGCTGCCGGAGTTCGTTGTATGGTCGGCGGAGCCGACTAGCGCCCGGCTCCAACTCCCTCGCTTCCTCCTTGGTGGGCTCCCGGCCAGCGCCCCGGGCGGCCTCTGGCTTCAGGCCGACGGCTGCTGCAGTCGGGCCTCATGGGCTGCAATGGAGGTCTCCGCCACTGGGAGCTTGGCCTTGACTCGTGGTTGGCAGGCGTTCGCCCGTGCTCGCGGCCTGGGGCGTCGGTGCACTCTGCACTTTAGGTTTGATGGCGATGCCACCCTCTACGTGAGGGTGTTTGGGGAAGATGGCCGCCGCACAGGGTGTTGCCCTGAGGACGACGACCGCGGCCGGGGACCCAGCCCCGACGACGATGGAGGAGACAGCGCCCGTGTGTTTGGCGGCACTCAAGGCTCCCCAAGCTTCATCGACTCTTCTTCAAGCGACTCTTACAGCGGTGGCCGCAGTCTGCCCCCTCGCCATCGCGTCTGCTTGGGTGGCGGCAGTACGTCCGCCCGCCGTCGCGCCCCGGTGAAGCGCGAGAGGGAGTCTGCTTGAGCCCCGGAGGCAACTCGAGTCTCCTCCGCAGGCCGGTGTGAGGCGAGCCGCACCGGACTTGTCCTTTCTTTTCCTTTTGTTTCCTGCGTAAAAGAAAACAGCTGCGTGGAGCCCCGCGGGGGCATGTTCGGGGTTATTGCTGTTAACCATTGCCTTGGTTCCGTTTTCGTGCCCTTCGGCTGTGTGTCTGCACGTAGATAGTTCCCGGCCCCAGCCGTAGGGGGGGTGACCGACCCAGGCCCTGTGTGTGTGTCGCGTTGCCCGAGGGGCACGGACTGGAGGGGTGCTCCTGTAACGGGCCCAGGTCGTGAAACCTTCGAATGACTAGAACAGGAACACTCGCCAGGGCGCCCGGCTATCCTCCCTCGCGAGGCCTTGCATAAGAGAAATCAAAGCAGGAGAGTAAAAATCGACGAACCACAAACCAACAACGGCAATAGTTTCAATAAGACTTCAAATGCGAACAAACAAGCCAACTGCGAAAAGCAAATGAAAAAGCCGCGTCCGGCACCTAATCTAGTCTTCGACGTCTTCTCACAAGCGCGGAGCTAAGTGCTGCCAGTGGGCGTGGGAGGGAGCCCCAGGGCCTGAGGCCGGCGCTCCTGAGACTCCGGGGCGTGTACAACCCCAACTCATTATTACGTGAGAGTGTCACGGGCGGCGAGCTTCACAGGCTCCGGGCCTTTATTCTTAGGGGAAACGAGCTTCACGGGCATTTGCCCTCTTCACAGGCTCCGGGCCTTTTCCAAGACGCGACAGCTTCACAGGCACTCGCCTTCTTCACAGGCTCTGGGCCTTCTCCAAAAAAGGATAATCTTCACAGGTGTTCGCCTTCTTCACAGGCTCTGGGCCTTTTCCAAAAAGGGAAGATCTTCACAGGCTCTGGGCCTTCTCCAAAAAAGGATAATCTTCACAGGCGTTCGCCTTCTTCACAGGCTCTGGGCCTTCTCCAAAAAAGGATAATCTTCACAGGCGTTCGCCTTCTTCACAGGCTCTGGTCCTTCTCCAAAAAGGATAATCTTCACAGGCGTTCGCCTTCTTCACAGCCTCTGGGCCTTCTCCAAAAAAGGATAATCTTCACAGGCGTTCGCCTTCTTCACAGGCTCTGGGCCTTCTAGGGGTAGAACCTGCGGAGGTGCTGGATGTTCCATGCGTTCAGGATCGGCTCCCCCTCCTGAGTCTCCAAGCGCGCGGAGCCAGGCCTGGAAACATGAACAACCTTGAACGGGCCCTCCCACATGGGAGAGAGCTTGTGCAGCCCCTCCCTGGAGAGAACCCGCCTGAGCACGAGGTCTCCTACTTCGAGAGTTCTGGGGCGGATGTTGCGGCAGTGATATCGTCGTAGTGCCTGTTGGTACCTCGCCGCTCGTAGCGCGGCTTCTCGGCGGCGTTCCTCCCCCAGCACGAAGTCAATCCCCCGCATGGCGTCCTGCTGCGCCTCGTCGAACGCCAGGACCCGTGTGGAGCGACGTCTGACCTCGTGAGGGAGGACTGCTTCGGCTCCGTAGACCAGGAAGAACGGGGTCTCTCTAGTCGGCTTGGTCGCGGTTGTGCGTATGGACCACAACACGGACTGAAGCTCATCGTACCAACCTTTGCCGCAGGCCTCCAACTTCTTCTTGAACGTCCTGGTCTTGAGGCCCCTCAGGACCTCCGCGTTGGCTCGTTCGGCCTGGCCGTTGCTTCGCGGGTGCGCCACCGAAGCGTAGCATATCTGCGTTCCAAGGTTAGTACAGTATGTTTTGAAGAGGTTACTGGTGAACTGCGAACCGTTGTCTGTAATGATGCGGTTCGGCACCCCAAACCGGCTCACGATGCCCCTGATGAACTTGACAGCGGAGCCCGCGGGAATGGTGCGGACGGCCTCTACTTCTGCCCACTTGGTGAACTTGTCCACGACGACGTAGAGGTAGCGGTAGCCCCCTGGCGCCCGAGGAAACGGGCCCAGGATGTCCAGCCCCCAGACTGCGAACGGCCACGAAAGGGGTATAGTCTGCAGGCCTCCTGCCGGCTGATGGATCTGCTTGGCGTGAAATTGGCAGGCCTCACAAGCCTTCACCAGTTCGGCAGCGTCGTTGAGTGCGGTGGGCCAGTAGAACCCACTACGGAATGCCTTACCAACAAGGGTCCGTGATGACGAATGGTGTCCACAGTCTCCGCCGTGTATGTCCTCCAGCAGTTCCTTTCCTTGCTCCCTGGAGATGCAGCGCATGGATACATCGTTCGGTCGCCTCCGGTAGAGCTCTCCATCCCTGATGCAGTACGCCGTGGCCTGCCGTGCCACATGCTCCGCTTCCTCCTCCTTCTCCGGCAGGGTCCCTTGTGTCAGATAACTCCGGAGCTCCGTGATCCAGCACCCCTCCTGTGGTTCCATCGTTAGGAGCAGGCGTGCTCCTGAACTTGGGCCGCAGACCGGGGCTCCCAAGGCAGGTGGCTGGGGAAGTTCCTCTCGTGGTTGAGCCATGTTTGACAATGACGGCAGGGCCGAGGGCTTGAAGAGCCACTCCTCAAAGACGCCAGGCTCCTGAGGCAACCGCCTGGATGCCCGCCTGGCGATGTTATCAGCCTCCTGGTTGGTGCCACGGGGCACGTGCTTCAACTCCAGCCCCCAGAACTGCTTCTCCATCCTGCTAACCTCCGCTAGGTAGGCCTCCATGTGCTAGTCTTTTGGCTCGTATACCTTGTTGGAGAAATTGACAAGGAGCTGCGAATCGCCCTTGATGGTGAGGCGCTTCACCCCCAGGGCGGCTGCGGCCTTCAAGCCCGCTATCAAACCTTCGTACTCCACTATGTTGTTGGAGACCTTTTCGCCCTGCTGGAAACAGAGCTGCACAGCGTAGTAGAGCTTGTCCTGGGTGGGCGACACCAGCACCGCCCCAGCCTTGCGCCGTGCCTGGAGAATGCCCCATCGAAGTACATGACCCAGCCTTCTGGCGCCTCGCTCCCTGGGGAGAGGGACCGATCCTCGTCGTCCTTGAGGCCTGGTGCCTCCGTCCATTCTGCCACGAAATCTGCCAATGCTGCTCCCTTGATAACCCGGGTTGTGCTGAACTCGAGCTGAAACGCCTGCAGTTCTATGTTCCACTCAGCGACCCTTCCGGCTGAGTTAGGGCTCCTGAGCACTCTCTCCAATGGATATGACGAGACGACCTTGATGGGGTGACCCTGGAAATAGTGCCGCAGCTTGCGCGAGGCCACCAGTAGCGCGAGGAGGAGCTTTTGAGGCATGGGGTACCGGGACCTTGCATCCCATAACACCGTGCTGACGAAGTATACTGGGTGCTCAACAAGGCTGAGTGCATTAGTGCTCGCGGCGCCCTCCGGAGGCAAGGTGCCTCGCGAGGTGACGAGGCCTCTGGAGGCGGACCATCCAAGTGAGTGGCCTCTCCCGCTTCCGGTGCACTCTTTGGCGGCTGATCTTCCTCAACCGCGGTAGCAGTTTCTGTGGGCCTTCCTTGTTCCTGTTTTGCCTTGTCTCGGGCTGCTGTTGTGGTTCTGATTTGGCGCTCCTCCCTAACTGCCACCAGGGCTGCGCTGGCAGAGTAGGGAGTGGCGGCGAGGTAGAGCACCAGGGGCTCTTGAGGACGCAGAGCCACCATAACTGGGGACTGGTCAGGTATCTCTTGAGATCTCGAAACGCCTTGTCTGCCTCTTCAGTCCATTCAAAGGGCCCCTTTTTCTTCATTAGCTGGAAGAAAGGCAGCGCCCGCTCCCCCAGTCTGGAGATGAAGCGCCCTAGCGCGGTCACGCGTCCAGTGAGCTTCTGCATTTCTCTGAGGGTCTTTGGCGGGCTCATGTCCTCGACCGCCTTGACCTTCTTCGGGTTAGCCTTGATGCCTCGATGGGATACGAGGAAACCCAAGAGCTTTCCTGAGGGGACCCCGAACACACACTTCTCTAGGTTGAGCCGCAGGTTCACTGCGTCGAGGCTCGCGAAGGTTTCCTCCAGGTCTTGTATCAGGGTCTTGGCCTCCTGAGACTTCACCATAATGTCATCAATGTAAGCTTCGACATTCTTCCTGAGCTACGGGCTCAGGGTGATGTGCATCAGCCGCTGAAAGGTCGCCCCCGCGTTACGCAGCCCAAATGGCATGCACGTGTAGCAGTACACCCCGCACGGGGTTAGGAAGGTTGTCTTCTCGACGTCTTCCACCGCCATCTTGATCTGGTGATACCCAGAGAAGGCATCCAGGAAACATAGCAGGTCACACTCTGCGGTGGAATCGACGATCTGGTCGATGCGGGGGAGCGGGAACGGATCTTGCGGGCATGCCTTGTTGAGGTTGGTGAAGTCGACACACATGCGCTCCTTCCCTCCCTTCTTGGGCACAACGACAGGGTTGTTCAACCAATCCGGGTATCGGACCTCGCGAATGACCCCAGCGGCTTCCAACTTGCGGGTTTCTTGGACGATGAAGGCATGTTTTTCAGTGGACTGCCGCCTTGCCTTCTGCTTCACGGGGTGCACGTTTGGGCACATGTTGAGGTGATGCTCGATTACGCTCCTGGGGATCCCTGCCAACTGATCAGGCTCCCAAGCGAATACCTTCTTGTTTGCGCGTAGGAACCTGATTAGGGCCTCCTCCTGCTCGGGCTTGAGGTTGGCGCCTATGGTGAAAGTGGCACTGGAGGACCCGTCCTCGTCGACAGGTATCTGCTTGGTTTCTGCCCTGTCCTGGGTGAACAACTGCTTCTTCTTGGCGGGCGCAGCCTCCTTGGGCTCGGGGGTCCCTGAGTCGGCGGGCTGTGCCGATGCCGCCGTCTTGAAGGCGAGCTTGAGCACCCGCAGCGCGTCCCCGGTGTCCCCGTGCACGGTGAGGACACCACTGCTCCCGGGCATCTTCATCAGGTTGTACGTCGGGTGCGTGGCGGCCATGAACTGGGCTAGCGCTGGGTAGCCGAGGATGGCGTTGTAGGGGAGGCCGATGGGGGCGATGTCGAAGTCGACCATCTCCGTGCGGAAGTTGTCGTAGGTGCCGAAGGTTACTGGGAGCCGGATCTGTCCCAAGGAGCTGGATGATCCGCCCCCAACGCCTGAGAAGGGCCGGCTGGGCTGCAGCCATTCCAAGGGTATGCAGAGGATATTGAAGGCCTCAACCGAAAGCACGCTGAGGCCCGCGCCACCATCGATGAGAGTTCTGGTGACGGCCACCTGGCAGATGGTGGGGGTGCACAACATGGGGAGCGCGCCCGAGCTAGCCGAGTTGGAGGGGTGGTCCTCCGAGCCGAAGGTCAGGCCGGCCTTGTGTGCCGCCCGGTCCGGGGGAGCCCACTGCCGCGCGGAAACGGCGCTGACCCGGCGAACAAACGGCTAGACGTGGCGACTTGTGGGCGGCGCCTGCGAGCCGCCTAGGAGGGCCGCGACGACCGGGGGTGTTGGTGTGGCGGTGCGGCCGTCTTGCCGCAGGGACGGATGCTGAGACAATGCTTGCTGCTCGTTCCCCGCCGGGCCGGTGGTGGCGTTGGCGACGGGTGACGGGGAACGACGAGGACTCCCGCCGACGGGTGCCGTCTGGGCGACGCGGGAAGCGATGGCGGCCCAGCACTCGGCGCGGGCCCGACGAGCGTCGGACATGGACGCGACGATCGGAGGAGAGCGGAGCGGCGGAAGACAAATTCCGGCGCACCCTACCTGGCGCGCCAAATGTCGGATTTCGAGGGTTGGACCCCGCGCTGGGCCCGACGAGCATCGGACATGGACGCGACGGTCGGAGGAGAGCGGAGCGGCGGAAGACAAAGTCCGGCGCACCCTACCTGGCGCGCCAAATGTCGGATTTCGGGGGTTGGACCCTGGAGGTTCGAACTCTGGGGTGCGCGTGGAGATTACGCCCTCTACCTCTCCGTCTCGCAAAGATCTAAACTACTGAAAGAACAACACAAGAGACACAGGGTTTATACTAGTTCGGGCCACCATTGTGGTGTAATACCCTACTCTAGTTTGTGGTGTGGTGGATTGCCTCTTGGGCTGATGCGGATGAAGAATGCAAGGAGGAACAGCCTCGCGAGGGTCTGCTCCTGGCTGGGACGATGAACTGCTAGGAGGAGTTCAGCCGCCCTTCTCTCTCTCTCTCTCTTACTGATTCCTTGCTTGCCTAGGTTCTGGATTGCACGATAGCTCTGGATCTTTTTTTCTTCCTCCTCTCCCCTAGGGGTGGCTAGTCCTATTTATAGGCAAAGGCCGTGGGCCTCTTCCCAAATATTGAGAGGGAAGGGCGCCAACAATTGGCCATTTTGAAGGGGAACATCTGGTACACTTATCCTGACTAAAGTTGGTCCTCGCGTGCCAAAGGTTCTGTGGTGACGCCGTCCTAGGCTCCACGATGACCTCCTCCCCACCGTTGGACTGGTCTTGGTCTCGTTGCACCGAAATCGATGCATTTGCTTGATCCTCTCGCCTGCGCTTGCCCCCTTTGCACCAAAGAGGAAAGGAGGACACCGCGCGGACTGGCGCCCGCCTGGCACCCCTGGTCGTCATGGCTTGCGTCATGGGCACCTCATGAGGTACCCCGCCTTGATCTCTCCGCCTCCTCGTGAGCCAGCCTAATGAGGTTGCGCCTGAGGAAGCTCCACGTTGTCCGCCACGCGAGGCTTGGCCCCTCGCGAGGGTCTTGGGTCTGGTGTTGAGGAAGATGGGCCGTGTTGGGCCCCCTTTAAGCCACGCCGCAGGCCGCAGGCAGGCAAGTCTGGGGACCCCCGTTCCCAGAACGCCGACAGCCACTCCATCAATCTGCTACATATATTTGATGTGCCACAAAAGTTCAAGGTCATGAGTCTTATAGTTGAAACTATCAAGAGGACAGCTGCTGACCAAAAGAGAAGTTGTGGCTATGCACCACAGATCCAGGAGTTGATTAACTCCAAGATGGGCACGGGAACATACTTGTTGGACAAGGAGCACATGCCTATCTATCCAGATTTTGAGGACAACCAAGTGGTTATGAATGAGGATGAACCATCTTCTGTGCAAGCTCAAGCAAAGAGGGAGAAGGCAAAGGCTGAGAAAGCTGCAAAGATGCCAACCATGGAAGAGGCATCTCAATATCTTCTGAAGAGCAAGCAAGATCAGCTTGGCTACTTGATTGCATCCACCCTAAGGATTGAGAAAGGGCTGGCCACCCTGACTCAAAACCAGGAGAGCTTGGAAAGGATCATGGAGCAGAAGTTCTATGACATGGATGTGAAGGTAACTGAGATCCAGTCTGTTGTGGAGCAACTTCAGGATGATATGCAGGAGAGGAAGGGCAAGACAACCACTGAGGCATTTGCCAGAGTGCCTAGAGCTCAAAGGTCAACTGCAGTGCCAGTAACAGACAGCAGAGCCACTTCATCTGCACCAGCTACAGCTTCAGTGCCACCAGCTCCAGCACCTACCCCAACAGCTCCATCTACATCGACTAAAGTCTTCGTTCTGGGAGTTCTCCGGACACCACCACCTAAAGACCAAGCCTGAGAGACGATATAGTGCTATGCATTTTCTATGAACTTTTTGGTAACTTGTTGCCAAAGGGGGAGAAAAATGTGGCTTCGAGAGAGAACGTTGCTTTTTCATTCTCTCTTGCTTTGGTGCTTGAACTTTATTTGCTTGATTGAGATACTTTCTGTCTGTGTGATACTTGGATGATCATGTGTGTTTGATCATATGCTACATTAATGCTTGTTGGATGACATTATCATTTTATCCCTATATGATCATTCACTTTGCTTGGTGATGAGTGCATGTATTTAATTATTATCATTTTGAGCGCTCCACCAAGATGTATGTGACATGGAAGAGTAACCCATGAGCCAAACTCATTGTGCATTTGCAGTCCAAAGCAAATCTTAAACTATGCACAAATTTAGGGGGAGCTCTTGCTTTTCACACACTTCTCAAAGAGACAATGTTTTTCACTCTTATTATCATTCGTTGAAGCTTTGATCTATATGTTGTCATCAATTACCAAAAAGGGGGAGATTGAAAATGCAACTATCCCTGGGTGGTTTTGGTAATTCCTAACAACATGTAGCTCATTGATCTAACATTATTCCAAGATTAATATTTCAGGAAAAGCTTAATGAATGGCATGGCATGAATGAGGAAAGTGGACCCCTCAAAATACTAAGGACAAAAAGATTGGCTCAAGCTCAAAGCTCAAGACTCTACTTTTATATTTTAGTGATCCAAGATCACATTGAGTCTACAGGAAAAGCCAATACTATCAAGGAGGGATGAGGTGTTGCTTGATGAGGTTCTTGATTCATAGTGCTTAGTGATATGCTTCAAAACCCTCAACTACCTTACCACATCCACATATGACCTAAACCAAAAGTCAAACTCGGCCCCACCGATTCTTTCTATCCGGCGCCACCGAGTTCAGATGTCATAGCCACTGCCACAAACCCTAGGCAAATCGGTCTCACCGATAGGGATCTCGGTCCCACCGAGATGGGGTTGTAATCTCTCTGTTTCCCTTCGTAACGTTTCGGTCCTACCGAGATGAGCGATCGGTCCCACCAAGATTGCAATGTAAACTCTCTGTTTCCCTTTTGTAACATTTTGGTCCCACCGAAATGAGCGAATCGGTCCCACCGAGTTTACCTGACCAACTCTCTGTTTGACTATTACCAAAATCGGTCCCACCGAGTTTGTGTAATCGGTCTCACCGAGATTACGTTATGCCCTAACCCTAACCATATCGGTCCTACCGAGTTGCATCTGAGTCCCACCAAAAATCCTAATGGTCACTAGGTTTGCTAAATCGGTCCGACCGAGTTTCTCAATTCGGTCTGACCGAGATTGGTATATTGTGTGTAACGGTTAGTTTTTGTGTGGAGGCTATATATACCCCTCCACCCACTCTTCATTCGTGGAGAGAGCCATCAGAACATACCTACACTTCCAATACACATTTTCTGAGAGAGAACCTCCTACTCATGTGTTAAGGCCAAGATATTCCATTCCCACCATATGAATCTTGATCTCTAGCCTCCCCAAGTTGCTTTCCACTCAAATCTTCTTTCCACCAAATCCATATCCTGTGAGAGAGAGTTGAGTATTGGGGAGACTATCATTTGAAGCACAAGAGCAAGGAGTTCATCATCAACACACCATTTGTTACTTCTTGGAGAGTGGTGTCTCCTAGATTGGCTAGGTGTCACTTGGGAGCCTCCGACAAGATTGTGGAGTTGAACCAAGGAGTTTGTAAGGGCAAGGAGATCGCCTACTTCGTGAAGATCTACCGCTAGTGAGACAAGTCCTTCGTGGGCGATGGACATGATGGGATAGACAAGGTTGCTTCTCCATGGACCCTTCATGGGTGGAGCCCTCCGTGGACTCGCGCAACCGTTACCCTTCATGGGTTGAAGTGTCCATCAACGTGGATGTACGATAGCACCACCTACCGGAACCACGACAAAAACATCCGTGTCTCCAATTGCGTTTGAATTCTCCAAACCCTTCCCTTTACATTCTTACAAGTTGCATGCTTTACTTTCCGCTGCTCATAGACTCTTTGCATGCTTGCTTGAATTGTGTTAAGATTGCTTAACTTGTGCTAAGATAGCTAAAATCTGCCAAAGACTAAAGTTGGGAAAAGGATAGATTTTTAACTGGTCAAGTAGTCTAGTCACCCCCCCCCCCCTCTAGACATACTTTCGATCCTTCAGAAAGCTCTCTGCTTGCTCCCCGCCATTGTAAGTGGCTAATCCGGCTCAGACGGGGACCATATATGCAGGAGGGAGAAACCCCTGGGTCTGTAACTCTACTAATTGGCTGTGGGGGACGGAACAGTTCTTCCAATTGCCTGGCTTAGGGCTACGGGAGCGAGAGGAGGAGATGCGATGGCCGGCCATGATGGGATGGGCTTTTCCGGGCGCGCTTTGATGGATACTCGCAGTGGGAGGATGGTTTGATCTGGATCTGAGGATCCCCGTCTCTTTAAATAGACGATTTACTTACATGGTTAGGGTGGCAAGTGTAAAAATGCCCCGACTTCTCGCATTCGCTCGACACGTGGAGGATAGCCATTATTAGGCGCAGAAGCCAAGGAGTGCAACATTCATGGGAAGCCGGGCACTACTCGACAGGTACTCAGAATTTGGAGAAGAACCCACCTTGCAGTGCCGAAGACAATCTGCACGCCGGACTCATCGTCAATGAAGCCTGGTTCAGGGGCTACTGAGGGAGTCCTGGATTAGGGGGTCCTCGGACAGCCGGACTATATACTTTGGCCGGGCTATTGGACTACGAAGATACAAGATTGAAGACTTCGTCCCGTGTCCGGGTGGGACTCTCCTTGGCGTGGAAGGCAAGCTTGGCAATTCAGATCTGTAGATCTCCTCCCTTGTAACCGACTCTATGTAACCCTAGCCCCCTCCGGTGTCTATATAAACCGGAGGGTTTAGTCCGTAGGACAACAACAATCATAATCATAGGCTAGCTTTTAGGGTTCAGCCTCTACGATCTCGTGGTAGATCAACTCTTGTAATACTCATATCATCAAGATCAATCAAGCAGGAAGTAGGGTATTACCTCCATCGAGAGGGCCCGAACCTGGGTAAACATTGTGTCCCCCGCCTCATGTTACCATCCGCCTTAGACGCACAGTTCGGGACCCCCTACCCGAGATCCGCCAGTTTTGACACCGACAGCAGCCACGACAACTGCATTACCATCATCAACCAAGCAGATGACCTCGAGGACTAAACGGGTCCGCAAGAGAGGTCGCACTCTTTCATGTCTGCTTACGTTATGCATCACTTAATATTACATGCTACTTTATCGTCCTGTTCACTGATTAGACTCTGAGTCAGCTCCAAACTAATGGTCAAACTTGAGTTTTTAAATGGTTGTGGGGTACATATCGGGGCTGCAATCAATAGTATGTATCTAATATCTGGTGAATCTCTGGTTTCTACTATGAGTTTCATGTTGGATGGGAAACAAACAGTAAAGAAGCCAATATCTGTATTTTTTAACTGAAGCCATTATCTGCCTGCTATCATTGGTTTTGGGTCTGTCCACAGGTTGCTACAATCACTCTGGATTTTTGCATTCACTCCTTACATAATCTCACTATGTTTTATTCCTATGCATGTCAGTTATTGTACACAATGGAACTGGACATGTAGAGCAAAAGAGATGGGCCTTGCGTGGCAATAAAATTTCATGCAGACGTCACTCCATGGTAGGTGCAAAGGCAGCCCCCCCTCCACCCATTTCAAATTATAATCGAGAGGAAGATAACTGTTCTAAGGGGGATTCAGAAGGAGAAGACCACTCCTATTTACCCCCTGAGGTCTTCACTCTAACTTGGCATGCTGATGTTGGTTATATGATACATATGGTGCCTTGCATTTCTTACTTTATACATCAAATATGTCATCTGCTTAGTTTAGACATGCTTTGTCTGATTGCCATCTGTTTAGTTTCTTCATCGTATATGTGAATTATGGAACGCCATCTTGTTTAGCCAGGCATCATATATGTGAATTTTGCAATGCCATCCTTCTTAGCCAGTCATCTTATATGTGAATTATACCAGGCCATCTTTTTTTTCGTTACGTATTACATTTGTCAACAATGTTAGTACATTCAACTACTCTTCGTGTGCATCAGCCATTTGACACGGTAATGGAAAACTCTAGAGTGAAAACAAGGTCTTTAGAGCAGACTATGATATCTGACGAAGAGCAAATCTCGCTGGTTACGGATAGCTCCTCAGAGGATGATTCAGAGACAGATGATCAGTCCTATCCCCCCCTGCCGAGGTGTATGCTCTAACTTGGCAGGGTTATGTTGCTCATATCGTGCGTATGGTGTCTTGCATTGCTATGTCATTTGATTAGTTTAGACATGCTTTGTGTGAATGCTACCTGTTTAGTGTCTAATTACCATATATGTGAATTATGCATTGCCATCTTGTTGCAAGACATTATATATGTGAATTACGCAATGCTATCTTGTTGCAAGGCATTATATATGTTAATTATGCAATGCCATGCTGTTTAGCCAATCATCGTGTATGTGAATTATATAGTGCTATCATTTTTTGTATTACGTGTTCCATTTGTCGACAACGTTTGTATATTCAACTACTCTTCCTATGCATTAGCCATTGGAAGCGATTATGGAAGTATCTGGAGTGAAAATAAGGTATTCAGAGCAGACAATGCTACCTGCTGAAGCAGACATCTTGCTGGTTACAAAGAGCTCCTCAGAGGAGGATTCAAAGATTGATGACTAGTCCTATTTCCCGCCTGAGGTCTATGCTCAAACTTCGTAGGGTTATATTACTCATGTCATGCATGTTGTCTTGCATTGCCTAGTTTTTACACCATATATGGATTGCCATCTGCTTACTTGTTTACTATATAAATCATATATTTGAATTATATCATGCCATCCGTTTACATACACAGCATCTATCTGAATTATGGCATGGCAACCCAATAATAAAGACATCATATAGTTATATCATCTCATCCTGCTTAGTGTTTACAGTCATCATATTTTAAATTATTTCATTCTATCCGTGAATTATATCATGCTATCATGATTCCATAGGCGGCATGTATGTGAATTATGGCATGCCAACCTATTTAATAAACACATTATATCATGTCATCATGTTTACATAGTCATCATATTTTGAACTATGTATTTCCATCTTTTTTAGTTAGCCATCATATATGTGAAATTGTGTCATGCTATCCTATTTAGTTAGCCATCATATATGTGAAATTTTGTCATGCTATCATGTTTGGTTAGACAACATAAATGTGAATTATTTCATGCCCTCTTTTATTCCCCACTATCCATTGCACCTGTCTATCATACAATCTCTGTACATTCAATTACTTTTCTTGTTTATCAGCCATTTGAATTGGAGAGGGTGATGGCAGTATCTAAGGGAGTAACAACACGGTCTTCAGAAAAGATAGTGCTACCAGTTGATGCAGATAGAACCACGGTTGTACTTGCCCAGGAACCAGCCCCACCACACATAACACAGACTCTCGCAGATTGTACCCCTACCCAGTTGGACAGAGAATCAGCTACACCCCTTCTAACCCCAACCCCAGCAGATAGTAACCCAATTCCAGTTGACACAGCACCATCTCCACCACAGGGCACCCAAACACGAGCAGTTAATAAGGGAACTGCAGTGCCCAAAGCACGAGGACCACCACTCCGAATCCCAACACAACGCTTAAAGCAGAAGAAGAATTGTTCTCACGTCAGGTTCTGTAGCTATGGTTCATACTCCATTGCTCTTGCATCACTGTATTGACTCGTACCAACTATTTTCAAATTTGAAGGATGGAATTGAAACTCCAATGGCGCAACAGGTATCTTTTAAACTTGTTTCTTTAACTGGTTTGTTGTCGTAACTTGCTCTATGTTGATTTCAGTTTCAATTGAATAAACAGTTATGTTCTCATGTCATGCACATTACAAGTGTTGTTATTGCTCTGTAGTTTCCGACACTTATATTCTGTCTATTCTGCTTTGTCTTGAACAAATATTATTTAAACTGTGTCTACCTTGATTTGGCAACAAAAACTAGAGTGATATAGACCATAAAGTGACCATGGTACATAGATATATGTTTGTTTCATGCTGTTATCCTGTCCACTTTACTACTGAACTAATTTACCATAATGAGTTTCATATACAACATGGTAAACCTGTGACATGTCTGTTTGTTTCTCTTTTAGAATGCGGACAAAATATTGGAAAACAGTACCCCTTATGCAATGGTAAAGGAAGTAATGCATATAAGGTTCAAGATAGTGAGACATCCCTATTGGTCTCCAAGAAAGCTGATAAAAACTATCTTGACGACAGTGAGAGAACCCAAAAGTCATATCGATGTAGTGTTCGAGTTACTGGCCACTACTGCTGGCACAAGCTCTTCGAACTTGCTGCCTGAATCAGCAACTTCAAGTTGAAAGACATCGATCAGATGTGCTATGACAGGAAGCTGAAGGACTAAGGAAGTCCCTGCAGAATTCAGATGCATACTTTCTGATGCAACAGCAAGCGATGGAGGATTTAAGCGCCAAACAAGAGAAAGTTAATAAGCTTGCTAAGAATCTTGCCAGCATTATGGGTACCTAGGATATTTTTTCTTGAGCTCTTCTGAAGTGGTTTCAGTTCTGGACTTGTTTTGCTACGGCGTTTATTTGCACTGGTCGCCAACTTTGACAACCAGTGTATATGATATGCTGCTTTGTTCCCTATATTTGCACTGGTGGCGAACTCTGATGCCCCAGTGGATGTAATATGT
This sequence comes from Aegilops umbellulata, assembly GCA_032464435.1. Classification (NCBI taxonomy): domain Eukaryota; kingdom Viridiplantae; phylum Streptophyta; class Magnoliopsida; order Poales; family Poaceae; genus Aegilops; species Aegilops umbellulata. Next base: position 297,514,561 of record CP136056.1, read on the forward strand.
GTAATAGCCGTGATATCCTAGCGTAAGTTGCTTGGTTATTTATTTCCTTGTTGTCGTTTTTATTTGTTAGCTTGTAGTCAGTGCAGTTCTTTTTCTGCGGTTTGCTAGTGGCCGCAATAACCTGTTTTTTAAAACTAGGCCACAATAACCATGGGCTACATATTTACTGTAGTTACCACAGGCCTCCGACGGGTTGTAGAAACAATGGGCCTTCTAAGGGCCGTATAAACAATGGGCCTTCTACGGGCCGTAGCATCAATGGGCCTTCTACGGGTCGTATGATCGACCGGCCAAACATGGGCCAATAACAGACCGCATTATGGGCCGTAAACGGGCTAGACTTGGAATCGCCTGTTCATGGGCTGACCATAATGGGCCGTCGTTAATCGGCCGTATTTGATGACGCTATGAAAATGGCCCAACGGATTAACGGGCCGCAAACGGGCCGATTGTTACCACGGGCTGAATTTGGCCCACAAGCAGAAAAGGCCAGTAACGGGCCGTAAGTAACCAAATGCTAGAAATGAGCCCAAGAATAAATGGGCCATGAGAAGGCCGAAAGATAACACAGGTTGGAAACGGCCCAATGGAATAATGGTCCGTTAATGGGTATAAAGCGGTACACTGTTCATTGCGGGCCAGATTCACCACGGGCCGTTAATGGGCCAAGAGTTACAAATGGCCTCGTATGGGTTGAAAGACATCATGGGCCATACATGGGCCGGAAGTTACAACGGGCTGGAATCATATTGGATGGTCTAGATGAAGCTACTGGGCTTAATTCCAATAGGCCGTAACGGGCCGTGAATTAGCGGGCCATAAATGGGCTATATACGACCAGGTCGTTAACAAGCTTTCCGTGGGCCGGCCCGTTACTTTTTGACCGAGTCAAACGGGCCGGCCTTTTTACTGGAATGGGCCTCTATTGGGTTGTGCCATGTGTCGACATATCATAGGCGCCTCCTATCCAATGAATGGATGACATCTGTCACAACACTGAGCCGACACGTGGTTCGTCGGAGAATGAGAATTTTACACGTGGAAAATCGCCATTGGTCCGAGCTGTTAACGGGTTATCGGATCCAAACCGGAACCCAATAGCTTAAAGGCGACCCGTTATGGTGGATTCCACATGTCGGTCACCCTTGACGAAAGCACTTCTATGACGCGCGATTTATAGTCATGGAAGTGAACACTTCCGTGATGATAATTTTGGTAATGTCATGGAACACTTCTACGACAGCACAGGTATGACTATCTTGATTCTGTCACAAAATCGTCATGGATGTACATGCATGACACAAAACGTGACCTACTGTGACAAACATGTATCATCATGTATTTTTTGTAGTGTGTGAGCTAACATACTTTCAGTACTTTGATCATATGCACTTATGATTGGAACTCTAGTGAGCATCCGCAACTACAAAAGATCATTAAGATAAAACCCAACCATAGCATCAAGTATCATGTCCTTTTTACCCCATACGCAACAACCCCCTTACTCGGGCATAAGCTTCTGTCACTCTAGCCATCAACCATAAGCGAATAATGAACATATTGCAACACCCTACAACAGGGATCCCTCACATTTGCGCGACATAGAGGGCACCATAGGACATCACAAAAATAAAATATACAACTCAAGCCGATCATGATCATCAATCAACCCATAGGACAAAATAGATCTACTAAAACATCAGAGGATAACACTACAAAAAAAGACACTTCCATGATGATACATGTTTGTCACAGTAAGTCACGTTTTCTGTCCTGCATGTACATCCATGACAATTCTATGACAGAATCAAGATAGTCATACCTGTGCTGTCGTATAAGTGTTCCATGACATTACTGTCGGGGATATACCCCGCAGCGTAAACCGGCCGGAAGTTAACCCGGCCGGACTTGACGGTTTATCTGAAGACCCGCCCTGACCTTGACGGTTTACAAGAAGCCCGCTTGGTCGTTATGACTTACTGATAACCCGGCGGGCGGATTAGACGGATGACAAGGCCCAAGGCCCAGAAGGTCGGTTCAACTATGATGGGTCGGTTTAAGAGGAAAGGAATATTTGCCTTACAAGGAGTTAAAGCCAGGACTTGTATCCGGTTTGTATTAGAGATAGACTAGTCCTAATCCCAATAGGACTCCACATGTAAACCGCCCCTTCAACATTTATAAGGAGGGGCAGGGCTCCCCAAAGGAGGACAGGTTAGAAGTTAGAAGCGACAAGCAATCAATAATCTCTAGGGCTAGACACAAAGAGCCGGTTTACGGCGTCTCCCTCGGGATGATAATGAGACCTAGCCTCAAACAGCATGTAGGGTTATTACCGGATGATGTTTCCCGGGGCCCGAAGCTGTCTAAATCCTTGTCTTGCGTGTTGATCCGCCCTGCGTCTCTCGTCCCACTCAACCCCTCTCAAGCTACCACATAGATGAGTTGGCCTCGCGACTAAGTCCTGACACTAAGGACATCTGCCGTGACAAATCCACGACAGTTGGCGCCCACCGTGGGGCCTGCGCACGGTGGTGTTGAGTTCTTGAAGGGATCTCATCTAGGGTTCGAGAAGTTTGCATCTAGATGAAGAAAATACCAGTTTTTTTTGAAGGATCTACATCAACTTCGAGTTCATTGGTTCAGATTTTACAATACACGAGATTTAAGTCAAAAAGCAGAAACTAGGGTTACGTGCGCCAACGCGCGCGTCTGGCGTTCCGACGAATCAGATCGGGATTGTGTTTCCGCTACGGCACCGCTTACCAAGTCGAAACTGACAGGTGTTCCGTCTCCAGCGTTCATGTCCAAGGTACAACCGTTTTTGTCCGATCCGCCGAGTCGCTGGTGCTGCATACAGGCTGCACGTTTCGATTTGCGTGGCTACTAGTACATACAAGATCAAGACCCAAAAGCTGCGGCTATCATGGTCCCATCCGCCGTGTTTTCTACTACTGGTCGCTTGAAATCCTGAGGTAAAACAGCAATCGACTGCCTTTAATTCACGTGAAGATTGAAGGAACCAAGAAAAGAAGAAAGTACTACTCTGTCGTTGGGGAGGACTCCTCGGTTTGCCTGGCCGCCGTGGCCTCGTATTACGCCGGCCTGATCCGCCGCGTCTGAACCGCCGCCACGCTTTGAGCCGCCGCATCGTGGCTCGGCCGCACGCCCTGCCTCCACAGGCGCCTCTTCGAGTCAGGCTTGGAGTTGACCCCGCCTCTCAGTCGTTGGACATGCTGCTCCGATCAAAGTCATCATCTCTGAAGCCACCCCGAACTCGCCTTCACCACACGCCACTCCGAGCCACCGCCTCTGCAACGCCGTCAGTCGCTGATTTGGCGACGCCTCTTCAAAACGGCCACTGTGAGCCTCCCTGCCGGGTCACCGTGACCGGCCGCTACTGCTCGAGATCGTTCCGGGGCGCCCCTGCTGATGCGTTTTTGAGCCGCGCTAAACCACCCCTGACCTACCGTGTCGCCCCGGGCCACGGCCTCACTTCATCCACTCATCGCTGGGTCAAGAGTCCAAGAACCAACACCGCAGTCCGTTTCAGCCACAGCCCTGAGCCTCGTCAAGCCACTGTCCGATTCAGGTGCAACGTGGGCAGGCTGTCGTCCGCCCTGGCCCTGCTAAATCGCCGAGCGGCCGCACCTTCTCCCCTGGAGACGCCTCGTTGCGGGCCTCCTTTCCAATCGCAGGCCACATCTGCCTCTGGCCCCCGCCACTGCTGCTGTTGGTGAGTTACTTGCGGGTCTCCGAGCCTCGAGCTGCCGCCGGATTGAGTCTCCCTCATGACCGCGCCGCTCTAAGCGGTCGGTTCATCTCCGCTACCGCGCCCTGACAGTCAACACCGTTCGTGGGCTGCCGCTGGCTCGTTCCCCTGATTAAAAACCGCCGCCGCCTCAGCTGCGAACAGCTCTGGTTCTGCAAGCTCTCGCCGCTCACTCCGCCAGAGAAAGAGTCCAGCTTCCCCTGCATTCGCTCTGGCTGGACAGAAGAAAACAAAGGAAAAATCAAGGGCTGTAAAAAAAAAAGCCAAACATGACCCAGAGGGTCTGTCTGAGTCGACCGGGGCAGTGCTTTAAGCCACCACCTCGGTTGCGGTGAACATCCAAAGCCGTTTGCCATCTGCAAACATCAGGATAATGATTCATCATTTGCTGTTGAACGGGTGTGCGTAAACCGCCGCCCGGGCAGCTCGATTTACATCCACTTACCGGGACATCGCCCGCGATTGACTCGCCGTCCGCACGTCTCACAACGCCTGAAAATTAACTCGCCCGTCCGCCCTCGTGGCGGTTCGCGTGTCCGCACCGGTGTATAACGCGGAGTACAGCTGGCTCGTCTGTGCCGGCTTACAAGGCCGCGACCGACTCATCACTCTGAAGCCGTTTCTGATGCTGCGGTGGTTTTACTGTCCGCCCAAACATCAGGTGGTATTCATCTAAATTTATGTATTAAATACTTATTGTTTTTTTGTCAAAGAACAATTACTCTGTCCTATAATATTTTTGCACAGGACAATTTTTATGCCATTCACGGACACGAGTATCGCGGTCCGGTTTACGTCGACACGCCGGTTGACTCGCCCGCCCGCCCCGGCCACCGGTTCCGGCGTCGGCACCGGTTTACAAAACGGAGGGCAACTTGCTCGTCCGCACCGGTTTACAACGTCGTGGCCGATTCCTCCGTTTGCTCGCATGGACGACTTGTCCGTGATTGATTTCAGTTTCACTGTGGTGATCATCAACTCCGCGGTGGATATTTTCTAGCTAAACATATCAGGTGAAATCCATCCATTATATTTTCGTAATATGTATTGCTTTCTTTAAAAAGAGCAAATACTCTGGCTTGCAAGTTTTCCAATGCAGGACAAATTTTCTATTGCAAAAAGGGGATTATTATATCGCTGAGCTATTGGATAACCCGTGCCGGTTTATATCGCGATCCAGTCCGCGTCAACTCGTCAGGACCATGCGAATTACCCAATAGCGCATGCACAGGCTGCCATCCCCCACAGTCCGGTCTACATCAGCATACAGCTGATTTCCCTCGTCTGCACCAGCTTACGACGCCGTGGCCGATTCTCCCGCCCGCACCGGTTTACAATGTTGCGGCCGACTCATCTGTCTGAGCCGCCTCGGAAGCCGTGGCCGTCTTTGCTATCCGTTTGTCGCGGCCTGGTCTACATCAACATACCGGGCCGCACCTGACTGCATGAGCTCCTTATTGGATATGGGCAAGTCACAGCTTGGGTAGCCCGGTTTTCTTTCAAATTGGAGATAAATTATCATCAACCGCCGTTTTGCACTGGATGGCTCAATGGGTAGGCGCACAAGTCACCGCCACTACAGTTTTGGTTAAAACTTCAAAATCGTCAGTTGGAAGGAACCATTGGCCGAGTTTCTGACACGGCTCATATGGGATCATTTATAACCCGCCGCAGTCACCTCAACCTTCTGTGGATTCACATCGTGCTATCAACACAAATGATATACAAGTTATGCCGGTTTATATCCCGGTCAAATATGAAGAGTTTCAAGCCAACTCCTCGAGTCACCTTTGAGACTCGGGGGCTACGATGACATGACTCAGCAATTCTTGCCAGTTTCAGCCGGTTTAAAAAACCCAGGACGATGGAGGGAAAGATAACCCGGTCCCGGATGCTACTGTTATATTGATGAAAATTTAAAGACCGTCAGAAAAATTCTGGCTTAGAAAGTATATGACAGTTATAAAATCCCGGCTCAATGAGGAAAATCCGGGTCATCAGAAATTCCGGTTTAAAATCCGGCTCAAGGGAAGTCAGTCTCACTGAAGCTCTCAAATCTCCGGTTTATAATCTGGCTCAAGGGAAATCTGTTCTCCCACAAAGCTCTAAAGCGCCCAAATCCGGTTTAACAATGTCCGGTTCAAAAAGGAATTAACTTCTCGCAAGTTCGAGTTTAAAGGCCGTCAGAAAATTTCCGGATGAAAATGAAGATTCCGGTTTAAGATCCGGTTCAAGGGAAGGATGTCTCCCACAAAGCTTTGAAGCTCTCTATATCCGGTTTAAAATCCCGGTTCAAGAAGAATTTATCTCTTGCAAAAAGTTAAAAATTACCGAAGAAGACCTGCTGCTATGATGCACGGTTCAAACATGGGTATCCTGCCTTATTGGCCTGACATATTATTGATCACATGGGGGCTCCCGCTTTATAAAGCGGGGTATCTATTCTTTATATCATGTGTGGTTACACGGGGTTGTTTTCAAGCAACATCCGGTTTACCCCTTGCAAGTCTTAACAAGATCACTTGAGGCTTCCTGTTCAAACATAGGTCGTATTCGAACCAAAGAGAACATAGCTATCCTTATGAGGTCATTTGGGGGCTCGGTCATGTTTGAACCGATGCAATACCTCTTGGCCGGCGAAAGCCACCAGAGTCATTTGGGGGCTCAGTCGTGTCCGAACCGATGCAATACCTCTTGGCCGGCGAAAGCCACCAGAATCATTTGGGGACACGGTCACGTCTGAACCGGTCACGCCTCTTGGTCGGCCTATGGGCCTTAGAGTCATTTGGGGGCTTGGTCGAACCCGAACCATAGCAATGCCACTTGGCCGGCGTAACGCCACGCGTCATTTTGGGGTCCTGGCTGACTGGCACCATCGCTACGCCTTCGGGGGGCTTGGTTGCGTCTGACCATGGTAATTCCATCTGACCAAGCTCAGTAGAGCTCTTCTTTTGCAAAAAGTTGTTGCCATTGCTTTTGCTTTAATAGCCTGTCTTGAGAAGTTGCTATTTTATTTGCGTTTTTTAAACCGACAGTATTTTGTACCGGTTCAAACAGCTAAATTGGCGGAACACGGTCCATTTTTAGACCGGAGATTATCTGCCCGGTTTGATTTTCTGTTACCATCCTATTATGGAGTAAACCGGTGTTTATCAACCCGGCTCGGCTTTCAACTACAAGTTGTGAGTGCATGATCAAATTATAATCCGGAGATTATCAGCCCGGTCTGGTTTGGCTACAAGTCACCAGTATTATATATGGTTAATCCGGTGTTTATCACAGCCCGGTACGGTTTTTTCATAAACCGGCACAATATGGAAGGAGTTATCATTACTCAAGATTGGGGTTATCACTCTTACTACAAAAAGTTGGTAAACCAACTATGTGATTCAATGTCACAGGTATGATATATTTCATATTTTTAAGTGCAGCCTTGGTTATAAACCCAGGTTATATGTTGGGCATTATGACCCGTCCGGCGGTAAACCGCCAGGACACTTTAAACTTGTTGTATGCAGAAACAGGTTGAATAACGCATGGTTATAAATTATCCGGTGTTTATTAAACCGGCCTGGCTTTAAGACGATAAGTCGCCAGTATAATGATAACTTTTCCGGTGTTTGTTAAACCGGCCTGGCTTTAAGACGATAAAGTTGCCAGTATATGATGAGAAATTATCCAGTGTTTATTAAACCGGTCTGGCTTTGGACTATAAGTCGCCAGTATATATTTGGATTGCGCCATTGGAATCATGCGCTTATAAGTTATTGGATTATATTATTCAAATAGCCAAACTTGGCTAAATTTTCATTATGATATTGGATGAATAAGGTTTTCATACCAGATTATATTATCTTGAATAGCCAACATGGCTGGATTTTTATTATGGTTATCAATAACCAGTATTGTTATTGAGGTTTTCAAAAGTCGCTTTAGCGCAATGGCTATTATTTTATCAAAGAATATGATTTACTTTGCAATGGAAGGAATAGTCCCGAGTCGCTGCAAGCATGCACCATGACACTTGGGGGCTAATGCAAAGTCATTTTAGCAAATCTTATTGAAGACCCGACTCATCATAATGTAATGAGCCGGCCCTTGGAGGCTACCAATTGCTCCTGTCAACTATTCAAGGTACAAAGCTTTTTATCCATTATATTGAAGGGTTCACTGCTCAGTTGGTAAAGCACAAGGATCTTAACCTTGTGGACGTGAATTCAAGCCTCATGATGGGGGTTACATCATATGATGTTATTTTCATTGAAGTATATATATCAAAGTCCCAGCTCAATATTATCTTACTGAGCCGGCCCTTGGGGGCTACACATTGCTGTTCAAAGTTTACAAGATTATATTTACAAAGTCCCTGCTGATTATTACATAATGACCCGGCCCTTGGGGGCTACATTGGTTGAAGTTTTATGGGCATCAGTCAATTACAAGTCCCAGGTTGCTGCAAGCATGACAACCCGGCACTTGGGGGCTACAGGTATTATATTATTATCGAAGAAATATTTTCAAATTCTCTGTTGAGCAAATTAGATTGACCCGGCGTCACCAATCATTATGACCCTGTGGCTGCAACCCGGTGTCATCAATAATCATAAACCGATGTTGGCAACAATCATGAACCGGTGTCTGCAACAATCATAATCCGGGGTCATCAGTTTTTATAACCCGGCCATTTGGTAATGTTAAACTGGCAAGTTTTCAAGACCGGGATCATCTTCAAACCGGCTGAATATCAGATGAATATTTCAAGACCAATATTTCTTAAACCGGCGCTTTGGAAGCCGACTCAAGTGGATTATTCTTCACAATATTTTTCTATGAGAAACCACTGTCAGCAGTTTAAAGTATGAAGCTGGTTATTGATCCGGATTTTTCTAGAAGGAGGGAATAACAAAGATTTAAGGATGATCAGGGTCGGTTTACAAGAGTTCTTAACCCGGAGCGCAACCTGTCAAATTTGTTCTTATGTTTATTTGCAGCATAAGTTTACCATGGATAAATCCAAGCTAAACTTGAGGGCTAATGTCGGGGATATACCCCGCGGCGTAAACCGGCCGGAAGTTAACCCGGCCGGACTTGACGGTTTATCTGAAGACCCGCCCTGACCTTGACGGTTTACAAGCAGCCCGCTTGGTCGTTATGACTTACTGATAACCCGGCGGGCGGATTAGACGGATGACAAGGCCCAAGGCCCAGAAGGTCGGTTCAACTATGATGGGTCGGTTTAAGAGGAAAGGAATATTTGCCTTACAAGGAGTTAAAGCCAGGACTTGTATCCGGTTTGTATTAGAGATAGACTAGTCCTAATCCCAATAGGACTCCACATGTAAACCGCCCCTTCAACATTTATAAGGAGGGGCAGGGCTCCCCAAAGGGGGACAGGTTAGAAATTAGAAGCGACAAGCAATCAATAATCTCTAGGGCTAGACACAAAGAGCCGGTTTACGGCGTCTCCCTCGGGATGATAATGAGACCTAGCCTCAAACAACATGTAGGGTTATTACCGAATGATGTTTCCCGGGGCCCGAAGCTGTCTAAATCCTTGTCTTGCGTGTTGATCCGCCCTGCGTCTCTCGTCCCACTCAACCCCTCTCAAGCTACCACATAGATGCGTTGGCCTCGCGACTAAGTCCTGACACTAAGGACATCTGCCGTGACAAATCCACGACAATTACCAAAATTATCGTCACGGAAGTGTCCACTTCCATGACGATAAATCACGCGTCATGGAAGTGCTTTCGTCAAGGGTGACCGACACGTGGCATCCACCGTAACGGATAGCCGTTAAGCTATCGAGTCCGGTTTTGGATCCGATAACCCGCTAACAGCCCGGACCAATGAGGATTTTCCACGTGTAAAATTCTCATTGGCCGGAGGAAACACGTGTTGGCTCACTGTTGGGACAGATGTCATCCATTCATTGGACAGGAGGCGCCTATGATACGTCGACATGTGGCATGGCCCAACAGAGGCGCATTCCGGTGAAAAAGGCCGGCCCGTTTGACTTGGTCAAAAGGTAACGGGCCGGCCCATGGAAAGCATGTTCCTATATAGCCCATTTACGGCCCGCTAACTCACGGCCCGTTACGGCCTATCGGAATTAAGCCTAGTAGCTTCATCTGGGCCGTCCAATATGATTCCAGCCCGTTGTAACTTCCGGCCCATGTATGGCCCATGATGTCTTTCGGCCCATACGAGGCCATTTGTAACTCTTGGCCCATTAACGGCCCGTGGTGAATCTGGCCCGCAATGAACATTGTACCCCTTTATACCCATTAACGGCCCATTATTCCATTGGGTCGTTTACCAACCGTGTTATCTTTTGGCCTTCTCAGGGCCCATTTATTCTTGGGCTCATTTCCAGCATTTGGTTACTTACGAACCGTTATTGGCCTTTTCTACTTGTGGGCCAAATTCAGCCCACGGTTACAATCGGGCCGCTTTCAGCCCGTTAATCCGTTGGGCCATTTTCATAGCGTCGTCCAATACGGCCGACTAATGACGGCCCGTTATTGTCGGCCCATGAACGGAAGATTCCAAATCTAGCCTGTTTATAGCCCATAATGCGGTCCGTTATTGGCCCATGTTTGGCCTATCGATCATACGGCACGTAGAAGGCCCATTGATGCTACGGCCCGTAGAAGGCACATTGTTTCTACGGCCCTTAGAAGGCCCATTGTTTCTACGGACCGTAGGAGGCCCATGGTAGCTACAGTAAATATGTAGCCCATGCTTATTGTGGCCTAGTTTTAAAAAATAGGTTGTTGCGGCCACTAGCAAACCACGGAAAAAGAACTGCACTGAGTACAAGCAAACAAATAAACAAGACAACAAGGAACTAAATAAGAAAGCAACTTACGCTAGGCTAGCACGGCTATTACACATATTACATCCACTGGGCATCAAATTTCGCTACCAGTGCAAATATAGGGAACAAAGCAGCATATCACATACACTGGTCGTCAAATTTGGAGACCAGTGCAAATAAACGCCGCAGCAAAACAAGTCTAGAACTAAAACCACTTCAAAAGAGCTCAAGAAATAATATCCTGGGTACCCATAAAGTTGGCAAGATGCTTAGCAAGCTTATTAAATTTCTCTTCTTTGACGCTTAAATCCTCCATCGCTTTTTGTTGCACAAGAAAGTATGCATCTGAATTCTGCATGGACTTCCTCAGTCCTTCAGTTTCTTGCCACAGCACAACTGACTGATGCCTTTCAGCTTGTAGCTGAGACTGAAGAAGCCGAAGTGATTCAGGCAGCAAGGTCGAAGAGCTTGTGCCAGCCGTACTGGCCAGTAACTCGAACACTACATCAATGCAGGACTGTGGGGTTTTTTCACTATCTAAAAGATCGTTTTTATCACCTTTCTTGAAGACCAACAGGGTTGTCTCACTATCTTGAACCTTGTCTGCATTAGTTTCTCTACCATTGCATAGTGTGGTGCTCTTCTCCAATATTCTGTTCGCATACTACAAGATAAACAAGCAGACACATCACAGATTTAGCATGTAGTATACCAAACTCATTTTGGTAAACTGGTTCAGTAGTAAGGTGGACAGGATAACAACATAAAACAAACATATATCTATGTACCATGGTCACTGTATTGTCCATATCATTCTAGTTTATGTTGCCAAATCAAGATAGAGACACAGTTCAACTCATGTATTTTGAAGACACAGCAGCATAGACAGAATATAAGTGTGAGAAACTACACAACATTGGTAACACTTGTAATGTACATCACATGAGAACATAACTATTTATACAACTAAAACTGAAATCAACATAGAGAAAGAAGTTAGAACAACAATCCAGTTAAAGAAATAGGTTTAAAACATACCTGTTGCGCCATTGGAGTTTCAATTGGATCCTTCATATTCGAAAGTAGTTGGTATGAGTAAATACAGTGATGCAACAACAAAGGAGCACTACTAGGAAAACGCTACCAGTAGCGTAGGTTTTTTGCATACCAGTAGCGCGGGCACCCGCGCTACAGCTAACTTTTAGCAGTAGCGTGTTTTTTACCCCGCGCTATAGCTAAAAAAATTACTAGTAGCGTGTTCCCCCCGCACTACTACTATCACATAGACACGCTACTAGTAATGAAATAGTAGTAGCGTTGGGTAAACTACCAACGCTACTAGTATCCTATATACTAGTAGCGCCCAGTTTTTTCCCACGCTACTACTAACCTATTAGGAATTAAAAAAATAAAATCAACCAATTCCATTCCATCACACAGTTCCTCATTGTAGCGGCAACTCATGTATAATTCAAATCACACAGTGTTGTGCGTAGCAACTTGGTAAGCAACTACCTAAGTAAGCTCTACTGCTATTACACATCGGGCAGCCTCAACAAGCCACACCTGACCGACGGCAGCCGCCGTCGTGACTTGTGACGCCATCACGTCCCTCTCCATGGCCCTCGGCTCTAGCTGGCCCCGGTCGATGTCGTCCTCGTGCCTTGCCATAGCGGGCGGATGAAGCCATGTACACATGCCCCGCACCCTGAAACCCGAACACTATTAAGATTCAGATTCAGAATTGGCCACATACCGAATCAAGTGTATCTGAATGTTGATCATCTCTCGGGCTCGGGGTGTCTGGTCGACTGCTTACCCGTGTGCTGGGGTGCAAGAGGTGGAGGAGGAGGAGCGAGGCTTTGCCTCGGTGTACATCGACGGCCACGCCACCGTCCAGTCCACAAACCTCTTGACGACCATCGGCGTCGCCACCAGAACCCTGCAACATTACCAACAGAGGTTCAAAAACTTCAAATTCTTCAGGAAGAATGACATGAAAAACAATGCGGTACATGTCGATGCCAATGTGCTACAAATTTTACATGTGCATATGTACTTTCGTGGAGCACACATGAATATAATAAAGTAGATGACTTAGAATGCCAACACTGGATGCAATAATATTGCATATAAGTAATTGTTAAAGCGAAATTAATGAAAAACATTTACACTTGCTTGCACTGTGAGTAAGCATATGGATGGAGGAGTACCTGTAACGCACATAATTACATTAACTTATCGCTTGAATCTTGGCTTTCATTGCTGGTAGACAAAAAGAAGAAGCTAGATTGTGCAAAAATTTAGAAACGAGCATCTCTGCTAACAAGTAGTTCATGTGTTCCTTTATGCTATTCTCGAAAAGTAAATAGAGAACTGAATCATGTAAATATACCTGATAATTGCCATCTCTGTTAACCTTGAGCTCAACCAGGCCATACAGCACCAATCTAAATAAGGCATCATATTGGAATCAAATGACAGACAATCAGAAAAGACCTACCACAGAGCACGGAGAGTATACAGAACATGTCTTCATGTATAGATTTATGGGATGACAAGTATACTGCAGGGGTATTTACCTGTCAAGAAGTCTTCGATGATCTGAAAAGGCTTCATCAAAAGAAGGAATGTCTCCATTTGTTTTAGGGACATGCTGCAGTAGCAAAGTGAATAAGTAACAAAAACTTTAGACGTAACAATGATCTTCAAGGCAACACATGCAAGTAGGAAAACTCGTCAAAGAATGAGCTTCTTGATCATTGACGGAGAGTTAGAGATGCAGGTTCTGAACTTTTATTTTCTAGATTGATGAGTAAGAAACTCATTATTAAATGCTAAAATGGGGCTTGCCTTAAGATGGGAAGTAAAGTTGCAAAAACTATCACAAAGAACAGTAAAAATGGAACATAGCTCAGCATTAGTATTGATAGGAACAAACATAAAATCGAACCATGGGCATCTACTAGGTAGACCGATAATTATGCATTTAACATATTATCTGAACTACAAATAGTGTCCGACATCCTTTAGTAATAACACAAGCATTCTTATGATTACTTAGCAGGAACTAGCAATTACAACTCCTCTGGATACAAAATAGAGGCACTTGTACTGAATTTAGCTTGTTATCATAAGTTTTTCTAAAAGGTTAATATAAAGTTTTCCAGTAATACTTACTAGAAAAGTTATCAGTTGGAAAAGAGTATTAGAGTGGGATGATAACAACAGTTGCTTCCTGAACACTAATCAAAGCAGTTGCTTCTTGGATACTGATTTCCCTGACGCTGACTGGATCTGAAGAGGATACTTTGTTGCTGCAGCTAATTAACTTGCATTGACAATGACTTCTCCAAAATAGAATTCACAATTGATGTACTACTATGTGAAGGATACTGTGTGCTGGTTCTGATTCTTCTGTTGAGATAAATGACGAGGCTTAGGTACTAATCAAACGTTGCCTTCTACTTGCAGACTTCTGGATGGACAAGCTCAGCAGTGACCTAAGCGGGCAATATTATCAACTCCAGAGCACATCACCAGCAAACTCAACATCATTGTGTTATTCCATCCCAGATAAAGTTCACAGGTTAACATTTCATCCCTCTACAAGAGCTAAAGTGCAAGAAAACAGAGCATGGAAAACGAATGCACCAAACAGCATCCACACCTTATCCGCAGCCGTGACGACAGACGCAACATTGGACCTGTCGAAGTTCTGGAGCCCCGAAATGATCTGCAGGTGCAAAAGGCCAATCGCTGTCGTCAGATCCCAGCAGCAACATTGCATAGTATCAAAGCAATGAAATTTTTATTGCTCTACGCTTCAACCCATAGATGGCTTCTAGACTAGCACTACCCATCCAGCACATAGTGAATTCAGTAAAAATAGTGTCGCGCGCATTGCGATCTTCTTTGGGGCTCGAACATGGACTGGAGCCCTCTGCTTCTTCTACATAAGGTGGAGCTGCACCGGCGTTTGTTCAGGAAAGGGGATGGAGTCAGGAGGGGATGACATGTCTGAATTTACTGTGTGCTGGTTAACTGAAGATTGGTAGTACTTGAGGGCAGATGGCTGACGACCTCGGGGCGGAACCACTGCTGCGTGAGGACGGTGGCGCGGCGGTCGGCCTCGCCACCGACGGCCCCTGAGGCCTCGGCCATGGAGACATGCGCGAGCTCCTCCTGCAGCGCGTGCCTGATGACCTCGTCGTTCTCGACCGCGTCGACTCTGACCTCGGGGGCGGGGGCGGTCGTGGGCATGTCGTAGCCGTCGAGAAGGGCGCGGGCGCGCTGGGGCTTCACCGCCCCCGCGCCTCCGCCGCCCAGCACCTGCAGCGGCAGCGCCCTCTGTTCCGTCAGGTGACAGAGAGATGAAGGGGTCGGGTCGAGGAAGGGGAAAGAGACCGGCGGCACGCTCGCACCTGGGAGACGTGGGAGCGCAGGTCGGAGAGGAGGCCGTCGATGGCGGCGGCGTTGCGGGCATAGGCGTCGGAGCTCCAGTCAAGCGCGTCGGGCAGGACTGGGAGGAGGCTGCCACCGAGGACCGGTAGGCTGCGGCGGCGGTGGCTCAGGTGTTGCCTGGACGGGGCCACCGCGCGGCCAGTCGGCCAAGTATCTCCGGCAGAGGACGATGGACGGTCTGGTGGGGAGTGGGGTGAGCAGTCTGTGTCAGAACTCTCTATCTAGATCGATCTGGCTCGGGGTGGGTGGCGTGAGAACGTGGAGTTGACGGTTGGTGGCATAGCAGCCGCGTGGTGTGTCCCACCTGCGCTACAACTATCCATCTAGTAGTAGCGCAGATTTTATACCCACGCTATTACTATTGTCTGTTGAGTGGGTAGGGTGAAAATCATTTAGTAGCGCCGGTTGTTTTATTCCCGTGCTACTACTATCACTAGTAGGAAAAGGGCTGCTAGTGGCGCACTTATTTTCGCTACTAATGGCGCACTAAAGGTGCGCCACTAGCACCACGTCATTAGATTTTTTTACTAATGGCGCACCACTGGTGCGCCATTAGTATCTGGTATACTAATGGCGCACCACATAGAAGTGCGCCATTAGTAACAATTTTTTTTAAAAAAATCAAATTCTTTTTTTCATTTTTTTCTTAATCTCAGGTCACTATGGCTTAATCTCGGGTCAATATGCCTAATCTCAAGTCAAATCGCACTCTGTGGTCAAATTTCCTGAAAGGTCACCCATCCTCACACTACTCCAGCCCGAGCACGCTTAATTTCGCAGTTTTATCCAACCCCAGCATCAGCTCACTTCACACGCACTTGTTGATATATCTATCATATCAATCCTATTAAACCTTGTTGATGTCTAGGACTTTGTTCATGTTCATGAGTATGATGAAATTTTGAAAAAATATTTCAAACTTCCCGGTCATATTACGTATCATATTTTGAAAAAAATCGATTTTTAAACCAATTTTTTTCTGTTACTAGTGGCGCACCTAGCAAACGGTGAGCCACTGGTAAGTTTGAAATTTTTTCCATTTTCCCCCTCTAGATCTTAAAAGCCCCGTAACTTTTTTCGGTTAGGTTTTTGGGGATTTGAAAATGTTTAACGGGGTTCCCCAGTTAAATTCGAATGTAACTTTTCGAGTAGATGATCTTTCATATGAAAAACTTTTTAATCCGAGTTCGTATGCAAAGTTATGCCCATTTTATAAATTCCAGAGAGATTTTGCAAATAAAGTCCAAATTCATATTTGTAAATTTTCCCAACAACTAGACCATATATCACATGGAAAACTTATTTTCTTTTATTTTTTTGACATTTCCATCATTTTCTTTTATTTTTTTAAACTAAAAAGGCGGTCCAGGGGGTGCATTCGGTGGATTTTTGGGCCAAGTTACTAATGGCGCACCACATACACGGTGTGCCATTACTAGTTTTGAAAAAAAATTGAAAAAAATTACTAGTGGCGCACCGTGGATGTGATGTGCCATTACTAGTTTAACTAGTAATGGCGCACTATCTCCTGGTGCGCCATTACTAGTTTTGAAAAAAATAAAAAAAAATGAAAAAAATTACTAGTGGCGCACCGTGGATGTGGTGCGCCATTACTAGTTTAGCTAATAATGGCGCACTATCCACTGGTGCGTCATTACTAGTTTTGAAAAAAAATGAAAAAAATTGTTACTAATGGCGCACCGTGGGTGTGGTGCGCCATTAGTATTTGGACACTAATGGCGCACCAACACAAGGTGCGCCATTAGTATATAGTAGTGGCGCACCACATGTCTGGTGCGTCATTAGTGGCCATATCATCTATAGCCCTTTTCCTAGTAGTGTATGTCATACCAGTAGCGCGTTTTTCTGCCGCGCTACTACTAAGTAGCACTAGCGCGGGCCAAATAACCCACACTACTACTAAACGTCTATCTATAGGGGTTTTCTTAGTAGTGGAGTATGGACCATAGCTACGGAATCTGACCTGAGAACAGTTGCTCTTCTGCTTTAAACGTGGAGTTTGGGTTTGCCGTGGTGGTCTTCGTGCTTTGGGCACTGCAGTTGCTTTACAAACTGCTCGTGTGGGGGTACACTGTGGTGGACATGGTGCTTTGTCAACTAGAAGTGGGTTACTATCCGCTGGGGTTGGGGTTAGATGGGTTGTAGCTAGTTCTCTGCCCAACGGTATAAGTGTGCAATCTGGAAGAGTCTCGATTATGTGTGGTGGGGCAAGTTTGTGGGCCATGACAACCATGGTTCTATCTGCATCGACGGGTAGCACTGTCTTTTGTGAAGAACGGATTTTTGCTCCCTTAGATACTTCCATCACCCCCTCCAATTCAAATGGCTGATAAACAAGAAAAGAAATTGAACGCACAGACATTGTATGATAGACAGATGTGGTAATTCACATATACGTTGTCTAAGCAAACATGACAACATGACACAATTTCACATATATGATGCCTAACTAAACAGGATAGCATGACACAGTTTCAGATATACGATGGATAACTTAATAGGATATAATGGCATAATTCAACATCTGATGAGTATCTAAACAGGATGACATGACAAAACTATATGATGTCTTTCTAAAATAGGTTGGGATGAAATAATTCACATAAATGTTGTCTAAGTATACATGATGGCATGATATAATTGACATATTGATTCATATACTAAGCACCTGGCACTCGCATGTATGATCTCTAAACTAAGCAGTTGGAGTTCAATATTGTGCATATGATGTCTAAACTAAGCAATGCAAGACACCATATGCATGATATGAGAAATATAAACATTGCAACTTAGAGCATACACCTCATGTGGGATATAGGATTGGTCATCTGTCTCTGAATCCTCCTCTGAGGAGCTCCCTGTAACCATCGAGATATATGCTTCAACAGGTACCATTGCCTGCTCTGAAGACCTTGTTTTCATTCCTGATTTTTCCAAAACCGGCTCAAGTGGCTGATACACATGAAGAGTAGTTCAATATACACAGATTGTCGACAAATGGAATACGTAATGAAAAAAAAGATGGCATGAGATAGTTCACATATATGATGTCTGGCTACATGGCGGTGCATAATTCACATATATGATAACTGGCTGGAAAACATGGCATTGCATAATTCACATATCTGATATAGAAAGCAAACATGAGGCATTCACACAAAGCATGTCTAATCTAAGCAGATGGCATGGCAATGCAAGACACCATATGCATGATATGAGCAATGTAACCTTGCCTAGTTAGAGCATGCACTTGGGGGGGGATACGACTGGTCATCTGTCTCTGAATCCTCCTCTGTGGAGTTCCCTGTAACCATCGAGATATATGCTTCAATAGGTACCATTGCCTGCTCTGAAGACCTTGTTTTCACTCCTGATTTTTCCACAACCGGCTCAAATGGCTGATACACATGAAGAGTAGTTCAATATACACAGATTGTCGACAAATGGAATACGTAATGAAAAAAATATGGCATGAGATAATTCACATATATGATGCCTGGCTACATGGCGGTGCATAATTCACATATATGACAACTAGCTGAAAAACATGGCATTGCATAATTCCCATATACTCCCTCCGTTCCTAGATATTTGTCTTTTTAGAGATTTCAAATGGACTACTACATACAGACGTATATAGACATATTTTAGAGTGTAGATTCACTCATTTTGCTCTGTATGTAGTCACTTGTTGAAATCTCTAAAAAGACAAATATTTAGGAACGGTGGGAGTATGATATAAAAACCAAACAGGTGGCATTCACACAAACCAAATCTAAACTAAGATAATGACATATAAGATGAATAATGTAAGCAATGCGAGGCGCCATAAGCATGATATGACCAACATCAGCATGCCAGGTTAGAGCAAACACCTCAGGTGGTAAATAGGAGTGGTCGGCTCCCTCTGAATCCCCGTCTGAACAGTTATCTTCCTCTCGAATACAATCTGGAATGGCGGGAGGGGGGCACTTTGCCCATCATGGAGCGGCGTCTGCATGACATTGTATTCCCACGCAACGGTCTTCTCTTTTTCTCTACATGTTCAGTACGATTGTGGACAATAACTGATATGCATAATAAAAAATTAGTTAGATTTTGTAAGGTCTAAGGGGTGCATGTAGAAATCAAGACTGATGGTAGCAAACGAGTGGATAGATCCAAAACTAATGATAGCACGTAGATTATAGCTTCAGTTTAAAAAGATAGACAATTGATCATCTACTGTTTGTTGCCCACCCAACATGAACCACATAGAAGACCCCAGATGAACAAGATAGTAGACAGATACTAATCGTTGCTGCCTCGATATGAGACCCACGGGCATTTTAAAACTCAAGTTTGAAAGACAAAGTAGCAGGTAATAATAACCGATGTATAACGTAAGCAAACACAAAAGACTGCGACCTCTCTTACGGAACTGTGTAGTTCTCAGGTTCATTTGTTCAGTCGATGATGGTAATCCAGTTGGTGTGGCTGCCGGCAACAGGGAAGATGATCTGAGGCTGCGAAAGAAATTTTGTAAGGGGAATCTCTGCTGCAGTGAACGCTTCTGTCGATGGTGCACCTCAGGTGGGGTGGATGACGACACGACAGGAGCAGGACATAACACAAAGAGTTTTCTTTGACGCCTAT
The DNA here is from genome assembly GCA_032464435.1 of Aegilops umbellulata. Classification (NCBI taxonomy): domain Eukaryota; kingdom Viridiplantae; phylum Streptophyta; class Magnoliopsida; order Poales; family Poaceae; genus Aegilops; species Aegilops umbellulata. The sequence goes on from CP136056.1 coordinate 297,534,273, forward strand.
CTGAAAATGAAGTAAATCCGTAAGGGCTCCTTAGAATTGGAAGATTCTATAAACGCGGGGACAAGAAAAACACAAGAATAGGATGGGAATGCACGTGCAAAACAAAAGCATTTGGAAACATAGGATTTATCTGAACCTTGGTGTTTGGTTCACATGAATTGGAAGAACACAAGAATGGAGAAACATGGTCAAATTAAAGTCAAACCACGTGAAAATGAAAAAATAAGAATCTTATTATACCAGTAATGCAATTAGTCTTGTTCTCCATGCATATTAATTTGAAAAGGACGTCCAACTGGATATTAAAATTCCTACCATTTTTCTTTGAAAGAGACACCAAAGGAAAAAAAATCCTCCAGTTTTGCTTTGCTCCACTCCTAACCAAATGCACGAATAGTAGTACCATAGTAGTTCCATAACAAAGGATCCCTGAGGGATCGACATGAATGCAGAGTAACAAAGTGATGCAACGAGTGTACAACCTCTTTGGCATAGCCTTGTCGAACACAACATCATTGGGTTGGACGTGGAGGATGGTGATGCTGGTGTGACTGTCGGAGGCGGGGAAGAAGATCTGAGGCCTCTGGAAACGGCGCCGAGGGTACTGCTCCGCTATGATGGACAGTTCCATCGTTGGAGCAGCTCCGATGAGGTGTACGGCGGCGAGGCTGAAGCAAGACAAGACAGACAACGATAATCTGAAGTGGGACTCTAATATCATCTACAATAGATGATGTAAAATACATCACCAAAAAGTGCTAGATGTAAAACACATCAGCCGCGCCACGGCCGCTCCGACAGATGCTGAAAATACTATTTACTCTGAACTTAACTGAAGAAACTGAACTTTACAGTCGAAACTGAATTTTACTGTCGAAACTGATTGAACTAGTAGAAGAGCATTGTAATAGGTGTTTAGGGCATTCGAGCACTAGTAGCAGAGAAGTAGTGGTCTAAATCAGCAGACGCTCGAGCAGGGAACGCACTAGCAGAGAGAAAGTCGTGTAGTAGAACCGCGAGCGAGTGCTAAAGCAGCAACTCCTGTAGCTGCCGGAGGTCGTGCAGCAACAGCAGCAGCGCGAGCGAGAGCAAGAGCAGAGCAGCAGCATGAACGAGAGCAAGAGCGGAGCAGCAGCGTGACCGACAGCAATAGCAGAGGAGAGCAGCAGCATGAAGTGGCCGCCGAGGAAGCAACGACATGGGGGAGAGATGTCGTGGATGAACTGGCCAGCGACGGCGCCGACGATGGAGACCCGCCATGGCTGCTCGGTATCGAGCACCGGCAGCCCCGTGAGATCAAATAAAAGATAAAATGCAGCGGTGAGTGCAAAACCTCCTTGGTGGCACCGAGTTGGCCTCGGTTTCATCGGAGGAATTGGTGAGGGTGTTGCGGTTCCGGTGGGGCAGGTCTAGACGGTGCTGTGGGGATGGAGGTGGCACGATCGACGAGGCGAACCTTGGGGCAGCTCCTTGGAGGTGGAGGATGGGGCGGGTGATCCGACGGGATGACGAGATCGACGACGAATCCTCATCCGGTGCGATGGATGAGGGACAACGAGCTGTTGCGGTGGATGAGGTCGTCGGGGAAGAGTCTCTGGTTGGGCGGCGGTCGGGAGGCCGACCGAGGAGCATGAGGTTTTGTCGGTTTTGGCGGCCTCGGTGTACGAATGGGGGGATGAAGGGAAAGGTAGGGGGAGCCATGGCTTAGGGACGCGCTTGTTCAAAATGTAGGGTAAGTTACCAGCGTACCCCCACCGGTTTTGACGCCGCGACGTTGAGCCAGCATTTCCAGCTGAGGGGTAGAAGGGGGATTTTGCGTGTCTGGTTGCAGGACCGATTCGGATGAGGAGGGAGTTTTCGCGCGCGTTGAAATTTCGGGATAACAAGGCGCGGCGCGGGTTGAAGAGGGGGGAGTTGCAAAGCAGATGAGACAAAAGATACTCGAGCTTAAAATTTCGGGATAACAAGGCGCGGATTCCTTGTTCGGCAGAACAAACTTAACGTGTAAAAAAAACAATTCATACAATACACAAGAGATTCATGTCCCCTTTTACTATATTGCTATAAATTTCATTGAAAAAACTACAAGAAAAATGTAAAAAAATCAGGAGAACAAGATTACCCTGTACAATACCAAATCGATTCTCACTTCCCTCAGCAACAACAAAAAGCAAATCAATTCCCACCAAAAAAAAGAGTCTTGTCCATTTTTATATGATTACAAATGCCAGAATCTTGAATTTCAATTTTTGAATCCACATTATGTTGAATTCGAATATATCGTTAGGTGACCTTGCGGTTTATAATGGATGTAGTCCTACATTTTGATCTTCCATCATATATGAACATTTTACTCCACCCTATAAACATATATATTGTCGTCTACCATATGGACTAAATTTGAATCAATTTTCCTTATTTGAATACGATTGTTGTCAAGTTATACAATCATTTAAATATTATCTTGATAACGAAAAACATGCATATAGCAGTAATCATATTTCACTATAAACTACATGTAACATACGATCTCCAATACAAATATTTGTATCCATTTTATGTTGAATTCAAATAAGAGTACATTGGTCTAGGTGGCGAGATGTTCGGCATAATCTAAACCCTGTTTTCATATGTATATAGTTCTTGGATGAATTGGGACAAGTTTTGGTATAAGCTTCTTGCAAAACCGGAGATTCTCTCAACAAGCCTCGTGGTTCCGAGAGGGAACGTGTCACCTTTGTGTGCGAAACAATACACGCTGCCTCCCCCCAGACTTTCTTTACAAAGGCAACATAGAACTGTATGATTGCCCTGTTAAATTTTGGAATTATTCCGGGTTTGTTTGGCCTTTTTATACATTAATTGAGTTTCTCGACATTTAATGTGCATAATCCAAATTTGAACTGCAAGCACATGTTCCGGTGCACCAAAGTTGGTTGAAAAATCACACGTGTGTCCTTGGGTGAATTTATAGGTCCCATGCAAGACATGGGAATGAAATTCAAACATCTGGGCATCGTGACTCGGCCGAGAACATCGAGAAACTTGCTTTTTAAATTCATGTAAATCCAAAACTCGCTGATACGTCTCCAACGTATCTATATTTCTTTTATTTCTTCATGCTATATTATATATTCTGTTTTGGATGATTAACGGGCTTTATTATACACTTTTATATTATTTTTGGGACTAACCTATTAACCGGAGGCCCAGCCCGGAATTGCTGTTTTTTTGGCTATTTCAGTGTTTCGCAAAAAAAGAGTATCAAATGGAGTCCAAACGGAATGAAACCTTCGGGAATGTGATTTTCGGAGCAAACGTGATCCAGAGGACTTGGACCCTATGTCAAGAAAGCAACCAGGAGGGCGCGAGGTAGGGGGAGCACCTACCCCCCGGGCGTGCCCTCCATCCTCGTGGGGCCCATGTTGCTCCACCGATGTACTTCTTCCTCCTATATATACCTACGTACCCCCAAACCAACAGAAGCATCCACGAAAACCTAATTCCACCGCTGCAACCTTCTTTACCCTTGAGATCCCATCTTGGGGCCTTTTCCGGCGTCCTACCGGAGGGGGCATTGATCACGGAGGGCTTCTACATCAACACCATAGCCTCTCTGATGATGTGTGAGTAGTTTACCTCAGACATTCAGGTCCATAGTTATTAGCTAGATGGCTTCTTCTCTCTCTTTGGATCTCAATACAAAGTTCTCCATGATTCTCGTGGAGATCTATTCGATGTAATCTTCTTTTGCGGTGTGTTTGTTGAGACCGATGAATTGTGGGTTTATGATCAAGTTTACCTATGAACAATATTTGAATCTTCTCTGAATTATTTTATGTATGATTGGTTATCTTTGCAAGTCTCTTCGAATTATCAGTTTGGTTTGGCCTACTAGATTGATCTTTCTTGCAATGGGAGATGTGCTTAGCTTTGGGTTCAATCTTGCGGTGTCCTTTCCCAGTGACAGCAGGGGCAGCAAGGAACATATTGTATTGTTTCCATCGAGGATAACAAGATGGGGTTTATATCATATTGCATGCGTTTATCCCTCTACATCATGTCATCTTACTTAAAGTGCTACTCCATTCTTATGAACTTAATACTCTAGATGCATGCTGGATAGCGGTCGATGTGTGGAGTAATAGTAGTAGATGCAGGCAGGAGTCGGTCTACTTGTCACGGACGTGATGCCTATATACATGATCATACCTAGATATTCTCATAACTATGCTCAATTCTATCAATTGCTCAACAGTAATTTGTTCACCCACAGTAATACTTATGCTCTCGAGAGAAGCCACTAGTGAAACATATGGCCCCCGGGTCTATTTTCCATCATATTAATCTCCCGTCAACAAGCTATTTCTGGCACCGTTTATTTTACTTTATTTACTTTTTAGTCTTTATCATAAAAATACCAAAAATATTATCTTATCATATCTATCAGATGCTTTTATCTCTAAGTATTTTCCTCCTGCTAAGATCATCTCTCTTAGAAACGATATTATGAATTTTAAGCAACATGATCATGAACATGTTGCACAATCTTGGGAGAGGATGAAATTAATGATACATAATTGCCCCACAAAAGGTTTAAATCTTTGGATGATTATACAAAAAAATTATGCCGGATTGAATTTTGCTTCTAGAAATCTTTTAAATTCGGCCGCGGGAGTCACTTTTATGGAGATCACTTTAGGAGAAGCTACTAAACTCCTAGATAATATTATGGTTAATTATTCTCAATGGCAGACCGAAAGATCTACTAATAAAAAAGTGCATGTGATAGAAGAAATTAATGTTTTTAGTGGAAAGATGGATGAGCTTATGAAATTATTTGCTAATAAAAGTGTTTCTTCTAATCCTAATGATATGCCTTTGTCTACTTTGATAGAGAATAATAATGAATCTATGGATGTGAATTTTGTTGGTAGGAATAATTTTGGTAACAACGCGTATAGAGGAAACTTTAATCCTAAGCCGTATCCTAGTAATCCCTCAAATAATTATAGTAATTCCTACAACAATTCTTATGGAAATTTTAGTAAGACGCCCTCTGAATTTGAGACTAGTGTTAAAGAATTTATAAATTCACAAAAGAATTTCAATGCTTTGCTTGAAGAAAACTTGCCTAAGATTGATGAATTGGCTAGGAACGTTGATAGAATTTCTCTTGATGTTGATTCTTTGAAACTTAGATCTATTCCACCTACGCATGATATCAATGAGTCTCTCAAAGCCATGAGAATTTCCATCGATGAGTGCAAAGAAAGAACCGCTAGGATGCGTGCTAAGAAAGATTGCTTTGTGAAAGTGTGTTCTTCTAGTTTCTATAAAAATAAAGACGAAGATCTAAAATTTATTGATGTGTCCCCTATTAAATCTTTGTTTTGCAATATGAATCTTGATAATAATGGGACTGAATATGATCCACCTTTACCTAGAAGGCGTTCCAAAAATTCGGAGTTTTTAGATCTTGAAGCTAAAATTTATAAAAGTGAGATTGAAGAAGTTAAAACTTTAGATATCAATAAACCCACTATTTTGGATTTCAAGGAATTTAATTATGATAATTGCTCTTTTATAGATTGTATTTCCTTGTTGCAATCCGTGGTAAATTCTTTACATGCTTATAGTCAAAATAAAGCCCTTACCAAACATATCGTTGATGCTTTGATGCAATCTTATGAAGGAAAACTTGAGTTGGAAGTTTCTATCCCTAGAAAACTTTATGATGAGTGGGAAACTACTATTAAAATTAAAATTAAAGATCGTGAATGCTATGCTTTGTGTGATTTGGGTGCTAGTGTTTCCATGATTCTAAAAACTTCGTGTGATTAGCTAGGATTCCGTGAATTTGATGATTGCTCTTTAAACTTGCACCTTGCGAATTCCACCATTAAGAAACCTATGGGAAGAATTAATGATGTTCTTATTGTTGCAAATAGGAACTATGTGCCCGTAGATTTTATTGTTCTTGATATAGATTGCAATCCTTCATGTCCTATTATTCTTGGTAGACCTTTCCTTAGAACGATTGGTGCAATTATTGATATGAAGGAAGCAAATATTAGATTCCAATTTCCGTTAAGGAAAGGCATGGAACACTTCCCTAGAAAGAAAATTAAATTACCTTATGAATGTATTATGAGAGCCACTTATGGATTTCCTACCAAAGATGGCAATACCTAGATCTATTCGTACTTTTATGCCTAGCTAGGGGCTTCAAACGATAGCGCTTGTTGGGAGGCAACCCAATTTTATTTTAGTTTTTTGCTTTTTGCTTCTGTTTAGGAATAAATATTTGATATAGCCTCTGGTTAGATTTGTTTTTATGTTTTAGCTAGTGTTTGTGCCAAGTTAAACCTATAGGATCTTCTTGGATGATAGTTATTCGATCTTGCTGAAAATTCCAGAAACTTTCTGTTCACTAAAACAATTGTTAAAAATCACCAGAACATGATAAATATTGATTCCAATTGCAGCATATCAGTAAACAAATTTTGTAGGTCTTCCTATTTTGGTAGATTTTTTGGAGTTCCATAAGTTTGTGTTAGTTACAGATTACTACAGACTGTTCTGTTTTTGACAGATTCTGTTTTTCGTGTGTTGTTTGCTTATTTTGATCAACCTATGGCTAGTAAAATAGTTTATAAACCATAGAGAATTTGGAATACAGTAGGTTTAGCACAAATATAAATAAATAATGAGTCCATTACAGTACCTTGAAGTGGTATTTTGTTTTCTTTCGCTAACGGAGCTCACGAGATTTTCTGCTCAGTTTTGTGTTGTGAAGTTTTCAAGTTTTGGGTAAAAGATTTGATGGATTATGGAACAAGGATTGGAAAGAGCCTAAGCTTGGGGATGCCCATGGCACCCCAAGATAATCTAAGGACACCAAAAAGCCAAATCTTGAGGATGCCCCGGAAGGCATCCCCTCTTTCGTCTACTTCCATCGGTAACTTTACTTGGAGCTATATTTTTATTCCCCACATGATATGTGTTTGCTTGGAGCGTATTGTATTATTTGAGTTTTTATTTCTTAGTTTACCACAATCATCTTTGCTATACACACCTTTTGAGAGAGACACACATGATTCGGAATTTGTTAGAATACTCTATGTGCTTCACTTATATCTTTTGAGCTATATAGTTTTTGCTCTAGTGCTTCACTTATATCTTTTAGAGCACAGTGGTGGATTTTTTTATAGAAACTATTGTTCTCTCATGCTTCACTTAGATTATTTTGAGAGTCCTACAAAACAGCATGGTAATTTGCTTTATTTATGATAGGCATTCAAGATTAGTAAAGAAAACTTTTCTTATGAGTGTGTTGAATACTATGAGAAGTTTGATGCTTGATAATTGTTTTGAGATATAAAGATGGTGATATTAGAGTTATTCTAGTTGAGTAGTTGTGAAATTCAGAAATACTTGTGTTAAAGTTTGTGATTCCCGTAGCATGCACATATGGTGAACCGTTATGTGATGAAGTCGGAGCATGATTTATTTATTGATTGTCTTCCTTATGAGTGGCGGTCGGGGACGAGCGATGGTCTTTTCCTACCAATCTATCCCCCTAGGAGCATGTGCGTAATACTTTGCTTTGATAATTCGTAGATTTTTGCAATAAGTATATGAGTTCTTTATGACTAATCTTGAGTCCATGCATTATACGCACTTCCTTCCTTCCAACATTGCTAGCCTCTCTAATACCGTGCACTTTTTGCCGGTATCATACACCCACCATATACCTTCCTCAAAACAGCCACCATACCTACCTAACATGGCATTCCCATAGCCATTCCGAGATATATTGCCATGCAACTTACCACCGTTCCGTTTATTATGACACGCTCCATCATTGTCATATTGATTTGCATGATCATGTAGTTGACATTGTATTTGTGGCAAAGCCACCGTTCATAATTCTTTCATACATGTCACTCTTGATTCATTGCATATCCCGGTACACCGCCAAAGGCATTCACATAGAGTCATATTTTGTTCTAAGTATTCAGTTGTAAGTAAATAAAAGTGTGATGATCATCATTTTTAGAGCATTGTCCCAAGTGAGGAAAGGATGATGGAGACTATGATTCCCCCACAAGTCGGGATGATACTCCGGAATAATGATAAAAAAAGAAAAAAAAGAGGCCATAAAAAAAGGAGAGAAAAGGCCCAAATAAAAAAATGAGAGGAAAAGAGAGAAGGGACAATGTTACTATCCTTTTACCACACTTGGGCTTCAAAGTAGCACCATGATCTTCATGATAGAGAGTCTCCCATGATATCACTTCCATATACTAGTGGGAATTTTTCATTATAGAACTTGGCTTGTATATTCCAATGATGGGCTTCCTCAAAATGCCCTAGGTCTTCGTGAGAAAGCGAGTTGGATGCACACCCACTTAGTTTCTTTTGTTGAGCTTTCATATACTTATAGCTCTAGTGCATCCGTTGCATGGCAATACCTACTCACTCACATTGATATCTATTAATGGGCATCTCCATAGCCTGTTGATACGCCTAGTTGATGTGAGACTATCTTCTCCCTTTTTGTCTTCTCCACAACCATCATTCTATTCCACATATAGTGCTATATCTATGGCTCACGCTCATGTATTGCGTGAAGATTGAAAAAGTTTGAGAGCACCAAAAGCATGAAACAATTGCTTGGCTTGTCATCGGGGTTGTGCATGATTTAAATACTTTGTTTGGTGAAGATAGAGCATAGCCCAGACTATATGATTTTGTAGGGATAACTTTCTTTGGCCATGTTATTTTAAGAAGACATAAATGCTTAGTTAGTATGCTTGAAGTATTATTATTTTTATGTCAATATTAAACTTTTGTCTTGAATCTTTCGGATCTGAATATTCATACCAAAATTAAGAGAATTACATTGAAAATTATGCCAAGTAGCATTCCACATCAAAAAATCTATTTTTATCATTTACCTACTCGAGGACGAGCAGGAATTAAGCTTGGGGATGCTTGATACGTCTCTAACGTATCTATAATCTTTGATTGCTTCATGCTATATTATATTCTGTTTTTGGACGATTAATGGGCTTTATTATACACTTTTATATTATTTTTGGGACTAACCTATTAACCGGTGGCCCAACCCAGAATTGTTGTTTTTTTGCCTATCTCAGTGTTCCGCAGAAAAAGAATATCAAACGGAGTCCAAACGGAATGAAACCTTCGGGAAGGTGATTTTCGGAACAAACGTGATCCAGAGGACTTGGACCCTACGTCAAGAAAGCAACCAGGAGGGCACGAGGTAGGGGGCACGCCTACCCCACCTGGGCGCTCCCTCCACCCTCATGGGGCCCATGTTGCTCCACCGACGTACTTCTTCCTCCTATATATACCTACGTACCCCCAAACCAACAGAAGCATCCACGAAAACCTAATTCCACTGCCGCAACCTTCTGTACCCGTGAGATCCCATCTTGGGGCCTTTTCCGGCGTCTTGCCGGAGGGGGCATTGATCACGGAGGGCTTCTACATCAACACCATAGCCTCTCCGATGATGTGTGAGTAGTTTACCTCAGACCTTCGAGTCCATAGTTATTAGCTAGATGGCTTCTTCTCTCTCATTGGATCTCAATACAATGTTCTCCACGATTCTCGTGGATATCTATTCGATGTAATCTTCTTTTGCGGTGTGTTTGTTGAGACCGATGAATTGTTGGTTTATGATCAAGTTTATCTATGAACAATATTTGAATCTTCTATGAATTCCTTTATGTATGATTGGTTATCTTTACAAGTCTCTTCGAATTATCAGTTTGGTTTGGCCTAGTAGATTGATCTTTCTTGCAATGGGAGAAGTGCTTAGCTTTGGGTTCAATCTTGCGGTGTCCTTTCCCAGTGACAACAGGGGCAGCAAGGCACGTATTGTATTGTTGTCATCAAGGATAACAAGATGGGGTTTATATCATATTTCATGAGTTTATCCCTCTACATCATGTCATCTTACTTAAAGCATTACTCTGTTCTTATGAACTTAATACTCTAGATGGATGCTGGATAGCGGTCGATGTGTGGAGTAATAGTAGTAGATGCAGGCAGTATTCGGTCTACTTGGCATGGACGTGATGCCTATATACATGATCATACCTAGATATTCTCATAACTATGCTCAATTCTATCAATTGCTCAACAGTAATTTGTTCACCCACCGTAATACTTATGCTCTCGAGAGAAGCCACTAGTGAAACCTATGGCCCCCGGGTCTATTTTCCATCATATTAATTGATACGTTTCCAATGTATCTATAATTTTTTATTGTTCCATGCTATATTATCTACTGTTTTGGGCAATAATGGGCTTTATTATCCACTTTTATATTACTTTTGGGACTAACCTATTAACCGGAGGCCCAGCCCAGATTTGTTGTTTTTTTGCCTATTTCAGTGTTTCAAAGAAAAGGAATATCAGACGGAGTCGAAACGGAACGAAATCAACTGGAGAAGTTATTTTTGGAAGGAAAGCTACTGGATGGACTTGGACCCCACGTCAGGAGCTAAGGGAGGTGCTCACGAGGGTGGGTGGCGTGCCCACCCCACTAGGGCGCACCCCCTGCCTCGTGGGGCCCCCGAAGCTCCACCGACGTACTTCCTGCACCCATATATACCTACGTACCCTAAAACTTCCAGAACAGAGATTAGATCGGGAGTTCCGCCGCCGCAAGCTTCTGTAGCCACCAAAAGTCAATTGGGACCCTGTTCCAGCACATTGCCGGAGGGGGGAACCCTCACCGGTGGCCATCTTCATCATCTCGGCGCTCTCCATGACGAGGAGGGAGTAGTTCACCCTCGGAGCTGAGGGTATGTACCAGTAGCTATGTGTTTGATGTATCTCTCGTGTTCTTGATTTGGCACGATCTTGATGTATCGCGAGCTTTGCTATTATAGTTGGATCGTATGTTTATTCTCTCCCTCTACTCTCTTGTAATGGATTGAGTTTTCCCTTTGAAGTTATCTTATCAGATTGAGTCTTTAAAGATTTGAGAACACTTGATGTATGTCTTGCCATGAGTATCTGTGGTGACAATGGGATATCACGTGATTCACTTGATGTATGTTTCGGTGATCAACTTGTGGGTTCCGCCCATGAACCTATGCATAGGGGTTGGCACACGTTTTCGTCGTGATTCTCCGGTAGAAACTTTGGGGCACTCTTTGAGGTTCTATGTGTTGGTTGAATAGATGAATCTGAGATTGTGTGATGCATATCGTATAATCATACCCACGGATACTTGAGGTGACATTGGAGTATCTAGGTGACATTAGGGTTTTGGTTGATTTGTGTCTTAAGGTGTTATTCTAGTACAAACTCTAGGGCTGTTTGTGACACTTATAGGAATAGCCCAATGGATTGATTGGAAAGAATAACTTTGAGGTGGTTTCGTACCCTACCATAATCTCTTCGTTTGTTCTCCGCTATTAGTGTCTTTGGAGTGACTCTTTGTTGCATGTTGAGGTATAGTTATATGATCCAATTATGTTATTATTGTTGAGAGAACTTGCACTAGTGAAAGTATGAACCCTAGGCCTTGTTTCAACGCATTGCAATATCGTTTACGCTCACTTTTACCGCTTGTTACCTTGCTGTTTTTATATTTTCAGTTTACAAAAACCTATATCTACCATCCATATTGCACTTGTATCACCATCTCTTCGCCGAACTAGTGCACCTATACAATTTACCATTGTATTGGGTGTGCTGGGGACAGAAGAGACTCTTTGTTATTTGGTTGCAGGGTTGCTTGAGAGAGACCATCTTCATCCTACGCCTCCCGCGGATTGATAAACCTTAGGTCATCCACTTGAGGGGAATTTGCTACTGTCCTACAAACCTCTGCACTTGGATGCCCAACAACGTCTACAAGAAGAAGGTTGTGTAGTAGACATCAAGCTCTTTTCTGGCGCCGTTGCCGGGGAGGCTAGGTAAGCGACACTCACACCCCGCCAACTAAGCTCTTTTCTAGCGCCGTTGCCGGGGAGATTAGTGCTTGAAGGTATATCTTTAGATCTTGCAATCGAATATTTTTGTTTCTTGTTTTAGCACTAGTTTAGTTTATAAAAGAAAACTACAAAAAAATGGAATTGAGTTTGCCTCATACGCTTCATCTTTTTATTATCTTTCGTGAGTATGATGGAAAGGAAAATTGTGCCAAAGTGTTAGAAGAAGAATGCATTAAAATGTTTGGCACTAAATCTTTGAATGATGAGCATGATTGCAATGTTGTTAGTATGAATTCCTTGAATGTCCATGATGCTAATGATATGCAAAGCCACAAGCTTGGGGAAGCTATGTTTGATGAGGATGATACTTTTTGTCCCCCAAGCTTTGATGAGAAAATTTACTATGATGAAAGCATGCCTCCTATCTATGATGATTATTGTGATGACACGTATGCTTCAAAGAATAATGATAACCATGAAACTTGTCATCTTGATCTTAATTTTCAATCACATGATAGTTATTTTGTTGAGTTTGCTCCCACTACTATTGATGAGAATAGATTTGCTTATGTGGAGAGTACTAAAAATTCTATGCTTGTAGATCATGAAAAGAATGCTTTAGGTGCTGGTTATATTGTTGAATTCATTCATGATGCCACTGAAAATTATTACGAGGGAGGAATATATGCTTGTAGTAATTGCAATAATATCAACTTTCCTCTCTATGTGCTTAAAGTTTTGAAGTTATGCTTGATTTACCTTCCTATGCTAGTTGATTATTGTTGCGATAAGTTGTTTGCTCACAAAATCCCTATGCATAGGAAGTGGGTTAGACTTAAATGTGCCAGTCATATTCTTCATGATGCTCTCTTTATGTTTCAATTCCTATCTTTTATGTGAGCATCATTGAAATCATAATGCCTAGCTAGGGGCGTTAAACGATAGCGCTTGTTGGGAGGCAACCCAATTTTATTTTAGTTTCTTGCTTTTTGGTTATGTTTAGGAATAAATAAATCATCCAACCTCTTGTTAGAAGTGGTTTTATGTTTTAATTAGTGTTTGTGCCAAGTAGAACCTTTGGGAAGACTTGGGTGAAGTCTTTATAATCATGCTGTAAAAAACAGAACTTTAGCGCTCACGAGATTAGCTAGAACTTTTTACTGAAGATTGATATTTAGTTGATTCGTTTTTCAGATGATTACTATACAAATTCCTCAGGTCCAAAAATTTATTTTGGAATTTTTGGAGTTCCAGAAGTTTGCGTTAGTTACAGATTACTACAGACTGTTCTGTTTTTGACAGATTCTGTTTTTCGTGTGTTGTTTGCTTATTTCGATGACTCTATGGCTAGTAAAATAGTTTATAAACCATAGAGAAGTTGGAATACAGTAGGTTTAACACCAATATAAATAAGGAATGAGTTCATTACAGTACCTTGAAGTGGTGTTTTGTTTTCTTTCACTAACGGAGCTCACGAGTTTTCTATTAAGTTTTGTGTTGTGAAGTTTTCAAGTTTTGGGTAAAGATTCGCTGGACTATGTAATAAGGAGTGGAAAGAGCCTAAGCTTGGGGATGCCCAAGGCACCCGAAGGTAATATTCAAGGATAAACAAGCGTCTAAGCTTGGGGATGCCCCGGATGGCAACCCCTCTTTCGTCTTCGTTCATCGGTAACTTTACTTGGAGCTATATTTTTATTCACCACATGATATGTGTTTTGCTTGGAGCGTCATGTCATTTTATTTTGTTTTGCTTGCTGTTTGAATAAAGTATCAAGATCTGAAATTCTTAAATGTTAGAGAGTCTTCACATAGTTACATAATTATACGACTACTCATTGATCTTCACTTATATCTTTCAGAGTAGTTTGTTGTTTCTCTAGTGCTTCACTTATATCTTTTAGAGCACGACGGTGGTTTTATTTTGAAGAAATAGATGAACTCTCATGCTTCACTTATATTATTTTGAGGGTCTTAAATAGCATGGTAATTTGCTTAAATGATCCTAATATGCTAGGTATACAAGATTAATAAAAGAAAAATTCTTATGAGTGTGTTGAATACTATGAGAAGTTTGATCCTTGATGATTGTTTTGAGATATGGAGGTGATAATATCAAAGTCGAGCTAGTTGAGTAGTTGTGAATTTGATAAATACTTGTGTTAAAGTTTGTGATTCCCGTAGCATGCACGTATGGTGAACCATTATGTGATGAAGTCGGAGCATGATTTATTTATTGATTGTCTTCCTTATGAGTGGCGGTCGGGGACGAGCGATGGTCTTTTCCTACCAATCTATCCCCCTAGGAGCATGCGCGTAATACTTTGCTTTGATAACTTCTAGATTTTTGCAATAAGTATATGAGTTCTTTATGACTAATGTTGAGTCCATGGATTATACGCACTTTTCCCATCCTTCCACCATTGCTAGCCTCTCTAATACTGCACACTTTTCGCCGGTATCATACACCCACCATATACCTTCCTCAAAACAGCCACCATACCTACCTATCATGGCATTTCCATAGCCATTCCGAGATATATTGCCATGCAACTTTCCACCGTTCCGTTTATTATGACACGCTCCATCATTGTCATATTGCTAGCATGATCATGTAGTTGACATAGTATTTGTGGCAAAGCCACCATTCATAATTCTTTCATACATGTCACTCATGAGTCATTGCACATCCCGGTACACCGTCGGAGGCATTCACATAGAGTCATATTTTTGTTCTAAGTATCGAGTTGTAATTGTTGAGTTGTAAGAAAAATAAAAGTGTGATGATCATCATTTTTAGAGCATTGTCCCAAGTGAGGAAAGGATGATGGAGACTATGATTCCCCCACAAGTTGGGATGAGACTCTGGACGAAAAAGAAAAAAAGAAAAAAAGAGGCCATAAAAAAAGAGAAAAGGCCCAAACAAAAAAATAAAAAAAAATAAAAAATGAGAGAAAAAGAGATAAGGGGCAATGCTACTATCCTTTTACCACACTTGTGCTTCAAAGTAGCACCATGATCTTCATGATAGAGAGTCTCCTATGTTGTCACTTTCATATACTAGTGGGAATTTTACATTATAGAACTTGGCTTGTATATTCCAATGATGGGCTTCCTCAAAATGCCCTAGGTCTTCGTGAGCAAGCGAGTTGGATGCACACCCACTTAGTTTCTTTTGTTTACCTTTCACATACTTATAGCTCTAGTGCATCCATTGCATGGCAATCCCTACTCACTCACATTGATATCTATTGATGGGCATCTCCATAGCCCGTTGATACGCCTAGTTGATGTGAGACTATATTCCCCTCTTTTTGTCTTCTCCCACCATTCTATTCCACATATAGTGCTATATCCATAGCTCACGCTCATGTATTGCGTGAAGATTGAAAAAGTTTGAGAATGTCAAAAGCATGAAACAATTACTTGGCTTGTCATCGGGGTTGTGCATGATTTAAATACTTTGTGTGGTGAAGATAGAGCATGGCCAGACTATATGATTTTGTAGGGATAACTTTCTTTGGCCATGTTATTTTGATAAGACATGATTGCTTTGTTAGGATGCTTGAAGTATTATTATTTTTATGTCAATATAAACTTTTGTCCTGAATCTTTCGGATCTGGACATTCATACAAAAATTAAGAAAAATTACATTGAAATTATGCCAAGTAGCACTCCGCATCAAAAATTATTTTTTATCATTTACCTACTCGAGGACGAGCAGGAATTAAGCTTGGAGATGCTTGATACGTCTCCAACGTATCTACAATTTTTGATTGCTCCATGCTATATTATCGACAGTTTTGGGCAATATTGGGCTTTATTATCCACTTTTATATTATTTTTGGGACTAACCTATTAACCAGAGGCCCAGCCCAGATTTGCTGTTTTTTTGCCTATTTCAGTATTTCGAAGAAAAGGAATATCAGACGGAGTCAAAACGGAGCGAAATCAACTAGAGAAGTTATTTTTTGAAGGAAAGCTACCGGATGGACTTGGACCCCACGTCAGGAGCTAAGGGAGGTGCTCACGAGGGTGGGGGCGCCCCCTGCCTCTTGGGGCCCCTGAAGCTCCACCAACGTACATCCTGCACCCATATATACCTATGTACCCTAAAACTTCCAGAACAGAGATTAGATTGGGAGTTCCGCCGCCGCAAGCTTCTGTAGCCACCAAAAGTCAATCGGGACCCTGTTCCGGCACCCCGCCGAAGGGGGGAACCCTCACCGGTGGCCATCTTCATCATCCCGGTGCTCTCCATGACGAGGAGGGAGTAGTTCACCCTCGGGGCTGAGGGTATGTACCCGTAGCTATGTGTTTGATCTCTCTCTCTCTCTCTCGTGTTCTTGATTTGGCACGATCCTGATGTATCACGAGCTTTGCTATTATAGTTGGATCTTATGTTTCTTCTCCCCCTCTATTCTCTTGTAATGGATTGAGTTTTCCCTTTGAAGTTATCTTATCGGATTGAGTCTTTAAATATTTGAGAACACTTGATGTATGTCTTGCCGTGAGTATCTATGGTCACAATGGGATATCACGCGATTCACTTGATGTATGTTTTGGTGATCAACTTGCGGGTTCCGCCCATGAACCTATGCATAGGGGTTGGCACACGTTTTCGTCGTGATTCTCCGGTAGAAACTTTGGGGCACTCTTTGAGGTTCTATGTGTTGGTTGAATAGATGAATCTGAGATTGTGTGATGCATATCGTATAATCATACCCACGGATACTTGAGGTGACATTGGAGTATCTAGGTGACATTAGGATTTTGGTTGATTTGTGTCTTAAGGTGTTATTCTAGTACAAACTCTAGGGCTGTTTGTGACACTTATAGGAATAGCCCAACGGATTGATTGGAAAGAATAACTTTGAGGTGGTTTCGTACCCTACCATAATCTCTTCGTTTGTTATCTGCTATTAGTGTCTTTGGAGTGACTCTTTGTTGCATGTTGAGGTATAGTTATATGATCCAATTATGTTATTATTGTTGAGAGAACTTGCACTAGTGAAAGTATGAACCCTAGGCCTTGTTTCAACGCATTGCAATATCGTTTACGCTCACTTTTACCGCTTGTTACCTTGCTGTTTTTATATTTTCAGTTTACAAAAACCTATATCTACCATCTATATTGCACTTGTATCACCATCTCTTCGCCGAACTAGTGCACCTATACAATTTACCATTGTATTGGGTGTGCTGGGGACATAAGAGACTCTTTGTTATTTAGTTGCAGGGTTGCTTGAGAGAAACCATCTTCATCCTACGCCTCCCGCGGATTGATAAACCTTAGGTCATCCACTTGAGCGAAATTTGCTACTGTCCTACAAACCTCTGCACTTGGAGGCCCAACAACGTCTACAAGAAGAAGGTTGTGTAGTAGACATCATTAATCTCCCGTCAACAAGCTATTTCTGGCACCGTTTATTTTACTTTCTTTACTTTTTAGTCTTTATCATACAAATACCAAAAATATTATCTTATCATATCTATCAAATCTCACTTTCGTAAGTGACCGTGAAGGGATTGACAACCCCTTTATTGCGTTGGTTGCGAGGTTTTTATTTGTTTGTGTAGGTGCGAGGGACTTGTGCGTGGCCTCCTACTGGATTGATACCTTGGTTCTCAAAAACTGAGGGAAATACTTACGCTACTTTGCTGCATCACCCTTTCCTCTTCAAGGGAAAACCAACGCAGTGCTCAAGAGGTAGCACTCGCTTGGAAATCATGAAACTTGGCATGGTGTCATGTCATGGCACTAACATGCTGTGGTAAAAAATTGGGCCGATTTGGAACAAGACTTCATATAAGCTTCTTGCAAACCGGAGCTTCTCTCAAGAAGGCTCGTGGTTCTGAGAGGGAACTTGTCACCTTTGAGTGTGAAACGATATATGCTGCCCCCATTGAGTTTCTTTACAAAGGCAACATAGAACTACATGAGTGCCCTATTAAATTTTGGAAATAGTCCGGGTTCGTTTGGCCTTTTTTATTCATTAATTGAGTTTCTGGTCATTTAATGTGCATAATTCAAATTTGAACTACAAGCACATGCTCCTATGCACCAAAGTTGGTTGAAAAATCACATGTGTGTCCTCGGGTGAATTTCTAGGTCCCATGCAAGAAATGGGAATGAAATTCAAACATCTGGGCATTGTGGCTTGGCCGAGAACATTGAGAACCTTGGTTTTATAATTCTTGTAAATCCAAAACACGCCTGAAAATCATGAAACTTGGCATAGTGTCATCTCATGGTACTACCATGATGTGGTAAAAAAATTGGCCGAATAGGAACAAGTTTTGGTATAAGCTTCTTGCAAACCGGAGCTTCTCTCAAGAAGGCTTGTGGTTCTCAAAGGGAACGTGTCACCTTTGAGTGTGAAACAATATACGCTGCCCCCCTTGAGTTTCTTTATAGAGGCAACATAGAACTACATGAGTGCCCTGTTAATTTTTGGAATTATTCCGGGTTCTTTGTCCTTTTTTATACATTAATTGAGTTTCTGGTCATTTAATGTGCACAATTCAAATTTGAAATACAAGCACATGCTCTCGTGCACCAAAGTTGGTTGAAAAATCACATGTGTGTCCTCGGGTGAATTTCTAGGTCCCATGCAAGAAATGGGAATGAAATTCAAACATCTGGGCATCGTGGCTCGATCGAGAACATTGAGAAGCTTGGTTTTAAAATTCTTGTAAATCCAAAACACGCCTGAAAATCATGAAACTTGGCATGGTGTCATGTCATGGTACTACCATGTTGTGGTAAAAAAAATGGGAGAATAGGAACAAGTTTTGGTAAAAGTTTATTGCAAACTGGAGCTTCTCTCAAGAAGGCTCGTGGTTCTAAGAGGGAACGTGTCACCTTTGTGTGCATAATTCAAATTTGAAATACAAGCACATGCTCCAGTGCACCAAAGCTGGTTGAAAAATCACATGTGTGTCCTCGGGTAAATTTCTAGGTCCCATGCAAGAAATGGGAATGAAATTCAAACATCTGGGCGTCGTGGCTCGGCTGGAAACATTGAGAACTTGGTTCTTTAATTCCTGTAAATCTGGGAATGAAAGGAACTCGTCGCTTCGGTATCAAGGGGAAACTTGCTCCTAGATACGTCGGTCCTTTCAAGATCATCGGCAAACGAGGCGATCTCGCCTATCAACTTGAGCTTCCCTCCAACTTTGCAAATGTGCACGATGTCTTCCACGTGTCACAGCTTCGCAAGTGCTTCAAGACGCCTGAGCGCACCATTAACTTTGAAGAGATTGATCTTCAAGAAGATTTGTCCTATCATGAGCACCCCATTGCTATTCTTGAAGAGACTGAGCGCAAGACTCGCAACAAGTCAATCAAATTCCTGAAAGTGAAATGGTCACACCATTCAGACTGAGAAGCCACCTGGGAGCATGAGGATCACCTACGTTCCGAGTATCCGGAGTTCTTTCAGTTCTAGATCTCGGGACGAGATCCTCTCGTAGTGGTGGAGTGTTGTAACGCCCCGGATGTAACTTGCCATATTTGTATTCCAACTCTTGCCATTTTTGGCTATGTGTTATGATATTTCCTCCGTGGTTGGGTTTCCCTTCGTTGTGTATTTTGTTCATGTCATGCATTTCATATCATGTCATCATGTGCATCGCATTCGCATACGTGTTCGTCTCATAAATCCGAGCATTTTCCTCGTTGTCCGTTTTGCAATCCGGTGCTCCTATGTTCCCCGGCGTCCCCTTTTACATTTCTTCGTGAGCGGGTATTAAACTTTCTCGGAATGGACCGAGGTTTGCCAAGCGGCCCTGGTATAGCACCGATAGACCGCCTGTCAAGTTTCGGGTCAATCGGAGGTCGTTTGGTACTCCAACGGTTAACCGGGTAACCGTGAAGGCCTCGTGTGAGTTGCAGCCCAACGCCCCTTCAAAACAGCCCAATAACCCATCTAAGGCACTCCCATGTCCACCGCCGTCCGATCACGATCACGTGGCCGAAAACCGCACTCCATTTGGAGCTTCCTAGCTCTTTCTACCTATAAAAACACCTCCCCCTCCTCCAAATCCGGGTCCAAACACCCCGAAAACCCTAGCCCCGCTCCTCTGCCGCCGCCGGACGCGTCCGATTCGCGCCGGACACGTCCGCCGCCGGCGCCCGGCGAACCAGACGGCGCCACGTGGCACCGCCGCCGCCCCACGCCCGCCGGCCCGCCGAGCCCGCGCCCGGCCCCCGCGGCCCACCTCGCCGCGCCGCTCCGCCCGCTCGCCGCCCGCGCCGCTCCACCCGCTCGCCGCCCGCGCACGACCCTGCCGCCGTTCGCCGCCCGCCGCCCGCGAGCTCGCCGGCCGCCGCCGTCGCCCGTCGCCGCGTCTGCGCCTCCTCCGCCCGCGCCCACCACCGCGCGCCCGCGGCCTCCCGGCGTCGCCGCGCCGCTCCCGCGCCGCCCGCGCCGCCCGCGCCTCCCTTCATCGCCGGCGGCCTCGTCCTCGCCTCGCCGGAGTCGCCACCTCGCCGGAGTTCGGCCAGATCCGATCTGACCCGCGCGTTGACTTTTCCCCTCGATCCCGAAATTTCTCTAAGTCTTTAAATTTTGCATTATCATCACCTGTTCATCATGCCATAACTTTGCAACCGTAGCTTGGATTCGTGCGTATAATATGTCAAATTGTTAGTCTCGAAAAGTAGATCATTTCATTCTATTGAATCATTTTCATTTGAGGTCATCTTGATGCCCGAAATGCTGTTAGAAGAGGGCTATGTGATGTTAGTTTCTGGATCTTATCAGAACATGCACTTTTGTCATTTTTGCCATGATTGATGTGTGCACCCTATGAAATTGAGTCCTACATGAGTTTTGCAATATGCCATGTTACCTTTCCAGAGAATTATGCCATGTATTTTTGTGATCTTTGTGGCGACTAGCACAAGCATGCAAACTAGGATACTTGATGTTGCTGATTTCAGAGACTTAGTAATTTCACTAAGTCCCTGCCTGCTGTTATTTTTATGCCATGTGTTCATGTTGTTTCCGAGAGATCTATGCCTATTTTGAGCATGATAAGTAAAGAGTGTTTTGAACTTGAGGTTTTTCTATATCCATCCATGCCTTTGTTTGTATTTATGGGGTGCCATAGCTTGAGTCAATCGAGCTCTACTTTTGCTATAAAATGTTGCTGGCAGATTGTTTACATGTTATTCGATTTTGCCAAGCTTGGTGTAGTTGATCCATGCATGCTATGATGTTGTTCTTGCCATGTATAGTTACTATGCCATGTCTTATTGATGTATGTATGCTTAGTTTATCATGAAATGCTCTGTAGTGAGTGCGTCGAGCTCACGAACATGCCTACTCGTTATCTGTTTTTGACATGTCCAGTTTTCTGCTAAGTCTGAAACCTGTAACGAAACTTGCTTAATTGGCATGGGTGTAATCATATTTTCTGATCCTTTTTGGCTTAAGGTCATTAAGGGACTTTTGTTAAGTGCTTTGAGTAGATTCATGCCATGCCTTATTTTGCTATGTCCTGTTCCTGTAGCATGTTGTTTCATTGCTCTAAACATGTCATCCTGATGTTAATTTCTGCCATGTTGATATTTTCACCAAGTCTGTGAACCTGTTATCTTTTGCACTTTTGCCATGCTTGTTTGGACCTGTTATGATGTGATTTAGCCGTAGCTCAGTGTTCACCTTTTGTCAAGCATCTTGTGTAGATTACTGTCATATGCTTTGTTGATATGTTTGGGTAAAGTAGCTTGTTTTCTTGTTGCTTTCTAAGTAGCATCATGCTGTTAATGGCAGATTATCGTCATTCTTGTATTGCTCGTCATTTGCTAACCGTGCATCCGATTCCGGTGATCTTTATATAGATTTCAACCGAAATCACCTCACCTATCCAGTGGCATACTTGGTTTGCCAAGATTATGCCTTGTTCATCCTCGTCCTTCCGGAGCATGCATATGCATTGCATATCACATCTCGCATGTCATGCCATGTTTTGCATCATCGTGATTGATATTTGTCCTCTTTGCTTGTGTTCTTGCTTTGGGTAGAGCCGGGAGACGAGTATGTGAACGAGTAACCTGTTGAGAACGCTTACGAGGACCAAGCTTTTGACAACTCTGAGAACCTTGCAGGCAAGATGACCATACCCTCGAAATCACTTCTATCTTTGCTTGCTAGTTGCTCGCTCTTTTGCTATGCCTATGCTGTGATACCTACCACTTGCTATATCATGCCTCCTATTTTGCCATGTCAGCCCCTAACCATCCATGTCCTAGCAAACCGTTGTTTGGCTATGTTACTGCTTTGCTCAGCCCCTCTTATAGCGTTGCTAGTTGCAGGTGAAGATGAAGTTTGATCCTTGTTGGAACATGGACTTGTTGTTCCTTGTTGGAACATGTTTACTTGTTGGGATATCACAATACCTCTTTTATTTAATTAATGCATCTATATACTTGGTAAAGGGTGGAAGGCTCGGCCTTATGCCTGGTGTTTTGTTCCACTCTTGCCACCCTAGATTCCGTCATACCGGTGTTATGTTCCCGGATTTTGCGTTCCTTACACGGTTGGGTGATTTATGGGACCCCCTTGACAGTTCGCTTTGAATAAGACTCTTACGGCAAGGCCCAACTTTGGTTTTACCATTTGCCTACCACCTACCACTTTTCCCTTGGGTTTTCGCGAGCCCGAGGGTCATCTTTATTTTAGCCCCCCCGGACCAGTGCTCCTCTGGGTGCTGGCCCGAAACGAGCAGACTGCGGGGCCCCCTCGGAGAAACTCGAGGCTTGGTTTTACTCGTAGGATGTCTCATCAGGATGTGCCCTAAGACCGAGATATGTGCAGCTCCTATCAGGATTTGTCGGCACAATCGGGCGGCTTTGCTGGACTTGTTTTATTACTGTCGGGATGTCTTGTAGTCCGGGATTCCGAGACTGATCGGGTCTTCCCGGTAGAAGGAATATCCTTCGTTGACCGTGAGAGCTTATAATGGGCTAAGTTGGGACACCCCTGCAGGGTATTATCTTTCGAAAGCCGTGCCCGCAGTTATGAGGCAGATGGGAATTTGTTGATGTCCGGTTGTAGAAAACCCGAAGTTGACCTTAACTAAAACACATCAACCACGTGTGTAACCGTGATGGTCACTTCTCGGCGGGGTCCGGGAAGTGAACACGATGTTGGAGTAATGTTTGACGTAGGTTGCTCTAGGATCATTTCTTGATCACTTCTAGTTTCACGACCGTGCTTTGCCTTCTCTTCTCGCTCTCTTTCGCGTTGTAGCCACCATATATGCTAGTCGCTTGCTGCAGCTCCACCTCACTATCCTTTCCTACCTATAAGCTTAAATAGTCTTGATCTCGCGGGTGTGAGATTGCTGAGTCCCCGTGACTCACAGATTCTACCACAACAGTTGCAGGTACCAACGATGTCAGTGCAGATGACGCGACCGAGCTCACTTGGGAGTTCGACGAGGAACGTGGCCGTTACTATGTTTATTTTCCAGATGATCAGTAGTGGAGCCCAGTTGGGTTGATCCGGGGATCTATGTAGCATTTGGGGTACTCTTCTTTCATTTTGGTACAGTAGTCGGACCTTGAGTGTAATTTGAATGATGTGTGTTTATTTATGTATTGGGTGATGTGGCGACTGTAAGCCAACTATGTATCTCTTTCCCTTTATGTATTACATGGGTTGTGTGAAGATTACCTCACTTGCGACATTGCTTTCAATGCGGTTATGCCTCTAAGTCGTGCCTCGACACGTGGGAGATATAGCCGCATCGAGGGCGTTACAAGTTGGTAATCAGAGCCTTCCCCGACCTTAGGAGCCCCCACTGATTGATCGTTTCTAGTGGCCGAGTTGTGTCTAGAAAAATGTTTTGAGTCGTTTAGGAATTATATATCGGAGAGTTTAGGAATTATTTTTACTTCCCAGTCTCCTCATCAGTCTGGTAAGGCATCCTGACGTAGAGTTTTGACTCTTCTCTTCTCAAATTTCCCAAAAAAAAGTTTAGGATCACGCGGGTATCTTAGAATCGTTCCGATGGTTTTATGATGACAACATTGTCTTGGTTGCCTCCCGTCAGCAGGGGTTTTAGAGGAGGTGTCCCGGGGAGTTGAGCTCCGAGGTGTTGTCGTCATAATTTTATCGTTGCGGTTTTGGGAATACCTGAGTTTAGTACGCCGACATCGAAAATCTCTTTTGTACAGTTGTTGATGAGATAACCCTGATAGCCCAGTACTGAGGCGAGTGCGGGAGTATTGCCATGACTTGTATAACGGATGCTTTTCGAAGGTTGAGGTAGATGATTTCCGAGAATTTCTTGGTTATGTGTTGAAGGATGGATACAACTGGATCTAGGTATTGTTAGTTTGGGTGATATATTTTGTGTCCCCTGTATCCCCAACACCTGATTGCATAACCAGAAAGTTTTGGGAGTTTATAAGTGGGAATTCTTGTAGCCCTAGTATTTCTTCCGCAGATATTTGGTTTGTGATTGGGTAATCCTTACCAAGTATTTGTTCACATCCGTACCTTGTTGATTTTATTCCTTACCTTGTTCTAAGTGGCTTCTCAGCTTATGGAAGTGTGACGTTTTACTTTGGAATTCATTCGTTCATTCTCGTTCGAATGTTTATTGTGAAGACTATATGTTGCAATTTCGATCCTTTGATTCAGCTTGAATATATCTTTTCCAGATGCTAATGGATGTCACCCTCTTCAGGATGGCTCCGCCAACGCGTCAGAATCCGGAACGCAATGAAGGAAATCAGGCTAACCCTCCGCCACCACCTCCGCCTCCGAAGGCATGGCAAGCCCTGATGACTGCCACAAATGCCAACGCTCAGATTCTGATTCAGCTCTTGCAAGATCGCAACCAAGGGCAAGGTAATCAAGAGAATCAAGGCCAAGGCAACAATCAGCCGCACTTCGCTTCACTCAAACAGTTCCTTGCTAATCAGCCAAAGACCTTCAGCTAATGTGTCGAGGCCACAGACGCAGATGATTGGCTCGTGGACATCAGCAAGCATTTCGAGTGCAGCAATGTCAGACCTGAGGACTTTGTCAAGTTTGCCTCTTTTCAACTCAAAGATCAAGCTGTTGAGTGGTTCCAGCAATACAAAGATTCCAGAGGAGGTCGTGTGATTACCTAGGATGATTTCCGCCGTGACTTCAAGGCTCACCACATTCCAGAAAGTGTTGTTGAGCTTAAGCGTGAGGAATTCCGCAATCTCAAGCAAGGCACCATGTCTGTCTATCAATACAACACTCAGTTCCAGAAGCTCTCTCGTTTTGCGAGGCAAGACATCCCTGATGAGAAGAGTATGATCTACCAGTTCAGGCGTGGTCTCAGGGAAGATCTGCAACTTGCTCTCGTGCTTTTTGAGCCATTAAAGTATGATGAATTCTACAACATGGCGCGGAAACAAGAAGCTGCTCAGCTCAAGTGTGATGCATCTAAGAAGAGAGTCAGAGACGCAGTTCAGTCTTCTTCTTCCTCACTTGTGGCAGCTAAGCAACAGAAGTTCTGGTTGCCTCCTCCTCCTCCGTTCCGTCAGCCTTATCAGCAGAAGAACTCAAGTGGTCGTGGATCTTCCCACCCACCCAACCCTGGCTATCAGAACAAGTCTCAGAACCAAGCTCCAAGCCCAAGTGCTCCTTACTATCGCCCGCTCTCAGAGGTGACTTGCAGGAAATGTCAGCAAAAGGGTCACTATGCGGACAAGTGCTTCAACCAAAGGCGCCTTCCGCCTCCTCCTCCTGTGAAATCTTCCAACAATGCAGTGGTCAAGCATAATCCTAAGTCTGCAAAGGTGAACATCATGAATGCAGCTCAAGCGGAGGATTCTTCTGAAGTGATCATGGGTAATCTCCCTGTTAATGATATTCCTGCAAAAGTCTTATTCGATACCCGTGCATCGCATTCTTTCATGTCATATCCTTTTGCATCGAAGCACAACGTGGACACAGAGACTTTGTCCAAAGTTATGCAAGTTGTTTCTCCTAGAAAGCTATTGACTTCTAGTTTGGTTGCTCCCGACGTTTCTATCAAGATGGGTGACTATAGATTCTTGTCTAAACCAATTGTTCTTGGTGACTCTAATATTGATCTTATTCTCGGGATGGACTGGCTTTCTAAGCACAAGGCTCAGCTTGATTGTGGTGCCAGGGAAATTAAATTGACTCACTCTTCTAACGATGTGATCATCTATGCCTCTCATGATGATACCATTCGGTTGTTTTCTCTCAATGAGAATGGTGAAATGGAGGCTATCTCTCAGATTCCAGTCGTTTTTGAGTACCAAGATGTCTTTCCAGAAGAGCTTCCGAGTATGCCTCCCCGCCGGCCAGTTGAATTCGTTATTGATCTTGAGCCTGGCACGGAACCCGTTTGCAAGCGTCCTTACAAGCTTGGACCAGATGAGTTGAAGGAATTGAAGAAACAACTCGATGAACAAGAGCGTCTGGGTCTGATCAGACCGAGTTCTTCTCCTTGGGGTTGTGGTGTTCTTTTTGTCAAGAAGAAGGATGGCACGGACCGACTTTGCGTCGATTACCGTCCATTGAACAAGAAGACTATCAAGAACAAGTATCCACTTCCCAACATCAATGAGCTATTCGAGCAACTTAAAGGTGCTAAAGTGTTCTCCAAGCTTGACCTTCGTATGGGTTATCATCAGATTCGCATTCGTGAAGAAGATATTCCCAAGACAGCATTCAGAACAAGCTTTGGTTCTTATGAATATACTGTCATGTCTTTCGGCCTTGTCAATGCTCCTCCAGCATTCACTCGCTTGATGAATTTCATCTTCAACCCCTACATCAACGAATTTGTCTTGGTCTATCTCGATGATATTTTGGTTTTCTCCAAGAATAAGAAGGATCATGCCAAACATTTGCGATTGGTGCTCGACAAGCTCAGAGAGTATCAATTATATGCGAAGTTCTCCAAATGTGAATTTTGGCTTGATGAAGTTCTTTATCTTGGCCATATCATCTCTGCCAAGGGCATTGCTATTAATCCAGAGAGGGTGTCTGCAGTTTTGAATTGGCAACCTCCTCAGAATGTCAAGCAGCTTCGCAGTTTTCTTGGACTTGCAAGCTATTGCCGAAGATTCGTTGAGAATTTCTCAAAGATTGCAAAGCCTCTTTCCAACCTCCTCCAGAAGCATGTGAAGTATGTCTGGTCTCCTGAGTGTGACGTTGCTTTCAACACTCTCAAAGAGAAACTCGTCACTGCTCCAGTTCTGACTCCTCCTGACGAATCCAAGCCTTATGAGGTATTCTGTGATGCTTCTCTTCAGGGCCTCGGTGCCGTGTTAATGCAAGAGAAGAAGGTTGTTGCCTATACCTCTCGTCAGTTGAAGCCCAATGAAAGGAACTACCCCACTCACGATCTTGAGTTGGCGGCAGTTGTCCACGCACTAATAACATGGAGACATCTCCTGTTGGGAAGGAAAGTGGACATTTTCACCGATCACAAGAGTCTCAAGTACATCTTCACTCAGCCCCACCTCAACCTCAGGCAAACTCGATGGGTCGAAATGATTCAAGAGTATAATCCGAGTATTGAATATACTCCAGGCAAGGCTAACGTGATGGCAGACGCTTTGAGCAGGAAGGCTTACTGCAACAGCTTAATCCTCAAGCCCTTTCAACCGGATCTTTGTGAAGCTTTCCGCAAGTTGAATCTCCAAGTTGTCCCTCAAGGTTTGCTTGCCAACCTCATCGTCTCTCCTACTTTGGAAGACCAGATTCGTGAGGCACAACTGTTGGATACCATGGTGAAGAAGGTGAAACGTGGTATTGACAAGGGCATTTCCAAATACAAGTGCTATCGAGTTGATGATAGAGATACTCTTTTCTTCGAGGACCGGATCGTGGTTCGAAAGGGTGATCTTCGTAAAGTCATTATGAACGAAGCGCACAACTCTCTTCTGTCAATTCATCCTGGAAGTACGAAGATGTACCATGACCTCAAGCAGTCGTATTGGTGGACTCGAATGAAGCGAGAGATTGCTCAATTCGTGAATGAATGTGATGTCTACAGAAGGGTGAAAGCAGAACACCAACGACCAGCTGGTCTCCTCCAACCTCTTGCTATTCCAGAATGGAAGTTTGATCATATTGAAATGGACTTCGTGACTGGTTTTCCTAAGTCCAAGCGTGGAAATGATGCTATCTTCGTCGTCATCGACAAGCTCACCAAAGTGGCTCATTTTCTTCCTATCAAAGAGTCTA
This sequence comes from Aegilops umbellulata, assembly GCA_032464435.1. Taxonomy (NCBI): domain Eukaryota; kingdom Viridiplantae; phylum Streptophyta; class Magnoliopsida; order Poales; family Poaceae; genus Aegilops; species Aegilops umbellulata. Next base: position 297,562,478 of record CP136056.1, read on the forward strand.
TCACAGCAGCGCAGCTGGCAGAGCTTTACACATCCAGAATTGTCTCCTTCATGGCATTCCACAATTGATCTCTTCAGACCGTGGCAGCATCTTTACCTCCAAGTTTTGGGATTCTTTTCAGAAGGCCATGGGCACAAATATTCGCTTCAGCACAGCCTTCCACCCTCAAACTAGTGGACAAGTCGAGCGTGTCAACCAAATTCTTGAAGATATGCTCAGAGCTTGTGTTATCTCTTTCGGCATGAAGTGGGAGGATTGTCTTCCTTATGCTGAATTCTCTTACAACAACAGCTTTCAAGCCAGCTCGGGCAAAGCCCCATTCGAGATTCTCTATGGCAGAAAGTGTCGTACCCCTCTCAACTGGTCTGAAACCGGTGAACGCCAATTGCTTGGCAATGATTTGATCGCAGAGGCTGAGGCTATGTGCAAGGTCATTCGTGAGAACCTCAAAGCCGCGCAATCGCGCCAGAAGAGCTATTACGATAGCAAACATCGTGATTTGGCATTCGAGATCGGAGACCATGTCAACCTCCGCGTCTCTCCAATGAAAGGAACTCGTCGCTTCGGTATCAAGGGGAAACTTGCTCCTAGATACATCGGTCCTTTCAAGATCATCGGCAAACGAGGCGATCTCGCCTATCAACTTGAGCTTCCCTCCAACTTTGCAAATGTGCATGATGTCTTCCACGTGTCACAGCTTCGCAAGTGCTTCAAGACGCCTGAGCGCACCATTAACTTCGAAGAGATTAATCTTCAAGAAGATTTGTCCTATCATGAGCACCCCGTTGCTATTCTTGAAGAGACTGAGCGCAAGACTCGCAACAAGTCAATCAAATTCCTGAAAGTGAAATGGTCACACCATTCAGACTGAGAAGCCACCTGGGAGCATGAGGATCACCTACGTTCCGAGTATCCGGAGTTCTTTCAGTCCTAGATCTCGGGACGAGATCCTCTCGTAGTGGTGGAGTGTTGTAACGCCCCGGATGTAACTTGCCACATTTGTATTCCAACTCTTGCCATTTTCGGCTATGTGTTATGATATTTCCACCGTGGTTGGGTTTCCCTTCGTTGTGTATTTTGTTCATGTCATGCATTTCATATCATGTCATCATGTGCATCGCATTCGCATACGTGTTCGTCTCATAAATCCGAGCATTTTCCTCGTTGTCCGTTTTGCAATCCGGCGCTCCTATGTTCCCCGGCGTCCCCTTTTACATTTCTTCGTGAGCGGGTATTAAACTTTCTCGGAATGTTCCAAGGTTTGCCAAGCGGCCCTGGTATAGCACCGGTAGACCACCTGTCAAGTTTCGGGTCAATCGGAGGTCGTTTGGTACTCCAACGGTTAACCGGGTAACCGTGAAGGCCTCGTGTGAGTTGCAGCCCAACACCCCTTCAAAACAGCCCAATAACCCATCTAAGGCACTCCCATGTCCACCGCCGTCCGATCACGATCACGTGGCCGAAAACCGCACTCCATTTGGAGCTTCCTAGCTCCTTCTACCTATAAAAACACCTCCCCCTCCTCCAATTCCGGGTCCAAACACCCTGAAAACCATAGCCCCGCTCCTCTGCCGCCGCCGGACGTGTCCGATTCGCGCCGGACACGTCCGCCGCCGGCGCCCGGCGAACCAGACGGCGCCACGTGGCACCGCCGCCGCCCCACGCCCGCCGGCCCGCCGAGCCCGCGCCCGGCCCCCGCGGCCCACCTCGCCGCGCCGCTCCGCCCGCTCGCCGCCCGCGCCGCTCCACCTGCTCGCCGCCCGCGCACGACCCCGCCGCCGTTCGCCGCCCGCGAGCTCGCCGGCCGCCGCCGTCGCCCGTCGCCGCGTCTGCGCCGCCTCCGCCCGCGGCCTCCCGGCGTCGCCGCGCCGCTCCCGCGCCGCCCGCGCCTCCCTTCATCGCCGACGGACTCGTCCTCGCCTCGCCGGAGTCGCCACCTCGTCGGAGTTCGGCAAGATCCGATCTGACCCGCGGGTTGACTTTTCCCCTCGATCCCGAAATTTCTCTAAGTCTTTAAATTTTGCATTATCATCACCTGTTCATCATGCCATAACTTTGCAACCGTAGATCGGATTCGTGCGTATAATATGTCAAGTTGTTCGCCTCGAAGAGTACATCATGCTCGACGCTCGCCCCTCCCCACTCGCTCTCCCCCTTCCTCCCCGATCCAGATCGGATCGGGGGAACAAACCCCGGCGCTCGCCCCTCCCCGGACCCCGACGCCCCGGCACGTCCCCGCCGCCTCGCCGTCGCCGTATCGCCTCGCCGGACCTCCTCATCCCCTTCGTCGTCGGACCACCCCAACCTCCCCCGAGCACGCTCCCTAGTCCCTACCCCCCCCACCGTGAGCTTCCTCCCTCTCCCTCGCACGTCATGCTCGACGCCGCGCCTTCCCCGCTCCTGCTCCGCGTGTATGCGCTTGCGCTCATCGCGGCCCGCGCTCACCACGTCGACGGCCGCGCCCCGGCGCCCCTGGACGCGCCCATGGCCGCGCGCCTCGCCATCTGCTCCCGCTCCGTCCCGCCCCTGGCCGTGTGTAGCGCGCGCGCTGGCTGCGCCAAGCGCCTCGCCCCACCGAGGCCTCTCTGCCTCAACCGCCCCTGCCCACTACCGCGCCGCGTTCCCCGCCCTCGCTGTCCTCCGCCATGCCCCGCGCCCACTCCGGCGACTGCCCGGCGCTGGCGCCCAAGCGCCCGCACTCGGCGCCCCGTACCCGCGGCCCCCTCGTGGTCGCCGCCCTAGCCCTCGCGGCTCCGGCCGGCCGCGCCGTGGCCGCCGGCGCCCGCCCCCCTGGGCGCCTGTGTGCTCCCCGCCCCGGGTGGCCTCGGGCACGCGCGCCCGCGCCCGTGCGCCCGCAACAGTCGCCCGTTGTGGCCTCTATGGGCCACTGACTAGGGGGCCCCGCCCCAGAACGATTTAAAAAAATAAATAGTTAATTAATTAATTAATTAATTAATTAATTAGGGAATTAATTAAGTTAACTAATCATAATTAGGTTAACCTAAAACAGTAATTAGTTAGTTAACCCTGATTAACCTAATCAGAGAATGACAGGTGGGTCCCACTGGACCCACACGTCAGTTTGACCAGTCAACGCCCCTGTTGACTGCTGACGTCATGCTGACGTCATGATGACGTCAGCAGACACTGTTTTGGATAATGTTAGATTTAAATAATTAATTAAATTCCAGAAATTAATAAAATCTTTAGAAAATCATATCTTTTAATCCGTAACTCGGATTAAAATATTTTCAACATGGAAGTTGCTCAGAACGACGAGACAAACCCGGATACGCAGCCCGTTCATCTGCCGCACACCCCTAACATATCAAACTCGCAACTTTCCCCCTCCGGCTCCTCTGCCCGAAAACGCGGAACCCCGGGGATACTTTCCCGGATGTTTCCCCCCTTCACCGGTATCATCCCATACCGCGTTAGGGCACCTCTAACGCCGTTACTTGTCATGTCATGCATCACTATGCCTCTGCTTGTTTAAATATTTATTGTTTCTCCCCCCTCTTCTCTCGATAGACATCGAGACCGACGCTGCTGCTGCCCCGTTCGACTACGGAGTTGACGATCCCTCTCTCTTGCTAGAGCAACCAGGCAAGCCCCCCCCCCTTGATCACCAGATATCGCCTACTCTCCTCTAAACTGCTTGCATTAGAGTAGTGTAGCATGTTACTGCTTTCAGTTAATCCTATACTGCTGCATAGCCTGTCCTTGCTACTACTGTTGTTACCTTTACCTGCTATCCTACTGCTTAGTATAGGATGCTAGTGTTCCATTAGTGGCCCTACACTCTTGTCCGTCTGCCATGCTATACTACTGGGCCGTGATCACTTCGGGAAGTGATCGCGGGCATATACTATATACTTTACACTGTTACATTACCTGTGATACTGTTCGGAGCTGGGGGCTGAAGGGGCAGGTGGCTCCATCCCGGTAGAGGTGGGCCTGGGTTCCCAACGGCCCCCGACTGTTACTTTGTGGCGGAGCGGCAGGGCGGGTTCAGACCACCTAGGAGAGAGGTGGGCCTGGCCCTGGTCGGCGTTCGCGGATACTTAACAAGCTTAACGAGATCTGGGTATTTGATCTGAGTCTGGCCATTTGGTCTATACGCACTAACCACCTAAGCGGGAGTAGTTATGGGTATCCCGACATCATGGTATCAGCCGAAGCCTTCGTGACGTCAGCGACTGAGTGGCGCGCGCCGCATTGGATCGTAAGCTCGCTCTTGTATTAAGGGGGCTAGATCTGCTTCCGGCCGCGTTCGCAACTTGCAGGTGTGCTCAGGGCGATGGGCCCAGACCCCTGCGCGCTTAGGTTTAGACCGGCGTGCTGACCTCTCTGTTGGTCTAGGTGGGGCTGCGACGTGTTGATCTTCCGCGGCCGGGCATGACCCCAGAAAGTGTGTCCGGCCAAATGGGATCAAGCGTGTTGGGCTATGTGGTGCACCCCTGCAGGGAAGTTTATCTATTCGAATAGCCGTGTCCCTCGGTAAAAGGACGACTCGGAGTTGTACCTTGACCTTATGACAACTAGAACCGGATACTTAATAAAATACACCCTTCCAAGTGCCAGATACAACCCGGTGATTGCTCTCCAACAGGGCATCAAGGAGGGGATTGCCAGGTAGGATTATGCAATACGATGCTACTTGGAGGACTTCAGTCTACTCTCTTCTATATGCTGCAAGACGGAGGCGACCAGAAGGGTAGTCTTCGATAAGACTAGCTGCCCCCCTCTTATTCTGGCATTCTACAGTTCGGTCCACTGATATGGCCCCTTTACACATATATCCATGCATATGTAGTGTAGCTCCTTGCTTGCGAGTACTTTGGATGAGTACTCATGGTTGCTTTTCTACCCCTTTTCCCCCTTCCCTTCTACCCGGTTGCCGCAACCAGACGTTGTAGCATAGGATCCAGACGCCACCGTCGACGACGACTCATACTACTCTGGAGGTGCCTATTACTACGTGCAGCCCGCTGACGACGACCAGGAGTAGTTAGGAGGATCCCAGGCAGGAGGCCTGCGCCTCGTTCGATCTGTATCCCAGTTTGTGCTAGCCTTCTTAAGGCAAACTTGTTTAACTTATATCTGTACTCAGATGTTGTTGCTTCCGCTGACTCGTCTATGATCGAGCACTTGTATTCGAGCCCTCGAGGCCCCTGGCTTGTATTATGATGCTTGTATGACTTATTTTATTTGTAGAGTTGTGTTGTGATATCTTCCCGTGAGTCCCTGATCTTGATCGTACACATTTGCGTGCATGATTAGTGTACGATTGAATTGGGGGCATCACAAGATGGTATCAGAGCCGACTGCCTGTAGGAATCCCCCTTCCACACTCCTTGGCCGAAGTCGAGTCTAGACATTACAAAAACTTTTACTAACTTGGCTGTGTGCCTTATGGGCTCACGTCGCCATCGGGTGGTACTAGGATCTTTTACTCCTCGACCTTTACTCTGGGACTCTGAACTCTCTTATACTCGGGTTAAACGAATTTACTAACTCTGACACTAGGACCCCGTGACGACATTCACCCCAAAGTTGGATAAAAGCCATAGTTATTCCTTGGTATAGAGTTTTGCACAATTTCCACACTGTCACTTGACTCCTTTGAAACATCTCTGTTTTCAGATGGAACCCACGAGGCAGGTCGTGCGCTACACGGCGGCCATTGGCGCCTCGGGATCACCGGCCGTGCTAGCTGAGATGATGACCTATCTGGGTTATCGCTGGCACCCCGAGTACACCGTCACCGAGGAGTACCAGGATTTTAACTAGGAGCAGTACCGTGCCACCGTCTACCTCTACTCTCGGGAGTATGACTCCACTACTGTGTTGCACACCGCTTATGGTGTTGGAGTGACCATCGATATGGCAGTTCACGATGCTGCCTATGCTGCTCTGACACGCCTTCGTAGGGAGTACCGGGAGTTGGGCACCTCCCCCTTCAGGCACATTGCTATCGCATCTGATATTGGTGCAGAGGGTTACTACACTGCTGCCTACTCCACTGTCACCCGCGAGCCCTTCCACCATCAGAACTTTGTTCTGCATGCTGATGGGCTGGATCGAGCTAGCCGAGCTCTTCGCCACGAGTTGTACACCACTCGTCAGCACCTCTACCGTGCTTTGACAATGTTGCACCCCTTTGTTGGATCTGGGGAGCTGCCGCATTCTGCTATCTACCCAGCCAGGACCATGATGCCTCAGGGCGTCGGTTGGCCAGAGGTGGGAGGCTACTCTCCCGCACTTGGTCCACTTCTGCAGGATTTCATGCGCCTGAACCCAACTGTGTACCGCAGCTCTACTCATCCTCTGGACGCTGATGACTGGCTCCATGACATCACCTATGAGATGGAGTCTGCTGATGTACCCCCGGCCAGCTACGTCACGTTTGCTTCCTTCTTCCTGAAGGGACCCGCAGCTCAATGGTGGGACAGCCACAGGCGTACTCTGCCAGTTGGAACAATCATCACCTGACCAGACTTCCAAGCTGCTTTCCGTGCCCGCTTCATTCCTCAGGGAGTCATGGACCGGAAGAAGCGTGAGTTCCGCAGCCTCATCCAAGGCAACAAAACTGTTGAAGCTTATCAGCGGGAGTTTCTGGACTTGTCCCGCTATGCTCAAGAGGACATTAAAACTGATGCACGCAGACAGGAGAAGTTCCGTGATGGCCTTCAAGCTGACATCAAGCTCGCACTTCTAGTGCACGACTTTGCTGATTTCGCCACCTTGGTGAACAAAGCCATCAACGTCGAAACTGGTCTGCAGGAATACCTGAGCTCACACAGGCGCAGCCGTGACACGGGCTCATCTTCGGGCCCGTCCTCGCAGAAGCGCAGGATATGGATTCCCAACAGCATGTACCAGCCGAATGTACCTGCCCCAAGGCAGTCCTATGCTGCACCTCGTCTGCCTACTGCTCCTGCTAGGCAGCCAAGACTTCTAGCTCCACCACCCCAAGCCCCTGTTCCCACTCCCAATAATGGCCTGTGCTACAGGTGTGGTCAACCAGGTCACCGTGCTAGGGATTGCAATCAGAATCAGCTGGCTCTTCCTGCAGCTGGCCGTGGAAACAACCAGAACCGCAACAACAATGCCAAGTCTTATGGTCGTATTCATGCCAACCACGTTGATCTGAACGAAGCTCAAGACCAGCCTGCTACTGTGATGGGTATGCTCCTCGTAAATTCAGTACCTGCATCTGTTTTATTCGATACAGGAGCATAGCATTCATTCATGTCAGAAGAATTTGCATTCAAGCATGGCATTAAATACGAGGAGATGAACACTTCGGTAGTGGTAAAAACCCCCGTGGGACAATGTCAAACCTCCATGGTTGGCGTCGATGTCACTGTTGAAATCGAAGGGCTGGAATTCTATGCCTCGCCCATTTTCCTGAAGACGTCTAACATCGACCTCATTCTGGGGATGGATTGGTTGAAAGCGCATACCGCTTCCATAGTTTGCGCTACTAAGACCGTCCATCTGCTACACCCTTTAGATGAAATAGTTATGTACCAGGCTCACCTGGTTCAAGATGCCGAGGCACGGCTTTATGCCTTGAACGCATTGAACGCTGCACCACTCGAGGGCATTGAAAACATTCCCGTCGTGCGTGACTTTCTCGACGTCTTTCCTGAAGAACTTCCAGGGATTCCCCTTGCTAGAGCTGTCGAATTCGTCATCGACTTGAAACCAGGCACCACTCCTATTGCCAAGCGGCCCTACAAAATGCCGCCGCATGAACTCCTTGAGCTTAAGGAGGAAATCGACAAATCTCTTCAAAATGGTTTCATTCGCCCAAGTTGCTCTCCTTGGGGAGCACCTTCTCTCTTTGTCAATAATAAGGATGGGACAAACCGACTGGTCCAAGACTACCGTCCTATTAACCAAGCTACCATTCAGAACAAGTATCCTCTTCCCCGGATCAATGATCTGTATGATCAACTGGCTGGTTCATCAGTGTTCTCTAAACTCGACTTGAGGTTGGGTTACCACCAGATCCGTGTTCGTGAAGAGGATATCCCAAAGACCGCCTTTGTGACTCGTTATGGTTCATACGAGTACACTGTCATGTCCTTTGGCTTAACCAATGCCCCAACCACCTTCTCTCGTCTGATAAACTATATATTCATGGAATACCTCGACAAGTTCGTCGTGGTTTATCTGGATGATATCCTGGTATTTTCCAAGAACGAAGAAGAGCATGCTGAACATCTTCGTCTTGTGCTGGAAAAGCTACGAGAGCATCAGCTGTATGCCAAGTTCTCAAAATGTGAATTCTGGCTTCCTGAAGTAACCTATCTTGGACATGTCATCTCTAAGGATGGTATTGCCGTTAACCCTGAACGAGTTCAGGCTATTCTTGATTGGACTCCTCCGAAGAATGTCAAGCAAGTCAGAAGTTTTCTCGGTCTCGCCAGCTATTGCCGTCGATTCGTCGAGAACTTCTCCAAGATTGCCAGGCCTCTGACTAATCTGTTGCATAAGGGCGTCAAGTTCCAATGGACAGACAAATGTCAGGAAAGCTTCCAGGCACTTAAAGGCAAGTTGACTTCTGCCCCAGTGCTAGCTCCACCTGATACAAAGAAGGACTTCGTCATTTATTGCGACGCTTCCCGTCAAGGATTAGGCTGTGTCCTAATGCAAGAGCGCAGAGTGATTGCCTATGCCTCTCGTCAATTGCGCCCTCATGAAGAGAACTACCCAGTTCACGATCTCGAGCTTGCTGCTGTCATTCATGCACTGAAGCAGTGGCGGCATTACCTTCTCGGTAATCGTTGCGAGATATTCACTGACCATCAAAGTCTGAAGTATCTGTTTACTCAGCCAGATCTGAACCTCCGTCAGCAGAGATGGATGGAGACCGTAGCAGACTTTGACTTGGGTATTTCCTATACACCAGGCAAGGCTAATGTAATGGCAGATGCCTTGAGCCGCAAGTCTTACTGCAACCACCTCCAGGTTCATAAAGTTCAGCCCTCGCTCGTTGAAGAATTCAGAAAGCTGAACCTCCATATTGTTCCTTCGGGTGCACTCGCTCCCCCTCCTGAGGAGTTTCAGAAGATGAACCTCCGTGTTATTCCCCAAGGTTCCCTCTATACCCTGGCTGTCGAACCCGATCTCGTGAGCTCCATCAAGACAATACAAGGATACGACTCTGAAGTCCACAAGATTAAGCGCGACCTCAAGGAAGGAAAGCCCTCATACTTCACTATTGCTGGTGATGGCGCCTTGTACTTCAAAGGCCGCCTAGTGGTGCCGTGTAAGAAGGAAAACCTGAATATGACTCGGAAGGTTATGAAAGAAGCTCATGATACACCCCTATGTATCCATCCTGGTAGTACAATGATGTACCAGGACATTCGTCAAAGGTTCTGGTGGTCTAATATGAAGCAAGACATTGCTCGCTATGTTGCCGAGTGTGACGTTTGCTGTCGTATCAAAGCAGAACATCAAAGGCCTGCTGGAACTCTGCAACCTATCTCTATTCCTGAATGGAAATGGGACCATGTTGAAATGGACTTCGTCACTGGATTTCCCAAATCGCAGAAAGGTAATGATGCTATTCTTGTCGTCATTGACCGACTTTCTAAAGTTGCACATTTTCTGGCGGTCAAGGAAACTATCACTGCTAGTCAGCTTGCAACTCTCTATATGTCCAGAATTGTTTCACTTCACGGTATTCCACTGGTTATCAGTTCGGACCGTGGCAGCTTATTCACTTCAAGATTCTGGGCAAGTTTCCAAGAAGCTATGGGGACTCACTTATCTTTCAGTACTGCGTTTCATCCTTAGTCGCAAGGGCAAGTTGAACGTGTCAACCAAGTTCTCAAAGACATGCTTCGAGCTTGTGTTATTTCCTTTGGCAAGAAATGGGAGGAATCTCTCCCGTATGCTGAGTTCTCTTATAATAATAGCTATCAAGCTAGTCTGAAGATGGCCCCCTTCGAAGTGTTATATGGACGAAAGTGCCGAACCCCTCTGAACTGGTCAGAAACTGGGGAACGTCCACTCTTTGGTCCGGATATTATCCAACATGCCGAAGAACAAGTCCGCATTATTCGCGAGAATCTCAAGACTGCTCAGCCACGCCAAAAGAGTAACTATGACCATCATCATAAAGACATGGTCTATCAACCTGGCGAAAAGGCCTATCTTCGAGTTACACCAATGAAGGGTGCACACCGCTTCGGGATCAAAGGAAAGCTAGCTCCCCGCTATATTGGTCCTTTCACTATTCTCGAGAGGCGTGGAAAAGTGGCTTATCAACTGGAGCTTCCGCCGAACCTTTCTCAGGTTCACGATGTGTTCCACGTGTCACAACTCCGTCGCTGCTTCAAGGACCCAATACGAGCTATGGACCATGAAGTGCTCGAATTGCAACAGGACCTCTCCTATAAAGAGCATCCGGTCCGCATTCTCGACCAAGCTGAACGCCGCACACGCCAGAAGGCGATCAAGTTCCTCAAGGTCCAGTGGTCGAATCACTCTGAAGACGAGGCCACCTAGGAACGCGAGGATCGCCTGCGTGAAGAATACCCCGCACTGTTTCCTTCTACCTCCTAAAATCTCGGGACGAGGTTTCTTGTAGTGGAGGAGATTTGTAACGCCCGGATAATTTGGCTACAGTAAAACTTTTCTGATGATGCCATGTCATCTGTGTTACTGTTGCTAACCTCGCAATAATCCGAAACCGTTCGAAACTCAGATTCAAATTACTGATAACAATAAAAGTTTTCAAAAATTAAAACAAAATTGTTCGGTGGTTGCCGACTATTACAAAGGTAATTGTGGTGGAGTAAATACATTTTTATAAAATGGCTAAATGTATTAAACAATTTAAACAGAAAAAGAAAATACAAAAAAAAGAGGAAAACAAACATAAAAAAAAGAAAGAAAGGGAAACACCCCCCCCCCCGCTGGGCCACCCGGCCCAGCCAACGGCCACCGGGCCGCCAGGCCGGCCCACCCCCGCGCCCATATCCCCCCACCCCCTGGAAACCCTAGCTCACCCCCACCCAATCGCCCCCACTCCCCACTCGCTCTCCCCCTTCCTCCCCGATCCAGATCGGATCGGGGGAACAAACCCCGGCGCTCGCCCCTCCCCGGACCCCGACGGCCCGGCACGTCCCCGCCGCCTCGCCGTCGCCGGACCGCCTCGCCGGACCTCCTCATCCCCTCCGTCGTCGGACCACCCCAACCTCCCCTGAGCACGCTCCCTAGTCCCTACCCTCCACCGTGAGCTTCCTCCCTCTCCCTCGCACGTCATGCTCGACGCCGCGCCTTCCCCGCTCCTCCTCCGCGTGTATGCGCTCGCGCTCACCGCGGCCTGCGCTCACCACGTCGACGGCCGCGCCCCGGCGCCCCTGGACGTGCCCATGGCCGCGCGCCTCGCCATCTGCTCCCGCTCCGTCCCGCCCCTGGCCGTGTGTAGCGCGCGCGCTGGCTGCGCCAAGCGCCTCGCCCCACCGAGGCCTCTCTGCCTCAACCGCCCCTGCCCACTGCCGCGCCGGCGTTCCCCCGCCCTCGCTGTCCTCCGCCATGCCCCGCGCCCACTCCGGCGACTGCCCGGCGCTGGCGCCCAAGCGCTCGCACTCGGCGCCCCGTACCCGCGGCCCCCTCGTGGTCGCCGCACTAGCCCTCGCGGCTCCGGCCAGCCGCGCCGTGGCCGCCGGCGCCCGCCCTCCTTGGCGCCTGTGTGCTCCCCGCCCCGGGTGGCCTCGGGCACGCACGCCCGCGCCCGTGCGCCCGCACCCGTCGCCCGTTGTGGCCTCTACGGGCCACTGACTAGGGGGCCCCGCCCCAGAACGATTTAAAAAAAAGGAATTAAATAAATAAATAAATAAATAGTTAATTAATTAATTAGGGAATTAATTAAGTTAACTAATCATAATTAGGTTAACCTAAATAACTATTTAGTCTAATTAAACAGTAATTAGTTAGTTAACCCTGATTAACCTAATCAGAGAATGACAGGTGGGTCCCACTGGACCCACACGTCAGTTTGACCAGTCAACGCCCCTGTTGACTGCCGACGTCATGCTGACGTCAGCAGACACTGTTTTGGATAATGTTAGATTTAAATAATTAATTAAATTCCAGAAATTAATAAAATCTTTAGAAAATCATATCTTTTAATCCGGAACTCGGATTAAAATATTTTCAACATGGAAGTTGCTTAGAACGACGAGACGAACCCGGATACGCAGCCCGTTCATCTGCCGCACACCCCTAACATATCAAACTCGCAACTTTCCCCCTCCGGCTCCTCTGCCCGAAAACGCGGAACCCCGGGGATACTTTCCCGGATGTTTCCCCCCTTCACCGGTATCATCCCATACCGCGTTAGGGAACCTCTAACGCCGTTACTTGTCATGTCATGCATCACTATGCCTCTGCTTGTTTAAATATTTATTGTTTCTCCCCCTCTTCTCTCGATAGACATCGAGACCGACGCTGCTCCTGCCCCGTTCGACTACGGAGTTGACAATCCCTCTCTCTTGCTGGAGCAACCAGGCAAGCCCCCGCCTTGATCACCAGATATCGCCTACTCTCCTCTAAACTGCTTGCATTAGAGTAGTGTAGCATGTTACTGCTTTCAGTTAATCCTATACTGCTGCATAGCCTGTCCTTGCTACTATTGTTGTTACCTTTACCTGCTATCCTACTGCTTAGTATAGGATGCTAGTGTTCCATCAGTGGCCCTACACTCTTGTCCGTCTGCCATGCTATACTACTGGGCCGTGATCACTTCGGGAAGTGATCGCGGGCATATACTATATATACTTTACACTGTTACATTACCTGTGATACTGTTCGGAGTTGGGGGCTGAAGGGGCAGGTGGCTCCATCCCGGTAGAGGTGGGCCTGGGTTCCCGACGGCCCCCGACTGTTACTTTGTGGCGGAGCGACAGGGCAGGTTCAGACCACCTAGGAGAGAGGTGGGCCTGGCCCTGGTCGGCGTTCGCGGATACTTAACACGCTTAACGAGATCTGGGTATTTGATCTGAGTCTGGCCATTTGGTCTATACGCACTAACCACCTACGCAGGAGTAGTTATGGGTATCCCGACGTCGTGGTATCAGCCGAAGCCTTCGTGACGTCAGCGACTGTGTGGCGCGCGCCGCATTGGATCGTAAGCTCGCTCTTGTATTAAGGGGGCTAGATCTGCTTCCGGCCGCGTTCGCAACGTGCAGGTGTGCTCAGGGAGATGGGCCCAGACCCCTGCGCGCTTAGGTTTAGACCGGCGTGCTGACCTCTCTGTTGGTCTAGGTGGGGCTGCGACGTGTTGATCTTCCGCGGCCGGGCATGACCCCGGAAAGTGTGTCCAGCCAAATGGGATCAAGCGTGTTGGGCTATGTGGTGCACCCCTGCAGGGAAGTTTATCTATTCGAATAGCCGTGTCCCTCGGTAAAAGGACGACCCGGAGTTGTACCTTGACCTTATGACAGCTAGAACCGGATACTTAATAAAACACACCCTTCCAAGTGCCAGATACTACCCGGTGATTGCTCTCCAACAGGGCATCGAGGAGGGGATTGCCGGGTAGGATTATGCTATACGATGCTACTTGGAGTACTTCAGTCTACTCTCTTCTATATGGTGCAAGACGGAGGCGACCAGAAGCGTACTCTTCGATAAGACTAGCTGTCCCCCTCTTATTCTGGCATTCTACAGTTCAGTACACTGATATGGCCCCTTTACACATATATCCATGCATATGTAGTGTAGCTCCTTGCTTGCGAGTACTTTGGATGAGTGCTCACGGTTGCTTTTCTCCCCCTTTTCCCCCTTCCCTTCTACCCGGTTGCCGCAACCAGACGTTGGAGCACAGGATCCAGACGCCACCGTCGACGACGACTCATACTACTCTGGAGGTGCCTATTACTACGTGCAGCCCGCTGACGACGACCAGGAGTAGTTAGGAGGATCCCAGGCAGGAGGCCTGCGCCTCGTTCGATCTGTATCCCAGTTTGTGCTAGCCTTCTTAAGGCAAACTTGTTTAACTTATATCTGTACTCAGATGTTGTTGCTTCCGCTGACTCATCTATGATCGAGCACTTGTATTCGAGCCCTCGAGGCCCCTGGCTTGTATTATGATGCTTGTATGACTTATTTTATTTGTAGAGTTGTGTTGTGATATCTTCCCGTGAGTCCCTGATCTTGATCGTACACATGTGCGTGCATGATTAGTGTACGATTGAATCGGGGGCGTCACAAGTTGGTATCAGAGCCGACTGCCTGTAGGAATCCCCCTTCCACACTCCTTGGCCGAAGTCGAGTCTAGACATTACAAAAACTTTTACTAACTTGGCTGTGTGCCTTATGGGCTCACGTCGCCATCGGGTGGTACTAGGATCTTTTACTCCTCGACCTTTACTCTGGGACTCTGAACTCTCTTATACTCGGGTTAAACGAATTTACTAACTCTGACACTAGGACCCCGTGACGACATTCACCCCAAAGTTGGATAAAAGCCATAGTTATTCCTTGGTATAGAGTTTTGCACAATTTCCACACTGTCACTTGACTCCTTTGAAACATCTCTGTTTTCAGATGGAACCCACGAGGCAGGTCGTGCGCCACACGGCGGCCATTGGCTCCTTGGGATCACCGGCCGTGCTAGCTGAGATGATGACCTATCTGGGTTATCGCTGGCACCCCGAGTACACCGTCACCGAGGAGTACTAGGATTTTAACCAGGAGCAGTACCGTGCCACCGTCCACCTCTACTCTCGGGAGTATGACTCCACTACTGTGCTGCACACCGCTTATGGTGTTGGAGTGACCATCGATATGGTAGTTCACGATGCTGCCTATGCTGCTCTGACACGCCTTCGTAGGGAGTACCGGGAGTTGGACACCTCCCCCTTCAGGCACATTGCTATCGCATCTGATATTGGTGCAGAGGGTTACTACACTGCTGCCTACTCCACTGTCACCCGCGAGCCCTTCCACCATCAGAACTTTGTTCTGCATGCTGATGGGCTGGATTGAGCTAGCCGAGCTCTTCGCCATGAGTTGTACACCACTTGTCAGCACCTCTACCGTGCTTTGACAATGTTGCACCCCTTTGTTGGATCTGGGGAGCTGCCGCGTTCTGCTATCTACCCAGCCAGGACCGTGATGCCCCAGGGTGTCGGTTGGCCAGAGGTGGGAGGCTACTCTCCCGTACTTGGTCCACTTCTGCCACCAGAGCGTCGGGTTCAGCACCAGAGCACCCGCGAACCCCAGGTTGCCGACGTGGTGTACCCGTTGCCACACTACCAGCTTTCAGGCTACACCTACATCCGCAGTGTCATGTGGGACTGATGTAGACTTGCTTGCATATGTTAGATGCATTCACCGCGAGCCTGCGTGCCGCCCATGATGTCTTAGTCTGTGTACTGAACTCTATGTACCGAACACTATGCATGATCTCCTTTGTAGGATGTGCCGACTATGATGTGTTATCTGTCGTGCTGCTTTCATTATGCATGTTTCGTCTTGGATGATTCTTGTCTTTGCAAATATTCTCAAATGCTGAACTACCCCTGTTATATATTAGCAGGATGGTTAGACCAGGTGGTCGTGGTCGGGGTGGCAACTTCCCACCACCGCCTGAGTACATGGCTGGTATGATCCAACAGCTTGAGATGAATCGTCAGTTCATGGAGAACATGATGGCTCAGTTTCCTCGCCCCAATGTGAACCAGCAGCCAAACACAGTAACTCTGCAGGATTTCATGCGCCTGAACCCAACTGTGTACCGCAGCTCTACTCAGCCTCTGGACACTGATGACTGGCTCCGTGACATCACCTATGAGATGGAGTCTGCTGATGTACCCCCGGCCAGCTACGTCACGTTTGCTTCCTTCTTCCTGAAGGGACCCGCAGCTCAATGGTGGGACAGCCACAGGCATACTCTGCCAGTTGGAACAATCATCACCTGGCCAGACTTCCAAGCTGCTTTCCGTGCCCGCTTCATTCCTCAGGGAGTCATGGACCGGAAGAAGCGTGAGTTCCGCAGCCTCATCCAAGGCAACAAAACTGTTGAAGCTTATCAGCGGGAGTTTCTGGACTTGTCCCGCTATGCTGAAGAGGACATTGCTACTGATGCACGCAGACAGGAGAAGTTCCGTGATGGCCTTCAAGCTGACAACAAGCTCGCACTTCTAGTGCACGACTTTGCTGATTTCGCCACCTTGGTGAACAAAGCCATCAACGTCGAAACTGGTCTGCAGGAATACCTGAGCTCACACAGGCGCAGCCGTGACACGGGCTCATCTTCGGGCCCGTCCTCGCAGAAGCGCAGGATATGGATTCCCAACAGCATGTACCAGCCGAATGCACCTGCCCCAAGGCAGTCCTATGCTGCACCTCGTCTGCCTACTGCTCCTGCTAGGCAGCCAAGACTTCCAGCTCCACCACCCCAAGCCCCTGTTCCCACTCCCAATAATGGCCTGTGCTACAAGTGTGGTCAACCAGGTCACCGTGCTAGGGATTGCAATCAGAATCAGCTGGCTCTTCCTGCAGTTGGCCATGGAAACAACCAGAACCGCAACAACAATGCCAAGTCTTATGGTCGTATTCATGCCAACCACGTTGATCTGAACGAAGCTCAAGACCATCCTGCTACTGTGATGGGTATGCTCCTCGTAAATTCAGTACATGCATCTGTTTTATTCGATACAGGAGCATCGCATTCATTCATGTCAGAAGAATTTGCATTCAAGCATGGCATTAAATACGAGGAGATGAACACTTCGGTAGTGGTAAAAACCCCCGTGGGACAATGTCAAACCTCCATGGTTGGCGTCGACGTCCTTGTTGAAATCGAAGGGCTGGAATTCTTTGCCTCGCCCATTTTCCTGAAGACGTCTAACATCGACCTCATTCTGGGGATGGATTGGTTGAAAGCGCATACCGCTTCCATAGTTTGCGCTACTAAGACCGTCCATCTGCTACACCCTTCAGATGAAATAGTTACGTACCAGGCTCACCTGGTGCAAGATCCCGAGGCACGGCTTTATGCCTTGAACGTATTGAACGCTGCACCACTCGAGGGCATTGAAAACATTCCCGTCGTGCGTGACTTTCTCGACGTCTTTCCTGAAGAACTTCCAGGGATTCCCCCTGCTAGAGCTATCGAATTCATCATCGACTTGAAACCAGGCACCACTCCTATTGCCAAGCGGCCCTACAAAATGCCGCCGCATGAACTCCTTGAGCTTAAGGAGGAAATCGACAAATCTCTTCAAAATGGTTTCATTCGCCCAAGTTGCTCTCCTTGGGGAGCACCTTCTCTCTTTGTCAATAATAAGGATGGGACAAACCGACTGGTCCAAGACTACCGTCCTATTAACCAAGCTACCATTCAGAACAAGTATCCTCTTCCCCGGATCAATGATCTGTATGATCAACTGGCTGGTTCATCAGTGTTCTCTAAACTCGACTTGAGGTTGGGTTACCACCAGATCCGTGTTCGTGAAGAGGATATCCCAAAGACCGCCTTTGTGACTCGTTATGGTTCATACGAGTACACTGTCATGTCCTTCGGCTTAACCAATGCCCCAGCCACCTTCTCTCGTCTGATGAACTATATATTCATGGAATACCTCGACAAGTTCGTCGTGGTTTATCTGGATGATATCCTGGTATTTTCCAAGAACGAAGAAGAGCATGCTGAACATCTTCGTCTTGTGCTGGAAAAGCTACGAGAGCATCAGCTGTATGCCAAGTTCTCAAAATGTGAATTCTGGCTTCCTGAAGTAACCTATCTTGGACATGTCATCTCTAAGGATGGTATTGCCGTTAACCCTGAACGAGTTCAGGCTATTCTTGATTGGACTCCTCCGAAGAATGTCAAGCAAGTCAGAAGTTTTCTCGGTCTCGCCAGCTATTGTCGTCGATTCGTCGAGAACTTCTCCAAGATTGCCAGGCCTCTGACTAATCTGTTGCATAAGGGCGTCAAGTTCCAATGGACAGACAAATGTCAGGAAAGCTTCCAGGCACTTAAAGGCAAGTTGACTTCTGCCCCAGTGCTAGCTCCACCTGATACAAAGAAGGACTTCGTCATTTATTGCGACGCTTCCCGTCAAGGATTAGGCTGTGTCCTAATGCAAGAGCGCAGAGTGATTGCCTATGCCTCTCGTCAATTGCGCCCTCATGAAGAGAACTACCCAGTTCACGATCTCGAGCTTGCTGCTGTCATTCATGCACTGAAGCAGTGGCGGCATTACCTTCTCGGTAATCGTTGCGAGATATTCACTGACCATCAAAGTCTGAAGTATCTGTTTACTCAGCCAGATCTGAACCACCGTCAGCAGAGATGGATGGAGACCGTAGCAGACTTTGACTTGGGTATTTCCTATACACCAGGCAAGGCTAATGTAATGGCAGATGCCTTGAGCCGCAAGTCTTATTGCAACCACCTCCAGGTTCATAAAGTTCAGCCCTCGCTCGTTGAAGAATTCAGAAAGCTGAACCTCCATATTGTTCCTCCGGGTGCACTCGCTCCCCCTCCTGAGGAGTTTCAGAAGATGAACCTCCGTGTTATTCCCCAGGGTTCCCTCTATACCCTGGCTGTCGAACCCGATCTCGTGAGCTCCATCAAGACAATACAAGGATACGACTCTGAAGTCCACAAGATTAAGCGCGACCTCAAGGAAGGAAAGCCCTCATACTTCAATATTGCTGGTGATGGCGCCTTGTACTTCAAAGGCCGCCTAGTGGTGCCGTGTAAGAAGGAAAACCTGAATATGACTCGGAAGGTTATGAAAGAAGCTCATGATACACCCCTATGTATCCATCCTGGTAGTACAAAGATGTACCAGGACATTCGTCAAAGGTTCTGGTGGTCTAATATGAAGCAAGACATTGCTCGCTATGTTGCCGAGTGTGACGTTCGCCGTCGTATCAAAGCAGAACATCAAAGGCCTGCTGGAACTCTGCAACCTATCTCTATTCCTGAATGGAAATGGGACCATGTTGAAATGGACTTCGTCACTGGATTTCCCAAATCGCAGAAAGGTAATGATGCTATTCTTGTCGTCATTGACTGGCTTTCTAAAGTTGCACATTTTCAGGCGGTCAAGGAAACTATCACTGCTAGTCATCTTGCAACTCTCTATATGTCCAGAATTGTTTCACTTCACGGTATTCCACTGGTTATCAGTTCGGACCGTGGCAGCTTATTCACTTCAAGATTCTGGGCAAGTTTCCAAGAAGCTATGGGGACTCACTTATCTTTCAGTAATGCGTTTCATCCTCAGTCGCAAGGGCAAGTTGAACGTGTCAACCAAGTTCTCGAAGACATGCTTCGAGCTTGTGTTATTTCCTTTGGCAAGAAATGGGAGGAATCTCTCCCGTATGCTGATTTCTCTTATAATAATAGCTATCAAGCTAGTCTGAAGATGGCCCCCTTCGAAGTGTTATATGGACGAAAGTGCCGAACCCCTCTGAACTGGTCAGAAACTGGGGAACGTCCACTCTTTGGTCCGGATATTATCCAACATGCCGAAGAACAAGTCCGCATTATTCGCGAGAATCTCAAGACTGCTCAGCCACGCCAAAAGAGTAACTATGACCGTCATCATAAAGACATGGTCTATCAACCTGGCAAAAAGGCCTATCTTCGAGTTACACCAATGAAGGGTGCACACCGCTTCGGGATCAAAGGAAAGCTAGCTCCCCGCTATATTGGTCCTTTCACTATTCTCGAGAGGCGTGGAAAAGTGGCTTATCAACTGGAGCTTCCGCCGAACCTTTCTCAGGTTCACGATGTGTTCCACGTGTCACAACTCCGTCGCTGCTTCAAGGACCCAATCCGAGCTGTGGACCATGAAGTGCTCGAATTGCAACATGACCTCTCCTATAAAGAGCATCCGGTCCGCATTCTCGACCAAGCTGAACGCCGCACACGCCAGAAGGCGATCAAGTTCCTCAAGGTCCAGTGGTCGAATCACTCTGAAGACGAGGCCACCTGGGAACGCGAGGATCGCCTGCGTGAAGAATACCCCGCACTGTTTCCTTCTACCTCCTAAAATCTCGGGACGAGGTTTCTTGTAGTGGAGGAGATTTGTAACGCCCGGATAATTTGGCTACAGTAAAACTTTTCTGATGATGCCATGTCATCTGTGTTACTGTTGCTAACCTCGCAATAATCCGAAACCGTTCGAAACTCAGATTCAAATTACTGATAACAATAAAAGTTTTCAAAAATTAAAACAAAATTGTTCGGTCGTTGCCGACTATTACAAAGGTAATTGTGGTGGAGTAAATACATTTTTATAAAATGGCTAAATGGATTAAACAATTTAAACAGAAAAGAAAATACAAAAAAAGAGGAAAACAAACATAAAAAAAAGAAAGAAAGGGAAACACCCCCCCCGCTGGGCCACCCGGCCCAGCCAACGGCCACCGGGCCGCCAGGCCGGCCCACCCCCGCGCCCATATCCCCCCACCCCCTGGAAACCCTAGCTCACCCCCACCCAATCGCCCCCACTCCCCACTCGCTCTCCCCCTTCCTCCCCGATCCAGATCGGATCGGGGGAACAAACCCCGGCGCTCGCCCCTCACCGGACCCCGACGCCCCGGCACGTCCCCGCCGCCTCGCCGTCGCCGGACCGCCTCGCCGGACCTCCTCATCCCCTCCGTCGTCGGACCACCCCAACCTCCCCCGAGCACGCTCCCTAGTCCCTACCCCCCACCGTGAGCTTCCTCCCTCTCCCTCGCATGTCATGCTCCTCCCTCTCCCTCCTCCTCCGCGTGTATGCGCTCGCGCTCACCGCGGCCCGCGCTCACCACGTCGACGGCCGCGTCCCGGCGCCCCTGGACGCGCCCATGGCCGCACGCCTCGCCATCTGCTCCCGCTCCGTCCCGCCCCTGGCCGTGTGTAGCGCGCGCACTGGCTGCGCCAAGCGCCTCGCCCCACCGAGGCCTCTCTGCCTCAACCGCCCCTGCCCACTGCCGCGCCGGCGTTCCCCCGCCCTCACTGTCCTCTGCCATGCACCGCGCCCACTCCGGCGACTGGCGCCCCGTACCCGCGGCCCCCTCGTGGTCGCCGCCTTAGCCCTCGCGGCTCCGGCCGGCCGCGCCGTGGCCGCCGGCGCCCGCCCTCCTGGGCGCCTGTGTGCTCCCCGCCCCGGGTGGCCTCGGGCACGCACGCCCGCGCCCGTGCGCCCGCACCCGTCGCCCGTTGTGGCCTCTATGGGCCACTGACTAGGGGGCCCCGCCCCAGAACGATTTAAAAAAAAGTAATTAAATAAATAAATAAATAGTTAATTAATTAATTAATTAATTAGAGAATTAATTAAGTTAACTAATCATAATTAGGTTAACCTAAATAACTATTTAGTCTAATTAAACAGTAATTAGTTAGTTAACCCTGATTAACCTAATCAGAGAATGACAGGTGGCTCCCACTGGACCCACACGTCAGTTTGACCAGTCAACGCCCCTGTTGACTGCTGACGTCATGCTGACGCCATGATGACGTCAGCAGACACTGTTTTGGATAATGTTAGATTTAAATAATTAATTCAATTCCAGAAATTAATAAAATCTTTAGAAAATCATATCTTTTAATCCGTAACTCGGATTAAAATATTTTCAACATGGAAGTTGCTCAGAACGACGAGACGAACCCGGATACGCAGCCCGTTCATCCGCCGCACACCCCTAACATATCAAACTCGCAACTTTCCCCCTCCAGCTCCTCTGCCCGAAAACGCGGAACCCCGGGGATACTTTCCCGGATGTTTCCCCCCTTCACCGGTATCATCCCATACCGCGTTAGGGCACCTCTAACGCCGTTACTTGTCATGTCATGCATCACTATGCCTCTGCTTGTTTAAATATTTATTGTTTCTCCCCCCTCTTCTCTCGATAGACATCGAGACCGACGCTGCTGCTGCCCCGTTCGACTATGGAGTTGACGATCCCTCTATCTTGCTAGAGCAACGAGGCAAGCCCCCCCTTGATCACCAGATATCGCCTACTCTCCTCTAAACTTCTTGCATTAGAGTAGTGTAGCATGTTACTGCTTTCAGTTAATCCTATACTGCTGCATAGCCTGTCCTTGCTACTACTGTTGTTACCTTTACCTGCTATCCTACTGCTTAGTATAGGATGCTAGTGTTCCATCAGTGGCCCTACACTCTTGTCCGTCTGCCATGCTATACTACTGGGCCGTGATCACTTCGGGAAGTGATCGCGGGCATATACTATATACTTTACACTGTTACATTACCTGTGATACTGTTCGGAGTTGGCGGCTGAAGGGGCAGGTGGCTCCATCCCGGTAGAGGTGGGCCTGGGTTCCCGACGGCCCCCGACTGTTACTTTGTGGCGGAGCGGCAGGGCGGGTTCAGACCACCTAGGAGAGAGGTGGGCCTGGCCCTGGTCGGCGTTCGCGGATACTTAACACGCTTAACGAGATCTGGGTATTTGATCTGAGTCTGGCCATTTGGTCTATACGCACTAACCACTATGCGGGAGTAGTTATGGGTATCCCAACGTCATGGTATCAGCCGAAGCCTTCGTGACGTCAGCGACTGAGTGGCGCGCGCCGCATTGGATCGTAAGCTCGCTCTTGTATTAAGGGGGCTAGATCTGCTTCCGGCCGCGTTCGCAACGTGCAGGTGTGCTCAGGGCGATGGGCCCAGACCCCTGCGCGCTTAGGTTTAGACCGGCGTGCTGACCTCTCTGTTGGTCTAGGTGGGGCTGCGATGTGTTGATCTTCCGCGGCCGGGCATGACCCCGGAAAGTGTGTCCGGCCAAATGGGATCAAGCGTGTTGGGCTATGTGGTGCACCCCTGCAGGGAAGTTTATCTATTCGAATAGCCGTGTCCCTCGGTAAAAGGACGACCCGGAGTTGTACCTTGACCTTATGACAACTAGAACCGGATACTTAATAAAACACACCCTTCCAAGTGCCAGATACAACCCGGTGATTGCTCTCCAACAGGGCATCGAGGAGGGGATTGCCGGGTAGGATTATGCTATACGATGCTACTTGGAGGACTTCAGTCTACTCTCTTCTATATGCTGCAAGACGGAGGCGACCAGAAGCATAGTCTTTGATAAGACTAGCTGTCCCCCTCTTATTCTGGCATTCTGCAGTTCGGTCCACTGATATGGCCCCTTTACACATATATCCATGCATATGTAGTGTAGCTCCTTGCTTGCGAGTACTTTGGATGAGTACTCACGGTTGCTTTTCTCCCCCTTTTCCCCCTTCCCTTTTACCCGGTTGCCGCAACCAGACGTTGGAGCACAAGATCCAGACGCCACCGTCGATGACGACTCATACTACTTTGGAGGTGCCTATTACTACGTGCAGCCCGCTGACGACGGCCAGGAGTAGTTAGGAGGATCCCAGGCAGGAGGCCTGCGCCTCGTTCGATCTGTATCCCAGTTTGTGCTAGCCTTCTTAAGGCAAACATGTTTAACTTATATCTGTACTCAGATGTTGTTGCTTCCGCTGACTCGTCTATGATCGAGCACTTGTATTCGAGCCCTCGAGGCCCCTGGCTTGTATTATGATGCTTGTATGACTTATTTTATTTGTAGAGTTGTGTTGTGATATCTTCCCGTGAGTCCCTGGTCTTGATCGTACACATTTGCGTGCATGATTAGTGTACGATTGAATCGGGGGCGTCATATTTATGGAGTGCCATAGCTTGAGTCAATCGAGCTCTACTTTTGCTATAAAATGTTGCTGGCAGATTGTTTACATGTTATTCGATTTTGCCAAGCTTGGTGTAGTTGATCCATGCATGCTATGATGTTGTTCTTGCCATGTATAGTTACTATGCCATGTCTTATTGATGTATGTATGCTTAGTTTATCATGAAATGCTCTGTAGTGAGTGCATCGAGCTCACGAACATGCCTACTCATTATCTGTTTTTGACATGTCCAGTTTTCTGCTAAGTCTGAAACCTGTAACGAAACTTGCTTAATTGGCATGGGTGTAATCATATTTTCTGATCCTTTTTGGCTTAAGGTCAGTAAAGGACTTTTGTTAAGTGCTTTGATTGGATTCATGCCATGCCTTATTTTGCTATGTCCTGTTCCTGTAGCATGTTGTTTCATTGCTCTAAACATGTCATCCTGATGTTAATTTCTGCCATGTTGATATTTTCACTAAGTCTGTGAACCTGTTATCTTTTGCACTTTTGCCATGCTTGTTTGGACCTGTTATGATGTGATTTAGCCGTAGCTCAGTGTTCACCTTTTGTCAAGCATCTTGTGTAGATTACTGTCATATGCTTTGTTGATATGTTTGGGTACAGTAGCTTGTTTTCTTGTTGCTTGCTAAGTAGCATCATGCTGTTAATGGCAGATTATCGTCATTCTTGTATTGCTCGTCATTTGCAAACCGTGCATCCGATTCCGGTGATCTTTATATCGATTTCAACCGAAATCACCTCACCTATCCAGTGGCATACTTGGTTTGCCAAGATTATGCCTTGTTCATCCTCGTCCTTCTGGAGCATGCATATGCATTGCATATCACATCTCGCATGTCATGCCATGTTTTGCATCATCGTGATTGATATTTGTCCTCTTTGCTTGTGTTCTTGCTTTGGGTAGAGCCGGGAGACGAGTACGTGAACGAGGAACCTGTTGAGAACGCTTACGAGGACCAAGCTTTTGACAACTCTGAGAACCTTGCGGGCAAGATGACCATACCCTCGAAATCACTTCTATGTTTGCTTGCTAGTTGCTCGCTCTTTTGCTATGCCTATGTTGCGATACCTACCACTTGCTATATCATGCCTCCTATTTCGCCATGTCAGCCCCTAACCATCCATGTCCTAGCAAACCGTTGTTTGGCTATGTTACCGCTTTGCTCAGCCCCTCTTATAGCGTTGCTAGTTGCAGGTGAATATGAAGTTTGATCCTTGTTGGAACATGGACTTGTTGTTCCTTGTTGGAACATGTTTACTTGTTGGGATATCACAATACCTATTTTATTTAATTAATGCATCTATGTACTTGGTAAAGGGTGGAAGGCTCGGCCTTATGCTTGGTGTTTTGTTCCACTCCTGCCACCCTAGTTTCCGTCATACCGGTGTTATGTTCCCGGATTTTGCGTTCCTTACACGGTTGGGTGATTTATGGGACCCCCTTGACAGTTCGCTTTGAATAAGACTCTTCCGGCAAGGCCCAACTTTGGTTTTACCATTTGCCTACCACCTACCACTTTTCCCTTGGATTTTCGCGAGCCCGAGGGTCATCTTTATTTTAGCCCCCCCCCCGGACCAGTGCTCCTCTGGGTGCTGGCCCAAAATGAGCAGACTGCGGGGCCCCCTCGGGGAAACTCGAGGCTTGGTTTTACTCGTAGGATGTCTCATCCGGATGTGCCCTGAGACCGAGATATGTGCAGCTCCTATCAGGATTTGTCGGCACAATCGGGCGGCTTTGCTGGACTTGTTTTATTACTGTCGAGATGTCTTGTAGTCCGGGATTCCGAGACTGATCGGGTCTTCCCGGTAGAAGGAATATCCTTCGTTGACCGTGAGAGCTTATAATGGGCTAAGTTGGGACACCCCTGCAGGGTATTATCTTTCGAAAGCCGTGCCCGCGGTTATGAGGCAGATGGGAACTTGTTGATGTCCGGTTGTAGAAAATCCGAAGTTGACCTTAACTAAAACACATCAACCGCGTGTGTAACCGTGATGGTCTCTTCTCGGCGGGGTCCGGGAAGTGAACACGGTGTTGGAGTAATGTTTGACGTAGGTTGCTCTAGGATCACTTCTTGATCACTTCTAGTTTCACGACCGTGCTTTGCCTTCTCTTCTCGCTCTCTTTTGCGTTGTAGCCACCATATATGCTAGTCGCTTGCTGCAGCTCCACCTCACTATCCTTTCCTACCTATAAGCTTAAATAGTCTTGATCTCGCGGGTGTGAGATTGCTGAGTCCCCGTGACTCACAGATTCTACCACAACAGTTGCAGGTACCAACGATGTCAGTGCAGATGACGTGACCGAGCTCACTTGGGAGTTCGACGAGGAACGTGGCCGTTACTATGTTTCTTTTCCAGATGATCAGTAGTGGAGCCCAGTTGGGTTGATCCGGGGATCTATGTAGCATTTGGGGTACTCTTCTTTCATTTTGGTACCGTAGTCGGACCTTGAGTGTAATTTGAATGATGTGTGTTTATTTATGTATTGGGTGAAGTGGAGACTGTAAGCCAACTATGTATCTCTTTCCCTTTATGTATTACATGGGTTGTGTGAAGATTACCTCACTTGCGACATTGCTTTCAATGCAGTTATGCCTCTAAGTCGTGCCTCGACACGTGGGAGATATAGCCGCATCGAGGGCGTTACACTTGTCCTCTCTCACACACACATCTATAGCTACAAATTGTAGTGTTCTCAACCATCTGATTGGCTCTATCATAGATTTCACGTTGCTCCTTGGCCTTGAGATCGAGAAGTTCAAAACGCGGAGGCTAAGATGGAGGCCTGAGGTTTTGGTTAATGTGCGGGCTGCACACGGCACCAACACGGCACGAGCTTCGTCTGCCTGGTGCGCATGTGGTCGGGTGAGCTGTCCAAGTATAGACACAACCATGCCCTCGTTGGTATCTGCGCCTCGACTTAGGATGGTCATAGTGGAGAGTAACATAGACTAGTTACTAGTCTATGTTACTAGTACCTTCATAGTGGGTAGTGTCATATACTCCCTCCTTTCTGGTTTATAGGACTCAAATCAAAAATCTCACCAACCAAGGTAGATGGTGAGTGGTGGAATACTTTTTGTAATTTGCAAAAGCACCTAATTAATGCTCTTGTTTTCCTCAAAAATTTATGTTTACTAATGTATTAATTGCAATGCATGCATGCATAAAGTACATGCATTGGTCAATTTTCTCTTAATACTTGCATGCAATTATTTAATGCACCTTGGAATCTGAACTTTAGATGGGTACCAACCAAATTGAGCCTTATAAAATGGAAAAACTAAGATTTTGAGATAAGCCCTATAAACTGGAAAGGAGGGAGTATGTGATAACATAGTACTACATGTCTTCATTTATTACTTTGTAGACTCATTTTGCATTGCAAAGCGCTATGTGATGGTAACATATTAGGCTAGTCATAGTGGGAGTAACTTAACTAGCAACATAGCGCACTTCGAGAAAATTCTGCTTATGTGGCAAGTAATTAATAAGAGGTGGTAACATAATATGTTACTGTAACATAGCGCTTTCCAAGACAAGATTAGTCTACGAGCTAATAAATGAAGCCATCTATGATAGTACTATTATGTTATTTTTCATTATGAAGGTAATAACTTAGACTAGTGTCATATGCATAACACTAGTCTAAGTTACTCCCTACTATGACCAGCCTTATGTTACTCTATTTGCCTCTCTCCTCATTAATTACTAGCCACCTCATCATTTTTGCTTATGTGGCATCTATGTTACTACCTATGTTACTCACACTATGACCAGCCTCATGCGCAGAGAAATTAGGATCGGAGGGGGTAGTACTAGTAGTACTACTTTGATGTGTCGCATCAACTCGCACAAGTATGCAACACTTCCTGAACAAACAAGCATATAAGCTATTATACTTAATTATTATAAGAAGTGATACTTCTTACCCAAAGGATCTTTATATCCAACACACACAAACTATCCATTTGACTATTGGAAATTACTTTAACTGTTGATCTAATATCGAAGTAATTGTTGCATCGCCACCAAATCCCACCATCTCTTAAGCTAAAGTAGACTGAGCTAGCCCCTATATTAGCATATTACTAAGATAAACAAAAGTCACTATAGAATCATTTAGGACGTGAGCTTGTCAATCTGAATGTGGAGGGACACCAGCTTAGACCCGGCCAGCAGTTTGGGCGGAACTGTGAAGAAGGTAAGCTCGTGCACGGCGACATCGCCGGGATCCTTGCTGCTTGTCACCTCCATTTCCACCTTGATGGCGTCTGTCCTTCCTTTGGGCTCCCCCGGCGGGCCATTCGCCCACATCTTGGCCATGTAGTGCGGCAGTGGGGACGACCCTTCTCTGACGCAGACGATCGACATGGCGATAGGCGCGCCGATGTCGAGCATGCCGCCAACCAAGAAAATCACGCGGTCATCCTCCTCCGTGAACAACAAGAGCCGTGGCTCTGACAGTGGTACTTGCAGCTGGAGCACCTTGTCGTACTGGATCCTGTGCACGGGCATGGGATGCACGGTGCTGATGTGGTAGGAGAGCACCGGCGGCGGGCCTTCGTAACCGCAGACGGGCACGGGGCATTGGCAGGGCGCGAGCGGACACACGCTCTGGTGATCGACGAGCTTGTGGTAAGTGACGTAGAGCCCACAGCCTTCGTGCGGGCACTCCGCCCTCACCGAGGAGAGGACGACGTCCACCGGCGTGTTCCGCACGTTGAAACCACTGCCGCGCTCGCACTTCTGGCACTGCCGCTGGTTCCCGGGGCGCTCGACACGGCAGTCCGCACAGGCCAGGTGCCCTCCCTTGCACTACACAAATCAATCGAACAACACATAAATCAAGAAACTTGTACCTTGCTCGATCAGCTGAACGGACGAGGTGTATTCGAACCTCATACACTAGAGGCTTCAAGGGGCGGAGGCACAAGGGGCAGTGGAGCAAGGTGAGGTCCATCGAGACCATAGAGAGCTCCATCGTCGGGCCCTGTTCCGTCTGCATGATCTCGCCCTCCTCATGCACAACCATCTCTCGCTTTATTAGGGTCGGGGCATTACAAAGCTTTACCGTCACATATTCATACTACATCAAGGTGCATTAAATCAACACATGTAAGTATCAAAAGGAGAGTCACGGTGTGCATGCATGCGTTGTAATTAATGCATCAGTAAACGCAAATTATTGAAATATATCGAGTGCAATGCTTTGATGTGTCGCGTCAACTCGTACAAGACCGAGAAGTTTGATTACTACAACGCCCTCTCGCCTTAATTGCACCTGCCTTTGGCTGCATGACAGGTGGGCCACCTACTTGTTGGGCCCACCTATCATACACGCAAAGGTAGGAGCAGTAAGTCAATGAAGCTGCGTCCCTCCCACGCCCATGAGCATGGTGGCTGGCAGGACTAGGAGAAGCTTTCGTTCGCTACACGCTCTCCCTCCCGCACGCGGTGGACATGCAACAGTTCAATCGTTGTCAGATGGCCAGAAGCATGCTGTAGTACTCCTCCACTGCAGTAGTACTCCATCATTGTTCGACTTCCCGAAGAGACGAAGAGCCAAGCGCAGCCCGGACGCTCGTGTGGCAGTTTCATGTGTAGAGTAGTCTAGGATAGCATGTACCGTGCCTGTAAGATTAAAATCGTTGGGGTCAGCTCCATGCTTTTTTTATTAAAATAATCTTCTGGCCCTACCTGTCATCCTGGTGATTGTAGTTTGCACGCTCATCTGGTCAAGACAAGAATATATATTTTAATTTGTGGTGGGGTAAATGTTAGAGGTTGCAGCAAATGGAGTATTGTACACTGCGGGTCTTTCAGCCAAGTTTAGAGGCAACCATGTGGGGCCGGTGCTATGATGTGTCGCGTCAACTCGTACAACGAGGAGATGCTTGATTTTACTAATACACGCCTTCTCGCTCGCCCATGTGCGCAGTGGCTCATAGAAGAGGACATGCTTTTGCTTATAGTAGTACTACAACAAGCTATCCCTCCCGCTCGCGGTGGACGGACATGCAACAGTGGATTCGATACTGTAGAAGCAGTAGTAGTAACATCATTGTTCGTCTTCTCAAAGAGGCGAAGAGCCAAGCGCAACCCGAACGTGGCAGTTGCGAAGCTTGGAGCATGCATATAGCCAGGCTCTTGCATGAGACAAAATTGCTATGTGAACTCACTATTACTTGCTAGTATAGCCCTGTAAACCTGAAAGGAGTATTTGCCTTTCTAGAGATTTCAACAAGTGACTAGACTACATCGAGATGGAGTACATATGGAGCAAAATGAGTGAATCTACACCGTAAATAAATATGTAGTTCTCTCGTTTTCCTCTCCCCTTGGTCGCGATGCACAATAGGCACCATAGGCACCTCATCGTCGACGGGAACGTCTCCTGACACGCGATAGACGCGAGCGGCAGTCGCCTCTATAGGTGCTTGAGGCCCTGTTGGTTCATAAGTCCTAGGACTTTTTCTAGTCCCAACTAAAAAGTCCCTAGTCCCTAAAAAGTCCCCCATGTTTGTTTCTAGGGACTGAAAAGTCCCTAGTCCCTTCCTAGAGGTTATTAAATGACATGTAAAAGACCATGTTACCCCTAGTATATAGAAAAATAACAACCAAACAACACCATGGGGTGGCGGGGCATTGGGTGCAGGGAGGGGCATTGTTGGAAAAGTCCCAAAAAGTCCCAAAAAAGACTCTCCTTGAGAGTCTTCTTCATTTAGTCCCGAAAAAGCAACTTTTAGTCCCTAGTAGTCCCTCCCATTTGGTTAAGAAGTCTTTAAGAGGGACTTTTTTCTAGTCCCTACACCAAAAAGTCCCTGGAAACAAACACCCCCTAAATGCCAAGGAGGGAGAGGGTAGCGGTTCCCGAGACGTTGAACGGTCAATGATGCATCCTCAATTACATGCAGAGGGAATTTATTGGAGAAGCAGAATAGAGCCAGCACGATGTGAATGCAACAGAGTTTCGATTCTCATATAAAGGCGCCCCACCACTCCAATCCATCTACTCCTAGTCTCTGCGCAACACTGCTCACTCGAATCTAAGACCAAGTGACCAGAAGCCAGAAGCACCTATGGAGGCGATGGACGCAAGCGGCAGTCGGCTGCGCCAAATCATCCAAGGCGCCGGCCTGCAGCCCCACACCGCGCAACGTTTCCAGATGGTGCTGGCGACCGCCGGCATCGTGGCCCTCGCCGACGCCGGCTTCGCCTCTCGCATGGACGACATGATGGTCAAATCCATCCGCAAGTTCACCGCCGTCAAGAAGCGCACGTACGACCTTGCCGTATTGCTCCAGCACGCGTGCCCAGGCTCCTCATTGCCTACCACCCTCGTCGGCCTCCATGGTGACGAACTCTTTCAAGCCCTGGTGGCCCTGCAGGTGCCCGAGGTCGCGACAAAGAATGTGCACCTTGAGGCCGCGCTCGCCGCGCAGCGCCTCGCAATGCAAGAAACCGTCGACCTGCACATCCACGTCTACGAGGAAATCATCTACATAGGCCACTACAAGGCCAGCGAGGACAGGAAGATGTTGGCCTTCTTCCAACGGCTGGAATCTTTGGACGCCATTGTTTAGAAGCACGTCGACCTGGCCACGAAAGCCGCTGCTACTTAGCCGTCGTTCGGTGGGCCCGCGCCCTAAGTCGAGGAGGTGGACGTCGTCAATGGATGCATCTCTTCTTCTTGCCTCCTGTAACCAGCACTGATTCGCCTCGTGGCCTTAATGTTTTATTAGTATAGGAGTATATGGCATTTTTATTCCAGTAGTAACGTTTTCACTGTGAGGTGGGCCGCAGTTGAAGAAACCGATCATCGGCAAATTCCCACCCCGCCCACCGGGCGTCGGCTGAGTTTAGAATTAGAAGAGAGAAATGAGGGAGAAGAGCTCGCTGTAGCACGGATGCTCTTGTCAGATGGGACTCGCGTTGATAGAATAGGAGTACTAAGCACTCGTACATCTTTTTTTAGGGAAAAAGTAGTCAATGTCTAGTACTACCACTAGTTGGGTGCGTACGACCTATAACTGTCATCACTTTAGGTCTCCTTTTCTAACCGCAACTACGCTTCACCGTTGAGGGAGTCCTAGATTAGGGGGTGTCCGGGTAGCCGGACTATACCTTCAGCCAGACTCCTGGACTATGAAGATACAAGATTGAAGACTTCGTCCCGTGTCCGGAGGGGAGTTTCCTTGGCGTGGAAGGCAAGCTTGGCGATGTGGATATTCAGATCTCCTACCATTGTAACCGACTTTGTGTAACCCTAACCCTCTCCGGTGCCTATATAAACCGGAGGGTTTTAGTCCGTAGAACAACTCCAACATACAACAATCATACCATAGGCTAGCTTCTAGGGTTTAGCCTCCTTGATCTCGTGGTAGATCTACTCTTGTACTACCCATATCATCAATATTAATCAAGCGAGATGTAGGGTTTTACCTCCATCGAGAGGGCCTGAACCTGGGTAAAACATCGTGTCCCTTGTCTCCTGTTACCATCCACCTAGACACACAGTTCGGGACCCCTACCCGAGATCCGCCGGTTTTGACACTGACATTGGTGCTTTGATTGAGAGTTCCTCTGTGCCGTCGCAATCAGGAAGGATGCCTCTTCTCGTCTTTAAAGACGGCGCCGTTACTAAGGGAGCCTTGGCTGTCGGCCAAACTCTCCGGCTAGGTGGTTTTCTTATGACCGCCTTTTCGGCTGTTGCGCCGAGGGTGACCTCTCGGGTCATCAAAAGCAATCTTCACGTCAGCTTGGAACTCGTCGAGCAGTTAGATCCAATGGGGCTCTCTTCCGGAAACGAGCTCTTGGATCGCATCACCGCCCTGGGGGTCGCTACAGATTACGACCAAGTTGGGCTTAAACCCGATCTAAGAGAAATTAACTCTCCCCAAGCCACCCATCACGTTGCCGTGGTCGAGGCACAGTGCGGCGACCCTTCATCTATACTAAGGACTAGCTACGTCCGGATTCCCGATCCCTCCAAGCCGGATACCCGCGGAGGGGAGGATGTAACTCAAGACCTGAACTTAGAATCAGGCAATGGGCCAGATTCATTGGACAACATCCAAGAATCCAAACTTCAGAGTTCGGAAACTCCTTGGCCTCTAAGTCTCAGATCGGGTGAGGTTTCGGATTTAATTCCACCCACCCACCCGAACATAAGCGATATATCCCAAATCAGGCAAAAGCCCGAAGAAACAGTACATCATTACTGGGCGAGATTCCTCCTGGTTGTGGATAGGATAAAGGACTGCCGCGAGGAAGATGCAATCTCAATCTTCTGCAATAATTGCACGGACAAGGGAATCCTCAACGCCATAAGTCGTCGCGATATTACACGCTTCGCTGACTTGGCGTCCATAGTACAAAAGTACTGTGCGATGGAAAGCGCCTGGAAAACCGAAATAAAATTTTGGGACAATCCGGCCCTGAATAGAAACCTCGTCCGAAATAAAAGGGTGCATC
The DNA here is from genome assembly GCA_032464435.1 of Aegilops umbellulata. Classification (NCBI taxonomy): domain Eukaryota; kingdom Viridiplantae; phylum Streptophyta; class Magnoliopsida; order Poales; family Poaceae; genus Aegilops; species Aegilops umbellulata. The sequence continues at coordinate 297,595,650 of CP136056.1, forward strand.
ATCGGTAGTCACCCGGGTTAAAAACCAAAAAAACAAAAACCTCTACAGGGCATGGAACCGTACTGGAAGGATGGCTTAATGGACCCTGTAAAATTCATAGTACAGAGGACGCCACACTAACTCACAGCCTTAGAGCATGTTGAATACTCCGGCAGGTGGCCAAAATTGGCGAAGACCTCCTAATCCCGGAGGCCGCAGAAAACCACCCCAGGGACACCAGTACAGTCTTAATAGTCTTCGAGACTTTCGCATCAAATAATATGCGAAAAAGAACACTCCGCAGTCTTGCCGAAGTTTATCAAGTAGCAACAATAAACCCATGGAGTGACACGGCTATTAATTTTAATGCCAGTGATGAACCTAAATTCCTAACAGCTCGAGCACCAGCCGCATTGGTCCTCAGTCCAATTGTGGACGGCTTTCGTTTCACCAAGGTACTCATGGATGGAGGCAGCGGATTGAACCTCATTTATGAGGAAACCCTTCAAAAAATGGAAATCGACTGGAACCGCGTCGAGCAAAGCAGCACAACCTTTCGAGGAATAATCCCCAGTCGGGAAGCGCACTGTACAGGAAAAATCACACTAGATGTGGTGTTCGGCACGCCGGATAATTACAGGTCCGAGGAGGTCACGTTCTAGGTGGCCCCGTTCAGTAGCGGATACCACGCTCTGCTAGGGCGGGAAGCGTTTACAATCTTCCAAGCAATACCCCATTACGGGTACATGAAGCTCAAGATGCCCGGGCCGAACGGAATTATCACTCTCGCTAGTGATCCGTACATAGCGCTCCGCGCTGAAAACAAGACAGCCGCATTAGCCCTTGAGGCACTGTTCGAAGCCCTAGCGGCTGAGGAACTGACTACGCTTCACTCCATGATAAACAGGGATTATGTGATACTCGACAAAAGATGCAAGTCCACCTCCTTTAAACCAGCGGACGAAATAGCCAAATTCCAGGTCCATCCAACGGACCCCAATAAAACAGCTTCCATCGGGGCACAATTAAACCCTGATGTAGACGCTGCACTGCGAGAATTCCTACGTGAAAATTGGGACATCTTCGCCTGGCACCCTTCAGACATGCCAGGAATCCCACGCAGGCTGGCCGAACATAGCTTAAATATCCTAAAAGGATTCAAACCTGTCAAACAAGCCCTTCGGCGTTTCTCCGAACCCAAGAGACAGGCTATGGGTGAGGAGCTAGCCAAGCTATTGGAGGTCGGATTCATCAGAGATATAAAACATCCGGACTGGCTAGCAAACCTGGTGATGGTACCAAAGAAGGACAAATCCTGGCGCCCGTGCGTCGATTTTAAAGACCTTAACAAGGCTTGCCCAAAGGATCCCTTCCACCTCCCCTGCATCGATCAGATTATCGACGCCACTGCAGGACATGATTCATTGTGTTTCCTCGACGCATACTCCGGCTACCATCAAATCAAGATGGCAGAGTCAGACCAAGCCGCAACGGCATTCATCACACCATACGGCCCATTCTGCTTCAACACAATGCCCTTTGGGCTCAAAAACGCCGGCGCAACATATCAGCGCATGATTCAGACATGTCTGGCAAACCAGATCGGCAAAACAGTGGAGGCATACGTGGATGATGTGGTCGTAAAAACAAGACATGTCGAATATCTAGTAGACGACTTGAGGCTTACATTCGATAACCTCCGAACATACGACATCAAACTCAACCCGGAAAAATGCATTTTTGGCGTTCCAGCCGGAAAGCTCTTGGGCTTCATCGTATCCGGCAGAGGAATTGAAGCAAATCCAGCCAAGATCCGAGCTTTGTCGCAATTGGATATCCCAAAGGACCTCAAACAAATACAAAAGTTAACCGGATGCGTGGCGGCTCTAAGCCGCTTCATCTCCCGCTTGGGAGAAAAGGCACTACCCCTTTATCGCCTCCTTCGGCGCACCAAACACTTCGAGTGGACGGATGCCGCCACAGCCGGACTCAACGAAATAAAAGCCATATTGGCAACAAACCCAGTCTTGGCCGCGCCAAATATCGGCGAACCAATGCTATTGTACATTGCTGCAACCCACCAGGTTGTCAGCGCAGTGCTCGTCGTCGAGCGAGAAACGGACGGACACAAATTCCCCCTTCAAAAGTTGGTCTACCTTGTGTCCACTGTCCTCACTCCATGCAAATCATGGTACCCGCATTATCAAAAGATCGCATACACGGTATTCATGGCATCCCGGAAGCTGCGACACTACTTTCAAGAGTGTTTGATAACAGTAGCATCGGAAGTACCACTCAACGACATTATAAACAACCGCGATGCAATGGGCCAGATTGCAAAATGGGCCATCGAGCTCCTCCCGTTCGACATAACTTATAAGCCACGACAAGCTATCAAGTCGCAAGTTTTGGCCGACTTCGTCGCAGAATGGACGGAGGCCGAACTCCCTAAAGAGTACGGCACACACTCAAACTGGATCATGCATTTCGACGGCTCCAAAATGTTGGCCGGACTAGGGGCTGGCGTCGTGTTGACATCCCCCACAGGAGACACAGTTCAATATGTACTCTAGATTATGTACACGGACTCCAACAATGCAGCCGAATATGAGGCCCTTTTACACGGTCTCCGGATGGCAGTATCCATGGGCATTCAACGCCTAGAGGTGCGCGAGGATTCGAACCTCGCGATATCCCAAATAAATGGAGACTTCGATGCCAAGGATCCGAAAATGGCAGCTTACCGCAACGCCGTCCTAAAAATGTCAGCTCGGTTCGAGGGGCTCGAATTTCACCACATAGCCCGGGAAAACAATCAGGCGGCATACGTCCTGGCACGCATCGGCGCAAAACGCGATGCAGTCCCCCCCAACATCTTCTTGGAAAGGTTGTTCAAGCCATCCGTAGTATGGGAAGGGGAACCTGGCAATAACAGCCCGGACCCAACCGCACTGTCCGGCACCGAACAATCTGACATAATCGGAGGCTCTGCCAATGAAATTACAACTTCAGCCCACGTAATAATGGTCGTCATCGCCTCATGGACAGAACCATTCCTAGCCTACCTTAATAGGCAGGAGCTCCCAGAGGACCAAAATGAGGCACGCTGCATAGTACGGCGATCTAAAGCCTATAAAGTCCATGAGGGAGAACTTTATAAGAAAAGCACTACCGGAGTCCTTCAAAGGTGCATCTCCGAAGAGGAAGGGCGGAACTTGCTAGCTGAAATTCATGCTGGACTCAGTGGTCATCATGCTGCAGCTCGGTCCCTTGTAAGCAAGGCTTTCCGTACAGGCTTTTATTGGCCGACGGCCCAGGCAGACGCTCAGGACTTGGTCCAACGATTCGTCGGTTGCCAGCTTTTCGCAAACCAAAGCCATATGCCACCCACTGTACTCCAAACTATCCCCATCACTTGGCCTTTCGTGGTCTGGGGGATTGACATGGTTGGACCCCTTAAAGGCGGAACCCACAAGAAAAAATACTTACTGGTCATGGTGGACAAGTTCACCAAATGGATAGAAGCCAAGCATGTTAAGTCGGCCGAATCCGGACCGGTGATAGACTTCATATCTGGGGTCGTACACCATTACGGTGTCCCCCACAACATCATCACTGACAACGGCACGAACTTTACGGCCGACGAGGTAAAACTCTGGTGCAAAAACATGGGCATCAAGCTCGATTATGCATCCGTCTATCACCCACAAACTAACGGCCAGGTCGAACGTGCAAACGGTCTTATTATGAGCGGCATCAAACCTAGATTAGTGCGGTCCCTCAAGGAATCCAACACGCACTGGATAGAGGAGCTCGACTCCGTACTCTGGGGGCTGTGGTCCACGCCAAATCGCACCACCGGATACACTCCATTCTTCATGGTGTACGGCGCAGAGGCTGTTTTGCCTTGCGACATCATTCATGACTCACCTCGAGTGCGCATGTACGAAGAAAGAGAAGCCGAACTCGATCGGCAGGACAGTTTGGACGCCTTGGAGGAGGAATGTGACATGGCAAAAGCCCGTTCCGCATTCTATTGACAGCAGGCTTGAAGATATCAAAGCAGAGAAGTACGGGCCAAAAATTACAACGTTGGCGAACTAGTTCTTCGCCTGCCGGACAAGAAAAAGGACAAACTAAAGCCCAAGCGGGAAGGTCCCTTCATAATCGACCAAGTCCTGACTGGCGGAGCGTACCGTCTGCGAGATGCGTCGGACAACCGACTCGAGCCGAACCCATGGAACGCAGCCCGTCTCCGAAGATTCTATGCCTAGCGCCGGACTCTGTGTTCGTCTCCTACCTCTGTCTATTTTTTATATTTTCTGTCTTGCATTTCTCTCCTTCCCCTCTTTTTTCCTCTCTTATATAGCCCTTAAAGGCTCATCAAGTGACGCGCTACCCGCGCTCACTAAAACCTGGGGGCTTCTTTAAAGAGAAGCTTATTTATAACAGGCTTCATGCCCAACACATGTGTCAAACTTCCGCATGTACCTTTTATTCACCATTATATGCATCGATATGACTTAAGTTTTGGCCAAGCTGGGTTGCCTGGCTCCTGTGCTTACCCCTACATTCTCGATTGTTCGGCTAGGTGGTAAAGGGAGCACCTCTGCGATTGTTACTGCCGGGTCAGCCGGATGTGTACCTCAGACTGGGTGAAGCCGAAAGCTAGCGTTCTTAAGGGAATATTCGGTCGGTGAACTAAAGATGACCTTTTTTACTTATTTATGTGCCCCCAGATGTTTTTATCTGCGTTCACAGCCTGGACATGCACTTTAGGGCATGCCTCCTAGAGAAAGGAACCCCTAACGGAACTATTCTCTCTGGAAGATGTTTCTTACTAACCATGTAATATAACATAACTAGTTGGGCACTTGTCTGATAAAGCACCAATGACCCCTACGCCTGGTCTCCATGCATACCCCTGTTCTTATATAACCGCAAGGGTATTCGGACACACTCCGGACCATCAGGTCCCGAGGTCGAAGCGAAAAGGTCGGCGACGACAAACAATCTACAATCCGGCTAGAAGGCATTACACATGTCAATTAAAATTACATAGTCATTATGACTGATCGTATTCCTCTTCAATACCATCTAACATGCTGTCTAATTTACAGTCCTGCTGGGAATACTTTGCGGCCAATTCTACTTGGCCGTATACTAAGCTTACATGGATCTCCTTCCCATCGGGCCCCACAGGTCCGACCTCGGCCATGTGGTTTGGGTCAGCCTTCGTGTACTGCGTCTTTACCATGGCCCAGGCCTCCCTAGCACCTTGAAGGCAGGCTGATATCTTCCACAATCAGAAGCGCCGGCGCGCTCCCTTCAGCTTCTCTGCAAGCTCTCCAAGGCCCTCGGGCATGGAGAGGGATGGCCATAAGGCTTGGGCCACGCCTTGCATCGCCTGCCGAACTCGCTCGTGCAGTTGCGAGAGCTCGGGAAGAAGGTCACCCGTAGAACTGGTCATCTCCTCTGCAGGATGACCTGTTAGCATACCTACAGACATCACTCTGTTAGTCGACTTCCTCGCCGAACCTTTTTTTTTTCAAAAGTTCGTTCAAGCACTTACTAAATATGCCGCGTCGAAGCCGCTGATTCTCCTTAACGGAGTCCGATAGCTGGGCACGAACATCTTTCAGTTCAACACCCAGCTTGGTATTGGCATCCTGAAGATCAATCTTCTCCCGCCTCACCTTTGTTAGCACGCTCTCGCCAGCCTTTAGCCGGCGTAGGAATTGTTGCTTGTCCGGATCTAGTATGGCGCCACCTGCAATTTCATTTGTCAGATCGGCACATATGCCGCACTTCACACTTATCTTTTTGAAGCATATATTACCAGAGGGGGTCTCCTTGGGCTCCCCCGTCGCGGCTAGTGCGGCCTCAAGTTGGGCTTTGCACTCTTCTAGCTCCTGGGACAGTTGGATATTCTTCTCTGTAAGAACCTGCGTATTATCCTTAAATCAGTTATTCTAACTGTTTCAAGTCTTGGGGGCTACTGATCCATATAACTATCAAATTTTCTTACCCGCATGTCTTTTACATATTGCTCCGTGGCTCTGGCTAGACCACTTTGAGCGGCACAGAGATACGCATATCCCGAATTAAAGGCATTCAATGCCTCTTGGGAGAAACAAGCATCGCGGAGAACTATTCGGTGGTGCTGGTGATTCATGGCACTCTCCACCTCGGAATGGGTGGCAGACAGCCTGTCCGCATCCTCTGTCGGAGGAGCGTCTGGTGCGGGTCTCGTGTTTGCCTCCGCCTCCGGGCCGGGCTGTGGAGCCTGGCTGGTCGAGGCGTGATTGGTAGCCTCTCCGGATATAGTCCGGCGAAGCCTCTTTGTCCTGCACCGAGCACGAGTGTTAATATGCCTTGAAGGAATAACACCTGGACTAAACAGGCGCGCTATACCTTTGCACCGGCGCCTCAGTCCGGACTACATTTCTTTTTGCCCCACGGGGCCCTGCGGCCCCTCGTTGGCTAGCCGCCTCAGGCTCGGCCTCCCGCCTCAGGAACCTCCCCTGCAAAACACGGTTGTTGTCAGGAAAACTGAAAACACATGAGGGTGGATTCCTTCCCAAAGGTGATGAGACTTCGGTTTCAGTTACCTGGGAGGCCGGGATTAACCCTGGGTAATCAGCCGTAATGGCCACCAAGGTATCGTCCTTGCTCAGCTGATAAAACACCCCGTCAATCAGCTCCACCGAAATGTCCGGATCCTCTTCGGAGGCCGGATCGAGGGACTTTTCAGGATCCTCGGGCTGTGGAGGACGGCTATTTATATCCTTTACCTCCTGACGCAGTTCCTGCGTAGGAGTCGTTAGACTATATATTTAATCATGGGAATATAAAATGGATGGGCAAGCAAGATTGTCCGCTTACCCAACTTGGAGGGTTGTACATAGTAAATCCACCCTGTGGGTTGACGCGGAGGAATTCCTCCTCTTCTCCCTTGTACAAAGAGGACAAGATCTTTACTAGAGCGGCAGCTGAGTCCGGCCCCTTACGACCGTAACGAGTGGCGTCATCCTCCCCGTTAAAATCCCACATGGGGTGGCTTCTATATTGAAGTGGCTGCACCCCCCGCATGATGCATATGGCCATGAATCCAACCACGGTTAGTCCGGAATGAGCCAATAGTCTTATCCGGCCCATCAGGTAAAGGACGTCCCTGTCACTTTCTCTCTGAGAGCTCCGTGGACGCCAGCTTAAGCGTTTCTTTAAGGGAGCACTGTTGAATTCGGGGAGGCCGATCCGGATAGGATGTGGCAGTGGGACATCCTCCATATAAAACCATTCTGAAGGCCAATCCTCGGACGCCTTCTTTGGGGTTCCGGATAGATATCCGGTCCCGGCGATGCGCCACACTTCGGCTCCGCCCACTTCATATATTAACCCCTCTTGAGAAGGGGCACCAGGCAGAACAGCCTCTTCCACAATGCGAAGTGAGCCTCAACACCCAAGAACAGCTCGCAAAGGGCAACGAAGCCCGCGATATGCAATATAGAGGCAGGTGTGAGGTTGTGCAGCTGGAGGCCATAGAACTCCAGAAGCCCTCGGAGAAACGGATGAATTGGAAATCCGAGTCCCCTGATTAGATAAGGGACAAGGCATACCCGCTCTCCTCTGGAGGGAGTGGGAGCGCTCTTCGCTTGCTCTCTGCCATTATAGGCGGCGAGTCCGGCTCGAACCGGGACCATGTAGGCCGGAGGGAGGAATCCCTTGGTCTGAAGCGATACTAGCTCGCTATGCGGGATGGAGCACCTCTCCCAGTCTCCGGGCTTAGGACTGGAAGGGCGAGAGGAGGAGTTGCGACGGCTGGCCATGGTGGAATGGGCCTTTTTGGATGCGCTCTAATGATTACTCGCGGAGGGGAGAAGGTGTGGTTTGGATCTAAATCCCCATTCCTTTAAATAGGCGGCCCATCTGCGCGGCTAGGGGTGTGAATGTAATAACACCCAGACTTTTCGTATTCGTTTGACACGTGGAAGACGGCCATTATTGGGCATAGAAGACGAGGAGCGCTGCATTTATAAAGAACAGGACATTATTCAACAGGTACACGAAATCCGTGAGGGGAACCCGCCTTGCAATGCCGAAGACAATCTGCACGCCGGACTCGTCGTCATTGAAGCCTGGTTCGGGGGCTACTGAGGGAGTCCTGGATTAGGGGGTGTCCGGGTAGCCGGACTCCTGGACTATGAAGATACAAGATTGAAGACTTCGTCCCGTGTCCGTAGGGGACTTTCCTTGGCGTGGAAGGCAAGCTTGGCGACGCGGATATTCAGATCTCCTACCATTGTAACCGACTTTGTGTAACCCTAACCCTCTCCGGTGCCTATATAAACCGGAGGGTTTTAGTCCGTAGAACAACTCGAACATACAACAATCATACCATAGGCTAGCTTCTAGGGTTTAGCCTCCTTGATCTCGTGGTAGATCTACTCTTGTACTACCCATATCATCAATATTAATCAAGCGAGACGTAGGGTTTTACCTCCATCGAGAGGGCCCGAACCTGGGTAAAACATTGTGTCCCTTGTCTCCTGTTACCATCCACCTAGACGCATAGTTCGGGACCCCCTACCCGAGATCCACCGGTTTTGACACCGACAACCGTACATATTTTTTCACGCATTTATCCTCCTATACGTACTCCTAGGCTATTTCTACGTGCTCCCTTTCGCCGACATGTGGGACATAGAGCATGTGGGTTGTAGTGCATGCACGACTCGGAGCATATGTCGGGGTACTTTACATTTTAGACTTCACGAATTACATGCAAACCCCCTGCAGAAGAATAAATTAATAAATGGATGAATTACTACATGAAGCCGGATTATTTTTGTAGAAACCGGAGCACGTTCATTAAATTTTGGACATAACATGTTTATAAATAACTACCGGACCTAAACCAGCCTAAGGGCCTCTTTGATTTGCAGGATATAGAAAACACAGAAATGGGGAAGTATGATGGCGATGAACCGAGACGAGGAGAACTCTAACTCAGTTAGAGGTTAGAGTTAGATTCTAACCCTGAACTAACTCTAAACCAAATAGGTGTATGGATGGCAGGGTTAGATTGACAATAAATGTTCTTTCTCAATCATTTGACTACTTTGGACCCTATTTCCTGCCGGATTTGGTGTGGTCGGATCTTGTGTGGCCTCCTCCCGCTCACAATTGACATAAACGAACCATCTTTACAAATCAAGCATGCAAAACATGATAAATTTTACTTTTCCATACAATTGAGATATCCCACTTAAACATACAAGTCCTCAATCAAGCTTCACAAAAAATACACTCCATGAAACAAAGCATGAGCTAACTCATTGAGGGAGTCCTGGATTAGGGGGTGTTCGGGTAGCCGGACTATACCTTCGCCGGACTCCTAGACTATGAAGATACAAGATTGAAGACTTCGTCCCGTGTCCGGAAGGGACTTTCCTTGGCGTGGAAGGCAAGCTAGGCGATGCGGATATTCAAGATCTCCTGCCAATGTAACCGACTTTGTGTAACCCTAACCCTATCCGATGTCTATATAAACCGGAGGGTTGTAGTCCGTAGGGCAGAACCATCATCATACACAATCATACCATAGGCTAGCTTCTAGGGTTTAGCCTCCTCGATCTCATGGTAGATCTACTCTTGTACTACCCATATCATCAATATTAATCAAGCAGGAATAGGGTATTACCTCCATCGAGAGGGCCCGAACCTGGGTAAAAACATCGTGTCCCTTGTCTCCTATTACCATCCGGCCTTGACGCACAGTTCGGGACCCCCTACCCGAGATCCGCCGGTTTTGACACCTACATTGCTGCTTTCATTGAGAGTTCCTCTATGTCGTCGCCTTTAGGCCCGATGGCTCCTCTGATCATCAACAACGATGAGGTCCAGGGTGAGACTTTTCTCCTCGGACAGATCTTCGTTTCCGGTGGCTTCGCTCTGCGGGCCAATTCGCTTGGTCATCTGGAGCAGATCGAAAGCTACGCCCCTGACCATCAAGTCAAGTATGGAAGCTTGAACTACACGGCTGATATCCGCGGAGACTTGATCTTTGATGGGTTCGAGCCACAGCCAAGCGCGCCGCACTATCTCGAGGGGCATGATCTAGCTCTGCCTCCGAACAGTGTCCTGGAGGCCGCATACGCACCGATTCCGACCCTTAACTCGGAGCCTGTTGTGCCAAGTGAGGATGAACGGTTGGACGTCACCTCGGGGGCTGCGATCTCAAAGGCGATCGAGCCAAACGCCAGCCCCGCACTCCGCGTGACCCGTGACCCCGAGGGTCCGGACTCCTCCCTGGACTCCGAACACCCCACGCCCCTGCCGGTCGAATCCGATTGGGCGCCGATAATGGAGTTCACCGCCGCGGACATCTTTCAGCACTCTCCTTTTGGCGACATCCTGAATTCTCTCAAGTCTCTCTCTTTATCAGGAGAGCCCTGGCCAGACTACGGTCAGCGAGGATGGGATACGGACGATGAAGAAATTCAAAGCCCACCCACCACCCACTTGGTAGCCACTGTCGACGACTTAACCGACATGCTTGACTTCGGCTCCGAAGAGTTCGACGGTATGGACGACGAGGTAGGAGAAGAACAGGAACCAGCACCAGTAGGGCACTGGACAGCCACCTCGTCATATGACATATATATGGTGGACACTCCAAAAGATGGAGATGGCGAGGAAACAGCGGGGGATGACACCTCCAAGAAACAGCCAAAGCGCCGGTGTCAGCGGCGCCGCTCTAAATCCCGCCAGAGTAAAAACGGTGATTCCGGCACCGGAGATAATAGTACCCCGGATAGCGCCGAAGAACACCATCCCCAGCAAGATTCGACGCAGGAAGATCGAGAAGCCAGCCCTCATGAGAGAGCGGCAGACCGAGAGGTTGAGGATGATAACTATATGCCTCCCTCCGAAGACGAGGCCAGCCTCGATGACGACGAATTCGTCGTACCATCAGACCCCGCCGAACAAGAGCGTTTCAAACGCAGGCTTTTAGCCACGGCGAACAACCTCAAGAAAAAGCAGCAACAGCTTAGAGCTGATCAAGATCTGCTAGCTGACAGATGGACTGAAGTCCTTGCGGCTGAAGAGTATGAACTCGAGCACCCCTCCAAGAAGTACCCAAAACGCAGGCCGCTACCCCGATCAGAGGAGGAAGCGCCTACATCACCAGCGCACGACATGGCAGACCGGCCACCTCGCGGTCGCGATAGAGAGGCCTGTCGGACCTCCAACCAAGCCACGCCCCGACGCCGCTCAACCAAGGCACGGGAAAATGCGCCAGACCTGCGAGATGTACTAGAGGATAAAGCAAGGCAAACAAGATCGATCTATGGATCGCGCAGGCGCCCGACGACACGTGATGATGATCTTCACTCCAGACACAATAAATCCGGCCGGGCCGAACACAACAGACATAGCTCTTCCGAGCTGCGCCGTGACATAGCGCAGTACAGGGGCGCCGCACACCCACTATGCTTCACAGATAAAGTAATGGATCATAAAATCCCTGAGGGTTTCAAACCCGTAAACATCGAATCATACGATGGCACTACAGACCCGGCGGTATGGATCGAGGATTATCTCCTTCACATCCACATGACATGTGGCAATGATCTACACACCATCAAATACCTCCCTCTCAAACTCAAAGGACCGGCCCGGCATTGGCTTAACAGCCTGCTAGTGGACTCAATCGGTTCTAGGGAGGAACTGGAAGCCGCATTCCTCGACAACTTCCAGGGCACTTATGTGCGACCGCCGGACGCCGACGACCTAAGCCACATAATTCAGCAGCCAGAAGAGTCGGCCAGGCAATTCTGGACACGGTTCCTAACAAAGAAAAACCAGATAGTCGACTGTCCGGACGCAGAGGCCCTAACAGCCTTCAAGCATAACATCCGCGACGAGTGGCTTGCCCGGCACCTGGGACAGGAAAAGCCGAAATCTATGTCAGCCCTCACGACACTCATGACCCGCTTTTGCGCGGGAGAAGATAGCTGGCTAGCTCGCAGCAACAGCTTATCAAAGAACCCTGGTAATTCGGATACCAAGGACAAGAGTGGCAGGACACGTCGAAATAAGCAAAAGCGCTGCGTTAGCAGCGACAACAATGAAGATACGGCAGTCAACGCCGGATTCAGAGGCTATAAATCCGGTCAGCGGAAAAAGCCATTTAAAAAGAATACTCAGGGCCCATCCAGTTTGGACCAAATACTCGACCGCTTGTGCCAGATCCATGGTACCCCTGAAAGGCCAGCCAATCACACCAACAAGGATTGTTGGGTGTTCAAGCAGGCAGGCAAGTTAAGAGCCGAAAACAAAGACAAGGGGCTGCATAGCGATGACGAAGAGGAGCCCAGGCCGCCGAACAATAATGGACAGAAGGGGCTTCCCCCACAAGTGCGGACGGTGAACATGATATACGCAACCCACATTCCCAAGAAGGAGCGGAAGCGTGCGCTACGGGACGTATACGCGATGGAGCCAGTCGCCCCAAAGTTCAACCCATGGTCCTCTTGCCCAATCACCTTTGATCGAAGGGACCACCCCACTAGCATCCGTCATGGCGGCTTTGCCGCATTGGTTCTCGACCCAATCATCGACGGATTTCATCTCACAAGAGTCCTCATGGACGGCGGCAGTAGCCTGAACCTGCTTTACCAGGATACAGTGCGGAAAATGGGCATGGATCCATCAAGGATTAAGCCCACAAGGACGACCTTTAAAGGCGTTATACCAGGTGTAGAAGCCAATTGTACAGGCTCCGTAACACTTGATGTGGTCTTCGGATCTCCGGATAACTTCCGAAGCGAAGAGTTAATCTTCGACATAGTCCCGTTTTGCAGTGGCTATCACGCCCTGCTCGGACGAACCGCATTCACAAAGTTCAATGCGGTACCGCACTACGCATATCTCAAGCTCAAGATGCCAGGCCCTCGAGGAGTAATCACGGTCAACGGAAACACCGAACGCTCCCTCCGTGCGGAGGAGCACACGGCGGCTCTCACAGCGGAAGTACAAAGCAGCCTTTTCAGGCAACTCTCCATTCCGGCCGTTAAAAAGCCGGACACTGCCAAGCGCGCCCGGAATAACCTACAACAAGACCGCCTGGCACGTTCTGAGCAGGCGTAGCAATGCGGCCCCAACCCCAGACATCGCGACATAGCACAGCTAGTACCTCACCTACATAATTATGCCCTTGAAATACCATGGGCACAGGGGAAGGGGCACAGTAACGGCATGCCCGAAATACGGCCTAAAACGTACTAGGGGCTGCTGGATTCTTTTTTTTTTTACTTTCAGGACTCCACACTTTGGAAGACCTGTTCGGCAATTCGACTGCCGCACAAACGATGCAAGATCCAGGGAAGCAGACAAAGCTACGCCGCATTATGGAACTCTCAGGTGGTCTCTATTACGAGCGGTATATCTGTTTCGAATACAATTCCGCGGCCTGCCCCTGGTCAGGACATGTTAAATAGTCTAATATCTTTTGCTTATCACACTACTTGTATCGTTCGGCTTTGATAAATAGCCTCTTTATAAACAATGCATAGCTTTTTGTCTATTTTTTGCATTATCCTCTTTTAATATATGTTTATTAAACAACATGATCGCACCCGTACACCATGGTACGGCAAACACGCCAGGGGCTTCAGTACCCTTCGATCTGGTGTGAGAAGTCCGTACACTTTCACAAGTGCGGCACCCCAAACTTATAGCACTATATGCATCGGCTCCGAATCATGATTTGGGTCAATAGTTGGGTTTGCCCGACTCCTATGTTTTGGTGCCTTACGTTCTGCTATATCGGCTAAGGTAGCACTAGGAGAACCACTGCGATTGTGCCCCGGTTCAGCTGGGTTAAGCACCTCAGTGGAGAAAGCTAAAACTGACTGTCATGATAAGGCGAGAGACCGGTCGCTGTTCGAGAGGTTTTTCGAGTCCCTAAAGACTTATGCCGCTTCGAGCGAGGAGCTGGCTTTGTCCAGCCAAAGGCGTGGATAGCGCCCCGAATTCGGTCTTCCGAACTAGGGGCTTCGCTAAAATTTAAAATTATAACGTTCTATGGCTAAGTGAGAGTGTTCAAGCATTATAGTCCGATTGCCTGGTTCGTTGTGATGAGCGCCTCCCTCGAAGGACCCAACCATGGGAAAAAGATCGCTCAGGTTTATCCCGAACACCCCAGCACTAGCGGCATGGGGGCAGAAGCCAACGACTGGCCATCTCTCAATTTTTGATAAACGGCCGCACAGAAAATAATATTTTAAATTCAATAAGCATTGCTTAGCGCACATGAACAAGTTTTCAGCGCACAGGATAAACACGAGCGAGTTCATTCAAAAATTACATCTTTCGTACATTCATCCGCAATAAGGCGGGCACCAGCAAGAACATCCTTGTAGTAGTTCTCGGGCTTGCGATGCTCCTTCCCCTGCGGCGGCCCGTCCTTCACCAGCTTCTCGCCGTCAAGCTTACCCCAGTGCACCTTTGCACGAGCAAGGGCCCTCCAGGCACCTTCGATGCAGGCGGAACGCTTGATGACCTCAAGCCTTGGACAGGCCTCCACCAGCCGCCGCACCAGCCCGAAGTAGCTCCCAGGCAGGGCCTCTCCGGGCCACAGCCGAACTATGAAGCCCTTCATGGCTTGTTCAGCCGCCTTGTGGAGCTCGACCAGCTGTTTCAGCTGGTCGCTCAAGGGCACAGGGTGTCCGGCCTCAGAATACTGAGACCAGAACACACTCTCCGTCGAGCTACCTTCTTCAGCTCGGTGGAATGCGGCGGCATCGGATACGCTGCAGGGAAGATCTGCGAATGCCCCTGGAGAACTTCGGATTCGGGTAAGTGATAAGTAGTTTACTTTTATATTTCTACTTTGCATTAAGAATGCCTTACCCGCTGCTATCTTTTTCATCTCCTCCATTTCTCGGAGGGCCTTTTGGGCTTTGGCCGTGGCACCCTTGGCGGTCTCAAGGGCTGATGTGAGCTCGGATGCTTGCGCCTTTGACTCAAGCTCCAAGCTCTCATGTTTCTTCATGAGAGCCTGCAGCTCTTGCTGCACCTCGCCAACTTGAGCCCCAAGTCTTTCTCGCTCGGTGCGCTCCTCGGCCATTTTCTTTTTGGCCTCAGATAGCGCCTGCTTGAGGGTTGCCACCTCGGTTGTGGCCCCTACAATCAGCAGTACGATCCTGTTATTCTTTGCAATCACGCCTCTCTATAGGCACCTTTTTTAGGGGTATTTCTTACCTTCTTTCTCCTCGAGCTGCCGTTTGGCCAGGCCGAGCTCTTACTCGGTCCGCCCGAGGTCCTTTTTTAGGACATCCACCTGTGCAGTCAGTGCGGCGGTGGATAGCAGCGAAGCCTGCATACGCATATTGACTCTTTATTGTTAGACTCCTGCGAAAATTAATAGATCCTCTATTCGGCTCTTCTTTCCGAACGCCAAATAGAGCATCAGGGGCTACTGTCTATGCGGTACTATCTTGAAATATTTTAACTTACCTCGAAGCCTATCAGAAGGCTAGCGCAAGCTTCAGACAGTCCGCTCTTGGCGGACTGAACCTTTTGGATCACCGTACTCATAATAGTACGGTGCCCCTTGTCGATGGAGGCGCCGTCAAGCACCTCCAGCAGATGGTCCAGCGACTCCGGTTGGACAGAGGTCTCTGGCTTAGAAGGCTTGCTCCCTTCGGAAGGAGTTCGCCTACCGCGGCTCGGAACTGTTGAAGGTTCCGGCACGGGGTCCGGCACAAAGCCGGACTTGGAGCCCTGGGGGGTCTTGTCCCCTTCACTCCTGGAGTCTGGGAGGTTGCCTTGTGGCTCCTCCGGGACCACCTCTTCCTGCCCCGGGGCTTCTCACGACGCCACTTCGGCGTCATCCGTGATGCGGGGGGAGACAGCGGGCGGAACGGAGCTCATGTCCGATGAGTCCAGGGAGCCGCCAGACGATTCGTCGTATTCGGCCTGGGGCAGGCTGCATGTTCACATTCGACATTAAGGAAAGCTGCGCAATGAAGGAACATCATGAGTTACTCTGATGTCCGAACTTACGATTTCACCGGACGCTTGGCCCTGTTCGGCCACTCCTCTTCGCTCTCTTTGGCGTCATGGGAGTCGTCCGGCGGAGGGGTCTTCCTTTTCCTAGACCCCTCGGCCTCTCCTGATGGGGCGGCCTTCTTCTTCTCTTCTCCCTCCGCTGGGGGGGGGGAGAGCTTTCTTCTTCCTCCTCGTTTTCACGAGAGGAGGGCGTCTCGGACTCGTCAGATGACGAGTCCGACACCACCAAGTTACGGGCACTCTTTCGAGTCCCGGTGGTCTTCTTCTTCTTGACCTTCCTCTCCGGCACCACATATGGTGCCGGAGTCAGCAGCTTCACTAGGAGAGCTGGGGCTGGGTCTTCGGGCAGGGTAGCCGGACAGTTAATTGGTCTGGATATCGCCTGCCATGCCTGTCAAAGGTAAGGGAGTTTAGATCCCGCATAGAGTTAATCTATGAAAAAAGAGCTTAATAATCCCGTCAAAGGCATAGACAGCTTACCTCGCTAGCGTGACGCTGCGTGCTGTATCCGCGATCCTCGGAAGCGGATGCGGGGGCCTCGGCGCCTTTGATCAGCACCTTCCAGACGTCTTCATACGACGTGTCGAAGAACCTGGTGAGGGTTCGGTGCTGCGCCGGGTCGAACTCCCACAAATTGAAATCCCGTTGTTGGCACAGGAGGACCAGATGAACGAGCATGACCTGGACTATATTAACAAGACGGATTGGCTTGTTTATCAGGGACTGGATGCAGGTCTTCAGTCCGGTCACCTCTTCCTCGTTGCCCCACGACAGGCCCGTCTCTTTCTAGGACATAAGCCGCGTGGGGGGTCCGGATCTGAACTCGGAGGCTACGACCCATTCCGGATCGCGTGGCTCGGTGATGTAAAACCACTCGGCTTGCCACCCCTTTAGGGTCTCCACAAAGGAGCCCTCGAACCAGAGGACGTTGGCTATCTTGCCAGCCATAGCGCCTCCGCACTCCGCTTGGCTGCCGCGCACCACCTTGGGCTTGACGTTGAAGTTCTTGAGCCAAAGGCCGAAATGGGGGCGGACGCGGAGGAAGGCCTCGCACACGACGATGAACGCCGAGATGTTGAGGATGAAGTTCAGGGCCAGATCATGGAAATCTAGGCTGTAGTAGAACATGAGTCCCCGGACAAATGGGTGAAGTGGAAAACCCATTCCGCGGAGGAAGTGGGGTAGGAAAACTACCCTCTCATGGGGCCTTGGGGTGCGGAGAAGCTGCCCCTTCTCGGGAAGCCGGTGCGGGATGTCCTTGGACAGGTATCCGGCCTTCCTTAGCTTTTTTTACTTGAACCTCCGTGACGGAGGAGACCATCCACTTGCCTCCCGCTCCGGACATTGCTGGAGAAGGTTGAGGTGGGAAGAGCGGGCTTGGGCGCTGGAGCTTGAGTGCGCGAGATATGGATTGGCAAAGGAGGAAGAAGGCGTAGGTAAAAAGGTGGATCCTTATCCCCTTATATGGGCGGATGCGGTTATGCGTCCCCACCTACCTAATAAAACTCGCTTGCCTCCCAAGCGCTGTGATAAATGGCGCGGTTGGGTTACCCACGTCCGTATTGATGAGAATCTCGTTAAAAGGGGCACACGATATCTTCTTTGACAAGACGTGCCAAGGAAACCGCCTCGCTGAACGTGCTGAGGTGGAAAAGTGAAAACAACTTGTATAAAGAGCTTGGTCGTGGTGTCATGACGCACTGCGGAATACGTCAGCAGATTTGATTTGTGTTAATATTATTCTCTCTATGGCGATATGTGGAAACTTATTTTGCAGAGACGGACACTATTTTTGGTGTTTACAATCTTCTATGAAGGACTTGGAGGAAGAACCCACCTTGCAATGCCGAAGACAATCTGCGCGCCGGACTAGTCGTCATTGAAGCCTGGTTCAGGGGCTACTGAGGGAGTCCTGGATTACGGGGTGTTCGGGTAGCCGGACTATACCTTCGCCGGACTCCTGGACTATGAAGATACAAGATTGAAGACTCCGTCCCGTGTCCGGAAGGGACTTTCCTTAACGTGGAAGGCAAGCTAGGCGATGCGGATATTCAAGATCTCCTGCCAATGTAACCAACTCTGTGTAACCCTAACCCTATCCGGTGTCTATATAAACCGAAGGGTTGTAGTCCGTAGGACAGAACCATCATCATACACAATCATACCATAGGCAAGCTTCTAGGGTTTAGCCTCCTCGATCTCGTGGTAGATCTACTCTTGTACTACCCATATCATCAATATTAATCAAGCAGGAGTAGTATATTACCTCCATCGAGAGGGCCCGAACCTGGGTAAAAACATCGTGTCCCTTGTCTCCTGTTACCATCCGGCCTTGACGCACAGTTCGGGACCCCCTACCCGAGATCCGCCGGTTTTGACACCAACACTCATAACGAAAGTCATTCACGATAGGGAGGGAGCCTGGAGCCCCTCACGCACCCAGGGAGGAGCTCGTCATCGTCGCTCTGGAGGAAGGCTCTGTAGGGCCCAAGCCCCGGGAACCCCTCCGATACCGGCGCTTGCGAGTTGAGGTCGACACCGGCATGGTTAGCACGGCCACTTGGTGACGACTATGAACCGAATCTTTGGGCCTCTAGAAATACTGCAAGCCTGAAACTATAATACCTAGAAAGGTGAACTGAATCTTTGGGCCACTAGAAATAATGCAAGCGTAAAACTGAAATACCTAGAAAGGTGAACTGAATCTTTGGGCCTCTAGAAATAATGCAAGCCTGGAACTGAAATTCCTAGAAAGGTGAACTGATTCTTTGGGCCTCTAGAAATAATGCAAGCCTGAAACTGAAGTACCTAGAAAGGTGAACTGAATCAAAGATTTATTACCTCCTCAAGCAGCATCAAACAATTCCATGTGTGCACCACAAATCTATACCAAGATAAATCAGGATCTACTTTTCCAAATCAGAATTAGCGCTAGAGCGAGAAAGATCAATGATATGGCTGTGAGACAGAGAAGGAACGAACAAACTCACCCCTCTCGCGACCTCCCTAGTAGATGCGCCGCCACCGCGCACGACAGAGAAAAAAAAACGACTGGTGAAGGGGGAGCGGGGCGAGCTTCGAAGGCCGGAGGGAGAGGACGGCTGGAGGAGGGCGGCAGAGGCCGGAAGGAGAGGGCGGCCTGAGGAGAGAGAGGGTGAGCGGCGGAGCGGCGCTTGGGCGGGCGGCCCGATGGGGAACAGAGAGGAGTCGTGCGAGGGGGCGGAGGGAGCAATCTAGTGCGGGCAGGGGAGATTTTTTTAGTTCTCTTTTAGTGGGCCCGAGGAGAACTAACCCAATTAGAACCTCTCCATCGGGCTATTTTTTTAGCTGGGGTAGAGCAAACTAGCTCAAAATAACCCCTCTGTTTGGATAATTTGAGGCTATTTCAACCCAAACTAGCTCTAACTCAGGGGTCCAAACAAATAGGAGTAGTACTGTACATGCTACAGTCTGGACCGTAGCACATTGTTTTTTATGGCCATATCAGCACATTGTTTTCTATAGCTGATTGACTGGGCTGTCGTGGTTCACACTCCTCTGCCGTGGTTTGCACTCCTCCTACGTACTTCACTGACATGTGGGAGAGCCAGCATCCGGGTCGACGTGTCATGCACCAGATTAGAGTAAGGAACAGAAGGGGGCATCACCCCGGTCGCACCGCCAGTAATTCATGACTATAGTGAGTAGTCATATCACAAGTCTTTCGAGCAGTAACCCGCCGTCAAATCGCATAGCCCGACCTTTCCAGCAGTAACTAAGTTGAATCCGCTACTCCCTCACCCTCCTCGCCTCTCTGTCAAACCGCCTACATGAAAACTGTCGCGCGTAAAAAGCCCCGCCCTTAACTTTTAACTACGCAAAAATAGTTCGAGCTTGTTCGTTCTATATAAATACTAGTACTGTATGTTTATTCACCCGTGGGGTTGTTCAATGAATGGAGGGCCGGGAGCACAAGTGAAGAATACTACTACTACAACCTCTGTCCTAGTTTATTGGTCCCCATTGTATATTGTGTCAAATTTTGACTATAGATTAAACTAACAAAACATTCATGCATGTTACCAAAAATTATATCATTGAAAACTAGGTTGAAATACGAATCCAAAGATATAATTTTTGTTGACATGCATTAAAATTTTGTTAGCTAAATATTTGGTCAAAAATTGGCACGAACTACAAAGGTGACCTATAAACCAGGACGGAGGTAGTAGTAGTAGTAAGTAGGAGTCGTACAATTACTCAACTTAAATAGATAGTTTCTTTTCTTTAATGCCACGTACACAAATTGAAACGCTTGTTGTGGAGAGAAAAAGATAATCACTCCACTATATATGTAAGCCGGGGCCTGAGCACTTGCTTTACTAGGGTTGCTCTCTGCATTCTCTCATCCTCTCCAGATCTAAACAAGACAGCGGTAGCGACATTTTCTCTCTGCTCACCGCTGGTCACAGATCCGTCCGGATCCCTTCAGCTGGTGTGTGTAGAGGACTAGGTGCATCGTTCACGCGGTCATCGCCGGCAAGGGAGGAAACCCATAGCTGCCGGAGGGGCCCGATCCTCTGCCCGTGCCATTCTCTCTGACACAGCGCTGGCTCGGGAGGTCCTACGACCCTTCTTCCTCCCTGCCGTATTGTGCGCAGATCCGATCTGCCGTAGCCGACATCCCGACGACCCTCAGGTATAAGTTCTTCGAAAGCAGCCTTGCTCTACTGCCCCAGCTCCCCACGTGTCTGCATGTGCATCTTTTTCTACTCCCATCAGCTAGCTCTTCCAAAGCGACCTAAATTTTTAGTATTATTAGAGGTAAAGCTACTTCATGCATTTGAATCTAGGACTTGGTTCAAACAACGAAGAAAGGGGGAAAGTTGTAGCATGAATCTAGGACTTGATTCAAAGAGGAAATAATATGGTGAAAGTAGTAGAGACCGGATACCCAATCGGTCTCTTGGTTGAAAAGGAAAATAATGGGAAAATGCAGTAGGAACTGGATAAGGAACAGATCTATTATTGGTTGAAAAAAGGATAGAAAGTGGCGTCCGGTGGACACGTCAATAGAGTATGTCCAGGATTAGATTTGTTGCTCTCACATAGTAAAAGGTCTCCAGGATTAGAATTGCTGCCCTCACATAGTAAAAGGTCTCCAGGATTAGATTTGCTGCCCTCACATAGTAAAAGGTCTCCAGGATTAGATTTTCTACCCTCACATAGTAAAAGGTCTCCAGGATTAGATTTGCTGCCCTCACATAGTAAAAGGTCTCCAGGATTAGATTTGCTGCCCTCACAGAGCACGAACAAACTCGGCATCACCACTTTATGCCTCCTTGTAGGTACATTGTGCTGATGCGTCCACTATCGCATGTCCTATACCAACCTTTTGTTGTTGTTAATGTAAGGGCGCATGTAAAATGAAGCGGTCACACTGTTACCTTAGGGACATGTCTAACCAGTGTTATTGTTAACCTAATGCCTCCAATGATATGATGCAATTAAACTATGTTACAAATGGTACTCCTGCTGCTTTCCCCAGTATGATAAGTAAGTTGCTCCTTTACGTTGCTAAGTGTCCTGGTGTCCCCACGGTCCCATGCCCTTAAGCAAACTATTTAGCTGCTGTTGATTTACTTTATCTGGTAAACAAGCAATGCAACCGTTAAACTAATCCCATATTTGACGAATATCATTGTTGATCGTAATGCTTCCGGTAACATGAAGCATTGCTGACATTTTAAAATTTCTACTGTCCTTGCGTGATTGCCATGAACATAATTAAGATGCTTCTTTTCATTTCGTGTATGTTTCGTATATTCTTATTGACCAGCAACTGTTTACTTTATATCTTTTTATGCAGATAGGGATATCCATTTCACCTTGTTGCTATTGTGACCTTTTGGTGAACTGCACACAACACTCTTTTTTTGCAATGAGTGTCTTGTGCAGTTCAACTAAAATGTCAAGTGGGCAACATCTCTCAATTTTGGTGGAACTGCACAAAATGGTGATTGGAGTTTCCAAAATCTTCGTCAAATTCTGCTGGTAATCTCGTGCAACATTTTATTAGCCTTTGCAAGATGAGCCGTCACTGTCACCACAATGGCACTTTATTTTAGTGGAACTGCACAAAAGGATAAGCAAATTATAGTTGCACCTTAGATGAGCAGGACAACTGCTACCTCTTGAGCACTGCATTGGATTTCCCCGAAGAAGAGAGGATGATGCAGCAAAGTAGCGTAAGTATTTCCCTCAACTTTTGAGAACCAAGGTATCAATCCAGTAGGAGGCTACGCGCAAGTCCCTCGTACCTGCACAAAACAATAGCTCCTCGCAACCAACGCGATTAGGAGTTGTCAATCCCTTCACAGTCACTTACGAGAGTGAGATCTGATAGATATGATAGATAATATTTTTGGTATTTTTGGTATGGAGATGCAAAGTGAAAAGTAAAAGGCAAAGTAAAAAAGCAAAGCAAGATTAAAGTGATGGAGATAGATATGATGAGAATAGACCCGGGGGCCATAGGTTTCACTAGTGGCTTCTCTCAAGAGCATAAGTATTCTACGGTGGGTGAACAAATTACTGTTGAGCAATTGACAGAATTGAGCATAGTTATGAGAATATGTAGGTATGATCATGTATATAGGCATCACGTCCGAGACAAGTAGACCGACTCCTGCCTGCATCTACTACTATTACTCCACTCATCGACCGCTATCCAGCATGCATCTCGAGTATTAAGTTAAAAACAGAGTAACGCCTTAAGCAAGATTACATGATGTAGAGGGACAGTTTCATGCAATATGATAAAAAACCCATCTTGTTATCCTCGATGGCAACAATACTATACGTGCCTTGCTGCCCCTTCTGTCACTGGGAAAGGACACCACAAGACTGAACCCAAAGCTAAGCACTTCTCCCATGGCAAGAAAAACCAATCTAGTAGGCCAAACCAAACTGATTGTTTGAAGAGACTTGCAAAGATAACCAATCATACATAAAAGAATTCAGAGAAGATTCAAATATTATTGACAGATAAACTTGATCATAAACCCACAATTCATCGGTCTCAACAAACACACCGCAAAAAGAAGATTACATCGAATAGATCTCCACGAGAGAGGGGGAGAACATTGTATTGATATCCAAAAAGAGAGAAGAAGCCATTTAGCTAATAACTATGGACCCGTAGGTCTGAGGTGAACTACTCACACTTCATCGGAGAGGCTAGGATTATGTAGAAGCCCTCCGTGATGACGGCCCTCTCCGGCGGAGCTCCAGAACAGGCCCCAAGATGGGATCTCGTGGGTACAGAAGGTTGCGGCAGTGGAATTAGGTTTTTGGCTCTGTATCTCATCATTTGGGGTTATGTAGGTATATATAGAAGGAAGGAGTACGTCGGTGGAGCACCGAGGGCCCACGAGGCAGGGGGCACGCCCTAAGGGGGCACGCCCCCACCCTCGTTACCACCTCTTTGCTTCCTTGGAATAGGGTCCAAGTCTCCTGGATCACGTTCGGTGAGAAAATGACTTTCCCGAAGGTTTTATTCTGTTTGGACTCCGTTTGATATTCTTTTTCTCCGAAACTCTCAAATAGGCAAAAAACAACAATTCTGGGCTGGGCCTCCGGTTAATAGGTTAGTCCCAAAAATAATATAAAAGTGGAAAATAAAGCCCAATATAGTCCAAAACAGTAGATAATATAGCATGGAGCAATAAAAAATTATAGATATGTTGCAGACGTATCAGGCATCCCCAAGCTTAATTCCTGCTCGTCCTCGAGTAGGTAAATGATAAAAAGATAATTTTTGATGCGGAGTGCTACTTGGCATAATTTCAATGCAAATCTTCTTAATTGTGGTATGAATATTCAGATTCGAAAGATTCAAGACAAAAGTTCATATTGACATAAAAAATAATAATACTTCAAGCATACTAACAAAGTAATTATGTCTTCTCAAAATAACATGGCCAAAGAAAGTTATCCCTACAAAATCATATAGTCTGGCTATGCTCTATCTTCACCACACAAAGTATTTAAATCATGCACAACCCCGATGACAAGCCAAGCAATTGTTTCATACTTTAACATTTTCAAAACTTTTTCAATATTCACGCAATACATGAGCGTGAGCCATGGATATAGCACTATATATGGAATAGAATGGTGGTTGTGGAGAAGACAAAAAGAGGGGAAGATAGTCTCACATCAACTAGGCGTATCAACGGGCTATGGAGATGCCCTCTAATAGATATCAATGTGAGTGAGTAGGGATTTCCATGCAATGGATGCACTAGAGCTATAAGTATATGAAAGCTCAACAAAAGAAACTAAGTGGGTGTGCATCCAACTCGCTTGCTCACGAAGACCTAGGGCATTTTGAGGAAGCCCATCATTGGAATATACAAGCCAAGTTCTATAATGAAAAATTCCCACTAGTATATGAAACTGACAAAATGAGAGACTCTCTATAAGGAGATCATGGTGCTACTTTGAAGCACAAGTGTGGTAAAAGGATAGTAACATTGTCCCTTCTCTCTTTTTCTCTTATTTTTTTATTTGGGCCTTTTCTCCTTTTTTATGGCCTCTTTTATTTTTTATTTTTTTTGTCCGGAGTCTCATCCCGACTTGTGGGGGAATCATAGTCTCCATCATCCTTTCCTCACTTGGGACAATGCTCTAAAAAATGATGATCATCACACTTTTATTTTTCTTACAACTCAACAATTACAACTCGATACTTAGAACAAAGTATTACTCTATGTGAATGCCTCCGGCGGTGTACCGGGATGTGCTATGAATCAAGAGTGACATGTATGAAAGAATTATGAACGGTGGCTTTGCCACAAATACGATGTCAACTACATGATCATGCTAGCAATATGACAATGATGGAGCGTGTCATAATAAAGGGAACGATGGAAAGTTGCATGGCAATATATCTCGGAATGGCTATGGAAATGCCATGATAGGTAGGTATGGTGGCTATTTTGAGGAACATATATGGTGGGTGTATGATACCGGCGAAAAGTGCACGGTATTAGAGAGGCTAGCAATGGTGGAAGGAAGGGAAAAGTGCGTATAATCCATGGACTCAACATTAGTCATAAAGAATTCATATACTTATTGCAAAAATCTAGAAGTTATCAAAGCAAAGTATTACGCGCATGCTCCTAGGGGATAGATTGGTAGGAAAAGACCATCGCTCATCCCCGACCGCCACTCATAAGGAAGACAATCAATAAATAAATCATGCTCCGACTTCATCACATAATGGTTCACCATACGTGCATGCTACGGGAATCACAAACTTTAACGCAAGTATCCTTTAAATTCACAACTACTCAACTAGCATGACTCTAATATCACCATCTTCATATCTCAAAACAATTATCAAGCTCCAATCTTTTCTTAGTATTCAAGCACTCAAAAGAAAGTTTCACATATCTTGAATACCAAGCATATTAATGTTAAGTAAATTACCATGCTATTAACGAATCTCAAAATGATCTAAGTGAAGCATGAGAGATCAATAGTTTCTTTAAAACAAATCCACCACCGTGCTCTAAAATATCTAAGTGAAGCACTAGAGCAAAAATTATAAGGCTCAAAAGATATAAGTGAAGCACATAGAGCAAAACTATCAAGCTCAAAAATATATAAGTGAAGCACATAGAGTATTCTATCAAATTCCAATTAATATATGGCTCACTCAAAAGGTGTGTATAGCAAGGATGATTATGGCACACTAAAAAACAAATACCCAAATAATACAAGACGCTCCAAGCAAAACACATATCATGTGGTGAATAAAAATATAGCTCCAAGTAAAATTACCGATGGAAGTAGACGAAAGAGGGGATGCCTTCCGGGGCATCCCCAAGCTTTGACTTTTTGGTATCCTTGGATTATCTTGGGGGGTGCCATGGGCATCCCCAAGCTTAGGCTCTTGCCACTCCTTGTTCCATAATCCATCAAAAGAATTTACCCAAAACTTGAAAACTTCACAACACAAAACTCAACAGAAATCTGGTGAGCTCCGTTAGAGAAAGAAAACAAAACACCACTTCAAGGTACTGTAATGAACTCATTCTTTATTTATATTGGTGTTAAACCTACTTTATTCCAACTTCTCTATGGATTATAAACTATTTTACTAGCCATAGATTCATCAAAATAAGCAAACAACACATGAAAAACAGAATCTGTCAAAAACAGAACAGTCTGTAGTAATATGTAACTAACGCAAACTTCTGGAACTCCAACAAATATACCAAAATAGGACGACCTACAAAATTTGTTTAATGATCATCAGCAATTGGAATCAGTATTTTATAATGTTCTGGTGATTTTTAACAATTGTTTTCGTGAACATAAAGATTCTGGAAATTACAGCAAGATCAAATAACTATCATCCAAGAAGATCCTATAGGTCTAACTTGGCACAAACACTAATTAAAACACAAAACCACATCTAAACAGAAGGTAGATGCATTATTTATTCCTAAACATAAGAAAAAACAAAAAAACTAAAATAAAATAGGGTTGCCTCCCAACAAGCGCTATCGTTTAACGCCCCTAGCTAGGCATAAAAGCGAGGATAGATCTAGGTATTGCCATCTTTGGTAGGCAATCCATAAGTGGCTCTCCTGATAGATTCATATGGCAAGTTTATTTTCTTTCTAGGGAAGTGTTCCACGCCCTTTTTTAATGGAAATTAAAATCTAATATTCCCTTCCTTCATATCAATAATTGCACCAACCGTTCTAAGGAAAGGTCTGCCGAGAATAATAGGGCAAGAAGGATTGCAATCTATATCAAGAACGATAAAATCTACGGGCACATAATTCCTATTTGCAACAATAAGAACATCATTAATTCTTCCCATAGGTTTTTTCATAGTGGAATCCGCAAGATGCAAGTTTAGAGAGCAATCATCGAAGTCACGGAAATCTAGCAAATCACACAAAGTTTTGGGAATAGTGGAGACACTAGCACCCAAATCACACAAAGCATAGAACTCATAATCTGTAATTTTAATTTTAATAGTAGGTTCCCACTCATCATAGAGCTTTCTAGGGATAGAGAACTTCAACTCAAGTTTTTCTTCATAAGATTGCATCAAGGCATCAACAATATGTTTGGTAAAGGCCTTATTTTGACTATAAGCATGAGGAGAATTTAGCACGGATTGCAAAAAGGAAATACAATCAATTAAAGAGCAACTTTCATAATTAAATTCCTTGAGATCCAATATAGTGGGTTTAGCAACATCTAGATTTTTATTTCTTTCAATCCCACTTTTATCAATTTCATCATCAAGATCTAAATACTCCGAATTTCTGGTACGCCTTCTAGGTAAAGGAAGATCATATTCAGTTTCATCAAGATTTATATTGCAAAACAAAGATTTAATAGGGGACACATCAATAACTTTTAGATCTTCATCTCAATTTTCATAGGAATCTGGTTTAGCGGCCATCTTATTGACTAAGGTAGCTTGCATATCCGAAATTTCAGCAGTTAATTTTTCAAGGCGAGTAATTTGGGATCTTATACCATCAAATTCTTTAGACATATCATCGAGCTCTTTATTCATATAACTCATAAAACTTTTTTGTTCCTTAAGCTCATTTCTAAAGAAATTATTATGCTCAAATTGCAAGACCATAAACTTCCTGACGTTGTTTTCGATCTCCTCTAACCTTTTAAGGTGAAGATCACAAAATCTTGGTAGAGCCATCGCGACAAACAAGCAATCCAACACACGGGAAAACAAAAGGCAAGCGAGAAAAAGGCAAACGGGAAAAGGAGGAGGAGATTGGGAAAGAGAGGGCGAATAAAATGGCAAGGGTGAAGTGGGGGAGAGGAAAACGAGAGGCAAATAGCAACTAATGTAATGCGGGAGATAGGGATAGTGATGGGTACTTGGTATGTTGACTTTTTGCATAGACAACGGCGCCAGAAGTGGCTCGTTGTTAGGAGTCCAAATCTTGACTTGCTCTTGCATAAGCCTCCTCGGCAACGGTGCCAGAAATTCTTCTTGCTACCTCTTGAGCATTGCGTTGGATTTCCCCGAAGAGGAGAGGATGATGCAGCAAAGTAGCATAAGTATTTCCCTCAGTTTTTGAGAACCAAGGTATCAATCCAGTTGGAGGCTACGTGCAAGTCCCTCGTACCTACACAAAACAATAGCTCCTCGCAACCAACACGATTAGGGGTTGTCAATCCCTTCACGGTCACTTATGAGAGTGAGATCTGATAGAGATGATAGATAATATTTTTGGTATTTTTGGTATAGAGATGCAAAGTGAAAAGTAAAAGGCAAAGTAAAAAGAAAATCAAGATTAAAGTGATGGAGATAGATATGATGAGAATAGACCCGGGGCCATAGTTTTCACTAGTGGCTTCTCTCAAGAGCATAAGTATTGTACGGTGGGTGAACAAATTAATGTTGAGCAATTGACAGAATTGAGCATAGTTATGAGAATATCTAGGTATGATCATGTATATAGGCATCACGTCTGAGACAAGTAGACCGACTCCTGCCTGCGTCTACTACTATTACTCCACTCATCGACCGCTATCCAGCATGCATCTAGAGTATTAAGTTAAAAACAGAGTAACGCCTTAAGCAAGATGACATGATGTAGAGGGATAGTTTCATGCAATATGATAAAAACCCCATCTTATTATCCTCGATGGCAACAATATTATACGTGCCTTGCTGCCCCTTCTGTCACTGGGAAAAGACACCGAAAGATTGAACCCAAAGCTAAGCACTTCTCCCATGGCAAGAAAAACCAATCTAGTAGGCCAAACCAAACTGATAGTTCAAAGAGACTTGCAAAGATAACCAATCATACATAAAAGAATTCAGAGAAGATTCAAATATTATTCATAGATAGACTTGATCATAAACCCACAATTCATCGGTCTCAACAAACACACCGCAAAAAGAAGATTACATCGAATAGATCTCCACGAGAGAGGGGCAGAACATTGTATTGAGATCCAAAAAGAGAGAAGAAGCCATCTAGCTAATAGCTATGGACCCGTAGGTCTGAGGTGAACTACTCACACTTCATCGTAGAGGCTAGGATGATGTAGAAGCCCTCCGTGATGACGGCCCTCTCCGGCGGAGCTCCGGAATAGGCCCCAAGATGGGATCTCCTGGGTACAGAAGGTTGTGGCGGTGGAATTAGGTTTTTGTCTCCGTATCTGATCGTTTGGGGGTACGTAGGTATATATAGGAGGAAGGAGTACGTTGGTGGAGCACCGAGGGGCCCACGAGGCAGGGGGCGCGCCCTAGGGGGCACCCCCACCCTTGTGACCACCTCTTTGCTTCCTTGGAGTAGGGTCCAAGTCTCCTGGATCATGTTCGGTGAGAAAATCACGTTCCCGAAGGTTTTATTCCGTTTGGACTCCATTTGATATTATGTTTCTCCGAAACTCTGAAATAGGCAAAAAACAACAATTCTGGGCTGGGCCTCTGGTTAATAGGTTAGTCCCAAAAATAATATAAAAGTGGAAAATAGCCCAATATAGTCCAAAACAGTAGATGATATAGCATGGAGCAATCAAAAATTATAGATACGTTGGAGACGTATCAACAGCCAACCTTAATGTTCCTCAATTTCAGTGCAACTACTAAAGAATCTGCCAGCTCACGAGAGCAAGTACTTCTTGCTAGCTGAATGATGCAATCTTTGCTTCATTTCAGGTAAACTGCAGAAAAACGTGCATGAATTGAATCATGGAAATCCAGGCAGGCCTTATCCGAGTGGAGCTGCAGTTTGAGTTCAAGGAGTGCCACAATTATAGTAATCAGGCTCTTCTTATCTGTCCTGTGCAAACAATAATACTCAACTACAGATGTTGTGGCGGTCAAGAGCATTCGCCAAGTTCTTCGGTTGTATGACACGGCTAGCCAAGATGGATTTAATCCCGATATTCACTTTACCAAAACGCTCTAATGGGTTGGTTCTGAATCTTGCAAGCTGGGAACCATTGAGATGTGTAGGCAAATTTGTTGTACTTATTATTTGAATCTTATTTGTTGGTTATGAATCTTGCAAGCTGGGAATCAATGAGATGTGTAGGCATCATTGTTGTACTTATTATTTGGATCTTATTTGTTGGTTCTGAATCTTGCAAGCTGGGAAACACGGCATGATGATGCAGAGGACAACAACCATAACAAACAGTTCAAACTTGGTAGTATTATCTGTGTGAAAGTGCGACAAATGTGCTGATCGTGTGCATCTTGAGAATAATAATTCTAATTGTTGTGTATGTTGATCCTGTGGCACTGATAGAACGAGCCAATGCATTGCTTGTTTTAAGTATAAATTTCTACTAAAGCTAATTAAATTTAAGTAAAGTGACCACTATAGAGCATCTCCAATAGCATGTTTATATTTGGATGTCTATATATTCATATAGACAATGGCCTAAAAAGATTCCCTTATATACACGTCCAGTTTTGCGTCAGAACATCTATATATAGGGACGATGACAGGTGGGCCGTCACTGGGGAGAGGAAGAGCATATAGACAAGCTGTTGGACGCCTGTTTAGACGACGCCTTCACAATGTCCAGGCGTGGACATTGTCGAGGTCGATTTACAGGATGTGTATATTTGGACGACCATATAGACAAGCTGTTGGTCGCCTGTTTTGGGCTCACATCATGGAAAACGAGTATAGACATCCATATAGACAAGCTATTGGAGATGCTCCTATTGTTATTATAGTACCAATACAGACCCGCTTGTGAACCGACGTGTGGCCGGAGTAGGTTTATTAATGGAGGCATTTGAATGCGCCGAGGGTGCATCTTCTGTCGGGCGTGCAGCAGGCGAGGGATGGGTAGTAACTATTGTCGCCTGTACACACTCGGTTTACTGTTGAATCCAGCTCCCCAAGAGATTAAAAACGAACTGCTGCCGCCACCTACCCACTCGTTCACTTGAAGAGACTCCAATGGTGATCCGAGGGGTGAGCCTGCTAGATATGGACTTCAGCAAGGAGTTCCCCTTTGAGTTCGCCGTTCAGTCCTATGGCTGCACCAAGTTGAATGTGATGTACACCAACGATCCGGACTGGTGAAGCTCTGCCTCGCCGAGTTCAACCAGTACCTACAGGATGAGAAAGCACAAGGTCGCAGGACTAGACCTTGTGCCCATCCATTCATCTCCTGACAGGGACCAGCGGATCATCGTCGCCCAGGTATGTGTGCGGGATGAGGTTCTCGTCTACCACTGCTGTAGGGCCATCAGAGGTTCTGGAGCATTCGCCCGTTTCATTGGCAGCGCCGACTGCACCTTCTTTATAGTGGAGAGAAGAAAGAACGCGACGATTTGGCCATCTGGTGCAACAAGCTTGTCGACATCCAGAAGCAATACAAGATCATCGACAACGGGCAGGAGAAGGACTCCGTGGTTGACCTCGCCGAGACCATCATCGACCCCTGATACGCCAACATGAAAGAAGACAATGATACCAAGGACCTGAACACGTGGGAGGTACCTCTGAATCTAGCCTACATAACCTTTGCGGCCAAGGACGCATACGCATGCTACGACATGTACAGGCGGATCTTGGACATGAGGGCATGTCTGCTTCCCGTAACCAACGAGTACATGGACAGTAGCAGCTTCATGATCAAGCGTTCCAGGAAGGTCTAGATGTTGTACTTTATCTGTTTATAAGCACCTTGATCATCTAAGTGTTTCATGCATTAGCCTATGTGTCGTAATTATACGTTTTGTCTGAAATATTTCTTTTAAGAACGCATTAACCTATTTGCTTTTTTCGTGGCTATTTGCTTATGTATGTAACTAGTTCACTTGTCCATTTAAAAAAAACTAGTTCACTCGGCTGCCGTGCTTTGAATCTCCTTCCTCCCAACATATTCCCCTTCTCAGATGGACCCAACAGGTCTTGTACACAGACATATGGGACCAACCATGTATTTCTTTATTTTGTTCAATCTTTCGTCCTCTTCCTATACAGCGGCTGGCCATCATAGCCTATGGCATTGGCTAGGCCATCCCTCTACTCCCACACATTGTGTGGCCTCTGGCGGCGGCAGCTCCACCGACCCACCCTGCACCCGAACAAGTCAACCCTCGTACTCCCATCCGCCTACGTCTTCCCCCGCTCTGGTTCGTTCGATCCGAGGTCTTGACATCGTCCTCTGCCTTGGTGCTCTCGCCGCGGCGCCAACGTCTGTCATTCCCAACATGGTCAGCAAAACAAGAGGAATCGGGAGACAACTATTCGTCAAGAGGCTGACAGTCCAGGGCCCACCAGGTCCATGGCCTAGATTTTGTTGTTTAACATGGGCAGCCCATGACAGGTTTCAACATTTTTTGGATCCAGCAGGTATCAAGCGGCCTCTGGGCCTCCCAACCTAGCTTGTCTATAACATCAGCAGCCCAAGTTATGTTTGTTTTTTTAAGACAACGCACAGCTCAGTTCTATTTTTCTATGAGAATGCAAAATTGAACCTATGTTTTCTATAAGAATGCAAAACGGAACCTATATTTATATCTTATTTTATTACATATATATATATATAATAGAAACAACATAAGGTTCCGTTAAACCTTTAATTCGTCCAACCATTTTATAGACCTTCCCATTTCCTTTATTTTTTGTTTTCATTAATCCCATATCTGAATTTTCTCCCACTTTCTTTTTCGATGTAAACTAAGTTTTCTCCCAGTACTTTTCCCTAGAACCAACTCAACTGTCCCACGTCTAGCCTCAAAAATAATAATACCCCACATCCTATTAACTCATCAAATTAAAATAATATTTTATTTCGTAAGTTGAAAGTTCTTACAAAATAATAATAATAATTGTTTATATATAACTTGGCAAGTTAACTCCTAGTGATTGCGTACATAAGCTTGCAAAGGTTTTACTGACCAATGCAGTAATAGACGAGCAATCATGTGTTTATGTTTTTATAACATTTCTCCGTCCAGCCCAACATGATATTTTCACCCAGCCCAGCAAGTATGTGGATTTCGAGGAAAATGCAAATGGGCATTAAATTCTACCATATATATAAATGGGCTGCATAGATGCAACATCATTGTTTCACCCATCCCACCAAATGGACTAAAAAATAAATGGGCTGACTGACATGTGGGATAGGTCGAAGCCTAACAAGGCGTTGGATTTACATCCAACGGCCAACATTCTTCTTCAATCTCTCGTGTTCTTCCCCCAGCGCTGTCGGGACCTCCTGCTCCAGCCTCCAGTGTCCAGCGGTGTTGTTTTGCGCGCCTCAGCGAAACGCTACCCTGCCGACGGCCAGGCCATCCCTCCACTCCGCACCTCCTGTTATTCTCTGCCGAGTGTAGGCCCACCCCGCACCTGAACCAGTCAAGTTTCCCACTCCTCTCCGTCTGCGACTCCACTGTCATGTCTTCCCCATCTCCGGGTCGTTCCAGTCTGGGGCCTCGCCGTCGTCCATCGCCTCGCTGCGCTCAGCGCGGCGTGGTCAACAAACAAGAGTCATCGGAAGAGGACTATACTTGGAGAGCTTGACGGCTGGGACCCATGAGGTCCATGGTCGAACGCAAGGAAAGTTCCTCCTTATTAAGTTGTTTCCTCCCCCTAACAACTGGGACCCACCAATTGTATCTTCGCACGGAAGGAAGTGCTTCCTTGTTATGCAAAAAAAACCATTCCTCCCGATGACAGCTGGGACCCGGTAGATTTGGTGGCTGACTTGTGGGCCTATTAAGCAGACGCGTACGCAGGGCTTTGTAACTTAATCAACAAATGATTCTAGCAGCTGGACCGTTGGATGTTAATCCAACAGCCGTGCTCCTTCTTCAACCTCTGTTCTTGCTCCTGTCTCCCGTGGGAGGCAGTGCTGCCGCGCACCCGAACCAGTCATGTTTCCTACTCCTCTCCATCTGCGACTCCACTGCCGCGTCTTCCCCATCTCCGGGTCGTTCTAGTCTGGGGCCTCGCCATCGTCCACCGGCCTTGGTGCGCTCGGCATGATGTGGTAAACGTGGTCAACAACTGAGAGTCATTGGAAGATGACTGTACGTGAGAGGCTGGCAGTGGGGACGCACCACGCCCATGGACGCATGCATGCAACTGCATCCTTTTTACCCTGAAAAATAATGTCTTCTCCCCCTGACTGATGGGACCCACCAGCTACATCTTCGCACGCAAGGAAGAGCGTCCATATTACGGGCAAAAAAATGATTCGCCCCCTGACTGCTGGGACCCACCAGCTACATCTTCACACTCAAGGAAGTGCCTGACAGTCGGGACCCACCAGGTCGAAGCGTACGTAGCGTTGTCATTCTGGTCGTGAACGTGTACGTACATACTAGTCGATGTAGAGGCTGATAATCCCCAAGTGCAGGGAATCATCGTAGCAATTTCCAAAGGTGGAAGCGATAAGTATGGAGTGTCGAACCCACAAGGAGCTAAAGGTAAGATCAATATTCTCTCAAGCCCTATCTGCCACTAATATGACTCTACGTGCACCGAACGTTTGCTTCCAACTAGAAACGAAAAATAAAACTACGTTGTGGGTATGAAGAGGATACCTTTGTATGGTATCGGAGAGCTAAAATATAAAAGTAGGTGTTGTTATCATAAAGTTAGAATATATTACTAAATAATACAAATAGCGAGTGTGGAATAATGGTGGATCCGTGTGCGGAATTGTCCTAGGCAATTGTTAACAAGATCGGTAATCACTATTGCAGTTTCATATGAGGGAGAAGCATAAGCTAACATACTTTCTCTACTTGGATCATATGCACTTATGGTTCGAACTCTAGCAAGCATCCGCAACAACTAAAGATCATTAAGGTAAAACCCAACCATAGCATTAAAGCATCAAGTCCTCTTTATTCCCATACGCAACAATCCCTCTTACTTGGGCTTCTGTTTCAGTCACTCACCAACCCACTATAACCGAATCATGAACGTATTGCAACACCCTACATCGGGAATCCCTCACGCTTGCGCGACACGGAGGGCACCATAGGATAGCACCAAAGTAAAACATACAACTCATACCAATCTAGATCATCAATCAACCCAAAGACAAAAGATATCTACTCAAAACATCATAGGATGGGAACACATCATTGGATCATAATATGTGGCATAAAGCACCATGTTCAAGTAGGGATTACAGCGGGGTGCGGGAGAGTGGATCGCGTAAAAGAGATGAGGATGGTGATGTTGATGAAGACGATCACCGTGGCGATGATTCCCCTCTCGATGGCACTCTGACGCCACCGGAAGAGAGGAGGAGAGGTTCTCCCCCTTGTGCTTCCTCCTCCATGGCCTCCACCCTCTAGTCCTTGGCCTTCATGGTGATGATGGCCCCTCCGGGATACTCCTCCATGGCCACCGGTGATGATGGCCCCCTCCGGCAGGGTGCCAGAGAGGGCCTAGATTGACTTCTCGTGGCTACAGAGGCTTGCGGCGGCGGAACTTCCGATCTAGGTTTCTTTCTGGAAGTTTGGGTATATATATATAAGAGTTTTGCGTTGATTTCACGTCAGGGGGGTCTCCGGGCTGGCCACGAGGTAAGGGGTGCGCCCCCACCCTCATGGGCATCCTGGGACTCTTCTGGCCTACTTCTGGTACTCCGTGGGCTTCTTCTGGTCCAGAAATGATCTCCATCAAGTGGCACGTCAATTGGACTCCGTTTAGTTTTCCTTTTCTGCGATACTCTAAAACAAGAAGAAAATAAAACTGGCACTGGGCTCTAGGTTAATAGGTTAGTCCCAAAAATCATATAAAATATCATATAAATGCATATAAAACATCCTAGAAGGATAGTATAATAGCATGAATACTCCATAAATTATAGATACATTGGAGACATATCAGCATCCCCAAGCTTAATTCCTGCTCGTCCTCGAGTAGTTAAATGATAAAAGAAATAATTTATGTAGTGTGAATGCTCGCAAGTGCATAAGTTTGATCAATGATAATTCCAATCACTTTTTGTAGCATCATTATATGTCATAACAATAGCTCATCTCATAAAACTTTTCATGATCAAGTAACAAGCAAGTCACATGTTCAAAGTAGATCATAAACTTTCTTGAAAACTAACAAACAATATTCTCAGTCATCAAACAATTGCAATTCATCTTATTTTCAGGAAGAGTCTATGTCAGAGCTTTGATTTAGCAAACTCCACATACTCAACTATCGTTTAATCTTTCACAATTGCTAACACTCACGCAATACTCGTGGTTATGGAGTTTTAATCGGACACAGAGAAAGATAGGGGCTTATTGTTTCGCCTCCCAACCTTTTACCTCAAGGGTAATGTCAACAATAATAGCTCATGCTAACTTACATCCAGTTAGATATATATATATCAGGATCTTTCCAACACCCTGTGCTTGTCAAAGGATAAAATGTAAAAAGGAAAGGTGAAGATCACCATGACTCTTGCATAAGGTAGAAGATAATAATAAAAGATAGGCCCTTCGCAGAGGGAAGCAGAGGTTGCCATGCGCTTTCAGGGTTGGACGCACAAAATCTTAATGCGAAAGAACGTCACTTTATATTGCCACTTGTGATATGAACCTTTATTATGCAGTCCGTCGCTTTTATTTCTTCCACATCACAAGATCGTATAAAGCTTATTTCCTCCACACCAATCAATCATACATATTTAGAGAGCAATTTTTATTGCTTGCACCGATGACAACTTACTTGAAGGATCTTACTCAATCCATAGGTAGATATGGTGGACTCTCATGGAAAAACTTGGTTCAAGGATATTTGGAAGCACAAGTAGTATCTCTACTTAGTGCAAAGAATTTGGCTAGCATGAGGGGAAAGGCAAGCTCAACATGTTGGATGATCCATGACAATATACTTTATTTCAGATATAAGAAAACATAACCCATTACGTTGTCTTCCTTGTCCAACATCAACTCTTTAGCATGTCATATTTTAATGAGTGCTCCCAATCATAAAAGATGTCCAAGATAGTGTATTTATATGTGAAATCTCTCTTCCTTCAATATTCTGTCATGAATTGTTCAAGTGACCAATTCTACGTTTGCTAACTTTCAATAAGTTTACTACATATACTTATTATGTGTGAAGTCATTACTCCCCATGTTATAAGCATACGAAACATATATAAATTCAGATTTATGACATTCAATTTATTCAACCATTTACTCATAGGATATACAGGAAGCACATGAGCAAATGACAAACTACTCCAAAAGATATGAGTGAAGAACACTAAGTAGTCAAATAATTAACTAGCCATGGGAGGATTCTTTTTCATTCAGTATTTCCGATCCAATGATTTTATTCAAACAGCAAGTAAAATTGAAAATACGCTCCAAGCAAAACACATATCATGTGATGAATAAAAATATGGCTCCGAGTAAGGTATACCGATAGTTTTGAAGACGAAAGAGGGGATGCCTTCTGGGGAATCCCCAAGCTTAGGTGCTTGAGTCTTCCTTGGATATTGCCTTGGGGTGCCTTGGGTATCCCCAAGCTTAGGGTCTTTCCACTCCTTATTCTCCTCATATCGATATCTCACCCAAAACTTGAAAACTTCAATCACACAGAACTTAACCAAACTTTGTGAGATAGGTTAGTATGATAAAGAGTAAACCATTCACTTTGGTACTGTTAAGGACAAGTTTCATAATTGTTCTCATGCAATGCCTACTATACCATATCATTTCTACAATTTATATTGAGAAATATAAGTCATAGAAACTAGAAAACAAACAAACTATGCAATGAAAACAGAATCTGTCAGAAACAGAACAGTCTATAAAGATCTAAACATAAACCATACTTCTGCTACTCCAAAAATTATGAAATAATTTGGTGTACGTGAGGAATTTGTCTATTAATCTTATGAAAAAAGAATCAACTCAAAAGCACTCTTCTGTAAAAAAATGATATCTATTCTCGTGAGCGCAAAGTTTCTGTTTTTTACAGCAAGATCACATTAACTTTCTCCTAAGTCCTCCCAAAGGTCTTACTTGGCACTTAATTGACACAAAATCTATAAAACATGATTACTACAGTATCTTAATCATGTAAACACACAAAAACAGTAAGGGTAAATATTGGGTTGTCTCCCAACAAGCGCTTTTCTTTAATGCCTTTTAGCTAGGCATGATGATTTCAATGATGCTCAGATAAAAGGTAGGAATTGAAACACAAAGAGAGCATCATGAAGAATATGACTAGCACATTTAAATCTAACCCACTTCCTATGCATAGGGATTTTGTGAGCACACAACTTATGGGAACAAGAGTCAACTAGCATAGGAAGGCAAAACAAGTATAACTTCAAAACTTTAAGCACATAGAGACGAAACTTGATATTATTGCAACTCCTACAAGCATGTATTCCTCACTCATAATAATTTTCAGTAGCATCGTGCATAGCAACTTTGTTCTCATACTCAATTGGAACCTCTTCCGAAATAGTGGAATCATTACTAGCTAAAGTTGACACTCTTCCAAATCCACTTTCATAAATATCACACTAAGATTCAACATCCTCCAAAATAGTGGGATCACTAATTCCTAAAGTTGACACTCTTCCAAACCCACTTTAAATTATAGTATTATTCATACTCCAAAAGATATACGTGAAGTTCGTGGAGCATTCTACAATTAACATAGACTAACCAATATCCAAGCTCAAAATATATAAGTGAAGCACAAGAAGCATTCTATAAAACCATACTCAAAAGATTTAAGTGAAGCACAAAGAGCAATTTTCTAAGACCATACTCAAAAGATTTAAGTGAAGCACAAAGAGCAATTTTGTAAGATCATACTTAAAAGATTTAAGTGAAGCACATGAAGTATTCTATAATGGATGAATGGCTATCTCATGCTAGCATGGTTCTTAAAGGAAAAATAAAAAAACAAAGGACACAAATCATGTGAACAAAACAAAAACCGGGGTATATCGATATTTGTTGAAGAAGAAAGATGGGATGCCAACCGGGGCATCCCCAAGCTTAGATGCTTGAGTATCCTTTGAAATATTTACTTGGGGTGCCTTGGGCATCCCCAAGCTTGAACTCTTTCCTCTCTTTATTCTTCTCGCATCGGTAACTCCTCGTTCTTCGAACACTTCATCCACAAAAGCTTAACAAAAACTTTGTGAGACCCGTTAGTATAACAAAGCAAATCACTACTATAAGTATTGTTGCAAACCAATTAATATTTTTTTTTTGCATTGTAGCTACTGTAATATAACTTTTCCATGTCTTAATCCACTGATAGAAATCAATAGTTTCAACCAAACAAACAATCAATGCAGCAAAAACAGAATCTGTCTTAAACAGGACAGTCTGTAGTAATATGGAAGCTTAGCAAACTTCTGTAACTCCTAAAATTATGAAATAAATTCGACAAATTGAAAAATTTGTACAGAAGTAATGTGCAAAAAGTTTCAGACCCATTTGACTTTCCAGTAAAAAATGTAAATTCACGCACTACAGCCAAAGTTTATGTTTTTGTTCTCCGCAAAGTAAACAAGCAAACTAATCATCCAAAAACAAAGCTTGGCACATTATTTTTATAATACAATGGATATATACAAGGGGATAATTATTTACAGAGAAACTTCCATGAAAAATTCTACATTGTTTCCGTGAGCATAAACACAAGTGCTCAAGGTCGACCCTCACTTCTTCAATGCATAACTTTACCATCGCTTCTCTTTTTGAAAACCATTTTAGGGAAGAAAGGCAAGCAAACTTTTTAGGGAAGCATGGCGTGGTCAACAAACGAGATTCATTGGAAGAGGACTGTACTTGGAGAGCTTGACGGCTGGGACCCACGAGGTCCATGGTCGCACGCAAGGAAAGTTCCTCCTTATTAAGCTGTTTCCTCCCCCTAACAGTTGGGACCCACCAGCTGTATCTTCGCACGGAAGGAAGCGCCTCCTTGTTATGCGAAAAAAACCATTCCTCCCGATGACAGCTGGGACCCGGTAGATTTGGTGGCTGACTTGTGGGCCTATTAAGAAGACGCGTATGCAGGGCTTTGCCAACTTAATCAACAAATGATTCTAGCAGCTGGACCGTTGGATGTTAATCCAACAGTCGTGCTCCTTCTTCAACCTCTGTTCTTGCTCCTGTCTCCAGTGGGCGGCAGTGCTGCCGCGCACCCGAACCAGTCAAGTTTCCTACTCCTCTCCATCTGCGACTCCACTGCCGCGTCTTCCCCATCTCCGGGTCATTCCAGTCTGGGGCCTCGCCATCGTCCACCGGCCTTGGTGCGCTCGGCATGGTGTGGTCAACATGGTCAACAACCGAGAGTCATCAAAAGATGACTGTACGTGAGAGGCTGATAGTGGGGATGCACCACACCCATGGACGCATGCATGCAACTGCATCCTTTTTACCCTAAAAAATAGTGTCTTCCCCCCCTGACTGCCGGGACCCACCAGCTACATCTTCGCACACAAGGAAGTGCGTCCATATTACGGGCAAAAAATGATTCGCCCCCTGACTGCTGGGACCCACCAGCTACATCTTCACACGCAAGGAAGTGCCTGACAGTCGGGACCCACCTGGTCGAAGCGTACGTAGCATTGTCATTCTGGTCGTGAACGTGTACATACATACTAGTCGATGTAGAGGCTGATAATCCCCAAGTGGAGGGAATCATCGTAGCAATTTCCAAAGGTGGAAGTGATAAGTATGGAGTGTCGAACCCACAAGGAGCTAAAGGTAAGATCAATATTCTCTCAAGCCCTATCTACTACTGATACGACTCTACGTGCACCGAACGTTTGCTTCCAACTAGAAACAAGAAATAAAACTACGTTGTGGGTATGAAGAGGATAACTTTGTATGGTATCGGAGAGCTAAAATATAAAAGTAGGTGCTTGTAGCGACCAGACCTCAAACAGTCTGACCTCTATGCTCAGGTGTCATCCCTGGATCAGTAATGCTGACACCACACAGTACTTTGAAGGATTTATAATAGAGTAGCAATCACACACTTATTACATCGATGTCTCAAAGCGAACTTATTACAATAAATATGGATTAAGGCCATCTAATAACGATAACAACGGAAGGCTTGGAAGATAAGCGAGTCCATCAACTCCAACGGCATCACTGAGTATAGAACCACGACCTAAAAGGCACCTTACTCGTCGTCTGAAACGTCTGCAACATGAAACGTTGCAGCCCGAAAACGGGTCAGCACATGGAATATGCTGGCAATGTAACACATAGGGAGTAATGAAAGATTAAGCCTATACTACATGCATATATGGCTGGTGGAAAGCTCTATGGTTACAGTTTTGCGTAAAGCCAATTTTTCCCTACTGCAAAGGAATAAATTTATTTAACTATCATGGTGGTTGTTAAACATTGAGAATGGTTGACAGCATCCTCAATCCCATTAAAATAATCATCATTAAAACCCAACAATATTAATTTAAAGTAACATGATGAGATTCACATGATATCCAAGTACTAGATACTCAAAACGTCCATAACCAGGGACACGGCTAACCATGATTAGTTTGTACACTCTGCAGAGGTTTGCGCACTTTTCCCCACAAGACTCGATCTCCTTCGTTGGGATTCTCGCACTACATGGTGTTTGAGAAACGGACGACCGAAACATAGTCTTTCAGAAGCGCTAGCACCTTATGATGTGATAGACCGTACCAACCTACATCCCCTACATCTGCTAGTCTACCACTGTAAGAGTTCGCATGATTTAGTCAACTATGCCAGAGCCCATAATGGCTTGTGGCTGCACACGGAAGTTTCTAGTTTGAATAATCTCATGATCCCTTTGAGCCTGGGTGGCGGTCCAAAAAGAAACAGGCAATCCTGGAATACCCAGGTACCTCAATCCACCCAGATGTGTGTTCAAGTTGCCACCTTAGATAAACCATTAATTAACAAACTCACATTTGTCATGGATATCACTCACCCAATCCACGTCTACTAGCATAGCATGACATAATAAGCAAACGTAGAAGTAACTCCCAAAGGTTTGATAATAAAACAGGTAATAGATACTACCTCAACTACTTCCCATCCCACAATTTAATTAGATACTGATCATGCAGTGTTTGAGGATTGATCTAATGCAATAAAACTGGGTAGTAAAAGAGGTATGATCAAAGTGTTACTTGCCTTGCTGATGATCCGCGAAACCTAGAGATTCGAAGTAACATGCGGCGCACTCCGGTTATTCTATCGCAGACAAACAAAAAAGCATACAATAAGTACTCATCTAATGCACAGGTAAAACTCAAATAAGAGATCTAACCAGAAAGTTCAACTTAAGAACTCCGATTTGCAAAAAGAATCAAATCGAACGAAGCAACGAAAGTCAAACGGCGAAAGAAAACAACTTCGTTCCACTAATCTAGATCTAAGTCAAATTTTATAGAAGCAAAAACTTGTTTAAGTTGGTTAAACGGATAGAGGGTTTCGAGACGAAACTTCAGGCGCTTGAATCGCCTG
Organism: Aegilops umbellulata; assembly: GCA_032464435.1. NCBI lineage: Eukaryota > Viridiplantae > Streptophyta > Magnoliopsida > Poales > Poaceae > Aegilops > Aegilops umbellulata. The sequence continues at coordinate 297,638,221 of CP136056.1, forward strand.
ATTCCGATAAACGAGCGAAAATTTATACTAAAACGAAAATTGGATCAGAAATCACGATCAGAAAATAACCGCGGAAAATCCGAGAAAAAGAAAATCGACGAACGGATTAACGAACGAACGTTCGCTAATTAACCTAAACCAAAAATAATAAAACCGATCTAATAAAAATAAAAAAAATAAAAAACAAAAAAAACAGAAAATAAAGCTGACGAAAACCAATCGGTTTTTTTTAAAAACGGGCACGGAAATCAAGGCGGCGGCGAACCTTGGGCGGCGGGATCGTTGGCGCCGGCGGCGGCGGTGGCTCCGGCGGCGCGCACAGATCGAGGCGGGGCTGATGGGCTGGGGCGGCTCGGGGCGGCGCTATTTAAAGGCTGCCCTCGGGTGGTGTCCCGCTCGGGTACGGCCCGAAGTCGGTTCGTTTTTTTTAAATAATTACGCTCGGAAAAAGAAATAAAAAGAAATACTAAACGGACTCCAAAAATCCCGAAATAAATATTCCTGGGCTTCTAAAATCAAACCCGACAACGTGAACATTTATTTGGGCCCTGAATGCAATTTTGAAAAACGCATATTTTTCCTAAATTCAAATAAAAATATCGAAAAACTCCGAAAAAATCTTATTTGATTTTATTATTAAATCCTCAATATTTCTATATTTTGGGAAAGTCATTTTATCCCCTCTCTCATATTTTTGTAATAGAAATAATTGATGATAAAATAAATAAAACCAAATGATCCTATTTTCAAAATTTGAGAAAAACTCAAATATGAAAATAACAAAAACCCCAACTCTCTCCGTGGGTCCTTGAGTTGCTTAGGATTTTCTAGGATCAAAACCAAAAGCAAATAAAATATGATATGCATGATGATCTAATGTATAACATTCCAAATTGAAAATTTAGGATGTTACAAACCTACCCCGTTAAGATGAATCTCGCCCTCGAGATTCGGGTTGGCTAGAAAACAGGTGAGGGTGGTCCTTGAGCAAATCTTCCTCTCGCTCCCAGGTGGCTTCATCCTCCGTGTGGTGGCTCCACTGAACCTTGCAAAACTTGATAACCTTGATGTGAGTGACTCGGCTGGCAAACTCGAGAATCTTAATTGGTTTCTCCTCATAGGTCAAATTGTTATCCAACTGAATTGCTTCCAATGGCACTGTGTCTCTCAAAGGTATGTCAGCCATCTCCGCGTGGCATTTCTTCAGCTGAGAAACGTGGAACACATCATGAACTCCTGACAATCCTTCTGTAACATCCCAATTTTCAATTTGGATGTTTATAAATAGATTATTCATATGCATCCATGATTTATGCATTTTTTCCTCCATTTGTTTTATTTGATTTTTTATCCAAGGAACTTTGAGCAACCCAAGGACCAAAAGAGAGAGTTGGAAGTTTCCCTAAAAACCAATTTTGAATTTTTTTCGAAGTTGGGAGATTGGATCCAATTTGGTTTCACCAAAATTCATTTCCATTATATCAAAAGTAAAATAAAGAGAGAAGATAAAATGACTTCTTCAAAATCAGAAAGGAAAATATTGGAAATTGAGTTTGGAACCAAAATATAATTGTTGGGTTTTATTTGCAATTTATTTTATTAGTTTAGCAAAAATATTTTTTTTAAAAAAAACTTGCATTTTAGGCCGGATAAATGTTCACAAGGTCATATATAAGACCATATAACTATGTGAATTTTTTGGAAATTTTTAGACTTATATTTATTTTGTTTTTGATTTTCATTGCTTCTGTAAAAAAAGAAAAAAACGTTTCAAAAAATTACGCAGCCCAGCAGGCCCAGGCCCAGGCGCTATCTCCTTCTTCCTCCTCTCCTCTCTGTACGTGAACACTGACATAACGTTCATCCATGGCGCCTCTACCTCTTCCACCCCTCCCCTTCCTCTCCCCCGCTCCAAAACGCCTCTGAACGGAACCCCCTCGCCTCCCTCGACCCCTCCCATCCCCTGGTGCGCCTCAAAGACGACCATCATGGCCACCATGAGCACTTGAAACTGCAACCATTAACACATCTTGCCCCACCCAACTCTGGACATCCCTTGCCCTATATAAAGCACCCCTGGGAGCCCCTCTCGCCCCTCGTCCGAAGCCCTCTCCTTCTGGAGTTTTTCCCTCTCTCTAACCTCTCCAATTGCTCGCCGGAGTTCGCGAATTCCGGCGACCTTTAACGGTGTGTACAGGAGGCAATCTACCACCACAACTTGTTTAAGTGGTTCACCTCATCGTCCTCTACACCGTCCCGCATGCATACTTCGCCGAAGCACACCAGATCCACCTTCTTCCTCGTCGCCGGCGACAAGTCCGGTGAACACCCAGCCAAATTTCTCTCTTTTTCCAGTATTTTTTTCAATCTCAGATTCTATAACAATTCTTGTTTCTTGTATATCTTTTAGTCTATAGATCCGATTTAGTTGATTCTTTTTCCTACTAGTTCATAGAAATCCCATTTATCCAGAGAACCAAACGAAAAATATTTTTGAAAATTTTAAAATTTGAATTCAAACAGATCTGAATTCAAACTTCGTTAGGCCATATCTCGAGTTCCGTAACTCCGTTTTAGGTGATTCTTTTTGCAAATCGAAGCTCGTAACGTGTACTTTCTGTTAAAACCAAAACCATTTATTTTTGCTACTATAAAAATTGCATTCTATAAAGAAACTTGGAGTTTTTCGAAGTCTTTCATTTGTTTTCTTTTTGGATCTTTGCTTGTATGCTTATGTATGTTATTGCTTGCTTACGTTAGATCATCCGGAGTGCGAAGGTTGCTACTACGAATCCTTACAGTTCAACGAACGTCAGCAAGGCAGGTTCACACTTTGATCATAATTTTCAATACCCAATTTTTACTATGCATTAGTTTCACCCTCAAAGATTGCATGAATAGGATTGGGAACATGTGGTTATGCTATGTAGTTCATGTGGTAGGAACCTATGACCTTTGATCACCCCGGGAATATTCGTTATATCATATATTGCTTAGCCATGCTCGTAGACGGGGATTGGTATGTGTGATTCATGCAAGTTGCGAGAGATAATAATTTTGGGATAACCTAAGGTGGCAACTTTAATACACATCTGGGTGGATTGTTTGGGGCACCTGGAGAAACCAGTGCTTGCCCAAGGGGAATCCCGGAGTACCCGTGAGATTACCCTAGGTCCGCCACCCAGGCTCAAAGGGATCATAAGATATTTCATGCCTAGAAACTTCCGTGTGCAGCCACAAGCCATTATGGGCTCTGGCATAGTTGAGTAAGTTGTGTGACCTCTTTCCGTGGTAGACTAGCTGATGTAGGGGATAGTAGGTGTACCGGTCTACCCAGGGTTAAGGGGAAATACTTCAGAAAGGCTATGTCTCGATCTTCCGATCATGGAGGTGGTCCACTCTTGTGGGGAAAAGTGCGCAAACCTCTGCAGAGTGTACAAACTAATCATGATTAGCCGTGTCCCCGGTTATGGACAACTTGAGTATCTAGAAGTGAATTATTGGTTGTTCTCATCACTCTTTTTAATGAAATTATTGGGTTACTAATAACTTGGGAATTTTTGGAATTGAGTTGGAGGAACCTTCTCAATTATGGCATTTTTAACTTAGTAGTAATAAAAAAAATATTCCTTTGTTGTAGGGTAAAATTTGTTTTATGCAAAAATTAAACTTAGAACCTCCACCAGCTAAATTTGCATATAGAGATAGTCTTTTCATTTTTTATTATTCTATGGTGTGAAATTGCCAGCATATTCCATGTGCTGACCTACACGGCTGCAACGTCTCATGTTGCAGACTTTTCCGACGAAGATTAAAGGTGCGATAGGTCATTGTTCTGCACTCAGTTTGCCGTGGAGTTGGATGGACTCATTTACCTTTGAAGCTTCCGCAGTTATTTTTATTTAGATGGCCTTTGGCCATATTATTGTAATAAATACTCTTTTGAGAACCTCGATGTAATAAAGTGTGATTGAACTCTGTTATAATTCCTTTGAGTACTGTTTGTGTCAGCATACCGATCCAGGGATGACACTTAAGCACAGAGACTTCGATCCATTTTGGGTCGGGTCGCTACAAGATGGTATCAGAGCACACGCTGACTGTAGGAACGCGACCACTAGGAAATGGAAAACCATAGGAAGAAAACTCTATTTTATGACTTCCTTAAATATCCATTGGTCTATACTCTTCTCTATTCATTTCTATCCCTTCTCTACTTCAATAAAATAGTTGTTGAACCCCATCACCAAGTTGCTCAGTCCGATGAGACCATGACCTATGAAGACAAGATGAAGAAGAAGCTAGTGTTGACTTTGATTTGAGAAGATTTAGTTCAGACCACCACTACCAAGTTGAGTCCAACGAATGATCGCGGTAGTATGAAGAGATCATATCACTTGTGGATATGACCTTACCTGTAGGTTTTGCTTGTGTGGTGTGATATGTGTGAATTGCTTGATTTGAAATTTTCTTGCTATCATAAGCATATGGGTAGTGATTACTCTCATTAGGCCCTTATTCTATTCTAATTTCTCATCCACTCTAAACCTAACAGATGCCTCCAAGACGTGACCCGGAATTCCCATCGGAACTTACCCAGTTGATCCAGAACCAGAATGCCCTCATGCAGCTACTCATCCAGAATCAGAACCAGAACAACAACAACCCACCGCCACCACCCCCGGTCGACAACCTTACCCGTTTCCTGAGGTTGAACCCACCAGTGTTCTCTAGCAGCACGGAGCCCATCGTTGCAGATGACTGGCTTCGCAAGATCGGAAGAGAGCTGACCACTGCAGGATGCACTGACGTTGAGAAGGTGCGCTTTGCCGCGCATCAACTGGATGGTCCAGCAGCTTCGTGGTGGGATAATTACACCACCACATTCCCCATAGCCAATGTAACTTGGGATCAGTTCCAGCAGGCGTTCCGTACCGCACATGTTTCAGCCGGAGCTATGAGTCTGAAGAAGCGTGAGTTCCACAACTTACGCCAAGGAAATCGTTCTGTTGGTGATTATGTGGAGGAATTCAGCAAGTTATCCAGGTATGCTCCCGGAGACGTGGCTGATGATGCCGCTAAGCAGGAGAAATTTCTGGAGGGACTAAACGATGATTTGGGACTTCAGTTGACCGTGGCTACCTTTAACAATTATCAAGAGTTGGTCGACAAGGCTCTCATTTTGGAAGGCAAGCAGCAACAGGTGGAGAATCGCAAGAGGAAGTACGGACAAGGAAAGTACAACGCTGGTGTTCAGCAGAAGCCCCGCTATACCTCGTACTCCGGAAATAATGGACCAGGATCTGGCAAGTATGGTGGACACACTCACCATAACCATGGAGGACATTCACATCATGGAGGGAATGGACACAACCATAATGGCCATAGGAATGGCAATGGGAACGGAGGAAACAACAATCAGCATCAGTCCAACCCCGCTACACCGGCAAAGAAGGATCTGAGCCACATTACCTGCTTCAAGTGCGGGAAGACCGGACACTACGCCACCGAGTGTCCTGAGGCGAAGAACGGGAATGGAAATGGAAGCTCTAGAAAGAAGCCCAATCCTTTCACCAGAGGTCAGGTGAACCATGTCAATGTGGAGGAAGTTTATGACCAGCCTGATGCCGTTGTTGGTAAGTTCTTGATTAATTCATTTACAGCCCTTGTTCTTTTTGACACCGGTGCATCACATTCATTCATATCAAGGGGGTTCGTGGATAAGTTTAAGTTGTCGACCATAGCCCTTAAAACACCAATGTTAGTGAGTTCCCTAGGAGCAGAGCATATGGCTAGTCGGGGATGTTTTCAGTTGCCAATGACCATAGGGAGACACATTTTCCCCACAGACCTCATCATCCTAGAATCACAAGGATTGGATGTAATCCTAGGTATGGACTGGCTATCCAATTATGAAGGGAATATTGATTGTGCCCGTAAGTCGATTCTTCTCACCACCCCAGAGGGGAAACAGATCAAGTATGTGTCGAGGCATACGCCAAGGAGGACTCAAGTGAATTCTCTTTCGGGAGTTGTTCAGGAGGTAGTACCAGTTGTGAAGGATTATCCCGATGTATTCCCCGAGGAATTGCCCAGCATGCCACCGGATCGGGACATAGAGTTTTTGATTGAATTGTTACCAGGCACCGGACCAATATCCAAGAGACCGTACCGGATGCCCGCAAATGATCTGGAGGAAATTAAGAAGCAAATTAAAGAATTATTGGAGAAAGGTTATATTCGACCGAGTTCATCACCTTGGGGAGCCCCAGTGCTTCTAGTTGAGAAGAAGGATGGAACCTTGAGAACGGTTGTAGATTATCGTGCACTAAACGAAGTGACGATCAAGAACAAGTACCCCCTGCCAATGATCAATGATTTGTTTGACCAGCTACAAGGAGCAAAAGTTTTCTCCATGATCGATCTTCGATCAGGATATCACCAGCTGAAGATTCGAGAACAAGATATACCCAAGACAGCCTTTACCACGAGATATGGGCTTTATGAGTATACAGTCATGTCTTTTGGTTTGACTAATGCCCCTGCCTATTTCATGAGCATGATGAATAAGGTATTCATGGAGTTCTTGGATAAGTTTGTTGTGGTATTCATTGATGACATATTGATTTACTCGAAGAATGAAGAAGAACACAAGGAACATTTGCGCTTGGTTCTTGAGAAGCTCAGGGAACATCAATTATACGCAAAATTCAGCAAATGCGAATTCTGGTTGAAGGAAGTCGGATTTCTTGGACATGTTATATCAGGAGAAGGAATAGCAGTAGACCCCTCCAAGGTTGAAGCCGTCACCGAATGGAAGGCACCCACCTCAGTCGGAGAGATTCGCAGTTTTCTTGGACTTGCAGGATATTACCGGAGGTTTATTGAGAATTTCTCCAAGATTGCGAAGCCCATGACAGGGTTATTGAAGAAAGACACTAAGTTTGTTTGGACCGACGAATGTGAGGCCAGTTTCCAGGAGCTAAAGAAACGTTTGGTCACAGCCCCAGTGCTAATCTTCCGAATATACACAAGGATTTCTAAGTATATTGCGACGCTTCTCGTTAGGGACTTGGAGGTGTTCTTATGCAAGAAGGAAGAGTTGTTTCATATGCCTCACGTCAGCTTCGACCTCATGAGTGGAATTATGCCACGCATGATTTGGAGTTAGCAGCCGTAGTGCATGCACTCAAGACCTGGAGACAATTTCTTATCGGAAATCGTTGTGATGTTTACACGGATCACAAGAGTTTGAAATACATCTTCACGCAGAAGGAGTTGAACCTCAGGCAGAGAAGATGGTTGGAGCTCATAAAGGATTATGACATGAAATTGCACTATCACCCAGGAAAGGCTAATGTTGTGGCAGATGCATTGAGCCGCAAAAGCTACGTCAATACCCTCACAGCAGGAGGGTTACCTCAGGAGTTAATTGATGATCTCAGAGATCTTCGACTGGAGATAGTACCACGAGGTTTTGTTGCTGCAATGGAAGTTCAATCCACTTTGTTGGGAAAGATCCGAGAAGCCCAGAAGTTAGACAAAGGTATTGCGGAGATAAAGGGAAGGATGAACCAAGGAAAGGAAGAAGGATTTCGTGAGGATGAACATGGAACCTTATGGTTTGAGCAGCGTATTTACGTGCCAAATAACCCAGAGATCAGGAAATTGATTCTTCAGGAGGCTCATGATTCGCCTTATTCAATACACTCGGGCAACACCAAGATGTATTTGGACTTGAAGGAAAGTTTCTGGTGGACTGGTATGAAAAAGGATATTGCCGAGTATGTCGCAGTATGTGAAGTATGTCAGAGGGTTAAGGCAAAGCACCAGAAACCAGCAGGATTACTTCAGCCTTTGCCGATACCAGATTGGAAGTGGGACAAGCTTGGCATGGACTTCATTACAGGATTACCCAGGACCCGATCAGGATATGATTCTATTTGGGTAGTGGTTGATCGCTTGACTAAGGTAGCTCACTTCATCCCCGTGAAAACCACATATACAAGTGCTAAGTTAGCCGAGATATACATGACCAGGATCGTATGTCTGCATGGAGTTCCGAGGACCATCGTATCAGATAGAGGAACACAATTTACCTCAAAGTTTTGGCATCAATTACATGAAACTTTGGGTACCAGACTGGAGTTCAGTACAGCTTTTCATCTGCAGACAGATGGGCAGACCGAGAGAGTCAATCAGATTCTGGAGGACATGTTGAGAGCTTGTGCGCTAGATTATGGATCTAGTTGGGATGATAATTTGCATTACGCGGAGTTCTCATATAACAACAGCTATCAAGCTAGTTTGAAAATGGACCCTTTCGAAGCTTTGTACGGAAGGAGGTGCAGGACACCATTGATGTGGGATGAAGTTGGAGACCATAAATTATTCGGACCAGATTTAATTAGAGATTCAGAGGAGAAAGTCAAGCTGATCCGCGAAAGACTCAAGGTAGCCCAATCTAGACAGAAGAGTTATGCCGATACTAACGCAAGGAGGTAACCTATGAAGTCGGAGATAGAACATATCTGCGTGTGTTGCCACTTCGAGGAGTAAAATGATTTGGAGTCAAAGCAAAGTTAGCTCCACGATTTGTGGGGCCGTACAGAGTTTTAGAACGCATGGGTTAAGTTGCCTACAAGTTGGAATTACCAGAAGCCTTGTCAGGAGTTCATGATGTGTTTCACATTTCCCAGTTGAAGAAGTGCCATGCGGAGATGGCCGATATTCCTTTGAGAGATACAGTGCCACTGGAGGCCCTACACTTGGATAATGATCTGACCTATGAGGAGAAGCCCATCAAGATTCTCGAAACTGCAAGCAGGGTTACCCACAGCAAGGTCATCAAGTTCTGCAAGGTTCAATGGAGTCATCATACCGAAGAAGAAGCCACCTGGGAACGAGAAGAAGATCTCCGACAGGACCACCCACACCTTTTTGCTAGCCAACCCGAATCTCGAGGGCGAGATTCATCTTAAGGGGGGTAGGTTTGTAACATCCCAATTTTCAATTTGGATGTTTATAAATAGATCATTCATATGCATCCATGATTTATGCATTTTTTCCTCCATTTGTTTTATTTGATTTTTGATCCAAGGAACTTTGAGCAACTCAAGGACCAAAAGAGAGAGTTGGAAGTTTCCCTAAAAACCAATTTTGAATTTTTTCGAAGTTGGGAGATTGGATCCAATTTGGTTTCACCAAAATTCATTTCCATTATATCAAAAATAAAATAAAGAGAGAAGATAAAATGACTTCTTCAAAATCAGAAAGGAAAATATTGGAAATTGAGTTTGGAACCAAAATATAATTGTTGGTTTTATTTGCAATTTATTTTATTAGTTTAGCAAAAATATATATTTTTTAAAAACTTGCATTTTAGGCCGGATAAATGTTCACAAGGTCATATATAAGACCATATAACTATGTGAATTTTCTGGAAATTTTTAGACTTATATTTATTTTGTTTTTGATTTTCATTGCTTCTGTAAAAAAAAAAGAAAAAAACATTTAAAAAAATTACGCAGCCCAGCAGGCCCAGGCCCAGGCGCTATCTCCTTCTTCCTCCTCTCCTCTCTGTACATGAACACTGACATGACATAACGTTCATCCATGGCGCCTCTACCTCTTCCACCCCTCCCCTTCCTCTCCCCCGCTCCAAAACGCCTCTGAACGGAACCCCCTCGCCTCCCTCGACCCCTCCCATCCCCTGGTGCGCCTCAAAGACGACCATAATGGCCACCATGAGCACTTGAAACTGCAACCATTAACACATCTTGCCCCACCCAACTCTGGATGTCCCTTGCCCTATATAAAGCACCCTGTTCAAGTAGGGATTACAACGGGGTGCGGGAGAGTGGACCGCGTGAAAGAGATGAGGATGGTGATGTTGATGAAGACGATCACCGTGGCGATGATTCCCCTCCCGATGGCACTCCGGCGCCACCGGAAGAGAGGAGAGGTCCTCACCTTGTGCTTCCTCCTCCATGGCCTCCATCCTCTGGTCCTTGGCCTTCATGGTGATGATGGCCCCTCCGGTATAATCCTCCATGGCCACCGATGATGATGGCCCCCTCCGGCAGGGTGCCAGAGAGGGCCTAGATTGACTTCTCGTGGCTACAGAGGCTTGCGGCGGCGGAAATTCCGATCTAGGTTTCTTTTTGGAAGTTTGGGTATATATAGAAGAGTTTTGCATTGATTTTACATCAAGGGGGTCTCCGGGCTGTCCACGAGGTAGGGGGCGTGCACCCCACCCTCGTGGGCAGCTCGGGACTCTTCTGTCCTACTTCTGGTACTCTGTGGGCTTCTTGTGGTCCAAAAATGATCTCCGTCAAGTGGCACATCAATTGGACTCTGTTTAGTTTTCCTTTTCTGCGATACTCTAAAACAAGAAGAAAACAGAAACTGGCACTGGGCTCTAGGTTAATAGGTTAGTCCCAAAAATCATATACAATATCATATAAATGCATATAAAACATCCTAGAAGGATAGTATAATAGCATCAATACTTCATAAATTATAGATACGTTGGGGACGTATCAAAGGCGCGCACGTATCGTAGTAGAGGCCCCCATGTATCATGTACGCGTACCATGCAAAAAAACATAGCATGTACACATACGTACAACGGCCATGGTGCAAGAAAGAAAATACGACCATGTACATACATACGGGTGGGGTCTCGAACGCCTACTCACGCATATGTACGGCCAGGGCTCATGTACATGGCTGGGTTGGAACGGAGAAGCTGCGCCGTCGTCGTGTTCATGGGGAGGCAACCAGCTGGGTTGGAACGGAATGCGTCGTCGTGTTCATTAGGAGCCTACCTGAAAGTGCGTTATATCGACTAGAGGGGGGGTGAATAGGCGATTTTTATGAAATTCTTCACTGAGGAATTTGCTCGTGAGGAAATTCCTTAGCGAAGAGATACTAGCAGCGGAATAAGTACTCAGAAGTAAACATAACAGATTACATGCATGGTCATCATGATGAAATGAAGACAAACGCAGAGTACAGAAAGCGTAGGCACAGGATAACTCTAGATGAAGACAAACAGACTGAAGAAATTGAACTGAGGAATTTGTGAAAGTCTTCAGTCAAAGTCTTCAAACACAGATATGAACAAACAGACAACATAGTAATGAGGAAATGAAGGTGTTGAGGAAATGGAACCAGTAAGCTTGGTGAAGACAATGATTTGGTATACCAGTTCCAACTGCTGTCTCAGTTGTACGTCTGGTTGGAGCGGCTGAGTATTTAAACTCGAGGACACACAGTCCCGGACACCCAGTCCTGAGCACACAGCTCGGGACACCAAGTCCTCACCGTATTCTCCTTGAACTAAGGACACACAGTCCTCGTCCAATCACTCGTGGTAAGTCTTTAGGTGACTTCCAAACCTTCACAGACTTGGTCACTCGGCGATCCACAATTCCTCTTGGATGCTCTAGACCTTGACGCCTAACCGACTAGAAGAAGCACAATCTTCAAAGGTAACAAGCGTCGGATCCACGCAGGATCAATTTCTTCAGTGATGCTCACTCACTTTGGGTTTGTAGGTGTTCTGGGTTTGGGTTTGGATTTTCCTCACTTGATGATTTTCGCTCAAAGTCCTCGGAGGATGGGTTGCTCTCAAATGACAAGTGTCAAGTTCACGCGGAGCAGCCAACCAGCTAGTGGTTGAAGGGGGCGGCTATTTATAGCCTAGGGAGCAGCCCGACATGATAAGACATAAATGCCCTTCAATGATATGACCGTTAGGTGGACAAGATATTTTAGAACAACTGGCGCGTGGCACAGCAACGGTCGGAAATTTGGAGTACAAATTCCTCAGGGCTATCATGTTCCTCACTGTGTAGGCAATTCGCACTGGCGAATTCCTAACTCCTCAGTTAGAGCAAGGTCCTCAGTGACCAGAAGAACTGCGTCTCTGTCACTGAAGAAATTGACTGAGCTGTATGAGATTTCCAATGGCTTCACTCGAAGGGATTGGTAGGTGTAGGATTTGAGTTGAGCATCTCATGGAAATTTTCTCCTTAGTATTTCCTCGACCCCCTTTAACAGTACGGTGTTTCCTATGACTCAAGAAAGAGAAAAATGAAACTACGAAAACAAAGTCTTCACGCTTCATGTTCCTCGAACGAATACCATGTCTTCAAGGTCACACCAATTTCTTCACTTTCAAAGTCTTCAGAAAGTCTTCAGAATATCAAAGTCTTCAGTCGAAGAACTTCATTTTTAGGGGTCGACTTTTACTGTAAATATCAAACTCCTCATAGACTTATAGACCTGTGTACACTCATAAACACATCAGATGCTTAACCTATAAGTCTTCAATACACCAAAATCACTAAGGGGCACTAGATGCACTTACAATCTCCCCCTTTTTGGTGATTGATGACAACATAGGTTAAGTTTTCAACGGGGATAAATATATGAAGTGTAGAAACTAATATTGTGGAATTTGATTGCAAGATATAGAAGAACTCCCCCTGAAGTTGTGCATAGTGAGGAATTTGCTTTTGAGGCAATGCACACTTGAAGAGTTAAAACATGGAGATCTCCCCCTATATCTTGTAATTCATACACGCATTTGATATATGATATGAAGAATTTGAAATGCATGATGAAATATGGTGCCTGATGCAATTCAGCATGCGTGCGATAACATTAATGAGGAACAAGCATGCAGAATAGCGCAACAAAAGTATCAGAGCTCAAGCATGTATCAAAGTATCAGAGCACCGAGCACCATAGGGTTTAAGATTACAACTCGATCCAATAAAAGTTTCGGAAGAACGAGAGTTGCAACTTAAAAAAAATATGCCCTTATAATAGACCCGCTTGAAGACTAACTCAGATTTCTCCCCCTTTGTCATCAAATGACCAAAAGGATAGAAACTGAGGACTAACGCCCCTGAAGATATTCAAGTTGATGGACGAGCGCCAGTGTTGTTGAGGTCGGTTGTTGAAGTAGGGCCTGCTGCAGTGTCGTCCAAGTCTTCATTTTCATCAGTGTCGCGCGATGAAGAATATGAACTGGCCACCAGAGAAGGAACCTTGACCTTCTTGAATTTCTTCGGCGGAGGTGCCGACCAGGCAAATTCTTCTTTGAGGCCCATGTTCTCTAAATCTTCAGCACTATATACTTGAGACAGAACAGCCCAGGTGCGGTTTAAGGTTTCATGAAGGTAGTAATGGTTTTTCTTCACTGCATTATATGTGGCAGTCATGTTGTGAAGAAGTGAACCAAACTGACGCTTGACCCATTTGTGATTGCGATCAACCTTTTGATGAAGACTGAGGAGTAACTCACGATCAGTCATCACCCTGGGTGCTGTGGCTTGAGGATTTGTCTTGGTAGTATTAGCAGCAGAGTCATGTGTGGCAGAGTCATCATTGGTGGAATAAGAAGCAGCCTTGCGAAATTGACCCTCCAATGGACGAATGCCTTCATCTATCACAGCAGTGGCCTTGCCCTTTTCATCAGCTGAGGAAAATGTCCTTTTGAGGACTTCAATAGGAGGCAAGTAGCTGCAGTGGTTGAGAGTTTCAGCCTTGTAGTTGAGTGAAGACCTTGTCCTGATGAATCTCATAATCCAAGGTGCATAAGGCTTCAGCTCAAATGGTGACATAGCAATGTTGGCCAGAGTCCTCATGAAGAAATCATGGAAGTTTATGGGAACGCCATGTACGATATTGAAAAGCATATTCTTCATGATGCCAATAATTTCTTCATCGGAAGAATCGTGTCCTTTGATGGGACATATTGTCTTCGTCAAAATGCGATAGACAGTCCTAGGCACATACAGCAATTCCTTGACGAGGAATTTGGTACGAGGTGATTTCCCTGGCTTCAGAGGCTTCATGAGCACTTTCATATAGTGGTTTGACAGTTCAGGTTCATCATACACGCAACGCGCATTTTCAGTGGGTGGACTAAGAGAAAGGCACCGAAGCAATTCAGTTGTTGGGGCCTTGTAATGTGTATTTTCAGTCATCCAGTCCAGAACCCATGAATTGACATCTTCAGAGTTGCCAGTGATGTGTAGTGTAGCATAGAACTGAAGAATAAGTTCGTTATTCCAATCGCATATATCTGTGCAGAAGTTGAGTAGCCCAGCGTCGTGAAGAACACTGAGGACTGGCGTGAAGCACGGCATTGATTCCATATCCACGTGAGGAATATGTGCATGGTCGAAGACTTTGTCTTTGTTGTAAAGCACTGAGGAATAGAAATTTGCTTGGCTGGCAGTCCAGAAACACCTCTTCCTTATGCGAGCAGAGTCATAAGGATCGTATTCAGTGAAGAATACGTGCTCGCCATAGAAGTCTTCAGCCTTGAATTTCTGTTTGCGTGAGAATGGATCCTTTGTCCTTGGCAGAGGAGTGTCAGTGAGTTGCATCACGACCTCAGGAATCACAAGCTCAGGTTCTTCAGGCTGAGGAATTTCAGTATTTTCCTCAGGTGCAGTCACCTTGTCTGTTTCAGCAGCAGTTTCTTCAACACTAGTGGCTGGAATTTCTTCATTCACAGAAGCAGTGGGATGAGTTGCATCAGAGCCCAATTTTATGGTTGGTGAAGAAGAGTGAGGAATTTGCTGCAGGGGAGTGAAGAGTGAGGAATTGGGATGCTGACTTTCCCAGAAGTCGTCATTCATTACTGGAGTTGTGCTTCCAATATCCACATCTTCATCATCAATTTCTTCAACACCAGCCTCTTCAGCATCAAACTGAGGCATTGGTGATGAGACTATTGGGGTTGAAGGGATTGTATCCACTTCAATTTCTTCATCAATCTGCTCTGAGGAAGCAGCAGACTGAGTTTCTTCATCTGATTCACTTGGGATCTCATAATCTTCACCAAAAGGAACAAGGTCCTTTGATGGCATTGAGGAGATAGGGACAGCATCAATTGGATTGGCAAATGAGCTTGTCATTGGCTTCATCTTCTTTGGTACTGAAGATTCTGAAGCACTTGATGCTTTCCTTTTCTTCACTACAGCTCGCTCTGCAGCCTTGCTTTTCTTCACATCTAAAGCAGAGGGAAGAATTGGAGTTGGAGTTGGTGCAGGTGGAGCTGAGGAATCTGGTTCATTTTCTTCAGGCACAACTGATGCAGTTGCCCTGGTCTCTTCATTTTTTTCAGGCGCACCACTAGTGGATGCCCTGGCAATTTCATCAATGGCTGGAGCAGAGTCATCAGCCTTGGAACTAGCATTTTCTTCAGCAGCCTGAACTTCATCAGCGGTGCTGGCATGTTCTTCAGTTTGCTGAACAGATGCTTCAGCTTGAGGAATTTGTTTCTTTGAGGCAGTACCCTTGGTGAAGGTATCAGTCAGCCTCACAAATCTGACCTTGGCTCCTTGCCAATCAGCATAGTACGAGTCAAAGTTGTCGCTGAGGGCTTTGATCTCAGCCTGCATCTTGACAAGTTCCTCAGGCTTCATTTTAAGAACATTTTTCTTCAGCAGCTTCTCTTTGCGGTACTGGGATTTCTTGATCTCTCTGGCCCTATCATATTTCCACTTCTCCTCTTGGATGAAGTGAGTCAGCATGTGACTTTGGCCAGGTGTCAGCTTGAAATCAGGCATAGGACTGTTGGGATCCTTGTGCCAGAGATCAATATAGTCTAGGATCGCCCTTGGATCCAAAAGCATGAGCACAGGTGTGCCTTTGGCTTTAGCAGCCCTTTCTTGGCGGTCTCTGATGATTTCAGCGAGTTCTTCTTCATCAGCTTCATCATCATCAGAGGGCATAGTGAAGACCACTTGCTTCTTTGGACTTGGGCGAGTACCGCGTCCAGCGGTAGCCTTTTTCTTCAGTAACGAGGGTCCAGCTGAGGATTTTGGTGCAGCTGAGGAACTAGCTGAGACACCAGAGGCAATAGAGATGCCAGTTGTCCTTTGGCATGAGGCCAGATGCACAGGAGCTGAGGACTTTGTGGGAGCAGGAGCAGCATGAGGAATTTGCTTTGAAGATTTTGAAGATTCTGGCCGTGAGGGCGCAGCTGAGGAACCTGGCCGTGAGGGCATTGAAGGTGAAGCACTTGGCTTACGAGCAGGCTTCTTCATCATTGATTTCCTCGGCTTGGCAGAAGCCTCAGTGGCAGCAGCAGCAACAGATTCTTCATTGAATTTCCTCACTGCTTCTTTTGCTTGCTTTTGCAGTTTACGCTGGCGCTTAGCCCATTCTTGAGGAAATTCCTCACCTCTTCTGATGCTAGAGGGATCAGCCACTTGGCCAGGTGCCAGTGGAGGGCGTTGACATGGAGGGTTTACGGCAAATTTCTTCATATACTTAGGAGTAACATATCTGTACTCCCTCCATTCTCTTGCCCATCTCCTTTCAATCCTCTGTATGCGCACCTTGCGCTGATTTCTATCTTCTTCAGGAGGTGTGCAGTACCCAGCATAAATGTCCTCAGGGATTTCAAATGCAGTCATGACCTCTGGTCTCTTTCCTCCTTTCTGCGGTTTTTTACCTTCAGCCATTTTCTTCAGATGAGGAATTTGAACAATGGAATTCTCTGAAGAAGTATGCAACTTTTCTTCGAGGAACGCTGCAAATGAGTTAAGTTGATGAGAACCTAAGGATTCAACAGCGGACATGTGTACCTGTGAACAGAGTATAGTTGCGAGGAATTTGAAGAGGTCATATGCGTTCTCAGGTTTTTCATAAGAACAAGTTTTGAGGAATTTGACCAGATTCGTCTTGAGGAATTTCACTAAGCTCCATATATATCTTAGGTTCCAGAGTTGTATAGATTGAGAATCCACACAATTGAGGAATCTTTGAAGAGATTTAGACTTAGGGAAATGAATCAAGAACAGAGAATAAGTGAGGTGTTTTGTGTGTGAGGATTTGAAGAATAAAAACACCTTTGAAGATTTTGTAGAAAAACTTCGAATCAAAGAGGGCAGTAAAAATAGCTTTTAAATACCCTGAATGAAGAACACGACGAACTGTGAGTTGGAACAGTGAAGTTCGTCAATGCAGATCTTCCACGCCCGAACTTGGCGGAGGAAGGCGTCTACGGCGGCGGCGGAGGTGAAGATTTCCGCTGTCGGCGCGAGTACGTCGGTGATGAGGTCAAGGCAGTGAAGCTTTTCCTCACCGGCGACGATGGAGTAGCGACGGCGCTAGGGTTTGGAGAGCTCGAGCGAGGTAAAGGAAGTGAGGATGGCAACGGAGGGGTATTTATAGCCGCAGTGAAAAACTGCTCGTCCGAAGATTTAGGACTAACATGCCCCTGGCCGTTCTCCTTCACTTGACATGTGTCACCCACGTACTGTGTAGTGGAGATCGTGTAAGATCGTGGGTGAGTAAAATAATCCATCGTGGGAAGTGGAACAGATTGCGCGGCAAAACCGAAGGTTTGGATAAGATTAGTTTTAACGTTCCGTTCGCAATTTCTTCAGCTGACAAGGACATAGTGAAGAATTTGAACGAGTTTCAAAAAGAACACACATGAAGAATTTGTGAATAGACTGGATTGAGTATAGCATAGAGGGGAAGGGTCCGATCACATTCACTTAGCAAAAAAGTTTCAACTTGAAGAAATAGCTATAAGTGAATGCTGTAGAGGACATAAACTCATATATATATATATATAATATATATATATATATATATATATATATATATATATATATATATATATATATATACAGCAAATAAAGAAAAACGACGGCACAAGTGAAGACTTTGTAAAGTTTGAAGAATTTGAAAAACTGAAGAATTTCAAAAGTTGAGGAAAAAAACTCAAATTGAAAATTTTCAACTTTTGTGGTGGCGAGACCCACCGTGTAAGAATGATGATTTCAGACACTTCGTACAATTGTCGTAGGGTTCTGAGAATCAAATTCTTCATTAATTTCTTCACACTTAGAGTGTTATTCTTCATTGATTGAAGAAAAATGTTTCTTCATGTGTTGCACATTTAAGTCATCAATTATGCATAAGTGTTAGGATGAGTGCATTTTCAAAGTACATTCGAAGATTCTAAGATATTTAGCTCACACCGCAACTTGCTGAATCTCTTCTCATCCAAGGGCTTAGTGAAGATATCGGCTAGCTGTTCTTCAGTCTTCACATGCTTAATAGAAATGTCGCCCTTCAACACATGATCACGAAGAAAATGATGACGAATCTGAATGTGCTTTGTCTTCGAGTGCTGAACTGGGTTGTGAGCAATCTTGATGGCACTCTCATTGTCACAGAGGAGAGGCACATTCTTCACGTTGATTCCATAGTCCTTGAGTGTTTGCTTCATCCATAGTAGTTGAGCACAACAAGAACCAGCAGCAATGTACTCAGCTTCAGCAGTAGACAGTGATACGCAGTTCTGTTTCTTCGAGGACCAACAGACCAAGGATCGTCCGAGGAAATGACAAGTACCAGATGTTGACTTGCGATCCACACGGTCACCAGCATAGTCAGAATCAAAATATCCAATGAGGTCAAAATCTGAGCCCTTGGGGTACCATAATCCTAGTGTTGGTGTGTGAGCTAGATATCGAAGAATATGCTTCACAGCCATATGGTGTGATTCCTTCGGTGCAGCTTGAAATCGTGCACACATGCAAACACTAAGCATTATATCTGGCCTAGATGCACATAAGTACAATAAAGAGCCAATCATGGAGCGGTATACCTTGTGATCGAAGTCAGTACCATTTTCATCAGTGCATAGATGACCATTTGTGGGCATAGGAATTTTGAGACCTTTGCAATCTTGCATGCCGAATTTCTTCAGGACATCCTTGAGGTATTTCTCCTGAGATATGAATATCCCATTGTGTTGTTGACGAATTTGTAGACCTAAGAAGAATTTCAATTCTCCCATCATAGACATTTGATATTCTTCACTCATCATATAGGCAAATTCATCACTATAACGTTGGTCAGTACAGCCAAAGATGATATCATCAACATATATTTGGCACACAAACAGTTCACCATCATATGATTTAGTAAAAAGAGTGGGATCGAGTGAACCGGGTGTGAAGCCTTTCTTCATGAAGAATTCCTTCAATGTGTCATACCACGCCCGTGGGGCCTGCTTGAGGCCATAGAGGGCTTTGTTAAGTCTGAAGACTTTGTCAGGATGTTTTGGATCTTCAAAACCTGGTGGTTGAGCAACATATACTTCTTCCTCAATCTTACCATTAAGGAATGCACTTTTCACATCCATTTGGTATAAGATGATATCATGATGGTTAGCATAAGCAAGTAATATGCGAATAGCTTCAAGTCTAGCAACAGGTGCAAAAGTTTCATCAAAATCAATTCCTTCAACCTGTGTGTAGCCTTGAGCTACTAGTCGTGCCTTATTCCTCACCACAACACCATTTTCATCTTGCTTGTTGCGGTAGATCCACTTTGTACCAATGATGTTATGCTTGCGAGGATCGAGACGATTGACCAGTTCCCATACGTTGTTGAGCTTGAACTGATGTAATTCTTCTTGCATGGCCTCAATCCACTCAGGCTCCAGAAATGCTTCATCTACCTTAGTGGGCTCTGTGATAGAGACAAAAGCAAAGTGCCCACAAAAGTTAGATAGATGTGAAGCTTTTGAGCGTGTGAGAGGACCTGGTGCTCTAATGTCATCGATGATCTTCTCCACTTGCACTTCTTTTGCAATGCGAGGCTGAGTTGGTTGCCGTTGAGGAATTTGATCAGCATTTTCTTCATCATCAATTTCCTCAGCATTTTCTTCAGGTGCACCAGTTTGACGATCTTCACGTTCTGGAACGAATTCTTCAGCAGATTCTTCAGTAGGAATGATTTCTTCAGTAGCCTTGTGCTTGATCGATTCCTCAGGTGCTGGTTCATCTAACACAGAAGGTAGGTGCTCTCTTTGCGAGCCATTAGTTTCATCGAACCGCACATCTACAGTTTCAACAATCTTGTGAAGAACATTGTTGAAGACTCTGTAGGTGTGCGAGTCCTTTCCGTAACCAAGCATGAAACCTTCATGTGCTTTCGGTGCAAATTTAGAGTTGTGATGAGGATCTCTAATCCAGCATTTAGCACCGAAGACTTTGAAATAACTCACATTGGGTTTCTTGTCAGTGAGGAGTTCATAGGCAGTCTTCTTGAAGAATTTGTGAAGATATACTCTGTTGATGATATGGCACGCAGTATCAATTGCATCAACCCAGAAACGGCGAGGGGTTTTGTACTCATCGAGCATAGTGCGAGCCATCTCAGCAAGAGTCCTGTTCTTGCGCTCCACGACGCCGTTCTGTTGAGGAGTATAAGGAGCAGATAATTCATGAGTAATACCAAGTTCATCAAGATAGTCATCGAGACCCGAATTCTTGAACTCAGTGCCATTGTCACTTCTGATGTGCTTCATCTTCACACCAAAGTTAGTTGAAGCCCTCGAGGAAAATCGTTTGAAGACTTCCTGCACTTCAGTTTTGTAAGAGACAAGGTGCACCCATGTGTAACGAGAGTAATCATCAACAATACCAAAACCATATTGAGATGCTTCATTAGAGAGAGAGGAATAATGGTTAGGACCGAAGAGATCCATGTGAAGCAATTCGAATGGATGAGTAGTGGTCATGATAGTCTTCGCTGGATGCTTGCCCTTCGTCATCTTTCCAGCTTCACAGGCACCGCATAAGTGATCCTTGAGGAATTTGACATTCTCAATGCCAATGACATGCTTCTTCTTCGCAAGCGTGTGCAGATTCCTCATGCCTGCATGACCAAGTCGTCGATGCCATAGCCATCCTTCTGAAGTTTTTGCAAGTAGGCACACGGTAGGTTGTGAATCTGCAGAGAAATCAACAATATACAAGTCTCCTCTCCTAAAGCCTTCGAAGACTTTGGATTTGTCAGCTTCCATAATCACAACACAACGATACTTGCCGAAGACAACAACCATATCAAGATCACAAAGCATTGAGACAGACATAAGATTGTATCCTAAAGACTCAACAAGCATGACTTTGTCCATGTGTCGATCCTTTGTGATAGCAACCTTACCTAGACCCAATACCTGACTTCTGCTTTTATCAGCGAAGATGATATGCTTCATGTGTGATGCTGATAAGGGAGCATCCATCAACAGATTCTTGTCACCGGTCACTTTGTACATCCACTATCAAGTACCCATTCAGTGGCTTTGGGTTGATCATCCTGCAGATGAATTAGTGCAACTTACGAACCTCATATACTTCAGTAGTGAAGAATATGATATCACAATTCATCAGATCAATTTCATCAAGCAGTAGAACCGATAAAACAGAGGGAGGACGTGTGAAATGAAAGTTCATTTCATCATGGTTAGCATGCGTCCTTTCAGGCAATTTTGTCAGGTCCCCAGCAAATTCTTCAGATGTTACAGCACGTCTGGAGACCTGACCCTGCAGAAGAGATTAGTTCTTTTTCTTCACCACCCACATCTGAAGGGGTGGCAAAGAGTTCATCACTCTGCGAGCTCCATATGAGAATGGTGGCAAAGCAGCCAAACCATTTCGTTTCACATAAGAGGAGTTAGGGTAAGCATATGAATAAGCAGAGAAATTCTTCAAGGACTTATGAACATAATAATTTGAAGAATAATGCTCATATTCATAGCCCTTGGCTCTTCCCTGCGAAACAGAGTTGTTAGCACGATGATGTTCATATGAGGACTTTGATCCATGTGAGGAATTTGATCCTCTTGAGGAATTTGGTCTGTATGAGGACTTGGATCCATATGAAGAATTATATCTGGGGTTCCTTTTCTTCACAGGTGGTGTCATGAGGACATTCACCTGAAGACTTTCAAGGCAGCTCTTGGGAACCCAGATTTTCTTCATAGGGGAATCGTTCCTGTAGTTAGTTCCAACATATCTAGCAAATACTTCACCATTCTGATTTTTGAACAGTTTATAGTTGGAGTCAAATGACTCATCAGAAGAATGAGAAGATTCACATGTATAGCCAGATAAATCAGATGGATCAACTGGAGGTCCCTTTGCAGCAACCCATGAGGTTTTGGGGTACTGCTCAGGCTTCCAATAAGTACCATCCGCATTGAGTTTCCTCTCAAAGGCAATACCCTCTTTCCTAGGGTTCCTGTTGAGGATCTGCTTTTTAAGCACATCACAAAGAGCCTGATTCCCTTTGAGGCTTTTGTACATGCCTGTCATGTACAATTCCTTCAGCCCTGCATCGTCAGTGATACTAGCAATGTCCTCAGATGAGGAATTAGTGATAGTAGAGACAGGTGAAGAATTTGTAACATTTGAAGAATTTGAACATTCAGGTGAAGAATTAGCAGATTCTCGTTCAATGCATTTTAAGCATGGAGGAATAAATTCTTCCTGAGCAGCGCTGATTTGTTGAGCAAGTAATGAATCACGCTCCTTCTGAAGATCTTCATAACTCACTCTTATCTTCTCAAAGTCAGACAAGAGAGAGTTATGCTGATCTTGAAGGAAGTCATACTTAGAATGCAGTCTCTGAAGACTGTCAGTCAAGGCCTTAGTGCGATCCATTTCTTCACCCAACATATCATCACTTCTGTCTAGCATGTTTTGAACCTTTTCAAAAGCCTTGTGTTGTTGCACAGCAATCTTAGCAAGTTTAGAGTAGCTAGGCTTAAGATTTTCATCAGATTCATCATCACTAGATTCAGAGGAGGCGTATTTGAGTACCTTGGCACCCTTTGCCCAGAAGCAATAGGTGGGAGCGTAGTCATCACTGCCTTCGTCAGTCTTGTTGGTGAGATCACTTTCTTCAGTGTTGAAGATGGATTTGCTGACGAATGCAGTAGCGAGGGCTAGGCTCGCCACACCAGACTCAGAGTCTTCACATTGTTCCTCTTCCTCATTTTCTTCAGATTCAGCCTCAGAGTCCATTTCCTTGCCAATGAATGCCCAAGCTTTCTTGGAGCTGCTCTTCTTGTGAGACGAAGACTTTGAGGTTTTTGATGATGAAGATTTTGAGGATTTCTTCTTTTTCTTCGCATCATCAAAACTGTAATCCTTGCATTTCTTCTTCTTTGATTCCTTTTCCCACTGAGGACAATCTTGAATGTAATGTCCTGGTTTCTTGCACTTGTGACAAAGCCTCTTCTTATATTCACTGGTTGAGGAATCGTTGCTCCTTGAGGATTTTCCAAAACGACCACGTCTTGAGAGCTTCTGGAATTTCTTCACAAGCAGCGCCAGATCATGACTTAGTTCTTCAGGATCACCAAGGCTGCTATCAGAGTCTTCATCTTCGGACTCAGATACTACCTTGGCCTTCAGTGCACGTGATCTGCCATAGCTCGAACCGTAGAGATCTCTCTTCTCAGCAAGCTGGAACTCATGAGTGTTTAGCCTCTCGAGGATATCAGCGGGGTCAAGTGACTTGTAATCTGCACGCTCTTGAATCATCAGTGCCAGAGTGTCAAATGAGGAATCAAGCGATCTCAGCAATTTCTTCACCACCTCATGGTCGGTGATGTCAGTGGCACCAAGTGCTTGAAGCTCATTTGAGATGTCAGTGAGGCGATCGAAGGTTTGCTGAACATTTTCATTGCCGAGTCTTTTGAAGCGGTTGAAGAGATTTCGAAGAACATCAACTCGAGAATCACGCTGAGTTGAAACTCCTTCATTGACTTTGGACAGCCTATCCCAGATAAGCTTAGCAGTTTCCAAAGCGCTTACTCTACCATACTGTCCTTTGCTCAGATGGCCACATATGATATTCTTTGATTGGGAATCAAGTTGCTTGAATCTCTTCACATCGGTAGCGTTCAGTGAGGGTGAGACGGAGGGAACACCATTTTCCACAACATACCAGAGATCGTTATCAATTGCCTCAAGATGCATGCGCATCTTGTTCTTCCAGTAGGGATAGTCCGTCCCATCAAAGGTAGGACACCCAGCAGAGACTTTGATCATACCTGCGGTCGACATAACTAAAACTCCAGGCGGTTAAACCAAAATCACACAGAACAAGGGAGTACCTTGCTCTGATACCAATTGAAAGTGCGTTATATCGACTAGAGGGGGGGGTGAATAGGAGATTTTTATGAAATTCTTCACTGAGGAATTTGCTCGTGAGGAAATTCCTTAGCGAAGAAATACTAGCAGCGGAATAAGTACTCAGAAGTAAACATAACAGATTACATGCATGGTCATCATGATGAAATGAAGACAAACGCAGAGTACAAAAAGTGTAGGCACAGGATAACTCTAGATGAAGACAAACAGACTGAAGAAATTGAACTGAGGAATTTGTGAAAGTCTTCAGTCAAAGTCTTCAAACACAGATATGAACAAACAGACAACACAGTAATGAGGAAATGAAGGTGTTGAGGAAATGGAGCCAGTAAGCTTGGTGAAGACAATGATTTGGTAGACCAGTTCCAACTGTTGTCTCAGTTGTACGTCTGGTTGGAGCGGCTGAGTATTTAAACTCGAGGACACACAGTCCCGGACACCCAGTCCTGAGCACGCAGCTCGGGACACCAAGTCCTCACCGTATTCTCCTTGAACTAAGGACACACAGTCCTCGTCCAATCACTCGTGGTAAGTCTTCAGGTGACTTCCAAACCTTCACAGACTTGGTCACTCGGCGATCCACAATTCCTCTTGGATGCTCTAGACCTTGACGCCTAACCGTCTGGAAGAAGCACAGTCTTCAAAGGTAACAAGCGTCGGATCCACGCAGGATCAATTTCTTCAGTGATGCTCAATCACTTTGGGTTTGTAGGTGTTCTGGGTTTGGGTTTGGATTTTCCTCACTTGATGATTTTCGCTCAAAGTCCTCGGAGGATGGGTTGCTCTCAAATGACAAGTGTCAAGTTCACGCGGAGCAGCCAACCAGCTAGTGGTTGAAGGGGGCGGCTATTTATAGCCTAGGGAACATCCCGACATGATAAGACGTAAATGCCCTTCAATGATATGACCGTTAGGTGGACAAGATATTTTAGAACAGCTGGCGCGTGGCACAGCAACGGTCGGAAATTTGGAGTACAAATTCCTCAGGGCTATCATGTTCCTCACTGTGTAGGCAATTCGCACTGGCGAATTCCTAACTCCTCAGTCAGAGCAAGGTCCTCAGTGACCAGAAGAACTGCGTCTCTGTCACTGAAGAAATTGACTGAGCTGTATGAGATTTCCAATGGCTTCACTCGAAGGGATTGGTAGGTGTAGGATTTGAGTTGAGCATCTCATGGAAATTTTCTCCTTAGTATTTCCTCGACCCCCTTTAACAGTACGGTGTTTCCTATGACTCAAGAAAGAGAAAAATGAAACTAAGAAAACAAAGTCTTCACGCTTCACGTTCCTCGAACGAATACCATGTCATCAAGGTCACACCAATTTCTTCACTTTCAAAGTCTTCAGAATATCAAAGTCTTCAGTCGAAGAACTTCATTTTTAGGGGTCGACTTCTACTGTAAATATCAAACTCCTCATAGACTTATAGACCTGTGTACACTCATAAACACATCAGATGCCTAACCTATAAGTCTTCAATACACCAAAATCACTAAGGGGCACTAGATGCACTTACACTACCAGATTGGAAAGAACAACCGATGGAAACGAAGCGTGGCGTGCCGCAGAACGGAGTAAACAGCCTTGTGTTCGACCAGCCGCGGTCGAAACGGGATCATGTTCATCGGGAGGGGTCTGGCGTACCGCAAAACGGAGGAAATGGACCTCCTACGGTCGAAAAAGGGTCCTGTTGATCGGGAGGGGTGTGGCGTACCTCAAAACGAAGGAAACGAACTTGTGTTGGAGCGCTACGGTCGAAACGGGGGTCCTATTCTTTGGGACGGGTGTGGCGTACCACAAAATGGGCTCCACAGGATACTGTTCATCTCCATCGTCGACTGCCTCCACGGGCTACTGTTCAACCACAGTCGACTACCTCCACGGGCTCCTGTTCATCCACCGTCGACCTCCTCCAGCCTCCACTTGCGACTGTTCATCCACGGGCTCCTGTTCATCCAGCCTCCACCGCGTGCTCCTCCACCGGCTACTGTTCAACCAGCCCTCTCCATGGGGTCCTGTTCAACCACCCCTCCACGGGCTACTGTTCATCCAGCCCTCCACCGGCTACTGTTCAACCAGCCCTCCACCAGCTACTGTTCAACCAGCCCTCCACGGGGTCCTGTTCATCCACCGGCTCGATCTATCGGGGTATTGTTCATACATCGGCAACGACCTCTACTACCACAGGGTCCTGTTCATCCAACCCCCCACCAGGAACTGTTCATCCAAACCCCCTCAACAATGCTCACTGTTCATCCAGGG
This sequence comes from Aegilops umbellulata, assembly GCA_032464435.1. Lineage (NCBI taxonomy): Eukaryota > Viridiplantae > Streptophyta > Magnoliopsida > Poales > Poaceae > Aegilops > Aegilops umbellulata. Next base: position 297,664,485 of record CP136056.1, read on the forward strand.
AAGGAGGCAGCAGTGTTCAATCGGCTTCAGTTAGCAGCAGTAGCGAAGGAATCACTCGGGTTTAGTTAACAGCAAGGGATCGATCGATTGCTCGGGTTCAGAAACGTGTAGCCTGCAGTGCAATCGCTCGGGTTCAGTTAGAGCCCAATGCCTCGCACACACGCGCGTACGTACAAGAGAAACACGCATCGCTCGGCCCCCGACCACCCACCGTAACCGGGAACTCCCGATATTTTCCGCGCCCTCGCTTCTACCACGGTTTTTTCCGTCATGGACAACCCAAAGAATGTCATGCAGTTGCGTCTCCGGCCCGCCCGGGATGAAAAGCCCATTTTCTGTCATGATTTTTTTTCATAGAAGTAGGACCCCAGCACATCTATGACTACACCGGGTTTTGTCACAATTATCGTCATAGAAGTGTCATAAGTATGATAGAAAAAAATTTCGTTGAGCCCAAAATGTCACGGATGTGTCTTTTTTTTGTAGTGTAACTACATACCATGGGATAATAATATATAGTGTTGAGCACCATGTTTAAGTAGAGAATTGCAGCGGGAATAGAGAGGTTACATCACTGCATAGAGGGGGAGAAGGTTGGTGTTGACGGTAGCAAGATTGTTGATGTAGAGCGCTATAACGATCCTTGCCTCGGCGGCACCCCGGTGCCACTGGGAGAGAGGGGGAGAGAGCCCCCTCCTTCTTCTTCCTTGATCTCCCCCCTAGATGATAGGAGGGTTTCCCCAGACGTCCATGGCCTCCATGGTGGCGAAGGGGCGAGAGCCCCTCCGAGATTGGATCTCTCTCTCTCTCTCTCTCTCTCTCTCTCTTTCTCTCTCTCTCTGTTATCTTCTGTTTCGCGTTCCTGTTTTCTGTCCGAAAACCGTTTCTTATATTCCCAGAGATCCGTAACTCTGATTTCATTGAGATTTTAACACTTTCCTGATATAAGCTTTCTTGTGCCCGAGGTAGAGCAGCAACCGGCTTATGAGGTGGCCACCACCCACCACCACACGCCTGGGGGCTAGGCGGCGTCCTGGTGTCTTGTGGAGGCCGTGGGCCTCCATTTGCATTTATTCCACCTCCCAAAAATCACATATATTCCAAAATAGTTCTCCATTATTTTTTATTGCATTTGGACTTCGTTTGATATGGATATTCTGCGGAAAAAAAAACATGCAAAAAACAGGAACTGGCACTGGATCAATATGTTAGTCCAATAAATCATATAAATTGTTGCCAAAAGTATGTGAAAGTTGTATAATGTTGGCATGAAACAATCAAAAATTATATATACGACGGAGACATAGCAGCAGCCCCAAGCTTAATCTTGGTCGTCCTTAAGTAGGTAAATGATGAAAAAGAAATTTTTTATGTGGAATGCTACCTAGCATAATCTTGATCGTATATCTAATCATGGCATGAATATTAAGACACAAGTGATTCAAGCAATAGTCTATAATTTGGCATAAAGACATTAATACTCGGGCATCCCAACAAACAATCATGTCTTTCAAAATATCAATGCCAAAGAACGCTATCCCTACAAATCATATAGTCTTGTCATGCTCCATCTTCTTAACACAAAGTATTTATCATGCACAACCCCAATGACAAGCCGAGAAATTGGTTCATACTTTTTAACGCGCTTCAGCTTTTTCAACCCCCACACAATACATGAGCACAAGCCATGGACATAACACTATGGGTGGAATAGAGTATGACGATAGGGGTAAACATAGAGAAGACAAAAAAGTAAGGAAGTCTCACATCGACGCAGCTAATCAATGGGCTATGGAGATGCCCATCAATTGATATCAATGCGAAGAGCAAGGATTGCCATGCAACGGATGCACTAAGAGCTAGAAGTGTATGAAAGCTCAACTGGAAAATAAATGGGTGTGCATGTAACTCTATAATGAAAAATTCCCACTAGTATATGAAAGTGACTATATAGGAGACTCTCTACATGAAAAACATGGTGCTATTCTGAAGCACAATTGTGGTACTTGCATGCCCCTTCTCTCTCTTTTTCTCTCATTTTTTTCTTTTTTCTCTCTTTTTTCCTTTTTTGGGGGCTCTTTTGGCCTCACGTTTTTCTATTTTTTCTATTTTTGTTTGGAGTTTCATCCTGACTTGTGGGGGAATCATAGTCTCCATCGTCCTTTCCTCACTGGGACATGCTTTAATAATGAATAATTATGATCATCACACTTCTATTTACTTTATAGCCTAATACTACAACTAGATACCTATAACAAAATATGACTATATGAATGCCTCTGGCCGTGTACCAGGATGTGCAATGATCTAGTGTAGCAAGGATAAAAAAAATGGACAAGCCATGGAAATATCATGCTAGCTATCTTAAAATCATGCAAAGCAATATGATAATGAATGCTTAAGTCATCAAAACGAAAGCGGTGGAAGTTGGATGGTAATATATCTCGTAATGGCTATGGAAATGCCATAATAGGTAGGTATGGTGGTTGTTTTGAGGAAGATATAATAAAGGCTTATGTGTGATAGAGCGTATCATATCACGGGGTTTGGATGCACCGGTGAAGTTTGCACCGACTCTCGAGGTGAGAAAGGGCAATACACGGTACCATAGAGGATAGCAAATTGCGGAAAGGTAAGAGTGTGTATAATCCATGGACTCGCATTAGTCATAAAGAACTCATATACTTGTTGCAAAAGTTTATTAGACCTCGAAGCAAAGTACCACTACTCATGCCCCTAGGGGATAGATCAGTACTCGTCCCCGACCGCTACTCATAAGGAAGAGAATCAATAATAAATCATGCTCCAACTTCATAGCATAACGAGAGTCTATATGTGCATGCTTCGGGAATCACAAACCTTAACACCAATATTCTTACTAACCACAACCGTTTACTAGTACATCCCATATATTATCATTTCTATATTGCAAAACTATTGCAAGGAATCAAACATATCATATTCGGTGATCCACAAGTTTCATGTAGGATTTTATGACTAACCATGCAATTGACCACTTCATGTTGACTCTCTAAATAGATATAAGTGAAGCATGATAGTTTAATTCATTCTACATATGACCATGCTCTAATAAATATAAGTGAAGCAAAAGAGCATACTATAAATAGCAGTTTTCTGTGTGAAGAGAAACAGGCAATCCAAACTTCGAATGATATAAGTGAAGCACATGAAGCATTCTATAAAGCCATACTCAAAAGATATAAGTGAAGTGTAATGAGCATTCTATAAATAAACCAAGGACTATCTAATACCAACATGGTGCATTAAAAGAGAAATAAAAACTAAACACAAAAGACGCTCCAAGATTTACGCATATCACATGAACGAAACAAAAACCAAAACATAACGATACTTGTTGAAGAAAGATGGGATGCCTTCTGGGGCATCCCCAAGCTTAGACGCTTGAGTCTTCTTGAATATTTACTTGGGGTGCCTTGGGCATCCCCAAGCTTGAACCGTTGCCTTTCCTCCTTCTCCTCATATCGAGACCTCCTCGATCTTTGAACACTTCACCCACACAAAACTTAACAGAAAGCTCGATGAGATTCGTTAATATAATAATGCAAATCAGTACTTTTCGTATTGTTGCAAACCCATTCATATTTTGTTTTTGCATTATAGCTACTGTATTATAACTTCTCCATGGCTTATACCACCGATAAAATCAATAGTTTCATCAACACAAGCAAGACAATGCATCAAAAACAGAATCTATCAAAAACAAGTCAATCTGTAGTAATATGAACATTGCTCATGTTTCTGTAAATCCAAACATTCTGAAAAAATAGGAGAAAAAAAACAATTTCCATAGTAGTACTGTGTAGAAATTTCAGAAACTTTTGATGTTCCAGTAAAAAAGGAAAAATCACGCACTACAGCCAAAGTTTCTAATTTTGCACCGCGCATACCAACAAGCAATCTAATCATCCTACAGGCAAATCTTGGCACATTATTTTTATAATACAATGGATTTGTACAAGGGTATAATTATTATTTTCTTGAAAAGTTTTTGTAATTCAAGATTCACAAAGTTTCCAAGGGCATGAACAAAGTCCAAGGCATCCTCCCGCTTCCACGATGCTCGTCTTTCTCACTTTCACCTTTCTTTTTGTAAAATTTGAAGTTCCCCTCTATATTTTTTTGTTTTCAAACTTTATAAAAGCAAACAAAAGAATAAATGAATCTCTAAAACTTCCGAGTTGTCTCCCTGGCAGCGCTTTGTTTAAAGCCATTAAGCTAGGCATAAAGTGCTCAAGTAATTGATCCACCCGGATCCCAAGGTATATCAAAGCCAATTTTAATTAACAATGATTTGTAATTTAGTTGTGAGCAAAAAGCAACATATATAATGCAATGACGAAGTCTAACTCTCTTCCTATGCATCAGCATGTCATAAAAGAACAATTCATGCACATCAAGTAAAGGCCAATGCATAGCATAAGCAGTTTCTTGCAATTTTATCGTGTTGGAAACATAGAGAGGTGGAGATGTAGTTCCTCTCTCATAATAATTGCAAGTAGGAGCAGCAAGCACATGCATATTATGTTCACCAAAATCATCATGTGTAGTGGTAGAAAGCAACCCATCAATATAATCGTTAATAAGAGCAAATTTCTCTGATATAGTGTAGTTGGGAGAATTCAAAATGTTAATAGGACTATCATGCGGGGGTGCAATAGCAACAATTTCATTTTTAACATAAGGAACTATAGCAAGTTCATCTCCATAAGCATAATTCATATTGGCATATTGGCCACAAGCATAAAGTTCATCAAAAAGGGATATTTCAAATGAATCAAGAGGATCATAGCAATCATCAAAGCATTCATCCTTCGGTAAGCAAGAAGGGAAATTAAACAATGTATGAGTTGAAGAGTTACTCTCATTAGAAGGTGGGCACGGGTAGCTAATCTGCTCTTCCTCCTTTTGCTCTTCGCTCTCCTCATCATATTTTTCATCCAATGAGCTCACAGTTTCATCAATTTCTTCTTCCATAGATTCCGGCAAAATATTAGTCTCTTCTTGGACAATGAAGACTTTATCAATAAATACATCAATATCGGCATTGTATTTATAATTATCATAGCAATATTTAAGTATAGAAAAAATTGCAAGTCTATAAACAGCATCATCAAAATCTTCATTCTTTTCAAACAAAAATTTCATAAGCACCCTTAAAAGCAACAAATTATTCTGTTCATTCCACATCATAGTAATCATTGTTGGGAAACGTAGTAATTTCAAAAAAATTCCTACGTACACGCAAGATCATGGTGATGCATAGCAACGAGATGAGAGTATTGTCTACGTACCCTCGTAGACCAGCAACGGAAGCGTTGACGCAACGTAGAGGAAGTAGTCGTACTTCTTCACGATCCAACCGATCCAAGTACCGAACGTACGGCACCTCCGAGTTCTGCACACGTTCAGCTCGATGACGTCCCTCGAACTCCGATCCAGCCGAGTGTTGAGGGAGAGTTTCGTCAGCACGACGGTGTGGTGACGATGATGATGTTCCACCGACGCAGGGCTTGGCCTAAGCTTCGCAACGGTATAATCGAGGTGTAATTTGGTGGAAGGGGGCACCGCACACGGCTAAGGAAAGATCTCAAGGATCAACTTGTGTGTCATGGGGTGCCCCCTGCCCCTGTATATAAAGGAGGGAAGGGGAGGGGCTGGCCGGCCAACAAGGGGCGCGCCAGGGGGTCCTACTCCTACTAGGAGTAGGATTCCTCCCCCCCAATCCTAGTCCAACTAGGGTTTGACCAAGGGGGAAGGGAGAGAGAGGGGGGGCGCCCCCTTCTCCTAATCCTAATAGGACTAGGGAAGGGGGGAAGGTGCGGCTAGCACTTGGGCCCCTTTCTCTCCTTTCCACTAAGGCCCATCAAGGCCCATTGACCCCCCGGGGGGTTCCGGTAACCCCCCGGTACTCCGGTAAAATTCCCAATTTCACCCGGAGTGATTCCGGAGTCCAAACATAGGCTTCCAATATATCAATCTTTATGTCTCGACCATTTCGAGACTCCTCGTCACGTCCGTGATCTCATCCGGGACTCCGAACAACCTTCGGTACATCAACATCATAAAACTCATAGTAACTGTCATCGAAACGTTAAGCGTGCGGACCCTACGGGTTCGAGAACTATGTAGACATGACCAAGACACCTCTCCGGTCAATAACCAATAGCGGGACCTGGATGCCCATATTGGCTCCTACATATTCTACGAAGATCTTTATCGGTCAGACCGCATAACAACATACGTTGTTCCCTTTGTCATCGGTATGTTACTTGCCCGAGATTCGATCGTCGGTATCCAATACCTAGTTCAATCTCGTTACCGGCAAGTCTCTTTACTCGTTCCGTAATACATCATCTCACAACTAACACATTAGTTGCAGTGCTTGCAAGGCTTATGTGATGTGCATTACCGAGAAGGCCCTGAGATACCTCTCCGACAATTGGAGTGACAAATCCTAATCTCGAAATACGCCAACCCAACATGTACCTTCGGAGACACCTGTAGAGCACCTTTATAATCACCCAGTTACGTTGTGACGTTTGGTAGCACACAAAGTGTTCCTACGGTAAACGGGAGTTGCATAATCTCATAGTTAAAGGAACATGTATAAGTCACGGATAAAAGCAATAGCAACATACTAAACGATCGGGTGCTATGCTAATGGAATGGGTCATGTCAATCAGATCATTCAACTAATGATGTGATCTCGTTAATCAAATAACAACTCTTTGTTCATGGCTAGGAAACATAACCATCTTTGATCAATGAGCTAGTCAAGTAGAGGCATACTAGTGACACTCTGTTTGTCTATGTATTCACACATGTATTATGTTTCCAGTTAATACAATTCTAGCATGAATAATAAACATTTATCATGATATAAGGAAATAAATAATAACTTTATTATTGCCTCTAGGGCATATTTCCTTTAGTCTCCCACTTGCACTAGAGTCAATAATCTAGATCACATCACCATGTGATTAACATCAATAGTTCACATCATCATGTGATTAACACCCATAGTTCACATCGATATGTGATCAACACCCAAAGGGTTTACTAGATTCAGTAATCTAGTTCACATTGCTATGTAATTAACACCCAAAGAGTACTACAGTGTGATCATGTTTTGCTTGTGAGAGAAATTTAGTCAACGGGTCTGCCACATTCAGATCCGTTATGTATTTTGCAATTTTCTATGTCTACAATGCTCTGCACGGAGCTACTTTAGCTAATTGCTCCCACTTTCAATATGTATCTAGATTGAGACTTAGAGTCATCTAGATTAGTGTCAAAACTTGCATCGACGTAACCTTTTACGACGAACCTTTTTTTTTTCACCTCCATAATCGAGAAACATATCCTTATTCCACTAAGGATAATTTTGACCGCCGTCCAGTGATCTACTCCTAGATCACTATTGTACTCCCGTGCCAATCTCAGGGTAGGGTATACAATAGGTCTGGTACACAGCATGGCATACTTTATAGAACCTATGGCCAAAGCATAGGGAATGACTTTCATTCTCTTTCTATCTTCTACCGTGGTCGGGCTTTGAGTCTTACTCAATTTCACACTTTGTAACACAGGCAAGAACTCTTTCTTTGACTGTTCCATTTTGAACTACTTCAAAATCTTGTCAAGGTATGTACTCATTGAAAAAACTTATCAAGCGTCTTGATCTATCTCTATAGATCTTGATGCTCAATATGTAAGCAGCTTCACCGAGGTCCTTTTTCGAAAAACTCTTTCAAATACTCCTTTATGCTTCACAGAATAATTCTACATTATTTCCGATCAATAATATGTCATTTACATATACTTATCAGAAATGCTGTAGTGCTCCCACTCACTTTCTTGTAAATACAGGTTTCACCGTAAGTCTGTATAAAACTATATGCTTTGATCAACTTATCAAAGCGTATATTCCAACTCCGAGATGCTTGCACCAGTCCATAGATGGATCGCTAGAGCTTGCATATTTTGTTAACACCTTCAGGATCGACAAAACCTTCTAGTTGCATCATATACAACTCTCTATTAAGGAATGCAGTTTTGTTTATCCATTTGCCAGATTTCATAAAATGCGGCAATTGCTAACATGATTCGGACAGACTTAAGCATAGATACGAGTGAGAAACTCTCATCGTAGTCAATACTTTGAACTTGTCGAAAAACCTTTTTCGACAATTCTAGCTTTGTAGATAGTAACACTACTATCAGTGTCCGTCTTCCTCTTGAAGATCCATTTATTCTTAATTGCTTGCTGATCATCGGGCAAGGCAACCAAAGTCCAAACTTTGTTCTCATACATGGATCATATCTCAGATTTCATGGCCTCTAACCATTTTGCGGAATCTGGGCTCATCATCGCTTCCTCATAGTTCGCAAGTTCGTCATGGTCTAGTAACATGACTTCCAGAACAGGATTACCGTACCACTCTGGTGCGGATCTCACTCTAGTTTACTTACGAGATTTGGTAGTAACTTGATCTGAAGTTACATGATCATCATCATTAGCTTCCTCACTAATTGGTGTAGTAGTCACAGGAACAGATTTCTGTGATGAACTACTTTCCAATAAGGGAGAAGGTACAATTACCTTATCAAGTTCTACTTTCCTCCCACTCACTTCTTTCGAAAGAAACTCTTTCTCTAGAAAGTTTCCGAACTTAGCAACAAAAGTCTTGCCTTCGGATCTGTGATAGAAGGTGTATCCAACAGTTTCCTTTGGATATCCTATGAAGACACATTTCTCTGATTTGGGTTCGAGCTTATCAGGTTGAAGCTTTTTCACATAAGCATCGCAGCCCCAAACTTTAAGAAACGACAGCTTAGATTTATTGCTAAACCATAGTTCATACGGTGTCGTCTCAACGGATTTAGATGGTGCCCTATTTAATGTGAATGCAGCTGTCTCTAATGCATAATCCCAAAAACGATAGTGGTAGATCGGTAAGATACATCATAAATTGTACTATATCTAATAAAGTACGGTTATGACGTTCGGACGCACCATTATGCTGCGGTGTTCCAGGTGGCATGAGTTTGTGAAACTATTCCACATTGTTTTAATTGAAGACCAAAACTCGTAACTCAAATATTCGTCTCTGCGATCAGATCGTAGAAACTTCATTTTCTTGTCACGATGATTTTCCACTTCACTCTGAAATTCTTTGAACTTTTCAAATGTTTCAGACTTATGTTTCATTAAGTAGATATACCCATATCTGCTCAAATCATCTGTGAAGTTTAGAAAATAATGATACTTGTCGCGAGCCTTAATATTCATCGGATCATATACATCAGTATGTATGATTTCCAACAATTCTGTTGCTTGCTTCATTGTTCCGGAGAACGTCGTTTTAGTCATCTTGCCCAAGAGGCATGGTTCGCAAGCATCAAGTGATTCATAATCAAGTGATTCCAAAAATCCCATCAGCATGGAGTTTCTTCATGCGCTTTACACCAATATGACCTAAACGGCAGTGCCACAAATAGGTTGCACTATCATTATTAACTTTGCATCTTTTGGCTTCAATATTATGAATATGTGTATCACTATGATCGAGATCCAACAAACCATTTCGTTGGTGTGTATAACCATAGAAGGTCTTATTCATGTAAACAGAACAACAATTTATTCTCTTACTTAAATGAATAGCCGTATTGCAATAAACATGATCAAATCATATTCATGCTCAACGCAAACACCAAATAACACTTATTTAGTTTCAACACTAATCCCGAAAGTATAGGGAGTGTGTGATGATGATCATATCAATCTTGGAACCACTTCCAACACACATCGTCACCTTGCCCTTTGACTAGTCTTTGTTCATTCTGCAACTCCCGTTTCGAGTTACTAATCTTAGCAACTTGAACTAGTACCAAATACTGAGGGGTTGCTATGAACACTAGTAAAGTACACATCAATAACATGTATATCAAATATACTTATGTTCACTTTGCCATCCTTCTTATCCGCCAATCACTTGGGGTAGTTCCGCTTCCAGTGACCAGTCCCTTTGCAGTAGAAGCACTTAGTCTCAGGCTTAGGACTAGACTTGGGCTTTTTCACTTGAGCAGCAACTTGCTTGCCGTTCTTCTTGAAGTTCCCCTTCTTTCCTTTTGCCCTTTTCTTGAAACTAGTGATCTTGTCAACCATCAACACTTGATGTTTTTCTTTTGATTTCTACCTTCACCGATTTAGCATCGCGAAGAGCTTGGGAATATTTTCCGTTATCCCTTGCATATTATAGTTCATCACGAAGTTCTACTAACTTGGTGATGGTGACTAGAGAATTCTGTCAATCACTATCTTATCTGGAAGATTAACTCCCACTTGATTCAAGCGATTGTAGTACCCAGACAATCTGAGCACATGCTCACTAGTTGAGCGATTTTCCTCCATCTTTTAGCTATAGAACTTGTTGGAGACTTCATATCTCTCAACTCGGGTATTTGCTTGAAATATTAACTTCAACTCCTGGAACATCTCATATGGTCCATGACGTTCAAAACGTCTTTGAAGTCCCGATTCTAAGCAGTTAAGCATGGTGCACTAAACTATTAAGTAGTCATCATATTGAGCTAGCAAAACGTTCATAATGTCTGCATCTGCTCCTGCAATAGGTCCGTCACCTAGCGGTGCATCAAGGACATAATTCTTCTGTGCAGCAATGAGGATAAACCTCAGATCACGGATCCAATCCGCATCATTGCTACTAACATTTTTCAACACAATTTTCTCTAGGAACATATCAAAATAAACACAGGGAAGTAACAACGCGAGCTATTGATCTACAACATAGATATGCTAATACTACCAGGACTAAGTTCATGATAAATTAAAGTTCAATTAATCATATTACTTAAGAACTCCCACTTAGATAGACATCCCTCTAATCCTCTAAGTGATCACGTGATCCAAATCAACTAAACCATGTCCGATCATCACGTGAGATGGAGTAGTTTCAATGGTGAACATCACTATGTTGATCATATCTACTATATGATTCACGCTCGACCTTTCGGTCTCCGTGTTCCGAGGCCATATCTGTATATGCTAGGCTCGTCAAGTTAAACCTGAGTATTCCGCGTGTGCAACTGTTTTGCACCCGTTGTATTTGAACGTAGAGCCTATCACACCCGATCATCACGTGGTGTCTCAGCACGAAGAACTTTCGCAACGGTGCATACTTAGGGAGAACACTTCTTGATAATTTAGTGAGAGATCATCTTATAATGCTACCGTCAATCAAAGCAAGATAAGATGCATAAAAGGATAAACATCACATGCAATCAATATAAGTGATATGATATGGCCATCATCATCTTGTGCTTGTGATCTCCATCTTCGAAGCACCGTCATGATCACCATCGTCACCGGCGCGACACCTTGATCTTCATCGCAGCATCGTTGTCGTCTCGCTAATCTTATGCTTCTACGACTATCACTACCGTTTAGCAATAAAGTAAAGCATTACATCGCGATTGCATTGCATACAATAAAGCGACAACCATATGGCTCCTGCCAGTTGCCGATAACTCGGTTACAAAACATGATCATCTCATACAATAAAATTTAGCATCACGTCTTGACCATATCACATCACAACATGCCCTGCAAAAACAAGTTAGACGTTCTCTACTTTGTTGTTGCAAGTTTTACGTGGCTGCTACGGGCTTTAAGCAAGAACTCAACTTACCTACGCATCAAAACCACAACGATAGTTTGTCAAATAGACTCCGTTTTAACCTTCTCAAGGACCGGGCGTAGCCACACTCGGTTCAACTAAAGTTGGAGAGACAGTCTTCCGCAAGCCATCTCTGTGCAAAGCACGTCGAGGGAACCGGTCTCGCGTAAGCGTACGCGTAAGGTTGGTCCGGATCGTCTCATCCAACAATACCGCTGAACCAAAGTATGACATGCTGGTAGGCAGTATGACTTGTATCGTCCACAACTCACTTGTGTTCTACTCGTGCAAATAACATCAACCATAAAACCTAGGCTCGGATGCCACTGTTGGGAAACGTAGTAATTTCAAAAAATTTCCTACGTACACGCAAGATCATGGTGATGCATAGCAACGAGATGAGAGTATTGTCTACGTACCCTCGTAGACCAGCAACGGAAGCGTTGACGCAACGTAGAGGAAGTAGTCGTACTTCTTCACGATCCAACCGATCCAAGTACCGAACGTACGGCACCTCCGAGTTCTGCACACGTTCAGCTCGATGACGTCCCTCGAACTCCGATCCAGCCGAGTGTTGAGGGAGAGTTTCGTCCGCACGACGGCGTGGTGACGATGATGATGTTCCACCGACGCAGGGCTTGGCCTAAGCTTCGCAACGGTATAATCGAGGTGTAATTTGGTGGAAGGGGGCACCGCACACGGCTAAGGAAAGATCTCAAGGATCAACTTGTGTGTCATGGGGTGCCCCCTGCCCCTGTATATAAAGGAGGGAAGGGGAGGGGCTGGCCGTCCAACAAGGGGCGCGCCAGGGGGTCCTACTCCTACTAGGAGTAGGATTCCTCCCCCCCAATCCTAGTCCAACTAGGGTTTGACCAAGGGGGAAGGGAGAGAGAGGGGGGGCGCCCCCTTCTCCTAATCCTAATAGGACTAGGGAAGGGGGGAAGGTGCGGCCAGCACTTGGGCCCCTTTCTCTCCTTTCCACTAAGGCCCATCAAGGCCCATTGACCCCCCGGGGGGTTCCGGTAACCCCCCCGGTACTCCGGTAAAATTCCCAATTTCACCCGGAGTGATTCCGGAGTCCAAACATAGGCTTCCAATATATCAATCTTTATGTCTCGACCATTTCGAGACTCCTCGTCACGTCCGTGATCTCATCCGGGACTCCGAACAACCTTCGGTACATCAACATCATAAAACTCATAGTAACTGTCATCGAAACGTTAAGCGTGCGGACCCTACGGGTTCGAGAACTATGTAGACATGACCAAGACACCTCTCCGGTCAATAACCAATAGCGGGACCTGGATGCCCATATTGGCTCCTACATATTCTACGAAGATCTTTATCGGTCAGACCGCATAACAACATACGTTGTTCCCTTTGTCATCGGTATGTTACTTGCCCGAGATTCGATCGTCGGTATCCAATACCTAGTTCAATCTCGTTACCGGCAAGTCTCTTTACTCGTTCCGTAATACATCATCTCACAACTAACACATTAGTTGCAGTGCTTGCAAGGCTTATGTGATGTGCATTACCGAGAAGGCCCTGAGATACCTCTCCGACAATTGGAGTGACAAATCCTAATCTCGAAATACGCCAACCCAACATGTACCTTCGGAGACACCTGTAGAGCACCTTTATAATCACCCAGTTACGTTGTGACGTTTGGTAGCACACAAAGTGTTCCTACGGTAAACGGGAGTTGCATAATCTCATAGTTAAAGGAACATGTATAAGTCACGGATAAAAGCAATAGCAACATACTAAACGATCGGGTGCTATGCTAATGGAATGGGTCATGTCAATCAGATCATTCAACTAATGATGTGATCTCGTTAATCAAATAACAACTCTTTGTTCATGGCTAGGAAACATAACCATCTTTGATCAATGAGCTAGTCAAGTAGAGGCATACTAGTGACACTCTGTTTGTCTATGTATTCACACATGTATTATGTTTCCAGTTAATACAATTCTAGCATGAATAATAAACATTTATCATGATATAAGGAAATAAATAATAACTTTATTATTGCCTCTAGGGCATATTTCCTTCAATCATATCTAACATTAGCATAGGAATCTAAGGTTTCATTATCATTAAATTTGCATGAAAAGGGAAGGTGTGGAGCCTTCATCCTAGAGCAACAAGTATAATCATATCTCAAACATCGATCCCGAGCATACCAATGCAACATATGAATTTGATCCCATAACAGTTTCCCATTCTGAGTCAAGCGTAATCCCTAATGTATTCACGTTGATCCAACGTGTCTCCCATTATCAAGTAGATTGGGGTTTTCTCAGGATTATCAAAGTAGTGTTCAATATTCTTCACATAACGGGCATCGAGGGTTTTAGGAGGTTGCCCATCTCCATCAGTAGTGAGTACAACTTTTTTTTTGGTATTTCGTGTTCCATATCCATAACTAAAGATATAAAACAACTTAGAACAGAAAATAAAAACTACTTAGTGATAAAGCAAACAAGCACACACGAGAATATTCACCCCACGCTATTGCTGCCCAGCAACGGCGCCAGAAAAAGGTCTTGATAACCCACAAGTATAGGGGATCGTTTGTAGCCTTTTTCAATAAATAAGAGTGTCGAACCCAACAAGGAGCTAAAGGTAGAACAAATATTCCATCAAGCTCTATCGACCACCGACACAACTCTACGCACACTTGACGTTTGCCTTACCTAAAACAAGTATGAAACTAGAAGTACTTTGCGAGAATAAAACTATGAATAAATTGCAAGATAATAAATTTAGATAACTTTTGTCACACAGAAAGTCATTTCTCCCTAGGTGATCGATAACTAAACCGGTAATCATCATTGCAATTTTATATGAGGGAGAGGCATGATCTAACATACTTTCCGTACTTGGATCATATGCACTCATGATTGGAATCTAGCAAGCATCCCCAACTACCAAAGATCATTAAGGTAAACCCATCCATAGCATTAAGTATCAAGTCCTCTTTATCCCATACGCAACGACCTCCTTACTCGGGCATAAGCTTCTGTCACTCTAGCCACCCACCATAAGTGAATCATGAACGTATTGCAACACACTACAGCGGGGATCCCTCACGTTTGCGCGACACGGAGGGCAATGTAGGACATCACCAAAATAAAACATACAACTCAAACCAATCATGATCATCAATCAACCCATTTGACAAAACATATCTACTCAAACATCATAGGATAACCACATATCATTAGATAATAATATATAGTGTTGAGAACCATGTTTAAGTAGAGAATTGCAGCGGGAATAGAGAGGTTAGACCGCTGCATAGAGGGGAGAAGGTTGGTGTTGATGGTAGCAACATTGTTGATGTAGATCGCCGTCACGATCCTTGCCCCGGCGGCACTCCGGCGGCACTGGGAGAGAGGGGGAGAGAAGCCCCTCCTTCTTCTTCTTCCTTGACCTCCCCTCCTAGATGGGCGGAGGGTTTCCCCTCTGGTCCATGGACTCCATGGCGGCGGAGGGGCAAGAGTCCCTTCAAGATTGGATCTCTCTCTCTCTCTCTCTCTCTCTCTCTCTCTCTCTCTCTCCCTCTCTCTCTCTCTTTGTTATCTTCTGTTTCGCGGTCCTGTTTTCTGGCCGAAAACTGTTTCTTATATTCCCGGAGATCCATAACTCTGATTGCCCTGATATTTCACACAATTTTATTTCCCGATATAAGCTTCCTTGCACCCGAAGTAGAGCATCAACCGCCTTACGAGGTGGACACCACGCACCACCACGCGCTTGGGGGCTAGGTCGCGCCCTGGTGTCTTATGGAGGTCATGGGTCTCCGTTTGCATTGATTCCACCTCCCAAAAATCACATATATTCAAAAATATTTCTCCATAATTTTTATTGCATTTGGACTTCATTTGATAAAGATAACATGCAACAGACTGGAACTGGCACTGGGCACTGGATCAAGATGTTAGTCCAATAAATCATATAAATTGTTGCCAATAGTATGTGAAAGTTTTATAATATTGGCATGAAACAATCAAAAATTATAGATACGACGAAGACGTATGAGCACCCCTTGGGAGGCGCGACGACCCATCCATCGGACACGATGGTGATATCTGGACCCTGTGTGATAGTGGGCAGACATGTACACACTCAAAACTATTGCAAGGAATCAAGTTTATAATATCCAATGATCTTCACGAAAGTTTTTATTATATCCCTCTTGAATATCTATCACTTTGGGGCCAAATTCATATCTTGTGCAAATTATCATTGCTTCTAACAAGCGCTCAAATAAATTTAAGTCAAGCACGAGAGCATAAATTTCTTCAAAAAAATAACTCTGAAAATAATATAACTGAAGCATGAGAGCATATTTCTTCAAAATTTACTAACTCTCAAAATAATCTAAGTGAAGCATGAGAGCATTTGTTCAAAATTTAGTAACTCAACATAATATAAGTGAAGCACGAGAGCATTTATTCAAAAAATTACTTACTCTCAAAATAATCTAAGTGAAGCATGAGAGCATTTCTTCAAAAGTTAAACCACCACCGTGCTCAAAAAGATTTAAGTGAAGCACATAGAGCAATTGCCTAGCTCAAAAACTTAAGTGAAGCACATAGAGCAATTCTAACAAATCACCATATAATTATGGCTCTCTCAAATAGGTGTTTACAGCAAGGATGATTGTGACAAACGAAAAAGTAAAACAAGCAAAGAGTCATATAATACAAGGCTCTCCAAGCAAAACTCATGATATGTAACGAATAAAAATATAGCTCCAGGTAATATTACCGATGGTCGCTAGAAAAAGAGGGGATGCCTTCCGGGGCATCCCCAAGCTTAGTTGCTTGGGAGTCCTTGAATATTTTCTTGGGGTGCCATGGGCATCCCCAAGCTTAGGCTTTTGCCACTCCTTATTCCTTCATCCATCGTGATCTCACCCAAAACTTGAAAACTTCAATCACCCAAAACTTAACAAAAACCTTCGTGAGATCCATTAGTATAAAAAAGCAAATCAGCACTTTAGGTATTGTTCCTAACCCATTTATATTTTAATATTGCATTGTACCTACTTTATTCTAACTTATCATGGCTTATACCCCCCCCAATACAATCCATAGATTCATCAAAATAAGCACACAATGCAACAAAGACAGATTCTGTCAAAAACAGAACTGTTTGTAGTAATTTGAACTTTGACCATACTTATGTAACTCCAAATATTCTAAAAAATTAGGAATACGTAGGCAATTTGTATATAAATCATGTGTAAAAGATTCAGAATTTTTCTTCGCTCCAGTGATATTTAATAATTCTGCTACTGGATGTAAAAGGTTCTGTTAATGCACAGAATCAAAGCAACTGTCGGTGTACTAAAGTAGGGGTACCTCAGTACCCCGAACTTGTGCACGGGCAGTAGTAGCGTCCCGCGGCAAGGCTTGCCAGGGGAGCGACAAGAGTCTCCACGGCCCTTTCTGGGCCGGACGAAGGCCAAATGATCGAGCCTAGAAGACCAGGCCCCGGCAATAGGAGCTTGCCGAGCCAAGGAGGCGAGGTCCGGCAAGAGGAGCTTGCCGGGCCAAGGCGACAAGGCCCCGGCAAGAGGAGCTTGCCGGGACGACTAAGCCGAAGCACCAAGGCCCCGGTGGGAGGAGCTCGCCAGGACGGCCAAGCCGAGGCACCCCAAGAGAAGCCCGCCGCGGCGCGGCGCGCGCCCCGGCAAGGCCTGACGAGCGGCAAGCTTTCAGGTGCGGCAAGGCAACCACCGCGGCAAACCACTTGCCGCGGCAAACCACCACCTCAGGCATGCGCTCCAGCTCACCTGACCACGCGTCGCTCTGGAGCTTCCCCAGAGGCACGTGGCGGGGCGCCGCGCAACCTGAGGCGCGCGGTGGCATGCGACGTTGGCAGAGTCGCCCCCGTGGCAAGCGGAGGCGCCCCAAACGGTCCACCTCGGCACTGTTCGGGTGATCCAGACGGGCATTTAATGCCTTTGTCCCCCGCCGTCAGAGTTAGGTGCAGTAGCACTGTGCGGCCACTGTTCTCACAGTTCCTTGCCATTTTTACCCTCACCTGCGTCGCTACCTGTGGGAAAGCCCTTGGCATATAAAAGGAGGCCCATGCGCACGTAGGGGGGGAGGACCCAGAAGGAAAAACCCCAGTAGACCCTCGTCTACGTCGAGCTCCACCTTACTGTAGCTTCTTGCGCCTCAGAGCAAGAGCTCGAATCAACCAGACAAGCAGCAGTAGGGTTTTACGCATCCGTGCGGCCCGAAGCTGGGTAAAATCGTTGTGTGTGTGTCGCCTCGATCTGCTCTTTGTGCAACCTCCGCCCCCGCCGAACCGACAAGGGGCTCCGTCCCCATAGGTGCTCGTGGAGGCCGATTTCCCCCGACATCTTTGGCGCGCCAGGTAGGGGGTGCGTCGAGGTTGTGTGAACCAGATGCGGCGTCCGCGCGAGCCAAACTCTCATTGTTTGCGCCGGCATGGCACCGAAGAAGAAAGCTCCGGAGGTGACCGGTCCGTCAGCATCGAACCCACCGCCCATGGAGCAGACGGGTGGTGGGGAGGACGCCGGCGGAGGAACGGGCGCCGTCGAACCAGTTCTTGGTCCCGAGATGTCCGAGCTCGCCCCGCGCCCCTCTCAGGAGGCGCGAAACCAGCAGCGTCATGGTACCCATGGTACCATACGCTCGCTGGACCCAGACCGTGCTGGTGGGTCCCAAGGCGCTCAGGACCAACATGCGATCCAGCGTGCCGGAACGAGCGTCGCGCGGCTGCCTGGACCGGGTGCTGCTCCTTCTAACATAGTTAGGAGTTCGAGCACATCCCGTTCCTCACGCCGTTCGCCGCCTCTGCCCGCCACCCCAACGGAAGCTCTCGCGCGAGCTCAGCTACTCCTAGACTACCCTCCGACGGCGGACAAGCTCGACGACTGGAGGGCAATCATCCAGAGCCTCATCGGTTTCGCCAACGGCGACACTCCGCGGCAGCATAGCGCGTCGCAGCCGCGGCCAGTCACCCAGGCGAGAACCGATGGCGCCAAGATTGGCGGGGGTGCGACCACCGTGCACTCCCCGCCCCAGAAGCCGCGATCGCCGACTCGCTGGGCTCACCTCGACAACGACTCCACCGCGTCGTCGAACCCGCGAACTCGCCGCGACCAACGCCAAGTCCTTCACGAACGAAGGGAAGAAGACGCTCGAACCCGCATCGAGCGCAGAAGAGAGGCGCGGCGTCAATCAGACCAGCGCGTTGAGCCCTCTGGAAACATGCACGCACCGGGGGAACCAGGCGAACTGCCGTATTCGGTAGGCTGCCCCACGTTCACCCGCGAGCTGCGACAAGTCCAATGGCCCAGCACGAAGAACTTCAAGCCCGACGTGCCCGAGAAGTACGACGGCAAGTCGCATCCGTCGGAGTTCCTCAACATCTACACCATTGCGGTGCAGGCTGCCGGGGGACGGGACGACAAGATCCTTGCCAACTACTTCCCGCTGGTACTCAAGCCCAACGTCAGATCCTGGCTCATGCACTTGCCGGACGGCTCCATCTCCTCCTGGCCAGATCTATGCCATCAGTTCGTTGGCGCCTTCACGGGCGGCCACAAACCCCATGGCCAGGCAAGCGACCTTCATCTGCTTGTTCAGAAGGAGGGGGAGCCTTTGCGCAAGTTCATCCAGAGGTTCAGCCGTGTGCACTACAACATCCCAAACGTCCACCCCGCCGCGGTGATCAGCGCGTTCCACCAGAACGTGCGCAACCGCAGGATGCGGGAGGAGATGGCGATGTGCAAAATCAAGGAGGTCAGCGAGCTTTATGCCCTGGCCGACAAGTGTGCACGCGCTGAGGAGGGGAGGAAGCTTCCCGGAGAAAGTGTTGGAGAAGGAGAATCCGACAGTGAAGGTACCGCCCCGGCAAGGAGAGGCCGGCGGCGGAACGGCAAAAAGAAGAAAAACCCAGAGGTACTGGTTGTCGACAAGTCCGGCAGCGAGGGCTCCGCCAAGAAAGCCCAGGCGGGAGGCCCCGGCAAGGAGGTTGTCGGGTGCGCCAACTGCCGGGCGGTGGCTGCTGCCGATAAGCGGGACGGTACCGACAAGAAGTACTGCAAGATCCACCATACCAGGGGCCATGACCTCCAGAGTTGCAAGCAAGTCGAGCGACTCGTCGAGCTGCAGAAGGCCGAGTACGCACGACGCGACAAGGAAAGAGCCCAAGCAGGCGGCGGGGGATCCGGCGTGAAGCGTCCCGGCCCAGGGGAGCGCCGCGGCAAAGACAAGCAGCGGCAAGCAGACAGACCTCCCCGGGGACGCGACAAGGACGAAGACGATGGCGACGACGAAGACATGGAAGACCCCGAGACCAGCGAGCAGGAGTTTCAGAAAGCCACTGAGGTCTTGTGTGTGGACGGCGGTGCCTCCCTGCACGCTTCCCACCACCAGCTTAAACGGTGGGTGCGGGAGGTCAATGCAGCGGAGCCACCCGTCGAGTCACGCAGACCCCTGAGATGGTCCAGCACGCCTATCATCTTCGACATTGAGGACCACCCTGATCGCACAACCGCGGTCGGGTGCTTGCCGATGTTGGTTTACCCAACGATCCGCAACCTCAAGGTCACTAAGATGCTAGTTGACGGCGGGGCCGGCTTGAATCTGATCTCCTCTGCTGTTCTCCGGAGACTCCAAGTTCCCGACAGCGAGCTCGAAGAAACCGGCACATTCCAAGGAATCAACCCGGGAAGGAGCAAGCCGAAGGGAAAGATCACGCTGCCGGTAACATTTGGCAGCGAGCTGAATTTCAGGACTGAGAAGGTCACCTTTGACGTCGCCGACTTTCCATTGCCTTACAACGGGATCCTCGGCCGACCAACGCTCGCCAAGTTCATGGCGGCCTCTCACTACGCGTATAACATGCTCAAGATGCCTGGCCCGATAAGCGTCATTTCTGTCCCCGGCGACAAGAAGGATGCCCTTATCTGCGCCGACCAAATATACCGGGACGCAACAGCAGCAACGGCCCGCGGCCCACTTGCCGCTGGAGCTTCCGGGGGAAAGAAGAAGCCCGGCAAGTGCTCTGGCGCCCACTCCGGCAAGCGCGCCTCTTCTGAGTGCTGCGCTGCCGTCGAGGACGTGCCATCGAGCCCCGCCGGCAAGAAGACCAAGTCCGGCAAGTGCTCTGGCGCCCACTCCGGCAAGCGCGCCTCTTCGGAGTGCTGCGTTGCTGTCGAGGACGTGCCATCGAGCCCCGCCGGCAAGAAGACCAAGTCCGGCAAGTGCTCTGGCGCCCACTCCGGCAAGCGCGCCTCTTCGGAGTGCTGCGCTGCCGTCGAGGATGTGCCATCGAGCCCCGCCGGCAAGAAGGCCAAGCTCGGCGAATGCTCTGGCGCCCACTCCGGCAAGCGCGCCTCTTCAGAGTGCTGCGCTGCCGTCGAGGACGTGCCATCGAGCCCCGCCGGCAAGAAGGCCAAGCCCGGCGAATGCTCTGGCGCCCACTCCGGCAAGCGCGCCTCTTCGGAGCGCCGCGCTGCCGTTGAGGACGCACCATCGAGCCCCGCCGGTAAACACAAGAAGACGACGGCTGCTCCACCAGCGACCAAGAAGGTGCCCGCCAAGGAGGACGGCGCTGGTGGTACCTTCACCATCAGCGCCACTCTCGACCCCAAATAGGAAAGCGCGCTCGTTGCTTTCCTGCGGGCAAATGTCGATGTGTTTGCCTGGCAACCATCTGACATCCCCGGCGTTCCCAGGGAAGTGATTGAGCACCGCCTTGCCGTCTGTCCTCATGCGCGGCCCGTCAAGCAAAAAGTCAGGAAACAAGCGGTGGAGCACCAAGAGTTTATCGCGGAGGAGATCAGGAAGTTGGAAGCGGCAGGCCTCGTCAGAGGCGTGCTCCATCCGACGTGGTTGGCCAATCCTGTTGTCGTGCGCAAAGCAAACGGGAAGTGGAGGCTTTGCATCGATTTCACCTATGTCAACAGAGCTTGCCCTAAAGATCCATTTCCCTTGCCGCGCATCGACCAGATTGTTGACTCCACGGCCGGATGTGGCCTGCTTTCATTCCTCGACGCCTACTCCGGGTACCACCAGATTTTCATGACCAAAGAAGATGAAGAGAAGACTGCGTTCATCACTCCATGCGGCACGTACTGTTTTGTGCGGATGCCTTTTGGACTGAAGAACGCAGGCTCGACGTTTGCGAGGGTTGTCCACACTGCTTTCGAGCCACAGATCCACAGAAATGTGGAGGCCTACATGGACGACATTGTGGTCAAGAGCAGAGACAAGGCAACCTTGGTTCAAGACTTGGAAGAGACCTTTGCGAACTTGCGCAAGATCAGCCTCAAGCTCAACCCCGAGAAGTGCGTGTTCGGAGTCCCCTCCGGCAAGCTTCTCGGGTTCTTCATGTCTCAGCGTGGGATCGAAGCCAACCCCGACAAGATCAAGGCCATCGAGCAGATTGAAGCACCAACGCGTGTCAAGGATGTGCGAAGACTTGCCGGCTGCGTGGCGGCTCTCAGCAGGTTTATTTCCAGGTCTGCGGAACGCGCCCTGCCATTTTTCAAAATCTTGAAAAAGGCAGGTCCAGTGAAATGGACTCCGGAAGCGGAGGCTGCGCTGCAAGACTTGAAGAAATACCTGTCCTCCGCTCCTATACTTGTCGCGCCTAGACCGCAAGAGAAGTTGCTGCTCTACCTAGCGGCAACCAATCAAGTGGTTAGTGCTGCGTTAGTAGCAGAGAGGGAAGCTGATGACGAGCCAGCAACCACGGCAAGCGCGTCCGACGACAAGCAGGGGGCTTCCCCGACAAGCTCTGGCCCCGGCAAAGGCGAATACGCGCAAGCGCAAGGGGAAGTGCAGAAGAAGAGGATGGTGCAGCGCCCAGTTTACTTCGTCAGTTCCCTCCTGCAGGGGGCTAGGTCGAGGTACTCTGGTGTGCAGAAATTGCTCTTCGGCCTTCTCATGGCCTCGAGGAAGCTGCGCCATTACTTCCAAGCACACGAGATCACAGTGGTCACTCGCTTTCCGCTTAAGAGGATACTGCAGAATCCCGAAGCAACAGGCAGGATTGTCGAGTGGGCACTAGAACTGTCAAGCTTTGGCCTCAAGTTCGAGAGCACATCGACCATCCAGAGCAGAGCATTGGCAGAGTTCATAGCAGAGTGGACGC
The DNA here is from genome assembly GCA_032464435.1 of Aegilops umbellulata. Lineage (NCBI taxonomy): Eukaryota > Viridiplantae > Streptophyta > Magnoliopsida > Poales > Poaceae > Aegilops > Aegilops umbellulata. The sequence continues at coordinate 297,687,384 of CP136056.1, forward strand.
CGACACCGGACGAAGAAATTCCAGAGACGAGCATCCCCGGCAAGGAAGCAACCAAAGAGTGGCTGATGTACTTTGATGGTGCCTTTTCGCTGGAAGGCGCCGTTGCCGGCGTGCTGCTCATCGCGCCCATCGGAGAGCACCTCAAGTACATCGTCCAGATGCACTTTCCCAAGGAGCAAGCAACCAACAATATGGCAGAGTATGAAGGTTTGCTCGCCGGTCTCAGGATCGCGGCGGAACTTGGGATCAAGAAGCTCATTGTCAGGGGTGACTCGCAGCTCGTCGTCCGCCAAGTGAACAAGGATTACCAGTGCCCGTTGATGGAGGCTTACGTTGATGAAGTGAGGAAGCTGGAAGAGCGCTTTGACGGCCTGCAAATGGAATACGTTCCAAGAGCAGAGAACAATATCGCCGACGGCCTGTCAAAATGCGCCGCACTAAAGCTACCTGTGGAACCAGGGACTTTTGTGCTCAAGCTGACTCAGCCATCCGTGACAACATCGACTGGGCCAAGCAAGAAGAGAAAATCGGTCTCCGGTGACTATCTCCCGGCAGAGCTTCCCGAAGCCGCCGCCAAGAGAGTCCCCAAGATCGACGCCAAGAGTGCTGAGGAGCTGCCCGCTCCGGCAAGCCCCAGGGTTTGTCCCGACGAAGCAGGCGCTCCCGGCAAGACATGCCCCGGCAAGCTTGCCGGGGAACGTCAAGCTCCGGCTGAGCCCCAAGTCCTCGCCGTAGAAGCTGATGTTCCCGCAGCCGCCGACATGCCTTTAGTCCTCGTCGTCGAGCCACAGGCTCCGACGTGGGCACAGCAGATCGTCCGTTTCCTCCAGACAGGAGAACTTCCCGAAGAACAAGAAGAAGCGGAAAGAGTAGCCCGGCAGTCCAGTATGTACCAGTTCGTCAACGGCGCACTGTACAGAAGAGGACGCAATGGGGTGAAATTGAAGTGCATTCACCGGGAAGACGGACAGGAGCTGTTGGTGGAGATACACGGAGGCATATGTGGACACCACATTGGCGCCAGAGCACTTGCCGGCAAAGCGTTCCGGCAAGGTTTCTTCTGGCCAACAGCCCTCCAGGATGCAACTGCACAAGTAACCAAGTGTGAAGCGTGCCAGTTCCATTCCAAGAAGATACACCAGCCAGCTCAAGCTCTCCAGACGATCCCTTTGTCCTGGCCCTTCTCGGTCTGGGGGCTCGATATCCTCGGCCCCTTCCCCCGAGCCGTCGGGGGCTTTGAGTACTTGTTCGTTGCCATCGACAAGTTCACAAAGTGGCCAGAAGTGGAACCGGTGAGGAAGGTGACAGCCCAGTCCACGATCAAATTCTTCAGGTCGATTGTTTGCCGCTTCGGGGTCCCCAACAGGATCATCACCGACAACGGTACGCAGTTCACAAGCCACGCTTTCATGCAGTACACCCAAGACCTCGGCACCAAGGTCTGCTTCGCTTCTGTTGCTCATCCCCGGAGCAACGGTCAAGCGGAAAGGGCCAACGCCGAGGTACTGCGCGGGCTCAAGACCAGAAGTTTTGACAGGCTGCTTAAGCGCGGACGGAACTGGATCGAGGAGCTGCCGGCGGTTCTTTGGTCGGTCAGAACGACGCCAAATCGAGCCACCGGCCAGACACCATTTGCTCTAATCTATGGAGCAGAAGCAGTTACCCCCACGGAACTCGTATATGGGTCACCTCGAGTGCTCGCTTATGATGAGCTTGAGCAAGAGCGGTCGCGTGAAGATGACGCACCGCTCCTCGAGGAGGATCGTCTCCAGGCTGTTGTGCGATCCGCTCGCTACCAGCAAGCTCTGCGTCGCTATCATAGCCGCAAAGTTAAAGCCAGGAGCCTCGAGGAAGGCGACCTTGTTCTTCGGCGCGTTCAGTCGGCCAAGATACACAACAAGTTGACGCCGAAGTGGGAAGGCCCTTACTGGGTGAAATGAGTCACGAGGCCCGGCGCCGTCCGCCTCGAGACCGAAGATGGTACTCCGGTGAGTAATTCCTGGAACATTGAGCATCTTCGCAAGTTTTACCCGTAAGGCGCGGTTGTCGGACCCCGTCCGGCAACCAACTCTTTGTACGAAAGTCTTGCCGCAGTTGCATGTAATCCTTTGTACAAAGCCAGGCGCAGACCCTGGCAGCAGATAATGAAGCGCTGGCGCCCCAGTTTTAGCATGCATGCTGAGTCGAGTCTCGTCCTTGGTTAGGGTTGGTAGTGCCTAATAGTCGCTAACCCCTAACTTAGAGGTCGAGTCCGCATCTTTTTCCCGTCCTTCCCCTTTGGCTCGCAGGAATCACATACCTTTGCCGAGCCGCTCAAGGACGAAGAAGGGGAGAAGGGCGAGCCAGCACCCGCGCCCCGGCAAGCCAGCACCCGCGCCCCGGCAAGCCAGAGTTGCCGGGGGTTGCAACCTCAGATAAGTCTTTACATCCCTTATCATGCATTCTCTCGTGAGCTGCGGAATGCGAAAACCTTGCTTCCTCCTAAAAGTTGCGGTGCTCTCTTAAGCGACAAACCCCGGAGCGCGTTCCCGGGGCCCGCTTCAGATAGTAGCCGCGGCAGCAAGAGGAGGAAGCGAAGGGCCAGAACCCGCCTTCTCCCTGCCTCCGCCAAGAGCGTGAGGAGGGCCAAGGGGCGCGGGGAGACGGCAGGGTCCGTTGCCGGGCGGGGAAGTGTCTATCTTAATGATGCAAAGGGTTCGCTCCTTGCCGCGGGATGTACCCGCGAGACAAATGGTCCGGCAAACACTCCCTTTTCATTAAAAACATTCCACTCAGGTACAGCACAGAGAGAATGAAAAACATGAAAGATGGGATTACAAGATTTAAACACAATTAAGGCCCGAGGGCTTACAAGATAAAAAGAGATAAGGTGCCCGTGATCCCTTTCTTGTCTCTCTCCTCAGGAGGTAGGGCATGGAGGCGAGAAGGGCAAAAGGGGCGCCTAGACGAGCTACGGGTGGCAGAAGGCGCCAAGAGAGCATCCGGGGCACCGCCCGGGGGCTCCGAAGGCCGGATGGAGACGGCGACGCCGGAAGCGGAGCTCGAAGAGGAGGCTGCGGGACGTCAACACGCTGTCGAGGGCATCTAGCCCTCGTACTCCGAGTTGACGGCCTTGCCGCCGGCCTCTTCCGCAGCCTCGCCACTCCGGTCGCCCGAGAAGACGAAGCCCCGGCAAGAGGAGCTTGCCGGGCCAGAGAGAAGACCCCGGTGGTCATCGCCGCGAGCAAGGGTGATGACGGCGTCTGGGGCGAAGCTGGAAGACGAGGCAGCGGCCTTGCCGCCCGCCCTCTTCCTCTTCCGCAGCCTCCCTACGCCAGCCGCCCAAGGAGACGACCTCGGGGAGTTCACGGCGCCAGCGACACGGACGATGGGGGTCGCCGGTGCCACGCGGAGCTGCGACCGGCACCTAGTCGGACCCGTCATCCCGGCGACCACCCCCCTCGTCGTCGCTGTCGCTCCCCTCCTCGTCACTCTAGCTCGAGGAGGAGCCTTTGCTGTCGGAGGAGCTATCCACGCAGCACCGGGCCCGGGTGCCGAGGTCCCCGAAGACCTTGACGGAGAGGAGATCACCCTCCATCAGCTTAAAATGGAGGGTGAACCCCTCCATCAAGCTGTGGATCCGGGCGAACGACTTCCACCCTCGGCCAAGATACATCACGCCGGGGGCTCGGGATTCGACGTGGACTCGCGTACCACTGATCCCGCAGCCCCTCATGCACAGTCTCAGCGTCTCGTGCTGCTCCGCTTCCAGGACGTCCACGAAGGGAGCCGGGAGGCGGAGGCGACGGCGAGGCGCCCGGCGCAGCCTGATGATGAACTCGTAGGGGTCGTCCCCGAGATGAACCACCGGGAGAAACGGAGCCGCCGGCGGAGGCGAGGCTGGCGCGCCGCCCCGCCCGCCTCGAGCGCCTCGGCCCCGTCCACGGCCTCGTCCACGACCTCGCCCCCTCCCACTTCCCCTTACGGTTGACCCCGTCACCACGGGGGCAAGGGGAGGAGGGGCGCGCTGCCTGGCGGCAACCCTTGCCGCCACCGAAGAAGGACCAGGGTTCCCTTTCTCCATGACAGTTGGGGAGAGGGGACCGGGGATCTAAGAGAAGAAAGAAGGAAGGAGTGCGGACCCTCATCACCCCCTTCTGCTCCTTATAAAGGGGCGGAGTGGGGGCTCGGCCGCCCCGCCCAACCAATCAAAGCAGAGGAAGGGCAGGCGACGGGGCCGACCCTCTACTTCGACCCGCGTCGGCCCGGTTTCCTGCCTCCACCACCGCAACCCCAAGCGCATGGAGGACGCGTGGCGGGCGAGCACGGCCGAGGCGACGGATGAGGCGACCTCTCCCCATCCCGTGATCGTGGGGGCGGGCGCCCCGAAAGCCGCGTCTCGACCCCGTTCGTTCACCAAGCCGCGCCTCCACGTCTCCCCCCCCACTTGAAAGTGGGGGTGGACGTTTCGCCTTTCCAAATAAAGGAGTCGTGCCCGACATGACGCATGCCTGCGGGCCTCAAGCCCCGCGCACGCCACCCACGTCACGCACGCCTCGCACGCCTCGCCCCCCCCTCACGACGCCGCGATAAGTGCGCGCCACTTGGGGAGGGCGCGACGGGCACGGAGTTAAGGAGCAGTGCAACCCAGGCCACGCGTGCCCGTGCGCTGTTAGGGCCTGGCCCAACAACGCTCGGCACCGTGTATGGCCCAGACCCAGGGGCTCCTGTCGGTGTACTAAAGTAGGGGTACCTCAGTACCCCGAACTTGTGCACGGGCAGTAGTAGCGTCCCGCGGCAAGGCTTGCCAGGGGAGCAACAAGAGTCTCCACGGCCCTTTCTGGGCCGGACGAAGGCCAAGTGATCGAGCCTAGAAGACCAGGCCCCGGCAAGAGGAGTTTGCCGGGCCAAGGAGGCGAGGTCCGGCAAGAGGAGCTTGTCGGGCCAAGGCGACAAGGCCCCGGCAAGAGGAGCTTGCCGGGACGACTAAGCCGAAGCACCAAGGCCCCGGCGGGAGGAGCTCGCCGGGACGGCCAAGCCGAGGCACCCCAAGAGAAGCCCGCCGCGGCGCGCCGCGCGCCCCGGCAAGGCCTGACGAGCGGCAAGCTTTCAGGTGCGGCAAGGCAACCACCGCGGCAAGCTACTTGCTGCGGCAAACCACCACCTCAGGCATGCGCTCCAGTTCACCTGACCACGCGTCGCTCTGGAGCTTCCCCAGAGGCACGTGGCGGGACGCCGCGCAACCTGAGGCGCGCGGTGGCATGCGACGTTGGCAGAGTCGCCCCCGTGGCAAGCGGAGGCGCCCGTAACGGTCCGCCTCGGCACTGTTCGGGCGATCCAGACGGGCATTTAATGCCTTTGTCCCCCGCCGTCAGAGTTAGGTGCGGTAGCACTGTGCGGCCACTGTTCGCACAGTTCCTTGCCATTTTTACCCTCACCTGCGTCGCTACCTGTGGGAAACCCCTTGGCATATAAAAGGAGGCCCATGCGCACGTAGGGGGGGGAGGACCCAGAAGGAAAAACCCCAGTAGACCCTCGTCTACGTCGAGCTCCAACTTACTGTAGCTTCTTGCGCCTCAGAGCAAGAACTCGAATCAACCAGACAAGCAGCAGTAGGGTTTTACGCATCCGTGCGACCCGAAGCTGGGTAAAATCGTTGTGTGTGTGTTGCCTCGATCTGCTCTTTGTGCAACCTCCACCCCCGCCGAACCGACAAGGGGCTCCGTCCCCATAGGTGCTCGTGGAGGCCGATTTCCCCCGACAGCAACTATCACCCAAACCATCCTAAAGGATTTAATTGGCACAAACACTAATTAAAACACTAAAACACAATCATTATAGAAGCATAATTGTATGTTTATTGAAAAACTGAAAAGAAACAAAATTTTAAAGGATAACTATTAGGTTTCCTCACAACAAGCGCTACTGTTTTATGCCCCTAGCTAGGCATAATGTATACTCTCAAGCGTTGACATCTTTCTTCCCCTTCTCCTTAGGCGTATTTTCATCCGGAGGTTTTTCAAGCATAATCTAAAACACATCATCCATAGAAGTTTTAGCATTAGCAAGTTGCTCGTCTTCATATCCCTTTTGATTACCGGCTACAATCCAAGAGTATTATTGGTTGATATCATTGAAAACTTGTTGAATCATACTTAAAGGAGGGACTTCCTTTTTAAGATTTTCATCAAAGATGCGATCATTGGGAATAAAATGCCTTAACATATAATCACCATTAAAAAGGATCTCATCTATTACTAGTTTTTCATGGTTCATACCATCAAAATCAAATATCTCTCTAGCTTCGTGCACTATATGATCAAATTCATTCATGAGGACAAGGGTAGATATCTTTTTAGCCCTAGGATTTTTTATAATGGGAAACTCGTAAAATAATCTTTGTAAAGTAGGATGAGTATGGATAAATTTTCTTTAAGTTTAAGAACAAGTGCGAAAATAGCATCGGCATAAGTCTTGGTTCTTTTATTTATAGGGGCATCATCACAAGCTAAAGTCCCGATGCAATTAAAGAATTCTTGGATGACACCTTTCCCTATAACATTCCTTTGTCCCAACACAAAAGTTTTAGCATCAAGATTAGCAGAACTTCCAATTTTAGGAGTCCTGCCATCATATATTTCTGCCATACAAAAATCACTCATGATGACAGTTGGAAGATAAGCAGACAAGAAAACACGCAAAAGGCAAATGAAAAATATTTTTGTAATTTTTATCAAAAAAAATTTGAAGTGGGGGAGATGAAAACAAGAGACAAATGTCAAATAAAGTAAATTGCAAGGAGATGAAAGTTTATGTGTAGGTACTTGATAGATGTTGATGATGTCTCCCCAGCAATGGTGCTAGAAATTCTTCCTGCTACTTGTGATCTGTGTTGGGATTTCCCCGAAGAGGAGAGGATTATGCAGTACAACAGAGATAAGTATTTCCCTCAGTTATGAAACCAAGGTTATCAATCTAGTAGGAGAACCATGCAACACTATGTAAACAACACCTGCACACGAACAAAAAAATCCTTGCAACCCAACGCGTAAAGGGGTTGTCAATCCCTCAATGGTTACGAGCAAGATTAAATTGTATAGGATTTGATAAATAGATCTAACCAAAATAAAAAATAAAATAAATAAAATAAAATTGCAGCAAGGTGATTTTAGAATTTTTATATGATAAAAAATAGAACCGGGGGCCATAGTTTTCACTAGAGGCTTCCCTCGAGAAAATAGCATACGATGGGTAAACAAATTACTGTTGAGCAATTGATAGAAAAGCAAATAATTTTGACAATATCCAAGGCAATGATCATACATAGGCATCACGTCCAAGATTAGTAGTCCAAAATGATTCTGCATCTCCTAGTATTACTCCACACAACGACCGCTACCCAGCATGCATCTAGTGTATTAAGTTCATGGAAAAAGGGAGTAATGAATTAGGCAAGATGACATGATGTACACAAGATAAACACATCTATGAATAAACCCCATCTTTTTACCCTTAATGGCAATGATACATACATGTCATGTCCCTTTCTGTCACTGGGATTGAGCACCGCAAGATCGAACCCATCACAAAGAACCTCTTCCCATGGCAAGATAAATCAATCTAGTTGGCCAAACCAAATCTATAAATCGGAGAAGAAATATGAGGCTATATTAATCATGCATAAAAGAGTTCACAGAAAACTAAACTAATTAATATTCATGGATATATCTGACCACGAACTCACAATTCATCGGATCTCAACAAACACACTGCAAAAAAGAGTTACATCTGATAGAACTCCAAGAACATCAAGGAGAGCATTGTATTGAAGAACATCAAGAGAGAAGAAGCCATCTAGCTACTAACTATGGACCCGTAGGTCTGTGGTAAACTACTCACGCATCATCGGAGGGGCAACAAGGTTGATGAAGAACCCCTCCATGATCGATTCCCCCTCCGACAGAGTGCCGAAAAAGGTCTATAGATTGGATCTCATGGTTCTGGAACTTGCGGAGGCAGAAAAAGTATTCCATGGACTCCCGAGGGTTTTATGATTTATGGGTATTTATAGAGGCGGAATTAGGTCAAATGGAGCCTCAGGGGCACCACCACCCTTCAGGGTGGGCCTACCCCGACCCCCTGGGCGCGCCCTGGTGGGTGGTGGGCCCATGATCCCACATCTGGTCCTCTCTCGAAGCTTCTACTGTTCTTTATGTCTACAAAAAATCTCCAAAAAGTTTCGTGGCATTTGGACTTCGTTTGGTACTGACATTCTGCGAAACCAAAAACAAGCAAAAAACACCAACTGGCACTGGGCACTAGGTTAATAGGTTAGTCCCAAAAATTGATATAAAGTTGCTTGTAAATGTATATAAAAAATCCGACATTGATACTTTAATATCATGGAACAATCAAAAATTATAGATACGTTGGAGACGTATCAACCATGATAGGAAAAAATTCGTTCGGGCCATAATGTCACGGATGTGTCTTCTTTTGTAGTGCGTCTCGAATCGTTCCTGCATATAGGAGGAAGGGCTACCTGGTTGAACCACTTTGTTGCGCCATCGGAACTCAGGCGGATGGTCGGACTGTGCGGCGGGGCTGCTAGCGAGCATGACGGTGGTGGTGGCAGCGGCGTGGGGCTGGGTGGGGATGCGGCGGCTCGCTCGGGCTCAGGCTAATTTAGGCAAAGAAATGCGGCGGCTAACACATGCCCCACTCGTCATGAGTGGTCATGGACACGGCTGATACGTCTCCAACGTATCTATAATTTTTTATTGTTCCATGCTATTATATTATCTGTTTTGGATGTTTATGGGCTTTATTAAACACTTTTATATTATTTTTGGGACTAACCTATTAACCCAAAGCCCAGTGCTAGTTTTTGTTTTTTCCCTTGTTTTAGTGTTTCGCAGAAAAGGAATATCAAACGGAATGAAACCTTCGGGAGAGTTATTTTTGGAACAGAAGCAATCCAGGAGACTTGGAGTGTACGTCAGGGAAGCAACGAGGTGGCCACGAGGCAGGGAGGCGCGCCTGCCCCTAGGCGCGCCCCCACCCTCGTGGGCCCCTCGTGGCTCCCCTGACCGACTTCTTTCGCCTATATATATCCATATACCCTAAAAACATCAGGGAACAAAATAGATCGGTAGTTCCACCGCCGCAAGCCTCTGTAGCCACAAAAAACCAATCGGGACCCTGTTCCGGCACCCTACCGGAGGGGGGAACCTTCACCGATGGCCATCTTCATCATCCCGGCGCTCTCCATGACGAGGAGGGAGTAGTTCACCCTTAGGGCTGAGGGTATGTACCAGTAGCTATGTGTTTGATCTCTCTCTCTCTCATGTTCTTGAGGTGATACGATCTTGATGTATCGCGAGCTTTGCTATTATAGTTGGATCTTATGATGTTTCTCCCCCTCTACTCCCTTGCAATGGATTGAGTTTTCCCTTTGAAGTTATCTTATCATATTGAGTCTTTAAGGATTTGAGAACACTTGATGTATGTCTTGCCGTCCTTATCTGTGGTGACAATGGGATATCACGTGATTCACTTGATGTATGTTTTAGTGATCAACTTGCGGGTTCCGTGACCTCGTGAACTTATGCATAGGGGTTGGCGCACATTTTCGTCTTGACTCTCCGATAGAAACTTTGGGCACTCTTTGAAGTACTTTGTGTTGGTTTGAATAGATGAATCTGAGATTGTGTGATGCATATCGTATAATCATACCCACAGATACTTGAGGTGACAATGGGGTATCTAGGTGACATTAGGGTTTTGGTTGATTTGTGTCTTAAGGTGTTATTCTAGTACGAACTCAAAGATTGATCAAACGGAAAGAATAGCTTCATGTTATTTTACTACGGTCTCTTGAATAGATTGATCAGAAAGGATAACTTTGAGGTAGTTTCATACCTTACCATAATCTCTTCGTTTGTTCTCCACTATTAGTGACTTTGGAGTGACTCTTTGTTGCATGTTGAGGGATAGTTATATCATTCAATTATGTTATTATTGTTGAGAGAACTTGCACTAGTGAAATTATGAACCCTAGGCCTTGTTTCCTAGCATTGCAATACCGTTTACGCTCACTTTTATCATTAGTTACCTTGCTGTTTTTATATTTTCAGTTTACAAAAACCTATATCTACCATCCATATTGCACTTGTATCACCATCTCTTTGCCGAACTACTGCACCTATACAATTTACCATTGTATCGGGTGTGTTGGGGACACAAGAGACTCTTTGTTATTTGGTTGCAGGGTTGTTTGAGAGAGACCATCTTCAACCTACACCTTCCACGGATTGATAAACCTTAGGTCATCCACTTGAGGAAAATTTGCTACTGTCCTACAAACCTCTGCACTTGGAGGCCCAACAATGTCTACAAGAAGAAGGTTGTGTAGTAGACATCAAGCTCTTTTCTGGCGCCGTTGCCGGGGAGGTGAGTGCTTGAAGGTATATCTTTAGATCTTGCGATCGAATCTTTTTGTTTCTTGTTTTAGCACTAGTTTAGTTATAAAGTAAAACTACAAAAAATGGAATTGAGTTTGTCTCATACGCTTCATCTTTTTAATATCTTTCGTGAGTATGATGGAAAGGAAAATTGTGCCAAAGTGTTAGAAGAAGAATGCATTAAAATGTTTGGCACTAAATCTTTTAATGATGAGCATGATTGCAATGTTGTTACTATGAACTCTTTGAATATCCATAGTACTAATGATGATTGCACTAGTTATGATGAAAATATCTCTTATAAGCATGTCGATTTTTGTGGAGTGCATAGAGTTTGCAAGTACATACCAAATAGGGAAAATAGATTTTGCAAGAGGCATAAGTATTTGGAAACTAAATTGTTGCAAGAAAGGCTAAACGTTAGTGCTGAAAATTTAAAATATCTTAGCCATACTTGTGAACTTTGCAATGAACATGGTCATTTAAATATCAAATGCAAATTGTTTCATGATCGAATCGTGTCCAAAAATGGTGATGACTTGATTTCCCTTGCACATCATAATGAACTTAGTTTGCTTTTGGGTTATGAAGAAATGAAACTCAAACTAAGCTTATCCCAGAATATAACCTTGAGAAATTCCTCGATATTGATCTAGAAGAAATTTATATGTATTGTGCGGTGAATTGCATTGAAAATCCTTATATTGCCAATTACATAAAGAAAAGAAAAGAAATAGAAGATGAAGAGAATACTAACGAAAGGGAAGAGACTTCCCAATGTTCTCCTATTATTTCTTATGAAGAATCAGGTAACGAGGAGGAGCCTTCTATTCAACGAATCTCATTAATAAGGAGCTCCAAAAAGAGGATTGAACCTACACATGATGTGAAGAAGAAAAAAGAAAAGACGGAGAAGCAAAGGTAGAAAGGTATCTCTCCCAAATGATGTTGCTCCTATTACTCATCGTGATGATGATAATTGCTATACTATTGGTGCTATCCATACTATTAATGATGAGAGTGATTATGCTTATGATATGAAAAGGCCCAAGCTTGGGGATGCTATGTTTGATGAAGATGATGTTTTTGAGAATTGTTTTGCTGCAATTAATGTTTGTCCCAAGCTTGGGGGTGCTATGTTTAATGAAGATGATATTTTTAGCCTCCCAAGTTTTGATATGCAATTTTATAATGATGATAGCATACCACCTACTTATGATGATTATATTGATGAAAGTGGGCTTGGAAGAGTGTCAAATTTAGGAAGTAATGATACCACTATTTTGGAGGATGTTGAATCTTATAATAATTATGAAAGTGGATTTGGATAGGTCATGACTTTATTTAGTGATGAATCCACTATTTCGGAAGAGGTTTCAATTGATTATGATGAGGACAAAGTTGCTACTTATGATGATTATTGTGATGAAACTTATGCTATAAAAAGCAGTGATCATTATATTTATAAAAAATTTCATGATTATGTTTACCCTTTTTCTGAATATTACTCTTTTAATGTGGAAACAATTTATAGTATTCGAGTCTCTTATGATACTCCCACTATCCTGAATGAGAAAATTTTTGCTTATGTGGACAGTAATAAAATTTATATGCAAGTAGATCATGAAACGAATGCTTTAGGTGCTGGTTATATTGTTAAATTCATTCATGATGATACTAAAAATTATTATGAGGGAGGAATATATACTTGTATGAGTTGCTTAAAAGTTTCCTCTCTATGTGCTCAAAAGTTTTAAAGTTATGCTTGTTTTGCCTTCCTATGCTAGTTGATTATTGTTCCCATAAGTTGTTTGCTCACAAAATACCTATGCATAGGAAGTGGGTTAGACTTAAATGTTCTAGTCATATTCTTCATGATGCTCTCTTTATGTTTCAATTCTTATGTCTTACGTGAGCATCATTGAAATCATTATGCCTAGCTAGGGGCGTTAAACGATAGCGCTTGTTGGGAGGCAACCCAATTTTATTTTATTTTATTGATTTTTGGTTCTGTTTAGTAATAAATAATCCATCTAGTCTCTGGTTAGATGTGGTTTTATGTTTTAATTAGTGTTTGTGCCAAGTAGAACCTTTGGGAAGACTTGGGTGAAGTCTTTATGATCCTGCTGTAAAAAACAGAAACTTTAGCGCTCACAAGATTAGCTAAAAAAATTACTGGAGAGTGCTATTTAGTTTATTCTTTTTGCATATGATTGATAGATAAATTCCTCAGGTCCAAATATTTATTTTAGAATTTTTGGAGTTCCAGAAGTTTGCGTTAGTTACAGATTACTACAGACTGTTCTGTTTTTGACAGATTCTGTTTTTAGTGTGTTGTTTGCTTATTTTGATGAATCTATGGCTAGTAAAAGAGTTTATAAACCATAGAGAAGTTGGAATACAGTAAGTTTAACACCAATATAAACAAAGAATGAGTTCATTACAGTAATTTGAAGTAGTATTTTGTTTTATTTCGCTAACGGAGCTTACGAGTTTTCTGTTAAGTTTTGTGTTGTGAAGTTTTCAAGTTTTGGGTAAAGATTTGATGGACTATGGAATAAGGAGAGGCAAGAGCCTAAGCTTGGGGATTCCCAAGGCACCCCAAGGTAAGACACCAAAAGGCCAAATCTTGGGGATGCCCCGGAAGGCATCCCCTCTTTCGTCTTCGTTCATCGGTAACTTTATTTGGAGCTATATTTTTATTCACCACATGATATGTGTTTTGCTTGGAGAGTCATTTTATTTTCTTTTGTTTTGCTTGCTGTTTGAATAAAATACCAAGATCTTAAATTCTTAAATGTTATAGAGTCTTCACATAGTTGCATAATTATTCGACTACTCATTGATCTTCACTTATATCTTTCGGAGTAGTTTGTCGTTTGCTCTAGTGCTTCACTTATATCATTTTAGAGCACGGCGGTGGCTTTATTTTGAAGAAATATATGAACTCTCATGCTTCACTTATATTATTTTGAGAGTCTTTAGAACAGCATGATAATTTTCTTTGGTTATGAATTTAGTCCTAATATGATGGGCATCCAAGAGGGATATAATAAAAACTTTCATATAAAGTGCATTGAATACTATGAGAAGTTTGATTCTTTATGATTGTTTTGAGATATGAAGATGGTGATATTGGAGTCATGCTAGTTGAGTAGTTGTGAATTTGAGAAATACTTGTTCTAAAGTTTGTGATTCCCGTAGCATGCACGTATGGTGAACCGTTATGTGATGAAGTCAGAGCATGATTTATTTATTGATTGTCCTCCTTATGAGTGGCGGTTGGGGACGAGCGATGGTATTTTCCTACCAATCTATCCCCCTAGGAGCATGCGCGTAGTACTTTGTTTTGATAACTACTCCCTCTGTTCCTAAATACTTGTCTTTCTAGGCATTTCAACAAGTGACTACATACGAAGCAAAATGAGTGAATCTACACTCTAAAATATGTCTACATACATCCGTATGTTGTAGTCATTTGAAATGTCTAGAAAGACAAACATTTAGGAACGGAGGGAGTAATAGATTTTTGCAATAAGTGTGTCAGTTCTTTATGACTAATGTTGCGTCCATGGATTATACGCACTCTCACCCTTCCACCATTGCTAGCCTCTCTAAAAACCGTGCACCTTTCGCCGGTATCATACACCCACCATATATCTTCCTCAAAACAACCACCATACCTACCTATTATGGCATTTTCATAGCCATTCCAAGATATATTGCCATGCAACTTTCCACCATTCCGTTTATTATGACGCGCTCCATCATTGTCATATTGCTTTGCATAATCATGTAGTTGACATTGTATTTGTGGCAAAGCCACCGTTCATAATTCTTTCATACATGTCACTCATGAGTCATTGCACATCCCGGTACACCGACGGAGGCATTCATATAGAGTAATATTTTGTTCTAAGTATCGAGTTGTAATTCTTGAGTTGTAAGTAAATAAAAGTGTGATGATCATCATTATTAGAGCATTGTCCCTGTGAGGAATGGATGATGGAGACTATGATTCCCCCACAAGTCGGGATGAGACTCCGGACTAAAAAGGGGAGAGGCCATAAAAAAGAGAAAAGGCCGAATAAAAAAAATGAGAGAAAAAGAGAGAAGGGACAATGCTACTATCATTTTACCACACGTGTGCTTCAAAGTAGCACCATAATCTTCATGATAGAGAGTCTCCTATGTTGTCACTTTCATATACTAGTGAGAATTTTCATTATAGAACTTGTCTTGTATATTCCAATGATGGGCTTCCTCAAAATGCCCTAGGTCTTCGTGAGCAAGCGAGTTGGAGGCACACCCACTTAGTTTCTTTTTGAGCTTTCATACACTTATAGCTCTAGTGCATTCGTCGCATGGCAATCCCTATTTACTCACATTGATATCTATTGATGGGCATCTCCATAGCCCGTTGATACGCCTAGTTGATGTGAGACTATCTTCTCCTTTTTGTCTTCTCCACAACCACCATTCTATTCCACCTATAGTGCTATGTCCATGGCTCATGCTCATGAATTGCGTGAAGATTGAAAAAGTTTGAGAACATCAAAAGTATGAAACAATTGCTTGGCTTGTCATCGGGGTTGTGCATAATTTAAATATTTTGTGTCATGAAGATAGAGCATAGCCAGACTATATGATATTGTAGGGATAACTTTCTTTGGCCATGTTATTTTGAGAAGACATGATTGCTTTGTTAGTATGCTTGAAGTATTATTATTTTCATGTCAATATTAAACTTTTATCTTGAATCTTTAGGATTTGAACATTCATGCCACAATAAAGAGAAATACATTGATAAATATGTTAGGTAGCATTCCACATCAAAAATTCTGTTTTTATCATTTACCTACTCGTGGACGAGCAGGAATTAAGCTTGGGGATGCTGATACGTCTCCAATGTATCTATAATTTTTTATTGTTCCATGCTATTATATTATCTGTTTTGGATGTTTATGGGCTTTATTAAACACATTTATGTTAGTTTTGGGACTAACTATTAACCCAGAGCCCAGTGCCAGGTTTTGTTTTTCCCTTGTTTTAGTGTTTCGCAGAAAAGGAATATCAAACGGAGACCAAACGGAATGAAACCTTCGGGAGAGTTATTTTTGGAACGGAAGCAATCCAGGAGACTTGGAGTGTACGTCAGGGAAGCAACGAGGTGGCCATGAGGCAGGAAGGCGCGCCTGCCCCCTTGGGTGCACCCCCACCCTCGTGGGCCCCTCGTGGCTCTCCTGGCCGACTTCTTTCGCCTATATATATCCATATACCCTAAAAACATCGGGGAACAGAATAGATCGGGAGTTCCGCCACCGCAAGCCTCTGTAGCCACCAAAAACCAATCGGGACCCTGTTCCGGCACCCTGCCGGAGGGGGGAACCTTCACCGGTGGCCATCTTCATCATCCCGGCGCTCTCCATGACGAGGAGGGAGTAGTTCACCCTCAGGGCTGAGGGTATGTACCAGTAACTATGTGTTTGATCTCTCTCTCTCTCTCTCTCTCTCTCTCTCTCTCTCTCTCTCTCGTGTTCTTGAGGTGATACGATCTTGATGTATCGCGAGCTTTGCTATTATAGTTGGATCTTATGATGTTTCTCCCCCTCTAGTCCCTTGTGATGGATTGAGTTTTCCCTTTGAAGTTATCTTATTGGATTGAGTCTTTAAGGATTTGAGAACACTTGATGTATGTCTTGCCATGCTTATCTATGGTGACAATGGGATATCACGTGATTCACTTCATGTATGTTTTGGTGATCAACTTGCGGGTTCTGTGACCTCGTGAACTTATGCATAGGGGTTGGCACACGTTCTCGTCTTGACTCTCCGGTAGAAACTTTGGGGCACTCTTTGAAGTTCTTTGTGTTGGTTTGAATAGATGAATCTGAGATTGTGTGACGCATATAGTATAATCATACGCACGGATACTTGATGTGACAATGGAGTATCTAGGTGACATTAGGGTTTTGGTTGATTTCTGTCTTAAGGTGTTACTCTAGTACGAACTCTATGATAGATCAAATGGAAAGAATAGCTTCATGTTATTTTACTACAGACTCTTGAATAGATCGATCAGAAAGGATAACTTTGAGGTAGTTTCGTACCCTACCATAATCTCTTCATTTGTTCTCCGCTATTAGTGACTTTGGAGTGACTCTTTGTTGCATGTTGAGGGATAGTTATATGATCCAATTATGTTATTATTGTTGAGAGAACTTGCACTAGTGAAAGTATGAACCCTAGGCCTTGTTTCCTAGCATTGCAATACCGTTTATGCTCACTTTTATCATTAGTTACCTTGCTGTTTTATATTTTAAGTTTATAAAAACATATATCTACCATCCATATTGCACTTGTATCACTATCTCTTCGCCGAACTAGTGCACCTATACAATTTACCATTGTATTGGTTGTGTTGGGGACACAAGAGACTCTTTGTTATTTGGTTGCAGGGTTGTTTGAGAGAGACCATCTTCAACCTACGCCTCCCACGGATTGATAAACCTTAGCTCATCCACTTGAGGGAAATTTGCTACTGTCCTACAAACCTCTGCACTTGGAGGCCCAACAACGTCTACAAGAAGAAGGTTGCGTTGTAGACATCAACGACCCACCTGTCATACATGGCCCACCTATCCTAAGATGTCCTGCCCCAGGCATTAGTAAGTGAGCAGGTAACGATCAACTGCTTTGACCCGAGAACAAGGCTATGTTTCATTTTCTGCGAACATGGGGTGAGTTGTGGGGGGCGGGACCGAGGAAAGTTAGAGGCTATGGGTAAAACTGAGCACAACTAAGGAATCGAGGGCACAGAAATAGAAATCGATAAGCTTAATTCCGTAAAGTCAATTATCACTCCAAAATATTTACTAGGTTCAATTTGGTTCACTAAATCATATTGCAAAAGTCTATTCAATTTAACCCTAAGGCTTCAAAGTTATAAACAATCCAGTTTGAATTTAGTTCAAATTAATTAAATTCCCTAAAGTCAATAATAATCCCAAAACATTTGCCAAAGTTCATTTTAGGTTTCTGAACTTAGTTACAACTTTATCCTAATAAGCCTTTAGGTTCAAATATTGTTTGAAGTATAGCTTCTGCTAAAATATATTTAACGACAATATTAAATTATTTTAAAATTGAACTACAGTGGCTAAGTTCAAACTATATTTCACTAGGTTCATTTTGGATTTATAAATTGCAAGTTAAACCCTATTCAAATTTGATTTCGTGTTGTTTGAGTTTGAATTTAAACTATTCAATGGTTAAATATTAATGGTCTTGTCGGGGGATATCGGCCTCCACGAGCACCTATGGGGACGGAGCCCCTTGTCGGTTCGGCGGGGGGCGGAGGTTGCACAAAGAGCGGATCGAGGCGACACACACACAACGATTTTACCCAGCTTCGGGCTGCACGGATGCGTAAAACCCTACTGCTGCATGTCTGGTTGATTCGAGTTCTTGCTCTGGAGCGCAAGAAGCTACAGTAAGTTGGAGCTGGACGTAGACGAGGGTCTACTGGGTGTCCTCCTGGTTTTCTGTTCCTCTCCTAGGGTTCCCCCCCCCCCTCTACGTGCGCATGGGCCTCCTTTTATATGCTAAGGGGTTTCCCACAGGTAGCGACGCATGTGAGGGTAAAAATGGCAAGGAACTGTGCGAATAGTGGCCGCACAGTGCTATCGCGCCTAACTCTGACGGCGGGGGACAAAGGCATGAAATGCCCGTCTGGATCGCCTGAACAGTGCCGAGGCGGACCGTTAGGGACGCCTCCGCTTGCCACGGGGGCGACTCCGCCAACGTCGCATGCCATGCGCGCGCCCCAGGCTGCGCGGCGCCCCGCCGCGTGTCTCTGGGGAAGCTCTAGAGTGACGCGTGGGCAGGTGAGCTGGAGCGCATGCCTGAGGTGGTGGTTTGCCGCGGCAAGTGTCTTGCCGCACCTGAGAGCTTGCCGCTCATCAGGCCTTGCCGAGGCGCGCGGAGCGCCGCGGCGGGCTTCTCTTGGGGTGCCTTGGCTTGGCCGTCCCGGCGAGCTCCTCCCGTCGGGGCCTTGGTGCTTCGGCTTAGTCGTCTTGGCAAGCTCCTCTTGCCGTGGCCTTGTCGCCTTGGCCCGGCAAGCTCCTCTTGCCGGACCTCGCCTTCTTGGCCCGGCAAGCTCCTCTTGCCGGGGCTTGGTCTTCTAGGCTCGATCACTCGGCCTTCGTCCGGCCCAGAAAGGGTCGTGGAGACTCTTGTCGCTCCCCTGGCGAGCCTTGCCGCGGGACGCTACTACTGCCCGTGCACAAGTTCGGGGTACTAAGGTACCCCTACTTTAGTACACCGACAGGAGCCCCCGGGTCTGGGCCATACACGGTGCCGAGCGTTGTTGGGCCAGGCCCTAACAGTGCACGGGCACGCGTGGCCTGGGTTGCGCTGCTCCTTAACTCCGTGCCCGTCGTGCCCTCCCCAAGTGGCGCGCGCTTATCGCGGCGTCGTGGGGGGGGGCGAGGTGTGCGAGGCGTGCGTGACGTGGGTGGCGTGCGTGGGGCTTGAGGCCCGCAGGCATGCGTCACGTCGGGCACGACTCCTTTATTTGGAAAGGCGAAGCGCCCGCCCCCATTTTCAAATGGGGGAGGGGGCGTGGAGGCGCGGCTTGGAGAATGAACGGGGTCGAGGCGCGGCTTTTGGGGCGCCCGTCCCCACGATCACGGGGTGGGGAGAGGTCGCCTCATCCGTCGCCTCGGCCCTGCTCGCCTGCCACGCGTCCTCCATGCACTTGGGGTTGCGGTGGTGGAGGCGGAAAACCGGGCCGACGCGGGTTGATGTAGAGGGTCGGCCCCGTCGCCTGCCCTTCCTCTGCTTTGATTGGTTGGGCGGGGCGGCCGAGCCCCCACTCCGCCCCTTTATAAGGAGCGAAAGGGGGCGATGAGGGTCCGCACTCCTTCCTTCTTTCTTCTCTTAGATCCTTGGTCCCCTCTCCCCAACTGTCATGGAGAAAGGGAACCCTGGTCCTTCTTCGGTGGCGGCAAGGGTTGCCGCCAGGAAGCGAGCCCCTCCTCCCCCTGTCGCTGCTGAGCATGTCATAGAAACAGCTGATTAGAACAGCGGCAAGTTATTTTGGAATATAACTTTTATCTTAGGCAGTTCATTGCGCTGTTATCTCCCTCGTTCGACCTTGTGCTTCGTACGTTCGCGCCCTACGCTTCTGGGAACTTGTCGGCGCAAGTCTCCGCCTTGCCACGGGTGCCGAGTGCGGGACATCAGCAACCCGCTGACGGAGCCTCCACCGGGAAGAAACCTTGCCGCGGCTGGCACAACTCACTTAAATGTTGAGCAGGCTCAGGGCGAGGTAAGCGTGGCGACTGCAGTCGCGGCACACTCAAGCTGCCGAGCGAGCTCGAAACAAGTAAGGACGCTACTCGGGATGTAGCACACTTAAGTCGTTGAGGCGGACTCGAAACGAAATAAGGGCGCAACCAGCCACGAGCCGGCCCCTCCGCGCACAGGTTTCCCATACGAAGCTCGGCCGTTCGAGGAAGATAACTTAAGAATAAAAAGGAGCTTAATTGCTCAAACTTTGGCAACTTAGCTTCTCTGTCGTTTGCCGTCCGGCAAGGCGCAGCTTCCTCGGGCGACGCCCAGCCTATCCTGTCATCCCCCCTACTCGAGGTAAGGGAATAACGAAGGCTCGGGGCTTCGCGGCCCGCCATCGCTTGCCGGAGTCGAGTGCTGCACAATCATGTCAAATAATGCATGCGCCAAGCGGAGAGGCGCAAAACCGACAAGATGTGCGGGGCACATAAGCTATGCTCGGGATCTGCGCCCGTCCCTGTACCAAGGATTACATGCAACTGCGGCAAGACTTGGACAGAGAGGATGGCCGACGGAACGGGTTCCGACTGCTGCGCTGGCAAGGTTCCTCCCACGGTCGGCGTCGACTCGTTTGGGTCTTGGCGGCCTGGGCTCGCCGAAGAACGAGGTCGCCTTTCCCGCAACTTCCGGCTCAACTTCTGTGGCTACGGGAGCGGCGCAGAGTTCGCTGGAGGCGAGAAACTCGCTCAGCGGCCGGAAGGCGGTCCTCCTCAAGGAGCAGCTGCTCTTACCCGGACTCTGCGTGAGTGGGTACTCGAGGAGGGCCGTGCACGGGTCCGTGAGGAGGAATGCCTCCGCTCCGCGGGGTGGAGCGGAAAGGTACCTGGCCATACCTGAGCTTGCCTATGGTCGCCAAATCTGGTTCGCACAACCTCGACGCCGCCCCCTACCTGGCGCGCCAAAGATGTTGGGGGATATCGGCCTCCACGAGCACCTATGGGGACGGAGCCCCTTGTCGGTTCGGCGGGGGGCGGAGGTTGCACAAAGAGCAGATCGAGGCGACACACACACAACGATTTTACCCAGCTTCGGGTCGCACGGATGCGTAAAACCCTACTACTACATGTCTGGTTGATTCGAGTTCTTGCTCTGGAGCGCAAGAAGCTACAGTAAGTTGGAGCTGGACGTAGACGAGGGTCTACTGGGTGTCCTCCTGGTTTTCTGTTCCTCTCCTAGGGTTCCCCCCCCCCCTCTACGTGCGCATGGGCCTCCTTTTATATGCTAAGGGGTTTCCCACAGGTAGCGACGCATGTGAGGGTAAAAATGGCAAGGAACTGTGCGAATAGTGGCCGCACAGTGCTATCGCACCTAACTCTGACGGCGGGGGACAAAGGCATTAAATGCCCGTCTGGATCGCCTGAACAGTGCCGAGGCGGACCGTTAGGGACGCCTCCGCTTGCCACGGGGGCGACTCCGCCAACGTCGCATGCCATGCGCGCGCCCCAGGCTGCGCGGCGCCCCGCCGCGTGTCTCTGGGGAAGCTCCAGAGTGACGCGTGGGCAGGTGAGCTGGAGCGCATGCCTGAGGTGGTGGTTTGCCGCGGCAAGTGGCTTGCCGCGACGGTTGTCTTGCCGCACCTGAGAGCTTGCCGCTCGTCAGGCCTTGCCGAGGCGCGCGGAGCGCCGCGGCGGGCTTCTCTTGGGGTGCCTTGGCTTGGCCGTCCCGGCGAGCTCCTCCCGTCGGGGCCTTGGTGCTTCGGCTTAGTCGTCCCGGCAAGCTCCTCTTGCCGGGGCCTTGTCGCCTTGGCCCGGCAAGCTCCTCTTGTCGGACCTCGCCTTCTTGGCCCGGCAAGCTCCTCTTGCCGGGGCTTGGTCTTCTAGGCTCGATCACTCGGCCTTCGTCCGGCCCAGAAAGGGCCGTGGAGACTCTTGTCGCTCCCCTGGCGAGCCTTGCCACGGGACGCTACTACTGCCCGTGCACAAGTTCGGGGTACTAAGGTACCCCTACTTTAGTACACCGACAGGTCTACGTGAAAGTGTATTTATTGTGGATGATTTTGCAAAAAGAGTTTTTCAATTTGGATTTACAGATAAAAAGTTGTGAGTGTTTGAAGTTCTAGGTTTTCTTTTAATCTGTCGTTTAATTCAATTTAACAGAAATTCGAGTGGATAACATTTTGGATAAGGCAGGTGGCGTGGCAGTTTCCTATTAGCTGATACTGATTCGGTTTAAGTGGACTACTATGGTGCATGCAATCTAAATCTAACGGTCCAAATTAGATCTAGTGGTTAGGGTTTCGGTGGTTCACCACAATCTCGCCGGAGAATCGCTAGAAAGCACGCGCACGGCGGCGCTACACTCGGGAGTTGTCGGAGACGAAGTTCCAGGGGGTTTTCGGGGCCTGCGGAGGGCACAGACGGGCTCGGCGTTGCTCGGGGAGATCGAAGGTGGCATCGGCTGGCCTCAAGGGTGACGGAGACTAGCGGCCCGAGATCATCGAAGTTCGGTTGTGCCGGCAGGGCTTCAGGTGATGAAGTGGTGCTTGAGATTGAGTGCCTATGGATGAACCCAACGTATCATAAGACGCACGTGATCAAGGGGAACACGATGGACAAGGTCGCGGGGCAATACACTCACGGTGTCGCCGGAGTTGAGGTCACAGCGGCGGCGAGGCTCGGGCTTCGTCGAAGTCGGGCATATAGGAAGCTCATGTCACTGCGAAAGATGTCCAGGGGGTCCGCCGTTGTGTGAGGAGTCGAGTGGTGGTGTTGGTTGGTCTCGGGGTGACTGTACGTGCCGGAATCGACGTCGGAGTTTCTAGATCAGTGGCGGAGCTCGGGGGTTCACCGGCTAGGAGCATGGTGGCGATGTGAGGGGGATGCAGAGGAGAAGTGGAGAGAGTGCCTGGGGCTATTTAATGGACATGGAGGCATGAGCTGGCATGGATGGTAGGCGCGCTAGGTGGAGATTGTGGTCATTGTGCACGCGTGGGCGGTTGGAGGTTGGGGGTGACCCTGACTAGTGGGGCCCGCTGGTCCGCACCTTAGGGGAGAGAGAGAGAGGGTGCGCACGGGGTTGGGCTGCAGCTGGCTTAACTGGGCCGACCTGGCTAGCTTGCTCGGCTGGGCCTTTTTCTTTTTTTTCATTTTTCATTTTTGTTTTGTCTTTGCCTTTTCATTTGAATTTGATTTGATTTTTCATCCCAAAGAAAACTTTCCCTAATTTCAAATATGAATATTTATGCCAACATTTTATTTTGCTCTTTTGAGCATACGTTTTCTGCACTTTATTTTCCATCTTCAATTTCAAATTGGTTTAAAGCCAAATATGTTTGAAATCCAATGGAAAATTTGGCAGAAGGTCAAGCCTATTATTTGGACATATGGGATTCACTTTCTTGCTAAATAAATGCAAAGCCCCTTTTCATAAAAATCCCCATTTGATTTTTGAATTGATTCCAACCAATCCACTTCAATCATTTAGGGAAATTTTTTAGGGCTTGAATATCATCTTGGTCTTATTTAGGATAGATTTATGCCAAAATAAATAATTTAATTTTCAACCTATATTGGGATTCTGATTTATTCCCTCAATCTTGTAGGGTTG
Organism: Aegilops umbellulata; assembly: GCA_032464435.1. Taxonomy (NCBI): domain Eukaryota; kingdom Viridiplantae; phylum Streptophyta; class Magnoliopsida; order Poales; family Poaceae; genus Aegilops; species Aegilops umbellulata. Next base: position 297,710,726 of record CP136056.1, read on the forward strand.
ATTCTGTTTGTCCCAAATTTCAAACAAAGGTTTCAATCTGGCCATAGGGTACTTGACTCTCTAGGTGAATTCAAATAGAGAAAACACATCAACCATTAAGGAAATTCCTAGACAATATTTAGCTAGAGGCTAACAAGCATAGGTTTTCTTAGAAAAACATTAATTCCTTGTGAAAATTTAAAAATACCAGATTTGGGAAAAATCTAGGATGCGGCACTTTGGAAATTATATTAGATGAACTTTACCTCACAAATCTCCTAGCCTAATGCAATGATGTTGCATTGACCACACATGTGGGCAATATAGCGTGATCTCACATAGAGCATCTGTGTTGTATCCTTTTTGGTGAGACACATTGATAGCCATATGTTACAAAATGAAGGGAGGAGATCTAGGGGTGTGGGTGGACTAGGGTCGGCAGTTTCACTATTTTAGGGAACCACAACCCTTTTCCCCATTAAAACCAGGCTTGTTGTGGGCTGCATTTACACCACACGCACTCTCTCTCCTCTCTCCCACACCAGATCTCCTCACCGTCGAGTTTTTAGCTGGTTTGGCTCACCGCCGTATTGCCTTCGCCGGAATCCGTCCTCTCTCTCACTCATACGAGGTACGAATCATGGATCCAGCCACTCTTTTCCTCTTCGTCCTAATCTTTGACATGTTTGATGTGCGTTGCTTTTATGACAGAATTTTGTGAAATCTGCAAAGCCGATCTGGGATATAAGTGGTTTTAAGGGATAATACAAGTTCATTTTCTGTCAGGTGGTGAAGCGCACTTTAATTTTTGTTATTATGATTCATCGATTTCATCTGTATGCTCGCCTCGACAAGGATTTTGAGGGCTAGGGTTTGGTCGGGGAGGGTGGGGTGAGAGGATGCAAGATCTGACCCCACATGATGAAATTGTTGTCGATTGGGAAACAGAGTGGCTCATTCTTCAAGTTATAGTTCCGTAAAGGTGTGTTTGCGAATTAGTAGAGTTAGGGGAACGGGAGACACAAGATGATGCATGTTTGTTCGGTGGTTCGGGGAAGTGCTTGGGCGGGCAGACATGCATCTTGGTATCCTCTAGCCATGGTTTCTATCTGGACCCCCCCACCCTTGGTGGTCAGACGCACTTTAATTTGTGTTATTATGATTCATTGATTTCATTTGTGTGCTTGGCATGACAAGGATTTTGGGGGGTAGGGTTTGGTCGGGGAGGGGTAGGGTGGGGTGGGAGGATGCAGGATCTGACCCCGCATGATGAAATTGTTGTCGATTTGGGAAGCAAAGTGGCCCAGTCTTCAGGTTCTAGTCTTCTAAAGGTGTGTTTGTGAAATAGTAGAGTTAGTGGAACATGAGACACGAGATGATACATGTTTGTGCGGTGGTTGGTGGAAGTGCTAGGGCGGGCAGAAATGCATCTTGGTATCATCTAGCCATTAATTCTATCTGGACCCCCTTGCTGACCCCATACGATTTTCTAATCCTCCAATTTTTTATTGATTTTACACTCCTTGCAGGGACAATATGAAATTCTTGTAGAACACGCAAGAGTCAGTATGACATTTTGTAGAACACACAAGAGTCAGTATGAGATGTTTCGCAAAAAAAAGGTATGAGATCAGTATATGCCGCATTTTTTAACTATATTGGTGTAGTTGTGGGCCTTAGAGGCCCACTAGTGCACAACAAATGCTGGGCCTAGATTCCCTCTAGATGGTCCAGGGCTCCAGGCCCAAAAATAAAAGGTAGACATGCATTTTCACATGCATGTCTCACTTTCTCCAAAAAAATGCATGTCTCACTTTTTTTGCGTGTACACTAACTTTACCTTTTGTCACCTATCTATTTTTTCCATTTTTGATGACACCATGTTTGTCACCTCTATGAATTGAAGAGCACCATGCGTAAGACTCCTTGTACTAATCCAACCCCCGAATTAGAAACGACGATCTTGGCAGCAGTAGGCAGTAGCAAACGGCCACACGCGGTTTACTCATATCCTTGTGTAACGCCCTCGATGCGGCTATATCTCCCACGTGTCGAGGCACGACTTAGAGGCATAACCGCATTGAAAGCAATGTCGCAAGTGAGGTAATCTTCACACAATCCATGTAATAAATAAAGGGGAAAGATACATAGTTGGCTTACAATCGCCACTTCACACAAGTACATAAATAACATCCATCATACAGATTACACTCAAGGTCCGACTACGGTACCAAAATGAAAGAAGACTACCCCAAATGCTAAACAGATCGCCGGATCTCCCCAACTGGGCTCCACTACTGATCATCTGGAAAAGAAACATAGTAACGGCCACGTTCCTCGTCGAACTCCCAAGTGAGCTCGGACGCGTCATCTGCACTGGCATCGTTGGTACCTGCAACTGTTGCGGTAGAATCTGTGAGTCACGGGGACTCAGCAATCTCACACCCGCGAGATCAAGACTATTTAAGCTTAAAGGTGGGAAAGGGGTTTGTGAGGTGGAGCTGCAGCAAGCGACTAGCATATGGTGGCTACAGCGCAAAAGAGAGCGAGAAGAGAAGGCAAAGCACGGTCGAGAAACTAGAAGTGATCAAGAAGTGATCCTGAAACAACCTACGTCAGGCATAACTCCAACAACCGTGTTCACTTCCCGGACCCCGCCGAGAAGAGACCATCATGGTTACACACGCGGTTGATGTGTTTTAGTTAAAGTCAACTTTGGGTTTTCTACAACCGGACATCAACAAATTCCCATCTGCCTCATAACCGCGGGCACGGCTTTCGAAAGATAATACCCTGCAGGGGTGTCCCAACTTAGCCCATTATAAGCTCTCACGGTCAACGAAGGATATTCCTTCTACCGGGAAGACCCGATCAGTCTCGGAATCCCGGACTACAAGACATTTCGACAGCAACAAAACAAGTCCAGCAAAGCCGCCCGATTGTGCCGACAAATCCTGATAGGAGCTGCACATATCTCGGTCTCAGGGCACATCCGGATGAGCAGTCCGTACAACTAAAACCAGCCCTCGAGTTGCCCCGAGGTGGCGCTGCAAAGGGCTCTAGTTTGGACCAGCAATCGAAGGAGAACTGGCCCGGGGGTTTAAAATAAAGATGACCCTTGAGTCTGCAGAACCCAAGGGAAAAAGGCTGAGTGGCGAATGGTAAAACCAATGTTGGGCCTTGCTGGAAGAGTCTTATTCAAAGCGAACTGTCAAGGGGGTCCCATAAATCACCCAACCGTGTAAGGAACGCAAACTCCGGGAACATAACACCGGTATGACGGAAACTAGGGTGGCAAGAGTGGAACAAAACACCAGGCATAAGGCCGAGCCTTCCACCCTTTACCAAGTATATAGGTGCATTAATTAAATAAGATATATTGTGATATCCCAACAAGTAAACATGTTCCAAACAAGGAACAACATCTCCATGTTCCGACAAGGAACAAGCTTCATCTTCACCTACAACTAACAACGCTATAAGAGGGGCTGAGCAAAGCAGTAACATAGCCAAACAACGGTTTGCTAGGACATGGATGGTTAGGGGCTGACAAGGCAATATAGGAGGCATGATATAGCAAGTGGTAGGTATCGCAGCATGGGCATAGCAAAAGAGCGAGCAATCTAGCAAGCAAAGATAGAAGTGATTTCGAGGGTTTGGTCATCTTGCCTGCAAGAGTCTCAGAGTTGTCGAAAGCTTGGTCCTCGAAAGCGTTCTTAACAGGTTCCTCGTTCACGTACTCGTCTCCCGGCTCTACCCAAGACAAGAGAACAAGCAAAGGAACCAATATCAACCACGATGCAATGCGCAAGCAACATGATGCAAAACATGGCATGATATGCGAGAGGTGATATGCAATGCGTATGCATGCTCCGGAAGGACAAGGATGAACAGGGCATAATCTTGGCAAACCAAGCATGCCACTGGATAGGTGAGGTGATTTCGGTTGAAATCGATATAAAGAACACCGGAATCGGATGCACGGTTTGCAAATGGCAAGCAAAACAAGAATGACACGAATCTGCCATTAACAGCATGATGCTACTTAGCAAGCAACAATTAATTAGCCTACTGCACCCAAACATGGCAACAAAGCATATGATAGTAAAGTACTCAAGATTCTTGATAAAAGATGAACACTGAGCTACGGCTAAATCACATCATAACAGGTCCAAAAAAGCATGGCAAAAGTGCAAAAGATAACAGGTTCACAGACTTAGTGAAAATATCAACAAAGCAGAAACTAACATCAGGATGGCATGTTCAGAGCAATGAAACAACATGCTACAGGATCAGAACATAGCAAAATAAGGCATGGCATGAATATACACATAGAACTTGACAAAAGTCTCTTACTGACCATAAGCCAACAAAGATCAGAAAATATGATTACACCCATGTCAAATAAGCAAGTTTCGCTACAGGTTTCAGACTTAGTAGAAAACTGGACATGGCAGAAACTAATAACGACTAGGCATGTTCGTGAGCTCGATGCACTCACTACAGAGCATTTCATGATAAAGTAAGCATACATACATCAAGAAGACATGGCATAGGATCAACTACACCAAGCTTGGCAAAATCGAATGACACGTAAACAATCTGCCAGCAACATTTTGTAGCAAAAGTAGAGCTCGATTGACTCAAGCTATGGCACTCCATAATTACAAACAAAGGCATGGATGGATAGATCAAATACACAAGTTCAAAACACTCTTACTGATCATGCTCAAATTATGCATGGATCTCTCGAAAACAACATGAACACATGGCATAAAAATAACAGCAGTCAGGGACTTAGCGAAATTACTAAGTCTCTGAAATCAGCAACATCAAGTGACCTAGTTTGCATGCTTCTGCTAGTCACCACATAGATCATAAAAATACATGGCAAAATTCTCTGGATAGATAACATGGCATATTACAAAACTCATGTAGGACACAACTT